>CM060916.1:516648825-519513825 GCA_030737875.1 Allium sativum
TTGTATTCAAAGTTATGTTATATAATACATCTTATTTTGTTCCGCTGTGAGTTTCGTGTTACTCTGATTCTGTTCAGTTGTGATCTTCTTCTTCTTCTATTCTATTAGTTCTATCTTTTCTTTCTCACCCTCTAAATTCTTCTATTAATGTCCTGGTGTTTTCGATGCTTGAATAGTCAACAGTGTGTTTTTATGTTGATTTTCTGGGTCGAAAATCCCAGACGTTACAAAAGCGATGGCAGAAAAGCAAAGTGGAAATTATGTGAAGATACTCAGATCAGACAAAGGAGGCGAGTATACTTCAAACTTGTTTAAACAATTTTGCAGGACACATGGAATCAATCACCAGTTGACAACAACATATACTCCACAACAAAATGGCATTGCTAAAAGAAAGAATCGCACTATTCTTGACATGGTAAGAAGTATGGTGAAGGAAAAACACATGCCAAGAAGTTTATGGGCTGAAGCTGTACTATGCGCTGTTTATTTGCTGAATCGCTGTCCAACAAAAAGCGTCCGAAACAGAACTCCAAATGAAGCATGGAGTGGTAGTAAACCATCAGTTGGACATCTCCGAATTTTCGGATGTGTTGCATATGCACATGTTCCCGATCAGAAAAGAAAGAAGCTGGATGACAAAGGAGAGAAATGTATTTTTACTAGATATGACAAAAGAAGCAAGGCCTATAAACTTTATAACCCACTCACAAAGAAATTAATCATTTCTCGAGATGCTGAATTTGAAGAATCAGATTACTGGAGATGGAGCATGGAAGAAAGAAAAGTTGCAGGTCTATTCTTTAATGACGATGATGACGCTGATATAAACGGTGATGGAAATGATGATCAGACTCCTCCAGAAAGCCCTAATCAACAAACTCCTGCTTCAGTGTCATCAAGTTCAAGAAGCAGCAATAGTTCAGAGGGAGTACCGAGAAGAATGCGGAGTCTGGATAATATCTATGAGGCAACAAGTCCGGTACAAACAACTTTTGATTACTCATTATTTTGTTTAATGGCTGAATGTGATCCAGTGACATTTGATGAAGCTAGTGAAGAAAGCAAATGGAACCAAGCCATGGATGAAGAAATTGGTGCAATAAAGAAGAATGACACTTGGGAGCTCAAATATCTTCCAGAAGGACACAAAGCAATTGGTGTCAAATGGGTCTACAAGACAAAAACCAATCAAGATGGAGAAGTGGAAAAGTACAAGGCAAGGCTAGTGGCTAAAGGCTACAAACAGAGATATGGAATTGATTATGATGAGGTATTTGCTCCAGTTGCAAGAGTTGATACAATAAGATTTTCAACAGCACTTGCAGCACAGAATCAGTGGAAGATTTATCAGATGGATGTAAAGTCAGCATTCTTGAATGGCTATCTCGAAGAAGAAGTCTACATTGAGTAACCACCTGGATATGTTCAGAAAGGCCAGGAAAACAAAGTCTACAAACTGAAGAAAGCTTTATATGGTTTGAAGCAAGCTCAGCGAGCATGGAACACAAGGGTTGATGAATACTTTCAGAAAAATGGTTTTGCCAAAAGTCCATACGAGCATGCACTCTACACAAAAACAAATTCAGGGGGAGATATTATGATTGTGTGCTTGTACGTGGATGACATGATCTTCACTGGGAACAACCCTGGTATGTTTGATGATTTTAAGAAAGTTATGACTAACGAATTTGAGATGACAGATATTGGTAAAATGTCGTACTTTCTTGGAGTCGAAGTTAGACAAAACAAAGATGGGATTTTTATGTCACAGAAAAAATATGCGGAGCAGATTTTAAGCAAATTCAGAATGGAAAAATGCAAACCGGTGAGCACACCAGCAAATGCAAGCATAAAGCTAAGAATTGATTCAACCAGAGAGTTGGTAAATCCGACGTTGTTCAAAAGTTTGGTTGGAAGTTTAAGGTATCTAACTTTCACTCGTCCCGATATTATGTACTCGGTTGGATTGGTTAGTAGGTACATGGAGAAGCCAAAGCAAGATCATTTTATGGAAGCTAAAAGAATTTTGTGCTACATAAAAGGTACACTTGATCATGGGTTGTTTTACACTCATTCAAATAATTCGAAATTAGTTGGCTACTCAAACAGTGATTATGGTGGCGATTTGGATGATGGGAAAAGCACTTCAGGATATGCTTTTCATATCGGTTCAGCGATATTTTCGTGGTCACCAAAGAAGCAACAGAAAGTTGTTCTCTCGACATGTGAAGCAGAGTATATTGCAGCTGCAGCAACAACATGTCAAGCTATGTGGCTAGGCTACATATTGGGTGAATTAAATCTTGCAAAGGAAGAAGCAGTTACTATTTATGTGCGTAATAAATCTGCTATTTCACTTGCGAAGAATCTCGTGTCACATAGTCGAAGTGTAACACCCCACCTCCGCTAGGGTCACTCACAAAGGGAATGCACTAGTTTTGGTGGAGTATTATCTAGGTAAACATGCACAGGGATATCACAAGGCAGAACATAAATAAAGCAGCGGTAGAAATTAAAAACCAACTTATTATTTCCAAGAAAAGAGTAAAAGCTCATATATCCAAGATACAAATTTTTCCATTACATCAGGTTCCAAATAAAGAAGCATAAACTTAAAACAAAAGTAAATTATTCCCCATAAATAGCAGAAGCAGCCATAGCATAGCCCAAGACCAAACCGTACATGAGCTGTCAGAAAGCAAGCTAAATCCAAGCTAAGAGCTAGTGTTTCCTCCCTGAGAACCTGGGGGGGAATGAAAGAAAAAGAGGCGAAAGAAAAAGGGTCAGTCATAAAGACTGGTAAGTCCCAGTGACTTTCAGTATGAAAACTAGTAAAGGTAACATGATATGTGAAAACTGGAATTAAACATAAGGATGATAACAGAACTGGTTGGATGATTAAGATAACAAGATAAGTCAAGTCTAGCATCGCATATTCAAGGTTCGCTGCACCAACTGTACTAGTATTCTAACCATGTCAAGTATTAATCATGAAATGATCCCTTGGCCCAGTATCATGAAGTGACCCATTTCGGGGTCCTATGGTACGATCTACTAATCGATCGGCTCCCTACAAGTCCTAGCTCGTCATGTGTCTGTGTCATACGGCCCTATCCTGAAATGTAGTTACCTATGCTAGGTCCACTGTAGGGTGTATCAAGTCTTATGGTGCCAACCACCGACACGAATCAAACACGCACAGTGTAAATCTACGGGTGCCCAATGCCTGTTTTTTCAACTTCGGACTACGTGCACGACCATAGTCCGCCTGAACCTACAATGGCGCACCTACTCAGCCGTCGTTCTGGTCACTTACAATCAGCCCAATAATCGTGCTCCACCCTGCCTAGTCCTAGGGTATCGTGATACATCTAATTGGGTTACTGCTGAAAAGGACCGCGTAACTAGGGTTTCTAATGGGTTTAGTGTTGTCATTCAAATTCGTGACTTAACCCTATCCAAATCATGTATCAAGTTGGTTAAGTGTGTTCAAGCAGTCCATGACTTAACCCTATCAAATCATCGTGTCAAGTTGGTTAAGTATATTCAAGTGGTTCATGACTTAACCATATCATGTGGCACTAATTCATTAGTGCATGACAACCTCTCACATTAGACTAACTGTTGTGGTTACTGGATTTGCCGGGCGGTTCCGGGCAGATTTACACCACAACATAGTCTAACCTCGGGTTTTACGTGCGATATGACCAACTACCCACATTGGATCCTATTGTTTGCAGCCACTGGATTTGCCGGGCGGTTCCGGGCAGATTTACACTGCAAACTCAACCCAACCTCGAGTTGGCCATTTTCAAGCTTATCTAATTGTCATGCCCACGTTCAAGTTTTCATATCTAAGTTCATGTCCAGTTTTCAGGTCATGTTTCATGTCAAATTGTGTCAAGTCCATGTCCATATTCAGGTTCAAGTCATAACAACGTTCATGTTCAAGTTTAAAGCTAATTCATGTTTTACCTAGTCTACCCAAATCGTATTCCCATCGCACGTAAGCTCGAATCGATACAAACAAATCTAATTAGGGAATAACATAAAAAAAAGGACGGGTATAAGGTGGCAAAATTGATTACTAGCATAGCATAGCATGACTTGAAATAAAAGATTAAAACATTACTGGCATATGGAATATTGGCCTCAAACATAAGGATTCCAATTCTAGCGAAATAAGTACTAGTCAAGATAACAGTTGTCATAAGGTGATAATATAGTCATGGTAACGATTGACATAAGGTGATATTATAATCATGGTAACGATTGACATAAGATGATAGCATAATCATGGTAACGATTGACATAAGGTGATAGTCATAAACTTGTGACTAATAGCAGATTCAACATGATAATATGAGGGGTTTTATTTTTGATTTACAACATGAATAGGCCCCAAATCAATGTCATAGTAATATCCAAGAGTCAAGATCCAAGATGAACAAGAATGAATGTAAAACAGTCATCATACATAGGTCCAATTTCAATTTATATCTTATTCATATTACATTTACAGTTTAAATCTAAAAATAACTGGGGCTTACATATCGTGGTTCGAGAATTAGAAAAAGAGAGTCGATAGTTGAATCTCTATATGCTTAGTTAAGTCCTAATAGAAATCCCCAAATCAGCAATTCCCTTAACGCAGTCTCAACGTAGAAGAAGCAGTCCCTCTCTCAAACTTTTCAACCAGAATTAGAGCAGCATAAAGTCAGAAAGAATTTTGTGTAGAGAGACTGGTGTTAGGGGCTGTATTTATAGGGTCAGGTCAACGAATGTGGACAGAAACGAGGCCAAATACATCAAAGTGAATCCAGCTTCAGAAATGGGCTCGGGCACTAGGTCGGCCCCCAGGTCGACACTATGGTCGACTGGTCCTGGGTAGGTCGACTACATAGTCGACCCCCAGGTCGACCTGGTCCTGGGCGGGAAATTTCCCGCCCAGTCCGTTCTGAGGTTTGAAATTCGAATTTTGAATTCGAATTGAGCTGTTTTTGAACTTGAAAACTTCTGAAAACTTCGAATGGTCATAACTTGGTCATACGGACTCCGATTTTCGAAAACTTGGGCTCGTTTCCTAGTAGAATTTCGAGACAAACGCAATGGCGCAACCCGTTTCCCTTGATTCTTATTTTAAAAATTAATTCTGCCTTGATTCATGGTTATTACACGTTATAAAAACAGGGGTTGTTACATTCTCCCCCCTTAAAGGATTTCGTCCCCGAAATCTCTAAGCTAGGGAGGATGTGTCCTACCATCCATCATCCATCTACTCAAAGCATCATCCACAGGCAACCATTGTCCTTAAAAGATTTCTAGTGTTGTATGAACATATGCAAAAAGTGTGTGTATATGTACTTATCTAATGCAAAAGATCAGGCAGTTACTGATTCAGTAAACCTCCTTAATGCAAAATATGTTAGTGTCATGAATCCAACATGTATGAAAATTCCTAATATAGTTTATAATCTCTACATGAGTGCACAACATTCATCCATATGCAACATCCAAGTGATATCATAACAAGTTCCATCCATGTACAAGTATAAGCACTCATGCATATGCAACATGAAAATGTGACTGAGCCGATCTAGAGCCTAATGTGTGTCATGCATCCATAAGCAACCACTTGCAACCATTTGCAAACATCAACCATAACATGTTTCATTCACATGTTTACATCCATATGGTTCTACCTAAGGTTCTCAAGATAAGATCGAGAAGATAACAAGACAAACGTAGATAGTAGAAGCATGATAAGAAAAGGTTTTCAAGGAAAAAGAGATCGAGAATGTACCCTAAAAAAGAAATGGGTAAAGCGTGCGTATCTTCTCTTCGGTTTCCCAAGTTGCGTCTTCTTGGGCTTCACTCTACTGCACTTTAACTAGCTCGACTTCTCGATTCCTTAGCTTCTTAATCTCCGTTCCTAAGATACGAATCGGAACTCGCCTCAATGTTGCTTCTTTTTCCACTTCTACATCTTCAAGGATACTTGGCTCAACCACTTCGGCTGACTCATGCAAGCACTTCCGGAGATGCGAGACGTGAAAGACATTGTGTACTCCAGATAACTTCTCGGGTAAGTCTACCTTATAGGCCATCCGTCCAATCCTCTCAGTGATAGGGAACGGTCCTATGAACCTTGGTGCTAGCTTCCCAACTGCTCCAAAACGAACTACACTGCATAATGGAGAAGCTTTTATAAAGACCATATCTCTGATTTTGAACTCTAGGTCCGTCCTTCTCTGGTCCGCATAAGATTTCTGTCTATCTTGGGTCGTTTTCATCCGTCTTCGTATCAACTCAATCTTCTCAGTAGTGTCCCTTATCATTTCAGGGCCAAGTATAAATCTGTCTGTCGTCTCCCACCAACAAGTTGGAGACTTGCACGGTCTTCCATACAGGGCTTCGAACGGTGCCATTCCGATGCTAGCTTGGTAACTATTGTTATATGCAAACTCCACGAAAGGAAGATGGTCTTCCCAAGTGCCACCAAAGTCAAGAATGCATAGCCTCAGGAAATCTTCTAGTACCCTATTTACCCTTTCGGTTTGTCCGTCCGTCTGTGGGTGATAGGCCTTGCTCAAGTTTAGTCGTGTACCCATTACTTCTTGTAGACTATTCCAGAACTGGCTAGTGAAAATCAGGTCACGATCACTAACTATACTAGAAGGAACTCCATGCAACCGTACTATCTCTCGAAGGTAAATAGACGCTAGCCCTGATGCGGTCCTCTTGCTTTTCACCGGAATGAAGTGAGCACTTTTCGTGAGTCTATCAACAATGACCCATATGCTAGTATTTCCCATCCTTGACCTAGGCAGTCCATCCACGAAATCCATCGAGATACTCTCTCATTTGCATTGCGGAACTTCCAAAGGATGTAATAGCCCACCGGTCTTCTTCGACTCGGCCTTTACTTGTTGGCACACTATGCACTTCGAGACGAACTCTGCCACATCATTTTTCATTCCAGCCCAAAAGAAAATGCGTTTCATATCCCTGTACACCTTATTCCCTCCGGGATGTATAGTCATCTTCGAGTGATGCGCCTCTTCTAGAACTTTCCTTACTAGGTCTCCCACTTGTGGGACACATAGCCTTCCATCGCGCTTAGCCATCCCTTGTCATCTATGGCATACCTACTGAGGTGACTTGACGTCTCACCCCTAATCAGCTTGTCCATGATTTCGACTATCTGTGGGTCTTCCTTCTGTGAAGTCCCTACTTGATCTAGAAGTGTAAGCCTTAACTCAAGAGATGCAAACGTAGCAGTCAATGACTCAACAGCAGGTGTAAAATCAAAGGTTGCTATAAACTCAAGACTTTTCCGTTCAACAAACAAGGGGCTCAACGTCAACTTTTTTCTACTTAGCGCGTCCGCCACCACGTTACCCTTGCCAGGGGTATAAGCTATATCGAAGTCATATGATGCCAAGAACTCCATCCACCGCTGTTGCCTCAGATTCAAGTATTTTTGTGAGAAGAGGTACTTAAGCGATTTGTGGTCAGTATACAGTTCGAACCTCTCCCCTAGTAGATAATGGCGCCAAGCTTTGAGTGCAAAAACAATCGCGGCCAACTCCAAGTCATGCGTGGGATAGTTCTTCTCATGAACTTTAAGTTGTCTGCCCCCGTAGCATATTACTCTTCCTTCTTGCATTAGGACAGCGCCTAATCCCGTGCCGCACGCATCTGTGTACACGGTAAACATCTTACCTCCATCGGGTAATGCCAAAACTGGGGTTGTGGTGAGGGCTCTCTTAAGTCTCTGAAAAGCAGCGTCGCATTCTATGTCCCATGCAAAAGGTAGGTTCTTCTTTGTTAACTTAGTAAGAGGGGCTGAAATCTTAGCGAAGTCCTTAATGAACTTCCTGTAGTAGCCCGCCAAACCGAGAAAGCTCCTCACCTCCGTTGCATTCTTAGGAATTTTCCAGTCCTGTACCGCAACTACCTTTGCGGGGTCCACGGCTATGCCTTGCTTAGAAACTACATGTCCAAGGAACCGAACTTCCTTCCTCCAAAAATGGCATTTGGAGAACTTAGCCTTTAACTGATGTGCTCTAAGCGTTTCCATGATTTCCTTGAGATGTCTAGCATGCTCTTCTTCATCTTTTGAGAAGATCAAAATATCATCCACGAAAACTACCACAAACTTGTTAAGGAACTCCCGAAACACCCTACTCATCAAATCTACAAAGTACGCGGGTGCATTCGTTAATCCAAATGGAATGACGAGCCATTCGAAGAACCCATCTGGAGTCCTAAACGCAATTTTGTCAATGCTATCCTCAGTCACTCTAAGCTGATGGAATCCTGTGGCTAGATCGAGTTGAGAGAAAACAGATGCTCCCACAAGCTGGTCAAACAAATCATTGATTCTTGGTAGTGGGTGCATGTTCTTCTTTGTCAGCTTGTTTAACTCACGATAATCTACGCATAGACGAAGCGATCCATCCGCCTTATTAGCGAATACCACCGGAGCACCCCATTCAGAAATGCTTCATCTTATGAAATTTTTCTCAAGCAACTCATTAACTTGTTTACTGAGCTCTCTTCTTTCTCGCGGGGCCATGTGCCTAACGGGCAATGAAACTGGCTTGGCATTATCAACAAGATAAATTCGGAAGTCTATCTCGCGTTTAGGAGGTAATCCCCTCACTTCATCAAAGACATCTGGATATTCTCGGACCATTTTTACAGATTGCAAATTATCGTCGGACGAGTCAAGGGATTCAAGATAACATAACATGACCGGACCCTTAGGGCTACAGGAAATTTCAAGGGTATTACCAAGGCGAGTCATGAGCCTCACTACCCTTCGTTCACAATCAAGAATGGCTCCATAATTGGACAGCCAATCCATACCTAGGATCAAACCGTATCCCATGAATCCAAGAACATAAGCATTACACGTGAATTCTACGCTTAAGATAGAGATCCTCAAATCCACACACATCATAGATAAATGGGCGGAGCCCCAATTGGATTTGAAACTATAACGGGATCCTCAACCAGACTAGTACTTAGGTGCAGATTTTCAACAATATCAGAAGAAATAAAAGTATGCGATGCGCCAGAGTCAAATAAGGTTCGAACAGGAAAGTCAGAAATGTAAACAAGGTTTTCTACGGAAATATTACTACCTTGGTCAAGAGCTGGAGTGGTGTTGAGAGCATGCAACTGCCCTCCAGAAGGTCCTACTTGCTGGGTCTGCCCTTGCCTCTACCCTTGCTTCTTAGGGCAATCCTTGCTGATGTTTCCAGTATCTCCACAATGAAAGCATTCACCCAACTTCCTCTTCTTCTTTCTACAGTCTTTAGCTAGATGTCCATTAATACCACAGAAGTTGCACTTCCTCGTCTCACGTGATTTGTTGTTGCCCTTGTTATTCTTGTTATTCTTGTTGTTTCCCTTCTTGAAGTCAGCTTTCTTATTCTGAGTCTCATTAGGCTTAACCTCCTTCTTGCTATTCTTGTCTTCCTCATGAAGTAGAGCCATATCCACCAAGCTTTCAAAGGTCACCCCCATGGGTATATGAGTTGGGGATAAACTGTGTAGTGGCTCGTTCAATCCTCGAGCAAAGCGTACAGCCTTTTTCTGGGCTGTGTTGACCAAATCCAAACCGAACCGAGCAAGCTGATTAAACTTATTCACGTACTCCCTAACAGACATGTCCCCTTGCTTGAGGGCTAGGAACCTCTCCATCTGAAGGTTCTCTTCTGTTGATGATAAGAATTTAAGCCCAAACCTCTCTCTAAAGTCTGCCCAAGTCTCAACTGGCCTGGTAGCGTTGGTGACTTCCCACCAAAATGCAGCTTCTTCTTTCAACAACCATGCTGCCAACTGAACTTTCCTATGGTCCTCCATATCAAAGATAATGAACAAGTCTTCTGTCTCCTTTAGCCAGTTTCGTGCCTCAACAAAGGTTTCAGTTCCAATGAAGTTCTTGCCGCTCATTGCTTTAAAGTCTTTGCATATTTTGGCAAAGGCGGTACCAGGAGGAGGAGGAACCGCAGCCACTGGGGGAGGAGGAGGAGGGATATCTGCCATGCCCGCGTCGTTGGCCCTGGCTTCTAAGTACCTTCGGAACCATCCAGGCACGGGTATTCCCTCAGGCAGGTTAAGATCGGCCATGCTGAAAAATGGAAAGAAAAGATTCAAACGAGGAAACGAAGGAAAGTGCTAATGGCTTCTTGGGGAATAACCTTTTTAAACATAAAACTTTTCTTGAAAAATGCTTCTTTATAAATGGTTTTGAAAATAGTTTCGGAAGGTTTTTTAAAAACTTTTGACCAGCCTGGTAACCTTCTGCTCTGATACCAAATGTAACACCCCACCTCCGCTAGGGTCACTCACAAAGGGAATGCACTAGTTTTAGTGGAGTATTATCTAGGTAAACATGCACAGAGATATCACAAGGCAGAACATAAATAAAGCAGCGGTAGAAATTAAAAACCAACTTCTTATTATTTCCAAGAAAAGAGTAAAAGCTCATATATCCAAGATACAAATTTTTCCATTACATCAGGTTCCAAATAAAGAAGCATAAACTTAAAACAAAAGTAAATTATTCCCCATAAATAGCAGAAGCAGCCATAGCATAGCCCAAGACCAAACCGTACATGAGCTGTCAGAAAGCAAGCTAAATCCAAGCTAAGAGCTAGTGTTTCCTCCCTGAGAACCTGGGGGGGGGGGAACGAAAGAAAAAGAGGCGAAAGAAAAAGGGTCAGTCATAAAGACTGGTAAGTCCCAGTGACTTTCAGTATGAAAACTAGTAAAGGTAACATGATATGTGAAAACTGGAATTAAACATAAGGATGATAACAGAACTGGTAGGATGATTAAGATAACAAGATAAGTCAAGTCTAGCATTGCATATTCAAGGTTCGCTGCACCAACTGTACTAGTATTCTAACCCATGTCAAGTATTAATCATGAAATGATCCCTTGGCCCAGTATCATGAAGTGACCCATTTCGGGGTCCTATGGTACAATCTACTAATCGATCGGCTCCCTCCAAGTCCTAGCTCGTCATGTGTCTGTGTCATATGGCCCTATCCTGAAATGTAGTTACCTGTGCTAGGTCCACCATAGGGTGTATCAAGTCCTATGGTGCCAACCACCGACACGAATCAAGCATGCACAGTGTAAATCTACGGGTGCCCAATGCCTGCTTTTTCAACTCCGGACTACGTGCACGACCATAGTCCGCCTGAACCTACAATGGCGCACTTACTCAGCCGTTGTTCTGGTCGCTTACAATCAGCCCAGTAATCGTGCCCCACCCTGACTAGTCCCAGGGTATCGTGATACATCTAAGTGGGTTACTGCTGAAAAGGACCGCGTAACTAGGGTTTCTAATGGGTTAAGTGTTGTCATTCAAATTCGTGACTTAACCCTATCCAAATCACGTATCAAGTTTGTTAAGTGTGTTCAAGCAGTCCATGACTTAACCCTATCAAATCATCGTGTGAAGTTGGTTAAGTATATTCAAGTGGTTCATGATTTAACCCTATCATGTGGCATTAATTCATTAGTGCACGACAACCTCTCACATTAGACTTACTGTTGTGGTTACTGGATTTTCCGGGCGGTTCCGGGTAGATTTACACCACAACATAGTCTAACCTCGGGTTTTACGTGCGATATGACCAACTACCCACATTGGATCCTATTGTTTGCAACCACTGAATTTGTTGGGCGGTTCCGGGCAGATTTACACTGCAAACTCAACCCAACCTCGAGTTGGCCAATTTCAAGCTTATCTAATTGTCATGCCCACGTTCAAGTTTTCATATCTAAGTTCATGTCCAGTTTTCAGGTCATGTTTCATGTCAAATTGTGTCAAGTCCATGTCCATATTCAGGTTCAAGTCATAACAACGTTCATGTTCAAGTTTAAAGCTAATTCATGTTTTACCTAGTCTACCCAAATCGTATTCCCATCGCACGTAAGCTCGAATCGATACAAACAAATCTAATTAGGGAATAACATAAAAAAAAGGACGGGTATAAGGTGGCAAAATTGATTACTAGCATAGCATAGCATGACTTGAAATAAAAGATTAAAACATTACTGGCATATGGAATATTGGCCTCAAACATAAGGATTCCAATTCTAGCGAAATAAGTACTAGTCAAGATAACAGTTGTCATAAGGTGATAATATAGTCATGGTAACGATTGACATAAGGTGATATTATAATCATGGTAACGATTGACATAAGATGATAGCATAATCATGGTAACGATTGACATAAGGTGATAGTCATAAACTTGTGACTAATAGCAGATTCAACATGATAATATGAGGGGTTTTATTTTTGATTTACAACATGAATAGGCCCCAAATCAATGTCATAGTAATATCCAAGAGTCAAGATCCAAGATGAACAAGAATGAATGTAAAACAGTCATCATACATAGGTCCAATTTCAATTTACATCATATTCATATTGCATTTACAGTTTAAATCTAAAACTAACTAGGGCTTATAGATCGTGGTTCGAGAATTAGAAAAAGAGAGTCGATAGTTGAATCTCTATATGCTTAGTCAAGTCCTAATAGAAATCCCCAAATCAGCAATTCCCTTAACGCAGTCTCAACGTAGAAGAAGCAGTCCCTCTCTCAAACTTTTCAACCAGAATTAGAGCAGCATAAAGTCAGAAAGAATTTTGTGTAGAGAGACTGGTGTTAGGGGCTGTATTTATAGGGTCAGGTCAACGAATGTGGACAAAAACGAGGCCAAATACATCAAAGTGAATCCAGCTTCAGAAATGGGCTCGGGCACCAGGTCGACCCCCAGGTCGACACTATGGTTGACCTGGTCCTGGGTAGATCGACTACATAGTCGACCCCCAGGTCGACCTGGTCCTGGGTGGGAAATTTCCCGCCCAGTCCATTCTGAGGTTTGAAATTCGAATTTTGAATTTGAATTGAGCTGTTTTTGAACTTGAAAACTTCTAAAAACTTCGAAAGGTCATAACTTGGTCTTACGGACTCCGATTTTCGAAAACTCGGACTCGTTTCCTAGCAGAATTTCGAGACGAACGCAATGGTGCAACCCGTTTTCCTTGATTCTTATTTTAAAAATTAATTCTGCCTTGATTCATGGTTATTACACGTTATAAAAACACGGGTTGTTACACGAAGCAAGCACATCAATATTAAATATCATTTTATTCGAGAACAAGTGAACGACAAAAGTGTGGAGCTGGTGCACTGCAAATCTGAAGAAAATTTAGCGGATATTTTCACAAAGCCATTGAAGCCGGATGTATTTCAAAAAATGAAAATCAAGCTCAGAATGCAAAGTCGGGTTTGAGGGGGAGTGTTAGAATTCAAACCCTTCCATGCATATGTTTAATGTGCAACAACTCTTTAGTGTGAAAGGGAGAAAGAGATGCATGGTCAAGGATGGTAGGTTTGTAGTGATGTAAGCCATGATGTATAAGTAGGTTTCTTTTGCCTACAAAAGGGCATCTCATATGTATTCACAAGACACACCAAAGTGAAACAAAGCAACATAAGAGAGGAAAGAAAGAGAGAGCTGAAGCTATTTATTTTTAAGAGAGAAAAAAATAGTTGTATCATTTGTATTTGTGAGAAATAAACAAAGTTAGTTTTTGTGTTTAATTCAAAGAAAACATCTTTTTTTTTGTGAGTTCAATACATGCTTCCAACAAAACCAACATAGAAAACCTAATAAGCAAAAAGATCGGTGATCCAACTAAAATTAGATCGGGCAAACCAAAGAGGAATAAGGATTTTTACCTTTAACAGGGTAGAGAAGTAGGTTACCGAAGACAAAGAGGCATCTAATCGATGGCGCGACGTGCAAGGTGCGTAGAAGAAGAAGACTGAGGTCGAGCATGGTAGGAAGAATAGAGTAACAGCGGAAGATAGGGACCCACCGACGTCGGTGCCGAGGGGAAAGGGGATGAACGAACTTCAAATGGAAAAGGAGGCGAATGAACTCAGGCGGCGAAGTCTGTGTCTGATGAATCTGGCTAAGGTAGAGGACAATTTTAGGTCGATTTTTTATTGTTATGGTGGGAAGGGAAAGGGATTGATTTTGGAAGAAAACGTAAGAGGAAACACAAGGGCATCTAAACTACAATCATTTGATTTTTGGTGTGGACAGATGGCATTATCATGTTTTTTTGGCTGAAAATGGAAATGAAAGGACTTTGCGGAAAGTTTGTGTTTTCATATGATATAATAGATATTGTGGAATTTGAATGGTATGATCTACAACATGTGAACAATGGGTGGCAGAATGGGACATATGAAATTGCTGTAGAAAAATAGTAGTCATCTACATGGGGAGATATATTAATACATACAAGGACCAGTCTGTAACCACACGTTAAAGAGATTGTTCATGCACAAATTAATTAGATTGAGTTTGAAGATTATAGTGGTAAAGACTGAATTATAAATAGGCTTAAAATAATGTTAGTTTCTATACTCATTTTGCACATTTTATTGACAATATTGTGGATAAAAAGATGGATACAATCAGAACTCTTGCTAGTTAAAAGGTAAGTCAAAATAAAAAAGGGAAATATGTAGTCCTAACAGAGCCTTGGCAATAACGAACAGGAAGGTTTTCACTGTGTTACATCAACGAACTACACGTAAACCATAACCAACCATGCACTTAAACCAAGTTGCAGTTAAAAATTTATCAGTAAATTAAGGAAAATTTGAGTAGTTGATTACAAGTTGATTTGATGATTTTAACAACAGATGCATAGAAAATATTTTCTTGATTGTACAAATGCTACCAGTTGATTAATTTAGAACATGATATAGTACATGGACCTCACTCTTGATATATTCCCAATCTAAAAACTGTCCTTAGTGATTAACATAACATAAACATAGAAGGAAGTTGACATTAGCTCATATTCTAATTTTGTGTTGAGAAAACAAAGATATTAGATTTAAAGCAGCTAGGGTAGATTTGACCAACGTATAGATTGTTAACTATTAGCATCGTTTAATCTTGTATTTAAGGAAGACAAAAAATAGTTGAAACTGAAATTTAGTAACTCTACATTTTTACTATCAATTATATGAACTAAACATCAACGACTAGGAAATAATGACAGCGAAAGCATGATTATCTGGCAAGGAAATATATGATGTGGCAAAATAGCAATTAATGAAATATGACGACTCCGATAATAGTGAGACATTGTATTATACTTTTATCTTTCTTTTGGGCCTGTTTCTTTCTGGCTTAGCCCAAAGCCCAATCTTTACTAAATAAACGTTACCCTATGTTATATAAAAGGAACGTTGCACATTTTATTCATTCAGTCTATTGCATATTATTACATTTCAATCCATAAAATTCTTCTTTGATAAATCTGTGTTTTCCAACTTGGTATCAGAGAAGGTTCTTGCAATTCTGCAATTGATCATCAGAAGTGTTGATCAATTAGAGATCCATCAGAGTAATATCATCATTTGAATCTCCCTTCGTCGAAGCTTTAGCTTCTCATTTGAAGGTTGTTTCCCTATTCCGTAAACAAGAAGCCTCGCCTATATAATTGAAGCTGCTTCTTTCTTCAGTATAAGGTTGATCAGAGTAGATTCAGATTCTTCTGAAACTGATCAAGACTGTTCAAGAATCATCAAGTTTTGTATCAGTGCCTTCATAGAGTGTCAATCAGATCTGTGTATCTGTTCTTACCAGTTTCTAAATCTTTTCATCCTCGTCTTAACAATCTATGTTGCATCTTTCTACAAAACATTGTCTACCTTGAAAATAGTCACAATTCAAAGCTTCAGAGTGTAAAATCTTACCTCTAATTTTTTGTTCTTGTATTCTTGCATCTTTGTGCATTTTCTTTTTTCATCATGAAAAATTCTGGAAGTGATTCAACTCCACAAGTTTCCAGCAATAGACCTTTACCACTACAACCACCATCAGATCCCATCCAAGATTTAATGAAATCCATAATTAAGCCTCAAAGTCAACTGATCTCTACTCATCTTGATGAATCAAACTACCTGTTATGGAAATTACAGGTTGAAACAGCAGTTAGAGCTTATGGTCTTGAAGATTATATTCTTGGAACAAAAATTATTCCTCCAAAATTTATTAGAGACAGTGAAGACAAACTCGTGAGTAATCCTGAATACACAATGCATTAGAGACAAGATGGTTTGGTATGTGCATGGATGATGTCATCTATTGGTCCAACTATTTTACCATAGTTAATTGGAGTAAAAACTGCCCAAGAAGTTTGGGAAACTGTTGCAAGAAATTTCTCAAATCAGTCCTCAGCAAGAGTAATGCATTATAGAAGACAGTCGCATAGCATAAGAAAAGGTGAATCATCTATGAATGAATACTTGTTGAAAGTTAAAAATATTTGTGATCAATTAAACTTAGCAGGTCAAAAAATACCTGAATCAGAACAGGTTATTGCTATTGTGAGTGGTTTAGATGATGAGTATGAAGCTGTCACTGCAATCATATTATCCATGGATCCAACTCCCTCATTACAATATGTGTATTCTACATTACTATCACATGAAGGTAGGATATAACACAAGAAAATCATTAATGCTGATTTATCTGTCAATTATACTACATATGGCAGAGGAAAAAAATCAAGACAAAGGCAATAATTCAAGAAATCGGTTTAACAATCAAAGAGGGGGCTGGTCTGGAAGAGGTAGAAGAGGTGGTAGAAGCAATAACAACAATAGAATCATGTCAAATTTGTGATAAAGTAGGGCACAGTGCTAGCAAGTGTTATTTTAGATTCAATGCCAATTACACTCCCTTACAACATAGCAATAATGCATCTGCAAATTTGGTTAATTCTAATGAAGGCAGTAAAGCGCATGCAGAAGTTCATAATATAGATACTACCACCAATGATGATGTGTCAGATGATTGTTGGTTCCCAGATTCAAGTGCAACAAACCATGTTACTAACAATCTGAATAATCTCAATTTGGGGAATAAGGAGTATAAAGGTACCCAAAATCTCATTGTTGGTAATGGTAAAACTGCACTAATTACACACACTGGAAATGCAAGTTTAATTGGAACTAAAAATTTATTTTTAAAAAATTTATTAAGAGTTCCATCTATTAAGAAAAATTTGATGAGTGTTTCCCAATTTGCTAAAGATAATAGAGTTTATTTTGAATTTTACCCTAATTCTTGCATTGCTAAAGACATACTGACACATAAAATTTTATTACAGGGTAAAGAGAGCAATGAATTATATAGATTTGATATTAGTTCAAATAATTCTGAACATAAAAGGGACAATTTCATACTGTCTGTTACTAATGACTCTAGTTGCTTTAAGGACTTTGATTTGTGGCATTATAAACTTGGCCATCCCAGTGTAAAAATTACTAAGCATGTAAGGATGAATAATAATTTTTCTGCTTATCAATTTCCTGAATCATACATGTGTTCTGCTTGCCAATTGGGAAAGAGTCATAAACTTGCATTTCCAAACTCACACACTGTTTATTCTTGACCACTTGAATTGATTGCTACAGACTTATGGGGTCCTGCACATATTAATTCTTGTTATGGTCGCAAATACTATATATCATTTATTGATGCCTACTCTAGATTTGTTTGGATTTACATGCTAAAATCTAAATATGAAACCAGTAATGTTGTGATACAGTTCATCAACAAAGTTGAAAATATTACTGGAAATAAAATCCATACATTTCAAACTGATGGTGGAAGAGAATTTTTGCCCTTAAAATCATTTTTTGATAAAAAGGGTATTAATCATAGAACTACATGTCCCTACACTTCAGAACAAAATGGATTAATTGAAAGAAAACATAGGCATATTGTTGAAACTGGTTTGACCTTGTTAGCTCAAGCATCTATGCCTTTTAAGTATTGGGTAGATGCATTTTACACTGCAGTACATTTGATCAACTTAATGCCAACCAAGGTGTTAAAATTCAAATGTCCTCAAGAAATTTTAACTAATATCAAACCAGATTACAAACACTTAAAGGTGTTTGGATGTGAATGTTTTCCATATATAAGACCTTATAATAATCATAAGTTAGATTATAGGTCTACACCTTGTACTTTTCTGGGATACTGTAATAAACAAAAAGGATACAAGTGTCTAGATAAAAAGGGAAAGATCTATATTTCTAGACATGTTAGATTTCATGAACTTAAATATCCTTTTAGCAACAATATTGAAAATGTTTCAGAAAAAGATACAAGTATTAAACAGGTAGTGGTTGACATACCTGATGAGACTGAAGTGCTTGTGCCAATTCATGCTAATAAACATGATACCAATACAAACTCTCAACACACTGTGCCATCATGTAGGCCTGGTCAAGAACAAAGCAGCAATGCAAGTCCTCAACTCACCATGCCTTCAAATTGGCCAGGTCAAGAGCAATCATCCTCCAGTCATCAAATTGAAGACAATGCTCAACAAAGAAGACAAAGTATTAGTGATCCTCATAATATTCATGCAGCAGATAATAGTGAAAATAATGGCAATCAAGCAACTGCTGTTAATGAAGCTACAAATCAACATCCAATGCTTACTAGAGAAAAATGTGGAATTTTTAAACCTAAATTTTTTAATGCTACAACTTTTTCTGAAGAGCCATCATCATGTTTTGAAGCATCTCAAAACGAAAATTGGAAGTCAGCTATATATGAATGATGAATACAGAGCCTTAATTAATAAAGGAACTTGGAAACTGGTTGAAAAACCAGAAGACAAAAATATCATAGGCTGCAGATGGGTTTTTAAATTAAAAAGAAATGTTGATGGTTCAATTTCTAAGTATAAAGCAAGACTGGTTGCTAAAGGGTACTCACAACAGTATGGTTTTGATTTTTCAGAGACTTTTTCACCTGTTGTGAAACCCATCAATCAGAGTAATTTTGACAATTGCTTTGTATAAAAATTGGAGCATCAAACAATTAGATGTTAACAATGTATTTCTTAATGGTGATTTACAGGAAGAGGTCTACATGGTGCAACCTCAAGGCTTTGTTCAACAATCAACAAAAAATTTGGTGTGCAAACTCAACAATGCCATTTATGGCTTGAAACAAGCTCCTAGGGTTTGGTTTGATAAACTAAAAACAACCCTTGTCAATCATGGATACAGATCATCGAAATCTGATAACTCAATTTTTATTAAAATTACTGATTCTGACACAACGTATATACTGATTTATGTTGATGACTTTATTATTACAGACAACAATACTAATGAAATCAAGGCTATTAAAAATATGCTAAATTCAGAATTCTCAATCAAAGATTTGGGCGATCTAAATTATTTCCTGGGTATTGAAGTTAAAAGAACATCAAGTTCTGAAATACATCTTAGTCAAAGAAAATATATTTCAGAAATTCTTCACAGGGCTCAAATGCATAAAGCAAATCCTTTGCCAACTCCTATGATCACAAACATACAACTATCCAAGCATAAAGGAGAATCTTTTCAAGATGGAATTTTTTTAGGAGCATTGTTGGTGCACTTCAATATGCTACTATTACCAGACCATATATAGCTTTTAGTGTCAACAAAGTTAGCCAATATATGCAAAATCCTTTGGATAATCACTGGAAGGCAGTTAAAAGGATATTAAGATATCTCAAAGGAACTAGTGAGCATGGTTTAATTCTTAAGACAAGCAACACATTAAACATCAATGCTTATGCTGATGCTGACTGGGGAACAGATTGTGATGACAGGAAATCAACTTCAGGTTATTGTATTTTTCTAGGTAAAAATCATGTATCTTGGTGTGCTAAAAATCAAAGTACTGTGTCCAGATCAAGTACAGAAGCAAAATTTAGAAGTGTGGCTAGTTGTGCAGCTGAAGTTATGTGGATAGAATCTCTACTAAGTGAATTACAGATCACATCAACAAAGAAATCTACCATATGGTGTGATAATATTAGTGCTATATCCCTAACTTCAAATCCTGTATTACATTCTAAAACCAAGCATATTGAATTAGACCTATACTTTATCAGAGAGCAAGTTGTAAAAGAGAAATTGAAGATAGGTTATATACCTTCCTCATATCAGAAAGCTGACATTCTTACGAAACCCTTGTCAAGGCCAAACTTCTCCAAGTTTAAAGAGGAATTAAATATAGATGTTGCCAACGAAGCTGAAAGATCGAGGAGAATTACTTTCATCCCAGAATCCTGATTTACCTCAAATTGTTGAGGTATTGTGACCGATTGTTGCTAGATCTACTCTTCTCAGCTAGGACTTCATAAGAACACAATCGTTCCTCATCCAATTTAACCTCTCTCAGCAAATTGAGCTCTCTCAGGTAGTTAACTCGAGCATAGCACGATTTACCTGTTATGGAGGCTTGAAAAGAGAGATTCTTCATCAATCAGTCTCATGAAGCCGAAGGAGTTGCCACTCTTCATCAATTTGTCTCATGAAGCCGAAGGAGTCGCCATTTTTTCATTCTCGAGAGCAAACCCTAACCCTATGTTATGTTTGAGGGGGGCAAATGAAATATGACGGCTTCGATAATAGTGAGACAATGTATTATACTTTTATCTTTCTTTTGGGCCTGTTTCTTTCTGGCTTAGCCCAAAGCCCAATCTTTACTAAATAAACGTTACCCTATGTTATATAAAGGGAACGTTGCACATTTGTATTCATTCAGTCTATTGCATATTATTACATTTCAATAAATAAAATTCTTCTTTGATAAATCTGTGTTTTCCAACTACGATTAACAGAAAAGAAATATTGTACTATAATCAAACAGAAAATTAGACGACTGAACAAAAGAAAATAAGGGCCACAACCTAACCCAAACAACTGACTTAATCGGCCTTTTCTTTCTTATTCTTGGGCATCCCCAAGCTGCTTCGCACATGGGTCGGCGTGTTTGTTTTCGAAAATTCTTATAAAAGACAATTTGTTGTTGAATTTAAAAGGTCGGGAATTCGCCTTGCCTAGTCTTGCCAAAGAAGTTTATAAGTGGATCTTACTAATGTGCATTCTCTATCATTATTTTTATACCATGCACTTATATTTTAAAGCCGTAGTTACACATTTATTTTCTTCTTTTCACCCACAAACACCTACATATATATAATTACAATATCATACCTAAACGTGATCAAAGGTAGAAGAAGCACAAGGTTTATTTCCAGGTTTACAGAAAGCAAAAAACAAAAAGTAATGCAGATACACAAACTACTAAAAAAAGTAATAAACTACCTTCCTCTGAGAATCAAGCTGAGCATACCATAACCTTGAATCGTTACATCATCAGGGGCTTTAGAACCCAAATCAGTGTCCATAGGCTGAATGCTTCAAACACACCAATGAGCTCTCCGATTTCAGGTTTAGTACCTGGTACACTCAAAGTAGTCTTCCCTTTACCAGAAGAAGGATCCTTAATGTTCTCCTTTCTCAATTCTTCATCTCCACTTCCTTCTGCTGGCAATGCCACCGCACTGTCATACCCAGTTGAGCCACCCATAGCGTTAGGGTCCGGGAAGGAGGACCTTCTGTAGCTAGGAACAAAGTAGTCCCCTCTGAAGCTCTCTGGCATTTCAGAAGCCACTATCTGCTTAATGGTAAACAGGAATGGTACCCTTTCAACGCCCTGGCAGTTGAAAGGTGATGGCTGCCTACTCGATCTCTTCTTCCTCTTCGAACTTGACCATGCCATCTGATCTGGCGAGACTTCAAACGGGCCGTCCATTTCGTCTAGGGTATAGGTAAGGCGGGTCATGAGTTTGGTGGACTGAAACTCGACAGGTGCATTTTTGGCAATCCCTTCTGCTTTCTCTGTGAAGAAGGTCAGTTCCAAGCATAGATTTTTCATGGTGTACATTTGTCGGGTTTGACCCCGAAGGCTCCAGTGCGTCCTTCGATTATAGGGCAGTGTTTGGCTGTCAGTGACCGTTGATTTCCATGTACGTCTTGCTTTGGAGTTTGTCGAACATTAGACGTTTGCCTGGCTTTGCGTCAGCTCCCTGATGCTGGAAAGATCAGTTGGTTTTGAGTTTGAACCTAATATGATCTATTATAGTTCTAGATCACTTTTAAAAAAAGGAATATGATGAATAACTCAGGCAAAATTGACATAATGTTTAGTAACATAATGTAAGAGGCATATTAGGACAGGCCGTGCTTCACACACGGGTAAAGTTGTGATATTGAAGTGTCATAAATTTGTATATTGAATCATTATGGCATGTCAAATCGTTGATAGATACGTTGTAACACACCGAATTTCACTTAATATTAATGTTTAGCAATTAAAGAATAATTAATCTCATACTTGAGAATTAAGGGAAACGAATTTCGCGGTTGCGTTCGTCTCAGAAAAATATGCGAAATAGAGTCCGAAATTTCGTGAATCGGAGTCCGTATGTCTGAGATATGGCCTTTAGAAGTTTCACGAAAAATCAGAAAACGAAACAGATTTCAAAAATGCAGAATATGGGCTAGGCGGGAAAATTCCCGCCCAGACCAGGTCGACCTGGGAGTCGACCTGGGAGTCGACCTGGGAGTCGATCTGGGGGTCGACCTGCCCACCAGGTCGACATGGGTGTCGACCCTAGTGTCGACCTGGGGGTCGACCTCCCTGGTCGAGCCCAGGTGAACTGGGTGCACTGATTTGGGATCTGGGCTATGTTTTGGTGGCTAGTGACGAGATCTGACGGCTCTAATCTAATTTAGGGTTAATCTAATGGCCTAAAACACTTAACTAATCTATAAATACACCCTAAGACTACCCTAATTCATACTAAAATTGGAGACAACGTCGTCATGCCGTCAAAATGCAACTTAGAAGGAGCCTCACAAATTAAAGAGGAAGATAGCTTCTCAAATCAACTTCTAATCAACTCTAGCAACTTAATCTTCTTCATATGAGTGCTAATCAACAAGTTGTGAGTTTCTATGCCTTTAGAAAGCAATTGCTAAACTAATTATGATAGGATATAATGAGGTTATGGTTATGTATGTGGATCAATGCAAGTTATGTTATCATATGCTATGTGTTCATGATGCTAGTTATGCAAGTTTTATGCTATATGTTCATGATGCTAGTTATGCAAGTTTTATGCTATGTGTTCATGATGCTAGTTATGCAAATCACTATGATAAACATTGATCCATTATGACACCATGTTATGCAAGTTTGGTGTTTGATTATATGCAAGTTCATATATGACATGTTATGCAAGTTTGGTGTTTGATTATATGCAAGTTCATATATGACATGTTATGCAAGTTTGGTGTTTGATTATATGCAAGTTCATATATGACATGTTATGCAAGTTTGGTGTTTGATTATATGCAAGTAACATGTGCAAGTTTACACCTTTGTATGATATGCATACATATGCAAGTTTACCCCTTTGTATGTCATGCATACATATGCATGTTTACCCCTTTTTATGATATCAGTAACATATGCAAGTTCATCCCTTTTTAGACCTATGACATGTATGCAAGTTTATCCCTTTATGATAGGTCTATGACATGAACATCTATGCAAGTTACCCTCTTTATGACATATGTGATTCATGCAAGTATGAGTTGGTTATTTATGCTAGTTGGGTTTGATGCTATGGTCATATATGCAAGTTGACACCTTTAAAACCCATGATGATGCTAATGTTATGCTAAGTATAACCCATTGTATTTGTGATGAATCTTCCCTTTTAAGTATGTCATGTTAGCGTATCACGTGGGGAACGATGGGGTTAATATTCATGTTAACAAGATTGTGGTAAAATTGGTATGATGTGGCATACCATAAGTGGATGGACATAATTGAGTCAATTATGTACATCATTAAATTGGAATTAATTAGGGAAAATTAATTCAAAATATGGGGGTGATTAATTAGGTGTAATTAATCGACTAAGACACGAGGTTGGACCCTTTTGTAGCATAAGACTGCCCGGACCCGACCGGCAAATCCAGCGGCTACAAATGATTGGCCCAATGTGAGAGGTCTTAGGCATAAACTAAATACGTGACAAGTGTAAAGACACGAGGTTAGACTCGGTTATGGCGTAAGGCTGCCCGGACCCGACCGGCAAATCCAGCTGCCATAAAAGATAGTCTAATGTGAGAGGTCTTTGCAAAGGTTACGGAACACTTAACCAGATAAGCATGTAGTGGGGGCATGAGGGGTTAAGTGGGTGCCTTGGGTGGCATGTGGAAATCAAGTAAGTGCCTTGGGTGGCATGTGGAAATCTAGTGGGTTGCCTTGGGTGGCAATAGAAAATACGATTAGAATACTTAACCAAGTGGAAACATGTAATTAAACATGATTAAAGGGTTAAGTGGGATGCACTAGAAAAGGGACAAGCTTAGGTGGGTAGCTTGTGGGGGGGCCCATTTCAACCAGTAACCCAAAACGTATCTTTGTGGGCTCGACCCAAGTCGAGGACGGGACACGCATATTGGGCTTGACTATAAGAGGCCAAAAACGGGTTAGCGGTGGCAACGCAAGTCCAACGGGTTTCATATGCATGTGTGGACCCGGCCTGGTAGGTAAGACGTTGTTGCATCGTGTAGGTATAAGTCGTGCACTCTTAAGTTGTATCGGGTTGCCACTTTGGGGAGTGATACACCCCACTGTGCGGCCAGCACGGGTATCTACGTTAGGGAGCCGATCGCTTGGGGAGTAGTGGGTACACCTAGTGGAGATAGGGGCAGACGACACCTATGTGGTCAGCTAGGGGTACACGAAACTACTAGTTAAATTTCTAAAGTCCTTGGGTGGGATCAACCTTTAAGTTAGGAATGACTGGTGTGGTGCAGTTAGAAATTATCCTTGGGTGGGTAGATGCGTCTTTACCGTTATCTTAGTTGGCTGCTGAGTGTAGTCGTTAATCCCCAGTCATTACCGTACCAAGCTTATATCATACCCTAATTACTTTAATGATTGTATTGTTAAAGTTATAGGGCTCACTCAGACTTATGTCTGACCCCGTTGTTTTTATCTTTTTCCCCCCTTCAGGTCCTCAGGTTGGGCCTAGTTCTAGTGGAGTTTGATTCAGACTGCTTTATCTATCTTGGAGCTTGGACTCTTGAAGTAAAGCTCGGTTATCATTTCTATTATGGCTATTAGTTATGTAGTGGGATTATGTACTTATGTTTTATTAAGATGGATATTTAGTACTTGACTCTTGTTTAGTTGGTTTTGGTATTGTAACCAGACATGTTTATCTTCTGCTGCAATGAAATGATGTTTTAAATTTTCAAGTATTATTTATATCTGTCTTGTTGTAATTTTTCTGTTCTATATTCACTTAAAATACTCCACCGATGCTATGGCATTCCCTTAGTGAGTGTCCGTAGCGGGTGTGGGGTGTTACACGTGGTATCAGAGCTAAAGGTTACCAGAACAGATAAAATTGTTAGAAAAACTATTTTTCTAAGAACATTTTTGGAAGAAGTATTTTCAAAAACATGTCTTTTAAGAGAAAAGTTTTTGAAAGAAAAGCATAATCCCCAATAGCCATATCTTTATCTTTCGAATTCTCCGTTTTGAATCTTTCCTTTTTCGTTTCAGCATGGCTGAAGATCTTAACTTTCCGGAGGGTGTAGCGATACCAGTATGGTATAGGAGGTTGATGGAGGCTAGGGCCGCCACTGCGGGTCTAGCAAATGTTCCTCCACCACCAGTTGCACCCGATCTTCCTCCTCCTCCTCGCGCGGATACTTTTGCTAAGACTTGCAAGGAATTTAAGGCTATGGGAGGGAAACCTTTTCAAGGATCAGAAACTTTTGTGGAAGATAGGGATTGGCTTAAGGAGGTGGAAGAATTGATAGATATCTTTGAGATGGAAGAAGGAAAGAAAGTCAAGTTAGCTGCTTGGTTAATGAAGGGAGAGGCCTCGTTCTGGTGGGAGGTCACTAATGGAGAACGCCTAGTTGACTCTTGGGCGGATTTCAGACAAAGGTTTGTGGCAAAGTTTCTTTCAAGGGCGGAAGAAAATCTGTATATGGAAAGGTTCTTGACACTAAAGCAAGGAAACCTATCAGTGAAGGAATATGTCAACAAGTTTAATCAGTTGGCAAGGTTTGGCATAGACATGGTGAATACACCGGAGAAGAAGGCTTTGAGGTTCGTTAAAGGCTTGAATGAACCGATGCATGGATTGGCCATGACTCACATCCCTATGGGGGCCACCTTTGAGAAGCTAGTAGACATGGCACTTATGCATGAGGAAGAGAAGGGTCCCAATGCTAATAAGGCACCCGAGAAGAAAGGAGATCAGAAGAGACCTCAACAGCAACAGCAAAACAAGGGTGGGAAAGGCAACGGTGGCAAGGGAAAGAAGAAGTGCTTCAATTGCGGGACACCAGGCCACCTAAGCAAAGATTGTCGGAAGAAGAAGAAGACTGGCTGCTTCCACTGTGGCGAAGCAGGGCATCTAGTGAAGGACTGCCCTAAGAAGGGGCAGAGGACGGGATCTACCTCAGGGGGACAGGTGCAAGCTCTTATGGCACCAGGTCAGGCAAGGGGGCAAGTTCAGGCTCTCGTGGTTCCACCGATTCAGGAAAGAGGTAGAACTATTTCCGTTGAAAGTCTGGTTTTTCTGTTTGATCATCCTGTCCGTACTTTATTTGACTCTGGCGCATCGCATTCGTTTATCTCATCATCATTAGTTGAGTCACTGCACTTAGACACCAGTCTAGTAGATGATCCCTTGGTTGTCTCAAACCCAATTGGGGGCTCCACTTATTTGTCCATGATATGTTTGGGTTTGAGGATTTCTATACTTAGCGTTGAGTTTAGATGTGATGCTTTTGTTTTGGGCTTCACGGGCTATGGGTTGATTTTGGGCATGGACTGGTTATCCAGTAATGGTGCCGTTCTTGATTGTGAAAGGAGAGTTGTTAGGCTCATGACCCGCTTGGGGAACACTCTCGAGATCTCTTGTAATCCCATGAATTCTGTTATGCTAAGTTATCTTGAATCGCTTGACGCTTTGGTCGAGAGTTTGCGATCTGTTAGAGTGGTCCGGGAATACTCGGATGTGTTTGAGGAGGTGAAGGGCTTACCTCCGAAGCGGGAGATTGACTTCCGAATATATCTGGTAGACAATGCTAAACCAGTATCTTTGCCAGTGCGCCACATGGCTCCTCGTGAGAGGAGGGAACTCCATAAGCAAGTAGGGGAGTTGCTTGAGAAGGGGTTCATAAGACGAAGTATATCGAAGTGGGGTGCTCCAGTGGTTTTTGCCACGAAGGCGGATGGGTCTCTTAGGCTTTGTGTAGACTATAGAGAACTCAACAAACTTACAAAGAAGAATAGACACCCATTGCCGAGGATTGATGATCTCTTTGATCAGTTGGTTGGCACCTCAGTGTTTTCGCAGTTGGACTTAGCAACGGGGTTTCATCAGTTGAGAGTGGCTGAGGATAGCATAGACAAGACTGCCTTTAGGACTCCGGATGGTTTCTATGAGTGGCTGGTGATGCCCTTTGGTTTGACGAACGCCCCTGCATATTTTGCTGATTTGATGAGTAGGGTGTTCAGGGAGTACCTTAATAAGTTCGTGGTGGTCTTTGTGGATGACATCTTAGTCTTTTCTAAGAGTAAAGAAGAGCAAGCCCTACATCTTAGGGAAGTGTTAGAGACTCTTCGAGCGCATAGCCTTAAGGCTAAATTCTCTAAATGTCACTTCTGGAGGAAGGAAGTGCGGTTCTTAGGGCACGTGGTCTCTAAGGAAGGGATAGCTGTGGATCCCGCTAAGGTAGTGTCCATCCAAGATTGGAAGGTTCCGAAGAATGCTACCGAGGTGAGGAGTTTCTTGGGGTTGGCCGGTTACTATAGGAAGTTTATCAAGGACTTCGCGAAGATATCATCCCCATTAACTCGCTTGACAAAGAAGAATCTAGTCTTCACATGGGACGTAGATTGTGATGATGCGTTCCAACGGTTAAAGAGAGCTTTAACCACAGCTCCAGTCTTAGTGTTGCCAGATGGGAGTAAGCCATTTGTTGTTTATACCGATGCTTGTGGGAAAGGACTAGGCGCAGTCTTAATGCAAGAGGGAAGGGTAATAGCCTATGGGGGAAGGCAGTTGAGAGTGCATGAGAAAAATTACCCTACCCATGATCTAGAGTTGGCCGCTATTGTTTTTGCACTTAAGTCTTGGCGCCATTATCTTCTTGGCGAGAGGTTCGAATTGTTCACTGACCACAAATCGTTGAAGTACTTGTTTTCTCAAAAGGATTTGAACTTAAGACAGCAATGGTGGATGGAGTTCTTAGCATCCTATGATTTCGAGATAGCGTATACCCCTGGCAAGGGTAACGTGGTGGCGGACGCCTTAAGCAGAAAAAGGTTGTCTTTGAGTCCATTGTTCGTTGAACGACGAAGCTTGGAATTTATCTCGATGTTTGACTTCAGACCCTCCGTTGACTTTGTACCCGGTTTGCTAGCATCCTTAGAGGTCAGACCTACTCTTTTGGGACGGATTGGTGAGGCACAGCGGGACGACCCACAGTCGGTTGAGTTAGTAGAGAAGCTCATAAGAGGGGAGTCGTCCGGCCATTTGAGTAGGTACACCCTAGATGATAAGGGGTGGTTGCGTAGAGACGGTAGACTCTGTGTACCGCAAGACGAGGGTTTGAGGAAGGCTATTCTTGAAGATGCACATCGTTCAAAGATGACCATTCATCCCGGTGGGGACAAGATGTACCAAGACATGAAGCGAGTTTTCTTTTGGGTCGGTATGAAGAAGGATGTGGCTGAGTATGTCGCTAGATGCTTGGTGTGCCAACAAGTGAAAGCGGAGCAAAAGAAACCCGGTGGGCTGCTTCACCCATTGGAGGTTCCGCAATGGAAGTGGGATAGAGTCTCGATGGACTTTGTCGATGGGTTACCAAGATCAAGGAAGGGTAATACGGGAATTTGGGTTGTGGTAGACAGACTTACTAAGAGCGCCCATTTCATACCCGTGAAGAGCAAGAGGACTGCTCCATAGCTAGCTTCAGTTTACCTTCGAGAGATAGTTCGATTGCATGGAGTACCTTCTAGCATAGTGAGTGATCGAGATCCTATCTTCACTAGCGAGTTTTGGAAGAGTTTGCAAGAGGCAGTAGGGACTCAGTTGTGTTTGAGCACCGCATATCATCCTTAGACGGACGGTCAGACCGAGAGGGTGAATCGTGTTCTAGAAGACCTTTTGAGACTATGTATCTTAGATTTTGGAGGTACATGGGAAGAGCATCTTCCATTGGTGGAGTTCGCGTATAATAACAGCTTTCAGTCTAGTATTGGTATGGCTCCTTTCGAAGCTCTTTATGGAAGGCCTTGTCGGTCACCTACATGTTGGTGGGAATCTACGGATAAGATCTTGCTTGGGCCTGATATGGTTAGAGAGACTTCGGAAAAGATTGATTTGATTAGAAGAAGGATGAAAGCGGTGCAAGACAGACAGAAATCCTACGCGGATAAGAGGAGGACGGATCTTGAGTTTAATGTTGGGGACATGGTCTTTGTCAAAGTATCTCCATTACGGAATGTTGTTCGCTTTGGGTCCGTTGGGAAGTTAGCACCAAGGTTTGTAGGACCGTTTCCTATTAAGGAAAGGATTGGACAGATGGCATATATATTAGAGTTGCCCGAGAGACTTAGTGGAGTACATGATGTATTCCATGTGTCACATTTGAGGAAGTGCCTACATGAGACTGCAGAGGTGGTAGAGCCGAGCTTGCTTAGAGAAGTGGAGGTAGAGCGTGATGCGACGATTTGACGAGCTCCTACTCGTATCCTTGGGTCAGAGATTAGGAGGTTGAGAAACAGAGAGGTTCAACTAGTCAAAGTGCAATGGGGAGATGATGAAAGCAACGCTACTTGGGAGACAGAAGCGAAGATGCGTTCACTGTACCCATTTCTTTTTGAGGGTATGTCTTTTAACTTCTCCTTTATCATTTGTCTAGTACTTATCTTATCTTTAGTATGTCCTCTCGTTAGTACCTTTGACCTTTAGATAGGGTAAACCTATGGTTGAAACATGTGTTTGAGACATGTTATGATTGATGGATGCGTGTGGATGCAAGTGTTTGCTAGTGGTTGCTCGTGGATGCATATACACACACTTTAGACACTAGATCGGCTCAGTCACTTCATATTGCATATTGCATATAATTGTGTGTAGGTAGCTATATTAATGGATGTATAATGGTTGTGTTATCATATGGATGATGCATTTTGGTGTATGGTTGTGCACACATGTAGAAATAGTATGTGTCGATAGGGTTCTTTCGCATACATATTGAATGCATGGCACTATCATGGTTTGCATTAAGGAGGTCAACTGAATCAGTAGACCGCCTGATTTTGCATTAGATAGGGAACATATACACACACTTCTTGCATATGTTCATACAGCATTAGAAACTTTAAGGACAATGGATGCCCGTGTTTGATGGTTTAGTAGATGGTTGTTTGGTTGGTAGGATACGTTCTTCTTGACTTAGAGATTTCGAGGACGAAATCCTTTAAGTAGGGGAGAATGTAACACCCCGAATTTCACTTAATATTAATGTTTAGCAATTAAAGAATAATTAATCTCAGACGTGAGAATTAAGGGAAACAGGTTTCGCGGTTGCGTTCGTCTCGGAAAAATACGCGAAATAGAGTCTGAAATTTCGTGAATCGGAGTCCGCATGACTGAGATATGGCCTTTAGAAGTTTCACGAAAAATCAGAAAACGAAACATATTTCAAAAATGCAGAATATGGGCTAGGCGGGAAAATTCCCGCCCAGACCAGGTCGACCTGGGAGTCGACCTGGGGGTCGACCTGGGAGTCGACCTGGGGGTCGACCTGCCCACCAAGTCGACATGGGTGTCGACCCTAGTGTCGACCTGGGGGTCGACCTCCCTGGTCGAGCCCAGGTGACCTGGGTGCACTGATTTGGGATCTGGGCTGTGTTTTGGTGGCTAGTGACGAGATCTGACGACTCTAATCTAATTTAGGGTTAATCTAATGGCCTAAAACACTTAACTAATCTATAAATACACCCTAAGACTACCCTAATTCATACTAAAATTGGAGACAACGTCGTCATGCCGTCAAAATGCAACTTAGAAGGAGCCTCCACAAATTAAAGAGGAAGATAGCTTCTCAAATCAACTTCTAATCAACTCTAGCAACTTAATCTTCTTCATAGGAGTGCTAATCAACAAGTTGTGAGTTTCTATGCCTTTAGCAAGCAATTGCTAAACTAATTATGATATGATATAATGAGGTTATGGTTATGTATGTGGATCAATGCAAGTTATGTTATCATATGCTATGTGTTCATGATGCTAGTTATGCAAGTTTTATGCTATATGTTCATGATGCTAGTTATGCAAGTTTTATGCTATGTGTTCATGATGCTAGTTATGCAAATCACTATGATAAACATTGATCCATTATGACACCATGATATGCAAGTTTGGTGTTTGATTATATGCAAGTTCATATATGACATGTTATGCAAGTTTGGTGTTTGATTATATGCAAGTTCATATATGACATGTTATGCAAGTTTGGTGTTTGATTATATGCAAGTAACATGTGCAAGTTTACACCTTTGTATGATATGCATACATATGCAAGTTTACCCCTTTGTATGTCATGCATACATATGCATGTTTACCCCTTTTTATGATATGAGTAACATATGCAAGTTCATCCCTTTTTAGACCTATGACATGTATGCAAGTTTATCCCTTTATGATAGGTCTATGACATGAACATCTATGCAAGTTACCCTCTTTATGACATATGTGATTCATGCAAGTTTGGGTTGGTTATTTATGCTAGTTGGGTTTGATGCTATGGTCATATATGCAAGTTGACACCTTTAAAACCCATGATGATGCTAATGTTATGCTAAGTATAACCCATTGTATTTGTGATGAATCTTCCCTTTTAAGTATGTCATGTTAGCGTATCACGTGGGGAACGATGGGGTTAATATTCATGTTAACAAGATTGTGGTAAAATTGGTATGATGTGGCATACCATAAGTGGATGGACATAATTGAGTCAATTATGTACATCATTAAATTGGAATTAATTAGGGAAAATTAATTCAAAATATGGGGGTGATTAATTAGGTGTAATTAATCGACTAAGACACGAGGTTGGACCCTTTTGTAGCATAAAACTGCCCGGACCCGACCGGTAAATCCAGCGGCTACAAATGATTGGCCCAATGTGAGAGGTCTTAGGCATAAACTAAATACGTGACAAGTGTAAAGACACGAGGTTAGACTCGGTTATGGCGTAAGGCTGCCCGGACCCGACCGGCAAATCCAGCTGCCATAAAAGATAGTCTAATGTGAGAGGTCTTTGCAAAGGTTACAGAACACTTAACCAGATAAGCATGTAGTGGGGCATGAGGGGTTAAGTGGGTGCCTTGGGTGGCATGTGCAAATCAAGTAAGTGCCTTGGGTGGCATGTGGAAATCTAGTGGGTTGCCTTGGGTGGCAATAGAAAATACGATTAGAATACTTAACCAAGTGGAAACATGTAATTAAACATGATTAAAGGGTTAAGTGGGATGCACTAGAAAAGGGACAAGCTTAGGTGGGTAGCTTGTGGGGGGGGGGGGGCATTTCAACCAGTAACCCAAAACGTATCTTGTGGGCTCGACCCAAGTCGAGGACGGGACACGCATACTGGGCTTGACTATAAGAGACCAAAAACGGGTTAGCGGTGGCAACGCAAGTCCAGCGGGTTTCATATGCGTGTGTGGACCCGGGCTGGTAGGTAAGACGTTGTTGCATCGTGTAGGTATATGCCGTGCACTCTTAAGTTGTATCGGGTTGCCACTTTGGGGAGTGATACACCCCACTGTGGGGCCAGCACGGGTATCTACGTTAGGGAGCCGATCGCTTGGGGAGTAGTGGGTACACCTAGTGGAGATAGGGGAAGACGGCACCTATGTGGTCAGCTAGGGGTACACGAAACTACTAGGTAAATTTCTAAAGTCCTTGGGTGGGATCAACCTTTAAGTTAGGAATGACTGGTGTGGTGCAGTTAGAAATTATTCTTGGGTGGGTAGATGCGTCTTTACCGTTATCTTAGTTGGCTGCTGAGTGTAGTCGTTAATCCCCAGTCATTACCGTACCAAGCATATATCATACCCTAATTACTTTAATGATTGTATTGTTAAAGTTATAGGGCTCACTCAGGCTTATGTCTGACCCCGTTGTTTTTATCTTTTCCCCCTCCCTCAGGTCCTCAGGTTGGGCCTAGTTCTAGTGGAGTTTGATTCAGACTGCTTTATCTATCTTGGAGCTTGGACTTTTGAAGTAAAGCTCGGTTATCTTTTCTATTATGGCTATTAGTTATGTAGTGGGATTATGTACTTATGTTTTATTAAGATGGATATTTAGTACTTGACTCTTGTTTAGTTGGTTTTGGTATTGTAACCAGACATGTTTATCTTCTGCTGCAATGAAATGATGTTTTAAATTTTCAAGTATTATTTATATCTGTCTTGTTGTAATTTTTCTGTTCTATATTCACTTAAAATACTCCACCAATGCTATGGCATTCCCTTAGTGAGTGTCCGTAGCGGGTGTGGGGTGTTACATACGTTAAGCATTAAATTATACATTTTAAACACATGCATCATATGATAAAAGCATGTGTTGGGGAAACTGTCATAGTTTTGATGATATAAGTCAAGGTTTGAGATTCCGTCCGGCACGCCGGAATCCCGGCTATTCCGACCCGGTTCCGGCGTTGACCGGGACGGAATTTGCTTTAAAAACCGTTTCGTCGATCGATGAGATAAAACCTGTTCGCAGTCACTTACTGCGTAACCAGAGGCTTTCACCTGCAAAGTAAGCTCTGTTGATTTTAGGGTTACTTCAGTTTACAAAGAAGTGCGATGGGTTAGAGGAAAAGGTAAACGGAAAATATGAGAAGAAAAGGTAAATGGAAAATATGAGCATTGACGGATGGGTTAGAGGGAGAAGGAGACGAATGGAAAAGGGGAAAGTGTGATCAACAAAGTCGGCTGTGAAGCAAGTATTTCTCAGAGAAAATCGGGTAGTTGGAACATTTTTAGGGCTACAGTAAAGTAAAAAAATTAGTTGGGCCGTTTTGTTGCTGGGCTTTGACATGTTCAGTTTACAAAGAAGTCAAAATAACATGAAATCAACTGGAATTGGCAAGCTGCACATTTGTATCTAGTGTAAATGTTTATTAGTACGTGTGTTTATTGCATATTTGTAAAAAATAAACACCGGAATTGACAAACCGGAATTAAGCCGGAACTTTCGGAATTTCCGGAACGGAACCGGAATTTTAAACTTTCTGCATGACCGGAACGAAACCGAAAACCGGGTTTTCGAACCTTGATATAAATGCATCCAAATTTGCCTCAATCATTGAAGATGTGGCAACATGAGTGGAGAAGTTATTCATCATTCTCAAATTCATAAGTAAACGAATTCGTAAGTACAAAAAGCATATATGATAGAATATAGGCAGGGTGTTTATAAAGCATAACTTCAATGTGGAAGAGTGCAAAAGAAAGAAATACGGACAAATGTAATACAATGTAAAGATATTAACAAAGTATAACTTCAATGTCAGTATAAGCGACATTTAACAGTCAATGCTAATCATACAGACTAAAAATGAATCAATCTGCCACTGAATTGCAGACTCTTCATTTCATATAGCGATTTAGAATTGGACTCCAGTATTCTCGTTCTGAAATAGGATTGTACATTCGGCACAGGTTGCGATCCAGTATAACTGTTGAAACGTGAAGGCTGCGATTCCTTCCAAATCGCGCTTTGGAATGTGCGATCCAGCGAATTTTGCAATCACTGCGAGCATACGAAAAACAACTCAAAACATTTGCTAATGGATGGATTAGGGTGCTCCTAAGCAGAGCTGGTGTAGAGAAGAACCGAAAGCTGGAAGAATAAACCATGGACCTGGAAAATGGGATTGCAATTCTGAAAGACCAGAATTCATCCATATTTGCTTTGTGGTCAAATGTTGATCCTAAGGACAGCTATAGAAATATGGGTACTGTAAGAAATGGGGAAGCATCTCGTGAAAAGGCCGCCACAGCAATAAAAAGAAGCAAACTAAACCTCTTGCAAGATAGCAGCTAACTGGCTTCTAGTGGTAGCCTTGGGGATGTTAGCATAAATGAAGATGCCAAGACTCTTGAGCGACTGTTAACTCTCCAAAATCATCTGCCCAAAACCAACAAAATTTCAAGCTATAAACTCTAATACTGAAACTCCTAGCTTAAATGAAGGACAGTACATGATCTTGCATAACCAGTATTTCAACATTGAGGATAACTTCAAGCACGTTGCAGATTCCAGGCAAGATTGGGGAAAAAAGGAAAGAAATGCTTAGTGCTGGCAAATTGGGGAAGTTTGGAAAGCACAAATATAAGGGTGCGTTTGGTTTACAATTTTTAATTTTGAGTTTTCGCATACACAAAAGTACCGACGACACACACAAATCGTGAAAAACGATCGTTTTACAAAACGAAGTTAACACACAAAACCAAAAACAACTTTTTATTGTTTTCCATGTTTTAAGAAACAATGGAAGAATGATAACAGATCCGTCTACTCACCATCCCGCGGTCCCCTCCGTCACTCCTTTCGCCTTTGATTCATCACCTCCGCTATGCTCTAAATCTTCCCAACTTCATAATTGACCCCGAAAACTCAAAACTCAAAACATAAAATTAACCAAACACTACCTAAGCTTGCAGGAAATAGAAACCATTCAAAAAGGCAAATCCACAATGGCTTGATCAAATGAAGGTAGGCAAAAAGAATGTACGAACCCAGATGGAGAGGCAAAAAATATCATGAAAATGTTGATAGTCCATCTAACAATGCTGGAACACCACTGCAGCGTAGAGCGAAGACTGTATGTAAGGTGTAGTGGAAGCAGCCCAAATTGTTGCCAGGGCAGAAATATTAATGGTTGAAGCAGTAGAAGCACAGAAGCAGTTAGAGCTGGCAGAAGCATGTACTTATGCAGCTATGCTTCTGATTGTTTTCTCAAAAAGTAAGACATGGAAATTAACAGAAGAAATGTGACTGTAAAAGTGGCAGAAGTGTTGTAGGACGATGGTCGATGCTAAAAAAATATCATTTACATGTGCACCTTGTGAAAATTTGTTTGGTTGTTTCATGCAAAAACTACTCTAACCTTGTTTAGCTTGCTGAATATCATTGCCTACCGTTAATGCTCACAGATGACATATTTGCTTGGTAAACATCAAATTTCATTATAGCTATAGTCTGTCAGGCTGCAACTGAATGGTAGAATGTGAAGATGATGGTCTGCATGCGACGTCATTAGCTTAATTTAAGAGGATAGCTTGTTTTTAATTTTTGTTTATGAAACCGGTATATTCTAAAGTTTTAGTAACTTTCTCAAAAAAATTATCATCTTTGATTGCCAAAACATAAATGAAGTATTTTTGGTAAAAAATAGTAAAAATTAATAAACATAGTTCAAAAAGAATGGTTAAGAAGTTATCAAGAACACACAATAAGATTCAACCCAATACAACAGTGGATAAATATATAAAGTCTAGAGGGAATAAAGATGTCATCAATCACTTAACATGTATTTAAAAATTAATTAATTTAAAATGATATGACAACATATGGACATAGTTTTAATGTGTTCCCAGTTGAAACCTGCAAGTTAATTTTGCCTAGATATATTTTAGCAGTAATCAACCGTGAACAACAGGTGAACCACAACGAATGTGGCATGTGATCAATTTGTGAATCAAAATTCATCAAGTAAGAGAACACCGTGTCATAAAATGGAAAAAAAGAAGTAAATTTTGAAATATCCAAGAGAATGTGGTACCATTAAAATTGTTTATATGAATAAAATTCAAAGGCCTCAAAATAATAGGACTTACAAATGCTTAAGTGAGACATATACTGTTGGTCTGAGGGCTTAGCTATTTAGGTAAAACAAAGACACAGTATTCTTCATATGACTTAAATTATTGTAGTGGAAATGAATGTAACAAAGCATCTCCTAAATCCTAATAAGGTATATAGTTTCGCTACTCCATCCACCAAACAGTTGTATGACAAACATGAACAACAACAGGAACTTGTGAAAGACAGTTAAAAAATCGGCTTGTAAAGTCAGTTTCTAAAATTAAATCCTCTAACATTGTATAGTAGCCAATGATTTAACAGAAGACAAATTTAAAATAGGAAACGAACCAAACATTAGCCAGAGTTAAGCATAAAAAATAAAATGGATTCTTTGTGAGTTTTCCATTGTTTTGAAGTTATAATATATTAGATCATTTCAATAGCTTCATGTGTAAAAAGGATATTAGTAGTAGCACATACAAACAGATTGCTATTTAACGTATCAACTTCAACATATCAAAAATAAAAATAAAAAATAAATTGCATTCCGTTTAAGTCTATAACTTACTCATCTAGAAATGATCTCACATAAAAATGTATTGTGAAATATGGAACCCATTCATAACTGGAAGCACGTACAGTTCAAAACTGAAAATTCATCTAAAATTGGGAAAGGTGGCAGGGACATCCAAATTGTATAAAATTCCTTAAACTTATGAACAAATAATTGTTAACTATATTGTTGCTTACATTATTGACTATTGTACCACACCCATAAAATTTGCAGGACCTTAATTGCTTCTGATTCATCATTTTCAATACGTATACTGTGCTGAATCGGAGTCACACACTATAGTTAAATATCATATTGTTACGGTAAATCAAATATTTATTTATCTTTTCTACGTACTGTATTGTTTCTGTCACACATTACAAACTTAGTTATCCTAACCCTGATATAATAACACCTACCTAGTCAGGGCCTTATACTTTATTGATCTTTTAATGGGATAAAAAATGGCATAACTCAACATTTGTATTGGATATCACACATATTTTAAACATTTATTAGTCATGTCCTTCCTTCAATTAATGGCAGAAGTAGCCGCACAAACGTCTCCTCAATTAGCCGTTACTTCTGCTCCCTCTTCCTCGCAGCAAACCAAAACACCCTCTCTCTCATCACCGTCGACCTCGACAGCGGCCTCGCCGCAAGCTCCACTCAAACCTCCAGACCCTCCTGACCCTTCGCCTCATGTCAATCCCATGGTTATTCCTGCTTCTCTTCCCATGAATCCAAATGCTTCCAAAGTGAATGATAAAATGCCAATGTCATCATTGTTCAAGAATAAACCTAGAAATGCTGGAAAATATGTGCCATCTGTCATGGTTCCTTCCTTCAATGGTACGAAGATGATTTTAACTCCTCAAATCATTGAAGCAGGAACCCAACAATGGTCGGATGCTGTTGTTGGTTTTTTCTTGGACCACCCGCTACCGTATACTCCTGTAATTGATGAAAAACTCAAAAGCTTATGGAAACTTAAAGGACAAGTGAGAGTTAGATCAGATGGCACTCTTTTTCTCTTCAAATTCTCTTGCTTTGAAGACAAAGAAAAGATCTTGCAAAGTGATCCCATTCTTATGCGAAACAAAAGCTTTTTATAGTAAAACAATTTGACCCAGCAATTAGCAATGTTCAGGGCAACATAAGAGCGGTTCCAGTGTGGGTTTTCTTATACAATATTCCTATGGTTGCTTGGTCGCACATAGGAATTAACTACCTAGCAAGTCGGGTCGGTAAGTTGATATGCATGGACGAGAGTACTGAGAAGTTGGAAAGACTTACCTATACTAAATGTTTGATAGAGGTTAAAGCTGATGTTGAACTACTTGAAGACTTTGAGGTTGAAACCCCTGAAGGAGGAACTCAAGTAATAAGGGTTGAGTATGGTTGGAGGCCGGATATCTGCGTGCATTGTAAAGCTTTTGGTCACAAAACTATGAATTGTGAAATTCAAGGCAAAATGGAAAGAGACAAAGCTAAAAAGGAGGCAGCTAAAGGCTTGTATCCTAAATCACAAAAGCATGTTAGGAAAGATCCAGAGAAAGCTGTTGCTGGGAAATGGCAGCATGTTGGACCAAAGGGAAGGAATACAAATGAAAAATACTACAGAGCAAAGGTAAATAAAATAGCAATGGAAAAGGTAAAGGACAATCTTACCAATATAACTGAAAGAGAGGATGAATTAGAGGAAGGGGAAATAATGCAGAGCAAAGAAAACAGGGATACTCAAATGGAGCAGTCAAAGGAAAACTCAGAAAAAGAAATGACGGACATTCCCAGCAATTTAAATCCTGATTTGAAAGGCAAAACCAAGGTTACAGCTGATGAAGGCACAAGCTTGAGGAAGAACAATGAAGATACCGGTGCAAACAACCAAAGCTCAAATTTTTTTGCTCCTTTCAAGATAAACACCCATATTGAAGAATCTAATGCTTTTGAATGCCTGTACATAGATGAGAACGATGATGGAACGGAGATGGGACATAAAAACGATGAGAATGAAGATTCGGATTCTGAAATAGAAAACTCTGAAAGCAATGAATCATATGAGCAATCTGAAGGTGATGAACATGAAGAACAAGTAAGTGTTGAAGTGGACCTTGATGCTGGAGGAGCACAAATGAATAATAATGAAGGAATAAACGATAAAGAGAATTTTGTTAAGAATGACTCATCAAGTCTCCATAATGCTAGTAACAATGCAACCAACAAGGCTGTGAAACCAAATAATGCTATTCTCCCAATTAAAGAAAAGGCATCCTCTGGAAAAGATACAGCAAAGGAAAAAGAATATGAACTACTTAGCGATATTGCTGCGTCCGTTCTGAAAATGCAAAACATTGGTAAGGTTGCTACGGGATCTGAGTGTGACAGCAACGCAAGAGAAGATGAAGTGAGCTGTCAAGATATTTCTATCAATCTAGATGAGCTAAGCACTGACAATATGAAAATTGTATCACAAGAGATCTGTGATGAGATTAATGCTGCTAAATCCACCTCTCATCCGTTGTCTGCAGTTGGAAGTTTAGACCAGGCAAAACATACGAACTCTACTCTCGCCTTTGAAACACAGGAGAAGACATCACCTTACAATAAAATCCAACCACCCAAAGCATACAAAGCTCCTCCCCCACTTGACAGTTATGTCAGTCCCCAGCAGAAGAAGCAGGCTCAAGCATCTGCTAAAGGCAATGAAATCAATCGATACAACTCTCCTAATAGAAAACAGAATCCTGGAAGTTCTATTGAATCACCTCTATCTGCATCTATGCAGGGTAATGCCAGAACATCTCCTCCTTATACTAGGAGCAAGGCAAAGACAGATATACCATCCGAGTTTAATCCATGACACAAAGTATTGGTGTATGGAACATAAGAAGGGCACACTTGGATACGAAACTAGATCAATGTAAGTTTTTAATTTCTGAACATAAATTAAGTATGCTTGCGATCCTTGAAACTAAGCTTAATAAAGAATTAACTGCTAGAGCAGCTCACTACATTAATCAGTCATGGAATATGATAAATAACATCGAGCAAGCCCCTTATGGTAGGATTCTTATTATTTACGACCCTCATATACATCAATTATCATTGCTTGACTGTGATAGACAGGTAATTCATTGCCATGACTGGCATACTCCTACTTCTACTTCCTTTTACATTTTCTTTATTTATGCTGACAATGCTGTTAGTGCTAGAGAGCAATTATTCCAAAGCTTACCTAATTGGAGGCAAGAAACTCACCCATGGATCATCTGTGGTGACTTCAACTGCTGCCTTGAGCTGGGTGATCGAAAAGGTGGTAATGCTCTATCTCTTACTGATATTACTCCTCTTAATCAGCTTCTATCGAATGCGAATCTTTTTGAAATAAAAACCTCTGGGTTATACTATACTTGGAATAACAAGAAAAAACAGGGTACCAGGACCTTTTCGAAGTTAGATTACAGCTTTTGCAACTCTGCTGCCTTGCTTGCCTGGCCTGAAATTCATACCCACAAACCATCACCTTTACTTTCTGATCATTCCCCTCAAATAATTTCTTTGGGAAAGGATTTTCAAAGAGGCAAAGCTTCCTTTAAATTTTTTAATCACTGGGTAGATGAAACAGACTTTTTAAGCGTGGTGGATGCCAATTGGAGAAAACCAATCCTCGGCAACTTCATGTTCATTCTTCACAAGAAACTCAAATCGACAAAAGATGTTCTTAAAGCTTGGTCCACTAATAAATTTGGAAAAGGAAATAAACTATCTAACACATGTAAGGAAAGGCTCTCTGATATTCAGATGTTAATCGAACGTGATTTCAATAATCCTAACTTGGCTGTATTAGAAACTAATGCCACCAATGAGTATCACAATGCACTTATACTTGAGAACTCTATGATAAAGCAGAAGGCTCGCCTTAAATGGTCGGTTGAAGGTGATAGGAACTCTTCTTATTACCATGCCTCTCTTAAATCAAAACAAACTCAACAAAACATATACAGGATAAAAGATAAACAGGGAGTCCTCTGCTCTACTCCACCTGATATTGACAAAGCTTTTATTACTTACTTTGCTGATCTTCTTGGTAATGATGACAGGTTTAGTCCTAATATTGATGATATTGACCCAATGATTCTCCCTAGACTTGGCTTGCAGGATTTTTCTTTGCTAATTGCTGAAGTTAAAGATGTTGAGATTGAGTCAGCCTTCACTTCTATAAATAAAGATGCATGCGACGGTCCGGACGGTTTCAACGCTCAATTTTACAAAACTGCTTGGCCTCTCATTGGAAATGATGTTATCAATGCGATTAAGCAATTTTTTCTTAAAGCTAAAATGCAAACGTCTTTTAACAACACCAATTTAGCTTTGATACCTAAGGTTAAGAACCCCGACAAGGTACATGATTTTTGGCCCATTTCTTGTTTGTAATGTTATATACAAAGGCGTATCCAAAATTATTGCTAATAGAATGAAAAAGGTTTTGCCTTCCATAATCTCGAACAATCAATCGGCTTTCCTTGAAAAGAGGAATATATTGGATAATGTTTTGCTTTCACATGAATTGTTGTATGGTTACAAAAGTGCTAACATCTCTCCCCGTGCTGTTCTTAAGCTTGACATCCAAAAAGCTTTTGACTCAATTCAATGGGATGCGATAGTAAGAATTTTAGGTTACATGAACTTCCCAACACCGTTTATCTCTTGGATTTATGCTTGCCTTTCTACTGTAAACTATTCCATTGTTCTTAATGGGTCTTGTGTAGGTTTTTTCAAAGGTAATCAAGGCATACGGCAAGGCGATCTGATGTCGGCGTACCTTTTCATTGTGGTGATGGAATTGCTCACGCAAATGCTCAACAAACTTGTCCGTCAGAAACTGATTAGTCTTCATCCCAAATGCAAGGAACCCCAGGTTGTCTCGCTTCTTTTTGCTGATGATCTCGTGATATTCTGTAAACCTAATGTGAACACAATAAGTAATATCCTTAAATGTCTTAATGACTTCTACATGATAACCGGATTAAAGATTAATCTTTCGAAATCTGAATTTTCCTCCGCTGGTTTGAATGCTGAACAAATTAATCACATTAGAATCACTACTAGCCTACAATGTAATAACACAACTATGTCATATTTAGGTCTGCCACTCGCCACTTCTAGAATTACCATGCAACAATGTTTTCCTCTTTATGAAAGAATTATTAACAAACTTGATTCATGGGCTAATTGATTCCTAAGTCAAGCTGGAAGACTAACGATTATTAAATCTATCATATTTTCTATGAATGTCTACTGGGCGAGAACTTTTGTTCTTCCCAGCAAACTGATTAAAATGATTCGGACAGCAATGATGCGGTTCTTCTGGAAAGGTAATACAACAAGCAAGTACCTCGCTCCTGTCCCCTTCTCTGCTCTGGAGAAACCAATAAGTAAAGGTGGGCTAGGCCTAATTGACTTGGTAGAATAGAATAGAGCTGCTCATGCTCAGCACTTGGAAGACTTTATGAATCGACGCAACAGTTTATGGGTTGAATGGTCAACAAAGCACGTTTTAAAGAACAAAAACCTATGGAGCATGGAAACTCCTCATAAGTGCAGCTGGACGTGGCGTAGTCTTTTCTTATTAAGGGGAGTACTGTTGCCTTATATTAAATTAAATATGAATGTGAATAACAAAGTACTCTTCTGGCAGGATCCATAGCTTAACTATGGAGACATTCTCAATCGAAGACTATCTTATGAAGACATCGCTCAAGCTGGCATTCCTCTCCATGCTGCGCTGAATAACCTTGCTGGCAGATCTGGACCCCGTCTTCCGAATTCCTCAAACCCGAGAATTAATGCGCTGTGGCAGATGATAAGGAACAAATGGATGAACAGCCGTAGCTTGTGTGAAGTCAACTGGTTTGCTGATGACAAGACATTCTCTATCAAAGTGGTTTACAGTAAATTAAAGAAGGAAGGCGAGATGAATGACTGGAAATGGCATAAGCGAGTTTGGAAGAACGACAATCCAGCGAAGGAGAATCTCTTTTATTGGAAAATGCTCAATGGAGCGATATTGACAAAAGATAAGATAATTCAGCGTGGCATGGACATAGATGGTTTATGTATTTACTGCGGTGTTCTGCCCGAATCCATCAACCATCTATATTTTGAATGCAACGAGGTGGGAAAAATATGGAACAATATCAGTGACAGAATAGGAAAAATATGGAACAATATCAATGACAGAAAAGGAAGAGCAAGAAGTGATGGGAGTAACAGTCAAGAATGGGCGAAGATTTATATTGAAACTGGTACCAAAAATTTGAAGAAAAGAATGTTTAATATGGTTTTGAAGAAGCTTATATGGTGTGTATGGAAAGAGAGAAATGTGAAGATCTTCAGGCCAGAGAAAGCAAAGGCGCTGCCAGTTCTTCTAAACTGGATTGCGCAGGAAATTAAACAATGCATGAAACATGTTTCCTTTGCAATTGAACCGGGGATTGCTGGTCAGTTTTGACGCATGATTCTTGTGTTTTTTGTGTGTTTTTATTTTTCGTTCTTCCCGTGCTTGAGGCATTGTAACCTCCGTTTTCTACATTTTAGTGTTCTCACTATAATGTCCTTGTATTTTCTCTTATTGCTTCAATAAAAAGGTCGGGTTCCTTTAACCCCGTCGGCCATGCCAAAACAAAAATAAAAAATGGCATAACTATTCATTTCTTATTATTAACCCACAGACCATAAACTATTTTAATCCCCACCAATTTATAAAAATGTTGTTTTTTAAGCCAATTTTCCGGTAAAATAGCATTTTAGAAGCTTTTATGCTCTCGTTTAATAGTGTTCATTTATGGTGCTGTTGATGTGGATAATTTTTCACTATCATTAACGAAATATATGAGTCAGTGCATTTATAGGAATTTAAAATATTAAATACCTAAGGCGGTGTATGAGAAAAAGTGATAGTATATTAAATACCTAGTAATAGACTAATACATGGCGGCGTATGAGAAGAAGTGACAAATCTATTCGTAGTTATAAATTCGATAATCGCGTATGACGATCAAGACATCAATGACACATAATATAACGATGAGTTGTTCTAAACTAACCATGTACAAAGTTTTAAGCAGGTCATCTACGTAATTGTTTTAGCTTCCTTGTCGAAAGATCAATGATAGTCGCTAACACGATGGAGCTGAGGGTATTCACAGTTCAATGATAATTTAAACCTAAAAATAAATGTATCCTTGGGTGCATAATGAATGATTTTTGCTTTCATTCTTACATGAAGATGGTTGATGCGCTTTATGACTATTCATGGACATATAAATAAAAACGTTTCCTGACCTGTACTTTGTAAAAATGTCTCGATGACCCAATAAAAGGAATTTTCCTATGAGTAATAAATAAATTTATGTATCAAATCCGTTTGAGTTCAAAGGATCTAACTGTTAGGTGTGGTTCGCATTGAAATGAAGTGGATGCGTGGATTGAACGAGCAAATTGTCCCACATCGTAAGATATTAAGGAAAATCGTGGTGTGTATATATATATATATATATGTGTATATATATGTATATATATATATATATATATATGGTATTGGTGGCATGTAACAATGGGGATTCCTTTTGTTACAATAAATGCTTGCCAATACCAAATTATATGCTCGATAGGAGGCGATGGGAATGTTCAATCGGGACGCCGACATGAGAGACTTCGACCGTTGACTCCGATAGACACGGTGGAGCGCGTACGGTAAGCAGGGAATGCCGAAGCTCAACACTAACGTTATGTTATTTTTGTATATGGAGATTTTGACTTGTAAATATTATCCTACTGTCAAATTTGAGAAGCCTTAGTTTGGAAACAATGGAAAAAAAATTACAAATGGCAAAATTGCTGACAAACGCTAAAGGAGGGGATTATGGGCTCACTGGAATGCAACTGTAACCAAAAGAAAACTGGTAAGAGAAATTTCAAATATTAGCAACATAATAGTGCAACAATCAGAAGAGGATTAAAGAATACAAAGTTGTAAATTTGCAAAATAGGATAAGCATTTTAATTTAAGAGATATATATAGAAAAATACAATAGTATAACATTAACTGAATGTAAACTAGCTTAAAACGAAAAGTTATGCAGTGTATAATATAAAAACTTATGCATAAAAATTAACAAATGTGCAATCAATGCAAGGAGAAGAAGGGCAATTATCGTCAAATATGCTAATAATCAATTTATATAGTTAGTGAAAATTTGAAGCTTAGCATTCTAACAGATAGATTATTTTATCCCAAAAATTTGTTGGTACTTATTCAACAATTGCTAGCATCACAAAATATTTTGTAGGAAGGACTGATGTTATAAGTGGAAAGCTTTAACGAAAAGTAAAGTTATCAGGAATCTACAAAACATGGAATACAACAAGGTCATAATATTGTTTTAGGCCTGTTCCATTTACATTATGAAGAAACTTATTTTCCTTTATATCTAATAATTGCAAATATAAGTTAAGTGCAACTATGGAAGAAACATTAAAAAAAACTGATCTTTGCTTTGCCACATAAGCATGGTTTGGGGGGGGGGGGGGGGATATAACTTACAGTAACTCAAGAAAGTGTGAGTTCTTTCGTTTGAGAAATAGTGGGAAGTTTCCATCCGTGGAAGAAATAGTATAAAGTTTTAACTGGGTTCTAGTATCTTAAATTAAAGAAAATTTTCTTTTCCATAAAAGCATGGTTTGGTTTTCTACTTTCATTTTTAAGTACCTGATAATAGAAATATACATAAACATACAAACAAGTAGAACTGCTACATCCAAGATCCAACAATATAAATCGTCCATCCCAAGCCACCCACCATTGGTCCATCTTCATGCGCAAATATTTAAAAAGGCAAAATGAATATAAATGTAATAACCAATATTTTAGACCATTCAAATCGACAATGATCCTCAATGTCGACTTAAACAAATCAAAAATACGGATAATTATTGGGATTTATATAAGAAAAAGAAGAAAGAAGAAAAACAAACATAGAATCTCACAGCGGAAGGATAAAATATAATAAATAAATAAATAGCAGTTCACAAAGCTGTTAAAATATACATTTGATTATATTTTACGACAATTATCAGAGTTAACTAAAATGAACATACCAACATTTGCAGCGGAAATAAATAATAATACTTCTGGCAAGCTCCATCTTCATCTTCAAAACGGTGTCTTCGATAACTGAAACTCAGGCTGACCCGAGCGTATTGCACAAAAAGAAAACATAATAAACACTAAGATCAGAACTAAATCATTCACATATTAGTCAAATTAAAATACGAAATAACGTGAGTGTTATGGGTGCAGAAATCTAAAGTAGAATTATGGAAAATTCGCAAATGATTTTGGAAAAAATGAAGCTATCATAAGCTCTCCCACATCGCACAATGCAAGCGCACACCAAATGGGCGAGTTTTGTCTTATGATAACCAAACATGCTTGCACACGTGAAAATCTTCTTTCAATGCTATTGATAATGCATAGTGTTGAGAACTGTTTCGCAAATAAATATATTAATCTTAGCAAGCATAGTGGTTATGCCCACATGCATAGTTTACAAACAAAAACGAAAGGCTCGTATTGGTTGTTGGGTTCCAATATGATGGTTCCTGACACGAAAGATCAATCGGGAACAAGGTGCAACCTCACAGTTCATGGCTTTCATCCAGACTCGGACACCAAACACCAGGTAAATCACCGGTTAACATCCGGACATGGACATCGAACACACCCTTTATTTTCCCCAGGATTTGAAGTAGATCTACCGCCAAAGCTATAGAGTTTCAATAGAGATATATATACAACCTAACTGCCAGTTTACCATCAATCCAGGGTGTGAGGTTCGTTGAAGTCATGATTTATGTGATGACCCCAAACTTCCACGGGATGAAAGTAAGGAATAATCATTTGGAATACAACATAAATATAACAATACAGATCACGGATACAACATAGCAAAGGAAAACCATAGAATAACAACATCATAGCAGCGGAATATGAATGTCATCAACCACAGAATCCCACAGTCACAGAGTACTAACTTATTACATCAAGTTTTCAGCATAAAGGAAATAAGTTCCAACTTCCAAATTAGAACATCTGGAAAACAAAATAAGTCTGGATGTCTCAGAGTCTAAGAAAAAAAATGTAAACAAAAAGATAAATAATAAATAGTCTTCGTGGTCCAACATAAGCAACACCAAGAAAGCTCCAAAGACAGCAACTCCAAAGAAAGCCAAACCTGTTACTTGGCTGCCCGTGTGGAAGAGAGGGCACCCGAGTTTGCAAAGGTGAAAACAAACTACAGGTCAGTCATGGGACTGGTGTGAGAATTCTTAACTAATTTAACTACTAGTAATAAGGCAAATCCAAGGACCACGCCGCTAACGCGGAACGAGCTTACCCCAATGGATTGCCGTGCATAATTTAAAGTGACAGAACAAACAATAAGTAATTCGTAAAATAACGCTATGCTTTTATGAAAATGGAATCACCATAAGACCCAGGTACAACACAAACCCGAGGATAGAGTTTTACCTTATGGTGATTAAACATGCTAAATATGATAAATACGAATATAATATTATTAATAGGGTATATAAAAACATTTCAAAATAAATGTATCAATCCTAGGAAGCATAGCTACCATATACTATGCCTCCGTACTAGTAATACAATCAAATTCGTAGGGTCGTATTTGGAATTTGGTTTCCATCATGAGTCAAGGCTAGGGAGGAGCTCCTTACCGATTCGAGACACTCTAGCTAATGTCTCAGGATCCCCCGCAGTGAACCCTTGGAAAGCTGCAAGGCCGGTCCACACATACAACTTCGTGGATTGGCAATTCCTGAACACACCTTTCCCGATCCTATAAGACCTATCATCCGAGGCGCCTCATTCCATCATCCGCATAAGTAAAATATTAGCCATTTTAAGCATTGACACTACTTCTAACTAGAAAGAAACGCGTTGCTCTCCCTGCGTTCCCTTCTCCCGTTTTAGACTCCACCGGGTTGTGAGGTTCGTGAAGCTACGTAATACACAAAGCTATGCTTATCCAAGCTGTGCTTTGATCGTCACCACAAGGTTATGCTTCTCAACAAGGAACTTTGATCATTGCATCTTAGTATGTCACACTGTCACTCCATATCACAATACCAATCCTTTGCCGAAATGAAAGGGTGTTAAACAAGAGAATAAATTTTCCGCCACCAATTCGACAGAAAATCAATAAATACAATATAAAGGAATACAATGTCGGACACACATTCCATTTATAAGCTTATGCTCTAGGTCTGAGCGAAAGCCAAATCCGTATAATCAACATGTTCGTTTGGACAATGACCATGACCCTTGAATTGGGAGCAAGTCAAATCAGGGCCTCGATCGTTCTCCTCTCGATGGAAGATTGACGGTCTTCATACGCCATCTTCACACTTCGATTCTTAACGTCGTTTGATTATTTGGAATGAGAGAAACTCGGACTTTCCAAATAAATCTCGTATATATATACATATTGAAAATCCTTCCTATTCGTTAATATTATTTTATAACGATTAATTCCTATTTTAATTATTTAAAATAATTAAATTTTTATTTAATGACGTTTCGGGCAATGGGCGACCCTGGCGCTGCTTTCAACAAATTTTGATTTTCACATTTCTTAAAATCTAACCATTGGATCTTAACGTAGTTTATATCGTTGGAAAGATCTTCCCATGACGGTCCTAACAGTTTCAGTTTTGGGAAATTCCTATGGTTGGATCTTTTGGTATAATCGTTTAAATATACGATTTCAAAACGCGAACTACCGCGCTCGATTCGTTAAATATTAATTATATTTATATATATAAATATATATATAAATCTTTTAACTTAAAGTCTATTACAACGTCTACTTTCATTTTTTTTCATTCTTCCATTCCTCTGTTTACATGAAAAATGTAAATTATAATTCAACATTTCCTCCTACCTTTTATTCTTTTATTAAAAAGGTAAATTCTTTCCAATGTAAAATTTTATTTTTTTCTTTCCTTCCTAATCCTTAAATTACACTGTAAAATCTCCTCTTTAATTACATTAAAAATACAATTAACATTATAATGTAAAATTCCTATCTTTCAATTTCATTGTAAAATTTCCCTTTTTAATTACATTATAAATGTAATTAACATTACAGTGAAAAATTCTAACTTATTACATTAAAAATGTAATTTCGATTCTAATGTCCAATTCTTTTTCTTAATTACATTAAAAATGTAATTTCCAATATAATGTAAGTCTTTCTTTTTAAATTACATTAAAAATGTAAATTTCCTAACAGTGTAACTTCTATCTTTTAATTTGCCCTTTTATTTTCACTATAAAGTCCTACCATTTTAATTACATTACAAATGTAATTTTATTTTACATGACAAATTTTGTCTTTAATTTCAAGGTAAAATCCTACCTTTAATTACATTAAAAATGAAATTTTATTTTCCATACGAATTCTCATTCTTAGTTTACAAATGAAAGTGTATATTTGATCTACCATGTAAATTCTTCTCTTTAATTTCATAAAAAAAATGTAATTTACATTTGCAATGTAAATCTTCTTCTTAATCTACATATAAAATGTGTTTTTAATTTCAATGTAAATTCCTATTTTTTTACTTACATATAAAAATGTAAATTGAATTACAATGTAAATTCTCTTTAATTACATAATAAAAGTGAAATTTTAATTACAATGCATATTCTCTTTCTTAAACTACATATAAAAATGTAATTTTTATTTACATGGAAATCCTACTCTTAATTTCCATATGAAAATGTAAATTTAATTACAATGCAAATTCCTACTTTTTATTTACATATAAAAATGTAAATTTAACTACAATGCAAATTCTACTTTTTTATTTACATGTAAAAATGTAAATTTAAATACAATGCAAATTCTACTTTTAATTTACATTGCAAAAATCTCATCTTTTAATTACAATGTAAAAATATCATCTTTTTATTTACAATGTGAAAATATCATCTTTTTATTTATAATGTGAAAATATCATCTTTTTATTTACAATGTGAAAATATCATCTTTTTATTTACAATGTGAAAATATCATCTTTTTGTTTACAACGTGAAAATATCATCTTTTTATTTTTCAATAAAATAATTCAATGTTCATTTGCATTTACGAATGCAAATAAAATAGCAAACTTTATTTCAATGTTTTATTTGTGTTTGAGAATATAAATAAAAAGACCGTTCATTTTTCTACGATATATTTGTGTTGGAGAACACAAATAAAAAGGCATATTTATTTTTCTATATACTATTTGTGGGTGAGAACACAAATAAAAGTACATTCATTTTCCTATGTCATGTTTGTGTTTGAGAATACAAATGAATAGCATATTTATCTTCCTATATACTATTTGTGTTTGAGAAAACAAATAAAAGTGATCATTCATTTTTCTACGATGTATTTGTGTTTTGAGAAAAATAAGGCCTAACATTTAAATTGACAATTTAAATCATCTCAACACAAATGAATCCAAATAGCGTTTTTATATTGAATTGACAAATAGATCCCATTCAACAAAAGGTGACAATTTTTAATCTTTATATTTTATATCGAATCGATAAACTAAATCAACTCAAATAAAGTGACAAAATATGGATTGATGAACTAAATCAATCCAACAAGAGTGACAAACTACATATTTTGATATTGAATCGATGATCTAAATCAACTCAATAAATTAAAAGGATGAATAATAATATTTGTCTAAGGCATATAGATCTATAACTATCCATTATATATTTTGATCTTGAATTGATAATCTAAATCAATTCAATAAAAGAAAGGGATGAAATAATAATATTTGTTTAACACACATGAATTTTATAATTATCCATCACAACCAACAGAACAATCATCATACAATATCAGCACAAAATAGACCTGAAAAATATAACTATAGATAAATAAATAAAATGAAATGATTTATTATTTTAAAACAAAAGAAATCTCATGTAAGAATTGATCCGCTTTGAATATGGCCAAAAATTAGACTTGCTCGGAATTGATTCTGATCTGTCTAGAAAAATAGCTCTCTGAATTACGATCCCGACGGTCCTGAAATCGTCGAATTCCGAGTTCGAACGAAAGAGTTATGGTTAAATTTAGTTAGGAAACAATTTATATTAATTAATAAATAAATCAAGAAATAAACCTTTCTTCCCCAAATTAGTTTTCTGGCCGATGGTTTCAACTATAGGTTCAAACTTAGGGTTGGCTGTTGCTCTCGAATAGTACAGGGGTTTGACGATCGGAGTGCCTCACGACGAAGGGGGACGAGGCGTGCAAGTTCGCCAGTGGTGGGGGCCCACTCGGCGGCGCACAGGTGGCCCAGCGGTGGTGTAAAACCGTGGGTTTTGGGGGCACTGTTCTCGGCTTGTGTGCAGTTTCAGGTAGGGTTGTCCGTACAGATGGAAAGAGGATGAAAAGAGCTTCGATTTGGTAGAAGTGTTGGGGTCTAAAGGTTAGTGGAGAAGGAGGGATTTGGGGAAGAAGAATAGGCCATTGATGTTCAAGGGGGTGGCTGTGTAAACGATGAGGAATAGTGGATTAGGGTTAATTTTCTATTATTTATAATATTATATTTCTAATTAACCCAATTAAAGCCCAATTAGCAACTTTCCCTGATTTCAGCCCAACGACTGTCATTCTTACCCATTAACCCCCGTTCCAGACTCATCTGGCTATATCCCGTAGGCCCAAAGGATCATCTTGACCCCTGTTTCTCAGTTTTAAAATATAATTCATTTATTTAAAATTCAAACGTACTTTCTTATTTACCGGGGATACGTATGATCTCAGAAAAATCCAGAAAAAATATTTTTGGCTTCGTGATGACGATACGGTCCTAACAAAATTAATTTCATTGAATTCTGTGACTGCTTGAAAAATGGCATTTTTCAAGTCGATTAAAATTGACCAAAATTGACCAAACTGAAATCTTTTTGTCACAGTCACAAATTAATTCTAAAAATTATGAAAAATTAAACTTATCAATAATTTGACATTCTGAATCCAACAAAAGTGGTTTCGTCGAAAACAGAAATCGTTTGAAAAATGGCTATTTTTAATATTAAAATATATACAGAAATTCTATAGCGACTATTCTAAAATTTCAACCGGCCATAACTTTTTATTCCTGCTATAAAATTTCGATTTTTCGGATTCGTTGGAAAGACATTTTTAAATAGATTCTAATATTTTTGGTTTCACCAAAATCCGATTTATCCTGCATCCCGTACATTAAGTCAAAGTTCAGCTTTGACTTTTCAAACTACCGTGCTATTTTTAATTCCTTTTATAATTAAATCGAATATATTTGTATTAGCTTTGCTCAAAATAAATTTCTATTCATTTTTATTTGACATAATTTATTTCAAATATTTAAACACCCTTAAAATCTCTAAAATGAAAATTTTAAATTGGCCCCAAATTCTGGGTTGTTACAATTTCCCCCGTTTAAGAACTTTTCGTCCTTGAAAAGGAAAAAGGAAAATAGAAGAGTAGGAGCCAATATAGAGAATGTAAAATATTTTAAGCGCACCTCAAAGCAATATCTAATCGGAGGTATCCACTCTGCATTTGGGATAGGCTTGTTTGATACTCTCCTCGGTTTCCCAAGTGCAGTCTCTAGGATCACTGCTCCATTGCACTTTAACTAGGTTGATTCTTTTATTTCTCAGTACTCTAGTCTCTTTGCCAATAATTTTCAGCGGTTCCCTTCTCACTGCAAGGCTTGGGGTAATCTCCAAATCTTGCTGTGCAGCTTCCTCCACAACTAGATCCGAATCATGGACATGCTTTCGAAGTTGAGATACATGGAATACATCGTGCACTCCAGGCAACCGGTCGGGCATCTGAATTCTGTAAGCTAGGGTGCCAACCTTTTCAAGAATAGGGATGGGGCCGATGAATTTAGGTGCTAATTTTCCTGTCTTTCCAAAATGGATTACTCCTCGCACTGGAGCAACTTTCAAATAGACATAGTCACCCACTTCAAAAGCCAATTCTCTTCTTCTTAAGTCTGCATAGCTCTTTTGTCTACTTTGGGCAGCCAACAATCGCTTTTTAATATAATCAACTTTGTCTGAAGCTTCTCGGACCATGTCTAGACCCAATACTAGACGATTTCCTTTCTCAACCCAACATGCTGGCGACCTACATGGCCTACCATATAGGGCTTCAAATGGAGACATTTTTAAACTTGCTTGATAGCTATTGTTGTAAGAGAATTCAAAATGCAAGTGATCCTCCCAAAAACCTCCAAAATCGAGTATGCAAGCCCGCAATAGATCCTCAAGAATGCGATTCACCCTCTCAGTTTAGCCTTCAGTCTGAGGGTGATATGCGGTACTAAGATTTAACTTCGTTCCCAACTCATTTTGGAATGCTTCCCAAAACTTGCTAGCAAAGATAGGATCAGGTCGCTAACGATGTTACTAGGAACTCTGTTTAAAACAAAAGATTTTTTCTTTTAATATTTCATTAGAAAATGAGAATTTTCTTTCAGATAATGATAAAAAGGAAAGGTTTAGCTTCATTACCCATGTAACCTGACGATTTCTTTGAAATAGATTTGCACCAAACTTTGAGCAGTTCGAGTGGACTTGACAGGTATGAAATGAGTGGACTTTGTGAAGCGATCCATGATCACCCATATGCTGTCATTCCCTCTCCTAGTACGGGGCAAATCATCTATAAAATCCATGGAGATTTGGTCCTACTTCCAACTTGGAACCTCCAATGGTTGCAACAATCCCGCAAGCTTTTGTTGATCGTCTTAACCTGTTGGCATATAGGACATCTACTCACATAGATGGATATATCCCTCTTCATAGATCTCCACCAAAACGTGCGCTTTAGATCTTGATACATCTTGCTCACGCCTGGATGAATGCTAAGCTTTGATTTGTGACCTTCATCTAAAACTTCCCTTATGAGCTCTCGGATATTTGGAACACAGATCCTCCCTTGCAATCTAAGGACTCCCTTACGATCTATTTGGAAGCTCGTGTTTTCACCTCCTCGAATTTTCTTAATAATTCTTTGAATAAACTCATCCTCCTTTTGAAGAGCAGAAATTTTATCAATCAAAGAGGGGGTAATGATGAGGCTTGTGACAATGACGTCCTTTCTACTAAGTGCGTCCGCCACCACATTGGCTTTTCCCGGCGTATATAAGATGTCAAGATCGTATGCTGCCAGAAATTCTAGCCACCGTTGCTACCTTAAATTCAAATCCTTTTGATCGAAGAGATATTTCAAAGATTGATGGTCTGTGGATAATTCAAATTTTTCGCCCAAAAGATAACGTCTCCAAATTTTCAAAGCAAAGACTACGGCCAACAACTCCAAGTCATGGACACGATAATTTTTCTCATGCGGCTTTAATTGACGACTTGCATAAGCAACAACTTTGCCTCTTTGCATCAGTACCGCGCCAAGACCACCACTTTGAGAAGCATCGGTGTAGACCTTTAAATCTTGGTTGCCATCGATGATGGTAAGTACGGGAGCAGTTGTCAACCTCACTTTTAGCTTTTGGAAGGCCTCCTCACACTCCGATGTCCAATTGAACTTGGTATGCTTCTTGGTGATCTTTGTTAATGGGCCAGACAGCTTGGCGAAGTCTTTGACAAATTTCCTGTAATATCTTGCCAATCCTAGGAAGCTTCTTACTTCAGTGGGTGTACTGGGCTGCTTCCAATCTCGAATGGCGGCAATTTTACTTGGGTCAACCGCAATTCCTTCTTTTGATACAACATGGCCCAAGAATTTTACCTCCTCTTGCCAAAATGTGCATTTGGAAATTTTTGCTTTTAAAACATTTCTTCGCAGAATCTCCAACACTTCCCTCAGATGCCCTTCATGCTCCTCCTTAGTTTTAGAATAGATTAGAATATCATCAATGAAGACTAGGACGAATTTATTTAGGACATCTTGGAAGACCCTATTCATCAAGTCAACAAAGTAGGCGGGAGCATTGCATAGACCGAACGACATTACTAACCATTCGTAGAGTATGTCAGGACCTCTAAAGGCGGTCAAAGGTATGCATTCTTCATCTATGCATAGTTGATGGAAACCGGTGGCTAGGTCCATCTTAGAAAACACCTTGGCCCCATTTAATTGGTCCATTAAATCATCTATGCGAGGCAAGGGGTATTTGTTCTTCAATGTTTGTTTGTTAAGGTCACGGTAATCCACACAGAGCCGTAGAATACCGTCCGCCTTGGGGACAAACACCACAGCTGCACCCCAATTGAAAAAACTAGGCCGAATTAGTCCCTTCCATAACAGCTGCTTAGTTTGGGCCTGCAACTCCTCTTTTTCTTTAGGGGTCATCCTTCGGATAGCATGAACTACCGGTCTTGCATTTGGAACAAGATCAATTCTGAAATCAATTTCTCTTTTCGGGGGTAAGCTGTCTCTTTCCTCAAATACATCCGCGTAATTTTTGACCACGGTAATATTTTCTAAAGAAATAGGAGTGATCTCGAGGGAAGACCAAAATGCCTTTCTATCAGATTTTGAACCATGGCAAGGTGTCACAATAGTATTTCCGAATCCTGTTTTCGCTTTCACTACTCTTTCTGAACATAGCACTTCAGCGTCATATTTTGTTAGCCAATCAAGACCAACGATGACATCAAACTCGGAAAAATTCATAATGGTCAGGTCAAAAGGGAACTGAAAGTAAGAATAAGAAATAGGCACCCTACAATATAAATCAAGGATGATAGAATCTCTTACGGGGTTATGAACATTAATTGGCTCCTTAAGACTTCTTTATTTTAATTTCAGTTTCTTGACCGTGTTGCTAGAAATAAAGCTTCTTGATGCACCCGGGTCAAACTAAGCAGTAACAGGAATGTTTTTAACAGAAATGGTACCATCTAAAACATCAGGCTTACCTGCTCCTTCAGAAGAAGTAGGTGCGGAAGAAGGTGGTGCACTTGCTCCCTCGTACACATGTGCAATCTGAGCTCCTTTCAACAATGGACAATTAGGCTTGATATAACCCTTTTTGTGGCAGTTATAGCATTCTTTTGTGTCATCACTTCTGGCCTTTTTTGGATTCCTGCAGTCCTTGCTGTAGTGTCCAAACTTCTGGCAGTTGTAGCATTGCACCTTTGCCTTATCATGGGTTTTAGCAGCTCCAGAACCGCTTCCTTCATTCTTCTTTTCGGCTTGCTTCCTTTTATTATTGTTGGCCAAGCTCCTTGCTCTATCTTGTTGTGAAACTCTTTTGTCGTTCTCCTCATAGCGACATGTAAACTCAATCAGCTTATTGAAAGAAAGGTCATTGTGAGCAGTAACCATGTCAGTGTACTTCCTTGCAAGTCCATTAATAAACCTTTTGTTCTTTTGAAAATCATCCTGGATTAATTCTGGGGCGTAGCGAGAGAGGTCTTCAAATCTTCTTACATACTCTGAGATAGTTTTCTCTCCTTGCTTCAAGTTGGCAAACTCGTCATGCAGCCTTTCCACTTCTTGCCTGGGAACGTACTTTTCATTGAATAGCTCTTTAAACCTGGTCCAAGTCACATTTTCTTCATCACCTCCTATATTGACCAATTCCCACCAATTCTGCGCTTCGCCTTGGAGCAGCCATGAAGCCGTAAATCTCTTTCTTTGATCATCTAGCCCTATCCCTTTAAATATCTTTTCACAATTCTTAAGTCATGCCTGAGCCTGTGTCACGTTCTCCGTACCAGTGAATGGAACTCCACCTAAATTCTTGAACTTCTTCGCTACCTTATCCAAGTCAAAGGGCTGCGGTGGTGGCTATTGAACTGTGGCCTCCTCAGTTTCAGCAACATTCTGCCTCCTTGCTCTAGCTCTAGGGCAGCGGTACTCATTTTAGTTAGTTATGTACGATCCAGGAAAGAGTCAGAACAACCGTAATGGTGATTTGAAGAAATGATAAAGATAAAAAGATGTATAAAAGGATGGCGATAAAATGACTGACGATTATGTATTCTCATGAAATGTTCGCCATAGAATATTGTGATTCTATGTAAACAGATCATTATAAAAATGTTATATTCCAAAGCTAAGTTTAACCAAAGCTCTGATACCAACTGTGATGACCCCAAACTTCCACGGGATGAAAGTAAGGAATAATCATTTGGAATACAACATAAATATAACAATACAGATCACAGATACAACATAGCAAAGGAAAACCATAGAATAACAACATCATAGCAGCAGAATATGAATGTCATCAACCACAGAATCCCACAGTCACAGAGTACCAACTTATTACATCAAGTTTTCAGCAAAAAGGAAATAAGTTCCAACTTCCAAATTAGAACAACTGGAAAAAAAATAAGTCTGGATGTCTCAGAGTCTAAGAAAAAAATGTAAACAAAAAGATAAATAATAAATAGTCTTTGTGGTCCAACATAAGCACCTCCAAATAAGCAGCACCAAGAAAGCTCCAAAGACAGCAACTCCAAAGAAAGCCAAACCTGTTACTTGGCTGCCCATGTGGAAGAGAGGGCACCCGAGTTTGCAAAGGTGAACACAAACTACAGGTCAGTCATGGGACTGGTGTGAGAATTCTTAACTGATTTAACTACTAGTAATAAGGCAAATCCAAGGACCACGCCGCTAACGCGGAACCGACTTACCCCAATGGATTGCCGTGCATAATTTAAAGTGACAGAACATACAATAAGTAATTCGTAAAACAACGCTATGCTTTTAAGAAAATGGAATCACCATACGGTCCAAGTCCCATCACACAATGCAACGCAAACCAGAGGATATGGTTTTGCCTTAATGTGATTAAACATGCTAAATACGATAAATACGAACATAATATTATTATTAGGGTATATAAAAACATTTCAAAATAAGTGTATCAATCCTAGGAAGCATAGCTACCATATACTATTCCTCCGTACTAGTAATACAATCAAATTCGTAGCGTCGTATTTGGAATTTGGTTTCCATCATGGGTTAAGGCTAGAGAGAAGCTCCTTACCGATTCGAGACACTCTAGCTAATGTCTCAGGATCCCCCGCAGTGAACCCTTGGAAAGATGCAGGGCCGGTCCACACATACAGCTTCGTGGATTGGCAATTCCCGAACACACGTTTCCCGATCCTATAGAACCTATCATTCGAGGCGCCTCATTCCATCATCCACATAAGTAAAATATCAGCCAGTTTAAGCACTGACACTACTTCTAACTAGAAAGAAACGTGCTGCTCTCTATGCGTTCCCTTCTCCCATTTTAGACTCCACCGGGTTGTGAGGTTCGTGAAGCTACGTAATACACAAAGCTATGCTTATCCAAGCTGTGCTTTGATCGTCACCACAAGGTTCTTCTTTTCACCAAGGAACCTTGATCATTGCATCTTAGTATGCCACACTGTCACTCCATATCACACTACCAATCCTTTGCCGAAATATATGAAAGGGTGTTAAGCAAGAGAATAAATTCTCCGCCACCAAACATTCATACGTTCGATAGAAAATCAATAAATACAATATAAAGGAGTACAATGTCAGACACACATTCCATTTATAAGCTTATGCTCTAGGTCTGAGCGAAAGCCAAATCCGTATAATCAACATGTTCATTTGGACAAGGACCATGAGCCTTGAATTGGGAGCAAGTCAAATCAGGGCCTCGATCGTTGTCCTCTTGATGGAAGATTGACGGTCTTCATACGCCATCTTCACACTTCGATTCTTAACGTCATTTGATTATTTGGAATGAGAGAAACTCGGACTTTCTAAATAATTCTCGTATATATATACATATTGAAAATCCTTCCTATTCGTTAATATTATTTTATAACAATTAATTCCTATTTTAATTATTTAAAATAATTAAATTTTTATTTAATGACGCTTCAGGTCAATGGGCGACCCTGGCGCTGCTTTCAACAAATTTTGATTTTCACATTTCTCAAAATCTAACCGTTGGATCTTAACGTAGTTTATATCGTTGGAAAGATCTTCCGAAGACGGTCCTAACGGTTTCAGTTTTGGGAAATTCCGACGATCGGATCTTTTGGTATAATTGTTTAAATGTACGATTTCAAAACGCGAACTACCGCGCTCGATTCGTTAAATATTAATTATATTTATATATATAAATATATATATATATAAATCTTTTAACTTTTATTTTACATAAGAATGTAAAGTCTATTACAACGTCTACTTTCATTTTTTTCCATTCTTCCATTCCTCTGTTTACATGTAAAATGTAAATTATAATTCAACATTTCCTTCTACCTTTTAATCTTTTATTAAAAAGGTAAATTCTATTCCAATGTAAAATTTTATTTTTTTCTTTCCTTCCTAATCCTTAAATTACACTGTAAAATCTCCTCTTTAATTACATTAAAAATACAATTAACATTATAATGTAAAATTCCTATCTTTCAATTTCATTATAAAATTTCCCTTTTTAATTACATTATAAATGTAATTAACATTACAGTGAAAAATTCTAACTTATTACATTAAAAATGTAATTTCGATTCTATTGTCCAATTCTTTTTCTTAATTACATTAAAATGTAATTTCCAATATAATGTAAGCCTTTCTTTTTAAATTACATTAAAAATGTAAATTTCCTAACAGTGTAACTTCTATCTTTTAATTTGCCCTTTTATTTTCACTATAAAGTCCTACCCTTTTAATTACATTACAAATGTAATTTTATTTTACATGACAAATTTTGTCTTTAATTTCAAGGCAAAATCCTACCTTTAATTACATTAAAAATGAAATTTTATTTTCCATACGAGTTCTCATTCTTAGTTTACAAATGAAAGTGTATATTTGATCTACCATGCAAATTTTTCTCTTTAATTTCATAAAAAAAAATGTAATTTACATTTGCAATGTAAATCTTCTTCTTAATCTACATATAAAATGTGTTTTTAATTTCAATGAAAATTCCTATTTTTTTACTTACATATAAAAATGTAAATTGAATTACAATGTAAATTCTCTTTAATTACATAATAAAAGTGAAATTTTAATTACAATGCAAATTCTCTTTCTTTAACTACATATAAAAATGTAATTTTTATTTAAATGGAAATCCTACTCTTAATTCTCATATGAAAATGTAAATTTAATTACAATGCAAATTCCTACCTTTTATTTACATGTAAAAATATAAATTTAACTACAATGCAAATTCTACTTTTTTATTTACATCTAAAAATGTAAATTCAAATACAATGCAAATTCTACTTTTAATTTACATTGTAAAAATCTCATCTTTTAATTACAATGTAAAAATATCATCTTTTTATTTACAATGTGAAAATATCATCTTTTTATTTACAATGTGAAAATATCATCTTTTTAATTACAAAGTGAAAATATCATCTTTTTATTTTTTTTCAATAAAATATTTCAATGTTCATTTGCATTTATGAATGCAAATAAAATAGCAAACTTTATTTCAATGTTTTATTTGTGTTTGAGAACACAAATAAAAAGACCGTTCATTTTTCTACGATATTTTGTGTTGGAGAACACAAATAAAAAGGCATATTTATTTTTCTGTATACTATTTGTGGGTGAGAACACAAATAAAAGTACATTCATTTTCCTATGTCATGTTTGTATTTGAGAACACAAATGAATAACATATTTATCTTCCTATATACTATTTGTGTTTGAGAACACAAATAAAAGCGATCATTCATTTTTCTACAATGTATTTGTGTTTTGGAAAAAAAAGGCCTAACATTTAAATTGACAATTTAAATCATCTCAACACAAATGAATCCAAATAGCGTTTTTATATTGAATTGACAAATAGATCCCATTCAACAAAAGGTGACAATTTTTAATCTTTATATTTTATATCGAATCGATAAACTAAATCAACTCAAATAAAGTGATAAAATATGGATTGATGAACTAAATCAATCCAATAAGAGTGACAAACTACATATTTTGATATTGAATCGATGATCTAAATCAACTCAATAAATTAAAAGGATGAATAATAATATTTGTCTAAGGCATATAGATCTATAACTATCCATTATATATTTTGATCTTGAATTGATAATCTAAATCAATTCAATAAAAGAAAGGGATGAAATAATCATATTTGTTTAACACACATGAATCTTATAATTATCCATCACAACCAACAAAACAATCATCGTACAATGTCAGCACAAAACAGATCTGAAAAATATAACTATAAATAAATAAATAAATAAAATGAATTGATTTATTACTTTAAAACAAAAGAAATCTCACATAAGAATTGATCCGCTTTGAATATGGCCAAAAATTAGACTTGCTCGGAATTGATTCTGATCTGTCTAGAAAAATAGCTCTCTGAATTACGATCCCGACGGTCCTGAAATCGTCGAATTCCGAGTTCGAACGAAAGAGTTATGGTTAAATTTAGTTAGGAAACAATTTATATTAATTAATTAATAAATAAATCAAGAAATAAACGTTTCTTCCCCAAACTACTTTTCTAGCCGATGGTTTCAACTATAGGTTCAAACTTAGGGTTGGCTGTTGCTCTCGAATAGTACAGGGTTTGACGATCGGAATGCCTCACGACGAAGGGGGACGAGGCGTGCAAGTTCGCCAGTGGTGGGGGCCCACTCGGCGGCGCACAGGTGGCTCGGCGGCGGTGTAAAACCGTGGGTTTTGGGGGCACTGTTCTCAGCTTGTGTGCAGTTTCAGGTAGGGTTGCCCGTAAAGATGGAAAGAGGATGAAAAGAGCTTCGATTTGGTATAAGTGTTGGGGTCTAAAGGTTAGTCGAGAAGGAGGGATTTGGGGAAGAAGAATCGGCCATTGATGTTCAAGGGTGTGGCTGTGTGAACGATGAGGAATAGTGGATTAGGGTTAATTTCCTATTATTTATAATATTATATTTCTAATTAACCCAATTAAAGCCCAATTAGCAACTTTCCCTGATTTCAGCCCAACGTCTGTCATTCTTACCCATTAACCCCCGTCCCAGACCCATCTAGCTATGTCCCGCAGGCCCAAAGGATTATCATGACCCCCGTTTCTCAGTTTTAAAATATAATTCATTTATTTAAAATTCAAACGTACTTTCTAATTTATCGGGGATAAGTATGATCTCAGAAAAATCCAGAAAAAATATTTTTGGCTTCGTGATGACGATACGGTCCTAACAATATTAATTTCATCGAATTCTGTGACTGTTTGAAAAATGGCCTTTTTCAAGTCGATTAAAATTGACCGAAATTGACCAAACTGAAATCTTTTTGCCATAGTCATAAATTAATTCTAAAAATTATGAAAAATTAAACTTATCAATAATTTGACATTCTGAATCCAACAAAAGTGGTTTCGTCGAAAACAAAGGTCGTTTGAAAAATGGCTATTTTTAATATTAAAATATATACAGAAATTCTATAATGACTATTCTGAAATTTCAACCGGCCATAACTTTTTATTCCTGCTATGAAATTTCGATTTTTCAGATTCGTTGGAAAGACATTTTTAAATAGATTCTAATATTTTTGGTTTTACCAAAATCCAATTTATCTTGCATCCGGTACAGTCAGTCAAAGTTCATCTTTGACTTTTCGAACTACTGTGCTATTTTTAATTCTTTTTATAATTAAATCGAATATATTTGCATTAGCTTTGCTCAAAATAAATTTCTATTCATTTTTATTTGAAATAATTTATTTCAAATATTTAAACACCCTTAAAATCTCTAAAATGAAAATTTTAAATTGGCCCCAAATTCTGGGTCGTCCTCGAAAAAGAAAAAGGAAAATAGAAGAGTAGGAACCAAAACAGATCTCGTGCCACTTATAACATCATAATGGGTGATCGGCCCAATCAAGACATCAACAGTCAATCCAGACTATTCAAGGATTCTTGATCTTCGCTTATTGATTTCCAAGTCTTCAGTTTCTTTGTCACGTCGTATTATAACTTGGAATGGTTTTCAAACACATATTCGATTCCGGTCTTCCCAAATAATAAGCGCATTTTAAAAACAGTAGTTATTGATCATACAGATTTCTCATTTAAATCTCCTGCAAATTCATATTTAAATTAGAATGAAATTTCATATCAATATCATGATTATTTGAACATCGATTTTTATTCAGAAGGGAATTTTTTATTCTAAAACTCAGTCTGAATCAATGTTTTAAATCGAGAAATATTCCAATTTAATAACCATTATAAATATTTAAAGAACTTGAAAAAAAAAGATGATTATAAATAATACTTTTTTATATATAATAAAATAATTAGATAAAATAATTTAAATCACTACATATATACATATATTAAATGCTTTACTAATAAAATCTTTAAATAATAATAATAATATAATATAATTTACTTTATTTCAAATTATAGGTGTATTTTCTTTACAAAAACAATCTTTAAATATTAAATATAATTTAATTTGTTTAACTTAAAATCCATAGGTGCATGTATATATTTATAGGTAACTAATTTTAAAATATAATTTTAATAAATATAATATAAATTATTTTGTTCCCGTATCTCGACTTCAAATAACATTTAGATTAACCCTTTAAATAAAAGGGCTTTTAAATTCGTGTTCACTCTAAATCTCAAACAATTTCAAATATCTTCGAATGTTTTTTTATTTTCATAAATTAAACTTAAAGAGAATTACTAAATTTAGCTTTAAATTTGAGAAATCAAAATCATACTTAAATCCCAATTCTCGAACACTTCTAAAAATCGTCGAATACTCTTATTTAAAATTAAATCTAAGAGAATTATTAATTTTATTTTTAAAAAAATTAAAAATTTCGAGTAATCAAATCATATTTAAATCCCATCCCCCAAATTCCCATTTATTTGAAAAAATCGCCTTAACAATTTAATGAAACATTTCGGTGTTGATATCAGTGCAGCAACAAGTTTTAACACAAAAACATCAATCACAGCCATTTCATCCAAATGATAAATAATAAATTGTTTCACTAGTTAATAGGGTTCGAGATGTTCAATTAGAGATTTAATTTAATTAAAATAACTAATTATCTATCTAAATTTGCATATCAACACATTTGCATGTCAGTTCAAGCAACAAATCAACAATCAATCACAAATAGATAACCAAAATTATTTCATAATCTAATTTGATAAATATGGGAATAATACAGTAAATTGTGAGCGAGAAATTCACTCACCTTTGATTTCAAACAAGATTGAAATTCAAATCTTAGCCCAAACATCAACTATCTTAGAATCTTTCCAAACTAGCGGCATCACGAAGAGCTCGTCAATACGATTCCAATGGATCCAACCTCGCGTCATTCTGAATTCGTGTGCAAAAGTTATTAATGTTAACGCAGTAGAAAATTTTAATAGATAAAAAACAAAATTGGCCACAATTGTAACCTTTTTCTTGCCACGTCAGCACAAAGTCTTTCTTCCCTGCTACCTCACGCTTCAACGCGGAAAACTCAAAACAACCCAATTTTGAACGCACCATTCCCATTCACACACCAACTCACGAGCCCCCATTCATCAATTGGACCCTGCCATCATTTCCGCCACCTCAAGGATCACCAACGCCCTGAATCCAGTCATCTCAGGTGGCCTCTACAGCCTCCAAAAGCCAGAAACCCATGCATACTTTAAAATCAGATTTCGGCGAATTCTGATCGAATAACGATGAACCACTGTATAGATTTGAAGCTCTCGCAAAGGTCTACAACATTATGTTTGAAATTTTCTTTAATCTTTGCACGGATTAAGAGAGATTAATGAAAGAAGATTGGAGCAATTAGGGACCAAAGAATTTTGCAACGTTAATTGCGATTTCTGATCAATCTGTTAACTATTTGGGAAAACGGACACTTGCCGCTGATTCGTATCGTCGATATCTTCATTTACATAATTTTTTTGAATTTTTCTGAGAAGTTTGATTTTCCCGCTTGATTTTAATCGCCATTGACAAATAAAAATCAGATATTTCTCAGCACGTACAAATGAGAAGTGGAGGCTACTAGGGTTAGGTTTAAACAAATAAAATGGGCTGGGCTTCGAGATAACAAAATGAGCGAGGTCATAAATATACATTACATTCTGAGCTTAGTTGGACCCAAATTGTCGTTTAGATCTAAAAATCTCATTTTTACGGTTTCGAAATTTTATTTCAATTATTGATTACACCAATCAATTTCATAAAAATATATTAACATTAAATTCCAACTTTCATTGTAAATCAGTATTAACAAATCACAAATTTATCTTCAACCAATACACATTACAATTATCAAAATAAGTTAAAGTTAATTACTTAAATAATTTATTTAAGTTTCCACCATACATAAATGCAATTTCAATATTTCAAGTTTAATTGTAGATTTATTGGCTCAATTAAATTCATACGATTTAATAATAAATTCCAAATCTCAATATTTAACAGTACCCAAATCATAATTATAATTACAATCAATGCAAATTATGACATTTAATAACAAATAGAAATTCATTGCACAATCAAACGATTTATATAATTAATATTCCATTGACTAAAATTATCAATAAAAACAAATATCAAATTTAGTGAATCCATTTTATATTGTTAACTCAATATAAATTTCAAATTCCATTATAAATAGATTACCAAACACCGTCATTAGCATACATATTCTATTCCAGTTCATTTTCTCTATAAGTAAATTTTTAGTTCATACCTTATCAATATATGACATAAATGATAATTTTAATATTTAAAACAATCTTGTTAAAAATCTCATTAAATTTAATATTTCAAATTGTTGCTAAATCTCGGGATGTTACACTCTCCCCCACTGAAAACTTTTCATCCTCGAAAAGGCATGGTAGAAAGTTATCAATTAATATATGTCTAGCCATATAATTTTCTATTCAACTTGTATCTTTTGTTAGCTTACATAGCCAATTTCATTGATATTTTAGTTCAAAATCGCGAATTACCAAACCGCGATTTTTCTGAAAGTTTGAATTGCACATATCATAAAATTTACAAGTTGAAATCAAAAATTATCTCTTTCATTAAGAAATTTTATTCCAATAGACCCAAAAAGTTCTTGTTTCATATAATTCCGACTTATTTTGGATCTTGTACAATTATTTAAACTTTAACTCGGAAAATTACGAACTGCCGTTACGCGACGAGCTTGTTTTGTTTAAATTAAATTAACTCATTCAACCTTCGTTTAAGTTTGTAAATTATAAACGTATTCATTATTACTAAGACCGACAAGCGATGACTTGAGTGAAGTCTTAGGTTCCACACGTAAATCAAAATAAATGTATTCATTATATTTTCACAAAACTAGTTATACATTCATATTCAACTTAGAAATATCGATTATCCTAAATCGTTGAATGTCCAACCATCATTATCAAATCATATACTATATAATTAAACAATTCACTTCATTAGCTTATTTCATTGATTCGTTTTATTCGTCTTGCTTAATTAAATTAAATTTCAAACATAACTAAATATATATCATTTATGTTCATACTTAAGTCTCATTAATAATTATAAATCATCAGTGAAATTTCACCGTTCACTATTTATACCAATACTTGTATATTTCAATTGCTTAATCTTATAACACTTTAACTACTTATATAGTTGGTAAGTTATATATGCTAGAGAAAAGAATTGATTATTACATAAGTTCAGTGGTTTTAATTCATTTCAATTCATTATTCCAAATTTTAAGAGTTAATTTAATTATAATTCTAGTAGTTTCATTTTCTTATTATACAATTCAGATATTTCTAAAATTTCAAATTTTAGCACATTTCAATAATTTGAAAAGTCATTAATTATTCGAGAATTTAAGAATTCAACCTCGGGTTCATATCCAAACTAACCTTAAAATACTATATGTATTATATATTTTATATCAAAACATACCATAAAAGATTTAAATAAAATTCAATTTCTCCAAACAAAGTTTGGTAGTTATAAGTGGTCTCCCCTACTCAAACTCTTGAAAATAAACGTCGATGATGCGTGCTGTCATCACCGATATCATTTCCAGAGCCAAAAGGGGAGTTTACACTTAGTTTCGAAATTCAATTGAAAACAATTTCTATACAAAACAACTTTTAAAATATAATTTTATTATTTAAACCATTTACAAATCAATATTACAAAACCACCCGAAATTAAATTCTCAATTCATATTTTACTTCTTATTTTATTTCCAATTAAATTTTCAACATTTCACTAGCAATATATTTTCAATATTTATTTCTTAAACCATTCAATAACCAATAATTTTAAATTATTTTAATCAAGCAATAAATGATGAAAATTAAATATTATCATCCACAAAATTAAAATTCATATATTTTCAAATAATTCAATATATAAATAAAATATAATTCAAAACAATATTATGTCGTTAAGCCATATTCAACTGTTTAGGAATCCCTATCGATGCCTTGGCGTTCTAAGTACCGACAAGAATTCATAAATACTCAACAGAACAAATCAACACAATACAAAACCATTTTATATCAAAATTACAAGTGCGCTCTCTCATATAAACTCAAACTTATTCTAGGGTATTACTACCCTGTCCCTAATGAGTTAATCCCAAATAGAGCCAAGGTTTTGCTGAACCAAAGCTCTGATACCAAATGTAACAACCCATATTTTTGACCGTTCAAATCGACAATGATCCTCAATGTCGACTTAAACAAATCAAAAATACGGATAGTTATTGTGATTTATATAAGAAAACAAAGAAAGAAGAAAAACAAACATAGAATCTCACAATGGAAGGATAAAATATAATAAATAAATAAATAAATAACAGTTCATGAAGCTGTTAAAATATACATTTGATTATATTTTACAACAATTATCAGAGTAAACTAAAATGAACATACCAATATTTGCAGCAGAAATAAATAATAATACTTCTTGCAAGCTCCATTTTCATCTTTAAAACGGTGTCTTCGATAACTGAAACTCAGGCTGACCCGAGCGCATTGCACAAAAAGAAAACACAACAAACACTCGGATCAGAACTAAATCATTCACATATTAGTCAAATTAAAATACGAAATAACATGAGTGTTACGGGTGCAGAAATCTAAAGAAGTATTATGGAAAATTCGCAAATGATTTTGGAAAAAAATGAAGCTATCATAAGCTCTCCCACATAACATAATGCAAGCGCACACCAAATGGGCGAGTTTTGTCTTATGATAACCAAACATGCTTGCATACGTGAAAATCTTCTTTCAATACTATTAATAGTGCATAGTGTTGAAAACTGTTTCACAAATAAATATATTAATCTTAGCAAGAATAGTCGTTATTCCCACATACATAGTTTACAAACAAAACGAAAGACTCGTATTGGTTGTTGGGTTCCAATATGATGGTCCTGACATGAAAGATCAATCGGGAAAAAGGTGCAACCTCACGGTTCATGGTTTTCATCCAGACTCGGACACCAAACACCAGGTAAAGCACCGGTTAACATCCAGACACAAACACCGAACATACCCTTTATTTTCTCCAGGATTCGAAGTAGATCTACCGCCGAAGCTTTAGATTTTCAATAGAGATATATATGCAACCTAACTGCTAGTTTACCATCAATCCAGAGTGTGAGGTTCATTGAAGTCACGATTTACACAACGCTATCTCACTTCATAACATGAGTATGCCACATTGTCAATTTACAACATGTCACTGATTTCCATCAATACATAACCTGTAAGCATGTAAAACTTAGAGATGGGAATAATTTATTTTCCACAATCTGATATATATTTACAGAAATCAGTGTAGTCAACTACAATGTCAGACACACATTCTATGCAAGTCCATCCTAGAGCTGAATGGAACAAAATCCGAAAATCTCTAAATATATTCAGATCTCGTGCCACTTATAACCTTATATTGGGTGATCGGCTCAATCGAGACATCAACAGTCAATCCAGACTATTCAAGGATTCTTGATCTTCGCTTATCGATTTCCATGTCTTCAGTTTCTTTATCACGTCCTTTTATAACTTGGAATGGTTTTCGAACATATATTCGATCCCGGTCTTCCCAAAAAATAAGCGCATTTTAAAAACAGTAGTTATTGATCATACATATTTCTCATTTAAATCTCCTCCAAATTCATATTCAAATTAGGAATGAAATTTCATATCAATATCATAATTATTTGAACATCGATTTTTATTTAGAAGGGAATTTTTTATTTTAAAATTCAGTATGAATCAATGGTTTAAATCGAGAAATATTCCAATTTAATAACCATTATAAATATTTAAATAACTTGAAAAAAATAGATGATTATAAATAAAACTTTTTATATAATAAAATAATTTAAATCACAACATATATTCATATATTAAATGCTTTGCTAAAAAAAATTTAAATAAAAAAAATAATAATATAGTATAATTTACTTTATTTCAAATTATAGATTATTTGCTTTAAAAAAATAATCTTTAAATAATAAATATAATATAATTTATTTAACTTAAAATCCATATGTGCATGTATATATTTATAGCTAACTAATTTTAAAAAATAATTTTAATAAATATAATATAAATTATTTTGTCCCCGTATCTCGACTTCAAATTACATTCAGATTAACCCTTTAAATAAAAGGGGTTTTAAATTCGTATTCACTCTAAATCTCAAACAATTTAAAATATCTTTGAATGTTTTTTTTTATAAATTACACTTAATGAGAATTAGTAAATTTAACTTTAAATTTGAGAAATCAAAATAATATTTAAATCCAAAATCTAGAACACTTCTAAAAATCGTCGAATACTCTTATTTAAAATTAAATCTAAGAGAATTATTAATTTCAGTTTTAAACTAATTAAAAATTTCGAGTAATCAAATCCTATTTAAATCCCATCCCCCAAATTTCCATTTATTTGAAAAAATCGCCTTAACAATTTAGTGAAACATTTCGGTGTTGATATCAGTGTAGCAACAAGTTTCAAAACGAAAACATCAATCACAGCCATTCGTCCAAATGATAAATATTAAATCGTTTCACTGGTTAATAGGGTTCGAGATGTTCAGTTAGAGATTTAATTTAATTAAAATAACTAATTATCTATCTAAATATGGATATCAACACATTTGCATGTCAGTTCAAGCTACAAATCAACAATCAACCACAATAAGACAACCAAAATTATTTCATAATCTAATTTGATAAATACGGGAATAATTCAGTAAGTTGTGAGCGAGAAACTCACTCACCTTTGATTTCAAACAAGATTGAAATTCAAATCTTAGCCCAAAAATCAACTGTCTTAGAATCATTCTAAACTAGCGGCATCACGAAGAGCTCGTCGATATGATTCCAACGGATCCAACCTCGCGTCATTCTGAATTCGTATGCAAAAGTAATTAACGTTAACGCAGTAGAAAATTTTAATAGATAAAAACCAAAATTGGCCATAATTGTAACCTTTTTCTTGCCACGTCAGCACAAAGTCTTTCTTCCCTGCTACCTCACGCTTCAACGTGAAAAACTCATAGAAACCTAATTTTGAACGCACCATTCCCAATCACACACCACCTCATGAGCCCCCGTTCATCAAACGGACCCTGCCATCATTCCTGCCACCTCAAGGATCACCAACGCCCTGAATCCATTCATCTCAGGTGGCCTCTACAGCCTCCAAAAGCCAGAAACCCATGCATACTTTTAATTTAGATTTCGGCGAATTCTGATCGAATAACGATGAACCACAGTACGGATTTGAAGCTCTCACAAAGGTTTACAACATTATGTTTGAAATTTTCTTCAATCATTGCACGGATTAAGAGAGATTAACGAAAGAAGATTGGAGCAATTAGGGACCAACGAATTATGCGACATTAATTGCGATTTCTGATCTATCTGTTAACTATTTGGGAAAACTGACACTTGCCGCTGATTCGTATCGTCGAGATCTTCATTTACATATTTTTTTTGAATTTTTCTAAGAAGTTTGATTTTCACGCTTGATTTTAATCGCCATTGACAAATAAAAATCAGATATTTCTCAGTACGTACAAATGTGAAGTGGAGGCTACTAGGGTTAGGTTTAGACAAATAAAATGGGTTGGGCTTCGAGATAACAAAATGAGCTAGGTCATAAGTATACATTACATTCTGAGCTTAGTTGGACCCAAATTGTCGTTTAGATCTAAAAATCTCATTTTTATAGTTTCAAAATTTTATTTCATTTATTGATTACACTAATCAATTTCATAAAAATATATTAATATTAAATTCCAACTTTCATTGTAAATCAATATTAACAAATCACAAATTTGTCTACAACCAATACACGTTACAATTATCAAAATAAATTAAAGTTAATTACTTAAATAATTTATTTTAGTTTCCACCATACATAAATGCAATTTCAATATTTCAAGTTTAACTGTAGATTTATTTCTCAATTAAATTCATATAATTTAATATTAAATTCCAAATCTCCATATTTAACAGTACCCAAATCATAATTATAATTTCAATCAATGCAAATTTTGACATTTAATAACAGATAGAAATTCATTGCACAATCAAACGATTTATATAATTCATATTCCATTGATTAAAATTACCAATAAAAACAAATATCAAATTTAGTGAATCCATTTTATATTGATACTCAATATAAATTTCAAATTCCATTATAAATAGATTATCAAACACTGTCATTAGCATACATATTCTATTCCAGTTCATTTTTTCAATAGGTAAATTTTTAGTTCATACCTTATCAATATATGACATAAATCAAAATTTTAATATTTAAAACAATTTTATTCAAAATCGCATTAAATTTAATATTTCAAATTGTCGCTAAATCTCGGGATGTTACACTCTCCCCCACTTAAAACTTTTCGTCCTCGAAAAGGCATGGTAGAAAGTTGTCAATTAATATATGTCTAGCCATATAATTTCCTATTCAACGTGTCTCTTTTGTTAGCTTACATAGCCAATTTCATTAATATTTTAGTTCAAAATCGCGAATTACCAAATCATGATTTTTCTGAAAGTTTGAATTGCATATATCATAAAATTTACAAGTTGAAATCAAAAATTCTCTCTTTCATTAGAAATTTTTATTCCAATAGACCCAAAAGGTTCTTGTTTCATATAATTCCGACTTACTTTGGATCTTATACATTTATTTAAACTTTAACTCAGAAAATTACGAACTACCGTTATGCGACGAGCTTGTTTTATTTAAATTTAATTAACTCATTCAACCTTCGTTTAAGTTTGTACATTATAAACGTATTCATTATTACCAAGACCGACAAGCGATGAATTGAGTGAAGTCTTAGGTTGCACACGTAAATCAAAATAAACGTATTCATTATATTTTCACAAAACTAGTTATACATTCATATTCAACTTAGAAATATCGATTATCCTAAAGTTAAACTTCCAACCATCATTATCAAATCATATACTTTATAATCAAACAATTCACTTTATTAGCATATTTCATTGATTCGTTTTATTCGTCTTGCTTACTTAAATTAAATTTCAAACATAACTAAATATATATATCATTTATATTCATACTTAAGTCTCATTCATAATTATAAATCATCAGTTAAATTTCACCTTTCACTATTTATACCAATACTTGTATATTTCAATTGCTTATTCTTATAACACTTTAACTTCTTATATAATTGGTAAGTTATATATGCTAGAGAAAAGAATTGATTATTACACAAGTTCAATGGTTTTAATTTGTTTCAATTCATTATTCCAAATTTTAAGAGTTAATTTTAATTCTCGTATGTTCATTTTCTTATTATACAATTCAGATATTTCTAAATTTTCAAATTTTAGCACATTTCAATAATTTGATAAATCATTAATTATTCGAGAATTTAAGAATTCAACCTCGGGTTCATCTCCAATCTAACCTTAAAATACTATATGTGTTATATATTTTATATCAAAACATACCATAAAAGATTTAAATAAAATTCTATTTCTCCAAACAAAGTTTGGAAGTTCTAAGTGGTCTCCCCTATTCAAACTCTCGAAAATAAATGTCGATGATGCATGCAGCCATCACTGATATCATTTCCAAAGCCAAAAGGGTAGTATACACTCAGTTTCGAAATTCGTTTGAAAACAATTTCTATACGAAGTAACTTTTAAAATATAATTTTATTTTTTAAACCATTTAAAAATCAATATTACAAAACCACCCGAAATTAAATTCTCAATTCATATTTTACTTCTTATTTTATTTCCAATTAAATTTTCAACATTTCATTAGCAATTTATTTTCAATATTTATTTCTTAAACCATTCAATAACCAATAGTTTTAAATTATTTTAATCGAGTAGTAAATGATGAAAATTAAATATTATCATCCAAAAAATCAAAATTCATATATTTTCAAATAATTCAATATATAAATAAAATAAAATTCAAAACAATATTATGTTGATAAAGCTTTATTCAACTGTTTAGGAATCCCAATCGATGCCTTGGCATTCTAAGTACCGACAAGAATTCATAAATACTCAACAGAACAAATCAACACAATACAAAACCATTTTATATCAAAATTACAAGTACGCTTTCTCATATAAACTCAAACTCATTCTAGGGTATTACTACCCTATCCCTAATGAGTTAATCCCAAATAGAGCCAAGGTTTCACTAAACCAAAGCTCTGATACCAAATGTAACAACCCATATTTTTGACCGTTCAAATCGACAATGATCCTCAATGTCGACTTAAAAAAAAATCAAAAATACGGATAGTTATTGGGATTTATATAAGAAAACAAAGAAAGAAGAAAAACAAACATAGAATCTCACAGCGGAAGGATAAAATATAATAAATAAATAACAGTTCATGAAGCTGTTAAAATATACATTTGATTATATTTTATGACAGTTATCAGAGTTAACTAAAATGAACATACCAATATTTGCAACGGAAATAAATAATAATACTTCTGACAGGCTCCATCTTCATCTTCAAAACAGTGTCTTTGATAACTGAAACTCAGGCTGACCCGAGCACATTGCACAAAAAGAAAACACAACAAACACTCAGATCAGAACTAAATCATTCACATATTAGTCAAATTAAAATATGAAATAACATGAGTGTTATGGGTGCAGAAATCTAAAGAAGTATTATGGAAAATTTTCAAATGATTTTGGGAAAAAAATGAAGCTATCATAAGCTCTCCCACATCACACAATGCAAGCCCACACCAAATGGGCGAGTTTTGTCTTATGATAACCAAACATGCTTGCATAAGTGAAAATCTTCTTTCAATACTATTAATAGTGCATAATGTTGAAAACTTTTTCGTAGATAAATATATTAATCTTAGCAAGCATAGTGGCTATGCCAACATACATAGTTTACAAACAAAACGAAAGACTCTTATTGATTGTTGGGTTCCAATATGATGGTTCCTGACACGAAAGATCAATCGGGAACAAGGTGCAACCTCACTGTTCATGGTTTTTATCCAGACTCGGACACCAAACACCAGGTAAAGCACCGGTTAACATCCAGACACAGACACTGAACATACCCAGGATTCGAAGTAGATCTACTACCGAAGCTTTAGAGTTTCAATAGAGATATATATACAACTTTACCGCCAGTTTACCATCAATCCAGGGTGTGAGATTCGTTGAAGTCATGATTTACACAATGCTATCTCACTTCATAACTTGAGTATGCCACATTGTCAATTTACAACATGTCACTGATTTCCATCAATATGTAACCTCTAAGCATGTAAAACTTAGAGACGAGAATAATTTTATTTTCCACAATCCGATATATATTAACAGAAATCAGTGCTACGCAGTCAACTACAATGTCAGACACACATTCCATAGAAGTCCATCCTAGGGATGAACAAAACAAAATCCGAAAATCTCTAAATATATTCAGATCTAGTGCCACTTATAACCTCATAATGGGTAATCGGCCCAATCAAGACATCAACAGTCAATCCAGACTATTCAAGGATTCTTGATCATCACTTATCGATTTCCAAGTCTTCAGTTTCTTTATCACGTCGTATTATAACTTGTAATGGTTTTCGAACATATATTCAATCCCGGTCTTCCCAAATAATAAGCGCATTTTAAAAACAGTAGTTATTGATCATACAGATTTCTCATTTAAATCTCCTCTAAATTCATATTCAAATTAGAATGAAAATTCATATCAATATCATGATTATTTGAACATCGATTTTTATTCAGAAGGGAATTTTTTATTTAAAAACTCAGTCTAAATCAATGGTTTAAATCGAAAAATATTCCAATTTAATAACCATTATAAATATTTAATTAACTTGAAAAAAAATAGATGATTATAAATAAAACTTTTTTTATATAATAAAATAACTTAAATCACTACATATATACATATATTAAATGCTTTACTAAAAAAATCTTTAAATAAAAATAATAATAATATAGTATAATTTACTTTATTTCAAATTATAGGTATATTTGCTTTACAAAAATAATCTTTAAATAATAAATATAATATAATTTGTTTAACTTAAAATCCATAGGTGCATGTATATATTTATAGCTAACTAATTTTAATAAATATAATATAATTTATTTTGTTCCTGTATCTTGACTTCAAATAACATTCAGACTAGCTCTTTAAATAAAAGAGCATTTAAATTCGTATTCACTCTAAATCTCAAACAATTTCAAATATCTTCGAATGTTTTTTTTATAAATTAAACTTAAAGAGAATTACTAAATTTAGCTTTAAATTTGAGAAATCAAAATCATATTTAAATCCCAAATCTCGAACACTTCTAAAAATCATCGAATACTCTTATTTAAAATTAAATCTAAGAGAATTATTAATTTCAGTTTTAAACTAATTAAAAATTTCAAGTAATCAAATCGTATTTAAATCCCATCCCCAAATTCCCATTTATTTGAAAAGATCGCCTTAACAATTTAATGAAACATTTCGGTGTTGATATCAGTGCAGCAACAAGTTTCAAAACGAAAACATCAATCACAACCATTCATTCAAATGATAAATATTAAATCATTTCACTGGTTAATAGGGTTCGAGATGTTCAATTAGAGATTTAATTTAATTAAAATAACTAATTATCTATCTAAATTTGCATATCAACACATTTGCATGTCAGTTCAAGCTACAAATCAACAATCAATCACAACAAGACAACCAAAATTATTTCATAATCTAATTTGATAAATATGCGAATAATTCAGTAAGTTGTGAGCGATAAATTCACTCACCTTTGATTTCAAACAAGATTGGAATTCAAATCTTAGTCCGAAAATCAACTGTCTCAGAATCAGTCCAAACTAGCGGCATCACGAAGAGCGCGTCAATACGATTCCAACGGATCCAACCGCGCATCATTCTGAATTCATGTGCAAAAGTTATTAACGTTAACGCAGTAGAAAATTTTAATAAATAAAAAACAAAATTGGCCACAATTGTAACCTATTTCTTGCCACGTCAGCACAGAGTCTTTCTTCCCTGCTACCTCACGCTTCAAGGCGGAAAACTCACGGCAACCCAATTTTGAATGCATTATTCCCAATCACACACCACCTCACGAGCCCCTGTTCATCAATCGAACCTTGCCATCATTTCCGCCACCTCAAGGATCACCAACGCCCTGAATCTAGTCATCTCAGGTGGCCTCTACAGCCTCCAAAAGCCAGAAACCCATGCATACTTTAAACTCAGATTCCGGGGAATTCTGATCGAATAGCGAAGATCCACCGTACGGATTTGAAGCTCTCGCAAAAGTCTACAACATTATGTTTGAAATTTTCTTCAATCGTTGCACGGATTAAAAGAGATTAATGAAAGAAGATTGGAGCAATTAGGGACCAACGAATTTTGCAACTTTAATTGCAATTTTTGATCAATCTGTTAATTATTTCGGAAAACGGACACTTGTTGCTGATTTATATCGTCGAGATCTTCATTTACATATATTTTTTGAATTTTTCTAAGAAGTTTGATTTTCACGCTTGATTTTAATCGCCATTGACAAATAAAAATCAAAAATGTCTCAGTACGTACAAACAAGAAGTGGAGGCTACTAGGGTTAGGTTTAGACAAATAAAATGGGCTGGGCTTCAAGATAACAAAATGAGCTAGGTCATAAATATACATTACATTCTGAGCTTAGTTAGACCCAAATTGTCGTTTAGATCTAAAAATCTCATTTTTAACAGTTTCAAAATTTTATTTCAATTATCGATTACACCAATCGATTTCATAAAAATATATTAATATTAAATTCTAACTTTCATTGTAAATCAGTATAAACAAATCACAAATTTATCTACAACCAATACACGTTACAATTATCAAAATAAGTTAAAGTTAATTACTTAAATAATTTATTTAAGTTTCCACCATACATAAATGCAATTTCAATATTTCAAGTTTAATTTTAGATTTATTGGCTCAATTAAATTCATATAATTTAATATTAAATTCCAAATCTCCATATTTAATAGTACCCAAATCATAATTATAATTACAATCAATGCAAATTATGACATTTAATAGCAGATAGAAATTCATTGCACAATCAAACGGTTTATATAATTCATATTCCATTGATTAAAATTACCAATAAAATAAATATCAATTTAGTTAATCCATTTTGTATTGTTAACTCAATATAAATTTCAAATTCCATTATACACAGATTATCAAACACTGTCATTAGCATACATATTCTATTCCAGTTCATTTTTTCAATAAGTAAATTTTTAGTTCATACCTTATCAATATACGACATAAATCATAATTTTAATATTTAAAACAATCTTATTCAAAATCGCATTAAATTTAATATTTCTAATTATCGCTAAATCTCGGGATGTTACAATAAAATGCGCAACAATTGAAATAACAATAGAACTAATTTTATTTCTATTTTTTGTACAAAGCACAGATTGGTAGCAAACATAAACATGTAGGTTTTTCAGCTTGCAAGGTCGGGTTTTTTGCGTCCTCGTTGATGAAAGTAGTTTGATCTCATAATCACCCTATGACAGATAAAACTTAAGTTTAAACTATAGTCCATTTTAGCAGAGGACTATGTCCGTAATCCATTGGAAACCTTATAGCATGCTCATAAAAGTGGTTATTACATAACCCATGTCTACTCCCAACAAGTTAAAGTGCTACATTACATAACAAAATTTAGCCTTCATTCCTCCTATACACGTGTACATTATTTAAAGGCACGTTACATGGACATTTGTTATATGACATAACCGAGGATCAGAAAACCATTTTCCCCCATATATTGATATATATTTACTATGAGAAGGAAATTACCACAGTTGGTGCGACCAGCATCCACCGAGGCATAGTTAACTTTCTAACAGTAGAAATCAACATAGCAATAACAGTCAGAGAAGGGAATAAGTGGAGAAAGCTACAAAAGAAAATTTGGCAGCTGACTTTCGAACCCACGACCCAGCTATATTGAGCAATGCCAAAATCTAGAGTTAGACCTCTTGAACCGAAAGTTACAGTGAGTATATGGCTCTACGTCTCTATGTATTTTGGTTATTTGCTATAATAATTTAATTTGTGGAGAAATGAGAAAGAGTTGATGAAACTAACTTATTTTGATCTTTAGTTATGATACATGCGTTTAAAATTTAACAAAAATATTCTTTCTACTCCAGAAAACTTAAGCTAATTGTGAGAAGTGGATATGTAAACAGTAAATAAACATATAATGATGAAAGAAAGAAACTATCAAAACCTCAGGTGCCTGAAGCTCATGGGGTTATAGCTATATATATTTGTCGAGTTTTGGTACTCTGATTTATTTTTATATCAAATTTTAGCAATTTCAAACTTTCATAAGAGATTTGTGCGTTCTATCTTTCATGATCAAACAAACTAAGTAGAAGGGAGGTGTTTCATGATCATTCAAACTTATGTATATACACACATATACATATCTCTCTCTCTACATATATATATATATACATAAAATAAACTCTCTCGGTTCCCCCATTTTAACTTATCAAGATCAGTTTGCATAATCTTTAAATCTGCATACATACAGTCTAAAAATATTAAATACCAAACAACTTTTTTAGTTTGAGTAAGCATGCAAATTCATAAAAATATGTAGGTTACACAATTTCAGATGGCATATTTGTGAAACTATTACTATAGTGGACAAACAAACCAATATTGATAAAAACAGAAAATAAAATTATTTTAGTAATGAAGAGCAGAGAAAATGGAAGGAAATTTGGATAGAATGCTCAGTTTGTCAACCGCAGTAGAAAAAAGATGCATAGAGAAAACAAACTTAAAATCAATATCAAAATACATAGTATCATACATTCAATATTAAAGGGTACAACATTTTTTTTAAAAAAAAAATAGGGAATCAAGAAATACACAGAAATCAAGAACACAACTCTTAAACTAAAACTACAGTGTAAGGAATAACTTACAACGGTGGATATTAACATGCTACACCGGTGAGTTTGAATGAGGAGGTAGGTCCTCATCTTCATGGAAAACATTGTCAGCATATAAATGGGATGGTTGACGCACAAATGTAAATAAAAAATAATTCTAAGCAAATTAAAAATGCAGTACTGCTGCTTGAAAAAATGGTGAAGTAGAAGGTATTTATGTTAAATTTGGTGATACAAAATCACAAATTGATTGTAACAAATTTGCAAAAAATGGAAAGTAAATATTTTATAATAGGAATGCATTAATTGCATTTGATGGGATGGTAGAGAAATAAATGAAGGGATTAATTTCTTCCATCTATGCAAAAGAAATGGATTGATTTACTTTCGGTCTTTGCATATTTATTGCTATGGTAATTTTCCTCCATTATATTATTACCATATGTTGGTAATGTAATTGATGACTCACATGGATTTGCACTGGCTATATATTGAGGGGTTGATTTAGTGTGAACCCATCCTGGCATGGAGCCAGTGATCCCCAATGGTGTCTCTTCTTGTTAAGCCTATTTAGGTTTGGATATGTAAACTTTTATTTTGTAATCTCTTGTAATTCTCTCATATGGAATAAAATATCTCTCTCTTTTGGGCTGGACGTACACTATCTTATATAGAGGATAGTGGAACTAGTATAAATATTGTGTCTCTTTGTTTCATTGCTATAGTTATTTACTATTTGCTTGATGTAATAGAATAATTGCTATCAGATTAGATTGATGTTCTATTGGAAAATCTAGATCCTGTTTATTATGCTTCCGCATTCACGCAATCTTCTCGCACAACAGATTGGTATCAGAGCGAGGCGATTTGTTTTAAATTGTGCATCAATTATTTCTACAAAGGTTGGTAGATTCAGTGGTGATTATGCTTGTAACAACCCGGAAATCTGGGCCAATTTAAAAATTTTATTTTGGCAATTTTAGCGAATTTTGATTATTTAAAATGAATTATTATAAATAATATCAACGAGAAATTTATTTTGAATAGAATTCGAACGTATATTTTCATTTGAATCGTCGTTAAAATATAAATATTTATTTATATTTATAAAAGGAATTGAAAATGGCGCGGTAGTTCGATAATTCGATTTCAAACTTCAATTGAACATACCGGGTGCAAAACAAACCGGATTTTAGTGAAACCAAAAATATTAGAATCTAATTGATAATATCTTTCCAACGAATCCGAAAAATTGAAATTTCATAGCGGGAATCAAAAGAAATGTCCAGTTGAAAATTCTGAATAGTCGCTATGGAATTCAGGCCCTTAAAAATGGAAATTTTGCAAACGACCTCGGATTTCGACGAAACCACTTTTGTTGGATCCGTGATGTCAAGTTATTGCTAGATGCCAATTTTCATATTTTTTCGAATCAATATGTGAGCGTGGCAAAGGAAAACGTGTTTTGACCATTTTAGTTGAATTTAATCGACCGAAAAATGGCCATTTTTCAAACGGTCTCAGAATTCGATGAAATTAGTTTTGTTAGGACCGTATCATCAATACGAATCTAGAAAATATTTTTAGGGAATTTTTAGAGTTTGTATGTGGCCCCGGTAAATTGAAATATGCGTTCAAATTCAATATATAGAGTAATATGTTGATTCTGACGAAAACTGATCGAAACGGTCGAATCAGCTTATGGTACAAATCCCATTGTGTTCGGAATGGGAGTAATTAGCTATGGACGGCAGTCGGTGGGTTCGATTTCAAAGTCGAAATTAAAAGTTACTTTTTGAAGATAAAATTAAATTAAATAATTATATAACCCCTTACCCTCACACACTCTCTCTCCCTCATAAGTCAAACTCGCCCCCTTCAGAAGAAAAAACCCCATTGCCTTCGTTCCCCTACCCATACGCCGTCGCCTCTTTTCAACCTCCGCCCCCCCATCAACGCGCCTCAGATCGGACATCCCCCCTCTACTCCTCCACTCGCGCGAAGCCCCTTCTCCCATCGGAAAACCGCAATCGCACCACCACGAGATGCCGACGCAGACCACCCCTAGCCTCCGTTCAACCTCCGTCGCTCCTCCCTCCTCCGATCAGCACCCCGGCGCGATGCTTCCTCCCCCTTCCCCCTTTTCGCTGGAAAGAAAACAGTACGTTTTTTTATTTATTTCTTTTACTTTATTTTAATTTAACTTCTTTGATTTTATTTCTAGAGAACAATACGATTATTAAGTTAGTAGAAAAGAAAATATAATATGATTTTAATTTCGAAAAAGAAGAGATTTTTGTTTAGAAGAATATTTGTTTTTTTTAAATAAGTAGAAAGATATGGTTTTTAATAAAAGAAAGATCACAGTTTTGATAAAGGGAAGATATGAATTTTAATTATATAAAGATATAATTTTACAGTAAGAAGGAAATATTTTTGACAAGTTAAAAATATGATTTTTAACTAGTGTGTGGCATGAAAATATTTTTAAAAGATTAAAAATATAAATTTTATATAATAGAGAGAATAAAAATATGATTTTTATATTATATAGATAGTAAAAATTCGATATAGCAAAGTAAAAAATTCGATTTTTATATATTGAATAGCAAAGTAAAAATTCGATTATTATATATTGAATAGCAAAGTAAAAAATTCGATTTTTATATATTGAATAGCAAAGTAAAAATTCGATTTTTATATATTGAATAGCAAAGTAAAAATTCGATTTTTATATATTGAATAGCAAAGTAAAAATTCGATTTTTATATATTGAATAGCAAAGTAAAAATTAGATTTTTTTTATATTGAATAGCAAAGTGAAAATTCGATCTTTATATATTGAATAGCGAAGTAAAAATGTGATTTTTATATATGTAGTGATTACGGATGATGAAAGTAAGGAAAGAAGGAATGGTGAAGACTTCTACATTTGAAGTGTCGTGGAGTTGGGATAGCTATCTGTGAGAACTTCTCACCTTTAATTTAATTTTTCTAGTTGAAATATATACTAGGATGCAGACGGTGTTTAGTAGCACCCGACACCCGTCGTCCACAGACCATGGACGGCTTGTATGCTTGGTTATTGGATTTTAATGTGTAGTTGATTGTGTGATGTGATGTGAAATAAAATAAAATATTTATACAGTTAAAAATATTTTATAGTTAAAAATAGAATTTTTAACGTGTATATGAAATGAAATAAATTAATATAAACAAATCGAACAATTTGTTTATATACACACATTTGACTGATATTGATTGGGATGATAAATTTTACACATCGCCCAACTGCACAAATATAATTTGTGTTTGATTGTTTGAAAACCCCACACGGGTATTGGGGTGATATATGACATACACTAATCCGAATAGTTAGTTGTATGTCGATCGATTGATTGACAGAATGTTATAAGCGTGAAATATTTATATTTGATGCTTATACAGTGTAGAATGCACTTTGGATGATGGTTGATTATTCATCGTTGTTATTGTATACATGTGTTGTAGAAAATCCATATAATTAACATTATATGGTAATTGATTGGGCCTCATTCCAGTTTTGAAAAAGAAATATTTGAATAGAAATATTTGAAAAAGAAATATTTGAAATAGAATATTTGAAAATAGAAATATATGGAGCCGTGTTGATTAGATTGACGCCATTTTGACGTGAACGATATTAATATCGATTTTATTCATCTTACAATGAATATCGAAAGAGATTTCAAAAACTGATATTTTGAAAGGAATTGAAATTCGAATTAAATTGAATTGAAAGGAAACTCGAATTAAACTAAATAGAATTGAAATTCGAATTAGATTGAAATAGAATTGAAATCGTTTTGAATTGAATTTAAAACGTATTGAAATTGAACTGAAATTGATTTGAATTGAAATCAATTTGAAATGAATTTAAATCCAATTTATAAGGAAAAATTCAATTTTGATTTGAATTTGAAAAGAAGTTGAAATCGTTTTGAAAACGAATTTAAAACGATTTATACAATACATTTTAAAAGGAAATCGACGAAATATATATTATATATATATATATATATATATAATGGCCTGAAGAGAACGTGCCGCGCTGCCGCAGTTCGCTAATTTCGACCATTGACTTCGAACGGACATTACGAAAGATCCGACCGTCGGATTCTCCTAAAACCGGAACCGTTGGGTTCGTATCGAAAAGAGCTTTCTAAAGAATATTAGAAATTTGAAATCTAATGGTTGGATTTGGAATTATGTCCAAATCAAATTTGGAAAAGGTCGCTATAAGTGCAGTTCGATGGCCGTTGATGGAAATCGACTGTATGGGCCTTGATAAAATTATAAAAAATATCAATAATTTGTGTAAAATCATAAGAAATGATTTGGAAAAAATTGGGATGAAAAACTCCATATTTGAAAAGATAAAAATAGATTTTTATCGAAATGAACTAGTTTTGAACTAGAATTAAAATTCTATTTATTTTTAAATAAATAAATTGGATTTGAAAAGGGTTTTAAAAAGTAACCAGAATTTCCAATAAGTGAATTGGAATGGATTTGAATCGAAATTGTATGTGGAATATTTCAATGTTGGATTTCATGATTAAATAGATATTGTTATGGAAATTTGAAAGATATATTTATTTCGTTATTTCCGATATGATATTTGTTAGTCGTAGAGTTTGATATTGAATATAAGCCGATATATTTTCTATTCAGAGCCTTGTATTTAATATCAAATGTGATTTGGGTTTGTCGTGAATGGTGTCTTTATTAACACTGTTCTTGAACCCAGTTGAGAAAAAGATTAAATCTTTTTATTTAGATTTAATGAAGTGTACCAATTAAATAATATTTAATTGAAATTGAATTGATATTGATTTTTGGGTTTATCGTGAACAGTGTTTTAAATAACACTTGTTCTTTAACCCGATAATTAATGGGATGGGATTTTGGGTTGTCGTGAACGGTATCTTCAATAATACCGTTCTTAGACCCAAAGGAGTTAAGAAAATCAGAAACTAACCGGGGATTGGTTAAGTTGAATGATTCCTAGGGTATTGATCTGATGTTGGTTTCGGCCTTCGGGGTTAATATTTGGGGGATTATTCTCTTGATTAATTTACGGTTAGGGACTGATTGAAATGTGTTGTGATTTTGGGTTTATTGTGAACCGTGTTTTAAATGACACTGATTCTTTAACCCAGTCACAGATTAAAACTACGTGGAGTTTTAATGAATCTTTAATTAGATTGAAATGATCGAGAATGGAGTATCACCAGTTTTGCTCCAGGTGATAGTTAAATCTTTAATTAGATTTGAACGTGAAATGGTAATTGAATTTACCGATAACACCGTGGTGTTAGATATGAAGTATTACCAGTTTTCATGGGATGAATAGGTTGGGATTGGGAAATATAATAAATGATTACTTCGGTAAGGTTCGCTAATCCCAACTAGTTTGAATTGATATTCAAAAGTGGATTAAAGAATAAATTTAAAGGATTTATCTTTGATAAAATTAATGGGAACCTTTCCCTAAGATTGTGAAATTTAGAAACTAACTGTCGGTTAGCTAAGCAGAATGGTTTTCTGGATATTGATCTGATGTTGGTTTCGGCCTTCGGGGTTAATATTTGGGAAATTATTCTCTTATTAATTTACGGTTAGTGACAGATGAATTGGAATGAGGCGTATGTTGTGTTTGTGTAACACATGTTTATTATATACACGACTTATTCGGGAAGACCGGGTTTATCCCATTCTGAATAACTGATACGACGATAAGTCGAAGTTGAAGACGGTGGTCGAAGACCGGAGGTCTTCACGTCGTTTGGGTGATTACTAATGATCTTGATTGGGATGTACACCCAAGAAGATGGAAACAGTTGGTGATCGTCCAGACGTACTTGGAGATCAATGGATATGCGGGGTACTAGGTGCCTCCGGTTTCGTTCAGACCCAGAACGAACTTGTAAATGGACTGTGTGTCTGACATTGGATTTTAGTCTGTGTGATTGATTTCTATTAAATATATATCTATAGGGCGACGGAGAATTTATTCTCTTTCCTAACGCCCTTCTCTGAGACGTATGAGCTCAGGGGTTATATTGATGGATATCCATCGCATGGAGTGAATTGCCTGTGTGGCATGCCTAAGTGGCAAATGATCAAGGCTTCTGTTGAAAAGCAAAGTTTTGTGGTTGATGATCAAAGGAAGGCCTTTGTGGCATAGCTTTGTGTAACGTTTACTTCGCGAGTTTCGCACCCGGTATGAACTAGAAACGGGAGAAGGACCTCAGGGAGGGCATGCGTTTCTTTCTAGTTAGAAGTGGCGTCAGTGGTTTTACACGCCCTGACGAGTTTGACTTATGTGGTTGTTGCTGTTGCGAGGCGCCTCGGTTTGATCGGACAATCCGGGTCCGATGGAGTCATTTAGTTGGCTCACCTACGCCCCATAGGGCGGGGAAACGCAGTGTTCAGGAATTTTAATCCACATCGGGGGACTGGCCCTGACGATCCAAAGGCTTGACTAAGTACTTGCCTGAGGCTCGGGCTAGAGAGTCTCGAATCGGTAGAGGACGATCCCTAGCCTCGGTTCATACCATAAATGATAACCCAACTTCCAAATATGTGACTGTTAGCCTACTTTGTGAACTAGGCAACACAAAGTCAAGAAACCAGACATTGAAGGGAATTTTTAATTAGAAGACTTCGGTTCGGATTGGAGAAAACACTACAATCTAGATTGGAAAGCTGCAGTTGTTCGGGTCGGGTCAGAGCAACATATCGGTTCGGGTCGGATAGAGTCCTCTGTTCGGATCGGTGAACTCCTACTGAGTAGATTGGTAAGGCATATCTAATCGGATCGGAGGGCAACTAAATCTCGATTGGATTGGAAAGCCACCTGTTTGCCACGAAAATGGATCGGAGCGGAGCAGATTAGAGAAGAAGACAGCATCGCACCCAAGCCAATCCGGTTCGGATCGGGTATCCCGATCCGAACCCCTTATCTGCGCGTCTCCGACACGAACCCATGATCCACGTTATTCTCCTGCAAAAGCGCCTGGATATCCGGACCGGTTATGACCAGTTCCTACCCATAACGTCCTTTCCTTTGATGCGTTGTCAACGTAATAGTTCATCCGAACCCGAGGAAAGTGGGATGGACGACACGTGGCCCGACCCGGATCAAGTTTCAAGCAAATTCACACCTATAAATACCCCGTTTGGAGACAAAGAGAAGGATCTTTTTTCAGCACTTGGAGAATTCAACTACCTCCATAACCCGAACTCCATTACTCCCGGAGAATCCAAATCTTCTTTCATTATTTGTTTTATTCTATTGAGTGAATATAAGCGAGTTGTGAGTGAAGTCAAGTGACAATTACATTGTATTTGCAACTGAACTATTGAATATAGTGAAAGATAAGTGGACGTAGGCATTTCTTCGCCGAACCACTATAAATCCTGCGTGTTCATTTTTGTTTTTATCTCATTTCATCTTGCTTTTAATCAATTTGGGTGTTAGAACCACTTTTGGGTCTAACATTTTGGTGCTTTCACTGAGAACCCTCATCTAAATTCTATATTTTCCGGGATCTCTTTCTACGTTTTGGACCGTTGAGTTCAAAGAAGTGAATCCTTAAGTTTCTCCGCTTTTTTACATTCGTTGAAGTGATTGTCAAAGACTCATGGCCAAAGGAAAAGGCAAGGAAGTTCAGTCTGTTCGAGGAAATGGAGCTGGCGAAGATCAGCAAAATGCTGTTGTAACAAGATCTCGGGGGCAGAGTTCAGCAGCAGGAAGAATCAATGCAGGAAATCCGAGCCGACAGCAGGGGGAGAGCTCCGATCCGATCCGGGTAGGAGACTCTGAAGCAGTGCATTCCCCCAATCTGAACCGACCCGAGCTGCTCGCTGCGTACCGATCCGACCAGGCACCCCAGCTCCGATCCGATCCGACCTCTTACCTCCGACCCGACCCGATGCTTGGTGAAGCTGGAACCTCTACTCGAGTCCCTACGAATGCTCCAATTCCGCCCGCCAGGGTTGGTGATCAGGTCAATCCATCTGCGCCCATCACTCAAGGAGATTTTTCGCGCTTGCTTGACATGCTTGAGAGCACAAGGGAAGCCATGAAAGTTCACGAGCGCACTAATCTCATGATGCAGGAAAATATGAGGCTCATGAGTCGGGAGATTAGTGAACTCCGTCGACAGAGAACTCCATCACCGGTTCGTCACACACCAGTAGATCAATCTTCATCTTCCGAGGAAGAGAGGCCCCGTGAACGAAGGCCACTCGAACGACCTCAGAACGTGGAGCAGCTGACATTTGGATCCTTGGGATCTCGTGAGGATATCGCACGAGCATTTGGAAACAATGACCCCACTCGGGGGCAAAGAATCCAGTCCCCTCTTCCCGAGATCGACCGGGAACGCAGGGAACGGAGTCGAGCAGAGGCAGCACGAAGAAGAAGGGCATCTCCTGAACCAGAGCCCAGAAAGAACTCGGATACTAGGGCCAGGGAACCTGAGCGGCCCCTAACTAATGCTGATGTACAGGCAATGGTTCGCCAGATCATGTCCGAGAGCCGGAATTATACAAATGAAGATTATGGCATTGAGCGAAGCCATACTCCGTTCACCGACGATATCCTCGACTTCCAATTTCCCCGACGCTTTAACTTGCCACAGATGGACAAGTACAACGGAATGACTGATCCGGGACAGCATTTGATGTGGTATTCGTGGCTCATGAATGCTGCTGCTGCCCCTGATGAAGTGAAGTGCAAAGCGTTCCCAATCTACTTAGAAGATGTGGCACTGTTCTGGTTTACCCGACTTCCTCCTCGTTCGATTTCAAATTACAAGGAACTAAGCGAGCGTTTCATGAACCAGTTCCGTCTCCATGCCCGAAAGTCCAAAAGTGTTATCGAATTATCGAGAATTAAACAGGCACCAGGAGAATCTTTGAGGGCATATCTTGATCGTTTTAACCAAGCTGTAACTGAGGTCAGTGACCCGCATGAGCCCACTATTCTGATGGCATTGAAGGAAGGAGTCGATCCTGAATCTGAGTTTGGAGACTACCTTTCTGGGAAGACACCCCCCACAAGGGAGATATTCTACGAAAAAGCCGATATTTATTTAAGGCGAGAGGAGGCCAGGGCAAACCGAAAGAGAAAGTCTGAGACGGCTTCAAAGGAAAATGTGCAGAGTAATATCGCCGTGAAGCAGTCTGGGGAGAATTCTGGCAAGGTTGAAGTAAATGTAGGAAACAAGGGTGGAAACAGCAATACTGGAAGTGGGGGAAACAACAACAATAACCGTAATTCGAGCGGTAACAGAAGAAACAGAAATAGGGGAAGTGACCCTAAGAAAAGACCCCGGTTCCAGAACTACGAGAATTATACACCATTGAATGACACCCTGGAAAATATTTACCTGGATACGTACAATGTGTTGCAATACAAAAGACCGCCACCTCGTGATTCGACCGAAAAGGAAATGGCGACAGGGAAGTTTTGTTTGTTCCACGGAACTCACGGGCATTCAACTAATGAATGTCGGCATTTGAGGGATGTGATTGAGAAACTGTTGCGTGAAGGGAAGTTGGATGAGTACAAGGTTGCCCCGAGAGATAGGGGGCAAGGTGAGCAGGCTCCAAAACAGATTCTACCTGCTCCCAAGCCTACAGCGCAGCAGAAAGGTAAAGGAATTGTTATCAACTCCATAGTAGGCGGACCTCACCCGGCAATCCGAAGTTTCAGATCAATGGATCAATATGTGAATGCTGCCAAGCAACTAGACGTGAATGAAGGTAATGATTTGGAAGATGTCACCCCCATAAAACAACAGAAGACCATTGTTCGACGACGTGGTATTTCGCAGCCGAGACAATACTGGGATACAATCACCCACCAATGATCCGTTGTTTATTACTACCACCATTGGACCGGCCTTGGTCCATAAGGTATTAGTAGACAATGGAAGTTCCGTTAATATTTTGTTCAAGAAGTCATTTGATCAGATGAAGCTTGAGTTCGAAGATCTGAAACCTTGTGAAGGATGGATTAGAGGCTTCAACGGAGCGACGACAGCTCCCATGGGATACATAGAGTTGCCTGTGACCCTGGGGCAAGGAGAACGTAGAAGAGTGCGAATGCTTCAGTTCGTAGTATTGGACGTAGATTCGCCATATAACGCATTTTTGGGGAGACCTGCCCTCGCTGAATTTAGAGTTTGTATCGCCCCTTGGTGCTTGTTACTTAAGTTCCCAACCGAAGCCAGAACTGGAGTAATGAGAGGGGATCAGGTTTCCGGACGGGCCTGCTATGTGGCCGAGTTAAAGATGTTGATGAAAGGATTTAGCGTTGAGAGTAAGGATGCCTCGTCTCCCTCAAACGGGGACTCGGCATAGCAATTAGAGAGATTGACCCCGAGGGAGTTGCCCAAAGGAACGCCTGAAGACCTGGATCCCAGAAAAGACGAGGAACCAGAGGCTAGGAATGCAACTCCTAATGAAGCGACAGTGGAAATTCCCATTGATAAAGCTGATCCGACGAAAGTTTTGAAGATTGGGTCTCAATTGGATCCACGTCGTGCTGAAGAATTAACGGACTTCTTAAAGGAAAACTTAGATGTGTTCGCCTGGACCCATGCTGACATGTGTGGGATATCACCATCCATTATAAGTCACAAATTGAATGTAAATCCGAAGCATCCACCTGTGAAGCAAAAGATACGCATGCTGGGCCCAGAGAGGTCGGCTGCTCTCAAACAGGAAGTAGAGAAGTTGAAGCAGAATGGATTTATTCGAGATTCAACATATCCCGACTGGATATTGAATCCCGTTTTAGTAAAGAAGCCAAACGGAAAGTGGCGGACTTGCATTGATTTTTCAGATTTAAATAAAGCTTGCCCGAAAGATAGTTTCCCACTTCCCAGGATTGACCAGCTTGTAGACTCGACAGCAGGTCATGAACTTCTTTCTTTCATGGACGCATATTCTGGATACAACCAAATTCCTATGCACGTACCAGACCAAGAACATACGAGTTTCGTTACGAATTTGGGGCTATATTGTTATGTTGTAATGCCATTCGGGTTAAAAAACGCTGGAGCTACTTATCAGCGCTTGGTAAATAGAATGTTTTATGATCAAATAGGAAAAACTATGGAAGTTTATGTGGATGATATGCTTGTCAAATCAAAGCAGTCTTCCAGTCATACGCAAGACTTAGCGGAAATGTTTGGTATATTGCGAAAGTACCGGATGAAATTGAATCCTCTGAAGTGCTCATTTGGAGTGGCATCGGGAAAGTTCCTTGGCTTCATTGTGAGTTCCCGAGGAATTGAAATCAACCCTAGCCAGATAGCAGCGATTAGAAACATCGAAGAACCGAGGAGAATTAAAGACGTCCAAAGTCTTGCAGGAAAAGTAGCAGCGCTGAGTAGATTCATCTCCAAAGCCACAGATAAATGTGTTCCGTTTTTTGATTTGATAAAAAGGGGAAAGAGAAACTTCCAATGGACTCCGGATTGTGTTGAGGCCTTTCAAAATCTGTTGGAACTGCTAGAGAAACCGCCGATTTTGTCAAAGCCCGTAGATCACGAAGAATTATTTGTTTATTTGGCAGTCTCGGCTCAGGCTGTCAGCACAACCCTGGTTCGAGAAGAAGACAAAGTACAAAGGCCGGTGTATTATGTAAGTAAGAAATTAGCAGCGGCAGAGTGCAATTACCCAAAAATTGAGAAGCTCGCTTACAGCCTCCTGATCGCATCCTGAAAACTTCGTCACTATTTCCAAGCCCATCCAATAACCATATACACCGACCAGCACTTAAGGCAGGTATTGCAGAGGCCCGAAGCATCGGGAAGGTTGATCAAATGGAACATAGAACTAAGTCAGTTTGATTTGAATTTTCAACCACGAAAGTCAATCAGGGGCAAGCTCTAGCAGACTTTATTGCAGAATTCACCATTCCAGAGGAGGAAATAATCAATGACCGAGTGGTTAAATCCGAGGATGAGCTAGAGATGAATCCGTGGAAATTATATACAGATGGAGCTAAGAATGACCGAAGGTCCGGAGCTGGAATTGTCTTAGTCACTCCCGAGGGACGGTCGTTATATTACGCCCTGCGATTAGAATTTTCGGCAACTAACAATGACTCTGAATATGAAGCCCTGATTGCCGGGCTGAAACTTGCTAAAGACCTCGGAGTAAAAATGATGGACATATTTTGTGACTCTAAGATTGTTGTTTGTCAAGTACGAGAGGAATTCGTGGCTCGAGGACCTCAACTTATCGCCTACCTCAAGAAAGTGAAAGAGCTATTGAATAGCTTAGAGCGCTACAACATAACACATATTCCCAGAGTTGAAAACCAGAAAGCGGACAGACTGGCAAAGCTGGCTAGTTCCGACAATCCAGAAGAGACTGAAGTAATTCCAATTGAAACGTTGGAGTCGCCAAGCTTTGAGTCAATGGAAATTGAATTCGCTTTTGAAGCGGAACCAGAGAAGGAGTCATGGATGACTCCAATTAAGAATTTCCTTAAGAATGGGACACTCCCATCGAAGAAGAGTGAGAAAAGAGCTGTAGTTCGCAAAGCTACCAGATATGTCATACAAGATGATACTCTCTATAGACAAGGATTTTCTATGCCCCTGTTACGATGTATAGCACACGACGACATCAAGCGTGTACTAAGAGAAGTACACGAAGGTGAGTGTGGAGATCATACAAGAGGTCAAACTTTAGCAAAGAAAATATTGCGGTACGGATACTTCTGGCCTACGATCAACAAAGATGCAGCTGATTATTCACGACTCTGCGATAAGTGCCAGAGATTCGCCAAAATCCCCAGGGCACCGTCAACCCAGCTTAAATCGATGGTGAGTCCTTGGCCATTTGCCACATGGGGAATTGATATCATTGGGGTTTTACCAATTGCTAAAGGAGGAGCTAAGTATGCAATAGTAGCCGTGGACTATTTTACGAAGTGGGTGGAAGCTGAGCCCTTGACTAAGATCACAACAAGAAAGGTGATACGTTTTGTGGTCAGAAATATTATATGCCGATTCGGAATCCCAAGGACGATTATTACTGACAACGGGACCTAATTTGATAGCGCTGAATTCAGAAATTTTTGCCAGAAGTATAAGATAGACAAACGATATACTGCAGTTGCCTATCCGCAATCGAATGGGCAAGTAGAGGCAATAAACAAGGTAATAAAATCCATCCTCAAGAAGCGATTAGAGCGTGCAAAGGCAAAGTGGGTTGATGAATTGCCCCTAGCTTTGTGGGCATATCGAACAACATTTAAGACAGCCACCGGTCATACCCCTTTCTCTCTCTCCTTTGGCTCAGAAGCAGTAATTCCAGTTGAATTGGAAGTTCCTTCCCACAGGGTGATGTATTATGACCCGATGACGAATCGGGCTCTCTTACTTGAGTCTCTTGATGAAATCGAAGAGAAAAGGGACGAAGCAGACTTGCGTGCAGCAAGACATCGGCGTCAGATGGCACGCTATTATGACAAAAAAGTTCGCCTCAGAACTTTTGAACCAGGAGATTTGGTGCTAAATAGAGTTTTTCCATCCCTTCCTCACCTTGGCCCAAAATGGGAAGGACCCTTTGTCATCCAACGGAAACTTGAAAAAGGAACCTTCAAGTTAACGACCGTAGATGGCGAAGAAGTCCCTCGAGCATGGAATGCCCAACACTTAATGCGATATTTGGATTAGAAATGCTGTACTTTTTGTTACTTTTCCTGTGAACTCTGTAATAAGGCACACCTTGCCTTGGGAAAATCTGATGATATGAATAAAGGACTATAAAGTGGATGTAGGCTACGACTTAGCTGAACCACTATAAAAATATTGTGTGTTACTTACTTTTATGCATTTACATTCATTAGTGATTCTGTTGTGATTATAAAATACAGGATAACTCAGAGCCTAAAAAGGTTGAAAACAGTTTAGACATAAAAAGAAGCACAACGATTATTTGTGCAATAAGACATAAAAGAATGAGAAAACGACATTCTTAACTCTAACTCTCCTGAGAAAGAGAGAGAGTATAAAAGCGTCTCTGACTGAGCGCCGAAAAAGAAATTCTCTTCCTAACTCTAACTCTCCAGAGAAAGAGAGAGAGAGTATAAAAGCGTCTCCGACTGAGCGCTGAAAAAGAAATTCTCCTCCTAACTCTAACTTTCCAGAGAGAAAGAGAGTATAAAGGCGTCTCCGACTGAGCGCCGAGAAAGAAGTCTTTCCCCGTTGAACGACCGGGGGAATAAACAGATAGCTGAACTCGAACTCTAACTCTCAAGAGAAAGAGGGAGAGCATAAAAGAAATGCCAGAAAAAACGACAGGTACTGACGACACAGGAAGTGCTATCCCGTCAGAGAATTGGGGGCATTCAGATTGCTTGGTTAAGCATTGAATAACTTGTGGAAATTGACTAGGGACACATATGCATACACATATTTCCCTCCTCCACAATTTCGTTTCATAACTATAGACATGCATTTTTACATAAGTGCATAACTACTAACAAACAAACATTGCAAAAAGTGAATTATTTTTATTTACAGATGTATGAATTTGTACAGGGAAATAGCTAGAAAAGAAAGTGCAAGAGCTGCTTTTGTAGCAGCAATTATTGGTTCACACAAATGCTAAAAAGATACAGGGGAACCCACTATTTGGGTTTGGAATGAGCCTTAGATTTCTTGGCGGCTTTCTCCGCATCCTTTGCTTCCTTCTCGGCTTCAGTCAAGATTCGTTTTGATTTCTTTTTTCCTGAGGATGCGGTACTGGAGCCAGTAGACTTCTTACCGGAGGGCGGGGCACTGGAATCAAGAGAAGATTTTTTAGCAAGTTCTTCTGTAATAGATCTAGTTGAGAGCTTAACAACTAACCTTGATCCCGCATCCACAACTACGAGGGGCTTGAGGACCTCAGGGTCTAGTTCTTCAGCCTTTAATTGCAAGCGCTTGTCTTGATCAGCCTTCATGGCAGCCAAGGTAACGTCATCAGCGCTTTTCGACTCCCCAGTTATTGCAACTTCCGGTTCCTCTTCATGCCCCCCGTCTCCTCCGTCTTCCTTTAAAGATGCTATCATTTCTTCATCATGGGGAGTGGTGACCTTAGTCGGCTCATTTCCTTCTCCCAAGTCTATAGAAGCAGCCTTGTCTTCCCCTTTTTTGGCCCCATCTGCGGGCTTTGTCCCAGCAGTAGCTCCTTGAGCTACATCTGTCTTTTCGGATGATTCGACACCTACAGAATGAGAAGCAACAGTTATCAACTCAGGCGAAAACAATGGGTCTCTCATCGAATGTTCAATCACGTAGCGAAAGGTAGTAATAGCTTTGGCAAATTGAGGAGAAAAGATAGGGATACCTTCCGAAGACTTTTCAGCGGGGGTGACCACTACCTCTGGGGTTATTTCAGGAATGGGAGATAGCAGAGTTGTTCGGGGAATTCCTGGATTTTCGGGATCATACCCTTCTACTTCGGGAGTTGCAGGAGCAGAAGAAGAGGAACCAGCTTCGAGAATGGTTTTTTGTCTAGACTTCCGTCTCTCTTCTTCCATGGCCTCAGCAATGAGGCGGCGCCCTTCAGCTAGACGCTCCGGTTCATCATCTCTCAAGTATTTCTCCATCAGTTTATCTTCATCGAGGGAATCGACCTTAAGTTCTTCTTTTTCCCATTCAACGATTTGATTCCATACTTGAACCAGAGTGGATGGATAGTCCTCGATCCAAGAAATGTTTCGGCGACGAATAATGTGTGCGAAGAATTCAATCATTAGCTCGCCGAAGCCCTGAATATCAGCCTCCGCCTCTGATAATTGCTTGCAGGCTTCCTCCGCAGATTTAATAGCGCACTCCACATTGCCCTCGGCCAGAGCAGCCTTGTTCTCTGCCTCCAACAGCTTTGACGCCAAGTCAGCGTTCTTCTTTTCTAATTCAGCACTCCTCTTTGCTAACTCGGCGTTTTTCCTCTCAAGCTCAGCATAAGCAATGCGTGACTTAGCAGCCTCTGACTTGGCCTCGTCAGCTTGCTTTTTTAATTCAGAACGCTCCTGAGTATGAGATTCAAGCAAATCGTGATAACGTTTTTGCATGTCCTCGAATTGTTGTTTGAAATTAGAAGCGTCCCTTTGGGCGACCGCTAGCTGAGCTTGAGTGTCTTCCAAATCTTTTCCTAGAGCTTTTAAGGCCTTAGTATCCTCCTCCACGGTCTTTTGCATTGAATCAGTATTTGTGATTAAAGTGCGGATGATTTTAGAAAGATTGCGCGAATATTTGAACATCTCAGTATATTGTTTTTGCACCGCATCAATCTTTGCTTTAGCCTCCTCTGCCCAATTAGACGAAATAGGTTCAAGGGCAGGTAAAAAAGTCAGAGTTTCGAAGTAGTGTTCGGGAAATTGCTCTTTCAAATATGCCCGCTTTATGGCAGTTCCCGCATCTGGTGGGGGAGGAGCGAGGATTGTCAATTCGGTGTCCCTTCCTGAAGAGGATTCTGTAGTCTCTTTGTCTGTCCTAGGTCGTTTAGTCGCAGGGACCTTTTGCTTACTTCGAGACCCGGTTTCCTTTGGAGGACTTTTCTCTCTACTGCGTTTCTCATAGGAAGAGGAGGAGTCTTTGGATTGTGGTCTGTCCTCCTCCCTACGGCTTTGGTAACCTTTGTATTTCTCTTGTTCCGGCCTAACTGGTGAGCGGGAACGTGAGGGTCGAGAACGATAGGGATCATAAGGTCTTCTCTCCTCCCTACCACGATCATCCCGGCGATCATACTCGACATCCTGAGGAGGATTGGACATGCTACGACGAAGTTTTCTTATATCGTAGTAGGATCGAGACATTGAACCTGCACGATAAAATAAACGAAGTTTAGAATTAATGGATTCATGGAGAAAGAAGTGCAACGAATGCTAATGCTGTGGTGTAAAGTGCATCCTAAGTGGTGCGTCTCCCCCCAACCAACCCGAGTCTAAAGCTAGACTAGTGCGGGCAGGCTCTTTGGCCTTAGCGGGAGTAGTTTCTTCAGAAGAGGTGAAGACTAAAGGATCCTTCCTGAAATCCTCTGAAGTATATATAGTCTCAGGTAAGGGGAGATCCCCCAAACCCTGAAATATGTGCTCATCAGTGCTAGGAACATCCCCTTCGGAAGCATGAAGTGGTGACTCTTGGGAGGATTTTGACTTGTCTAGAGAAGTAGTTTCCTCGGGGGCAATATACCCTTCACGATGCTTTTCAGCCAGATTAGCCAATTCATCATCTTGTGTGGAAGATGGAGAAGGTGAAGTTTGAAGAGGCGCTGTAGGAATTCCCGAGCCTTCTCCTGTCTCTGGAACTATCTCCACTGGAGGGATGTATGCATAAGGGACCGTCCCATGACCGATGCTACGAAAAACGGATAGCAGCCCATGAAAGTGAAGGTATTCATCTTTAAGGACCTCGTCGATAGTCAGGAATTTTTGATCGCCATTAAGAAGACGGTGCATCCGATCAAAGAACACCTGATCTGATATCTGTTTGGGATTGTCGACTGCAAACAAAAAGGAAAACAGGTCAGGGTGATGATTCAAGTGAATAGAGTCCGGGTTCAGAAAATCAACGCTTTACTTGATTTTGTCCATCTCCTGGCGCATCCAGGCTGTTGCTTCACGTAGAACCATTCAAGTCTGGAATCTCCAGCTTTACTGCTAAATGGTGCAGAGATTATCTTCCTCTTTGGAACTGATTCAAAGTAGCAGAAGGATGGAGTTTCTCGAGTCCGATGCTTGAAATTATAGAAGAAGTGAACGTCATCGAACGTGAGCTCTATGCCTAGGATTTCACGATATGCTATGTACAAGGTGTGCAAATAGGCATATGAATTGGGATGCAACTGCATGGGGGCAATCCGCATTTGTCTTAAGAAATCAACGATGAATGGAGAGAATGGAGGAATGGCACCAACCATGCACATCAATCGAGTGACCGTCATATATCCTTCTGGAGGGTTGTGGGGGCGGTCAGAGCGTGAAGGCACTAGAGTGTCCCTTTTCATTATCCCGTATTTTAGGCAAATTCGGACAAGTCGATCGTTGTCAATTGTTGATTCAACGGAGTCCGAGGGTGATTCCAATATGATGGCTGATTCAAATTCATCGGGTGCTCGATTGTCACCAATCCCTCCTTCCTCCTCAAAACCCATAGAAACCTCATTCTCCGAAGATGCCTCGTTGCTTTCTCGATCTCCAACCCCGTAGTCAGGACCCTCACTGTCCCATTCTGGATCAGACGAAGAAGATATATCCTCAAGAGTGATTTTGTTAGAAGTTTCCGGGGCTTCTTTCCTTTCAGCTAGACGGGAAGAGCGTCTGGGCCTCATTGTCATAGAACTATTGAAGAAGCAATAGCACGGATTAGAGTAAATTATCCCGTGCCCCCCTGTGCATATGTGTGAGCTAAAGTGTGTGTGGTGTGCGCAAAATATGAGAAGAAAAACACTTAAAAGCATAATGCGAAGTTCTAACGGAGCGGCGATGTTTAGAATAAATCTTGATGATCGTTTACGTTCATAAGGCACTACCCTAACTGTTCATTAAGTTGAAGATTATGTCAGGCATTGATTAACCCTGGTTGGATAAAGTCTTGTGCTTTGAGTCGGAATATGCATATCATTCAGTTCGGGTAGGGCGTGCTTATTGTTGGGTTCGGATCGGATGTGCATATAGCTGGGATCGGCTCGGGTCTGCGCATTGTTCGGTTCGGAGAAGACGTTCATATTTGGCAGTTTAAAACCGGATCGGAATAAGCATTCGGAGCGGTTCAGCAAACAAAAGGATCCATACGTCCTTTTCCTTTCTCTATCTCTTCCTCCAATCCGACCCGGTCGGGCCAGCATGGCTTTCTCCACATCGCATTTCATTCCGACCCGATCCTAACATATGAACTTGTCCTCTCCTCCGCTGCTTCAGCACTTCCTTACCCGAACCGAACCCAATTCCTATTCTCCCCTTTCTCGTCTTCAAATTTCATTGGACCCAAACGAAATTAAGCGTTTATGTGCTTGAATGTTTAACGCTGGATCCAAATGACCCCCGTTGCTACCTCGAGACGGCGAAGACGCCATCAACGACGATGATAAACGGTGGAGGAGATCCAGGCGTCGGAGTTCAACAAATACCACACTCCAACTGCTCGATTTAACCGCAAATCCTAGTTAAAGTTAGTTATTACATAAATAATCGGAGATTCAAAATACCTAGATGTTTTATTCGAAGATTGAAACGAGGAGTTTGGAGTTTTTAGATTTTTTAGGAAGTGGGGTTTCGCTGTAAAACTGGGAGAACAAGAATTGTGGGAGTAAAGAAGGTAGAAGAGTTTGGGTGGTCGAGTTTATATAAGACGTGAGATGGCTCTTTGTATTCCCCGTGTTTTACTCCGTTCGGACCGAGTCCAAGCTAGCCCACACCTTCTGGCCCATCAACCCAGTGCAAAGCGAAACAGGAAGAAAAGGTGCTCGAGTCAGACACCGAACCGGGTAGAAATCTGTGCATTCCTCTAGCATCCGAACCAGATAGACATCTGTACGTTCCTCTAGCATCCGAACCAAGTAGAAATCTGTGCATTCCTCTAGCATTCGAACTGGATTTAAAAGAAAAACTAGAAAAGAACATACCTGAGAAGAATACTATGTGTCGAGAAGAATTTCTGGACTTGACTCAAAAAAAAAAAAAAATGAAGAAAATGAATCAAGTATTTCACGACATATATATAAGCGATAAGAGACATGCCTTCATGAAGCAACGCATCTTCACAAACGAACAGAAGTGACTTTCTGACTGTTCCGATTCAAGGACTAGCATTCAAACAACATCAAAGCACGCTTCGTATACAACAGAAGCATCCTTTGAGGGGGCAAAATGTTAGCCTACTTTGTGAACTAGGCAACACAAAGTCAAGAAACCAGACATTGAAGGGAATTTTTAATTAGAAGACTTCGGTTCGGATTGGAGAAAACACTACAATCTAGATTGGAAAGCTGCAGTTGTTCGGGTCGGGTCAGAGCAACATATCGGTTCGGGTCGGATAGAGTCCTCTGTTCGGATCGGTGAACTCCTACTGAGTAGATTGGTAAGGCATATCTAATCGGATCGGAGGGCAACTAAATCTCGATTGGATCGGAAAGCCACCTGTTTGCCACGAAAATGGATCGGAGCGGAGCAGATTAGAGAAGAAGACAGCATCGCACCCAAGCCAATCCGGTTCGGATCGGGTATCCCGATCCGAACCCCTTATCTGCGCGTCTCCGACACGAACCCATGATCCACGTTATTCTCCTGCAAAAGCGCCTGGATATCCGGACCGGTTATGACCAGTTCCTACCCATAACGTCCTTTCCTTTGATGCGTTGTCAACGTAATAGTTCATCCGAACCCGAGGAAAGTGGGATGGACGACACGTGGCCCGACCCGGATCAAGTTTCAAGCAAATTCACACCTATAAATACCCCGTTTGGAGACAAAGAGAAGGATCTTTTTTCAGCACTTGGAGAATTCAACTACCTCCATAACCCGAACTCCATTACTCCCGGAGAATCCAAATCTTCTTTCATTATTTGTTTTATTCTATTGAGTGAATATAAGCGAGTTGTGAGTGAAGTCAAGTGACAATTACATTGTATTTGCAACTGAACTATTGAATATAGTGAAAGATAAGTGGACGTAGGCATTTCTTCGCCGAACCACTATAAATCCTGCGTGTTCATTTTTGTTTTTATCTCATTTCATCTTGCTTTTAATCAATTTGGGTGTTAGAACCACTTTTGGGTCTAACAGTGACATTTGCGGTTTTGATTGTAGAGCCTAGTATAGCGATATGATATATGGTACCCATGCCGTCTATGATTGATACTTATGATTTGAAGTTGTTTTATACACTATAAACTTATAATAGTATCAAATGATTTGTTTTAAACATACTAAGCATGTTTGGCTATTATAAGGGAAAACCCTATCCCCTGGCTTGCATTGCATTGTGTGATAGGACCTAGGTCTTATAATAGCTTCATTTTTCTTTATTTAGCATTGCGCTGTTGTTATATGCACTGGTATTCTTGGGAGGAAACCCGTTCCGTGTTATACGGCGTGGTCCCTTGATTTACCTAACTTTAAAATAAAGATTTACAACTGTTTTAGTTCTCACACCAGTCACATGACTGACCTGGAGTTTATTGTTTTAACCTAAACTCTGGGTGCCCTTTTTTTGACATGGGCAGCTAGTAGTTTTGGTTTTGCAGATTTATATTCACAAGATCCTGGTTTACAGCTGGAATGATATCCGGAAAGGTTTGTATCCGTATATCTCTTTCTAGTTGTGTTTTGTTTTATTTCCGCTGCGATGTATTTAAATGTAATTTAAATCTCTGATATTTCTGTGTAATATTCATTTATACTCTGTATATTCTTGTAATCTGATGGAATTGTTGTAATATACAATGAAATGTTCTTCCGTTTGCATTGTTTTGTGGCTTGTTCTCGAACTATCCGCGCTTTCGCTTTCCTTTACGGGAAGTTGCGGGTCCTTACAGTTGGTATCAGAGCTTTGGTTTACAAAGCTCAGAGAACAGGACACCTTAGAACCATACGAAAGAATTCAACAGATATTGGATTAGTAACATCCAATGAGAAAGACTTGTTAGAGATGGGATCAGTAGTATCCTAGAACGAGTGTGCAGAGTATATTTTTAATGTGAAAACAATCTTTTGTTTCGAAAATTTAAATCAATTATTCGTATTTGGTTATTTATTTATATTGATGTGGACAATCCAGTATATATAGATTTTGCGTATACGTCTGATCTGCGTGTATTCGAAGTTTTGATATATTGGGTAGATATAGAATCACATTCTAGTCGCTCGGAGAGAATTCTGGTGATTGATGCATCATCGTCAGAATTTATGTTGGAGTGGAGAAAGTGAGATTTCTATATATCTCCTATTGACTGGTGTGAGAACCAAAATTAGATAGGGCTTATCGTTGTGATTTTGCATCAAAAATCTGATTTTTAGACTATATATCAAAGTTATAAATTTGAAATGATAACCAACTAATTGATTGTTGATTGTGTTGTGTGATTATTGGTCGATTAATTAAAATGTTGAACCTTTAAACAGATTGAACCAAATATTGAACTGGATTGAAAATTTATCGCATTTGCTTGCATATACATGTACTTACATTGAACAGGTCATAGAAAAGAGGCTAGAGCAGAAGAATAAAATTGTTTGCCCGACAAATAGGTACATGTTTACCATAATTTACTGTTTTGTTTGGGTGATGATGATTTTATGAGCCGATTGGCTAGCCGCTTGGCTTTTTTCTATTTCTTTTTGAGATCAGAGGGCCTGTATGGCAATTTCGGGATTTTCCCGGTGCTCCCGGTGCAGGGGAGGTTATGGCGAAATTTTTCGAAAATTTAGGGTGTTAGCCAAATTTTTGAAAAATTTGAAAAGTTCTTAGAAACTGAAAAGAAGCCGTAGTGAAAACACTGGAAGTTGAGTTGATTTGTGAAACAACTTTCGGCTTTGTTCCTTTTCGGGGACAACAAGTTTTAAGTGGGGGAGATTGTAACAACCCGGAAATCTGGGCCAATTTAAAATTTTTATTTTGGCAATTTTAGCAAATTTTGATTATTTAAAATGAATTATTTTAAATAATATCGACGAGAAATTTATTTTGAATAGAATTCGAATGTATATTTTCATTTGAATCGTCGTTAGAATATAAATATTTATTTATATTTATAAAAGGAATTGAAAATGGCGCGGTAGTTCGATAATTCGATTTCAAACTTCAATTGAACATACCGGGTGCAAAACAAACCGGATTTTAGTGAAACCAAAAATATTAGAATCTAATTGATAATATCTTTCCAACGAATCCGAAAAATTGAAATTTCATAGCGGGAATCAAAAGATATGTCCAGTTGAAAATTCTGAATAGTCGCTATGGAATTCAGGCCCTTAAAAATGGAAATTTTGCAAACGACCTCGGATTTCAACAAAACCACTTTTGTTGGATCCGTGATGTCAAGTTATTGCTAGATGCCAATTGTCATAATTTTTCGAATCAATATGTGAGCGTGGCAAAGGAAAACGTGTTTTGACCATTTCAGTTGAATTTAATCGACCGGAAAATGGCCATTTTTCAATCGGTCTCAGAATTCGATGAAATTAGTTTTGTTAGGACCGTATCGTCAATACGAATCTAGAAAATATTTTTAGGGAATTTTTAGAGTTTGTAGGTGGCCCCGGTATATTGAAATATGCGTTCAAATTCAATATATAGAGTAATATGTTGATTTTGACGAAAACTGATCGAAACGGTCGAATCAACTTATGGTACGTATCCCATTGTGTTCGGAATGGGGGTAATTAGCTATGGACGGCAGTCGGTGGGTTCGATTTCGAAGTCAAAATTAAAAGTTACTTTTTGAAGATAAAATTAAATTATTATATAACCACTTACCCTCACACACTCTCTCTCCCTCATAAGTCAAACCCGCCCCTTTCAGAAGAAAAAACCCCGTTGCCTTCGTTCCCCTACCCATACGCCGCCGCCTCCGTTCAACCTCCGCCCCACCATCAACGTGCCTCAGATCGGCCATCCCCCCCTCTACTCCTCCACTCGCACGAAGCCCCTTCTCCCATCGAAAAACCGCAACCGCACCACCACGAGACGCTGACGCTAACCACCCCTAGCCTCCGTTCAACCTCCGCTGCTCCTCCCTCCTCCGATCAGCACCCCGGCGCGATGTTTCCTCCCCCTTCCCCCTTTTCGCTGGAAAGAAAACAGTACGTTTTTTATTTATTTTATTTTACTTTATTTTAATTTAACTTCTTTGATTTTATTTCTAGAGAACAATACGATTATTAAGTTAGTAGAAAAGAAAATATAATATGATTTTTTTTTCGAAAAAGAAGAGATCTTTGTTTAGAAAAATATTTGATTTTTTTTTAAATAAGTAGAAAGATATGGTTTTTAATAAAAGAAAGATCATAGTTTTGATAAAGGGAAGATATGAATTTTAATTATATAAAGATATAATTTTACCGTAAGAAGGAAATATTTTTGACAAGTTAAAAATATGATTTTAACTAGTGTGTGGCATGAAAATATTTTTAAAAGATTAAAAATATAAATTTTATATAATAGAGAGAATAAAAATATGATTTTTATATTATTGAATAGCAAAGTAAAAATTCGATTTTTATATATTGAATAGCAAAGTAAAAATTCGATTTTTATATATTGAATAGCAAAGTAAAAATTCGATTTTTATATATTGAATAGCAAAGTAAAAATTCGATTTTTATATATTGAATAGCGAAGTAAAAATGTGATTTTTATATATGTAGTGATTACGGATGATGAAAGTAAGGAAAGAAGGAACGGCGAAGACTTCTACATTTGAAGTGTCGTGGAGTTGGGATAGCTATCTGTGAGAACTTCTCACCTTTAATTTAATTTTTCTGGTTGAAATATATACTAGGATGCAGACGGTGTTTAGTAGCACCCGACACCCGTCGTCCACAGACCATGGACGGCTTGTATGCTTGGTTATTGGATTTTGATGTGTAGTTGATTGTGTGATGTGAAATAAAATAAAATATTTATACAGTTAAAAATATTTTATAGTTAAAAATAGAATTTTTAACGTGTATATGAAATGAAATAAATTAATATAAACAAATTGAACGATTTGTTTATATACACACATTTGACTGATATTGATTGAGACGATAAATTTTACACATCGCCCAACTGCATAAATAAAATCTGTGTTTGATTGTTTGAAAACCCCACACGGGTATTGGGGTGATATATGACATACACTAATCCCAATAGTTAGTTGTATGTCGATCGATTGATTGACAGACTATTATAAGCGTTAAATATTTATATTTGATGCTTATACAGTGTAGAATGCACTTTGGATGATGGTTGATTAATCATCGTTGTTATTGTATACATGTGTTGTAGAAAATCCATATAATTAACATTATATGGTAATTGATTGGGCCTCATTCCAGTTTTGAAAAAGAAATATTTGAATAGAAATATTTGAAAAAGGGAATATTTGAAACAGAGTATTTGAAAATAGAAATATATGAAGCAGTGTTGATTAAATTGACGCCATTTTGACGTGAATGATAGTTATATCGATTTTATTCATCTTACAATGAATATCGAAAGTGATTTCAAAATCTGATATTTTGAAAGGAATTGAAATTCGAATTAAATTGAATTGAAAGGAAATTCGAATTAAACTGAATAGAATTGAAATTCGAATTAAACTGAAATAGAATTGAAATCGTTTTGAATTGAATTTAAAATGTATTGAAATTGAACTGAAATTGATTTGAAATCAATTTGAAATGAATTTAAATCGAATTTATAAGGAAAAATTCAATTTTGATTTGAATTTGAAAAGAAGTTGAAATCGTTTTGAAAACGAATTTTAAACGATTTATATAATATGTTTTAAAAGGAAATCGACGAAATATATATTATATTATATATATATATATATATATAATATAATGGCCTGAATAGAACGCGCCGCGCTGCGGCAGTTCGCGAATTTCGACCATTGATTTCGAAAGGACATTACGGGATATCCGACCGTCGGATTCTCCTAAAACCGGAACCTTTGGGTTCGTATCGAAAAGCGCTTTCTAACGAATATTAGAAATTTGAAATCTAACGGTTGGATTTGGAATTATGTCCAAATCAAATTTGGAAAAGGTCGCTGTAAGTGCAGTTCAATGGCCATTGATGGAAATCGACTATACGGGCCTTGATAAAATTATTAAAAATATCAATAATTTGTGTAAAATCATAAGAAATGATTTGGGAAAAATTGGGATGAAAAACTCCATATTTGAAAAGATAAAAATAGATTTTTATCGAAATGAACTAGTTTTGAACTAGAATTAAAATTCAATTTATTTTTAAATAAATAATTTGGAATTGAAAAGGGTCTTAAAAAGTAACCAGAATTTCCAATAAGTGAATTGGAATGGATTTGAATCGAAATTTTATGTGGAATATTTCGATGTTGGATTTTGTGATTAAACAAATATTGTTATGGAAATTTGAAAGATATATTTATATCGTTATTTCCGATACGATATTTGTTAGTCATAGAGTTTGATATTGAATATAAGCCGATATATTTTCTATTCAGAGCCTTGTATTTAATATCAGATGTGATTTGGGTTTGTCGTGAATGGTGTCTTTATTAACACTGTTCTTGAACCCAGTTGAGAAAAAGATTAAATCTTTTTATTTAGATTTAATGAACTGTACCAATTAAATAATATTTAATTGGAATTGAATTGATATTGATTTTTGGGTTTATCATGAACAGTGTTTTAAATAACACTTGTTCTTTAACCCGATAATTAATGGGATGGGATTTTGGGTTGTCGTGAACGGTATCTTCAATAATACCGCTCTTAGACCCAAAGGAGTTAAGAAAATCAGAAACTAACCGGGGATTGGTTAAGTTGAATGATTCCTAGGGTATTGATCGGATGTTGGTTTCGGCCTTCGGGGTTAATATTTGGGGGATTATTCTCTTGATTAATTTACGGTTCGGGACTGATTGAAATGTGTTGTGATTTTGGGTTTATTGTGAACCGTGTTTTAAATGACACTGATTCTTTAACCCTGTCGCAGATTAAAACTAAGTGGAGTTTTAATTAATCTTTAGTTAGATTGAAATGATCGAGAATGGAGTATCACCATTTTTGCTCCAGGCGATAGTTAAATCTTTAATTAGATTTGAACGTGAAATGGTAATTGAATTTACCGATAACACCGTGGTGTTAGATGTGAAGTATTACCAGTTTTACTTCATGGGATGAATAGGTTGGGATTGGGAAATAAAATAAATGATTACTTCGGTAAGGTTCGCTAATCCCGACTAGTTTGAATTGATATTCAAAAGTGGATTAAAGAATAAATTTAAAGGATTTATCTTTGATAAAATTAATGGGAACCTTTCCCTAAGAATGTGAAATTTAGAAACTAACTGTCGGTTAGCTTAGCAGAATGGTTTTCTGGATATTGATCTGATGTTGGTTTCGGCCTTCGGGGTTAATATTTGGGAAATTATTCTCTTGTTAATTTATGGTTAGTGACAAATGAATTGGAATGAGGCGTATGTTGTGTTTGTGTAACACATGTTTATTATATGCGCGAGTTATTCGAGAAGACCGGGTTTATCCCATTCTGAATAACTGATACGACGATAAGTCGAAGATGAAGACGGTGGTCGAAGACCGGAGGTCTTCACGTCGTTTGGGTGATTACTGATGATCTTGATTGGGATGTACACCCAAGAAGATGGAAACAGTTGGTGATCGTCCAAACGTACTTGGAGATCAATGGATATGCGGGGAACTAGGTGCCTCCGGTTTCGTTCAGACCCAGAACGAACTTGTAAATGGACTGTGTGTCTGACATTGGATTTCAGTCTTTGTGATTGATTTCTATTAAATATATATCTGTTTGGCGGCGGAGAATTTATTCTCTTGCTTAACGCCCTTCTCTGAGACGTACGAGCTCAGGGGTTATATATTGATGGATATCCATCGCATGGAGTGAATTGCCTGTGTGGCATGCCTAAGTGGCAAATGATCAAGGCTTCTGTTGAAAAGCAAAGTCTTGTGGTTGATGATCAAAGCACGGCCTTTGTGGCATAGCTTTACTTCGCGAGTTTCACAACCGGTATGAAATAGAAACGGGAGAAGGACCTCAGGAAGGGCATGCGTTTCTTTCTAGTTAGAAGTGGCGTCAGTGGTTTTACACGCCCTGACGAGTTTGACTTATGTGGTTGTTGCTGTTGCGAGGCGCCTCGGTTTGATCGGACGATCCGGGTCCGATGGAGTCATTTAGTTGGCTCACCTACGCCCCATAGGGTGGGGAAACGCAGTGTACAGGAATTTTAATCCACATCGGTGGACCGGCCCTGACGATCCAAAGGCTTGACAGAGTACTTGCCTGAGGCTCGGGCTAGAGAGTCTCGAATCAGTAGAGTACGATCCCTAGCCTCGGTTCATACCATAAATGATAACCCAACTTCCAAATACGTGACATTTGAGGTTTTGATTGTAGAGCCTAGTATAGCAACATGATATATGGTACCCATGACGTCTATGATTGATACTTATGATTTGAAGTTGTTTTATACACTATACACTTATAATAGTATCAAATGATTTGTTTTAAACGTACTAAGCATGTTTGGCTATTATAAGGGAAAACCCTATCCCCCGGCTTGCGTTGCATTGTGTGATAGGACCTGGGTCTTATAGTAGCTTCATTTTTCTTTATTTAGCATTGCGGTTTTGTTATATGCACTAGTATTCTTGGGAGGACACCCGTTCCATGTTATACGGCGTGGTCCCTTGATTTACCTAACTTTAAAATATAGATTTACAACTGTTTTAGTTCTCACACCAGTCACATGACTGACATGGAGTTTATTGTTTTAACCTAAACTCTGGGTGCCCTTATTTTGACACGGGCAGCTAGTTGTTTTGGTTTTGCAGATTTATATTCACAGGATCCTGGTTTACATCTGGAATGATATCCGGAAAGCTTTGTATCCGTATATCTCCTTCTAATTGTGTTTTGTATTATTTCCGCTGCGATGTATTTAAATGTAATTTAAATCTCTGATATTTCTGTGTAATATTCATTTATACTATGTATATTCTTGTAATCTGATGGAATTGTTGTAATATACAATGAAATGTTCTTCCGTCTGCGTTGTTTTGTGGCTTGTTTTCGAACTATCCGCGCTTTCCTTTATGGGAAGTTGCGGGTCTTTACAATGCTATTACTATTTTGCGAGAAAAGGAAGACTTTGGTGGAGGAGATTATGTTGAGAGAGAAGAGTGTTCCAATCTGGGAACTTTGACGTGATATGGAGTTTACTGCGTTGAAGGGACCATTGGATTTGGGAACTTTTTATCATATTTTAGATAGGGGTCTTCATGTTGATGATGCTCAAGGGATCCAAGTTGACCAGGAAAAGAGCTCAGGTCAAATGATAGACGGGTGTCAAGACAGAGATCATTGTGGTTTAGACAGGGGTCTTCGCATTGATGATGCTCGAGGGATCTGGGGTGATCGAGAAAGGAGCTCAGGTCAAGTGTTAGACGGGTGTCGATGTTATTGCAAGCACTTTTAGACCATTGGTTTATGCGCGGTGCAGTTCATGGTAGTGGATGCATCTTTTGCAGGCGATGGGTGAAGTTTGTAATAACTAAGTGGTAGGAGAGATGTAACACCCCACTCCCGCTATGATCACTCACTAAGGGAATGCCATAGCATCGGTGGAGTATTTTAGTGAATATAGAACAGAAAAATTACAACAAGACAGATATAAATAGTACTTGAAATTTTAAAACATCATCTCATAACAGCGGAAGTAAAACATGTCTGGTTACGTCATAAAACCACAATAAAGGTCAAGTACAATATCCATCAAAATAAAGAAGTACATAATCCCACTCTCATACAATAGCCAAACAAAAGAAAAGATAACTGGATAACTGGAGCTTTACATCTATCCAAGCTCCTAAAGACTGGAACAGCAATCCGATCAAGCTCCACTACTGCTAGGATCCACCGTAGGACCTGAGGGTTGGGAAAAAGATAAAAACAACAGGGTCAGACATAAGTCTGAGCGAGTCCTATAACTTTAACAATACAATCGTTAAAGTAACCAGAGAAGACATAAACTGATATACGGTAACATATAGGGATGAATGGCTACCCTAAGCAGTCAACTAAACGAAGATAAAGGATAAAGACGCATCTACCCTCCCTAAGGTAAATTACTAAACTGCACCACACCAGTCGTTCCTAACTTAAAGGTTGATCCCACCCAAGGACTTATAAAATTTACTAATTAGTACCTGCGTACCCCTAGGTGACCAAGTAGGCGCCACGGGGCCCTACAATCCACTAGGTGTACACACTACTTCCCATTCGATCGGCTCCCTAACGTAGATACCCGTGCTGGCCCCACCGTGGGATGTATCATTCCCCAATGTGGCAACCTGATGAAACTAAAGGTGCACGGCTTATATCTACTCGATGCAACAACGGCTTACCTACCAGCCCGGGCCCACTCACGCATATGAAGCCCGTTGGACTTGCGTTGCCACCGCTAACCCGTTTGCCTCTTACAGTCAAGCCCAGTATGCGTGTCCCGTCCTCGACATGGGTCGAGCCCACAAAGATACGTATGGGTTACTGGTTGAAATGGGCCTCCACAAGCTACCCACCTAAGCTTGTCCCTTTTTCTAGTATATCCCACTTAACCCTTTAATCATGTTTTAATTACATGTTCCATTTTGGTTAAGTATTCTAATCGTATTTTCTATTGCCACCCAAGGCAACCACTAGATTTTCTCATGCCACCCGAGGCACCCACTTAACCCCTCATGTCCCTCTACATGCTAATATGGTTAAGTGTTTCTTAATTAATTAATTAAGAACGTAACCTTTGTAAAGACCTCTCACATTAGACTGTCTTTTATGACCGCTGGTTAAGCCGGTTGGGTCCGGGCAGCCTTATGTCATAACAGAGTCTAACCTCGTGTCTTTACATTAATTACGTATTTAGTTTGTGCCTAAGACCTCTCACATTGGGCTAACATTTGTAGCAACTGGTTAAGCCGGTTGGGTCCGGGCAGTTTTACGCTACAACTGAGTCCAACCTCGTGTCTTAGTCAATTAATTACACCTAATTAATCACCCTCATAATTTTATATTAATTATCCCTAATTAATCAAGTTTTCTTAACATGGGTAGACCTAACTTAATAGGTAAATTCCCATGGGGTAGACCTAACTCAATAGGTAAATTCCCAACACATAGTATGGGTACACCTAACCAAATAGGCAAATTCCCATACTATGTTTATTTATTTTGTGTTATGCATAATTATATTAATTTCACACAATCTTATTAACTTATGCATTTAATTACCCCATCGTTCCCACGTAATTTCGTTCATGATATAACACATATAAAAGGTGTCAACTTGCATATGAATGAACATGTTTCAAAGGTGCCATCTTGCATATTAACAAACACATAACTTGCATATGAACTTGCATAACATGTCACATAACTTGCATATAATATGTCACATAACTTACATATTCATTTTGCATAACAAACTTGCATATTAGCTTATAGACTTGCATAATGTGTCATCATGAACTTGCATATTAATAAACATGTAACTTGCATATTTACATACATGTAACTCGCATATTAACAAACATGTAACTTGCATATAAAGAAACATGTAACTTGCATATTTACATACATGTAACTTGCATATTAACAAACATGTAACTTGCATATTAACAAACATGTAACTTGCATATTTACATACATGTAACTTGCATATTAACAAACATGTAACTTGCATATTTACATACATGTAACTTGCATAGCATATTACCATGAACTTGCATAACATGCATATGATTACATAGCCCACAACTTGCATATTTAGCATCATGCAAACATAACATACATCATATTAAACTTGCATAAGCTTACATACTCAACATGCATAAACATAAGATTAATGCTAACATCATATCATATGATTCAAAGCTCATTAACCCACATACAAAACCATAAATCTCATCACATCTCATCTAATTAGTTTACCAAAAGATCATCAAAGTGATAGAAACTCACAACTAGCAACTTTGAACACCAAATGAAGAAGATTAAGATGCTAAGAAGGGATTAGAAGTTGATTAGAGAGTGATTAGTATGCAACCCTCTTCATAAAATTAGTGGAGGCCATGAGAGCTAGCATTTTGCCATAGTTTAGTCACTAGGTTTAATTATGAATGAATTAGGGTAGGTTAGGGTCTTATTTATAGATTAGGCAAGTGTTTTAGGCCATAGGATTAACCCTAGATTCAATCCAAGCCATCAAAGCATGTCTTGGGGAAGAAGTCAAGTGTAGGAACCATCTGGGGCCTTTAGATTAAAGATGGACCATGAGAACCATTCAAATGCAAAATCTGCACTTGAGCGAATCGGCCCACGGGTTGACAGCCAAACACCCTGGATTAACCCCTAGTCGACCCAGCGGGCTCGGGTCGACTTCAAAAATCGGCCGGTTCGGTTATTCCCCTCTCCCAATTCGCTGTTTTGAGCATTTTTGCATATTTATTTATTAAATTTTCAATTATATATATATATATATATATATCAATATATATATATATATATATCTACACAACCCATTTCACTTAATTAAGTATACTTTAATTTGGGAATTTTCGTGAAACTTCGCGAGGCCATATCTTGGTCATACGGACTCCGATTTTCGAAAACTCGGACTCTATTTCGCGTATTTTTCCGAGACGAACGCAATGGCATAGCCCGTTTCCCTTGATTCCCATTTTAGAATTAAATTCTGCCTCGATTTATGTTATTACAGGTTATTGAAAATACGGGTTGTTACATTCTCCCCTCCTTAAAGGATTTCGTCCCCGAAATCTTCAAGTTAGGAAGAACGTATCCTACCATCCAATCATCCATCTACTCAAAGCATCATCCACGAGCAATCATTGTCCTTACAAGATTCTAAATGCTGGATGGATATATGCAAAAGTGTGTGTATATGTACTTACCTAATGCGAAAATCAGGCGGTTACTGATACAGTAAACCTCCTTAATGCAAACCATGATAGTGCCATGCATCCAATATGTATGCGAAACCCTATTGACACATACAAATTTCTACATGCGTGCACAACCATACACAAAAATGCATCATCCATATGATAACACAGCCATGATACATCCATCAATCTAACTACCACATCCATTTATGCAATATGCAACATGAAGTGACTGAGCCGATCTAGTGCCTAATGTGTGTGTATATGCATCCACGAGCAACCACTAGCAAACAATTGCATCCATATGCATCCATCAACCATAACATGTTTCAAACACATGTTTCAACCATAGGTTTTACCCTATCTAAAGGTCATAGGTATTAGCGAGAGGATATACTAAAGATAAGATAAGTACTAGACAAGCAATAAAGGAGAAGTTAAAAGACATACTCTCAAAAAGAAATGGATACAAAGAACGCATCTTTGCTTCCGTCTCCCAAGTAGCATTGCTTTCGTCATCTCCCCATTGCACTTTAACTAGCTGAACTTCTCTGTTCCTCAACTTCCTAGTTTCTGACCCAAGGATGCGAGTAGGAGCTCGTCGAATCGTCGCATCACGCTCTACCTCTACATCTCTAAGCAAGCTCGGCTCTACCACCTCCGCGGTCTCATGTAAGCACTTCCTCAAATGTGATACATGGAATACATCATGAACACCACTAAGTCTGTCGGGCAACTCCACCCTATATGCCATCCGTCCAATCCTTTCCTTAATAGGAAACGGCCCAACAAATCTCGGTGCTAACTTCCCTACGGACCCAAAGCGAACAACATTTCTCAATGGAGATACTTTGACAAAAACCATGTCCCCAACCTCAAACTCAAGATCCGTCCTTCTCCGATCCGCATAAGATTTCTGTCTATCTTGCGCTGCTTTCATCCTTTTTCGAATTAAATCAATCTTCTCTGAAGTCTCTCTAACCATATCCGGCCCAAGCAAGATCTTATCCGTAGATTCCCACCAACATGTAGGAGATCGACAAGGCCTTCCATAAAGAGCTTCGAAAGGAGCCATACCAATACTGGACTGAAAGCTGTTATTATATGCGAACTCCACCAAAGGAAGATGTTCTTCCCATGTACCTCCAAAATCCAAGATACAAAGCCTCAAAAGATCTTCTAAGATACGGTTCACCCTCTCAGTCTGACCGTCCGTCTGAGGATGATATGCGGTGCTCAAACACAACTGAGTCCCTACCGCCTCTTGCAAACTTCTCCAAAACTCACTAGTGAAAATAGGATCTCGATCACTCACAATGCTGGATGGTACGCCATGCAATCTAACAATCTCTCTAACATAGACTGAAGCAAGCCATGGAGCGGTCCTCTTACTCTTTACGGGTATAAAATGGGCACTCTTGGTAAGTCTGTCTACCACAACCCAAATTCCCGTATTGCCCTTCCTCGATCTCGGTAACCCGTCGATGAAATCCATCGAGACACTATCCCACTTCCACTGTGGAACTTCCAATGGGTGTAGCAACCCACCGGGTTTCCTTTGCTCCACTTTAACTTGTTGGCACACTAAGCATCTAGCCACATACTCGGCCACATCTTTCTTCATACCGGCCCAGAAGAAAACTCTCTTCATGTCTTGGTACATTTTGTCTCCACCGGGATGAATAGTCATTCTTGAACGATGTGCATCATCCAAAATAGCCTTCTTCAAACCCTCATCTTGCGGTACACAAAGTCTACCGTCTCTATGCAACCATCCCTTATCATCTATGGTGTATCTACCCAAATGGCTGGACGACTCCCCTCTTATAAGCTTCTCTACCAACACAACCAACTGTGGGTCGTCTCGCTGAGCCTCGCCAATCCGTCTCAAAAGAGTAGGTCTAACCTCCAAGGATGCCAACAAACCAGGTACAAAATCAACAGAAGGTCTGAAGTCAAACAAAGAAAGAAACTCCAAGCTTCGTCGTTCCACGAACAATGGACTCAAAGATAGCCTTTTTCTACTTAAGGCGTCTGCCACCACGTTACCCTTACCAGGGGTATACGCTATCTCGAAATCATAGGATGCTAAGAACTCCATCCACCTTTGCTGTCTTAAGTTTAAATCCTTCTGAGAGAATAAGTACTTCAATGATTTATGGTCGGTGAACAACTCGAATCTCTCACCAAGAAGATAATGGCGCCAAGACTTAAGTGCGAAAACAATCGCGGCCAACTCTAGATCATGGGTAGGGTAATTCTTCTCATGCACTCTCAATTGTCTCCCTCCATAGGCTATTACCCTTCCCTCCTGCATCAAGACTGCGCCTAATCCTGTTCCACAAGCATCGGTATAAACAACAAACGGCTTACTCCCATCCGGGAGCACTAAAACTGGAGCGGTGGTCAAAGCTCTCTTTAACCGTCGGAAAGCATCATCACAATCTACATCCCACGAGAAAACCAGATTCTTCTTCGTCAAGCGGGTTAATGGGGCTGATATCTTCGCGAAGTCTTTGATGAACTTCCTATAATATCCTGCCAACCCCAAGAAACTTCTTACCTCGGTAGCATTTCTAGGAACTTTCCAATCCTGGATAGATACTATCTTTGCGGGATCCACAGCTATCCCTTCCTTAGAGACCACATGCCCTAAGAATCGCACTTCTCTTCTCCAAAAATGGCATTTAGAGAATTTAGCTTTAAGACTATGCGCTCGAAGAGTCTCCAACACTTCCTTGAGATGTAAGGCATGCTCTTCTTCATTCTTGGAAAAGACCAAGATGTCATCCACAAAAACTACTACAAACTTATTCAGATACTCTCTGAACACTCTACTCATGAGATCAACAAAGTATGCGGGGGCGTTTGTCAACCCAAATGGCATCACTAGCCACTCATAAAAACCATCCGGAGTCCGGAAAGCAGTCTTCTCTATACTGTCCTCCGCCACTCTTAACTGATGAAACCCTGTAGCTAAGTCCATCTGCGAAAATACTGACGCGCCAACCAACTGATCAAAGAGATCATCTATCCTCGGTAATGGGTGTCTATTCTTCTTCGTGAGCTTATTAAGTTCTCTATAATCCACACAAAGTCTGAGGGACCCATCCGCCTTCGTGGCAAACACTACTGGAGCTCCCCACTCCGATATACTTCGCCTTATGAACCCCTTCTCAAGCAACTCCCCTACTTGCTTATGAAGTTCTCTTCTCTCACGAGGAGCCATGTGGCGTACTGGCAAAGACACTGGTTTGGCATTATCCACCAAATAAATTCGGAAATCTATCTCCCGCTTCGGAGGCAAACCCTTTACTTCTTCAAACACATCCGGATATTCCCGGACTACTCTGACAGAACACAAACTCTCGACCGAAGCATCGAGCGATTCAAGATAACTTAGCAAAACAGATTCCATGGGATTGCAAGAGATCTCGAGAGTGTTACCCAAGCGGGTCATGAGCCTGACAACTCTCCTTTCGCAATCAAGAACGGCACCATTACTGGATAACCAGTCCATGCCCAAGATCAACCCATAGCCCGTGAAGCCCAATACAAAAGCATCACATCTAAACTCAACGCTAAGTATAGAAATCTTCAAACCCAAACATATCATAGACAGATATATGGAGCCCCCAATTGGGTTTGAGACAACCAAGGGATCATCAACTAGACTGGTGTCTAAGTGCAGTGACTCAACTAACGATGATGAGATAAAAGAATGCGATGCGCCAGAGTCAAACAAAGTACGAACTGGATGATCAAACAGAAAAACCAGACTTTCAACGGAAATAGTTCTACCTCTCTGCTGAATCGGTGGAACTGAGAGAACCTGAACTTGCCCCCCTGACTGAGGTGGTGCTATAAGAGCTTGCACCTGGCCTCCTGAGGTAGACCCCGTCTTCTGCCCCTTCTTTGGGCAGTTTTTCACAAGATGCCCTGCTTCACCACAATGAAAGCAACCGGTCTTCTTCTTTTTGCGACAATCCTTACTAAGGTGTCCTGGTGTTCCACAATTGAAGCACTTCTTCTTCGTCTTCTTTTTGTCACCATTGCCTTTTCCGCCCTTGCCTTGTTGTTGCTGTTGCGGTTTCTTCTGATCCCCCTTTTTCTCTGGTGCCTTAGAATTCTTATCATCCTCATGCATAAGTGCCATGTAGACAAGCTTCTCAAAAGTGGCCCCCATAGGAATGTGAGTCATAGCTATTCCTTGCAATGGTTCGTTCAAGCCTCTAACGAACCTCAAAGCCTTCTTCTCCGGTGTATTCACCAACTCTATGCCAAACCTTGCTAATTGATTGAATTTGTTGACATATTCTTTCACCGTGAGATTCCCTTGCTTCAAATTCAAGAACTTCTCCATAAACAGATTCTCTTCCGCCCTTGAGAGAAACTTAGCCCCAAACCTTTGCTTAAAATCTGCCCAAGAGTCAACAGGGCGTTCTCCATTAGTGACCTCCCACCAGAATGAGGCCTCTCCCTTCATTAACCAAGCCGCCAACTTGACTTTCTTTCCCTCTTCCACTTCAAAGATATCTAGCAACTCTTCCACTTCCTTAAGCCAATCTCTAGCCTCTACGAAAGTCTCTGAACCAAGAAAAGGTTTTCCTCCTATAGCCTTGAACTCCTTGCAAACCTTAGCAAAATTATCCACTCTAGGCTGAGGAGGAGGAGCGGTTGTCTCTGGTGTAGTAGCATTGGCCGGACCCGCAGCCGCGGCCCTAGCCTCTTGCAACCTCCTATACCATAGTGGTATAACTAAACCCTCCGGGATGTTAAGATCTTCAGCCATGCTGAAACGAAAGAGGAAAGATTCAAAAAGGAGATTCCGAAAGATAAAGATATGGCTATTGGGGATTATGCTTTTCTTTTTCAAAAACTTTTTCTCTTAGAAGACATGCTTTTAAAAATACTTTCTTCGAAAATACTCTTAGAAAGTAGTTTTTCTCAAAAATTTTATCTGTTCTGGTAACCTCGCTCTGATACCACGTGTAACACCCCACTCCCGCTATGATCACTCACTAAGGGAATGCCATAGCATCGGTGGAGTATTTTAGTGAATATAGAACAGAAAAATTACAACAAGACAGATATAAATAGTACTTGAAATTTTAAAACATCATCTCATAACAGCGGAAGTAAAACATGTCTGGTTACGTCATAAAACCACAATAAAGGTCAAGTACAATATCCATCAAAATAAAGAAGTACATAATCCCACTCTCATACAATAGCCAAACAAAAGAAAAGATAACTGGATAACTGGAGCTTTACATCTATCCAAGCTCCTAAAGACTGGAACAGCAATCCGATCAAGCTCCACTACTGCTAGGATCCACCGTAGGACCTGAGGGTTGGGAAAAAGATAAAAACAACAGGGTCAGACATAAGTCTGAGCGAGTCCTATAACTTTAACAATACAATCGTTAAAGTAACCAGAGAAGACATAAACTGATATACGGTAACATATAGGGATGAATGGCTACCCTAAGCAGTCAACTAAACGAAGATAAAGGATAAAGACGCATCTACCCTCCCTAAGGTAAATTACTAAACTGCACCACACCAGTCGTTCCTAACTTAAAGGTTGATCCCACCCAAGGACTTATAAAATTTACTAATTAGTACCTGCGTACCCCTAGGTGACCAAGTAGGCGCCACGGGGCCCTACAATCCACTAGGTGTACACACTACTTCCCATTCGATCGGCTCCCTAACGTAGATACCCGTGCTGGCCCCACCGTGGGATGTATCATTCCCCAATGTGGCAACCTGATGAAACTAAAGGTGCACGGCTTATATCTACTCGATGCAACAACGGCTTACCTACCAGCCCGGGCCCACTCACGCATATGAAGCCCGTTGGACTTGCGTTGCCACCGCTAACCCGTTTGCCTCTTACAGTCAAGCCCAGTATGCGTGTCCCGTCCTCGACATGGGTCGAGCCCACAAAGATACGTATGGGTTACTGGTTGAAATGGGCCTCCACAAGCTACCCACCTAAGCTTGTCCCTTTTTCTAGTATATCCCACTTAACCCTTTAATCATGTTTTAATTACATGTTCCATTTTGGTTAAGTATTCTAATCGTATTTTCTATTGCCACCCAAGGCAACCACTAGATTTTCTCATGCCACCCGAGGCACCCACTTAACCCCTCATGTCCCTCTACATGCTAATATGGTTAAGTGTTTCTTAATTAATTAATTAAGAACGTAACCTTTGTAAAGACCTCTCACATTAGACTGTCTTTTATGACCGCTGGTTAAGCCGGTTGGGTCCGGGCAGCCTTATGTCATAACAGAGTCTAACCTCGTGTCTTTACATTAATTACGTATTTAGTTTGTGCCTAAGACCTCTCACATTGGGCTAACATTTGTAGCAACTGGTTAAGCCGGTTGGGTCCGGGCAGTTTTACGCTACAACTGAGTCCAACCTCGTGTCTTAGTCAATTAATTACACCTAATTAATCACCCTCATAATTTTATATTAATTATCCCTAATTAATCAAGTTTTCTTAACATGGGTAGACCTAACTTAATAGGTAAATTCCCATGGGGTAGACCTAACTCAATAGGTAAATTCCCAACACATAGTATGGGTACACCTAACCAAATAGGCAAATTCCCATACTATGTTTATTTATTTTGTGTTATGCATAATTATATTAATTTCACACAATCTTATTAACTTATGCATTTAATTACCCCATCGTTCCCACGTAATTTCGTTCATGATATAACACATATAAAAGGTGTCAACTTGCATATGAATGAACATGTTTCAAAGGTGCCATCTTGCATATTAACAAACACATAACTTGCATATGAACTTGCATAACATGTCACATAACTTGCATATAATATGTCACATAACTTACATATTCATTTTGCATAACAAACTTGCATATTAGCTTATAGACTTGCATAATGTGTCATCATGAACTTGCATATTAATAAACATGTAACTTGCATATTTACATACATGTAACTCGCATATTAACAAACATGTAACTTGCATATAAAGAAACATGTAACTTGCATATTTACATACATGTAACTTGCATATTAACAAACATGTAACTTGCATATTTACATACATGTAACTTGCATATTAACAAACATGTAACTTGCATATTTACATACATGTAACTTGCATAGCATATTACCATGAACTTGCATAACATGCATATGATTACATAGCCCACAACTTGCATATTTAGCATCATGCAAACATAACATACATCATATTAAACTTGCATAAGCTTACATACTCAACATGCATAAACATAAGATTAATGCTAACATCATATCATATGATTCAAAGCTCATTAACCCACATACAAAACCATAAATCTCATCACATCTCATCTAATTAGTTTACCAAAAGATCATCAAAGTGATAGAAACTCACAACTAGCAACTTTGAACACCAAATGAAGATGATTAAGATGCTAAGAAGGGATTAGAAGTTGATTAGAGAGTGATTAGTATGCAACCCTCTTCATAAAATTAGTGGAGGCCATGAGAGCTAGCATTTTGCCATAGTTTAGTCACTAGGTTTAATTATGAATGAATTAGGGTAGGTTAGGGTCTTATTTATAGATTAGGCAAGTGTTTTAGGCCATAGGATTAACCCTAGATTCAATCCAAGCCATCAAAGCATGTCTTGGGGAAGAAGTCAAGTGTAGGAACCATCTGGGGCCTTTAGATTAAAGATGGACCATGAGAACCATTCAAATGCAAAATCTGCACTTGAGCGAATCGGCCCACGGGTTGACAGCCAAACACCCTGGATTAACCCCTAGTCGACCCAGCGGGCTCGGGTCGACTTCAAAAATCGGCCGGTTCGGTTATTCCCCTCTCCCAATTCGCTGTTTTGAGCATTTTTGCATATTTATTTATTAAATTTTCAATTATATATATATATATATATATCAATATATATATATATATATATCTACACAACCCATTTCACTTAATTAAGTATACTTTAATTTGGGAATTTTCGTGAAACTTCGCGAGGCCATATCTTGGTCATACGGACTCCGATTTTCGAAAACTCGGACTCTATTTCGCGTATTTTTCCGAGACGAACGCAATGGCATAGCCCGTTTCCCTTGATTCCCATTTTAGAATTAAATTCTGCCTCGATTTATGTTATTACAGGTTATTGAAAATACGGGTTGTTACAAGAGATATTTTTTGTGCGTACAGAGATTTGGATTTGTATTTGAATTGGTGATTGAGAGAATTATTTTTGGCCTTGGCGGTGTTGAGATTACTTTGGTGTCTGCCTTTTTTTTTGCATATTTGCAACATTTTGTTGGCTGGTGGGGACGTAGTCTGAGCTCGTTAACATGGTGTGATAGGGTTAGCCTTGCTGAAACCCATTAAGCAAATATTTATTTTTGGTATCTAACTCATGGTGAGATTTTGATTGAAGGTGCAGTTTTTTTAAAAGAGTTTTATGTTGTGAAGAGAATTTGACTCAAGATAGGGTGTTGCAGATATGTGATTTTGCATCAAGGTGGAGTGTTAAATTTGGTGATACAAAATCGCAAATTGATTGGAACAAATTTGCAAAAAATGAAAAGTAAATACTTTTATATTAGGAATGCATTGATTGCATTTGATGAGTTGGTAGAGAAATAAATGAAGGGATTAATTTCTTCCATCTATGCAAAAGAAACAGATTGATTTACTTTCTATCTTTGCACATTTATTGCTATGGTAATTTTCCTCCATTATATTATTTCCATATGTTGGTAATGTAATTGATGACTCACATGGATTTGCATTGGCTATATATTGAGGGGTAAACTTTATCCTGGCATGGAGCCAGTGATCCCCAATGGTGTCTCTTCATGTTAAGCCTATTTTAGGTTTGGATATGTAAACTTTTATTTTGTAATCTCTTGTAATTCTCTCATATGAAATAAAACATCTCTCTCTCTTTTGGACTGGACGTACACTATCTTATGGAGGATGGTGGAACCAGTATAAATAATGTGTCTCTTTGTTACTCTGTTATAGTTATTTGCTATTTGCTTGATGTAATATAATAATTCCTATCCGATTAGATTGATGTTCAATTGGCAAATCTAGATCCTGTTTATTGTGCTTCCGCATTCACGCAATCTTCTTGCATAACAATTTATAAGGCCGATGGCAACAGACAAAAATAATAATTAAGCACATATAGAACTATGGTAATGAACAAAACAGGTTGAGTACATTAATTGATTATACAAGACATGCATAAGTAACAATTACTCTTTCCCTCTTCGCCCCAAGAGCATTGAGTTGCGAGTATCGATTTTATCATTGCTATCTTGTTAGAAAACCTGTAGAATCACGATATATAAGTAGTTATTTGAAATTTTTTACGACCATGAAACATTCATCTCCATTCGGTTAACGAAGCACATTTTCCTTTACACATGTGAAGATTATACTGATTTAATAACGTAGCTTGCAGTTATTTCATTTGTAAAATCTATATGATTATAGTAGATCATGAACATTTCACAGAATAAATTTCAGAAGTTGTGTATGCAAAGGAAGATGTAATATAGTAAGTTTATTCACACTGATGTCACAACAATGTGATTTACGGAAAATATAATAGAGTATCTAGAAATTGTCTACCAAACAATTTGCATAGAAAATATTTCATAGTTTTAATGTGTTCCCAGTTGAAACCTGCAAGTTAATTTTTCCTAGATATATAAGATCTAGCAAAAAAGAAGAATAGATGGACAGTTGAAACTAATTATATGATTTCATAGGAATGAAATAGGAATTACAGCGTACGGTCACACTCACTGTTAGGGTTCGACGACTTCTAACCAAGACAAACTGTGTGCATCATAATCGTTGGATGATAGGATAAGAACAAAGCGACGATGTCGGCTACAGACGGACCGCGTGGTGAGGAATTAGCGAAGAAGCGATGGACCGAGGCGGGAGTGGAGGGAAGATAGTCAGTCAGTGAAAGACATTGAGATCGGGTGGAAGAGGGCTTGTTATTTCTTTCGACGGACATAAACACAGAGAAGGAAGTCAGGATTTGGGAAAGCCGAAGAATCCGGGGGAGGATGTTATTGCGGTATCAGGACAAATGATTTAATTTTGGAACGCGATGTTTTCTTCTCACAAACTCGGTGGTAAGAAAAAGTGGTAGAACCGTAGAATTGTGCCACGTCGGATCTAAATAGCAGTGAGCATTCCCATGTTAGCTCTACCACATTTTATTTTCTATCAACCATTATCCATCAACTCATCCACCAATCACAGGCATCCATTGTGCTTAAAGATTTCTAATGCTTATATGAACATATGCAAAGGTGTGTATATATGTCCCTATACTAATGCGAAATATCAGGCGGTCTACTGGTTCAGTCGACCTCCTCAATGCAATGTTTGTTAGTGCCATGAATCCGACATGTATGCAAATATTTTTATTATAACATGTAAGTTCTATATGCGTGCGCAGTCATTCATCCAAATGCAACATCCATATGATGATACATTGATACACTCACTTCCATTCATTAAAAGAAGAAAAATGCACACTCATCCATATGCAGTACGAGAGTGACTGAGCCGATCTAGTGCCTAATGTCTGTGTGGGCATTCACGAGCAACCACTAAAAAACACTTACATCCATTAAACATAACATGTCTCAAACACATATTTACATCCATGGGATTCCTACCTAAAGGTTGAAGATTCGATTGATAGGATATACTTAAATGATAGAAACAAGCATGAACAAAAGCTTTGGAAAGGAAGTTAAGAACATACCCTTAAAAAGAAAAGCTTACGAAGCACAAATCTTGTCTTCAGTCTCCTAAGTTGCATCCTCTTGCTTATCTCCCCACTTAACTTTCATCAAGTTGACCTCTCGGTTGCGTAGCTTTTTAACCTCCGATCCAAGAATACGGGTAGGAACTTGTCTAACTTTCGCCTCCCATTCTACCCCTACTTCCTCAAGCGTACTCGGCTCAACTACTTCTACAGTATCATGCATACACTTCTGTAGATGAGAAACATGGAAAACATCATGAACGCCAGACAGTCTCTATGGTAGCTTTACTCTATAGGCAATTTGGCCAATCCTTTCTGTTATGTGAAATGGCCCTACAAATCTTGGTGCCAATTTCCCTATAGATCCAAAGTGAACTACATTCCTTAAAGGTGATACCTTAATGAAAACCATGTCTCCTACATCAAACTCAATGTCAGTCCTTCTAATATCAGCGTAGGACTTTTTCCTGTCCTAAGCTGTCTACATGTGTTCTGCGGATAAGGTCAATCTTATTTGAAGTTTCTCTAATCATATCCGGTCCAAGTAGAAGTCTTTCTGTAGACTTCCACCAACAAGTCGGCGATCTATAGGGTCGTCCATATAATGCTTCGAAGAGTGCCATGCCATACTAGCTTGATAACTGTTGTTGTAGGCGAACTCTACTAAAGGAAGATGCTTTTCCCAAGTACCTCTGAAGTCTAGGATATACAGCCTTAAAAGATCCTCAAGAACTCTATTCACCCTTTTCGTCTATCCATCTGTCCGAGGGTGATAAACGATGCTCAAATACAACCATGTACCTGTTGCTTCTTGCAAACTCCTCCAAAATTCACTAGTGAAAATGGGGTCACGAACACTTATGATACTAGAAGATACTCCATGAAGACGGACTATCTCACGAACGTAAACTATAGCATCCCACCTCTGCTAGGATCACTCACAAAGGGAATGCACTTGTTTTGGAGGAGTGTTATTGAGGTAAACAAACACAGAAATATTACAAGACAGAACATAAATAAAACAGCGGAAGAATCAAAAGATAAATTTCATTACTTTCAAGAAGAGTCGAAACCTTTTACACCCAAAGTACCAAATAGCCAAAGTCATCATTTTCCATTACAACAAATTTTGTCTTGCATAGATAAAGAGGCATAAAACTTAAAACAACAAAAGTAGCTTAATTCCCCGAAGGTAGCAGAAATGCAGCCATAGCATAGCTCAAGATCAAACCGTACATGAGCTAAATCGAAAGCAAGCGAAATCCAAGCTAAGTGCTAAAGTTCCCCCCCCCCCCGAGAACCTAGGGGGAAACGAAAGAAAAGGAGGCGAAAGAAAACGGGTCAGTCATAAAGACTGGTAAGTCCTAGTGACTTTCAGCATAAAAACAGGTAAAGGTAACATGACATGTATAAACTGAAAGTAAACATAAGGATGATGGAAAGATGAGAAAGATAGACTAAGATAGCATGATAATTCAAGTATAAATCAAGTATAGCATCGCATGTTCAGGACTCGCTGCACCAACTATACTAGTATCCCAAACCCATGTCATATATTAACCATGAAATGATCCCTTGGCCCAATATCATGAATGACCCATTACTAGGTCTAACGGAACGATCCATTAATCGATCGGCTCCCTACAAGTTCTAGCTCGTCATGTGTCTGTGTCATACGACCCTATCACGAATGTAGTTACCTGTGCTAGGTCCGCCATAGGGTGTATCAAGCCCTAGGGTGCCAACCACTGACACGAATCAAACATGCACAGTGTAAACCTACTGATGCCCAATGCCTACTTTTTCAACTACGGACTACGTGCACGACCATAGTCCGCCTGAACCTACACTGGCAGCACCAACTCAGCCGTCGTTCTGGTCGCTTATAATCAACCGAGTAATCATGCCCCACCCTGCCTAGTTCCAGGGTACCATGATACATCTAAGTGGGTTACTACTGAAATGGACCGCGTAAATAGGGTTTCCGTCCAGCAGGTTAAGTGTTGTCATTTAAATTCGTGATGTAACCCTTAACAGTCTAGCATGTCAGGTTGGTTAAGTGTTGTCTTTCAATTTCATGACTCAACCCCACTAACAATATGTCAAGCTGGTTAAGTGTTGTCTTTCATATTCATGACTTAACCCTATCCTGTGGAATTAATTCATTAATGCACCCCAACCTCTCACATCAGACCTGTTGTTGTGGTCAATGGATATGGCGGGTGGTTCCGGGCAGAATTACACCACAACTCAGTCTGACCTCGGGTTTCAAGCGCGATATGACCAACTACCCACATTGGATCCTATTTTTTGCAGTCACTGGATTTGCCCGGCGGTTCCGGGCAGAATTACACCGCAAACTCAACCCAACCTCGAGTTGGCCATTTTCAAGTTCATTCTAGTGTCATGTCCATGTTCAAGTTTCATGTCAAGTTCGTGTCAAGTTTCATGGCAAGTTTCATGTCAAGTTCCAACTTACGCCTATTATCAATTTCATGATTGATATTCATAACCAATTCAAGTTTTGCCTAATCTACCCGAATCGTATTCCCATCGCATGTAAACGTGAATCGATCTAAATTACAAGTAGATCCAAATCTAGAAATAAAGGGAATAACATCAAAACTATGATAGGCAAAAAGGACGAGCATAAAGTGATAAAAGGGATTACAAGACTAGCATGGTATAGTTTGAGATAATTGGTTACAGCATCACTGGCATATAGAAAATAATATGACTTCAAATCTAGAATAATAAGGTGATAGTCATGGCATAAGGTGATAGTCCCAAACTTGTAAATAATAGACTGATTCAACATCACAAGCATGATAATGTTATGGACATGAAAGAGTTTGATTTACAACATGAAAAGGTCCAAACTGGTTTTATAGCAATATTCCCAAATGTCAAGATCCAAGATGGAAACTAGGATAGATGTGAATCGATTATCATACTTAAGTCCAATTTCACTTTATCTCATTTCCAAATTACAATTAACAAGTTTAAATCTCAAAGTAACTAGAACTTAAAGATCGTGGAATAAGAAATTGAGATGCAGAAGTCAAGTCTAGAAACTAGTCGTCGAATTATTTGAATCGTTGAATCTTGATTTGATTGCAGTCGAAAATCCCCAATATGCAATTCCTAGCTGTAGTCTTCAAGAAATAGTCTTCGTATTTTAATTTACTTTTAATTTAATTTAGAAGAAGCCATGTCCATCAAGAATTTGTGCAGCATACGGTCAGAGAAGAATAGTGTAAAGAGAATGGGGCAAGGAGGCTGTTTATATAGTATTAGAGTCAAGAATCTGGTCACTAAACGAGTCTAGATACATCAGAATGAACCCAGGCTTGAAACTGGGCTTCAGCACCAGGTCGACCCCCAAGTCGACCATAGGGTCGACCTGGTCCCTGGGAGGTCGACCATAGTGTCGACCCCCAGGTCGACTTGGTCCTGGGCGGGAAAATTCCCGCCCAGTCTGCGCTGGGGTTTGAATTTGAATTTCGAATTCAAATTCGAGCCTTTTTTCTGTTCTAAAAATTATTGAAACTTCAGAGGGTCATATCTCCCTCATACGGACTTCATTTCTCGAAAACTCGGACTCGTTTCCAAGCAGAATTTCGAGACGAACGCAATGGCGCAACCCGTTTCCCTTGATTCTTGTTTTAAAATTTAATTCTGCCTTGATTTATGGTTTTAACATGTTATTAAAATACGGGTTGTTACATTCTCCCCTCCTTAAAGGATTTCGTCCCCGAAATCTTCAAGTTAAGAAGAATGAATTGTATCATCCAATCAACCATCTACTCAAATATCATCCACAAGCAACCATTGTCCTTAAAAGATTTCTAATGTTGTATGAACTTATGCTAGAGTGTGTGTGTATATGTACTTATCTAATGCAAAAGATCAGGCGGTTACTGATTTAGTAGACCTCCTTAATGCAAAATATGTTAGTGTAATGAGTCCAACATGTTGCAAATTCCTAATAAACTTTATAATCTCTACATGAGTGCACAAACATTCATTCATATGCAACATCCAAATGACAACATATCAAATTTCTATCCATATACAAGTATAAGCACTCATGCATATGCAATATGAAATATGTGACTTAGCCGATTTAGTGCCTAATGTGTGTTATGCAACCACGAGCAACCACTTGCAATCATCAACCATAACATGTTTCAATTACATGTTTACATTGGATCGAGAAGATAACAAGACAAACATGGATAGCAAATGAAACACCCCACCTCCGTTAGGGTCACTCTCAAAGGGAATGCCCTAATTTTGGTGGAGGTTTATAAGTACAAGTCACAGATATACAAGACAGATATAAGAACACATATTTGTAAACAGCGGAAGAACAACAAACTTTATTTCATAAAGTCAAATACGTGTTACAACAACATCCTTTCCCAAAAACTTAACATAACACTTTCATAATCTGTCTTGAGTACATTATTTAAAGAAGCATAAATAAAACATAGATAAACTGCAAAAGCCCCATAGTGGATTGTCCAAAGCCATAGTTCAAAACAGGAAAGTCCAAGCAATACATTTCTCTTCTTCAAGCTGGATGTTGAGGTTGGTCAAGCTGCTGTGTTCCCTCCCTGAGGACCTGGGGGGGGGGGGGGAACGGAAGAAAGAAGACGAAAGAAAAGTAGAGTCAGACATAAAGCCTGAGTAAGTCTAGTACTATTTTGTCTATGAATAAAGAACTGGGTATGATAAGTATAAACAAGAAGTGGGCATGCACTATAAACTTGGTTAAGTTGTCTAGGGTCGAATATACTATCGTACCCCATGTTGATCTCTGAACCCATATAAACTAGTTTCCAACTGGCACCCCAAAATCAGGGTGATGTGATCCATTCTATGATGATCGGCTCCTACTCGCATAGTTACATGTGTCTTACGGCCCCCGATGTTGTAGTTACCTATGCTGGTCCCACCATGGGGTGTATCAAGTCCCATAGTGGCAACCCGACACAACCTTAGAGTGCACAGGTATGCTACTGGTGTCCAGTGCCTTATTTTTCTGCGCCGGAGTGTGTGCACGCCCGCACTCCGTTAGAACCTACACTGCTACACCACCGCCGTCGCTTTGACCTCTTACAATCAGCCCAGTAATCGTGCCCCACCCTGCCTAGTTTCAGGGTATCCTGATACACCTTCTAGGGTTACTGCTGAAAAGGGTCCCCCGTTACTAGGTTTTCTATCTCTAGCCAACATGCTAAGTTGGTTAAGTGTTTCCTAACCTAACCCCCACCAGTCCGTTTCGTTTAGCATGTTCCATTTTGATTAAGTCTTTAGTTCACTTAATCCTATCAATCCTGACTCAGCCTTAATTGTCTTATTAAGGCCCTGACTGTGACGACCCGCAACCTCCCCGTAAAGGAAAGCGTCGGATAGTTCGAGAACAAACCACAGCAGAACGCATACAGAAGAACGTTTCATTGTATATTACAACAATGCATCAGATTACAAGAATATACAGAGTATAAATGAATATTACACAGAAATATCAGAGATTTAAATTACATTTAAATACATAGCAGCGGAAAATAATACAATACACAACTAGAATGAGATATACGGATACAAAGCTTTCCGGATATCGTTCCAGCTGTAAACCAGGATCCTGTGAATATAAATCTGCAAAACCAAAACTACTAGCTGCCCGTGTCGAAAATAGGGGCACCCAGAGTTTAGGTTAAAACAATAAACTCCAGGTCAGTCATGTGACTGGTGTGAGAACTAAAACAGTTATTAATCTTTATTTCAAATCATTAGGTAAATCAAGGGACCACGCCGTATAACACGGAACGGGTTTCCTCCCAAGAATACCAGTGCATAAAACCAACAGCGCAATGCTAAATAAAGAAAAATGAAGCTGTTATAAGACCCAGGTCCCATCACACAATGCAACGCAGTCGAGGATAGGGTTTTCCCTTATAACAGCCAAAGAATGCTTGATACGTTTAAAACAAATCATTTGATACTATTATAAGTGCATAGTATATAAAACACTTCAAATCATAAGTATCAATCATAGGCGGCATGAGCGCCCCATCCCACTATGTCGCCATATATAGGATATACAATCAAAACCGCAAAGTCTCGTATTTGGAAATTGGGTTTCCATCTATGAACCGAGGCAAAAGATAGTCCTCAACCGATTCGAGACAATCTAGCCCATGTCTCAGGCAAGCGCGCAGGCAAGCCTTGGATCGTCAGGGCCGGTCCACACGGAGTGGATTATTATGCCTGAACAATACGTCTCCCCACCCTATGGGGTGTAAGTCTGGTCCGTCAGCCGACCAGAATGCATTCGGCCGAAACCGATATAACCGAGGCGCCTCGCAACAGCAACAACCACATAAGTCAAACTCGTCAGGGCGTGTAAAACCACTGACGCCACTTCTAGCTAGAAAGAAACGCATGCCCTCCCTGAGGTCCGTCTCCCGTTTTTGGTTCATACCGGGTGTGAAACACGCGAGGTAAACGTTACACAAAGCTACGCCACAAAGGCCGTGCTTTGATCATCACCACAAGACTTTGCTTTTCAACAGAAGCCTCGATCATTTGCATCTTAGCATGCCACACAGGCAAGCCATCCTATGCAACCGATATCAGTCACACAGAATGAAATCCGATGTCAGACACACAGTCCATTTACAAGTCCGTTCTGGGTCTGAACGAAACCGGAGGCACCTAGTACCCCGCATATCCATCGATCTCCAAGTACGTCTGGACGATCACTAACTGTTTCCATCTTCTTGGGTGTACAGCCCAATCAAGATCATCAGTTATCACCCAAACGACGTGAAGACTTCCGGTCTTCGACCATCGTCTTCATCTTCGACTTATCGTCGTATCAGTTATTCAGAATGGGATAAACCCGGTCTTTCCGAATAACTCGCGTATATATTATAAAAGTGTTACACAAACACAACATACGCCTCATTCCAATTCATTAGTCACTAACCGTAAATTAATCAAGAGAATAATTCCCCAAATATTAACCCCGAAGGCCGAAACCAACATCAGATCAATATCCAGAAAACCATTCTGCTTGGCTAACCGCCAGTTAGTTTCTAAATTTCACATTCAAATCTAATTAAAGATTTAACTATCGCCTGGAGCAAAACTGGTGATACTCCATTCTCGATCTTTTCAATCTAATTAAAGATTCATTAAAACTCCACTTAGTTTTAATCTGTGACTGGGTTAAAGAATCAGTGTCATTTAAAACACGGTTCACGATAAACCCAAAGTCACATCCCATTAATTATCGGGTTAAAGAACAAGTGTTATTTAAAACACTGTTCACGATAAACCCAAAAATCAATATCAATTCAATTCCAATTAAATATCATTTAATTGGTACACTTCATTAAATCTAAATAAAAAGATTTAATCTTTTCTCAACTGGGTTCAAGAACAGTGTTAGTGAAGACACCATTCACGACAAACCCAAATCACATTCGATATTCAATACAAGGCTCTGAATAGAAACTATATCGGCCTATATTCAATATCAAATTCTACGATTAACAAATGTCGTATTGGAAATAACGATATACATATATATCTTTCAAATTTCCATAACAACACCTGTAATATCACGAATTCCAACATCGAAATATTCCGAAGACAATTTCGATTCAAATCCACTCCAATGCAATCATTGGAAATTTTGGTTATTTTCAAAACCATTTCAAATTCAATTTATTTATTTAAAAATAAATAGAATTATAATTCTAGTTCAAAACTAGTTCATTTCGATAAAAATCTATTTTTATCTTTTCAAATATGGAGTTTTTCATCCCAAACTTTCACAAATCATTTCTTATGATTTTACACAAATTATTACTATTTTTAATAATTTTATCAAGGCCCGTACGGTCGATTTCCATTAACGGCCATCGAACTGCACTTACAGCGACCTTTTTCGAATTTGATTTGGACGTATCTCCAAATCCAACCGTTAGATTTCAAATTTCTAACATTCATTAGAAAGCTCTTTTCGATACGAACCCAACGGTTCCGGTTTTAGGAGAATCCGACGGTCGGATCTCCCGTAATGTCCGTTTGAAACAAATGATCGAAATTCGCGAACTGCCGCAGCGCGGCGCGTTCTATTCAGGCCATTATATTATATATATAATATATATAATATATATTTCGTCGATTACTATTTAAAACGAATTATATAAATGGTTTTAAATTCGTTTCAAAAGCAATTTCAACTTCCTTTTCAATTCAAATCAAAATTGAATTCTTCTTTATAAATTCGTTTCAAAATTCATTTCTATTCAATTCAAATTTCAATTCAATTTGAATTCATTTCAATTCGCTTTCAATTCCATTTGAATTCGTTTTCAATTCAATTCATTTCGAAATCGTTTTAAAATTCAATTCATTTCGAAATCGTTTTCAATTCAATTCATTTCGAAATCGTTTTCAATTCAATTCATTTCGAAATCGTTTTCAATTCAATTCATTTCGAAATCGTTTTCAATTCAATTTATTTCGAAATCGCTTTCAATTCAATTTGAATTCGTTTTCAATTCATTTCGAAATCGTTTTCAATTCAATTTATTTCGAAATCGTTTTCAATTCAATTCATTTCGAAATCGTTTTCAATTCAATTCATTTCGAAATCGTTTTCAATTCAATTCATTTCGAAATCGTTTTCAATTCAATTCATTTCGAAATCGTTTTCAATTCAATTCATTTCGAAATCGTTTTCAATTCAATTCATTTCGAAATCGTTTTCAATTCAATTCATTTCGAAATCGTTTTCAATTCAATTCATTTCGAAATCGTTTTCAATTCAATTCATTTCGAAATCGTTTTCAATTCAATTCATTTCGAAATCGTTTTCAATTCAATTCATTTCGAAATCGTTTTCAATTCAATTCATTTCAAAATATTCGATTTCGAAATCACGTTTCAATATTCATTTTAAAATGAATAAAATCGATATAAATATCGTTCACGTCAAAATGGCGTCAATCTAATCCTCACGGCTTCACATATTTCTATTTTCAAATATTCTATTTCAAATATTTCTATTTCAAATATTTCTATTTCAAATATTTCTATTTCAAATATTTCTATTTCAAATATTTCTATTTCAAATATTTCTATTTCAAATATTTCTATTTTTCTCGAAACTGGAATGAGGCCCAATCAATTACCATATAATGTTAATTATATGGATTTTCTACAACACATGTATATATCAACAACGATGAATAATCAACCATCAACCAAAGTGCACTACACTGTATAAGCATCAAATATAGACATTTAACGCTTATAGCAGCTTGTCAATCAATCGATCGACATATTTAATAAATCAGGATGAGTGAACTTCAAATTTCATCCTAACACCCGTGTGGGGTTTCAAACAATCAAACACATATTTTATTTGTGCAGTTAGGCGATGTGTAAAATTTATCGACCCAATCAACGTCATTCAAATAGGTGTACATAAACAAACCGTCTGGTTTGTAAATGAATATTTATTTATTCACATTCACGTTAAAAATTATATTTTTAACGATAACACATTTTATTTTAACATATGAATTTATATTCAGTTCATTCGTTAAATAAAATGCTAATTTTATTTTTCTAACTTATTTTAGAAAATTTCGGCGGCATAACGGCACGATACTAGAAACGGGACAAGGCCTAGCCTTATCCCCGGTCTAGTGAAGGCCCACGCCATTCACACATCAATCAAATCAATTCGTTATGCAAACCACAAACTTTGGAGTAAGGGTCTAACCTAGCCTTACTCCTTCGCCTTATAACGGCGCACGTCTAATCCTAACCAATTTATCGATTCGATTTTTCACACCACAAACCACATTCAAACCAATATCACAATCAATCACCAAACAGTCAAACAAACAAGTCCATGGTCTGTGGACGGGTGTCGGGTGCTACTAAGCACCGTCTGCATCCTAGTATATATATAACTAGAAAAATAAATTGAAAGGTGAGAAATTCTCACCAATAGCTATCCAACTTCAAGACTCTTCTTAATAGAAATCTTCGCCTATTGTCGCTTTCGCCCGTATCCTCTACATATGTAAAAATAGAATTTTTACTATGCTACTCAATATGTAAAAATCGAATTTTGACTTCGCTATTCAATATATAAAAATATGATTTTTACTTTGACTTTCAACATATAAAAATATGATTTTTATTTCGACTTTCAACACATAAAAATATGATTTTTACTTTTGCTTTCACCATATAAAAATATGATTTTTACTTTGCTTGAAAGTTCAAACCTTTCTTCCCATGTTAAAGCTTTTACCTTTAAAACTAAATCAGTTTTTATTTTTTTTTTTATAAAATTCAGTTTTTATCCTTTATTTCAAAAACCAGTTTTTATTTCTAAAAAAAATTCAGTTTTAATACTTTATAAAAAAAATCCAGTTTTATACTTTATAAAAATTTCAGTTTTTAATACTTTATAAATAAATCAGTTTTTTTTTCTATGTTTTAAAATTCAGGTTTTTAAAATGCTTTTAAAAATTCCAGTTTTTAATACTTTTTAAAAATTCCTGTTTTATTACTTTTAAAAATTCCTTTTAAAAATATTCAGTTTTATACCTTTAAAAATATTTAGTTTTTTACTTTTAAACATTTTCAGTTTTTATTTTTAAAACAAAATCATTATTAAAATCGGTTTTTAAAAAAAATAAAAAAAAAATAATAATAATAAAATAAACAGAAATTCTTACTGAGAGGGGGGGGGAGGTCTTCGCAGTTCGTCGGCGGCTTGGGTCTTCGATCGGTGGTGGCAGGAGGGGCTGCTTCGAGGGGGGGGGGGGGGGGTGGCGCGGCTTCTTCGTCGGCGTCGAGGGCTTCAAGGGGAGGCGCTCGGTTGTTTTCACGAGGGGGGGTTCACCTGAGAGGGCGGCGGAGGAGTTGTCGGAGATGGGGGGAGCAGCGCCTCGCGCGATGTGGCTCCGTCGAGCGGTTTTAGGGCTCCGCCCTCTTTTTTTTTTTATTCTGAAATTTAATTTTTTGAACGGGGGGGGGGCCTGGAGGATAAAAGAGAAAGATATTTTTTTTTTTTTTATTAATTTAATTGCATAAAGTTGACTTTTACCTAAGACCTCGAAACGAGGCCCACCGCCTGTCGTCCATAGCGAATTACCCCCATTCCGAACACAATGGGATATGTATCGTAAGCTGATTCGACCGTTTGAATCAGTTTCCGTTAAATTTACATTTAAATCACTATATTGAATTTTAAACGTACATTTCAAATTACCGGGGTCACATAATAACTCTATAAATTGCAGAAAAATATTTTCTAGCTTCGTATTGACGATACGGTCCTAACAAAACTAGTTTCGTCGAATTCTGAGACTGTTTGAAAAATGGCCAATTTCCAGTCGATTAAAATCAACTGAAACTGGTCAAACGCGTTTTCCTTTGCCACGCTCACATATTGATTCGAAAAATTATGAAATTTGGAATCTAGCAATAACTTTACACTGCGAATCCAACAAAACTGGTTTCGTCGAAATCCGAGGTCGTTTGCAAAATGGCTATTTTTAAGGGCCATATATTATATTAAAATATATATAAATTCCACAGCGACTATTTCTAATTTTCAACTGGACATATCTTATCATTTCTAAGATGAAATCTCAGTTTGTTAACTTCGTTACAAAGATATAGTTATACAGATTCAAATATTTCTTGTTTCGTTCAATTCTGACTTATATTGAATTCTGTATATTCATTTGAAATTAGAAATCGAATTTTCGAACTACCGCGCCATTTTCAATTCCTTTTATAATTATATATAAATATTTATATTCTAACGACGACGCGTATAATATATACGTTCGATTTATATTCTAAATAAATTTCTCGTCGATATTATTTAAAATAATTCATTTTAAATAATCAAAATTCACTAAAATTGCCAAAATAAAAATTTTAAACTGGCCCAGAATTTACGGGTTGTTACAATCTCCCCCACTTAAAACTTTTCGTCCCCGAAAAGGAACAAAGTCGAAAGTGGTTTGATAATTCAACTCTACGCTCGATCTGGCTTCCATTCTCTAACTCTTCAGTTTCTGAGAATTTTCAAAATTTCAAAAATTTGGCTAACACCCTAAATTTTCGAAAAATTTCGCCATAACCTCCCCTGCACCGGGAGCATCGGGGAATTTCAAATAGCTTCCCCGGTCCTTCAGATCTCAAAAAGAAAAAGAAAAAGCCAAGCGGCTAGCCAATAGGCCCACAAAATCATCATCACCCAAACAAAACAGGAAATTATGTAGTAAACATGTACCTATTTGTCAGGCAAACAAATTTTATTCTCTGCTCTAGCCTCCTTGCTATGACCTGTTCAATGATATATATGTATATGCAAGCAAATGCAACTAATTCTCAATACAATTCAATATTGGGTTCAATTAGGCTAATGGTTCAAAATTAGCAAACAACTAAACAAACAACACAAACATCAATCAATTAGTGAATTAGAATTTCAAATTCATAATTTTGATACATATACAAAAAATCATGTTTTTGATACCAATTCACAACAATGTGTTCCTAACTATATAAGTTTTGGTTCTCACACCAGTCTAATGGAAATATATAGATATCACACCTTCGAAACACGAACATAAATACTGATGATGCACGTGCTATCATCAGTACCTTCTCCGGGCGACTAGAGTGTGATTCTATATCTATCCAGTATATTAAAACTTCGAATACACGCGGATCAGACGTATATGCAAAATCTATATATACTGGATTGTCCACATCAATATAAATAAATAATCCAATACGAATAATTGATTTAAATTTTCAAAACAAAATTTGTTTTCACTTTAAAAATTTACTCTTCACACTCGTTCTAGGACACTACTGATCCCATCTCTAACGAGTCATTCTCATTGGATATTACTAATCCAATATCTGATGAATTCTTCCGTATGGTTCTAATGTGTCTTGTTCTCTAGCTTTGTAAACCAAAGCTCTGATACCAAATGTGACGACCCGCAACCTCCCCGTAAAGGAAAGCGTCGGATAGTTCGAGAACAAACCACAGCAGAACGCATACAGAAGAACGTTTCATTGTATATTACAACAATGCATCAGATTACAAGAATATACAGAGTATAAATGAATATTACACAGAAATATCAGAGATTTAAATTACATTTAAATACATAGCAGCGGAAAATAATACAATACACAACTAGAATGAGATATACGGATACAAAGCTTTCCGGATATCGTTCCAGCTGTAAACCAGGATCCTGTGAATATAAATCTGCAAAACCAAAACTACTAGCTGCCCGTGTCGAAAATAGGGGCACCCAGAGTTTAGGTTAAAACAATAAACTCCAGGTCAGTCATGTGACTGGTGTGAGAACTAAAACAGTTATTAATCTTTATTTCAAATCATTAGGTAAATCAAGGGACCACGCCGTATAACACGGAACGGGTTTCCTCCCAAGAATACCAGTGCATAAAACCAACAGCGCAATGCTAAATAAAGAAAAATGAAGCTGTTATAAGACCCAGGTCCCATCACACAATGCAACGCAGTCGAGGATAGGGTTTTCCCTTATAACAGCCAAAGAATGCTTGATACGTTTAAAACAAATCATTTGATACTATTATAAGTGCATAGTATATAAAACACTTCAAATCATAAGTATCAATCATAGGCGGCATGAGCGCCCCATCCCACTATGTCGCCATATATAGGATATACAATCAAAACCGCAAAGTCTCGTATTTGGAAATTGGGTTTCCATCTATGAACCGAGGCAAAAGATAGTCCTCAACCGATTCGAGACAATCTAGCCCATGTCTCAGGCAAGCGCGCAGGCAAGCCTTGGATCGTCAGGGCCGGTCCACACGGAGTGGATTATTATGCCTGAACAATACGTCTCCCCACCCTATGGGGTGTAAGTCTGGTCCGTCAGCCGACCAGAATGCATTCGGCCGAAACCGATATAACCGAGGCGCCTCGCAACAGCAACAACCACATAAGTCAAACTCGTCAGGGCGTGTAAAACCACTGACGCCACTTCTAGCTAGAAAGAAACGCATGCCCTCCCTGAGGTCCGTCTCCCGTTTTTGGTTCATACCGGGTGTGAAACACGCGAGGTAAACGTTACACAAAGCTACGCCACAAAGGCCGTGCTTTGATCATCACCACAAGACTTTGCTTTTCAACAGAAGCCTCGATCATTTGCATCTTAGCATGCCACACAGGCAAGCCATCCTATGCAACCGATATCAGTCACACAGAATGAAATCCGATGTCAGACACACAGTCCATTTACAAGTCCGTTCTGGGTCTGAACGAAACCGGAGGCACCTAGTACCCCGCATATCCATCGATCTCCAAGTACGTCTGGACGATCACTAACTGTTTCCATCTTCTTGGGTGTACAGCCCAATCAAGATCATCAGTTATCACCCAAACGACGTGAAGACTTCCGGTCTTCGACCATCGTCTTCATCTTCGACTTATCGTCGTATCAGTTATTCAGAATGGGATAAACCCGGTCTTTCCGAATAACTCGCGTATATATTATAAAAGTGTTACACAAACACAACATACGCCTCATTCCAATTCATTAGTCACTAACCGTAAATTAATCAAGAGAATAATTCCCCAAATATTAACCCCGAAGGCCGAAACCAACATCAGATCAATATCCAGAAAACCATTCTGCTTGGCTAACCGCCAGTTAGTTTCTAAATTTCACATTCAAATCTAATTAAAGATTTAACTATCGCCTGGAGCAAAACTGGTGATACTCCATTCTCGATCTTTTCAATCTAATTAAAGATTCATTAAAACTCCACTTAGTTTTAATCTGTGACTGGGTTAAAGAATCAGTGTCATTTAAAACACGGTTCACGATAAACCCAAAGTCACATCCCATTAATTATCGGGTTAAAGAACAAGTGTTATTTAAAACACTGTTCACGATAAACCCAAAAATCAATATCAATTCAATTCCAATTAAATATCATTTAATTGGTACACTTCATTAAATCTAAATAAAAAGATTTAATCTTTTCTCAACTGGGTTCAAGAACAGTGTTAGTGAAGACACCATTCACGACAAACCCAAATCACATTCGATATTCAATACAAGGCTCTGAATAGAAACTATATCGGCCTATATTCAATATCAAATTCTACGATTAACAAATGTCGTATTGGAAATAACGATATACATATATATCTTTCAAATTTCCATAACAACACCTGTAATATCACGAATTCCAACATCGAAATATTCCGAAGACAATTTCGATTCAAATCCACTCCAATGCAATCATTGGAAATTTTGGTTATTTTCAAAACCATTTCAAATTCAATTTATTTATTTAAAAATAAATAGAATTATAATTCTAGTTCAAAACTAGTTCATTTCGATAAAAATCTATTTTTATCTTTTCAAATATGGAGTTTTTCATCCCAAACTTTCACAAATCATTTCTTATGATTTTACACAAATTATTACTATTTTTAATAATTTTATCAAGGCCCGTACGGTCGATTTCCATTAACGGCCATCGAACTGCACTTACAGCGACCTTTTTCGAATTTGATTTGGACGTATCTCCAAATCCAACCGTTAGATTTCAAATTTCTAACATTCATTAGAAAGCTCTTTTCGATACGAACCCAACGGTTCCGGTTTTAGGAGAATCCGACGGTCGGATCTCCCGTAATGTCCGTTTGAAACAAATGATCGAAATTCGCGAACTGCCGCAGCGCGGCGCGTTCTATTCAGGCCATTATATTATATATATAATATATATAATATATATTTCGTCGATTACTATTTAAAACGAATTATATAAATGGTTTTAAATTCGTTTCAAAAGCAATTTCAACTTCCTTTTCAATTCAAATCAAAATTGAATTCTTCTTTATAAATTCGTTTCAAAATTCATTTCTATTCAATTCAAATTTCAATTCAATTTGAATTCATTTCAATTCGCTTTCAATTCCATTTGAATTCGTTTTCAATTCAATTCATTTCGAAATCGTTTTAAAATTCAATTCATTTCGAAATCGTTTTCAATTCAATTCATTTCGAAATCGTTTTCAATTCAATTCATTTCGAAATCGTTTTCAATTCAATTCATTTCGAAATCGTTTTCAATTCAATTTATTTCGAAATCGCTTTCAATTCAATTTGAATTCGTTTTCAATTCATTTCGAAATCGTTTTCAATTCAATTTATTTCGAAATCGTTTTCAATTCAATTCATTTCGAAATCGTTTTCAATTCAATTCATTTCGAAATCGTTTTCAATTCAATTCATTTCGAAATCGTTTTCAATTCAATTCATTTCGAAATCGTTTTCAATTCAATTCATTTCGAAATCGTTTTCAATTCAATTCATTTCGAAATCGTTTTCAATTCAATTCATTTCGAAATCGTTTTCAATTCAATTCATTTCGAAATCGTTTTCAATTCAATTCATTTCGAAATCGTTTTCAATTCAATTCATTTCGAAATCGTTTTCAATTCAATTCATTTCGAAATCGTTTTCAATTCAATTCATTTCAAAATATTCGATTTCGAAATCACGTTTCAATATTCATTTTAAAATGAATAAAATCGATATAAATATCGTTCACGTCAAAATGGCGTCAATCTAATCCTCACGGCTTCACATATTTCTATTTTCAAATATTCTATTTCAAATATTTCTATTTCAAATATTTCTATTTCAAATATTTCTATTTCAAATATTTCTATTTCAAATATTTCTATTTCAAATATTTCTATTTCAAATATTTCTATTTTTCTCGAAACTGGAATGAGGCCCAATCAATTACCATATAATGTTAATTATATGGATTTTCTACAACACATGTATATATCAACAACGATGAATAATCAACCATCAACCAAAGTGCACTACACTGTATAAGCATCAAATATAGACATTTAACGCTTATAGCAGCTTGTCAATCAATCGATCGACATATTTAATAAATCAGGATGAGTGAACTTCAAATTTCATCCTAACACCCGTGTGGGGTTTCAAACAATCAAACACATATTTTATTTGTGCAGTTAGGCGATGTGTAAAATTTATCGACCCAATCAACGTCATTCAAATAGGTGTACATAAACAAACCGTCTGGTTTGTAAATGAATATTTATTTATTCACATTCACGTTAAAAATTATATTTTTAACGATAACACATTTTATTTTAACATATGAATTTATATTCAGTTCATTCGTTAAATAAAATGCTAATTTTATTTTTCTAACTTATTTTAGAAAATTTCGGCGGCATAACGGCACGATACTAGAAACGGGACAAGGCCTAGCCTTATCCCCGGTCTAGTGAAGGCCCACGCCATTCACACATCAATCAAATCAATTCGTTATGCAAACCACAAACTTTGGAGTAAGGGTCTAACCTAGCCTTACTCCTTCGCCTTATAACGGCGCACGTCTAATCCTAACCAATTTATCGATTCGATTTTTCACACCACAAACCACATTCAAACCAATATCACAATCAATCACCAAACAGTCAAACAAACAAGTCCATGGTCTGTGGACGGGTGTCGGGTGCTACTAAGCACCGTCTGCATCCTAGTATATATATAACTAGAAAAATAAATTGAAAGGTGAGAAATTCTCACCAATAGCTATCCAACTTCAAGACTCTTCTTAATAGAAATCTTCGCCTATTGTCGCTTTCGCCCGTATCCTCTACATATGTAAAAATAGAATTTTTACTATGCTACTCAATATGTAAAAATCGAATTTTGACTTCGCTATTCAATATATAAAAATATGATTTTTACTTTGACTTTCAACATATAAAAATATGATTTTTATTTCGACTTTCAACACATAAAAATATGATTTTTACTTTTGCTTTCACCATATAAAAATATGATTTTTACTTTGCTTGAAAGTTCAAACCTTTCTTCCCATGTTAAAGCTTTTACCTTTAAAACTAAATCAGTTTTTATTTTTTTTTTTATAAAATTCAGTTTTTATCCTTTATTTCAAAAACCAGTTTTTATTTCTAAAAAAAATTCAGTTTTAATACTTTATAAAAAAAATCCAGTTTTATACTTTATAAAAATTTCAGTTTTTAATACTTTATAAATAAATCAGTTTTTTTTTCTATGTTTTAAAATTCAGGTTTTTAAAATGCTTTTAAAAATTCCAGTTTTTAATACTTTTTAAAAATTCCTGTTTTATTACTTTTAAAAATTCCTTTTAAAAATATTCAGTTTTATACCTTTAAAAATATTTAGTTTTTTACTTTTAAACATTTTCAGTTTTTATTTTTAAAACAAAATCATTATTAAAATCGGTTTTTAAAAAAAATAAAAAAAAAATAATAATAATAAAATAAACAGAAATTCTTACTGAGAGGGGGGGGGAGGTCTTCGCAGTTCGTCGGCGGCTTGGGTCTTCGATCGGTGGTGGCAGGAGGGGCTGCTTCGAGGGGGGGGGGGGGGGTGGCGCGGCTTCTTCGTCGGCGTCGAGGGCTTCAAGGGGAGGCGCTCGGTTGTTTTCACGAGGGGGGGTTCACCTGAGAGGGCGGCGGAGGAGTTGTCGGAGATGGGGGGAGCAGCGCCTCGCGCGATGTGGCTCCGTCGAGCGGTTTTAGGGCTCCGCCCTCTTTTTTTTTTTATTCTGAAATTTAATTTTTTGAACGGGGGGGGGGCCTGGAGGATAAAAGAGAAAGATATTTTTTTTTTTTTTATTAATTTAATTGCATAAAGTTGACTTTTACCTAAGACCTCGAAACGAGGCCCACCGCCTGTCGTCCATAGCGAATTACCCCCATTCCGAACACAATGGGATATGTATCGTAAGCTGATTCGACCGTTTGAATCAGTTTCCGTTAAATTTACATTTAAATCACTATATTGAATTTTAAACGTACATTTCAAATTACCGGGGTCACATAATAACTCTATAAATTGCAGAAAAATATTTTCTAGCTTCGTATTGACGATACGGTCCTAACAAAACTAGTTTCGTCGAATTCTGAGACTGTTTGAAAAATGGCCAATTTCCAGTCGATTAAAATCAACTGAAACTGGTCAAACGCGTTTTCCTTTGCCACGCTCACATATTGATTCGAAAAATTATGAAATTTGGAATCTAGCAATAACTTTACACTGCGAATCCAACAAAACTGGTTTCGTCGAAATCCGAGGTCGTTTGCAAAATGGCTATTTTTAAGGGCCATATATTATATTAAAATATATATAAATTCCACAGCGACTATTTCTAATTTTCAACTGGACATATCTTATCATTTCTAAGATGAAATCTCAGTTTGTTAACTTCGTTACAAAGATATAGTTATACAGATTCAAATATTTCTTGTTTCGTTCAATTCTGACTTATATTGAATTCTGTATATTCATTTGAAATTAGAAATCGAATTTTCGAACTACCGCGCCATTTTCAATTCCTTTTATAATTATATATAAATATTTATATTCTAACGACGACGCGTATAATATATACGTTCGATTTATATTCTAAATAAATTTCTCGTCGATATTATTTAAAATAATTCATTTTAAATAATCAAAATTCACTAAAATTGCCAAAATAAAAATTTTAAACTGGCCCAGAATTTACGGGTTGTTACACTGACCTCTCACATTAGACAGGTATTGTTGTGGCTGCCTGTTGCCGGTTGGTTCCGGGCAGTCTTACGCCACAACTCAGTCTAACCTCGTGTAACAACCCGTAAAATCTGGGCCAGTTTAAAATTTTTATTTTGGCCATTTTAGCGAATTTAGATTATTTAAAATGAATTATTTTAAATAATATCGACGAGAAATTTATTTTGAATATATTCGAACGTATATATTATACGCGTCGTCGTTAGAATATAAATAATTATATATAATTATAAATAGAATTGAAAATGGCGCGGTAGTTCGATAATTCGATTTCAAACTTCAATTGAATGTACCGGGTGCAAAACAATCCGGATTTTAGTGAAACCAAAAATAATGGAATCTAATAGTGAATATCTTTCCAACGAACCCGAATGATCAAAATTTCTTAGCGGGAATCAAAAGATATGTCCAGTTGAAAATTCTGAATAGTCGCTATGGAATTCAGGCCCTTAAAAATGGACATTTTGCAAACGACCTCGGATTTCGACGAAACCAGTTTTGTTGGGTCCGTGATGTAAAGTTATTGCTAGATTTCAAATTTCATAATTTTTCGAATCAATATGTGAGCGTGGCAAAGGAAAACGCGTTTGACCAGTTTCAGTTGATTTTAATCGACTGGAAATTGGCCATTTTTCTAACGGTCTCAGATTTCGACGAAACTAGTTTTGTTAGGACCGTATCGTCAATACGAAGCTAGAAAATATTTTTCTAGAATTTTTAAAGTTAGTATGTGACCCCGGTAAATTGAAATGTACGTTTAAAATTGAATATATAGATTTATACATTAATTTCAGCGAAAACTGAGCGTAACAGCCGAACTGGCTTATGAAACATATCCCATTGTATTCGGAATGGGGGTAATTAGCTAGGGACGACAGTCATTGGGCCTCGTTCGGAGATCGAAATTTAAAGTTACTTTATGGAGAAATTAATTATTTAAATAATTAAAATATTATATAACCCCCTTGAGCTCTCTCTTTCCTCACAAGTCAAACCACGGTCAAAATATAAAAAAAAAAAAAAAAAAAAAAAAACCCCTTCCAGTTTCAGATCGCGACGCCTCTTCCTCCCCCTTGCTGACGCCGACGATGGACCGCCGCTCCCCCCTAAAGTCGCGCCTTCCTCTCCCCTCTAGCTCATCTCCTTCCTCCCTTCGAATCGAAGACGAAAACGCCAGAGCTTTCCCCCCCCACAGTGATGACCGCCGACGAACTGAAGGCCGCCCCAACCCTCCGCCTCCTCCTGCCGCCGACCCAGAGCCACCCGAAGCCTCTCCGATGGTGGTGAACCCCCCCCTTTCGAACTGTAAGTTTTTACTTTATTTATAAAACTGATTTTTACTTAATTTATAAAACTGATTTTGTTAATATTAAAAACCGATTTTTATGTTTTTAAAATTCTGATTTTAGGTAGGTTTAAAACTGAATTTTATTTTAGGTTTAAGACTGAATTTTATTTTAGATTAGAAAACTGATTTTTAAATGATTTTTAAACTGAATTTTTAAATAAGGCAAAAACTGTATTTTTATTTTTTAAGTTATGAAAAAACTGCATTTTTATGAAAGCGAAAAACTGATTTTATTTTGAACTTTAAAATAGGAAAAAAAGTTTAATCTTTTAGTAGAAAAAGATTTGAACTTGCAAAAGAAAAAAAATTCGATTTTTATATATTGAATAGCGAAGTCAAAATTCGATTTTATATATTGAATAGCATAGTAAAAATTCGATTTTTACATATGTAGTGGCTACGGGCAGCGAAGATGACGAAGATGCGATAGCGATGAAGATTTCTATCAATGAAGTGCCGTGGAGCTAGGATAGCTAATCGGTGAGAATTTCTCACCTTTCTATTTATTTTCTAGTTATATATATATACTAGGATGCAGACGGTGCTTAGTAGCACCCGACACAATCGTCCACAGACCATGGACTTGTTTGTTTGACAGTTTGGTGATTGATTGCGATATTGTTTGAATGTGGTTTGTGGTGTGAAAAATCGAATCGATAAATTGGTTAGGATTAGACGTGCGCCGTTATAAGGCGAAGGAGTAAGGCTAGGTTAGATCCTTACTCCAAAGTTTGCGGTTTGCATAACGAATTGATTTGATTGATGTGTGAATGGCGTGGGCCTTCACTAGACCGGGGATAAGGCTAGGCCTTGTCCCGTTTCTAGTATCGTGCCGTTATGCCGCCGAAATTTTCTAAAACATGTTAGAAAAATAAAAATATCATTTTATTGAATAAATGAATTGAATAGAAATTCATAGGTTGAAATAAAATGTTTTATCGTTAAAAATATAATTTTTAACGTGAATATGAAAATAGTGAAGTGAATAAATAAATATTCATTTACAAACCAGATGGTTTGTTTATGTACACTTATTTGAATGATATTGATTGGGTCGATAAATTTCACACATCGCCCAACTGCACAAATAAAATCTGTGTTTGATTGTTTGAAACCCCACACGGGTGTTAGGATGAAATATGCAGTTCACTCATCCTGATTGATTAAATATGTCGATCGATTGATTGACAGGCTGTTATAAGCGTTGAATATCTGTATTTGATGCTTATGCAGTGTAGTGCACTTTGGTTGATGGTTGATTATTTTTCAATGCTATGATATACATGTGTTGTATGAAAATCCATATAATTAACTTTATATGGTAATTGATTGGGCCTCATTCCAATTTGAAAAATAAAGAATATTATAAAATAAAAGTTCATGTGTTGACAGTACTCATTCATTGAGATTGGTCATGTGTTGAACGAAATATTTTGATAATAACAACTATTTTGAAAAAGAAATATTTGAAATAGAATATTTGAAAATAGAAATTTATGAAGCCGTGTATGGACGCCATTTTGACGTGAACGATATTTATATCGAATTGAAAACGATTTCGAAATGAAATGAATTGAAAACGATTTCGAAATGAATTGAATTGAAAACGATTTCGAAATGAATTGAATTGAAAACGATTTCGAAATGAAATAAATTGAAAACGATTTCGAAATGAAATGAATTGAAAACGATTTCGAAATGAATTGAATTGAAAACGATTTCGAAATGAAATGAATTGAAAACGATTTCGAAATGAATTGAATTGAAAACGAATTCAAATGGAATAGAAAGCGAATTGAAATGAATTCAAATTGAATTGAAATTCGAATTGAATAGAAATGAATTTTAAAACGAATTTATAGAGAAGAATTCAATTTTGATTTGAATTGAAATGGAAGTTGAAAATGTTTTTGAAACGAATTCAAAACTATTTATATAATTCGTTTTAAATAGAAATCGACGAAATATATATTATATATATTATATATAATATAATGGCCTGAATAGAACGCGCCGCGCCGCGGCAGTTCGCGAATTTCGACCATTTATTTCAAACGGACATTACAGGAGATCCGACCGTCGGATTCTCCTAAAACCGGAACCGTTGGGTTCGTATCGAAAAGAGCTTTCTAATTAATGTTAGAAATTTGAAATCTAACGGTTGGATTTGGAGATACGTCCAAATCAAATTCGAAAAAGGTCGTTGTAAGTGCAGTTCGATGGCCATTGTTGGAAATCGACTGTACGGGCCTTGATAAAATTATTAAAAATAGTAATAATTTGTGTAAAATCATAAGAAATGATTTGTGAAAGTTTGGGGTGAAAATCTCCATATTTGAAAAGATAAAAAAATGGATTTTTATCGAAATGAACTAGTTTTGAACTAGAATTATAATTCTATTTATTTTTAAATAAATAAATTGAATTTGAAATGGTTTTGAAAATAACCAAAATTTCCAATGATTGCATTGGAGTGGATTTGAATCGAAATTGTCTTCGGAATATTTCGATGTTGGAATTCGTGACATTACAGGTGTTGTTATGGAAATTTGAAAGATATATATTTGTATCGTTATTTCCAATACGACATTTGTTAGTCGTAGAATTCGATATTGAATATAAGCCGATATATTTTCTATTCAGAGCCTTGTATTGAATATCGAATGTGATTTGGGTTTGTCGTGAATGGTGTCTTCACTAACACTGTTCTTGAACCCAGTTGAGAAAAGATTAAATCTTTTTATTTAGATTTAATGAAGTGTACCAATTAAATGATATTTAATTGGAATTGAATTGGTATTGATTTTTGGGTTTATCGTGAACAGTGTTTTAAATAACACTTGTTCTTTAACCCGATAATTAATGGAATGTGATTTTGGGTTTATCGTGAATCGTGTTTTAAATGACACTGATTCTTTAACCCAGATAATGATTAAAACTAAGTGGAGTTTTAATGAATCTTTAATTAGATTGAAAAGATCGAGAATGGAGTATCACCAGTTTTGCTCCAGGCGATAGATAAATCTGTAATTAGATTTGAATGTGAAATTTAGAAACTAACTGGCGGTTAGCCAAGCAGAATGGTTTTCTGGATATTGATCTGATGTTGGTTTCGGCCTTCGGGGTTAATATTTGGGGAATTATTCTCTTGATTAATTTACGGTTAGTGACTAATGAATTGGAATGAGGCGTATGTTGTGTTTGTGTAACACTTATTTAAAATATACGCGAGTTATTCGGAAAGACCGGGTTTATCCCATTCTGAGTAACTGATACGACGATAAGTCGAAGACGAAGACGATGGTCGAAGACCGGAGGTCTTCACGTCGTTTGGGTGATAACTGATGATCTTGATTGGGCTGTACACCCAAGAAGATGGAAACAGTTAGTGATCGTCCAGACGTACTTGGAGATCGATGGATATGCGGGGTACTAGGTGCCTCCGGTTTCGTTCAGACCCAGAACGGACTTGTAAATGGACTGTGTGTCTGACATCGGATTTCATTCTGTGTGACTGATATCGGTTGCATAGGATGGCTTGCCTGTGTGGCATGCTAAGATGCAAATGATCAAGGCTTCTGTTGAAAAGCAAAGTCTTGTGGTTGATGATCAAAGCACGACCTTTGTGGCGTAGCTTTGTGTAACGTTTGATTCGCGAGTTTCACACCCGGTATGAATCAAAAACGGGAGACGGACCTCAGGGAGGGCATGCGTTTCTTTCTAGTTAGAAGTGGCGTCAGTGGTTTTACACGCCCTGACGAGTTTGACTTATGTTGTTGTTGCTGTTGCGAGGCGCCTCGGTTATATCGGTTTCGGCCGAATGCATTCTGGTCGGCTGACGGACCAGACTTACACCCCATAGGGTGGGGAGACGTATTGTTCAGGCATAATAATCCACTCCGTGTGGACCGGCCCTGACGATCCAAGGGGCAGTTGCGGCTGTTCCTGAGGGGCGGGCTAGAGCGTCTCGAATCGGTTGAGGATCTTGCCCCTAGCCTCGGTTCATAGATGGAAACCCAATTTCCAAATACGTGACATTTGCGGTTTTATTTGTAAACCTATATATGGCGACATAGTGGTATGGGGCATTCATGCCGCCTATGATTGATACTTATGATTTGAAGTTGTTTTATACTCTATGCACTTATAATAGTATCAAATGATTTGTTTTAAACGTATCAAGCATTCTTTGGCTGTTATAAGGGAAAACCCTATCCTCGACTGCGTTGCATTGTGTGATGGGACCTGGGTCTTATAACAGCTTCATTTTTCTTTATTTAGCATTGCGTTGTTTGTCTTATGCACTGGTATTCTTGGGAGGAAACCCGTTCCGTGTTATACGGCGTGGTCCCTTGTTTTACCTAGCTTTGAAAATAAAGATTTATAACTGCTTTAGTTCTCACACCAGTCACATGACTGACCTGGAGTTTATTGTTTTGACCTAAACTCTGGGTGCCCTTATTTTGACACGGGCAGCTAGTAGTTTTGGTTTTGCAGATTTATATTCACAGGATCCTGGTTTACGACTGGAACGATATCCGGGAAGCTTTGTATCCGTATATCTCATTCTAGTTGTGTATTGTATTATTTTCCGCTGCTATGTATTTAAATGTAATTTAAATCTCTGATATTTCTGTGTAATATTCTTTTATACTCTGTATATTCTTGTAATCTGATGCATTGTTGTTATATACAATGAAATGTTCTTCTATATGCGTTCTGTTGTGGTTTGTTCTCGAACTATCCGACGCTTTCCTTTACGGGGAAGTTACGGGTCTTCACAGTTGGTATCAGAGCTTTGGTTTACAAAGCAGAGAACAAGACACATTAGAACCGTACGAAGGAATTCATCAGATATTGGATTAGTAATATCCAATGGAATGACTCGTTAGAGATGGGATCAGTAGTATCCTAGAACGAGTGTGAAGAGTATATTTTTAAAATGAAAACGATTTTTGATTTGAAAATTTAAATCAATTATTCGTATTTGATTATTTATTTTATATTGATTAGGACAATCCAAAATATAAAGATTTTTGCGTATGCGCCTAGCTAGCGTGTATTCGAAGTTTTAATATATTGGATAGATATAGCACCACACCCTAGTCGCCCGGAGATGATATTGATGATAGCGATCGCATCATCAACATTTATGTTCGTGTTTCGAAGGTTTGATATCTATATATTTCCTATTGACTGGTGTGAGAACCAAAATTAGATAGGGCTAATTGTTGTGATTTGGCATCAAAAATCTGATTTTTGTATATATATCGAAATTATGAATTTGAAACGTTAATCCACTAATTGATTGAAGTTTGTGTTGTTTGTTTAATTGTTTGCTAATTTTGAACAATTATGCCTAATTGAATCAAATATTGAACTCTATTGAAAATTGGTCGCATTTGTTTGCATATACATATATATCATTGAACAGGTCATAGCAAGGAGGCTAGAGCAGAGAATAAAATTTGTTTGCCCGACAAATAGGTACATGTTTATTACATAATTTACTGTTTTGTTTGGGTGATGATGATTTTATGAGCCTATTGGCTAGCCGCTTGGCTTTTTCTTTTTCTTTTTGAGATCTGAAGGACCGGGAACGCTATTTGCAATTTCCCGATGCTCCCGGTGCAGGGGAGGTTATGGCGAAATTTTTCAAAAATTTAGGGTGTTAGCCAAATTTTTGAAATTTTAAAAATTCTCAGAAACTAAAGAGTTGGAGAATGGAAGCCAGATCAAATGTGGAGCTGAATAATCAAACCACTTTCGACTTTGTTCCTTTTCGGGGACGAAAAGTTTTAAGTGGGGGAGATTGTAACAACCCGTAAAATCTGGGCCAGTTTAAAATTTTTATTTTGGCCATTTTAGCGAATTTAGATTATTTAAAATGAATTATTTTAAATAATATCGACGAGAAATTTATTTTGAATATATTCGAACGTATATATTATACGCGTCGTCGTTAGAATATAAATAATTATATATAATTATAAATAGAATTGAAAATGGCGCGGTAGTTCGATAATTCGATTTCAAACTTCAATTGAATGTACCGGGTGCAAAACAATCCGGATTTTAGTGAAACCAAAAATAATGGAATCTAATAGTGAATATCTTTCCAACGAACCCGAATGATCAAAATTTCTTAGCGGGAATCAAAAGATATGTCCAGTTGAAAATTCTGAATAGTCGCTATGGAATTCAGGCCCTTAAAAATGGACATTTTGCAAACGACCTCGGATTTCGACGAAACCAGTTTTGTTGGGTCCGTGATGTAAAGTTATTGCTAGATTTCAAATTTCATAATTTTTCGAATCAATATGTGAGCGTGGCAAAGGAAAACGCGTTTGACCAGTTTCAGTTGATTTTAATCGACTGGAAATTGGCCATTTTTCTAACGGTCTCAGATTTCGACGAAACTAGTTTTGTTAGGACCGTATCGTCAATACGAAGCTAGAAAATATTTTTCTAGAATTTTTAAAGTTAGTATGTGACCCCGGTAAATTGAAATGTACGTTTAAAATTGAATATATAGATTTATACATTAATTTCAGCGAAAACTGAGCGTAACAGCCGAACTGGCTTATGAAACATATCCCATTGTATTCGGAATGGGGGTAATTAGCTAGGGACGACAGTCATTGGGCCTCGTTCGGAGATCGAAATTTAAAGTTACTTTATGGAGAAATTAATTATTTAAATAATTAAAATATTATATAACCCCCTTGAGCTCTCTCTTTCCTCACAAGTCAAACCACGGTCAAAATATAAAAAAAAAAAAAAAAAAAAAAAAACCCCTTCCAGTTTCAGATCGCGACGCCTCTTCCTCCCCCTTGCTGACGCCGACGATGGACCGCCGCTCCCCCCTAAAGTCGCGCCTTCCTCTCCCCTCTAGCTCATCTCCTTCCTCCCTTCGAATCGAAGACGAAAACGCCAGAGCTTTCCCCCCCCACAGTGATGACCGCCGACGAACTGAAGGCCGCCCCAACCCTCCGCCTCCTCCTGCCGCCGACCCAGAGCCACCCGAAGCCTCTCCGATGGTGGTGAACCCCCCCCTTTCGAACTGTAAGTTTTTACTTTATTTATAAAACTGATTTTTACTTAATTTATAAAACTGATTTTGTTAATATTAAAAACCGATTTTTATGTTTTTAAAATTCTGATTTTAGGTAGGTTTAAAACTGAATTTTATTTTAGGTTTAAGACTGAATTTTATTTTAGATTAGAAAACTGATTTTTAAATGATTTTTAAACTGAATTTTTAAATAAGGCAAAAACTGTATTTTTATTTTTTTAGTTATGAAAAAACTGCATTTTTATGAAAGCGAAAAACTGATTTTATTTTGAACTTTAAAATAGGAAAAAAAGTTTAATCTTTTAGTAGAAAAAGATTTGAACTTGCAAAAGAAAAAAAATTCGATTTTTATATATTGAATAGCGAAGTCAAAATTCGATTTTATATATTGAATAGCATAGTAAAAATTCGATTTTTACATATGTAGTGGCTACGGGCAGCGAAGATGACGAAGATGCGATAGCGATGAAGATTTCTATCAATGAAGTGCCGTGGAGCTAGGATAGCTAATCGGTGAGAATTTCTCACCTTTCTATTTATTTTCTAGTTATATATATATACTAGGATGCAGACGGTGCTTAGTAGCACCCGACACAATCGTCCACAGACCATGGACTTGTTTGTTTGACAGTTTGGTGATTGATTGCGATATTGTTTGAATGTGGTTTGTGGTGTGAAAAATCGAATCGATAAATTGGTTAGGATTAGACGTGCGCCGTTATAAGGCGAAGGAGTAAGGCTAGGTTAGATCCTTACTCCAAAGTTTGCGGTTTGCATAACGAATTGATTTGATTGATGTGTGAATGGCGTGGGCCTTCACTAGACCGGGGATAAGGCTAGGCCTTGTCCCGTTTCTAGTATCGTGCCGTTATGCCGCCGAAATTTTCTAAAACATGTTAGAAAAATAAAAATATCATTTTATTGAATAAATGAATTGAATAGAAATTCATAGGTTGAAATAAAATGTTTTATCGTTAAAAATATAATTTTTAACGTGAATATGAAAATAGTGAAGTGAATAAATAAATATTCATTTACAAACCAGATGGTTTGTTTATGTACACTTATTTGAATGATATTGATTGGGTCGATAAATTTCACACATCGCCCAACTGCACAAATAAAATCTGTGTTTGATTGTTTGAAACCCCACACGGGTGTTAGGATGAAATATGCAGTTCACTCATCCTGATTGATTAAATATGTCGATCGATTGATTGACAGGCTGTTATAAGCGTTGAATATCTGTATTTGATGCTTATGCAGTGTAGTGCACTTTGGTTGATGGTTGATTATTTTTCAATGCTATGATATACATGTGTTGTATGAAAATCCATATAATTAACTTTATATGGTAATTGATTGGGCCTCATTCCAATTTGAAAAATAAAGAATATTATAAAATAAAAGTTCATGTGTTGACAGTACTCATTCATTGAGATTGGTCATGTGTTGAACGAAATATTTTGATAATAACAACTATTTTGAAAAAGAAATATTTGAAATAGAATATTTGAAAATAGAAATTTATGAAGCCGTGTATGGACGCCATTTTGACGTGAACGATATTTATATCGAATTGAAAACGATTTCGAAATGAAATGAATTGAAAACGATTTCGAAATGAATTGAATTGAAAACGATTTCGAAATGAATTGAATTGAAAACGATTTCGAAATGAAATAAATTGAAAACGATTTCGAAATGAAATGAATTGAAAACGATTTCGAAATGAATTGAATTGAAAACGATTTCGAAATGAAATGAATTGAAAACGATTTCGAAATGAATTGAATTGAAAACGAATTCAAATGGAATAGAAAGCGAATTGAAATGAATTCAAATTGAATTGAAATTCGAATTGAATAGAAATGAATTTTAAAACGAATTTATAGAGAAGAATTCAATTTTGATTTGAATTGAAATGGAAGTTGAAAATGTTTTTGAAACGAATTCAAAACTATTTATATAATTCGTTTTAAATAGAAATCGACGAAATATATATTATATATATTATATATAATATAATGGCCTGAATAGAACGCGCCGCGCCGCGGCAGTTCGCGAATTTCGACCATTTATTTCAAACGGACATTACAGGAGATCCGACCGTCGGATTCTCCTAAAACCGGAACCGTTGGGTTCGTATCGAAAAGAGCTTTCTAATTAATGTTAGAAATTTGAAATCTAACGGTTGGATTTGGAGATACGTCCAAATCAAATTCGAAAAAGGTCGTTGTAAGTGCAGTTCGATGGCCATTGTTGGAAATCGACTGTACGGGCCTTGATAAAATTATTAAAAATAGTAATAATTTGTGTAAAATCATAAGAAATGATTTGTGAAAGTTTGGGGTGAAAATCTCCATATTTGAAAAGATAAAAAAATGGATTTTTATCGAAATGAACTAGTTTTGAACTAGAATTATAATTCTATTTATTTTTAAATAAATAAATTGAATTTGAAATGGTTTTGAAAATAACCAAAATTTCCAATGATTGCATTGGAGTGGATTTGAATCGAAATTGTCTTCGGAATATTTCGATGTTGGAATTCGTGACATTACAGGTGTTGTTATGGAAATTTGAAAGATATATATTTGTATCGTTATTTCCAATACGACATTTGTTAGTCGTAGAATTCGATATTGAATATAAGCCGATATATTTTCTATTCAGAGCCTTGTATTGAATATCGAATGTGATTTGGGTTTGTCGTGAATGGTGTCTTCACTAACACTGTTCTTGAACCCAGTTGAGAAAAGATTAAATCTTTTTATTTAGATTTAATGAAGTGTACCAATTAAATGATATTTAATTGGAATTGAATTGGTATTGATTTTTGGGTTTATCGTGAACAGTGTTTTAAATAACACTTGTTCTTTAACCCGATAATTAATGGAATGTGATTTTGGGTTTATCGTGAATCGTGTTTTAAATGACACTGATTCTTTAACCCAGATAATGATTAAAACTAAGTGGAGTTTTAATGAATCTTTAATTAGATTGAAAAGATCGAGAATGGAGTATCACCAGTTTTGCTCCAGGCGATAGATAAATCTGTAATTAGATTTGAATGTGAAATTTAGAAACTAACTGGCGGTTAGCCAAGCAGAATGGTTTTCTGGATATTGATCTGATGTTGGTTTCGGCCTTCGGGGTTAATATTTGGGGAATTATTCTCTTGATTAATTTACGGTTAGTGACTAATGAATTGGAATGAGGCGTATGTTGTGTTTGTGTAACACTTATTTAAAATATACGCGAGTTATTCGGAAAGACCGGGTTTATCCCATTCTGAGTAACTGATACGACGATAAGTCGAAGACGAAGACGATGGTCGAAGACCGGAGGTCTTCACGTCGTTTGGGTGATAACTGATGATCTTGATTGGGCTGTACACCCAAGAAGATGGAAACAGTTAGTGATCGTCCAGACGTACTTGGAGATCGATGGATATGCGGGGTACTAGGTGCCTCCGGTTTCGTTCAGACCCAGAACGGACTTGTAAATGGACTGTGTGTCTGACATCGGATTTCATTCTGTGTGACTGATATCGGTTGCATAGGATGGCTTGCCTGTGTGGCATGCTAAGATGCAAATGATCAAGGCTTCTGTTGAAAAGCAAAGTCTTGTGGTTGATGATCAAAGCACGACCTTTGTGGCGTAGCTTTGTGTAACGTTTGATTCGCGAGTTTCACACCCGGTATGAATCAAAAACGGGAGACGGACCTCAGGGAGGGCATGCGTTTCTTTCTAGTTAGAAGTGGCGTCAGTGGTTTTACACGCCCTGACGAGTTTGACTTATGTTGTTGTTGCTGTTGCGAGGCGCCTCGGTTATATCGGTTTCGGCCGAATGCATTCTGGTCGGCTGACGGACCAGACTTACACCCCATAGGGTGGGGAGACGTATTGTTCAGGCATAATAATCCACTCCGTGTGGACCGGCCCTGACGATCCAAGGGGCAGTTGCGGCTGTTCCTGAGGGGCGGGCTAGAGCGTCTCGAATCGGTTGAGGATCTTGCCCCTAGCCTCGGTTCATAGATGGAAACCCAATTTCCAAATACGTGACATTTGCGGTTTTATTTGTAAACCTATATATGGCGACATAGTGGTATGGGGCATTCATGCCGCCTATGATTGATACTTATGATTTGAAGTTGTTTTATACTCTATGCACTTATAATAGTATCAAATGATTTGTTTTAAACGTATCAAGCATTCTTTGGCTGTTATAAGGGAAAACCCTATCCTCGACTGCGTTGCATTGTGTGATGGGACCTGGGTCTTATAACAGCTTCATTTTTCTTTATTTAGCATTGCGTTGTTTGTCTTATGCACTGGTATTCTTGGGAGGAAACCCGTTCCGTGTTATACGGCGTGGTCCCTTGTTTTACCTAGCTTTGAAAATAAAGATTTATAACTGCTTTAGTTCTCACACCAGTCACATGACTGACCTGGAGTTTATTGTTTTGACCTAAACTCTGGGTGCCCTTATTTTGACACGGGCAGCTAGTAGTTTTGGTTTTGCAGATTTATATTCACAGGATCCTGGTTTACGACTGGAACGATATCCGGGAAGCTTTGTATCCGTATATCTCATTCTAGTTGTGTATTGTATTATTTTCCGCTGCTATGTATTTAAATGTAATTTAAATCTCTGATATTTCTGTGTAATATTCTTTTATACTCTGTATATTCTTGTAATCTGATGCATTGTTGTTATATACAATGAAATGTTCTTCTATATGCGTTCTGTTGTGGTTTGTTCTCGAACTATCCGACGCTTTCCTTTACGGGGAAGTTACGGGTCTTCACACCTCGGGTCCTTGCTGGGCTCCATGTTTAACCTCCCACATTGGATAGGTATTGTTGTGACTACTGGACATCCGGGCGGTTCCGGGCAGGTTTACATCACAACTCAATCCAACCTCGGGTTAAACACCTCGTATGTTCTACATTTACATATTTTGTCATTCCTCTTTATTTCTTATATGTAAATATTTGCGGCCCATTATTAAGTTAATGGTGTAAAGGTTACACCAATCATGGGCCCAACCCATACTTGAATTTGGGCCCTTCTATTTTATATTTTCATTTATTAGTAATTTTTAACCCAACGTTATTTCCCCCGTTTTACACGTCCGTTTATTATATATATATATTGGGCTTAGCCTTTTAAAGCCCAATTTAGCCATGCGAAAAGGGGAGGCTCAAGGCGTGATTACATACACAAAAAGGGGAAGGTGAGCGCATGAACTTGCAATATGACGTTGGAAATACAACATAGAAACTGGTGTACTTGCATAGTGATAACATATACTTTGGTCATAAAGCATAGGTGACATGAATCAAAGCATGTGAACTTGTAGTTGAGATAAGAGTCTAAATTGGGTATCATTATTGACACATAGTCATAACTACAACATGAACCTATACTTTTATTTATGCATAATGTCAAACATAAGCATGGCATAAATATTTCTAACATAAGCATGGCATAATGTCAAACATAAGCATGGCATATTTCTAACATAAGCATGGCATAATGTCAAACATAAGCATGGCATAAATATTTCTAACATGAAATCATGATTCTTACTTTAGTCATGTAAACTTGCAAAAAGGGATTTTGAATCTAATCCTAACTATGTACCACATATGTCATCATATAATTGTTGTAAACAAGATAGACTTAATCATGGATTTCAATTATGCCAAATATCATTCATAGCCTAGCCATATTCATAAATTTGCAAATAGGTTTTCTAGTACAAAAGCATGGCTTAATACATGATGCCAAATTCTCAACATAATTTCATATGGATAATAACCAAACTTGTTCCAATTACTTACAAAATGATTTATGCACAAAAATATACATCATGGTGGCATAGAAGCAAACCCCAAACTTGCATGAATTTAAATCAACTACATACATGTAGCTTCAACATGGATTACATAATTTGCGAAATATTCCAAACGTATACTTGCATAGAACTACCGCATGTAGTTCTTTATAATGAATAACATAATTCATAAATATCCAAACGTATATAATATTCAAATTGATAAGAACGCACAAATATGAATTACTTTATTGCCACAATTCAAGCATACAAACCAACACAATTGTTTATTCATACCAAAGTAATACTCTACTTACAATGGTGTGATGAATTCTCTAGTTTAGGGATTGAAGACGCAAATTCCTTTGTTGAATTGATTTGTTTAGGTTGCTTTAAGCTTTAGAATCTTCCTCCTAATCCTCTCTCCAATTTGGTGGCTACTCCTAGTCGTTCCTCAGCAACATGGCGGCTATGTTCTTATTTTTGAATGAATAGATTAGGGTTTAGTCTAGGGTTGTTTATATAGAGGTTAGGAACTGATTAGAACCATTGATGTTGCCTGGATTGATCGTAGCCATTCATTCGATAGAGAGACCAATTAAAACTTGCCACCTAGCCCTAGTGACAAAGCATACCACAGAAAATCGACCACATAGAGAATAGGCCAGCCGGGTTAGACTGGGCTCGACCTGGGTCTGGACCAGGTCGACACCCCTGTCGACAGGCCTGTCGACCTGGTTAGACCAGGTCGACAGCCCAGTCGACTTGGTGGGTCAGGCGGGTGTTTTTCCGCCCTGGCCCAATGGGCCCCATTTTCGAATTTAAACTTGATTTATTCTGTTTGAATTTTAAATTTAATTCTCAAACTTCCGAAGGCCATATCTTCTTCATACGGACTCCGTTTTTCGAAAACTCGGACTCTATTTCGCGTATTTTTCCGAGACGAACGCAATGGCGTATCCCGTTTCCCTTAGTTCTTTGATTTCCAATTAATTATACTTTAATTTGTTAATTTCACAGTTATAGAATACACGGGGTGTTACATTCTCCCCCACTTAAAAGGATTTCGTCCCCGAAATCTTCAAGTTAGGAGGAATGTATATCCTAACATCCAACCATCCATCTACTCATTCATCAAACACGAGCATCCATTGTCCTTAAAAGGCTTCTAATGCTTCATGATCATATGCGAAGTGTGTGTGTACATGTACTTATCTAATGCAAAATCAGGCGGTCTACTGATTCAGTTGACCTCCTTAATGCGAATTATGTAAGTGCCATGAATCCATTATGTATGCAAATTTTCCTATTCATGATTCTACATGAGTGCACAATCATTCAATACAAATGCAACATCCACATGACAACACATTAAAGTTCAACCATATACGAATGCAAACATATATGCATATGCAATATGAAGTGACTAAGCCGATCTAAAACCTAGATTGTGTGTGTATATGCAACCACGAGCAACCACTAGCAATCACTTGCAACCACTTGCAACCATCATCCATAACATGTTTCAATTACATGTTTCCATCCAAAGGGTTTCTACCTAAAAGATAAGGTCGAGGAAATATGCCTAAAAAGATAGATTAAAGCGCAACTTAAGGAAAAGAAAGATCAAGGATGTACCCTCGAACAGAAAAGGGTAGGCAGTACGTATTCTTGCTTCAGTTTCCCAAGTCGCGTCTCCCTCGGCGTCGCTCCACTGAACTTTGACGAGCTTGACTTCGCGGTTGCGTAGCTTCTTCACTTCCGTTCCTAATATGCGGGTTGGAACTTTTCTTATGGTTGCTTCGCGTTCCACTTCGGCCTCTTCGAGGATATTTGGCTCTACCACTTCAGCAGACTCATGTAGACATTTTCGGAGATGTGAAACGTGAAAAACGTTGTGGACTCCAGCCAACTTCTCGGGTAGCTCTAATCTATAGGCCATTTCCCCAATTTTCTCGATAATAGGGAATGGCCCTACGAACCTTGGTGCCAGTTTTCCTGTGGTTCCAAAACGAACAACGTTCCTTAGCGGTGATACCTTGAGAAAAACTCTGTCTCCAACTTCAAATTCAAGGTCGGTCCTCCTCTTGTCGGCGTAGGACTTTTGTCTGTCTTGGGCCGTCTTCATCCTTCTTCGTATTAAGTCTACTTTCTCTGAGGTCTCTCGGATCATATCTGGTCCAAGTATGAGCTTATCCGTGGACTCCCACCAACAAGTGGGCGATCGGCACGGTCTTCCATATAAAGCTTCGAAGGGCGCCATTCCGATGGTTGCTTGATAGCTGTTGTTGTAGGCAAATTCCACCAAAGGAAGGTGGTCTTCCCATGTCCCTCCGAAGTCAAGGACGCATAGCCTTAAGAGGTCTTCCAAAACTCTGTTCACTCTCTCTGTTTGGCCGTCGGTTTGGGGATGATAGGCTGTGCTCAAGCATAACTGCGTTCCTACTGCTTCTTGCAGACTCCGCCAAAACTCACTGGTGAAGATGGGGTCTCGGTCACTAACAATGCTAGATGGTATTCCATGGAGTCGAACGATCTCCTTAAGGTAAAGTGATGCTAGGGATGAGGCAGTCCTCTTACTTTTGACAGGTAAAAAGTGGGCGCTTTTAGTAAGCCTATCCACTATTACCCAAATGCTAGTGTTGCCTCTCCTAGACCTAGGCAGCCCATCGATGAAGTCCATTGAGATGCTATCCCACTTCCACTGCGGGACCTCCAGAGGATGTAGTAGTCCGCCAGGCTTTTTCTGTTCCGCTTTAACCTGTTGGCACACCATACACTTAGAAACGAATTCTGCCACGTCCTTTTTCATGCCGTTCCAGAAGAAAGTCCTTTTTATATCTTTGTACATTTTATCTCCGCCTGGGTGTATCGTCATCTTGGAGTGATGTGCTTCCTCGAGAACCTTCTTTATTAAATCTTTTGTCTGTGGGACGCATAGTCTTCCGTCTCGCCTTAGCAAACCCCTATCGTCAATGGAGTATCTGTTGAGGTGACTTGAAGTCTCACCCCTAATTAGTCTATCAATCATTTCCACAAGCTGAGGGTCTTCGCGTTGTGCTGTCCCTACTGAATCCACTAAAGTTGGGCGTACTTCGAGAGATGCAAGCAAGCCCGGTACGAAATCGGAGGAAAGCCTAAAGTCGAAGCTGGCTATAAACTCTAGGCTTTGTCTTTCAACAAACAACGGGCTTAGGGTCAATTTCTTTCGGCTCAACGCGTCTGCCACTACGTTGCCTTTGCCTGGAGTATAGGAGATTTCGAAATCGTACGAGGCAAGAAACTCCATCCATCTTTGTTGCCTCAAGTTAAGATCTTTCTGCGAGAAAAGATATTTCAACGATTTATGGTCAGTGTAAAGTTCGAACTTCTCACCTAGGAGATAGTGTCGCCAAGACTTGAGTGCAAAGACGATGGCGGCTAACTCAAGATCGTGGGTTGGGTAGTTCTTTTCGTGCACTTTCAACTGCCTCCCGCCATACGCTACTACCCTTCCTTCTTGCATTAAGACGGCGCCTAGCCCTGTCCCACATGCATCCGTATAAACAGTGAACATCTTGCTCCCATCTGGCAGCGTCAAAACTGGGGCTGTTGTAAGAGCCCTTTTTAGTCGTTGGAAAGCAAACTCGCAATCCAAATCCCAATTGAACACTAGATTCTTCTTAGTCAACTTCGTGAGCGGAGCTGAGATTTTCGCAAAATCCCTTATGAACTTTCGATAGAAACCTGCTAGTCCTAGAAAACTTCGGACCTCAGTTGCATTCCTTGGTGTCTTCCAATCCTGTACTATCACTACCTTAGCGGGGTCCACTGCTAACCCTTGTTTGGATACTATGTGCCCAAGGAACCTCACCTCTTCTCTCCAAAAGTGGCATTTGGAGAATTTGGCTTTTAGTTGATGGACTCGCAAAGTTTCCATGATTGCCCTTAAGTGCTGAGCATGTTCCTCTTCACTCTTTGAGAAGATAAGGATATCATCTACGAAGACCACTACGAATTTGTTGAGGAAATCTCTAAATACCCTACTCATCAGGTCCATGAAATAAGCAGGTGCATTTGTCAAGCCGAAAGGCATGACAAGCCATTCAAAGAAGCCGTCTGGGGTTCTGAACGCCGTTTTATCGATGCTATCTTCAGCCACCCTTAGCTGATGAAAACCGGTTGCTAAATCGAGTTGGGAGAAAACAGACGCTCCTACAAGCTGGTCAAATAAATCGTCAATTCTAAGGAGAGGGTGCCTATTCTTTTTCGTTAGCTTGTTGAGCTCCCTATAGTCAACACATAGACGGAGTGAACCATCCGCCTTTGTAGCGAACACCACTGGAGCGCCCCATTCTGAAATGCTCCTCCTAATGAACCCCTTTTCTAGAAGCTCTTTAATCTGTTTACTGAGCTCTTTCCTTTCTCGTGGAGCCATATGTCTAACGGGCAACGCAACGGGCTTTGCATTATCTACAAGATATATGCGGAAGTCTATTTCCCCCTTCGGAGGCAAGACCTTCACCTCTTCGAAGACATCCGGATATTCCCGGACCACTCTAACTGATTTCAAATTTTCAACAGAGGCATCTAGCGATTCAAGATAACTAAGCATAACCGCATACGTGGGATTACAAGAAATTTCCAAAGTATTACCGAGCTGGGTTAGGAGCCTAACAACCCTTTTCTCACAATCAAGGATGGCCCCATTACTGGATAACCAATCCATACCCAAAATCAAACCATACCCCGAAAAGCCCAAAACAAAGGCACTACATTGAAATTCTACACTTAGAATAGAAATTTTCAATCCCACACAGATCATAGACAAATGAGCTGGGCTCCCAATTGGGTTTGAAACAATTAAGGGGTCCTCTACCATACTAGTTTTTAGGTGCAGAGATTCTACTAGAGCAGACGAGATAAAGGAGTGTGATGCGCCAGAATCAAATAAAGTGCGAACGGGGTGATCATAAAGATAAACTACACTTTCTACAGAAGTATTTATACCTCGCTGTTGCAGAGGTGGCGCTTCTAGCACATGGACCTGTGCCCCTGGGGTGGATCCAGCCCTCTGCCCCTGTCCTCGTTTCTTTGGGCAGTCCTTAGCCCTATGGCCTGTCTAACCGCAAGAAAAGCACCCACCATTCTCCTTGGCCTTCTTTTTCCGGCAGTCCTTTACTAAGTGCCCCACTTTGCCACAGAAATTGCACTTCCTCTTCTCTTTGTTGCCTTTCCCGCCCTTCTTAAAGTCTGTCTTCTTGGGCTGCAAACCCTCTTTCTTCTTGCCCTTATCCTCTTCATTCAGCAATGCCATTTGCACCAATCTTTCATACGTGGCTCCCATGGGTATATGGGTCATGGCCAAACTGTGTAATGGCTCATTTAACCCTTTGATGAAACGGAGAGCCTTCTTGTGCGGGGTGTTGACTAGGTCAAGCCCAAACCTAGCCAGCTCATCGAACTGACTCACATACTCTCTGACCGTCTTGTCCCCTTGCTTAAGAAATAAGAATTTTTCCAACTGCAAACTTCTTTCCGCATCTGAGAGAAATTTAGTCTCAAACCTTGCCCTAAAGTCCTCCCATGTCTCCACTGGTCTTTCAGCATTAGTGACTTCCCACCAGTAGGAAGCCTCGCCCTTCAATAGCCACACTGCCAACTGTACTTTTTGTCTATCTTCTACCTCAAAGATGATGAATAGGTCCTCAGTTTCTTTCAGCCAATTTCTAGTTGCTACGAAGGACTCAGTTCCATGGAAATCCCTTCCTCTCATAGCTTTAAAATCTTTACATATCTTAGCAAACGTGTTTCCCCGTGGAGGAGGTAGAGGAATAGGTGCTGCTGCAGCTGGATGATTTCCTACAGCTAGGGGAGGAGGAATGGTAGGACCTGGCTGAGTGGCCCTTGCTTCTAAGAACCGTCTAAACCAACCAGGTATTGGCACCCCTTCTGGCAAGTTAAGATCTTCAGACATGCTGAAACAAAAAGGATAGATTCAAAACGAAGGATAAGAGATAGTACCTATGGCTTTGGGGAGTGGACTTTGCCCTTTTTAAAATAAAATAATATTTTTCTTTTAAAAATGCTTCTTTAAATTTCCTTTTTGAAAATAATTTTTCAAAACTTTTTATCTTATCTGGTAAACCTATGCTCTGATACCAAGTGAAACACCCCACCTCCGTTAGGGTCACTCTCAAAGGGAATGCCCTAATTTTGGTGGAGGTTTATAAGTACAAGTCACAGATATACAAGACAGATATAAGAACACAAATTTGTAAACAGCGGAAGAACAACAAACTTTATTTCATAAAGTCAAATACGTGTTACAACAACATCCTTTCCCAAAAACTTAACATAACACTTTCATAATCTGTCTTGAGTACATTATTTAAAGAAGCATAAATAAAACATAGATTAACTGCAAAAGCCCCATAGTGGATTGTCCAAAGCCATAGTTCAAAACAGGAAAGTCCAAGCAATACATTTCTCTTCTTCAAGCTGGATGTTGAGGTTGGTCAAGCTGCTGTGTTCCCTCCCTGAGGACCTGGGGGGGGGGGGGGGAACGGAAGGAAGAAGACGAAAGAAAAGTAGAGTCAGACATAAAGCCTGAGTAAGTCTAGTACTATTTTGTCTATGAATAAAGAACTGGGTATGATAAGTATAAACAAGAAGTGGGCATGCAGTATAAACTTGGTTAAGTTGTCTAGGGTCGAATATACTATCGTACCCCATGTTGATCTCTGAACCCATATAAACTAGTTTCCAACTGGCACCCCAAAATCAGGGTGATGTGATCCATTCTATGATGATCGGCTCCTACTCGCATAGTTACATGTGTCTTACGGCCCCCGATGTTGTAGTTACCTATGCTGGTCCCACCATGGGGTGTATCAAGTTCCATAGTGGCAACCCGACACAACCTTAGAGTGCACAGGTATGCTACTGGTGTCCAGTGCCTTATTTTTCTGCGTCGGAGTGTGTGCACGCCCGCACTCCGTTAGAACCTACACTGCTACACCACCGCCATCGCTTTGACCTCTTACAATCAGCCCAGTAATCGTGCCCCACCCTGCCTAGTTTCAGGGTATCCTGATACACCTTCTAGGGTTACTGCTGAAAAGGGTCCCCCGTTACTAGGTTTTCTATCTCTAGCCAACATGCTAAGTTGGTTAAGTGTTTCCTAACCTAACCCCCACCAGTCCGTTTCGTTTAGCATGTTCCATTTTGATTAAGTCTTTAGTTCACTTAATCCTATCAATCCTGACTCAGCCTTAATTGTCTTATTAAGGCCCTGACCTCTCACATTAGACAGGTATTGTTGTGGCTGCCTGTTGCCGGTTGGTTCCGGGCAGTCTTACGCCACAACTCAGTCAAACCTCGGGTCCTTGCTGGGCTCCATGTTTAACCTCCCACATTGGATAGGTATTGTTGTGACTACTGGACAGCCGGGCGGTTCCGGGCAGGTTTACATCACAACTCAATCCAACCTCGGGTTAAACACATCGTATGTTCTACATTTACATATTTTGTCATTCCTCTTTATTTCTTATATGTAAATATTTGCGGCCCATTATTAAGTTAATGGTGTAAAGGTTACACAAATCATGGGCCCAACCCATACTTGAATTTGGGCCCTTCTATTTTATATTTTCATTTATTAGTAATTTTTAACCCAACGTTATTTCCCCCGTTTTACACGTCCGTTTATTATATATATATATTGGGCTTAGCCTTTTAAAGCCCAATTTAGCCATGCGAAAAGGGGAGGCTCAAGGCGTGATTACATACACAAAAAGGGGAAGGTGAGCGCATGAACTTGCAATATGACGTTGGAAATACAACATAGAAACTGGTGTACTTGCATAGTGATAACATATACTTTGGTCATAAAGCATAGGTGACATGAATCAAAGCATGTGAACTTGTAGTTGAGATAAGAGTCTAAATTGGGTATCATTATTGACACATAGTCATAACTACAACATGAACCTATACTTTTATTTATGCATAATGTCAAACATAAGCATGGCATAGATATTTCTAACATAAGCATGGCATAATGTAAAACATAAGCATGGCATAAATATTTCTAACATAAGCATGGCATAATGTCAAACATAAGCATGGCATAAATATTTCTAACATGAAATCATGATTCTTACTTTAGTCATGTAAACTTGCAAAAAGGGATTTTGAATCTAATCCTAACTATGTACCACATATGTCATTATATAATTCTTGTAAACAAGATAGACTTAATCATGGATTTCAATTATGCCAAATATCATTCATAGCCTAGCCATATTCATAAATTTGCAAATAGGTTTTCTAGTTCAAAAGCATGGCTTAATACATGATGCCAAATTCTCAACATAATTTCATATGGATAATAACCAAACTTGTTCCAATTACTTACAAAATGATTTATGCACAAAAATATACATCATGGTGGCATAGAAGCAAACCCCAAACTTGCATGAATTTAAATCAACTACATACATGTAGCTTCAACATGGATTACATAATTTGCGAAATATTCCAAACGTATACTTGCATAGAACTACCGCATGTAGTTCTTTATAATGAATAACATAATTCATAAATATCCAAACGTATATAATATTCAAATTGATAAGAACGCACAAATATGAATTACTTTATTGCCACAATTCAAGCATACAAACCAACACAATTGTTTATTCATACCAAAGTAATACTCTACTTACAATGGTGTGATGAATTCTCTAGTTTATGGATTGAAGACGCAAATTCCTTTGTTGAATTGATTTGTTTAGGTTGCTTTAAGCTTTAGAATCTTCCTCCTAATCCTCTCTCCAATTTGGTGGCTACTCCTAGTCGTTCCTCAGCAACATGGCGGCTATGTTCTTATTTTTGAATGAATAGATTAGGGTTTAGTCTAGGGTTGTTTATATAGAGGTTAGGAACTGATTAGAACCATTGATGTTGCCTGGATTGATCGTAGCCATTCATTCGATAGAGAGACCAATTAAAACTTGCCACCTAGCCCTAGTGACAAAGCAGACCACAGAAAATCGACCATATAGAGAATAGGCCAGCCGGGTTAGACTGGGCTCGACCTGGGTCTGGACCAGGTCGACACCCCTGTCGACAGCCCTGTCGACAGGCCTGTCGACCTGGTTAGACCAGGTCGACAGCCCAGTCGACTTGGTGGGTCAGGCGGGTGTTTTTCCGCCCTGGCCCAATGGGCCCCATTTTCGAATTTAAACTTGATTTATTCTGTTTGAATTTTAAATTTAATTCTCAAACTTCCGAAGGCCATATCTTCTTCATACGGACTCCGTTTTTCGAAAACTCGGACTCTATTTCGCGTATTTTTCCGAGACGAACGCAATGGCGTATCCCGTTTCCCTTAGTTCTTTGATTTCCAATTAATTATACTTTAATTTGTTAATTTCACAGTTATAGAATACACGGGGTGTTACAGCAAAAGCATGTACATGATACGAAGGTATGTAAACTTACAGGAAAAAGAGATCGAGAAAGTACCCTAAAAAAGAAATGGGTATAGCAAGCATATCTTCTCTTTGGTTTCCCAAGTTGAGTCTTCTTGGGCTTCACTCCACTGTACTTTAACTAGCTTGACTTCTCGATTCCTTAGCTTCTCGATCTCCGTTCCTAAGATACGAATCGGAACTCGCCTCAATGTTGCTTCCTTCTCCACTTCTACGCCTTTAAGGATGCTTGGCTCAACCACTTCGGCAGACTCATGTAAGCACTTTCGGTGATGCGAAACGTGAAAGACATTGTGTACTCTGGCCAGCCTCTCGAGTAACTCTACCTTATAGGCCATCTGTCCAATCCTCTCGATGATAGGGAATGGTCCTACGAATCTTGGTGCTAACTTTCCAACCGCTCTAAAGCGAACCACATTGCGTAAAGGAGAAACTTTTATAAAGACCATATCTCCGACTTTGAACTTTAGGTCTGTCCTTCTCTTGTCTGCGTAGGATTTCTGTCTATCTTGGGCCGTTTTCATCCGTCTTCATATCAACTCAACCTTCTCGGAAGTGTCCCTTATCATGTCGGGTCCAAGTATGAGCCTGTCTGTCGACTCCTACCAACAAGTTGGTGACTTGCATGGTCTTCCGTATAAAGCTTCGAATGGTGCTATTCCTATGCTGCTTGGTAACTATTATTATATGTGAACTCAATGAGAGGTAGGTGATCTTCCCAAGTACCACCAAAGTCAAGAATGCATAGTCTCAAAAGATACTCTAGTATCCTATTTACCCTTTCGGTTTGTCCATCCGTCTGGGGGTGATAGGCCGTGCTCAAACTTAGTCGTGTACCCCTTGCTTCTTGTAAACTACTCCAAAATTTGCTAGTGAAAATCGGGTCACAATCGCTAACTATACTAGAAGGAACTCCGTGCAACCTACTATTTCTCGAAGCTATATAGATGCTAGCCATGATGCGGTCCTCTTTCTCTTCACAGGAATGAAGTGAGCGCTCTTCGTGAGTCTATCTACTATAACCCATATACAGGTATTGCCCTTCCTTGACCTAGGCAATCCATCCACGAAATCCATCGAGACACTCTCCCATTTCCACAGCGGAACCTCCAAAGGATGTAATAGCCCACCGGGCTTTTTCGACTCTGCCTTTACTTGTTGGCACACCATGCACTTGGAAACGAATTCTGTCACGTTCTTTTTCATCCGGTTCCAAAAGAAAATGCGCTTCATATCCTTGTACATTTTATCCCCTCCGGGATGTATGGTCATCTTCGAGTGATGCGCCTCTTCGAGAACTCTCTTCACTAAGTCTCCCACTTGTGGGACACATAGTCTACCATCACGCCTTAGCCATCCTTTGTCATCTATGGCATACCTACTGAGGTGACTTGACGTCTCACCTCTAATCAACTTGTCCATGATCTCGACTATCTGTGGGTATTCCTTCTGTGAAGTCCATACTTGGTCTAGAAGCGTAGGTCTTAACTCGAGAGATGCTAACGTGCCAGCCAACGACTCAACAGCAGGTGCGAAATCAAAGGTTGCTATAAACTTTAGACTTTTCCTTTCAACAAACAAAGGACTCAAAGTATACCTTTTCATACTTAGCGCATCTGCTACCACGTTACCCTTGCCAGGGGTATAAGCTATATCGAAGTCATACGATGCAAAGAATTCCATCCACCTCTATTGCCTTAGATTCAAATCTTTTTGCAAAAAGAGGTACTTAAGAGACTTGTGATCGGTGTACAATTCGAACTTCTCACCTAGAAGATAGTGGAGCCAAGACTTAAGCGCAAAAACAACCGCGGCCAATTCCAAGTCATGTGTGGGATAGTTTTTCCATTGAACTTTAAGTTGTCTACCCCTGTAGCATATCACTTTCCCTTCTTGCATTAGGACAGCGCCTAATCTCGTGTCGCACGCATCTGTGTACACCGTAAACATCTTACCTTCGTCGGGTAATGCCAAAACTAGAGCTGTGGTAAGGGCTCTCTTAAGCCTTTGAAAAGCAAAGTCACACTCTATGTCCCATGCAAAGGCTAGATTTTTCTTCGTTAACTTAGTAAGAGGAGCTGAAATCTTAGCGAAGTCCTTAATGAACTTCCTATAGTAGCCCGCCAAACCGAGAAAGATTCTCACTTCCGTTGCGTTCTTAGGGACTTTCCAGTCTTGCACCGCAGCTACCTTTGCGGGGTCCACAACTATACCTTGCTTAGAAACTACATGTCCAAGAAACTGAACTTCTTTTCTCCAAAAATGAGACTTGGAGAACTTAGCCTTTAACTCGTGTGCTCTAAACGTATCCATGACTTCCTTATGTCTAGCATGTTTTTCCTCATCCTTTGAGAAGATCAAAATATCATCTACGAAGACCACCGCAAACTTGTTAAGGAACTCTCTGAACACCCTGCTCATTAAATCAACGAAGTACGCGGGTGCATTCGTCAATCCAAACGGCATGACGAGCCATTCGAAGAAACCATCCGGAGTCCTAAACGCAGTCTTGTCATTGCTATCCTCAGCCACTCTAAGCTGATGGAATCCTGTAGCTAGATCGAGTTGAGAGAAAACAAACTCTCCTACAAGCTGGTTGAACAAGTCGTCGATTCTCGGTAGTGGGTGCCTATTCTTCTTAGACAGCTTGTTTAACTCACGATAATCTATGCATAGACGAAGCGAACCATCCACCTTAGTAGCGAATACCATCGGAGCACCCCATTCAGAAATGCTTCGCCTAATGAAATTTTTCTCAAGCAACTCCTTAACTTGCTTACTAAGCTCTTTTCTCTCTCGCGGTGCCATGTGTCTAATGGGCAATGCAACTGGCTTAGAATTATCAACAAGATATATACGGAAATCTATCTCGTGTTTAAGGGGTAACCCCTTAACCTCATCAAAGACATCGGGATATTCTCGGACTACCCTTACTGATTGCAAATCATCGATAGACGAGTCAAGAGATTCTAGATAACACAACATGACATGACCCATAGGGTTGTAAGAAATTTCAAAGGTATTACTCAGGCGAGTCACGAGTTTAACTACCCTTCGTTCACGATCGAGAATGGGTCCATTATTGGACAACCAATCCATGCCTAGAATCAAACCGTATCCCATAAATCCGAGAACATAAGCATTACACGTGAATTCTACGCTTAAGATAGAAATCCTCGAATCCACACAAATCATAGATAAATGAGCGGAGGCACCAATTGGATTTGAAACAATAACGGGATCCTCAACTAGACTAGTACTTAGGTGCAGAGTTTCAACAATATCAGAAGAAATAAAAGTATGCGATGCACCAGAATCAAACAAGGTTCGAGCATGATGATCAAAAAGATAGACTAAACTTTTGATAGAAATATTTCTACCTCATTCTTGCGGAGGTACCATGAGAGCGTGGACTTGTCCTCCAGAAGAAGGTCCAGCTCCCTACCCTTGCTTCCTTGGGCAGGCCTTAGCCATGTGTCCTGTCTCACCGCAGTGGAAACAACCACCCAACTTCCTTTTCTTCTTCCTGCAGTCTTTGACCAGATGACCAGGAATGCCACAGAAATTACACTTTCTCTTTTCACGGGGTTTGTTGTTCTTCCCGGCTTTCTTTGGATCAGCCTTCTTGTTCTGTGACCCTTTCCCCTTCTTATCTTGAAGTACTTCTGCTTCTACCTCATTCTTGCCCTTGTCTTCCTCATTTAAGAGTGTCATGTCTACTACCCTTTCATAAGTAGCCCCCATAGGTATGTGGGTCATAGCCAAGCTGTGAAGTGGCTCATTCAATCCCTTGACAAAATGGAGAGCCTTCTTATGAGGAGTGAAACACTCCACCTCCGTTGGGGTCACTCTCAAAGGGAATGCCCTAATTTTGGTGGAGGTTTATAAGTATAAGTCACAGATATACAAGACAAATATGAATACACATATTTTTGAACAGCGGAAAACAACAGCAATTTTTATTTCAACAAAATGCGTGTTACACAAACCATGTCATAACTTGTCTTACAATACTTCCAAAAACCATTACATCTTCATAATTGTCTTGATTACATTATTTAAAGAAGCATAAAAACATAAGTAAACTGCATAAGTCCCATAATTGCTGTCGAAAGCCATAGTCCAAAACGGAAAAGATCTAAGCCATACATTCCTCCTCTTCAAGTTGGATGTGGAAACTGATCAAGCTGCAGTATTCCCTCCCTGTGGACCTAGGGGGGGGGGGAAACGAAAGAAAAGAAGGCGAAAGAAAAGTAGAGTCAGACATAAAGCCTGAGTAAGTCTAGGACTATTTACTCTATGAATAAAGAACTGGGTATGATAAGTATAAACTGGAAATGGGAAAGCACCATAAACTAAGTTAAGTTGTCTAGAGTTGAGCATACTATCGTACCCCATATTAATCTCTGCATCCTTATAAACTGGTTCCCCACAAGCATCCCATAACCAGGGTGAAGTGATTCGTTTCTAATGATCGGCTCCTACTCGCATAGTTACATGTGTCTTACGGCCCCCGATGTTGTAGTTACCTATGCTGGTCCCACCATAGGGTGTATCAAGTCCCATGGTGGCGGCCAGACACAATCCTAGAATGCACAGGTATGCTACTGGTGCCCAGTGCCTTATTTTTCTGCGCCGGAGTGTGTGCATGCCCGCACCCCGTTAGAACCTACACTGCTGCACCACCGCCGTCGATTTGACCTCTTACAGTCAGCCCAGTAATCGTGCCCCACCCTGCCTAGTTCAGGGTATCCTGATACACCTTATAGGGTTACTGCTGAAAAGGGTCCCCCGCTACTAGGTTTTCTATTTCTAGCCAACATGCTAAGTTGGTTAAGTGTTTAGTAAACCTAACCCCCAATCAGTCTGTATAGTTTAGCATGTTCCATTTTGATTAAGTATTAATTTAATTTACTTAATCCTATCAATCCTGACTCAGCCTTAATTGTCTTGTTAAAGCCTCAACCTCTCACATTAGACAGGTATTGTTGGGGCTGCCAGTTGCCGGTTGGGTCCGGGCAGTCTTATGCCACAACTCAGTGTAACCTCGGGTCCTTATTGGGCTCCGTGTTTAACCACCCACATTGGATAGGTATTGTTGTGACTACTGGATAGCCGGGCGGTTCCGGGCAGGTTTACATCACAACTCAATCCAACCTCGGGTTAAACACATCGTATTTTCTAAATTTACACATTTTGTCTATTTTCTTTTTATATGTAAATATTTGCGGCCCATTATTCAAATTCATCTTTATTGGGTAAAATTTATTTATACCACTTAATTGTTTCAAGGTCGTTGGCATGCGTCAAACATGACAACACATATGTTTAAATTTTAACCCAAACGTCATTACCCCCGTTCGCTACAATATAACATATGTTGGGTTTAACATTTAAACCCAACTTAGACTCATGAAAAAGGGGAGGCTTAGAACATGGGGTTTATAAGGTAACATAAAAAGGGGAGTGTGAACGCATGAACTTGCAACATAACGATCTAATTAACATGAATTAGGCACATGTGAACTTGCATTGTAATAGCATATAATCATGGCATAAACATACTTAAACATGAATCATTCTATTTATATAATCATGGCATAAACATACCTAAACATGAAATCATGGTTTTTAATCTATCCATGTAAACTTGCAATTGAAATGTAAATCTAACTTAATTATGTGTCACATATATCACCATATGATTTTGATAACAACATAGGCCTAAAACATGTTTTCAACTAGGCATAACACCAAACATAGTTTAGTAATGTTCATAAAGTTGCTTACTTTGGTCTTTAATACAAAAGTATGGTTTTTGTACTTGAATCACGATGCCAATTCCAACATAAACTCATAAAAATCATTACTTAGTTGAACCCAGTTACACACTAAAAGTGATCATAAAAGTATGTACATCATATTGGCATAATGGTGAATCATATACTTGCATGAATCTCAAATAAACTACCACAACATATGGTCGTTAACATGAATCATATACTTGCATGAATCTAAATTAAACCACCACAAACATGTAGTTGTTAACTTCCAACATACTTGCAAATATCCAATCGTTATACCACAACATTTCCAAATCGTTTAGAATCAAGGCAACATACAAATATAGATTATTATCACCACAAATCGAATACAATTCTATTTCTCATTTTACACATATCAAAACACTATTATTTATTGACATCGGAATAGCACTCTACTTACAATGTATGACGAATCTTCAATTCAGGAATCTGAATTCTGAATTTGGAGATGCTATCCTTTGTTGTAGGCGTTGTTTTGATTTAATTGACGTTGCTTTAAGCTTTCGAATTATCTCCTAATTGTCTCTCAATTTCTGACGGCTATTCCTAGTCTTTCCTCAGCAGCATGACGGTCTCATCTCCATTTTTGTTTGTGTGAATTAGGGTGAGTCTTAGGTCCTTTTTATAGAGTTTGTGAGTTGATTAGGACCGTCGATGGAGCTTGATTTAATAATAGCCGTTCGTTTGAAGGAGAGACCAACCAGGAGCTGACACCTAGCCCTATTGACAAGGCAAGGCTCAGAAAATCGACCAAGCATAGACCAGGCCAGCCAGGGGTGCTGGGTTCGACCTGGCTCAGGGGCCAGGTCGACTCCCCAGTCGACCCCCAGGTCGACTATGTAGTCGACCTGGGTGCCCCAGGTCGACTACCCAGTCGACCTGGGTGTCTTGGGCAGGAAAATTCCCGCCCTGGACAATCCGGCCCGATTTTTGAAATTTAAACTTGTTTTCTAAGCTGTTTTGGTTAGTTTGAATTTTAAACTGAATTCTGAAACTTCTGGAGGCCATATCTTCTTCATACGGAGTTCGTTTTACGCAAACTCGGACTCTATCCCAAGTAGAATTCCGAGACGAATGCAATGTCGTATCCCGTTTCCCTTAATTCTTTGATTTGAAATTAATTATACTTTAATTTGTGAATTTCGCTGTTATAGAATACACGGGGTGTTACATTCTCCCCCACTTAAAAGGATTTTCGTCCCCGAAATCTTCCAGTTCAGGAAGAATGTACGTCCTAACATCCAAACATCCATCTACTCATCAATCAAACACGAGCATCCATTGTCCTTAAAAGACTTCTAATGCTTCATGATCATATGCGAAGTGTGTGTATATGTACTTATCTAAGGCAAAATCAGTCGGTCTACTGATTTAGTTGACCACATTAATGCAAATTATGTTAGTGCCATGAATCCATTATGTATGCAAATTTTCCTATTCATGATTCTACATGAGTGCACAATCATTCATATATAAATGCAACATCCATATGGCAACACATTAAACTTCAACCATATACGAATAAATACATTTATGCATATGCAATATGAAGTGACTGAGCCGATCTAAAACCTAGATTGTGTGTGTATATGCAACCACGAGCAACCACTAGCAATCACTTGCAACCACTTGCAACCATCATCCATAACATGTTTCAATTACATGTTTTCGTCCAAAGGGTTTCTTCCTAAAAGATAAGGTCAAGGAGATATGCCTAAAAAGATAGATAAAAGCGCAACTTAAGGAAAAAGAAAGATCAAAGATGTACCCTCGAAAAGAAAAGGGTAGGCTGCGCGTATTCTAGCTTCAGTTTCCCAAGTTGTGTCTCCTTCGGCGTCGCTCCACTGAACTTTGACGAACTTGACTTTGCGATTGCGTAGCTTCTTCACTTCCGTTCCTAATATGCGGATTGGAACTTTCCTCACGGTTGCTTCGCGTTCCACTTCAGCTTCTTCTATAATATTTGGCTCTACCACTTCAGCAGATTAATGTAGACATTTTCGGAGGTGCGAAACATGGAAAACGTTGTGAACCCCGACCAATTTTTCGGGTAGCTCTAATCTATAGGCCATTTTCCCAATTTTCTCGATGATAGGAAATGGCCCTACGAACTTTGGTGCTAGCTTTCCTGTGGTTCCAAAACGAACAACGTTCCTTAGCGGAGATACCTTAAGAAAAACTCTGTCCCCAACCACAAATTCAAGGTCGGTCCTCCTCTTGTCAGCGTAGGATTTTTGTTTGTCTTGGGCTGTCTTCATCCGTCTCTGTATTAAGTCTACTTTTTCTGAAGTCTCTCGGATCATATTCGGTCCAAGTATGAGCTTGTCAGTAGACTCCCACCAACAAGTGGGCGATCGGTATGGTCTTCCATATAAGGCTTCGAAGGGCGCCATTCCGATGGTTGCTTGGTAGCTGTCGTTGTAGGCAAATTCCACCAAAGGAAGATGGTCTTCCCACGTCCCTCCGAAGTCAAGGACGCACATTCTTAAAAGGTCCTCCAAAACTCTATTCACTCTTTCTGTCTGGCCGTCGGTTTGGGGATGATAGGCTGTGCTCAAGCATAACTGTGTTCCTACCGCTTCTTGCAGACTCCGCCAAAACTCACTTGTGAAGATAGGGTCTCGGTCACTAACAATGCTGGAGGGTATTCCATGGAGTCGAACAATTTCCTTGAGATAAAGAGATGCTAGGGATGAGGCAGTTCTTTTACTCTTGACAGGTAAAAAATGGGCGCTTTTAGTAAGCCTATCCACTATTACCCAAATGCTAGTGTTGCCTCTTCTAGACCTAGGCAGCCCATCAATGAAGTCCATTGAGATACTATCCCACTTCCACTGCGGTACCTCTAGAGGATGGAGCATACCGCTAGGCTTTTTTTGTTCCGCCTTAACCTGTTGGCACACCAAACACTTAGAAACGAAATCTGCCACGTCCTTCTTCATGTCATTCCAAAAGAAAGTCCTCTTTATGTCCTTGTACATTTTATCCCCACCTGGGTGTATCGTCATCTTGGAGTGATGTGCTTCCTCGAGAACCTTCTTTACTAAATCTTTTGTCTGTGGGACGCATAGTCTTCCGTCTCGCCTTAGCCAACCCTTATCGTCGATGGAGTATCTGCTGAGGTGACTTGAAGTATCACACCTAATTAGCCTATCAATCGTCTCCACAAGCTGAGGGTCTTCGCATTGTGCTATCCCTATTGAGTCCACTAAAGTCGGGCGTACTTCGAGAGATGCTAGCAAGCCTGGTACAAAATCGGAGGAGGGCCTAAAGTCAAAGCTGGCTATAAACTCTAGGCTTTGTCATTCAACAAACAACGGGCTTAGGGTTAGTTTCTTTCGGCTCAACGCGTCTGCCACTACGTTGCCTTTGCCCGGAGTGTAGGAGATCTCGAAATCGTACGAGGCAAGAAACTCCATCCATCTATGTTGCCTCAAGTTAAGATCTTTCTGCGAGAAAAGATATTTCAAAGATTTATGGTCAGTGTAAAGTTCGAACTTCTCACCTAGGAGACAGTGTCGCCAAGACTTGAGTGCAAAGACGATGGCAGCTAACTCAAGATCGTGGGTCGTGTAGTTCTTTTCATGCACTTTCAATTGCCTTCCACCATAAGCTACTACCCTTCCTTCTTGCATTAAGACAGCGCCTAGCCCTGTCCTACATGCATCTGTATAAACTGTGAACATCTTGCTTCCATCTGGCAACGTCAAAACTGGGGCTGTTGTAAGAGCCCTTTTTAGTCGTTGGAAAGCAAACTCGCAATCCCAGTCCCAACTGAACACTAGATTCTTCTTGGTCAGCTTTGTGAGCGGAGCTGATATCTTTGCAAAGTCTCTGATGAATTTCCGATAGAAGCCCGCTAGCCCGAGAAAGCTTCGGACTTCTATTGCGTTCTTTGGTGTCTTCCAGTACTGCACTGCTACTACCTTAGCCGGGTCTACTGCTAACCCTTCTTTGGATACTATGTGCCCAAGAAATCTTACTTCTTTTGTCCAAAAGTGGCATTTGGAGAATTTGGCTTTTAGCTGTTGGACTCGCAGGGTTTCCATGATTGCCCTTAGGTGCTGGGCATGCTCTTCTTCACTCTTCGAGAAAATCAAGATATCGTCTACGAAGACCACTACGAACTTATTGAGGAAATCTCTGAACACCCTACTCATTAGGTCCACGAAGTAAGCGGGTGCGTTTGTCAAGCCGAAAGGCATGACAAGCCATTCAAAGAAGCCATATGGGGTTCTGAATGCTGTCTTATCGATACTATCATCAGCCACCCTTAGCTGATGAAATCCGGTCGCTAAATCGAGTTGGGAGAAAACAGACGCTCCTACAAGCTGATCAAACAGGTCGTCAATTCTGGGGAGAGGGTGCCTATTCTTTTTCGTTAGTTTGTTTAGCTCCCTATAGTCATCACACTGACAGAGTGAACCATCCGCCTTTGTAGCGAACACCACTGGAGCGCCCCATTCTGAAATTCTCCTTCTAATGAACCCCTTCTCTAGAAGTTCTTTAATCTGTTTACTGAGCTCCTTCCTTTCCCATGGAGCCAAGTGTCCAACGGGCAACGCAACGGGCTTTGCATTATCTACAAGATATATGCGGAAGTCTATCTCCCGCTTCGGAGGCAAACCCTTCACCTCTTCGAAGACATCCGGATATTCCCGGACCACTCTAACTGATTGCAAATTGTCGACAGAGGCATCTAGCGATTCAAGATAACTAAGCATAACCGCATACGAGAGATTACAAGTAATTTCCAAATTGTTACCGAGTTGGGTTAGAAGCCTAACTACCCTTTTCTCACAATCAAGGATGGCCCCATTACTGGATAGCCAATCCATGCCCAAAATCAAAACATATCCCGAAAAGCCCAAAACAAAGGCACTACATTTAAATTCTACGCTTAGAATAGAAATTTTCAATCCCACACAGATCATAGATAAATAAGCTGGGCCCCCAATTGGATTTGAAACAATTAATGGGTCCTCTACCATTCTAGTTTCTAGGTGTAGAGATTCTACTAAAGCAGATGAGATAAAGGAATGTGATGCGTCAAAATCGAATAAAGTGCGAACTGGGTGATCATAAAGATAAACTAAACTTTCTACAAAAGTATTTATACCTCGCTGCTGCAGAGGTGGCGCTTCTAGCGCATGAACTTGTGCCCCTGAGGTGGATCCAACCCTCTGCCCCTGCCCTCGCTTCTTTGGGCAATCCTTAGCCAGGTCCCCTATCTCACCACAAGAAAAGCACTCACCATTCATCTTGGCCTTCTTTTTCCGGCAATCTTTCACTAAGTGCCCCACTTTGCCACAGAAATTACACTTCGTCTTCTCTTTGTTGTCTTTCCCGCCCTTCTTAAAGTCTGTCTTCTTAGGTTGCAAACCCTCTTTCTTCCCTTGAGAGCTTTCTGCCTTTGTCTCCTTCTTGCCCTTATCTTCTTCGTTCAGCAATGCCATCTGCACCAACCTTTCATACGTAGCTCCCATGGGTATATAGGTCATGGCCAAACTGTGTAATGGCTCATTCAACCCCTTGACAAAGCGGAGAGCCTTCTTGTGCGGGGTGTTGACAAGGTCTAGTCCGAACCTAGCCAGCTGATCAAACTGCTTAACATATTCTTTGACTGTCATATTCCCTTGCTTAAGAAATAAGAAAATTTCCAACTAAAGACTCCTTTCAACTTCTGAGAGAAATTTAGCCTCAAACCTTGCCCTAAAGTCCTCCCATGTTTCCACTGGTCTTTCTGCATTGGTGACTTCCCACCAGTAGGAAGCCTCGCCTTTAAGTAGCCATACTGCCAGTTGTACCTTCTGCCTATCTTCTACCTCAAAGATGACGAATAAGTCCTTGGTTTCTTTCAGCCAATTCCTGGCTACCACGAAGGACTCGGTTCCATGAAAGTCCTTTCCTCCCATAGCTTTAAAATCTTTACATATCTTAGCAAAAGTATTTCCCCGCGGAGGAGGTGGAGGAAGAGGTGCTGCTGCAGCTGGATGATTTCCTACAGCTGGGGGAGGAGGAATGGTAGGACCTGGCTGAGTAGCCCTTGCTTCTAAGAATCGTCTAAACCAACTAGGTATTGGTATACCTTCTAGCAAATTAAGTTCTTCGGACATGCTGAAACAAAAAGGATAGATTCAAAACGAAGGATAAAAGATAGTACCTATGGCTTTGGGGGGACTACGCCTTTTTTAAAATAAAATAATATTTTATCTTTTAAAAAAAATGCTTCTTTAAATTTTCTTTTGAAAACAAATTTTCAAAACTTTTATCTTATCTGGTAAACCTATGCTCTGATACCAAGTGAAACACTCCACCTCCGTTGGGGTCACTCTCAAAGGGAATGCCCTAATTTTGGTGGAGGTTTATAAGTATAAGTCACAAATATACAAGACAGATATGAATACACATATTTTTGAACAGCGGAAAACAACAACAATTTTTATTTCAACAAAATGCGTGTTACACAAACCATGTCATAACTTGTCTTACAATACTTCCAAAAACCATTACATCTTCATAACTGTCTTGGTTACATTATTTAAAGAAGCATAAAAACATAAGTAAACTGCATAAGTCCCATAATTGCTGTCCAAAGCCATAGTCCAAAACGGAAAAGATCCAAGCCATACATTCCTCCTCTTCAAGCTGGATGTGGAAACTGGTCAAGCTGCGGTATTCCCTCCCTGTGGACCTGGGGGGGGGGAAACAAAAGAAAAGAAGGCGAAAGAAAAGTAGAGTCAGACATAAAGCCTGAGTAAGTCTAGGACTATTCAGTCTATGAATAAAGAACTAGGTATGATAAGTATAAACTGGAAATGGGAAAGCACCATAAACTAAGTTAAGTTGTCTAGAGTTGAACAAACTATCGTACCCCATATTAATATCTGCATCCATATAAACTGGTTCCCCACAAGCATCCCATAATCAGGGTGAAGTGATTCGTTTCTAATGATCGGCTCCTACTCGCATAGTTACAAGTGTCTTACGGCCCCCGATGTTGTAGTTACCTACGCTGGTCCCACCATGGGGTGTATCAAGTCCCATAGTGGCGGCCCGACACAATCCTAGAATGCACAGGTATGCTACTGGTGCCCAGTGCCTTATTTTTCTACGCCGGAGTGTGTGCACGCCCGCACCCCGTTAGAACCTACACTGCTGCACCACTGCCATCGATTTGACCTCTTACAGTCAGCCCAGTAATCGTGCCCCACCCTGCCTAGTTCAGGGTATCCTGATACACCTTGTAGGGTTACTGCTGAAAAGGATCCCCCGCTACTAGGTTTTCTATTTCTAGCCAACATGCTAAGTTGGTTAAGTGTTTAGTAAACCTAACCCCCAATTAGTCCGTATAGTTTAGCATGTTCCATTTTGATTAAGTATTAATTTAATTTACTTAATCCTATCAATCCTGACTCAGCCTTAATTGTCTTGTTAAAGCCTTGACCTCTCACATTAGACAGGTATTGTTGTGGCTGCCTGTTGCCGGTTGGGTCCGGGCAGTCTTACGCCACAACTCAGTCTAACCTTGGGTCCTTATTGGGCTCCGTGTTTAACCACCCACATTGGATAGGTATTGTTGTGACTACTGGACAGCCGGGCGTTTCCGGGCAGGTTTACATCACAACTCAATCCAACCTCGGGTTAAATACATCGTATTTTCTAAATTTACACATTTTGTCTCTTTTCTTTTTATATGTAAATATTTGCGGCCCATTATTCAAATTCATCTTTATTGGGTAAAATTTATTTATACCACTTAATTGTTTCAAGGTCGTTGGCATGCGTCAAACATGCCAACACATATGTTTATATTTTAACCCAAACGTCATTACCCCCGTTCGCTACAATATAACATATGTTGGGTTTAACATTTAAACCCAACTTAGCCACAAGAAAAAGGGGAGGCTTAGAACATGCGGTTTATAAGGTAACATAAAAAGGGGAGTGTGACGCATGAACTTGCAACATAACGATCTAATTAACATGAATTAGGCACATGTGAACTTGCATTGTAATAGCATATAATCATGGTATAAACATACTTAAACATGAATCATTCTATTCATATAATCATGGCATAAACATACCTAAACATGAAATCAAGGTTTTTAATCTATCCATGTAAACTTGCAATTGAAATGTAAATCTAACTTAATTATGTGTCACATATATCACCATATGATTTTGATAACAACATAGGCCTAAAACATGTTTTCAACTAGGCATAACACCAAACATAGTTTAGTCATGTTCATAAAGATGCTTACTTTTGTCCCTAATACCAAAGTATGGTTTTTGTACTTGAATCGCGATGCCAATTCCAACATAAACTCATAAAAATCATTACTTAGTTGAACCCAGTTACACACTAAAAGTGATCATAAAAATATGTACATCATATTGGCATAATGGTGAATCATATACTTGCATGAATCTCAAATAAACTACCACAACATATGGTCATTAACATGAATCATATACTTGCATGAATCTAAATTAAACCACCACAAACATGTAGTTGTTAACTTCCAACATACTTGCAAATATCCAATCGTTATACCACAACATTTCCAAATCGTTTAGAATCAAGGCAACATACAAATATAGATTATTATCACCACAAATCGAATACAATTCTATTTCTCATTTTACACAAATCAAAACACAACTATTTATTCACATCGGAATAGCACTCTACTTACAACGTATGACGAATCTTCAATTCGGGAAACTGAATTCTGAATTTGGAGATGCTATCCTTTGTTGTAGGCGTTGTTTTGATTTAATTGACGTTGCTTTAAGCTTTCGAATTATCTCCTAATTGTCTCTCAATTTCTGACGGCTATTTCTAGTCTTTCCTCAGCAGCATGACGGTCTCATCTCCATTTTTGTTTGTGTGAATTAGGGTGAGTCTTAGGTCCTTTTTATAGAGTTTGTGAGTTGATTAGGACCGTCGATGGAGCTTGGTTTAATAATAGCCGTTCGTTTGAAGGAGAGACCAACCAGGAGCTGACACCTAGCCCTAGTGACAAGGAAAGGCTCAGAAAATCGACCAAGCACAGACCAGGCCAGCCAGGGGGGCTGGGTTCGACCTGGCTCAAGGGCCAGGTCGACCCCCCAGTCGACCCCCAGGTCGACTATGTAGTCGACCTGGGTAGCCCAGCTCGACTACCCAGTCGATCTGGGTGTCTTGGGCGGGAAAATTCCCGCCCTGGCCAATCCAGCCCGATTTTTGAAATTTAAACTTGTTTTCTAAGCTGTTTTGGTCTGTTTGAATTTTAAACTGAATTCTGAAACTTCCGGAGGCCATATCTTCTTCATACGGAGTCCGTTTTATGCAAACTCGGACTCTATCCCAAGCAGAATTCCGAGACGAACGCAATGGGGTATCCTGTTTCCCTTAATTCTTTGATTTGAAATTAATTATACTTTAATTTGTGAATTTCACTGTTATAGAATGCACGGGGTGTTACATATTCACTAAGTCCGGTCTAAATCGAGCCAGCTGATTGAATTGATTGACGTACTCCTTGACCGTCATACTTCCTTGCTGAAGAGATAAGAACTTTTCCAGCTTTAGACTTCGTTCAGCTTGTGAGAGGAATTTCATCTCAAACCTTATCCTAAAATTCGTCCATGTGTCAACAGGTCTTTCAGCATTAGTGACTTCCCACCAATATGAAGTTTGTCCACCTCGAAGATAATGAACAGATTCTCAGTTTCTTTGAGTCAGTTCCTCGCTTCTACGAATGATTCAGTTCCTTTGAAATCCTTTCCACCCATGGCCCTAAACTCTCTACAGATTTTTGAGAAAGCATTTGCATGAGGAGGAGGAGGAGGAGGAGAAACCGCTGCAGTTGGAGGAGGAATATTTGCTGGGCCTGCATCGTTGGCCCTGGCCTCTAAGTACCTCCTGAACCAGCCAGGTATTGGCACGCCCTCTGGAAGGTTAAGATTCCCAGACATGCTGAAATGAAAAAGAAGTGATTCAAAAGGAGGAAACAAAGGATAGCCTTTAAATAAAACAAGAAATGTCTTGAAAAATGCTTCTTTGTAAACGACTTTGAAAATGGTATTAGAAGGTTTTAAAAACTTTTGGCCAGTCTGGTAACCTTCTGCTCTGATACCAAGTGTAACACCCCACCTCCGCTAGGGTCACTCACAAAGGGAATGCACTACTTTTGGAGGAGCATTATTGAGGTAAACAAACTCAAAAATATTACAAGACAGAACATAAATAAAACAGCGAAAGAATCAAAAGATAAATTTCATTACTTTCAAGAAGAGTCAAAACCTTTTACATCCAAAGTACCAAATAGCTAAAGTCATCATTTTCCATTACAACAAATTATGTCTAGCATAGATAAAGAAGCATAAAATTAAAACAACAAAAGTAGCTTAATTCCCCAAAGGTAGCAGAAATGCAGCCATAGCATAGCTCAAGATTAAACCGTACATGAGCTTAATCGAAAGCAAGCGAAATCCAAGCTAAGTGCTAGAGTTTCCTCCCTGAGAACTTGGGGGGAAACGAAAGAAAAAGAGGCGAAAGAAAATGGGTCATTCATAAAGACTGGTAAGTACTAGTGACTTTCAGCATAAAAACAGGTAAAGGTAACATGACATGTATAAACTGAAAGTAAACATAAGGATGATGGCAAGATTGGAAAGATAGCATGATAATTCAAGTATAAATCAAGTATAACATCACATGTTCAAGACTCGCTGCACCAACCGTACTAGTATCCCAAATCCATGTCATATATTAACCATGAGATGATCCCTTAGCCCAATATCATGAATGACCCATTACTAGGTCCAACGGAACGATCCATGAATTGATCGGCTACCTACAAGTTCTAGCTCGTCGCGTGTCTGTGTCATACGGCCCTATCACGAATGTAGTTACCTGTGCTAGGTCCACCATAGGGTGTATCAAGCCCTAGGGTGACAACCACCGACACGAATCAAGCATGCATAGTGTCAACCTACTGATGCCCAATGCCTACTTTTTCAACTCCGGACTACGTGCACGACCATAGTCCGCCTGAACCTACACTAGCGCACCAACTCAGCTATCGTTCTGGTTGCTTATAATCAGCCCTTTAATCGTGCCCCACCCTGCCTAGTTCCAGGGTATCATGATACATCTAAGTGGGTTCTGCTGAAATGGACCGTGTAACTAGGGTTTCCGTCCAGCAGGTTAAGTGTTGTCATTTAAATTCGTGACGTAACCCTTATCAGTCTAGCATGTCAGGTTGGATAAGTGTTGTCTTTCAATTTCATGACTTAACCCCACTAACCATATGTCAAGCTGGTTAAGTGTTGTCTTTCATATTCATGACTTAACCCTATCCTGTGGAATTAATTCATTAATGCACCCCACCCTCTCACATCAGACCTGTTCTTGTGGTCAATGGATATGGCGGGTGGTTCCGGGCAGAATTACACCACAACTCAGTCTGACCTCGGGTTTCAAGCGCGATATGACCAACTACCCACATTGGATCCTATTGTTTGCAGTCACTGGATTTGCCGGGCAGTTCCGGCAGAATTACACTGCAAACTCAACCCAACCTCGAGTTGGCCATTTTCAAGTTCATTCTAGTGTCATGTCCATGTTCAAGTTTCATGTCAAGTTCGTGTCAAGTTTCATGGCAAGTTTCATGTCAAGTTCCAACTTATGCCTATTATCAATTTCATGATTCATATTCATAACCAATTCAAGTTTTGACTAATCTACCCAAATCGTATTCCCATCGCATGTAAACATGAATCGATCTAAATTACAGGTAGATCCAAATCCAGAAATAAACGGAATAACATCAAAACTATGATAGGCAAAAAGGACGAGCATAAAGTGATAAAAGGGATTACAAGACTAGCATGGTATAGTTTGAGATAATTGGTTACAACATCACTGGCATATAGAAAATAATATGATTTCAAATCTAGCATAATAAGGTGATAGTCATAGCATAAGGCGATAGTCGCAAACTTGTAAATAATAGACTGATTCAACATCACAGGCATGAAAATGTTATGGACAAGAAAGAGTTTGATTTACAACATGAATAGGTCCAAACTGGTTTCATAGCAATATTCCCAAATGTCAAGATCCAAGATGGAAACTAGGATAGATGTGAATCGATTATCATACTTAAGTCCAATCTCACTTTATCTCATGTCCAAATTACAGTTAACAAGTTTAAATCTCAAAGTAACTAGAACTTACAGATCGTGGAATAAGAAATTGAGATGCAGCAGTCAAGTCTAGAAACTAGTCGTCGAATTGTTTGAATCATTGAATCTTGATTTGATTGCAGCAGAAAATCTCCAATATGCAATTCCTAGCCCTAGTCTTCAAGAAATAGTCTTCGCGTTTTAATTTACTTTAAATTTAATTTAGAAGAAGCCATGTCCATCAAGAATTTGTGCAGCATAAGGTTAGAGAAGAATGGTGTAAAGAAAATGGGGCAAGGAGGCTGTTTATATAGGATTAGAGTTAAGAATCTGGTCACAAAACGAGTCTAGATACATCAAAATGAACCCAGGCTCGAAACTGGGCTTCAGCACCAAGTCGACCCCCAGGTCGACCATAGTGTAACACCCCGTAATTCTGTTAATATTAATATTCACAAATTAAAGAATAACTAATCTCAGACTTGAGAATTGTGGGAAACAGGTTGTGCCATTGTGTTCGTCTCGGAATTCTGGTTGAGATAGAGTCCGAGTTTGCGTGAATTGGACTTCGTATGAAGAAGTTATGGCCATTGGAAGTTTCAGAAAATTCAAAACAGCTCGCAGGAAATTTAAAATTCAAACTGAAAGTGCAGAAGCGGGCTGGGCGGGAAAATTCCTGCCTAGGCAGGTCGACTGGGGAGTCGACACTAGTGTCAACTCCCCAGGTCGACCTCCCCCCAAGTCGACTACCATGTCGACCTCCCCCCCTCCCCCCTCCCCCCACCGCCCCCAGGTCGACTATAGTGTCGACCTGAATGTCGACCTGGTCAGTCTGCTAGGGTTTTGGCTGAGCCTGTTTTTGACTGAGTAATGACCCATTAGGGTTTTGACCTAATCTGGTTGGCTGGGATTAGTTCTGTGTTGATCTGACGGTCTAAATAAAACCTAAACTCTATAAATACCTAGGTAGTCTCTCACCCTAATTCATATGAAAAATAGAATAGCTACCGTCATACCGCCGCCATGGAACTCAGTCTAGCCGCCGCCAACTAAGAAGGAAGAAAAGCTAATCAAAACCTAATTCTACTCAACTCTAATGCAAATCAAGACTCTCTTTTCTTCTCTAATTGTGAGTATGATGATCTTAACAAGATTATTATTATTTTAATTAGGTTAAGTCATGAATGGATTATGAGTAGATGATGTGAATTGTCATATATGTTGTTGTAAATCTTATGCTATCATGTATGTTATAAATCATATGCTATGTGGTGATGATATCCTATATGTTGTAAATCATGCTATGATGATGTTATGTATGTTGAGAGTTTCTATGCTAAGTTGTGATGAATCATACATGTTAAAAAGCCATGATGCTACTATCTATGCTAGTTAGTTCATGTTAATCAAATCATGATGTTGATACTATTTGGGCTATGTTGATCTATATGACAAGTCACATATGCAAGTTTAGGTTGATTAGTAAAAAGTTATGAACATATGCCATGACATCTATTATGACATCTAGAATTATGATATGACATATGTGAAATTCTATGCTAGTTCACACCATCATTATGTTGCCAAAAACCCCATATGCAAGTTTATACATAAATTTGGGTTATGATCATATCATGTAAATTGTGACATTTAACAAGTTGACACCTTTAGATCCTTAACATGTGTAGTTTATGCAAGTTTCACCCCTATTATGATTAAATTCATTTTAATTGTCTATATGTTGTGATAATTTATTTCTGTGCTATGAGTTAGACTATTCGAGTCTAACATATATTCTGCGTTGAATAAGCGAACGTATAAACGTGGGGTAGGGGTAATATTAAGGATTTAATATAAAGAAGTTGGGGTGCAATTGATATGATTTTGCATGCCATGAGTGGATGACCATAATTGAGTCAATTATGGGCATCATTAAAAGTGGACTTAATTAATAATTTGAATAGGGAATTATTAAAACTGGGGTAAAAGATTATAAGTGATAATCAATGCTTAGGACACGAGTTTGGACTCGTTTGTCACGTAAACCTGCCCGGAACCGCCCGACAAATCCCGTGGTCAAAAATGTCAGCCCAATGTGAGAGGTCCTAGGCCTAAACTAAAGCATAACAGTTGTAAAGACACGAGGTTAGACTCTTTTATGGTGTAAGACTGCCCGGACCTACCCGGCAAATCCAGCTGCCATAAATGCCAGTCTAATGTGAGAGGTCTTTATGAGGTTATGGCCTGAATGAATTAAGAAATACTTAACCAGATAAACATGTAAAGTGGGACATGGGGGTTAAGTAGGTGCCTTGGGTGGCATGAGGAATCTAGTGGGTGCCCTTAGTGGCATGTAAAATACGATTAGTAAGACTTAACCAAACACACACGTAAATGAACATGACTAAGAGGGTTAAGTGGGATATACTATTGGATGAGCTTAGGTGGGTAGCTTGTGGGGGCCCATTTCAACCAGTATCCCAAACGTATCTTTGTGGGCTCGACCCAAGTCGAGGACGGGACACGCATACTGGATTTGACTATGAGAGGCCAAAACGGGGAGTGGTGGCAACGCAAGCCCAACGGGTTTCATATGCGTGTGTGGACCCGGGCTGGTAGGTAAGACGTTGTTGCATCGTGTAGGTATAAGCCGTGCATTCTCCTGTTGTATCGGGTTGCCCCTTTAGGGGAGTGATACATCCCACTATGGGGCCAGCACGGGTATCTACGAGTAGGGAGCCGATCGAAAGTGGGTAGTGGGGTACACCTAGTGGAGATAGGGGCAGACGACACCTATGTAGTCAGCTAGGGGTACGTAAGGCTATTTATATTGTTTCTGTGTGAAGCAAGTGGGATCAACCTTTAGGGTGACTAGTGCGGTGCAGTGTAGTAATGTGTGGTGCAGTGTAGAAATTGTTCATTAGTAATTAGGTGTAACTTTAACGTTATCTTAAAAGTTATCTTTATCTTCTCTTCCATACCTAATAGTTCATAGACATTTACTTGTCTTCCAGCTTATTCCTTAGTCTAGTTATTTTGATAATAGTATTGTTAGAATTATCATACTTGCCAGACTTTATGTCTGACCCCCTCCATTTCTATCCTTTTTCCCCCTCCAGGTCCTCAGGTTGGGCATAGCTCTAGTGGAGTTTGATTGGATTGCTTCATCTCTCTTTGGAAAGATTGGACTGTTGAAGTAAAGTCCAGCTTGTTATCTTTTTAATGGCTATTTATGTAATGGGATTTTGTATTTATGAAGATGGATATTGTACTTGACTCTGATTTATGGATTTAAGATGTAACAAACATGTTTAATTTCCGCTGCAATAAAATGAAGTTTTAGATTTCCAAGCACTACTTATTGTCTGTCTTGTTGTAATTTTTCTATTCTATATTCACTTATAACCTCCATGGAAGTTAATGCATTCCCTTTGTGAGTGACATTAATGGACGTGGGGTGTTACACGTGGTATCAAAGCTTAAGGTTACTAGAACAGATAAATTTTTTAGAAAAACTATTTTTCTAAAGTATTTTTGGAAGAAGTGCTTTCAAAAACATGTTTTAATGAGCAATTTAAAGAGGAAAGTTTTTTTTAAGAAAAACATAATCCCCAATATCCATATCTTTATCTTTCGAATTCTCCATTTTGAATCTTTCCTTTTTCGTTTCAGCATGGCTGAAGATCTTAACCTACCTGACGGTGTAACGATACCAGGATGGTATAGGAGGCTATTAGAGGCTAGGGCCACCGCAGGTCCGGCCAATGTTCCTCCACCACCAGTTGCACCCGTTCCTCCTCCTCCTCGCGTAGATACTTTTGCAAAGACGTGCAAGGAATTTAAGGCTATGGGTGGAAAACCTTTTCAAGGGTCAGAAACGTTTTTGGAAGCTAGAGATAGGCTTAGGGAGGTGGAAGAATTGCTAGAAATCTTTGAAGTAGAAGAAGGGAGGAGAGTTAAATTAGCAGCTTGGTTAATGAAGGGAGAGGCCTCGTTCTGGTGGGAGGTCACTAATGGGGAGCGTCCTGTCGATTCTTGGGTAGATTTCAGACGTAGATTTGAGGCGAAGTTTCTCTTAAGGGCAGAAGAGAATTTATATGTGGAAAGGTTCTGGACATTAAAGCAAGGAAGCTCATCAGTAAAAGAATATGTTAACAAATTTAATCAGTTAGCAAGGTTTGGCTTGGACTTAGTGAATACGCCGGAGAAAAAGGCACTGAGGTTCGTTAATGGATTGAATGAACCGTTGCAAGGGTTGGCTATGACCCACATCCCTATGGGGGGCCACCTTTGAGAAACTTGTAGACATGGCACTCAAGCACGAGGAGAAAGGCGCTAAAGCTGATAAGGCACCCGAAAAGAAAGGGGATCAGAAGAAACCACAACAGCAGAACAAGAAGGGTGGTAAAGACAATAATGGCAAGGGAAAGAAGAAATGCTTTAACTGTGGGACACCAGGCCATCTCAGCAAGGATTGCCAAAAGAAAAAGAAGACTGGCTGTTTCCACTATAGCGAAGCAGGACATTTAGTGAAGGACTGCCCAAAGAAGGGGTAGAGGGCAGGAGCTACCTCGGGAGGACAGGTGCAGGCTCTTATGGCACCAGGGCAGGCAAAAGGACAAGTTCAGGCTCTCGCGGTCCCACCGCTGCAAGAACGAGGTAGAACCATTTCTGTTGAAAGCTTAGTTTTTCTGTTTGATCATCCTGTCCGTACCTTATTCGATTCGGGCGCTTCGCATTCGTTTATCTCTACGTCATTAGTTGAATCACTGCACTTAAACACCAGTTTAGTAGAGGATCCCTTAGTTGTTTCGAATCTAATTGGGGGCTCAGCTTATTTGTCCATGATGTGTTTGGATTTGAAAATTTCTATACTTAGCGTTGAGTTTAGATGTGATGCTTATGTGTTGGGATTCACGGGATATGGGCTAATTTTAGGAATGGATTGGTTATCCAGAAATGGGGCCATTCTTGATTGTGAAAGGAGAGTAGTTAGGCTCGTGACTCGCCTTGGTAACGCCCTCGAAATCTTTTGTAATCCCATAGATTCTGTTATGCTAAGTTATCTAGAATTGCTTGACGCGTCTGAGGAAAATCTACAATCTGTTAGAGTGGTCCGAGAATATTCGGATGTGTTTGAGGAGGTGAAGGGCTTACCTCCGAAGCGGGAGATAGATTTTCGAATATATCTTGTGGATAATGCGAAACCAGTATCTTTGCCAGTACGCCACATGGCTCCACGTGAAAGGAGGGAACTCGATAAGCAAGTGAAGGAGTTGCTTGAGAAGGGGTTCATAAGACGAAGTATATCGGAGTGGGGTGCTCCACTAGTATTTGCCACGAAGGCGGATGGGTCCCTTAGACTTTGTGTGGACTATAGAGAATTTAATAAGCTTACTAAGAAGAACAGACACCCACTGCCGAGGATTGAAGATCTCTTCGATCAGTTAGTTGGCGCCTCAGTGTTTTCGTAGTTGGACTTAGCCACTGGTTTCCATCAGTTGAGAGTGGCTGAGGATAGCATAGACAAGACTGCGTTTAGGACACCGGACGGTTTCTATGAATGGCTGGTGATGCCCTTCGGTTTGACAAATGCCCCCGCATACTTTGTTGATCTGATGAGTAGGGTGTTTAGGGAGTACCTTAACAAATTCGTGGTAGTCTTTGTAGACGACATCCTGATCTTTTCTAAGGATGAAGAAGAGCATGCCCTACATCTAAGGGAAGTGTTGGAGACCCTACGAGCGCATAATCTTAAAGCCAAATTTTCTAAGTGTCACTTCTGGAGGAAGGAAGTACGATTCCTAGGGCACGTGGTTTCCAAGGAAGGGATAGCTGTGGATCCCGCGAAGGTGGTGGCCATCCAAGATTGGAAGGTCCCTAAAAATGCTACCGAAGTAAGAAGTTTCTTGGGATTGCTGGCTACTATAGGAAGTTTATCAAAGACTTCGCAAAGATATCAGCTCCATTGACACGCCTGACGAAGAAGAACCTAGTTTTCACATGGGACGTAGATTGTGATGATGCGTTCCAACGATTGAAGAGAGCTTTGACCTCAGCCCCATTCTTAGTGCTGCCAGGCGGGAGTAAGCCGTTTACTGTTTATACTGACGCTTGTGGGACAGGACTAGGCGCAGTCCTAATGCAAGAGGGCAGGGTAATAGCCTATGGTGGAAGGCAGTTGAGAGCGCATGAGAAGAATTACCCCACGCATGACCTAGAGTTGGCCGCTATTGTTTTCGCGCTTAAGTCTTGGCATCATTATCTTCTTGGCGAGAGATTCGAATTATTCACTGATCACAAATCTTTAAAATACTTATTCTCTCAAAAGGACTTGAACTTAAGGCAGCAAAGGTGGATGGAGTTCTTAGCATCCTACGACTTCGAGATAGCATATACCCCTGGTAAGGGTAACGTGGTGGCAGATGCCTTAAGTAGAAAAAGATTATCCTTAAGTCCTTTTTTTGTTGAGCGGCAAAATTTAGAGTTCATCTCAATGTTTGACTTTAGACCTTCCATTGACTTTGTTCCCGGTTTGCTAGCATCCTTGGAGGTCAGGCCTACACTTTTGGGACGAATTGGCGAGGCACAGCGAGACGACCCGCAGTTGGTTGAGTTAGTAGATAAACTCAAAGGAGGGGAGTCATCAAGCCATCTCCGTAGGTATACCCTAGATGATAAGGGTTGGTTACGTAGGGACGGTAGACTTTGTGTACCAAAAGACGATGACCTAAGGAAGACTATTCTTGACGAAGCACATCGTTCGAAGATGACCATTCATCCCAGCGGGTACAAGATGTACAAAGACATGAAGCGAGTTTTCTTTTGGGCCGGCATGAAGAAAGATGTGGCTGAGTATGTCGCTAGATGCTTGGTGTGCCAACAAGTTAAAGCGGAGCAAAAGAAACCCGGTGGGTTGCTTCACCCATTGGAGGTTCCACTATGGAAGTGGGAGAGTGTCTCGATGGATTTTGTGGATGGATTACTGCGATCAAGGAAGGGTAATACGGGAATTTGGGTTATAGTAGATAGACTTACCAAGAGCGCCCATTTCATTCCCGTAAAGAGTAAGAGGACTGCTCCGTGGTTAGCTTCTGTATACGTCCGAGAAATTGTTCGTTTGCACGGTGTTCCTTCTAGCATAGTGAGCGACCGTAATCCTATTTTCACTAGCGAATTTTGGAGAAGCTTACAAGAGGCGGTAGGGACTCAGTTATGTTTGAGCACCGCATATCATCCTCAGACGGACGACCAGACTGAGAGGGTGAATCGCATTCTAGAGGATCTTTTGAGACTATGTATCCTAGACTTTGGGGGTACATGGGAAGAGCATCTTCCATTGGTGGAGTTCGCATATAATAACAGCTTTCAGTCCATCATTGGCATGGCACCATTCGAAGCTCTTTATGGACGACCTTGTCGTTCACCTGCATGTTGGTGGGAATCTACGGACAAGATCTTACTTGGGCCCGATATGATTAGGGAGACTTCGAAGAAGATCGACTTGATTCGAAGGAGGATGAAAGTAGCGCAAGATAGGCAGAAATATTATGCGGATAAGAGAAGGACAGATCTCGAGTTTGAAGTTGGGGACATGGTCTTTATCAAAGTGTCTCCATTACGAAACATCATTCGCTTTGGGTCCATTGGGAAATTAGCACCAAGGTTTGTAGAGCCGTTTCCTATTAAGGAGAAGATTGGACAGATGGCGTATAGAGTGGAGTTGCCTGAGAGACTTAGTGGTGTACACGACGTATTCCATGTATCACATTTGAGGAAGTGCTTGCACGAGACCGCGGAAGTGGTAGAGCCAAGCTTGTTAGAGAGGTGGAGATCGAGCGTGACGCGACGATTCGACGAGCTCCTACGCACATTCTTGGGTCAGAGATTAAGAAGCTGAGAAATCGAGAGGTCAGACTAGTCGAAGTATAATGGGGAGATGATGAGAGCAACGCTACTTGGGAGATAGAAGAGAAGATGCGTTCACGATACCCTTTTCTTTTTGAGGGTATGTCTTTTAATTTCTCCTTTATCGCTTATCTTGTACTTATCTTACCTTTAGAGTATCCTCTCGCTAGTAATCTTGACCTTTAGTTAGGATAATCCTATGGTTGAAACATGTGTTTGAGACATGTTATGTATGATGGAAGCACAGTGGATGCAAGTATTTGCTAGTGGTTACTCGTGGACGCATATACACACACTATTAGGCACTAGATCGGCTCAGTCACTTCATATTGCATATTGCATATAAATGACTGTATTTAGTAAAATGGATGTATAATGATTGTGCTATCATATGGATATCGCATTTTGGTGAATGATTGTGCACGCATATAGAGATAATATGTATCGATAGGGAACTTTTGCATACATAATGGACGCATGGCACCATCATGATTTGCATTAAGGAGGTCAACTGAATCAGTGGACCGCCTGATTTTGCATTAGATAAGGGACGCATACACACACAATGCATTTAAACATGAAAGCATTAGAAGTCTATAAGGACAATGGATGCCTGTGTTTGATGGTTGAGTAGATGGACGATTGGATGTTAGGATATACATTCTTCTTGACTTGAAGATTTCGGGGTCGAAATCCTTTAAGGAGGGGAGAATGTAACACCCCGTAATTCTGTTAATACTAATATTCACAAATTAAAGAATAACTAATCTCAGACGTGAGAATCGTGGGAAATGGGTAGCGCCATTGTGTTCGTCTCGGAATTCTGGTTGAGATAGAGTCCAAGTTTGCGTGAATTGGACTTCGTATGAAGAAGTTATGGCCATCGGAAGTTTCAGAAAATTCAAAACTGCTCGCAGGAAATTTAAAATTCAAACTGAAAGTGCAGAAGCGGGCTGGGCGGGAAAATTCCCGCCCAGGCAGGTCGACTGGGGAGTCGACACTAGTGTCGACCTCCCCCCCCCAGGTCGACTACCATGTCGACCTCCCCCCCCCCAGGTCGACTATAGTGTCGACCTGGGTGTCGACCTGGTCAATCGGCTTGGGTTTTGGCTGAGCCTGTTTTTGACTGAGTAATGACCCATTAGGGTTTTGACCTAATCTGGTTGGCTGGGATTAGTTCTGTGTTGATCTGACGGTCTAAATAAAACCTAAACTCTATAAATACCTAGGTAGTCTCTCACCTTAACTCATATGAAAAATAGAATAGGTACCGTCATACCGCCGCCATGGAACTCAGTCTAGCCGCCGCCAACTAAGAAGGAAGAAAAGCTAATCAAAACCTAATTCTACTCAACTCTAAAGCAAATCAAAACTCTCTTTTCTTCTCTAATTGTGAGTATTATGATCTTAACAAGATTATTATTATTTTAATTAGGTTAAGTCATGAATGGATTATGAGTAGATGATGTGAATTGTCATATATGTTGTTGTAAATCTTATGCTATCATGTATGTTATAAATCATATGCTATGTGGTGATGATATCCTATATGTTGTAAATCATGCTATGATGATGTTATGTATGTTGAGAGTTTCTATGCTAAGTTGTGATGAATCATACATGTTAAAAAGCTATGATGCTACTATCTATGCTAGTTAGTTCATGTTAATCAAATCATGATGTTGATATTATTTGGGCTATGTTGATCTATATGACAAGTCACATATGCAAGTTTAGGTTGATTAGTAAAAAGTTATGAACATATGCCATGACATCTATTATGACATCTAGAATTATGATATGACATATGTGAAATTCTATGCTAGTTCACACCATCATTATGTTGCCAAAATCCCCATATGCAAGTTTATACATAAATTTGGGTTATGATCATATCATGTAAATTGTGACATTTAACAAGTTGACACCTTTAGATCCTTAACATGTGTAGTTTATGCAAGTTTCACCCCTATTATGATTAAATTCATTTTAATTGTCTATATGTTGTGATAATTTATTTCTGTGCTATGAGTTAGACTATTCGAGTCTAACGTATATTCTGCGTTGAATAAGCGAACGTATAAACGTGGGGTAGGGGTAATATTAAGGATTTAATATAAAGAAGTTGGGGTGCAATTGATATGATTTTGCATGCCATGAGTGGATGACCATAATTGAGTCAATTATGGGCATCATTAAAAGTGGACTTAATTAATAATTTGAATAGGGAATTATTAAAACTGGGGTAAAAGATTATAAGTGATAATCAATGCTTAGGACACGAGTTTGGACTCGTTTGTGACGTAAACCTGCCCGGAACCGCCCGGCAAATCCAGTGGTCACAAATGTCAGCCCAATGTGAGAGGTCCTAGGCCTAAACTAAAGCATAACAGTTGTAAAGACACGAGGTTAGACTCTTTTATGGTGTAAGACTGCCCGGACCTACCCGGCAAATCCAGCTGCCATAAATGCCAGTCTAATGTGAGAGGTCTTTATGAGGTTATGGCCTGAATGAATTAAGAAATACTTAACTAGATAACCATGTAAAGTGGGACATGGGGGTTAAGTAGGTGCCTTGGGTGGCATGAGGAATCTAGTGGGTGCCCTTAGTGGCATGTAAAATACGATTAGTAAGACTTAACCAAACACACATGTAAATGAACATGACTAAGAGGTTTAAGTGGGATATACTAGTGGACGAGCTTAGGTGGGTAGCTTGTAGGGGCCCATTTCAACCAGTATCCCAAACGTATCTTTGTGGGCTCGAACCAAGTCGAGGACGGGACACGCATACTGGATTTGACTATAAGAGGCCAACACGGGGAGCGATGGCAACGCAAGCCCAACGGGTTTCATATGCGTGTGTGGACCCGGGCTGGTAGGTAAGACGTTGTTGCATCGTGTAGGTATAAGCCATGCATTCTCCAGTTGTATCGGGTTGCCACTTTAGGGGAGTGATACACCCCACTGTGGGGCCAGAACGGGTATCTACGAGTAGGGAGCCGATCGAAAGTGGGTAGTGGGGTACACCTAGTGGAGATAGGGGCAGACGGCACCTATGTAGTCAGCTAGGGGTACGTAAGGCTATTTATATTGTTTCTGTGTGAAGCAAGTGGGATCAACCTTTAGGCTGACTGGTGCGGTGCAGTGTAGTAATATGCGGTGCAGTGTAGAAATTGTTCGTTAGTAATTAGGTGTACCTTTAACGTTATCTTAAACGTTATCTTTATCTGCTCTTCCATACCTAATAGTTCATAGACATTTACTTGTCTTCCAGCTTATGCCTTAGTCTAGTTATTTTGATAATAGTATTGTTAGAATTATCATACTCTCTAGAATTTATGTCTGACCCCCTCCATTTCTATCCTTTTTCCCCCTCCAGGTCCTCAGGTTGGGCCTAGCTCTAGTGGAGTTTGATTGGATTGCTTCATTTCTCTTTGGAAAGCTTGGACCGTTGAAGTAAAGTCCAGCTTGTTATCTTTTTAATGGCTATTTATGTAATGGGATTATGTATTTTGTTTTTATGAAGATGGATATTGTACTTGACTCTGATTTATGGATTTATGATGTAACAAACATGTTTAATTTCCGCTGCTATAAAATGATGTTTTAGATTTCCAAGTACTACTTATTATCTGTCTTGTTGTAATTTTTCTGTTCTATATTCACTTATAACCTCCACGGAAGTTAATGCATTCCCTTTGTGAGTGACATTAATGGACGTGGGGTGTTATACATAGGGTCGACCTGGTCCCTGGGAGGTCGACCATAGTGTCGACCCCCAGGTCGACCTGGTCCAGGGCGGGAAAATTCCCGCCCAGTCTGCGCTGGGGTTTGAATTTGAATTTTGAATTCAAATTCCAGCTGTTTTTCTATTCTGAAAATCCTTGAAACTTCAGAGGGTCATATCTCCCTCATACGGACTCCGTTTCTCGAAAATTCAGATCGTTTCCAAGTAGAACTTCGAGACGAATGCAGTGGCTCAACTCGTTTCCCTTGATTCTTGTTTTAAAATTTAATTCTGCCTTGATTTATGGTTTTAACATGTTATTAAAATACGGGTTGTTACATAAACTGCTACCAACCATGCTACTGTCCTCTTACCGGGATGAAATGAGCGCTCTTAGTAAGTCTGTCTACTATAACCTAAATACTGGTATTGCGTTTCCTCGATCTAGGAAAACCGTCAATGAAATCCATCGAGACGCGCTCCCACTTCGACTGTGGGACTTCCAAAGGATGAAGTGAACTATTAGCCTTTGCTCAGTTTTGACTTGCTGGAAAACCAAACGTAGAGAAACAAACTTCGCCACATCTTTCTTCATCCCAGCTCAAAAGAAAACTCTCTTCATATCTCTATACATCTTATCACCGACTCGATGAATAGTCATCTTAGAATGATGAGGTTCCTCAAGGTCTGTCTTCAACAAACTCCCAACTTGGGGAACACAAAGCCCTCCATCTCGTCGCAACGACCCTCTATCGTCCATGAAGTATCTGCTAAGGTGACTAGAAGTCTCCGCTCTACCGAGCCTCTCCAAAATGTCTGAAATCTGTGGATCCTCTCGTTGCGAAGTTCCTATCTGATCCAAAAGAGTAGGCCGCACCTATAGTGATGCCAATAAACTAGGTGTAAACTCGGTGGAGGGTTTAAAATCAAAAGTTGATATGAACTCCAAGCTTTTCCTCTCCACAAACAGAGGACTTAAGGCCATCTTCTGCCTACTCAATGTGTCTGCCACCACATTACCCTTGCCAGGGGTATACACAATCTCGAATTCATAGGATGCTAGAAACTCCATCCGTCTTTGTTGTCTCAAATTGAGATCCTTCTATGAGAACAAGTAATTGAGAGATTTATGATCAGTGTACAACTCGAACATCTCTCCAAGTAGATAATGGCACCAAGTTTTAGGCGTGAATACTATGGCAGCTATCTCTAAGTCATGAGTAGGATAATTCTTTTCATGAACCCTTAGTTGTCTACCTCCATAACATACTACCCTTCCCTCTTGCATTAGAACCGAACCCAGCCTGTACCACATGCATCCGTGTATACTGTGAACACTTTGTTCCCATCAGGCAAGGTCAAGACTGGGGCTGTTGTCAGGGCCCTCTTCAATCGTTGGAAAGCATTGCCACAATCTACATCTCAAGAAAATGTTAGATTCTTCTTCGTCAGCCTGGTGAGTGGGGCTGATATCTTTGCGAAGTCCTTAATGAACTTCCTATAATAGCCCACCAATCCAAGAAAACTTCTCACCTCCATTGCATTCTTTGGGATTTGCCAATCTTGAACTACAACTATCTTCGCGAAATCCACTGCTATCCCATTTTTAGAGACTACATGCCCTGGAAATCTCACTTCTTTTCTCCAAAAATGACATTTAGAGAACTTCGCCTTAAGCTGGTGCGCACGAAGAGTTTTCAAAACCTCCCTTAAATGTCGGGCATGCTCTTCCTTATTCTTTGAGGAAATCAATATATCATCAACAAAGACCACAACGAACTTATTTAAAAACTTCCGAAACACCCTACTCATCAGATCAACAAAATAGGCGGGTGCATTCGTCAACCCAAAAGGCATGACGAACCACTCAAAGAAACCATCTGCAATTCTAAAAGCGATCTTGTCTATACTATCCTCGGCCACCCTCAACTGATGAAACCCAATGGCTAAGTCTAGCTGAGAGAAAATAGATGCACCAACAAGCTAGTCAAACAGATCATCTATCCTCAAAAGTGGGTGCCTGTTCTTTTTAGTGAGTTTATTCAACTCTCTGTAATCCACACATAAGCGAAGCGAACCATCCGCCTTAGTTGCGAATACCACCAAAGCACCTCATACAGATATGCTTCGCTTAATAAACCCTTTCTCAAGTAGCTCCCCTACTTGCTTGCTACATTCCCTCCTTTCTCTTGGAGCTATATGACGCACATGCAATGCAACTGGCTTTGCATTGTCCACCAAGTATATACAGAAATTGATCTTGGGCCCCAAAGGTAAGCCCCGAACCTCCTTAAAAACATCAAGATACTCATAGACTACTGGTACATATTGCAGATCATCGATAGATGCATCAAGTGACTCTAGGAAACTAAGCATGACAGACCCTTTAGGGTCAAAAGAAATCTCAAGGGTCCTGCCATGGCAAGTCAGAAGTCTAACTACCCTCCTCTCACAACTTAGAATGGCACCATACATGGTTAGCCAATCCATCCCTAGAAGAAAACCATAGCCCATGAAACCAAGAACATATGTGTTGCACTCAAACTCAATGCCTAACATATATATTCTCAAACCCCGACAAATCATAGACATTTGAGTCGTACTACCAATGGGGTTTGGGAAAAAAACGGGATCCAAAACCATACTAGTACTAATGTGTAGAGGCTCAACCACATAATTAGATATAAAAGAATGTGAAGCTCCCGAACCAAAAAGAGTTCTAACAGGATGATTGGAAAGAGAAATCAAACCTTCTACGGAAACTTTCCTACCACTATCTGGTGCACCGGCTACGAGAGCATGCACCTCCCCTCCTGAAGATCCTGCCCTTTGACCTTGTCCTTGCTTCTTCGGGCACTTCTTAGAAAAGTGTCCGACTACTCCAAAATTGAAACAAGAATTCTTCTTTCTTTTGTAGTACTTGATCAAGTGACCCTAGCGTCCGCAATTATAGCACTTCCTCTTATCTCAAGCCTTGCTGTCCTTTCCGCCATTCTTTTGTTGTTGTTGTTCTTTCTTGGACCATACTTTCTTATTTTGTGTTTCCTCAACCCAAGCCTCTTTATTTTCACCTTTATCTTCCTCGTGCATTAACGCCATATCAACGAGCTTCCCAAAAGTTGCTCTCATCGGAATATGAGACATAACCAACCCATGGAGGGGTTCATTCAATCCTCTAGCAAACTTGAAAGCTTTCATGTGCGAGGTATTCACTAACTCCAAATCAAACCTTGCCAATTGATTATATTTATTAACATATTCTTTCATAGACATGCTTCCTTGCTTAAGCGCCAAAAACCTTTCCATTTGCATACTTTGCTCGGCTTGAGAAAGAAGCTTCATTTCAAACTTCTATTGGAACTTATCCTATGTCTCAACTGGACGTCCCGCTTGCGTCACCTCCCACTAGAATGAAGCCTCATCTTTCAACTACCAAACAGCCAACTGAATCTTCCTACGATCGTCAACTTAACCAATTCCAAACAAATCCTCCGTCTCTTTAAGCCAATTCCTTATTTCTATAAAAGTCTTAGTTCCTCGGAATGGCCTTCCACCTAAAGTAGAAAAATCTTTGCATATCTTAGAGTAATTATCAATACACGGAGGAGGAGGAACAACGGGTGCAGCTGGGGGAGGAACGTTTGCTTGACCACCGGTAGGCGTCGTGGCCTCTAGATACCTATAGAACCAACCAGGTATCGTAACGTCCTCAGGAATATTAGGTTCCCTAAACATGCTGAAAAGAAAAGGAAAAAGGGATTCAAATTGAGAATCGAAAGATATTACATATGGATTTGGGGAATATGTTTTTCAAAGCAGACTTTTCTTTTGAAAATGCTTTCTTTTTAAAACCATTTTGAAAACAATTTTCAAAATCTTTTATTCGATCTGGTAACCTTAAGCTCTAATACCATGTGTGAAACGCCACGTCCATTAATGTCATTCTTTAAGAGAACGCATTAAGTTTCGTGAAGCGTAAAGGTAAACAGAAACATAAATACTACAAAACAGATATAAAATAACATCGGAATTTAAAACTTTATTGAGCAGAAAACATCGTGGTTCAAATCATAGTTACATCATGAGTCTGAAATATATAAAACCTAGTACATCAACTTTAAATTTCTGCTTGTACAAAAATCATCAAAGTACAATAAAAATTAAAAGAGAATAATCCCCAAAAACATAGCCATAGCAGCGAAGGTACAAAATTAAGCAGTACATTTAAGCAGCTCCAAGCATAAGGAAAGAAGAATCCTGATCAAACTTGAGTATTCCCACCCTGAAAGCCTTTCGGGGGGGGGGGGAGGGGTGGGGGAACAAAAGAGAATGAATAGTGTACAAAACAGGTCAGACATAAGTCTGGTGATTCCAGTTACTTGTAGCATACAAATAAGTAAAAGCATCATGATAGGCATTTAAAACTGGATAAGAGGGATAACAACATATAAGGCAGGTATGACAAGGCAAACAGGATAAACTGAATAGAACATATATGTATAACGCTTCTCCAATACTTTTCTCTCTCTATCTCTCTACACCAATACTAGTATAATGTGAAAAAGATGATCCCCAATAAGATGGTAGACTTAGGTGTACTTTTAGTGAGAGGTTTTACCCTATATAATAGCAAGCAACCCAACTAAACATACCGGTGTTACCCTAAGGATAATAACGGGCTCCTAAACAAGTGAGACTAGATATACCCTAATTACTACCGCAATCGATCGACTCCCTAACTCCGTAGATACCCTGTACTAGCCCCACATTAGGATGTAACACTTCCTAAAGTGGCAACCCTTCGTTTTCAGGATGTGTACAACCATATCTATTGATGCGACAACGTCTTATTTTCCCGGACAGGCGGACCCATGCACGCATACGGGCCCGATTGAATGCGCCGTCAAACACCTTTTCCCAAGTGACCTCTTATAATCAGCTCAGTAAGCGTGTCCCGACTCCGACCTACTTCGGAGTACTCGTTTGATACCTATATATGGGTTACTGACTGAAATGGGTCCCACATACAAGCTTCCCCCTAGGCTTGCATCCCCACTACTAGGATTTCCATAGGTTATGCCTACTAGTGTAACAAGATTGCATAACCCCAATAGGTTAAGTTTGTGGGCCTATATAAAAATATTACCTACCACCCCCAAAATATACTTAACACTCCTACTATTTCAAGTAAATTTACTTAACCCCTACTCAAGTTAACATATTCATGTAACCCCTATGGGCTCAAACATGTTAAGTATTCAAGTTGATTACCATTTATTCATTTGTGGTTATAATGCGCTAGACCTCCTATGTTAAGCTTACAACTTGTGGATGCTGGATATGCCGGGCGGGTCTGGGTAGACTTCTTCCACAAGTCCGACATAACCTCGTGTCTTAGCCCGTTACATGTTTATGCACTTTGACCCCTCACATTAGATTCACCACTTATGGTCGCTGGACATGCCAATCTGGTAGGAGTAGACTTCTACCACAGGTATAATCTAACCTCGTATCTAAGCGCGGTTACAGTTTCCAATTACTGTAAATCTAGGCATTTTCATAATTTAACTTATATTCCTATTTCATTTTAGGTTTTCATGCCCTTTTTCCAAGTCATATTTATCATGTACCATATTCCCTAATTTAAGATCCTTAATCACAATTTTTGTTTATCCCTCAAATCCATATTTATGTTTCAAATTCAAGTTATGCCCCAATTTTAACATTTTCCCCACGTTCCCAATTTCACGCGTTCGCATATTTCAGCGGTATGCCTAGGCTCGAAGGTAGCCTGGCTATAAAATAAAAAGGGAAAAGAAGGAGGGAAAAGAACATAAATAAGCATAATAACAAGATAGACATACGATGGTAGAAATAGGAATAACAACGGGATAAGCATAAAGTGACAGAATTGGGCATAATGACAAGATGGACATATAGGAATAGATCTGATGAACATGTGATAATAAAACTGATTAGGCATAGTGACATTATTAAGAATAATAGGGACATCATAAACAGGCATGATGAGATCTAAGTAGTGAATTAGTTGTACAAATAATGGCTGATCAATTATGATTCAGATTACTCAATAGGCATAGGCCTGATCCAAATTTATATGCATGTCAAGATTTTATTTTAATTATTTCTATCTAAAAATAACATAGACTCACTGTGATTGGATCTAAAGAAAACTGAGAAAAGCGTGTTGATGTTGAATCAAAGATCTTTGAATACATATGAATCGTCGTTAATGAAGAAAAGGCTAATTTAATCTGAGTTGGAGCAGCATCTCATCGTCGCCATTGATTTTGATGAATTAAACAATGGGTATATCGTCCTATTTATAGCATAGGGAGAACGAATCTAGCAAAGAATTCAGTCCACGTACGTCAAAATGAATTTCGCTCGGATCTGGGGGGTGTCTACATAGGTGTCGACACCCCCTTATGGTATCGACCCATGGGCCGACACCCCTAGGGTATGTCGACCCCCAACAGGTCGATTTCCCCCCAGACTTCCTGCTTCTGTTTTTGAATTATTTTGAATAGTTTTGACTTGGTTATGTATATATATATATATATATATATATATCTTATGCATATACAAACTTCAAATCTTAATATCTTCTTCGTATGGTGTTCGTTTTAGCAAACTTGGTTTCTTTCTTAAGCAGAATTCAGAGACGAACGCAGTGGCGCAGTCCGTTTTACTTAATTCCCAATATTTAATTAAGTATTTCTTAGTTTATCATCTTAATTTGTTATAAAATTATGGGGAGTTACAAATTGAATTGAGAAAAATCCAGCGACTTAAAATTCGATTATATTGAATTTTATAAATAATTTATTTATAAAGGAACTGGAATTTAATATAGAAGATTTAGTTATAAATAAATTTATAACTGAGTTATGAAAAAATCAACGAATAGGGATAATCAAGAATATTAAGTTGGATTTGGTAAATGACCTAAATTAATATTCAAAATATATAAGAATAAAGTTGAAATTTATAAAATAAATGAAGTTTAACATTTATATTTAATTATATTTAAAATGAACTTGTCGCAGCGCGGTAGTTCGTAAATTTGCGTTTTGAACTACAATTGAGTATATACAACTCAGTTTAAGTCGGAATTCCTTGAAACAAGAATCGTTAGGACCGATTTGATAATAATTTTCTAATGGACGAGAAAAATATGGATTTCGTCTTATAGATTTTGAGTTATGTCAAAATCAAAATTTCAGGAAAATAGCGGCATAATCATTATAAAACCATAACGGTTTATTTAAATAAATAAAAGGATTGTAAGTAAATAAAATTCCAAATTTTCATTAGAAAAATCCAGATTTGAGTCATAAAATAAATATGAACTCAAGTGGAGCAAATGGACTGATTTTTGAAACGAAAATCAGATTTTTAATTATTTAATAGGATTAACTAATTTGAAAAATGATTAGTTAATCGAGTTTGATAAGAAATTGGGCTTTGGATAAGTGAATGTGATTTGAGAATTTATATTGAAAATCAAATATGGAACTTGAGTTGAAAATGAAATTTGATTGGTTAATAAATAAGTTAAAATATATTTGAACGTGATATGTTCAAATAAAAAGTGGAATAGGCAAAAGAGCTACTTAACGAATAAATTAGCGAACTGAGTTAAAATTGATTGGATGGAGTTGGAATCAAATAAAAATGGTTAGAAATATGTTAAGCAGGTTTGGAATAAAGTGTATGAAGATTATAATTTAAGTGTCCGACAAAAATGTACACGTTTAAATTCCATATGTGATTTTATGCACCAAATCTGTAGGCCACTTGGCTTTCTAATTTTCTTTCTGAATGGAAAGGGCCTAGAGAGGCGAGTTGGAGTTTGAGCTATTGACCGGTACAAAGGAGGTGCTGGTGAAATTTTCCAAATGTTTAATATTTTTAAGAAATTTGATAACTAGAAATCAATATATCGATATATATACAGAATTCATTAAGGAAACGAACTTAAAATAAAATATTATAAATAAAAAGGAAATCTATAAATTTAGTCTGGTAAGAATAGAAAGAGAAACATATACATGTTTAGAAATGGATAATTGGTTTTATATGATATTGATTATTCGAGATAAGTAGCCTTGTCCATTTTGAAGTTAAGATTGTTATTCAGTCAAGGTCTGAGAGGTAGTTATACCCCAACTTGATTGATATCATTATTAATCGATAAATAGAAAGATTCAATCACGAAGATAAATGTTTGAATAAGATTTAGTTGAATGTAGTATGTTGGGCTATTGAAACGATGTTTTACACAACATTCGTTTCAACCCAAGTAAGTGGTATTTTGGAAATATAATTGTAACAACCCGTATGTTGAATAACTTGCTATAATATAAAATAGGGCAGAATTAAATTCTAAAATCTGAATCAGGGGAAACGGGCTATGCCATTTCGTTCGTCTTGGAAAAATACGCTAAATAGAGTCCGAGTTTTCGAAAATCGGAGTCTGTATGACCCAGTTAAGGCCCGAAGAAATTTTCAGAAATTCAAAACAGATTTAAATACAAAAATTTCACATTTCAAAAGAGGCGGGAAAATTCCCGCTAGGCAGAGGGAGTCGACCCTAGGGTCGACATGGGTGTCGACCCCCTCCCTAGGGGTCGACCCAGGGGTCGACACAGGGGTCGAGTCCCCCTGTCGGTCTGTGTGACCTGGGTGCACCATTTTGGCTTTTGGGCTGTGCTGGTGGCTAGTGACGAAATCTGACGGCTCTAATCTGATTCAGGGTTAATCTAATGGCCTAAAACACCTAACTAATCTATAAATACACCCTAAGACTACCCTAATTCATACTAAAAATAGATACAATGTCGTTATGCCGTCAAAATGCAACTTGAAGGAGCCTCCATCAAATTGTAGAAGAAGATAGCCTCTCAAATCAACCTCTAATCAAATCTAGCAACTTAATCTTCTTCATTAAAGTGCTAATCAACAAGTTGTGAGTTTCTATAGCCTTAATGACCAATTGTTGAAATGATTTTGATAGGATATAATGAGGTTATGGCTATGAATGTGGATCAATGCAAGTTATGTTATCATATGCTATGTGTTAATGATGTTATGCAAGTTATGCAAGTTATATGCTATGTGTTCATGATGTTATGCAAGTTATGCAAGTCATATGCTATGTGATCATGATGTTATGCAAGTCATATGCTAAGTGTTCATGATGTTATGCAAGTTATGCAAGTCATATGCTAAGTGATCATGATGTTATGCAAGTTATGCAAGTCATATGCTATGTGTTCATGATGCTAGTTATGCAAATCACTATGATAAACATTGATCCATTATGACACCATGGTTATGCAAGTTTGGTGTATGATTAAATGCAAGATCATATATGATATGTTATGCAAGCTTGGTGTTTGATTATATGCAAGTTCATATATGACATGTTATGCAAGTTTGGTGTTTGATTATATGCATGTAACATGTGCAAGTTTACACCTTTGTATAAGATGCATACATATGCAAGTTAACCCCTTTGTATGTCCTACATACATATGCAAGTTTACCCCTTTGTATGACATAAGTAACTTATGCAAGTTAACCTCTTTATGACATATGTGATTCATGCAAGTTTGGGTTGATTATTTATGCTAGTTGGGTTTGATGCTATATGCATGTTGACACCTTTAAAACCCATGTTGATGCTAATGTTATGCAAGTTGAACCCATTGTATGTGTGATGAATCTTCCCTTTTATGTCATGTTAGCGAATTACGTGGGGAACGATGAGGTTAATATTCATGTTAATGAAATGGTGTGAAGTTGGTATGATTATGCATACCATAAGTGGATGGACATAATTGAGTCAATTATGTACATCATTAAAAATTGGAATTAATTAGGGAAAATTAATTCGAAATACGGGGGTGATTAATTAGGTGTAATTAATCGACTAAGACACGAGGTTGGACCCTTTTGTAGCATAAGACTGCCCGGAACCGACCAGCAAATCTAGCGGCTACAAATGATTGGCCCAATGTGAGAGGTCTTAGGCATAAACTAAATACGTGACAAGTGTAAAGATACGAGGTTAGACTCGGTTATGGCGTAAGGCTGCCCGGACCCGACCGGCAAATCTAGCTGCCATAAAAGATAGTCTAATGTGAGAGGTCTTTACAACGGTTACGTTCTTAATCAATTAAGAAACACTTAACCAGATAAGCATGTAGTGGGGCATGAGGGGTTAAGTGGGTGCCTTGGGTGGCATGTGGAAATCAAGTAAGTGCCTTGGGTGGCATGTGGAAGTCTAGTGGGTTGCCTTGGGTGGCAATAGAAAATACGATTAGAATACTTAACCAAGTGGAAACATGTAATTAAACATGATTAAAGGGTTAAGTGGGAATAAGAAGTGTAATATGAAACCCTAATGGCGACTTCATGGCGATCTCTTTTCAAAAATTCAAAACACGCTTTTTCTTCTCTCAAATCGTCTTTCTCCTCACAAATCTCTTCGTTACACGTTGACCAAGATGATAACGTTAAAAACGTTTCTGCTAATCCATCTTTTAAGGATATTCTGCTCAGGCCAGCTGTAAAGTGAAATCCAGATCCGATTTTTTTAAACATTAAAAGGCCTTTGTCAAAACCGTCTCCTCGCATTCTCCACAGCTATAATGAAAATCTCAATAACATCAAATCAAAAAATGGCTGCTTCAGATGTGGATCGACAGATCACTGGGCGAGATCATGTCGAAATCCAGTTATTTGTTTTAAATGTCATAAAACAGGGCATAAGGGTTTCAATTGCAAATCTTTTCGTTCTCCACCCCCAAAAATGGCAGAGAGATCCAGAAAACAAATTTCCACTAATCGCTACCAAAATTCTTTTGATTGGGCTCGATCGATGGTAATCATCTCCATTGTGAGTGGATCTTTCTCTATACGGCAGATTGAGGAGATTTTGAAGGCCAGATATGGCCGTCGTGCCCCATCCTGGGACTGGAACGTCAAGCGAATGGGCAATGTCTTTGTTGTTCGGTTCCCACAGCATCTGCTGACAGTAAACTTCCAATATAACTTCAATTTTACCATGGGGAGAATTAACCTGAGGAGGTGGAGTCCGCGTTTCGGCAGTGTCTTGAGGGAGAAGGAAACCTTTTGGATCCTCTTGAAAAATGCCCCGCTAGTATGTCGTAAACTTGACGTCCTCCAAGCAGCTCTGGAAGATTATGGAGACGTGGAGAGGGTCCAATACGGTGCAATTCATGACGTGGATTATACTTGTTTGCGTGCCAAATTTACGAAGGAGGTGGGCACCCCATTGCCGGATTCAGTGGCAATTCCAATCGAGGGTTTTTCTCATGTAGTGCAGATTGAAAGATGCGAGGAAGATTCGCCGCCGAAAATCAATGTCCCTCTTTTCAAGCAAAGGGCGTTTGCAACCGATGGCGATGGGAAGCTTAAAGTTTTGAGTAGCAAGGATGGGGGAGCCAAAATGAATGTGGAGGAAGTTATTGCCTCGGTGGCAGATTCGGCTATTGAAGGAGAAAGGGATGTTTTCGCAAGGAGGAATTATGACAATTATGTGGTTCGATTTGATGATGGGGTGGCAGTAGAGGTTGATGAGGTTGGAAACATTGTGGGAGTGGGTGCAATCTCCAGAGAGATCATCGCCGTCAATGAAAATGATGGAGTAGGCTTGCAAGATCTTGGGGAGGGAGGCAACATGCAAGGTGCCAGGGAGGCGGTGGAAGAACAGGTCATGGACAACGAATCACAAGATTTAAATTTGGCTGGGGATTTGGCGCTGGCCCCAACCAGCTCAGGGGAATGCTCGGCTACAAGTGGTAAAGGCAAGCGTGCAATGAATCATGGTGTGGTCATGCTACGTCGCAGCGCAAGAGGGATGGGTCATCCATTGGCAGGTAGCATTTTTGTTCCTGCTATACTTAATACTTTGTCTAGTGATCAACTTCATGATATTGCAAGTAAATCTGGTTTTGTGTTGAACGATGATGTGATAAGTGATATTAAGAACAAAGAAAATGAGAGGGCTAATGGTTCATCATGATAATTGTCACTTGGAATGTTAGAGGCCTAGGAACTTTTGATAAGTGTCTTAGGGTTAAGAACTACCTCAAGTCCGTAAAACCTGACATCATTATGCTTCAAGAGACTAAGCTTGAGAACCCTGAACCATTTATTTTTAAATGTCTGGGGTGGGGTGTTATTGATGAATGGGCCTTTATACCTGCTGTGGGAACCTCGGGTGGCATTTTTACTGGCTGGAGTAGTAATTCTTGGTTGATTAAGCAAGAAATCAAACAAACTTACTGTCTGCATTTGGCCCTTGAATGTAAATCTACAAATGTACTTTACTTCTTTTCTAATGTTTATGGACCCAATACAAGACGAGAAAGAATGACTTTATGGGCTGAGGGTTTGGACTTTTATAAACTCATGTATGGTCCCCTGGTAATTGGCGGCGACTTTAATGTTACAAGATTTATGTATGAACGTAATGTAGTGAAAAACGCTGGCTTGGGCGACATGAACGATTTTAGTGACTTTGTTGGTAACTGTGGCCTTATTGACCTACCCATGACTGTAACGACCTGAAATTTCGAACCAATTTGAAAATGTCAATTTGGTTAATTTATAGAATTTTGAATATTTAAATTGATTTATTTTAAATAATAACGACGGGAAAATTATTTTAATCGAAGTAAAAATGAATAAATTTATTTTTATTTATATAACGAGCCTGAAATGGCGCGGCAGTTTGAAAATTCGATTTTAAATTTCAATTGAATGTATAGAATTCGTTTTAAATCAGAATGGGGACGACCCAGAGAAATATAACTCTGTTTGACGATATCTTCCCAACGAATGTGAAAAATCGAAATTCCATAATGAAAATCAAAAGATATGGTCAAATGAATATTCAGAATAGTCGCTATAGAATATATATAAGGGCCTGTAAAATAGCCATTTTTCAAACGACCTCTGTTTTCGACGAAACAACCTCTGTTGGATCCGGAATGTCGGATTATTGCTAGGTTTCAATTTTCGGAATTTTTCGAATTAATCTGTGAGCGTGGCAAGTGAAAACACGTTTTACCAGTTGACAGTTAAATTGGATCGACCCGAAAAAGGCCATTTTTCAAACGGGCTCAGAATCCGACGAAATTAGTTTCATTAGAATCGTATCGTCAAATCATAACCAAAAATAATTTTTCCGGATTTTTCAGAATTAGTATGTGGGCCCGGTAATGTGAAATGTACGTTAAAATTTGATATACGGTAACGATGTGTGTATTAATCAGTTTGGACCTTATATTTATATATATATTGAGCCCACAAGCACCACATCAGCTCATTTCCTCTTCCCTCCACCAAACCCTCTTTTCCATGGCTGAAATTAGATTTAATTTTTAATTTAAAAACAAAATTAACCTCAAAAATAAAATCTTCTCAAAACCCATCGAATTATATATCAAATCGAAGATCTCGGCGAGTAGAGTCCAGATCTACAATCAGTTTTGACATGCAGCGGAGGAGCTGGCCGGAAATCGCGGTCAAAGGTGGTTATTCTCGGATTTCACGAGGTCAATTTGGGAATTTTCGATCCAGGCTTCAATCGAAGAAATTGGCTTATGGGTTTTGTAGAGATCGTCGATAGGAGTGCGATGATGGTGTCCGTTTGATTTCTAGTGTAGTGATTCGCCGGAATTTCGTTGTCAAAGGGTTGAAAACCCGTTCGTTGCTCACGCTTCCGCCGGGAGAGGGGACCACCGGAGGTCCAGCCACTGGTACGGGGAGATGCGCCTCGGTCTGAGCTTTCGATTGGAGGTGGCCGGCGGAGCTAATTCGGTCAGAGGGAGGAGCAGTTCACGGTCAAAGCTGGCTGCGAATGGGTTAGTTCACGTCGAGCTACTGTAGCACGGAGGAAACGAGCGGGAAGAGGACATCCAGGGTGCTGACGTGGCATCAATTGGTTGGTGAGGAAAATTAATTTATTAATTTTTATATATTTAAAATTCGAATAGAAAAACACTCATATCTCTTTCGTTTTAAGTCGGATTTGGACGCGGTCTGTTACGTTGGGATCGTGGCGGAGATGCGGACGTTTTGACACTAACCAGGCTGCATTATGAGACTATCAAATTTTGGGCTATTGTCGGACGTTCAATTCAAATTGTAACGCAAAGGTGAGTGTTCATTCGCTCACGAAGACTGAATTTATCCCATATTTATCGAATAAATATATGAAATGATGTGGTTGTATGGTTGTGATTTGACTGATGAATTTGGTTGCGTGTATTTGACATATCCGTGTGCTGACATGCAATTTGACCGATAATTTGTATTTAATCAAAATTTGAATTCTCGAATTTGAAAATCCGAATCCCTGCTAAGCCTGGAACAGTAAATACTGTCAGTTGAGTAAGAATTGTAAGATGGATGTTCGGTTGGATTTATTTATTGAATTGATGTGGACACTGTTAATACTCCTTATTTCAGTGAATTGTAATGCATGTTGATTGTGACGATAATCCCATTTTACCCTTGATGTTGCGGGCATCGAATAAACCCGGGATTTATCGATAAAATGAATTAAGAACACAGAGTGAAATGATAAACCTCTGTGACCCCGATTTGGATTGAAATGATAGATCCATCCCGAATATCGAGAAATTAAATTTAATCACTTGGCCATAGGATAGAAAATCTTATACGGACACCGGTCGGTTAAATGAAATTTTGAATTTTGAAATTTATTGTTTAACGACAATAAGCGATGTTTTATAATTTCTTTTCCGTTGAATTTGAAGTTTGAAATACGAATAAAAAGGGAAATGAAATTGTGTTGTAATTAGAGTTAAATATCAAGTGAAACTTATTTGAATTCGAAATTATTGAAATTGAATTGTTTTATCGGCTCTCGAGATGTGCGTCAAATCAATCTTGAATTGGATTAAATATGGATTTGTAAAAATCAGTATTCGTTATGAAGCTTTGAAAACAATGAAATTGAATTGTAAATTTAAATTATGTGATAAACTGAAGCTTTGAAATGGGAATATGGTTTGAAATTCAAATTTTTGTCTTTGGAATTGCATTGTTTTCATTGAAATAAATATGAAAGTGGAATTTGAAAAATTGAGATGATTGAATTTGAATTCGGGTTATTTGTTATGAAATCGAGATCTTTGAAATGGGAATGCATATTGAATTCCATTTGAATTAAATTGGCCGATCTGGAATGAACGGAAAATTGAAATGAAGTCGATAGGGATAATAAATTTGAATTCGATTTACTTGAGGTTGAAATACAACTGCAAGTGTAAACGAAATCTGGTCGAAACGATTCTAATTCCAACCATAGTATTTCAAAACCGTTTTTCAAACTATTTTGATAGTAAATTTAATTTCTACATAACTATTTATTTTATAAATTATTCAATAAATTATTTATAATTGATTTTTCTTTATGAATTATCTTAATGTTTTAATTGTATATTTTTAATAAATTTGATAAATTCTAATTTTTGTAAAAAAAAACTATTATTTCAAACTATTTTAATTATATTTTTAGCTATTTAATATATTGTTAACTATTTTGATATTCAAATTTTATTTAAGTTGGAATTAGTTCAAGATGTTATGCGTACGTGGAAAATCCCAGTTGAATAATATTCTATTTAGAATATGAAAATGAATTTGGAAACATGATATTTTGATATGAAACACGAACTCCTTTGAAAGGTAAAAGCACTGACCGGTGGGAAAAATGTAAACGTTTGGTTGGCAAGGAGACGGGAGTCGACATAAGGCATACTCTCTGTCAGTGTCGATACCACCTTGACAACTGTGTACGCGGTGGAAGTTCCAGAACCGAAGTCGGATGGTATGGAGGCGATTACTGGATTTGAAGAAAGAGAACGATGATGGATTAGCCTTGACCTTCGGGTCATAATTGAAATGACTAAAACAGGAGCCATCCCCGGGTTAATGAGATCGCATCTCTGATCGAACGCACTCCTTCGAAACCATCTCTATTACTATTATGATCGATTTGGGTGCACCTTTGAATATGGGAATGTCGTTCGAGGTGGGCGGTAGTTGCGGCTATGCGTTACCACCGGCCTGGGGCCCGCGAATTCGGTAGAATCCTACCGGGGTATTCCTCAGTGCCTTGTCATATTATCCTGATCGAGCCCCTACGATTTTGATTTAACGTTGTCGTATCATGGCACATCCCTATCCACCGATGTACTGGTGTGTTATATGCAAACTGTACGGCAATGGTATAAACGACGTAAGGGTAACATGTAATTCCGCTTACGCTATTTTCGATATTATACTTTACTGAATAAACACTATTGTAATAGCGTATTATACTATGTATGTATTAGTTTAACGGATCCTTGAGAGATGGAAAAATCCCGTAACATCTCTTGAGTTACTGCACCATGACACCGATATTATTCTGTATTTTAATTTGACTAATATGAGATGATTTAGTGCTGATCCGAGTGTTTGTTGTGTTTTCTTTTTATGCAATACGCTCGGGTCAGCAGATGTTGTAGTTAATGAAGATTGTTTGGTCTTGAAGATCGAAGACGGAGTTCGGTATATGTATCCACTACATTATATTTCCGCTGCATTACTGTATGTAAGTGTATAACTCTGATGATGTAAATGTTGTAACTCAAATGTATATGTTTAAATACTTTTGAATATTTATTTGTCTATTATAGGTGATCCTTCCGCTGTGAGATTCTGTGATTGTTTTTCCTTTCTGTCTTCTTTTTCTTCTCTTTTCCCAATAACTATCCGGATTAGTGATTTGTTTGGGTTGACATGTGTGGTTTATTGTCGATTTAAACGGTCAAAAATCTGGGTCGTTACAGCTGGTATCAGAGCGATGGTTATCGATAACCTTGGCTCTGTTGGGTATTAACTCATTAGAGATGGGGTTAGTAACGCCCTAGAATGAGATTGAGTGATATGAGAGAGCGTACTTGTATTTTTGATAAAATGGTTTCTATTGTGTTGATTGGTTCTGTTGAATATTTATGGGTTCTGGTCGGTATATGGGACGCCATAGAATCGATAGGAATTCCTAAATAATCGAATGGAATGAATTGACATAATATGGTTTCGATTATATCTTAAATTATATAAAATATATATGGTATGGATCTAAATATGTATGTGTTCGTTTTAGCGGGTAATAATATTAAGTAATTACCCATTTTGGTTGATTAAATAAGGAAAAATTAATGAATTTAGAATTATTTGAAATTGAAACAATGCCAGTGAATATAATTGGTTGCAAAACAGTTTTTGATAAGGTAGAAATGAATTTGAGATTGATTCCAGGCTTTGATAATATTTTACCAAAATTTTTAAATACTATGATTTTATAGAATAGTTTTGAAAATAATTTCGGAAAAAGTTTTAAGACGAAATGAGTGAAATCCCTTTTTGGACCTTCAAATTGATTTCGGTAATGAGTGCACGCATTATCGACGTTATTCTGAAGCGTCTAAGTGGGGGAGACCACTCCGTACTTTCATAACTGGTTGGTAAAGATTTTTGATTTAAATTCCATATGGTATAAAATTTATATAAAGGTATTAGCATATATACTATTTAAAGGTTGAATTTAAATTAAACTAGAATCGAAATGCTATGTTTGGCTAATTAAGGTTTGGATTTAAAAATTTTATGACATGATTTTTCTATAAATAGTACAAGTATATACATTAATTTTAAAACCTAGTTTATAAACCTGGAATCAAGCACCTTGAGTTGTTTTAACTAGTGATAATGATTTGAGAGTAGAATAAATGAATTAAGTTATGGGAATAAAATTTGATTTAAGATGGAAATAAAAACAAATGAATGTTAAAATGGTTAAGGAATGAATAGAATGAACAAAACAAGGGAACGAAGATTTGCCGGGAAAGAATATATAAAAATATAAATGATTTAAATAGAACGCGCCGCGCAGCGACAGTTCGCGGATTTCGATCATTGACTTTGAATGGACGTAGCGGGAGATCCGACCATCGGATTCTCCTAAAACCGGAACCGTTGGGTTCGTACCGAAAAGAGCTTTCTAACGAATATGAGAGATTTGAAATCTAACAGTTAGATTTGGAAATATGTCCAAAACAAATTTGGAAAAGGTCGCTATGGCCGCAGTTCGGTGGCCGTTATTGGAAACCGACTGAAATATCGATAATAATTTTTTTTTAAAAATATTAATAATTTGTGTAAAATCATAATAAGTGATGTGGGAAGAATTGGGATGGAAGTGTAAAACTCTAGATGGGTTAAAACTCATTTGGACGGTACATCGAATATGAACCTAAGTATGAACAGTGAAATGGAATGTAAATCGTATTGTCGAATGGTGTATAACCTAAATTTAGTAAAAAAATCGAGTCAAATGGAGTTTAACTCAGGAAATTGAATAAAATGATTTGAGAACTAATTTTGGAAAAAATTTCGAGGGTGAACATTTACTTAATTCCAATCATGAGAGGGTGAGTTGAGTAAATAAGCATGTTAATGGAATAATATTTCATGTAACTTGAATGGGATGTATATTTTGAATTGATATATGTTTCGGGATTTTCCCGGACCCCTCTGTACAGAGGAGATGCTGCCGAAATTTTTCCGTGATTTCGGGAGTTAGAAAATTTACGAGTTTTACAACCATACTTGTTTTGGAAAATATTATTTTAAATATGGTTTTGAAATTAATATGCACTTAATATCGGTTCGTTCTCTTTTCGAGGACGAAAAGACTTTAAGTGGGGGAGAATGTAACGACCTGAAATTTCGAACCAATTTGAAAATGTCAATTTGGTTAATTTATAGAATTTTGAATATTTAAATTGATTTATTTTAAATAATAACGACGGGAAAATTATTTTAATCGAAGTAAAAACGAATAAATTTATTTTTATTTATATAACGAGCCTGAAATGGCGCGGCAGTTTGAAAATTCGATTTTAAATTTCAATTGAATGTATAGAATTCGTTTTAAATCAGAATGGGGACGACCCAGAGAAATATAACTTTGTTTGACGATATCTTCCCAACGAATGTGAAAAATCGAAATTCCATAATGAAAATCAAAAGATATGGTCAAATGAATATTCAGAATAGTCGCTATAGAATATATATAAGGGCCTGTAAAATAGCCATTTTTCAAACGACCTCTGTTTTCGACGAAACCACCTCTATTGGATCCGGAATGTCGGATTCTTGCTAGGTTTCAATTTTCGGAATTTTTCGAATTAATCTGTGAGCGTGGCAAGTGAAAACGTGTTTTACCAGTTGACAGTTAAATTGGATCGACCCGAAAAAGGCCATTTTTCAAACGGGCTCAGAATCCGACGAAATTAGTTTCATTAGAATCGTATCGTCAAATCATAACCAAAAATAATTTTTCCGGATTTTTCAGAATTAGTATGTGGGCCCGGTAATGTGAAATGTACGTTAAAATTTGATATACGGTAACGATGTGTGTATTAATCAGTTTGGACCTTATATTTATATATATATTGAGCCCACAAGCACCACATCAGCTCATTTCCTCTTCCCTCCACCAAACCCTCTTTTCCATGGCTGAAATTAGATTTAATTTTTAATTTAAAAACAAAATTAACCTCAAAAATAAAATCTTCTCAAAACCCATCGAATTATATATCAAATCGAAGATCTCGGCGAGTAGAGTCCAGATCTACAATCAGTTTTGACATGCAGCGGAGGAGATGGCCGGAAATCGCGGTCAAAGGTGGTTATTCTCGGATTTCACGAGGTCAATTTGGGAATTTTCGATCCAGGCTTCAATCGAAGAAATTGGCTTATGGGTTTTGTAGAGATCGTCGATAGGAGTGCGATGATGGTGTCCGTTTGATTTCTAGTGTAGTGATTCGCCGGAATTTCGTTGTCAAAGGGTTGAAAACCCGTTCGTTGCTCACGCTGCCGCCGGGAGAGGGGACCACCGGAGGTCCGGCCACTGGTACGGGGAGATGCGCCTCGGTCTGAGCTTTCGATTGGAGGTGGCCGACGGAGCTAATTCGGTCGGAGGGAGGAGCAGTTCACGGTCAAAGCTGGCTGCGAATGGGTTAGTTCACGTCGAGCTACTGTAGCACGGAGGAAACGAGCGGGAAGAGGTCATCCAGGGTGCTGACGTGGCATCAATTGGTTGGTGAGGAAAATTAATTTATTAATTTTTATATATTTAAAATTCGAATAGAAAAACACTCATATCTCTTTCGTTTTAAGTCGGATTTGGACGCGGTCTGTTGCGTTGGGATCGTGGCGGAGATGCGGACGTTTTGACACTAACCAGGCTGCATTCTGAGACTATCAAATTTTGGGCTATTGTCGGACGTTCAATTCAAATTGTAACGCAAAGGTGAGTGTTCATTCGCTCACGAAGACTGAATTTATCCCATATTTATCGAATTAATATATGAAATGATGTGGTTGTATGGTTGTGATTTGACTGATGAATTTGGTTGCGTGTATTTGACATATCCGTGTGCTTACATGCAATTTGACCGATAATTTGTATTTAATCAAAATTTGAATTCTCGAATTTGAAAATCCGAATCCCTGCTAAGCCTGGAACAGTAAATACTGTCAGTTGAGTAAGAATTGTAAGATGGATGTTCGGTTGGATTTATTTATTGAATTGATGTGGACACTGTTAATACTCCTTATTTCAGTGAATTGTAATGCATGTTGATTGTGACGATAATCCCATTTTACCCTTGATGTTGCGGGCATCGAATAAACCCGGGATTTATCGATAAAATGAATTAAGAACACAGAGTGAAATGATAAACCTCTGTGACCCCGATTTGGATTGAAATGATAGATCCATCCCGAATATTCAGAAATTAAATTTAATCACTTGGCCATAGGATAGCAAATCTTATACGGACACCGGTCGGTTAAATGAAATTTTGAATTTTGAAATTTATTGTTTAACGACAATAAGCGATGTTTTATAATTTCTTTTCCGTTGAATTTGAAGTTTGAAATACGAATAAAAAGGGAAATGAAATTGTGTTGTAATTAGAGTTAAATATCAAGTGAAACTTATTTGAATTCGAAATTATTGAAATTGAATTGTTTTATTGGCTCTCGAGATGTGCGTAAAATCAATCTTGAATTGGATTAAATATGGATTTGTAAAAATCAGTATTCGTTATGAAGCTTTGAAAACAATGAAATTGAATTGTAAATTTAAATTATGTGATAAACTGAAGCTTTGAAATGGGAATATGGTTTGAAATTCAAATTTTTGTCTTTGGAATTGCATTGTTTTCATTGAAATAAATATGAAAGTGGAATTTGAAAAATTGAGATGATTGAATTTGAATTCGGGTTATTTGTTATGAAATCGAGATCTTTGAAATGGGAATGCATATTGAATTCCATTTGAATTAAATTGGCCGATCTGGAATGAACGGAAAATTGAAATGAAGTCGATAGGGATAATAAATTTGAATTCGATTTACTTGAGGTTGAAATACAACTGCAAGTGTAAACGAAATCTGGTCGAAACGATTCTAATTCCAACCATAGTATTTCAAAACCGTTTTTCAAACTATTTTGATAGTAAATTTAATTTCTACATAACTATTTATTTTATAAATTATTCAATAAATTATTTATAATTGATTTTTCTTTATGAATTATCTTAATGTTTTAATTGTATATTTTTAATAAATTTGATAAATTCTAATTTTTGTAAAAAAAAACTATTATTTCAAACTATTTTAATTATATTTTTAGCTATTTAATATATTGTTAACTATTTTGATATTCAAATTTTATTTAAGTTGGAATTAGTTCAAGATGTTATGCGTACGTGGAAAATCCCAGTTGAATAATATTCTATTTAGAATATGAAAATGAATTTGGAAACATGATATTTTGATATGAAACACGAACTCCTTTGAAAGGTAAAAGCACTGACCGGTGGGAAAAATGTAAACGTTTGGTTGGCAAGGAGACGGGAGTCGACATAAGGCATACTCTCTGTCAGTGTCGATACCACCTTGACAACTGTGTACGCGGTGGAAGTTTCAGAACCGAAGTCGGATGGTATGGAGGCGATTACTGGATTTGAAGAAAGAGAACGATGATGGATTAGCCTTGACCTTCGGGTCATAATTGAAATGACTAAAACAGGAGCCATCCCCGGGTTAATGAGATCGCATCTCTGATCGAACGCACTCCTTCGAAACCATCTCTATTACTATTATGATCGATTTGGGTGCACCTTTGAATATGGGAATGTTGTTCGAGGTGGGCGGTAGTTGCGGCTATGCGTTACCACCGGCCTGGGGCCCGCGAATTCGGTAGAATCCTACCGGGGTATTCCTCAGTGCCTTGTCATATTATCCTGATCGAGCCCCTACGATTTTGATTTAACGTTGTCGTATCACGGCGCATCCCTATCCACCGATGTACTGGTGTGTTATATGCAAACTGTACGGCAATGGTTTAAACGGCGTAAGGGTAACATGTAATTCCGCTTACGCTATTTTCGATATTATACTTTACTAAATAAACACTATTGTAATAGCGTATTATACTATGTATGTATTAGTTTAACGGATCCTTGAGAGATGGAAAAATCCCGTAACATCTCTTGAGTTACTGCACCATGACACCGATATTATTCTGTATTTTAATTTGACTAATATGAGATGATTTAGTGCTGATCCGAGTGTTTGTTGTGTTTTCTTTTTATGCAATACGCTCGGGTCAGCAGATGTTGCAGTTAATGAAGATTGTTTGGTCTTGAAGATCGAAGACGGAGTTCGGTATATGTATCCACTACATTATATTTCCGCTGCATTACTGTATGTAAGTGTATAACTCTGATGATGTAAATGTTGTAACTCAAATGTATATGTTTAAATGCTTTTGAATATTTATTTGTCTATTATAGGTGATCCTTCCGCTGTGAGATTCTGTGATTGTTTTTCCTTTTTGTCTTCTTTTTCTTCTCTTTTCCCAATAACTATCCGGATTAGTGATTTGTTTGGGTCGACATGTGTGGTTTATTGTCGATTTAAACGGTCAAAAATCTGGGTCGTTACAATGACTAATAGAAAATATACGTGGACTGACGGTAGGACCCCTCCTACTTTAGTTCGCCTCGATCGTTTCTTCATTAATTCTTCTTTTGATGACTTGCACCCCCTGACTCTTCAAAGAGGTCTTACTTCCCTTATTTCTGATCACTGCCCTGTTGTTCTAAACACTAACATCGATCATAGAAGGAAATCTTTTTTTAAGTTCGAAAATATGTGGTGCATTGAGCCAAATTTTGATGTGATGTTGCGCCAGAAGTGGGTAGAATTTCGCAGCTTTGGGGATGCAGCTAGCAATTTTTGTAGGAAAATGGGACTATTGCGTAAATTTTTAGCCAAATCGAATCGAGAAGTCTTTGGAAACATCAGAGTTAAGAAGCAGAGACTTGAATCTGAGATTATGGAGCTTAATGTGCTTGAGGAAGGGCGTAATCTAAGTGAGGCTGAGCGAGCCTTGTTAAAAACTAAAGAAAAGGAGCTTCTAACGGTGATTGACCAAGAAGAGATTTTTTGGAAATAGAGGTCGAGAACTCAGTGGCTTAAGCTTGGTGATAGTAACACAAGTTACTTCCACAAAGTTGCAAACGATAGACGGCGTACTAACACAATATGTAGCATTTGGAAAGACGGAGTTGAAATTTGTGATCATCAAAGGATAGAAGAGGTTTTTACCGAATTTTATAAGGGAATATTTGGTGAACGCATTGAGAATCGTGTGAATGTTGATTGGAAAATGCTGTATCCTTCATCTGTTGATCTTAGTGGCATTGATACTGAGTTCTCGGAAGAGGAAATCGTCGCGGCTTTAAACGAAATGCCTGGTTATAAAGCCCCTGGCCCTGATGGTTTTCCAAATTTTTTTTATAAGAAATATTGGGATGTGATTAAACATGATGTTATTAACATATTCAAAGAATTTCATTCTGGTTCCTTGAGATTGGATATGTTGGGGTACGCTAATGTAGTCTTGATCCCTAAGAAAGGAGGAAATGTCTCGGCTGCGGATTTTCGACCTATTAGTCTTTTGAATAGTAGCTTCAAATTGATCACTAAGGTTCTCGCAAACAGACTGAAAGCGAAGATGGATGACCTAATTGATGTTTCGTAGACAACATTTATTAGGGGAAGATTCATTCTTGATGGAGCGGTACTTGTCCAGGAAGTTATCTCCCATAGTGATAGACATAATGTGCCTTGCGCAATCCTGAAGCTGGACTTCGCTAAGGCCTTTGACACAGTTGACTGGAGGTTTATCATGGATCTTCTTAGCGCGAGAGGCTTTCCGTGTAAATGGCTAAACTGGATTCATTGCATTTTAACATCAAGCAGATCCATTATTTGTGTGAATGGAGTGGTTGGCAAAACTATTGTATCCAAGCGAGGGCTGCGCCAGGGTGACCCTCTTTCCCCACTCCTCTTTGACTTGGCTGCCGATGTCTTTTGTCGGATCCTTCAGGTGGCAAGTGCTAATGAGATTATTCAAAGCTTTGGGCGTGATCACATCATTGGGGGTATTAATTCACTACAATATGCTGATGATACTATTATTTTTTGCAACCCTGATTGCAAGAATATTGCCTCTTTAAAATTTTTGCTTTATGCTTTTGAAAGTTTATCTGGCTTAAAGATTAATTTTCATAAGAGCAGTGTTTACACTTTGGGCTGTAGCGTTGATGTGAACAGGAAATGTGCTGAAATGCTCAACTGCATGGCGGATTCTTTCCCCCTCAAATACCTTGGAGCTTACATCCGTCCAAAAAGACTGATGAAGAGTGATTGGAAATATGTGATTGATAAAGTTGACAGGCGATTAGCGAGGTGGAAAGGAAATTGTCTATCAAGGGCTGGACGTCTGGTGCTGGTGAACTCTGTTCTGGCGGCTATCCCTTTGTACTGGCTCTCTTTTTATTCGTGTCCGGGTTGGGTAGTTCAGAAGATTGATGCTGTTCGTCGAAATTTTTTCTGGACTGGTACGAAGGACACGCGTAAAGCCTGCTGTCTAGTGTCGTGGGACCAAGTGTGCAAGTCCAAAGATCAAGGAGGTTTGGGAGTCATCAACTTGAAAAACATGAACTCTGCATTACTTTGTAAATGGCTGTGGATTATGCTTAGTGAAAGGAAAGTTCTCTGGAAGGAGTGGATCTTAAACATTTGCTATGGTGGTAGATTTGATTGGAATGCAGACGTTTCTCATTGCTCGATATTCTGGCATGGTGTTATTGCAAATGTTCACTGGATGAAGATTGGGACTGAGATTGTAGTTAAAACGGCCGCAGCGTCTCTTTCTGGTATGACTGCTGGTTGCTCCCTATCCCTTTGCGTGATGAATTTGCCGATCTGTTTGCTATTGCATGCAACAAAAGTGCTTCAGTCTGTGCAATGTTTAATGCGAATTCTGCCAATTTTAAATGGAACCTGTCCTTCTATCGCATTGTGGCTGGTAATGCTTTGCTTCAGCTATGTGGCCTGATTCGTTTGTTAGAAGATGTACATCTTCATAGCAATGAGGAGGATGAATTTGTGTGGAAGATTGGTGGTAACTTTTGCGTGAGCGCACTTTATAAGTTGATGAACTTCGCAGGAAGAAAGTATGATGGATTCATGAGAATGTGGAGTTTTAAGGCTGTACCTGCTAAGGTCAAGATTCATATGTGGATGATCATGCACAACAAGCTCAATACAGTGAAAAGATTACGGCAAAAAGGTGTTGATGTTACTGGGGGATGTGTTTTTTGCACTGACGACGACGAGGATTATCAGCATCTTTTTGTTGATTGCGATTTCGCCTTTTACGTGTGGACGAAGTGTTTAGTTAGCCTTAATATCTGCTTAGACTGGTCTCACTTCATCACTGATCAATTTCTTTTCTGGCATAGCACTATTATTACATTACCTGACACTAACATGCACCATATGTTTGCCCTTTTGAACTTTGCTTATGTTTGGACCCTCTGGCATGAACGCAACTCACGAAAGTTTAAATGCAAAATGAAACGGCCCAACTCAGTTATTTTTCGCATCCTTAATTTTGTTTCTCTTTGGTCAGGCAAGGAAGAAATCAAGTTTGTTGACACAATTGGCGCTCGAGTGATGGACAGGGATCGTGGTAGGAGAGCTTGATGATGCCATGCTTTATTTTACTGGGTCCGCATGCTGTTTTGTAGTCGTTTCATATTATTTTTTTGGGCACTATGTAAACATGCCTGCGTGCATGTATTTTGGTTGTACATATTTATGTAAATATTTGTAACTAGTAGCTAGCCCTATGCATGCTGATCACGTTGTACTTGTTTTATGTTTAATGAATGAATGAAGGCGTGAATCTAGCGATTCACTACCTTTTTGCATCAAAAAAAAAGGGTTAAGTGGGATGCACTAGATAAAGGGACAAGCTTAGGTGGGTAGCTTGTGGGGGCCCATTTCAACCAGTAACCCATATGTATCTTATTGGGCTCGACCCATGTCGAGGACGGGACACGCGTACTGGGCTTGACTATAAGAGGCCAAAAAGGGTTAGCGGTGGCAACGCAAGTCCAACGGGTTTCATATGCGTGTGTGGACCCGGGCTGATAGGTAAGACGTTGTTGCATCGTGTAGGTATAAGCCGTGCACCATTGGTTGTATCGGGTTGCCACTTTGGGGAGTGATACACCCCACTGTGGGGCCAGCACGGGTATCTACGGTAGGGAGCCGATCGCTTGGGGAGTAGTGGGTACACCTAGTGGAGATAGGGGCAGACGGCACCTACGTAGTCAGCTAGGGGTACACGAAACTACTGGGTAAATTTTCTAAGTCCTTGGGTGGGATCAACCTTTAAGTAGGAATGACTGGTGTGGTGCAGTTAGTAATTACCCTTGGGTGGGTAGATGCGTCTTTACCGTTATCTTAGTTCATCCTATGTCTAGTTGGCTGCTTAGTGTAGTCATTTATCCCCAGTCATCACCGTACCAAGTTTATATCATACCCTAATTACTTTAATGATTGTATTGTTAAAGTTATAGGGCTCACTCAGACTTATGTCTGACCCCGTTGTTTTTATCTTTTTCCCCCTCAGGTCCTCAGGTTGGGCCTAGCACTAGTAGGCTTTGATCAGATTTCTTTATCTATCTTTTGGAGCTTGGACCGTGATGTAAAGCCTAGCTTATCTTTTCTATTATGGCTATTGTTTATGTAGTGGGATTATGTACTTATGTTTCTATCAGGATGGATATTTAGTACTTGACTCTTTATGGTGTTGTAACTAAACATGTTTACCTTTGGCTGCAATGAAATGATGTTTTAGATTTTCAAGTATTTATATATGTCTTGTTGTAATTTTTCTGTTCGATATTCACTTAAAATGCTCCACCGAAGTTAAGGCATTCCCTTAGTGAGTGACCTTAGCGGGAGTGGGGTGTTACAATAATAATATATATTTCCTAAGTATAGAATTGAATGGTCATGAAAGAGATAAGTAATTGGAATGTTTCCCAATTATAAATATAAAATATTTTCTAAGTATAGAAAATTAAAGATGGCGAGATACGGAAATGTTTTCCAAATAGCGTAAGAGGCCAAGATGATTATTGAAAATATTTGGTTAAAAAATATTGATAAGGAAATGGAGAAGTGAATTAATTATTGGAATAGTAATTAAGGGGCCCAGTGATTGTTTGATGCTTTGAATGGATGTTTGTTTTTCTTCGATAGTTAAATAACCGATTATCGAAGTATTTGCCAATATCGTTGTCAATCTGGAGAGACCGGTTGGATTATTATTATACAAGAACCACTCTATTTTGGCAATAGCGTTGCGAATCAGACTATATAAAGATAATCGAAGACATAGTAAAGTGCAAGGGCTTTTTCTACTGATCCTTGGTAGAAATTGCCTAAGATGGATAAATGGAAATTGTGCCTTCGGTTTCGTTCCGTCCCAAAACGAAGTTGTATGGACGAATGTCCAACAGAGTATTTCTAATGATCACATATGTTGGTCTGTATAAATATATACGGTGGCGGAGAATTTGTTCTCTTAGCATAATATCCAGAATATATTTATGCAAATCAATTAATGATTAACGGATTTGACAATGTGGCATTCAAAGTGATTGTATTATCAATGAAAAGTAAGTAATCGTAGCCTCAGGCCTCAACAACCGGGAATTGACAAAAGTCGGCCAAGCAACATGGCTAAGTTGGTAGCTCTCAATTAGATTGTATTATCACCTATCTAGAGAAATTCATTTCATTCTTTATTTTATTCGATGTTATCCCATTCGGGAAAATGGTTGCTGATCCCAACCATTGGTGATGTACATTCGTTACACTCAAGCGAAATGAGTGGTCGGTCTTGTGTGGCCGGGATGCAAAATGTTCTTGTTGAACCTAGTGTATTCCTCTCTAGAGATACACTATCGGAAGGTGGTTCCATGCCTTGTCATAGTTGGAAATCTAATCCCCAATAAGTGCTCGCAGTTTTGATTGTATATTATATATGTGGAGCATGAGATGCAAACGTTCCACTAGATTGTTATTTATTCGATTTAGACACTATTATAATATCAAAAGAATTTTGATATAAAGACCTTTTTTTATTCTCATAAGGGAAAAACCTGTTCCGTGTTATATGGCGTGGCCTTATGAGATATCGTTTATTTTCTCAAACTGTTTTAAATGGTTTACTCATACTAGTCCCATGACTGACCCAGAGTTTATTTTTCTATGTTTTCCCTAAACTCTTGGGTGCCCAAATTTGCACGGGCAGTCAAGTAGTTCAGGCACTGTGTTGTAAGTGTTGACTCTGATAATGGTAGGTTTATACAGTAAAAATTTTGTATTCCAAAAGCTGTTATATATATATTATATTTTGTTCCGCTGCAATATGAGATTCTGTGTTGTTGTTTCTATTCTTCTTTTATCTTTTTCTTCTTATTTCATAATGATTCGTATTTCTGTGCAATTTGGGTTGGACGTGTAGTGTATTTAGTCAATTCTGATTGTATGGAAATTTGGTCCATTACAACTCTATATCATAAAATTTAGAGATGTCGAAGCGGTAGGTGGTGATGAGAAGATTGGTGTTTGTGGTTAGTTTTTTGTTGGTTGTGGAAGGAGCAATGGCTAATGTTGATAGCATGTAATTTGTTTGCCTTGGGAAGAAGTAAAAATGGGTGATTGTTTGAGTTGGCAGTGGATTGAGTAGTGTGCTATATTTGGTGACGGTTTTAAGGAGATATGGGAAGTACTTAAAGTGTATTTGTTATTCCAGGAAGGTTCGTGGCTTGGTTTTGATGATGGAGTTACTGTGTGATGATTGGTGAGCCAGTGGATGAGATTTTCTGATGAGGTTGTAGATTTGGTGAGGAAGTGGGTGGATGAAATGTGCTTGTACTGTATTTTTTGTTAGTTGGTACTTTATTTTGTTATCATGAATATGAATTATATTTGCTGATTATTATTATTATTATTTTTATGTTCATACATTTTTCAAATTGTTATTTATTTAAGGAAGATTTTGTTTGATTGCTACTATTCAAATATAATATATAGTGGGTTGCATCTAACACATGTTAAAATAAAGCATAGCTCCTAAAATGCGTTATTACTATATAACATAAGCGCTATAAAAAAGGCAACATAATGTTAACGCATACCTCGAAATAGCGTATAAATAACAATTTAATAATGGTTATACTCTGTTATAAAAAGTACATTGCTTTCGTTAACATTTAGATGTTTTGTAGCGGTAAAAACGGGCTATCGTATTTAAATAACATCGCGGCAATTTTTCGTTATAAATTTCTTATTTTTCATAGCAGTAGATTTTGGTGTTATGAATACGTGATTGTTTTTATATAATATGTTGATATATTGTTTATCAAATTGCTATAGCATTATCTAATAGCAACAATATGCCGCTATAAAAGGCTATTTTTGTTTTAGCGCACCCATCTACTCCTACATAAATTACACCTAATATAATATATATGTTGCTATACCCAACTTGCCAAGGTACTCCCCATAATACCCTCCTCGTGCGGTCTCCGCCGTAATACCACAGAAGTATGCATAAACTCCATCCTATGTCAAACTGCATATGGATATCTATATCGTTACGCCATTTAATCACACATAACCACCATCGCTATGCCACGTAAGCATACTGATCTTCGTACTCGAACTCCTTGGTTGAATCATGTCTGAACACAGGGTAATGCCCTAATGTCTACAATACACCACCCAATGCGTGTATCTAAACCCTCACACAAACATACAACCTACTATAACCTGAGACCCATAATAAGGTTGCATCCATTGTATGAAACTCGGTCACGAGCTTTCGATATTTGTAAAGGATAACTTCGTTAGTCCTATAATACAGATATTCACATATGGTATGTCTTTTTCATAGTGGCTATGGCCCTACTCCGTCCCCTCCCTCAACTAATGAATGACTACATCAAGAGCTAATGACGTGCCCCTAACAACTAATCTAGCATCCAATTTGGCATGTCCCTCAACCAACGCCCCGATAGTAAAATATCGTTGGTATGTTGGTTTAACTCTTAGTCTTTCCGCATCCCACTGACTATTGATGACAGATATCCAATGATTACTATCCTTAATTTGTACCTGACCACCTCCCCTCAAAGTGAGGCAAACCGACGGATCACCTAACACCATCTGCCACAAACTTCTGACTGCTACACCATAGTTGTAGTCAAGCTATACTCTAGATGGTGCAACAGATATGCCTCTGAGTGACGGCTTCATCTGATTATTCATGAGAGATCCATCTCAGAGTACCATACCATGTTCCATAGAAGCCTCGTGCTTCCCTCCAGTCCTGTACAATAATCAGTTGGTCATGCTCCTCTCGTGTCTCCAAACACCATGATGATCTACCCGTTAGGTTTTTCATCTCCATACATATGGACTGGTCCAAGCGAATCATGTCATAGTGTTATTAGAACCTACGTCTAATCTTTTAACCAGACGCTTGCTTTAAATTATCATATTTTTAATTAACTTGATTATTACCCATTCATTTTCTCTTCAATTTATTGGTTTATTAGCTTTTTACATTTAGCCGCTTATTTTCCCTAATCAGCCCCATAATACTGGAATGGACCATATATATGAGCCACTTATTATTACATTCTTTAAACTTAATATTTTCCCCTTTATAAGTTTAGTATTAATAAGCCTCTCCTATCTTTTAAATTTTCATGTTATTTATAACTCCATCTTTGCCCATTACTACAATCGTTGTTGTAGGTCTACTTAATAACTTAATTCCCTTAACTAAGCTTTATTAATAAGTTCCATCTTATCTCTTACTATAACCCATGTTATATCGTTACCACAACCATTGCTGTGAATTTACTTGTTAACTTAGTTCCCTTGACTAAGGTTTATTAATAAGTTCTCTTTTCATAATTAATTATAATCTATGTTATAATTTCACTTGTTCCTAGGACAAGCCTACTTATTATATTTTATACGCATTCACATAATTAATTATAATAGGTTATATTCCCAGTTCATCACATTTTCATCAACTTTTCTCTTAATTCCTTGTTATTTAAGCAAATCTTTACTGTTGTAACCTTTCTTTATTTACCATCTTGTCCATTTTTATTACTACAGGAAATATTTCACACACTTCATTAATTTTGTTAGTGGAGGTGTATAAAATCTATACTATATTATACATCAATTAAGATCCGTAATTGCAAGCTATTTCTTTTTATTACAACATGTATATTTTTTTTGATTAGTGTTCAATAAAGTAAAAACTCCTATTTCACACTAATCCTTATAAAATTTCTTTTTCATGCAACTATATTCTTTGTAATTTGTCGTAATGGTATAATGGAAACGTATCCCTTTTCCACCCCTAATTAACTTAGCCCACTTCTAATTCCCTTTTCCTTTTAGAGTTATATTACTTCCTGTTTTCATACACAATTCTTAATTCCAATTTAATCACGGTAAGTTTCTATACAAAATTAGGCTTACTAAAAATTTTCCCATTATTTCCACAAGTTGTCATAATTCTTTTTACAAATATACCTAATTTATCATTGAATTACAGTCTTAATAATATAAGCATTATCAGTCAGATTCATAATTTTAACATTACATTAATTCTCAAATCCAAATAGGAGTTAATGGAATATGTTTGTACAACAGTAACATCTTTAACATACTTAGGGATTAGATTATATTGCAATTTACCACAATTTCAATTATTCATTATGTTAAGAATTACGAGGAATTAAATGACAAATATACCGTGACCAAAAGGTATAATTTAAATTTTCTCATTTGACTGCTTTCCAATTCTTGAATCTGATTCAAATATTTACCCTGTGGTCTTCCTAATTGAATCCAATATTGAAGTAAGCATAAATTTACAAATCTGTATCTAAAAGAATGAAAGAAATGCTAATAATTTAGACTCACAGAATTTACCTCATGCAGACGCAAAATCTAAGCACCTATACTGTAGACCTACATTCTTTGTTTTTAAATCTTGAATCAGAATTCCTAAAGCTATTATATTCCTATTTCTGAAATATTTGGAGAAGAAAGAAAATGGTAGAGACTTTATGTCATACGAGAAAATATGAGTTAGAGGCTAGGCTATGTTATTCTATTTATAGGTGAACAGAAGATTTTGGTTTGTCAGATTGAATATAATAAAATCCAAGCCATTTAAATTGAAAATTGATGTCAGTTTACCATGTATTGGGTCGACCAGGACCCCTAATGGTCAACCTAGTACTAGAGTGGGTCGACCTGTGGTTCCACCCACTTATGGTCAGGGTTGACCATTTCCTGGGTTAATTACGTTGATTTTGCTTTTTAATAATGTAACACCACTTCCGTTAATGTCACTCACAAGGGAATGCCTTAACTTCGGTGGAACGTTATAAGTAAACAGAACAGAAATTTACAAGACAGATATGTAAAGTAGTACTTGGAAAATTTATAACTTTATTACAACAGAAACAGAAATAAGTTTGGTTACATCATAATACCAAAACCCAAGTACACAAATATCAGTCTTATAAAAAATCCTTCAGAATGCATAATTTTAAAGCCATAATCAAGAACAGAGAATGCCATAAATAGGTAGAATCAAAACCAAGCGTTATTTCAAGCACTTCTAGCACTTCAAGCAGATGGAACCTGAATCGAGCTCCTATGTTTCCACCCTGAGAACCTGGGGGGGGAACGGAAGAAAAGAGGCGAAACAAACTAGGTCAGACATACATCTGGTGAGTCCAGTGACTTTAGCATATAAATAGATAACAGTATCATGACATGCAAATAAAACTGGATGAGAGATAACCATAACAAGAGCAGCAAGTTAAGAGAAGAGGAAGAATGATATAGGTTAAACTAAGCTTCTTACTTGGTTTTTCACTTCTCTGCACTAATACTAGTATAACAGAATTAGGTGTTGTCCTAATATCTAAACGGAAAAAAGAACGATCTATTCAGAAACACGATGCTATTAATGGGCCTTTACCACCCTAACAGAGATAGATGTACAGAAACAGAATGCTAGTAATTGGCCTTTACCATCTGAACAGAGACAAACGGTATAGAGACAGAAGTAGAAACGGAGTCAGAAAAGAAAACGGAATATTCCCCATGGAAACAGAACGTTAGAATTAGGTGTACACTAGTAATGGGCCTTTTCCACCCCAACAGATGGTACCATACAGAAACAGACAGTTGTTACCACCCCAACAGAAACAAACAGAACTAAGTGTACCCTAAATTCTACCCCAAGCGATCGGCTCCCTAATAAATAAATACCCTGTGCCGGCCCCACAGAAGGGTATCACTCCCTAAGGTGGCAATCTATAGACATAGACCTATTTACAGATGTCATGGTGTCTTACGTCCTCAGAGAAAACCGCATCCATGCATGTACATGACTCGGTTGGAATGCACCATCAACACCCCTCGCCATTATCAGAATGAACCTCTTACAATTAGTTCAGTAAGTGTGCCCCGGACCCCTAGTGTTGGGTCGTAGTATTGATACCAGAAAGGGTTACCGACTAATATGGGTCCCAAAAAAACAGATGACACAAGAAATTGCCCCTCCTAACCTTGTGTCCCCAGACTAACAGATTTCAGATTAACTTTACAAAGTTCATATTAACTAGTTCTCAGACCAGACATATAAGTTAACAAGTTTTTAGACTAACAGATCAGATATATAGATTAACAAGTTTCAAGACTTAACGGATTAGATTACAGAATACCAGACTTACAGATTGTTTCACCTAACCTTGTATTGGGACAAAAGACTTTCAAATGGGTTTATTAGATTCATCAGTCTAGTTGTTTTAACCCTATCCACCCATCACGTTTTAGGTATCACATTTATCTTAGTTTTGCATTAATTAAATATTAATGCACACTCCTCTCACATTAGGTCGGTAGCTTGTGGCCGTTGGATGTGCCGGGCGGTTCCGGGCAGACTTCTGCCATAAGCCAGACCTAACCTTGTGTCTAAGCATCTTTATGTGTACGACCTCTCACATTAGACTGATAGTTTGCGGTTGCTGGTTAATCCGGCTGGGTCCGGGCAGGCTTCTACTGCAAACAGAGTCTAACCTCGTGTCTTGGCATTCTTATTTTTAGCTAAAGTATTCATTCACAGATTATGCCAATATCAGAATAATTATGCCAATTCAACAGATAAACTTCATTACAAGTTGCAATAGATTATCCATAGTTCTATTAACATGTTTTGCTCAATTTTAGATCGAGCCTACAAATTTTCATACCCCAAATTACCGCATTTAGTTTCAACAGATGTAGCAGATTAGGCAATTTAACAGATTTAATCTTCCCTTAAAATTCCATTGACATTCCTCACTTAATCATAAAATTAATCCTAATTTTACATGCTCAAATCATGGTCATAATTCACAATACAACATATGCCCCAAATTTCTAGTTAAATTTACATAGTACAGAATATTCTCCAAAAACCCCAAATCATGATATACAATATGAATTATGCCAAATTATAGCCTTTGATTTCAGCATATGTAAATATCCAAAATAACCATTTAGGCGTATTCACAATTAATAGTTATCCTATTTTTAATATAGACCTTTTACACCTAAATTATATATCCTTTTTCTTTCAAGTCATAGATCGTCATATAAAATATGCCCCCAAATCTAGATCTTAAATTTACAACATATATTATGTCCTCAATATCAGATCATGCATTATGTTCCCAAATTACAAGTCATATGTTGTCATACAATAATTCTCCTTCTTCCATATCATAAACCGTTATATATAATATGCCTAGATCTAGATCTTAAATTACAACGTACGCCCATTTCTTAAATCAATCACAAATCAGTCATGTCCAATTAGGCATCATTCATTATTTTCCCCAAATTTAGCGTTTGTGCGTCAGTCTCTTAAGATATTTGGCTCAGGCTCGTGGTAGCCTGGCTATAGAACAGAAGGAAGGAAGAGATACATAATAGTTACAACAATAAGATAGATCTACACAGAAAAATAGATCTGATAAACATGAATAAGATAGATCTACATAGAAAAACAGATCTGATGCATAATCTCCAATTCAGATTTATAACCATGTCAAGATCATAATTAAATTTCATATCTGAAATAACTGTACTCATAATTCGTGGTTTAAGAAAGAGAAGAACAGTTCTGGGATCTGATTTTTTGGAGTTGATTTAGCTTTCCGTTGACGTAGGCGTTGATTTGTTATCTTTTAATGCTTTTCAGATTGGAAGAAGAAGAAGAAGCACTTGTTCTAGCTTAGTTTTCAGCAGAGTAGCGACACCATTGATTTAATTTAATATGAATTAGGGCAGAGTATAGGCAAAATAAAATTGTACGAAGAGAAAGTGAGGTTTGAGGGTGTTTAAATAGCTTAGGAGCAACGAATCTGGTCAGAACGAGTGTCTAAATACAGAAAACTGAATCTGTCCTCGGATCTGGAAAAAGGGGGGAGGTCGACCCCATGGTCGACCTGCCTACCCAGGTCGACCCCCTGGTCGACCTGGGTCTTGAGCGGGAATTTTCCGGCCTAGCCCGGGTGTGTATTTTGAATTCGAATTTTGAAATTTTGACCGAGCTGTTTAAATTTTCTGAAAACTTCTGAAGGTCATAACTTCTTCATATGAAGTCCGATTTATGCAAACTCAGACTCTATCTCAAGCAGAATTCTGAGACAGACGCAATGGCGTAACCCGTTTCCCTTAATTCTTACTTTAAAAATTAATTATACTTTGTTTTGTAACCTTATGTTCATAGAAAATACAGGGTGTTACATTCTCTCCTCCTTAAAGGATTTCGTCCCCGAAATCTTCAAGTTAAGAAGAATGTGTCCTACCATCCAATCATTCATCTACTCAACCATCATCCACAAGCATCCATTGTCCTTAGAAAACTTCTAATGTTGTATGTACATATGCAAAATTGTGTGTATGTATCTCTTATCTTATGCAAAGATCAGGCGGTCTACCTATTCAGTTAACCTCCTTAATGCGAATTATGATATTATCATGAGTCCAGTTATGTGTGCAAGAAATCCTATTTGATACATATCATTTCTGCATGAGTGCATAACCATTCATCCAAATGCAACATCCATATGATAAGTCAATCATTTTGCATCCACGAAAATTGAAAAATGCACACACATCCATATGCGGTATGAGAGTGTTTTTGAGAAGATCTAGTGCCTATTGTGTGTATATGCATCCACGAACAACCACTAGCAACCACTTGCATCCACTTGCAACCATCAAACATAACATGTCTCAAACACATGTTTACACTCATTAGTTTCAACCTAAGGGTCGAAGAATCGATCAATAGGACACAGCCGATGTAACACCCCACCTCCGCTAGGGTCACTCACAAAGGGAATGCACTAGTTTTGGTGGAGAATTATCTAGGTAAACATGCAAAAAGATATCACAAGACAGAACATAAATAAAGCAGCGGTAGAAATTAAAAACCAAATCTCATTACTTTCAAGAAAAGAGTCAAAACCTTAAATATATCCAAAGTACAAATTATTATTATTCCATTACATCAAGTTCTAGATAAAGAAGCATAAACTTAAAATAACAAAAGTAAATTATTCCCCAAAAATAGCAGAAGTGCATCCATAGCATAGCTCAAGACCAAACCGTACATGAGCTAACAGAAAGCAAGCTAAATCCAAGCTAAGAGCTAGATTTTCCTCCCTAAGAACCGAGGGGGGGGGGAGAACGAAAGAAAAAGGGGCAAAAGAAAAAGGGCCAGTCATAAAGACTGGTAAGCCCTAGTGACTTTTAGTGTAAAACTAGTAAAGTTAACAAGACAGGAATAAACGGAGAGTAAACATAAGGATGATGATAAGTCTGGCATGATGACTAAGATAACAAGATAAATCAAGTCTAGTATCGCATATTCAAGATTCGCTGCACCAACTGTACTAGTATTCTAACCCATGTCAAGTATTAACCATGAAATGATCCCTTGGCCCAATATCATGAAGTGACCCATTACGGAGCCCTATAGTACGATCTACTAATCGATCGGCTCCCTACAAGTTCTAGCTCGTCATGTGTCTGTGTCATACGGCACAATCACGAAATGTAGTCACCTGTGCTATGTCCACCATAGGGTGTATCAAATCCTATGGTGCCAACCACCGACACGAATCAAGCATGCACAGTGTAAACCTACGGGTGCCTAATACATGTTTTCAACTCCGGACTACGTGCACGACCATAGTCCGCCTGAACCTACAATGACGCACCTACTCAGCCGTCATTCTGGTCGCTTACAATCAGCCCAGTAATCGTGCCCCACCCTGCCTAGTCCCAGGGTATCATGATACTTCTAAGTGGGTTACTGATGAAAAGGACCGTGTAACTAGGGTTTCTAATGGATTAAGTGTTGTCATTCAAATTCGTGACTTAACCCTACCAAATCATGTATCAAGTTGGTTAAGTGTGTTCAAGCGGTTCATGACTTAACCTTATCAAATCATCGTGTCAAATTGGTTAAGTATATTCAAGTGGTTCATGACTTAACCCTATCAAATCATCGTGTCAAATTGGTTAAGTATATTCAAGTGGTTCATGACTTAACCCTATCATGTGGCATTAATTCATTAATGCACCCCAACCTCTCACATTAGACTAGTTGTTGTGGTCACGGGATTTGCCGGGCGGTTCCGGGCAGATTTACACCACAACATAGTCTAACCTCGGTTTTTACGTGCGATATGAGCAACTACCCACATTGGATCCTATTGTTTGCAGTCACTGGATTCGCTGGGCAGTTCCGGGCAGATTTACACTGCAAACTCAACCCAACCTCGAGTTGGCCATTTTCAAATTCATTCTAGCGTCATGTCCATGTTCAATTTTTCATGTCAAGTTCATGTCCATATCCAGGTTCAAGTTATAACAACGTTCATGTTTCAAGTTCATAGTAAATTCAGGTTTTGCCTAATCTACCCAATCGCATTCCCATCGCACGTACTCGAATCGATACAAACAAATCTAATTAGGGAATAACATCGAAAGAACTGGCATAAGGTGGAAAAAGTGATTACAAGTCAAGCATGGTATAACTTGAGATAAATGATTACAACATTACTGGCATATGGAATAGTGGTCTCAAATATCAAATCTAGCTAATTAGGGCGATAGTCATGGTAACAGTTGACATAAGATAATAGCCTCAAACTTGTGAATAACAACTGTTTCAACATCACAGGCATGAATATTATGGACATTAAGGGTTTTAGATCTACAACATATATAGGCCCAAATCAATTTCATGCAAACATTCCTACAAGTCAAGATTCAAGATGAATAGATCCAACGTAAACAAATACTAGATCAAAATAACAGATCCAAAATGAACAATGATAGATCCAAGTTATACAATGATAGATCCAAGATAATTATCATACTTAGGTTCAATCTCGATTTACAACATGTCCATATTAAGTTTAAAGTTTAGATCTAAAAGTAACTGGGGCTTACAGATCGTGGTTAGAGAATTAGAAAACAAAGAGGCGATGTTGAATCTCGAGTCCAACAGAAATCCCCCAAACAGCAATACTCTACACGTAGCCTTGTTAGAGAAGAAGCAATCCCTTTTCTCTAACTTTTCAACCAGAGTTTTAGCAGCATAAGGCCAGAGAGAATTTGTGTAGAGCGACTAGAGTTAGGGGCTGTTTATATAGGGTCTGGCCAACGAATTTAGATAGAAATCGGACTAGAAACATCAGAGTGAATTCTGACTCAAAAATGGGCTCGGCAACCAGGTCGACACCCAGGACGACTCTATGGTCGACCTGGTCCTAGGCAGGTCGACACTATAGGCGACCCCCAGGTCGACCTGGTCCTGGGTGGGAAATTTCCTGCCCAGTCCGTTCTGGGGTTTGAATTCGAAATTTGAATTCGAATTCTAAGCTGTTCTGAACTTGAAAATTTCTGAAAACTTCAAAGGGTCATAACTTGGTTATACGGACTCCGATTTTTGAAAACTCGGACTCGTTTCCAATCAGAATTTCGAGATGAACGTAATGACGTAACCCGTTGCCCTTGATTCTTGTTTTAAAATTAATTATGCCTTGATTTATAGTTATAACACGTTATAAAAATACGGGTTGGTACATTCTCCCCTCCTTAGAGGATTTCGTCCCCGAAATCTCTATTTTAGGAAGAACGTATCCTACCATCCATCATCCATCTACTCAAAACATCATCCACAAGCAACCATTGTCCTTAATAGATTTCTAGTGCTATATGAACATATGCAGTAAGTGTGTGTATATGTACTTATCTAATGCAAAAGATCAGGCGGTTACTAATTCAGTAGACCTCCTTAATGCAAAATATGTTAGTGTAATGAGTCCAACATGTATACAAATTCCTAACATAATTTATAATCTCTACATGAGTGAACATAACATTCATTCATATGCAACATCCAAGTGATAGCATAACAAGTCTTATCCATGTACAAGTATAAGCACTCATGCATATGCAACATGGAAATGTGACTGAGCCGATTTAGTGCCTAATGTATGTCATGCATCCACTAGCAATCACTTGCAAACGCTTGCAACCATTTGCAAACATCAACCATAACATGTTTCAATCACATGTTTACATCCATATGGTTCTACCTAAGGTTCTCAAGATAAGATCGAGAAGATAACAAGGCAAACATAGGTAGTAAAAGCATTATACGAAAGGTTTTCAAGTTTACAAGAAAAGAGATCGAGAATGCACACCCAAAAAGTAATGGGTAAAGCGCGTGTATCTTCTCTTCGGTTTCCCAAGTTGCATCTTCTTGGGCTTCACTCCGCTGTACTTTAACTAGCTTGACTTCTCGATTCCTAAGCTTCTTGATCTCCATTCCTAAGATACGAATCGGAACTCGCCTCAATGTTTCTTCTTTTTCCACTTCTACGCCTTTAAGGATGCTTGGCTCAACCACTTCGGCCGACTCATGTAAGCACTTTCGGAGATGCGAGACGTGAAAGACATTGTGTACTCCGGTCAGTTTCTCGGGTAAGTCTACCTTATAGGCCATCTGCCCAATCCTCTCAGTGATAGGGAACGGTCCTATGAACCTTGGTGCTAGCTTTCCAACCGGTCCAAAATGAACCACATTGCATAAAGGAGAAACTTTTATAAAGACCATATCTCCGACTTCGAACTCTAGGTCTGTCCTTCTCTTGTCCGCATAAGATTTCTGTTTATCTTGGGCCGTTTTCATCCGTCTTCGTATCAACTCAATCTTCTCAGAAGTGTCCCTTATCATGTCGGGCCCAAGTATAAGCCTGTCTATCGTCTCCCACCAACAAGTTGGTGACTTGCACAGTCTTCCATACAAGGCTTTGAACGGTGTCGTTCCTATGCTAGCTTGGTAGCTATTACTGTATGCAAACTCCACGAGAGGGAGATGGTCTTCCAAAGTACCACCAAAATCAAGAATGCATAGTCTCAAGAGATCCTCTAGTACCCTATTTACCCTTTCAGTTTGACCATCCGTCTGTGGGTGATAGGCCGTGCTTAAACTCAGTCGCGCACCCATTGCTTCTTGCAGACTATTTCAAAAATGGCTAGTGAAAATTGGGTCATGATCACTAACTATACTAGAAGGAACCCCGTACAACCATACTATCTCTCGAAGGTAAATAGACGCTAGCCATGATGCGGTCCTCTTGCTTTTCACCCGAATGAAGTGAGCACTTTTCGTGAGTCTATCAACTATGACCCATATGCTAGTATTTCCCTTCCTTGACCTAGGCAGTCCATCCACGAAACGATCGAGATACTCTCCCATTTCCATTGCGGAACCTCCAAAGGATGTAATAGCCCACCGGGCTTCTTTGACTCGGACTTTACTTGTTGGCACACCATGCACTTCGAAACCAACTCTGCGACGTCCTTTTTCATTCCAGGCCAAAAGAAATTGCATTTCATATCCCTGTACATCTTATCCCCTCCGGTATGTATGGTCATCTTCGAGTGATGCGCCTCCTCGAGGACTTTCCTTACTAAGTCTCCCACTTGTGGGACACATAGCCTTCCATCGCGCCTTAGCCATCCCTTGTCATCTATGGCATACCTACCGAGGTGACTTGACGTCTCACCACTAATCAGCTTGTTCATGATTTCGACTATCTGTAGGTCTTCCTTCTGTGAAGTCCCTACTTGATCTAGGAGTGTAGGTCTTAACTCAAGAGATGCTAGCGTAGCAGCAAATGACTCAACAACAAGTGTAAAATCAAAGGTTGTTATAAACTCAAGGCTTTTCCTTTCAACAAACAAGGGGCTCAAAGTCAACCTTTTTCTACTTAGCGCGTCCGCCACCACGTTACCCTTACCAAGGGTATAAGCTATATCGAAGTCATATGATGCCAAGAATTCCATCCACCTCTGCTGCCTTAGATTCAAATCTTTTTGCGAAAAGAGGTACTTAAGTGATTTGTGATCAGTGTACAACTCGAATTTTTCACCTAGAAGATAGTGGCGCCAAGCCTTAAGCGCAAAAACAATCACGGTCAACTCCAAGTCATGTGTAGGATAGTTTTTCTCATGAACTTTAAGTTATCTGCCCCCGTAGCATATCACTCTTCCATCTTGCATGAGGACAGCGCCTAATCCCGTGCCGCACGCATCTGTGTACACCGTAAACATCTTGCCTCCATCGGGTAATGCCAAAACTGGAGTTGTAGTAAGGGCTCTCTTAAGCCTTTGAAAAGCAACGTCACACTCTATGTCCCATGCAAAAACTAGGTTCTTCTTTGTTAACTTTGTAAGAGGGGCTGAAATCTTAGTGAATTCCTTAATGAACTTCCTGTAATAGCCTGCCAAACCGAGAAAGCTTCTCACCTCCGTTGCATTCTTAGGAATTTTCCAGTCTTGCACCGCAACTACCTTCGCGGGGTCCATAACTATACCTTGCTTAGAAACTACATGTCCAAGAAACCGAACTTCCTTTCTCCAAAAATGGCATTTGGAGAACTTAGCCTTTAACTGGTGTTATCTAAGCGTATCCATGACTTCCTTGAGATGCCTAGCATGCTCTTCTTCATCTTTTGAGAAGATCAAAATATCGTCCAACAAAACCACCACAAACTTGTTAAGGAACTCCCGAAACACCCTACTCATCAAATCTACAAAGTACGCGGGTGCATTCGTTAACCCAAACGGCATGACGAGCCATTCGAAGAACCCATCTGGAGTCATAAACGCAGTTTTGTCAATGCTATCCTCAGCCACTCTAAGCTGATGGAATCCTGTGGCTAGATCGAGTTGAGAGAAAACAGATGCTCCCACAAGCTGGTCAAACAAATCGTCGATTCTTAGCAGTGGGTGCCTATTCTTATTCGTCGGCTTGTTTAAATCACGATAATCTACGCACATACGAAGCGAACCATCTGCCTTAGTAGCAAATACCACCGGAGCACCCCATTCAGAAATGCTTCGTCTTATGAAATTTTTCTCAAGTAACTCCTTAACTTGTTTACTGAGCTCTCTTCTTTCTCACGGGGTCATGTGCCTAACGGGCAATGAAACTGGCTTGGCATTATCAACAAGATAAATTCGGAAGTCTATCTCGCGTTTAGGGGGTAACCCCTTCACCTCATCAAAGACATCTGGATATTCTCAGACCACTCTTACAGATTGCAAATTGTCGATGGATGAGTCAAGAGATTCTAGATAACACAACATGACCTGACCCTTCGGGTTACAAGAAATTTCAAGGGTATTACCAAGGCGAGTCATGAGTCTCACTACCCTTCGTTCACAATCAAGAATGGCTCCATAATTGGACAACCAATCCATACCTAGGTTCAAATCGTATCCCATAAATCCGAGAACATAAGCATTATACGTGAATTCTACGCTTATGATAGAAGTCCTCAAATCCACACAAATCATAGATAAATGAGCGGAGCCTCCAATTGGATTTGAAACACTTACGGGATCGTCAATAAGACTAGTACTTAGGTGCAGATTTTCAACAATATCAGAAGAAATAAAAGTATGCGATGCGCCAGAGTCAAATAAGGTTCGAACAGGAAATTCAGAAATGTAAACAAGGCTTTCTATGGAAATATTACTACCTCGGTCAAGAGCTGGAGTGGTGTTGAGAGCATGCAACTACCCTCCAGAAGGTCCTACTCGCTGGGTCTGCCCTTGCCCTTGTCCTTGCTTCTTAGGGCAATCCTTATCGAAGTGTCCAGTATCCCCACAATAAAAGCATTCACCCAACTTTCTCTTCTTCCTTCTATGGTCTTTAGCTAGATGGCCCGTAATACCACAAAAGTTGCACTTCCTTGTCTCACGTGGTTTGTTAGCATTGTTGTTGTTCTTGTTATTCTTGTTATTCTTGTTGCCTCCCTTCTTGAAGTCAACCTTCTTATTCTGAGTCTCATTAGGTTTAACCTCCTTCTTGCTATTCTTGTCTTCCTCATGAAGTAGGGCCATATCCACCGAGCTTTCAAAAGTTGCCCCCATGGGGATGTGAGTTATGGCCAAACTGTGTAGTGGCTCGTTCAATCCTCGAGCAAAGCGTACAACCTTCTTCTGGGCCATACTGACCAAGTCCAAACCGAACCGAGCAAGCTGATTAAACCTACTCACGTACTCCCTAACAGACATGTCACCTTGCTTGAGTGCTAGGAACCTCTCCATCTGAAGGTTCTCTTCTGTTGGCGATAAGAATTTAAGCCCAAACCTCTCTCTAAAGTCTGCCCAAGTCTCAATTGGCCAGGTAGCGTTGGTGACTTCCCACCAAAATGCAGCTTCCTCTTTCAACGACCATGCTGCAACTGAACTTTCCTATGATCCTCCACATTGAAGATAATAAACATGTCTTCAGTCTCCTTTAGCCAGTTTCGTGCCTCAACGAAGGTTTCAGTTCCAACGAAGTTCTTGCCGCCCATTTCTTTAAAGTCTTTGCATATTTTGGCAAAGGCGTTACCAGGAGGAGGAGGAACCGCGGCCACTAGGGGAGGAGGAGGAGGAGGGATGTCTGCTGGGCCCGCGCCGTTGGCCCTAGCTTCTAAGTACCTTCGGAACCATCCAGGTATGGGTACTCCCTCGGGAAGGTTAAGATCAGACATGCTGAAAAACGAAAAAGACTCAAACGAGGAAACAAAGGAAAGTGCTAATGGCTTTTGGGGAATAGACTTTTTTAACATAAAATTTTTATTGAAATATGCTTCTTTATAAACGGTTTTGGAAAATTGTTTTAGAAGGTTTTTGAAACTTTTGCCCAGTCTGGTAACCTTCTGCTCTGATACCAAATGTAACACCCCACCTCCGCTAGGGTCGCTCACGAAGGGAATGCACTAGTTTTGGTGGAGCATTATCTAGGTAAACATGCACAGAGATATCACAAGACATAACATAAATAAAGCAGTGGTAGAAATTGAAAACCAAATCTCATTACTTTCAAGAAAAGAGTCAAAACCTTATATATACCCAAAATACAAATTGTCATTATTCCATTACATCAAGTTCTAGATAAAGAAGCATAAACTTAAAATAACAAAAGTAAATTATTCCTCGAAAATAGCAGAAGTGCAGCCATAGCATAGCTCAAGACCAAACCGTACATGAGCTGACAGAAAGCAAGCTAAATCCAAGCTAAGAGCTAGAGTTTCCTCCCTAAGAACCTGGGGGGGGGGACGAAAGAAAAAAGGGTCAGTCATAAAGACTGGTAAGCCCTAGTGATTTTCAGTATAAAAACTAGTAAAGTTAACAAGACAGGAATAAATGGAGAGTAAACATAAGGATGATGATAAGTCTGGCATGATGACTAAGATAATAAGATAAATCAAGTCTAGTATCGCATATTCAAGATTCGCTGCACCAACTATACTAGTATTCTAACCCATGTCAAATATTAACCATGAAATGATCCATTGGCCCAATATCAGGAAATGACCCATTACGGGGTCCTACAGTACGATCTACTAATCGATCGGCTCCCTACAAGTTCTAGCTCGTCATGTCTGTGTCATACGACCCAATCACGAAATGTAGTCACCTGTGTTAGGTCCACGATATTGTGTACCAATTCCTATGGTGCCAACCACCGACACGAATCAAGCACGCACAGTGTAAACCTACAGGTGCCCAATGCCTGCTTTTTCAACTCCGGACTACGTGCACGACCATAGTCCGCTTGAACCTACAATGGCGCACCTACTCAGTCATCGTTCTGGTCGCTTACAATCAGCCCAGTAATCGTGCCCCACCCTGCCTAGTCCCAGGGTATCGTGATACATCTAAGTGAGTTACTACTGAAAAGGACCGCGTAACTAGGGTTTCTAATGGGTTAAGTGTTGTCATTCAAATTCGTGACTTAACCCTACCAAATCATGTATCAAGTTGGTTAAGTATGTTCAAGCGGTTCATGACTTAACCCTATCAAATCATCGTGTCAAATTGGTTAGGTATATTCAAGTGGTTCATGACTTAACCCTATCAAATCATCGGGTCAAATTGATTAAGTATATTCAAGTGTTTCCTGACTTAACCCTATCATGTGGCATTAATTCATTAACTGTAATGACCCACATTGGCAGGGGTATTATGATTAATTTATTTAATTATACCAATGGTGATGTAGTGAATTAAATGGTCGTGGAATTAAATAATGATGAATATTTAATTGAAATAATAAATTAAATAATATATTTAATTCTGAAATAATCGGAATTGGCTGAAATGGCGATATGGTGTGAATTGGATTATTTAAAATATATAGTTCAGTTTAGAATTGAATTAGAATAACGAATATATTTAATTAACGATGGTTGAACGTATGAATTATAATATAATTAAAATAGAGCTCGAAACGACGTGGCAGTTCGCTATTTGGCGATTTGAACTTCAACTGAATGTACAGGATTCGTTTTAAGCCGGATTTCTATGAAACAAGAAACGTGTGGAGCTGGTTGAGTATGTCTTTCTAGTGGAAGAGAAAAATCGAGATTTCATCGTGTAGATTTTGATTTACGTCCAAATCAAATTTTAGAAAAGTCGTTGTGGAATTCCTTTATAATTTATAAAGGAATTAATTATATTTTAAAAAGGAATTTCAATGTAAATCGAATATCTGGTTGATCCAAATTGAAATATCGAGTTAGAAATTCATATAGGATTTTTCTAGAGCTGTATGGTATTCTGTTGAGAATATATACGATAATATAAACATTTTTATATTTAATTCAATTATATTTAAATATATTTATATATTTAAATGGGTCATTCAGAGCTTTAAAAATAGCCACTATTGCAAACGAAGTCGGAATTCGACGAAACTAATTTTGTTGGATCCGCAATGTCAAATAGTTATTAGATTTCCAGTTCCGTGATTTTTAGAGTCACTGTGTGGCCGTACCATTTTTAGAGTGAAAAACATTCAGTATTTCGACGGTTAAAAATACGTTGTGTAAGCATACGAAGTCGGAATTCGACGAAACCAGTTTCGTTGAGACCGTAATGTCGAATTGTAGCTGCATGACAATTTTCGTGATTTTTGGTTATCGTATGTGGTCACAGGAATATTTAAAGACAAGTACAAGTAGCGATGGATTAAATTTAAATAAAATAATCAAATATAAAATTATTATTTCTTTTCTATAAATATCCCACCAACCTTCTAAACCCTAAACACATTTTTCCACAGTCAAATTTCTTGGCCGCCATCAAGAAAAAAATCCAACAGTGAAAGTTCCTTTGGAAAAATCAATTAAAATGAAATCTAAATTCTAAAAAAATCCACAACAACCATATTTCGATTCCTGGAGTGATTCTCTTCCTTGCTATATGAGTCTGGTTCGGTGCGATGTGTTTTTACAGTATTCAAATTTATACAGAGCGACCTACGGTTAAGAACTGGCGGAGATTCAGGCACAAATTCTTGAAATCGAGTTTGTTTCTGGGTTCCACAGGTGAAACCGAAACCCGTATGATTTCTTTGGGAAATTTCAGAGCAAATTTATGTCGATACCTGCTTACGTGATAGTGTGGAACGCGGGTTTCTTCATGAGTGCGAGTTAGAAGGCGACGGTAGGGGAGGATGCGGTTTTTGAAGAGCAGCTCGATGGTATTTTTAGTTTCAAGAATCATCAGAAGAAGGAGGAGTTGTGGGAGTTCGAACTTCGGTAATGGTGTGTATGATGCTGAAGTGAGGAGCGCGTTCTAATTCATTTGGAGGAGAAGGAGTGCGGGTGGGCCTTTGGTGGTAATGGGCCGTTGTTTTAAAGTGGGTGAGGCCTTTTAAGTAATTATATTAAGTCCTAAGTTAAATAGTTAAAGTGTTGAAGGGTCTGTGGAGGTTCAAAGTTCGGAAATAGCAAGAATAGTAGTGAAGCGGGATGTTACTAGAGAGTGGATAAGGATTTTGGTCATAGGTGAATGGTGTTGGGCGGAAAGGATATTGGTAAGGCCCAGAAGGAAATATTTAAAGTTAAATAAATTTTATAATTTAGAGTTAGCGATAAAATTTAAAACCATATTGTTTATAACAATTGTATCTTGGGTATATATTATCAGAATTTCGAACTGTTGGATCCGTTGAGATCGTATGGACGGACACTACACAATGGAGCTGTCCGGGAGTGAATCCGAGCTCGTTACAATTTATGGTGAAATAAACTGTTTGATTCAGATCAAATAAAAGTTTATCGTTCTTTAACGATGAACTGCAAATGTGAGTAAATCTCACTAATTTTGAACAGTTTATAATTTCATGTTGTATTTTTAGAACTGTTAGATATTGGATGATTGACTGCGTGTTGATTGTTGATTGAACTGCTAGTCAGTTAGTTGAGTTTCTATATTGATTCTGTTTAACAGAATATATCATATTGAAATGAAAGTGATGTTATATTGTTTAACATCTGTGGATGCAGGAAGACAGGTTGGAGGAATCCAACTGGATTCCTCAACATTTATTTTACTGTTTTTCATATATTGTGATATATGATGTGTTATATAATCTGTTATGGATTATGTGTGTTGGAATGATGATGATCATTATTATTCGATATTTTAAATATCACAAAAGACCCTGGGATGTAAAAAGAATTATTTCAATGTATATTGAAATAAAGGGATTTTATAAAATCAACAGATTTTACAAAAGGAAATATTTCGAAAGTAAATAAAAGGGAAAAATGTTTTTAAAACGAATAGAGTTTTATAAAAAGGGAAATCATTTGTAAAGTGAAGAACTGTTACTAAAAGTAAATCTTTATCAATGATTAGTTTAATCGAGTTAAAAGGAGTTAATCGATGTTAGTTTAATCGGAAGGAGTTAATCGATGTTAGTTTAATCGATTAGAGTTAAAGTAAAATGAGTTAATCGAATATAGTTTATTCGAATAGAAAGTAAAATAAGTTAATCGAATATAGTTTATTCGAATAGAAAGTAAAATGAGTTAATCAAATATAGTTTATTCAAATAGAAGCAAAGGAGTTAATCGAATATAGTTATTTGAATAGAAAGTAAAATGAGTTAATCGAATATAGTTTATTCGAATAGAAAGTAAAATGAGTTAATCGAATATAGTTTATTCGAAGAAAGTAAAAGGAGTTATCGAATATAGTTAATCGAAAGGAGTTATCGAATTTAGTTATTCGAAGGAGTTATCGAATTTAGTTATTCGAAGGGGTTATCAAATTTAGTTATTCGATGGAGTTAATCAATTTAAGTTAATCAAATCTAGTTCATTCGAATAGAATTCAAGGAGTTGGACTCGTAAATTATATACGGAAGTTACGTAAGGAAATGTTAAAGAGTTAAAAGATGAACTTACCCTATTTCGAGATTTGAAATGTTGTTCAGTTAAGGTCTGAGAGGTAGTTTTACGCCAACTTGATTGACTTCGTTTTTAATTTAGAAATGGTTAAGGTTCAAGAGTGAATGTGGTTAAGTGAATTTAGTAAATAAGTATAGTGGTTTGAGTTGTCGTCGCGATGTTGATTTAAACATCTGTTGAAATCCAAGTAAAGAAGATTTGGAAATGTTTTCCAAATAGAATCAGAAACGTAATCAAATGTTGAATATAGGGAAACAAGAGATGTAAAATGAACTAAAGAGATTAATGTTAAATGATGTTTGTTCGATATAATTTCCATCTGGAAGTAATATCGTTATTTGCACACTTGTTTTTCTTTGATAGTTAACTCACAGACTATCGAAGTTTTGACCATTTTAACGTTGTTAATATGGAGAGATCGGTTGAATTATTATCCAAAGTACCACTCTGTATTGGCATAAGCGTTGCGAATCATATATGCCAAAGGAAAATGAAGGCGGAGTCATGCAAGGACTATCCTGTTTACATAATAGTGCCTTCAGTTCATCCTGTTCCTGGATGACTTGTATAGACGGATGTCTGACAGAGTATTTCCAAACGATCATGTATATTGATTTCTACAACCGTACCAAGAGTGGAAGCGGAGAAGGAAATTTCTTTTAGCTAACACATAATGTATGGTTGAGGACGTCAATCAGTGATTTGATGGATTTGACGATGTGGCATTCGAAGTGAATCTGATGTGATGATGAAGCGTAACCTCAAGCCTCACATCTGGTAAATGGCAGAAATTGGGCAGGCAACATGGCTAAGTCGGTCGCACCGAAGTAGGGTGTATAATCACCTGATCTAGAGTTTCATTTATTTCTAAAAATCTATTGTTGATGCTGTCCCATTCGGGAAACGGTTGCTGATCCGAACCGTTGGTGATATACATTCGATACAATCAAGCGAAATGAGTGGTCGGTCATGTGTGGCCGGGTTGCAAGATGTTCTTGTTGAACCCAGTGTATTCCTCTCTAGAGGTACACTAGCAAAAGGTGGTTCCATACCTTGTCATAGTTGGAAATCCATTACCCAATACGTGCTTGCGGTTTTGATTGTATACTATATATGTAGAACGTGAGATGAAAGCGTTTCTGCTAGATTATTATTATATTGTGTTGATAGACATTATTATAATATCAAAAGGTTTTTGATATAAAGATATTTGGATTCTCATAAGGGAAAAACCCATTCCGTTATACGGCGTGGTCTTATGAGATATCGATTACCTGTTTGAACTGTTTTAAACTGTCTTACTCACACCAGTCCCATGACTGGCCCAGAGTTTATTTTGTTGTTTTCCCTAAACTCTTGGGTGCCAAAATTTGTATGGGCAGTCAAGTAGTCGGGATTTTACAGATACACTTGAAGTGCTGGAGCAGGAGGCTTCAGGATCATATAGCTATAGTTTATTTCCGCTGTGTTTTAAGTGTTGTACTTTGATAATGATATGTATATTCAAGTACAGATTTGTATTTCAAAGTTATGTTATGAAATATATTTATTCGTTCCGCTATGAGATTCGTGTTACTCTGATATTGTGCTCTTCTTCTTCTTCTATTCTAAGTTTCTATCTTATTTTTCCTCACCCTCTAATTTCTTTCACTAATGACCGGTATTTTTCGATGTTTGGTTAGTCGTCATCGTGTTTATGTCGATAACCAAAGTCGCTCAAAATCCCAGGTCATTACAGTTGGTATCAGTGCTTAAGTTAAGAAATTACCTTGGCTCTGTGGCATGACTCGGTAGGGATAGGGTTAGTAATACCCTAGATTGAGTTTGAGTGTATATACGAGTGAGCGTATTTGTTATCGATATAAAAAATTGTTTTATATTGTGGAGATTCATTGCTTGAGTTGTTTATGAGTTCTGGTCGATCAGTTTGATCCACTGTATCGGTAGGAGTTACTAAACACTCGAATACGATGGGTCGACACGATATGTTTTGAAAAGAGAGTAAATTAAAATAAGTTTACCCAAGGTATATCTTTGTATAGAGAAGATATATATATCAATATTATAATATATTGGATATATTGGTTGTTATTATAATTGAGTAAAGATTATAAAGTGAAATGGTTATGTAAACAACCAATCAGAATTCATATAAGTGTAATACGTGAAATCAGATGAGTTAAATCAGAAATTTAAGCCAGAATTTGAAATGAAATTCTGGAAAATTGGATAAGTGTTTATAAATGGATTTGGATTAAAATAAGGAAAATTTAAGATCTTGGGAGATTTTAAATTGTTTTACAAGCAGTGTGAATTATATTTTGAAATGAATTTCAAAGTGGCAATGTTTAGAAATGGTTTTATAGTATTGAGCTCACTTCGATCGCTGAAAAATAGATTCTGATGATGACAAATGCATCATCAGTATTCATTTTCGAGTTGTAAGTGACGAATTACTACCAGAGATACTGTTTTGAATTTGTTTTCGGAAAGACAAGTTGTGCTGAATTTCAAAATGGGATTTAAAATATAGAATTTGATTTTTTAAATAGATTTGAAATATTAACTTGTTTAAAGGAAATAAAACAAGAAGTTCCTTTATAAACGAAGTTTATAAATAGTTCTTTTATAAACGAAGTTTATAAATGAAGTGAAAAGAATTGTCATTAGATAATTCAGAAATAATAATACAAGTGTGAAATTGAAAGGGAAATCTATTTTCAAATGGTAGAAATATCGATTTCAAAAGGAATTGAAATCGAGACTTATTTAAAGGAATTTGAATAAAGGAAGTTCAAACATAGAATTTAAATATAGAAAATTCAAAGGGGATTTGAATATAGAAATTCAAATGAGATTTGAATAAAGAAGATTTAAATAATGAAATTTGAATATAGAATTCAAATAGTTTGAAATGAAATTTGAATATAGAATTCAAATAGAGTTGAAATGGGAATTGGAATATATAATTCAATGGAGTTTGAAAATATAGGGTTTGAATATCGAAAGTGAAATGGAATTTGAATATAGAATTCAAATGGAATTCAAATATAGGATTTGAATATATAGAATTTGAATATAGAATTCAAATGGAATTTAAACTATAGAATTCGAATATATAGAAGTTGAATAATAGAAGTGATATAGAAATTGAATAGAATTAACTAAGTCGAAGAGAAATTAGTTAATCGAGTTTTGAATTTGAAGTTGAACTTTGAAGGGTGAATTGGATTTGTAAATGGATATTCAAAATCGAATATAGAACTTAAATTTGAAATTTGGATTCAAATTAGTAAATAAGCAAGTTAAAATATATTTGAACATGTCATGTTCAAATATAAAAGTGAAATAGACTAAAGAGTTAACTAACAAATTAATTAACGACTTGAGTTAAAAACGATCAGGTATAGTTAAAATAGATTAGGCAGGTATAAATATATATATGAGATAGGTATGGATAAGGTATGAAGGTATATAAATAGAATGCTCGACGAAAAGGTATGTATTTAATTCATATATGAGATTTTATGCGCCGTATCGGCTAGCCGCTTGGCTTTTTCTTTTTTGTTTTGGATTGGTGCGGGCCATGGGAGGCTATTTGAAATATCCCGATGCTCCTAGTACAAAGGAGGTTATGGCGAATTTTTCCAGGAATTTAAGGAGTTAGAATATTTTTAAGATAATTTGATAGTTAGAAATCAACGTATCGATATATTTAGAAGTCGATAAGGAAACGAACATAGAAATAGAATAGTAAAACCAAAAAGGAAGACTAAGAATAAAATCTAGTAAGAATAGAAAGAGGAAGCGTATACGTGTTTAAAAGTGAATAAATAGTTGTATGGTATTGATTATTCGAGTAAGTAGTTATATTTGTTTTGACGTTATAAATGTTATTCAGTCAAGGTCTGAGAGGTAGTTATACCCCAACTTGATTGATTTCATTATTAACAAATAAATAGTAAGATTTCAGGCTCGAAGATCAATGTTGAATAAGAGTTAGTTGAATATAGTATTTGGGTTGTCGTAACGATGTTTTACACAACATCCGTATTAACCCAAAAAAAAAGTGTAAGCTTGGAAATATAATAAAGAATATTTCCTAAGTATAGAAATAAACGAGATCGGAAAAGAGATAAGTAATTGGAATATTTTCCAATTATAAATAGCATATATTATCTAAAGTTTAGAAAATAAAGGAAGGCGATATTCGGAAATGTTTTCCAAATAACGTAAAAGGCCAATATGGTTAATGAAAATATTTGTTTAACAAATATTGATAAAGAAATAGAGAAGTGATTTAACTAATGGAATATTAATTATGGGCTCAGTGAGATGTTCAAAAGGAAAATTTGATTTTTGAAAAGAGTAAACTGTTTGAAAACTCCTAGGGAAAAGACTGTTTGAATTAAAAACAAATTTAACAGAAATTTGTGAAAGCAAATTTGAATTGAAGTAAAGCCAGTAAAGTGGTAACTGAGATTGATTTAGAATGATATCAAGACAAATTGGATTGTGAGATTCAAATTTGAAATGTAATGGGATAATCAAGTTAAGAGTTGGGAATCGAGAAGAAACTCAAGTTAAAATGATATTTGGCTCGGATATAAGCGAATGGTGGTGTTGTGGATAAAAGCAGATTGGAATTTGATTGGGATAACATTGGTATATGCTGAGTTGATAGCATATGGAAGTGATAGAGTTGATATGCCCGAAAAAAAAGTACAAGTTTATATTTCATATGGTATGAGATTTTGATGAGCCGAATTGTCAAGCCGCTTGGCTGTTTGATTTTCTTTTGGGTTGGAGATGGCCCAGAGAGGCAAGTTGGAGTTTGAGCTATTAACCAGTACAAAGGAGGTGCTGGCGAAATTTTTCGAAGAGTTAAGGCGTTAGAAAATTTTCAGGATTTTTGAAAATTTTCGATAATAGGAATTAATAAATAATTTAATTAAAAATTAAATTGGTTCAGTTGAAACTGAAGTTAAGAAGTGGACAAATATGTTCTAACCAGTCGATAGGGTCGTTCTCTACCTTTTAGCAATTTCGAGGACGAAATTATTTTAAGTGGGGAAGATTGTAATGACCCGCATTGGCAGGGGTATTATGATTAATTTATTTAATTATACCAATGGTGATGTAGTGAATTAAATGGTCGTGGAATTAAATAATGATGAATATTTAATTGACAGAAATCGGGCAGGCAACATGGCTAAGTCGGTCGCACCGAAGTAGGGTGTATAATCACCTGATCTAGAGTTTCATTTATTTCTAAATATCTATTGTTTCGGGAAACGGTTGCTGATCCCAACCGTTGGTGATATACATTCGATACACTTAAGCGAAATGAGTGGTCGGTCATGTGTGGCCGGGTTGCAAGATGTTCTTGTTGAACCCAGTATATTCCTCTCTAGAGGTACACTAGCGAAAGGTGGTTTCATACCTTGTCATAGTTGGAAATCCATTACCCAATACATGCTTGCGGTTTTGATTGTATACTATATATGTAGAACGTGAGATGAAAGCGTTTCTGCTAGATGATTATTATATTGTGTTGATAGACATTATTATAATATCAAAAGGTTTTTGATATAAAGATATTTGGATTCTCATAAGGGAAAAACCCGTTCCGTTATACGGCGTGGTCTTATGAGATATCGATTACCTGTTTGAACTGTTTTAAACTGTCTTACTCACACCAGTCCCATGACTGACCCGGATTTTATTTTGTTGTTTTCCCTAAAATCTTGGGTGCCTAAATTTGTACGGGCAGTCAAGTAGTCGGGATTTTACAGATACACTTGAAGAGCTGGAGCAGGAGGCTTCAGGATCATATAGCTATAGTTTATTTCCGCTGTGTTGTAAGTGCTGTACTTTGATAATGATATGTATATTCAAGTACAGATTTGTATTTCAAAGTTATGTTATGAAATATATTTATTCATTCCGCTGTGAGATTCGTGTTACTCTAATATCGTGCTCTTCTTCTTCTTCTATTCTAAGTTTCTATCTTATCTTTCCTCACCCTCTAATTTCTTTCACTAATGACCGGTATTTTTCGATGTTTGGTTATTCGTCGTCGTGTTTATGTCGATAACCAAAGTCGCTCAAAATCCCCGGTCATTACATTAATGCACCCGAACCTCTCACATTAGACTAGTTGTTGTGGTCACTGGATTTATCGTGCGGTTCCGGGCAGATTTACACTACAACATAGTCTAACCTCGGGTTTTGCGTGCGATATGACCAACTACCCACATTGGATCCTATTATTTACAGTCACTGGATTTGCCGGGCGGTTCCGGGCAGATTTACACTGCAAACTCAACCCAACCTCGAGTTGGCCATTTTCAAATTCATTCTAGCATCATGTCCATGTTCAAGTTTTCATGTCAAGTTCATGTCCGTATCCAAGTTCAAGTTATAACAACGTTCATGTTTCAAGTTCATAGTAAATTTAGGTTTTGCCTAATCTACCCAATCGCATTCCCATCGCACGTACTCGAATCGATACAAACAAATCTAATTAGGGAATAACATAGAAAGAACTGACATAAGGTGGCAAAAGTGATTAGAAGTCAAGCATGGTATAACATGAGATAAATGATTACAACAATACTGGCATATGGAATAGTGGTCTCAAATATCAAATCTAGCAAATTAGGGTGATAGTCATGGTAACAGTTGACATAAGATAATAGCTTCAAACTTGTGAATAACAACTGTTTCAACATCACAGGCTTGAATATTATGAACATTAAGGGTTTTAGATCTACAACATATATAGGCCCAAATCAATTTCATGCAAACATTCCTACAAGTCAAGATTCAAGATGAATAGATCCAAGGTGAACAAATACTAGATCAAAATAATAGATCCAAAATGAACAATGATAGATCCAAGTTATACAATGATAGATCCAAGATAATTATCATACTTAGGTTCAATCTCGATTTACAACATGTCCATATTAAGTTTAAAGTTTATAACTAAAAGTAACTGGGGCTTACAGATCGTGGTTAGAGAATTAGAAAACAAAGGGGCGATTTGAATCTCGAGTCTAACAGAAATCCCCCAAACAGCAATACTCTACACGTAGCCTTGTTGGAGAAGAAGTAATCACTTTTCTCTAACTTTTCAACCAGAGTTTTAGCAGCATAAGCCTAGAGAGAATTTGTGTAGAGAGGCTAGAGTTAGGGGCTGTTTATATAGGGTTCGGCCAACGAATTTAGACAGAAATCGGACTAGAAACATCAGAGTGAATTCTGACTCAAAAATGGGCTCGGCATCCAGGTCGACACCCAGGTCGACTCTATGGTCGACCTGGTCCTGGGCAGGTCGACACTATAGTCGACCCCCAGGTCGACCTGGTCCTGGGCGGGAAATTTCCCGCCCAGTCCGTTCTGGGGTTTGAATTCGAATTCTGAGCTGTTCTGAACTTGAAAATTTCTAAAAACTTCGAAGGGTCATAACTTGGTCATACGGACTCCGATTTTCGAAAACTCGGACTCGTTTCCAAGCAGAATTTCGAGAGAACGTAATGGCGTAACCCATTGCCCTTGATTCTTATTTTAAAAATTAATTCTGCCTTGATTTATGGTTATAACACGTTATTAAAATATGGGTCGTTACAGCCGAGTGATAGAAGCAAGTACAAAAGTTCTGTTTCCATTAAACATCGGTTAAGAGAATAAATCCCTAAGTATCAAACCCAAAGACCAAAATCAACATCAGATCAGCACTAAGAGAATTACTCCCATTAAACAATGTCAAAACTGGAAGTCTATTTCATGCTTCGAGTAGAAAATCCTATCCATTTCAGAAATATTCAGATACAGACTACTGGTACAGATCAGATTATCAAATGATTCTTAGGAAAATAAGCATGATAAAACCCCGCCATATCCCACAAAAACCAGAATGTATGCGTCACAATCAGCTTAGCGCTTAGCACAGATACCTTCAAACCCCAACTTATCACAAACAGATAGTCGTAACCCTCCTGGGGTTTGAGACTATAGCGGGATCATAAACAAGACTAGTATTAAAGTCTAGAATCTTATTTACAGAATCAAAATGTCAGAATCAAAAAGAGTCTTATCTCAATAATCGGATAAGGAAATTAATCCTTCTACAGAAATTTTCCTGTTTCTACCCTATCTACCAGTTACGTGAGCATTCGCCTGCCCTCCAGAAGTAGGCCCTCTGCCCTTGCCCACGTTTCTTTGGGCAGTACCTTGTGAAGTGTCCCATTTCTCCACAGTTGAAGCAAGCGCCCTTCCTCTTTCTGCAATCCTTGTTCAGATGAGTCAAGCTTCCACAAATAAAGCACTTTTTCTCCTTCTTACCTTCAGACTTGTCATCCTTCTTTTGTGTTTTTTTTTGGGCCACGCTTTCTTGTTCTGTGGTCCTTCAGGGTTTTCCTCTTTCTTCACACTTTTGGCTTCCTCTTCATGCATTAACGCCATGTCAACCAATTTCTCGAAGGTAGCCCCCATAGGAATGTGGGTCATAGCCAACCCATGTAGCGGCTCGTTTTTAACCTTAAAAAAATCTCAGGGCCTTCTTCTCAGGTGAGTTCACCAAGTCTAAGCCGAATCTCACCAACTGATTGAACTTGTTGACGTACTGCTTTACTGATAAATTCCTTTGCTTCAATGCTAACAACCTCTCCATGTATAAATTCTCTTCTGCTAGCGACAGGAATTTCATCTCGAACCTATGCCTGAAATCCCTCCATGTCTCCACCGGACGCTTTCCATTCGTGACCTCCCACCAAAACAAGGCTTCATCCTTCATTAACCGAGCAACCAATTGGACCTTCCTTCCGTCTTCTATCTCGATGATACCAAACAAATCTTCCACCTCCTTAAGCCAATTTCGAGCTTCAACAAACGTCTCTGATCCGTGAAAAGGTTTCCCGCCTATTTCCCGAAAGTCTTTGCATATCTTCGAAAAAGTATCAATGCGGGGAAGGGGAGGAGGAGGAACGTCTGCTGGGCCTGCAGCGGTGGCCCTAGCCTCCAAATACCTTTTGAACCAAGTTGGTATCGGTATGCCCTCGGGTATCTCGGATAACCCATACATGCTAAAAAGAAAATGAAGAGATTCAAAATGGAGAATTCGAAAGACAGATATATGGCTTTTGGGGATTATGTTTTTCAAAATAAACTCTACTATTTGAAAATACTTCCTTTTCAAAACCTTTTTTGAAAATAGTTTTCAAATTTTTTTTATCAAATCTGGTAACCTTCAGCTCTGATACCAAGTGTAACACCCCACTTCCGTTAAGGTTACTCACAAGGGAATGGCTTAACTTCGGTGGAACGTTATAAGTAAACAAAACATAAATTTACAAGACAGATATGTAAAGTAGTACTTGAAAATTTTATAACTTTATTACAACAGAAACAGAAATAAGTTTGGTTACATCATAATACCAAAACCCAAGTACATAAATATCAGTCTTATACAAAATCCTTCAGAATGCATAATTTTAAAGCCATAATCCCCAACAGAGAATGCCATAAATAGGTAGAATCAAAGCCAAGCGATATTTAAAGCACTTCTAGCACTTCAAGTAGACGGAACCTGAATCAAGCTCCTATGTTTCCACCCTGAGAACCTGGTGTGTGGGGGGGGGGACTGAAGAAAAGAGGCAAAACAAACTAGGCCAGACGTACGTCTGGTGAGTCCAGTGACTTCAGCATATAAATAGACAACAGTATCATGACATGCAAATAAATCTGGATGAGAGATAACCATAACAGGAGTGGCAAGTTAAGAGAAGAGGAAGGACAATATAGGTTAAACTAAGCTTCTTACTTGGTTTTTCACTTCTCTGCACTAATACTAGTATAACATAATTAGGTGTTGTCCTAATATCTAAATAGAAAACAGAACGATCTTTATGCTATTAATGTGCCTTTACCACCCTAACAGAGACAGATGTACAGAAACAGAATGCTAGTAATGGGCCTTTACCACCCGAACAGAGACAGACGGTATAGAGACAGAAGCAGAAACAAAGTCAGAGATGGATACAGAATATTACCCACGGAAACAGAATGTTAGAATTAGGTGTACACTAGTAATGGGCCTTTACCACCCCCAACAGCCGGTACCACATAGAAACAGACAGTTGTTACCACCCCAACAGAAACAGACGGTACCCCAACTTAAACAGACAGAACTAAGTGTACCCTAAATTCTACCCCAAGCGATCGGCTCCCTAATACATAAATACCTTGTGTCGGTCCCACAGAAGGGTGTATCACTCCACCAAGTGGCAACCTGTAGAAACAGACCTATTTACAGATGTCATGGCGTATTACATCCTCAGAGCAGACCGGATCCATGCATGCACATGACCTGGCTGGAATGCACCATCAACACCCCTCGCCATTATCAGAATGAACCTCTTACAATTAGTTCAGTAAGTGTTCCCTAGATCCCTACCTATTGTTGGGTCATAGTTTTGATACCAAAAAGGGTTACTGACTAATATGGGTCCCAACCAACAGATGACACAAGTAATTGCCCCTCCTAAGCTTGTGTCCCCAGATTAACAGATTTCAGATTAACTTACTTACAGATTAACTTACTTACAGATTTCCGATGTACAAAGTTCATATTAACTAGTTCTCAGATCAGACATATAAGTTAACAAGTTTTCAAACTAATAGATCAGATATACAGATTAACAAGTTTTCAGACTTAACGGATCAGATTACAGATTACCAGACTTACAGATTGTTTCACCAAACCTTGTATTGGGCCTACAGACTTTCAAATGGGTTTATTAGATTCATCATCCCAGTTGTTTTAACCCTACCTACCCAACACGTTTTAGGTATCACATTTATCTTAGATTTGCATTAATTAAATATTAATGCACTGACCTCTCACATTAGGTCGGTAGCTTGTGGCCGCTGGATGTGCCGGGCGGTTCCGGGCAGACTTCTGCCACAAGCCAGACCTAACCTCGTGTTTAGGCCTCTTCATGCCTACGACCTCTCACATTAGACTGATAGTTTGCGGTTGCTGGTTAAGCCGGTTGGGTCCGGGCAGGCTTCTACCGCAAACAGAGTCTAACCTCGTGTCTCGGCATTCTTATTTTTAGCTAAAGTATTCATTCACAGATTATGCCAATATCAGACTAATTATGCCAATTCAACAGATTAACTTCTTTACAAGTTACAACAGGTTATCCACAGTCCTATTAACATGTTTTGCTCAATTTTAGATCGAGCCTACAGATTTTCATACCCCAAATTACCGCATTTAGTTTCAACAGATTTAGTAGATTAGGCAATTTAACAGATTTAATCTTCCCTTAAAATTCCATTGACATTCCTCGCTTAATCATAAAATTAAGCCAAATTTTACGTGCTCAAATCATGGTCATAATTCACAATATAACATATGCCCCAAATTTCTAGTTAAATTTACGTAGTACAGAATATTCTCCAAAAACCCCAAATCATGATATACAATATGAATTATGCCAAATTATAGCCTTTGATTTTAGCGTATGTAAATATCCAAAATCTCCATTTAGGCCTATTCACAATTAATAGTTATCCTATTTTTAATATAGACCTTTTACGCCTAAATTATATATCCTTTTTCTTTCAAGTCATAGATCGTCATATAAAATATGCCCCTAAATCTAGATCTTAAATTTACAACATATATTATGTCCTCAAAATCTGATCATGCATTATGTTCCCAAATTACAAGTCATATGTTGTCATACAATAATTTTCCTTCTTCCAAATCATAAACTGTCATATATAGTATGCCTAGATCTAGATCTTAAATTGCAACGCACGCCCATTTCTTAAATCAATCACAAATCAGTCATGTCCAATTATGCATCACTCATTATTTTCCCCAAATTTAGTGTTCATGCGTCAATCTCTTAAGAGATTTGGCTTAGGCTCGTGGTAGCCTGGCTATAGAACAGAAGGAAGGATGAGATACATAATAGTCACAACAATAAGATAGATCTACATAGAAAAACAGATCAGTTAAATAGGAATAAGATAAATCTACATAGAAAAACAGATCTGATGCATAATCTCCAATTCAGATTTATAACCATGTCAATATCATAATTGAATTTCATATCTGAAAATAACTATACTCATAATTCGTGGTTTAAGAAAGAGAAGAACAGTTCTGGGATCTGATTTTTTGGAGTCGATTTTGCTTTCTGTTGAAGTAGGCGTTGATTTGTTATCTTTTAATCCTATTCAGATTGGAAGAAGAAGAAGCACTTGTTCTAGCTTAGGTATCAGCAGAGTAGCGATGCCATTGATTTATTTTAATATGAATTAGGGCAGAGTATAGGCAAAATGAAATTGTGTGGAGAGAAAGTGAGGTTTGGGGGTGTTTAAATGGCTTAGGAGTAACGAACCTGGTCAGAACAGGTGTCTAAATACAGAAAACTGAATCTGTCCTCGGATCTGGAAAAGGGGAGGAGGTCGCCCCCAGGTCGACCCCATGGTCGACCTGCCTACCCAGGTCGACCCCCAGGTCGACCTGGGTCCTGGCCGGGAATTTTCCCGCCCAGCACGGGTGTGTGTTTTGAATTCGAATTTTGAAATTTGGACCGAGCTGTTTAAATTTTCTAAAAATTTCTGAAGGTCATTACTTCTTCATATGAGTCTGATTTACACAAATTCGGACTTTATCTCAAGCAGAATTCCGAGACGAACGCAATGGCATAACCCGTTTCCCTTAATTCTTGTTATAAAAATTAATTATACTTTGTTCTGTAACCTTCTGTTCGCAGAAAATATGGGGTGTTACACTTAATTTCTGTTTTAACATTGCTATAACATTCGTTTTCTTACCAAATATTGTTATGTCAATTAATTTCTTCCATTTATGAGGTACGTTTAACGTTTAAAATTCAATTTTGTGAGTATATATTGGTGCATAATTTCACAATCCTTTATCCATTAATAGCTGCACAATAAATGTTATTACTAACGTTGTCAATTCCTTCCTTTTTAATATATGTTCAAATTTTAAACTCAGCTATTCTATTGCATATTTTTTTTGTTCATTTCAAATTTATTACTTTTTGATTTAAGTTTACGCCTAATGTTTCAATTTTGAATTATTATGTATATATTTACGCACAACTCCATTTATTTTCAAAATTTGAACAGTGTTTTTACGACATTTATTTCTTACTTACTTTGATTGATTGCATGTTACATTTGAATTTCAAATTCATATATATGTTTACATACACACAAACACATATATATACACATACATGTACATATATATACTCAGCTATATATAATTTTTCCTTATATGTACATTCATATATAATTTTCTCTTGAAAGATGCATCCTTTTAGTTGGCCCTCTTAAAATTAAAAACATGATTTTGGAAGGACTCAAACTCCTGACCCCTACCTTGGAAAGTGCATGCTTACTAACTCACCTAGCATAGCTTTTGTTCACAAGACTAAAAATATTGGTAGTTATTGTTGCTATTTGTGTTTCTCTTATATCTTCTTTTTCACATTTGTTTAAAAACTTCATTTAAAGATATCTTCTTCGTTTTAAATCCGTTTTCTACAACCCATAGGTCTAAACTGATCAGAAAATCGCCGTGCATGCAATGACGCTAGTCAATGACCAAATTCTAATAATTTTACAAATATTTATTTGATTATTTAATTTAAAAACGTGGGGTGGTACATCGGTACCAAATCCTCGTACAGGGTGATCATTACTGGCAATCCCTTATAAAGCCTTATCTTGGTGCTTGTAGTCTGGTTTTGTTGTGATTTATCTAGTTTCCTTGTCATTTGAAAGATATGGAATGATATTAGTTGAATTTCAACTTTTAACTGGTTCATCAAGGAGTCATATCGATCTGAAACATGGATTCATCCAAATCCCTCACTTAGTGAGTTTTCGAATGGTTTTCAACTGTGTTGGTTCGACTGTCATCTCTAATATCGATACTAGATTTTTGGACCTTCAGACCGTCACTTTAGGTAGTTCATCTTGATAATTGTCACATTACATTAGTCCAGATAGCCAAAATTAGTTAGGTACAATAGCGGGGTATTATTATTTTCCCCTTTAAGTAAGTCTTGTAGTGAATATAATTTGTTTTATATGGAGACAAGTTATGGCAGTTAAAATGTACTCCTTATTTCTTTTCAAAAGTGGTTGTCATTCTTCTATGAGTCATATATGCCAAGGGATGCCCTGTTTTTGAAGGGGTGAGATTCTTGGTTGACATTCATTGGTGTAGGCATGTGACTTTAGCTTTATGACAATTCAGTTTTCTTGATTTTTTGAGCGTGTTGATTGACATATCAAATTTCAGCAATCTAGACAAGATTTAGTTTAGAATTCATAATCTAACATTTAGCTTATGCCAAGTCAGGAAGTTTGTCGTTTGTAACACCCCGTAATTTTATAACATGCTAAAATCATAAACTAAGGAACACTTAATTATAATTGGAATTAAGTGAAACGGACTACACCATTGCGTTCGTCTCAGAATTTTGCTAGAGATAGACACCTAATTTGCGTAAAACAGACACCATATGAAGAAGATATTAAGGTCTGAGGTTTGTATACGCAAAAGATACACACACACATAACCAAGTCAGAATCATTCAAAATAATTCAAAATCAGAAGTGGAAAATCTGGGAGGGAAATGGACCCGTTGGGGGTCGACATATCCTAGGGTTGTCGACCCATGGATCGACACCATAAGGGGGGTGTCGACACCCATGTCGATACCCCCCAGATCCGGGAAAAATACATTTCTACGTATATGGACTGAATCTTGGTTAGATTCGTTGGCTTTACGCTATAAATAGGACCGCATTTCTCTTGTTTTTACACACCAAAAACAATGGAGAACTAGATGTTGCCTCTGCCTAGATTAAAATAGCCTATTCTTCTTCAACAATCAAGTCATTTAAGTTCAGAGATCCGTGATTCAAAATCTGCAATTATTCCTCTGTTTCTTAGATCTATTCTCTATAAGTCTACGTTATTTTTAGATATGAATACTTAAAAGTTAATCTTGACATGACTATGAATCGGATCTAAGCCTATGCCGATTTATCATATCAGATCTGCCATGACCTGTGTATCTAAGTTATTTTGACATGATTACGAATCGGATCTAAGCCTATGCTTATTTATCATGTCAGATCTGCCATTATTTGTACATCTAATTCACAGATTACATCTCATCATGCCTGTTTATGATCATGACACTATGCCTAATCAGTCCTATTATCACATGTTCATCAGATCAGTTCCTTTATGTCTATCTTGTCATTATGCCCAATTTTGTCACTATACATTTATTAGTTGTTATGCCTATTTCTACGATTACATGTCAATCTTGTTAGTCTGTTTATTTATGTTCTCTTCCCTTATTCTCTTCCTTTTTTATTTTATTGCCAGGCTACCTTCGAGCCTAGGCATACCGCTGAAATACGTGAATGCGTGAAATTGGGAATGAGGGGAAAACATTAGAATTGGGTCATAACTTGTATTGGAAAATTTGGGCATAACTTGAATTAAATACATGAATATGGATTTGGGGCTTAAATCAAATTGTGATTTAGATCTTAATTTGGGGTATGGTACATGATGAATATGACTTGGAAAAAGGGCATGAAAATCTATAATGAAATAGGGACAATTGTTAAAGAATTATATGCCTAGATTTACAGTAATTAGAAAATGTAACCGCACTTAGACACGAGGTTAAATTACTCTTATGGTAGAAGTCTGCCCGGACCCGCCCAACATATCCAACGGCCACAAGTGGTGAATCTAATGTGAGGGGTCTACGTGCATAAACACGTAATGGGCTAAGACATGAGGTTAAGCCCAAGTTGTGGAAGATTCTGCTCGGACCTGCCCAACATATCCAGCATCCACAAGTTGTAGGCTAAATGTGGGAGGTCTAGCGCATCATAACCATAAATGAATAAATGGTAATGAACTTGAATACTTAACCTGGTTGAATCCATAAGGATTACATGAACATGTTAACTTGAGTAAGGGTCAATTAAACTTGCTTGAAATAGTGAGAGGGTTAAGTATATCTTGGGGTGGTGGTTAATATCTATATATAGGCCCACAAACTTAACTTGTGGGGTTATGCAATCTTTTTACACTGGTATGGCAGAACCTATGGAAATCCTAGTAGTGGGGATGCAAGCCTTGGGGAATCTTGTATCATTTTGTGTATGAGACCCTTTTCAGTCAGTAACCCATATATATGTATCAAACGAGTATTCCGAACTAGGTCGGAGTCAGGGCATGCTTACCGGGCTAGTTGTAAGAGATCTAAAAGAGGGGATGGTGTTGGCAGCACATTCTGACGGGTTTATGTGCGTGCGTGGGTCTGGACAACAGGAGCCTAAGACGCTGCGACATCAGTAGATATGGTTGTGCACATCCTGAAAACGAAGGGTCACCACTTTAGGAAGTGATACGTCCTACTATGGGGGCCAGCACAGGGTATCTACGGAGTAGGGAGCCGATCGATTGGGGTAGTGTTTAGGGTACATCTAGACTCTGGTATGCTTAGGATCCCATTATTATCCTTAGGGGTAACTTTGGTATTGTAACGACCCGCAAATTCAAATTCTTTAAGTCGACTAAATACAATACAATTCTGACCCAAATTGTACGAAAATACTAATCATCAATAGAAAGAAGTTCGAGGATGAGAAACAGAAAAGATAGAAAATTAGAATAGAAGAATTAATATAGAAGAAAGATCTGAATAACATTGAATCTCACAATCGCAATGGAATAAAATATAAAATAGATATAAGCTGTGGAAAAATACAAAACGGTATCTGAACTTACATACAACATCAGAGTACATCACATGTACATCACTGCGGAAATAAACTCTACATAACTGATGCTAAAACCTCCTGCTCCAGCTCCATCTTGATTATCTGAAAAATCCTGAACTACTTGGCTGCCCGTACGAATTTGGGCACGCAAGAGTTTAGGGAGAACACAGAAAAATAAACTTTGGGTCAGTCATGGGACTGGTGTGAAAAAAGATTTTAAACAGTTTTCTTAACTTGTAAAATTTCTTTAGAAAGAAAAGATAATCGTAAGACCAATCCACACATAAACACAGATGGGTTTTACCTTACGATAACCAAAAACATTTTGAAATCATAACTATACAGATATTATAATAATGTCTAGGGTTTCCACAAATAAATTAGAATCTAGCAGAACGCTTGCATCTCACGCTCCACATATATAGTACACAAAAAAAATTTCTTGGCGCTTAGGGACAATGGATTTCCAACTATGACAAGGTATGGAACCACCTTTCAACAGTGTATCTCTAGAGAGGAAAACACTGGGTTCAACAAGGACATCTTGGAACCCATCCCACACATGACCGACCACTCATTTCTCTTGAGTGTATCCAATATATCGTCACCTTACGGTTGCTAGCAACATAACGTTCCCGTGAGATACAGAAGCGAAAGAAGTACAAAATGAATATTCTCTAGATGACGACAATACACCCTAATGGAAGAGACCCACATAGCCATGCTGCCTGGCCGATTTTTTTTTCATTTCCCGTTTGTGAGGCTTGAGGTTATAACTTACCATTTAGAACAACACATCTTCATCCACTTTGAATGTCACATCGTCAAATCCATCAAATCACAAATTGATTTTCCCAAAACTACGGGTATAAAGCTAAGAGAAACGAATTCCTCCACCACCAAACATAGTTTTGAAGAGATCAACTTACGGGATCTGTTAGGTATACTCTGTCAGACATTCGTCCATATAAGTTGTCCTATGATTGGACAAACCGAAGGCACTATTCTGTAAATCCATCTTAGGTAATTTCTATATAGGATCGACAAAATATCCCTTGTATAAACACCCTCTTCAATAGTCTTTAATTTGACTTCAATTTAATCAACGCCTAGGTTGAAACAAAGTGGCATTCGGATTTCATTTAGAAAAACAATCCCGGTCTCTTTGGGTCGATGAACATTAATATCTTTTAGGGCAAAGTGATACTTAATAGTTTCAAATCAATATATTTCATATGTGTTTCTATAACCTTAATTGATTATTAGGACTTTTCTACTGAAGATATTTAACATATAAGATTCTAGATTTCAACAGTAATTGGTATTACTTAAATAAGTCTTGCGAACAAGTTAATTGGGTCATGATGCAATATATCAAGCAATCAAATTAACAAATCACTTACCATAACAGATCCAGTCTATAACCATTTAACAAATTAAAATAAACATTGTTCATTCATCCGCTGATCTTAGAAAATAATCATTTCCAAATCATAATTATCTAGGATTTTATTCTATTTAAGAATCACATTGATGATAACAATATTGGTATCCTTCATGCTTTAATATATATATATATATATATGATTTATAAATATAAGTACAATTTTATTTCCTTCGATAATTAATTATATATATTTAATATAATATTTTATTTAAATGGGAAGTGGACGATACTTTCCTTGAATTCGAATTCGTCAATTTCAAAACTAGCATCTCTTTCGAATTTATCTCTATTCCATTTATTTTTCCAACTTTGGAAAAATCTTATGGTTGTCAGTCAACCCATTTCCTTTTACCAATACCCCTCACAAGCATTTTCGTCTGCAAAACATTTACTTCCCATGTCATTCACTTTTGATTCTGAATATTCTTCTTTCTAGACTCGTTTAACATACCAACTTGATTTCACTACTAGTACAGATTTCAGTTCCTGTAATTACTATATAAATTAATGAACTTCAATATTTAGCTTAATCATCGTTACTTCAATCTTTGAATCATTTCTTGATTTAAAATATTTTTATCGTCCTAAGTCGATAACATTTCAATGCTTATTTCAAAGCGTTCGAGTTCATTATAGCACAATAAAATAAATGATCAACCAACATCTACCCATCACTGAACATCGTTGATCTCAATTCAACCAATCTAACTTGAACTATTTAACTGAATTTTTGATAAGTGAATCCATATTTATTTATATTAATCAATTTAGGAAAGAAATAAATAATTGTATTTATTTATTTAAAATGACTTCGTTAATTTCTGATCAAGTTGACTCGACTGATCATCTATTGTCTTCCCTTTTAGATAACTCCTTCTTTTATTTATTTATTATATACATGCTTAAAAAGAAGGATCAATTTCATTATTATTATTTTTCTAAAATTCTTATACCTTTCCTTTAATTTCCTTCCTTTCATTTCTTTTATTTTCTATTTTCTATTTTATTTCTTTACTTTTTTTTCTTCCTTTTATTATGTTCCTATAAATATCACTCTTATTCCCTTTAAATATTTTTATAAATATTAGATTTATATTTTTTTAAATGAATGCCCTTTATTATTATTGTTCTAATCCTATTCGCCTCTTTCCTACTTTTCTTATTTCTTATCTTTCATTCAACACGTCCAGTCCATTTCTTTCATTTTCTTATCTCATTAAATGCAAAGCCAACCCAATAGTTTAACGGCACAATTTCATTTCATTCTTCTTTATTAATTAATCCCGGGCCCAAAGCCCAATTACCAAGTCTCGGATCCTATATTTCCTTTTCTCTTTAAATTTTCTTATAGCCGTTAAAAATTGCCTATCCCATTTCTTCCTCCTACTGTTTCTTTTCTTCACCAACAACCTTGATTGTACTATAGATCATTCATACTTTCTTCGGTGCCAATACATTCTAACTCCATGTTGGTCCGTTCCTTTCATCCGACCAATAGATTTGAGTCCCCATCTTCCTCTGCTCCATGTTTATTTTCTTTTTTACATGCATCCATTCAGGTGCACTACTGTGCACGAGTGCACATGCACACCTCATTTACTCAACAGTCTTCGGCCTTAACCATTCTCGCATGTCACTGTTCCGTTCCTGAAATCAACCATGAATCCTATTTCGACTCTGGTTACCTGTACAAGATTTCAGTTATTTTACTGAAGCTTCCAAATAGCATTGACCCTACCTTCATCCAAGAAAACTCCCCTCCTTGTCAACCACGACCTCTGATCATCGTCCAACTTCAATTGTACGAAGTCCACCCATGCCTCGATCTTCACTCTGAGTTTTGTCCAACTCGACACCCCCATCGTTGTGTAGTTCATCTTCAAAGTCAGCCCGTTCAAAACAGGAAAAAAAACACTTAATCATCCCAATCACCAAATTCCAGCTATGAAGAATTTAACTAGTATTTTTCTTACGATCTTCAATGTGCTAGGCTTCTCCAACCCTAACTACATCATTTCCGACACTTTCGATCGCCAGAGAAACCCCCAATTTCATTTTCTGATGATCTTAAGGTTTCTCGACAACCATTGCTCTAAAAATCATAATTTTTCTATTAAAAATAAAGGTTCACTTGTACAAATCTACTCGTAAGTTTGAATCACAGATTTATGATTGTTGAAGATTTCGAATTTCTAAACCACTTACAGTATATATATTTTTCTACATTGCAATTCACAGTATTATACAAGATATATAACAACAACAACAAAGCCATATGTCCCAAACAAGTTGGGGTTGGCTAGATATGGAACCCAAAATTGAAATAGAATAAAATTAATAATGATAATAATAATATATATATATAAAGGGTTTTAAATAACCAAACAAATAAAAAATCGTCCGATAAAGGTTTTTTTTTAAATAATAATAACAATAAGTAAAAAGGTTCAATAAAAGTGAAATAAAATCAAAAATAGTAATAAAAAGTAAAAAGGTTCAGTAAACGTGAAATAAAGTCTAAAAAAAAACCTAAGGTTCTGGTACATGGATTGCCAATTTCCATGCTCTCCTATCAACTACTAGCTCTTCCAATAAACTCCAGTTACTTAAATCTCTCTTTGTTATCTCCTCCCATGTCATTTTAGGTCGACCTCTACCTCTCTTTAGGCCTTCGGCGCGGCCTAGAATTCCAACGCGTACAGGTGCATCGTATGGTCTACGTTGGATATATCCAAACCATCTCAAGCGGTATTGGACTAACTTCTCTTCAATAGGTGCAACTCTAAGTTTTTCCCGAATATCCTCATTTCTAATCCGATCTCGTCTGGTATGCCCACAGCTCCAATGCAGCATCCACATCTCTGCTACGCTTTTCTTCTGGACGTGTTGCCTCTTAGTAGGCCAACATTCTACACCATATAACATTACAGGCCTGATTGCTATCCTATAGAACTTTCCTTTAAGCTTCTGAGGAATCGTCCGATCACAGGGAATGCTAGATGCTAGTGGCCATTTCACTCATCCTGCTCGAGTTCTAAAACTAACATCCTTATCATTCTCTCCATCAAACTGCAACATATATCCTAAGTATCGAAACGATTCCTTCTTGGGTACTACTCTACCGGCCAGGGTAACATCTTCGTCATCTGACCTAACACTGATAATCTCACACTTCATATTCTCTTTTTTAGTTCTGCTAAGCATGATACCCTTTGATTCCAAGGCCTCCCTCCACAACTCCAGTTGTCGATTAACCCCTATTCTACTTTCATCAATCAGCCCAACATCATCGGCAAAGTGCATTACCATTTGAATCTAATCCAAGTAGTACATTTTCTATAGACATATATAAGCAAATTTGCTGTTGCATTCTATTTTTAAATGATTAGAATTTAAAATATTGATTTAACTTGATACAAGGTAATGGTCGTGGTTTAAACAGAGCATTAGTTCCTAGGTACTATTGATTTCCATTTCAGTTTTCCCATTCAGATTCATATGTAAATGTGAATAAAATTTCATTTACACATTCACTGCACACAAGCATATATACACTAGCATCACATGTACTACTTGGATTAGATTCAAATGGGAATGAATTTCACGCATTGATATATTGTCCGATGATATCTAAATCCTTGTTTCATTTAGTCATGATTTGAAAAATCACGGAGTCAGTTATAGGACTTAGAAGTACAGTTATATCTCCTGATATAACCAGATCACATTTCAAAACTTTTGAAGTCTAAGGCAGACTACTATTGATAAATTTTCTACTGTCTTCTAGTTTCTAGAAATACACAATATTAAATATAACTCAACAACTTTTAGTCATTACTCTCTCACAACCATTCATGTTTAGTTGATAATAATTCAGGTGTATAATGATCTATATGCCGTCTGGAAACAAATGTCTAGGAACAGGAACAAAAAGGGATGTTTACTCACCTGAATTGCTCTATCACTACAGGTTTTCATTTCTACTTTCAGTTGCTGTTCTCGGCCAAAAATTCCTTCACCATTTTAAAGTATTTTAAACTGGCTCAATGTTATGGAAATCGAACTGATATTGAGGTGTATTTATAGGTGGAAATGGTGCATATATTACAAGCCTTGCAGGGTAGTTATAGACTATCCTAGCTTGATGGAATGGACATTTCTAGCTGCAGTTAGGATTGATGGAAGGACAACACAAAACAGTATAGTTGATGGGGAAAACATCCATGCTTATAGCTGCAATGTAAGTTGATTAAAAGGGACGAAACAAGGATGTAAAGCTGTGTTGTTTTAATTAGAAAGCATAGATGTGTATATATTGTATCTTTAGAGGAATGAAGCAATACTAATTGTAGTTGATTGATGGAAATTATCATAACAGGGATTTGAAACATGTGCAAGCTGATAGGATTTATAGTTGTTGTACAACTTGGTTTTTGATTGAAAAGGATTTCATGACAAGGCTTCACCAAAAAGGCCATGGATGAATCTAGAATTCGGGTACAGATACATTTGCAGATCTGTCTTGGTGTATTCTTGGATATTAAGTAACTCAAACAGAATGTTCACATGCATTCTGTGCTCAATTCCAGTTCATCGTACAACATACTTTTACATTAAATGTTAGATTTAATAGGTTCCAAGCTAAAACTCCTAACTTCCCATAGATATGCTTTATTTATAAGTAATCAAGCTATATTAGAAAGAGCTGATTTAAATACACCATGAACTAGTGTACAACAAGGATAAAAATAGGTCCAATAATGTGCAAACAATAATTTTATTCATTGAGTTTTGATTTTCTTTTATTAAATTTTAGTATTTTACTTGTTCTAATTAATCTATTAAATGTCATATTATCATATACATACATATGTGAAGAAATAAAAGATTTACATAAGTATATAAAAACTTATTACTTTGCTTTATATATACATACTATATATATATATATATGCAAAAGATCATATACATATACATATCTTAAAATTTAAATAAAAAGATTCATTTAAATATTAAAACTCTAATTTTACTTAAGCATCTACATTTCTCCATAAACTAAAATAAGTTTTAAATGCAAGTAAAGATGTAAAAATAACATTTACCTATGTATATAAAAATTACAAGTTTAAAAATATACAAAAAAGAATTTTAACAGACGATTATTAAAGTTTTTTTCTCTAAAATATTCAAATTCAATATTATTTAACTGAGTTTAATTATCAGCATAATCTAAAATTTAGATTATAAAGTTGGTCAGAAATTCCGAGACATTACAATCTACTCCCCTTAAAAGAATTTCGTCCCCGAAAGTAAAAAGTAAGGAAAAGTTCAATTATGATTAAAATCAGAGACTTATATCAACACACATACATGGATCACACACTGGTTAATTATTAAACATTTCACAACAATCAAAGCATTCGATACACATCAGCAATCATCTTTTAAACAAATTTCCGGATAGAACCCTAATACATTGTCTTCAGTAAGCATCCACTAATCCAAACATATTTATTTTCTTAACCAGAACTATATGTAATTAAAGTTTGAAAACAATTTCATTCTTATTTACTCATATCATTCTTCAACATTCATTGGTCCCTAACCGTAAATAGGTAAGAAAATAATCCTCTAATATCAATCCCGAAGACCGAGATCAACATCAGATCAACACTCAGAAAATCAATTAACTGATCTCTAGTTAAGTTCCAATTCTTTTAATTCCAAAAAATTAATCAGTTCATATTCAAATAATCCTTTAAGTTTGAATTTATTTGGTGGATACCCAAATTTTTATTTATTCAAAATTCTTTCAAATTTCTCAGAATTTCAAATTCCATTTCTGGTTTGTCTTATTGTATATTTCATTCTTATACAAATTTAATCTGGTTTTATGTAACTACCTTAATTTATAATCCTATACCAGATTACAATAGCAATCAGCGTAGCCATTTATAAAAATTTCAGAAAATTATCCTTTAATATCGAAAATATAATTTTGGGTAAAATTATTTGATTTACCCAGCTTTTAAAATAATACTATGTCGAATTACTGTGTTCAAATGTTTAGGAACTCCTATCGATGTTGTGGCATCCCACTACTCGACCAGAATTCATAAACCACTTAACAAACCAATCAACACAATATAAAATAGTTTTTATATCAACTAACAAACATGCGCTCATATATATACACTCAAACTCAATCTAGGATATTACTAACCCCATCTCTATCGAGTTACACCACAAAGCCAAGGTTATTTTCAAACATCATCTCTGATACCAACAGTAACGAGCCGCAAATTCAAACCCTTTGAGTTGACTAAATAAAATACGAGTCTAACCCAAATTGTACGAAAATACGAATCATTAATAGAAAGAAGCTAGAGGATGGAAAATAGAAAAGATTGAAAATTAGAATAGAAGAATTAAGATAGAAGAAAGATCTGAATAACATTTAATCTCACAATTACAGCAGAATAAAATATAATATAAATATATAGCTTTGGAAAAATACAAAACGGTATCTGAACTTACATACAACATCAGACTACATCATATGTACATCACAGAAGAAATAAACCCTATATAACTAATGCTGAAACCTCCTGCTCCAGCTCCTTCCAGATTATCTGGAAAATCCTGAACTACTTGACTCCCCGTACAAATTTGGGCACCCAAGAGTTTAGGGAGAACACAAAAAAATAAACTCTGGGTCAGTCATTGGACTGGTGTGAGTAAATGATTTTAAACAGTTTGCTTAACTTGTAACATTTCTTTAGAAAGAAAAGATAATCGTAAGACCGATCCACACATTAACACGGATGGGTTTTATCTTACGATAACCCAAAACATTTTGAAATAATAATTATACTGATATTATAATAATGTCTAGGATTTCCACAAATAAATTAGAATCTAGTGGAACACTTGCATCTCATGTCCCACATATATAGTATACAAACAAAAATTGCTTGGCGCTTAGGGATAATGGATTTCCAACTATGACAAGGTATGGAACCACCTTCCAACAGTGTATCTCTAGAGAGGAATACAATGGGTTCAACAAGAACGTCTTGCAACCCGGACCACACATGACCGACCACTCAGTTCTCTTGAGTGTATCGAATATATTGTCACCTTACGGTTGCTAGCAACATAACCGTTTCTGAGAGATACAGAAGCGAAAGAAGTACAAAATGAATATTCTCTAGATGGTGACAATACACCATAATGGGAGTGTAACACCCCACGTCCATTAATGTCACTCACAAAAGAGAATGCACTAACTTCTATAGAGCGTTTTAAGTGAATATAGAACAGAAAATCACAACAAGACAGATGTGAAATAGTACTTGAAAATTTAAAACTTTATTTATTGCAATGAAAGGTAAATATGTTTGGTTACATCACCAAAACCCAAAGACTAAAGTCAAGTACGTAATATCCATCTTGACAAAATCAGAGTACATAATATAAAAAGCATAATCCCATAAATAGCCATAAAAGAGATAGGTTGAGCTTTACTTCAGCAATCCAAATCCAAGTGCTCCCAAAGAGAACCAAATCAAGCTTCCCACCCTAAGAACCTGGGGGGGGGGGGGGGAAGGAAGAAAAGAGGTGGAAACAAAGGGGGTCAGACATAAAGTCTGGCAAGTCCGATAACTCCAACAATATAATTATCAAAGTAACTAGGATAAGACATAAGCTTGGTAAATAAGGAAATGACTGTGAATTAATGGCAAGACCAAGCAACCAAAAATAATAGGATGAGCAAAGATAACGTTAAAGGCGCTTCCTAATCAATATAGGGTAATTAATATATTCTATCGTACTGTACCATACTGTACTGTACTAACACTAACTGCACCCATACTAGTCACTCTAGAAACTTGATCCCTCTAGACTAAATAGAATGATGATAGCTTCGTGTACTACTAGATGTACCCACTATCCCCACTAGATGTACCCCTTCAATGGTAATTCCATGTAATCCTAGCTGACGTCATAGGTGTCGCCTGCTCCTATCTCCACTAGGTGTACCCCTTTAATGATTAATTAATAATGGTAGCTTCGTGTACCCCTAGCTGACTACATAGGTGCCGTCTGCTCCTATTTCCACTAGATGTACCCACTACCCTGCCCCATTCGATCGGCTCCCTAACTCGTAGATACCCGTGCTGGTCCCACAGTGGGGTGTATCACTCCCCTAAAGTGGCAACCCAATACAACTTAAGGATGCACGGCTTATACCTACACGATGCAACAACGTCTTACCTACCAGCCTGAGCCCATGCACGCACATGACCCCGTTGAACTTGCGTTGCCACCGCTAACCCATTTTGGCCTCTAACAATCAGGCCCAGTAGGCGTGTACCGTCCTCGACTTGGGTCGAGCTCACAAAGATACATAATGGGCTACTGGACTGAAAAGGGCCCCCACCAAGCTTCCCACCTAGGCTTGGTCCCCTCTAATACATCCCACTTAACCCCATGTCCACTTACATGTATAAATTTGGTTAAGTGTTTTCTAATTTAACCTAGTCTCACCCTTTTGTTTAATTAACAGGTTGTATTGGTTAAGTCTGTGGGCCTATATACACAAATATTACCCACCTACCCAAGATTTACTTAACCCTCTCACTGGTTCAGACATATTAATTTACGGTTAAGTTTGTGGGCCTATATGTACTAATATTACCCACCTACCCAAGATTTACTTAACCCACTCATTCCGTATAACCCAGTTTACTTAACCCCCAACTTAAACTTAAGTTCTTACAATCCCTAGGGATTAGATTTGTTTAAGTAGTCCATTTCATTTACCATGTCCATTTTTAATTAATTAATTAATTAATTAATTAAAACCTTTCCCTTCATAGGTGTCAATACCTATTTTATCCAATAATTTGAATTACATGTCATAATTGTTTATATTCAAATTACTCCATTTTTCTAATCGTATTTCTCATGACATCCTCACGTCACCCACATGTCACCCACTAGATTCCTCATGCCACCCAAGGCACCCACTTAACCCCCTTATGTCGCACTACATATTTACTTTGGTTAAGTGTTTCTTAATTTATTACTATCATAACCCCTGTAGGACCTCTCACATTAGACTGACATTTGTGGCTGCTGGATTTGCCGGGCGGGTCCGGGCAGTCTTACACCACAAACGAGCCTAACCTCGTGTCCATACAATTTTTACGCATTTAGTTTGGGCATTTGACCTCTCACATTGGGCTACCATTTGTGGCTGCTGGATTTGCCGGGCGGGTCTGGGCAGTCATACACCACAAATGAGTCCAACCTCGTGTCTTAAGCAATTAATTATACATAATTAATTTCCCCAATATTTGAATTACTTTCCCTATTCAAATTACAAATCATTTCCATATTTATTTATGTATAAATATGTCACCTTAATTATGTCCACTATTTATGGTACATAAATTGTACCAATTTACATCTCAAATTAATTTCATGCCTTTTTAGGCATTTGTGCCAATTCCCAATATTTAATATCCCTATTCAAATTCAAATTAATCTATGTCCATATTTAAACTATGTCCACTACTACACATTAATTTTCCAATTAATGCCTTCATTAAATTTTTCGCCTTTTAAGGCAGTTCACCTTAATTAATATCTCAAATTCGTTATATGCCTCATTTACATGCCAATTCACATTTATTAACATAATCAATATTTTCATCCCATATTTGGATTAATTATTCCTATTCAAATATGTTAATAAAATTCCAATTATCTTTATGACCATAATTCACATTAATTATGTCCATATATCACTTTGCCAATTAATATCTCAATTTACATATATGCCTCTTTTAAGGCTATTACATGCCAATTCACATTTATTAACATAATCAATATTTTTCCCATAACCCCCGCGGCGTCCGTTCGCATAGAATATATGATACACTAAGAAATAGTCTAACACATGAAAAGGGGAAAAACACCACATATTCACATAACATACAAAATAGGCCTAACTTGCATATGAGAATTTACCACATAACTTGCATAAAATAATAGATCTAAACATAGGCCTAAAAGGTATGAACCTGCATGATATGAATAAGATTTTCATCACAAAATTTACATAGGCAATAACCACAAACTTGCATAACATGGTTCATATTCCAAACTCATATTTTTATATAAACTTGCATATGTGATATATGCAACATAACAATGGTGTGAATTTACCTCTAAACATATAAACTAGCATGTAAAGATTTAGCATATAACTCATACATGTCATAGCCTAACTTCTGATCTAAAATAGATGTCATAATCTTTACTAACTTGCATGTGATTTATGTCTAAATCAACATCTAAACTTGCATACATACATATGATCTATCATATGAATCAACATAACCAAACTAGCATTTAAACAACATGATGATTTGATTATACATAAGCCAATCATAGAATTACAACATAGATCATAACTTTACAACATGTATGATAACATCACAATTTAACAACATAATCATATCATACGGTCAATAATTCACATCATATCCATATAATCCACAATTATATCTAATCTTACTTAATTTAATAATTATCTTGATTAGAGAAATCGAACTTGCCTTTCGTGGTTAAAGAATTATGAACAATTGATCAAACTTGATGTAGAATTGTTGTAGCGACGTTAGTTGATTCGTTGTTGAAGCTCTAAGCTTGAATTAGGTTGAATTGATTAGCTATCTTCCTCTTTAGTTGGCGGCGGCTACACTGAGTTCCATGGCAACGGCATAACGACTTTAGTTTCAATTTTAATTAGGTTTAGGGTTAGCATTAGGATGTATTTATAGGTGTAGGAAGTTATTTAGGACCATTAGATTAACCCTGAACCATGAGAACCAACCAAATGCAAAATCTGCATTTGAGCGAATCGGCCAACGGGTTGACAGCCAAACACCCTGGATTAAGCCCTAGTCGACCCAGCGAGGCTCGGGTCGACCTCAAAAATGGGCCGGTTCGGTCATTCCCCCCTCCCAATTCGCTGTTTTGAACTTTTTCGCATATTTATTTATTTAATTTTTAATTTATATATATATAAATATATATATATTTCTCTGCGCAACCCATTTCACTTAATTTTTTTCTAAAAATTAAGAATACTTTAATTTGTGAATTTTAATGTTATAAAATTATGGGGTGTTACATTCTCCCCTCCTTAAAGGATTTCGTCCCCAAAATCTCCAAGTCAAGAAGAATGTATATCCTACCATCTAATCGTCCATCTACTCAACCATCAAACACCAGCATCCATTATCCTTAAAATACTTCTAATGCTTTAATGTTTATATGCACAGTGTGTGTATATGTCCATATCTAATGCAAAATCAGGCGGTCTACTGATTCAGTCGACCAACTTAGTGCAATTCATGATAGTGCCATGCGTCCAATATGTATGCAAAAGATTCCTAATGATACATATTAATTCTATATGCGTGCACAACCATCCACCCGAATGCAACAACCATATGATAATACAACCATTATACATCCATTTTACTAAATACATCCATGTATATGCAATATGCAATATGCAATATGAAGTGACTGAGCCGATCTGGTGCCTAATAGTGTGTGTGTATGCATCCACGAGCAACCACTAGCGAACACTTGCATCCACTTTGCATCCATCATACATAACATGTCTCAAACACATGTTTCAACCATAGGATTTTCCTAACTGAAGGTCAAAGATAATAGCGAGAGGACGTACTAAAGATAAGATAAGCACAAGCTAAGCGATAAAGGAGAAATTAAAAGACATACCCTCGAAAAGAAAAGGGTACAATGAACGCATCTTCTCTTCCGTCTCCCAAGTAGCGTTACTCTCATCGTCTCCCCATTGTACTTTGACTAGTCTGACCTCTCGATTTCTCAACTTCTTGATCTCTGACCCAAGAATGCATGTAGGAGCTCGCCGAATCGTCGCATCACGCTCTATTTCCACCTCTCTAAGCAAGCTCGGCTCCACTACCTCCGCGGTCTCGTGTAAGCACTTCCTCAAATGTGATACATGGAATACGTCGTGTACACCACTAAGTCTCTCAGGCAACTCCTCTTCTCCACATAAGATTTCTGCCTATCTTGCGCTGCCTTCATCCTTCTTCGAATCAAATCAATCTTCTCCGAAATCTCTCTAATCATATCGGGCCCAAGTAAGATCTTATCCGTAGATTCCCACCAACATGTAGGTGAACGACAAGGTCGTCCATAAAGAGCTTCGAAAGGTGCCATGCCAATGCTAGACTGAAAGATATTATTATATGCGAACTCCACCAATGGAGGATGCTCTTCCCATGTACCCCAAAGTCTAGGACACATAGCCTCAAAAGTTCCTCTAGAATACGATTCACCCTCTCGGTTTGGTCGTCCGTCTGAGGAATATGCGGTGCTCAAACACAACTGAGTCCCTACCGCTTCTTGTAAGCTCCTCCAAAATTCGCTAGTGAAGATAGGATTGCGGTCGCTTACTATGCTAGAAGGAACACCATGCAAACGAACAATCTCTCGGACGTATACAGAAGCTAACCATGGAGTAGTCCTCTTACTCTTCACGGGAATAAAATGGGCGCTCTTAGTAAGTCTATCTACTATAACCCAAATCCAGGTATTACCCTTCCTCGATCTTGGTAATCCATCAACAAAATCTATCGAGATACAATCCATGTGAACTCATTGCCACTATCCATCTCCCACGCAAGCCGTCCTATTCAAACTCGATATCCCCCAAGCACAAGCCCCAAAGGCCTAAACCAATATCAGACAAGCACCCAAGGAATACCTCCTCCGATTTCAGACAGTCTACGTGAGATGATACTAGCAAAACAAATAATTGGGCACTTAACCGACTCTGGCTGTCCTCGCTAGTCTTGCTTCAAAACCATCACTAATCACCTAACTGACTTTGCATTATCCCCTAGGCACACACGAATACCTCGTGCCTCTAGGTAAACCCTGCTCTTCATCGAAGATGTCACTATACTCACGGACCACACGAAAAGATTCCAAATCACCGTTGGATACGTCAAGAGATTCGAGACAGCTAAACGTCACTGAACCCCTAGGGTCACAAGAAATATGAGGGTCTTTCCATAATGAATCAATAGTCTAACTACCCTCCTTCACTATCACCCCGCCTGGGTAGCCAATCCACCCCTAGAATCAAACTATAGCCCGTGAAACCAAGGACGAAGGCGTTGCATTCAAATCCAATGTCCATGATAGACACTCTCAAATCCCGACAAACCATTGAAGGATGAGCCGAACCACCAAAAAGATTTGAGACTAGGATGGGATCCTTAACTAGACTAGTATTTAGGTGCAGTGTTTTCAACTAACAAAGCAGATACTAACGAGTATGAAGCGCCAGAATCAAACAAAGTTCGAACAGGATGATAAAGGAAACCAAATATCTACCTGGACGGTCCTACCCCTATCAGGTATACCAGCCGTGAGGGAATATAACTACCCTCCAGAAGATCCTGTACTTTGCCCTTGCCTCTTTGGACAATCCTAATAAGGTGTCCTATTTCTCCAAAAGGATAATTACTAGCCTTCTTGTTCACATTCCCCATTCGTGACCTTCCACCAAGATGAGGTTTCATCCTTCATTAACCAACAGCTATTTGAACCTTCCTCCCATCGTCTACCTTAAAGGTATCAACAAGCCCTCCACATCCTTAAACTAACTTCTAGCCCGTCAAACGTCTAAGTCCCTTGAAGTGGTTTTTCGTCCTTCGTATGGAAGTCCCTATTTATCTTAGAAAAGCATCTATACGCGGAGGGGAATTCCAAAAAAGAGAAAGAGGAAGAGATTCAAAACGGAGAGTCGAAGGAAGGATATATGGCTCTTGGGGATTATGTTTTTTAAAACAAACCTTTCTTTCAAAAATACTCTTCTATAAACATATTTTTGAAAGTATTCTTTATAAAAATGCTTTTGAAAAATAGTTTCTCAAAATATCTTATCTGTTCTGGTAACCTTCAGCTCTGATACCACGTGTAACACCCCATGTCCATTAATGTCACTCACAAAAGGGAATGCATTAACTTCTATAGAGCGTTTTAATTTAATATAGAACAGAAAATCACAACAAGACAGATATGAAATAGTACTTGAAAATTTAAAACTTTATTTATTGCAACGGAAGGTAAATATGTTTAGTTACATCACCAAAACCCAAAGACTAAAGTCAAGTACATAATATCCATCTTGACAAAATCAGAGTACATAATATAAAAAGCATAATCCCATAAATAGCCATAAAAGAGATAGGTTGACCTTTACTTCAGCAATCCAAATCCAAGTGCTCCCAAAGAGATCCAAATCAAGCTTCCCACCCTAAGAACCTGGGGGGGGGGGAGGAAGAAAAGAGGTGGAAACAAAGGGGGTCAAACAATATAATTATCAAAGTAACTAGGATAAGACATAAGTTTGGTAAATAAGGAAATGACTGTGAATTAATGGCAAGACCAAGCAACCAAAAATAATAGGATGAGCAAAGATAACATTAAAGGCGCTTCCTAATCAATATAGGGTAATTACTATACTCTATCGTACTGTACTGTACTAACACTAACTGCACCCATACTAGTCAATCTAGAAACTTGATCCCTCTTGACTAAACAGAATGATGATAGCTTCGTGTACTACTAGATGTACCCACTATCCCCTCTAGATGTAACCCTTCAATGGTAATTCCATGTACTCCTAGCTGACGTCATAGGTGCCGCCTGCTCCTATCTCCACTAGTTTTACCCCTTTAATGATTAATTAATAATAGTAGCTTCGTGTACCCCTAGCTGACTACATAGGTGTCGTCTGCTCCTTTCTCCACTAGACGTACCCACTACCCTGCCCCATTCGATCGGCTCCCTAACTCGTAGATACCCGTGCTGGTCCCACAGTGGGGTGTATCACTCCCCTAAAGTGGCAACCCAATACAACTTAAGGATGCACGGCTTATACCTACACGATGCAACAACGTCTTACCTACCAGCCCGGGCCCACGCACGCACATGACCCCGTTGGACTTGCGTTGCCACCGCTAACCCATTTTGGCCTCTAACAATCAGGTCCAGTAGGCGTGTACCGTCCTTTACTTGGGTCGAGCTCACAAAGATACTTAATCGGCTACTGGACTGAAAAGGGCCCCCACCAAGATTCCCACCTAGGCTTGGTCCCCTCTAATACATCCCACTTAACCCCATGTCCACTTACATGTATAAATTTGGTTAAGTGTTTTCTAATTTAACCTAGTCTCACCATTTTGTTTAATTAACAGGTTGTACTGGTTAAGTTTTTTGGGCCTATATACTGTAACAACCCGTAAAATCTGGGCCAGTTTAAAATTTTTAATTTTGGCAATTTTATCGAATTTTGATTATTTAAAATGAATTATTTTAAATAATATCGACGATAAATTTATTTTGAATATAATTCGATCGTATATATTATATACGTCGTCGTTAGAATATAAATATTTATATATAATTATAAATAGAATTGAAAATGGCGCGGTAGTTCGATAATTCGATTTCAAATTTCAATTGAATGTACCGGATGCATAACAATCCGGATTTTAGTGAAACCAAAAATAATAGGATCTAATTGATGATATCTTTCCAACGAATCCGACAAATCAAGATTTCGTAGCGAGAATCAAAACATATGTCCAGTTTAAAATTAGAAATAGTCGCTGTGGAATTTATATATATTTTTATATATATAAGGCCCTTAAAAATAGCAATTTTGCAAACGACCTCGGATTTCGACGAAACCAGTTTTGTTGGGTCCGGGATGTGAAGTTATTGCTAGGTTTCAAATTTCATAATTTTTCGAATCAATATGTGAGCGTGGCAAAGGAAAACGCGTTTGACCAGTTTCAGTTGAATTTAATCGACTGGAAATTGACCATTTTTCAGACGGTCTCAGAATTCGACGAAACTAGTTTTGTTAGGACCGTATCGTCAATACGAAGCTAGAAAATATTTTTCTGGAATTTTTCTAGTTAGTATGTGACCCCGGTAATTTGAAATGTACGTTTAAAATTCAATATAGTGATTTAAATATAAATTTAACGAAAACTGATTGTAACAGCCGAATCAGCTTACGATACATATCCCATTGTGTTCGGAATGGGGGTGAAACGCTATGGGCGACAGTCGGTGGGCCTCGTTTCGAAGTCGAATAAAAAGTCAACTTTTAGAAATTAAAATAAAAAAAAAAGAAAAAAAAAATTCCCTCTCCCCTATACGTTCTGGCCCCCCCCTCGATTTCATTTCAGAAGTAATAAAAAAAAAAAAAAAAACCCCCTAAAACCCGATCCCCAATTCCCAGTCGCCACCGTCGATCGCACGCCCCCCTTCCCTCCGGCGCCTCGCCCTCCGATCCAACCCCCTCCTCTCAGCCCACGCTCCCCTCCCCAGTTCGAATCCCCAGCGCCGCCTCCCTCAACCGCCGTTTCCCCTTCAGGCGATCGAGCCCCGGTCCAAGCCCAATCAAGATCCGCACCCCACCCCCTCTTCGCATACGGTAAGCATTCCTATTCTTACTTTTATTTTATTTTTATTTTAGAGTTTAAAATTAAATAGGATTTTTAAGAAAACTGATTTTAGATAAAACTGAAAATTGATTTTAGGTTAAAACTGAAAACTGATTTTTAAAGGAATAAATAAAACTGAATTAATTTTAAAAAGTTTAAAACTGTAATTTTAAAAAGTAAAACTGAATTTATTTTAAAAAGTTTAAAACTGAATTTATAAGGAATAAGTAAAACTGAATTTTTAAAGAAGTTTAAAACTGAATTTATAAGGAATAAGTAAAACTGTAATTTTAAAAAGTTTAAAACTGTAATTTTAAAAAGTAAAACTGAATTTATTTTAAAAAGTTTAAAACTGAATTTATAAGGAATAAGTAAAACTGTAATTTTAAAAAGTTTAAAACTGTAATTTTAAAAAGTAAAACTGAATTTATTTTAAAAAGTTTAAAACTGAATTTTTAAGGAATAAGTAAAACTGAATTTTTAAAGAAAAGTAAAACTGAATTTTTAAAGAAGTAGAAAAACTAAATTTTTAATTATGTTGTAAAGTTATGAAAAATATAATCTTTTATATTGTCGAATTAAAAATATGATTTTTATATATTGAACTTCATAGGAAAAATATGATTTTTATATATTGAACTTCATAGGAAAAATATGATTTTTATATATTGAACTTCATAGGAAAAATTCGATTTTTATATATGGAACTTTGAAATAAGAATTCGATTTTTATATATTGAATAGCGAAGTAAAAATTCGATTTTTACATATGTAGAGAATACGGGCAGCGAAGGCGAGTTGGCGAAGATTTCCTGCATTAGAAGTGCCGTGGAGCTAGGATAGCTATATGTGAGAATTTCTCACCTTTCAATTTAATTTTTCTAGTTATATATATACTAGGATGCAGACGGTGCTTAGTAGCACCCGACACAATCGTCCACAGACCATGGACTTGTTTGTTTGACTGTTTGGTGATTGATTGCGATATTGGTTTGAATGTGGTTTGTGGTGTGAAAAATCGAATCGATAAATTGGTTAGGATTAGACGTGCGCCGTTATAAGGCGAAGGAGTAAGGCTAGGTTAGACTCTTACTCCAAATTTTGTGGTTTGCATAACGAATTGATTTGATTGATGTGTGAATGGCGTGGGCCTTCACTAGACCGGGGATAAGGCTAGGCCTCGTCCCGTTTCTAGTATCGTGCCGTTATGCCGCCGAAATTTTCTAAAATAAGTTAGAAAAATAAAAATATCATTTTATTGAATGAATAGAAATTCATAGGTTGAAATAAAATGTTTTATCGTTAAAAATATAATTTTTAACGTGAATATGAAAATAGTGAAGTGAATAAATAAATATTCATTTACAAACCAGATGGTTTGTTTATGTACACTTATTTGAATGACATTGATTGGGACGATAAATTTTACACATCGCCCAACTGCACAAATAAAATATGCGTTTGATTGTTTGAAACCCCACACGGGTGTTGGGATGAAATTTGAAGTTCACTCATCCTGATTGATTAAATATGTCGATCGATTGATTGACAGGCTGTTATAAGCGTTGAATATCTATATTTGATGCTTTTACAGTGTAGTGCACTTTGGTTGATGGTTGATTATTTTCAATGTTATTATATACATGTGTTGTATGAAAATCCATATAATTAACTTTATATGGTGATTGATTGGGCCTCATTCCAATTTGAAAAATAAAGAATATTATAAAATAAAAGTTCATGTGTTGACAGTACTCATTCATTGAGATTGGTCATGTGTTGAACGAAATATTTTGATAATAACAACTATTTTGAAAAAGAAATATTTGAAATAGAATATTTGAAAATAGAAATTATGAAGCCGTGTTGATTAGATTGACGCCATTTTGACGTGAACGATATTTATATCGATTTTATTCATTTTAAAATGAATATTGAAAAGTGATTTCGAAATGAATTGAATTGAAAACGATTTCGAAATGAATTGAATTGAAAACGATTTCGAAATGAATTGAATTGAAAACGATTTCGAAATGAATTGAATTGAAAACGATTTCGAAATGAATTGAATTGAAAGTGATTTCGAAATAAATTGAATTGAAAACGATTTCGAAATGAATTGAATTGAAAACGATTTCGAAATGAATTGAATTGAAAGTGATTTCGAAATAAATTGAATTGAAAACGATTTCGAAATGAATTGAATTGAAAACGATTTCGAAATGAATTGAATTGAAAACGAATTCGAATTGAATTGAAAGCGAAGTGAAATAAATTCAAATTGAATTGAAGTTTGAATTGAATAGAAATGGATTTTAAAACGAATTTATAAAGAAGAATTCAATTTTGATTTGAATTGAAATGGAAGTTGAAAATGTTTTTGAAACGAATTCAAAACTATTTATATAATTCGTTTTAAATAGAAATCGACGATATATATATTATATATATATTATATATAATATAATGGCCTGAATAGAACGCGCCGCGCCGCGGCAGTTCGCGAATTTCGACCATTTATTTCAAACGGGCATTACGGGAGATCCGACCGTCGGATTCTCCTAAAACCGGAACCGTTGGGTTCGTATCGAAAAGAGCTTTCTAACGAAGATTAGAAATTTGAAATCTAACGGTTGGATTTGGAATTATGTCCAAATCAAATTCGAAAAAGGTCGCTGTAAGTGCAGTTCGATGGCCATTGATGGAAATCGACTGTACGGGCCTTGATAAAATTATTAAAAATAGTAATAATTTGTGTAAAATCATAAGAAATGATTTAGAAAGAATTGGGATGAAAAAACTCCATATTTGAAAAGATAAAAATAGATTTTTATCGAAATGAACTAGTTTTGAACTAGAATTATAATTCTATTTATTTTTAAATAAATAAATTGAATTCGAAAAGGGTTTTAAAAGTAACCAAAATTCCAATTATTGCATTGGAGTGGATTTGAATCGAAATTGTCTTCGGAATATTTCGATGTTGGAATTCGTGATTATACAGGTGTTGTTATGGAAATTTGAAAGGTATATATTTATATCGTTATTTCCAATACGACATTTGTTAGTCGTAGAATTCGATATTGAATATAAGCCGATATATTTTCTATTCAGAGCCTTGTATTGAATATCGAATGTGATTTGGGTTTGTCGTGAATGGTGTCTTCACTAACACTGTTCTTGAACCCAGTTGAGAAAAGATTAAATCTTTTTTATTTAGATTTAATGAAGTGTACCAATTAAATAATATTTAATTGGAATTGAATTGATATTGATTTTTGGGTTTATCGTGAACAGTGTTTTAAATAACACTTATTCTTTAACCCGATAATTAATGAATGTGACTTTGGGTTTATCGTGAACCGTGTTTTAAATGACACTGATTCTTTAACCCAGTCGAAGATTAAGACTAAGTGGAGTTTTAATGAATCTTTAATTAGATTGAAATGATCGAGAATGGAGTATCACCAGTTTTGCTCCAGGCGATAGTTAAATCTTTAATTAGATTTGAACGTGAAATGGTAATTGAATTTACCAATAACACCGTGGTGTTAGATATGAAGTATAACCAGTTTTACTTCATGGGATGAATAGGTTGGGATTGGGAAATTAAAACAAATGATTACTTCGGTAAGGTTCGCTAATCCCGACTAGTTTGAATTGATATTCAAAAGTTGATTAAAGAATAAATTCAAGGAATTTATCTTTGATAAAATTAATAGGAATCTTTCCCTATGATTGTGAAATCAGAAACTAACTGTCGGTTAGCTAAGCAGAATGGTTTTCTGAATATTGATCTGATGTTGGTTTCGTCCTTCGGGGTTAATATTTGGGGAATTATTCTCTTGATTAATTTACGGTTAGTGACTGATGAATTGGAATGAGGCGTATGTTGTGTTTGTGTAACACTTTTATAATATATACGCGAGTTATTCGGAAAGACCGGGTTTATCCCATTCTGAATAACTGATACGACGATAAGTCGAAGATGAAGACGATGGGCGAAGACCGGAGGTCTTCACGTCGTTTGGGTGATAACTGATGATCTTGATTGGGCTGTACACCCAAGAAGATGGAAACAGTTAGTGATCGTCCAGACGTACTTGGAGATCGATGGATATGCGGGGTACTAGGTGCCTCCGGTTTCGTTCAGACCCAGAACGGACTTGTAAATGGACTGTGTGTCTGACATTGGATTTCATTCTGTGTGACTGATATCGGTTGCATAGAGTGGTTTGCCTGTGTGGCATGCTAAGATGCAAATGATCGAGGCTTCTGTTGAAAAGCAAAGTCTTGTGGTGATGATCAAAGCACGGCCTTTGAGGCGTAGCTTTGTGTAACGTTTACCTCGCGTGTTTCACACCCGGTATGAACCAAAAACGGGAGACGGACCTCAGGGAGGGCATGCGTTTTCTTCTAGCTAGAAAGTGGCATCAGTGGTTTTACACGCCCTGACGAGTTTGACTTATGTGGTTGTTGCTGTTGCGAGGCGCCTCGGATTGATCGGTCGTTCTCGAACCGATGGAGTCATTCGTTGGCTCATTGACACCCCAAAGGGTGGGGAAACGTAGTGTTCAGGCATTTTAATCCACATCGGTGGACCGGCCCTGACGATCCAAAGGCTTGACTGAGTACTTGCCTGAGACACGGGCTAGAGCGTCTCGAATCGGTTGAGGACTATCTTTTGCCTCGGTTCATAGACGGAAATCCAATTTCCAAATACGTGACATTTGCGGTTTTATTTGTAAACCTATATATGGCGACATAGTGGCATGGGACGCTCATGTCGCCTATGATTGATACTTATGATTTGAAGTTGTTTTATACACTATGCACTTATTATAGTATCAAATGATTTGTTTTAAACGTATCAAGCATTCTTTGGCTGTTATAAGGGAAAACCCTATCCCCCGGCTTGCGTTGCATTGTGTGATAGGACCTGGGTCTTATAACAGCTTCATTTTTCTTTATTTAGCATTGCGCTGTTTATTTATGCACTGGTATTCTTGGGAGGAAACCCGTTCCGTGTTATACGGCGTGGTCCCTTGATTTACCTAGCTTTAAAAATAAAGATTAACTGTTTTAGTTCTCACACCAGTCACATGACTGACCTGGAGTTTATTGTTTTAACCTAAACTCTGGGTGCCCTTATTTTCGACACGGGCAGCTAGTAGTTTTGGTTTTGCAGATTTATATTCACAGGATCCTGGTTTTACAGCTGGAATGATATCCGGAAAGCTTTGTATCCGTATATCTCTTCTGGTTGTGTATTGTATTATTTTCCGCTGCTATGTATTTAAATGTAATTTAAATCTCTGATATTTCTGTGTAATATATATTCATTTATACTCTGTGTATTCTTGTAATCTGATGCATTGTTGTTGTAATAGCAATGAAATGTTCTTCTGTATGCGTTCTGTTTTGTCCTGTTCTCAAACGATAGGGCGTTTCGAGCGGCCTGGGTCGGTTTAGCGACTGGTTCGGACCGAGCGAAATTCCTTGCCGTCACAGTTGGTATCAGAGCTTTGGTTTACAAAGCTCAGAGAACAAGGCACATTAGAACCATACGAAAGAATTCATCAGATATTGGATTAGCAATATCCAATGGAATGACTCGTTAGAGATAGGATCAGTAGTATCCTAGAACGAGTGTGAAGAGTATATTTTATAAAATGAAAACAAAATTTGTTTTGAAAATTTAAATCAATTCTTCGTATTTGATTATCTATTTATATTGAGTTGGACAGTCCAGTATATAAAGATTTTGCATATACGTCTGATCCGCGTGTATTCGAAATTTTAATATATTGGATAGATATAGAATCATACTCTAGTGGCCCGAAGATGATTCTGATGGTTGAGTACTCATCGTCAGAATTTATATTCGTGTGACGAAGGTGTGATATCTATATATTTCCATTAGACTGGTGTGAGAACCAAAATTAGATAGGGCTAATTGTTGTGATTTGGCATCAAAAACATGATTTTCGACTATGTATCGAAATTATGAATTTCAAACTCTAATTCACTAATTGATTGATGTTTGTGTTGTTTGTTTATTTGTTTGATAATTTTGAACCATTATGCCTAATTTAACCAAATATTGAATTATGTTGAAAATTGGTTGCATTTGCTTGCATATACATATATATCTTTGAACAGGTCATAGCAAGGAGGCTAGAGCCAGAGAATAAAATTTGTTTGCCCGACAAATAGGTACATGTTTACTACATAATTTACTGTTTTGTTTGGGTGATGATGATTTTGTGAGCCTATTGGCTAGCCGCTTGGCTTTTTCTTTTTCTTTTTGAGATCTGAAGGACCGGGGAAGCTATTTGAAATTCCCCGATGCTCCCGGTGCAGGGGAGGTTATGGCGAAATTTTTCAAAAATTTAGGGTGTTAGCCAAATTTTTGAAATTTTAGAAATTCTCAGAAACTGAAAAGTTGGAGAATGGAAGCCAGGTCGAGCGTAGAGTTGAATTATCAAACCACTTTCGACTTTGTTCCTTTTCGGGGACGAAAAGTTTTAAGTGGGGGAGATTGTAACAACCCGTAAAATCTGGGCCAGTTTAAAATTTTTAATTTTGGCAATTTTATCGAATTTTGATTATTTAAAATGAATTATTTTAAATAATATCGACGATAAATTTATTTTGAATATAATTCGATCGTATATATTATATACGTCGTCGTTAGAATATAAATATTTATATATAATTATAAATAGAATTGAAAATGGCGCGGTAGTTCGATAATTCGATTTCAAATTTCAATTGAATGTACCGGATGCATAACAATCCGGATTTTAGTGAAACCAAAAATAATAGGATCTAATTGATGATATCTTTCCAACGAATCCGACAAATCAAGATTTCGTAGCGAGAATCAAAACATATGTCCAGTTTAAAATTAGAAATAGTCGCTGTGGAATTTATATATATTTTTATATATATAAGGCCCTTAAAAATAGCAATTTTGCAAACGACCTCGGATTTCGACGAAACCAGTTTTGTTGGGTCCGGGATGTGAAGTTATTGCTAGGTTTCAAATTTCATAATTTTTCGAATCAATATGTGAGCGTGGCAAAGGAAAACGCGTTTGACCAGTTTTAGTTGAATTTAATCGACTGGAAATTGACCATTTTTCAGACGGTCTCAGAATTCGACGAAACTAGTTTTGTTAGGACCGTATCGTCAATACGAAGCTAAAAAATATTTTTCTGGAATTTTTCTAGTTAGTATGTGACCCCGGTAATTTGAAATGTACGTTTAAAATTCAATATAGTGATTTAAATATAAATTTAACGAAAACTGATTGTAACAGCCGAATCAGCTTACGATACATATCCCATTGTGTTCGGAATGGGGGTGAAACGCTATGGGCGACAGTCGGTGGGCCTCGTTTCGAAGTCGAATAAAAAGTCAACTTTTAGAAATTAAAATAAAAAAAAAAGAAAAAAAAAATTCCCTCTCCCCTATACGTTCTGGCCCCCCCCTCGATTTCATTTCAGAAGTAATAAAAAAAAAAAAAACCCCTAAAACCCGATCCCCAATTCCCAGTCGCCACCGTCGATCGCACGCCCCCCTTCCCTCCGGCGCCTCGCCCTCCGATCCAACCCCCTCCTCTCAGCCCACGCTCCCCTCCCCAGTTCGAATCCCCAGCGCCGCCTCCCTCAACCGCCGTTTCCCCTTCAGGCGATCGAGCCCCGGTCCAAGCCCAATCAAGATCCGCACCCCCCCCTCTTCGCATACGGTAAGCATTCCTATTCTTACTTTTATTTTATTTTTATTTTAGAGTTTAAAATTAAATAGGATTTTTAAGAAAACTGATTTTAGATAAAACTGAAAATTGATTTTAGGTTAAAACTGAAAACTGATTTTTAAAGGAATAAATAAAACTGAATTAATTTTAAAAAGTTTAAAACTGTAATTTTAAAAAGTAAAACTGAATTTATTTTAAAAAGTTTAAAACTGAATTTATAAGGAATAAGTAAAACTGAATTTTTAAAGAAGTTTAAAACTGAATTTATAAGGAATAAGTAAAACTGTAATTTTAAAAAGTTTAAAACTGTAATTTTAAAAAGTAAAACTGAATTTATTTTAAAAAGTTTAAAACTAAATTTATAAGGAATAAGTAAAACTGTAATTTTAAAAAGTTTAAAACTGTAATTTTAAAAAGTAAAACTGAATTTATTTTAAAAAGTTTAAAACTGAATTTTTAAGGAATAAGTAAAACTGAATTTTTAAAGAAAAGTAAAACTGAATTTTTAAAGAAGTAGAAAAACTGAATTTTTAATTATGTTGTAAAGTTATGAAAAATATAATCTTTTATATTATCGAATTAAAAATATGATTTTTATATATTGAACTTCATAGGAAAAATATGATTTTTATATATTGAACTTCATAGGAAAAATATGATTTTTATATATTGAACTTCATAGGAAAAATTCGATTTTTATATATGGAACTTTGAAATAAGAATTCGATTTTTATATATTGAATAGCGAAGTAAAAATTCGATTTTTACATATGTAGAGAATACGGGCAGCGAAGGCGAGTTGGCGAAGATTTCCTGCATTAGAAGTGCCGTGGAGCTAGGATAGCTATATGTGAGAATTTCTCACCTTTCAATTTAATTTTTCTAGTTATATATATACTAGGATGCAGACGGTGCTTAGTAGCACCCGACACAATCGTCCACAGACCATGGAATTGTTTGTTTGACTGTTTGGTGATTGATTGCGATATTGGTTTGAATGTGGTTTGTGGTGTGAAAAATCGAATCGATAAATTGGTTAGGATTAGACGTGCGCCGTTATAAGGCGAAGGAGTAAGGCTAGGTTAGACTCTTACTCCAAATTTTGTGGTTTGCATAACGAATTGATTTGATTGATGTGTGAATGGCGTGGGCCTTCACTAGACCGGGGATAAGGCTAGGCCTCGTCCCGTTTCTAGTATCGTGCCGTTATGCCGCCGAAATTTTCTAAAATAAGTTAGAAAAATAAAAATATCATTTTATTGAATGAATAGAAATTCATAGGTTGAAATAAAATGTTTTATCGTTAAAAATATAATTTTTAACGTGAATATGAAAATAGTGAAGTGAATAAATAAATATTCATTTACAAACCAGATGGTTTGTTTATGTACACTTATTTGAATGACATTGATTGGGACGATAAATTTTACACATCGCCCAACTGCACAAATAAAATATGCGTTTGATTGTTTGAAACCCCACACGGGTGTTGGGATGAAATTTGAAGTTCACTCATCCTGATTGATTAAATATGTCGATCGATTGATTGACAGGCTGTTATAAGCGTTGAATATCTATATTTGATGCTTTTACAGTGTAGTGCACTTTGGTTGATGGTTGATTATTTTCAATGTTATTATATACATGTGTTGTATGAAAATCCATATAATTAACTTTATATGGTGATTGATTGGGCCTCATTCCAATTTGAAAAATAAAGAATATTATAAAATAAAAGTTCATGTGTTGACAGTACTCATTCATTGAGATTGGTCATGTGTTGAACGAAATATTTTGATAATAACAACTATTTTGAAAAAGAAATATTTGAAATAGAATATTTGAAAATAGAAATTATGAAGCCGTGTTGATTAGATTGACGCCATTTTGACGTGAACGATATTTATATCGATTTTATTCATTTTAAAATGAATATTGAAAAGTGATTTCGAAATGAATTGAATTGAAAACGATTTCGAAATGAATTGAATTGAAAACGATTTCGAAATGAATTGAATTGAAAACGATTTCGAAATGAATTGAATTGAAAACGATTTCGAAATGAATTGAATTGAAAGTGATTTCGAAATAAATTGAATTGAAAACGATTTCGAAATGAATTGAATTGAAAACGATTTCGAAATGAATTGAATTGAAAGTGATTTCGAAATAAATTGAATTGAAAACGATTTCGAAATGAATTGAATTGAAAACGATTTCGAAATGAATTGAATTGAAAACGAATTCGAATTGAATTGAAAGCGAAGTGAAATAAATTCAAATTGAATTGAAGTTTGAATTGAATAGAAATGGATTTTAAAACGAATTTATAAAGAAGAATTCAATTTTGATTTGAATTGAAATGGAAGTTGAAAATGTTTTTGAAACGAATTCAAAACTATTTATATAATTCGTTTTAAATAGAAATCGACGATATATATATTATATATATTATATATAATATAATGGCCTGAATAGAACGCGCCGCGCCGCGGCAGTTCGCGAATTTCGACCATTTATTTCAAACGGGCATTACGGGAGATCCGACCGTCGGATTCTCCTAAAACCGGAACCGTTGGGTTCGTATCGAAAAGAGCTTTCTAACGAAGATTAGAAATTTGAAATCTAACGGTTGGATTTGGAATTATGTCCAAATCAAATTCGAAAAAGGTCGCTGTAAGTGCAGTTCGATGGCCATTGATGGAAATCGACTGTACGGGCCTTGATAAAATTATTAAAAATAGTAATAATTTGTGTAAAATCATAAAAAATGATTTAGAAAGAATTGGGATGAAAAAACTCCATATTTGAAAAGATAAAAATAGATTTTTATCGAAATGAACTAGTTTTGAACTAGAATTATAATTCTATTTATTTTTAAATAAATAAATTGAATTCGAAAAGGGTTTTAAAAGTAACCAAAATTCCAATGATTGCATTGGAGTGGATTTGAATCGAAATTGTCTTCGGAATATTTCGATGTTGGAATTCGTGATTATACAGGTGTTGTTATGGAAATTTGAAAGGTATATATTTATATCGTTATTTCCAATACGACATTTGTTAGTCGTAGAATTCGATATTGAATATAAGCCGATATATTTTCTATTCAGAGCCTTGTATTGAATATCGAATGTGATTTGGGTTTGTCGTGAATGGTGTCTTCACTAACACTGTTCTTGAACCCAGTTGAGAAAAGATTAAATCTTTTTTATTTAGATTTAATGAAGTGTACCAATTAAATAATATTTAATTGGAATTGAATTGATATTGATTTTTGGGTTTATCGTGAACAGTGTTTTAAATAACACTTATTCTTTAACCCGATAATTAATGAATGTGACTTTGGGTTTATCGTGAACCGTGTTTTAAATGACACTGATTCTTTAACCCAGTCGAAGATTAAGACTAAGTGGAGTTTTAATGAATCTTTAATTAGATTGAAATGATCGAGAATGGAGTATCACCAGTTTTGCTCCAGGCGATAGTTAAATCTTTAATTAGATTTGAACGTGAAATGGTAATTGAATTTACCAATAACACCGTGGTGTTAGATATGAAGTATAACCAGTTTTACTTCATGGGATGAATAGGTTGGGATTGGGAAATTAAAACAAATGATTACTTCGGTAAGGTTCGCTAATCCCGACTAGTTTGAATTGATATTCAAAAGTTGATTAAAGAATAAATTCAAGGAATTTATCTTTGATAAAATTAATAGGAATCTTTCCCTATGATTGTGAAATCAGAAACTAACTGTCGGTTAGCTAAGCAGAATGGTTTTCTGAATATTGATCTGATGTTGGTTTCGGCCTTCGGGGTTAATATTTGGGGAATTATTCTCTTGATTAATTTACGGTTAGTGACTGATGAATTGGAATGAGGCGTATGTTGTGTTTGTGTAACACTTTTATAATATATACGCGAGTTATTCGGAAAGACCGGGTTTATCCCATTCTGAATAACTGATACGACGATAAGTCGAAGATGAAGACGATGGGCGAAGACCGGAGGTCTTCACGTCGTTTGGGTGATAACTGATGATCTTGATTGGGCTGTACACCCAAGAAGATGGAAACAGTTAGTGATCGTCCAGACGTACTTGGAGATCGATGGATATGCGGGGTACTAGGTGCCTCCGGTTTCGTTCAGACCCAGAACGGACTTGTAAATGGACTGTGTGTCTGACATTGGATTTCATTCTGTGTGACTGATATCGGTTGCATAGAGTGGTTTGCCTGTGTGGCATGCTAAGATGCAAATGATCGAGGCTTCTGTTGAAAAGCAAAGTCTTGTGGTGATGATCAAAGCACGGCCTTTGAGGCGTAGCTTTGTGTAACGTTTACCTCGCGTGTTTCACACCCGGTATGAACCAAAAACGGGAGACGGACCTCAGGGAGGGCATGCGTTTTCTTCTAGCTAGAAAGTGGCGTCAGTGGTTTTACACGCCCTGACGAGTTTGACTTATGTGGTTGTTGCTGTTGCGAGGCGCCTCGGATTGATCGGTCGTTCTCGAACCGATGGAGTCATTCGTTGGCTCATTGACACCCCAAAGGGTGGGGAAACGTAGTGTTCAGGCATTTTAATCCACATCGGTGGACCGGCCCTGACGATCCAAAGGCTTGACTGAGTACTTGCCTGAGACACGGGCTAGAGCGTCTCGAATCGGTTGAGGACTATCTTTTGCCTCGGTTCATAGACGGAAATCCAATTTCCAAATACGTGACATTTGCGGTTTTATTTGTAAACCTATATATGGCGACATAGTGGCATGGGACGCTCATGTCGCCTATGATTGATACTTATGATTTGAAGTTGTTTTATACACTATGCACTTATTATAGTATCAAATGATTTGTTTTAAACGTATCAAGCATTCTTTGGCTGTTATAAGGGAAAACCCTATCCCCCGGCTTGCGTTGCATTGTGTGATAGGACCTGGGTCTTATAACAGCTTCATTTTTCTTTATTTAGCATTGCGCTGTTTATTTATGCACTGGTATTCTTGGGAGGAAACCCGTTCCGTGTTATACGGCGTGGTCCCTTGATTTACCTAGCTTTAAAAATAAAGATTAACTGTTTTAGTTCTCACACCAGTCACATGACTGACCTGGAGTTTATTGTTTTAACCTAAACTCTGGGTGCCCTTATTTTCGACACGGGCAGCTAGTAGTTTTGGTTTTGCAGATTTATATTCACAGGATCCTGGTTTTACAGCTGGAATGATATCCGGAAAGCTTTGTATCCGTATATCTCTTCTGGTTGTGTATTGTATTATTTTCCGCTGCTATGTATTTAAATGTAATTTAAATCTCTGATATTTCTGTGTAATATATATTCATTTATACTCTGTGTATTCTTGTAATCTGATGCATTGTTGTTGTAATAGCAATGAAATGTTCTTCTGTATGCGTTCTGTTTTGTCCTGTTCTCAAACGATAGGGCGTTTCGAGCGGCCTGGGTCGGTTTAGCGACTGGTTCGGACCGAGCGAAATTCCTTGCCGTCACATATACACAAATATTACCCACCTACCCAAGATTTACTTAACCCTCTCACTGGTTCAGACATATTAATTTACGGTTAAGTTTGTGGGCCTATATGTACTAATATTACCCACCTACCCAAGATTTACTTAACCCACTCATTCCATATAACCCAATTTACTTAACCCCCAACTTAAACTTAAGTTCATACATTCCCTAGGGATCAGATTTGGTTAAGTAGTCCATTTCATTTACCATGTCCATTTTTAATTAATTAATTAATTAAAACCTTTCCCTTCATAAGTGTCAATACCTATTTTATCCAATAATTTGAATTACATGTCAAAATTGTTTCAAATTACTCCATTTTTCTAATCGTATTTCTCATGACATCCTCATGTCACCCACATGTCACCCACTAGATTCCTCATGCCACCGAAGGCACCCACTTAACCCCCTCATGTCCCACTACATATTTACTTTGGTTAAGTGTTTCTTAATTTATTACTATCGTAACCCCTGTAGGACCTCTCACATTAGACTGACATTTGTGGCTGCTGGATTTGCCGGGCGGGTCCGGGCAGTCTTACACCACAAACGAGCCTAACCTCGTGTCCATACAATTGTTACGCATTTAGTTTGGGCCTTTGACCTATCACATTGGGCTACCATTTGTGGCTGCTGGATTTGCCGGGCGGGTCCGGGCAGTCTTACACCACAAATGAGTCCAACCTCGTGTCTTAGGCAATTAATTATACATAATTAATTTCCCCCAATATTTAAATTACTTTCCCTATTCAAATTACAAATCATTTCCATATTTATTTATGTATAAATATGTCACCTTAATTATGTCCACTATTTATGGTACATAAATTGTACTAATTTACATCTCAAATTAATTTCATGCCTTTTTAGGCATTTGTGCCAATTCCCAATATTTAATATCCCTATTCAAATTCAAATTAATCTATGTCCATAATTAAACTATGTCCATTACTACACATTAATTTTCCAATTAATGCCTTCATTAAATTTTTCGCCTTTTAAGGCAATTCACCTTAATTAATATCTCAAATTCGTTATATGCCTCATTTACATGCCAATTCACATTTATTAACATAATCAATATTTTCATCCCATATTTGGATTAATTATTCCTAATCAAATATGTTAATAAAATTCCAATTATCTTTATGACCATAATTCACATTAATTATGTCCATATATCACTTTGCCAATTAATATCTCAATTTACATATATGCCTCTTTTAAGGCTATTACATGCCAATTCACATTTATTAACATAATCAATATTTTTCCCATAACCCCCGCGGCGTCCGTTCGCATAGAATATATGATAGACTAAGAAATAGTCTAACACATGAAAAAGGGAAAAATACCACATATTCACATAACATACAAAATAGGCCTAACTTGCATATGAGAATTTACCACATAACTTGCATAAAATCATAGATCTAAACATAGGCCTAAAAGGTATGAACCTGCATGTTATGAATAAGATTTTCATCACAAAATTTACATAGGCAATAACCACAAACTTGCATAACATGATTCATATTCCAAACTCATATTTTTATATAAACTTGCATATGTGATTTATGCAACATAACAATGGTGTAAATTTACCTCTAAACATATAAACTATCATGTAAAGATTTAGCATATAACTCATACATGTCATAGCCTAAATTTTGATCTAAAATAGATGTCATAATCTTTACTAACTTGCATGTGATTTATGTCTAAATCAACATCTAAACTTGCATACATACATATAATCTATCATATGAATCAACATAACCAAACTAGCATTTAAACAACATGATGATTTGATTATACATAAGCCAATCATAGAATTACAACATAGATCATAACTTCACAACATGTATGATAACATCACAATTTAACAACATAATCATATCGTACGGCCAATAATTCACATCATATCCATATAATCCACAATTATATCTAATCTTACTTAATTTAATAATTATCTTGATTAGAGAAATCGAGCTTGCCTTTCGTGGTTAAAGAATTATGAACAATTGATCAAACTTGATGCAGAATTGTTGTAGCGACGTTAGTTGATTCGTTGTTGAAGCTCTAAGCTTGAATTAGGTTGAATTGATTAGCTATCTTCCTCTTTAGTTGGCGGCGGCTACACTGAGTTCCATGGCGACGGCATAACGACTTTAGTTTCAATTTTAATTAGGTTTAGGGTTAGCATTAGGATGTATTTATAGGTGTAGGAAGTTATTTAGGACCATTAGATTAACCCTGAACCATGAGAACCAACCAAATGCACAATCTGAATTTGAGCGAATCGGCCCACGGGTTGACAGCCAAACACCCTGGATTAACCCCTAGTCGACCCAGCAAGGCTCGGGTCGACCTCAAAAATGGGCCGGTTCGGTCATTCCCCCCTCCCAATTCGCTGTTTTGAACTTTTTCGCATATTTATTTATTTAATTTTTAATTTTTATATATATATCAATATATATATTTCTCTACGCAACCCATTTCACTTAATTCTTTTATAAAAATTAAGTATACTTTAATTTGTGAATTTTAATGTTATAAAATTACGGGGTGTTACAGGGAGTGACCCACATAGCCATGCTTCCTGCCCAATTTTTTCATTTCCCAGTTGTGAGGCTTGAGGTCATAACTTACCATTTAGAACAACACATCTTCATCCACTTTGAATGTCACATTGTCAAACCCATCAAATCACAAATTGATTTTCCCAAAATTACGGGTATAAAGCTAAGAGAAACGAATTCCTCCGCCACCAAACATAGTTTTGAAGAGATCAACTTACGCAATCTATTAGGTATACTCTATCAGACATTCTCCCATACAAATTGTCCTGGAACAGGACAAACCGAAAGCACTATTCTGTAAACCCATCTTAGGAAATTTTTATATAGGATCAACATAATATGCCTTGTATAAACACAGTCTTCAATAGTCTTCAATTTGACTTCAATTTAATCAACGCCTAGGTCGAAACAAAGTGGTATTTGGATTTTCATTTAGAAAACCAATCTCGGTCTCTTTGGATCGATGAACATTAATATCTTTTAGGGCAAAGTGATACTTAATAGAATCAAATCAATATATTTCATATGTGTTCCTATAACCTTAATTGATTATCAAGACTTTTTTACTAGAAGATATTTAACATATAAGATTCCATATTTCAACAGTAATTGGTATTACTTAAATAATTCATGCGAACAAGTTAATTGGGTCATGAAGCAACATATCAAACAATCAAATTAACAAATCACTTATCATAACAGATCCAGTCTATCATAATTTAAAAAATCCAAATAACCATTGTTCATTCATTCGCTGATCTTAGAAAATAATCATTTCCAAATCATATTTATCTAATATTTAATTCTATTTAAGAATCACATTGATGATAATAGTATTGGTATCCTTCATGCTTTAATATATGATTTGAAAAAGTTTTGTTAGGACCGTATCGTCAATACGAAGTTAGAAAATATTTTTAGGGAATTGTTAGAGTCCTTATGTGGCCCCGATAAATTTAAATGTGCGTTCAAATTCAATATATAGATTTATATTTTGATTTTGACGGAAACTGATCGAAATAGTCAAATTAGCTTTTTGGACATTTCCCATTATCTTCGGAATGGGGGTAATTAGTTACGGACGACAGTCAGTGGGTTCAATTTAGAGTTCGAATTTAAACGTTACTTTTTAGGAAAAAAATAAATAATAAAAAATAATAATAGAAAAAGGGGGTCAAACCCCCCTTCTCCCTTCCAAACCCGATATCGGGATTATATAAAAATACAAAACAAAACAAAACGGGGGAAACGCGACAACGGAGGGGGGGATTTGACGCCGTCGCAGCCACCAGGGCCACGCGACCTCCAAGGAGGACTGCCGCCCTCCAACTCTCCTCCTTATCCTCCCTCCTTCCTCCTCTGATGCGCAATCCCCAAAGCCCGATTCCCATTCCACTGAAGCCGCCTCCGACCACACCCCAACCGCGTCGACCATCTCAGCCCTCCCCTCCGCCTCCTCTGACCGCCAACAGCCGCGTGGGAAATCCCTTCCTCAGAAAATCCAAAAAAAAGTGAGTTTTATGTTATTTTTGTAATTGAAAATAGGATTTATATATAGATAAAATAAAATATGATTTTTATAGATGGAATAATAATAAAGTTATGATTTTTAACTAGAGTATGCCTTGAAATTATTTTTCGAAAGGTAAAAACATGATTTTATCGTATGTAAATAATATTTTTAGTTGTAACATAAAGGGATGATTTTTATAACATAATGATATGATTTTTTTAAACTCTAAAAGCTATGGTTTTTAGTTCATCAAAAGTTGAGGTTTTTATTTATAAAAAGCTTTGATTTTTATTTAGGTAAAGTAATGATTTCTATTTATATAAAAATATAATTTTTATATATGAGTAGCGTAATAAAAATATAATCTTTTCTATGAAGAAGCGGATTAAAAATAGAATTTTTATATAATAGAGAATATAAAAATTTGATCTTTATTTATGTAGCTAAATAAAAATCTTATCTTTAGTATATATATAGTGGAATGAAAACGTGATTTTTATAGCGTTGAAATGAAAATATGATTTTTATATAGTCGCGATATAAAAATATGATTTTTATAATATATATATAGCAAAGTAAAAAAAATATGGTTTTCAAATATGAAGTGCCATTATAAAAATGTGATTTTTAAAATAAACATCATATTGAAAATATGATTTTTACTATGAACAATGTGAAAAGGAGTGCGATGGAACGGACAGAAATCGAAACAGTATCCATACCGTTCAGAAGGAAAGGATGACGGAGTGGGACCCAAAGGTGAGAACTTCTCACTTTTATTTTATTTTCTGGTTAAAATATATACTAGGGTGTAGATGGTGCTTAGCAGCACCCAACACCCATCATCCACAGACCATGGATGACTTGTTTGTTTATTGAAGTGCTATGAAAACTGATTGTAGGATGTGGAATGGAATAAATATTTTATAGTTAAAATATAATTTTTAAATATAATATGAATACAATAAATATTCATAAACAAATCGACGATTTGTTTATGTGCACACATTTGACTGATATTGATTGGGACGATAAATTTTACACATCGCCCAACTGCACAAATAAAATTCATTATTTGTTGATTGAACCCCACACGGGTATTGGGATGATATATGACATACACTAGTCCCAATAATTAGCTGTATGTCGATCGATTGATTGACAAGCTGTGTAAGCGTTAAATATTTATATTTGACACTTATGCAGTGTAGAATGCACTTTGGATGATGGTTGACTGTGTTTGATTGCTGTTGTATACATGTGTGTATGAAATCCATATAAATCACATTATATGGTAATTGAATGTGTCTGATTCCAGTTCAGAAAGAAAGAATAACTTTAAAATAACGAATATTTTAAAATGATGAATATTTTAAAATAATATTTAGTAATGGATAAAAATATGATTTTGATGTCCGATTTGGGATGGATATGAAAATATTTAAATATATAAAGCCGTGTTGATTAGAGTAACGCCATTTTGACGTGAACAATATTTATATCGATTTTATTCATTTTTATAATGAATATCCAAAAGGAAATGATTACGAAATCTAATGTTTTGAAAATATTATCATTTATATATCGATGATATGGAATATTCAATTTTGATTTGAAATTGAATATGAAATTGAAATCGTTTTTAAAATGAATTTGAAACTATTTATAAAATATGTTTTAAAAGGAAATTGATGAAATATATATATAATATATATAATGGCCTGAATAGAACGCGCTGCGCTGCGGCAGTTCGTGAATATCGACCATTGACTTCGAACGGACATTACGGGAGATCCGACTGTCGGATTCTCCTAAAACCGGAACCATTGGGTTCGTATCGAAAAGAGCTTTCCAAAGAATATGAGAGATTTGAAATCTAACGAACGTATTTGGAATTATGTCCAAATAAAATTTGGAAAAGTTCGTTGTAAGTGTAGTTCGATGACCGTTTATGGAAATCGACTGTATGGGCCTTGATAAAATTATTAAAAAATATCAATAATTTGTGTAAAATCATAACAAATGATTTGGAAGGAATTGGGATGAAAATTTTCATATTTGAAAGGATAAAAATATATTTTTATTAAAATGAACTAGTTTTGATTGATTGAAAGGGACGAAACAAGGATCTAGAGCTGTGTTATTTTGATTAAAAAGCATAACTGTATATATATTGTAACTTTGGAGGAATGAAGCAATACTGGTTGTAGTTGGTTGATGGAAATTAACATAACAGGGATTTCAATCATGTGCAAGCTAATAGGATTTATAGCTGCTGTACAACTTGGTTTTTGATCGAAAAGGATTTCATGACAAGGCTTCACCAAAAAGACCACGGTTGAATCTAGAATTCGGGTATAGATACATTTGCAGATCTATCTTGGTGTATTCTTGGATGTTAAGTAACTCAAACAGAATGTTCACATGCATTCTGTGCTCAATTCCAGTTCATGGTACAACATACTTTTACGTTAAATGTTAAATTTAATAGGTTCCGAGCTAAAATTCCTAGCTACCCATAGATATGATTTATTTCTAAGTAATCAAGCTATATTAGAAAGAGCTGATTTAAATACACCATGAACTATTGTATAACAAGGATAAAAATAGGTTCAAAAATGTATAAACAATAATTTTATTCATTGAGTTTTGATTTTCTTTTATTAAAATTTAGTATATGACATGTTCTAATTAATCTATTAAATGTCGTATTATCTTATACATACATATGTGAAGAAATAAAAGATTTACATAATTTTATAAAAATTTATTACTTTGCTTTATACATATATGCATACATACATACATACATACATATATATATATATATATATATATATATATATATATGTATGTATGCAAAAGATCATATAAATATACGTATCTTAAGATTTAAATGAAAAGATTCATTTAAATATTTTTAACTCTAATTTTACTTACGCATCTACGTTTCTCCATAAAATAAAATAAGTTTTAAGTGCAAATAAAGATGTAATAAAAACATTTACCTATGCATATAAAGATTACAAGTTTAAAATTATACAAAGAAGAATTTAGCAAATGATTATTCATTTTTCTCTCTAAAATATTCAAATTCAATATTATTTAACTGAGTCTAATTATCAGCATAATCTAAGATTTAGATTATAAAGTAGGTTAGAAATTCCGGGACATTACATGTATGTCCAGCTGGGCTGCCTGTTATTGTATGGGGTAAAACCTCTAACTAGAAGTATGCCTAAGTCTACCATATTCTTGTTGGGGATCACTTGTTTGTATGATACTGGTATTGGTGTAGAGAATGAGAAAAGTATTAGAGAAGCGCTATACATATACGTTCTATTTAGTTTATCGTGTTTACCTTGTCATACTTGCTTATATTCTGTTAACTTTCTTATCCAGTTTATATGTCTGTCATGATACTTTTACTTATTTATATGATAAAAATAACCGGATTCGCCAGACTTTATGTCTAACTTATTTTGTTTCCTCTTCTTTCTCTTCCATTCACCCCCCATGTTCCTAGGGTGAGAATACTCAAGCTTGATCAGGATTCTTCATTCCTTCTGCTTGAAGCTGCTTAGATGTACTGCTTGATTTCGTACCTTCTCTAGTATGGCTATGTTTTTGGGGATTATGCTTTTTCATATTTATTTTACTCTGATGATTTAAGTATAAGACAGAAAATTTAAGTTGATGTACTGGGTTTTATGTATTTTAGACTAATGATGTAACTATGTTTTGAACCACGATGTTTTCTGCTTAATAAAAGTTTTAAATTTCGCCGTTATTTTATATATGTCTTATAATGTTTCTATTTATGTTGACATATAATGCTTCATAAAACTTAATGCATTCACTTAATGAGTGACAGTAACGGATGCGAGGTTTCACACTTGGTATCAGAGCTGAAAGTTACCGCATCGGATAAAAGATTTTGAAAATCAATTTCAAAAAGGTTTTAAAAGGAAGCATTTTCAAAAGAAAAGTCAGTTTTGAAAAACATATTCCTCAAAGACATATTTAATATCTTTCAATTCTCTATTTGAATCCCCTTTCCTTTTCTTCTCAGCATGTCTAGGGAACCTAATATTCCTGAGGGCGTTACAATACCAGGCTGGTTCAGTAGGTATCTTGAGGCCACGACGACTGCCAGTGGTCAAGCAGACGTTCCTCTCCCAGTAGCACCCATTTTTCCTCATCCTCCTCCTCCACAAGTAGATAATTTCTCTAAGATCTACAAAGATTTATGTGCTATGCATGGAAAGCCATTAGGAGGAACCGAGACTTTCGTAGAAGCAAGGAATTGGCTTAAAGAGACAGAGGACTTGTTTGGAATTTTCGAAGTTGACGATCGTACGAAATTCAGTTGACCGCTTGGGTGCCGAAAGATGAGGCTTCATTCTGGTGGGAAGTGACGCAAGTAAGGCATCTGGTGGAGACTTGGGATGATTTTCGGTAGAGATTTAAATTAAAGTTTTTTCTTAAGCTGAGAAAAGTATGCAAATGGAAAGGTTTCTGGCACTAAAGCAAGGAGGCATGACTGTCAAAGAGTATGTTAACAAGTTCAACCAACTGGCGAGGTTTGGAGCTAGTAGATAGCCCACATAAGAAAGCTTTGCAGTTTAATAGCCCGTCCATGGGTTAGCAATGTCTCATATTCATATAGGAGCAGCTTTTGAAAGGCTTGTTGACATGGCATTGATGCATGAGGAAGAAAAAGGTGAAAAGAAAGAAGATAAGGTTGAGGAAACACAAAATAAGAAAGTGTGGCCCAAGAAAGGACAATAGTGGAAAGGATGACAAGGCTAAAGATAAGAGGAAGTGTCATAATTGTGGAAGCAAGGGTCATTTGATCAAGGACTGCAAAAGAAGGAAGAATGCTTGTTTCAATTATGGAGAGGTCTGACACTTTATAAGGAGTGCCCGATGAAGCAAGGACAAGGTCAAAGGCCAGGATCTTCTGGAGGGGAGATGCATGCTTTCGTGGCCAGTGCACCAGACAGGGCTAGGAAAGTTTCCGTTGAAGGTTTTATTTCTTTCTACAATCATCCTATTAGAACTCTTTTTGATTCGGGCGATTCGCATTCTTTTATATCTGATTATGTGGTTGAGTCTCTACACCTTAGCACTAGTATGGTTTTGGATCCCGTTGTTATCTCAAATCCCATTGGTGGTACGACTCATTTTTCTACAATTTGTCGGGGTTTGAGAATATCCATGTTGGGCGTTGAGTTTGAGTGCGACGCATATGTGCTTGGTTTCTGGGGTTATGGTTTGATTCTAGGGATGGATTGGCTAGCCATGTATGATGCCAATCTGGATTATGAGAGAAGGGCCGTTAGACTTTTAACATGCCATGGGAGGACCCTCGAGATTTCTTGTGACCCAGAACAGTCCGTCATGCTTAGTTTCCTAGAGTCACTTGATGCATCTATAGATGATTTGCGATCGGTACCAGTAATCCATGAGTATCCTGATGTTTTTGATGAGATTCGGGGCTTACCTCTGAGGCGCGAGATTGATTTCTGTATATATCTGGTGGAAAATGCAATGCCAGTTGCATTGCATGTGCTCTACGTTGCCCCTGAGAAAGGAGTGAGCTTAGCAAGCAAGTAGAGGAGCTACTTGAGAAAGGGTTTATTAGGCGAAGCATATCTGAATGGGGTGCTCTAACAGTATTCGCAACTAAGGTGAATGGTTCGCTTCGCTTATGTGTGTATTATAAGGAGTTGAATAAGCTCACTAAGAAGAATAGGCACCCACTTCCGAGGATAGATGATCTGTTTGACCAGCTTATTGGTGCATTTGTTTTCTCTCAGTTAGACTACGCCATGGGCTTTCATCAGTTGAAGGTGGCCGAGGATAGTATAGACAAGACCACTTTTAGAACTCTAGATTGTTTCTTCGAGTGGCTCATTATGCCTTTTGCGTTGACGAATGCACCCGCCTATTTTGTTGAACTGATGAGTAGGGTGTTTCGGGAGTTTCTAAATAAGTTCGTTGTGGTCTTCATTGATGATATCCTGATTTCTCGATGAGCGAGGAAGAGCATGCCTTACATTTAAGGAAGGTTTAGAAAACTCTCTGTGCGCATCGGCTTAAGGCGAAGTTCTCCAAATGTCATTTTTGGAGAAAAGAAGTGAGATTTCTAGGTCATGTGGTTTCTAAAGATGGGATAGCAGTAGATCCCGCAAAGGTAGTTGTTGTTCAAGATTGGCAGATCCCAAAGAATGCAACAGAGCTGAGAAGTTTTCTGGGGTCAGCAGGCTATTATATGAAGTTCGTTAAGGACTTCGCGAAGACGTCAACTCCACTCACCAGGCTAACAAAGAAGAATCTGACATTTTATTGGGATGTAGATTGCGACAATACTTTCCAGCGATTGAAAAGGGCTTTGACAACAGCTCCAGTCTTGACCTTGCCTGATGGGAACAAAGTGTTCACAGTATACAATGATGCATGTGGTACAAGGCTTGGTGTGGTTCTGATGAAAGAGGGAAGGGTGGTATGTTATGGAGGTAGACAGCTAAGAGTTCATGAGAAGAATTACCCTACCCATGACTTAGAGCTAGCTGTCATAGTATTCGCGCTTAAGAGGTGGCACCATTATCTACTTGAAGAGAAGTTCGAGTTGTACACTGATCATAAATCTCTCAATTACTTGTTCTCACAGAAGGATCTCAATTTGAGACAACAAAGATGGATGGAGTTTCTAGCATCCTATGATTTCGAGATTGCGTATGCTTATGGCAAGGGTATTGTGGTGGCAGATGCATTAAGTAGGCAGAGGATGGCCTTAAGTCCTCTGTTTGTGGAGAGGAAAATCTTGGAGTTTATATCGACTTTTAATTTTAGACCCTCCACCGAGTTTATACCTGGTTTATTGGCATCACTAGAGGTGTGACCTAGTCTTATGGATCAGATAGGAGCTTCACAGTGAGAGGATCCACAAATTTCAGACATCTTGGATAGGCTCGGTAGAGGAGAGACTTCTAGTTACCTCAGTAGATATTTAACAGATGATAGAGTGTGGTTGCGACAAGATGGAAGGCTATGTGTTCCCCCAGTTGGGAATCTGTTGAAGACTGTCCTTGAGGAAGCCCATCATTCTAAGATGACTATTCATCTAGGCGGTGATAAGATGTATAGAGATATGAAGAGGGTTTTCTTTTGGGCTGGGATGAAGAAAGATGTGGCAGAGTTTGTTTCTCAACATTTGATTTTCCAATAAGTTAAGGCTGATCAAAAGAAGCCCGATGGTTTACTTCATCCTTTGAAGGTCCCACAGTGGAAGTGGGGGAGCGTCTCTGTGGATTTCATCGATGGTTTGCCTAGATCAAGGAAAGGCCCAACATTTTGGTTATAATAGACAGACTTATTAAGAGCGCTTATTTTATTCCAGTTAAGAGTAAGAGGACAACAACATGGTTGGCAGCAGTTTACGTTCGTGATATAGTTCGTCTTCATGGGGTACCTTCCAGTATCATAAGTGATCATGACCCCATTTTCACTAGTGAATTTTGGAGGATCTTGCAAGAAGCATTAGGTACACGATTGTGTTTAAGCACCGCTTATCACCCTTAGACCGATGGACAGGCGGAAAGGGTGAATGAGTCCTTGAGGATCTTTTAAAACTGTGTATCCTAAACTTCAGAGGGACTTGGGAAGAACATCTTCCTTTAGTAGATTTCGCCTATAACAACAGTTATCAAGCTAGCATTGGCATGGCTGTCTTCTTAGCATTATACGGGAGACCCTGTAGATCACCGACTTTTTGATGGGAGTCTACAGAAAGACTTCTACTTGGACCAGATATGGTTAGAGAAACTTCAGAAAAGATTGACCTTATCCGCAGACGCATGAAGACAGCTCAGGACAGGAAAAAGTCCTATGCAGATAGGAGAAGGACTGACATTGAGTTTGAGGTGGGAGACATGGTTTTCATCAAGGAATCACCATTAACGAATGTGGTTCACTTTGGATCTATAGAGAAATTGGCACTAATATTTGTAGGGCCACTTCCCTTAACAGAAAGGATTGACCAAATGGCGCACAGAGTAAAGCTACCAGAAAGACTATCTGGCGTTCATGATGTTTTCCATGTTTCTCATTTAAGGAAATGTTTGCATGATACTGCAGAAGTAGTTGAGCCGAGTATACTGGAGGAAGTAGAGGTGGAACGGGAGGCAAAATTAAGACGAGTTCCTACCCGTTTTCTTGGATCAAAGATTAAGAAGCTACGCAATAGAGAAATCCAGTTGTGAAAGTTATGTAGGGAGGTAACTAAGAGGATGCAACTTGGGAGGCCGAAGACAAGATTCGCGCTTCATACCCTTTTCTTTTCAAGGATGTGGTCTTAACTTCTTTTTCCAAAGCTTTTATGCGTGCTTGTTTCTGTCATTTAAGTATATCCTATCGATCGAATCTTCAACCCTTAGGTAGGGATCTCATGAATGTAAACATGTTTTTGGGACATATTATGATTGATGGATGCAAGTATTTGCTGGTGGTTGCTCGTGGATGCATATACACACAAATTAGACACTAGATCGACTCAATCACTCTCATACTGCATATGGATTGGTGCCTTTTTCTTCTTTTAAGGGATGAAAGTGGGTGTATCACCATGTGGATGTTGCATTTGGATGAATGATTGTGCACACATATAGAACTTACATGTTATAGTAAGACTATTTGCATACATGTTGGATTCATGGCACTAACATAAATTGCATTAAGGAGGTCGACTGAATCAGTAGACCGCCTGATCTTTCGCATTAGTATAAGGACATATACATACACCTTTGCATATGTTCATACAAGCTTTATAAACTTTTAAGGACAATGGATGCCTGTGATTGGTAGATGAATAAATGGATTATGGATGTTAGGATATACATTCTTCTTAACTTGGAGATTTCGGGGACGAAATCCTTTGAGTACGGGAGAATGTAACACCTCGTAATTCTACAACATGCTAAAATGATAAACTAAGGGACACTTAATTAAATAATTGGAATTAAGTGAAAATGGACTACGCCATTGCATTCATCTTAGAATTCTGCTTGAGATAGAAACCAAGTTTGCGTAAAACGGACATCGTATGAAGAAGATATTAAGGCGTGAAGTTTGTATATGCATAGGATATATATATATATATATATGACCAAGTCAAAATCATTCAGAATAATTCAAAATCAGAAGCGGGAAGTTTGGGAGGGAAATGGACACGTTGGGGGTCGACATACCCTAGGGGTGTCGACCCATGGGTCGATACCATAAGGGGGTATCGACACCCATGTCGACATCTCCCAGATCCGGGCAAAATACATTTTTGCACATATGGACTGAATTCTTGGCTAGATTCTTTGGCTTTAGGCTACAAATATGACCTCATTTCTCTTGTTTTTACACACCAAAAACAATGGAGAACTAGATGCTGCCTTTGCTTAGATTAAAATATCCTGTTCTTCTTCAATAATCAAGTCATTCAAGTTTAGAGATCTATGATTCAACATCTCCAATTATTCCTATGTTTCTTTGGTCCATTCTTTGTGAGTCGTTATTTTTAGATATGAATACTTAAAAGTTAATCGTGACATGACTATGAATCGGATCTAAGCCTATGCCTATTTATCATATCAGATCTGCCATAACCTGTGTATCTAAGTTATTTTGACACGACTATGAATTAGATCTAAGCCTATGCCTATTTATCATGTTAGATCTGCCATTATTTGTACATCTAGATCACAAGTTAGATCTCATCATGCCTGTTTATGATCATGACACTATGCCTAATTAGTTCTATTATCACATGTTCATCAGATCTATTCCCTTATGCCTATCTTTTCATTATGCCCAATTTTGTCACTATATGTTTATTAGTTGCTATGCCTATTTCTGCGATCATATGTCAATCTTGATAGTATGTTTATTTATGTTCTCTTCCATTCTTCTTTTCCCTTTTTATTTTATAGCTAGGATACCTTCAAGCCTAGGCATACCGCTGGAATATGCGAATGCATGAAATTGGGAATGAGGGGGAAACGTTAGAATTGGGGCATAACTTGTATTGGAAAATTTAGGCATAACTTGAATTAAATACATGAAAATGGATTTTAAGGCATAAATAAAATTGTGATTTAGATCTTAATTTGGGGTATGGCACATGATGAATATGACTTGGAAAGGTGGCATGAAAACCTATAATGAAATAGGGATAATTGTTAAAGAATGAAATGCCTAGATAACTGCGTTTAGACACGAGGTTAGATTACACTTGTGTTAAAAGTCTGCCTGGACCTGCCCGACATATCCAGCTACCACACGTGGTGAATCTAATGTGAGGGTCGAAGTGCATAAACACGTAATGGGCTAAGACACGAGTTTAAGTCTGAGTTGTGGAAGAAGTTTACCTGGACCCGCCCGACATATCTAGCATCCACAAGTTATAGGCTTAATGTAGGAGGTCTAGCGCATCATAACCATAAATGAATAAATGTTAATGAACTTGAATACTTAACATAGTTGAATCCATACGGATTACATGAATATGTTAACTTGAGTAGGGGTTAAGTAAACTTGCTTGAAATAGTGGGAGGGTTAAGTATATCTTGGGTTAGGTGGTAATATTTATTTAGAGGCCCACATACTTAACCTGTGGGGTTATGCATTTTTTTATACTAGTATGGCATAACCTATGGAAATCCAAGTAGTCGGGACGCAAGCCTAGGGGGAAGCTTGTATCATCTTGTGTGTGGGACCAATTTCAGTCAGTAACCCATATATAGGTATCAAATGAGTACTCCGAACTAGGTCAGAGTCAGGGCACGCTTAATGGGCTAATTGTAAGAGATCCATAAGAGGGGACGGTGTGGGTGGCGCATTCCGACGGGTTCATGTGTGTGCATAGTTCCGGACAAGAGGTTGCCACTTTAGGAAGTGATACGTCCTACTATAGAGCCAGCACAAGGTATCTATGGAGTAGGGAGCCGATCGATTGGGGTTGTGTTTAGGGTACATCTAGACTCTGTATGTTTAGGAGCCCATTATTATCATTAGGGGTAACTCCGGTATGTTCAGTTGGGCTGCCTATTACTATATGGGGTAAAACCTCTCACTTGAAGTACACCAAAGTCTACCAACTTGTTGGGGATCATCTTGTTCGTATGACACTAGTATTGGTGCAGAGAAAGAGAAAAGTATTAGAGAAGCGCTATACATATACATTCTATTTAGTTTATCCAGTTTACCTTGTCATACCTGCCTTATATGCTGTTATCTCTCTTATTCAGTTTATATGATTCTCATGATACTCTTACTTATTTATATGCTAAAAGTATCTGGACTCGCCAGACTCTATGTTTGACCTATTTTGTTTCCTCTTCTTTCTCCTTCATTTCCCCGATATGTTCTCAGGGTAGGAGTACTCAAGCTTGATCAGGATTCTTCTTTCCTTCTGCTTGGAGATTTTAGATGTACTGCTTGATTTCGTACCTTCTCTACTATGGCTATATTTTTGGGGATTATGCTCTTTTCACGTTTATTGTACTCTGATGATTTAAGTACAAGAAAAAAAATTAAGTTGATGTACTGGTTTTTACGTATTTCAGACACATGATGTAACTATGTTTTGAACCATGATGTTTTCAACTAAATAAAAAATTTAAATTCCGCTGCTATTTTATATCTGTCTTGTAATGTTTCTATTTTTGTTTACTTATAACGCTTCACGAAACTTAATGCATTCTCTTAGTGAGTGACATTAACGAACATGGGATGTCACATCGTTAGTCATTGGCTTCTAAGTACACTTGACTGTAAGCAGGTTATTATTGTTAGAGCTGCGCACACACTCACATGCTCGTACGTGATATTTCCTGATGCACTTGATGTTTTCCTGCGTGAAATATGTGAAGGCACTTATTTATCCATGATTGTACATTATTATTTATAACGTATAGGTGCATATGATATGTATGCGCGTATACGTTACACAAAAACACATACATGTGATATTGTTTTTCATTTAATAAGAAGGGTTTGATACCAACCCCTATTCAAGGATTGATTTGGATCCCTTGCTTAAGCATTTTCCTTGAGAATTTCAAGGATCATCCCCTTTAGACACACACACACACTTATATATACACAATTTATATTTCACCCTTTAGTATTATCAGCCACGACCCGGACCCTTTCTCATTTCCTGAATATGAATTTCCTTAAAACCAGGTAATCCCCTGTTAAATCCATTAATCAACCCACCATGGACATCACCTGCCATTCCAATAACCCTCCCACCAACCAGCGAACCCAAATCACCAACCAGCAAACCCAACTAACCTTTTGGAAATTTTAGGTGATCATCCCATGAGGATTATGGTGATGAGATTCATGTAGGGAAGAGTCAGGGGTAACATTGATGGATGTGTCTAGGCTAGTGGAAGTTTGTTTTGGACATGAGATCATTAGGGTGGTTTTGAGAAGATAAGTGAAGGATATGCAGTATAATCAGGTTCAGATCGGATCTAGGATAAAGAAGCGGTGGTTTTGTGAAAGAGAGGAGAATATTCAAAACAGGATAAGGACCAGTGTGAAGAAAACCAAAGGGGTCAGATTAGGATGGCTTTGGAGCTGCCTTTGGGTTTAGATCGGCATATGGATTTTAAAGGGGTGGATTATGTAACACCCCACATTTTTTGTAAACATTATTCATGTATTTAATTGGATAAATTAGATAAGAATAATGTAATTATATTGTTAAGTTGAGATTTGTAAAAATAAATATCCAACGTACTAGACTAGGGAACTAAGTAAATTGAAAGTTGGATTATATGGGAGGAAAAGTATGGAAACACTTTTCCTTATATCATATCATTTCCAGCATGTTTATCCTCATTATTTTCATTCTCAAAAACCTAAAAGTACACCCTAATCGGTCGGCTATTATTCGTATCAAGAGGAAGAAGAAATTAAAGTAAAGCTCAAGGAATTAAAGTTTTAAGATCTACAATAACATATCTCAACCTCTCAACACTAATCAAGGTGAATAACTATTCTAATTTCTTATTTAATTCGAATATGGGGAAATCGGAATAGTTCTGTGATTTACATGGTTGTTTTCATGTTTATATGGATGCTAATGTGTTATTTGGATTGAGCAATACTTGAATAGCTTAAACATGCTTGCTTGTTTGTGAAAAAAGTAGGTTTTAGGGTTAAAACTATAGTTAAACATCTCCAATTGATTTCAAACTTTTGTATGATGTTCATAAGATGTTTTAAAGATGAATTTTCGATTTCATAACTTTCTAAGCTTGTATGAATTTCCAGTGATTTTTAAGAATAAGTACAAGCTAATTACGGGGAAAAAAATCATTAAAGGGTTCAATTAATTATTTTAGACTTCATAAGGATAGAGGATTATATGCTCAAAAATCTATAATCTTTCAAGGGTTTTCCCTTGCATCGGTTAATTGATATGAATTTTCTTAATTGACTGGACATAGGGGTAACTAATGTTAATTAAGGCATTAATGTTATTAATTAATGATTTCTATATCTTGAAATCTAGAAAATCGAAAGATCTCCATAGGATCAATCTCATTTGTATAAATTAATATGATTTCAAGAATTGTGTTGGAGATTGCGGAAATTACATCTATAAATGAAAATAAATCAATTTTCTCTGTATTTACATTCAGTGCCATCACCCAATAAAGGGAAAGCATCTTTCGAAAAGATCGGAAGCACCTTCCGGTTTCTTTTGGTAAGCTTTGGATATTTTTGATGTCACATATTGGAATAGGAAGTACTTGTGTTTCTGCTTTCGTATATGTGGTTTTGGCCTCCGCCTTTCGTTTTGCATCTTTAGCTATTGGCTTAATATTTTTAAAGTGTTATCAACAACATGGCTTATCACCTTTGCACATTGGCTTCGGTCGTTGTGCTTGGACGATATAACTATATTGAGAAGTATAATATAGTGGTTTTCACTTCATTGTCTCAAAGATTTTGAGGATTTCGCCTCAATACCTTTCGGTTGAGCCAAAGCGGAACATTTTCCTTTAACTTGGTTATATAAAAGAAGCATAGAGGCTTTCACCTTTGGATCCTCCAACTATGTCGGAAGTATAATATAGAGGTTTTCACTCCTTGCCTCTCGACTGTGCCGGAGGTTATTTTTGGAACCTAGACTACGAAGACAAATAGATTTTCCCTTATGTTTTAAATAATTTGAAACTTATTGGCTCAATGCCTATCAAAGGATTCAAAGGGGCTTATTTTACTTAAACTTTATTTAATAAAGTAAAAGAGAAGTTGATACCTTACATCCCTTCAGTGAAATGAAGGGGTTGTTATCTGAAAATGATTTTTAAAGAGAATGAGTTTATCGCCTCTCAACACTTTGATGGAACCGAAGTAGTGGGTTTAAATGGAACCCTTATTTCGATATACAAATTGTGGGTGAATGTTTACATGGGCTTGTTTTCTTTGGTTTTGCTTGCCACTTGGTTTTCATAGTGTTTCACCATGGTTACTGTAACACCCCACCTCCGTTAAGGTCACTCACAAAGGGAATGCCTTAACTTTGGTGGAGCATTTTAGTAAACAGAACAGAAACTTACAAGACAGATAAAACAGTACTTGAAAATTTTTAACTTTATTACAGCGGAAACAGAAATTAATATGGTTACATCCTTTCAAATTTCAGAATTCAAGTACAAAATATCAGTCTTGTACAAAAGCCTTCAAAATGCATGGTTTAAAATCATAATCCCCATGGAACGGAACCTATACAGAGCCAAGCCATACTTTAAGCACTTCAAGCAAAGAGAAATCCGGATCAAGCTAAAGTATTTCCCTCCTTGGATAACCGGGGGGGGGGGGGGGGGAAACGGAAGAAAGGAGGCGAAACAACAAGGGTCAGACAAAAAGTCTGGCAAGTCCAGTGACTTTCAGCATATGAACAGATAATAATAATATGATATGAACATAAAACTGGATGTGAGATAACTGTAACAGGTGTAGCAGATATAACAGAAAAACAGAATGATATAAACTATTGTTTTACACTTCTCTGCACTAATACTAGTATAGCAGAATTAGGTGTCACCCTAATGTCTAAATTGAAGCAGGAACGGGTACAGAATACTTTAACAGAAACAGAATGCTAATAATGGGCCTTTACTACCCGATCAGAAACAGACAGAAGCAGAAACAGATTTATCCCTACGGAAACAGAATGTAGAATTAGGTGTACACTAGTAATGGGCCTTTACCACCCGAACAGACGGTACCACACAGAAACAGACAGGTGTTACCACCCAACAGAAACAGACGGTACCAACAGAAACAGACAGAACTAAGCGTACCCTAAAACCCTACCCCAAGCGATCGGCTCCCTAATACATAAATATCCTGTGTCGGCCCCACAGTAGGGTGTATCACTCCCTAAAGTGACAACCAATTGGCACAGACCTATTTACAGATGTCACGGCGTCTTACATCCTCAGAGGCAGACCGGGATCCATGCACGCACATGACCCGGTTGGAACGCACCATCAACACCCCTCGCCATTATCAGAATGAACCACTTATAATTAGTTCAGTAAGCGTGCCCGGACCCTACCTACTGTTGGGTCAAAGTTTTGATACCAGAAAGGGTTACTGACTAATATGGGTCCCAAACAACAGATGACACAAGTAATTCCCCTCCTAACCTTGTGTCCCCAGACTAACAGATCTCAGATTAACTTGTTTACAAGTTCAGGCATACAGAATTCAGATTTACTAGTTCACAGATTAAGTTAACAAGTTTTCAGACTAACAGATCAGATATACAGATTTTTCAGATTTGTCTAACTTTGTATTGGGCCTACAGATTCATGGACGGGTTTACTACACCTATTAATCCAGTTGGTTTAACCCTATTTTCCCCCAATACGTTTTAGACGTCATTCTTATCTTAGATTTGCATTAATTAATTATTAATGCCCAGACCTCTCACATTAGGTTGCTAGCTTGTGGCCGCTGGATGGGCCGGGCGGTTCCGGGCAGACTTCTGCCACAAGCCAGACCTAACCTCGTGTCTTAAGCAGGTTATGACTAACTTCTCACATTAGAACCTATTGTTTGCGGCCACTGGATGTGCCGGGCGGTTCCGGGCAGAATTACGCCGCAAACTCATTCTAACCTCGAGTTAGTCACGTTTATCTTTTGCGGCCAATTAATTAATAATTTACCGTTTATGCGCACGCCCAATATATATGCCAATTCAGATTATATCAATAACAGGATGATTATATCAACACAGCCGATAACAGATTTTAGCAGATAACAGATTTTATATGACTTAACGGATTTAACAGATTTAGCAACTTAGCAGATTTTGGCATATAACAGGTTAGGCATTTCAACCGACAAATTTAACAGATTAGGCATTTCAATCTAATTAGCAGTCTAGGCAATATAACAAAACTAGCAGTTTAGGCAACTTGGCAAATTAGCAGATTTAGCAAATTAAATATTTATAAAGGTTCTATTTACATGCCTTGCCTAATCATAAATTGGCCTAAATTCATATGCCTACATAATTGTCATGATTCACAACATATACTCCATGTTTGCATAAGCGCAGAATATGGACATAATTTGCCATATAACATATGTTCCAATTTTTGTTAAACTAGCATTTTACTGTAGATTCACATATAAATTATACCAAATATAACCATTAATTTCAATGCATGCCATATATCCAAAAATCCCTATTTAGGTGTAATCACAATAATAGATATCCTAATTAATGTAAATCTTTACACCTAAGTTTCCATATCTTCTTCTTTTTAAGTCATGAATCATTATGCAAACTATACCCAACAATCTAAATCTTTAAATCATATCTTCTAAAAATCAGATCTTGACTTTTATATGCATTTTGTCCAAAGTCTCAAATCATATGTAATCTTACAGTGGTTCCTCTTCTTCTTTTATCACAGAATATGCATAGGTCTAAAACTAGTTTATAACATATGCTTATTTTTCTAATTAATTACAGATCTAAATAACATATGTTCATTTCTCTAATTAGTTACAGATCTAGATTACAACGTACACTATGCATACAACATATATAAATTATATGTTTACAGTCAAATTCATGCATCCAATCCTAAGTCATATGTCAATATATTTTATGCCTCAGATCTAAAGTCATATGTTCAATTCAGTCTCGTCAAATTTCGCATCATTCATTATTTATCCCAAAATTTGCGTTCATACGTTAATCTCTTATGAGATTAGGCACAGGCTCGTGGTAGCCTGGCTATAGAAACAGAAAGGAAGCAGAAAGGGATACAGAACAGTCACAGAAAAACAGATCTGACAGATATACAATCTCAGATTCAGATTTAAAAGCATATCAGAATTATAATTAATGTTTATAGCAGAAAATAACTGTACTTGCCTTGATTGGATTAAAGAAAGAACTTTAGTTGTTACAGAATTGTTGCAGAAGCTTTTATCTCAAATTTGAATTTAGGATGATGTTGATTGACTTCTAGTTTTGATTCTAGCAGAGTAGCGACGCCATTTTTATTTTTAATTAGAAGAAGAGAGCAATGGAGGCTAGAGAATTGTGTTAGAGACTTAGGTTTAGGTTAGGGATGTATTTATAGGAGGATAGGGTGATTTAGAGCCTTCAGATCAGTCCAGAAGTCATCAGAATCGCACAGCTCGAATACACATCATCCAGCCACTCAAAAGAAGACACATCACCTCAGAACACTCCAGAATTCGGTGCTGGATTTGTATGGGCGCACTTGGCAGGTGCGCCAGTGTATTTTTGTACTGGCGCACTTCACAAGTGCGCCAGTGTATTCTGGCCTGTTTCCGGTTTTTCTGCCTAACTTCGTTCGTCCATATCTTCTTCATACGGACTCCGATTTACGCAAATTCGGACTCTATTTCGCGTATTTTTCCGAGATGAACACAATGGCGCAACCCGTTTCCCTTATTTCTTCTCCCAAAAATTAATTATACCTTGATTTTTAACTCTTATGTTTATAGAAAATACGGGGTGTTACATTCTCCCCTTCTTAGAGGATTTCGTCCCCGAAATCTTCAAGATAAGAAGAATGTGTCCTACTATCCAATCACCCATCTACTCAACCATCATCCACAAGCATCCATTGTCCTTAGAAAACTTCTAATGTTGTATGAACATATGCAAAAGTGTGTTTATATGTTCCTTATCTAATGCAAAGATCAGGCGGTCTACTGATTCAGTTGACCTCCTTAATGCGAATTATGTCAGTGCCATGAGTCCAACATGTATGCAATAGAATTCTAATGATATATATTATTTCTATATGAGTGCACAATCATTCACTCAAATGCAACATCCATGTGCTGAATCAATCATTTTTCATCCACAAGAATTGAAAAAAACTCACCCATCCATATGCAGTATGAGAGTGTTTTCGAGCCGATCTAGTGCCTAGTGTGTGTATATGCATCCACGGGCAACCACTAGCAACCACTTGCATCCACTTGCAACTATCAAACATAACATGTCTCAAATACATGTTTACACCCATTAGTTTCTACCTAAAGTTCGAAGATTCGATCGATAGGATACAGTCGAATGATGGAAGCGAGTACAGATAGAACGAAAATTTGGTTCCCATTAGACATGGGTCCTAAGCATCGGCCCCAAAGACCGAAACCAACATCAAATTGACACCCAGAGGATTAGCTTCTTTAGACAATGTCAAAACTGGAAATCCTATCAAAAGTATTTAGATATTTACAAACTACTGGTACAGATCAGGTTCCCTAATGATTCTTAGGAAGCTAAGCATGATAAAATCATACCCCACGAAAACTCAGAATGTATGCGTCATACTTGACGCCTAACACAGATATCCCTCAAACCCCAATCTCAAACAGATGATCCATAACCCTTATGGGTCTGAGTCTACAGCGGAATTCAGAAATAATACTAGTATTAAAGTGCAGAGTATCGATTACAAAATCAAAATACCAGAATCAGAAAAAGTCTTAACTCCATAATCAGATAAAGAAATTAAACCTACTATAGAAATTTTCCTATTTCTATCCTAGCCACTAGCCTCAAGAGTGTTCGCCTGCCCTCCTTGTCCTCGTCTCTTCGGGCAGTCCCTAGTGAAGTGTCCCATCTCCCCACAGTTGAAGCAAGCGCCCTTCGTTTTTCTGCAATCCTTGTTCAGATGAGTCGAGCTCCCACAAGTAAAGCACTTTTCCCCCTTCTTATCTTCAGACTTCTCATCCTTCTTTTGTGTTTCCTTTTTGGGCCCCGCTTTCTTATTCTATGGTTCTTCCTTCTTTGTCTCTTTCGGGCCCTTGTCTTCCTCGTGTAGTAGTGCCATATCCACCAATTTCTCGTAAGTTGCTCCCATGGGTACATGGGTCATGGCTAGGCTGTGCAGTGGCTCATTCAATCCTTTAACAAAGCGGAGAGCCTTTTTATGCTGAGTGTTGACTAAATCCAATCCGAATCTTGCTAGTTGGTTGAACTGGTTGACGTATTCCTTGACCGTCATACTTCCTTGCTTAAGAGATAAGAACTTTTCCAATTGTAAACTTCGTTCAGCTTGCGAGAGGAATTTTGTCTCAAACCTTGTTCTGAAATCCATCCATGTTTCAACCGGCCTCTCGGCGTTAGTGACTTCCCACCAGTAGGAAGCTTCGTCTTTGAGCAGCCATACTGCCAACTGTACCTTCTGCCTATCGTCCACCTCGAAGATAACGAATAGATCCTCAGTTTCTTTGAGCCAATTCCTTGCTTCTACGAATGATTCAGTTCCTTTTAAATCCTCCCCACCCATGGCCCTAAAATCTCTACAGATCTTTGAGAAAGCAATTGCACGAGGAGGGGGTGGAGGAGGGGGATCATTTGCTGGACCTGCAGCGGCGGTCCTAGCCTCAAGATATTGACGAAACCAACCGGGTACATGAACACCCTCTGGTATCTCAGATGCTTCAGACATGCTGGAACGAAAAAGGAAAGGTTCAATACAAAAAGGACTGAAAGAAAGATATATCGCTCTTGGGGATCATGTTTTTCAAAATAAGCTTTATTTTTGAAAATACTTCCTTCCAAAACCTTTTTGAAAATAGTTTTCAAAAACTTTACCCAATCTGGTAACCTTCAGCTCTGATACCAAGTGTAACACCCCACCTCCGTTAAGGTCACTCACAAAGGGAATGCCTTAACTTTGGTGGAGCATTTTAGTAAACAGAACAGAAACTTACAAGACAGATAAAACAGTACTTGAAAATTTTTAACTTTATTACAGCGGAAACAGAAATTAATATGGTTACATCCTTTCAAATTTCAGAATTCAAGTACAAAATATCAGTCTTGTACAAAAGCCTTCAAAATGCATGGTTTAAAATCATAATCCCCATGGAACGGAACCTATACAGAGCCAAGCCATACTTTAAGCACTTCAAGCAAAGAGAAATCTGGATCAAGCTAAAGTATTTCCCTCCTTGGATAACCTGGGGGGGGGGGGAAACGGAAGAAAGGAGGCGAAACAACAAGGGTCAGACAAAAAGTCTGGCAAGTCCAGTGACTTTCAGCATATGAACAGATAATAATAATATGATATGAACATAAAACTGGATGTGAGATAACTGTAACAGGTGTAGCAGATATAACAGAAAAACAGAATGATATAAACTATTGTTTTACACTTCTCTGCACTAATACTAGTATAACAGAATTAGGTGTCACCCTAATGTCTAAATTGAAGCAGGAACGGGTACAGAATACTTTAACAGAAACAGAATGCTAATAATGGGCCTTTACTACCCGATCAGAAACAGACAGAAGCAGAAACAGATTTATCCCTACGGAAACAGAATGTAGAATTAGGTGTACACTAGTAATGGGCCTTTACCACCCGAACAGACGGTACCACACAGAAACAGACAGGTGTTACCACCCAACAGAAACAGACGGTACCAACAGAAACAGACAGAACTAAGCGTACCCTAAAACCCTACCCCAAGCGATCGGCTCCCTAATACATAAATATCCTGTGTCGGCCCCACAGTAGGGTGTATCACTCCCTAAAGTGACAACCAATTGGCACAGACCTATTTACAGATGTCACGGCGTCTTACATCCTCAGAGGCAGACCGGGATCCATGCACGCACATGACCCGGTTGGAACGCACCATCAACACCCCTCGCCATTATCAGAATGAACCACTTATAATTAGTTCAGTAAGCGTGCCCGGACCCTACCTACTGTTGGGTCAAAGTTTTGATACCAGAAAGGGTTACTGACTAATATGGGTCCCAAACAACAGATGACACAAGTAATTCCCCTCCTAACCTTGTATCCCCAGACTAACAGATCTCAGATTAACTTGTTTACAAGTTCAGGCATACAGAATTCAGATTTACTAGTTCACAGATTAAGTTAACAAGTTTTCAGACTAACAGATCAGATGTACAGATTTTTCAGATTTGTCTAACTTTGTATTGGGCCTACAGATTCATGGACGGGTTTACTACACCTATTAATCCAGTTGGTTTAACCCTATTTTCCCCCAATACGTTTTAGACGTCATTCTTATCTTAGATTTGCATTAATTAATTATTAATGCCCAGACCTCTCACATTAGGTCGCTAGCTTGTGGCCGCTGGATGGGCCGGGCGGTTCCGGGCAGACTTCTGCCACAAGCCAGACCTAACCTCGTGTCTTAAGCAGGTTATGACTAACTTCTCACATTAGAACCTATTGTTTGCGGCCACTGGATGTGCCGGACGGTTCCGGGCAGAATTACGCCACAAACTCATTCTAACCTCGAGTTAGTCACGTTTATCTTTTGCGACCAATTAATTAATAATTTACCGTTTATGCGCACGCCCAATATATATGCCAATTCAGATTATATCAATAACAGGATGATTATATCAACACAGCAGATAACAGATTTTAGCAGATAACAGATTTTATATGACTTAACGGATTTAACAGATTTAGCAACTTAGCAGATTTTGGCATATAACAGGTTAGGCATTTCAACCGACAAATTTAACAGATTAGGCATTTCAATCTAATTAGCAGTCTAGGCAATATAACAAAACTAGCAGTTTAGGCAACTTGGCAAATTAGCAGATTTAGCAAATTTAATATTTCTAAAGGTTCTATTTACATGCCTTGCCTAATCATAAATTGGCCTAAATTCATATGCCTACATAATTGTCATGATTCACAACATATACTCCATGTTTGCATAAGCGCAGAATATGGACATAATTTGCCATATAACATATGTTCCAATTTTTGTTAAACTAGCATTTTACAGTAGATTCACATATAAATTATACCAAATATAACCATTAATTTCAATGCATGCCATATATCCAAAAATCCCTATTTAGGTGTAATCACAATAATAGATATCCTAATTAATGTAAATCTTTACACCTAAGTTTCCATATCTTCTTCTTTTTAAGTCATGAATCATTATGCAAACTATACCCAACAATCTAAATCTTTAAATCATATCTTCTAAAAATCAGATCTTGATTTTATATGCATTTTATCCAAAGTCTCAAATCATATGTAATCTTACAGTGGTTCCTCTTCTTCTTTTATCACAGAATATGCATAGGTCTAAAACTAGTTTATAACATATGCTTATTTTTCTAATTAATTACAGATCTAAATAACATATGTTCATTTCTCTAATTAGTTACAGATCTAGATTACAACGTACACTATGCATACAACATATATAAATTATATGTTTACAGTCAAATTCATGCATCCAATCCCAAGTCATATGTCAATATATTTTATGCCTCAGATCTAAAGTCATATGTTCAATTCAGTCTCATCAAATTTCGCATCATTCATTATTTATCCCAAAATTTGCGTTCATACGTTAATCTCTTATGAGATTAGGCACAGGCTCGTGGTAGCCTGACTATAGAAACAGAAAGGAAGCAGAAAGGGATATAGAACAGTCACAGAAAAACAGATCTGACAGATATACAATCTCAGATTCATATTTAAAAGCATATCAGAATTATAATTAATGTTTATAGCAGAAAATAACTGTACTTGCCTTGATTGGATTAAAGAAAGAACTTTAGTTGTTACAGAATTGTTGCAGAAGCTTTTATCTCAAATTTGAATTTAGGATGATGTTGATTGACTTCTAGTTTTGATTCTAGCAGAGTAGCGACGCCATTTTTATTTTTAATGAGAAGAAGAGAGCAATGGAGGCTAGAGAATTGTGTTAGAGACTTAGGTTTAGGTTAGGGATGTATTTATAGGAGGATAGGGTGATTTAGAGCCTTTAGATCAGTCCAGAAGTCATCAGAATCGCACAGCTCGAATACACATCATCCAGCCACTCAAAAGAAGACACATCACCTCAGAACACTCCAGAATTCGGTGCTGGATTTGTATGGGCGCACTTGGCAGGTGCGCCAGTGTATTTTTGTACTGGCGCACTTCACAAGTGCGCCAGTGTATTCTGGCCTGTTTCCGGTTTTTCTGCCTAACTTCGTTCGTCCATATCTTCTTCATACGGACTCCGATTTACGCAAATTCGGACTCTATTTCGCGTATTTTTCCGAGACGAACACAATGGCACAACCCGTTTCCCTTATTTCTTCTCCCAAAAATTAATTATACCTTGATTTTTAACTCTTATGTTTACAGAAAATACGGGGTGTTACATTTTGACACCCACAGGAGGAGTCGAAAGAGGGTTTGGGCCGCATGGGGATTTCAAATGCATTACCTGGTGAAGGCTAGGGTTTTAACTTAGATTTGGTAGGAAACCTTGTTATGCTTTACTGAATGTGTGAGCACATTGTGAATACCACTGGGATGAATAAAAGGTGGTTTGGGGATACCAATACACTCGAAACTTAGAGGAACATGTTTAGATTATGAGTGGGATAAATGAAAGGGATATTGGGGGTACCAATTATAATAGAATAACACTATGATGGTTAAACAAAAAATTGAGGGGTTCATCGTTAAACAAAGAATGAAATTATATGGTATGTGAAGGATACTCGCATTTCCTTGAATGAGCAGTACATAGTTATCTGAGGGTACAAATATAGGGATATGCGATGGTTTATCAACATCTCATAAATTGGTTCCAATGCCTAGGGAGGATTATTCCACCAAGCAAGGGTGAGTATCAAAATAAAAAAAAATGATAAGGAAAAGTTAGTGTTCAATCAAAGTAGGAAACTAGTATGCAAATGGCTAACTTGTATACATATACATACATACATACATACATGTACATACATACATACATACATACATATATATATGCAAAACTATTAAGGAAGATAGTCAGGGTATTATAACTATTATTGTAATATTATGTTAATCATTGATAATGCAAGAGTACAAATTTGGTTAATATGACGGATACCAGTGAGGGGAAAACCATTCCCCGATGTGGCATGGTCTCATTAGACATCTATTTGAATTGGGTAGAAAAATAACTATTTAGATCAATCTGTTGACTGATTCGAACATTCTGTTTCCCCCTAAACTCTCATGTACTCATACATGTAGGCTAAGGATTTGAGGGTTTTCATGTTTTGCTTCTACGAATAAGCTTCTAAAGGCGTGTGGGAGGCAGTAGTTATTTTAGGAGTCCTTTTCTGTTGTTGGTCATATTTCATATGAATGTAAAGACATGAAAGATAATGCTTATACTTTTGACTATGATTAACTGAAGGAGCATCTTCTTATGTCTCTCTTAGAGACTATAGTTTGTAATATTTATATTTGGCTAAAACCAATTTTTTGCTAAAGGATATGTAATAAATTAATTTTATTAGTGAATGTGTTTTGAATTCTTTCATATTCCTATATTCTATGATGATTTGATTTATTAACATGTTGCTTCGTGTCATCATAATTTTTCACCATAGATGAATGCAACACCTATAGTGCTTATATTTGGACCTTAAGAAATTGGATGTTACCTCTTGGTATCAGAGCATGGGTTTATGCAGCTTAAAAATCTTTTGTTAAAGAAATTATCAAACTAAAACGAAAAAATCATACCAAAATACCATGGTATGGGATAGTGGTACTAGAGGTACCTGTATTTGTATTATATAAGTATATGTATACTCCAAAGTCTTAGAGTTACCCTTCGGTATCGTAAAAAGTACTTCTACAGATAAGTTATCGAGAGAAAGAGTGCAAGGCTGAATCTTGGTGGCAGAACCACTACAATAAATTGTAACATATGACCGGAATTAACTAAGACAAGTACGGCACAAGTTTTTGTAATCCCACTGGTAGAGATGGCAGAACAGTTCTTTGTCCAAATGATGCAAGCCAGAGCTTTTGCTGTCTTTGAAGAAGACAACCCTATGGTGCCAGTTGGAAAAAATTACACCAAGATAAGAAGATACAACACAAGCCTTGGAGGGGAACCTTTTCATAGAACATAAGAGGCTAGCGTAATGGAAACATGACTGCTAATACTCCAGAGGATGAGGTTACTTAGGAAGACTTCTAGGAAAGACTTAGAGCTAGATTTGTGTCGGGAGCTTCCCAGTCTATATTGCTTGGAAATTTTGCTGAGTAAGTTCAGATTGAGATGATAGTGATGGAATATGCTGCTAAATTTGATGATTTTTCATGTTATTCTCGTGGGATAATTAACACTTCCATCCATAGAAATGATAAGTTCATATTAGGGTTAAGACCCAGTATTGTTAGGGCAATGTTGCCATAGCTGATAGACCTATTGACGCTGTTAGGAGATGGCTATTCGCAAGGAGGAGATTGTAACAACCCGCAACTCCGTTCACTCAAGATATTGTCTCCAACTTAGCGATCACATAAGTGTGGGGATTTGTTCCTCAAAAGGCCTTGGCATTAGTAGGAGATGGGCTCTATAATATGTGTACCCACTTCACACAGGCTTCCACAATGTAGGACTTAGGGGTGTTACATTTTCCCCTCCTACAGAGCCCAATGTCCCTATTGGCTCACAAACACCTTAGCCACAATTACGGCTGGGTATTGGTTTTGATACCACTATAACAAACCCGTACCTCCGTTCAAACAAAATATTTTCTCCAACTTAGCCACCGTATAGGTGTGGGGTTTTGTTCCTCAAAAGGCCTCGGCATTAGTAAGAGATGGGCTCTACAATATAAGTACCTACTTTACACATGCTTCCACAATGTAGGACTTAGGGGTGTTACAGAGATCATAGCTGATTGTGAGAAACTCTCTAAGAACCTGAGCTTCCAGGAAAAGAAGAGCAAATTCTTTGAAGTGTAGAAGGCTTGGAAGGGAGGAAAGGACAAGAAGAGCAAAGCCAATGTTGCCTACTTCCAATGTGATAAGAAAGGACATTACATCAATGAATGCAGGTCTGCTGAGTCTAGGAAGGTTGATGTGAAGCGTGGTGTTCGATGCTACAACTGTAACCAGTAGGGGCACTATAAGAATAAGTGTCCAGAGGCAGCAAATGGTAAGGTGTTTGCATTAGAACCTTCGCCGTCTTGACCTACTGTCACGAAGAAAGGAAAATCTATTTTGGAGCGTACACTCTTGATTCATATCAAACCTAATAGAGTATTATTTGATACTGATGCATCATACTCTTTTATTCCTAAGTGTTTGGTAGATAAGTTGTCTTTAGAACCATTATACCTTACTACTTCTTTTAGGGTAGCTAATCCTATACCAGGGCACACAACTCTAAGGATGAGATGCGATAACCTATGATTTTAGTATTTAGGTTACACTTTTTCATGTGATTTTTATGTGTTTGATTTTGAGGTCTTTAGGATCATTTTGGTATGGATTGGTTAGATCATCATGATGTTGGTGTATTCCTCCAAGATAAGGTGATACTGTTTTAAACATCCTAGTTATGATGATCGGATTTTGTAATTGGTGGAAGAGACAAGTCCAAAGTAGTTTGCTTTTTTGGTTGCATTGGATTTGAAGATGAATTAAGGTCAGTTCCTATTGTCAAGTAGTTTGCATATTTTTGGACCTATTGTGGGTCTACCACCATCAAATTTAGAATTGATCTCAGGCCAAGAGATGAATATTAAGTAAACCACCAAGACTAATGATACCTAAAGAGACCTGAGAGCTAAAGATGAAGCCAATGGATTTAATGGAAAAGAGTTCCATCCGTCCAAGCAGTTCCCCATGGGCTGCAGTTGTTGTATTTGTGAAAAACCAAGCAGTTCACCATAGGGTGCAGCTGCTGTATTTGTGAAAAAGGTAGATAGATCTTTGAGGATGCTCATAGATTATTAGAAGCTCAATGAGAAGACGGTGAAGAATAAGTATCCTTTGTCGGGAATCGACGATTTGTTTGATCAATTGAGTGAGGCCGAAGTATTTTCTCAGCTGGACTTAGCTACTAGTTTTCATCAGCTAAGGGTAGTGGAAGAGAGCATCCCTTTTACGACGTTTCAAAGGATATATGGATCTTTTGAATGGATGGTCATGGCTTTCGAGTTGACTATTGCATCTTCTTTCTTTGTGTATTTGATGAAATGAGTTTTCCAAGAGCACTTGGATAGATTGTGTTAGTCTTCAAAAATGATATTTTGGTGTATTCGAGGGATGTAGGGATCATGTGACTCACCTTCAGATTGTAATTGAGACTTTGAGGAAGCACCAGCTGAAGTCTAAGTTTTATAAGTTACATTTCTGGGAGAAAAGGTGAAGTTTCTTTGTTACATGGTTTCAGGTGAAGGGTTGTTCATGGGTTCAGAGAAGGTTAAATCTAGCAACTGTTGGAAGAGGCCAACGAACGTCACCAAGATAAGAAGTTTTCTTGACTTGGAGGGGATTGTCGAAGATTTATCAAGGATTTCTCTTGATTGGTGGCATCTCTTATTAAGCTGACAAGGAAGGATGTTAAGTTTGTTTGGTCTAATAAGTGTAAAGAAGCATTTTAGGAACTGAAGCAATTATGATGAATGCTGCTATATTGGTAGTACCATATGGTTATCAGAACTTGGTGGTATATCTTGATATTTGTAGAATTGGGCTAGGAGCTATTCTTATGTAGAAAGGAAAGGTTATAGCTTATGGTTCTAGACTGCTTCATCCACATGATGTTAGATACCCAACTCATGATCTTGAGTTAGCTGATGTTGTCTTCTCCCCGAAGATCTGGAGACACTACTTGTTGGGAGAGAGATCTGAGCTATTCATGGGTCATATGTCCTTGAAATACTTATTCTCGTAGAAGGAGTTGAATACGAAGTAACAGAGATGGCTTGAATTTCTAAGAACTTATGATTTTCGAATCGAGTATACACCGAAAAGGGAATAAGGTTGTTAATGCCTTTAATAGAAAATATCATGATTTAGTGCTTATTATGTTGGTCGAATGGAAAGGTCTAGAATCTTTGACTACATGTGATGTGTAGATCAGGTCGACAGCAAGCTCGAATGTAAGCACAGTGACATTTTCATGTTTGGAGGTTTAACCAGTTTTGATCAAGAGAATCGTTTCGAAGCAATAAAAGGATCTAGTAGTGGCTAGAAGGATCAAAAGACAATGGGACGGAATATAGATTGATGACCTAAAAGATTCCAATCTTGACCATAATGGATGGTTGAGAAAAAAAGAAATGTTATACGTCCTAGATGTTGGTGATCTAAGGAAGGAAATCATTAGGGTGTGACATCGCTCTAATTCACCATTCATCCTAGAGGTACCAACATGTACAAGGATATAAAGAGAAGTTTCTTTTGGGAAGGATTGCCGAGAGATGTTAGTTTATGGGTGAAATAGTGTGAGAACTGCTAATAAGAGAAATCTGAGCATCAAAAGTCTAACGATTTTCTTCAACCATTGGATATTCTAGTATGAAAGTCGGATTTTATATCCATGGATTTCATCGGCGATCTGCCAAGATCCAGAAGATAGAATGAGAGTATATGGGTCATCATGGATTAGCTGAATAAATATGCTTGCTCTTTCCCAGTAAAGAAAACCAGGATGGATCTTGTATTGGCTAAGTTGTTTGTGAAGAACATAGGTAAATTTCATGGAATTCCTATTATTATTGTAAGTGATAGAGATCCATTGTTTACTAGCAAGTTATGGAAGAATTTGCAGAGTGCTTTGGGAACCAAGCTCAATATAAGTACCTCTTACCGCCCACAAACAGATGGGCGAACAGAATGAGTGAACAAGGTACTTGAAGACTTGTTAAAAGCATGTTTACTAAAATTCAATGGCTCATGGGAAGACCATTTGCATTTCGTTGAGTCCTTTATAACAATAGCATTCAGACTACTACATAAATGGCTGGAAATCCATGTAAGTCACCATCTTGTTGGTTAGAGACTGGAGACATATTAGTTCTGGTCCAGAATTGGTGCAGGAAGCTGCATAAAATTTTAAGTTGATCCAAGGTCAGAAGAATGAAGCTCAATCGAGGTAGATGAGTTATGCTGATAAAAGGTGTAAGTATATCGAGTTCCCTTTTAAAGACTGAGTTTTTGTCAAAGTATCACCAATGAGAGGTGCGGTTCATTTTGGAAGTTAGGGAACATAACGTTGAGCGTTGTTAGACTGTTCGCTCTCTTGGAAAGGACTGGGAAACTTGTGTATCGGGTAAAGTTACTAATAGTTTGGCAGGCATTTGTAATGTGTTCCATATCTTACATCTACAAAAGTGTGTGTGATCCAGATGTTGGCATTGGTCCAAGGGTATTGGAAGAATTGTTGGTAAAACTAAACTTGACGTTTGTGTGACAACTCTTTCCAATTGTGGCAAGAGATGAAAGAAGCTCAGGAACAAGATGGTCAAACTAGTGAAAGTAGATTCAGCGACAAAGCTAAGGACTGTATTTGGGAAACAGAAGAAAGGATGAGGGATACTTTTCCTAATCTACTTAGTGGTAAGTTCTATGTTGTTTTATAGACATAGTAACTTACATTATAGTTAACATTGCTTGTTGCTTTTTATGGTTGTTTTATCCTTGATGGAATTTTGAGGACGAAATGCTTTTAAAGAGGGAAAAAAGGTAACATCAATCATTTTTGGTAAACATTATTTGGTATTTTTAATTAGATAAGAATAATGTAATCAGATACTTAGTTGAGATTATTACATACAGATAAGTAATATGTTGCCCTTAGGAACTAATTAAATTGAACTAAGCATCAATAAGATTATATGAGGGGCAAAGTGCGAAACACCGGACCTCATATAATAACCTTTCTGACATATTTACCGTCATTATTTTCAGTCTCAAAAAACCTAAAAAAACACTCTAAGAGGCCAACCATTAATTATCTCAGTAAAAGATAAAGCTTAGGAAGATTAAAGATTTAGGATTTACAATATAAAAATCTAATCTCAACACTAATTACGATGAATAAGAATTTGAACCCATTATTTATTCAATTATGGGGAATATCCAAATAGATTTGCGATTTACATAATTATTTTCGTGTTTATATGAATTCTTATGTTTTTTTGAGTAAAGGAATTCTAGAGTAGCTTAAATGTGCTTGATTATGCATGAAAAGGAGTAGGTTTTAGGGTTAAAACTATAATTAAGCATCTACAATTGGTTCAAAACATTTTTACGATGTTTACAAGATGTTTTAGGAGATGAGCTTTCAATCTCATAATTTTCTAAGCTTGTATGAATTTCTACGAATTTTCTAAATATGTACAGGCTATAAGTCGCCATCCACAAAGTTCAATTAGTCAATATAATAATAATTAAATGTTCAAACTTTTTCGTTATTAATTAAATCTCAAAATTATATAATAGAGCTCATTATATTATATAATTACAAGAAAATTGCGAGAAAATTTAATTAAGGAGTTTAATTTATTATTTTAGACTTCATATTTCTGTGAAGGATAAAGGAAGATATAATCATAAATTTATGATTTTTTGATATTTTTCCTACACATGGATTAATTGATATGACTTTTATAAGTTGGCTAGACTTAGAGGGTAATTAACATTAACTAAGGTACTAATGCTATTAATGAATAATTTCTAGTTTCATACGTTTTAAGAGATCGAAAAACTTTCTTAGGATCAATATCCATTTGTATAAACCAATACGATTTCAAGAATTGTGTTAAAGATTGTGAATAACATATTTATAAAAGGAAATAATCGGTTTATTATGTATTTATGTAACACCCCATGTATTCTATAACTGTGAAAGTCATAAATTAAAGTATAATTAGTTTCAAATCAAAGAATTAAGGGAAACGGGATACGCCATTGCGTTCGTCTCAGAATTCTGCTTGAGATAGAGTCTGAGTTTGCGTAAAACGGATATCGTATGAAGAAGTTATGGACAAACGAAGTTGGGCGAAAAACCGGAAAAGGGTCAGAATGCACTGGCGCACTTGGGAAGTGCGCCAGAACAAAAATGCACTGGCGCACTTGTGAAGTGCGCCAGTACATTTTTGACCTGGCGCACCTGCCAAGTGCGCCCAGGTCAAAAATGACCTGCTGGCCAGGTCTGGTCTAGTCCTGGCTGGCCAGGTCTGTGTTTGGCCGATTTTCAGAAGTTTGCTTTGTCATTAGGGCTAGGTGGCAGGCCCTAATTGGTCTCTCTTTCGAATGAATGGCTACGATCAATCCAAGCAACATCAATGGTCCTAATCAGTTCATAAACCCTATAAAAATGACCCTAGACTCACCCTAATCTATTCATTCAAAAATAAGAACAAAGCCGTCATGTTGCTGAGGAACGACTAGGAGTAGCCGCCAATTGGAGAGAGGATTAGGAGGCAAATTCTAAAGCATAAAGCAACCTAAACAAATCAAATCAACAAGGAATCGCATCTCCAAATCCCTAAATTGGAGAATTCGCCACATAATTGTAAGTAGAGTATTATTTTGGTATGAACAAATAATTGTGTTGGTTTGTATACTTGATTTGTGGCGATAAAGTAATTCATATTTGTGCGTTACTATGATTCTTATCGATTTGGAGTATTGTATACGTTTGGATATTCTCGAATTATGTTATTCAATTATGAAAAACTACATGCGGTAGTTTTATGCAAGTATACGTTTGGAATATTCGCAAATTATGTAATCTATGTTGAAGCTACATGTATGTAGTTGATTAATTGAAATTCATGCAAGTTTGGGGTTTTGCTACTACGCCATCATAATGTGTATTTTTATACAAACATCATTTTTGTGAAGTAATTGGAATAAGTTTGGGTTGTCATAGTCCATATGAAATTATGTTGAAAATTTGGCATCATGATCTATGTATTAAGTCATGCTTTTGTACTAGAAAACCTATTTGCAAACTTATGAATATGACTAGGCTATGATTGATATTTTGCATAATTGAAATCCATGTTAGGTCTATATTGTTAACAAGAATTGTATGATGACATATGTGGTACATAGCTAGGTTAGATTCAAAAATCCCTTTTGCAAGTTTGCATGACTAAAGTAAAAATCATGATTTCATGTTAGAAATATTTATGCCATGTGAATAGATTTAAAATCATGATTAAGTTGAACTATACTTTTGTGTTAGTAACAAAAGTAAACACCTTTGTAAACATGTAGTAATCTTATGAACATGATTTGCTTATGTTTGACATTATGCCTGAATAAAAATATAGGTTTATGTTGTAGTTAAGCCTATGTGTCAATAATGATATTCGTATCTCAACTACAAGTTTACATGCTTTGATTCATGTCCCTTATGCTTTATGACCAAAGTATACATTACTACTATGCAAGTACACCAGTTTCTATTTTGCAATTCCAGCGTTATGTTGCAAGTTCATGCGTTCACATTCCCCTTTTTGTGTATGTACTCACGCTTTAAGCCTCCCCTTTTCCTCATGGCTAAGTTGGGCTTAAAAAGGCTAAGCCCAACATATATATAATAAACGGACGTGTTAAACGGGGGAAAATAACGTTGGGTTAAATTAATTAATAAATGAAAATACAAAGTAGAAGGGCCCAAATTCAAGTATGGGTTGGGCCCATGATTGGTGTAACCTTTACACCATTAACTTAATAATGGGCCGCAAATATTTACATATAAGAAAATAAAGAAGAAAGACAAAATATGTAAATGTAGAACATACGATGTGTTTAACCCGAGGTTGGATTGAGTTGTGATGTAAACCTGCCCGGAACCGCCCGGCTGTCCAGTAGTCACAACAATACCTATCCAATGTGGGAGGTTAAACATGGAGCCCAATAAGGACCCGAGGTTAGACTGAGTTGTGGCGTAAGACTGCCCGGAACCAACCGGCAACAGGCAGCCACAACAATACCTGTCTAATGTGAGAGGTCAAGGCTTTAATAAGACAATTAAGGCTGAGTCAGGATTGTTAGGATTAAGTAAACTAAAGACTTAATAAAATGGAACATGCTAAACTAAACGGACTGGTGGGGGTTAGGTTAGAAAACACTTAACCAACTTAGCATGTTGGCTAGAGATAGAAAACCTAGTAACGGGGGACCGTTTTCAGCAGTAACCCTAGAAGGTGTATCAGGATACCCTGAAACTAGGCAGGGTGGGGCACGATTACTGGGCTGATTGTAAGAGGTCAAATCGACGGCGGTGGTGTAGCAGTGTAGGTTCTAACGGGGTGCGGGCGTGCACACACTCCGGCGCAGAAAAATAAGGCACTGGACACCAGTAGCATACCTGTGCATTCTAGGATTGTGTCGGGCCGCCACCATGGGACTTGATACACCCCATGGTGGGACCAGCATAGGTAACTACAACATCGGGGGCCGTAAGACACATGTAACTATGCGAGTAGGAGCCGATCATCATAGGATGGATCACATCACCCTAATTATGGGGTGCCGGTTGGAAACTAGTTTATATGGGTTCAGAGATTAACATGGGGTACGATAGTATATTCGACCCTAGACAACTTAACCAAGTTTATAGTGCTTTCCCACTTCTTGTTTATACTTATCATACCCAGTTCTTTATTCATAGACAGAATAGTACTAGACTTACTCAGGCTTTATGTCTGACTCTACTTTTCTTTCGTCTTCTTTTCTTCCGTTTCCCCCCCCCCCCCAGGTCCACAGGGAGGGAACACTGCAGCTTGACCAGCCTTAACATCCAGCTTGAAGAAGAGAAATGTATTGCTTGGACCTTTTCGTTTTGAACTATGGCTTTTGGACAACCACTATGGGGCTTTTGCAGTTTATCTATGTTTTATTTATGCTTCTTTAAATAATGTAATCAAGACAGATTATGAAAGTGTTATGTTATGTTTTTGGAAAAGATGTAAGACAATTATGGTGATGTTGTTGTAGCACGTATTTGCTTTTATGAAATAAAAGCTGTTGATTTTCCGCTGTTTACAAATATGTGTTCTTATATCTGTCTTGTATATCTGTGACTTATACTTATAAACCTCCACCAAAATTAGGGCATTCCCTTTGAGAGTGACCCTAACGGAGGTGGGGTGTTTCACTTGGTATCAGAGCATAGGTTTACCAGATAAGATAAAAAGTTCTAAAAAAAAAAAAAAAAAATTCAAAAAGGAAATTTAAAGAAGCATTTTTAAAAGAAAGATATTATTTTATTTTAAAAAGGCAAAGTCCCCCCAAAGCCATAGGTATTATCTCTTATCCTTCGTTTTGAATCTATCCTTTTTGTTTCAGCATGTCCGAAGAACTTAACTTGCCTGAAGGGGTGCCAATACCTGGTTGGTTTAGACAGTTCTTAGAAGCAAGGGCCACTCAGCCAGGTCCTACCGTTCCTCCTCCCCCAGCTGCAGCGGCACCTTTTCCTCCACCTCCTCCTCGGGGAAACACGTTTGCTAAGATATGTAAAGATTTTAAAGTTATGGGAGGAAAGGATTTCCATGGAACTGAGTCCTTCGTAGCAGCTAGGAATTGGCTGAAAGAAACTGAGGACCTATTCATCATCTTTGAGGCAGAGGATAGACAAAAAGTACAATTGGCAGTATGGCTATTGAAGGGCGAGGCTTCCTACTGGTGGGAAGTCACTAATGCTGAAAGACCAGTGGAGACATGGGAGGACTTTAGGGCAAGATTTGAGACTAAATTTCTCTCAGATGCGGAAAGAAGTTTGCAGTTGGAAAAGTTCTTATTCCTTAAGCAAGGGGACAAGACGGTCAGAGAGTATGTGAATCAGTTCGATGAGCTGGCTAGGTTTGGGCTTGACCTAGTCAACACCCCGCACAAGAAGGCTCTCCGTTTCGTCAAAGGGTTGAATGAGCCATTACACAGTTTGGCCATGACCCATATACCCATGGGAGCCACGTATGAAAGATTGGTCCAAATGGCATTGCTGAATGAAGAGGATAAGGGCAAGAAGGAGAAAAAGGCAGAAAGCTCTCAAGGGAAGAAAGAGGGTTTGCAGCCTAAGAAGACAGACTTTAAGAAGGGCGGGAAAGGCAACAAAGAGAAGAGGAAATGCAATTTCTGTGGCAAAGTGGGGCACTTAGTAAAGGACTGCCGGAAAAAGAAGGCCAAGGAGAATGGTGGGTGCTTTTCTTGCGGTGAGACAGGCCACAGGGCTAAGGACTGCCCAAAGAAACGAGGACAGGGGCAGAGGGCTGGATCCACCCCAGGGGCACAAGTTCATGTGCTAGAAGCGCCACCTTTGCAACAACGAGGTATAAATACTTCTGTAGAAAGTGTAGTTTATCTTTATGATCACCCCGTTCGCACTTTATTTGATTCTGGCGCATCACACTCCTTTATCTCGTCTGCTTTAGTAGAATCTCTGCACCTAAAAACTAGTATGGTAGAGGACCCCTTAATTGTTTCAAACCCAATTGGGTGCCCAGCTCATTTGTCTATGATCTGTTTGGGATTGAAAATTTCTATTCTAAGCGTAGAATTTCAATGTAGTGCCTTTGTTTTGGGCTTTTCGGGGTATGGTTTGATTTTGGGTATGGATTGGTTATCCAGTAATGGGGCCATCCTTGATTGTGAGAAAAGGGTTGTTAGGCTCCTAACCCAGCTCGGTAATACTTTGGAAATTTCTTGTAATCCCTCATACGCGGTTATGCTTAGTTACCTTGAATCGCTAGATGCCTCTGTTGAAAATTTGCAATCAGTTAGAGTGGTCCGGGAATATCCGGATGTCTTCGAAGAGGTGAAGGGCTTGCCTCCGAAGCGGGAAATAGACTTCCGCATATATCTTGTGGATAATGCAAAGCCCGTTGCGTTACCCGTTAGACACATGGCTCCACGAGAAAGGAAAGAGCTCAGTAAACAGATTAAAGAGCTTCTAGAAAAGGGGTTCATTAGGAGGAGCATTTCAGAATGGGGCGCTCCAGTGGTGTTCGCTACAAAGGCGGATGGTTCACTCCGTTTATGTGTTGACTATAGCGAGCTCAACAAGCTAACGAAAAAGAATAGGCACCCTCTCCCTAGAATTGACGATTTGTTTGACCAGCTTGTAGGAGCTTCTGTTTTCTCCCAACTCGATTTAGCAACCGGTTTTCACCAGCTAAGGGTGGCTGAAGATAGCACCGATAAAACGGCGTTCAGAACCCCAGACGGCTTCTTTGAATGGCTTGTCATGCCTTTCGGCTTGACAAATGCACCTGCTTACTTCGTGGACCTGATGAGTAGGGTATTTAGAGATTTTCTCAACAAATTCGTAGTGGTCTTCGTAGATGATATCCTTATCTTCTCAAAGAGTGAAGAGGAACATGCTCAGCACTTAAGGGCAATCATGGAAACTTTGCGAGTCCATCAACTAAAAGCCAAATTCTCCAAATGCCACTTTTGGAGGGAAGAGGTGAGGTTCCTTGGGCACATAGTATCCAAACAAGGGTTAGCAGTGGACCCTGCTAAGGTAGTGGCAGTACAGGACTGGAAGACACCAAGGAATGCAACTGAGGTCCGAAGCTTTCTAGGACTAGCAGGTTTCTATCGAAAGTTCATAAGGGATTTTGCGAAAATCTCAGCTCCGGTCACGAAATTAACCAAGAAGAATCTAGTGTTTAATTGGGACTTGGATTGCGAGTTTGCTTTCCAACGACTGAAAAGGGCTCTCACAACAGCCCCAGTTTTGACGCTGCCAGATGGGAGCAAGATGTTCACTGTTTACACGGATGCATGTGGGACAGGGGTAGGCGCCGTCTTAATGCAAGAAGGAAGGGTAGTAGCTTATGGCGGGAGGCAATTGAAAGTGCACGAAAAGAACTACCCAACCCACGATCTTGAGTTAGCCGCCATCGTCTTTGCACTCAAGTCTTGGCGACACTATCTCCTAGGTGAGAGGTTCGAACTTTACACTGACCATAAATCGTTGAAATATCTTTTCTCGCAGAAAGATCTTAACTTGAGGCAACAGAGATGGATGGAGTTTCTTGCCTCGTACGATTTCGAAATCTCCTACATTCCGGGCAAAGGCAACGTAGTGGCAGACGCGTTGAGCCGAAAGAAATTGACCCTAAGCCCGTTGTTTGTTGAAAGACAAAGCCCAGAGTTTATAGCCAGCTTCGACTTTAGGCCTTCCTCCGATTTCGTACCAGGCTTGCTAGTATCTCTCGAAGTGCGCCCAACTTTAATGGATTTAGTAGGGACAGCACAACGCGAAGACCCTCAGCTTGTGGAAACAATTGATAGGCTAATTAGGGGTGAGACTTCAAGTCACCTCAACAGATACTCCATCGACGATAAGGGTTTGCTAAGGCGAGACGGAAGACTATGCGTCCCACAGACAAAAGATTTAATAAAGAAGGTTCTCGAGGAAGCACATCACTCCAAGATGACGATACACCCAGGCGGAGATAAAATGTACAAAGATATAAAAAGGACTTTCTTCTGGAACGGCATGAAAAAAAGACGTGGCAGAATTCGTTTCTAAGTGCATGGTGTGCCAACAGGTTAAGGCGGAGCAGAAAAAGCCTGGCGGACTGCTACATCCTCTGGAGGTCCCGCAGTGGAAGTGGGATAGCATCTCAATGGACTTCATCGATGGGCTGCCTAGGTCTAAGAGAGGCAACACTAGCATTTGGGTAATAGTGGATAGGCTTACTAAAAGCGCCCACTTTTTACCTGTCAAAAGTAAAAGAACTGCCTCATCCCTAGCATCACTTTACCTCAAGGAAATCGTTCGACTCCATGGAATACCATCTAGCATTGTTAGTGACCGAGACCCCATCTTCACCAGTGAGTTTTGGCGGAGACTGCAAGAAGCAGTAGGAACGCAGTTATGCTTGAGCACAGCCTATCATCCCCAAACCGACGGCCAAACAGAGAGAGTGAACAGAGTTTTGGAAGACCTTCTAAGACTATGCGTCCTTGACTTCGGAGGGACATAGGAAGACCACCTTCCTTTGGTGGAATTTGCCTACAACAACAGCTATCAAGCAACCATCGGAATGGCGCCCTTCGAAGCTTTATATGGAATACCGTGCCGATCGCCCACTTGTTGGTGGGTGTCTACTGATAAGCTCATACTTGGACCAGATATGATCCGAGAGACTTCAGAGAAAGTAGACTTAATACGAAGAAGGATGAAGACGGCCCAAGACAGACAAAAGTCCTACGCCGACAAGAGGAGAACCGACCTTGAATTTGAGGTTGGAGACAGAGTTTTTATCAAGGTATCTCCGCTAAGGAACGTTGTTCGTTTTGGAACCACAGGAAAGCTAGCGCCAAGGTTCGTAGGGCCATTCCCTATCATCGAGAAAATTGGGAAAATGGCCTATAGATTAGAGCTACCCGAGAAATTGGCTGGAGTCCACAACGTTTTTCACGTTTCGCATCTCCGAAAATGTCTACATAAGTCAGCTGAGGTGGTAGAGCCAAATATCCTCGAAGAGGCCGAAGTGGAATGCGAAGCAACCATAAGAAAAGTTCCAACCCGCATATTAGGAACGGAAGTGAAGAAGCTACGCAACCGCGAAGTCAAGCTCGTCAAAGTTCAGTGGAGCGACGCCGAGGGAGACGCAACTTGGGAAACTGAAGCTAGAATACGCACTGCCTACCCTTTTCTGTTCGAGGGTACATCCTTGATCTTTCCTTTTCCTTAAGTTGCGCTTTTATCTATCTTTTTAGGTATATTTCCTCGACCTTATCTTTTAGGTAGAAACCCTTTGTATGGAAACATGTAATTGAAACATGTTATGGATGATGGTTGCAAGTGGTTGCAAGTGATTGCTAGTGGTTGCTCGTGGTTGCATATACACACACAATCTAGGTTTTAGATCGGCTCAGTCACTTCATATTGCATATGCATATATGTTTGCATTCGTATGTGGTTGAACTTTAATGTGTTGTCATGTGGATGTTGCATTTGTAATGAATGATTGTGCACTCATGTAGAATCATGAATAGGAAAATTTGCATACATAATGGATTCATGGCACTTACATAATTCGCATTAAGGAGGTCAACTGAATCAGTAGACCGCCTGATTTTGCATTAGATAAGTTCATGTACACACACACTTCGCATATGATCATGAAGCATTAGAAGTCTTTTAAGGACAATGGATGCTCGTGTTTGATGTATAAGTAGATGGATGATTGGATGTTAGGATATACATTCCTCCTAACTTGAAGATTTCGGGGACGAAATCCTTTTAAGTGGGGGAGAATGTAACACCCCGTGTATTCTATAACTGTGAAAGTCATAAATTAAAGTATAATTAATTTCAAATCAAAGAATTAAGGGAAACGGGATACGCCATTGCGTTCGTCTCAGAATTCTGCTTGAGATAGAGTCTGAGTTTGCGTAAAACGGATATCGTATGAAGAAGTTATGGACGAACGAAGTTGGGCGAAAAACCGGAAAAGGGTCAGAATGCACTGGCGCACTTGGGAAGTGCGCCAGAACAAAAATGCACTGGCGCACTTGTGAAGTGCACCAGTACATTTTTGACCTGGCGCACCTGCCAAGTGCGCCCAGGTCAAAAATGACTTGCTGGCCAGGTCTGGTCTAGTCCTGGCTGGCCAGGTCTGTGTTTGGCCGATTTTCAGAAGCTTGCTTTGTCATTAGGGCAGGTGGCAGGCCCTAATTGGTCTCTCTTTCGAATGAATGGCTACGATCAATCCAACCAACATCAATGGTCCTAATCAGTTCATAAACCCTATAAAAATGACCCTAGACTCACCCTAATCTATTCATTCAAAAATAAGAACAAAGCCGTCATGTTGCTGAGGAACGACTAGGAGTAGCCGCCAATTGGAGAGAGGATTAGGAGGCAAATTCTAAAGCATAAAGCAACCTAAACAAATCAAATCAACAAGGAATCGCATCTCCAAATCCCTAAATTGGAGAATTCGCCACACAATTGTAAGTAGAGTATTATTTTGGTATGAACAAATAATTGTGTTGGTTTGTATACTTGATTTGTGGCGATAAAGTAATTCATATTTGTGCGTTACTATGATTCTTATCGATTTGGAGTATTGTATACGTTTGGATATTCTCGAATTATGTTATTCAATTATGAAAAACTACATGCGGTAGTTTTATGCAAGTATACGTTTGGAATATTCGCAAATTATGTAATCTATGTTGAAGCTACATGTATGTAGTTGATTAATTGAAATTCATGCAAGTTTGGGGTTTTGCTACTGCGCCATCATAATGTGTATTTTTATACAAACATCATTTTTGTGAAGTAATTGGAATAAGTTTGGGTTGTCATAGTCCATATGAAATTATGTTGAAAAATTGGCATCATGATCTATGTATTAAGTCATGCTTTTGTACTAGAAAACCTATTTGCAAACTTATGAATATGACTAGGCTATGATTGATATTTTGCATAATTGAAATCCATGTTAGGTCTATATTGTTAACAAGAATTGTATGATGACATATGTGGTACATAGCTAGGTTAGATTCAAAAATCCCTTTTGCAAGTTTGCATGACTAAAGTAAAAATCATGATTTCATGTTAGAAATATTTATGCCATGTGAATAGATTTAAAATCATGATTAAGTTGAACTATACTTTTGTGTTAGTAACAAAAGTAAACACCTTTGTAAACATGTAGTAATCTTATGAACATGATTTGCTTATGTTTGACATTATGCCTGAATAAAAATATAGGTTTATGTTGTAGTTAAGCCTATGTGTCAATAATGATATTCGTATCTCAACTACAAGTTTACATGCTTTGATTCATGTCCCTTATGCTTTATGACCAAAGTATACATTACTACTATGCAAGTACACCAGTTTTTATTTTGCAATTCCAACGTTATGTTGCAAGTTCATGCATTCACATTCCCCTTTTTGTGTATGTACTCACGCTTTAAGCCTCCCCTTTTCCTCATGGCTAAGTTGGGCTTAAAAAGGCTAAGCCCAACATATATATAATAAACGGACGTGTTAAACGGGGGAAAATAACGTTGGGTTAAATTAATTAATAAATGAAAATACAAAGTAGAAGGGCCCAAATTCAAGTATGGGTTGGGCCCATGATTGGTGTAACCTTTACACCATTAACTTAATAATGGGCCGCAAATATTTACATATAAGAAAATAAAGAAGAAAGACAAAATATGTAAATGTAGAACATACGATGTGTTTAACCCGAGGTTGGATTGAGTTGTGATGTAAACCTGCCCGGAACCGCCCGGCTGTCCAGTAGTCACAACAATACCTATCCAATGTGGGAGGTTAAACATGGAGCCCAATAAGGACCCGAGGTTAGACTGAGTTGTGGCGTAAGACTGCCCGGAACCAACCGGCAACAGGCAGCCACAACAATACCTGTCTAATGTGAGAGGTCAAGGCTTTAATAAGACAATTAAGGCTGAGTCAGGATTGTTAGGATTAAGTGAACTAAAGACTTAATAAAAATGGAACATGCTAAACTAAACGGACTGGTGGGGGTTAGGTTAGAAAACACTTAACCAACTTAGCATGTTGGCTAGAGATAGAAAACCTAGTAACGGGGGACCCTTTTCAGCAGTAACCCTAGAAGGTGTATCAGGATACCCTGAAACTAGGCAGGGTGGGGCACGATTATTGGGCTGATTGTAAGAGGTCAAATCGACGGCGGTGGTGTAGCAGTGTAGGTTCTAAAGGGGTGCGGGCGTGCACACACTCCGGCGCAGAAAAATAAGGCACTGGACACCAGTAGCATACCTGTGCATTCTAGGATTGTGTCGGGCCGCCACCATGGGACTTGATACACCCCATGGTGGGACCAGCATAGGTAACTACAACATCGGGGGCCGTAAGACACATGTAACTATGCGAGTAGGAGCCGATCATCATAGGATGGATCACATCACCCTGATTATGGGGTGCCGGTTGGAAACTAGTTTATATGGGTTCAGAGATTAACATGGGGTACGATAGTATATTCGACCCTAGACAACTTAACCAAGTTTATAGTGCTTTCCCACTTCTTGTTTATACTTATCATACCCAGTTCTTTATTCATAGACAGAATAGTACTAGACTTACTCAGGCTTTATGTTTGACTCTACTTTTCTTTCGTCTTCTTTTCTTCCGTTCCCCCCCCCCCAGGTCCACAGGGAGGGAACACTGCAGCTTGACCAGCCTTAACATCCAGCTTGAAGAAGAGAAATGTATTGCTTGGACCTTTTCGTTTTGAACTATGGCTTTTGGACAACCACTATGGGGCTTTTGCAGTTTATCTATGTTTTATTTATGCTTCTTTAAATAATGTAATCAAGACAGATTATGAAAGTGTTATGTTATGTTTTTGGAAAAGATGTAAGACAATTATGGTGATGTTGTTGTAGCACGTATTTGCTTTTATGAAATAAAAGCTGTTGATTTTCCGCTGTTTACAAATATGTGTTCTTATATCTGTCTTGTATATCTGTGACTTATACTTATAAACCTCCACCAAAATTAGGGCATTCCCTTTGAGAGTGACCCTAACGGAGGTGGGGTGTTTCAATTTATTTTCATTATCTACGCCCTATAAATTGAAAGCATCTTTCACACTGTAACAACCCGGAATTTCTGAACCAATTAAAATTTTTTATTTTAGCTTTTTTACGGGAATTCGAATATTTAAAATGATTTATTTTAAATAATAACAACAAAAAACTTATTTAAATTGAGGTTAGTATTAATAAATTTATTTTATTTATAAAATGAGTTTGAAATGGCGTGGTAGTTTGAAAATTCGATTCCTAATTTCAATTGAGTGTACATAATTCAAAATAAATCGGATTTCAGTAAAGCCAGAAATATTTGAATCTTTTTAATAATATCTTTCTAACGAAGTTAATAAACTAAGATTTCATAATATAAATTGAAAGTTATGTCCAGTTTAAAATTTAAAATAGTCGCTATGGAATTTATATATATTTTAATATAATGCCCTTAAAAATAGCCATTTTGCAAACGACCTCCATTTTCGACGAAACCACTTTTGTTGGATCCAGAATGTCAAATTATTGTTAGGTTTCAAATTTCATAATTTTTGGATGTAATATGCGAGCGTGATAAACTTAAATGTGTTTGGACAGTTTTAGTTTGAATTGGATCGATCAGAAAATGACCATTTTTCAAACAGTCTCCAAATTCGACGAAATTAGTTTTGTTGGGACTGTATCATCAAAACATAGCTAGATTAATTTTTCTAGAACTTTTAGAGTCAATATGTGGCCCCGGTAAATTAAAATGTATGTTTAAATTCAATATATATTGATTTATATTTTTAATTTAAATGAAAACTAATCAAAACGAAAGAGTTGGCTTATAAAATATATCCCATTATGTTCAGAATGAGGGTATTTAGCTAAGGGCGACAGTCGTTGGGTTTGGTTTGGAGTTAGTATCTGTTAGACCAAAAAGTGGTTCTAACACCCATACTAGCAGTAATCCTGATGAAATGAAATCAAAAAGTAAAAGAAAAACACATGATTTATAGTGGTTCGGCGTTAAAGAGCCTACGTCCACTTTCTACTCTTTGGATTGATGATCTAAATACAAATACAATAGTAATTCTCACTCAATTTCACTTATACAATGCATAACTTCACTCAATATTTATGGTTTCTCACTTTAAATTGTAGAAATGATCTGAATATAGTGACGAAATTCTGTTAACAAGGGAGTTTGAGCTCTGAATTTGCCAAAAGATTCTTTCAAATGACCCTTAATGGTCTATTTATAGGTGAAAAATGTCTTTGAAATGGCTCCGGTGCGGATGCATGTGGCAACCATCCCTTAAGAATCGAGTTCGGACCCTTGATGGTCTGTCGACTAGTTTCTGAATTTAAATCGATAAATAGTCACTTCCATTCGTTTGAAGGGTAGTGTTGCTTCGTAAAGTCACATCTCTTGTTGTCTATATACACACAATAGAATGCACAAATTGCTTCCGTTGTTTAAAATAACTTTGATAACTTTGCTTGATGTCTAGGATCTCCTCCAAGTAAACTTTAATGATGCACATTTATTTGATTGCTACTTCTTTCGAGTTGAACTTGTCTGTTTGGTTGAGCCTCGGATGTTGCATGCCCATCCGATCCGATCCGGTCATAACTGAGCTGCGTCATAAGGCTGTAATAATGTGGGCTTTTCGTTCAATGGATTGACTTAGGTATTGGGGGCCCACGAGAGAGACAAAAAGCCCCCTTGCTTTGTATATATTTGCATGGATTTTCTTTTCTCTCTTCATTTCATTCCGCCGTCATTTTCAGACTCACACAAGCCCTAACCCTAGCTTCTGACTTGCGTAGGAACTCTCCCATTTTCTCAAAATAAGCTCATAGGTAGAGCTTTAATTTGTAATTAATTATACTTTAATTGATTTTAATCTCAAATTCAGGAGTAATTGGAGTGATTTCGCCTGTTGTCGTATCAGTTTCAATGTTGAGCCTTCCATCCCCTCGCCACCGTTGTTGATGGTTTCGTCGCTACATCGAGATGGTTTTGGAGGAGGTCAATGCTAGCGTTGGGCATACTGATGTGCAGGTGTTCGATCACGAGTGGGTTTCTGAGAGGAAAAGATTATATGGCACTGAAGAAGCAGGAAGGAAGAAGAAAGGAACGGGATCGGCTCTTGGTAGAATGGGAAATCCAGGAGGAGTTGGGTTTTGGCTAGAAGCGTCAGTTCTGATCGGGGAGGAAGATAGTGATTGTGGAGGACAGTTAGATTGAATGGATAAGTTTTGGAGTGTTGACGTTTTCTAGTTCAGTTCATGGTACTGGTCTCCGATCCGAACCATTGCTTAAGGGCATTTGAACCGATCCGACTGTAATACATGCACCAGACCCTATCTGCTTGTGTCATGCACACCCGATCCGATCGCAATCAACGTACATACCCGAATCGATTTACACTTAGAATAACAATTGGACCAATTTGCCTCCGCTTATACATATACGATGCGATCCGCATAAACGAAGGGCTTGGACCAATCTGTTCGTGTCTTGAACAATTGTACCGATATTAGTTGTGGCCTATGACTCTTATGAACAGTTAGGATAGAGCCTTATACACTGGACTTTTTGGATTATCAACAAATACATAACTGCTTAACTCCTCTTTGCATTGTATTCTCATATGCTTGCTTTGTATTGTTGTGTAGACACTTGCACGTTTTAGCTCACACACATGTACGGGGGACATGGGCAACTTTACTCTAATCCTTGCTATTATTTCTTCAATAGTACATCAGGCATGACCGAGAGACGTTCGTCTAGATTAGCACAAAGAAGAGAAGGCATGGGAACATCTGAAAATCCCATCATTGAAGGTGTCACTACGCCATAAATGGCCTATGGAAACCCCAGAGAAATGACACAGTAGGTGTCAAAAAGTGTTGTTGTAGGGAAAAAATGATCTACGGCAACACTTTTTTGGGGTTTCCTTTTTCCGTGTTGCCTTAGAGTCAAAGGCAACACATTTGTGACCCTAAGGCAATAACAGCACTGGTGTTGCCGCAAGTACTAAATTTACAAAAATGTGGGACCCACTAAAATCTGTAACCCGGGTTTACGGAATCGGCACTAAAATCTGTAGCCCGGGTTCGCAGAATTCAGTTGTGGGGCCCACATGCATAAATCTATGGCAACAATTTTACCACCCAATGGCAACACTATATCATAGCTATGAAAACATTTAATATCACATATTGCAACATTATATCATATATATGGCAACATTACATAACATAACATCAAACTGAAATTAACAAAGAACTTTTTATTTCAAATTAACTAGAAAACACAAGTAGTACTTAATCAACTACAAAATAGCAAAACATAGCCACTAAATTCAATTTTACAGGCATTTCGAAAACAAACACAGCAAGTCCAAAATTCATGTTTACATAAAAACTAAAACAGTTTCAAAATATAGCGCAAGCCTTCAATGAATTCAATGCCTCTACTGCATCGCGTACCTCTAGTGCCTTTAGTAACAAGTTATTGAAAATCCTCATCACTGCCTCCTTCACCTGCATACATCAGTTGCATTTCATCACAAAATAAGAGGTATGCATGCCTCAATTGCATTTCAGCACAAACTATGGCCATAGTATAACTGAGTTTCCTTCCAGCACAAACTGAGTTTCATAACTGAATTCCATTTGCATTTCAATATACCATAGTATATTGATATAAAAAATGTGTATAAAAGTGTACTGATCTAAACAATGTGTGAGTTACATAACTGATCTAAACAATGTGTATACAAGTGTATACCGATCTGAACATAACTGAGTTTCATTTGCATTTGCGTTTCATTTACATAACTGAGTTACATAACAGAGGCACAATGTGGATACAAGTGTACTGATCTAAACATAACTGAGTTACATAACCGGTTTAAACAATGTGTATACAAGTGTGGCAGTGTAGCAAAAATTATGTAATCAGTAATTTAGGTTTAATAGGCGATGTGGTAAAAATTATCACTAATTTGCAATGTGGCAAAAATTATCACAAATCTACAATGTGACAAAACTTAAAATTATACCTGAAAAACTGCTCATGCATGTTATTTCATGTTACTTCACTGCTCTACATTGCCATAACAACACATAAAAGAACTCCAAACATGATCCAGGACATAGCTAAAGCTTTTGCAAAGAATTTTTCTCCTGTCTCGTGTTTTCCACATTCAATGCGCATTAGGGCCAACTCTTCCTTCATATCTGCCACAAATTCATCGGCTTTTGCCCTCTTTTGCTTTTGCTTCAGCAGCTTTTCTTCAATTGTCTTCTTTATCACAAGCAATTGTGATATAATCTTTTCTTTTTCCATCAAATGAGCTGTAGTATCATCCAATTTAGAATTATTGTTGATTTCATACACTTCGTCATGCCACATAAAATACCCGCAATCGCCATTCTACACATATATCAAATTCTCGAGTAAAACATCAATGAAAGATATGATAATCGACATGGAGCAACCAAAAAAACCTAATTTTGTACTTACCGGCCACATGGAGCAACCAAAAAACTTCTTCTCCGCATTCAATCCTACCTTCACAATCCTAATCTTCGCTGGGATTTTGTGGTGGCAGTTCTCTCTCGCAGCCATTGTTGACGAATTTGAAGTAGAAATTGATTGAGCAGTCATTCAAGTCAATTTAAAGGAAGAACTGAAGTGACATCACAAACTGCAAATCATTCAGCAGGCTTTCAGGCATGTATTGCATGTATATTCAGTATTTGTGTGCATAATCAAAACAAAACATGCGTATATTTATGAGCCGGTCTTACACACACGCACACACTTAAGAAATCATGCGTATACTTATTAGACGGTCTTATTGAAACAGATCATGATTATACTTAAGAAATGATAACTATCATGTATATGTAAACATCCTTATGAAACCATTTTCATAAACTGGTGTATCATGTCTAAATCATCACAGGCAACAGAAACCTGGGAAACCCGAGTAGTTGTTTAGAACATGCAGCTCATATATGGTCGTTGGTCTAATTATTCACAATAACACTTAACTAGGAACTAAAGTTCTGTTTTATTAAATTGATTAATAACCAAATAGCAGCTCAAAGAACATTTCAATGAATCAACATACAACGAAACCACAAAAATACACCACCATCTATAATTTATAGATCTTAGTTTCATTATCATGCCCAATATTGCTGCTCATATCAACCTTAATTTTTAAGTTTCAAAACTCCTTCAACTAAACTAAGCTACAAACCCATAACAAACTTGTATTACACATACTTAGAAACATTGTTCTAGCCAAAACAACTAGCCTCAGTTTCAGACTTGTTTGTAGATGAAGATTCTGGATTATAGTCTGAGACAGCACATTCTGAAGCTTAGTTTTTGCCAATATATCTCAAAGTGTCTAGATTGAACATAAGATTAGTTTTTGAGTAACGCATTGTTTGAAAATTAATTGTGTGAAACAAACTGGATTGTGTGAAACAAAAAATTAGGAATTTTACCTCAATAAATGCAAAGCGTAAGGGAGATAAATTACAAAATAACCATATTGTCACACATACGGAGTTGGAGGAAGAGCACAACAAACGATTGGAATTGTGGCGGACAAAAAAGGGGAAATTGTTGAGGTAGAGGACGACAGTAAGAAGTGGTTGGAGAAACGAAATAGCGACGATGAGCAGGGACGCTGACTATCTCGAAGCCGACCAATTTGATTGTAAATGGAAATTAGAAGGAAGAATTGATGGTCATTCGATTTGGAATTAGGGATCGGTGATTTTGGGAATTTGGGGTAGAAACGAAATGAAAAGAGAGGCAGTAGAATGAAAACAAAAGCGGGAATAGAAATAAGTGAGGTGCGGATTGATGATGTGGACAGACGACTAAGATTTTGTTTAAAATAATTGTATGGATCGCTAAGGTGTATTTATTTTTTTTAAATATTTTTATTTAGAATATATTTATAGCCACTGCAACACAATTTGATATCATCCTAACACACTGAAGCATGTGTCGCAATAGGCAAAAACAGCATAACAATGGCAACATTGTAGCTAGCAACACCATGGATTTTCGTTGCGATAGGCCATCTATAAAGTAGTGTGTATCTCCTACCTCGAACCCATATTGGGATAGTGAGGGCCCAGATTATGAAATGGATACTCGTGATAGTGAGGTATCATCCGAGGGTGACGTTTCTTTAGGTGAGGAAGAGGAAGGAGGGGTAGGAGATAACCGTGCTCTCGACGAATTTTAAAATGTTACTGTTGGCTAGCTTTTTGACCAAGCCACCAAGGTTCACGCACAAGAAGAAAGTATGAAACTACGTTCCTTAAATCCATGAAGGATCGGATCGCACCAGAGGGTCGCCTCTCCCGGATCGCCCCCCATCAGATCGCCCCCATAGTATCAGCGATCCGACTACCTATACACGACTCGATCTGCATTAACACTGCTACCCTGCACAGATCGATCCGATTCCCCGACACGCAGCGAAGCCTCTGACCTGTTCAAGCACGAGCTATTCTTCGGCGATCCGAGATGCACGGATCCAGCGACACGTGTCCCCAACTGTCACTTTGACCAATTCCTCCTCCTTGCTCGATCCGATATTTAAGGGGATCGCGACACGTGTCCACAATGGCTAATTTGACTAATTCTTCATCAAGCTGTGATCCTATCCGATATTCTCGGGATCTGTGCCATGTGTGACCGCGATCCACCTGACAAAATCAGCTATAAATAGCCCAGAGCTTGGCATTTTTCAGGATCTTTTGGCAGTACTGAGCACTGATTCCACCATTACTGTCATATCACTATTTCTTGTCAGTTTTATCACGAAATTATTGAGAGAAATCACAATTGTAAGAGTGAGTTTGAGAGAAATCATTGATTGTACTAGCATTCAAAGTATAATCAATAACATATAAAGTGGACGTAGGCTCGTTAACGCCGAACCACTATAAATTCTGTGTGTTTTCTTCTTTTTCTTCATTCTCCAGTTATAATTCTTTACGAATCAGAACAATTTGGGTGTTAGGTCCAAATTTTGATCTAACATTTTGGTGCTTTCACTGAGAATTGAATTCTCAGCCTACCGGATTGCTATTCTACTATTTGGATTTGAAAGTCCAAAGAAAAAAGTCCCAAAACTTCACTGTTCAGATTTTTGAAGATTCCAGCGACATCTGATATCATGGCTGGAAAGAAGTCTAAGGAAGTGCGAGCTTCGCAAGCGAATGAAGTGGTTGGCGAAAGTGCACACGAGAAGGTCGTCGAGGGGGTCACGGATCGCGAGGACAGGGGGGCGACCCGAACCAATCAAGGTGCCACGATCCGACTTGAGGGTGGGTCTGCGAACCGCGAAGCTGGAGGGGTTGTTACTCGATCCCGTGATAACGCCCCGAATCCTCCGCATACCGTGACCACGAACCGATCCCAGGGGGCGCTGCGAGCCACCAACCTCGATCCACAGCGATCCAAATTGATGACCAGACTACAACTCGACCTGGAAAGGAGCCTATGGCTCGCTCCTACCGTCCTGGCCCCTCCGCTCGACCTAGCTCAAGCTCTTTGCGCATAAGAGAAAATGATGATGATCAATATGACCCCTCTGCTCCCGTTACTGAGGGGGATCTCTCTCGCTTTTCCGAAATGTGGGAGAGGCTGTTTGATGAATTGGCTGCTCAAAGGCAGGAGAGCTCCGTTCTGCGACAGAACTTGACCGCTATGGATAGAAGGCTTAATGATCTCGCAAGGCAAAGGACGCCCCCAGTTTGTCCACTCACCCCAGAATACTCTTCTTCGTCAGAGGAATCGCCGAGACCTCCGCGGCGACCATATGAGAGGCCTGAAAACATAGAGCAGCTTCGATTTGGAACCCTGCCATCACGGGAAGAAGAGGCACTGGGTGCAGGGCCCTCAAACCGCAATGTGAATGATCGCGCCGCAACTCCCAGAGCTCGAGGTGTGGACAGCCCTGTTCAGAATAGACTCACTCAGCCCCATCGCCGTACGAATGCTCATGGTAACAGGGGCAGCGAAGCCCAATCCGAGCCCCGGATTTCATGGCCGCTCCTGGAAGAGAGATTAGAGAACCCCACCGAGCAAGAAGCATTAACCCCGAGCCTCCGCTGACCAGTGCAAATGTTGCAGTTATGATCCATCAAATTCTGGCAAATAGCCATGGACAACGGAATGAAGATTGGGGAATTGACCGCAGTCACACCCCTTTCACTGATGACATTTTAGATGCGACGTTCCCGAGGCGCTTCAACATGCCGCAGATGAACCGTTACGCGGGTAGATCTGATCCCGTCCAACATCTGAAGAGATATTCTTGGTCAGTGACCGCTGCCGCAGCTTCGGATGTTGTCAAGTGCAAAGCATTTCCCATATTCCTGGAGGATGTAGCATTATTATGGTTTACTCGCTTACCGGCAAGATCAATTTCCAGCTTCAGAGAGTTGAGTGAAAGGTTCGTGGAACAATTCTGCATCTATGCACAAAAGACGAAGAGTGTGATTGACTTGTTCCTTGTCAAGCAACGACCAGGCGAGAGTTTAAGGGTGTATCTAGACCGTTTCAACCTAGCTGCTACTGAAGTCAAAGATCCTCATGAGCCAACTGTTGTGGCAGCCCTAATTGATGGGGTAGATAAAGACACCGAATTTGGGAGATATCTGGCCGGCAAGCCACCTCATACTAGAGAGTTATTCTACGAAAAAGCTAACGTACACTTACGCCGGGAGGAGGTATGTGCTAACCGAAAGGCAAAAACGGCCGATAAAGAGGAAATTCAAAGCAATGTCGCTATTAAGCAGACATGAGACAGCTCGGGGAAGGTCGAGGTTAATGTCGGAAACCGGAACCAGGGTGGTCGGTAGTCAGGAAACAATGATAATAACAGTAATGGCAACAACCGGAAGAGGAATCTGGGGAACGACTCCCAGAGAAGGACTCGTCCCAGGTCTTTTGAGAGTTATACGCCAATAAACGATACTTTGGAGAATATCTTCATGGATTCGTACAACGTCCTCCAAAATAAAAGGCCTCCTCCCAGAGAGTCGACGAAGAAAGAACGTGAAACGGGGAAGTTTTGTCTCTTCCATCAGATTCATGGCCATTCGACAAATGAATGCCGTCACCTAAGAGATGTGGTCGAGAGGCTTCTCCGAGAAGGAAAATTGGATGAATACAGAGTGACAGCCAAAGACGGGGGGCAAGCCGTACAGGCCCCAAATCAGAACCAGAATCAACCTACTGTCAGGCCAACTGCCCAGCAAAAGGGAAAGGACCTTGTTATCAATACCATAATCGGAGGGCTTTATCTCGCCGGGCACGGTTCCAAGGCATTGGATCAGTATGTCAATGCAGCCATGCAGCACCTCGGGGTAGGGGAGTGTAGTAACCCTGAGGACAACGTCCCGGTAAAGCAACAAAAGATGATGTCCGACGACGTCGTTTTCCGCGAACGAGAAAGCATTGGAGTCCATGCTCCGACTGAAGATCCATTTGTAACCACTGTACCTATTGGCCCGGCCACTGTTCATAAAGTCTTGGTTGATAACGGGAGTTCCGTCAACATTCTTTTCAAAAAGACATTCGACCAGATGAATCTCGAGATAAAAGACTTGAAGCCCTGTGAGGGATGGATCTGTGGATTTAACGGAGCATCCACCGCTCCAATGGGTTATGTAGAGCTACCAGTTACGCTTGGGGAAGGAGAACGCCAGAGAGTGAGAATCCTTCCCTTCATGGTTTTGGATATTGAATCGCCCTATAATGCCTTCTTGGGCTGACCGGCCCTCACAAAGTTTAGAGCCTGTATAGCCCCTTGGTGCTTGTTATTGAAGTTTCCTACGGAAGCTAGTGTTGGTATTGTCAGAGGAGATCAGGTTGCCGCACGAGCATGTTATATTGCAGAGTTAAAGCTACTCCGCAATGGAGGAGACATAGAAACCAAGGGCGCTTCTCCCCCCGTAAGGGCGGAAACCTTATAGCAATTAAAGAGAATAACCGTAGGAGAGTCGCCCAGAGAGTTGCCCGAGGATATAGATCCCAGATTGGACAAAGAACCTGGGGGCAGAATGGCGACTCCCAACGAGACAACTGTGGATGTACCGATCGATGATAGTGACCCAGAGAAGGTCCTTAAGATTGGATCCCAGTTAAATTCGAATTTAGCTAAAGAACTGACGGATTTCTTGAAAGATAATTTGGATGTATTTGCTTGGACCCACGCAGACATGTGCGGGATATCTCCATCAATCATGAGCCATTCATTAAGCATTAACCCTAAGCATCCTCCGGTAAAACAAAAAAGGCGAATGCTGGGCCCAGAGAGGTCCGCTGCCTTGAAAGAAGAAGTTGGAAAGCTAAAGAGTAATGGATTTATCAGAGACTCAATCTATCCAGACTGGATTTCAAATCTGGTCCTGGTAAAGAAGGCCAACGGGAAGTGGCGAACGTGTATCGATTTCTCGGATTTGAATAAAGCCTTCCCAAAAGACAGTTTTCCGTTACCCCGGATCGATCAGTTGGTGGACTCAACGGCGGGTCATGAACTTCTCTCCTTTATGGATGCTTATTCAGGATATAACAAGATTCCAATGCACGTTCCAGATCAAGAACACACTAGCTTCATTACGGATCTGGGATTATACTGCTATGTGGTAATGCCCTTTGGCTTGAAGAACGCTGGCCCTACATATCAACGATTAGTGAACAAAATGTTCTATAACCAGATTGGGAAAACAATGGAAGTATACGTCGACGACATGTTGGTTAAGTCCAGGCAATCCTCCAATCACACTGCGGACTTGACAGAGATGTTTGGCATTTTTCGAAAGTACGGGATGAAACTCAACCCAACAAAATGTTCATTCGGGGTCGCCTCCGGAAAATTCTTAGGATTCATCGTCAATTCTCGTGGGATTGAGATTAATCCAGACCAGATCGCAACAATCAGAGATATTCAGGAAGCTAGGCAGATTATAGATGTGCAAAGCCTTGCAGGGAAAGTAGTCGCACTAAGCAGATTTATCTCTAGGGCTACGGACAAATGCATCCCATTCTTCGAGTTGATAAAGCGAGGAAAACGCCACTTCAAATGGACGCCTGACTGCATAGAAGCATTTCAGAACTTGCTGAGACACCTGGAGAAACCTCCGATATTATCTAAGTCGGTGGATCACGAGGACTTATTCGTGTACTTGGCAGTGTCGTCCCACACGATCAGCTCAGCATTGGTTAGAGAAGAAGATAAAGTTCAAAGACCTGTGTATTACGTGAGAAAAAAATTGACGGCAGCAGAACGTAATTATCCAAGGATAGAAAAGTTGGCGTACAGTTTGCTGATCGCCTCTAGAAAGCTTCGACATTATTTTCAGGCTCATCCCATTACCGTATACACTGAACATCCACTCAAGCAAGTTCTACAGAGACCAGAAGCGTCTGGAAGACTACTCAAGTGGAACATTGAATTGAGTCAATTTGATCTGAACTTTCAACCCCGGCGGTCAATACGGGGGCAAGCGATAGCCGACTTCATAGCAGAGTTTACTGTCCCAGAGGAAGATATAACGAACGAAGAAGTTAACCCCTCAAAGTTACTTCTCGACCCCAGTGCCTAGAGGTTGTATACTGATGGCACTAGGGATGACAAGAGATCCGGCGCTGGAGTAGTGCTTGAAACTCCCGAGAAACGGTTGATATCCTATGCTATCCGGATGGAGTTTCACGCCACTAACAACGACTCCGAATATGAAGCCCTGATAGCCGGGCTAAGGATCGCAAAGGAGTTGGAATCACAAAGTTGGACATCTTTTGCGACTCCAAGTTAGTTGTAAATTAGGTCACTGGAAAATTCCAAGCCAAAAATCCAAGATTGATTTTATACTTGGAGAAAGTGAAGGAGTTGCTGAACGGCTTCGATCACTACAACATATCTCATATTCTGCGGTCAGAGAATCAACAGGCGGATAAGTTGACGAAGATGGCTAGTTCCGACGATCCTGAAGAGACCGGGCTAGTCCCAGTTGAAGTGCTACGGTCTCCTAGTATAGATTAGATGGAAATTGATCCGGTACTAGAGACGGAACCAGAAAGGGAGTCATGGATGACCCCTCTAAAGAATTTCTTGATGAATGGAACGCTTCCGACCAAGAAAAGAGAGAGGCGTAAAGTAATTCGTAAAGCTGCCCGATACATTCTGCAAGGCGGAGTTCTTTACAGACAAGGATTTTCGATGCCCCTTCTCCGGTGTATAGCTCATGACGACATCAAGCGTGCGCTGTAGGAGGTACATGAAGGTGAATGCGGCGATCACACTGAGGGGCAAACATTAGCGAAAAAGGTGTTGCGGCATGGTTATTTCTGGCCTACCATAAACAAAGATGCGGTGCAGTACGCACGACAGTGTGATGCATGCCAAAGATTTTCAAAGATACCTAGGGCACATCCTAGTCAGTTAAAAACGATGACGAGCCCATGGCCTTTCGCTATGTGGGGAATTGATATCATCGGAAGTCTCCCCAAAGCTAGGGGCGGAGCGAAGTTCGCTATTGTAGCCATAGATTACTTCACTAAGTGGGTCGAGGCTGAGCCACTGACTACAATCACAACCAAATGAGTGATTAATTTCGTCGTTAGAAACATCATCTGTCGATTTGGGATTCCAAAGATTGTTATAACTGACAACGGAACTCAGTTCGATAGCACTGAATTCAGAGACTTCTGCCAGAAATACCACATTGAGAAACGATACACTTCTGTAGTGCATCCGCAGTCGAACGCACAGGTCGAAGCGGCAAATAAAGTGATTAAGTCCATTCTGAAAAGAAGACTGAAACGGGCCAGAGCCATATGGGTTGATGAATTACCCTTAGCACTATGGGCCTACAGGACAACGTATAAATCGGCAACAGGACATACCCCCTTCTCCCTTGCTTTTGGAGCAGAAGCAGTCATCCCGGTTGAAATAAAAGTACCTTCTCACTGAGTGACTTATTACGATCCGATGACTAATAACGAATTGCTCCTTGAATCCCTGGATATGATCGAAGAAAATAGGGATGAAGCAGACCTGCGTGCCTTGAGATGCAAGCAACAGGTCGCCCGATACTACAACAAAAAGGTTCGAGCCCGAACCTTTGAACCCGAAGACTTGGTTCTGAAGCGTGTCTTTCCAGCCCCAACTCATATGGGCGCGAAGTGGGAAGGACCGTACTCTATTCTGTGCAAGCTTGATAATGGAACATTCAAGCTGGCGACCATAGATGGAAAGGGAATCCCTAGAGTGTGGAATGCCCAACATTTATGGCCGTATCTAACGTAAAGATGTCAGATCTGTTATTTTGCTTTAGTAAGGACCATGTACAAGGCACGACTTGCCTAGAATAGTCCGATTTCTTAAGCAAAAATTATAAAGTGGACGTAGGTCATGATACGACCGAACCACTATAAAAATATTGTGTGTCGTTTACCTTTATTGCACTATTTTTTATCTGCCTTTCTATTTTTATGGAAATTGCTGTGAACCATACAACGATCACAGAAGCGTATAATTATAGGTGTCTTCCATTAGAATGGAATGCAGTCACCAGTCAAAACTCTGAGGGTGCAATAAAGTAAATCATATCATTGATAGCGCTCTAACTCTCCAGAGCCGAGAGAGAGCATAACGGACATGAGGGCGATATCCGTAAGTCATGACGGTGTGCCATGATCGGAACTGCCTTGACGTAACTCTAACCTTGGCGACTGCTAGGAGAGTATAAAAGCGTCTCCGACTGAGCGCTGAGAAAGAGCACTTGCCCCGCTGAAGGATCGGGGAGCGATTGAACTGCTGAGCTCGAACTATAACTCTCCATAGAAGAGAGAGTATAAAAGCGTCTCCGATTGAGCGCTGAGAAAGAGCTCCTTCCCCGCTGAAGGATCGGGGAGCAACTAAACTGCTGAATTCGAACTCTAACCTCGGCAGCTGCCAGGAGAGTATAAAAGAGTCTATGATTAAGCGCTGAGAAAGGTGCCGGAAACTCAGCACCACAAGGACAGTTATCTTATTAAATTTTCTAAGTCCCCCGTATTCAGAAATAGGGGGCAACGTGCAAATAACGCTAATCAATCCTTATTAAGCACTAGTTAAGCGCTATGTTAACGATTGATTGGGGGCCATATACATATACACATGAACCTTGATGCAGCACAGAAATTTTTAAATTTTTATTTCTGTTGCTTGACTGATTTGTAGTTATAATCAGATGATCTATGACTAAGAATGAAAAGTTTGTTGAATGCAGGTACACGATGATGCAAAAGAGATAAACTTTCATTTACAAACTGTAAGCCTACAAATTGAAAAACAACCTAAAACAAAAGTGAGGGCCAGTCTCACAATTACATTTCATGGCCAGTGGGAAGCCTAAAGACAAAATATAGACAAGCGACAATATCCTATTTACGCTTGGACTTCTTCTCTTGTTTTTGCTTTTCCATCTTCGCCTTGTCAGTTTTGGATTGATCACCCTTCTTTCTTTTCCTTTTGTCTATAAGAGGAACGTCCGACTCATCAGAAGACTCCTCCTCCTCCTCCTCCTTTCTCTTTCTTTTATTAGTAAAGGAAGCTGGGAAATCATCAGGGTTCGCAAAATGAAGCTGTTTGCTGATGGATTTGGGCTGGAGTTTCAGAACCATCCCAGTTTTGGGATTAAACTCCGAGATAGGAGCTACGTTCAAAGGCTCTTGTCCCACTTTCTTTAAAGCCCGCTGCTTTTCCTTCCTAGCCTTTCTTTTGGCCAAAGTCTCGTCGTCATCGCCTTCGACTTCTTTGGTGCTGATAATATCCTCCTCATCATGGCGCCCGTCCATATCTTTCAAGGCATCGATGGTTTCGTCATCCTTGGGAGCATCAGCACTGGGTGCTAGGACGCCCTTCTCCGCTATCGTACCTTCAGCCTGCTTCGGTATATCAGCACCGGCGCTAGGCGAGACGACAACCTTCTCCGCCTTTGTCCTTTTCTCGACATCCTTGTCGACGGGCTTGCCACCTGTATTATGAGGAACACATGTTATTAATTCGATTGGTTGCTCCACCAGACGACGAAACTCACAATTGCTTTGACAAATTGTGGGGAAAAAAGGGAGATACCTTCCGCTGATCCTCCATCTAGGCTAGCTGTAGAAGCTCCCACAACCACAGGAGTCAGGCCCAAAGGAATTAATGGATCATCAGTATTGTATTCCTCAACTCCGGAGGCCTTGGGCTCTACAGCTGATCTCGAACCTTCGTCAATCTTGTTTTTGCCCTTAGCCAGCGTCCTCTCTTTCTCCGTTTCTTCTTGAATTAGGCGCCGGCCTTCTGCTAGATCCTCGGGCTCGTTATCCCTTAGAATGGTCCTCATTAGCTCCTCTTCGTCAATCTCTTCAACTCCTAATCTCTGCTTCTCAACCTTGACGATGGCGTCCCATATGTTGGCTAAAGTGACGTGGTAGTCCGGGATCCATGAGATGTTACGAGTTTTGAGGACGTGGCCGAGGAAATCAAAAATCATCTCTTCGAACCCTTCAATATCCTTTTCTCTCTCGAGGAGCTTGTTGTTAGAAGCAGTAGCCATTTCAATGGCACTTTCAACATTCTTTTCGGCGAGAGCCGCGCGCCTCTCCGCATCCGCGACTTGATCATTTAAAATCACCTTCTCCGCTTCAGCCAAAGCTGGACTTCCTCTCAAACTTGTTTTTTCTTCTTCCCAAGCAGCTCTCTCAGCTTCAAAATGGCCATGTGCCGTCTTCAACTCAATATTGGCCATTTTAAGATCTTCTACCTCCTTCTTTAAGGCCATTTTCTCTTGACTATTTGAGTCGAGTTCAGAATGAAAGCGTTTCTTAGCATTCTCCAATTCAGTCTTATAATTTTCAGCATCTCTCCGTGCTAAGGCAAGTTGGGATTGAGCGTCTTCCAAATCCTTCTCCATTTTTGTCCAAGCCCTTTCATTATTATCTTTCTTCACTTTGGATCTACGTGCCTCCATCTCAAGCATTCGGATGACCTCTGAAAGATTAACAGCATGTTTCTTCATCACTTCATACTGCCTGGCTACATGGAGAATGTGCCCGATGACTTCAGAATCACAGTCCCTAGGGACTGGTTCCAAGGCTGGAACAAACATCATCCTTTCGAAGAAGATATTAGGGAATTGTTCTCGCAACTTTTTCAGCTTAGCCTGAGTCTCGGGACCATGGATGTAATCTCGTGACCCGGGGACAACCAAATCTTGCTGGCTCGAAGGGACAATGTCACTTTTCTTCTTCTCAGAATCCTTGATTGGATCCTTGCTTTTATCCTTGGGCTCGTAGTGTCTTTTTGATGACCTGCTGTGAGAGGGTGCACTCTTCGGAGGGGTTAAATCTTAGGAAGTTTCTTTCCCCCTGTAGGTGGCACCGAATAACTGGGAAGCTTGCTAGAGGTTGATTTTGGTGGAGACCGGGATTGCGAAGAAGTAGGCTTGTGAGAAAGGCCGCGAGAACGCTCGGGATTCGGATGAAGACTGGGTGTGCCTTCACGAAGAGAGCGATAAGAATAAGACCACCTGCGAGACATCTTTCCTACAAAAGAAAAAAGAGCATATTTAAACCTTAAATACTGTTGATATAAAAGTGTGGGGTCAGGCAGTGCGTGTGATTTGTGCATCCCATATAATTCCCCTTAACAGACCAGGGCCCGAAGTCAGGCTCATCTGAGTAGTTTCTTGTCCTCCAACTGGAACAGTTGTTTCCTCAGAAGCAGGGAAAAATGGCTCCCCTTCAAAGTCCCCCTGTGTGTATACATCATCAGACAAAGGAATTTTGCTCAGCTCTGTAAATAGCTGTTCTTCTGTCAAATCATCGGGAGCAGCAGGTTCGATCGGAAGAGAAGCCCTTGAGGGGAAACCCCCCGGAGAAACTGGGATTTCCTTAGACTTATCACCACGGGCCTCATCTCCTCTATATATGTTTAGGTCCTCGTCGTCCTAAATGATTATCGGGGAAGGACTCTTACGGAATTTAATTGTTTCTGCTGCCCGTGATGTTCCTTCTCCCTTCATTGGGGGCACATATTTGTAGGGTTTGCCGCCTACACCAAGTCCAAACCTTATATCCAGAAGGCGATGCTTGTGAAGATTCTCGTCAATAATGCACTTCTTGATCCTTAGAAAATCGGATCTGCATTGTAGAAGAAGAGACAGTCGATTATTGTATACCAAGCCTTCCGTTCTTGGGAAAGACGTGATCTGCTTAAAAAAAATGGGGCATGTTAATGCTTCGATTTCTTAAGCAAGTTATTCAGTCAAAAGATTAAAGTTTACTTGATTTAAGCCATCTTCTTGAGCACCCAGCCTGTCTCTTTATATAGAACCAATCAGCCTTGGGATCCCCTATGTTGTTGTATCCGTCATACAGAACCTTCCTATTCGCTACCGATTCGAAGAAAGAGAAATTTGGGGTTGCCGAAGAGCAATGCTTGAAAAGTTAAAAGAATTTTAAATCTTTAAATGTAAGCTCGGTATGCAGGATTTCCGCGTATGCGATATATAGAGTGTATAGAGCCGCGTAGGCATTGGGATGAAGCTGCATCGGAGCGATACCCAATCGTTTTAAGGTCTCAATGACGATTGGAGGAAACGGAGGAATAGCTCCTACCCATCACATGAGTCGGCTGACTGTCATATACCCTTCCGGAGCTAAGTGAGGTCTATCTTCGCTGCCGGGTGTCCTCACATCATCCCAGGGGATCCCATGTCTCAAGCAAATTCTCTTAAGCTTTATGTCATCGAGTTTGGAAGCTAAAGAATCAGTAAATTTCTCTATCCCAAGTGCGTCAGGAATCTCGTCAGGAGCCCGGCCGTCTACTTCAGACTCCTCATCAAGTGAGGTACTTTCAGATGGATCCGATTCCGTTGCCTCATATTCGGATCCAGAATCCTCGCCCCCTGGGTTAATTGGAGGGACCTCGGGGTTGTGGTGCTCAAACACCTCAGGATCCATCTCTGTGTCAGATATTGAAGGGGACTGATTATCCGACATTACTGTTTAGGCGAGTAAACATGAGAAATAAGAATATAACTGTCCTCCACCCCCCCCCCCCCCCCCCCCCCCCGTGTGTGAAAGTGCAAGTGTGCGCCTGTGCATGCATTAAAGAAAAACATAGAAGTTAAAAGATCATTGAAACATTAGTGGTTGTCCGTTGTTAAGTTATGCTACTGACCAGTCCAGAAATGTTCGTCTAGAGGGCTCTAGCCTAACTGTCCATCGATATATCAGAGTTAGGTCGCATTATTTATGTAACAAGTTCATCAAACTGGATCGTGCAGCAGGGACCGGATCGTGGTATATCTACGGATCGTGAAGCGGGTATGGACCCACGGCAAAAGCACTAACTCATGAAAAAGCATCGGATCGCAAGGACTCCCCCGATCCACTTCTTCCTATTCCCTCGTGAACCAGTGACTTTTCACGACCCGGTCCGACCCGCTCCCGCTACCTCGTTCCGATCCAAGACTGCTCTCCCACTCCTCTCTTTGCTTTCACCATTGCCGCGACCCGAGTCGAAGCCCCTACCCACGAACCGACCTGGTTATCCCTTCCTTCTTCTTCCTCATCTCTCCTCTCCACCCTTAAACCCATGGAACCGAACCAGGCACATTCATGTTTACTATCACCAAATCCTACAAAACTCCGCTGTATCCACTCTCTAAACCAGTGCGAACACGGTAGAAACTAAAGAGAAGTTGTTTAATTACCTCTTTAAAGTTTGAAATCGGGTGGGAATTTGGAAATCGAAGTTAGGGTTTTTCTCAAGAAAACTGGCGGCGGCTGCGAAAGAAGGAAGAAGAGGAGAAGAATGAGGATGGGAATCAGCTTATATAGACTAAAGGGAGACCGTTAGTCCCCCCTTTTTGTCTTATTCGATCCGTGAAAATAGACGGGCCACGAATCAAAATCCCTCGCGATCCGTGGAGAAGCCCATCAAGTTGCAAGGCCCAGATGCTCAACGGATCAGATGAATCGCACCACGAGTCGCATCGCGCTTAGGCGAGCTGAATCGACAGGTCGCGAAAAAAAGAAAAGAGAGAGAGGAAAAGAGAAAAATGAAACTTCAAGAAATTTACCTGGTGAACTCGACGACGAAGTCTCTAAAAAATCCCAGAAAATAATTGTCCAATAAACAGGGAAATTATTGAAGATTTATCCGATATTTATAGCGAGCAAAGGGACACGACTTTCCGTAAATGATACGACCTTTCGAATAGACGCCACCATTGATTTGCATCTCTTTATGAAAAGATATTTCTGCAGTTTCGAAGCATGTTCCATCATCGATAAAACATACTTCGAGGGGGCAAAATGGTGGCTGACTTTTTGACCAAGCCACCAAGGTTCACGCACAAGAAGAAAGTATGAAACTACGTTCCTTAAATCCATGAAGGATCAGATCGCACCAGAGGGTCGCCTCTCCCGGATCGCCCCCATCGGATCGCCCCCATAGTATCAGCGATCCGACTACCTATACACGACTCGATCTGCATTTACACTGCTACCCTGCACAGACCGATCCGATTCCCCGACACGCAGCGAAGCCTCTGACCTGTTCAAGCACGAGCTAGTCTTCGGCAATCCGAGATGCACGGATCTAGCGACACGTGTCCCCAACTGTCACTTTGACCAATTCCTCATCCTTGCTCGATCCGATATTTAAGGGGATCGCGACACCTGTACACAACGGCTAATTTGACTAATTCTTCATCAAGCTGCGATCCGATCCGATATTCTCGGGATCTGTGCCACGTGTGACCGCGATCCGCCTGACAAAATCAGCTATAAATAGCCCAGAGCTTGGCATTTTTCAGGATCTTTTGGCAGTGTTGAGCATTGATTCCACCATTACTGTCATACCACTATTTCTTGTCAGTTTTATCACGAGATTATTGAGAGAAATCACAATTGTAAGAGTGAGTTTGAGAGAAATCATTGATTGTACTAGCATTCAAAGTATAATCGATAACATATAAAGTGGACGTAGGCTCGTTAACGCCGAACCACTATAAATTCTGTGTGTTTTCTGCTTTTTCTTCATTCTCTAGTTATAATTCTTTACGAATCAGAACAATTTGGGTGTTAGGTCCAAATTTTGATCTAACAGTTACTATTTTGCAATTACCTAAGGACTCAGTCGAGTCAACAATTGACAATGACAGACTTTTATGGATACGCCTAAAGCATGGGATTCTTCAAAGAATACTCATATTCCTTCGAAAACAGATCATCCACATAATCCTCTAGAAGGATATATGGCTATCACCAGATTGTTATGTCTAGTTGGGGCAATACCTCCATTTCTGCCTTTTGTCATCGATTTTCTGAGACAACTGCGGATTGCCCCTATGCAACTATATCCCAAATCCTACACTTATTTGTACACTCTGTATATAGCCTACAAAGAGATTCTAGGTGTAGAGCTTACCTTTAATGGCGTTCATTTATTTTATAATTTCAAGCACTGAACCCAAGAGACTCCATACATTTCATACTTCAAATCAGTTCCAAAAAGGGAAATTATCACCGTCGTATATAGCAGCAAGGCTGGGACTCAAAACCTGAATGGTTCTACATTAGACAACAAAATGGGTGCACTAGGAGATAGCTCATGTGACGGACCGCCCCGCACCAGCCTGCATTTCCTCCGAAAGTGCGCTGTACACATGCTCGACTAGCACGGGACGGTCGTCAGAAGAAAGGAAAGAAGAGAACAAACTAATCAAGAAACCTGTAGAGTGTCTCACAGCGCATGGAGTAAAATATAATAATAATAATAACATACTTGACATAAAACAAGTGAGACAGTGTATAAGCTGATAACTAAAACCAACATCAACATCAGAGCAGCGGAAATCCAAATACAGCTTATTACAGCTTTTCAAATTTGCTGTCTCTAAACAAAAGAAAGCTAAAGTAGAAGATACACCACCAATGCCCAAGCAGTGATCTTCAACAACACAGGGAGAATACTATATATATATATTACGTGGAAGCCTCCTGCTCGTCTCCGGATCATCTACCCGTGCATCACTAGCTAACCTGTCTCTAGTCTGCTCGTGTGAGCACCCAGAGTAATAAGAGGAGACATAAAACTCTAGGTCAGACATAAAGCCTGGTATGAGTGATAAGCATCTAAACAGAACAATGACAGGTATACTAAACCATACCTGAACCTGCAACCAAAGAGTTAGTACCACATACCGTACAATACTCTAAGGTGCCATAATAAATAGTGTAAGAATACGGGGGTGGGGTGTGCATGTCATAATGATAGCTAACAAATCAACCATAGTAACCATCCTCACATCTCTCACTCAGTGCGTAAAGCATACGATGTCCACCACTGTCAATCACTAGACCCATCGAAGTAGTGACGGAGTTCGACTTGTACAACTACTGCTACTACCAAGCTTACCACATGGAGTCATGACCAAATCTTTACAAATGACCCCACTTCATTGATTTATAACCCTTTAGTCGTACCTAGGCCATTTCAGCCCTGAATCCGTTCACATACTTCGCATACATAGTGATCCAAAGTCATAAACATCGACTGCCCCTTGGCACACGTCCCGCAGCAAAGCCCAATCATGAAGTGAACTCATCGGTTCCCAACTGGATCCTGAGCTCTAACTTCCCACATTGGACTACCTTTGCATCTCGGGTTATTGGTCAATATTGGGTTGGGTCGGGTTCTCCTTCTAACCATCGGTTCGGGTCGGGTCCTCTACTTCTGGTTGGTTCGTAGTCTTCTCCTTTAGCGGTTCAGTTCGGGTCAACAACGTTACATCGGTTCGGGTCGGGTATTCCACTTCGGTTCGGTTCGGGTCGGGTGTCCTCCTCCCTTCTAGTTCGTGCTTCCGCTCCGATCCGCTCCCTCATTCTCCACGTGCTCCGATCCGATCTTCCTTCTTCATCTGATCCGATCCTACTCCTTTAGCCGATCCGATCCCTTCGCCTTAGTCCAGTCCTAGCGTTTCATCCTTAAGTCTATCCGATCCCCATCTTAACCAACATGGCCTTCCTTTTTGCCAGTTGTCTCAAGTGTAAAGTCCGATCCGATCAGATCCCTTGCCCAGTTCAACTCATCCGATCCGAGCCTCCATACCCGATCCGATCCGGTCCAGAATCTGCACTTTTTCTGCAACTCTTCCAACAAGCAATTTACGCGATTCGACGACGTTTTTGACAAATCTAACACTTCTAATCAATCATAAAACACACTATAGAGTCATAGCAACATGTAGTAGCAACCACAAACAACAAAACAACAATTCAAATGAATCAAAAGTGGCTCAAACCTCACATTTTCCCATAATCCCTCTTAATCATGTTTAAGCACATACTTAGTAAAAATTAATCAAATCGTCCAAATTTTCTAACAGAGGCATAAAACATCATATTCGAGTTTATCAATATTTTTCCAGATTTTATTTGTGTATAAATTCGCTAATTAACGCTAATTACCTCTTAATCAACCGTAACTAGTGAGAAATCATGCAAATCACTCACCTTTGCACAAAATAAAACACCAAATCTGAAATACTCTCTGCTTTGGTCGAATCCCTATGTATAGCAGCAGCTCCAACCTTGCTCTGTTGCTATTTGGCCTTGTTTTGATGTAGTTTAGGCTTAATCTTCACTAAAAATGTGTTTTGGAGTGGTTTTAGAGGATGGAAGCCATTACTAAGGTCTCAAGAAGGTTTGTGGCAGCTCAAAACTGAAATGAAAGTCATTTCCTAACCCTAATCAGCCCTCCTATGCCTCTAAACCCGAAATTCCCCTCTGCGCCTAGCTGCTAATCACCCGGTTAAGCCCAATTAAGCTGTTTTTCACCATCTGAAACTTGTTTCAGCCATATCTCCCAAACGGTGAGTCCGTTTGGCTAATGTGACCACTCTACGGAATTGTAAACCATCATCCGGAGCCAATGGAAGTGGTTTCAGATCAAAATTCCTTTCCTGTCAAAAGTTATGGCCAAAATAGTACCAACTAGGGGTAAAATGGTCATTTAAAAATCGGGAAAAATCATGAACATGGGAAATGACCCCAACAGTCGTTTCCCAAAGTTTCATGACCATACGACTTAGTATGTGAAAGGAATAAATATTCTACGATCCTATGATACGTAGAATGCGGGTCGTTACACTCTCCCCCCTTAAGAAATTTCGTCCCCGAAATTCCTTAACCCAAAACATACAAAAGATCCCGCATGCCTAACAGCCACATACAACAATCAAACATGCAAAACAAGCAAACAAGCCTATCCTAGCATGCGGAAAACTAAATCGAAGTTAAAATCTTACCAGGCAAAGAGCTCTGGATAAGTCTTCCTAATGTTCTCCTCTGTCTCCCAAGTACAATCATTCTCGTCCTCGCCCCACTGAACCTTGACTAGCTTCACCGCCTTCCTTCGAAGTTGCTTCATGTCGTGCTCGACAATACGGGCCGGCTTGTGGTCTCCAACCGCCTCGGGTTCTACTTCGAAGTCCCCTAACTGATCAGGTGAAATAGTCATATCTGAGTCATGAACAAACTTCCTTAGTTGGGAAACATGAAATACATTGTGAACTTCCACCATCTTCTCTGGTAAGTCAATTCTATATGCCAAATTCCCAACTAGTTCAATAACAGGGAATGGGCCAACAAATCTTGGTGCTAACTTGCCTCTCCTGCCAAATCGTATTACGCTCTTCATCGGAGAAATCTTGACAAACACCAAGTCACCAACGGAGAATTTTAAGTTTCTTCTCCTCTTATCAGCATAACTCTTCTGCCTATCTTGGGCAGCTTTCATTCATTGTCGAATGATCTTGATTTTATCTGAAGTTTCCCTTACCACATCTGGTCCAAGCATAAACTTCTCGCCAGTCTCTATCCAACATGATGGTGAGTTGCATGGTCTTCCGTACAAAGCTTCAAACTGAGCCATACCGATACTTGATTGGTAGCTATTATTATATGCAAACTCTACTAGATGCAAATGGTCATCCCATGATCCACCAAAATCCAATATACATGCTCTCAAGAGATCTTCCAAAATACGATTCACCCTCTCCGTCTGACCGTCGGTCTGAGGATGATATGCGGTACTGAGATGTAACTCTGACCCTAGAGCCTCTTGTAAGCTCTTCCAAAACCCACTAGTGAACAACGGGTCTCGGTCACTCACAATGCTTTTAGGTACTCCATGAAATCTCACTACCCACTTCATATACAATTCTGCTAACTTAGCTGCCGTTCTGGTCGATTTTACTGGTATAAATCTTGCACTTTTAGTCAGTCAATCCACAATTACCCAAATGCTATCATGTCCCGATCTAGTCCTTGGTAAACCATCGATGAAGTCCATTGAGACTTGCTCCCATTTCCATTCGGGAATTTCTAATGGCTGTAACAACCCACTAGGCTTCTTTTGCTCGGCTTTAACTAGCTGGCAATTCATGCACTTGGATATAAACTTCCCAATGTCTATTTTCATCCCTTCCCAGTAGTAGATCTGCTTCATGTCTCGATACATCTTATTATCACCGGGGTGTATAGTCAGTTTTGAGTGATGACACTCTCTAAGCACTTCATCCCTCAATCCATTGACATTGGGTACAACAAGCTTTCCATTCTTTCTAAGCCATCCATCTTGATCAAGCCCATACTTGTTCATCTCCTCATCGTTACCCATCTCTAACTTGGAGATGATTTCTAATAGGTTAGGATCGTCCCTCTGACTAGAGCGGATCCGCTCAATCAAAGTGGGTCTGATCGTCAAGCTTGCTAACATTTCTGGATCCAATTCGCACTTTGGTCTGAAATCATACCCAGCGATGTACTCCAGTTGCTTCCATTCTAGAAACATAGCCCCTAAACTGGCATGTCTCCTACTCAATGCATCAGCCACCGCATTGCCCTTTCCCGGTGTATATGCGATGTCAAAATCATAGGAAGCCAAGAATTCTAACCACCTTTGTTGCCGGAGATTTAAATCCTTCTGGGAGAAGAGATACTTTAACGACTTATGATCTGTGAACAACTCAAATCTTTCTCCCAAGAGATAGTGTCTCCACATCTTCAACGCGAACACGATCGCTGCCAATTCCAAATCATGGGTAGGGTATCTTCTCTCGTGCGGTTTCAATTGCCGACTTGCATAAGCTACAACCCCACCGCCTTGCATCAATACAGCACCCAGTCCGGTACCACAGGCATCCATGTATACCGTCATCTCTTCATTCCCCTTAGGAATGACTAACACTGGTGTGCATGTCAACCTGTCCTTTAGACTCTTGAATGCATTCTCGCACCTTTCATCATAGACAAAAGCTTGATTCTTCTTGGTCAACAGAGTCAATGGTGCTGCTATCTTGGAGAAACCTTGGATAAACTTACGATAATATCCAGCTAACCCCAAGAAACTTCTTACATCTGTTGCATTCTTAGGCGTAGGCCAATCCTGTACTGTAGCCACCTTCGCCGGGTCCACGGCAATACCATTCTCTGAAACAACATGGCCCAAAAACCTCACTTCCCTTTTCCAGAAGTGACACTTAGAAAACTTTGCTTTCAATTGGTGTTTTCTCAACACCTCCATCACTATTCTTAAATGTTCCTTGTGTTCTTCCTCTGTCTTTGAATAGACCAAAATATCATCAACGAACACAAGGACAAACTTATTCAACTGATCTCTGAATACCCCATTCATAAGATCCACAAAATATGCTGGGGCATTGGTCAGCCCGAATGGCATGACCAACCACTCATAAAACCCAGACGGCGTCCGAAATGCCGTTTTAGCTATACTCTCAGCTTCCACTCTAAGCTGATGAAAACCTGTCGCGAGATCCAACTGAGAAAATACTCTCGCGCCACTCAACTGATCGAAAAAATCATCTATCCGTGGTAGAGGATACTTATTCTTCCTCATCACTTTATTCAACTCGCGGTAGTCTACACACAAACGAAGGGAACCATCCTCCTTGGTAGCAAACACAACTGGTGCTCCCCATTCAGAAACACTCCTTCTGATAAATCCCTTCTTCAAAAGATCGCTGACTTGCACCTCGAGCTCTCGCTGCTCTCTTGGTGCCATACGACGAAGTGGCATCACTATAGGTCTGGCATCTTTTACCAAACCAATACGGAACTCAATCTCTCGGTGTGGTGGAAGCCCGGTCACTTCTTCGAAAACATCCGGATACTGGCCAACCACGGGTAAACCTGACAACTCACTATGCGAAATGTCGAGAGAGTTTAGAAAACTAGCCAATACCCCCTCACTGGGTAGACCACCAAACACTATCCTCCGCTCATCATCCGCTCTAGCTGTCACCAAAAAGCCCTCACAGTCTACCACTACCCCGTATCTTCGGAGCCAATCTACTCCCAAAATAATGCCAAACCCAGTAAAGCCCAAAACAAAGCAATCACAAACAAACATGCATCCATGACTCGATAAGACAACATTACGACAAATCATGCTAAGGCTAGTCGAACCACCAATCAGGTTCGTCACTACTAAAGGTCTATCGACGATCTCGGGCTCCAATCCCAACCTATCTACCAGGTCACTATATATGAAAGAACTGGAAGCTTCGGTATCAAACAAAACTCTAACAGGAACATCATAAACAGAAAGCATACCTTGAATGACGACATTCTTTCCCTTCTCCGCCACAGTTGGGGCATTCGACGAAGAAGGAATAACATTAATGGCATATGCTTTCACCATTTGCTTTTCTTTGGGGGGTTGCGGACACTTGTCCTTGTGATGTCCCATTTGGCCACAGTTGAAGCACTTCCTATCCGCTGGCTTGGCCGGACAATTACTAGCATAATGGCCCTTCTTACCACAGCTGAAGCACTCAACATCTTGCTTATTCTTTTTCTTCTGGCCATCCTTAGTTTGATTCTGCTTTCTCTTATTCTGGGAACCACCCTTGCCTCCACCACTTGCTTGTGGTTTTGGCTCTTCTGCAGATGCAACCTCAGTCTTCGGCTTAGGGTAGAGACTTTCTGATCTCAATGCTTTCCCAACAATCGACTCAAACGTCTCATCGATGTGGTTAATAAGCCTTTCCCCCAAGTACTGATCCAAACCAGTTATGAATTTCTCATTCTTCTTCTCGGCAGTATCAATAAGAGATAACCCATATTTTGACAAAGTGTCGAATTCAGCAATATACTCCGAGACAGCTATGCCATTCTGCTTGAGCTCCAAGAATTTCTTAAACAGTACTGACTTCTGGGAAGCTGGAATGAACTTCTCGCTAAAGCGAGCCTTAAACTGCTCCCAAGTAATCTGATCTTCGGGAGTAGCTGCCTTTATAGCATTCCACCAATTCATTGCCCGCCCTTGCAGCTGACGGGATGCTAGCTTTCTCTTCATCACATCCTCGATACCCAAATGCTCGAAGATATGTTCGCAACTATCCAACCAATCCTGAACATCCGTAGCCGACTCCGTTCCGTGGAACGACTTCCCACCGAGACTAGTATAATCCTTATTCAGCTTGGCGAAGTCGACTCTCGGCGCCTACACTATTGGACCACCACCATTTCCACCATTGGGGGCTGCCCTCTGTATATCCCTAAGCATCTCTCTCATGAGGTCAGTAAACATCGTCCTCATGTCAGCAGCATTCCCATTATTGGCCCCTCTACCGGTACCTCTAACATATCGGCTCATCGTCAATCTGAAAAAGGAAACGATTAACGACCCCATAGTAGTGCTAGTGCAGCACGACCTCATTCTTATACTACTAATAGTATATATATATAGCTTTTAAAAACCAAAATAATCACAAATATGCTCTCTCGTATACGTATATTATCTCTCCCTGATAACTTCCCTAGGTTAACTACGCAACCTAGAGCTCTGATACAAATTGTGACGGCCCGCCCCGCACCAGCCTGCATTTCCTCCAAAAGTGCGTTGTACACATGCTCGACTAGCACGGGACGGTCGTCAGAAGAAAGGAAAGAAGAGAACAAACTAATCAAGAAACCTGTAGAGTGTCTCACAGTGCATGGAGTAAAATATAATAATAATAACATACTTGACATAAAATAGGTGAGACAGTGTATAAGCTGATAACTAAAACCAACATCAACATCAGAGCAGCGGAAATCCAAATACAGCTTATTACAACTTTTCAAATTTACTGTCTCTAAACAAAGGAAAGCTAAAGTAGAAGATACACCACCAATGCCCAAGCAGTGATCTTCAACAACACAGGGAGAATACTATATATACATTACGTGGAAGCCTCCTGCTCGTCTCCAGATCATCTACCCGTGCATCACTAGCTAACCTGTCTCTAGTCTGCTCGTGTGAGCACCCAGAGTAATAAGAGGAGACATAAAACTCTGGGTCAGACATAAAGCTTGGTATGAGCGATAAGCATCTAAACAGAACAATAACAGGTATACTAAACCATACCTGAACCTGGACCTGCAACCAAAGAGTTAGTACCACATACCATACAATACTCTAAGGTGCCATAATAAATAGTGTAAGAAAAAAGGGGTGGGGTTTGCATGTCATAATGATAGCAAACAAATCAACCATAGTAACCATCCTCACATCTCTCACTCAGTGCGTAAAGCATACGATGTCCACCACTGTCAATCACTAGACACATCGAAGTAGTGACGGAGTTCGACTTGTACAACTACTTCTGCTACCAAGCTTACTACATGGAGTCATGACCAAATCTTTACAAATGACCCCACTTCATTGGTTTATAGCCCTTTAGTTGTACCTTGGCCATTTCAGCCCTGAATCCGTTCACATACTTCCCATACATAGTGATCCAAAGTCATAAACATCGACTGCCCCTTGGCACACGTCCCGCAGCAAAGCCCAATCATGAAGTGAACTCATCGGTTCCCAACTGGATCCTGAGCTCTAACTTCCCACATTGGACTACCTTTGCATCTCGGGTTATTGGTCAATACTGGGTCGGGTCGGGTTCTCCTTCTAGCCGTCGGTTTGGTTCGGGTCCTCTACTTCGGGTCGGTTCGTAGTCTTCTCCTGTAGCTGTTCAGTTCGGGTCCACAGCGTCGCATCGGTTCGGGTCAGGTATTCCACTTCGGTTCGGGTCAGGTGTCCTCCTCCCTTCCAGTTCGTGCTTCCGCTCCGATGCGCTCCCTTGTTCTCCACGTGCTCCGATCCGATCTCTCCTTCTTCATCTGATCCGATCCTACTCCTTTAGCCGATCCTATCCCTTCGCCTTACTCCAGTCCTAGCCTTTCATCCTTAAGTCTATCCGATCCCCAGCTTAACCAACATGGCCATACTTTTTGCCAGTTGTCTCAAGTGTCAAGTTCCGATCTGATCAGATCCCTTGCCCAGTTCAACTCATCCGATCCGAGCCTCCATATCCGATCCGGTCCAGAACCTGCACTTTTTTTGCAACACTTCCAGCAAGCAATTTACGCCATTTGACGACGTTTTTGACAAATCTAACACTTCTAATCAATCATAAAACACACTATAGAGTCATAGCAACATGTAATAGCAACCACAAACAATAAAACAACAATTCAAATGAATCAAAATGGATCAAAAGTGGCTCAAACCTCACATTTTCCCATAATCCCTCTTAATCATGTTTAAGCACATACTTAGTAAAACTTAATCAAATCGTCCAAATTTTCTAACAGAGGCATAAAACATCATATTCGAGTTTATCAATATTTTTCCAGATTTTATTTGTGTATAAATTCGCTAATTAACGCTAATTACCCCTTAATCAACCGTAATTAGTGAGAAATCATGCAAATCACTCACCTTTGCCACAAAATAAAACACCAAATCGGAAATACTCTCTGCTTGGGTCGAATCCCTATGTATAGAAGCAGCTCCAACCTTGCTCTGTTGCTATTTGGCCTTGTTTTGATGTAGTTTAGGCTCAATCTTCACTAAAAATGTGTTTTGGAGTGGTTTTAGAGGATGGAAGCCATTACTAAGGTCTCAAGAAGGTTTGTGGCGGCTCAAAACTGAAATGAAAGTGATTTCCTAACCGTAATCAGCCCTCCTATGCCTCTAAACCCGAAATTCCCCTCTGGGCCTAGCTGCTAATCACCCGGTTAAGCCCAATTAAGCTGTTTTTCACCATCTGAAACTTGTTTCAGCCCTATCTCCCAAACGGTGAGTCCGTTTGGCTAACGTGACCACTCTACGGAATTGTAAACCATCATCCGGAGCCAATAGAAGTGATTTCAGGTCAAAATTCCTTTCCTGTCAAAAGTTATGGCCAAAATAGTACCAACTAGGGGTAAAATGGTCATTTAAAAATCGGGAAAAATCATGAACATGGGAAATGACCCCAACAGTCATTTCCCAAAGTTACATGACCATACGACTTCGTATGTGAAAGGAATAAATATTCTACGATCCTATGATACGTAGAATGCGGGTCGTTACAGCTCAAGTCAAGTAAGGAATCAAATTTTTGGATTTCAACTTCAAATACTTGTGTCAGCACATTAAATGACTCTTATTTTTATTCGCAGTTCCTAATCCAAAGCAAGTGACGGGTCAAGTATACCTCGATCGCTTGCACCAGCTACTCACTGGTGATCAAAAGTTCTTGACCATCAACGAAGTCCTTAAAGACGAGTACCTCCATCGTCACGGGTTTTTATCTATTACCCGTAGTATAGGCCATGGGAAAGGCCCTTATGCATACATACCCCCAGTTGATATTATCCCTGAGACGTGAGAAAGCTCGAAAGGTCCAACGGTACCCCTTAGGGTTCACCCTTCCCCATCTATGACTCAGGATGATAAACTAGCAAACAAAGCTGAGAAAGACAGAGATAGATGCATCACTCCTGAGGACGCAGCAACCCCTGAAAGGCCAATTTCTCCAAAAGAGTTGTCATCAGTTATTCCTTTAAGAGATAATACTACAGTGGATGACTTTATATATCGGGGTTTAGGAAATCTTCCCTTGCTCGAGACCCTTTATACTGTAGAATATTTTGCAAAAAATCCTCTTGCTCTCACTTCTGGGGAAGAAGTTACTCCCATAAAGTTCGGGGACATTGCAAATACCAGCCTCAGTCTGGGCTCTTGTCTGTTTGAGGGGAGTTACTGCTTAGGAAACACATTACACTTTAGTATTGCACGTCATAGCACTTGAGTCTTATGTTAACATTGATTCTAATATTCTTTCATTTCATCTTGTAGGACAAATGCTGAGGCAGCGTTACTATATGAGGGACGTTCATTCGAGTGTGCCCCCAACGGATCCCGATGAGAGGCATGACCAGAATGAAAGTAGGGGCAGAGATAATAGGAGGGGTCGACCTCCAAGGCTATATCGGTCTTCTCGTTCTCGATCCCCACACCGCAAAGACTCAGACAAACGTAAAAATCCGCCTTCACGTCACGAGGAGGAGAAGCATGGCGTTAAACCTTCTGCCTCATCCAAAAATAAAGCTCCTCAAGACAGCTCTTCGAAGAAAGTACCTGATCCAACAGAAAAACAAAATGAATCGGGGAAAGAAACAGGAAAGGACAGGACCATCGTGAAACTCAGGCGTCGCACTGTCGACATCACCACTACGAGGCCAGTTATTCTTAATGATGAGAACCAAGCCAGATTGGAAGTTTTGAATCAACAATTTCCCGACCACTAAAGCATTGGTGGGTGCTCGAGAAGATGTACTCGTTTCAGCAGCGTTCGGATCAGATCGGAGTAGGGTACCAGAGCCAAATCAGTTCGGAGGGGTGGTACGAGCAGCATCAGGGCCTACGGATTGGTTTGCTTTTTCGTTATCGATCTGATGCGGAGCGCCCAGTTCGGATTGGCCTGTTCCAGAGCTTTGTCCCCGCGACCTCATCACGACTATGGCCTGCTGATCTTCATTAGCCTCATTCTCCCGAGCGCCTTGTACTTCTTTTCCTTTTCCTTTGGCCATGATATCCAATTCCTTAGAGAGTAACCAGCAAACACTCGAGAATGTCGAAAACAAAGGATTGACTTCTTTGAACTCAAGGGTCCAAATAGTAGAATGATTATCCCAAAAAGCGGAGAATTCAAAAAAAAATTCTCAGTGAAAGCACCAAAATGTTAAACCAAAAAGCGGTTCTAAGACCCAAACTAGCAGTAATCCTGATGAAATGAAATCAATAAGTAAAAGAGAAACACACGATTTATAATGGTTCGGCGTTAAAGAGCCTACGTCCACTTTTTACTATTTGGATTGATGATCTAAATACAAATACAATAGTAATTCTCACTCAATTTCACTCATACAATGCATAACTTCACTCAATGTTTATGGTTTCTCACTTTAAATTGTAGAAATTACCTGAATATAGTGATGAAATTGGGTTAACAAGGGAGTATGAGCTCTGAATTTGCCAAAAGATCCTTTCAAATGACCCTTGATGGTCTATTTATTGGTGAAAAATGTCTCTGAAATGGCTCCGATTCGGATGCATGTGGCAATCATCCCTTAAGAGTCAGATTCGGATTCTCTGATATGGTGCCAGTGCATTAACTTCGTGGGTGATCATAAGGGGACTTGTGTATAACCGCTCCGCACTTCTAGGAATCATGGGTTATAACCGCTGTAGTTTCTAATTTGGATCGAACACGTTAAGGATTGGAGGAGCCGATTGTGCTGATCTGAACCGATCCGGTTCTAGCTATGCTCCTTCCTTTTCTACCCTGCTCTGTTTTGTCTTGGTCAAGGATCTCCGATCCAATCTGGTCTTCTAAGGAGTGTTTCTCCCGTCAACATTTTTCATCAATTGGTCTTCTAACTTTGTGTAGCCTAGTTCACAAAGTAGGCTAACCGTATCAATAAATAGATATTTTTGGAATTTAGTAAAATAAAAATATAATTTATATAAATATCGAGCAATAGAAATTAAAACTCTAATCCTTTGAGAAATAAAAAATCGTGCCGCTGCTTCAAAACCCACAGCGGAAATGGTTTGATCTTTCCCCCTCCGATTCCTCTTAATCCGCTTAATGGTTTTCAAAATTTCCTAAGCTAAAATTGTAGATATTTCTTCCATCTTCAAATCCATATAAACCAAATCATATATGGCTGCATATTTCTCTCGATTCGGGCACCCTAATTGTAGAGACCCAGGGCATTTTCGACCCCGAAAATCGATATAAATACCTTTACCGTAACTCATGCCAACCTTCCAAACACCGAAAATACTGGCACGTTATTAGAATGAAATTAGAGTGTGAGATAAGAAAGAAATATAAGAATAGAAGAAGAAGAAGAACCAACACAACACAGAATCAGAGTCTCACATCGCAGCGGAACAAAATATAATACAGAAATAAAACTTTATTGGGAGCTTTAAAAAAATATACTTACAATGTCAGAGTACATCAACATCTCTGGACAGTTATAAAAATCTGCCCTCACATACAACACACAGCGGAATAGTAGTTATGTAATATCATACATCTGAACTTCTCCAGCTCGTCTCTTCACAGCATTTGATAACCTGAAGCTGACACCCCGGGCTAACCCGAGCATTTACAAAACACTGGGTCAGTCTGGTGAGCCAGATTGAGAAAAACTCGCACTGTATTAAGGAAATCACCCAGCTTGATTTTCAAGTTAAAATCTTTTCATAAGTAAAGGATAATCGTAAGACCAAATCCACACATAAATACGGATGGTTTTTACCTTACGATAACCCAAAACATTTTTGAAATCAATATCTTTTTGATATTATAATAACGTCTAAATACAAGTAAATATCAATCTAGCGGAACATTTGCATCTCACGTTCCACATATATAGTATAAAATCAAAACCGCGGGCTCTCATTGGAGTTTGGATTCAGAATATGACAAGGTATGGGACCATCTGCCGATAGTGTATCTCTAGAGGTGAATACACTAGGTTCAACAAGAACGTCTTGTAACCCGGCCCTCACATAACCGACTGCTCGTTTCGCTTGAATGTATCGAATGTATATCACCAACGGTTGGGCTCAAACCACCATTTCCCGAAAAGGGATAACATCGAAATAGATTAAAGAAGCAGAAGGAATTTCTCTAGATAGGTGATTATACACCCTAATGGGGGTGACCCACATAGCCATGCTGCCTGCCCGATTTTTATCATTTCCCAGTTGATGAGGCTTGAGGTTTAGATTAACTTTTGAACACCTAGTCACCATTCACTTTGAATGCCACATCGTCAGATCCGCCAGATATCACTTATTGACGTTCACAAAAATACTCTAGTTATCAAGTTAAGAGAATGTGCACTTCTCCACCATCAACTTTGTACATTTGAAAATATCAATGTACGTGACTCCTTTGGAAATACTCTTTCAGACATCCATCCATACAAGTCATCCAGGAACAAGATGAACCGAAGGTACTCTCCTACTGCATCCAATATAGGAATCACCCCATGGATCAGTAGCGAGAAGTCCTTGCTACCCATAGATTTCAACCACGACAGAACCACAGTTTGTCTCTGGGAGCTAACCAGAGATTATTAGTGGTTCTTCTGTTTAATGAAGATCCACGGTCTTCAATGCTCCATCTCGATCTTTTTCTGATATCTTCACGTATTTTTTGGTCGGAATGGTTTTCGAATACAAATTAGATCTTAGACTTTCCGCATCAACAATCGTATTGGATAGATTTGATAGTCGGTGATTTAACTATCAAAATAATCAGTGTTTCAATCATGACAATCCAATGGATTCACTAGTTCACTATTCAGCACCGCTTGGCCTTTTTAATTAAACAAAATGTAAATTTAAAAACTCTTAAATATTTCTATATTACGAATATAGTTTTTTTTGCTTCTTACTTAACATTAGACTTTCTTTGAACAAGTTCATTTTAATACTTATGAAAATCCTATATCATATTTAGTGGTCTATTTCCACTTACAAAACATTAGTACGTTATTATATAATAGTGGGGATATCATTTGAACTTACTACTCGTAAAAACAAAGTTACGAGATTTCTTTTATTTGTTACTTGAAAACGATAACCTATGCTTATTCTTATAGAACAAAACTCATCTTTTACATTTCCTTTTTAAAACACGACAATATCGTTATAATTCACGCAACTCCTTTATATTACAACTTTTACTTCGGGATCTCATTATATACATCTATTCCAAATCTTCATCAAAAATGTTGCTTTATTATCTCTCTAATGAAATAATAAATCCTTATTATCCTCTTTTACCATTACAACTAATATCACCTTCAGATACTCCCGCTGTCGATCAGGTTGGGGTATTTTAATTACCTCTCAGACCTTGATCAACAACGTTCATACGTTAAGGTATGTATGAGTTGTAATCCAAAAACCAATACCTCATTTTAATATCAACACAAATTCCATTTAACTTATTTTATTCCAAATACAGTTTCATAAATCCCTTTTTATCTTTTTGAAAATCTCTTCCTCTAGTATAATCATTATTACTTTCTTTAATAATTACGTAATCTAGTATAGCACACCACTTTTAACCTTTACCCCTTTTTAAACAATTTCATTGCATAATTCAGATTTTTGTTTACAAAATCCGATGATCCATTTCTTCTACCAATTTCACTTCCACTAATTCTCCCTTTAACCATTCGTCCATTCTCGCTTTGGAAATTTTATTATAATTTCCCCTTCTTACTTAATCTCATTATCAAGTAATGTTAATCTAAAATTAACAATATAACATCTAGAATCTCTTTTATATAACTCTAGTTTATTATAAAACCCTTGTATCTAAATTCCCCTTTACTCAATTCAAAGAATCAAGTAACATTTAATTTAAGCTATAATATTAGCTTAAAAATTCCTTTTATAACTTTGTTATACCAATTTGGGTTTTAAATATAAAACCGGTACGTGAACTCCTTTCTCCATTCAACTAGACTTCATTTCAACTTCGATTACCTTTAAATGAATTTCCATTAAAAAGTAATTCACTAAATTATTATTAATTAAAATAATAGTTTAATTAAATCATTAACTACTGTAGAGGTAGTAATTTTCTTTTAAATACCTTATTAAAGTTAAACAATATCTATTTACTTTTTTATTCAAATCACACTAATTTATTAATCAACCCAATTAAAAACGGTCGATTTATCCAACTCAAAACACAGTTATCTCAATAATTAATTCCAATTCATTCTTAATTCAAATTAATTAAAAATATAATTAATTTAAATAATTCCATTTAAATTGTTTCTTAGCAAAACAATTATTCAAACTTAACCGTTAGGTTAATTTCCTTATTCTGACATATTCAAATCTGATTAACATCAGTTGACTTTATTAAATCAATTAATAATTAATTATAACTTAAATAATAAATAATAAATATTTATTTCCTTTTTATAAACTTTTATTCAAAATAATATATTTCAAAATCTATCTCCAGCTATAAAATAAATTTTATAACTTCATCCCTGTTGATTTGCCTGACGGTAAATCAACATTTATAAAACGAATGATTTTATAGGTCATATACTGCCGCCAAATACCCAACCAATACCGGCCATTAGGTTAAACTAAATAGATGTTGAGTTCTAAATCAAAATTCAACAATTAAATCAATCACCCCATCAGATAAGTTCATATATGATAATATGAAAATAAATAATATATTTGAGGAATCGGTTGGATCCCTCCAACTTGTTCTTCCCTGTATTCAAATGGTTATCTTCAAATAGATCATTCCGTTTCATTTAACTGATAACAATAAATAACGAACATTTTATATCAAGTAATTCAAACAATTTAACCAATTAAACACATTTATTATAAACGTGACCAACAAGGTAAGTTACCTTTATTGGAACCAATCATTAGAATAACGATTTGGTATTTCACTGAAATTTAATGACGGTTTAATTTCATTAGTTAAATCAGCAAATAAATATATAATAAGCAAATATTCAACCATTGGCAAGTAGAGCACACAAAATAAAACCTAATTTATATAAAATATAAATGGGTAAAACTGAGTGAGTTTAACTTACCTAGATTTCATTATTGCTGCAGCAGTTCAGTTACAATCAGATCAAACAACGTTTAATCTGACTGCAAATTCCAGCTATTCCCATTTTTGTCCAACACAGTTCCATAATATTATGTTCGTCAAGACGATTCCAGTGTGTCTTAAATTGTCCAATTCTGATAATATTTAAACGAGTTATTAATATTTTCAAGTTAATACTATTTGGTTTAAACTAAATAAATCCTTAATTTAAATTAATATTTAGTAAATTACATCTGTTAATAGTTTGAGAGGTTGACCCCCTTTATCTCCGTTCCTATTTAGGTCTCCATAACGGTCCTGCAACAGTTTACGATTTACTATTATACGATTAGAATAATTAAATTCCTAATTAACAATTAATTTTAGGCAAATTACACAGTTAGTATTTAATCGGGCTAACCGCATTCGAATGGCTAGACTTTTATTTCTTGCTATCTTTGTCTTCTCATATAGCTTCAACCTCCGCTACTCAAATCTAATCATGCTGCATCAATTCAAATTTTAGTCTGCATGGTTCTAATTTAAATATTAAACTTTATTCATTAACTAAACTGTTTTTACTAATTACATTAACAATTACCTGTCCAACCCGTTCTAATTCTTTATCATGATTTTCTAAAGCTTTGGAAATTCTCGAAAAGGCCTGCTAAAACCACAAATTTAGTTAACATATATTAATTAACTAATCTATCCTTAAATGTACTTAGTCAAACATAGTTACATGTTAACACATATTGACCGATCTGGGAAATCAACTTCAATCCTGTTGTTTTAACGCTGCGTTCTCAAACCTGGATTAAACAACATCCTAGTTTTATAAGATATAATATAATTAATTGCTTAATTAAATATATCACTAATCTTAGTCAAACTTAATTACTCCATTTTTATTCGGTCAGGCCGATCCTTTTTGGCAACTTCTTCCTGTAACTGTTCTTTACGCATCCCCATGCTCATACCCATTTCTCACGTTATTTAGAACCGACTATATTATACAATTCCAGAAGATCCGATCTCCACGCATGAGAGAACCCCACTGCTGCACCCTATATCGAACGTCTGACCAACGGAGATCCATCCCGACCCGCCACCTGATGCACCTCCCAATGCTTCGTATCTGACTGCAACGCCACCTAGTCTGGCCCAACCTTCCTCCAGAATTTACGAACCAAAACTCGTGTTCGTAAGCTCCAAATTTCCTCCAACGATGTAGCTCAAATCCATCACAATTGGTCACTGAGAAGGTCTCAGCAAGATGAATAAAAATGTAGTTGAATGTTTTGAGGATGGAAGTTTGGATTAGGAGAAGAATCGGTGACAAAAATTGTGAAAGTTTGGATTGTTAGTGATGGTAGATGGCGGCTAAAAATAGCCTGTTGACCACTCACGTTTAATTTGACTAAACATTAGGGTTTCACTGGTTTATATAGGGTATGGTTTAATTTAAAATATTATTATTCGATACTTCGTCGTGAAGTAACAAGCAAAAACAACTATGTATGATCTTCATTCTCTAATAAAAAGGCTAATCCTAGCATAGAAAAATATTCCGGACCTAATAGGACAGGTTTCGTCAAATTCCGACATCGTTTGAAAAAAAAAATCCTTTATCAAACCAGTGGAAAACACACGTTTAAATTTTCCACGATCACTAAATAAATCTGATCAACTTGAAACTTTGAAATCCTACATTAATTAATCAATATGAATCCAACGACACTAGTTTCGTCGCATTCTGAGACTGTTTCCCTGGTAGGCTATTTTTACGTGCACCGCAATGCCATTTTGAACATCAAATTACACGGTCTTCAAAAGTAACAAACTATATACTTATCCTAACTATAAACGTCGATACAAACTCAACGGAACTAATTTCGCGGCCTAGCTCGATCGTCTGTTCAAGTTACACTCAAATATCTCCTTATTAAATTAAATTACTTTAATTACGCGCTACAGAAATTAAATGGGCATTTTTGGCTGCCGTGGTCCCATACGACATCGGTTTGCCATGCAATTTGATTTTCTTACAATAGTTTAACGATACGGTTCCAATGAAACTGATTTCATCAAAAACAGAGTCCGTTTGCAAAATCGCTATTTTAAAAGCCTATGTTTTAATAACGATTTCCATAGCGACTATTTCAAATTTTTATTTGACCATAAATAACAAATTATAACACGAAATCAAAAAATTTCTCTTTCATATGAAAGTTATAGTCAACACGATCCCAATGTTTCCCGTTCCACAGAAATCCGACTTATATCGGATCCTGTATTCTCAGTTGAAGTTCAAAACCAAATATTACGAACTGCAGCGCCATTTCGAGCTTGATTTATAATTATATAAATATATAACGTTCAAACTTCGTTTTAAATAATGAATTAAATATTGAAAATTCATTACTATCCCAAATATAATATTTGAAAAATATATTTGACTGCCAAAAATACGGGTCGTTACATTCTTCCCCCCTTAAAATAATTTCGTCCTCGAAATTGCTAAGGTAAGAAAGAACGTTACAACCTATTAATTTCTAAATCCATTTTATTATAAATCAAAAATCAATTGAATATTGTAAATAAATATCTTCAAAAATATCGAAAATTTTCTAACACATTAAATTCCCGGAAAATTCGGCAAAGTCTCCCCTGCACGAAGTGGCATTTGCGATATCGCAGGAACAAATAATATATATACATCGACCCACACGGTCGGAAAACAAAAATCAAAACTCAAAAATTCATATTTTCGCGTAGGCGTACCTTACGAGCGCTATTGAGCATATCTGCTTAACGTATACGCGATTTACTCAACCAATATCAATCTGCCTAGCCATTAGGCACTTATACTTAACTCAATTCACATATCAATAATAAACATGTGAAATTCTTAAGTAATATTTCTCTAATCAACAAGTATAACTACACCAATTCCAAAATCAAACCGATAGCATCACTCCATTATCAATACAGGGTTAAACCATAAACTCCATTTCATATGCAGTTTCTTTCCGGTTCAATTATACCGGAGATTATTCTCTATTTATAATTCACTTGGCTCCATTGAATTGTTGAAATCAAACAACTATCATCCAACAACAAACAATTCACAACCATCAACCAATATACGACCAAATCGATTGAATCTACATCCAATATTAATATTTTATTTTGGTTTCACACGTTTGAGCATCGATTGATTTATATCCGATTGATTTCTATTTAATTATACAATTATTTGATTTTCAAATTCCAAATCTGTTTAATTTATTTCAATATCATTATTAATTTAATTTAACTTAACAATGTTAAATTTCAATTCAAATTTTCATTCCAAGCTGACTCCTATTCAAATCTATCGAACACACTAATATTTCAATAATTTGATAAAAATTATTTCTTTTCTATACAAAATATATTTTGGGTAGAATTATTTCATTTACCCTCTTTTCAAAACAATATTGCATCCATTGTCAGTTCAATGCTTCTCAACACTTGAACCGATGAACCAAAATGATACAAAACATTTTTATATAAAATTTACAAATACGCTCTCATATATATACTCAATCTCGATCTAGGGTATCACTAACCCAATCTTTATCGAGTTACACCAAAGAGTCAAGGTTAATACTTAACAAATAGCCCTGATACCACTGTAACAACCCAGGGAATTTTTGGCCTCGAAAATCGACATAAATACCTTTACCGTAACTCATGCCGACCTTCCAAACACCGAAAATACTAGAACATAATTAGGAATTAGACGGTGAGATAAGAAAGAAAGAAATATAAGAATTGAAGAAGAAGAAGAACCAATACAACACAGAATCAGAGTCTCACATCGCAGTGGAACAAAATATAATACAGAAATGAAACTTTATTGAGAGCTTTTAAAAAAATACTTACAATGTCAGAGTACATCAACATCTCTGGACAGTTATAATAATCTGCCCTCATATACAACACACAGCGGAATAGTAGTTATATAATATCATACGTCTGAACTTCTCCAGCTCGTCTCTTCACAGCATTCGATAACCTGAACCTGGACACCCGGGCTTACCCGAGCATTTACAAAACACGGGGTCAGTCTAGTGAACCAGAGTGAGAAAAACTTGCACAATATTAAGGAAATCACCCAGCTTGATTTTCAAGTTAAAATCTTTTCATAAGAAAAGGATAATCATAAGACCAAATCCACACATAAATACGGACGATTTTTACCTTATGATAACCCAAAACATTTTTGAAATCAATATCTTTCTGATATTACAAAAATGTCTAAATACAAGTAAATATCAATCTAGCGGAACGCTTGCATCTCACGTTCCACATATATAGTATAAAATCAAAACCGCGGGCTCTTATTGGAGTTTGCATTCCGAATATGACAAGGTATGGGACCACCTGCCGATAGTGTATTTCTAGAGGCGAATACACTGGGTTCAACAAGAACGTCTTACAACCCGGCCCTCACATGACTGACCACTCATTTCGCTTGAGTGTATTGAATGTATATCACAAATGGTTGGGCTCAAACAACCGTTTCCTGAAAAGGGACAGCATCGAAATAGATTAAAGAAGCAAAAGGAATTTCTCTAGATAGGTGATTATACACCCTAATGGGAGCGACCCATATAGCCATGCTGCCTGCCCGATTTTTGTCATTTCCCAGTTGATGAGGCTCGAGGTTTAGATTAACTTTTGAACACCAGGTCACAATTCACTTTGAATGCCACATCGTCAGATCCGCCAAATATCACTAATTGACGTCCACAAAAATACTCTAGTTATCAAGCTAAAAGAATGTGCACTTCTCTGCCATCAACTTGGTACGTTTGAAAATATCAACGCACGTGACTCCTTTGGAAATACTTTATCAGACATACGTCCGTACAAGTCATCCAGGAACAGGATGAACCAAAAGTACTCTCCTACTGCATCCAATATAGGAATCACCCCATGGATCAGTAGCGAGAAGTCCTTGCTACCCATAGATTTCAACCACGACAGATTCACAGTTTGTCTCTAGGAGCTAAGCAGAGATTATTAGTGGTTCTTCTGTTTAATGAAGATCCACGGTCTTCAATGCTCCATCTCGATCATCTTCTGATATCTTCACGTATTTGTTGGCCGGAATGGTTTTCGAATATAAATTCAATCCTGGTCTTTCCGCATCAACAATCGTATTGGACAGATTTGATGGTCGGTGATTTAACTATCAAAATAATCAGTGTTTCAATCATGACAATCCAATGGGTTCACTGGTTCAATATTCAGCACCACTTGGCCTTTTTAATTAAACAAAATGTAAATTTAAAAACTCTTAAATATTTCTATATTACGAATATAGTTTTTTTTGCTTCTTACTTAACGTAAGACTTTCTTTGAACAAGTTCATTTTAATACTTATGAAAATCCTATATCATATTTGCTGGTCTATTTCCACTTACAAAACATTAAAACATTATTATATAATATTGGGGAAATCATTTGAACTTACTACTCGTAAAAACAAAGTTATAAGATATCTTTTGTTTTTACTTGAAAACAATAACCTATGCTTATTCTTATAGAACAAAACTCATCTTTTACATTTCCTTTTTAAAACACGACAATATCATTATAATTCACGCAACTCCTTTATATTACCACTTTTACTTTGGGACCTCATTATATACATCTATTCCAAATCTTCATCAAAAATGTTGCTTTATTATCTCTCTAATGAAATAATAAATTCTTACTATCCTCTTTTAACATTACAACTAATATCACCTTTAGATACTCCCGTTGTCGATCAAGTTGGGGTATTTTCATTACCTCTCAGACCTTGATCAACAACGTTTATACCTTAAGGTAGGTATGAGTTGTAATCTAAAAACCAATACCTCGTTTTAATATCAACACAAATTCCATTTAACTTATTTTATTCCAAATACGGTTTCATAAAACCCTTTTTATCTTTTTGAAAATCTCTTCCTCTAGTATAATTGTTATTACTTTCTTTAATAATTACGTATCTAGTATAGGACACCACTTTTAACCTTTACCCCTTTTTAAATAATTTCATTTCATAATTCAGATTTTTGTTTACAAAATCCGATGATCCATTTTTTCTACCAATTTCACTTCCACTAATTCTCCCTTTAACCCATTCGTCCATTCTTGCTATGGAAATTTTATTATAATTTCCCCTTCTTACTTAATCTCGTTATCAAGTAACGTTAGTCTAAAATTAATGATATAACACCTCAAATCTCTTTTATATAACTCTGGTTTATTATTAAACCCTTTTATCTAAATTCCCCTTTACTCAATTCAAATAATTAAGCAACATTTAATTTAAGCTATAATAATCGCTTAAAAATTCCTTTTATAACTTTGTTATACAAATTTGGGTTTTAAATATAAAACCCGTACATGAACACCTTTCGCCATTCAACTAGACTTCATTTCAACTTCGATGACCTTTAAATGAATTTCCATTAAAAAGTAATTCACTAAATTATTATTAATTAAAATAATAGTTTACTTGGATCATTAACTATTGTAGAGGTAGTTAATTCCTTTATTGACTAACATGAGTAGTAATTTTCTTTTTTAAACCTTACTAAAGTTAAACAATATCCATTTACTTTTTTATTCAAAACACACTAATTTATTAATCAACCCAATTAAAAACGGTCGATTTATCCAACTCAAAACACAGTTATCTCATCAACTAATTCCAGTTCGTTCTTAATTTAAATTAATTAAAAATATAATTAATTTAAATGATTCCATTTAAATTGTTTCTTAACAAAACAATTATTCAAACTTAATCGTAAGGTTAAGTTCCTTATTCTCACATTTTCAAATCTGATTAACATCAGAATTGACTTTATTAAATCAATTAATAATTAATTATAACTTAAATAATAAATAATAAATATTAATTTCCTTTTTATAAACTTTTATTCAAAATAATATATTTCAAAATCAATCTCCAGTTATAAAATAAATTTTATAACTTCATCCTAGTTGATTTGCCTGACGGTAAATCAACATTTATAAAACAATTGATTTTATAGGCCATATACTTCCGCCAAATACCCAACCAATACCGCCCATTGGTTTAAACTAAACAGATGTTGAGTTTTAAATCAAAAATCAACAATCAAATCAATCACCCCATCAGATTAGTTCATATATGATAATATGAAAAAAAAAAAAAAATTTGAGGAATCCGGTTGGATCCCTCCAACCTGTTCTTCCCTGTATTCAAATGGTTATCTTCAAATAGATCATTCAGTTTCATTTAACTGATAACAATAAATAACGAACATTTTACATCAAGCATTTCAAACAATTTAACCAATTAAACACGTTTATTTTATAAACATGACCAACAAGGTAAGTTACCTTTATTGAAACCAATCGTTAGAATAACGATTTGGTATTTCACTAAAATTAAACAACGGTTTAATTTCATCAGTTAAATTAGCAAATAAATATATAATCAGCAAATAGTCAACCATTTGGAAAGCAGAGCACACAAAATAAAAACCCAATTTATATAAAATATAAATAGGTAAAACTGAGTGGGTTTAACTCACCTTGATTTCAATATTGCTGCAGCGGTCAGTTACAATCAAATCAAACAACGTTTAATCTGACTGCAAATTCCAGCTATTTCCATCTTTGTCCAACACAGTTCCATAATATTCTGTTCGTCAAGACGATTCCAGTGTGTTTTAACTCGTCCAATTCTGATAATATTTAAACGAGTTATTAATATTTTCAAGTTAATACTATTCTTTTAAATTAAACAAATCCTTAATTTAAATTAATATTTAGTAAATTACATCTGTTAACAGTTTGAGAGGTTAACCCCCTTTTATCTCCGTTCCTATTTAGGTCTCCAACACGGTCCTGCAACAGTTTACGATTTACTATTATACGATCAGAATAATTAAATTCCTAATTAAAAATTTATTTTAGGCAAATTACATGGTTAGTATTTAACCGGGCTGACCGCATTCAAATGGTCAGACTTTTATTTCTTGCTATTTTTGTCTTCTCATACGGCTTCAGCCTCCGCTACTCAAATCTAATCATGCTGCATCAATTAAAAATTTAATCTGCATGGTTCTAATTTAAATACTAAACTTTATTCATTAACTAAACTGTTTTTACTAATTACATTAACAATTATCTGGCCAACCCGTTCTTATTCTTCATCATGATTTTCTAAAGCTTTGGACATTCCCAAAAAGGCCTGCTAAAACCACAAATTTAGTTAACATAGATCAATTAACTAATCTATCCTTAAATATACTTAGTCAAACATAGTTACATGTTAACACATATTGACCGATCCGGGAAATCAACTTCAATCCTGTTGTTTTAACGCTGCGTTCCCAAACCTGGATTAAACAACATGCTAGTTTAATAAGATATAATATAATTAATTGCTTAATTAAATATAACACTAATCTTAGTCAAACTTAATTACTCCATTTTAATTCGGTCAGGCCAATCCTTCTTGGCAACTTCTTCCCTTAACCGTTCTTTACGCATCCCCGTGCACACACCCATTTCTCACGTTAATTAGAACTGACTGTGTTATACAATTCCAGAAGATCCGATCTCCATGCATGAGAGAACCCTACTGCTGCACCCTGTATCGAACGCGTGATCACCGGAGATCCATCACGACCCGCCACCTGGTGCGCCTCCCCATGCTTTGTCTCTGACCCCAACGCCACCTAGCCTGGCCCACCCTTCCTCCAGAATTTACGAACCAAAACCTGCATTCGTAAGCTCCAAATTTCTTCCAACGATGTAGCTCAAATCCATCACAACTGGTCATTGAGAATCTCTCAGCAAGATGAATAAAAATGTAGTTGAAAGTTTTGAGGATGGAAGTTTGACGTTGTGACGACCCCAAAACCAAGTACGACGGTGGCAAGGGTAATCTTTGGAATATAACACATAAACAGATAACAACAGAACAGAATTAAATAAATACACCAGATAATGTAGAAATAATACACTGGATAAACATCATCATCAGAGTTACACAGTATAGAGGATCGTACTTAGTACAAATACAGTTCAGTTATACATAAATGTCTACAGCGGAAAACAAACATAATATGTACAATAGGAGCTGAACAACATAAAAAGAGATAAATGGTAGAATCCATCTTCAGCTCCAGCTATCCAGAAAGAGCCTACAAACCTGAACACAAGGCTGCCCGTGTAGAAAAAGGGGCACCCGAGTTTGCAAGTGAAACAAACTACGAGTCAGTCATGGGACTGGTATGAGAAATCTACTTAACACATTTTATAATATGGCTAATCATAGGACCACGCCACTTTCGCGGAATGGGTTTACTCCATTGGATTGCCAGTGCTTAAAACAAGTAAATCTTTTAAAAATCGCAATGCTTTTTACAAAAATGAAGCCATTATAAGACTCAGTTCCTATCACACAATGCAACGCAAACCAAAGGATAGATTTTTACCTTATAATGGCGAAAATATGCTTGATACAAATAAAACAAAAGAATTTGATATTATTACTAGTGTTTGTACGTTTCAAAAACAATTTCAAATCATAAGTATCAATCATAGACGACATGGGTACCATATATCATGCCGCCATACATAGGTATAGAATCAAAACCACACAGTCATGTATTTGGAAATTGGATTTCTGTCATGAACCAAGGCAAAAGATAGTCCTTACCGACTTCGAGACTCTGTAGCTCGAGCCTTAGGGTCAGAGCGCATCGACCCTCGGATCGTCAGGGCCGGTCCACCGATGTGGATTAAAATGCCTGAACACTACTTTTCCCCGCCCTTTGGGGCATAAATGAGCCCAATGACTCCATCGGCTCCACATAGTCACCGGTATATCCGAGGCGCCTCGCAACAACAACAAACACACAGGTGAAAATAATATATATGTCAGCCAGTTTAAGCACTGACACCACCTCTAGCTAGAAAGAAACGCATGTTCTCCCTGAGGTCCTCTCCCGTTTCTGGCTCATACCGGGGTGTGAGGCTCGCGAATTCACGTTATACACAAAGCTATGCCACACAGGCCGTGCTTTGATCATCAACCACAAGACTTTGCTTTTCAATAGAAGCCTTGATCATTTGCCACTTAGGCATGCCACACAGGCAGTTCACTCCATGCGACTGATTTCTATCGATATATAATCTCTGAGCTTGTATGTCTCGGAGAAGGGCGTTAAGCAAGAGAATAAATTCTCCGCCGCCAAACATATATATATTTAATAGAGATCAATCAGCATAGAACAAATCCAATGTCAGATACACAGTCCATTTACACGTTCATTCTAGGTCTGAACGAAACCGGAGGCACTATATACCTCGCATACCCATCGATCTCCACGTACGTCTGGACGATCACCACTTATTATCTATATTTCGGGATGCCTCCCAATCAAGACATCAGTTATCATCCAACCGAGGTGAGATCTCCGGTCTTCAACCACAGTCTTCATCATCGACTTCTTATCGCCGATCAATTATTTGAAATGAGATTTAACTAGACCTTTTCAAATAATTCACGTATATTTAGAATTTAAATCAATTCATTTCAATGGTTAAATTATTCGACAACAATTCACGCCACACACATTCAACCATCAAATATCCACTAAACCGAGTAAATTCGGCTTATTTCCATTCCATATCGTTTATAATATTTTATAACAATTTATCGGTATTTTTATTTATTTAAAAATAGCCAATTCATTCAAAGGACACTTCAGGCCATAACGCGGCCAGGGCGCTGTTTTTCTTCAGATTTGATTTACACATATTTGAAAATCTAACCGTTGGATCTTCACAAATTTTATATCATTAGAAAGATCTTTTCAAAACGAATCCAACGGTTTCAGTTTTGGGAAAATCTGACGGCCGGATCTCCCGGTACACTCGTTTGAAGTTTCGATTTCAAAATACGAACTACAGCGTTGCTATTCGATTTAATTTAATTATATATATATATATAATCGATTCTGGAACTGTTTTTCTTTAGATTTGAATTAAACATTCCAGACAATCCAACCGTTGGATTTTCAAAAAGTGGGTATCGTTGGAAAGATATTTCCAAAGCGAACCCAACGGTTTCGGTTTCGGGAAAATCCGATGGTCGGATCTCCTGCACTAATCGTCTGAAATCACAGCTTCAAAACACGAACTGCAGCTTCGTTATTCGATATATTTTAATTATATTTATATATATAAATATAATCGATTATTCGATTTCAAACCATTTTCACTTCACATATTTGATAAAAACGATATTTTTATCCAACAGATATTTATTTCAACACATGAATTTTATTTATTTTATTTCCACATAGGAATTTCTATTCAACACATGAATTTCTATTCAACACATGAATTTTATTTATTTTATTTCCACACAGGAATTTCTATTCAACACATGAATTTCTATTCAACACATGAATTTTATTTCAACATTCAACACATGAATATTTTCTATAGTTTATATATATAATAAAAATGTAATTTTTATTGCAAAACAATTTATTTCAAAAACACGATTATTTTATATATTTTATATATAAGGTAAAAATGTTATTTTTGGTGTTAAAACAATTTATTTAAACCACTAATATTTTATATAGTCTATATATATGATAAAAATGTTATTTTTATCTTTCAAAGAATTTATTCAATACACGAACTCCATTTAACACATGAATTTTGTTTCAACATTCAACACATGACTTTAATTTCAACATTCAACACATGAATATAAATCAAACACAGAAATATTTTAGAAAATTTCGGCAGCATAACGACAGGGTAGTTAAAACCGGGACCGTCCCTAGTACGGCTCCTCGCTCTACCTTAAAGCCTCGCAGCTTTGGACAATGGGGATTTCATGCATCTAAATTGTACGCAGACGAGCATGTTTATTTTTCTTTTCCACAAACTAATCCTATGTGGTTTTATCCAAAATAATTCTCAACAACAAACAGGTATTTTTCAACCACAACCAATCATTCATGATTTTCACCAAATTTCACATCAACGAATAATCCAAACAATATCACAATCAATAAATATCGTCAATGGGCTGTGGACGAGGGGAGTATATATATATATACATATATTCCTCAGTTCACTTCAATATCATTTCAATTTATTTCAACGCATATATAATTTTTACAACGCATATATAACTTATACATCGAACGCACAACTTATACAAAGCTTATACATGAGGTGTACAACGCTTATATAACTCATACATTGACTATATAATTTATACATCAACGTTTTCCATATCGTTTATAATATATAAGAAATCTCACATTGGGTTCCATTCCACCAAAAATAGCAGAAGGCTTAGAAAAATATCCAGTCTCTTCTACAATGTAGAAGATGTCCACACGAGTCCACTATCTCTTGTTTCACTGGATTTCGTCAACAAACGAAAAAGATATGATTTTTACAGTGAAATCACAAACCGTAGCACTTTAAAGTGCTACTAAACAGTTTTAAAAATAATCAGCTGTACCTTTCTGAAGTTGTTCAAAACTAGGTTTTCGATTTGCGACCAAACCGTGCAGCGATTCATCGATCGGTCTTCACCACGAGGAAGGGATTGGAGTCGCGCACCCATGCCTGGAGGCGGCGCTCAGATGATGCAGGGAGGAGGACGTGGCGGCAGTTTGAACATCGAGACTTCCTGGCGTCGATTCTCACAAATTACTCAATGAAAAAAATCCAAACTTGGTATGGATTTGAAGATCTTGACGAGCTCTACAAAATCCCCAACAGGATGGAAGTCTAATTTTGAGTGGATTGAGGGGAATCAAGGAAAGAAGGTGGGAACTGATTTTCGCCGTGCGCGATTTTGAATATCGGGGAGAGAGAATGACGATGGACCAATGATATTTTTTATTTATTTATATATTTTAAAAACCCGAAAATACCCCTTGCCACATACGGTCTCCAATCCAAACCCAACGACTATCGTACCTAGCTAAATACTCCCATTCCAAACACAATGGGATATGTTTCGTAGGCCCATTCGACTGTTTTAGTCAGCATCTTTTCAAATTGAAATATATAACATTCAATATTTAATTTGAACGTACATTTCAATTTGCCGGGGCCACATACTGATCCTAAAAATTCCCGAAAAATAACTCTAGCTATGTTTTGATGATACGGTCCCAATAAAACAAGTTTCGACGAATTCTGAGACCGTTTGAAAAATGGCCATTTTCTGGTCGATCCAAATTAACAGAAATTCACCAAACACATTTTCCTTTGCCACGCTCACATATCAACTTCAAAAATTATGAAATTTGAAACCTAGCAATAATTTGACATCCCGAATCCAACAAAAGTGGTTTCGTCGAATTCCGAGGTTGTTTGCAAAATGACTATTTTCACGGGCTATATAAATTCTATAGCGACCTTTCTGAAAATTCGTTTGGGCATAACTTTTGACTCCTGCTAGAAAGATATTCATAAACAGATTTAAATATTTTGGTTTCACTAAAATCTGTTTTATTTCGCACCCGGTACAGTCAGTCAAAGTTTGAATTCAAATTTCGAAACTGCCGCGCCATTTCAGGCCTTGTTTATAATTAAAAATAATTATTTTTATTTTCAAACGTCGATTCAAACATACTTTTCATCATTATTATTTAAAATAATTTATTTTAAATATCTAAAATTCACTAAATTAGCCAAATTAAAATTTTTAAATTGGCTTAGATTTTCAGGGTTGTTACAATCTCCTCCACTTAAAACATTTCGTCCCTTAAGAGGAACAAAGTCGAAAGTGGTTTGATTAACCAACTCAACTTTCCTTCTGGCTCCCATTCTCCAACTTTTCATTTTCTAAGAATTTTCCAATTCCTCAAAAATTTGGCTAACACCCTAAATTTTCGAAAAATTTCGCCATAACCTCCTTTGTACGGGGAGGGGTTTGGAAATTTATTGGGCATTATTAGGTACCCAATAAATCCTAATAAGCATGCACATATTTATAGTGATATATTCCGGTGTCCATAGGGGAGTGTGTATAAATTATAACTCCAGAGAATAAATTCTCGTCACCTTATAAATGATTTTTGTGCCTTAATGACCAGAGAGACGTGTTTATTGTCATCTCCAAACCCGTGTGGTTTTTTTTATTAATCTTGCAATTTACCGTTACATTTTATATGGTCTATATCAGTCATCAGTTCAACCTGTAATATATAGTCATTGCCATACAAGCCTCTCGCTCATATGGTAAATCTTCAACCTTGTCACACCAGCTCCAAATGCTTATGTGGTATATGATGAAGTATGCCTATCTTCAAGAAGTATACCATGTAGTGTAGTTCAAAATTAATTGTTACTATCCTATGGTGATGTTTATTATTACACACAGAACAATCAGCATTCCGCATCCAATGACATTCACAGGAGTTGATATAATAATAAAATTGCGCATCCAACTAATCAAGGTTTACCTATTTGTCGGGCACACAAATAAATTCTTTACTCAACAGCTAATCCTTTTACCTGTATAAACATGCATAATGCACATGTATATATTTCTAACTATTTTTAAAACAGTTCAATACTTGATTTAGTTGGATAGATTTACCCTTCATTCATTGATTAAATTAACTATCGTTCTAATATTTTAATTAATCAAATCCACTATCACACAACACAAACAACAATCAATTTGTTTTTAACTTTTCAAAAGTATACTAATTGATTCATATACTCTTTTAAAATAATCAGACTATAGAATTAAAAATTCGCATCCATGAAACGAAAATAACAACAAATTAGAGAACATAATGGAAATTTAAAAATATGATAAATGTACCTTGCACCAGAGTCAATCAGAGATATCCACCCTGCACTTAGGATAGGCTTTCTTAATGCTTTCCTCTTTTTCCCAAGTACAATCTCGCGGATTCCACTCCACTGCACTTTGACTAAGTGATCCTTCTTGTTCCTTAGTTCTTTGGTTTCTTTGCCAATAATCTTTAGTGGCTCTCTTCTCACAGCCAATTCTGGAGTAATTTCTATATCCTGTTGTGCGGCTTCTTCCACAACCAAGTCTGGATCATGAACATGTTTTCGGAGTTGAGATACATGAAATACATCATGCACTCCAGGCAACCAATCAGGTAATTGAACTCTATAAGCGAGAATTCCAACCCGTTTAAGAATAGGGAATGGTCCAATAAATCTGGGCGCCAACTTCCCAGTTTTGCCAAATCGAATCACTCCTCTCATTGGAGAAACCCTTAGATACACATAATCACCAACAGAAAAAGCCAAATCTCTTCTTCTCGAATCAGCATAGTTCTTCTGTCGGCTTTGACTGGCGAGTAATCGTTTCTTAACGAAATTGACTTTGTCTGCAGCTTCACGGATCATATCAGGTCCCAATACAAGCCTATTGCCAGGTTCGACCCAACAAGCAGGAAATCGGCTAGGTCTACCATACAATGCTTCGAATGGTGACATTGTCAGGCTCGCTTGGTAGCTGTTATTCTATGAGAACTCAGCCAAATGCAAATGGTCTTCCCATGATCAACCAACGTCAAGAACTGTAATAACCCGCAAATCTGAGCCAGTTTAAAATTTTTATTTTGGCAATTTTAATGAATTTAGTATATTTAAAATAGACTATTTTAAATAATATCGACGAAAAATTTATTTTGAATATAAATCGAACGTATATTTTTATATACGTCGTCGTTAGAATATAAATAATTATATATAATTATAAATAGAATTGAAAATGGCGCGGTAGTTCGATAATTCGATTTCAAACTTCAATTGAATGTACCGGGTGCAAAACAATCCGGATTTTAGCGAAACCAAAAATGATAGGATCTAATTGATAATATCTTTCCAACGAATCCGAAAAATCAAAATATCATAGCGGGAATCAAAAGATATGTCCAGTTGAAAATTCTGAATAGTCGCTATGGAATTCAGGCCCTTAAAAATGGGAATTTTGCAAACGACCTCGGATTTCGACGAAACCACTTTTGTAGGGTCCGCAGTGTCAAATTATAGCTAGATTCCAAATTTCATAATTTTTCGAATCAACATGTGAGCATGGCAAAGGAAAACGCGTTTGACCAGTTTCAGTTGATTTTAATCAACTGGAAATTGGCCATTTTTCCAACGGTCTCAGAATTTGACGAAACTAGTTTTGTTAGGACCGTATCGTCAATACGAAACTAGAAAATATTTTTCTGTAATTTATAGAGTTCGTATGTGACCCTGGTAAATTGAAATGTACGTTTAAAATTCAATATAGCGATTTAAATGTAATTTCAACGGAAACTGATCAAAACGATCGAATCAGCCTACGATACATATCCCATTGTGTTCGGAATGGGGGTAAAACGCTATGGACGACGGGCGGTGGGCCTCGTTTAGAGGTCGTTTGTGAAAGTCAACTTTTTGCAATTATAATAATTAAATAAATTAAACTTTCCTCTCCCTCCCCTTAAATCACGTTGCCCCCCCCCTTTTCTTATTTCAGAATCGATTTATAAAAAAAAAAAAAAATAGAAGAGCGCGACGGAGAAAAGGAGGGGAGGAGCCGCCGCTCCTCCCAGCGTCTCCGCCGCCAAGAGGCGACCCCCCTGTCTTCCCCTCCTCTCGCGCCGACACCCCCTGCTTCCCTCTCCCTCTCCTCGCTCAAGCCTCACACCCAATCGACAACCGCAGCCCCCCCACCCTTCCGACGCACCGTGTAATGACCCGCATTTTTTAGAGATATATAATTAATTTATTTAATTATATAATTGTTGATTTAGAGAAGTTAATGATCATTTAATTAAATAATATTGAATATTTAATTTATAATTATAATATAATAATATATTATAATGTCGAGATAATCGAAATAGTAGAATTCACAATAGAGTGTAAATTTGATTAGTATACGAGATGTGGTTGAGTTTCGATTCAGAATATATAACCTATATATGGAATCGACGGCGTTAGAACGTATAGTTTATAATATAATTATAATAGAGCTCGAAATGGCGCGGCAGTTCGCTATTTGGCGATTTGAACTTCAACTGAATATACAGGGTTCGTTTTAAATCGGATTTCTGTGAAACAAGAAACGTGTGGAGCTGGTGGAGTATATCTTTCTAGTGGAAGAGAAAAATCGGGATTTCGTCGTGTAGATTTTGAGTTATGTCCAAATCAAATTTCAGAAAAAGTCGCTATGGAATTCATATATAATTCGTAACGCTTTATATACGTTATAAAAGGGTTTTTCAATGAAAATTGAATATCGATTCAACCTGGACTTGAAATATCGAGTATATAATAACTCTGGAGCTGTGTGGTATCCCACTGTGAAGATATACGATAATATTAATTTATTAATATTAAATTTAATAATATTTAAATATATTTATATATTTAAATGGGTCATTCAGAGCGTTAAAAATAGCCACTTTTGCAAACGAAGCCGGAATTCGACGAAACTAGTTTTGTTGGATCTGCAATGTCAAATAGTTGTTAGATTTCCAGTTTCGTGATTTTTAGGGTCAGTGTGTGACCGTGGGGATTTTTAGAGTGAAAAACAGTCAGTATTTTGACGGTTAAAAATACACTGTGTGAGCATACGGAGTCGGAATTCGACGAAACCAGTTTCGTTGGGACCGTAATGTCGTACTCTAGGTGCATGTCAGTTTTCATGATTTTTGAGTGTCGAATGTGACCACAGGAATTTTAAAAGACTGATATATATAACGTTGGCTTATAAACGAATATAATAATAAATATTATATTGTATAAAATGCCTATATAACACCCCTTAAAACACTAAAACCTAATTCCCTCTTTACCCGAAGTCAACACAGCCATTCTTTGTAGCCGCCACTTCTAATTCTCTTCACAGCAAAATCAAAACATGAAACTACCTCAAAGAAAATCAAATACAATTCAAGTAAATTACTAGAAAATCCAAGACAAAGTGAAATCAGTTCCTGGTGAATTGCTCTTCAGTTCAGCGTGGGTTTTGTTGGGTTCGAACACCATATGCGTTCGCTGGTTTTGGGGACAGTGGATTAGGGTTCAAGCGTTCATCAAATTCAAGCTGAAATGTGTGTTTTTGCTATTTGTTTTGAGTTCCTGAGATCGTTTAGCACCTGTTGGCAATTCTTTGATGATTTCCATAATGGAAGGCGTCGATAATCACCTGTAGCACACCGTTTAGGGTTCGGAGACGCAGTGACAAAGGCCAGTTCGAGTTCAACGTTAAGAACATGGGGTGGATGAGAATTTGAAATGGAAAATTTTGATAGTTTTTATTTGAATTTATGAAAAGAGATGAAGGAGGTGTGTGCGTTTGAAATCGTGGAAATGGCCTTGGGCATTTACTGGAGACCATCGTGTGTTTGGGGAAGAAAGACCAAATGGGTGCGGGTCTAGTAACAAAAGGGTATTTGGGCCGAGAAAGAAGTTAAGCCCAATTTAAATTTATTCTATTTAATTTAAATAGTGTGCCAGCTTATAAAATTCATATCTTTGTCGTACGTGATCGGATTTCAGAAAAACTGGATCCGTTTGGATCGTATGGACGAGAGCTTCACAATGGAGCTGACTGGAAATGGATTCGAGCTCGTCTGAATTTATGGCGAAATAAATTGTTTGATTCAAATCAAATAACAGTTTATCGTTCTTTAACGATGAACTGCAAATGTGAGTAAAACTCACTAACTCTGAACAGTTTATATTTTCATGTTATATTTTTTTGAACTGTTAAATATGGACTGATTGATTGTGTGTTGACTGTTTGATTGAACTGCTAGTCAGTTAGTTAAATTTCTATATTGATTCTGTTTAACAGAATATATCATATGGAACTGAAAGTGATGTTATCTATACTGTCTAACATCTGTGATGCAGGGAAACAGGTTGGAGGAATCCGACTGGATTCCTCAACAGTTATTTTATTGTTTTTCATATATTTTAATATATGATGTGAATTATAACCTGTTGTTGATTGTGTGTGTATGGACGAGATTAGACATCGTGATTTGATATGATTGAATACTATGACATACCGGAATGTAGATAAAGGAGATTTTTCAAAGTGATATTGAAAAATAGAATATTTATAAAGTGGAATATTTATAAATAAGGAATATTTATAAATTGGGATATTTATAAATAGGAGATATTTTAAAAAGGAAAATAAATTCAAAACATTTCTTTTTGAATGGGAAGGCCTGTGTGGCGAGTTTGGGGATTTTCCCGATGCTCCCGTTACAAAGGAGGTTATGGCGAATTTTCCCGGGAATTTAAGGAGTTAGAATATTTCAAGTATAAATTTGAAAAGGAAATATTTGTAAACCATTTACAAATAGAATTGGAAAGGAAACATTATAAAAAGGGAAATCATTTTTAAAGGGTAGAACCGTTATTTAAAAGTAAATCTTTTCCAATGAATAAAACGTTGTTAAAAAGGAAATCTTTATAAAGTGAAGTTAGTTAATCGAATATAGACATTCGAAAGGAGAAATCGAATATGGTATTCGAAGTTAGTTAATCGAATATAGACATTCGAAAGAGAAATCGAATATGGTATTCGAAGTAGTTAATCGAATATAGACATTCGAAAGGAGAAATCGAATATGGTATTCGAAGTTAGTTAATCGAATATAGACATTCGAAAGAGAAATCGAATATGGTATTCGAAGTAGTTAATCGAGTATAGACATTCGAAAGGAGAAATCGAATATGGTATTCGAAGTTAGTTAATCGAATATGTTATTCGAAAGGGGTTAGTTTGTCGAGTTAGTCAAATAGAGTTAATCAGTTAGAGTTAATCAGTTAGAATTAACCAGTTGGAGTTAATTAGTTAGAGTTAATCGATTAGAGTTAACACGAACTAGAATTAATCAAATATAGTTATTTGAGACAGAGTTAGTCAAACATAGTATTCAGGGTAAGTTGCCATCTTGTATGACTGCTAGCGTAATTCGCAGGGCTGCAGATAGCCTAAGGCAGTCGGATGTTTCCTGAGGGAATCAGGCGTAACCATTGTGATCGCTGCGATCTAGAGTCAAGCGAATGGAGTTAAATAGAGTTGTCGAATAATAGTTGTTCGAATGGAGTTAAATAGAGTTAGTCGAATATAGTTTATTCGAATAGAGTTGAATAGAGTTAATCGAATAGTAGTTATTCGAATAGAGTTAAATGGAGTTAAATCGAATATTAGTTATTCGATATGAGTAATCAAGTTAAGATAATCAAGTTAAGATAATCGAGTTGAGTAATCAAGTTAAGTTATCAAGTCAAGATGATTGAGTCAAGTGATTTAGTTAAGATAATCGAGTTAAGATAATCGAGTTAAGTTAGCAAGTTAAGTTATCAAGTCAAGATGATCGAGTAAAGTAAATAAGTTCAGTTCGTCGAGTTAAATTAATCGATGTTAGTTTCATCGAAAGGAGTTATCGATGTTAGTTTCATCGAAGGGAGTTATCGATTTTAGTTTAATCGAAGTGAGATTTTCAAATATGAGATATTTGAAAAGGAAGAGTTATCGGACATTAGTTATTCGAAGAAAGATTTTCGAATATCGTTTATTCGAGAAGAAGTTAATCGAATATAGGTTATTCGAAGAAGAGTTAATCAAATAGAGATTTCTCGAAGAGAGTTAATCGGCAAATTCGATTATATCGAATTCGGGAAAGTACTTATACTTTCCAGTGTCTAAATAGAGATTTATTTATTTATAAATAAATAAGTGTTAGGTTAAGTATTCACTAATAAGAATAGAAGTTATAATTAAAGTTAGATAATTCGAAAGTAGGGATTATAACGTTATCGTTATAACCAATGTTTTAAATATAGAAGTGGACTAGTAAAATTGAATCCGAGAAAGGCGTAAAGAAGTTGTTAAAGATTAAAAGATAAACTTTGACCATTTCGAAGTTATAACGTTGTTCAGTTAAGGTCTGAGAGGTCATTATACCCCAACTTGAGTGACTTCCTTCTTAACTAAGAAATGGTAAGGTTTGATCGTAAAGGAGTTTTGGAAATATTTTCCAAACGAGAATCAGAAATGTTTTCTGATAAAAGAAAATAAGAATTTAAAATATAGGGAAACAGGAGATAAGTAAATAAATGAACTAAAGAGATTAATGTTAAATGATGTTTGTTTGATAAAATTTCCATCTGGAAAAAATATCGTTGTTTGCACACTTGTTTTTCTTTGATGGTTAAATCACAGACTATCGAAGTTTTGACCATTTTAACGTTGTTAATATGGAGAGACCGGTTGGATTATTATCCAAAGAACCACTCTGTATTGGCATAAGCGTCGCGAATCATATATGCCAAAGATAATTGAAGACGGAGTAAAATGCAAGGGCTATCCTGTTTACAGAATAGTGCCTTCGGTTTGTCCAGTCCCAGGACAACTTGTATGGACGAAGGTCTGACAGAGTATATCCAATGGATCGCGTAAGTTGATCTGTTCAAACGTATTCACGTTTGGTGGCGGAGGAATTCGTTTCTCTTAGCTGTATACCCGTGTTATTTTTGGATAAGTCAATTTGTGATTTGGCGGGTATGACGATGTGACATTCTAAGTGAATGAAGATGGATGTCTGATATAGTATTTCCAGAAAGGTCACGTACATTGATTTCTTCAACCGTACCAAGAGTGGAAGCGGAGAAGGAAACTTCTTTTAGCTGACACGTAATGTACTGTTGTAGACGTCAATTAGTGATTTTCGATGGATCTGACAATGTGGCATTCGAAGTGAATCTGATGTGATGATAAAGCGTAGCTTCTAGCCTCATCAACCGGTAAATGACAGAAATCGGGCAGGCAGCATGGCTAAGTCGGTCGCACCGAAGTAGGGTGTATAATCACCTATCTAGAGAATATTCATTTGTTTCTTAAATCTATCAATGCTGTCCCATATATATACGGGAACGGTTGCTGATCCCAACCGTTGGTGATGTACATTCGATACACTCAAGCGAAATGAGTGGTCGGTCATGTGTGGCTGAGTTGCAAGATGTTCTTGTTGAACTCCAGTGTATCGTTCCTAGAGTACACTGATCGGAAGGTGATTCCATACCTTGTCATAGTTGGAAATCCATTATCCAATACGTGCTTGCGATTTTGATTGTATACTATATATGTAGAACGTGAGATGAAAGCGTTTCTGCTAGTTGATATCTATTTGTACATAGACATTATTATAATATCAAAAGGTTTTTGATATAAAGATATTTTGGATTCTCATAAGGGAAAAACCCGTTCCGTTCTGCGGTGTGGTCTTATGAGATATCGTTTACTTGTTCATATACCTGTTTAAACTGTTTTACTCATACCAGTCCCATGACTGACCCGGAGTTTATTTGTTTTGTTTTCCCTAAACTCTTGGGTGCCTAATTTTGTACGGGCAGTCAAGTAGTCAGGAATTTACAGATATACTGGAAGAGCGTGGAGCAGGAGGCTTCAAGATCATATAGCTATAGTTATTTCCGCTGTGTTGTAAGTGCTGTACTCTGATAAGTGCTATTGTATACATAACTGTTATATTTCAAGGTTATGTTATTTATTATATGTTATTCGTTCCGCTGTGAGGTTCGTGTTACTCTGATGTTATGTTCTTCTTCTTCTTCTACTCTAAGTTTCTATCTTATCTATTCTCACCTTCTAATTTCTTTCATTAATTACCGGGATTTTTCGATGTTTTGGTTATCGACGTCGAGCTTACGTCGATAACCAAAGTCGCTCAAAATCCGGGTCGTTACAGTTGGTATCAGAGCTTAAGTTTAGAATTACTTGGCTCTGTGGCGTGACTCGGTAGAGATAGGGTTAGTAATACCCTAGATTGAGTTTGAGTGTATATATACGAGTGTGTATTTGTATTTGATATAAAAGTTTGTTTTATATTGGGGAGATTCATTGGTTGAGCTGTTTATGAGTTCTGGTCGATCAGTTTGATCCACTGTATCGGTAGGAGTTACTAAACACTTGAATACGTTGGGTCGTCACGATATGTTTTGAAAAGAGGGTAAATTAAAATAAGTTTACCCAAGGTATATCTTGATATAGAGAAGGTATATATATCAAAATTTTAATATATTGGATATATTGGTTGTTATTATAATCGAGTAAGATTATAAAGTGAAATGGTTATATATAACTAATCAGAATCATATGATTAAAGTATATGAGATGAGATGAATTAAATCTGAATTTAAATCAGAATTTGAATTTAAAATAAGGAAATTTTAAGTTCCTGGGAGATTTTGAAAACGTTTTTCAAACTGAAAGTGATATAGTATTGAACTCACTTCGATAACTGGAAAATAGATTCCGATGATGATCATGACATCATCGGTGTTCATTTTCGAGTGGTAAGTGACGGATTACTACTAAAGATTTTGTTTTTGATTTGATTTGAGAAAAGCAAGTGTTTTGAAGCCTGAAAGGGAAAGTTTGATTTTCGATATGGTAAACTGTTTAAAATTCCCAGGGAAAGATCTGTTGAATTAAAACCAAATTTAATTGAAATGTGGTAAAGCAGTTGGAATTGAGTTGAAATCAGTTAAGTGGTAACTGAAATTGAATTAGAATATATCGAGACAAATTGGATTTGTGAGATTTGAATTTGAAGTGTAATTTGATAATCGGGTTAAGAGTTTGGAATCAAGAATGAAACTCGAGTTTGAAATGATATTTGACCTGGGTATAAGAAAGTGATTTGGATAAATGGATTGGATTGATATCGGTATTGGCAGAATTGGTAACAGATGCAAAGGACATAGTGGTATGCCCGACAACAAGGTACCAGTTTATATTTGATATGAGTATGAGATTTATGAGCCGAATTGGCAAGCCGCTTGGCTGTTTGATTTTCTTTTGGGTTGAAGAAGGCCCAGAGAGGCGAGTTGGAGTTTGAGCTATTGACCAGTACAAAGGAGGTGCTGGCGAAATTTTTCGAAAGTTTAAAGTGTTAGAAAATTTTCAGAATTTTTGAAATTTTTAGTTAGTCGGAATGAATAAATATTTTAGTCGACATTAATTGGTTCTGTTGAAATCAGAAATAAGGGGTAAACAAATCTTAGGAATTCCAATAGATAGGGTCGTCCTCTAACTTAGCAATTTCGAGGACGAAATTATTTTAAGTGGGGAAGAATGTAATGACCCGCATTTTTTAGAGATATATAATTAATTTATTTAATTATATAATTGGTGATTTAGAGAAGTTAATGATCGTTTAATTAAATAATATTGAATATTTAATTTATAATTATAATATAATAATATATTATAATGTCGAGATAGTCGAAATAGTAGAATTCACAATAGAGTGTAAATTTGATTAGTATACGAGATGTGGTTGAGTTTCGATTCAGAATATATAACCTATATATGGAATCGACGGCGTTAGAACGTATAGTTTATAATATAATTATAATAGAGCTCGAAATGGCGCGGCAGTTCGCTATTTGGCGATTTGAACTTCAACTGAATATACAGGGTTCGTTTTAAATCGGATTTCTGTGAAACAAGAAACGTGTGGAGCTGGTGGAGTATATCTTTCTAGTGGAAGAGAAAAATCGGGATTTCGTCGTGTAGATTTTGAGTTATGTCCAAATCAAATTTCAGAAAAAGTCGCTATGGAATTCGTATATAATTCGTAACGCTTTATATACGTTATAAAAGGGTTTTTCAATGAAAATTGAATATCGATTCAACCTGGACTTGAAATATCGAGTATATAATAACTCTGGAGCTGTGTGGTATCCCACTGTGAAGATATACGATAATATTAATTTATTAATATTAAATTTAATAATATTTAAATATATTTATATATTTAAATGGGTCATTCAGAGCGTTAAAAATAGCCACTTTTGCAAACGAAGCCGGAATTCGACGAAACTAGTTTTGTTGGATCCGCAATGTCAAATAGTTGTTAGATTTCCAGTTTCGTGATTTTTAGGGTCAGTGTGTGACCGTGGGGATTTTTAGAGTGAAAAACAGTCAGTATTTTGACGGTTAAAAATACACTGTGTGAGCATACGGAGTCGGAATTCGACGAAACCAGTTTCGTTGGGACCGTAATGTCGTACTCTAGGTGCATGTCAGTTTTCATGATTTTTGAGTGTCGAATGTGACCACAGGAATTTTAAAAGACTGATATATATAACGTTGGCTTATAAACGAATATAATAATAAATATTATATTATATAAAATGCCTATGTAACACCCCTTAAAACACTAAAACCTAATTCCCTCTTTACCCGAAGTCAACACAGCCATTCTTTGTAGCCGCCACTTCTAATTCTCTTCACAGCAAAATCAAAACATGAAACAACCTCAAAGAAAATCAAATACAATTCAAGTAAATTACTAGAAAATCCAAGACAAAGTGAAATCAGTTCCTGGTGAATTGCTCTTCAGTTCAGCGTGGGTTTTGTTGGGTTCGAACACCATATGCGTTCGCTGGTTTTGGGGACAGTGGATTAGGGTTCAAGCGTTCATCAAATTCAAGCTGAAATGTGTGTTTTTGCTATTTGTTTTGAGTTCCTGAGATCGTTTAGCACCTGTTGGCAATTCTTTGATGATTTCCATAATGGAAGGCGTCGATAATCACCTATAGCACACCGTTTAGGGTTCGGAGACGCAGTGACAAAGGCCAGTTCGAGTTCAACGTTAAGAACATGGGGTGGATGAGAATTTGAAATGGAAAATTTTGATAGTTTTTATTTGAATTTATGAAAAGAGATGAAGGAGGTGTGTGCGTTTGAAATCGTGGAAATGGCCTTGGGCATTTACTGGAGACCATCGTGTGTTTGGGGAAGAAAGACCAAATGGGTGCGGGTCTAGTAACAAAAGGGTATTTGGGCCGAGAAAGAAGTTAAGCCCAATTTAAATTTATTCTATTTAATTTAAATAGTGTGCCAGCTTATAAAATTCATATCTTTGTCGTACGTGATCGGATTTCAGAAAAACTGGATCCGTTTGGATCGTATGGACGAGAGCTTCACAATGGAGCTGACTGGAAATGGATTCGAGCTCGTCTGAATTTATGGCGAAATAAATTGTTTGATTCAAATCAAATAACAGTTTATCGTTCTTTAACGATGAACTGCAAATGTGAGTAAAACTCACTAACTCTGAACAGTTTATATTTTCATGTTATATTTTTTTGAACTGTTAAATATGGACTGATTGATTGTGTGTTGACTGTTTGATTGAACTGCTAGTCAGTTAGTTAAATTTCTATATTGATTCTGTTTAACAGAATATATCATATGGAACTGAAAGTGATGTTATCTATACTGTCTAACATCTGTGATGCAGGGAAACAGGTTGGAGGAATCCGACTGGATTCCTCAACAGTTATTTTATTGTTTTTCATATATTTTAATATATGATGTGAATTATAACCTGTTGTTGATTGTGTGTGTATGGACGAGATTAGACATCGTGATTTGATATGATTGAATACTATGACATATCGGAATGTAGATAAAGGAGATTTTTCAAAGTGATATTGAAAAATAGAATATTTATAAAGTGGAATATTTATAAATAAGGAATATTTATAAATTGGGATATTTATAAATAGGAGATATTTTAAAAAGGAAAATAAAATTCAAAACATTTCTTTTTGAATGGGAAGGCCTGTGTGGCGAGTTTGGGGATTTTCCCGATGCTCCCGTTACAAAGGAGGTTATGGCGAATTTTCCCGGGAATTTAAGGAGTTAGAATATTTCAAGTATAAATTTGAAAAGGAAATATTTGTAAACCATTTACAAATAGAATTGGAAAGGAAACATTATAAAAAGGAAAATCATTTTTAAAGGGTAGAACCGTTATTTAAAAGTAAATCTTTTCCAATGAATAAAACGTTGTTAAAAAGGAAATCTTTATAAAGTGAAGTTAGTTAATCGAATATAGACATTCGAAAGGAGAAATCGAATATGGTATTCGAAGTTAGTTAATCGAATATAGACATTCGAAAGAGAAATCGAATATGGTATTCGAAGTAGTTAATCGAATATAGACATTCGAAAGGAGAAATCGAATATGGTATTCGAAGTTAGTTAATCGAATATAGACATTCGAAAGAGAAATCGAATATGGTATTCGAAGTAGTTAATCGAGTATAGACATTCGAAAGGAGAAATCGAATATGGTATTCGAAGTTAGTTAATCGAATATGTTATTCGAAAGGGGTTAGTTTGTCGAGTTAGTCAAATAGAGTTAATCAGTTAGAGTTAATCAGTTAGAATTAACCAGTTGGAGTTAATTAGTTAGAGTCAATCGATTAGAGTTAACACGAACTAGAATTAATCAAATATAGTTATTTGAGACAGAGTTAGTCAAACATAGTATTCAGGGTAAGTTGCCATCTTGTATGACTGCTAGCGTAATTCGCAGGGCTGCAGATAGCCTAAGGCGGTCGGATGTTTCCTGAGGGAATCAGGCGTAACCATTGTGATCGCTGCGATCTAGAGTCAAGCGAATGGAGTTAAATAGAGTTGTCGAATAATAGTTGTTCGAATGGAGTTAAATAGAGTTAGTCGAATATAGTTTATTCGAATAGAGTTGAATAGAGTTAATCGAATAGTAGTTATTCGAATAGAGTTAAATGGAGTTAAATCGAATATTAGTTATTCGATATGAGTAATCAAGTTAAGATAATCAAGTTAAGATAATCGAGTTGAGTAATCAAGTTAAGTTATCAAGTCAAGATGATTGAGTCAAGTGATTTAGTTAAGATAATCGAGTTAAGATAATCGAGTTAAGTTAGCAAGTTAAGTTATCAAGTCAAGATGATCGAGTAAATTAAATAAGTTCAGTTCGTCGAGTTAAATTAATCGATGTTAGTTTCATCGAAAGGAGTTATCGATGTTAGTTTCATCGAAGGGAGTTATCGATTTTAGTTTAATCGAAGTGAGATTTTCAAATATGAGATATTTGAAAAGGAAGAGTTATCGGACATTAGTTATTCGAAGAAAGATTTTCGAATATCGTTTATTCGAGAAGAAGTTAATCGAATATAGGTTATTCGAAGAAGAGTTAATCAAATAGAGATTTCTCGAAGAGAGTTAATCGGCAAATTCGATTATATCGAATTCGGGAAAGTACTTATACTTTCCAGTGTCTAAATAGAGATTTATTTATTTATAAATAAATAAGTGTTAGGTTAAGTATTCACTAATAAGAATAGAAGTTATAATTAAAGTTAGATAATTCGAAAGTAGGGATTATAACGTTATCGTTATAACCAATGTTTTAAATATAGAAGTGGAATAGTAAAATTGAATCCGAGAAAGGCGTAAAGAAGTTGTTAAAGATTAAAAGATAAACTTTGACCATTTCGAAGTTATAACGTTGTTCAGTTAAGGTCTGAGAGGTAATTATACCCCAACTTGAGTGACTTCCTTCTTAACTAAGAAATGGTAAGGTTTGATCGTAAAGGAGTTTTGGAAATATTTTCCAAACGAGAATCAGAAATGTTTTCTGATAAAAGAAAATAAGAATTTAAAATATAGGGAAATAGGAGATAAGTAAATAAATGAACTAAAGAGATTAATGTTAAATGATGTTTGTTTGATAAAATTTCCATCTGGAAAAAATATCGTTGTTTGCACACTTGTTTTTCTTTGATGGTTAAATCACAGACTATCGAAGTTTTGACCATTTTAACGTTGTTAATATGGAGAGACCGGTTGGATTATTATCCAAAGAACCACTCTGTATTGGCATAAGCGTCGCGAATCATATATGCCAAAGATAATTGAAGACGGAGTAAAATGCAAGGGCTATCCTGTTTACAGAATAGTGCCTTCGGTTTGTCCAGTCCCAGGACAACTTGTATGGACGAAGGTCTGACAGAGTATATCCAATGGATCGCGTAAGTTGATCTGTTCAAACGTATTCACAATTGGTGGCAGAGGAATTCGTTTCTCTTAGCTGTATATCCGTGTTATTTTTGGATAAGTCAATTTGTGATTTGGCGGGTATGACGATGTGACATTCTAAGTGAATGAAGATGGACGTCTGACATAGTATTTCCAGAAAGGTCACGTACATTGATTTCTTCAACCGTACCAAGAGTGGAAGCGGAGAAGGAAACTTCTTTTAGCTGACACGTAATGTACTGTTGTAGACGTCAATTAGTGATTTTCGATGGATCTGACAATGTGGCATTCGAAGTGAATCTGATGTGATGATAAAGCGTAGCTTCTAGCCTCATCAACCGGTAAATGACAGAAATCGGGCAGGCAGCATGGCTAAGTCGGTCGCACCGAAGTAGGGTGTATAATCACCTATCTAGAGAATATTCATTTGTTTCTTAAATCTATCAATGCTGTCCCATATATATACGGGAACGGTTGCTGATCCCAACCGTTGGTGATGTACATTCGATACACTCAAGCGAAATGAGTGGTCGGTCATGTGTGGCTGAGTTGCAAGATGTTCTTGTTGAACTCCAGTGTATCGTTCCTAGAGTACACTGATCGGAAGGTGATTCCATACCTTGTCATAGTTGGAAATCCATTATCCAATACGTGCTTGCGATTTTGATTGTATACTATATATGTAGAACGTGAGATGAAAGCGTTTCTGCTAGTTGATATCTATTTGTACATAGACATTATTATAATATCAAAAGGTTTTTGATATAAAGATATTTTGGATTCTCATAAGGGAAAAACCCGTTCCGTTCTGCGGCGTGGTCTTATGAGATATCGTTTACTTGTTCATATACCTGTTTAAACTGTTTTACTCATACCAGTCCCATGACTGACCCGGAGTTTATTTGTTTTGTTTTCCCTAAACTCTTGGGTGCCTAATTTTGTACGGGCAGTCAAGTAGTCAGGAATTTACAGATATACTGGAAGAGCGTGGAGCAGGAGGCTTCAAGATCATATAGCTATAGTTATTTCCGCTGTGTTGTAAGTGCTGTACTCTGATAAGTGCTATTGTATACATAACTGTTATATTTCAAGGTTATGTTATTTATTATATGTTATTCGTTCCGCTGTGAGGTTCGTGTTACTCTGATGTTATGTTCTTCTTCTTCTTCTATTCTAAGTTTCTATCTTATCTCTTCTCACCTTCTAATTTCTTTCATTAATTACCGGGATTTTTCGATGTTTTGGTTACCGACGTCGAGCTTACGTCGATAACCAAAGTCGCTCAAAATCCGGGTCGTTACACACCGCCCCCCTCTTCTTCCTTCCTCCTCCTGCTTCCGCCCCTCCACGACCTCCGGCGCCACCTCCCAGACGGCGCAGCAAAGACACCCCTCCCCCGTTCCTAATACAGTAAAGTAAGTTTTTGATTAATTATTTTCAGTTATTTTAAATACTCAGTTTTATTGTGAATGAATTTTCAGAGATTTTTATATGCTAAAGAGAAAAATATGTTTTTTTATCATATGTGAAATATAAAAATATAATCCTTTATGTTGTAGAAGTTATAAAAATATAATCTTTTATATTGTAAAAAAATAAAAATATGATTTTTATATTTTTAAAGTATTAAAAATATAATCTTTATTATGTAAAAGATGTAAAAATATGATTTTTGTTCAGGTAGAGAATTAAAAATATAATTTTTACATGATAGAAATATTAAAAATAGCATCTTTATATGTGTAGAAAAATAAAAATGTGATTTTTATAATGATATATTTGAAAAGACGATATTTTTAAAAGGGAAAAGACGATATTTTTAAAAGTGAAAAGACCATATTTTTAAATATAGAAAGGCGTGATTTTTATAATGTTTTCATAGAAAAAGAATACATTTTGTTCATAGGAAAGATTAGATTTTTATTTGTTTAAAAATTTGATTTTTGTTTGTCAAAGAAAAAGAATTCTTTGCTTTGAAAAAGCGAAATCTTTATATTGAATAGCATAATAAAAATTCGATTTTATATATTGAATAGCGAAGTAAAAATTCGATTTTTAAATATAAGAAGTGATTATAAAAATATGATTTTTAAATTGAAAGTGAATAAATAAAAATGTGTTTTATTTTATTTTAAAGACATCAGTATATAAAAAATGTGATTTTTACATATGTAGTGAATACGGGCAACGAAAGCGACAAAAGACGGGAATGGCGAAGATTTCTATAAATGAAGTGTCATGAAGTGGGATAGCTATCGGTGAGAATTTCTCACCTTTCAATTTCTTTTTCTAATCATATATATATATATATATACTAGGATGCAGACGGTGTTTAGTAGCACCCGACACCCGTCATCCACAGACCATGGATGACTTGTTTGTTAAATTGTTTGGTTGTGTAGTTAGTTAGAATATTTTGTTTGAATTGAATTGTTTGGTGAAATGAATGGATTTTATTGATGTGTGAATGGCGTGGGCCTTCACTAGACCGGGGATAAGGCTAGACCTCGTCCCGTTTCTAATATCGTGCCGTTATGCCGCCGAAATTTCCTAAAATAAGTTAGAAAAATAAAGAAATCATTTTATTTAATAAATGAACTGAATAGAATATTTTCATTGGTTGAATAAAATGTTTTATCGTTAAAAATATAATTTTTAACGTGAAAGTGAATAAATAAATATTTATAAACAAATCGGCCGATTTGTTTATATACACTGATTTGACTGATATTGATTGGGTCGATAAATTTTACACATCGCCCAACTGCACAACTAAAATCTGTGTTTGATTGTTTGAAACCCCACACGAGTGTTGGGATGAATTTTGAAGTTCACTTATCCTGATTGATTAAATATGTCGATCGATTGATTGACAGGCTGTTATAAGCGTTAGATATCTATATTTGATGCTTATACAGTGTAGTGCACTTTGGTTGATGGTTGATTATTTTCAATGCTATTATATACGTGTGATGTATGAAAATCCATATAATTAATATTATATGGTGATTGATTGGGCCTCATTCGAAATTAGAAAATAAAGAATATTATAAAGTAAAGGTTCATGTGTTGACTGTACTCATCCGTTGAGATTAGACATGTATTGAACGAAGTATTTTAATAATTAAATTTACATCTTTATCAATATAATATAAAGGTTCATGTGTTGATTGTACTCATCCGTTGAGATTAGTCATGTGTTGAACGAAATATTTTAACAAAAATAGTCACACGTGGACGGTACTCATTCGTTGAGATTAGTCGTGTGTTGACAAAAAGAAATATTTGAAAAAGAAATATTTGAAATAGGATATTTGAAAAAGAAATATTTGAAAAAGAAATATTCGAAAAAGAAATATTTGAAATAGGATATTTGAAAAAGAAATATTTGAAATAGGATATTTGAAAAAGAAATATTTGAAATAGGATATTTGAAAAAGAAATATTTGAAATAGGATATTTGAAAAAGAAATATTTGAAAAAGAAATATTTGAAATAGGATATTTGAAAAAGAAATATTTGAAATAGGATATTTGAAAAAGAAATATTTTGAAATAGAAATATTTGAAATAGAATATATGAAGCCGTGTTGATTAGATTGACGCCCTTTTGACGTGAACGATATTTATATCGATTTCATTCGAAATGAATTGAATATAAAACGATTTCGAAATGAATTGAATATATAACTAATCGAATTCGAATTGAATTGAAAACGAATTGAATTCGAATTGAATATATAACGGATTTGATTTCAATTGAATATATAACGGATTTGGTTTCAACTGAATATATAACGAATTTGATTTGAATAGAAAACGAACTTGATTTGAATAGAAAATGAATTTGAATCGAATAGAAAACCAATTTGAATTGAATCGAATAGAAAACCAATTTGAATTGAATCGAATAGAAAACCAATTTGAATTGAATCGAATAGAAAACGAATTTGAATTGAATCGAATAGAAAACCAATTTGAATTGAATTGAATTGAATAGAAAACGAATTCGAATTGAATTGAAAACGAATTGAAATGAATTCAAATTGAATTCAAAATTTGAATTCAATAGAAATGAATTTTAAAACGAAATTATAAGAAAATTTTTAATTTTGATTTGAATTGAAATGGAAGTTGAAATGTTTTTGAAACGAATTTAAAACGATTTATAAAATTTGTTTTAAATTGTAATCGACGAAATATATATTATATATATTATATATATAATATAATGGCCTGAATAGAACGCGCCGCGCCGCGGCAGTTCGTGAATTTCGACCATTTATTTCAAACGGACATTACGGGAGATCCGACCGTCGGATTCTCCTAAATCCGGAACCGTTGGGTTCGTCTCGAAAAGAGCTTTCTAACTAATATTAGAAATTTGAAGTCTAACGGTTGGATTTGGAGATACGTCCAAATCAAATTTGAAAAAGGTCGTTGTAAGTGCAGTTCGATGGCCATTGTTGGAAATCGACTGTACGGGTCTTGATAAAATTATTAAAAATATCAATAATTTGTGTAAAATCATAAGAAATGATTTGAGAAAATTTGGGGTGAAAAACTCCATATTTGAAAATATAAAAATGGATTTTTATCGAAATGAACTAGATTGAACTAAATTCAAAACCCGATTTTTTTTTAATAAATAAATTAGATTTAAAAAGGGGTTTTAAATAATCGGAATTCCTAATATATTTGATTTGAATTGAACTAGAATTGATTTGTGGGTTTATCGTGAACTGTGTTTTAAACAACACTAGTTCTTTAACCCGATGATAAATAGAATGTGATTTGGGTTTGTCGTGAACTGTGTTTTAAATGACATTAGTTCTTTAACCCAGTAAAAGGGAGTTTTAACGAAGTTGCAATTAGATTGAAATGTAAATTTATAATCTAAATTATCAAATTTAGAAATGAGCGAGAATGGAGTATCGCCAGTTTTGCTCCAAAGCGATAGTTAAATCTTTAATTAGATTTGAACGTGTAATGGTAATTAATCTTACCGATAACACCATAGTATTAGATATGGAGTATTACCAGTTTTGCTTCATGGGATGAATAGTTTGGAATTGGGAAATAAAATAAATAATTACTTCGGTGTGGTTCGCTAATCTCGACTAGTTTAGAAAACCATAATCTGGTTTGAAATGACATTCAAAGGAAGATTAAAGGATACATTTGAAAGAATTTGTCTTGGATAAAATTAATGGGAACCTTTCCCTAAAAATGTGATTTTGTGAATAAAAGGATATTCCGAGTTGGAATGAGGCGTATGTTGAGTTTGTGTTACATTTGTTTTTAATACACGCGGGTTGTTCGGAAAGGCCGAGTTTACACCCATTCTGAATAACCGATTCGACGATATTTCGAAGATGAAGACGGTGGTTGAAGACCGGAAGTCTTCACATCGTTTGGATTATTACTGACGATCCTGATCGGGCTGTACACCCAAGAGGATGGAAATAGTTGGTGGTCGTCCAGACGTACTTGGAGATGGATGGATATGCGAGGAAAGTGCCTCCGGTTTCGTTCAGACCCAGAACGGATTTGTAAATGGATTTTGTGTCTGACATTGGATTTTATTCTGTGTTGATTGATTTCTATTAAATATACATCTGTTTGGCGGCGGAGAATTTATTCTTTTGCTTAACGCCCTTCTCTGAGACGTACGAGCTCAGAGGTTGTATATCAATGGACATCAGTCGCATGGCATGAATTGCCTGTGTGGCACGCTAAGATGCAATGATCAAGGCTTTTGTTGAAAAGCAGAGTCTTGTGGTTGATGATCAAAGCACGGCCTACGTGGCAACTTTGTGTATAACGTGAATTCGCGAGCCTCACACCTCGGTATGAGTTAAAAACGGGATACGGACTGCAGGGAGAGCACGACGTTTCTTTCTAGCTTTGGTGGTGTCAGTGACTTACCAGCCCTGACATTTATATACTTTTCACCTTTGTGGTTATTGGAATGCGAGGCGCCTCGATATAGGCCTGTAAGGACCGGGAAACGTGTGTTCAGGCATAATTAATCCTCTAACGTAAGTGAGGACCGGCCCTGAAGCATCCAGGGGTTGCCCAGAGTGCGTAGCCCTGGGACATTTGCTAGAGTGTCTCGAACGCGGAGAGGAGCTTGCCCCTTGCCTCGACTCATGATGGAATCCAATTTCCAATACGTGTAATTCGGTTTTAATTGTAGAACTAGTATGGCGACATAGTAGATGGTAGTTATGCCGCCTATGATTGATATTTATGGTTGAAATGTTTTGACACTATACACTTATTATAGTATCAAATGATTTGTTTTAAACGTATCAAGCATGCTTTGGCTGTTATAAGGGAAAACCCTATCCCCCGGCTTGCGTTGCATTGTGTGATAGGACCTAGGTCTTATAACAGCTTCATTTTTCTTTATTTAGCATTGCGCTGTTGTTTTATGCACTGGTATTCTTGGGAGGAAACCCGTTCCGTGTTATACGGCGTGGTCCCTTGATTTACCTAACTTTGAAAATAAAGATTAATAGCCATTTTAGTTCTCACACCAGTCACATGACTGACCTGGAGTTTATTGTTTTAACCTAAACTCTGGGTGCCCCCATTTTCCGCGCGGGCAGCTAGTAGTTTTGGTTTTGCAGATTTATATTCACAGGATCCTGGTTTACAGCTAGAATGATATCCGGAAAGCTCTGTATCCGTATATCACCTTCAGTTGTGCTTTGTATTATTTTTCCGCTGCTATGTATTTTATTGTAATCTCTGATATTTATCGAATGTAATTTATTCATTTATACTCTGTATATTCTTGTATCTGATGGAATTGTTGTAATAACAATGAAATGTTCTTCCGTCTGCGTTCTGATTTGTCCTGTTCTCAAACGATCAGGGGTTTCGAACGGTCTAGATCGGTTTAATGACTGATTCAGATCGAGCAAAATTCCAGGCCGTCACATTTGGTATCAGAGCTTTGGTTTACAGAGCTCGAGAACAAGACACATTAGAACCATACGAAAGAATTCATCAGATATTGGATTAGTAATATCCAATTAGAATGACTCGTTAGAGATAGGATCAGTAGTATCCTAGAACGAGTGTGAAGATATATTTTCCAAATGAAAACAATTTTGTTTTGAAAATTTAAATCGTTTTATACGAATTTGGATATTTATTTATTTTGAATATGGACAATCCAATATATGAAGATTTTGCATATACGCGTCATGAACGTATATTCGAAGTTTTAATATATTAGATAGATATAGGATCACATTCTAGTCGCCCGGACATGATTCTGATGATGGCGCGCCATCACCACTATTTATTTTCGTGTTTCGAAGGTATGATTTCTATATATTTCCATTTAGACTGGTGTGAGAATCAAAACTAATATAGTTAGAACACATTGTTGTGATTTGGCATCAAAAACATGACTTTCAGTATACATATCAAATTTATGAATTTGAAACTCTAATTCACTAATGGATTGATGTTTGTGTTGTTTGTTTATTTGTTTGATAATATTGAACCATTATGCCTAATTGTATCACATATTGAACTGTATTGAAAATTGGTCGCATTTTCTTGCATATACATATACTTACATTGAACAGGTCATAGCAAGGAGGCTAGAGAAGAGAATAAAATTTGTTTGCCCGACAAATAGGTACATGTTTACTATAATTTACTGTTTTGTTTGGGTGATGATGATTTTATGAGCCTATTGGCTAGCCGCTTGGCTTTTTCTTTTTCTTTTTGAGATCAGAAGGCCTATATGGCAATTTCGGGATTTTCCCGTGGCTCCCGGTGCAGGGGAGGTTATGGCGAAATTTTTCGAAGATTTAGGGTGTTAGCCAAATTTTTGAAAATTTGGAAATTCTCAGAAACTGAAAAGTTAGAGAATGGAAGCCAGATCGAACGTAGAGTTGATTAATCAAACCACTTTCGACTTTGTTCCTTTTCGGGGATGAAAAGTTTTAAGTGGGGGAGATTGTAATAACCCGCAAATCTGAGCGAGTTTAAAACTTTTATTTTGGCAATTTTAATGAATTTAGTATATTTAAAATAGACTATTTTAAATAATATCGACGAAAAATTTATTTTGAATATAAATCGAACGTATATTTTTATATACGTCGTCGTTAGAATATAAATAATTATATATAATTATAAATAGAATTGAAAATGGCGCGGTAGTTCGATAATTCGATTTCAAACTTCAATTGAATGTACCGGGTGCAAAAAAATCCGGATTTTAGCGAAACCAAAAATGATAGGATCTAATTGATAATATCTTTCCAACGAATCCAAAAAATCAAAATTTCATAGCGGGAATCAAAAGATATGTCCAGTTGAAATTCTGAATAGTCGCTATGGAATTCAGGCCCTTAAAAATGGGAATTTTGCAAACGACCTCGGATTTCGACGAAACCACTTTTGTAGGGTCCGTAGTGTCAAATTATAGCTAGATTACAAAGTTCATAATTTTTCGAATCAATATGTGAGCGTGGCAAAGGAAAACGCGTTTGACCAGTTTCAGTTGATTTTAATCGACTGGAAATTGGCCATTTTTCCAACGGTCTCAGAATTTGACGAAACTAGTTTTGTTAGGACCGTATCGTTAATAATAAGCTAGAAAATATTTTTCTGTAATTTATAGAGTTCGTATGTGACCCTGGTAAATTGAAATGTACGTTTAAAATTCAATATAGCGATTTAAATGTAATTTCAACGGAAACTGGTCAAAACGATCGAATCAGCCTACGATACATATCCCATTGTGTTCGGAATGGGGGTAAAACGCTATGGACGACAGGCGGTGGGCCTCGTTTAGAGGTCGTTTGTGAAAGTCAACCTTTTGCAATTAAAATAATTAAATAAATTAAACTTTCCTCTCCCTCCCCTTAAATCACGTTGCCCCCCCTTTTCTTATTTCAGAATCGATTTATAAAAAAAAATAGAAGAGGGCGACGGAGAAAAGGAGGGGAGGAGCCGCCGCTCCTCCCAGCGTCGCCGCCGCCAAGAGGCGACCCCCTGTCTTCCCCTCCTCTCGCGCCGACACCCCATGCTTCCCTCTCCCTCTCCTTGCTCAAGCCTCACACCCAATCGACAACCGCAGCCCCCTCCCCCTTCCGACGCACCGCCCCCCTCTTCTTCCTTCCTCTTCCTGCTTCCGCCCCTCCACGACCTCCGGCGCCACCTCCCAGACCGCGCAGCAAAGACACCCCTCCCCCGTTCCTAATACAGTAAAGTAAGTTTTTGATTAATTATTTTCAGTTATTTTAAATACTCAGTTTTATTGTGAATGAATTTTCAGATATTTTTATATGCTAGAGAGAAAAATATGTTTTTTATCATATGTGAAATATAAAAATATAATCCTTTATGTTGTAGAAGTTATAAAAATATAATCTTTTATATTGTAAAAAAATAAAAATATGATTTTCATATTTTTAAAGTATTAAAAATATAATCTTTATTATGTAGAAGATGTAAAAATATGATTTTTGTTCAGGTAGAGAATTAAAAATATAATTTTTACATGATAGAAATATTAAAAATAGCATCTTTATATGTGTAGAAAAATAAAATTGTGATTTTTATAATGATATATTTGAAAAGGCGATATTTTTAAAAGGGAAAAGACGATATTTTTAAAAGTGAAAAGACGATATTTTTAAATAAAGAAAGGCGTGATTTTTATAATGTTTTCATAGAAAAAGAATACATTTTGTTCATAGGAAAGATTAGATTTTTATTTGTTTAAAAATTAGATTTTTGTTTGTTAAAGAAAAACGAATTCTTTGCTTTGAAAAAGCGAAATCTTTATATTGAATAGCATAATAAAAATTCGATTTTATATATTGAATAGCGAAGTAAAAATTCGATTTTTAAATATAAGAAGTGATTATAAAAATATGATTTTTAAATTGAAAGTGAATAAATAAAAATGTGTTTTATTTTATTTTAAAGACATCAGTATATAAAAATGTGATTTTTACATATGTAGTGAATACGGGCAACGAAAGCGACAAAAGACGGGAATGGCGAAGATTTCTATAAATGAAGTGTCGTGAAGTGGGATAGCTATCGGTGAGAATTTCTCACCTTTCAATTTCTTTTTCTAATCATATATATATATACTAGGATGCAGACGGTGTTTAGTAGCACCCGACACCCGTCATCCACAGACCATGGATGGCTTGTTTGTTAAATTGTTTGGTTGTGTAGTTAGTTAGAATATTTTGTTTGAATTGAATTGTTTGTTGAAATGAATGGATTTGATTGATGTGTGAATGGCGTGGGCCTTCACTAGACCGGGGATAAGGCTAGGCCTCGTCCCGTTTCTAGTATCGTGCCGTTATGCCGCCGAAATTTCCTAAAATAAGTTAGAAAAATAAAGAAATCGTTTTATTTAATAAATGAACTGAATAGAATATTTTCATTGGTTGAATAAAATGTTTTATCGTTAAAAATATAATTTTTAACGTGAAAGTGAATAAATAAATATTTATAAACAAATCGGCCGATTTGTTTACATACACTGATTTAACTGATATTGATTGGGTCGATAAATTTTACACATCGCCCAACTACACAACTAAAATCTGTGTTTGATTGTTTGAAACCCCACACGGGTGTTGGGATGAAATTTGAAGTTCACTCATCCTGATTGATTAAATATGTCGATCGATTGATTGACAGGCTGTTATAAGCGTTAGATATCTATATTTGATGCTTATACAGTGTAGTGCACTTTGGTTGATGGTTGATTATTTTCAATGCTATTATATACGTGTGATGTATGAAAATCCATATAATTAATATTATATGGTGATTGATTGGGCCTTATTCCAATTTAGAAAATAAAGAATATTATAAAGTAAAGGTTCATGTGTTGACTGTACTCATCCGTTGAGATTAGTCATGTGTTGAACGAAGTATTTTAATAATAAAATTTACATCTTTATCAATATAATATAAAGGTTCATGTGTTGACTGTCCGTTGAGATTAGTCATGTGTTGAACGAAATATTTTAACAAAAATAGTCACACGTGGACGGTACTCATTCGTTGAGATTAGTCGTGTGTTGACAAAAAGAAAAATTTGAAAAAGAAATATTTGAAAAAGAAATATTTGAAATAGGATATTTGAAAAAGAAATATTTGAAATAGGATATTTGAAAAAGAAATATTTGAAATAGGATATTTGAAAAAGAAATATTTGAAAAAGAAATATTTGAAAAAGAAATATTTGAAATAGGATATTTGAAAAAGAAATATTTGAAATAGGATATTTGAAAAAGAAATATTTGAAATAGGATATTTGAAAAAGAAATATTTGATATAGGATATTTGAAAAAGAATTATTTTGAAATAGAAATATTTGAAATAGAATATATGAAGCCGTGTTGATTAGATTGACGCCATTTTGACGTGAAAGATATTTATATCGATTTCATTCGAAATGAATTGAATATAAAACGATTTCGAAATGAATTGAATATATAACGAATCGAATTCGAATTGAATTGAAAACGAATTGAATTCGAATTGAATATATAACGGATTTGATTTCAATTGAATATATAACGGATTTGATTTCAACTGAATATATAACGAATTTGATTTGAATAGAAAATGAATTTGATTTGAATAAAAAATGAATTTGAATCGAATAGAAAACCAATTTAAATTGAATCGAATAGAAAACCAATTTGAATTGAATTGAATCGAATAGAAAACCAATTTGAATTGAATCGAATAGAAAACGAATTTGAATTGAATCGAATAGAAAACCAATTTGAATTGAATCGAATAGAAAACCAATTTGAATTGAATTGAATAGAAAACGAATTCGAATTGAATTGAAAACGAATTCAAATTGAATTGAATAGAAATGAATTTTAAAACCAATTTATAAGAAATTTTTTAATTTTGATTTGAATTGAAATGGAAGTTGAAATGTTTTTGAAACGAATTTAAAACGATTTATAAAATTCGTTTTAAATAGTAATCGACGAAATATATATTATATATATTATATATATAATATAATGGCCTGAATAGAACGCGCCGCGCCGCGGCTGTTCGTGAATTTCGACCATTTATTTCAAACGGACATTACGGGAGATCCGACCGTCGGATTCTCCTAAAACCGGAACCGTTGGGTTCGTATCGAAAAGATCTTTCTAACTAATATTAGAAATTTGAAATCTAACGGTTGGATTTGGAGATACGTCCAAATCAAATTTGAAAAAGGTCGTTGTAAGTGCAGTTCGATGGCCATTGTTGGAAATCGACTGTACGGGCCTTGATAAAATTATTAAAAATATCAATAATTTGTGTAAAATCATAAGAAATGATTTGAGAAAAATTGGGGTGAAAAACTCCATATTTGAAAATATAAAAATGGATTTTTATCGAAATGAACTAGATTGAACTAAATTCAAAACCCGATTTTTTTTTAAATAAATAAATTAGATTTAAAAAGGGGTTTTAAATAATCGAAATTCCTAATATATTTGATTTGAATTGAACTAGAATTTATTTGTAGGTTTATCATGAACTGTGTTTTAAACAACACTAGTTCTTTAACCCGATGATAAATAGAATGTGATTTGGGTTTGTCGTGAACTGTGTTTTAAATGACATTAGTTCTTTAACCCAGTAAAAGGGAGTTTTAACGAATCTGCAATTAGATTGAAATGTAAATTTATAATCTAAATTATCAAATTTAGAAATGAGCGAGAATGGAGTATCGCCAGTTTTGCTCCAAAGCGATAGTTAAATCTTTAATTAGATTTGAACGTGTAATGGTAATTAATCTTACCGATAACACCATAGTATTAGATATGGTGTATTACCAGTTTTGCTTCATGGGATGAATAGTTTGGAATTGGGAAATAAAATAAATAATTACTTCGGTGTGGTTCGCTAATCTCGACTAGTTTAGAAAACCATAATCTGGTTTGAAATGACATCCAAAGGAAGATTAAAGGATAAATTTGAAAGAATTTGTCTTGGATAAAATTAATGGGAACCTTTCCCTAAAAATGTGATTTTGTGTATAAAAGGATATTCCGAATTGGAACGAGGCGTATGCTGAGTTTGTGTTACATTTGTTTTTAATACACGCGGGTTGTTCGGAAAGGCCGGGTTTACACCCATTCTGAATAACCGATTCGACGATATGTCGAAGATGAAGACGGTGGTTGAAGACCGGAAGTCTTCACATCGTTTCGATTATTACTGACGATCCTAATCGGGCTGTACACCCAAGAGGATGGAAATAGTTGGTGGTCTTCCAGACGTACTTGGAGATGGATGGATATGCGAGGAAAGTGCCTCCTGTTTCGTTCAGACCCAGAACGGACTTGTAAATGGATTGTGTGTCTGACATTGGATTTTATTCTGTGTTGATTGATTTCTATTAAATATACATCTGTTTGGCGGTGGAGAATTTTTTCTTTTGCTTAACGCCCTTCTCTGAGACGTACGAGCTCAGAGGTTGTATATCGATGGAAATCAGTCGCATGGCATGAATTGCTTGTGTGGCACGCTAAGATGCAATGATCAAGGCTTTTGTTGAAAAGCAGAGTCTTGTGGTTGATGATCAAAGCACGGCCTACGTGGCAACTTTGTGTATAACGTGAATTCGCGAGCCTCACACCTCGGTATGAGTTAAAAACGGGATACGGACTACAGGGAGAGCACGACGTTTCTTTCTAGCTTTGGTGGTGTCAATGACTTACCAGCCCTGACATTTATATACTTTTCACCTTTGTGGTTGTTGGAATGCGAGGCGCCTCGATATAGGTCTGTAAGGACCGGGAAACGTGTGTTCAGGCATAATTAATCCTCTAACGTAAGTGAGGACCGGCCCTGAAGCATCCAGGGGTTGCCCAGAGTGCGTAGCCCTGGGACATTTGCTAGAGTGTCTCAAACGCGGAGAGGAGCTTGCCCCTTGCCTCGACTCATGATGGAATCCAATTTCCAATACTTGTAATTCGGTTTTAATTGTAGAACTAGTATGGCGACATAGTAGATGGTAGCTATGCTGCCTATGATTGATATTTATGATTGAAATATTTTGACACTATACACTTATTATAGTATCAAATGATTTGTTTTAAACGTATCAAGTATGCTTTGGCTGTTATATGGGAAAACCCTATCCCCCGGCTTGCGTTGCATTGTGTGATAGGACCTGGGTCTTATAACAGCTTCATTTTTCTTTATTTAGCATTGCGCTGTTGTTTTATGCACTGGTATTCTTGGGAAGAAACCCGTTCCGTATTATATGGCCTGGTCCCTTGATTTACCTAACTTTGAAAATAAAGATTAATAACCGTTTTAGTTCTCACACCAGTCACATGACTGACCTGGAGTTTATTGTTTTAACCTAAACTCTGGGTGCCCCCATTTTCCACGCGGGCAGCTAGTAGTTTTGGTTTTGCAGATTTATATTCACAGGATCCTGGTTTACAGCTGGAATGATATCCGGAAAGCTCTGTATCCGTATATCACCTTCAGTTGTGCTTTGTATTATTTTTCCGCTGCTATGTAATTTATTGTAATCTCTGATATTTATCGAATGTAATTTATTCATTTATACTCTGTATATTCTTGTATCTGATGGAATTGTTGTAATAACAATGAAATGTTCTTCCATCTGCGTTCTGATTTGTCCTGTTCTCAAACGATCAGGGGTTTCGAACGGTCTAGATCGGTTTAACGACTGATTCAGATCGAGAGAAATTCCAGGCCGTCACAAGAACACAAGCCCGTAATAAATCTTCTAGTATACAATTCACCCTCTCAGTCTGACCATCTGTCTGAGGATGATAAGCGGTGCTCAAATCCAGCTTGGTTCCCAGTTCTACTTGAAATGCCTCCTAGAATTTGCTAGTAAATATTGGATCTCTATCACTTACTATACTGATCGGCACTCCATGTGGCCTAACAATTTACTTGAAATATATCTGCGCCAGACTCTGAGCAGTTCTATTGGATCTGACAAGTATAAAATGGGCGGTCTTCGTGAAGCGATCTACGATCACCCAAATACTGTCATTTCCTTTCCTGGTTCTGGGCAAACCATCTATAAAGTCCATGGAAATATGTTCCCACTTCCAACCTGGAATGTCCAACGGTTGCAACAATCCGACAAGTTTCTGTTGGTCACTTTTGAATAGTTGGCAAGTAGAGCCCCTGCTAACATATAAAGAAATGTCTCTCTTCATCGATCTCCACCAGAATGTACGCTTAATATCATTATACATTTTGCTCACTCCTGGATGGATACTAATATTTGACTTGTGGCATTCATCCAGCACTTCCTTTCGGAATTCAGCAATGTTAGGAACAAAAATTCGACCCTTTAGCCGTAGAATCCCTTGGTTATCAATCTGGAAGCTCAAGGGTTTGCCTTTCTGTATTCTTTCTTTGATCCTCTGAATGAAGTGATCGTCCTTCTGAAGATCATATTTTGTCAATCAAGGAAGTCGTAATAATAAAACTGGCAATTATTGCATTCTTTCGACTTAGCACATCGGCCACAACATTGGCTTTCCCTGGAGTGTACAAAATCTCAAATCGTATGCTGCCAGAAATTCTAGCCAATGTTGCTGCCTCAGATTCAAGTCTTTCTAGGTGTATAGATACTTTAGTGACTGATGATCTGTAAACAGTTCGAATTTCTCACCCAATAGATAGTGCCTCCAGATTTTTAAAGCAAATACAATGGCTAACAACTCAAGATCATGAGTAACGTAGTTTTTCTCGTGCGGCTTCAGCTGACGGCTAGCGTAAGCAACCACTTGACATCTTTGCATTAATACTGCACCAAGGCCTTCTCTAGAGGCTTCTGTCCAGACTTTCAAGTCTTGATTGCCATCGATAATCGTTAGCACTGGAGCAGTTGTTAATCTTAATTTTAGCTTCTGAAAAGCCTCCTCACATTCGGGAGTCCACTTGAATTTTGCTTGCTTCTTCATAAGCTTTGTTAACAAACTAGATATCTTCGAAAAATATTTAACGAACTTCCGATAATAATTGGCCTATCCAAGAAAACTTCGAACTTCTATGGGAGTACTAGGCTGTTTCCAATTTTGAATAGCGGTGATTTTACCGGGATCCACAGAAATTCCTTCTTTCGATACAACATGGCCCAGAAACTTGACTTCTTCTTGCCAGAATATACATTTGGAAAGTTTGGCCTTCAAGACATTCTTTCTGAGAATTTCTTACACTTGTTCCAAATGTTTCGCGTGTTCGCTCTCTAACTTAGAGAAGATTAATATGTCATCAATGAAAACTAGAACAAATTTATTCAAGACATCGCGGAACACTCTATTCATCAGATCGAGAAAATAAGCCGGAGCGTTACACAAGCCGAACGACATTACCAACCATTCGTAGAACAAATCGGGACCTCTGAATGCTGTCATAGGAACACACTCTTCGGCAATACGAAGCTGATGGAATCCTGTAGCTAAGTCCATTCGTGAAAATACTTGTGCACCATTCAGTCGATCCAACAAATCATCAATTTGTGGCAATACATATTTTTTCTTTAATGTTTGCTTATTCAAGTCACGATAATCCACACATAGTCGAAGAGTACCGTCTGACTTTGGAACAAACACCACTGCTGCTCCCTAATCAGAGAAACCAGGCCTGATCAGACCCTTCCATACAAGCTGTCGAGTTTGATTATCTAATTCTTCTTTCTCCTTTAGAGTCATTCTCCGAACAGCGTGCACTACTGGCCTTGCATTCGGAATTAAAGCGATCTTGAAATCAATTTCTCTCTTCGGAGGTAAGCTAACAACTTCTTCGAACAAATCTGCTTAATTCTTGACGACAGGAATATCTTTTATAAGGACGGGAATATTCTTTGTGACTACAGGGATATTTTCTATTTGAGTAGGAGAAACATCAAGAGCTGACCAAAAGTCTTTTCTATCTGAATATGGGCCTTCACATGGTATGCGATATAATCCCTTTATTTAGTCCTTGCCCTAACAACTCTCTCGGCACATTTAACCTCTGCTTCATATTTGTTTAACCAATCCAATCCTAATATAAGACCAAATTCGGTAAAATTCATGATGATCGAGATGGTAGGAAACCGATACCAGGAAAAAGAGGCAGGCACCCCACAATCCAACTAAGATTGAGGGAACCCCCAATCGGATTATGGACAGTGATGGGTTCTTTGAGCCTTTTCAATTTCAAATCCAACTTCTTAACTGCATTCTTTGCAATAAAGCTTCGTGACGCGCCTGTATCAAACAATACTTTAACTGGAATGTTTTCAACAGTAAGCGTGCCTTCCAAAACATCAGACCTGCCCTGATTAGCTGAGGGTGTTGAAGTTTCTGCCACTTCGTTTACCTGTATTATTCCAGGATTCTCTAAGAGCTGGCAATCCTTTGCAAGATGACCAGTCTTATGGCATTGTTTGCACTCCTTATTCTCTTGAAATTTCTCATCAGGTCTAAATCTCTTCTTCATTTGCTTTCGTTTGGCTCTATATACATCCTTTCTTTGTTTCTTTAAAGCTCTTCAATTTATCAACAAATGTCCCTGCTTATTGCAGTTATTGCATTCGGCAATCTTTATTGGTTCTTTCTCAGGTTTAACCCTTTTTCAATTGGCTTTGGGCTTCTTGCTGGCCTCAGGACTATCAGTCTCAGACTCCTCTTTGTTACTAGAACTGATTTCCTCTTCATCGTTCAAAAGACCTTTCTTATGTAGATCTTCATACTGATAAGCCACGTATATCATTTCTGAAAAAGGAAGCTTTACAAGCCCCATTACTTTATTCTGGTATTTTCTTGGTAGACCATTAATAAATCTCAAATTCTTCCTCTTTGGATTTTGAATTAAATGAGGGGAAAAGTGAGAAAGTTCATTGAATTTCTTATGATATTCTCGGATATTCATATCTCCTTGTATCAAATAGTAGAATTCATCACACAACCGCTCAGTTGCTTCTGGAGGAGTAAATATTTCACTGAAAATCTCTTTGAATCTAACCTAGGTGATACCACCTTCTGGATTATCCTTAATGATTGTTTCCCACCAGATTAAAGCTTCTTCTTTGAGCGCCCAAGATGCCACTAATCTTTTCTGATCGTCTCTCAGCTGGAAACGCTCAAAAATTCTTTCAGCAAAACTCACCCATGCCTGAGTTTGAATAATCAATTCATTGCCCGAGAATTATGCTCCACCCAGATTCCGATATCTCTTAAATAGAGCCTCTAGATCTGGTTCTGCATTCCTTTTGTTTCTGACACTCATTTTCTAGTACTTCTGCAAATAGCAGATCTAGTGTCAAGTCAATAGAAAAGATATTGTAAAGCATAAAAACATATACTTCAATGTAAATGTGTTTATCGAGGTGTTTTTCATTCTGCTATACTCATACTAGGATATTGCTGACCCTATCTGTAATGAGTTACCTGTCCTAGAACTCTACTGGTTCTATTTCTGACGAGAGCGTTAATATGTTATATTCCAGAACTAAGCTTAACCAAAGCTCTGATACCACATTGTGACGACCCCAAAACCCCGTACGACGGTGGCAAGGGTAATCTTTGGAATATAACACATAAACAGATAACAACAGAACAGAATTAAATAAATATACCAGATAATGTACAAATAATACACTGGATAAACATCATCAGAGTTACGCATTATACAAGATCATACTTAGTACAAGTACAATTCAGCTATACATAAACGTCTACAGCGGAAAACAAAAATAATATGTACAATAGGAGCTGAACAGTATAAAAAGAGATAAATGGTAGAATCCATCTTCAGCTCCAGCTATCCAGAAAGAGACTGCTAACCAGAACACAAGGTTGTCCGTGTAGAAAAAGGGGCACCCGAGTTTGCAAGTGAAACAAACTACGAGTCAATCATGGGACTGGTACGAGAAATCTACTTAACATATTTTATAATATGGCTAATCACAGGACCATGCCACTTTCTCGGAACAGGTTTACTCCATTGGATTGCCAGTGCTTAAAACAAGTAAATCTTCTAAACATCGCAATGCTTTTTACAAAAATGAAGCCATTATAAGACTCAGTTCCCATCACACAATGCAACGCAAACCGAAGGATAGAGTTTTACCTTATAATGGCCAAAATATGCTTGATACAAATAACACAAAAGAATTTGATATTATTACTAGTGTTTGTACGCTTCAAAAACAATTTCAAATCATAAGTATCAATCATAGACGGCATGGGTACCATATATCATGTCGCCAAACATAGGTATACAATCAAAACCGCACAATATAGTATTTGGAAATTGGATTTCTGTAACGGCCGGGAATTTCGCTCGATCCGAATCAGTCGTTAAAACGATCTAGACCGTTCGAAACCCCTGATCGTTTTGAGAACAGGACAAAATAGAACGCAGACGGAAGAACATTTCATTGTTATTACAACAATTCCATCAAATACAAGAATATACAGAGTATAAATGAATAAATTACATTCGATAAATATCAGAGATTACAATAAATTACATAGTCGCTGAAAAATAATGCAAAGCACAACTGAAGGTGATATACGGATATAGAGCTTTCCGGGTATCATCCCAGCTGTAAACCAGGATCCTGTGAATATAAATCTGCAAAACCAAAACTACTAGCTTCCCGTGTCGAAAATAAGGGCACCCAGAGTTTAGGTTAAAACAATAAACTCCAGGTCAGTCATGTGACTGGTGTGGGAACTAAAACAGTTATTTAAAACTACTTTAAAAGAGAGTAATTCAAGGGACCAGGCCGTATAACACGGAACGGGTTTCCTCCCTAGAATATCAGTGCATATCAATAAACAACGCAATGCTTTTTCGAAAAATGAAGCTATTATAAGACCTAGGTCCCATCACACAATGCAACGCAAGCCGTAGGATAGGGTTTTACCTTATAACAGCCAAACATGCTTGGTACGTTTAAAACAAATCATTTGATACTATAATAAGTGTATAGTGTCAAAACAATTTCAATCATAAATATCAATCCTAGGCGGCATGGGTACCATCTATCATGTCGCCATACTAGGCTCTACAAATAAAACCAAAATATCTCGTATTGGAAATTGGATTTCCGTCATGAGTCGAGGCAAGGGGCAAGCTCCTCTCCACTTCGAGACACTCTAGCAAATGCCTCAGGACTACACACTCTGGGCAATCCTTGGATCTTCAGGGCCGGTCCTCTCTTACGTTTGAGGATTAATTATTCCTGAACACACGTTTCCCAGTCCTTACAAACCCAAAATCGAGGCGCCTCATCCAACAACCACATAGGTGAAAAGTATATAAATGTCAGGGCTGGTAAGTCACTGACACCACCAAAGCTAGAAAGAAACGTCGTGCTCTCCCTGCAGTCCTTATCCCGTTTTTGACTCATACCGAGGTGTAAGGCTCGCGAATTCACGTTATACCCAAAGCTACGCCACAAAGGCCGTTCTTTGATCATCAACCACAAGAGTTTGCTTTTTAACAGAAGCCTTGATCCATGCAACTCAATGTGCCACACAGGCAATTCATGCCATGCGATTGATATCCATCGATATATAACCTCTAAGCTCGTACATCTCAGAGAAAGGCGTTAAGCAAGAGAATAAATTCTCCGCCGCCAAATAGATATATATTTAACAGAAATCAATAAACATAGAATAAAATCCAATGTCAGACACACAATCCATTTACAAGTTCGCTCTGGATCTGAACGAAACCGAAGGCACTTTCCTCGCATATCCATCGATCTCCAAGTACGTTTGGACGACCACCAACTGATTCCCTCATCTTGGGTGTACAGCCCAATCAAGACCATCAGTAATCACCCAAACGATGTGAAGACTTCCGGTCTTCAACCACCGTCTTCATCTTCGACTTATCGTTGAATCGGTTATTCAGAATGGGTATAAACCCGACCTTTCCGAACAACCCGCGTATATTAAAACAAATGTTACACAAACACAACATACGCCTCATTCCAATTCATTAGTCATTAACCTTAAATCAACAAGAGAACCATTTCCCAAATATTAACCCCGAAGGCCGAAACCAACATCAGATCAATACCCAGGAATCCATTCTTCTTAGCTAACCTATAGTTTCTAAATTTCAATTCTTAGGGAAAGGTTCCCATTAATTTTATCCAAGATAAATTCTTTAAAATTTATCCTTTAATCTTCCTTTGGATGTCATTTCAAACCAAATTATGGTTTTCCAAACTAGTCGGGATTAGTGAACCACACCAAAGTAATTATTTATTTTATTTCCCAATCCCAACCTATGCATCCCATGAAGCAAAACTGGTAATACTCCATATCTAACACCACGGTGTTATGAGTAAAATTAATTACCATTTCACGTTCAAATCTAATTAAAGATTTGACTATCGTTTTGGAGCAAAACTAGTGATACTCCATTCTCGCTCACTTTCTATATTTGATAATTTGAATTATCAATTCACATTTCAATCTAATTACAGATTCATTAAAACTCCCTTCTCTGGGTTAAAGAACTAACGTATTCAAAACACAGTTCACGATAAACCCAAATCACATTTTATTTATTACCAGGTTAAAGAACTAGTGTTATTTAAAACACCGTTCACGATAAACCCACAAATCAATTCTATTTAAAACCCACTTCAAATCCAATTTATTTATTTAAAAATAAATGGGTTTTAATTTTAGTTCAAAACTAGTTCATTTCGATAAAAAACTATTTTTATCTTTTCAAATATGGAGTTTTTCATCCCAATTTTTCGCAAATCATTTCTTATGATTTTACACAAATTATTAATATTTTTAATAATTTTATCAAGGCCCGTACATTCGATTTCCATCAACGGCCATCGAACTGCACTTACAACGACCTTTTCCAAATTTGATTTGGACTTATCTCCAAATCCAACATTACAAATTTATAATATTCGTTAGAAAGCTCTTTTCGATACGAAACCAACGGTTCCAGTTTTAGGAGAATCCGACGGTCGGATCTCCCAAAATGTCTGTTCGAAGTCAATGGTCGAAATTCGCGAACTGCCATGGCGCGGCGTGTTCTATTCAGGCCATTATATTATATATATAATATATATAATATATATTTCGTCGATTTCTATTTAAAACGAATTTTGTAAATAGTTTTAAATTCGTTTCAAAAACATTTCAACTTCCATTTCCAATTCAAATCAAAATTGAATTTTTCCTTATAAATTCGTTTTAAAATTCATTTCAATTCAATTAAAATTTCGATTCAATTTGAATTCATTTCAAATCTATTTTTATTCTAATTCAATTCATTTTCAATTCAATTTGAATTCGTTATATATTCAATTCAATTCGAATTCGTTATATATTCAATTCAATTCGAATTCATTATATATTCAATTCAATTCGAATTCGTTATCTTTTCAATTCAATTCGAATTCGTTATCTTTTCAATTCAATTCGAGTTCGTTATATATTCAATTCAATTCGAATTCGTTATATATTCAATTCAATTTGAATTCGTTATATATTCAATTCAATTTGAATTCGTTATATATTCAATTCAATTCGAATTTGTTATCTTTTCAATTCAATTCGAATTCGTTATATATTCAATTCAATTCGAATTCGTTATCTATTCAATTCAATTCGAATTCATTATCTTTTCAATTCAATTCGAATTCGTTTCTATATATTCGATTTTTAAATCTCTTTCCAATATTCATTCTAAAACGAATATAGTCGATATAAATATCGTTCGCGTCAAAATAGCGCATCTCTAATCAACACGGCTTTATACATTTCAATAATTCTGTTATTCTATTCAACAAATGAATATTTATTTTATTCAATACGTGAATCTATATTTTTGTCAACACATGACTAATCTCAACGAATGAGTACTGTCCATGTGTGACTATTTTTGTTATTTAATATATCTTAAAAAAATTATGGTATCTATCGTTTGATTTCAAATCAGACTCCAACCGTAAGTTAGTAAGAGAACGATTCCCTAAATATTAACCCCGAAGGCCGAAACCAACATCAGATCAATATCCAGGAGACCACTCATCTCATCTATTTTCCAGTTAATTTCTAATTTTATATATGATAAAGATGTAAATTTTATTGTTAAAATACTTCGTTCAACACATGACTAATCTCAAAGGATGAGTACTGTCAACACATGAACCTTTATTTTATAATGATAAAGATGTAAATTTTATTGTTAAAATTTTTCGTTCAACACATGACTAATCTCAACGGATGAGTACTGTCAACACATGAACCTTTATTTTATAATATTCTTTATTTTCCCTATTGGAATGAGGCCCAATCAATCACCATATAAAGTTAATTATATGGATTCCATACAACACATGTATATAATAGCAACGATAAATAATCAACCATCATCCAAAGTGCACTACACTGTATAAGCATCAAATATAGATATCTAACGCTTATAACAGCCTGTCAATCAATCGATCGACATACAACTAATTATTGGGATTAGTGTATGCCGTATTTTATCACAATACCCGTGTGGGGTTTCAAACAATCAAACACAGATTTTATTCGTGCAGTTGGGCGATGTGTAAAATTTATCGACCCAATCAATATCAGTCAAATCAGTGTATATAAACAAATCGGCCGATTTGTTTATAAATATTTATTTATTCACTTCCACGTTAAAAATTATATTTTTAACGACCAAATTATTTTATTAAACCTATGAATATTTTTTTTATCTATTTCACATCAACATCTCAAACACTTTTCACAACACATCAATCAAACAAACAAGCCATCCATGGTCTTTGGATGATGGGTATCGGGTGCTACTAAACACCGTCTGCATCCTAGCATATATTATAATATAACTAGAAAAAGGAATTTAGAGTGAGGAGTTCTCACCAAAGCTATCCCAACTCCACGGCACTTCTATATTAGGAAATCATCACTGTTCTCGCCCTTTTGTCACTTTCGTTGCCCGTAGTCACTACATATATAAAAATCACATTTTTATTTTCATTTCAATATATAAAAATCGAATTTTTACTTCGCTATTCAATATATAAAAATCGAATTTTTACTTCGCTATTCAATTTATAAAAATCGAATTTTTACTTCGCTATTCAATATATAAAAATCGAATTTTTACTTTGCTATTCAATATATAAAAATCAAATTTTTACTTCGCTATTCAATATATAAAAATCGAATTTTTACTTCGCTATTCAATATATAAAAATCGAATTTTTACTTCGCTATTCGATATATAAAAATCGAATTTTTACTTCGCTAAAAATCGTATCTTTTCTATTTTAAAAATCTAATCTTTTCTATTTCAAAAATCTAATCTTTTCTATTTTAAAAATCTAATCTTTTCTATTTCTAAAATTTAATCATAGTAAAGATCGTATGTTTATATACAATTCTATTCTATAAAAATCACATTTCTATTTATATATTTTAAAACAAAGTCTATATATTTTTAAAACCATTTCTATATATTTTTATTTTTAAGTAATTTATAAAAATCCTATTTTTATTGATGCTATTTTATTTTATGAAACAATGTGCATTTGTAATTGAATAAATCAATAAAGCTACCTTTCTCCTTATCTTTCCTGGAACGCATTGATCAGCTGAACCCAATCCCTTCAGAACTAGGGTTCCACTTTGTCGCGCCCTCGCCTGACTTAATCACCTTCGAGTTGGGCCACGCCGAGCGCCCTGCCATCATTCACCGGCGCTGAGAGTTCGGGCAAGCTCGGTGGGTCCCTCTGCCCTCGATTTGCGTGTGAACGCGGCGGATTGGGGTGGGTTTTGGGGTCGTGGATGAGTGCGTCGCCGTTGTGGAGGAGGGCGAGGGGCTGGGAAGATGAACGACGTCGAAGATGGGGAGCGAGGTGGAGCGGCGCGAGATCGAGATTTGGGTTTTTGTTTTTTTTTCTTCCAAAACTGACGGGTGATAGTGGGAGAGAGAAACGATGGAGGGGGTATATGATAATATATATTAATTTAATTTAATTTAATTTCGAAAAGGTACTTTTTATTTTGACCTCGAAACGGGACCCACCGCCTGTCGTCCCTATATTACCCCCATTCCGAACATAATGGGATATGTATCGTAGGCTGATTCGATCGTTTCGATCTGTTTTCGTCAAATTTACATTTAAATCATTATATTGAATTTTAAACGTACATTTCAATTTACTGGGGTCACATACTAACTCGAAAAATTCCCGAAAAATATTTTCTAGCTTCGTATTGACGATACGGTCCTAACAAAACTAATTTCGTCAAATTCTGAGACTGTCTGAAAAATGGCCATTTTCCAGTCGATTAAAATCAACTGAAACTGGTCAAACGCGTTTTCCTTTGCCACGCTCACATATTGAATCGAAAAAATACGAAATTTGGAATCTAGCAATAATTTGACATCCCGGATCCAACAAAAGTTGTTTCGTCAAAATCCGAGGTCGTTTGCAAAATGGCTATTTTTAAGGGCTTGAATTCCATAGCGACTATTCAGAATTTTCAACTGGACATATCTTTTGAATCCCGCTATAAAATTTTGATTTTTCGGATTCGTTGGAAAGATATCATCAATTAGATCCTATTATTTTTGGTTTCACTAAAATCCGGTTTGTATTGCACCCGGTACATTCAATTGAGGTTTGAAATCGAATTATCGAACTACCGCGCCATTTTCAACTCCTTTTATAATTAAAATAAAATATTTATATTCTAACGACGACGTATACAATATATACATTCGAATTCTATTCAAAATAAATTTCTCATCATTTTTATTTAAAATAATTCATTTTAAATATGCAAAATTCATTAAAATTGCCAAAATAAAAAATTTAAATTGGCTCGCATTTCCGGGTTATTACAATCTCCCCCACTTAAAACTTTTCGTCCCCGAAAAGGAACAAAGTCGAAAGTGGTTTAACAATTCAACTCAACTTCCAGTATTTTGATTACGGCTTAAATTCTTCAACTTTTCAGTTTCTAAGAACTTTTCAAAATTTTCAAAAATTTGGCTAACACCCAAATTTTCGAAAATTTTCGCCATAACCTCCCCTGCACCGGGAGCAACGGGAAAATCCCGAAATTGCCATACAGGCCTTCTGATCTCAAAAAGAAAAAGAAAAAGCCAATCGGCTCATAAAATCATCATCACCCAAACAAAACAGTAAATTATAGTAAATATGTACCTATTTGTCGGGCAAACAAATTTTATTCTCTGCTCTAGCCTCCTTGCTATGACCTGTTCAATGTAAGTACATGTATATGCAAGCAAATGCGACTAATTTTCAACACAATTCAATATTTGATACAATTAGGCGTAATGGTTCAAAATTATTAAACAAATAAACAAACAATACAAACATCAATCAATTAGTGGATTAGAGTTTCAAATTCATAATTTTGATATATATACAGAAACTCATGTTTTTGATGCCAATTCACAACAATAAACCTATCTAGTTTTGGTTCTCACACCAGTCTAATGGAAATATATAAATATCACACTTTCATTACTCGAAGATAAATTCTGACGATGAGTACTCAACCATCAGAGTCATCTTCGGGCCACTAGAGTATGATTCTATATCTATCTAGTATATTAAAACTTCGAATATACGTTCATGACGCGTATATGCAAAACCTTTATATACTCGATTGTCCAAATTCAAAATAAATAAATATTCAAATACGTGTAAAACGATTTAAATTTTCAAAACAAAATTGTTTTCATTCGAAAAATATACTCTTTGCACTCTTTCTAGGATACTACTGATCCTATCTCTAACGAGTCATTCTAATTGGATATTACTAATCCAATATCTGAGGAATTCTTTCGTATGGTTCTAATGTGTCTTGTTCTCGAGCTCTGTAAACCAAAGCTCTGATACCAAATGTAACAGCCGGGAATTTCGCTCGATCCGAATCAGTCATTAAACCGATCTAGACCGTTCGAAACCCCTGATCGTTTTGAGAACAGGACAAAATAGAACACAGACGGAAGAACATTTCATTGTTATTACAACAATTCCATCAGATACAAGAATATACAGAGTATAAATGAATAAATTACATTCGATAAATATCAGAGATTACAATAAATTACATAGCAGCGGAAAAATAATACAAAGCATAATTGAAGGTGATATACAGATACAGAGCTTTCTGGATATCATCCCAGCTGTAAACCAGGATCCTGTGAATATAAATCTGCAAAACCAAAACTACTAGCTGCCCGTGTCGAAAATAAGGGCACCCAGAGTTTAGGTTAAAACAATAAACTCCAGGTCAGTCATGTGACTGGTGTGGGAACTAAAACAGTTATTTAAAACTACTTTAAAAGAGAGTAATTCAAGGGACCAGGCCGTATAACACGGAACGGGTTTCCTCCCTAGAATATCAGTGCATATCAATAAACAACGCAATGCTTTTTCAAAAAATGAAGCTATTATAAGACCTAGGTCCCATCACACAATGCAACGCAAGCCGTAGGATAGGGTTTTACCTTATAACAGCCAAACATGCTTGGTACGTTTAAAACAAATCATTTGATACTATAATAAGTGTATAGTGTCAAAACAATTTCAATCATAAATATCAATCCTAGGCGGCATGGGTACCATCTATCATGTCGCCATACTAGGCTCTACAAATAAAACCGAAATATCTCGTATTGGAAATTGGATTTCCATCATGAGTCGAGGCAAGGGGCAAGCTCCTCTCCGCTTCGAGACACTCAAGCAAATGCCTCAGGACTACACACTCTGGGCAATCCTTGGATCTTCAGGGCCGGTCCTCTCTTACGTTTGAGGATTAATTATTCCTGAACACACGTTTCCCTGTCCTTACAGACCCAAAATCGAGGCGCCTCATCCAACAACCACATAGGTGAAAAGTATATAAATGTCAGGGCTGGTAAGTCACTGACACCACCAAAGCTATAAAGAAACGTCGTGCTCTCCCTGCAGTCCTTATCCCGTTTTTGACTCATACCGAGGTGTGAGGCTCGCGAATTCACGTTATACCCAAAGCTACGCCACAAAGGCCGTGCTTTGATCATCAACCACAAGACTTTGCTTTTCAACAGAAGCCTTGATCCATGCAACTCAGTGTGCCACACAGGCAATTCATGCCATGCGATTGATATCTATCGATATATAACCTCTAAGCACGTACGTCTCAGAGAAGGGCGTTAAGCAAGAGAATAAATTCTACGCCACCAAACAGATATATATTTAACAGAAATCAATCAACACAGAATAAAATCCAATATCAGACACATAATCCATTTACAAGTTTGCTCTGGGTCTGGAAAAAACCAGAGGCACTTTCCTCGCATATCCATCGATCTCCAAGTACGTCTGGACGACCACCAACTGATTCCCTCATCTTGGGTGTACAGCCCAATCAAGACCATCAGTAATCACCCAAACGATGTGAAGACTTCCGGTCTTCAACCACCGTCTTCATCTTTGACTTATCGTCGAATCGGTTATTCAGAATGGGTATAAACCCGGCCTTTCCGAACAACCCGCGTATATTAAAACAAATGTTACACAAACACAACATACGTCTCATTCCAATTCATTAGTCATTAACCGTAAATCAGCAAGAGAACAATTTCCCAAATATTAACCCCGAAGGCCGAGACCAACATCAGATCAATACCCAGGAAACCATTCTTCTTAGCTAACCTACATCTAGTTTCTAAATGTCAATTCTTAGGGAAAGGTTCCCATTAATGTTATCCAAGATAAATTCTTTAAAATTTATCCTTTAATCTTCCTTTAGATGTCATTTCAAACCAAATTATGGTTTTCCAAACTAGTCGGGATTAGTGAACCACACCGAAGTAATTATTTATTTTATTTCCCAATCCCAACCTATGCATCCCATGAAGCAAAACTGGTAATACTCCATATCTAACACCACGGTGTTACCGGTAAAATTATTTACCATTTCACGTTCAAATCTAATTAAAGATTTGACTATCGTTTTGGAGCAAAACTGGTGATACTCCATTCTCGCTCACTTTCTATATTTGATAATTTAAATTATCAATTCACATTTCAATCTAATTACAGATTCATTAAAACTCCCTTTTCTGGGTTAAAGAACTAACGTCATTTAAAACACAGTTCACGATAAACCCAAATCACGTTCTATTTATTACCGGGTTAAAGAACTAGTGTTATTTAAAACACCGTTCGCGATAAACCCACAAATCAATTCTATTTAAAACCCACTTCAAATCCAATTTATTTATTTAAAAATAAATGGGTTTTAATTTTAGTTCAAAACTAGTTCATTTTGATAAAAATATATTTTTATCTTTTCAAATATGGAGTTTTTCATCCCAATTTTTCCCAAATCATTTCTTATGATTTTACACAAATTATTACTATCTTTAATAATTTTATCAAGGCCCGTACAGTCGATTTCCATCAACGGCCATCGAACTGCAGTTACAACGACCTTTTCCAAATTTGATTTGGACGTATCTCCAAATCCAACCGTTAGATTTCAAATTTCTAATATTCGTTAGAAAGCTCTTTTCGATACGAACCCAATGGTTTCGGTTTTAGGAGAATCCGACGGTCGGATCTCCCGAAATGTCCGTTCGAAGTCAATGGTCTAAATTCGCGAACTGCCGCGGCGTGGCGCCTTCTATTCAGGCCATTATATTATATATATAATATATATAATATATATTTCATCGATTTCTATTTAAAACGAATTTTATAAATAGTTTTAAATCATTTCAAAAACATTTCAACTTCCGTTTCCAATTCAAATCAAAATTGAATTTTTCCTTACAAATTCGTTTTAAAATTCATTTCAATTCAATTAAAATTTCGATTCAATTTGAATTCATTTCAAATCTATTTTTATTCTAATTCAATTCGTTTTCAATTCAATTTGAATTCGTTATATATTCAATTCAATTCGAATTCGTTATATATTCAATTCAATTCGAATTCGTTATATATTCAATTCAATTCGAATTCGTTATCTTTTCAATTCAATTCGAATTCGTTATCTTTTCAATTCAATTCGAGTTCGTTATATATTCAATTCAATTCGAATTCGTTATATATTCAATTCAATTCGAATTCGTTATATATTCAATTCAATTCGAATTCGTTATATATTCAATTCAATTCGAATTCATTATATATTCAATTCAATTCCAATTCATTATCATTTCAATTCAATTCGAATTCGTTATATATTCAATTCGAATTCGTTATCTATTCAATTCAATTCGAATTCGTTATCTTTTCAATTCAATTCGAATTCGTTTCTATATATTCGATTTTTAAATCTCTTTCCAATATTCAATCTAAAACGAATATAATCAATATAAATATCGTTCGCGTCAAAATAGCGCATCTCTAATCAACACGGCTTTATATATTTCAATAATTCTGTTATTCTATTCAACAAATGAATATTTATTTTATTCAATATGCGAATCTATATTTTTGTCAACACATGACTAATCTCAACGAATGAGTACAGTCCACCTGTGACTATTTTTGTTATTTAATATATTTTAAAAAAATTATGGTATCTATCGTTTGATTTCAAATCAGACTCCAATCGTAAATTAGTAAGAGAACGATTCCCTAAATATTAACCCCGAAGGCCGAAACCAACATTAGATCAATATCCAGGAGACCACTCATCTCATCTATTTTCCAGTTAATTTCTAATTTTATATATGATAAAGATGTAAATTTTAATGTTAAAATACTTCGTTCAACACATGACTAATCTCAACGGATGAGTACTGTCAACACATGAACCTTTATTTTATAATGATAAAGATGTAAATTTTATTGTTAAAATTTTTCGTTCAACACATGACTAATCTCAACGGATGAGTACTGTCAACACATGAACCTTTATTTTATAATATTCTTTATTTTCCCAATTGGAATGAGGCCCAATCAATCACCATATAAAGTTAATTATATGGATTCCATACAACACATGTATATAATAGCAATGATAAATAATCAACCATCATCCAAAGTGCACTACACTGTATAAGCATCAAGTATAGATATCTAACGCTTATAACAGCCTGTCAATCAATCGATCGACATACAACTAATTATTGGGATTAGTGTATGCCGTATTTTATCCCAATACCCGTGTGGGGTTTCAAACAATCAAACACAGATTTTATTCGTGCAGTTGGGCGATGTGTAAAATTTATCGACCCAATCAATATCAGTCAAATCAGTGTATATAAACAAATCGGCCGATTTGTTTATAAATATTTATTTATTCACTTCCACGTTAAAAATTATATTTTTAACGACAAAATTATTTTATTCAACCTATGAATATTTTTTTTATCTATTTCACATCAACATCTCAAACACTTTTCACAACACATCAATCAAACAAACAAGCCATCCATGGTCTGTGGATGACGGGTGTCGGGTGCTACTAAACACCGTCTGCATCCTAGCATATATTATAATATAACTAGAAAAAGGAATTTAGAGTTAGGAGTTCTCACCAAAGCTATCCCAACTCCACGACACTTCTACTGTAGGAAATCATCACTGTTCTCGCCCTTTTGTCACTTTCGTTGCCCGTAGTCACTACATATATAAAAATCACATTTTTATTTTCATTTCAATATATAAAAATCGAATTTTTTACTTCGCTATTCAATATATAAAAATCGAATTTTTACTTCGCTATTCAATTTATAAAAATCGAATTTTTACTTCGCTATTCAATATATAAAAATCGAATTTTTACTTCGCTATTCAATATATAAAAATTGAATTTTTACTTCGCTATTCAATATATAAAAATCGAATTTTTATTTCGCTATTCAATATATAAAAATCGAATTTTTACTTCGCTATTCAATATATAAAAATCGAATTTTTACTTCGCTATTCAATATATAAAAATCGAATTTTTACTTCGCTATTCAATATATAAAAATCGAATTTTTACTTCGCTAAAAATCGTATCTTTTCTATTTTAAAAATCTAATCTTTTCTATTTCAAAAATATAATCTTTTCTATTTTAAAAATCTAATCTTTTCTATTTTAAAAATCTAATCTTTTCTATTTCAAAAATCTAATCTTAGTAAAAATCGTTTGTTTATATACAATTCTATTCTATACAAATCACATTTCTATTTATACATTTTAAAACAAAGTATATATATTTTTGAAACCATTTCTATATATTTTTATTTTTAAGTAATTTATAAAAAATCCTATTTTTATTGATGCTATTTTATTTTATGAAACAATGTGCATTTGTAATTGAATAAATCAATAAAGCTACCTTTCTCCTTATCTTTCCTGGAACGCATTGATCAGCTGAACCCAAACCCTTCAGAACTAGGGTTACACTTTGTCACGCCCTCGCCTGACTGAATCACCTTCGAGTTGCGCCACGCCGAGCGCCCTGCCATCCTTCACCGGCACTAAGAGTTGGGCCAAACTCGGTGGGTCCCTTTGCCCTCGATTTGCTTGTAAACGCGGCGGATTGGGGTGGGTTTTTGGGTCGTGGATGAGTGCGTCGCCGCTGTGGAGGAGGGAAGGAGGGCGAGGGGCTGGGAAGATGAACGGCGTCGGAGATGGGGAGCGAGGTGGAGCGGCGCGAGATCAAGATTTCGGTTTTTGTTTTTTTTTTCTTTTTCATTCAAAACTGACGGTTGATAGTGGGAGAGAGAAACGATGGAGGGGGTATATGATAATATACATATTTATTTTATTTAATTTAATTTCGAAAAGGTACTTTTTATTTTGACCTCGAAACGGGACCCACCGCCTGTCATCCCTAGCGTATTACCCCCATTCCGAACACAATGGGATATGTATCGTAGGCTTATTCGATCGTTTCGATCTGTTTTCGTCAAATTTACATTTAAATCATTATATTGAATTTTAAACGTACATTTCAATTTACTGGGGTCACATACTAACTCGAAAAATTCTCGAAAAATATTTTCTAGCTTCGTATTGACGATACGGTCCAAACAAAACTAATTTCGTCAAATTCTGAGACCATTTGAAAAATGGCCATTTTCCAGTCGATTAAAATCAACTGAAACTGGTCAAACGCGTTTTCCTTTGCCACGCTCACATATTGAATCAAAAAATTACGAAATTTGGAATCTAGTAATAATTTGACATCCCGGATCCAACAAAAGTGGTTTCGTCGAAATTCGAGGTCGTTTGCAAAATGGCTATTTTTAAGGGCCTAAATTCCATAGCGACTATTCAAAATTTTCAACTGGACATATCTTTTGATTCCCGGTATGAAATTTTGATTTTTCGGATTCGTTGGAAAGATATCATCAATTAGATCCTATTATTTTTGGTTTCACTAAAATCCGGTTTGTTTTGCACCCGGTACATTCAATTGAAGTTTGAAATCGAATTATTGAACTACCGCGCCATTTTCAATTCCTTTTATAATTAAAATAAAATATTTATATTCTAACGACGACGTATATAATATATACATTTGAATTCTATTCAAAATAAATTTCTCGTCATTTTTATTTAAAATAATTCATTTTAAATATGAAAAATTCATTAAAATTGCCAAAATAAAATTTTTAAATTGGCTTGCATTTCCGGGTTATTACAATTTCCGTCATGAACCAAGGCAAAAGATAGTCCTTACCGACTTAGAGACTCTCTATCCTGAGCCTCAGGGTCAAAGCGCATCGACCCTTGGATCGTCAGGGCCGGTCCACCGATGTGGATTAAAATGCCTGAACACTACGTTTCCCCGCCCTTTGGGGCGTAAATGAACCCAATGACTCCATCGGCTCCACATATCACCGATATATCCAAGGTGCCTCGCAACAGCAACAACCACACAGGTGAAAATAATATATATGTCAGCAAGTTTAAGCACTGACACCACCTCTAGCTAGAAAGAAATGCATGTCCTCCCTGAGGTCCTCTCCAGTTTCTGGCTTATACCGGGATGTGAGGCTCGCGAATTCATGTTATACACAAAGCTATGCCACACAGGTCGTGTTTTGATCATCAACCAGAAGACCTTGGTTTTCAACAGATGCCTTGATCATTTGCTACTTAGGAATGCCACACAGGCAGTTCACTCCACGCGACCGATTTCTATCGATATATAACCTCTGAGCTCGTACGCCTCAGAGAAGGGCGTTAAGCAAGAGAATAAATTCTCCGCCACCAAACAGATATATATTTAATAGAGATCAATCAGCATAGAAAAAAATCCAATGTCAGACACATAGTCCATTTACACGTTCGTTCTGGGTCTGAACGAAACCGGAGGCACTATATACCTCACATACCGATCGATCTCAATGTACGTCTGGACAATCACCACTTATTATCTATATTTCGGGATGCTTCCCAATCAAGACATCAGTTATCATCCAACCGAGGTGAAGATCTCTGGTCTTCAACCACCTCTTCATCATCGACTTCTTATCGCCGATCAATTATTTGAAATGAGATTTAACTCGGCCTTTTCAAATAATTCACGTATATTTAGAATTTAAATCAATTCATTTCAATGGATAAATTATTCGATAACAATTCACGCCACACACATTCAACCATCAAATATCCACTAAACCGGGTAAATTCGGTTTATTTCCATTCCATATCGTTTGTAATATTTTATAATGATTTATCGCTATTTTTATTTATTTAAAAATAGCCAATTCATTCAAACGACGCTTCAGGCCATAACGCGGCCGTGGCGCTGTTTTTTTCAGATTTGATTTACACATATCTGAAAATCTAACCATTAGATCTTCACAAATTTTATATCATTAGAAAGATCTTTTCAAAACGAATCCAACAGTTTCTGTTTTGGGGAAATCCGATGGTCGGATCTCTTGGTGCACTCGTTTGAAGTTTCGATTTCAAAATACGAACTGCAGCATCGTTATTCGATTTAATTTAATTATATATATATATAATCGATTCTAGCGTTGTTTTTCTTCAGATTTGAATTAAAAATTCCAGACAATCCAACCATTGGATTTTCACAAAGTGGGTATCGTTGGAAAGATATTTCCAAAGCGAACCCAACGGTTTCGGTTTTGGGAAAATCCGATGGTCGGATCTCCCGCACTAATCGTTTGAAATCACGGTTTCAAAACACGAACTGCAGCTTCGTTATTCGATATATTTTAATTATATTTATATATATATATATAAATATAATCGATTCTTCAATTTCAAGACCATTTTCACTTCACATATTTGATAAAAATGGTATTTTTATCCATCAGATATTTATTTCAACACATGAATTTTGTTTATTTTATTTCCACACAGGAATTTCTATTCAACACATGAATTTATATTCAACACTTGGATTTTATTTATTTTATTTCCACATAGGAATTTCTATTCAACACATGAATTTTATTTCAACATTCAACACATGAATATTTTCTATAGTTTATATACATATATAGTAAAAATGTGATTTTTATTGCAAAACAATTTATTTCAAAAACACGATTATTTTATATATTTTATATATAAGGTAAAAATGTTATTTTTGGTGTTAAAACAATTTATTTAAACCACTAATATTTTATATAGTCTATATATATGATAAAAATGTTATTTTTATCTATCAAAGAATTTATTCAATACACAAACTCCATTCAACACATGAATTTTGTTTCAACATTCAACACATGACTTTAATTTCAACATTCAACACATGACTAAAAATCAAGCACAGAAATATTTCAGAAAATTTCGGCAGCATAACGGCAGGGTAGTTAAAACCGGGACCGTCCCTAGTACGGCTCCTCGCTCTACCTTAAAGCCTTGCAGCTTTTGACAATGGGGATTTCATGCATCTAATTCGTACACAGACGAGCATGTTTATTTTTCTTTTCCATAAACTAATCCTATGTGGTTTTATCCAAAATAATTCTCAACCACAAACAGGTATTTTTTAACCACAATCATTCATGATTTTCATCAAATTTCACATCAACCAATAATCCAAACAATATCACAACCAATAAATATCGTCCATGGTCTGTGGACGAGGGGAGTGTATATATATATATATATATATATATATATATTCGTATATAAATATATTTCAATTCACTTCAATATCATTTCAATTTATTTCAACGCATATATAATTTTTACAACGCATATATAACTTATACATCGAACGTAAACTTATACAACGCTTATACATGAGGTGTGCAATGCTTATATAACTCATACACTGACTATATAATTTATACATCGTCGTTTTCCATATTGTTAATAATATTTTAGAAATCTCACATTGGGTTCCACTCCACCAAAAATAGCAGAAGGCTCAGAAAAATATCCGGTCTCTTCTAAAATGTAGAAGACGTCCACACAAGTCCACTGTCTCTTGTTTCACTGGATTTCGTCAACAAACGAAAAAGATATGATTTTTACAGTGAAATCACAAACCGTAGCGCTTTAAAGTGCTATTAAACTGTTTTAAAAATAATCAGCCGTACCTTTCTAAAGTTGTTCAAAACTAGGTTTTCGATTTGCGAGCAAACCGTGCAGTGATTCGTCGATCGGTCTTCACCACGAGGAAGGGCTTGGAGTCACGCACCCGTGCCAGGAGGAGGCGCTCAGATCGGTGCAAGGAGGAGGAAGCGGTGGCGGTTTGAACGTCAGGACTTCCTGGCGTCGATTCTCACAAATTACTCAACGAAAAAAATATCCAAACTTGGTATGGATTTGAAGATCTTGACGAGCTCTACAAAATCCCCAACAGGATGGAAGTATAATTTTGAGTGGATTGAGGGGAATTGAGGAAAGAAGGTGGGAACTGATTTTCACCGGGCGCGATTTTAAATATCGGGGAGAGAGAATGACGATGGACCAATGATATTATTTATTTATTTATTTATATATTTTAAAAATCCAAAAATACCCCTTGCCACATACGGTCTCCAATCCAGACCCAACGACTGTCGTCCCTAGCTAAATACCCCCATTTCAGACACAATGGGATATGTTTCGTAGGCCCATTCGACTGTTTCAGTCAGCTTCTTTTCAACTTAAAATCTATAACATTCAATATTTAATTTGCACGAACATTTCAATTTGCCGGGGCCACATACTGATCCTAAAAATTCCCGAAAAATTAATCTAGCTATGTTTTGACGAAACGGTCCTAACAAAACTAGTTTCGTCGAATTCTGAGACCGTTTGAAAAATGGCCATTTTTTGGTCGATCCAAATTAATAGAAATTCACCAAACACATTTTCCTTTGCCAAGCTCACATATCAACTTCAAAAATTACGAAATTTGAAACCAAGCAATAATTTGACATTCCGGATCCAACAAAAGTGGTTTCGTTGAATTCCGAGGTCGTTTGCAAAATGTCTATTTTCACGGGCTATATAAATTCTATAGCGACCTTTCTGAAAATTCTTTTGGCCATAACTTTTGACTCCCGCTATGAAACTTCGATTTTTCAGATTCTTTAGAAAGATATTCATAAACAGATTTAAATATTTTTGGTTTCACTAAAATCTGTTTTATTTTGCACCCGGTATAGTCACTCAAAGTTTGAATTCAAATTTCGAAACTGCCGCGCCATTTCTGGCCTTGTTTATAAATAAAAATAATTATTTTTATTTTCAAACGTCGATTCAAACATACTTTTCGTCGTTATTATTTAAAATAGTTTATTTTAAATATCTAAAATTCACTAAATTAGCCAAATTAAAATTTTTAAATTGGCTCATATTTTTCGGGTTGTTACATTTGGATTGGGAGTTGAATCGAGGACAAAAATTGTGAAAGTTTGGATTGTTAGTGATGGTAGATGGAGGCTAAAAATAGCATGTTGACCACTCACATTTAATTTTACTAAACATTAGGGTTTCACTGGTTTATATAGGGTATGGTTTAATTAAAAATATTATTACACGATGCTTCATCGCGAAGTAGCAAGCAAAACCAACTATATACGATCTCCATTCTCTGACAAAAAGGCTAATTCTAGCATAGAAAAATATTCTGGACCTAATGGGACAGGTTTCGTCAAATTCCAACATCGTTTGAAAAAAATTCCTTTTTAAATCCAATGGATAACACACGTTTAAAATTTCCACGATCACTAAATAAATCTGATAAACTTGAAACTTTGAAATCCTACATTAATTAATACGAATCCAACAACACTAGTTTCGTCGCATTTCGAGACTGTTTCCCCGGTAGGCTATTTTTACGTGCACCGCAATGCCATTTTGAACACAAATTACACGGTCTTCAAAAATAACAAACTATATACTTATCCTGACTCTAAACGTCGATACGAACTCAACGGAACTGATTCCGCGGCCTAATTCGATCGTCTGTTCAAGGTACACTCAAATATCTCCTTACTAAATTAAATTAATTATGCGCTATAGAAATTGAACGGGCGTTTTTGGATGCCGTGGTCCCATACGACATCGGTTTGCCACGCAATTTGATTTTCTTACAATAGTTTAACGATACGGTTCCAATGAAACTGATTTCATCGAATACAGAGTCCGTTTGCAAAATCGCTATTTTAAAGGCCTATATTTTAATAACAATTTCCATAGCGACTATTTCAAATTTTGATTTGGCCATAAATAACAAATTATAACACGAAATTTAAAATTTTCTCTTTCATATGAAAATTATAGTCAACACGATCCCAACGTTTATCGTTTCACAGAAATCCGACTTATATCGGATCCTGTATTCTCAGTTGAAGTTCAAAACCAATTATTACGAACTGCAGCGCCATTTTGAGCTCGATTTATAATTATATAAATATATAACGTTCAAACTTCGTTTTAAATAACGAATTAAATATTGAAAATCCATTACTATCCCAAATATAATATAAAAAAATTAAAATTAAATATTTGATTGCCAAAAATACGGGTCGTTACACTAATCACCGTTTAGTGGCGAAATCCGCCTTCCTCGGGTGATTGAACTCGGAATGGTGGGTGGTGGGTGGTGGTTGGAAGGTCTCTCGGAGATCTCTAATGTGGTGCAAGCCGATCGTCACCAAGCTTCATTGTTTGGGTGAAAAATCGAGACCTGGTTTGGAACCCATGTTTGAAACAGCGGCATGTATATTTTGAAGAGGAAGGTTAACTTTTAATTTTTTTTTTTAAAAAAAGTCATTAACGAATAAAAGGTAATATCTCTCTCATACGATGTCGAAATCACTTGAAACCATATCCATTGCGATCGTGGTGATGAGAGCTTCACAACAAAACTAACTAGATCAATTTGGACCACGTTATAATTTCAGGCAAATTCAGATCTGAACAGTAATAAAATTCGGCCTTTAAAGAATGGCGGAGTGGAACCCAACGTGAGAATTCTCTCTCATTCAAATTAATTTACAGTTATTATATAATAGGTTGCAGATGGGGCTTAGTAGCTCCTGACACTATTTTTTTTGTACAAACGATGGTTCATTGTTTGTTTGTATTGTAATTGGGATTTTCGTTGATTGATATTGTTGTATAAAAAATTATTTATATAAAATGTATATAAAAATTATCATGAAAATAAAATAAAATAAATATTCATTTACAAATTGGACGGTTTGTTTATGTACACGCATTTAAATATTCTTGATTGGGACGATAATTTTTACACGTTGCCCAACTACATAAATAATAATCAGTATTTGTTGTTTCACAGGTATTGGGATGATATTTGACATACACTAATCCCAATTGTTTAGCAGTTTGCCAATCGATAGGTTGACAGACTGCATAAGCGTTATTTATTTATTTAAATGCTTAAACAGTTGTAAAATGCACTCTGGATGTTGTATGAATTTTTAATGATTGTTTATCATTATTGTTGTATACATACGTTGTATGAAATCCATAGAACTGAAATTGTATGGTAATTGATCGAGTCTAATTCCAGTTCAGAATTAACGGATATTTTAAAATAATATTCAGTGAATAATCAAAATATGTTTTTAATGTCCAGTTTTGGATGGACACGAAAATATTGAAATGTGAAGCCGTCTTAAGTAGTTAAACGCCATTTTAACACGAATGGGATTTTCTGTCAATTTTCTTCATTTTATAATGGATGTCGAAAAGCGATTTCAAAATCTGATATTTTGAAAATATCACCATTTTAATGTTAAAATGATATAAAATATTCAGTTTTGATTTAAAATTGAAAATGAAGTTGGAATCATTTTAAAACGAATTATAAAATACGTTTTAAATGGAAATCAACGATATATATATATATATTATACATATAACGGCCCGCGCAGCGACCATTCGCGAATTTCGACCATTAACTTCAAATGGACGTAACGTGAGATCCGACCGTCGGATTCTCCTAAAACCGGAACCATTGGGTTCGTATCGAAAAGATCTTTCCAATGAATATAATAGATTTGAAATGTGGTGATTGGATTTGAAAATATGTCCAAATCAATTTCAGGAAAGGTCGCTATGGATGCAGTTCGGTGGCCGTTATTGGAAACCGACTATACAGGCCTTACTAAAATTATAAAAATATGGAAAATTTATGTAAAATCATAATAAATGATTTGGAAAGATTTAGGAAGAAAAAAAAATCCATTTTTCAAAAGATAAAAATATATTTTTATCGAAATGAACTAGTTAATATTCCAAACGATTTTTAAATAAATAAATTGGATTTAAAAATGGGTTTTAAAATAAGCAGAATTTTCCGATGTATGATTTGGAATAGTTTTGAATGATAATAATCTTTGGAATATTTCATTATTGGATTCCTTGATTGTACATATATTGTTGAGGAATTTGGAAGATAGATATATATCGTTATTCCCAATACAATATTTGTTGGTTTCATAATTTGATATTGACTATCAGCCGATATAATTTCTATTTAGAGCCTTGTTGAAACAACCCACCTCCGTTAAGGTCACTCACAAAGGGAATGCCTTAACTTCGGTGGAGCGTTTTAGGTAAAAGATGCAGATAAATTACAAGACAGACAAATAAAGCAGCGGGAAATAAAGTCATTTTTGTAAACAATGTTGTTTAGTAAAACTTTTACAACAATTGTCTCAACAATACATAGAACTTCTGTCTTGATTCAAAAACTTCCAAGTATAAAAGTAGCACAAAAATAACAATGATTTTCCCCAATAAAGCATGAACCAACCATAGTAGTGGAAGAGAGAGTCTAAAGCAATACATCGAACATCTACGCCCTTGGAAAGAAAAATGAGCTAAGAGGTAACGTTTCCTCCATGTGAACCTGAGCGGGGGAGGGGGAAACGGAAGAAAAGAGGCGAAACAAACTAGGTCGATATAAGTCTGGTAAGTCCAGTGACTTTCAGCATATAAATAGGCAAAAACATCATGACATGAATAAACTGAATATAAGACAATACCGTGATAACATGGATAACAAGATAACACACGATTAGTACAGATATGATAAGGCAAGATAAATTGAATACGCCTTTACTCTTTCTTTTCTTCGCTACTACCTTGTTATTCTGATTTCTATATCTCTACACCCCCTAACTAGTGTCCCAACTAGTAATCTGCGTATGATAGCGTGATCCCAATCCTTGCAATTGTGGTAGCCTTCAGGTGTACATCTAGTATGAGGATCTTACCTCAATCAACGTAATTGCCATGAAGATGTTAGATGTAACCTTACTACCCTATCGATCGGCTCCTTACTCGTATTAATTTTCCTTATGTCCGTGTCAATCGGCCCTCTCTTGCGTGTAGATACCCTGTGCTGGTCCCACCATAAGGTGTATCAATCCTTATGATAACAACCCGACATGATTCAAGATGCACAATGTATAACTACTGGTACCCGGTGCCTGCTTTTTCCCACTCTGAAGTACGTGCACGCCCGTAAACCGTCTAAACCTACACTGACGTACCCCCTGCCGCTATTTTGATCACTTATAATCGGCCCAGTAATCGTGCCCCACCCTGCCTAGTTTCAGGGTACCTTGATACATCTATGTGGGTTACTGCAGAAATGGATCCCCGTTACTAGGGTTTCTTGACTGTTTAAGTTTGTGGGCCTATATTTACTACTATTCCCACCAACCCGATATGTACTTAACCCTCCCACTGATTCAAACATGTTTACTTAATGGTTAAGTTTGTGGGTCTATATTTTCTAATATTACGCACTAGCCCGATATTACTTAACCCTCCTACACATTATGTCATATTGGTTAAGTATTGTCCATTCATGTTAACTTAACCCACCCACTCATCATGTCATGTTGGTTAAGTGTTTCTTATTAACCCTTCTACTCGTCATGCTGGGTTGGTTAAGTGTTTCCTATTAACTTAACCCCGTCCCTTCATCTTGTTATATTGGTTAAGTATTTCCCATTAACTTAACCCCATTCGTTCATCAAGTTACATTGGTTAAGTGTATCTTATTAACTTAACCCCATGCGTTCATCATGATGTATTGGATAAGTGTCATCAAATCAATTCAAGGTAACTTAACCCATCCACTTGTCATGTTACATTGGTTAAGTGTTGCCTTCTTATGTTAACATAACCCTTCCACACATCCTGTTATATTGGTTAAGTGTTGCTCTCTTGTTTTAACTCAACCCTACCCATTCATTATGTCATATTGGTTAAGTATTTCTTATTAACTTAACCCTTCCCATTCATATTGTTGTACTGGTTAACTTGACCCTGCTCACTTGTCTAATTAACCTGTTACAACGGTCAAGTGTTCTAAATTTATTTAACCTCACCTTCTTGTCTAATTAACATGTTATAATGGTTAAGTGTTCTAAATTTACTTAACCTCACCTTCTTGTCTAATTAACATGTTATAACTGTTAACTGTTGCCTTAGTTAACTTAACCCTACCATTCTTAACATGTCTTGTTCATTAGCATTAATTGATTTATTAATGCACCAACCTCTCACATTAGATATATGTTGTTGCGGTTACTGGATGTGCCGGGCGGTTCCGGGAAGTTTTACACCACAACTCAATCTAACCTTGGGTTTTCTTGGGCATGATGCACTAACCTCTAACAATAGATAGGTGTTGTTGCGGTTACTGGATGTGTCAGGTTGTTCCAAGCAATTTTACACCGCAACTCAATCTAACCTCGAGTTAGGCATGTTTATCTTTTAGCATATTTAACATACATGTCCAAGTCTAGATTTTATTTTGCTAATTATCCCAAATTCACAAAACTAGTCATGTTCCAATTCTCAAGTTATACCTCAACAATGCTAATTTTCAAGTTATACCATACCAATTCATTTTCAACAGATTTCAGCATATTAGTCAGTTTAACAAATTAAACCTCACTTAAATTTCCATTAACATATCTCGCCTAATCATAAATTAAGCCTATAAACTTACATGTCCAAAATCATGGTCATAATTCACAATACAACACATGCCCTAAGGTTTTGTCATATTGCACAGCACAAAATATTCTCTAAAGACCCCAAATCATAATTCATAGTATAAACTATGCCAAACTATAGCCTTTAATTACAGTGCATGCAAATTACCCAAAATACGAATTTAGGCGTGTTCACATTTAATAGTTCTCCCTATCTTACTATAGGTTTTCATGCCGAATCCATATACCGCTTCTTTCTTCCAAGTCATAAACTATCATGTATAATATGCCCCAATTTTTGGTCTTAAACCACAACCTATACTATGCCTTATATTTTTTACAGTTCGATTTACGCCTCAAACACCAAGTCACAGGTCCAATATATATTATGCCTCAAATCTCAAGTCATATGTTCGATACACTTTAAGTTTTAAATTCAACATGTGTTATGTCCTCAAATCCATTATAAATTAGTTATGCCCAATTATAAATAATTTAATACTTCCCAATTTTAGCGTTGGTCATGTCCAAATCATATATTATGCCAATTTTTGCGCTGGTCATGTTTAAGTCATATATTATGCCCAACTTTATTTCCAACGTACGTTCATCTCTTATGAGATTTGGCTCAGGCTCGCAGTAACCTGGCTATAAAAACAAAAAGGGAAGAAGGAAAGAAGAGACAAAGAATGGACATAATATTATCAATGAGACAGATCCAATGGATATAGAAAGACAGATAGATATTGGCATAATCTCAGATTCAGATTTATTACAATGTCAGAATCACCATTTACTTTTATTTCTGAAAGTAACATGAACTTACAAATTATAGAACGGTCTTGAATTCTGGGATCTAATTTCTGAAACTGAAAAGCTATCCCTTGACATAGACTATCGGTTCTCTAATTTAGATTTGAATCGTAGCTTCTAACTTGTTTTCTAGTTTGCTTCATAGTTGGAGAAGAAATGGTGGCTATGCTAGGTTGACCATGGACAACACGGTGGCTCCTTGGAATGAAATTGTGTGGTTTAGGGTTGAGGGTTGAGGTTGCTTTTATAGAGGTTTAGATTTATCTGAGCCGTTAGAGAAACCTAGGAGCAATCAGAACCGTCCAGACTAAATAGAGCAATCCAGAATCGCCACCTATGCCCAAGTGACTCGGTAACAAGTCAGAAAATCGTTACTGTTTGGATCTGGGCGAGAGGGTCGACCCCTATAGGGGTCGACACCCCAGTCGATACCCCTCTTGGGGGGTCGACACCTATGTTGACCCCCCGGGGGGAGTCGACCCCTATGGGCGGGAATTTTCCCGCCCATCTGATTTACGTGATTTTGAAATTCGAACTGTTTTGTTTATTTAATTATTTAATTTTATGTTTAAATATGAAATCTTCTGAACTCCATAACTTCTTCATACGGAGTCCGATTCACACAAACTCAGACTCTATCTCAAGCAGAATTCCAAGACAAACGCAATGGCGTAACCCGTTTCCCTCAATTCTCACTTATAAAATTAAGTATTATTTAATTTGTTACTTTAATAAACATAGAAAATACAGGGTGTTACATTCTCTCCTCCTTAAAGAATTTTGTCCCCGAAATCTTCAAGTCATGAAGAATGTATATCCTACCATCTAATCATCCATCTACTCAACCATCAAACTCCGGCATCCATTGTCCTTAAAAGATTTCTAATGCTTTCATGATTGTATGCATTGTGTGTGTGTGTGTATATGTCCTTATCTAATGCAAAATCAGGTGGTCTACTGATTCAGTTGACCTCCTTAATGCGAATTATGTCAGTGCCATGAGTCCATCATGTATGAAATTATTCCTAATCTTACTTAATAACTTCTACATGAGTGCACAATCATGCATACAAATGCAACATCCATATGATAACACATCAGGTTTCAATTCATATATATATATATATATATAAATTCACTCATGCATATGCAATATGAAGGTGACTGAGCCGATCTAGTGCCTAATGTGTGTATATGCATCCACGAGCAACCACTAACAAACACTTACATCCACTTGCATCCATCAAACATAACATGTCTCAACACATGTTTACATCCATTAGCTTCTACCTATGTATCGAGGATAGGATCGAGAGGATATACTTAAAAGATAAATACTAGCAAATAAACTTTACAGAAAAAAGAGAGATCAAGGATATGCCCCTAGAAAGGGTATGATGCACGTATCCAGTCTTCAGTCTTCTAAATCGCATCTTCTTGAGCTTCACCCCATATTGCTCTGACTGTCTTAACTTCACGATTTGCGTAGCTTCTTAATTTATGTTTCCAGAATATGCTTGGAACTCATTTCACTATCACCTCTCGTTCCACCTTTTCTTCTTATAGTATACTTGGCACTACAACTTCTACCGTGTCATGTTAACATTCCCAGAACTATCTCTTGAAAATATACAGATGCTAACCATGTTACCAAGTGTATATACTAAGATGATCAGATTCTTCTTCGTCAATTCTAGTAAGTGGGGCTGATACCTTCATAAAGTTCTTAATTAACTTCCTATATTAACCAGCTAGTCTAAGAAAGCTTCTTACTTCTGTTGCATTCCTTGGGACCTTCCAGTCTTGCACTGCAACTATTTTTGTAGGATCTACTACTATCCTTTCTTTGGGCGCCACATGTCCTAGAAACCTTACTTATTCTCTCCAAAAATGACTTTTTTTGGAGAACTTCACCTTAAGTTGATGCGCTTGGAGGGTATCTGAGACTTCCCTTAGATGCAAAGCATGTTCTTCCTCATTCCAAAATATCATCTATGCATAAGCGAAGTGAACCATCAGCCTTTGTAACGAAAATGACTGGATCAGAAATACTTCGCCCTATGCACCCTTTTTCAAGTAACTCTTTTACTTGTTTACTGAGCCCTTCCTTTTCATTAGATTCATGTGTCATACAGGTAATGCAACTGGTTTTGCGTTGTCAACTAGATATATGCGGAAGTCTGTCTCGCGTTTTAGGGGACAAACCTCTATCCTGATCAAAAACATCTGCGTATTCTTGGACTACTCTAACAGATCGCAAATCATCGATAAATGCATCAAGAGATTCTAGGTAGCCAAGACAAACTGATCCCTTAGGATCGCATGAAATCTCGAGGGAATTCCCGAGATAAGTCGAAAGTCTAGCTACCCTCCTTTAATAATTACTAGCTAACCAATCCATGCCTAGAATCAACCCATAGCCCATGAAACCAAAAACATAAGCATTAGACTTAAACTCAATACTTAACATAGCTATTCTCAAATCCTTACAAATCAATGATAAATGAGTCGAACCACCAACTGAATTTGAGACAATAATGGGATCTTTTATTATACAAGTACAAAGGTGCAGAGACTCAACTATGGAAGCAAATATAAATGAATGTGAAGCGCTAAAATAAAAAAGAGTACTAACAGGATGATCAAAAAGAAAAAGTAGACTTTTTCAACAGAAACTTTACTACCTCTCTCTCAGGTATGCTAGCGGTGAGAGCTTGCACTTGCCCTCCGGAAAATTTTGTCCTTTGTTTTTGCCCTTGTCCCTTTATTATATGACCCGTTATACCATAATAACGACACTTCCACTTGTCTTAGATTTTTCTATCCCTTCCTCCTTCATGGACCAAGTCCATATCCATGAGTTTCTCATCCATGGGTTGTGTTCCATAGTCAAACCACCTTATTCTCATCTTTGCTATCCTTGTGTGACTTGTCGACAAGTCTCTTGAAAGCTGCCTCCATCGCATGGAAATCCCTACAAAGCTTGAAAGAAAATTAGCCACAGGTGAAACTATTGTGGCTATAGATGGAAGTTGGGAACTTCTTTGCCTTTTGACAGATGTCACAGTCTCATCAAGCCTACGGAACCATGCTGGGATGAGGTTACCCCACCCAGAAAGCCAGGATCCCCGGAGGCTCAGGAAAGAAGGAAACAAGGATTCAAACAGAGGATCAAAAGATAGTGCATATGGCATTGGGGAATATGCCTTTAAAACAAAAAAATTCTTTAGAAAATGATTCTTTTAAAATTATTTTGAAAATAATTTTTCAAATCTTTTATCTGATCCGGTAACCTTCAGCTCTGATACCAAGTGAAACACCCCACCTCCGTTAAGGTCACTCACAAAGGGAATGCCTTAACTTCGGTGGAGCGTTTTAGGTAAAAGATGCAGATAAATTACAAGATAGACAAATAAAGCAACGAGAAATAAAGTCATTTTATAAACAATGTGGTTTAGTCAAACTTTTACAACAATTGTCTCAACAATACATAGAACTTCTGTCTTGATTCAAAAACTTCCAAGTATAAAAGAAGCATAAAAATAACAATGATATTCCCCAATAAAGCATGAACCAGCCATAGCAGTGGAAGAGAGAGTCCAAAGCAATACCTCGACTATCTCCGCCCTTGGAAATAAACTGAGCTTAGAGGTAACGTTTCCTCCCTGTGAACCTGGGGGGGAAACAGAACAAAAGAGGCGAAACAAACTAGGTCGACATAAGTTTGGTAAGTCTAGTGACTTTCAGCATATAAATAGGCAAAAGCATCATGACATGAATAAACTGAATGTAAGACAATACCATGATAACATGGATAACAAGATAACACACGATTAGTGCATATATGATAAGGCAAGATAAATTGAATGCGCTTCTACTCTTTCTCTACTTCGCTACTACCTTGTTATTCTAATTTCTATATCTCTGCACCCCCTAACTAGTGTCCCAACTAGTAATCTGCGTAAAATGATAATATGATAGCATGATCCCGCAATTGTGGTAGCCTTAAGGTGTACATCTATTACGAGGATCTTACCTCAATCAGCCTAATTTCCATGAATATGTTAGATGTACCCTTACTACCCTATCGATCGGCTCCTTACTCGTATTAATTTTCCTGCTGTCTGTGTCAATCGGCCCTCTCTTATGTGTAGATACCCTGTACTGGTCCAGCCATAAGGTGTATCAATCCTCATGAGAGCGACCCGACACGATTCAAGATGCACAATGTACAACTACTGGTACCCAATGCCTATCTGAAGTACGCGCACGCCCGTAAACCTTCGGAACCTACACTGACGTACTTCCTGCTGCTATTTTGACCGCTTATAATCAGCCCAGTAATCGTGCCCTACCCTACCTAGTTTCAGGGTACCTTGATGCATCTATGTGGGTTAATACTGAAATGGGTCCCCGTTACTAGGGTTTCTTTGTTGTTTAAGTTTGTGGGCCTATATTTACTAATATTACCTACCAACCAGATATGTACTTAACCCTCCCACTAATTCAAACATGTTTGCTTAATGGTTAAGTTTGTGGGCCTATATTTTCTAATATTACCCACCAACCCGATATGCACTTAACCCTCCTACACATTATGTCATATTGGTTAAGTGTTTTCCATTCATGTTAACTTAACCTACCCACTCATCATGTCATGTTGGTTAAATGTTTCCTATTAACCCTTCTCACTAGTCATGTTGGGTTGGTTAAGTGTTTCATATTAATTTAACCCCGTCCATTCATCATGTTATATTGGTTAAGTATTTCCCATCAACTTAAGCCCATTATTTCATCAAGGTACATTGGTTAAGTGTATCTTATTAACTTAACTCCACGCGCTCATAATGCTGTATTGGTTAAGTGTCATAAATTAATTCAGGTTAACTTAACTCATCCACTTGTCATGTTACATTGGTTAAGTGTTGCCTTCTTGTGTTAACTTAACCCTTCCACACATCCTGTTATATTGGTTAAGTGTTGCTCTCTTGTTTTAATTAACCCTACCCATTCATCATGTCATATTGGTTAAGTATTTCTTATTAACTTAACCCTTCTCGTTCATCATGTTGTACTGGTTAACTTGACCCTGCTCACTTGTCTAATTAACATGTTATAATGGTTAAGTGTTCTAAATTTACTTAACCTCACCTTCTTGTCTAATTAATATGTTATAATGGTTAAGTGTTCTAAATTTACTTAACCTCACCTTCTTGTCTAATTAACATGTTATAACGGTTAAGTGTTGCCTTAGTTCACTTAACCGTACCATTCTTAACATGTATTGTTTATCATCATTAATTGATTTATTAATGCACCAACCTCTCACATTAGATCTATGTTGTTGCAGTTGCTGGATGTATCGGGCGGTTCCGGACAGTTTTACACCACAGCTCAATCTAACCTTGGGTTTTTCTTGGGCATGATGCACTAACCTCTCATATTAGATAGGTGTTGTTGTGGTTACTGGATGTGCCGGGCGGTTCCGGGCAGTTTTACACTGCAACTCAACCTAACCTCGGGTTAGGCATGTTTATCTTTTAGCATATTTACCATACATGTCCAAGTCTAAATTTTATATGCTAATTATCCCAAATTCACAAAACTAATCATGTTCCAATTCTCAAGTTATACCTCAATAAGGCTAATTTTCAAGTTATGCCCTACCAATTCATTTTTAACAGATTTCAGCATATTAGTCAGTTTAATAAATTAAACCTCACTTAAAGTTCCATTAACATATCTCGCCTAATCATAAATTAAGCCTATAAACTTACATGTCCAAAATCATGGTCATAATCACAATACAACACATGCCTTATGGTTTACTCATATTGCACCACACAAAATATTCTCTAAAAACCCCAAATCATGATTCACATTATAAACTATGCCAAATTATAGCCTTTAATTACATTGCACGCCAATTACCCAAAACCCCAATTTAGGCGTGTTCACATTTAACAGTTCTCCCTATCTTAATATAGGTTTTTATGCCTAAGCCATATTGGGGTTTTAATTTCTGAAACTGAAAAGCTATCCCTTGACATAGACTATCGGTTCTCTAATTTAGATTTGATTCGTAGCTTCTAACTTGTTTTCTAGTTTGCTTCATAGTTGGAGAAGAAATGTTGGCTATGCTAGGTTGACCATGGACAACACGGTGGCTCCTTGGAATGAAATTGTGTGATTTAGGGTTGAGGGTTGGGGTTGCTTTTATAGAGGTTTAGATTTATGTGAGCTGCTAGATCAACCTAGGAGCAATCAGAACTATCCAGACTAGATAGAGCTATCCAGAATCGCCACCTATGCCCCAGTGACTCAGCAATAAGTCATAAAATCGTCACTGTTTGGATCTGGGCGAGGTGGTCGACCCCTATAGGGGGGTCGACACCTACAGGCGGTCGACACCCCAGTCGACACCTCTCTTGGGGGGTCGACACCTATGTCGACCCCCCCGGGGGGAGTCGACCCCTATGGGCGGGAAAATCTTCTGAACTCCATAACTTCTTCATACGGAGTCCGATTCACGCAAACTCAGACTCTATCTCAAGCAGAATTCCGAGATGGACACAATGGCATAACTTGTTTCCCTTAATTCTCAATTTCAAAATTAAGTATTCTTTAATTCGTTACTTTAATAAACATAGAAAATACAGGGTGTTACACTTGTATTTAATATCGAATTGGATTTTGTGTTTTCCATGAATGGTGTCATTATTAACATTGTTCTTAAACCCAGATGAGAAAAGAATAAATCTTTTAATTAACATTTTGGGAAATTTACCAATTAATTAATATTTAATAGGAATTGAATTGAAATGGGATTTTGGGTTTATCATGAACGATGTTTTAAATAACATTCGTTCTTTAACCCAGTTAACAATGAAGAGATGATTTGCAATTTCTAAATCTTATTATTAAAATTTAAGGGAAATTTTCCAAAGTAAAGCATTCCAATTTAATATATTAACTTAGAATAGAATGGAATCCAATTTGGTAACAATCGAGATAAGCCCCTGTAAAGGAAGACCGTTAATATATAATAGGGAATTTAAAAGGCTTTGACGTTATTCCATTTATGTTATTAGTATGATACGGAAATTTATATCAATTATATATTGATGTGTCTTCTGTGAAGAAACCATATTTAATGGAAGTTGATTTTGGGTTTATAGTGAACTATATTTTTAATGACACAGATTCTTTAATAGTTAAAGAAAAGATTGATTTCTCAAAGGTTGAATAACCATTAAGTAATGATTTTTGAGATTAAAACTGAAATAGAGTTTTATTGAATCTTTAATTAGATTGAAAAGTGAATGGGGTAATTGAATTTATCGAATTCGAGAAATGATCGAGAATGGAGTACCACCACCAGTTTTACTCCAGACGATAGTCAAATATTTAATTAGATTTGAACGAGAAACGGTAATTAATTTTATTTGTAACATAGTGGGTGTTAGATATGGAGTACTACCAGTTTTGCTCCATGGGATAAATAGGTTGGGATTAGATAAATAAAGTAAATGATTACTTCGATAAGGCGATAATCCCGAATAGTTTTATAAACTTTAATTTGGTTCAGAATTGTTAAAGGATAAAATGAAATCTTTTGAAAACGATATCAAAATGAGGATTATAGAGAAAATTTAAAAGAATTTACCTTTGATAAGATTAATAGGAACCTCTCCCTACATATGCGAATAATTGAATAAAATAATATTATGAATTGGAATGAGGCTTATGATGTGTTTTTATAACACTTGATTATAAGATACGCGAGTTATACGGAAAGATCGGGTTTAACCCATTCTGAATAATTGATAGGAGCGATGATGAAAATGGTGGTTGAAGACCAGAGATCTTCACATTGTTTGGATGATTACTGATGTCTTGATTGGATGTACACCCAAGACAAGGTAATAAGTGATGATCGTCCAGACGTACTTAAAGATCGACCGTATATGCAAGGGCCTCTCTCCTGTACTGGACATATGGGATAAGAAATAAGGTACCTCTAGTTTTGTTCAGACTTAGAACGGACTTGAAAATGGATAGTGTACCTGACATTGTATTCCGTTATACTGTATTCGTTGATCTCTGCTAAATATATATCTATTTGGTGACGGAGAATTTATTATCTTTCTTAACACTCTTCTTTGAGACGTACGAGCTTAGAGGTTATATATTGGTGGAAATCAGTGAAATTGTATGGATTGACAGTGTGGCATGCTGAGTTGCATGGATCAAGGCTTTTGTTGAAAAGCATAATCTTGTGGTTGATGATTAAAGCACATCTTTAATTAGCATAGCTTTGTGTAGCGTTAATTCGCGAGCTTCACTCCCCTGTATGAACCTAAAACGGGATCAGGGAGCATAGGAAAATGGACATATATTAGTTTCTAGCTACGAGTAACGTCATGGTATGGAGCCCAGTCTGTTTACTCCTGTGGATGTTGGAAAACATTACTGATGGAAAGCGAGGTACCTCGGATATGATTTGAGTCTCTAATGGATCTAGAGTGGTCGACATTACTAACCCATTTTGGAGGCTCGATAGAGCCAGATAACATATAGTTTATAGTATTGCCAATCATCGACGGATGACCGTCCCTACAGGATCCAAAAGGTTGCCCAGAGTGTGTATCCCAGAGGCATTGCTAGTGTTTCTCAAAACCGAAAGGAATATCCTTTGCCTTGGTTCATAAATGGAAACCCAATTTCCAATACGTGATTTCATGATTTTAGTTATAAATAAATATATGGCGATGTAATATAATGGTACCTATGCCGCATATGATTGATACATTTAAATTTGAAGTTGGTTTCTTCACTTATAGTAATAATAAAAGATGAAATTTCACGTATCAAGCAATTTGTATATTATAAGGGAAAAATCTATCCTCGACTGCGTTTGTTGTGTGATGGGACCTAAGTCTTATAATAGCTTCATTTTTCTCTTTAGCATTGCGTTGTTATTTTTATGCACTGGTATCCATGGGGGATAAACCCGTTCCTTGTTATATGGCGTGGTCCCGTGATTTTCCTAACTTTAAAATAAAAAGCCAATAATTGTTTTAGTTCTCACACCAGTCCCATGACTGATTCAGAGTTTATTGTTTCTACCTAAAATCCGGGTTCCCATATTTTCCACACGGGCAACTAGTAGTTTTGATTTTGCATATTATTTCTTTTCACAGGATCCTGGATTACAGTTGGAGCTATATTCGAAAAGCTTTGTATCTGTATATCTCTTTCAGCTGTGTTAGTTGTTATTTTTTGCTATGCTTTGTATTTATACATTTTTTCCGCTGTAATGTATTTTAAATCTCTGATATTTTCTGCTATGTAATATTTATTCATACTCTGAGATATTCTTGTATTCTGATGTAAATTGTTGTAATAGCAATGAAATGTTCTATTGTTTATGTCTGATGCGTCGTGTTCTCAACTCAATCCGGGCTTTCCAGAAAAGGGAAGTTTGGGTTGTTTCACACACCTTTCTGAATGGTAGGAAGCACCTTCCACTTCCTTTTGATAAACTTATATACTTGTAATGTCACAAGTTGGCATAGGAAGTATTCGGGTTCTGGACTTTCGTATATGAGGCTTCGGCTCCGTCTTTCATTTCGGGTATTTAGCCACTGGCTTTATATTTTTAAAGTATTATCTCCGACATGGTCTATCAAGTTTTCACATGGGCTTTGATCATCGTGCTTGGACAATAGGACTATTTTCTAAATTATAATATATGGAATGTTGCATCTATTATTTTAAACGCTTTGAGGATTTTGCCTCAATACCCTTCTGATAGGCCAAAAGAGAGCATTTTCCTTTAGCTTGGTTTTATAAAGGAAGAACCTATGGACTCTCCGACTATGTCAGAAGGGTCCTATTTTGGTACCTTATTTTACCTTAAAGGTTCCAACTACCTCGCCTCTTGACAGTGTCCAAAAAGTTATTTTTGGGACCTCGAATTATAAAGATAAAAGGACTTTCCCTTACATTTTAAATAATTTGGAGACTATCACCTAAGTACATATCGCAGGACCCAAAGGGGCTTATTTTACTTAATTTTATTTAATAAAGCACAAGAAAGGTTTTCACCCATCTTTCCTTTGGCATAACGAAGAGGGTTGTTTTTTGGATGATGATTTTTAAAGAATAAGAGGTTATCACCTCTAAACCCTTTGGCAGAACGGAATGGGTAGAATTAAACGAAAACCTTATTTTATACAACATATATGTGAATGTTAAATTAGGCTTGTTTGCTTTGGTTTTGCTTGCTCTTTGCTTTTATGGGGATTCACCATGATTGCTTTTGACACCCGAGAAAGGATTCAAAATTGGATTTTGGATTGGAAGGGGATTTTGAACACATTGTTTATGCATGACTCTTTCGGTAGGGAACCAATACATCACTTTAAATGTGATACCTTATTTGACAAAGGCTAGGGTTTTAACTAAAAGTTTATCGGAAACCTTGTTATGCTATTACACATGTATGAGCATATTAGGGACAGCGACGAGATGCATGAAAGGGCATTTAGGGATGCCAAATACATACAAAACTTAAAGAAACACATTGGGGGTTAGAAATAGGATAAATGAAAGGATATTAGGGGTACCATCTACATTCAAAACTTAGTGGGATGGTTAATCCCATAAAATTAAGGGGTTCATGGTCAACCAAAGGGCAAAACTATATCGTATGTGAGGGATACTGGCATTTCATTGAATGAGAGGTTCATTGTAATCCAATGATAAAAATATGTGAATGTGTGATGGTTAATATACATCTCAGAAACCTGTTCTGATGCTTAGGGGAGGGTTATTCTACTAAGAATAGGCGGGAATTGAAACAAAAGAAAATTATAGGGAATCATTAATGTTCAACTAAAATAGGAAATTGTAAATGCAAGCAACTAACTTGTGTATATACATATATATGAAACTTCAAGATAAACAGTCAAGGTAACAGGAATATCGAATCCACTACATGTTGCTTGTTGCACATTATACTTCATTATTATATTATTATGTTCTAATCATTGATAATGTTGAAGCACAGGATTGGCTAATATGACAAATACTAGCGAGGGGAGCCCGTTCTGCTATGCGGCGTGGTCCTGTTAAATATCTATATGAATTAGGTTGATTAAGTATTACTGACATTGGTTTGTTGATTGACCCAAAATCTTCTATTTTCCCCTTAAAGTCCTCAATACTCATTTGACTAGGATGAGGATTGAGATTTTCAAGTTTTGCTTCTAAAAATAAGCTCTCGAATGTGTTTAGAATTCATCAGTTACTCAATGTTTATTTTGCTATTTGAAATATTTTGGATGTGTGTAAAGGCACAAAAGTTAATGGATATATATATATATATATATATATATATATATTTAACTTTGATCTACCATAGGGGCGTCCTTATATGTTTCTTTGGAAGATTATATTTTTAAAATTTTATATTTGATCGAAACACAATTTTTGCAAAAGGGAATTTATTAAATGAATATCATAAATAAATGTGTTTTGAATTCTTTCATATTCCCATACCCACTAATGATTTGATTTGTTATCATGTTGTTTTCTATCATCTAAAGTTAAGGTTAATACTATAGATGACTACAGCATCTACATTGCGTAGCTTTAGGCCTTTGAAAATAGTGGCGTTATAGATTACCTAGTTTAAAGCGGTTGGAAAAGAAAAGTTCAAGTCGAGGATCAGATATAATCCTTAACTTAATGAGATTTCTATTTCCTTTTTTTTGTAACGATGATGCGACGAACACATGCATGAATTCAAACTTTCGAGTTGAATATATGTATGAGCATGCACATAGGATTAAATCTTATACTCTAAACTATATACGTATGACTAAAAATGATTAATTCTAATTGCCTATTGTTGGGAAATATGGATCACATATACTAGGGAAAACTTAACACTGGAGGAGGTGAATAGTGTTTAATGGAATTTATGAAATCTTTTTAAATATATCAGGAAAAATGCACAACATAGATATGAAACAATCACAAAACCAAATGCAGATGTAGATAAAAACAATTAAAAGTTGTAATGGAAAGACACAATAGGATTTTCATATTGGATCAGAGTTTCCCAACACCCAGTCATACATAAACATGGGATGATGAGGATTTCTTTTCAAATAATATCCAAATTACAATCCTGGATTTCATAGACCACGAGGTCCACCCCTCCTATTTTTGAGTATAGTGAAAAACAGTTGATTTTTGGGCTATGGTCACACCCAATTGATTTGCAGGCTACAATCAGACCCAGCTGATTTATATAGGCTACTACTAGACCTTTTCAGTATCAGTTTTTGAAGAAAGAGTCGATAGAACTTCGATCTTGTGGTCTTTGATTATAGAATCTCATATAACTCTGCATACTCTTGAGAGAGTTTGATAGAGAATCAAATTAGAAATAGAATGGTTTAATTCCCTTTGAATTTCGGTAGAATTTGATTATAGAAACTTGATTTTGGGAGTAATAACGGAGAGGAGAAAAGAGAAGAAGATGATTAAAAGTGGTTAAAAAATTCAAAATTTAATGGTATTTGTAGTTGTTAAACAGTAATGTCTCTTCAGTAAAAGATTTAAACAAATAGACACAACTATTGAAACTTAAAAAATAACGGTTACCATGTCGACATTGGGGGTAGGGGATGTAACGACCCGCATTTTACGCATCAAATGATTGTAGAATATTTATTTCTTTTTCATATGAGGTCGTATTGTCGTGTAACTTTGGGGAATGACTATTGGGGTCATTTCCCATGTTCACGATTTTTGTCGATTTTTAAACAACCGTTTCTCCCCTAGTTGATCTTGTTTCGGCCATAACTTTTGATTGGTAAGGAGTTTGACTTGAAACCACTTCCATTGAGTGGTCACACTAGCCAAACAGACTCACCGTTTGGGATATGGCCGAAACAAGGTTTAGAAGGTGAAAAACAGCTTAATTGGGCTTAATCAGGTGATTAGCAGCTAGGCCCATTGGGGGATTTTGGGATTAGGGCTATATGAGGGTTGATTAGGGTTAGAGAAACCTTTTCCTTGTCATTTTTCAGCCGCCACTTACCTCTCTTCAACCCTAACAATGGCCTCCACCACCCAAATCACCTTCTAATCACCGTTTAGTCAAGTATTAGCCTAATCTACATCAAATCAAGGCAAATTAGCATCAAGTTTGGGATAGAGCTGCGGGAAAACACAGAGATTCGACCTATATCATAGGTAATTTCAGATCTATAAGTGATTTGTGGCTAAGGTGAGTGATTTGCACTCTTTTTCACTAATTACGGCTAAATAGAAGTGATTAGTGATAATTAGCGAAATTATGGCTCAGAAAAATCTGGAAAAATTTGTAAAATTCTAAAATATTATTTTAGGGCTCTGATAATAATTTGGGTTAATTCGGACATGTTTTGCTAATCGTATGGTTAAATCATGATTAAGGGGATTAAGGGAAAAACATGGGCTTTGGGTATGCTTAATCCATATAAACTTGTTAAATTATTGTTTTGGTGTTTATGGTGGATTATACATGTTGCTATGACTGTTTGAATGTTTTGTGATTACTTAACAAAATTAGATTAGTCGAAAATGCCATTGTATGGCGTAAATTGCTTGCTGGAAGAGTTGCAGGAAATCGGTCAAATTCCGTTCGTGGAGCACCTATGCGACTTGACCTACTCGTGGTACACACCCCGACCACGACCCGCTAACCAATTCCTCACGAGCCACAATGGTCACGATCGGATAGAGGAGGATCACGATCCTAGCGAGATGTCACGAGCCAACTGAAGACTTACGAGCCTGGAGCATTGTCACGAGCCAGTGAAGGGAAGGACGACCACGACCCGGAGTTGGAGCCACGAGTCGACGCCATGGGGTGATCCACGAGTCGCGAACCGATGCTAGGAGGAGCATCACAAGCTAATTAGACCCACGAGCGGGGTCCACATGAGGATCACGAGCTGACCTCATGAGCCAAGGTGGATGACCATGAGCTGATGAAGAAGATCTCGAACTGAAGAGTCACGAACGGAGATGATGAGCAAAACACGAGATGCAAAGGTAGTCCAAATGGGAAGTTTGTACTCAGGATCCAGATGGGAACAAAAAAGTCAACTTCATGGTTGGGCTTTGCTGCAGGACATGTGCTAAGGAGTTGTCGACGTCCCCAGCTTTGATTCACCACCGAGAGACGAATGTTAGGCTACAGATCAGTGTAGTGGGGTAGTTATTACTCCATGGGGCAGAGTGATTATAGCATGGCTATGAGCCGGTGCAGTGAAGTCATCATGACTTCATGTGGCAGAGTGGACATAGCAAGGACTAGTTGCTATGGATCACTGCAGTGGAGTCGCCATGACTCCATGGGGGCAGAGTGATTAGCAAGGATTTGGATGATCAAAGCAGTGGATATCGTATGCTTTATGCACTGAGTGAGAGATGTGAGGATGATTGCTATTTTTGATGTTTGCCATCACTATGACATGCACACCCCTACACCCGTATCTTTACACTTTATGTTAGTGTCACCTTAGAGTATTGTACAAATTGTTGTGCTAACTCTTTGGTTGCAGGTCCAGGTTCAGGTATGGTTATATACCTGTTATTATTCTGTTTTGCTGCTTATCGCTCATACCTGTAACACCTCGTATTTTCTGTGAACATATAAGTAACAAATCAAAGGATAATTAATTTTTAAAATAAGAATCAAGGGAAATGGGTTGCGCCATTGCGTTCGTCTCGGAATTCTGCTTGAAAACGAGTCCGAGTTTGCGTAAATCGGAGTCCATATGAAGAAGTTATGGCCTTCCAAAGTTTCAGAAATTTTCAGAATTAAAAACAGCACGAATTCGAATTCAAAATTCGAATTTCAAACCGAGAACAGACTGGGCAGGAAATTTCCCGCCCAGACCCAGGTCGACTGGGCAGTCGACCCACCTGGCCAGGTCGACTGGGCAGTCGACCTTGTCCCCGAACCTAGTTTTGGGCCTGGGTGCATTCTTATGTATCTGGTCTCGTTTTCTGCCTAGATTCGTCTGCCTAAACCTATTTAAACAGCCCCAAACCTAGCCTTCTCTACACACAATTCTATTCTGCTTCTACTCTGCCTCTGTTCTAAATAAAAATAAAAATGGCGTCGCCACTCTGCCGAAATCAAAACTAGAAGCTAATCAACATCAACCTAAGCAACTCAATTCAAACTAGAGATTAAAGCTTCTGCAATGATTCTACAACAATTAAAGTTCTTTCTTTAATCCAACCAAGGCAAGTGCAGTTATTTTCCGATATAAACTTTAATCATAACTGTGACATGATTGTAAATCTGAATTTGAGATTGTGTATGTTCTATTCTGATCTATTTTATTCTGTATCTCTTCTTCTTTCTGTTCTATAGCCAGGCTACTACGAGCCTGCGCCAATCTCCAAAGAGATTAACGCACGAACGCTAAAATGTTTGGGACAAATAATGAATGTGGCATAATTGGACATGGCTAATCTGTGACTGATTTAAGAAAAAGGACATAGGTTGTAAACTAGATTTATATCTATGCATATTCTGTGAATTGGAAGAAGAGGAACCATAGTATGTTAACATGTGATTTGAAACATTGGACATAACGCATATTTTGAATTAAGATCTGTTTGGCATATTGTTTATATAACAATTCATGATTTGAAAGAGAATATGACTTAGGTGTGAAGATCTATATTAAGATTTGATAACCATCAAATGCGAATAACACCTAAGTAGGAGATTTTTGAATATATGACATGCATTGAAATCGATGGCTATATTTGGTATAATTTATATGTGAATCTTTTGTACTAGGCAAGTTGAACTAAATTGGGACATGTAAATTATGACCATAATATGTGACATGTAAATTCAATGCAAACGTGGGGTATATGATCATAGTTTGAATCATGACAACTATTTAGGCATGCAAACTTAGGCCAAATTTATAATTAGGCAAGATATGTTTGTGAAACTTTAAGGAATGATTAAATCTGTTATATTTGCCTAATTTGCTAGTTCTGCTATATTTGCCTAATCTGCTAGTTCTGTTATATTGCCTAATCTGCCAGTTCTGTTATATTGCTTAATCTGCTAGTTCTGCTCTACTGCCTAGTCTGCTAGATCTGTTCATCTGCCAAATCTGTCATCTGCTAAGTCTGTTGAAAATGCCAAATCTGTTATATGCTAAATCTGCTAAATTACTTAATCTGCTGAATCCATTAAGTCGCGTAATCTGCGAAAATCTGTTATCTCCTATATCTGTTAGGTTGATATATTCAGTCTGTTATTGACATAATCTGAATTAGCTATGAATAATTGACATGTATATTAGGCGTGGTCATAAATGGTAAATTATTAATTAATTGGCCACAAAGATAAACATGGCTGACTCGAGGTTAGAATGAGTTTGCGGCGTAATTCTGCCCGGAACCGCCCGGCACATCTAGTGGCAGCAAACAATACGTTCTAATGTGAGAAGTTAGTCATAACGTGCTTGAAACCCAAGGTTTGTCTCAGTTTGCGGCAGAAATCTGCCCAGAACCAACCGGCCTAACCAGTAGCCGCAAACTGCCAGTCTAATGTGAGAGATCTGGGCTTTAATATTTAATTAATGAAAATCTGAGATAAATATGATGTCTAAAACGTGTTGGGCGGATAGGGTTAAACCCACTAGACTGATGAATTTAATAAATCTGTTCCGTGAATCTGTAGGCCTAATTACAAAGTTAGACAAATCTGTAAGTCTGTTAATCTGTAACTGGTTAATCGGTAAGTCTGCTAAATCTGTATATTTGATCCGTTAGTCTGAAAACTTGTCTGTGAACTAGTTGATCTGAATTCTGTATGTCCGAACTTGTAAACAAGTTAATCTGAAATCTATTAGTCTGGGGACACAAGGATAGGAAGGGAATTACTTGTGTCATATGTTGTTTGGGACCCATATTAGTCAGTAACCCTTTCTGGTATCAAAACTTTGACCCAACAGTAGGTAGGGTCCGGGCACGCTTACTGAACTAATTATAAGCGGTTCATTCTGATAATGGCGAGGGGTGTTGATGGTGCGTTCAAACCGGGTCATGTGCGTGCATGGATCCCGGTCTGCCTCTAAGGATGTAAGACGCCGTGACATCTGTAAATAGGTCTGTGCCAATTGGTTGTCACTTTAGGGAGTGATACACCCTATGTGGGGCCGACACAGGGTATTTATGTATTAGGGAGCCGATCGCTTGGGGTAGGGTTTTAGGGTACACTTAGTTCTGTCTGTTTCTGTTGGTACCGTCTGTTTCTGTTGGGTGGTAACACCTGTCTGTTTCTGCGTAGTACCATCCGTTAGGGTGGTAAAGGCCCATTACTAGTGTACACCTAATTCTACATTCTGTTTCCATAGGTATTAATCTGTTTCTGCTTCTGTCTGTTTCTGTTCGGGTGGTAAAGGCCCATTACTAGCACTCTCTTCTGTGGAAATTATTTTGTACCCGTTTCTGTTTCAGTTTAGACATTAGGGTGACACCTAATTCTGTTTTACTAGTATTAGTGCAAAGAAGTGTAAAGAAATAGCTTATGTCATTCTGTTCTTCTATAATATCCGCTACACCTGTTACTGTTATCTCTCATCCAGTTTTATTTTCATGTTATTATTATCTGTTCATAACTGAAAATCACTGAACTTGCCTGACTTTTTGTCTTACCCTTGTTGTTTCGCCTACTTTCTTCCGTTTCCCCCCCCCCAGGTTTTGTAGAAGGGAGTACTCTAGCTTGATCCAGATTTCTTCCGCTTGAAGTGCTTAAAGTATGGCTTGTCTTCTTCTGTGGGGATTATGATTTTAAACTATGCATTCTGAAGGCTTTTGTACAAGACTGATATTTTGTACTTGAATTCTGATATTGTGATTTGAAAGGATGTAACCAAGCTTATTTCGGTTTCTGTTGTAATAAAGTTATAAAATTTTCAAGTACTGTTTTATCTGTCTTGTAAGTTTCTGTTCTATTTACTAAAATGCTCCACCAAAGTTAAGGGATTCCCTTTGTGAGTGACCTTAACGGAGGTGGGGTGTTACACTTGGTATCAGAGCTGAAGGTTACCAGATTGGGTAAAGTTTTTGAAAACTATTTTCAAAAAGGTTTTAAAAGGAGGTATTTTTGAAAGTAAAGCCTATTTTTGAAAAACATAATCCCCAAGGGCCATATATCTTACCTTCAATCCTTTTTGTAATTGAATCTTTCCTTTTTCGTTTCAGCATGTCTGAAGCATCTGATATACCAGAGGGTGTTCATGTTCCCGGTTGGTTTCGTCAATATCTTGAGGCTAGGACCGCCGCCGCAGGTCCAGCAAATGATCCCCCTCCTCCAACCCCTCCTCGTGCAATTTCTTTCTCAAAGATCTGTAGAGATTTTAGGGCCATGGGTGGGAAGGATTTCAAGGGAACTGAATCATTCGTAGAAGCGAGGAACTGGCTCAAAGAAACTGATGATCTATTTGTTATCTTCGAGGTGGACGATAGGCAGAAGGTACAGTTGGCGGTATGGCTGCTCAAAGACGAAGCTTCCTATTGGTGGGAAGTCACTAACGCCGAGAGGCCGGTTGAGACATGGATGGATTTCAGAACAAGGTTTGAGACAAAATTCCTCTCGCAAGCTGAACGAAGTCTACAACTGGAAAAGTTCTTATCTCTTAAGCAAGGAAGTATGACGGTCAAGGAATAAGTCAACCAGTTCAACCAACTGGCTAGATTCGGATTGGATTTAGTCAACACTCAGGATAAAAAGGCTCTCTGCTTTGTTAAATGATTGAACGAGCCACTACACAGCCTAGCCATGACCCATGTACCCATGGGAGCGACTTACGAGGAATTGGTGGACATGGCACTACTGCACGAGGAAGACAAGGGCCCAAAAGAGACAAAGAAGGAAGAACCACAGAATAAGAAAGCATGGCCCAAAAAGGAAACACAAAAGAAGGATGAGAAGTCTGAAGATAAGAAGGGGAAAAAGTGCTTTACTTGTGGAAGCTCGACTCATCTGAACAAGGATTGCAGAAAAAGGAAGGGCACTTGCTTCAACTGTGGTGAGATGGGACACTTCACTAGGGACTGCCCGAAGAAACGAGGGCAAGGGTAGAGGGCAGAACCCATTTCTGGAGGACAGACGAATGCTCAAGGGACTGGTAGATAGGGTAGAAATAAGAAAATTTAAGTAGAAGGTTTAATTTTCTTATATGATTGTTGAGTTAAAACTCCTTCTGATTCTGGCATTTTGATTCTGTAATCGATACTCTGCACTTTAATACTAGTATTGTTTCTGATTCCGCTGTAGACCCAAATCCATAAGGTTTATGATTCATCTGTTTGTGATTGGGGTCTGAGAGATATTCGTGTTAGGCGTCAAGTAGGACGCATACATTCTGGGATTTATCATGCTTAGTTTCCTAAGAATCATTCGGTAATCTGATCTATACCAGTAATCTGTAAATATCTGAATATTTCCCGATAAGGTTAAGATTTCCAATTTTGACATTATCTAAAGAGGGTAATCCTCTGGGTGTCAATTTGATGTTGGTTTCGGTCTTCGGGGCTGATACTTAGGACCCATGTCTAATGGGAACCAAGTTTTTGTTTTATATGTACACGCTTCCATCATTCGACTGTATCCTATCGATCGAATCTTCGAACTTTAGGTAGAAACTAATGGGTGTAAACATGTGTTTGAGACATGTTATGTTTGATGGTTGCAAGTGGATGCAAGTGGTTGCTAGTGGTTGCTCGTGGATGCATATACACACACTAAGCACTAGATCGGCTCGAAAACACTCTCATACTGCACATGGATGTGTAAGCATTTTCAATTTTTGTGGATGCAAAATGATTGACTCAGCACATGGATGTTGCATATGACTGTATGGTTGTGCACTCATGTAGAAATGATATGTATCGAGTAGGAAAATTACATACTTGTTGGACTCATGGCACTGGCATAATTCGCATTAAGGAGGTCAACTGAATCAGTGGACCGCCTGATCTTTGCATTAGATAAGGAACATATACACACACTTTTGCATATGTTCATACAACATTAGAAGTTTCTAAGGACAATGGACGCCAGTGATTGATGATTGAGTAGATGGATATTGGATGGTAGGACACATTCTTCTTAACTTGAAGATTTCGGGGACGAAATCCTTTAAGGAGGGGAGAATGTAACACCTCGTATTTTCTGTGAACTTATAAGTAACAAATCAAAGGATAATTAATTTTTAAAATAAGAATCAAGGGAAACGGGTTGTGCCATTGCGTTCGTCTTGGAATTCTTCTTGAAAACGAGTCCGAGTTTTCGTAAATCGGAGTCCATATGAAGAAGTTATGGCCTTCCAAAGTTTCAGAAATTTTCAGAATTAAAAACAGCACGAATTCGAATTCAAAATTTGAATTTCAAACCGAGAACAGACTGGGCGGGAAATTTCCCGCCCAGACCCTGGTCGACTGGGGAGTCAACTGGGCAATCGACCCCCTGGCCAGGTCGACTGGGCAGTCGACCTGGGTGTCGACCTAGTCCCCGAACCTAGTTTTGGGCCTGGGTGCATTCTTATGTATCTGGTCTCATTTTCTGCCTAGATTTGTCTGCCTAAACCTATTTAAACAGCTCCAAACCTAGCCTTCTCTACACACAATTCTATTCTGCTTCTACTCTACCTCTGTTCTAAATAAAAATAAAAATGGCATCGCCACTCTGCCGAAATCAAAACTAGAAGCTAATCAACATCAACCTAAGCAACTCAATTCAAACTAGAGATTAAAGCTTCTGCAATGATTCTACAACAATTAAAGTTCTTTCTTTAATCCAACCAAGGCAAGTGCAGTTATTTTCCGATATAAACTTTAATCATAACTGTGACATGATTTTAAATCTGAATTTGAGATTGTGTATGTTCTATTCTGATCTATTTTATTCTGTATCTCTTCTTCTTTCTGTTCTATAGCCAGGCTACTATGAGCCTGCGCCAATCTCCTAAGAGTTTAACGCACGAACGCTAAAATGTTTGGGACAAATAATGAATGTGGCATAATTGGACATGGCTAATCTGTGACTGATTTAAGAAAAAGGACATAGGTTGTAAACTAGATTTAGATCTATGCATATTCTGTGAATTGGAAGAAGAGAAACCATAGTATGTTAACATGTGACTTGAGACATTGGACATAACGCATATTTTGAATTAAGATCTGTTTGGCATATTGTTGATATAACAATTCATGATTTGACAGAGAATATGACTTAGGTGTGAAGATCTATATTAAGATTTGATAACCATCAAATGTGAATAACACCTAAATAGGAGATTTTTGAATATATGACATGCATTGAAATCGATGGCTATATTTGGTATAATTTATATGTGAATCTTTTATACTAGGCAAGTTGAACTAAATTGGTACATGTAAATTATGACCATAATATGTGACATGTAAATTCAATGCAAACGTGGGGTATATGATCATAATGTGAATCATGACAACTATTTAGGCATGCAAACTTAGGCCAAATTTATAATTAGGCAAGATATGTTTGTGAAACTTTTAGGAATAATTAAATCTGTTATATTTGCCTAATTTGCTAGTTCTGCTATATTTGCCTAATCTGCTAGTTCTGTTATATTGCCTAATCTGCTAGTTCTGTTATATTGCTTAATCTGCTAGTTCTGCTCTACTGCCTAGTCTGCTAGATCTGTTCATCTGCCAAATCTGTCATCTGCTAAGTCTGTTGAAAATGCCAAATCTGTTATATGCTAAATCTGCTAAATTACTTAATCTGCTGAATCCGTTAAGTCGCCTAATCCGCGAAAATCTGTTATCTGCTATATCTGTTAAGTTGATATATTCAGTCTATTATTGACATAATCTGAATTAGCTATGAATAATTGACATGTATATTAGGCGTGGGCATAAATGGTAAATTATTAATTAATTGGCCGCAAAGATAAACATGGCTGACTCGAGGTTAGAATGAGTTTGCGGCGTAATTCTGCCCGGAAACACCCGGCACATCCAGTGGCCGCAAACAATAGGTTGTAATGTGAGAAGTTAGTCATAACGTGCTTGAAACCCGAGGTTAGACTCAGTTTGCGGTAGAAATCTACCCGGAACCAACCGGCCTAACCAGTAGCCGCAAACTGTCAGTCTAATGTGAGAGGTCTGGGCATTAATATTTAATTAATGAAAATCTGAGATAAATATGATGTCTAAAATGTGTTGGGCGGATAGGGTTAAACCCACTAGACTGATGAATTTAATAAATCTGTTCCGTGAATCTGTAGGCCCAATTAAAAAGTTAGACAAATCTGTAAGTCTGTTAATCTGTAACTCGGCAAGTCTGTTAAATCTGTATATCTGATCCGTTAGTCTGAAAACTTGTCTGTGAACTAGTTGATCTGAATTCTGTATGTCCGAACTTGTAAACAAGTTAATCTGAAATCTGTTATTCTGGGGACACAAGGATAGGAAAGGAATTACTTGTGTCATCTATTATTTGGGACCTATATTAGTCAGTAACCCTTTCTGGTATCAAAACTTTGACCCAACAGTAGGTAGGGTCCGGGCACGCTTACTGAACTAATTATAAGCGGTTCATTCTGATAATGGCGAGGGGTTTTGATGGTGCGTTCCAACCGGGTCATGTGCGTGCATGGATCCCGGTCTTCCTCTGAGGATATAAGACGCCGTGACATCTATAAATAGGTCTGTGCCAATTGGTTGTCACTTCAGGGAGTGATACACCCTACTGTGGGGCCGACACAGGGTATTTATGTATTAGGGAGCCGATCGCTTGGGGTAGGGTTTTAGGGTACACTTAGTTCTATCTGTTTCTGTTGGTACCGTCTGTTTCTGTTAGGTGGTAACACCTGTATGTTTCTGCGTGGTACCATCTGTTGGGGGTGGTAAAGGCCCATTACTAGTGTGCACCTAATTCTACATTCTATTTCCGTAGGGATTAATCTGTTTCTGCTTCTGTCTGTTTCTGTTCGGGTGGTAAAGGCCCATTACTAGCATTCTCTTATGTGGAAGTTATTCTGTACCCGTTTCTGTTTCAGTTTAGACATTAGGGTGACACCTAATGTAACACCCTAAATTTTCTATTAACACTAAAGTTGCTAAAATAATAATAAGTGTGTAGAAGAGGTGATGTATCTAATATGAATATAAAGATATTAATAAGTATGTAAGAGAGGGGATGTATCTAATATGAATATAAAAATATTAATAAGTGTGTAAGAGAGGGGATGTATCTAATATGAATATAAAAATATTAATAAGTGTGTGAGAGAGGGGATGTATCTAATATGTATATAAAAACAATAATAAGTAAAGGGGGATGTATCTAATATGTACATTGTAGAATATATATATATATTTATGACATGAATAGAAGTTTATTAATATGCTGAGTGTTTGCTGAGTCACTTCTGACTCATTGCTGAGTCAACAAGATAAACCCCATCTTGTCTGGACGGCTGCGGTTATTTCTAGGTTAAATCTAATGGCCTAAACGCATTCTAAAATCTATAAATAAGTGGGTAGACCCTAGACCTAAATCACTTGTAAAATTAGAGAAGCTACCGTCATGCTGCTGCCATGGAGTTCAGCATAGCCGTCACAAACTAAGAAGAGGAAGCCTAATCATCTACAACTAAATCTACACAAATCAAATCAAAAGATCTCTCTTTCTCTAATTCTTTTCTTTTGTTGGTGAGTATGATGATTCTCACAAGACTATTACAAACTAATTTGACTCAGTTATGAATGGATCACAAGAAAGTGATGTGATTTGTAATTGTAAATTCTATATATTGTGGATTCTCTTATTATGTTATTATGTTGTCGTATGATGTAAATTATATATGCTATGTCATGCTATGTTGTAAATTCTCTTATGCTATGTCGTGCTATGTTGAGAATCATGTCAAGCTATGTTATACTATCATACTATGCCATGTTATAATTCATGCTATATTATGTTGAAAAATCATGATGTTGTTGGATCATGCTTAAAGTTATGTTTTTTTTTTCTTAATTTAAATGGATCTTGTTTATGGGAATTTGCCTATTAGGTTAGGTGTACCCATAAACTTGAAACTATAATTAAATAAAACTTGATTATGGGAATTTGCCTATTGAGTTAGGTGTACCCATATAAAACCATGTTGTTAAAAAATTAGATGATGTTGATGCACACATGTTCATATGTAAGTTTATGAAAATTGATTGAGATTATATTAGGTGAATTTTGAACAAGTTGACACCTTTAGGTCCATGACATGTATAATCTATGCAAGTTGGACATATGCAAGTTTCACCCCTTATTATGATTCATTTGGTCACATATACATGTTGTTATTATGATAATCTCTTTTATGCTATGAGTTAGGCTATTCGAGTCTAACATATATTTTGCGAATAAACGTTCAAACGTGGGGTAGGGGTAATATTAGGAATTAATAAATTGGGTGCAATTTTGTAAGATTTTGCATACCATGAATGGATGTCCATAATTGAGTCAATTATGGACATTGTTAAAAATTGGAAGTAATTAATAATTCAAGTAGGGAATTATTAAAATTGGGGGAAAGTGGATTATTATTAATAATCAATGCTTAGGACACGAGGTTGGACCCGTTTGTGATGTAAACCTGCCCGGACCCGCCCGACAAATCCAGTAGTCACAAATGTCGGCCCAATGTGAGAGGTCCTAGGCCCAAACTAAAGCATAACAGTTGTAAAGACACGAGGTTAGACTCTTTTATGGTGTAAGACTGCCCGGACCCGCCCGGCAAATCCAGCTGCCATAAATGTCAGTCTAATGTGAGAGGTCTTTATGAGGTTATGGCCTTAATGAACTAAGAAATACTTAACCAGATAATCATGTAAGGTGGGACATGGGGGTTAAGTAGGTGCCTTGGGTGGCATGAGGAATCCGGTGGTTGCCTTTAGAGGCATTTGAAATACGATTAGACTTAACCAAACACACATGTAAATGAACATGACTAAGTGGGTTAAGTGGGATGGACTAATAGGGACAAGCTTAGGTGGAATGCTTGTGGTAAATAGTGGGGGCCCATTTCAACCAGTATCCCAAAACGTATCTTTGTGGGCTCGACCCAAGTCGAGGACGGGACACGCATACTGGGTTTGACTATAAGAGGCCAAAACAGGGAGCGGTGGCAACGCAAGTCCAACGGGTTTCATATGCGTGTGTGGACCCGGGCTGGTAGGTAAGACGTTGTTGCATCGTGTAGGTATAAGCCGTGCATGTCCGTTGTATCAGGTTGCCACTTTAGGGGAGTGATACACCCCACTGTGGGGCCAGCACGGGTATCTACGAGTTAGGGAGCCGATCGAATAATGGGAAGTAGGGTACACCTAGTGGAGATAGGGGCAGGCGGCACCTATGTAGTCACCTAGGGGGACGTAAAGCCATTGGGAAAGTTTCTAAGTGAAGCTAAGTGGGATGAATCTTTAGGGTGACTGGTGTGGTGCAGTATAGTGTTTATCCTTTAGTATTTAGGAGCGCCTATAACGTTGCCTTTAGCGATTGTCTATGTCCTTAATCTGCTCTTCATAGACATTTTCTTGTTTTCCAGCTTATGCCTTAGTCCAGTTATTTTGGTAATAGTATTGTAGAATTATCATATTCACCAGACTTTATGTCTGACCCCCTCTTTTCCATCCTTTTTCTCCCTTCAGGTCCGCAGGTTGGGCCAAGTTCTAGTGGAGTCTAGTTGGATCGCTTATCTTCTGGAAAGCTTGGACTGCTGAAGTAAAGTCCAGCTTGTTATCTTTCTTTTTAATGGCTATTCATGTAATGGGATTATGTACTTGTTTTATCAAGATAGATATTGTACTTGACATTGAATATGGTGTTATGATGTAATCAAACATGTTTTGACTTCTGCTACAATGAAATAAAGTTTTTGAATTTCCAAGTACCATTTTATATCTGTCTTGTTGTAATTTTACTGTTCTATATTCACTTAAAACCTCCATGGAAGTTAATGCATTCCCTTTGTGAGTGACATTAATGGACGTGGGGTGTTACACCTAATTCGGTTATACTAGTATTAGTGCAGAGAAGTGTAAAGAAATAGCTTATGTCATTCTGTTCTTCTGTAATATCCGCTACACCTGTTACTGTTATCTCTCATCCAGTTTTATTTTCATGTCATGTTATTATTATCTATTCATAACTGAAAATCACTGGACTTGCCAGACTTTTTGTCTGACCCTTGTTGTTTTGCCTCCTTTCTTCCGTTCCCCTCCACAGGTTTTGTAGAAGGGAGTACTCTAGCTTGATCCAGATTTCTTCCGCTTGAAGTGCTTAAAGTATGGCTTGTCTTCTTCTGTGGGGATTATGATTTTAAACTATGCATTCTGAAGGCTTTTGTACAAGACTGATATTTTGTACTTGAATTCTGATATTGTGATTTGAAAGGATGTAACCAAGCTTATTTCGGTTTCTGTTGTAATAAAGTTATAAATTTTTCAAGTACTGTTTTATCTGTCTTGTAAGTTTCTGTTCTGTTTACTAAAATGCTCCACCAAAGTTAAGGAATTCCCTTTGTGAGTGACCTTAACGGAGGTGGGGTGTTACAATACTAGACTTTTGTCTGACCCAGAGTTTTATGTCTCTTCTTATTACTCTGGGTGCTCTTAAACGAGCAGGCTAGAGATAGCTCAGGTGATTATGCACGAGTAGCTGTACCGGAGACGAGCAGGAGGCATTCACATGTGATATATATATATATATATATAATCTCCCTGTGTTGTTGCTGGTCACTACTTTGGGCAGTAGTAGTGTACCTCTTCCTTTTGTTTTAGAGGCAGTATTTCAGAGTTGTAATATTGTTGGTTTGGGTGATAAGCTATATATTGGATTTCCGCTGCTATGATGGTTTAGTTTTCAGCTTATGCACTGTCTCGCCTGTTTTATGTCAAAGTTATGTTATTATTATATTTTATTCCATGTGATGTGAGACATTCTACAGGTTCCTTTTTAGTTCAAATTCCCTTCTTTTCCTTTCTTTGGCAACCGTCCCGTGCTAGTCAGGCATTGGCACATCGCACTTTCATTGGAAATGTCGGCTGGTGCGGGGCGGGCCGTCAAAGTGTGTAACACCCCACCTCCGCTAGGGTCACTCTTTCGGGGGCACTAGCTTCTGGGGGGCGTTAGAACTGGGTAAGCATGCATAATGATATATCAAGGCAGAACAAGAACATAAGTATATGTAAAACAGAGTAAGTGAGAATAAAACAACGGAATATCTCAAACCATCTCAAAACAAGTCTAGTACATCATAAAGTCAACTGCCAAAATAAACATGTCTAGTACATCATAAACAGAAATACTGAAATACATAGTGCTATCCCCAAAAATAAAGATGATAAACCATAGCGAGCTCAATGTCCAGGCATACATGAGCTATCCAGCAAACAAGCAAGCGATCCAAGCTAAGCACCACTGTTCCCTCCCTGAGAACCTGGGGGGGGGGGGAAACGGAAGAAAAGAAGCGAAAGAAAACAGGTCAGTCAAAAAGACTGGTAAGCCCTACTACGGCCAGTCTATAAACTAGTAAAGTTAACATCATGATGGAAACTGAGATGAACATACTGGCAATAGATAAAGGTGTCATCACATAAAGAAGATTAAGCTTTGCACCACAGTGTACTAGCAAACTAACATAACAGGTATTGATCCCTCAGCCCAAACTTTGGCCCAATAGCATGAGGTGACCTTAATGCAAGGTCCAGCCCAACGATCTAGTCGATCGGCTCCCTATAAACCTAACACGTCAAGTGTTGGTGTCCATACGGCCCACATATGGTTGTAGTCAGACTGTGCTGGGTCCACCTTTGGGTGTATCAAGCCCTCGGGTGTCAACCCCAGACACCTAAGCAATAATGCACAGTCTAAACCTACTGGTACCCGTGCCTCGAGTTTGTCCAACACCGAACTACGTGCACGTCCGTAGCCCGCCTGGACCCGCACCGCTGTACCACTCAGCCGTCGCTTTGGTCGCTTACATCAGTCCAGTAATCGTGCCCCGCCCTAGCCTAGCCTCTAGGGTTGTGAATGATACCAAACTGGGATTGTTGCTGGAACAGACCACGTTGCTAGGGTTTTCTAAGAGGGTTAAGTGTGGTTTAACCCTTCACTAATCATGGATTAAATTAGTTAAGTGTAACCAACAGTTCACCACTTAACCCCATTTAATCCCTCGTATCCCAAAATTGGTTAAGTATTAGTGGGCCATGACTTAACCCTAATCATGAGGCATTAATTTAATTGTACCTTAACCTCTCACATTAGACTTTGTTGCGGTTACTAGTTAAGCCGGGCGGGTCCGGGTAGCTTTACACCACAACTTGGTCTAACCTCGGGTCCCAGGTACACATGACCAACTTCTCACATTGGGTCCTATTGTTTGTAGCAACTAGTTAAGCCGGTCGGTTCCGGGTAGGTTTACGCTACAAACTCAACCCAACCTCGAGTTGGCCACACATGTTTTCTAAGTGTCATGTCCACTTTATTTTCAAACCATAATTACAAGTTTAATAAATACTTGGGTAGACCTAACTTAATAGGTAAATTCCCAAGGGGTAGACCTAACTTAATAGGTAAATTCCCAATCTTATATTTTCATGTATTTTTAAGTTTTACCCCAAAAAACCCCCAACGTCATTCTATCGCTTACATATTCGTCATAACGCATAAAGGATAGAAAGAGGGAACTTGGCACAACATACATGATAAATCTTACATATCATAATAAACATGCATAACATGTTGGACTTGCATAACTTAGCATAGTGAACTTGCATAAACATGCATAACTTGTTAAACTTGCAAATCATGGCATAGTGAACTTGCATAAACATGTATAACTTGTTAAACTTGCAAATCATGGCATAGTGAACTTGCATAAACATGCATAACTTGTTAAACTTGCAAATCATGGCATAGTGAACTTGCATAAACATGCATAACTTATCAAACATGTGTGAAATAGAATAGTGAACTCACATAAGTATGCATAACTTATTAAACATCCATAACATAGCATAGTGAACTCGCATAAGCATGCATAACTTATATAACATAGCATAGTGAACTCGCATAAGCATGCATAACTTATATAACATAGCATAACATAGCATAGTGAACTCGCATAAGCATGCATAACTTATTAAACATGCATGAATCCCAACTTTCATCACATATTAACTTTAGAATTTCTAAAATGAAGGTAAGAGGGCTTACAAATATTATGGAGACACAGATCTACTAATAAAGATTGAGAAGCCCTTTTATGCAAGCATATAAAAACCCAAAACAAAGCTCCAATTAACAAAAATCCCAAAAACTCTAGCTTAGCAAATAAAGCTTGCAACTTGATGATGTATGCAAGCTAATGATCATTCATACAACTTAGAAATGCTTGTATGAACATCAAAATCTTCATAGGAATGATTTTTGAAGAGGGTGGAGGCTAGGGTTTTTAGGTGGAGGCCATTTGAGAATTCAATTTGACATAGTTTGGTTGCTAGAGTGAATAATGAGGTTTTAGGGTAGGATTAGGGGCTTATTTATAGAAGATTAGAGTGTTTTTAGCCCTAGGATTAACCCTAGGTTAGTTTAGGTCCGTCAGATTTAGGAATTCTCTAGAACCAAGCCACAAGACCAAGCCCAAATTAAAATGGTGCGCCAGGCAAAACTGCCTGGCCACCCCGTGTCGACAGGGCTGTCGACAGGGCAGTCGACACCCTAAGACCCCTGTCGACATGCCTGTCGACATGGGGGTCCTGGCGGGAGTTTTTCCCGCCTGACGCCAATTAGCCCTAATCCTTGTTTTTAATTTAAAATTTAAATGTGTTTTTACTATGGAAATTTCTGAAAACTTCAATGGGCCTTAACTGGGTCATACGGACTCCGATTTTCGAAAACTCGGACTCTATTTCGCGTATTTTTCCGAGACGAACGCAATGGCATAGCCCGTTTCCCTTGATTCAGATTTTAGAATTAAATTCTGCCTCGATTTATGTTATAACAGGTTATTGAAAATACGGGTTGTTACATTCTCCCCTCCTTAAAGGATTTCGTCCCCGAAATCTTCAAGTTAGGAGGAACGTATCCTACCATCCAATCATCCATCTACTCAAAGCATCATCCACGGGAAATCATTGTCCTTAAAAGATTCTAAATGCTGTATGAACATATGCAAAAGTGTGTGTATATGTACTTATCTAATGCAAAGATCAATGCAAAATATGTTAGTGAAATGTATCCATATGTATGCAAATCCCTAACATAATGTATAATATCTACATGCGTGCTCAATCATACATCCATATGCAACATCCATGTGATTGCATACAAATTTCATCCAAGAATAAGCATAAACACTCATGCACATGCAATATGAGGAGTGTGTGAGCCGATCTAGTGCCTAATGTGTATCATGCATCCACGAGTAACCACTTGCAAACACTTGCAACCACTTGCAACCATCAAACATAACATGTCTCAAACACATGTTTCATCCAAAGGGTTTCTATCTAAGATTCTCATGACAAGATTAGCACGATAACTAGATAAACATGGATAGCAAAGAGAAAGATATGCTAACAAAGGAAAGAGATTGAGAGTGTACCCTCAAAAAGGAATGGATAAAGCCAACGCATCTTCTCCTCGGTTTCCCAAGTTGCATCTTCTTCGGCTTCACCCCATTGAACCTTCACCAGCTTGACCTCTCGATTCCTTAGCTTCTTGGTCTCCGTCCCCAAGATACGAATCGGAGCTCTCCTCAAAGTTGCCTCTTTCTCTACTTCCACGTCTTCAAGAATGCTAGGTTCAACCACCTCAGCGGACTCATGTAGGCACTTTCGGACATGCGAGACATGAAAGACATTATGCACTCCGGACAACTTCTCGGGCAATTGCACTTTATAAGCCATCTTCCCAATCCTCTCTATGATAGGGAAGGGTCCAACAAATCTCGGTGCCAACTTCCCAATAGCTCCAAATCGGACCACATTCCGCAAAGGAGAAACCTTTACGAAAACCATGTCCCCAACATCAAACTCCAAATCGGATCTTCGCTTATCAGCATAGGATTTCTGTCGGTCTTGGGCCGCCTTCATCCATCTTCTAATCAACTCGACCTTCTCGGATGTATCTCTAATCATGTCGGGTCCAAGTATAAGCTTATCTGTAGTCTCCCACCAACATGTAGGTGACTTGCACGGCCTCCCATATAAAGCTTCAAATGGTGCCATCCCTATGCTCGCCTGATAACTGTTATTATATGCAAACTCAACAAGAGGAAGATGGTCTTCCCAAGCACCACCAAAATCCAGAATGCAAAGCCTCAACAAGTCCTCAAGTACCTTATTCACCCTTTCTGTTTGGTCGTCTGTTTGTGGGTGATAGGCCGTACTCAGGTTCAATCTCGTGCCCATAGCTTCCTGCAAACTCTTCCAGAACTGACTAGTAAAGATGGGGTCTCGGTCACTGACTATGCTGGAAGGGACTCCATGTAGTCGTACTATCTCACGAAGATATACTGATGCTAGTCCAGATGCGGTCCTTTTGCTCTTCACCGGAATGAAATGAGCACTCTTCGTAAGCCTATCTACAATGACCCATATGCTCGTATTCCCTTTCCTTGACCTTGGAAGCCCATCAATAAAGTCCATAGAAATACTCTCCCACTTCCATAGCGGGACCTCTAGAGGATGCAATAGCCCACCGGGCTTCTTCGACTCGGCTTTTACTCTCTGACAGACAACACATCTAGAGACAAATTCTGCCACATCCTTCTTCATTCCAGGTCAGAAGAAAATGCGCTTCATATCCTTATACATCTTATCTCCACCCGGATGTATAGTCAACTTGGAGCGATGTGCTTCATCAAGAACTTTCCTCACCAAGTCTTCTACCATCGGAACACAAAGCCTTCCGTCTCTCCTCAGCCAACCCTTATCATCTATAGAATATCGAGCAAGGTGACTAGATGTCTCCCCTCGAATCAGCTTATCCATGATCTCAATTATCTGAGGGTCTTCCTTCTGCGAAGCCCCAACTTGATCCAGAAGGGTAGGCCTGAGCTCTAGAGATGCCAAAGAACCGGTCATCGACTCAACTGTCAAAGAAAAATCAAAGGTTGCCAAGAACTCTAAATTCTTCATCTCAACAAATAGAGGACTTAGTGTCAACCTTTTTCTACTCAACGCATCCGCTTCAACATTCCCCTTGCCAGGGGTATAGGCTATATCAAAATCATAGGACGCCAAGAATTCCATCCATCTCTGCTGCCTCAAGTTCAGATCCTTCTACGAAAAGAGATACTTCAAAGACTTATGATCAGTATACAGCTCAAATCTCTCTCCCAAAAGATAATGACGCCAAGCCTTGAGTGCATATACTATCGCTGCCAGCTCTAGATCATGAGTGGGATAATTCTTCTCATGCACCTTAAGTTGCCTCCCACCAAAACATATAACTCTGCCCTCTTGCATCAGAACGGCGCCCAATCCCGTGCCACAAGCATCAGTGTACACGGTAAATATCTTACCACCATCGGGTAAAGCTAGAACTGGTGCTGAGGTAAGGGCTCTCTTGAGTCTTTGAAAAGCAAGCTCACAGTCCATATCCCAAGCAAAAACTAAGTTCTTCTTCGTCAACTTAGTAAGAGGAGCGGATATCTTCGCGAAGTCCTTGATGAACTTCCGGTAGAAACCCGCAAGACCCAGAAAACTTCTCAACTCGGTTGCATTCCTTGGAGTCTTCCAATCCTGAACTGCAACCACCTTAGCGGGATCCACCGCTAAGCCTTGCTTGGATACGATATGCCCAAGGAATCTAACTTCCCTTCTCCAAAAGTGACACTTGGAGAACTTGGCCTTTAACTGATGCGCTCTAAGTGTATCCATCACCTCTACAAGATGCCTCGCGTGCTCTTCTTCATCCTTGGAGAAGACCAGAATATCATCCACAAAGACCACGACAAACTTGTTCAAGAACTCTCGAAACACCCTACTCATCAAGTCCACGAAATACGCGGGTGCATTCGTCAAACCGAACGGCATAACAAGCCATTCAAAGAATCCATCTGGAGTTCTGAATGCAGTCTTGTCTATACTATCTTCAGCCACTCTGAGCTGATGAAATCCAGTAGCAAGATCAAGCTGAGAGAAAACAGAAGCACCAACAAGCTGGTCAAAGAGATCATTGATCCTCGGTAACGGGTGTCTGTTCTTCTTAGTCAGCTTATTCAATTCTCTATAATCCACACAGAGACGAAGAGAACCATCTGCCTTAGTAGCAAACACCACAGGCGCTCCCCATTCGGATATACTTCGTCTGATGAAGTTCTTCTCAAGTAACTCTTTTACTTGCTTGCTGAGCTCCCATCTCTCACGCGGAGCCATGTGCCGAACGGGCAAAGAAACAGGCTTAGCATTATCCACGAGATAAATGCGAAAATCAATCTCTCGTTTAGGGGGCAACCCCTTAACTTCTTCAAAAACATCTGGATAATCTCGGACCACCCTTACAGACTGAAGGGCTTCCTCTGACGAGTCGAGAGATTCAAGATAGCACAACATGACGGGGTCCTTCGGATTGCATGAAATCTCTAAGGTGTTGCCAAGGCGAGTCACAAGCCTCACAACACTATGCTCACAATAAAGAATGGCTCCATATCGGGACAGCCAATCCATGCCCAATATCAATCCGTATCCCCTGAAACCAAGAACATATGCACTACACAAGAACTCTACACTGAGTATAGAGATCCTCAGATCCTCACATATCATAGATAGATGAGCAGAACCCCCAATGGGATTCGAAACACAAACGGGATCATCCACTAAGCTAGTACTAAGGTGCAAGCTATCAACAAGATCAGATGAAATAAAGCTATGTGATGCACCAGAATCAAACAAGGTACGAACTGGAAGATCAGAAACATAAACAAGGTTCTCAACAGAAACACTACCTCGGTCGGGAACTGGAGCGGTATTGAGAGCATGAACTTGCCCTCCTGAAGGTCCAGCCTGTCCTTTCTTCTTCGGGCATTCCTTGCTGAAGTGTCCAGTCTCACCACAGGAAAAACATCCACCACTAAGCTTCCTTTTCTTCTTCCTACAATCCTTAGCAAAGTGTCCAGGCACACCACAGTAATTGCACTTTCCCTTGCCTTTGTTGTTGTTCCCCTTCTTGTTCTTGCTCTGATTCCCCTGACTGCTTTGACCACCTTGATTGCCTTTACCTTGAGAATCAGTCTTCTTTGCTTGAGTATCATTCGACTTGATCTCTTTCTTCCCATCTCCCTGAAGTAGAGCCATATTGACCAAACTCTCAAAAGTAGCCCCATGCGGAATATGTGACATTGCCAAACCCTGCAGCGGCTCATTCAATCCTCTAGCAAATCGAAGAGCCTTCTTCTCAGGAGTGTTCACCATATCCAAACCAAAACGGGCCAGCTGATTAAACTTGTTCACATACTCCTTGACAGACATATCACCTTGCTTTAATGCAATGAACTTCTCCATCTGTAAATTCGCCTCAGCAGAAGATAGAAACTTGGCCACAAATCTAGCCCTCAAATCGGCCCAAGTCTCAACGGGCCTCGTCCCATTGGTGACTTCCCACCAATAGGCTGCTTCATCCTTCAAAAGCCACACTGTCAATAAGATTTTCCTCTCGTCATCAATCCAAAGATAGCAAACAAGTCCTCAGTGTCTTTCAGCCAATTCCTAGCTTCAACAAAAGATTCCGTGCCTAGGAAATTCTTGCCTCCCATTGCCTTGAAGTCTTTACAGACCTTCGTAAACTCAACCTAAGGATGCTGAGGGGGAGGAGGAGGAAGAGGAGCCTCAGCAACAGGAGGAGGAGGAACATTAGCAACGGGAGTTGGAATATTAACTGCTGGAGGAGGAGGAGCAGGAACCACCGGAGGAGCGACATTAGGGGTAGGATTCTCAACTACAGGAGGAGGAGTGGGAGTAGGGTTTGTGGGGCCGGCTGCCGCCCTAGCTTCTAGAAGTCTCCTATACCAGAGTGGTACGTTTACTCCATCCGGGATGGCAAGATTCTCAGCCATACTGAAACGAAAGATAAGATAAGATTAGGTCAAGGGAACGAAGGATAACGCTAATGGCTTTTTGGGGAATAGCCTTTTAAAATACTAGACTTTTCTTTGGAAAATACTTTACACTTGTTTTGAAAATAGTTTTTCAAAAGTCTTTTAAAAACTTTTTGTTCATTCTTGTAAACCATATGCTCTGATACCAAATTTGTAACACCCCACCTCCGCTAGGGTCACTCTTTCGGGGGCACTAGCTTCTGGGGGGCGTTAGAACTGGGTAAGCATGCATAATGATATATCAAGGCAGAACAAGAACATAAGTATATGTAAAACAGAGTAAGTGAGAATAAAACAGCGGAATATCTCAAACCATCTCAAAACAAGTCTAGTACATCATAAAGTCAACTGCCAAAATAAACATGTATAGTACATCATAAACAGAAATACTGAAATACATAGTGCTATCCCTAAAAATAAAGATGATAAACCATAGCGAGCTCAATGTCCAGGCATACATGAGCTATCCAGCAAACAAGCAAGCGATCCAAGCTAAGCACCACTGTTCCCTCCTTGAGAACCTGGGGGGGGAACGGAAGAAAAGAAGCGAAAGAAAACAGGTCAGTCAAAAAGACTGGTAAGCCCTACTACGGCCAGTCTATAAACTAGTAAAGTTAACATCATGATGGAAACTGAGATGAACATACTGGCAATAGATAAAGGTGTCATCACATAAAGAAGATTAAGCTTTGCACCACAGTGTACTAGCAAACTAACATAACAGGTATTGATCCCTCAGCCCAAACTTTGGCCCAATAGCATGAGGTGACCTTAATGCAAGGTCCAGCCCAACGGTCTAGTCGATCGGCTCCTTATAAACCTAACACGTCAAGTGTTGGTGTCCATACGGCCCACATATGGTTGTAGTCAGACTGTGCTGGGTCCACCTTTGGGTGTATCAAGCCCTCGGGTGTCAACACCAGACACCTAAGCAATAATGCACAGTCTAAACCTACTGGTACCCGTGCCTCGAGTTTGTCCAACACCGAACTACGTGCATTTCCGTAGCCCGCCTAGACCCGCACCGCTGTACCACTCAGCCGTCGCTTTGGTCGCTTACATCAGTCCAGTAATCGTGCCCCGCCCTAGCCTAGCCTCTAGGGTTGTGAATGATACCAAACTGGGATTACTGCTGGAACAGACCACGTTGCTAGGGTTTTCTAAGAGGGTTAAGTGTGGTTTAACCCCTCACTAATCATGGATTAAATTAGTTAAGTGTAACAAACAGTTCACCACTTAACCCCATTTAATCCCTCGTATCCCAAAATTGGTTAAGTATTAGTGGGCCATGACTTAACCCTAATCATGAGGCATTAATTTAATTGTACCTTAACCTCTCACATTAGACTTTGTTGCGGTTACTAGTTAAGCCGGGCGGGTCCGGGTAGCTTTACACCACAACTTGGTCTAACCTCGGGTCCTAGGTACACATGACCAACTTCTCACATTGGGTCCTATTGTTTGTAGCAACTAGTTAAGCCGGTCGGTTCCGGGTAGGTTTACGCTACAAACTCAACCCAACCTCGAGTTGGCCACACATGTTTTCTAAGTGTCATGTCCACTTTATTTTCAAACCATAATTACAAGTTTAATAAATACTTGGGTAGACCTAACTTAATAGGTAAATTCCCAAGGGGTAGACCTAACTTAATAGGTAAATTCCCAATCTTATATTTTCATGTATTTTTAAGTTTTACCCCAAAAAAACCCCAACGTCATTCTATCGCTTACATATTCGTCATAACGCATAAAGGATAGAAAGAGGGAACTTGGCACAACATACATGATAAATCTTACATATCATAATAAACATGCATAACATGTTGGACTTGCATAACTTAGCATAGTGAACTTGCATAAACATGCATAACTTGTTAAACTTGCAAATCATGGCATAGTGAACTTGCATAAACATGCATAACTTGTTAAACTTGCAAATCATGGCATAGTGAACTTGCATAAACATGCATAACTTGTTAAACTTGCAAATCATGGCATAGTGAACTTGCATAAACATGCATAACTTATCAAACATGTGTGAAATAGCATAGTGAACTCACATAAGTATGCATAACTTATTAAACATCCATAACATAGCATAGTGAACTCGCATAAGCATGCATAACTTATATAACATAGCATAGTGAACTCGCATAAGCATGCATAACTTATATAACATAGCATAACATAGCATAGTGAACTCGCATAAGCATGCATAACTTATTAAACATGCATGAATCCCAACTTTCATCACATATTAACTTTAGAGTTTCTAAAATGAAGGTAAGAGGGCTTACAAATATTATGAAGACACAGATCTACTAATAAAGATTGAGAAGCCCTTTTATGCAAGCATATAAAAACCCAAAACAAAGCTCCAATTAACAAAAATCCCAAAAACTCTAGCTTAGCAAATAAAGCTTGCAACTTGATGATGTATGCAAGCTAATGATCATTCTTACAACTTAGAAATGCTTGTATGAACATCAAAATCTTCATAGGAATGATTTTTGAAGAGGGTGGAGGCTAGGGTTTTTAGGTGGAGGCCATTTGAGAATTCAATTTGACATAGTTTGGTTGCTAGAGTGAATAATGAGGTTTTAGGGTAGGATTAGGGGCTTATTTATAGAAGATTAGAGTGTTTTTAGCCCTAGGATTAACCCTAGGTTAGTTTAGGTCCATCAGATTTAGGAATTCTCTAGAACCAAGCCACAAGACCAAGCCCAAATCAAAATGGTGCGCCAGGCAAAACTGCCTGGCCACCCCGTGTCGACAGGGCTGTCGACAGGGCAGTCAACACCCTAAGACCCCTGTCGACATGCCTGTCGACATGGGGGTCCTGGCGGGAGTTTTTCCCGCCTGACGCCAATTAGCCCTAATCCTTGTTTTTAATTTAAAATTTAAATCTGTTTTTACTATGGAAATTTCTGAAAACTTCAATGGGCCTTAACTGGGTCATACGGACTCCGATTTTCGAAAACTCGGACTCTATTTCGCGTATTTTTCCGAGACGAACGCAATGGCATAGCCCGTTTCCCTTGATTCAGATTTTAGAATTAAATTCTGCCTCGATTTATGTTATAACAGGTTATTGAAAATACGGGTTGTTACAGAGTGGATGTTGACATGCTATAGGCATTTTCTAAAAAGAAAAAATATTTTTTTGAACCATTGTAAATGTTATTGAAATTAATCAAGATAATTTTGGAGTTTGAACAAACTATTGGTCTATATAATAAAATTGTATAATAGAGTAAAAATATATCTTTATAAAGATATATTTATAATTTATAAAAGTGATATAAAACTTAATCTATAACTATAAATATAAAAACTTTAAAACTTAGTATACAAAACTATGGATATGAATATAAGGAATAATAATGTTGAATTTAAATAATCACATAGAATTAATACTAAAATATAAGTAAGAAAATATAAAATATTTAAATTAGTTAAAACTAGAATATAATAATTAAATGTAAAAGAGTTAAATTAGGAGTTATATTTAAAATATAAGAAAGTAAATGTAAATATTAAGAAATATATATATATATATATATATATTTGTCTAAATAGGAAGTAATTTTGAAATCAATTTAAAAGTAAAAGTTAAGAATATTTTAAAATATTATAAGACTAAAATAGTGAGAAAATTGGAATAGGAATTTAAGTGCTACTACGGAGTTATAGCAAAAATTCTAGAATCTACTACACATCCAGATTTCTTGAACTCTTGAAATCTTGTTTCTCATGAGTCTTTAATCTCGAACTCTTCTTCTTTGTGATTTTGAATCTTTAAACTGTACAATATTCAAAATTAATATATGCATATATATATGTAATAGTATTTGTATATATTTTATAATAACAGTTCAAACAAGGTAGTTATCCTCAAAACCATCATCTCAATCCCTAACAATCTCACTCTTTCTGATGATTACAACCTTTTTTATAAAATATACTTACCTGATACCTTAATTCTTCAGTTACTCCCTCTAATTTCAATAATTCCTTTAAAAAAATACTAGCCTCCCTAATCTAACCAACTTCCCATTCTAATCTCTATTTTATATTTCTCTCTTGTTATCATCAACAAAAACTAAATATCTATATTTAATCTATTACTATCCCCCTTAAACTAGCATAAGACTTAACCTAGACTAAAAAATGACCCTAACACTCCCCCTAAAACTATGGTACCACTTAAACAAATAATACCTAGATTTAAACAATCAATTTTAGTATTTAAACTAGAATAATGGTAACACTCAACCATACAATCGATCCAAACCAGTTTATACGACCAAGTCAAACCATATTTTTACACATTGTTAATTCAAATTCAGATTTTCACATGCAATCAAGTCAAATTGTTCTTTGACACACGACTAATTCAAATTCAATCATACCAAGAACGTAAAATCAAACTTTTCTTGTTACTTCAACCTATCCTAAAAAATTATAAGATTATAAAACTATAAAATTCTATTTTAAATTAATACTATAATAACTAGTGAAATCTGAAAAAATGAGTATAGTTATAATGTTATTATTCAATACCTACATAAGTATATTCCAAACAAACATACATGAAATATAATAATATCAAACAAATTAATCAAGTCAAACAAGTTAATCAAGTCAAACAAGTTATTCATCCCATACTTTTAAGACAACAATACAAAACTCTATTAAATACAAATGCAGTATGAGATGTATGCAAAGAAATATGAGATGATATATTAGAATGAAGTGCAACTTGTAATGTAAATGATTTATTGTAATGCACGTGATATGAAATAAGGTGCATGATAATCATAATATGTAGAATGATTTGTTGATGATGTATATTACAATAAGAGATATTCAGGGTATAATCATTAGCAGTAAGTAATATTTAATAATCATGCATTTATATATGTCAATTTATTAAAAGTTATTTTAACCAAACAAAGGTAATACACATTAGTTCGTAGACTTAGGTTAATGATACTAATGAATGAGGTTAAAGGGATAACGAAGACAAGAGTTCAAGGGTAACTAATGATATTATTTTTATGGCAAGTAGTAAATATTTGAATCAATTTGGTAAGGAATATGGATATAAACAATAATTTTAAATTATAAATACTTTTATTAAGATGGCGTCCATTAAAAAAAATATAGTAAATTCTGAAGATCTTTTAAAGATAAGATAAAAATTACCATATAAGGTAAAGCAATATGATATAAACAATATTCGTAATTATATTTATAGGATATATACTATAAATATACAAAAATAATGTTATTGTTTTATAACTTTAAGTGTCAAATTTTGGTAAAGACATCTGTAAATTTAGAATAAAAATTATAAAGAATTACATTAAACATAACATTTGGTAAGTCAAAAAGAATTATTCAAACTTATATTACTTTATATAATTAGAACTTATATATATTTTATAAAATGCTTATAGATATGTTAAAATATTTTTAATCGATTTAAAAAATTATAATAGAATGTTATATAACAATGATTGAAAATTTAAAATAGGTTTTGAAATACTAAAAGAACGTAATAAGTTATATTTAATACTAGTAGTATTTTTAATAATAAGCTTAACTATATATGAAATAATGTGTTTCTAACATATGAAATGACGTAACTAGTATTTATTATTTTAAATTTCATATGCATTAATTTAATTACATGTGTGAGGACACTTGTCATCATGCATGTGTTCTAAATAACAATTGTAGTACATATGTCACTTCGCATGTGTTTCTTATTTATTTGTATGACAAGTGACGAATTCTAATTAATCAAGGACACCTATAAATAGGGGGTTATATTCCAAATTCATTTAATCAAATAACATGAAATCAAGAAGCTAAGATCTTATATCAAGTTAATGAGAACTAAGATAGAAGTAAAATCGATACTTGAAAAGTTTGTATGAAAAAAAGGTATGCTTTTTTATTGTTGGGTTGTTTATAGAGATACAACACTTTATAAAGTTTCCTAAGAAAGTGTTTTGGTTAGTTACGAACAGAAAATATCGTCAAAAGTTTTGAAAATACAGGCTGGTAGTCGAATTATCTGTTCATACTAGTCTAAATAAATGAAAATGTTCCATTAACCTAAAGTATTCATAAAATAATTAATATAGTTATGCACGCTAATAATATTCTAAAAAAAATTATTTATTAAATACTGTTGTATATAAAGACATAAAAATTCAATATTACAACTGTCCGCCATATAAAAATGTTGGTTATAACCATTAAGTGATGAATTATATGAAAATAATAAAATATCAAAATTTCATGTTTTCTCTTAATTTTTTTATGAAGGTAAATAAATGTCATAGTTTCATGGGAAAAAATTCCATGAAAAAAATTACTCAATTCGAAAATTTTGATTTTTTTGAAAAATTACAATGCTTAATTTGTTTGTTCGACATTAAAAGAGAGTAATTAGTTTTAAACAAAGATATAAAAAAATGTTTAATTATTTGAAAGGTATTTATAATTTTTATTTGGTTAAAAATATCGATTACTATCTATAGAAAATAACTAAATTTTAAGGCCATTAAAATTAAAATTTTGTTCCTAAACATGAAAATATTACTGTTATGACTAACCAAGTGTCTATTCATTCAAAAATAATAAAATAGTTGAACTTAAAATTTCAACCCCAAATTTTTTACACAACCTTGTACATCTCTTTGCTTTACACTTAAGAAAATTCAATAATAAATTATTAGTTTATAATTTCTTGGATCTAAAACATGGGACTTCATTTAATATTCTCAATCTTGTTTTCAAAGTATATAGTCATTTGTATAAAACTTCTATAAAATTAAAAAAATAGTTATTATTCTTTAAAATATTTTCCAAACTTCTAATAATTAGAATGAATTACAACTCTTTAAGATTTACTACTTTACAAATAAAATCATAAGATATCTCAAAAACAAAAGTGTCTTTTCAATTTAAAAATTAGCTGTTATTTTTGGAGGGGAATCTTTATTTCTACTTGTTTATATCAATTTTTATTATTTTGAAGATCTAAAATTAATCTCTACTCAGAGCATTCGTTAAAAAAAAGTTCTAGGATTACCTATTCTCCTGATCAATCCAGTGTTATCATCTCTTCGTCCAAAGATCTGACTTCAAGCATCTTTATCTTCATCTGTTGTTTTTGATCGATGAATGAACATCTTATGTTTTTTAATCATTAATTGTAAAACATAACTCTTCTCATGTAAAAACAACAAAACTTTTTTTTGGCAAGACCGACCGGTTTTTATAGTATTCTTTAACAATTATTATTATAACAAATAATAATTATAAAAAGTACAAGATTTTGGCAGGTTGCCAACCTACTATTCAGTTTTAAAGCGGACCATCCACTACTATCGGTTTTTAAAGTGATCCTTTCACTGCAGCTAAACAATTTTATAGAATAGGAGCTAGGCAAAATCCTGGACTACTCACTATGTAACATACTGGATGCAGGGAGGAACTCTCATAATTGAACTCCATGCAGGGAGTCAATAACAGCTAACAAGGTAGACATTGCATAACATATAGGCTGGCAGTAAAGAAGGACAACCTAAACATCACGTACAAGGCAAACGTACACAAGCCTATACCAACTGACTAAGACAAAGACATTACATAGCCTAGCTACAAAACGAAAAAAGGAAGGGCAAAACAGTGCTCCAAGGAACATCACTTCAAGGAAGGACATAACATCAGTGCATTTCCACACCAAAAACCGCACTAAAACATCAAACCATCCTCAAGTTGAACTTTAATCAACACATAGGAAACCATAGCCAAAATAATAACAACATATGACATAGGATATTGTGGCATAAGACGTTGGCATCAAACCGAGGACATAACTTAATAGTAAATCTTCAGTGAGGAAGAAATAAATGACATTGTTAACTGCAACATAGCCTTGGCCCACATAAATAACTTAGCAACAAACTTTGACACATTATGGAGAAACAAGTGAAGAGGAGAACCATTACATGCTCAGAAAAATCTTTAACAAGCTTCACATATATTACTAAGTTAGCAAGATGTAAATGAAGCAGAAACTTCAAGCAAAACTTCCTATAACATTCCACTTGTTCGAAGCAAAAAGAACAGATCCAACTCGCATAAAAATAACAAATCGGACCCCAAGCTAAGATAGACGCAAACTGCAAGACCCAACAAATCACAGATAATGCCAAACATCCAACAGAGACCAACAACGGATCAATCCTAACCAAGGTAGTTGTAAACAGTCTCGAGTGTGGGTAGGAAGAGCTTTTGAATGGCCAAGAGGAAAACCGGGGAGAGCGGAGATTCTGCGCATGTTACTGAACTTGCAAGTCATCTCAAACATAGTTAAGGCCGACGAAAGCAAAGAATGAGCAAGATCTAATAAATAAGTGTGGGGAAACGAGTAAAGTGCTTCAATATAAAGCCAAGAAGAGCAAAATAAAATTATAGATTAAGAGGGAGAAAAAGAGATGAAGGTTGGATTTTGTGAAATGAAAGGAGGAATTAGAAGAAAATTTGACATGACCCGAACTCCCCCGTGAAGGAAAGCCCGGATTGAGTTGAGAACAAGCCACATCGAGAAACAAACAGAAGAACATTTCATTGTTAATTACAATAATTCCATCAGAATACAAGAATACACAAAACAACGCAATGCTTTTTGAAAAAATGAGGCTATTATAAGACCCAAGTCCTATCACACAATGCAACGCAAGCCGGGGGATAGGGTTTTCCCTTATAATACCCAAACATGCTTGGTACATTTAAAACAAATCATTTGATACTATTATAAGTGCATGGTGTATAAAACAGCTTTAAATATAAACGTATCAATCCTAGACGGCATGGGTACCGTATATCATGTCACCAATACTAGGCTCTATAATCAAAACTGCAATTGTCACGTATTGGAAGTTGGATTTCCATCTGTGAACCAAGGCAAGGGATCGTCCTTACCGCTTCGAGATGCTCCCACCCGTGTCTTATGCAAGTACTATGTCAAGCCTTTGGATCGTCAGGGCCGGTCCACACAAAGTGGATTAAAATGCCTGAACAATGCGTTTCCCCGCCTCATGGGGCGTAAACTGGTCATATCCTGACCAAACTATTGGCCCCGGAACGACCGATATAACCGAGGCGTCTTGCTATCCATCATCCACATAAGTAAAATGTCCGGGCGTGTAAAACTCAAAACACCACTCCTAGCTAGAAAGAAACACATGTCCTCCCTAATGTCCTCTCCTGTTTCTGGTTCACACCGGGGTCTGAGGCTCGCGAATTAATGCTACACAAAGCTACGTTATATTAAAGCCGTGCTTTGATCATCAACCACAAGACTCTGCTTTTCAACAGAAGCCTTGATCATTTGCATCTCAGTATGCCACACAGGCAATTCATGCTATGCAACCAATGTCTATCAATCACACAGAATGAAATCCGATGTCAGACACACATCCATTTACAAGTTCGTTCTGGGTTTGAATGAAACCAGAGGCACCTTATTCCTCCCCCATATGTCCAATATAGGGGAGAGGTCCACGCATATCTGGTTGATTTCCAAGTACGTCTGGACAATCACCACTTATTACCTTGTCTTGGTGTACAGCCTAGTCAAGACATCAGTAATCACCCAAACGATGTGAAGACCTCTGGTCTTCAACCACCGTCTTCATCCTCGACATATCGTCGAATTGTTTAGAATGGGATAAACCCGGTCTTTCTGAATAACTCGCGTATATAATAAACAAGTGCTATAAAAACACAACATATGCCTCATTCCAATTTAGAATATTCCTTTATTCAAATATTCTTATACTTTAGGAAAGGTTCCCATTAATTTTATCAAAGATAAATTCTTTAAATTTATTCTTTAATCTTCCTTTGGATATCATTTCAATCTAATTAAAGATGCATTAAAACTCCACTTGGTTTTAATCTTCCCAAAAATCAATATTAACTATTGGTTAATTTGGGAAATCATATCCTACCTTTAAATGGGTTAAAGAACCAATGTCATTTAAAACACGGTTCACGATAAACCCAAAATCACATTCCATTCCATCAGCCTTTAACCGTAAATTAGTAAGTGAACAATTCCCTAAGTATTAACCCCGAAGGCCGAAACCAATATTAGATCAATACCTAGGAAACCACTCAACTTAACTAATCTCTAGTTAGGTTCTGATTTTCTTACTTCCATTGGGGTCTAAGAATAGTATTATTAAAGATACCACTCTCGACAACCCAAAATCTTATTCCTGTCTTTAACTGGGTTAAAGAACCAATGTCCTTTAAAACACAGTTCACGATAAACCCAAAATCACATTCCACTCCATCAGCCTTTAACCATAAATTAGTAAGTGAACAATTCCCTAAATATTAACACCGAAGGCCGATCAAATCAATACCCAGGAAACCATTCAACTAACTAATCTCCAGTTAGTTTCTGATTTTCTTAACTCCATTGGGTCTAAGAACAGTATTATTAAAGATACCATTCACGACAACCCAAAATCTTATTCCAATGTTAATCGGGTTAAAGAACAAGTGTTATTTAAAACATCATTCATGATAAACACAAAGATCAATTTCAATTCCATTCCATATAAATATCAATTAATTGGTATAATTCATTAAATCTAAATAAAAAGATTTAATATTTTCTCAACTGCATTCAAGAAAAGTGTTAATGAAGACATCATCCACGACAAACCCAAAATTACATTTTATATTAAATACAAGGCTCTGAATAGAAAATATATCGGCTTATATTCAATATCAAATTCTGGAATCAGCAAATACTGTATTGGAATAATGATATATATATATATATATATCTTCCAAATTCGTCCACAATATTCGTACAATCATGGAATCCAATATCGAAATATTCCGAAGATAATTTCGATTCAAATCCATTCTAATTCATATATTGGAAATTCTGGTTATTTTTAAAAACATTTCAAATCCAATTTATTTATTTTAAAAATAATTGGATTTATTATTCTAGTTAATAACTTGTTCATTTAGACAAAAATCTATTTTTATCTTTTCAGATATGGAATTTTTCATCTCAAATCTTTCCAAATCATTTACTATGATTTTACACAAATTGTCGATATTTTTAATAATTTTATCAATGCCCGTACAGTCGATTTCCATAAACGGCCATCGAATTGCACTTACAACGACCTTTTCCAAATTTGATTTGGACATAATTCTAAATCTAACCATTAGATTTCAAATCTCTAATATTCGTTAGAAAGCTCTTTTCGATACGAACCCAAAGGTTCTGATTTCAAATCTCTAATATTCGTATCGAAAAGAGCTTTATAACGAATACAAGAGATTTGAAATCTAACGGTTGGATTTGGAATTATGTCCAAACCAAATTTGGAAAAGGTTGCTGTAAGTGCAGTTCGATGACCGTTTATGGAAATCGACTGTACGAGCCTTGATAAATTTATTAAAAACATTAATAACTTGTGTAAAATTATATTAAATGATTTGGAAAGAATTGGGATGAAAAATTCCATATTTGAAAGGATAAAAATAGGTTTTTATCGAAATGAACTAGTTATGAACTAGAATTATAATCCACTATTTTTAAATAAATAATTTGGGTTTGAAATGGTTTTAAAAATAACCAGAATTTCCAATACATGAATTGGAATGGATTTGAATTGAAATTATCTTAGGAATATTTCAATATTGGATTTCATGATTGCATGGATATTGTAGAGGAATTTGGAAGATATATATATATATATATATATATATATATATATATATATATCGTTTTTCCAATACGATATTTATTGATTTCATAATTTGATATTGAATACAAGCCGATATAATTTCTATTCAGAGCCTTGTATTTAATATTGAATTGGATTTTGGGTTTGTCATGAAATGTGTTTTAAATGACACCGTTCTTAAACCCAGTTGAGAAAAGATATAAATCTTTTTATTAAGATTTAATGAAGTTTACCAATTAATTAACATTTAGTTAGATTTGAAATGGAATATGAATTGGGTTTATTGTGAACTATGTTTTAACGACATTCATTCTTTAGCCCGATTCACAGTGAAATATGATTTGGAGTTAATAAATCTTTTAATTAAGATTTAGGGGAAATTTCCGAAGAAAAGTTTTCCAGATTAATAAAATAAATTGGAATGGAATGGAATTCGATTCAGTAATAATCGAAGTGAACTCCTGTGGAGGAAGGCTGTTACTATATATGGAATTTAAAAGACTTTGCCATTATTCCATTATATTATCGGTTGGATATGGAAGTTTATATTGATTATATATATATTGATCTGTTTTCCATAAAAATTCCATTGTTAATGGAATGTGATTTTGGGTTTATCGTGAGCTGTATTTTAAATGACATTAGTTCTTTAACCAGTTAAAGATAAGATTAATTTCTTAACTTTGAATAATCATTAAGTAATAATTTTTTGAAATTAAAACTGAATTAGAGTTTTAATGAATCTTTAAATGGATTGAAAGATGAATTTGATAACTAAAATTATTAAATTAAAGAAACGATTGATAATGGGGTACCACCAGTTTACTCCAGGCGATAGTTAAATCTTTAATTAGATTTGAACGTGAAATGGCAATTAATTTTATTGATAACACCGTGATGTTAGATATAAAGTACTGCCAGTTTTACTTCATGGGATGAATAGGTTGGGATTGGGAAATTAAACAAATGATTACTTCGGTAAGGTTTGCCAGTCCGGACTAGCTTGGATAAACCATAATTTGGTTTGAATTGATATCTAAAGGGAGATTAAAGAATAAATTTAAATAATTTATCTTTAATAAAATTAATGGGAACCTTTCCTGTAACAACCCAGAAATTCTGAGCCAACTTAAAATTTTTATTTTGGCAATTTTGATGAATTTTGAATATTTACAATGAATTATTTTAAGTAGTAACGACGAGAAATTTATTTTGAATAGAATTAGAACGTTTATATTTATTCGAATCATCGTTAGAATATAAATATTTATTTTAAATTATAAAAGGAATTGAAAATGGCGCGGTAGTTTGAAAATTCGATTTCAAAGTTCAAATGAATGTACCGGGTGCAAAATAAACCGGATTTTAGCAAAACCAAAAATATTAGAATCTAATTGAGAATATCTTTCCAACAAATCCGAAAATCAAAATTTCATAGCGGGAATAAAAAGTTATGCCCAGTTGAAAATTCAGAATAGTCGCGATGGAATTCTGGCCCTTAAAAATGGGAATTTTGCAAACGACCTCGGTTTTCGACGAAACCACTTTTGTTGAATCCGTGATGTCAGGTTATTGATAGGTTTCAAAATTCATAATTTTTCGAATCAATATGTGAGAGTGGCAAAGGAAAACGCATTTGAGCAGTTTTAGTTAATTTTAATCGACTGGAAAATGGCCATTATTCAGACGGTCTTAGAATTTGACGGAATTAGTTTTGTTAGGAGCGTATCGTCAATACGAAGTTAGAAAATACTTTTCGGGGATTTTTGGAGACTGTATGTCGGCCAGCTTTATATTTTGATTTTGACGGAAACAGATTGAAACGAGTGAATCGGCCTACGATACATATCCCATTGTGTTCAAAATGGGGGTAATTAGCTATGAACGACAGGCGGTGGGTCTCATTTCGAGTTCGAAATTAAAAGTTGCTTTTTGGAGTAAATAAAATAATTAAAAAAAAAGATTAAACCCTCTTTCCCCCTTTATCACCGTTCAGCCCCCCGTTTACTTTTTCTAAAAAGGAAAAAAAGAAGAAGAAGGGGGGAGCCATCGCGCCGCGCGCGACAGCCACCGCCGCCACTAGGCACGGCGCCGCGACCCAGCCCCTCCTCTCGCCTCCGATCTCCATCTTCTCTCTTCTTCCTCCTCTTCTTTCCACGTGAAGCCTACCCACCCCCTCCGCCATCTGAAACCTTACCCGCAACCACTCCTTCCACCTCCTTCTCCGCCTTTCTTCTTCTCTCCTCCTCCATGCGAGCCTCCCACCTGAAACCCCGACCCCACCAGCTCCAGTTCGATGCCACCGTGAGACAATGTGGGCCCGCCGCCGGTCGGAGGCGCTGTCATCCCCTTTTGCTCCACCTCATATGCCGATTGACCCCTTCCTTCAGCGATTTAAGGTAAATAAATTCGAGTTTTATTTTATTTTCGGTTTTGTTTAATATTATACAGGAAAAAAACCAGTTTTAACAATATGATTATCAGATAATAAAGGTCGGATTTTTATATAGTTAATCAAATAGAAAAGGTCGGATTTTTATATAGTTAATCAAATAGAAAAGGTCGTATTTTATATAGTTAATCAAATAGAAAAGGTTGAATTTTTATATTAGAAAAGTTTGAATCTTTATATAGTTGAAATGGTGAAGTAAAAAATGAGATTTTTATATATGAAGACATAGAGAATAAAAATATAATTTTTATATAATGTAAAGAATAAAAATATGATTTTTATATAAGTAGTGAACCAAAAATATAGTTTTTATATAGTGAGCAGAATAAAAATAGAATTTTTATCTATATAGTAGCGGTATACAAATAGAATTTTTATCCATATATAGTGATTATAAAAATGTGATTTGTATATACATAGCAACAATATAAAAATGTGATTTTTATATATATGTAGTGGCTACGGACAACAAAAGCGACAAAAGGCGAGAACGACGAAGACTTCTACATATGAAGAGTCACGGTGTATTGGTTTAGCTTGGGTGAGAACTTCTCACTTTAAATCTTGTTCTCTAGTTAAAAATATATACTAGGATGCAGACGGGGCTTAGCAGCACCCGACACCCGTCGTCCACAGACCATGGACGACTTGTATGCTTGTTTGATGTGTTGTGAAGTTTGTTTGTGAAGTTGATGTGAAATGTATAATAAAACACTCATGTGTTGAGAATAAAATATTTTGTGGATAAAAATATAATTTTTAACGTGAATGTGAATAAATAAATATTCATTTACAAACCGGACGGTTTGTTTATGTACACGTATTTGAAGGATAATGATTGGGATGATAAATTTTACACGTCGCCCAACTGCATAAATAATATTCAGTGTTTGTGGATTGAAACCCCACATAGGTGTTGGGATGATATTTGACGTACACTAATCCCAATTGTTTAGTGATATGTCGATCGTTTGATTGACAGACTGTATGAGTGATAATTAGTTATATTTAATGCTTATACAGTTGTGTGGTGCACTTTGGGTGATGGTTGATTATTTACCGTTGCAATTATATACATGTGTTGTATGGAATCTATATAATTAACATTATATGGTAATTAATTTGTCCTCATTCCAATTGGGAAAATAAAAAATATTATAAAATAAAGATTCATGTGTTGAATTGAATAAATATTCATTCGTTGAATAGAATAACGAAGTTATTGAAATATATAAAGCCGTGTTGATTAGAGATGCGCCATTTTAACGCGAAAGATATTTATATCGATTATATTCGTTTTTAAAATGGATATTGAAAAAGAAGTGATTTCAAAATATAACGTTTTGAAAATATTATCATTTGTATATTGATGATGTGGAATTTTCAATTTCGATTCGAAATTGAATATGAAGTTGAAATCGTTTCGAAAAACGAATTTAAAACGATTTATAAAATACGTTTTAAAAGGAAATCGATGAAATATATATATATATATATTATATATATTGGCCTGAATAGAACACGCCGTGCTGCGACAACTTGCGAATTTCGACCATTGACTTCAAATTGACGTTGTGGGAGAGACGACCGTCGGATTCTCCTAAAACTGGAACCATTGGGTTCGTATCGAAAAGATCTTTCCAATGAATATTAGAAATTTGAAATCTAACGGTTGTATTTGGAATTATGTCCAAATCAAATTTGGAAAAGGTCGTTGTAAGTGCAGTTCGGTGGCTATTATTGAAAACCTACTGTACGGACCTTGATAAAATTATTAAAAATATTAATAATTTGTGTAAAATCATAATATATGAATTGGAAAGAACTTGTAGTGACCCGCATTTGCAGAGGTATTATAATTTATTTATTTAATTTGGTGATATAGTGAATTAAATGGTCGTGGAATTAAATAATGGTGAATATTTAATTAAAATAATAAATTAAATAATATATTAAATTTTGAAATAATCAGAATTGGCTGAAATGGCGATATGGTGTGAACTGGATCATCTGTGATATTTAATTCAGTTTAGAATTGAATCAGAATAACTAATATATTATTTAAACGACAGTTTGAACGTATAATTATATTACAATTAAAATCGAGCTTGAAATGGCGCTATAGTTCGTAATTTGGAAATTTGAACTTCAACTGAATGTACAGGATTCTTTTTAAATCGGATTTCTGTGAAACAAGAAACGCACGGAGCTGGTGGAGTATATCTTTCTAGTGGAAGAGAAAAATCGGGATTTCGTCGTGTAGATTTTGATTTATGTCCAAATCAAATATTCAGAAAAACAGCGGTATATTCGTTCATGGCCATAACAGTTATTTAAGAATATTTGAATATCGGGTTTGAATTTAGACATGGTTCTTTTGGGACATAGTGATAATTTAATTTATAGAATTTTACCATAATTTTTAATTAATTTAATAAGCGACTTTTTATTTGGAGTATTTTGCATCCTGTATCAATATTTTTGGGTTTCACAACATGAGTTGAACTACCGATATTATTATATTTTTTGGATCTTGGCACATCACTAAGCACAATCGTATTTTTATTTCTGTCTGTAGCAACTCACATGAACAGGGTTTTAAGAAATGGCGTACCATTAAACTTCGCCTTCTAAAACTCAAATAAAGGTATATTTAAAAGAGTACGTTCAGTATTCAATGCCACCCACACGTACTAGGATAATAATGCAATTAGATGACCCTTTGATAAATTCAAATTCATGGATGTAAAGGGCTAAATGTTCATCAGCAATAAAGCAAAAACGTGGAGCATTCTTCTCCAAGAAAATCCTCAACTAAATACTATAAAACCCTCTAAACCTAATTGACTTTTTCTTTGGTCAACAGCAAGAAAAAATGCGCCGCTGTTTATCTCTTTTCCAAACGTGAAGTTCTTCCTTCGAAAATTTTATAAAATCAAAAACACAATGGAATGGGAAATCGGTTGATCTGTTTGGATCGTTCTTCGATATCCTCCATTCTCATATCAAAATTTGGGGGCTCGGTGACAGTCTCGTTTGCTGCATATACATATTGAGGAGCTAGGGTTAGCAAAATGGTGAAGGGGAGTGTTCGATTTGAGTCTGCAGAATGGGTTTTGGATTGTAAAAGGGATCCAGCACCTCGTGATGGGATTTGAAGTGTTTTCACAAACTTTTATGTAGCGCGACTTACTGTAGGCATCGTTGAAGCCTGTTGATCGTTTCCAGTAGGCTACTGTGAGTTGTAAGCTAGTGGTATGGGGATGGAAGTTTTTGGTAGAGAAGGAGTTTAGGGATTGTAGTCTGGAAGTCGGAGAGGAAATGAGGGAGTTTAGGGCCATTTTTCCTGTTCGTTGTTTTTACTGTCTGGGATTAAACGAGCTCGAGAATGGATTGGGGAAGATGGGTTTGTGAAGGCGGGTTGATGATTAAGTGGGGGAGCAGGATGTTTGATGATGGGCCAAGAAATGAGGTTAAGCCCAATTTCTTTTAAAAGGAATTTCAATTTATTTTATTTTATAATGCACAAATTTATATAAGGTGTAACTTCGTGATATGATATTAGAATTTAGCGAAACATGATCTAGTTGGATCGTATGGACGGACACTACCCAATGGAACTGACTGGGAGTGGATTGGAGCTCGTTTGAATTTATGGAGAAATAAATTGTTTGATTCGGATCAAATAACAGTTTATCTTTCTTTAACGATGAACTGCCAAAGTGAGTAAATCTCACTAACTCTGAACAATTTATAATTTCATGTTGTATTTTTAGAACTGTTAAATATTGGCTGATTGACTATGTGTTGACTGTTTGATTGAACTGCTAGTCAGTTAGTTGAATTTCTATATTGATTCTGTCTAACAGAACATATCATATGGAACTGAAAGTGATGTTGATTGTATTGTGTAACATCTGTGATGCAAGGAAACAGGTTGGAGGAATCCAACTGGATTCCTCAACATTTATTTTACTGTTTTTAATATATTGTAATATAGGATGTGATATATAATCTATTGTTGATTATGTGTGTTTGGATGATATTGATCACTGTGTTTGGTATTTTAAATACCGTAGCAAAATAGTCGAATGTAAAAAGAATTATTTCAATGTATATTGAAATAAAAGGGATTTTACAAAATCAACAGATTTTATAAAAGGAAATATTTCGAAAGTAAATAAAAGGAAAATGTTTAAAAATGAATAGAGTTTTATAAAAGGGAAACTGTTGACAAAACGAATAGAATTTACACAGGAATAATTATTTGGGAAAGTAAATAGAGTAAATGAAAAGGAGTTTAATCGAATTTAGTTATTCGAATAGAGTTAAATCGAATATGGTATTCGAAGGGAGTCAATCGAATATGGTATTCGAAAGTTAGTAAATCGAATATGTTATTCGAAAAGGGGTTAGTCGAGTCGAGTTAGCTGAATAGAGTTAATCGAATATTTGTTATTCGTATAAGAGTTAACCAGTTAGAGTTAAACCAGTTAGAGTTAATCAGTTAGAGTAAATCGATAAAGTAAATCGAACTAGAGTTATAATAAAGGAGTTAATCGAATATTAGTGATTCAAATAAAGTAAAAGGAGTTATCGAATATTAGTTATTCGAATAAGATTTAAATAGAGTTATCGAATATTAGTTATTCGAATAGAGTTAAATGGAGTTAAAGGAATAAATCGAATATAGTTTATTCGAATGGGATTAAAGGAGTTAATCGAATTTGGTTTATTCGAATAGAGTTAAAGGAGTTATCGACTAGAGTTAAATCAAATAGGTTTAATCCAATAGCGTTAGTCCAATAGAGTTAATTGTTAAGGGTTAATCGAATAGAGTAAATTGAATAGAGTTATCGAATATAACTCATCGATGGAAAGAATTATCAAATAGAGATTATTCGGAAGAGAGTTACGTAAGGAAGTTTGTTAAAGAATTAAAAGGTGAACTTTGTCTATTTCAAGGTTAGAAACGTTGTTCAGTTAAGGTCTGACAGGTAGTATTACCCTAGCTTGATTGACTACATTTTTAACTAAGGAATGGTTAAGGTTCGATTGTGAAGGTGGGTTGAAGAAATTTAGTTAATAAGCATAATGGTTTGAGTTGGCATCGCGATGGTTTGTTTAAACATCTATCTAAGTCCAATGAAGGAGTTTTGGAATTTTTTTCCAAATAAGAACCAGAAATGTTTTCTAATATAGAAAACAAGAAATGGAAATGTTTTCCAATGGTAATAACATATATTTTCTAAATTTATAAAATAAGAAATGTTGAATATAGGGAAACAAGAGATGAAAAATGAACTAAAGAGATAAAATGTTAAATGATGTTTGATTGATATTAATTTCCATCTGGAAATAGTATCGTTGTTTGCACACCTGTTTTTCTTTGATGGTTAAATCATAGACTATCAAAGTTTTGACCATTTTAATGTTGTTAATATAGAGAGACTGGTTGGATTATTATCCAAAGAACCACTCTGTATTGGCATAAGCGTTGCGAATCATATATGCCAAAGATAATTGAAGATGGAGTAAAGTGCAAGGGCTATTGTATAAGTCTTGGATAACAGTGCCTAAGATGGATGTACTGAATAGTGCCTTCGGTTCATCCTGTTCACGGATGACTCGTATGGATGAATGTCTGACAGAGTATTTTCAGAAAGGTCACGTACATTGATTTCTTCAACCGTACCAAGAGTGGAAGCGGAGAAGGAAACTTCTTTAGCTAACATGTAATTTACTGTTGCAGACATTAATTAGTGATTTTCGATGGATCTGACAATGTAGCATTCGAAGTGAATCTGATGTGATGATGAAGCGTAACCTCATGCCTCATCAACCGGTAAATGACAGAAATTGGGAAGGCAGCATGGCTAAGTCGGTCGCTCCGAAGTAGGGTGTATAATCACCTGATCTAGAGTTTCATTTACTTCTAAAAATCTATTGTTGATGTTGTCCCATTCGGGAAACGGCTGCTGATCCCAACCATTGGTGATATACATTCGATACACTCAAGCGAAATGAGTGGTCAGTCATGTGTGGCCGGGTTGCAAGATGTTATTGTTGAATCCAGTGTATTCCTTTCTAGAGGTACACTAGCGAAAGGTGGTTCCATACCTTGTCATAGTTGGAAATCCATTACCCAATACGTGCTTGCGGTTTTGATTGTATACTATATATGTAGAACGTGAGATGAAAGCGTTTCTGCTAGATGATTATTATATTGTGGTTGATAGACATTATTATAATATCAAAAGGTTTTTGATATAAAGATAATTTGGTTTCCCATAAGGGAAAACCCGTTCTGTTATACAGCGTGGTCTTATGAGATATCATTTACCTTCTTGAACTGTTTTAAACTGTTTTACTCATACCAGTCCCATGAATGACCCGGAGTTTATTTTGTTTTGTTTTCCCTAAACTCTTGGGTGTACAATTTTGTACGGGCAGTCAAGTAGTCGGGATTTATAGATACTTGAAGAGCTGGAGCAGGAGGCTTCAGGATCATATAGCTATAGTTTATTTCCGCTGTGTTGTAAGTGTTGTACTTGATAATGATATGTATATTCAAGTAAAATCTTTTATTTCAAAGATATGCTATCTATTATATGTTATTCGTTCCTCTATGAGGTTCGTGTTACTCTGATGTTGTGTTCTTCTTCTTCTTCTATTCTAAGTTTTATCTTCTCTTTTCTCACCCTCTAATTTCTTTCATTAATCATCTGGTATTTTCGATCCTTGGATGTTTGATATGTGTTGTATATCGGATAACCAAGATCACATTTTTCGGGGTCATTATAGTTCATTTCAGAGCTTAAGTTAAGAAATTACCTTGGCTCTGTGGCGTGACTCAGTAGAGATGGGATTAGTAATACCCTAGATTGAGTTGAGTGTATATATACGAGTGAGCGTATTTGTTATTGATATAAAATTGTTTTATATTGTGGTGATTTATTGGTTGAGTTGTTTATGAGTTCTGGTCGATCAGTTTGATCCACTATATCGGTAGGAGTTACTAAACAGTCGAATACGATGGGTCGACACGATATGTTTTGAAAAGAGGGTAAATTAAAATAAGTTTACCCAAGGTCTATCTTGATATAAAGAAGATATATATATATATATCAAAATTATAATATAGTGGATATATTGGTTGTTATTATAATCGAGTAAGATTATAAATTAAATGGTTATGTAAATAATCGACAGAATTCATATAAGTGAAATACGTAGAATCAGATGAGTAAAATCTGACATTTAAACCAGAAATTGAATTAAAATTCTGGAAAATTGGATAAGTGTTTTTAAATGGATTTGGATTGAAAATAAGGAAAATTTAAGATTCTAGGAGATTTTAAATTGTTTTACAAGCAGTGTGAATTATATTTTGAAATGAATTTCAAAGTGGAAATGTTTAGAAATGGTTTTATAGTATTGAACTCACTTCTTTCGCTGGAAAATAGATTCCGATGATGACAGCTGCATCATCAGTATTCATTTTCGAGTTGTAAGTGACGAATTACTACCAGAGATACTGTTTTGAATTTGTTTTGGGAAAGACAAGCTGTGTTGAATTTTAAAATGGGATTTATAATATAGAATTTGAATAGAATTTGATATATATATTTGAATAATAGAAGTGATATAAAATTTGAATAGAAATTGAATAGAATTAACTAAGTCGAAGAGGAATTAGTTAATCGAGTTTTGAATTTGAAGTTGAACTTTGAAAGGTGAATTGGATTTGTAAATGGATATTCGAAATCGAATATAGAACTTATATTTGAAATTTGGATTCAAATTAGTTAATAAGCAAGTTAAAATATATTTGAACATGTCATGTTCAAATATAAAAGTGAAATAGACTAAAGAGTTAATTAAAAAATTAATTAACGAATTGAGTTAAAACGATCAGGTATAGTTAAAATAAATTGGGCAAGTGCAAATATACATGAGATAGGTATGGATAAGGTATGAAGGTATATAAATAGAATGCTCGACGAAAAGGTATGTATTTAATTCATATATGAGATTTTATGCACCGTATCGGCTAGCCGCTTGGCTTTTTCTTTTTCTTTTTCTTTTGGATTGGTGAGGGGCCATGGGAGGCTATTTGAAATATCCCGATGCTCCTGGTACAAAGGAGGTTATGGCGAATTTTTCCAGGAATTTAAGGAGTTTGAATATTTTTAAGATAATTTGATAGTTAGAAATCAACGTATCGATATATAAATAGAAGTCGATAATGAAACGAACTTAGAAATAGAATAGTAAAATCAAAAAGGAAGACTAAGAATAAAATCTAGTAAGAATAGAAAGAGGAAGCGTATACGTGTTTAAAAGTGAATAAGTAGTTGTATGGTATTGATTATTCGAGTAAGTAGTCATATCTGTTTTAACGTTATAAATGTTGTTCAGTCAAGGTCTGAGAGGCAGTTATACCCCAACTTGATTGATTTCATTATTAACAAATAAATAGTAAGATTTCAGGCTCGAAGATCAATGTTGAATAAGAGTTAGTTGAATATAGTATTTGGGTTGTCGTAACGTTGTTTTACACAACATCCGTTTTAACCCAAATAAGTGTAAGCTTGGAAATATAATAAAGAATATTTCCTAAGTATAGAAATAAATGAGATCAGAAAAGAGATAAGTAATTGGAATATTTTCCAATTATAAATAGCATATATTTTCTAAAGTTTAGAAAATAAAGGAAGGCGATATTTGAAAATGTTTTCCAAATAACATAAAAGGCCAATATGATTATTGAAAATATTTGGTTAACAAATATTGATAAAGAAATAGAGAAGTGATTTAACTAATTGAATATTAATTAAGGGCTCAATGACATGTTCAAAAGGAAAATTTGATTTTTGAAAAGAATAAACTGTTTAAAAACTCCCATGGAAAGACTGTTTGAATTAAAAACAAATTTAACAGAAATTTGTGAAAGCAAAATTGAATTAAAGTAAAGCTAGTAAAGTGGTAACTGAGATTGAATTAGAATGATATCAAGACAAATTGGATTGTGAGATTCAAATTTGAAGTGTAATGTGATAATCAAGTTAAGAGTTGGGGATCAAGAACAAAACTTGAGTTTGAAATGAAAATTTGGCTTGGACAAATTGGATTGTGAGATTCAAATTTGAAGTGTAATGTGATAATCAAGTTAAGAGTTGGGGATCAAGAACAAAACTTGAGTTTGAAATGAAAATTTGGCTTGGTAAAAAGCGAATGGTTGTGTTGGAGATAAAAGTGATTTCAGAATTTGATTGGGATAACATTGGCATATGCTGAGTTGATAGCATATGGAAGTGACAGAGTTGATATACCCGACAAAAAGGTACAAGTTTATACTTCATATGAGTTTGGTGATTTATGAGCCGAGTTGGCAAGCCGCTTGGCTGTTTGATTTTCTTTTAGGATGGAGATGGCCCAGAGAGGCGAGTTGGAGTTTGTCCGATTGACCAGTACAAAGGAGATGCTGGCGAAATTTTTCAAAAAAGTTAAGGTGTTAGAAAATTTTCAGGATATTTGAAAATTTTCGTTGATAAGAATTAATTAATAATTTAAAAATTAAATTGGTTCAGTTGAAACTGAAGTTAAGAAGTGAACAAATATGTTCTAACCAGTCGATATGGTCGTTCTCTACATATTTTAAGTAGGGAAGATTGTAATGACCCGCATTTGCAGAGGTATTATAATTAATTTATTTAATTTTACAAATGGTGATATATTGAATTAAATGGTCGTGGAATTAAATAATGGTGAATATTTAATTAAAATAATAAATTTGTAACGACCCAGATTTTTTGAACAGTTTATTTTAAATACTTAGTATGGTTTTAAATATTGAATTTACAATATAAATGGTATTTTATTGGGTTATCGATTAAATAATCGAAATACGAGGAACTGAAATTATTTAATTCAAAGATAAAACTGAACCGAAAAAACAATTCAGTCGACTAATATAAATTCTATACTGGATTAGAACGATAAAAAAATTATTTAAATTTAATTATTTGGAATAGTTTCATATTTTAATCTAATTCAGTTTCAAAATCGAATCCCTTAAGTTTAGAATACCGTATAAACATGGAAATATCGGTCGTCATGACTAGATAGGAGTGCTGGGTTGCGAATTATGGACCGTGAGATATTTTGGTTATAAATTAAACAAAATCAAATCAATTTCGTATCATATTTAATTTAGGCCGACCTATACATTTTCAACGCAGACCTAAGAAGTAAAATCGCACAGCTCATCTCCTTCCTCGAGCCGTAAAAACTGCTTTATATCCTCCATATCAAGCAAACATCGTATTTAATGGTTACGTACTATTGTTCCCCCGTTTGCTCTATATATTGCGCCCCACATCCGTCTGTTCCCATTCTGAAATCCACAAAGAAAAAAAAGGGATTCGAATCTAGATCCAAAAACCACAACTCGAAATCGCTTGATTTCCTGGAAGCTCGACCGAACAGTGAGGGCGCTCATGCATTGGGGTGAAGAAGGGCATCAGGATTCGTTCGAAGTTGAGGTACGCGATGGAGACATCGCGGTTTCAGGAGATGCGGTACTGAGGAGGCCGACATTCGAATCAGTGATGATTGCGGTTCGACACATCGGGATTTTTGGAGTTCGATTCTTGAATCGTGATGGTGTAGATGATGCGAAGTCAACTGGTGGGGATGATGGCCTTATCGTGAGTTGGTTGTGTGGTGCAGGGATTGAACTGCTGTAGTAAAGGCAGTGGGTTGATTTAGGGGTAATTGTGGAGTTCGAGAAAGCCGAAATCACCATGATTGGGGGGTCGCGATCATCAGAAGACCGCAAGCTCGACAGTGGGTTAGGGCATCTCGAGGTCGAGCTCGACCTGGAAGCGACCACGATAGGTTCTGGTATTGGAGTTGCGATGGAAGGAGGGGTTGAAATGTGGGATGCGACAGTATGTTAACGGTAAGGGAGAGAAGAAGATGAGGGTATTAAGAGCACTGCCTATAAAGTGTTCAGTGAATTGTGTGAAAGAAACAGGAAGGGTTCGGCTTTGGAAATCATAAGGAAAAGCTTCGGTGGAGCTAAAGACGGTTTTGTACAACGGAGAGAACGTTCATTCTTTGTCCTTGAAAATGAAGTAGCAACAAGGTAATTATTTAATAAAAATTTTTAAAATTTCTTAGAATAATTTGTTTATTTTAGTAGGCTAATTTGAATAAATAGAAATGTTTAATCGATAGATAAAAATAAATTAATCATAGGTATAGACGACTTGAGACGATTCGTAGGCACAACCATATGAAAATCAATTGGATGTTCTGCGAATGAGAATACAAGGTGAGTACATCTCACTCGCCTTTTATTTATAATTATTTCTACTTCGTAAAAATAATTGTTGTTGCTTGTTTGGATTTTTCTGGTTGTTTTATATATATTAGTTATTTAGGCTATTATATATATATATATATATTAGGTTGATTGATTGGTTGGATTCCCGCAGTCTCATTAGCGGATGCCCGCAGTTTCATAGCGGATGATTACCCTATACGCCCCACGCTATGATTAGTGGATGACCTTCTATACCGCGATATTCTGCCACGAAGCAGAATGGGTATTATTTATGTGCTAACATCTGTGGATGCAGGAAAACAGGTTGGAGGAATCCAACTGGATTCCTCAAAAATATATTATCTGTTTGTTTATTTGTTTGCATATATATTGTTATATATGATGTGTTAGAAAAATAAATAATTGGTTGCTTTGTGTGTTTTATCACTGGGCTTAAGTAATGATATTTAAAAATATCGTGGAAGGATATTTGAGATTTTAAAAGGGGAAATTCTAGTTTTTAAATAGAATTTGAACTTTAAATGGAAATAAAAATAAAACAAGTAGTTCCTTTATAAACGAAGTTTATAAATAGTTCTTTTATAACGAAATTATAAATGAAGTGAAAAGAATTATCATTTGATAATTCAGAAATAGAAATACAAGTGTGAAATCGGAATGGGAAATCTATCTTCAAAGAAAAGTAGAAATATCTATTTCAAAAGGGATTGAAGTCGAGACTTGTTTAAAGGAATTGGATATAAGAATTCAAATAGAAACAGACTTTGAAATATAGAATTTCAAAGAAGAATTGAATAGAATTTGAAATATAGAATTTCAAAGAAGAATTGAAATATGAAATTTGAATAGAGATTTGAATTGGAATTCAAATATGAAATTTGAATAGAGATTTGAAATAGAAATTCAAGTATTGAATTTGAACATGGAATCGAATATAGAAATTCAAGTAGAAATTAGAATATGAAATTTCAAAATAGAATTTGAAATAAACTTTGAAAATAGGATTTCAAGGGAGAATTGAATGTAACAACCCGTAAAATGCGAGCCAGTTTGAAATTTTTATTTTGGGCGATTTTAGCGAATTTTGAATATTTAAAATAGATTATTTTAAATAATATCGACGAGAAATTTATTTTGAATATAATTTGAATGTATATATTATATACGTCGTCGTTAGAATATAAATAATTATATATAATTATAAAAGGAATTGAAAATGGCGCGGTAGTTCGATAATTCGATTTCAAACTTCAATTGAATGTACCGGGTGCAAAACAATCCGGATTTTAGTGAAACCAAAAACATTGGGATCTAATTGTGAATATCTTTCCAACGAATCCGAAAAATCAAGATTTCATATCGGGAATCAAAAGATATGTCCAGTTGAAAATTCTGAATAGTCGCTATGGAATTCAGGCCCTTAAAAATGGGAATTTTGCAAACGACCTCGGATTTCGACGAAACCACTTTTGTTGGGTCCGTGATGTTAAGTTATTGCTAGATTCCAAATTTCATAATTTTTCGAATCAATATGTGAGCGTGGCAAAAGAAAACGCGTTTGACCAGTTTCGGTTGATTTTAATCGACTGGAAATTGGCCGTTTTTCAAACGGTATCAGAATTTGACGAAACTAGTTTTGTTAGGACCGTATCGTCAACACGAAGCTAGAAAATATTTTTCTGGAATTTTTCTAGTTAGTATGTGACCCCGGTAATTTGAAATGTACGTTTAAAATTCAATATAGTGATTTAAATGTAAATTCAACGGAAACTAATCGAAACGATCAAATCAGCTTGCGATACATATCCCATTGTGTTCGGAATGGGGGTAAAACGCTATGGACGACAGGCGGTGGGCCTCGTTTAGAGGTCGTATGTAAAAGTCAACTTCTTCGAAAATAAAATAATTAAATAATAAAAATAAAATAAAAAAATAAATAACTCCCTCCTTTTAGCTTCTGCCCCCCCCCCCCCCGTTCAATTTCAAGAAAAAAAACAAACAAACAAAAAAAAAAACCTAGCAGCTAATCGCGCCGCCCACGCCGGAGTCCACGCCGCCGAGTTGACCTCCCCTCCACCGCGATGTCGGCCTCCTCCACTGACGCTTCTCTCTCTCCTCCTCTAAGCGAATCCCCAGTCGCGAGCTCCCCTGTCGCGAACCCAAACTCGCCGCGCCACCCCTGACCAACCACCGCACCTCCCTCCACCTTCTTCTTCCTCCTCCCTGCTGACTCGCCCCCCCCCCCTACCATCCTCCTCCGACGAGCCCCGCTGTAAGTTCCCACTGTTTTTGTTTATTTACTTTAAACTGAATTTTCTTTATTTTAAAAACTGACTTTTTAATTACTTTAAAACTGATTTTTTTATAAGTATTAAAACTGATTTTTTTTGTTGTTGTAAAGTTATAAAATGTAATCTTTTATATTTGAAAAGATAAAAATATGATTTTTATATTTTTAAAGTATTAAAAATATAGTCTTTACTATATAGATGATGTCAAAATATGATTTTTGTTTATAGATTTACAATGTGAAAATTCGATTTTTATATATTGAATAGCGAAATAAAAATTCGATTTTTATATATTGAATAACAAAGTAAAAATTCGATTTTTACATATGTAGTGGATACGGGAAACGAAGACGACGAAGATGCGATAGCGATGAAGATTTCTCTCAATGAAGTGCCGTGGAGCTAGGATAGCTATACGTGAGAATTTCTCACCTTTCAATTTAATTTTCTAGTTATATATATATATATACTAGGATGCAGACGGTGCTTAGTAGCACCCGACACAATCGTCCACAGACCATGGACTTGTTTGTTTGGCTGTGTTGTTAGTTAGATTGTTTGAGTTGATTTGAATTGTTTGATGAAATGAAATTGATATGATTGATGTGTGAATGGCGTGGGCCTTCACTAGACCGGGGATAAGGCTAGGCCTTGTCCCGTTTCTAGTATCGTGCCGTTATGCCGCCGAAATTTTCTAAAATAAGTTAGAAAAATAAAAATATCATTTTATTTAAAGACTGAATTGAATAGAAATTCATAGGTTGAAATAAAATGTTTTATCGTTAAAAATATAATTTTTAACGTGAAGTGAATAAAATAGAATATTCATTTACAAACCAGACGGTTTGTTTATGTACACCTATTTGAATGACATTGATTGGGACGATAAATTTTACACATCGCCCAACAGCACAAATAAAATATGTGTTTGATTGTTTGAAACCCCACACGGGTGTTGGGATGAAATTTGAAGTTCACTCATCCTGATTGATTAAATATGTCGATCGATTGATTGACAGGCTGTTATAAGCGTTGAATATCTATATTTGATGCTTTTACAGTGTAGTGCACTTTGGTTGATGGTTGATTATTTTCAATGTTATTATATACATGTGTTGTATGAAAATCCATATAATTAACTTTATATGGTAATTGATTGGGCCTCATTCCAATTTGAAAAATAAAGAATATTATAAAATAAAAGTTCATGTGTTGACAGTACTCATCCATTGAGATTGGTCATGTGTTGAACGAAATATTTTAGTAATAAAATTTACATCTTTGTCGATATAAAATAAAAGTTCATGTGTTGACAGTACTCATCCATTGAGATTGGTCATGTGTTGAACGAAATATTTTGATAACAACTATTTTGAAAAAGAAATATTTGAAATAGAATATTTGAAAATAGAAATTTATGAAGCCGTGTTGATTAGATTGACGCCATTTTGACGTGAACGATATTTATATCGATTTTATTCATTTCGAAATGAATTGAATTGAAAACGATTTCGAAATGAATTGAATTGAAAACGATTTCAAAATGAATTGAATTGAAAACGATTTCGAAATGAAATGAATTGAAAACGATTTCGAAATGAATTGAATTGAAAACGATTTCGAAATGAATTGAATTGAAAACGATTTCGAAATGAATTGAATTGAAAACGATTTCGAAATGAATTGAATTGAAAACGATTTCGAAATGAATTGAATTGAAAACGATTTCGAAATGAATTGAATTGAAAACGATTTCGAAATGAAATGAATTGAAAATGATTTCGAAATGAATTGAATTGAAAACGAATTCAAATTAAATTGAAAGTGAATTGAAATGAATTCAAATTGAATTGAAATTTGAATTGAATAGAAATGAATTTTAAAATGAATTTATAAAGAGGAATTCAATTTTGATTTGAATTGAAATGGAAGTTGAAATTGCTTTTGAAACGAATTTAAAACTATTTTATAATTCGTTTTAAACAGAAATCGACGAAGTATATATTATATATATTATATATATAATATAATGGCCTGAATAGAACGCGCCGCGGCAGTTCGTGAATTTCGACCATTTATTTCAAACGGACATTACGGGAGATCCGACCGTCGGATTCTCCTAAAACCGGAACCGTTGGGTTCGTATCAAAAAGGGCTTTCTAATGAATATTAGAAATTTGAAATCTAACGGTTGGATTTGGATATACGCCCAAATCAAATTCGAAAAAGGTCGCTGTAAGTGCAGTTCGATGACCGTTGATGGAAATCGACTGTACGGGCCTTGATAAAATTATTAAAAATAGTAATAATTTGTGTAAAATCATAAGAAATGATTTGTGAAGATTTGGGATGAAAAACTCCATATTTGAAAAGATAAAAATAGATTTTTATCGAAATGAACTAGTTTTGAACTAGAAATATAATTCTATTTATTTTTAAATAAATAAATTGAATTTAAAAAGGGTTTTAAAAATAACCAGAATTTCCAATGATGGCTTTGGAGTGGATTTGAATCGAAATTGTCTTCGGAATATTTCGATGTTGGAATTCGTGATTATACAGATGTTGTTATGGGAATTTGAAAGATATACATTTATATCGTTATTTCAATACGACATTTGTTAGTCGTAGAATTTGATATTGAATATTAGCCGATATATTTTCTATTCAGAGCCTTGTATTGAATATCAAATGTGATTTGGGTTTGTCGTGAATGGTGTCTTCACTAACACTGTTCTTGAACCCAGTTGTGAAAAGATTAAATCTTTTTATTTAGATTTAATGAAGTGTACCAATTGAATAATATTTAATTGGAATTGAAGTGATATTGATTTTTGGGTTTATCGTGAACAGTGTTTTAAATAACACTCGTTCTTTAACCCGATAATTAATGGAACGTGATTTTGGGTTTATCGTGAACTGTGTTTTTAAATGACACTGATTGTTTAACCCAGTCAAAGATTAAAACTAAGTGGAGTTTTAATGAATCTTTAATTAGATTAAAATAATCGAGAATGGAGTATCACCAGTTTTGCTCCAGGCGATAGTTAAATCTTTAATTAGATTTGAACATGAAATGGTAATTGAATTTACCGATAACACTGTGGTGTTAGATATGAAGTATTACCAGTTTTACTTCATGGGATAAATAGGTTGGGATTGGGAAATTAAAACAAATGATTACTTCGGTAAGTCTCGTTAATCCCGGCTAGTTGAATCGAAATTCAAAAGTAGATTAAAGAATAAATTCAAGAATTTATCTTTGATAAAATTAATGGGAACCTTTCCCTATGAATGTGAAATTTAGAAACTAACTGTCGGTTAGCTAAGCAGAATGGTTTTCTGGATATTGATCTGATGTTGGTTTCGGCCTTCGGGGTTAATATTTAGGGAATTATTCTCTTGATTAATTTACGGTTAGTGACTGATGAATTGGAATGAGGCGTATGTTGTGTTTGTGTAACACTTATTTAAAATATACGCGAGTTATTCGGAAAGACCGGGTTTATCCCATTCTGAATAACTGATACGACGATAAGTCGAAGATGAAGACGATGGTCGAAGACCGGAGGTCTTCACGTCGTTTGGGTGATAACTGATGATCTTGATTGGGCTGTACACCCAAGAAGATGGAAACAGTTGGTGATCGTCCAGACGTACTTGGAGATCGATGGATATGCGGGGTACTAGGTGCCTCCGGTTTCGTTCAGACCCAGAACGGACTTGTAAATGGACTGTGTGTCTGACATTGGATTTTAGTCTGTGTGATTGATCTCTATTAAATATATATCTGTTTGGCGGCGGAGAATTTATTCTCTTGCTTAACGCCCTTCTCTGAGACGTACGAGCTCAGGGGTTATATATTGATGGATATCAAACGCATGGAGTGAATTGCCTGTGTGGCATGCCTAAGTGGCAAATGATCAAGGCTTCTGTTGAAAAGCAAAGTCTTGTGGTTGATGATCGAAGCACGGCCTTCGTGGCGTAGCTTTGTGTAACGTTTACTTCGCGAGTTTCACACCCGGTATGAACCAAAAACGGGAGAGGACATCAGGGAGGACTTGCGTTTCTTTCTAGCTAGAAGTGGCGTCAGTGGTTTTACACGCCCTGACGAGTTTGACTTATGTGGTTGTTGCTGTTGCGAGGCGCCTCGGATTGATCGGTCGTTCTCGAACCGATGGAGTCATTTAGTTGGCTCACTTACACCCCATAGGGTGGGGAAACGTAGTGTTCAGGCATAATAATCCACATCGGTGGACCGGCCCTGACGATCTAAAGGGTTGATGCGTTCTGATCCTGTGGCTCGGGCTAGAGAGTCACGAATCGGTTGAGGACTATCTTTTGCCTCGGTTCATAGATGGAAATCCAATTTCCAAATACGTGACATTTGCGGTTTTAATTGTAGAACTAGTATGGCGACATGATATATGGTACCCATGCCGCCTATGATTGATACATATGATTTGAAGTTGTTTTATACACTATGCACTTATAATGGTATCAAATGATTTGTTTTTAAACGTATCAAGCATTCTTTGGCTGTTATAAGGGAAAACCCTATCCCCCGACTTGCGTTGCATTGTGTGATAGGACCTGGGTCTTATAACAGCTTCATCTTTCTTTATTTAGCATTGCGCTGTTGGTTTTATGCACTGGTATTCTTGGGAGGAAACCCGTTCCGGGTTATACGGCGTGGTCCCTTGATTTACCTAACTTTAAAAACAAAGACTAATAACTGTTTTAGTTCTCACACCAGTCACATGACTGTCCTGGAGTTTATTGTTTTAACCTAAACTCTGGGTGGCCTTATTTTGACACGGGCAGCTAGTAGTTTTGGTTTTGCAGATTTATATTCACAGGATCCTGGTTTACAGCTGGAACGATATCCGGAAAGCTTTGTATCCGTATATCTATTTCTAGTTGTGTATTGTATTATTTTCCGCTGCTATGGATTTAAATGTAATTTAAATCTCTGATATTTCTGTGTAATATTCATTTATACTCTGTATATTCTTGTATTCTGATGCATTGTGGTAATATACAATGAAATGTTCTTCTGTATGCGTTCTGTTTTGTCCTGTTCTCAAACGATAGGGCGTTTCGAACGGTCTGGGTCGGTTTAGCGACTAGTTCGGACCGAGCGAAATTCCTTGCCGTCACAGTTGGTATCATAGCTTTGGTTTACAAAGCTCAGAGAACAAGGCACATTAGGACCATACGAAAGAATTCATCAGATATTGGATTAGTAATATCCAATGGGAATGACTCGTTAGAGATAGGATCAGTAGTATCCTAGAACGAGTGTGAAGAGTATATTTTTCAAATGAAAACAATTTTTGTTTTGAAAATTTAAATCAATTATTCGTATCTGATTATCTATTTATATTGAGTTGGACAGTCTAGTATATAAAGATTTTGCGTATACGTCTGATCCGCGTGTATTCGAAGTTTTAATATATTGGATAGATATAGAATCATACTCTAGTGGCCCGAAGATGATTCTGATGGTTGAGTACTCATCGTCAGAATTTATATTCGTGTGACGAAGGTGTGATATCTATATATTTCCATTAGACTGGTGTGAGAACCAAAATTAGATAGGGCTTATTGTTGTGAATTGGCATCAAAAACAAGATTTTCAGTATATATATCAAAATTATGAATTTGAAACGTTAATCCACTAATTGATTGATGTTTGTGTTGTTTGTTCATTTGTTTGATAATTTTGAACCATTTAGCCTAATTGAATCAAATATTGAACTGTATTGAAAATTGGTCGCATCTGCTTGCATATACATGTATATTATTGAACAGGTCATAGCAAGGAGGCTAGAGCAGAGAATAAAATTTGTTTGCCCGACAAATAGGTACATGTTTACTACATAATTTACTGTTTTGTTTGGGTGATGATGATTTTATGAGCCTATTGGCTAGCCGCTTGGCTTTTTCTTTTTCTTTTTGAGATCTGAAGGACCGGGGAAGCTATTTGAAATTCCCCGATGCTCCCGGTGTAGGGGAGGTTATGGCGAAATTTTTCGAAAATTTAGGGTGTTAGCCAAATTTTTGAAATTTTGAAAATTCTCAGAAACTAAAAAGTTGGAGAATGGAAGCCAGATCGAACGTAGAACTGATCAATCAAACCACTTTCGACTTTGTTCCTTTTCGGGGACGAAAAGTTTTAAGTGGGGGAGATTGTAACAACCCGTAAAATGCGAGCCAGTTTGAAATTTTTATTTTGGGCGATTTTAGCGAATTTTGAATATTTAAAATAGATTATTTTAAATAATATCGACGAGAAATTTATTTTGAATATAATTTGAACGTATATATTATATACGTCGTCGTTAGAATATAAATAATTATATATAATTATAAAAGGAATTGAAAATGGCGCGGTAGTTCGATAATTCGATTTCAAACTTCAATTGAATGTACCGGGTGCAAAACAATCCGGATTTTAGTGAAACCAAAAACATTGGGATCTAATTGTGAATATCTTTCCAACGAAACCGAAAAATCAAGATTTCATATCGGGAATCAAAAGATATGTCCAGTTGAAAATTCTGAATAGTCGCTATGGAATTCAGGCCCTTAAAAATGGGAATTTTGCAAACGACCTCGGATTTCGACGAAACCACTTTTGTTGGGTCCGTGATGTTAAGTTATTGCTAGATTCCAAATTTCATAATTTTTCGAATCAATATAAGAGCGTGGCAAAAGAAAACGCGTTTGACCAGTTTCGGTTGATTTTAATCGACTGGAAATTGGCCGTTTTTCAAACGGTCTCAGAATTTGACGAAACTAGTTTTGTTAGGACCGTATCGTCAACACGAAGCTAGAAAATATTTTTCTGGAATTTTTCTAGTTAGTATGTGACCCCGGTAATTTGAAATGTACGTTTAAAATTCAATATAGTGATTTAAATGTAAATTCAACGGAAACTAATCGAAACGATCAAATCAGCTTGTGATACATATCCCATTGTGTTCGGAATGGGGGTAAAACGCTATGGACGACAGGCGGTGGGCCTCGTTTAGAGGTCGTATGTAAAAGTCAACTTCTTCGAAAATAAAATAATTAAATAATAAAAATAAAATAAAAAAATAAATAACTCCCTCCTTTTAGCTTCTGCCCCCCCCCCCGTTCAATTTCAAGAAAAAAACAAAAAAAAAAAAAAAAAAAACCCTAGCAGCTAATCGCGCCGCCCACGCCGGAGTCCACGCCGCCGAGTTGACCTCCCCTCCACCGCGATGTCGGCCTCCTCCACTGACGCTTCTCTCTCTCCTCCTCTAAGCGAATCCCCAGTCGCGAGCTCCCCTGTCGCGAACCCAAACTCGCCGCGCCACCCCTGACCAACCACCGCACCTCCCTCCACCTTCTTCTTCCTCCTCCCTGCTGACTCGCGCCCCCCCTACCATCCTCCTCCGACGAGCCCCCCTGTAAGTTCCCACTGTTTTTGTTTATTTACTTTAAACTGAATTTTCTTTATTTTAAAAACTGACTTTTTAATTACTTTAAAACTGATTTTTTTATAAGTATTAAAACTGATTTTTTTTTGTTGTAAAGTTATAAAATGTAATCTTTTATATTTGAAAAGATAAAAATATGATTTTTATATTTTTAAAGTATTAAAAATATGATTTTTATATTTTTAAAGTATTAAAAATATAGTCTTTACTATATAGATGATGTCAAAATATGATTTTTGTTTATAGATTTACAATGTGAAAATTCGATTTTTATATATTGAATAGCGAAATAAAAATTCGATTTTTATATATTGAATAACAAAGTAAAAATTCGATTTTTACATATGTAGTGGCTACGGGCAACGAAGACGACGAAGATGCGATAGCGATGAAGATTTCTATCAATGAAGTGCCGTGGAGCTAGGATAGCTATACGTGAGAATTTCTCACCTTTCAATTTATTTTTCTAGTTATATATATATATATATACTAGGATGCAGACGGTGCTTAGTAGCACCCGACACAATCGTCCACAGACCATGGACTTGTTTGTTTGGCTGTGTTGTTAGTTAGATTGTTTGAGTTGATTTGAATTGTTTGATGAAATGAAATTGATATGATTGATGTGTGAATGGCGTGGGCCTTCACTAGACCGGGGATAAGGCTAGGCCTTGTCCCGTTTCTAGTATCGTGCCGTTATGCCGCCGAAATTTTCTAAAATAAGTTAGAAAAATAAAAATATCATTTTATTTAAAGACTGAATTGAATAGAAATTCATAGGTTGAAATAAAATGTTTTATCATTAAAAATATAATTTTTAACGTGAAGTGAATAAAATAGAATATTCATTTACAAACCAGACGGTTTGTTTATGTACACCTATTTGAATGACATTGATTGGGACGATAAATTTTACACATCGCCCAACAGCACAAATAAAATATGTGTTTGATTGTTTGAAACCCCACACGGGTGTTGGGATGAAATTTGAAGTTCACTCATCATGATTGATTAAATATGTCGATCGATTGATTGACAGGCTGTTATAAGCATTGAATATCTATATTTGATGCTTTTACAGTGTAGTGCACTTTGGTTGATGGTTGATTATTTTCAATGTTATTATATACATGTGTTGTATGAAAATCCATATAATTAACTTTATATGGTAATTGATTGGGCCTCATTCCAATTTGAAAAATAAAGAATATTATAAAATAAAAGTTCATGTGTTGACAGTACTCATCCATTGAGATTGGTCATGTGTTGAACGAAATATTTTAGTAATAAAATTTACATCTTTGTCGATATAAAATAAAAGTTCATGTGTTGACAGTACTCATCCATTGAGATTGGTCATGTGTTGAACGAAATATTTTGATAACAACTATTTTGAAAAAGAAATATTTGAAATAGAATATTTGAAAATAGAAATTTATGAAGCCGTGTTGATTAGATTGACGCCATTTTGACGTGAACGATATTTATATCGATTTTATTCATTTCGAAATGAATTGAATTGAAAACGATTTCGAAATGAATTGAATTGAAAACGATTTCGAAATGAATTGAATTGAAAACGATTTCGAAATGAAATGAATTGAAAACGATTTCGAAATGAATTGAAAACGATTTCGAAATGAATTGAATTGAAAACGATTTCGAAATGAATTGAATTGAAAACGATTTCGAAATGAATTGAATTGAAAACGATTTCGAAATGAATTGAATTGAAAACGATTTCGAAATGAATTGAATTGAAAACGATTTTGAAATGAAATGAATTGAAAACGATTTCGAAATGAATTGAATTGAAAACGAATTCAAATTAAATTGTAAGCGAATTGAAATGAATTCAAATTGAATTGAAATTTGAATTGAATAGAAATGAATTTTAAAATGAATTTATAAAGAGGAATTCAATTTTGATTTGAATTGAAATGGAAGTTGAAATTGCTTTTGAAACGAATTTAAAACTATTTATATAATTCGTTTTAAACAGAAATCGACGAAGTATATATTATATATATTATATATATAATATAATGGCCTGAATAGAACGCGCCGCGCCGCGGCAGTTCGTGAATTTCGACCATTTATTTCAAACGGACATTACGGGAGATCCGACCGTCGGATTCTCCTAAAACCGGAACCGTTGGGTTCGTATCAAAAAGGGCTTTCTAATGAATATTAGAAATTTGAAATCTAACGGTTGGATTTGGAGATACGCCCAAATCAAATTCGAAAAAGGTCGCTGTAAGTGCAGTTCGATGACCGTTGATGGAAATCGACTGTACGGGCCTTGATAAAATTATTAAAAATAGTAATAATTTGTGTAAAATCATAAGAAATGATTTGTGAAGATTTGGGATGAAAAACTCCATATTTGAAAAGATAAAAATAGATTTTTATCGAAATGAACTAGTTTTGAACTAGAAATATAATTCTATTTATTTTTAAATAAATAAATTGAATTTAAAAAGGGTTTTTAAAATAACCAGAATTTCCAATGATTGCATTGGAGTGGATTTGAATCGAAATTGTCTTCGGAATATTTCGATGTTAGAATTCGTGATTATACAGATGTTGTTATGGGAATTTGAAAGATATACATTTATATCGTTATTTCAATACGACATTTGTTAGTCGTAGAATTTGATATTGAATATAAGCCGATATATTTTCTATTCAGAGCCTTGTATTGAATATCAAATGTGATTTGGGTTTGTCGTGAATGGTGTCTTCACTAACACTGTTCCTGAACCCAGTTGTGAAAAGATTAAATCTTTTTATTTAGATTTAATGAAGTGTACCAATTGAATAATATTTAATTGGAATTGAAGTGATATTGATTTTTGGGTTTATCGTGAACAGTGTTTTAAATAACACTCGTTCTTTAACCCGATAATTAATGGAACGTGATTTTGGGTTTATCGTGAACTGTGTTTTTAAATGACACTGATTCTTTAACCCAGTCAAAGATTAAAACTAAGTGGAGTTTTAATGAATCTTTAATTAGATTAAAATAATCGAGAATGGAGTATCACCAGTTTTGCTCCAGGCGATAGTTAAATCTTTAATTAGATTTGAACGTGAAATGGTAATTGAATTTACCGATAACACTGTGGTGTTAGATATGAAGTATTACCAGTTTTACTTCATGGGATAAATAGGTTGGGATTGGGAAATTAAAACAAATGATTACTTCGGTAAGTCTCGTTAATCCCGGCTAGTTGAATCGAAATTCAAAAGTAGATTAAAGAATAAATTCAAGAATTTATCTTTGATAAAATTAATGGGAACCTATCCCTATGAATGTGAAATTTAGAAACTAACTGTCGGTTAGCTAAGCAGAATGGTTTTCTGGATATTGATCTGATGTTGGTTTCGGCCTTCGGGGTTAATATTTGGGGAATTATTCTCTTGATTAATTTACGGTTAGTGATTGATGAATTGGAATGAGGCGTATGTTGTGTTTGTGTAACACTTATTTAAAATATACGCGAGTTATTCGGAAAGACCGGGTTTATCCCATTCTGAATAACTGATACGACGATAAGTCGAAGATGAAGACGATGGTCGAAGACCGGAGGTCTTCACGTCGTTTGGGTGATAACTGATGATCTTGATTGGGCTGTACACCCAAGAAGATGGAAACAGTTGGTGATCGTCCAGACGTACTTGGAGATCGATGGATATGCGGGGTACTAGGTGCCTCCGGTTTCGTTCAGACCCAGAACGGACTTGTAAATGGACTGTGTGTCTGACATTGGATTTTAGTCTGTGTGATTGATCTCTATTAAATATATATCTGTTTGGCGGCGGAGAATTTATTCTCTTGCTTAACGCCCTTCTCTGAGACGTATGAGCTCAGGGGTTATATATTGATGGATATCAAACGCATGGAGTGAATTGTCTGTGTGGCATGCCTAAGTGGCAAATGATCAAGGCTTCTGTTGAAAAGCAAAGTCTTGTGGTTGATGATCGAAGCACGGCCTTCGTGGCGTAGCTTTGTGTAACGTTTACTTCGCGAGTTTCACACCCGGTATGAACCAAAAACGGGAGAGGACATTAGGGAGGACTTGCGTTTCTTTCTAGCTAGAAGTGGCGTCAGTGGTTTTACACGCCCTGACGAGTTTGACTTATGTGGTTGTTGCTGTTGCGAGGCGCCTCGGATTGATCGGTCGTTCTCGAACCGATGGAGTCATTTAGTTGGCTCACTTACACCCCATAGGGTGGGGAAACGTAGTGTTCAGGCATAATAATCCACATCGGTGGACCGGCCCTGACGATCTAAAGGGTTGATGCGTTCTGATCCTGTGGCTCGGGCTAGAGAGTCATGAATCGGTTGAGGACTATCTTTTGCCTCGGTTCATAGATGGAAATCCAATTTCCAAATACGTGACATTTGCGGTTTTAATTGTAGAACTAGTATGGCGACATGATATATGGTACCCATGCCGCCTATGATTGATACTTATGATTTGAAGTTGTTTTATACACTATGCACTTATAATAGTATCAAATGATTTGTTTTTAAACGTATCAAGCATTCTTTGGCTGTTATAAGGGAAAACCCTATCCCCCGGCTTGCGTTGCATTGTGTGATAGGACCTGGGTCTTATAACAGCTTCATCTTTCTTTATTTAGCATTGCGCTGTTGGTTTTATGCACTGGTATTCTTGGGAGGAAACCCGTTCCGTGTTATACGGCGTGGTCCCTTGATTTACCTAACTTTAAAAACAAAGACTAATAACTGTTTTAGTTCTCACACCAGTCACATGACTGACCTGGAGTTTATTGTTTTAACCTAAACTCTGGGTGCCCTTATTTTGACACGGGCAGCTAGTAGTTTTGGTTTTGCAGATTTATATTCACAGGATCCTGGTTTACAGCTGGAACGATATCTGGAAAGCTTTGTATCCGTATATCTACTTCTAGTTGTGTATTGTATTATTTTCCGCTGCTATGGATTTAAATGTAATTTAAATCTCTGATATTTTTGTGTAATATTCATTTATACTATGTATATTCTTGTATTCTGATGCATTGTGGTAATATACAATGAAATGTTCTTCTGTATGCGTTCTGTTTTGTCCTGTTCTCAAACGATAGGGCGTTTCGAACGGTCTGGGTCGGTTTAGCGACTGGTTCGGACCGAGCGAAATTCCTTGCCGTCACATTGAAATAGGATTTCAAAATAGGAAATCCAAATAGTTTTGAAATAGAATTTGAATTCAAGGGAATTGAAATAGAATTTGAATTCAAAGGAATTCAAATGGGATTGGAATAAAGGAAATTCAAAATGGAATTTCAAATAAAAGAAAATGTAATTTGAAATATTGGGAATTTCAAATGAGAGAAATTGGAATTTGAAAACAATTAGATAAAATTTAAATGGAGTTTGAATATTTGAAATTTCAAATAGAATTAAAATGGAGTTGGGATATTCGAGAATTCAAATAGACTTTAAATATAGGAATTGCAAACGGATTTGAAAATGGAGTTTAAATCCCGAATTGGAATCCAAGAGATATAAATATTGAATTTGAATTCAAGAGAAAATTAAATATGGCATTTGAATTCAAAGTGAAGTTTAATATGGGTTTTGAAATGAAAATAGATTTGAATATAGAATTCAAAATGGAATTTAAATTATGGATTTGAATATATGATATAGATATATCAGAAAGGGAGTTGAATTTTATTTAAACAAAGTTTATATATATAATTAAAACGAACTGGCCGCAGCGCTGCAGTTCGTAAAATAGCGATTCGAACTTCAATCGAGTATACAGGACTCAATTGAAGTCGGAATTCTTTGAAACAAGAAACGTCAGGACCGGTTTGATAATAGTTTTCTAATGAAAGAGAAAAATATGAATTTCGTCGTATAGATTTTGAGTTATGTCAAAATCAAATTTTCAGAAAAACAGCGCCAGAACTATTAAAAAACCATAACGGTTTATTTCATTTTAAAAAGGGATTTTAAACGAATAAAATTCAAATTTCTATTTAGAAAATTTCAGATTCTGAGTTGTAATTATATGTGAACTCAAGTGAAGTAATGAATTTGATTTTGGAAACAGAAATCAGATTTTTGATTATTGAATAGAATTAACTAATTCGAATAGTATTTAGTAAATGAGATGTTGAAAGGATATTGGGCCTTAAATAAGTGAATTCGATTTGAAAATTTATATTCGAAATAGAAAAAGAGAACTAGAATTGAAATTCAATTTGGTTATGAACGAGTTAAATATTTTGTTTGAACATGTTATGTTCAACAAAGGAGTAAAATAGGCAAAATGGCCGATTTAAAGAATAAATGGGCGGAACTGAATTCAAACGATTAGATGGTATTGAATTGAATTGAAAACAGGTGAACATGTGTAAGCAGGTTTGATATGAAGTATATGAAGATTTAAATTTATGTGCTCGACAAAAAGGTACACGTTTAATTTCCATATGAGATTTTATGCGCCGTATCGGCAAGCCGCTTGGCTTTTTCTTTTTGAGATTAGAAGGACCGGGGAAGCTATTTGAAATTTCCCGATGCTCCCGATGCAGGGAAGGTTATGGCGAAATTTTCCGGAAATTTAAGGAGTTAGAATATTTTTAAGATATTTTGATAATTAGAAATCATTGTATCGACGTATTGAATTCGATAGGTAAGTGAATATAAAAATCGAATATTGTAAACAAAAAGGGATAGAGATAAGGGATTGAAATTGTTTTCAATTGCAAATAGAGATATTTTCTAATATATAGAAAATAAAAGAAGTTGATATTGGGAAATGTTTTTCCAAATAGCGTAAAGGGCCAATATGGTTATTGAAAATATTTGGTTAACAAATATTGATAGAGAGAATGTAGAAGAGATTTAATTAATGAAATATTAATTAAAGAGCCCAGTGATTTGTTTGATATGTTGGATGAACACTTGTTTTTATTCGATAGTTAAATCACAGACTATCGAAGTTTTTGACCATCGTTGTCAATATGGAGAGACCGGTTGGATTATTATCCGAAGAACCACTCCGTATCGGCATAAGCGTTGCGAACCAAGTATGCTGAATATATTGAAGACGGAGTAAAGTGCAAGGGCTTTTCTATTTATAGAAATTGAGCCTTCGGTTTCGTTCAATCCCAGAACGAACGTAAATGGACGAATGTCCGACAGAGTATTTCCAATGATCAAATGGGTTGGTCTGTATAAATATATATGGTTGCAACGGATTTATCCCTTAGCATAATATCCAGAATATTTGTACAAACTCAACTAGTGATTAACGGATCTGACAATGTGGCATTAAAAGTGATTGTGCTATCAATGAATGGTAAGTATTCGTAGCCTCAGGCCTCAACAACCGGGAAAGGACAAAAATCGGGCAGGCAGCATGGCTATGTGGGTCGCACCCATTAGGATGTATAATCACCTATCTAGAGGTTCATTTAATTTCTTATTCTATTCGATGCTGTCCCAGTCGGGAGACGGTTGCTGATCCCAACCGTTGGTGATATACATTCGATACACTCAAGCGAAATGAGTGGTCGGTCATGTGTGGGCCGGGTTACAAGATGTTCTTGTTGAACCCAGTGTATTCCTCTCTAGAGATACACAGTCGGAAGGTGGTTCCATACCTTGTCATGTTGGAAATCCAATCTCCAATAAGCGCCATGCGGTTTTGATTTTATACTATATATGTGGAGCGTGAGATGCAAGCGTTCTGCTATTTGGTTATTTACTTGATGTAGACATTATTATAATATCACTGGATTTTCGTATCAAAGTGTTTTGGGTTATAGTAAGGTAAAAACCGTCCGTGTTTATGTGTGGGCTGGTCTTACTATTACCTTTTCTTTTGAAAGGATTTTTAAAGTTAAACAAGTGGTTGGAGTTTACTCACACCAGTCCCATGACTGACCCAGAGTTTATTTTGCTTTGTTTTCCCTAAACTCTTGGGTGCCCAAATTTGTACGGGCAGTCAAGTAGTCGGGATTCCACAGATTCATTTGGAGGAACTTGGAGCAGGAGACTTCAGCGTTAGTTATCTAGTGCTATTTCCGCTGTATTGTAAGTGTGTACTCTGATAATGATGTATGTATATACAGTCAAAAATTTGTATTTCAGAAGCTATTCTATATATATTATATTTTATTCCACTGCGATGCGAGGTTCTGTGTTGTGTTTATGTTCTTCTTCTTCTTCTATTCTAAGTTTCTATCTCATCTATTCTCACCCTCTAACTTCTTTCTATTAATGGTTCGCATTTCTGTGTTATTTGGGTTGGACGTATGTTGTATTTAGTCAACTCAGATAGCTCGGATTTGCGGGTCGTTTCAGTTGGTATCAGAGCTGGTTGCTTAATTGGTACGGATGATAGGGGGTTCTCGCTTCGCGTTTGGTGGCGAACGGGAGACTCTTACCCCTACATCTCCCGACAATGTGGGTTGGTCGAGTCGAGAGGCTGGCCGTAAAAGCAGTTCTGAGGTATCTCTGTAAGCCACGCTGGGAGGTTAGCCCAGTGCCGAGGGAGGAGAGGATGGTTGAAAAGCCTACTCGAATCCCGTGGTCTTTACAGTTGGTATCAGAGCTTAGGTTGAGCGAACACCTAGGCTTGTGTGGCATGTGCTCATTAGAGATAGGGTCAGTAGTACCCTAGAATGAGTTGAGTGTATATATGAGAGAGCGTATTTGTAAGTTGATATAAAATTTGTTTTATATTGTGTTGGCTTGTCTGTTGAGTGGTTTATGAATTCTGATCGAATAGTGGGATCCACAAAGTCGATAGGGATTTCTAAACACTTGAACAGAAAATACGACATGATATTGTTTTTAAGTGGGTACATGAAATAATTTTACCCAAAATTTCTATTTTGATATAGAAAGAATAATTTTCTAGAATTATTATTATATGGATGTGTTGGATGTTGATTTTATAATCAAATGAGATTATATAATTAGAATGGTTATATAGAACCAAATAAAATTTGTATATGAAATTCAATATACAAATGAGATGAATTAGAATTAAATTCAAACCAGGATTAAGAATTCAAAATCCTGGGAAGTTGAAAAATATTTTTCAAAAGTATATTAAAATAATATAGATTTGTTTAGAAGGATTTGAAAGAAAATTATTTTAGATGAATTTTGAAATAATAAAGCACTGAACTCACTTCAGTGGCTGGGAAATAATTCTGATGATGATTGCAACATCATCAGTGTTCATTTCCGAGTTTCTAAGTGATGAATTGCTACCTTAGAAAAAGTTTTTGATGGAAATTTGTGTGAAAGAAAACAAATTGGTTTGAATATTTAAATGTTTTGAATTTGAAATGGAAATAAATACATGTGTATATTTATCAGATTTCAGAAGTGATTTGAAATAAAAACCCGGGAATTTGAATTCTGGAAATTAAAATTTGACCTATGAAGTTAAATGAATCAAGCGAATGAGTTGATCAGAATCAATTTAAACGCATATGGACGGAAACCAAAAGTTTTGGTTAGAATTAAATTTGTTGAAATACGAAGAGTTGCGTTTCAGCATAAGTGAAATGTTGAAAAGTAATAGATTTGTACCATTTTTCCTACCTTAGCAATTTCGAGGACGATATTATTCTAAGGGGGAAGAATGTAACGACCCAGATTTTTTGAACAGTTTATTTTAAATACTTAGTATGGTTTTAAATATTGAATTTACAATATAAATGGTATTTTATTGGGTTATCGATTAAATAATCGAAATACGAGGAACTGAAATTATTTAATTCAAAGATAAAACTGAACCGAAAAAACAATTCAGTCGACTAATATAAATTCTATACTGGATTAGAACGATAAAAAAATTATTTAAATTTAATTATTTGGAATAGTTTCATATTTTAATCTAATTCAGTTTCAAAATCGAATCCCTTAGGTTTAGAATACCGTATAAACTTGGAAATATCGGTCGTCATGACTAGATAGGAGTGCTGGGTTGCGAATTATGGACCGTGAGATATTTTGGTTATAAATTAAATAAAATCAAATCAATTTCGTATCATATTTAATTTAGGCCGACCTATACATTTTCAACGCAGACCTAAGAAGTAAAATCGCACAGCTCATCTCCTTCCTCGAGCCGTAAAAACTGCTTTATATCCTCCATATCAAGCAAACATCGTATTTAATGGTTACGTACTATTGTTCCACCGTTTGCTCTATATATTGCGCCCCACATCCGTCTGTTCCCATTCTGAAATCCACAAAGAAAAAAAAAGGGATTCGAATCTAGATCCAAAAACCACAACTCGAAATCGCTTGATTTCCTGGAAGCTCGACCGAACAGTGAGGGCGCTCGTGAATTGGGGTGAAGAAGGGCATCAGGGTTCGTTCGAAGTTGAGGTACGCGATGGAGACATCGCGGTTTCAGGAGATGCGGTACTGAGGAGGCCGACATTCGAATCAGTGATGATTGGGGTTCGACACATCGGGATTTTTGGAGTTCGATTCTTGAATCGTGATGGTGTAGATGATGCGAAGTCAACTGGTGGGGATGATGGCCTTATCGTGAGTTGGTTGTGTGGTGCAGGGATTGAACTGCTGTAGTAAAGGCAGTAGGTTGATTTAGGGGTAATTGTGGAGTTCGAGAAAGCCGAAATCACCATGATTGGGGGGTCGCGATCATCAGAAGACCGCAAGCTCGACAGTGGGTTAGGGCATCTCGAGGTCGAGCTCGACCTGGAAGCGACCGCGATAGGTTCTGGTATTGGAGTTGCGATGGAAGGAGGGGTTGAAATGTGGGATGCGACAGTATGTTAACGGTAAGGGAGAGAAGAAGATGAGGGTATTAAGAGCACTGCCTATAAAGTGTTCAGTGAATTGTGTGAAAGAAACAGGAAGGGTTCGGCTCTGGAAATCATAAGGAAAAGCTTCGGTGGAGCTAAAGACGGTTTTGTACAACGGAGAGAACGTTCATTCTTTGTCCTTGAAAATGAAGTAGCAACAAGGTAATTATTTAATAAATTTTTTTAAAATTTCTTAGAATAATTTGTTTATTTTAGTAGGCTAATTTGAATAAATAGAAATGTTTAATCGATAGATAAAAATAAATTAATCATAGGTATAGACGACTTGAGACGATTCGTAGGCACAACCATATGAAAATCAATTGGATGTTCTACGAATGAGAATACAAGGTGAGTACATCTCACTCGCCTTTTATTTATAATTATTTCTACTTCGTAAAAATAATTGTTGTTGCTTGTTTGGATTTTTCTGGTTGTTTTATATATATTAGTTATTTAGGCTATTATATATATATATATATTAGGTTGATTGATTGGTTGGATTCCCGCAGTCTCATTAGCGGATGCCCGCAGTTTCATAGCGGATGATTACCCTATACGCCCCACGCTATGATTAGTGGATGACCTTCTATACCGCGATATTCTGCCACGAAGCAGAATGGGTATTATTTATGTGCTAACATCTGTGGATGCAGGAAAACAGGTTGGAGGAATCCAACTGGATTCCTCAAAAATATATTATCTGTTTGTTTATTTGTTTGCATATATATTGTTATATGTGATGTGTTAGAAAAATAAATAATTGGTTGCTTTGTGTGTTTTATCACTGGGCTTAAGTAATGATATTTAAAAATATCGTGGAAGGATATTTGAGATTTTAAAAGGGGAAATTCTAGTTTTTAAATAGAATTTGAACTTTAAATGGAAATAAAAATAAAACAAGTAGTTCCTTTATAAACGAAGTTTATAAATAGTTCTTTTATAACGAAATTATAAATGAAGTGAAAAGAATTATCATTTGATAATTCAGAAATAGAAATACAAGTGTGAAATCGGAATGGGAAATCTATCTTCAAAGAAAAGTAGAAATATCTATTTCAAAAGGGATTGAAGTCGAGACTTGTTTAAAGGAATTGGATATAAGAATTCAAATAGAAACAGACTTTGAAATATATAATTTCAAAGAAGAATTGAATAGAATTTGAAATATAGAATTTCAAAGAAGAATTGAAATATGAAATTTGAATAGAGATTTGAAATAGAAATTCAAGTATTGAATTTGAACATGGAATTGAATATAGAAATTCAAGTAGAAATTAGAATATGAAATTTCAAAATAGAATTTGAAATAAACTTTGAAAATAGGATTTCAAGGTAGAATTGAAATAGGATTTCAAAATAGGAAATCCAAATAGTTTTGAAATAGAATTTGAATTCAAGGGAATTGAAATAGAATTTGAATTCAAAGGAATTCAAATGGGATTGGAATAAAGGAAATTCAAAATGGAATTTCAAATAAAAGAAAATGGAATTTGAAATATTTGGAATTTCAAATGAGAGAAATTGGAATTTGAAAACAATTAGATAAAATTTAAATGGAGTTTGAATATTTGAAATTTCAAATAGAATTAAAATGGAGTTGGGATATTCGAGAATTCAAATAGACTTTAAATATAGGAATTGCAAACGGATTTGAAAATGGAGTTTAAATCCCGAATTGGAATCCAAGAGATATAAATATTGAATTTGAATTCAAGAGAAAATTAAATATGGCATTTGAATTCAAAGTGAAGTTTAATATGGGTTTTGAAATGAAAATAGATTTGAATATAGAATTCAAAATGGAATTTAAATTATGGATTTGAATATATGATATAGATATATCAGAAAGGGAGTTGAATTTTATTTAAACAAAGTTTATATATATAATTAAAACGAACTAGCCGCAGCGCTGCAGTTCGTAAAATAGCGATTCGAACTTCAATCGAGTATACAGGACTCAATTGAAGTCGGAATTCTTTGAAACAAGAAACGTCAGGACCGGTTTGATAATAGTTTTCTAATGAAAGAGAAAAATATGAATTTCGTCGTATAGATTTTGAGTTATGTCAAAATCAAATTTTCAGAAAAACAGCGCCAGAACTATTTAAAAACCATAACGGTTTATTTCATTTTAAAAAGGGATTTTAAACGAATAAAATTCAAATTTCTATTTAGAAAATTTCAGATTCTGAGTTGTAATTATATGTGAACTCAAGTGAAGTAATGAATTTGATTTTGGAAACAGAAATCAGATTTTTGATTATTGAATGGAATTAACTAATTCGAATAGTATTTAGTAAATGAGATGTTGAAAGGATATTGGGCCTTAAATAAGTGAATTCGATTTGAAAATTTATATTCGAAATAGAAAAAGAGAACTAGAATTGAAATTGAAATTCAATTTGGTTATGAACGAGTTAAATATTTTGTTTGAACATGTTATGTTCAACAAAGGAGTAAAATAGGCAAAATGACCGATTTAAAGAATAAATGTGCGGAACTGAATTCAAACAATTAGATGGTATTGAATTGAATTGAAAACAGGTGAACATGTGTAAGCAGGTTTGATATGAAGTATATGAAGATTTAAATTTATGTGCTCGACAAAAAGGTACACGTTTAATTTCCATATGAGATTTTATGCGCCGTATCGGCAAGCCGCTTGGCTTTTTCTTTTTCTTTTTGAGATTAGAAGGACCGGGGAAGCTATTTGAAATTTCCCGATGCTCCCGATGCAGGGGAGGTTATGGCGAAATTTTCCGGAAATTTAAGGAGTTAGAATATTTTTAAGATATTTTGATAATTAGAAATCATTGTATCGACGTATTGAATTCGATAGGTAAGTGAATATAAAAATCGAATATTGTAAACAAAAAGGGATAGAGATAAGGGATTGAAATTGTTTTTAATTGCAAATAGAGATATTTTCTAATATATAGAAAATAAAAGAAGTTGATATTGGGAAATGTTTTTCCAAATAGCGTAAAGGGCCAATATGGTTATTGAAAATATTTGGTTAACAAATATTGATAGAGAGAATGTAGAAGAGATTTAATTAATGAAATATTAATTAAAGAGCCCAGTGATTTGTTTGATATGTTGGATGAACACTTGTTTTTATTCGATAGTTAAATCACAGACTATCGAAGTTTTTGACCATCGTTGTCAATATGGAGAGACCGGTTGGATTATTATCCGAAGAACCACTCCGTATCGGCATAAGCGTTGCGAACCAAGTATGCTGAATATATTGAAGACGGAGTAAAGTGCAAGGGCTTTTCTATTTATAGAAATTGTGCCTTCGGTTTCGTTCAATCCCAGAACGAACGTAAATGGACGAATGTCCGACAGAGTATTTCCAATGATCAAATGGGTTGGTCTGTATAAATATATATGGTTGCAACGGATTTATCCCTTAGCATAATATCCAGAATATTTGTGCAAACTCAACTAGTGATTAACGGATCTGACAATGTGGCATTAAAAGTGATTGTGCTATCAATGAATGGTAAGTATTCGTTGCCTCAGGCCTCAACAACCGGGAAAGGACAAAAATCGGGCAGGCAGCATGGCTATGTGGGTCGCACCCATTAGGATGTATAATCACCTATCTAGAGGTTCATTTAATTTCTTATTCTATTCGATGCTGTCCCAGTCGGGAGACGGTTGCTGATCCCAACCGTTGGTGATATACATTCGATACACTCAAGCGAAATGAGTGGTCGGTCATGTGTGGGCCAGGTTACAAGATGTTCTTGTTGAACCCAGTGTATTCCTCTCTAGAGATACACAGTCGGAAGGTGGTTCCATACCTTGTCATGTTGGAAATCCAATCTCCAATAAGCGCCATGCGGTTTTGATTTTATACTATATATGTGGAGCGTGAGATGCAAGCGTTCTGCTATTTGGTTATTTACTTGATGTAGACATTATTATAATATCACTGGATTTTCGTATCAAAGTGTTTTGGGTTATAGTAAGGTAAAAACCGTCCGTGTTTATGTGTGGGCTGGTCTTACTATTACCTTTTCTTTTGAAAGGATTTTTAAAGTTAAACAAGTGGTTGGAGTTTACTCACACCAGTCCCATGACTGACCCAGAGTTTATTTTGTTTTGTTTTCCCTAAACTCTTGGGTGCCCAAATTTGTACGGGCAGTCAAGTAGTCGGGATTTCACAGATTCATTTGGAGGAACTTGGAGCAGGAGACTTCAGCGTTAGTTATCTAGTGCTATTTCCGCTGTATTGTAAGTGTGTACTCTGATAATGATGTATGTATATACAGTCAAAAATTTGTATTTCAGAAGCTATTCTATATATATTATATTTTATTCCGCTGCGATGTGAGGTTCTGTGTTGTGTTTATGTTCTTCTTCTTCTTCTATTCTAAGTTTCTATCTCATCTATTCTCACCCTCTAACTTCTTTCTATTAATGGTTCGCATTTCTGTGTTATTTGGGTTGGACGTATGTTGTATTTAGTCAACTCAGATAGCTCGGATTTGCGGGTCGTTTCAAAATTAAATAATATATTTAATTCTAAAATAATCAGAATTGGCTGAAATGGCAATATGGTGTGAACTGGATCATCTGTGATATTTAATTCAGTTAAAATTTAATCAGAATAACGAATATATTATTTGCACGACAGTTTGAACGTATAATTATATTATAATTAAAATCGAGCTTGAAATGGCACTGCAGTTCGTAATTTGGCGATTTGAACTTCAACTGAATGTACAGGATTCGTTTTAAATCGGATTTCTGTGAAACAAGAAACGCACGGAGCTGGAGGAGTATATCTTTCTAGTGGAAGAGAAAAATCAGGATTTCGTCGTGTAGATTTTGATTTATATCCAAATCAAATATTCAGAAAAACAGCGGTACATTCGGTCATGGCCATAACAGTTATTTAAGAATATTTGAATATCAGGTTTGAATTTAGACAAGGTTCTTTTGGGACACAGTGATAATTTAATTTTTAGAATTTTACCATAATTTTTAATTAATTCAATAAGCAACTTTTTATTTGGAGTATTTTGCACCCTATATCAATATTTTGGGTTTCACAACATGAGTTGAACTACCGATATTATTATATTTTTGGGATCTCAGCACATCACTGAGCACAATCGTATTTTTATTTCTGTCCGTAGCAACTCACATGAACAGGGTTTTAAGAAATGGCGTACCGTTAAACTTCGCCTTCTAAAACTCAAATAAAGGTATATTTAAATGGGTACGTTCAGTATTCAATGCCACCCATACGTGCTAGGATAATAATGCAATTAGATGACCCTTTGATAAATTCAAATGCATGGATGTAAAGGGCTGAACGTTCATCCGCAAGAAAGCAAAAACGTGGAGCATTCTTCTCTGAGAAAATCCTCAACTAAATACTATAAAACCCTCTAAACCTAATTGACTTTTTCTTTGGTCAACAGCAAGGAAAAATGCGCCGCTGTTTATCTCTTTTCCAAACGTGAAGTTCTTCCTTCGAAAATTTTATAAAATAAAAAACACAATGGAATGGGAAATCGGTTGATCTGTTTGGATCCTTCTTCGATATGCTCCATTCTCATATCAAAATTTGGGGGCTCGGTGACAGTCTCGTTCGCTGCATATACATATTGAGGAGCTATGGTTAGCAAAACGGTGAAGGGGAGTGTTCGATTTGAGTCTGCAGAATGGGTTTTGGATTGTAAAAGGGATCCAGCACCTCGTGATGGGATTTGAAGTGTTTTCACAAACTTTTATGTAGCGCGACTTACTGTAGGCATTGTTGAAGCCTGTTGATCGTTTCCAGTAGGCTACTGTGAGTTGTAAGCTAGTGGTATGGGGATGGAAGTTTTTGGTTGAGAAGGAGTTTAGGGATTGTAGTCTGGAAGTCAGAGAGGAAATGAGGGAGTTTAGGGCCATTTTTCCTGTTCGTTGTTTTTACTGTCTGGGATTAAACGAGCTCGAGAATGGATTGGGGAAGATGGGTTTGTGAAGGCGGGTTGGTGATTAAGTGGGGGAGCAGGATGTTTGATGATGGGCCAAGAAATGAGGTTAAGCCCAATTTCTTTTAAAAGGAATTTCAATTTATTTTATTTTATAATGCACAAATTTATATAAGGTGTAACTTCGTGATACGGTATCAGAATTTAGCGAAACATGATCCAGTTGGATCATATGGATGGACACTACCCAATGGAACTGACTGGGAGTGGATTGGAGCTCGTTTGAATTTATGGAGAAATAAATTGTTTGATTCGGATCAAATAACAGTTTATCGTTCTTTAACGATCAACTGCCAAAGTGAGTAAATCTCACTAACTCTCAACAGTTTATAATTTCATGTTGTATTTTTAGAACTATTAAATATTGGCTTATTGACTGCGTGTTGACTGTTTGATTGAACTGCTAGTCAGTTAGTTGAATTTCTATATTGATTCTGTCTAACAGAACGTATCATATGGAAATGAAAGTGATGTTGATTGTATTGTGTAACATCTATGACGCAAGGAAACAGGTTGGAGGAATCCAACTGGATTGCTCAACATTTATTTTACTATTTTTCATATATTGTAATATAGGATGTTATATATAATCTGTTGATGATTATGTGTGTTTGGATGATATCGATCACTGTGTTTGGTATTTTAAATACCGTAGGAAAATAGTGGGATGTAAAAAGAATTATTTCAATGTATATTGAAATAAAAGGGATTTTAAAAAATCAACAGATTTTATAAAAGGAAATATTTCAAAAGTAAATAAAAGGAAAATGTTTATAAAATGAATAGAGTTTTATAAAAGGGAAAATGTTGACAAAACGAATAGAATTTACACAGGAATAATTATTTGGGAAAGTAAATAGAGTAAATGAAAAGGAGTTTAATCGAATTTAGTTATTCGAATAGAGTTAAATCGAATATGGTATTCGAAGGGAGTCAATCGAATATGGTATTCGAAAGTTAGTAAATCGAATATGTTATTCGAAAAGAGGTTAGTCGAGTCGAGTTAGCTGAATAGAGTTAATCGAATATTTGTTATTCGAATAAGAGTTAACCAGTTAGAGTTAAACCAGTTATAGTTAATCAGTTAGAGTAAATTGATATAGTTAAATCGAACTAGAGTTATAATAAAGGAGTTAATCGAATATTAGTGATTTGAATAAAGTAAAAGGAGTTATCGAATATTAGTTATTCGAATAAGAGTTAAATAGAGTTATTGAATATTAGTTATTCGAATAGAGTTAAATGGAGTTAAAGAAATAAATCAAATATAGTTTATTCGAATGGGATTAAAGGAGTTAATCGAATTTGGTTTATTCGAATAGAGTTAAAGGAGTTATTGACTAGAGTTAAATCAAATAGAGTTAATCCAATAGCTTTAGTCCAATAGAGTTAATTGATAAGGGTTAATCGAATAGTGTAACGACCCATATTTTTGACCGTTTAAAATCGACAATAAGCCACACATGTCGACCCAAACAAATCGCAAATGCAGGTAGTTATTGGGAAAGAAGAAAAGAAAGAAAGAAGAGAAAGACAATAACAGAATCTCACAGAGGAAGGACAACATATAATAAACAAATAGCAGTTAAAAGCAGTTGAAATGTATACTGATTATAACATTCAATGATTATCAGAGTTACATATACATTCGGATGTACATAATAAGCAGCGGAAATAAATGCAGTGGTTAAACCATACTCATAATAGATATATACGCCAAACTTCGTCTTCGTCCTCCAAGGCAAGGGAATCTTCGCTAACTGCAACATCTGCTGACCCGGGCGTATTGCATAAAAAGAAAACACAACAAACACTCGGATCAGCACTAAATCATCTCATATTAGTCAAATTAAAATACGAAATAACATCAATATCATGGGTGCAGTAACTCAGGAGATATTACGGGATCTTTCTATCTCTTGAGGATCCGTTAAACTAATACATACATAGATAATACGCTATTATGATAGTGTCTACTCAGTAAAGTATAAATACTGAAAATTGCGTAAGCGGGATTACATTTTTTCCCTTATACCGTTATAATACCGTAGTCTATACAGTACCGTAAACCCACCGTAAACGATGGCATCAGAGGGCACTCCATAGGTACGATACAAATCAAAATCGTATGGGGCTCGATAAGGATAATATGACAAGGCACTCAAGGCAACGCCCAGGGTAGGATTCTACCAATTGCACTCCCGGACCGGTGGTAACGCATAGCAGCCACTACCGCCCACCTCGGAACACACTCCCATAATTCATAAATGGGCCCAAATCATCATCATCATAGTCATAGAAATAGTATCGAAGAAGTGTGTCCGATCAAAGGTTCTACCTCAGTTAGTCACGGTATAGCTCCTGTTTTAGTCATTTCAATTCTGACCCGAAGGTCAGGGCTATTTCGTCCTCGATCATCTTCTTCAATTCAATAATCGACTCCAAGTCATCATATCTCGTTCTGGATACGTCAAACGTTCACAGTTGTCAAAGTGGTATCGACACTGATAGAGAGTATGCCTTATGTCGACTCCGGTCTCTTTGACAACCAACGTTTACATCTTTTCACATCGGTTGGTTCTTTTATATTTCATAAAGGTTCGCTTTCATATCAAAATATCATATTTTGTTCGAACCAAGTTTTATATTCAAAACGAATATAATTTCATATCAATATATCATAATCATTCCCAAACCGATTATATTCTAAACTAGAATATATTCCCATATCCTTATATTATAATCATATAATATTTCAAAATCGACTTATGTTCAAACAGAATATATTTTATCTCAAAGATTTCAAATTATTCCCAAATCGATTTATGTTCGAAATCTATTCATATTAAAGTAGAATATATACTTCCACTTCAACTCATTTCAAATCCTTATGAGGACCATTTATATTTGAGTAGAATAAAATTTTCATTTCCATATCCAATTGGATTAGAAGTCGATTCGTATTCAATAGAATAAGATTTATCTCATCTCCATTTGAACAATAGTTTAGATCCAAACACTTTCCATTCAGAAGAAATTTACGATCATTTAATGTAATTTGAAAAATAGATGCTTATAAAATAAAAGTCTTTATATAAAATGTGTATATATATATATAGAATATAATAGCTCGAATGAAATAAGATAATTTAACACTATGTATATACGTGATTTAAAGGTTCTTGCAGAGTAGTTTAAGTAATAAAATATAAGGAAATTTAGTTATAACAAAATAGTTTTCTAGGTAAAAGTTTTAATAGTTGAAGTTTTTGAAAAGAATAGTTATTAGAAATCAAAGGTGTAAAATATATATAAAATAAAATCCCTTAACCAAAATCGTTCTTTTCTTCCGACTTCCAAAACTTGGACCTATACTCCAGTCTCAATGGAGTTAACATAGTTCAATATCTTGTTTCCAACACCATTAAACCCATCTTTCCATTTAAAGGATTTCAAAACCATATTCATATTTCGTTTGAACAACCTCGATTATCTTTATTCCTAAATGAAATTCAACAAGAATTTACTTAATTCGAGTTTTCCCAATTTTTGGGATAAATCCCAAATCCTGTTCGAATTCAAATTCAAAACTCCAAATTCCTTGGGAAAAATTTCCTTAACCATTCAATACTGTCCAAGATTCAGATCTTAAAGGAAGAGTAAAATTATCGAAATCGACACATTCCTTTAAATGAAGTTTTTCCATCAGACAGAATTTCGAATATTTAAAAATCATTTAACCAACCGATGTCTGTATTTAATTGTCTATCCAATGGCCAAGTGATTTAAATTTAATTTATCGATATTCCAGTGATGGATCTATCATTTCAATCCAAATCAGGGTCACAGGTATGTATCATTTCAACCTGTGTTCTTAATTTATTCAAATCGATAAATCCCGGGTTTATTAGATGCCCGTAACATCAAGGGTAAATGGGATTTATCGTCACAATCAACATGCATTACAATATACTGAAATAAAGAGCATTTAAAATGTCACTATAAATCCAGTAATAAATTTCAACCAACATCCATCACAACAATTTTATTCAACTGATTCAGCATTAAACTGTTTCAGGATCTAACAAGGGTTCGAATTCAACTTGAGATTTAAATTAAATTAAATAACAAATCATTTACTTAGATTGCATGTTCACACACTTGCATGTTAAATTTAAACCACACATCAACCATCCAACACAACCATGTAACCAAACTTACTTCATAATTTAATTCAATAAATATGGGAATAAATTCAATATTTCGTGAGCGAAGAATCACTCACCTTTGAGTCCGTAGTGGATCGGACGTCCGAAAGAAGCCCAAAATTTGACAGTCTCTAAACGCAGCCAGGCTAGTGCCAAAACGTCCACAATTCCGCCACGATCCCAACGCAACAAACCGCGCTCGAATCCGTGTTCATATGGAAAAGTTATCAGCGTTATCCTATTTGAATTTTAAATATATATAAAATAAAATTTAATAAATAAATTCCCACCCAAATGGCTCTTTACACGTCAGCTCTCCCTTCCAAGAATTCCTCTCATCTCTCCCAGGTGAACAATGTTGCGGAAAACCCAACATGCGTGTCGACTTTGACCATCGATTTCTCATTGCTCCGACCCCTAGATGACCTGAGACCACCGTCGACATGACCCCTACGCCATGGCGCTTCAGCCAGCATCCTCGAATACACCACCGGTCGCTTCCTCTGTCGTTGATGAGATGATTGACGGAATGGGTTTTTGAACCCAAATTGCAAATTCCCGATGATCTACTTAATGATAGACGCCGAGACCAAGCTTGTTACAATCCTGGCAACGATCCGAACAAAACCCAGGAGATGATTTCTTCAATTTAGCTTTGAATCAAAAATACCCAAATTGAACCCTAGGGTTTCGATTTCCAGAGCTTTGACCATTGATTTCCGGCGATTCAGAGTATTGCATGTCGAAACAAAACATACCAGCAGCTTCGTATCGTCGAGAGCTTCAGTTTGATATATAATACGCTAGGGTTTGGAGAGATTTTATTTTGAAGTTGAATTTTATTTGAAACTAGTGTTTTAAATTTTTGTTCAACCATGAGTGTAAAGTTTTGATGGAGAAAAAGAAGTCGTAGTGTTGAAAAAAATGGCTGATGGGTTAGGGGAAATTATATTTATATAAATGGAAGGTCCAAACATGAGAAATACCCAATTATCCATTTACAAAGGTCTCGTTCACATTTTCTCTCGTACGATCAAATGATAAGTCGGATTGTCATGCAAATTGAAATCCTATAATAATTCATTGTTGTGGATCCAATGGCGCCAGTTTCGTCCAATTCCGAGACAGTCGCCAAAACAATGAAATTTCACAGTTAAATTAAACATTAAAATATTCAATTATTCGTTTAACTGTTTTAATTCAAATTAAATACTTATAAAATTCCATTTAAATCAAATAAAGACTTAAATAAATTTTATAAACAAATTCCACCCATTTTAAATCTAAATTTGATTATTCGAATTTAAATTTGAATTACAGTCATTATTACCCAACTTAGAATTCTCCATTTACCAATTAAATTTGAATTTCCATTTTAACTGAATAACTCAAATCATTTAAATAAATAAAATATGAATTTTCAAATTTCACAAATTCTATGTGTAAACTAAATTAAAAATCTATTTATACTTCATTTGAATAATCATCACCATTATAACCAACAAAATTTGATTTTCTTCCATATTATACTATTTTATTTATTTAAAATTTGAAAATTAAATATACAGAAAATATGGGATGTTACAAATAGAGTAAATTGAATAAAGTTATCGAATATACCTTATCGAAGGAAAGAATTATCGAATAGAGATGATTCGGAAGAGAGTTACGTATAGACGTTTGTTAAAGAATTAAAAGGTGAACTTTGTCTATTTCAAGGTTAGAAATGTTGTTCAGTTAAGGTCCGAGAGGTAGTATTACCCCAACTTGGTTGACTTCATTTTTCACTAAGGAATGGTTAAGGTTCGATAGTGAATGTGGGTTAAAGAAATTTAGTTAATAAGCGTAATGGTTTGAGTTGGCATCGCGATGGTTTTTTTAAACATCTGTCTAAGTCTAATGAAGGAGTTTTGGAAATGTTTCCCAAATAAGAACCAGATATGTTTTCTGATATAGAAAACAAGAAGTGGAAATGTTTCCAATGGTAATAACATATATTTTCTAAATTTAGAAAATAAGAAATGTTGAATATAGGGAAACAGGAGATGAAAAATGAACTAAAGAGATAAAATGTTAAATGATGTTTGATCGATGTAAATTTCCATCGGGAAATAATATCGTTGTTTGCACACCTGTTTTTCTTTAATAGTTAAATCATAGACTATCAAAGTTTTAACCATTTTAACGTTGTTAATATGGAGAGACCGGTTGGATTATTATCCAAAGAACCACTCTGTATTGGCATTAGCGTTGTGAATCGTATATGCCAAAGATAATTGAAGACAGAGTAAAGTGCAAGGGCTATTGTATAAGTCTTAGATAACAGTGCCTAAGATGGATGTACTGAATAGTGCCTTCGGTTCATCCTGTTTTTGGATGACTTGTATGATGAATGTCTGAAAGAGTATTTTCAGAAAGGTCACGTACATTGATTTCTTCAACCGTACCAAGAGTGGAAGCGGAGAAGGAAACTTCTTTAGCTAACACGTAATGTACTGTTGCAGACATCAATTAGTGATTTTCGATGGATATTACAATGTAGCATTCGAAGTGAATCTGATGTGATGATGAAACGTAACCTCAAGCCTCATCAACCGGTAAATGACAGAAATCGGGCAGGCAGCATGGCTAAGTCGGTCGCTTCGAAGTAGGGTGTATAATCACCTGATCTAGAGTTTCATTTACTTCTAAAAATCTATTATTGATGTTGTCCCATTCAGGAAACGGTTGCTGATCCCAACCGGTAGTGATATACTTTCGATACACTCAAGCGAAATGAGTGGTCGGTCATGTGTGGATGGGTTGCAAGATGTTCTTGTTGGATCCAGTGTATTCCTTTCTAGGGGGTACACTAGCGAAAGTTGGTTCCATACCTTGTCATAGTTGGAAATCCATTACCCAATACGTGCTTGCGGTTTTCATTGTATACTATATATGTAGAAGTGAGATGAAAGCGTTTCTGCTAGATGATTATTATTTTGTGGTTGATAGACATTATTATAATATCAAAAGGTTTTTGATATAAAGATAATTTGGATTCTCATAAGGGAAAACCCGTTCTGTTATACGGCGTGGTCTTATGAGATATCATTTACCTGCTTGAACTGTTTTAAACTGTTTTACTCATACCGGTCCCATGACTGACCCGGAGTTTATTTTGTTTTGTTTTCCCTAAACTCTTGGGTGCCCAATTTTGTACGGGCAGTCAAGTTGTTTGGATTTACGGATACTTGAAGAGCTGGAGAAGGAGGCTTCAGGATCATATAGCTATAGTTTATTTCCGTTGTGTTGTTAGTGCTGTACTTGATAATGATATGTATATTCAAGTAAAATCTTTTATTTCAAAGATATGTTATCTATTATATGATATTCGTTCCGCTGTGAGGTTCGTGTTACTCTAATGTTGTGTTCTTCTTCTTATTCTATTCTAAGTTTTGTCTTATCTTTCCTCACCCCCTAATTTCTTTCATTAATCATCTGTTACTTTCGATCCTTGGATGTTCGATATGTGTTGTATATCGGATGACCAAGATCGCATTTTTCCGGGTCATTACAGAACTGGGATGAAAAATTCCACATTTGAAAGGATAAAAATATATTTTTATCAAAATGAACTAGATTTGAAATGGTTTTGAAATTAATTAGAATTTCCAATACGTGAATTGGAATGGATTTGGATCGAAATTATCTTCGTTATATTTCGATGTTGGATTTCGTGATTATACAGATTTGGTTGTGGAGATTTGAAAGATATATTTATTTCGTTATTTCCAATATGATATTTGTTGGTTTCAGAATTTGATATGTAATATAAGCCGATATATTTTCTATTCAGAGCCTTGTATTTAATATCAAATGGGATTTTGGGTTCGTCGTGAATGGTGTCTTGAATAACACTGCACTTTAACCAAGTTGAGGAAAAGAATAAATCTTTTAATTAAGATTTAGTGAAATTGTCCAGTTAATTAGTATTTAATTGGAATTGAATTTAAATTGGTTTTTGGGTTTATCGTGGGCGGTGTTTTGAATAACACCTGTTCTTTAACCCGATTAACAATGGGAAGTGATTTTTGGTTTATCGTGAACCGTGTTTTAGATAACATTAGTTCTTTAACCCAGTTAAAGACAGGATATTGATTTTTGGGAAGATTAAAACTAAGTGGAGTTTTAATGAATCTTTAATTAGATTGAAAAGATCAAGAATGGAGTATCACTATTTTTGCTCCAAAGTGATAATAAATCTTTAATTAGATTTGAACGTGAAATGGTAATTAATATTTATCGATAACACCGTGGTGTTAGATATAGAGTACTACCAGTTTTGCTCCATGGGATGAAAAGGTTGGGATTGGGAAATAAAATAAAGTGAAAATTAGGCTCACATCCTTAAAACTAAACCTTATTAAGCTCATGTCCTCCCGTTCTAAAATATATAAATCTCATCCCTATTTTTAAACAGCGGCTACTTTGTTTCCAACACTGCCCTTTCCCCAATTTAAGGTGCGATTAACGTGGTCCTAAATCCACTTTATATGGATCTAATATATCCAGAAACGTATTAGGATTTTAATTTTTCCAAAAGCTTATATTTTTCAGTCATGGCGGCGCCGTCATTTAGGTGATTTTTTCAGATGTTGATTCCGTCGATCTATAATTTCTACTGCTCGGAATTTTAATATCTGAATGTCCAATTTTGTCTGACAATAAAACTTAAATTGATCTATAGTTTTTCCACATATTTATTTCGATCGATCTTGTATTTCAGAGATGTATGTCAATCGAGCTTTTATTTATTAAACTGATGCGTCTTCGTCAAGGTAATTTTTACTTTTTAATTTTTTTTGAAAATTCTGTATTCTGATATCACATTTTTAATCGAATTATGCTTTTTCATTATTCTGAATTAATTTAATTGCTTAGGTATATTGATGGATAGTTTTATTTTTTGTTATTCATTGTACAACCGGTTATATAATAATTTGTCAACATTTTTTTCCATATATTCTGTATAAATGTATAAAAATATGCAGAAATTTTCAATATTAACAAATAAAAATGCAACTATCGGTATAATACGTGTGTATGGAAATATTCTGAAAAGTTTCATATAAGCGTGCTTATTTTTTTTATATTTGCATACAAATAGTCAGGTATTTTGAATTTCTGTTTGTTTGTGTGGCTAATGATTAATTGCGCACATCTATGAATATCTTTTTAATATTATCATGTTACAAGATTTTTGGATCTATTTTTTAATAAAATATTTGGAAATATTCTGAAATTTTGCATAAAAGTATGCAGATATGGGTGAATACGTGGCTGTTGATGATGCAATTGTAGCTCTCCAAAAGGTAGACGAATGCCTGATCGTCCATCCTCGTGTAAAAGATTGAAATCTGCAGTTGAATTTACGAAGATTATTAGATGTGGTTTGTGCAAGAAGTTGGTTCATAATAAAAGAACGTGTTCTTTAGTACACAAGCTGATGTTTTTTTGTAAAAAATTTTAATAAACAAGGTTACACTGTATACTGCTGAGAAATGTAACTTGCTGCTTAATATTTTTTCCAGTATTTTAATGTTAATTTTGTGTTTTTAGACGTTACTTTTGTCGTAACTTTTGTCATAACTTTTGTTCAATCAATTATTCAATATATTTCCAGAGATGTATGCAAATATTTTGAATAGTTGCATGAATGTATGCAATCATAAATAATATTAATGTACTTTGCTAGTATTTCTAATAGATTAATAAATGTATCAAAAAATCCATCATCACTACATTCAGGGAATAAATTAATTTTTTAAATTAATATTGTATGTACGTATTCTACAATGTTGCATAGAAGTATGCACCTTTTCTTATTAATTGCATGAAAGTACTCAAAAATTAGCATTTATTTATAAATTGTTATAACTTTGACTAATTTATTGTTTTTAATCTTTAATTTTTAAATTTAATTAGCTAATTTTACCTTTTTTATGTGCGGAATTTATTCCTAAAATATTATAAAATATATTTCGTATAGTCAGTATTCGACAAAAATAAAACATCCACAACATTTGGAGTAATTGTATGAACATTAGCAGTTATAATAGGAACTATATTGAAAAATTGCATATAAGTTTGCAAAATATTCAGAAAAACTACACACAAGACAGCATCAATTCATAATTTTATGCAAAACTAATACAACTTTAATTCAGTGCACAAAATATCAACGTAAATCAGTATACACACTACATAACCATGTCCATATAGTTACAAAAAAAACAGCGCTTAACATTTTTACATCAAATTTAAACATCCTTTTTCACCATTTCAATCACTAGGTTTGTTCTCATCTGATAACCAAAATTTCTATGTCAGTAGATACTCCATAGTCCAACTGTAGAGTCTGCAGTTGAGTATTTTGTGAGAAAGCTTAGCGCGTTGTCGATTAATTGCATCAGCACGATATATTTCTTCATCCTTTTTGGCTTCTTTGTCCTCACAACTCTATTTCATTAATAGCATCAGCACCATACATTTGCATCCTTTTTACGCAAATGTTCAAATATTACAGACATATGCACACATCTATACAAACATACATAATAACATCAATATAATTGTGCAAAAATAAAATAAAATATGCATACTAACGTGCAGGTTTTCTAAATAAAGCACACTAGTACTCATCTACTATATAATTTTTTCCACAAGTTCTTAAGCATTATTAACACATGCACACATGTTTGCAAATATTTATAACAATACTATTCGATCATGCAAGATCTCTTAATTTAGTTTTGTAAATATTTTTAAATTTGCAAGCAACTACTGCGGATATATACATACAATTATGCAGGAATTCTAAATTAATTTACTCAAATATTCAGTAACTCATAACAAATATAGTCCTATATGCAAATTTCCATTAAAAAAATTACAATCAAGCAACAATACCGTATAATTGCATATCGATGTGCTAGAATTAGGTGATAAATACATAATAACAACATACACTCATTACAAAGTTTCTTTTAATCTTCGTACAACATATTATAACAATATAGTATCAAAAGTGCAATTTGAAAAAAAAAATTAGATTATAACTTCATTCTCGCGATTTACTGTAATTTGGTGCCGAAGACAGCAGCTTTTTTGAAATTAAGGAGATCGATCCTGATTAAAATTATGAAAATCGGCTTTTGATTTCAAAGAGCTACTAACCGATTGAGGTTTTTTGAAGAATCATCGAATTAGGGTTTTGATAGAATTTGAAGGAGCTATTTGACGGATTAAATGATCAAGAATCGGTGCTCAAAGTTGAATTATCGAATTAGGGTTTTTAGCGAATTTGAAGGAGCGATTTAGGGATTAAATGATCAAGAATCAGTGGTTGAATGTTTTAGAAGTACAAAAGGGTATAAGCGGAATTTTTTCTTCCGCAAATCAAATATAGGGACGTATAGTGTATTATTTTTATCAACGGTTTTTTTTATATTTTGAAACTTTATAGGGACCTGTAAAAAACGCACCCTAAAATAAATAATTACTTTGGTGTGATTCGCTAATCCCGACTAGTTTGGAAAACCTTAACATGGTTTGAAATGATATCCAAAGGAACATTGAAGAGTAAATTTAGAAGAATTTATCTTTGATAAAACTAATGGGAACCTTTCTCTAAGAATGTGAATATTTGAATAAAAGAATATTCTGAGTGGGAATGAGGTGTATGTTGGGTTTGTGTAACATTTGTTTATTTTATACGCGGGTTATTTGGGAAGGCCGGGTTTATACACATTCTGAATAACTGATTCGATGATAAGTCAAAGATGAAGATGGTGGTTAAAGACCAGAAGTCTTCACATCATTTGGATGATTATTGATGATCTTGATTGGGCTGTACACCCAAGAGGAGGGAATCAGTTGGTGATCGTTCAGACGTACTTGGAGATCGATGGATATGCGAGGAAACTGCCTCCAGTTTCGTTCAGACCCAGAATGAACTTGTAAATGGACTTTGTGTCTGACATTGGATTTTATTCTGTGTTGATTGTTCTCTATTAAATGTACATCTGTTTGGCGACGGAGAATTTATTCTCTTGCTTAATGCCCTTCTCTGATATGTACGAGCTCAGAGGTTGTATATCGATAAACATCAGTCGCATGGAGTGAATTGCCTGTGTGGCATGCCTAAGTGGCAGGTGATCAAGGCTTCTGTTGAAAAGCAAAGTCTTGTGGTTATGATCAAAGCACGGCATGTGTGGCATAACTTTGTATATAGAGTTAATTCATGAGCCTCACACCTCGGTATGAGTAAAAAACGGGATAAGGACCCAAGGAGTGCATGACGTTTCTGTAACACCCCACATCCGTTAAGGTCACTCACAAAGGGAATGCCTTAATTTCAATGGAGCATTATGGGTACTGGAACAGAAATATTACAAGACAGACATACATAAAACAGCGGAAAGTAAAGTAGAAGTACTTCAAATCATTTATTAAATATAATTGTTTACAATAAAATCCCATCAACTTCCAACACCCAAATACATAGCTAAAATATTTGTCTTGCTCAAAAACAAAGAAGCATGAAAATAAATTGTAGTATTCCCCAATAAAGCAAAGCAAGCCATAGCCAAGAGAGATCGAAGCAGCGCATGAAAGAGCCTTGGAGCTTGGTAAGACCCCAACTAAGTTGTATTTCCACCCTACGAACCTAGGGGGGAACGGAAGAAAAAGAGGCGAAACAAACCGGGTCAATCATAAAGACTGAGTAAGTCCTAGTGGCTTTCAGCATAAAAACAGGTGAAGATAATATGGCATGAATAAACTGAAAGTAAACATAAGCATGATGACAAGGTAAGCTACAGGCACGATGAATCAAGTATAACATTGCAAGGTTCCCATTCAAGATGAACTAAGTATAGTTTCGCAAGATTTCTATCAAGCATCGCAAGCTTTCTCTGCTTCACCATTAAAATGATATCTATTTGCTCTGCACCACCTAACTAGTGTCCCAACTAGTAATCTATATAAAATGATAAAATCATAACGTGATCCCAATCCCCGAAATTAAGGTTGCTTTCATGTGTACATTTATTATTTATTACCTAGATCTAATCTGGGGTTTTCTATCGAGCGCTTCCTAGGTTCAACCAGGATTTATGCCACCTAGGTCCAACCTAGGGATTATGCTACCTATTGAACACTTCTCGGATTTAGGGTTTATGCCACCTAGGTCCAACCTAGGGATTATTCTACCTACGTGTGTCATACGACCCCCAATGATTGTAGATACCTATGTTGGTCCCACCATAGGGTGTATCAAGACCCATGGTGGCAGCCCGACGCAATTCTAGAAGGCATAGGTTATACTACTGTGCCCCCAGTGCCCTGTTTGTCTTCTCCGAAGTATGTGCACGCCCGCACTCCGTTAGAACCTACACTGTTGCACCCACCGCCGTCGCTTTGACCGCTTACAATCAGCCCAGTAATCGTGCCCCACCCTGCCTAGTTTCAGGGTACCGTTGATACCTGATTTGGGTTACTGCTGAAATGGGTCCCCGTTACTAGGGTTTCCTACTGGTTAAGTGTGTGGGCCTATATATATACAGATATTACCCACCTTCCCGTGATGTACTTAACCGACCGATTCAAGCGTGCTTATTAATGGTTACGTTTGTAGGCCTATATTTACTAATATTACCTACCAACCCGATATGTACTTAACCCTCTCTGTCCATTACGTTAAGTTGGTTAAGTGTTTTCTCTTGTTTTACTTTACCCTACCACACATCATGTTATATCGGTTAAGTGTTGTTCCTTGTGTTACTTAACCCTACCGCAAGCCTTGTTATACTGGCTAAGTGTTCTCCCTTATGTTAACTTAACCCCACCGCATGTCATGTCATATTGGTTAAGTGTACATTAACTTAGCCCACCTACTTATCATGTTGTGACGGTTAAGTGTTACCCTCTGTTGTTACTTAACCTTACCACGCATCACGTTATATTAGTTAAGTGCATGTTAACTTAACCCCCTCCACCAGTCATATTATAATCGTTAAGTGTAACCCTCGTGTGTTTACTTAACCCTACCACGCATCAGGTTATATCGATTGGGTGTTATCAACCTATTCATGTTAGCCCAACCCATCCGCTAGTCATGTTATAACGGTCAAGTGTCATTAGCTTAGCTATGTTACTTAACCCACCCATTGGTCTGATTAATAGTTATGTTGGTTAAGCCCACATTTATAAGTTTTACATGTTCTTAACTCATACCGGTTAGGTCCATATTCACATGTCAAATTTTCATGTCATCCCACCTAACCCTCTAACCATACCCACGTCTTATTATGGTTAGTAATCCTTAATTCATTCATTATGACGAACGAATCATGACCTCTCACATTAGACCGTGCATTTTGTGGCTACTGGATTTGCCGGGCGGTTCCAGGCAGATTTACACCACAAACTGGGTCTAACCTCGTGTCATAAATCGTTACGCCTACAATTCAACCTTCGACCTCTCACATTAGACTGGCACTTTGTGGCTACTGGATTTGCCGGGCGGTTCCGGGCAGATTTACACCACAAACCGAGTCTAAGCTCGTGTCAAAGGTTCATTAATGGTCGTATTCCATCCAAACCCCAATACAGTTCATGTGTTTAACATATAGAAATGTTCATGATTCACGTTTTTTCCCCAAAACGTATTCCCAAATTATTATCATAATTCACTATAAGTTTATGCCAAGTTATAGCCTTTTATTTACAATACATGCCAATTACCCAAAACCCAACTTAGGCGCATTCATATTAAACCTCTACTAAGTCATAAATAATCATATATGTTTCAACTCCAAATTTTACATAATTAACATATGCCCAAGTTCTAGATTACATGTAAATTTTACATATGCCCAATTCGTACCAAATTTACATATGTTCAATTTATGCCGTTTTACATGTATGCCAATTTTATGCCATCTTACCATATCAAGTTCTAGCCAAAATTACATGTATCAAGTTTTATACCCAATAAACCCAAATCATGATTCATGATGCAGTTATCGCAAACTATAATCTTTTTACTACAATACATGTCAGTTTCCTAAGTTCATAATACATGTTTATGCCCATTATCAAGTTTACAACCGCTTTCATGTTCAAATTCCCAGTTCTACATATACCTAAGTAACATAAACCCAATCTTTTGATTTAATTTACATAGTCCCAAACTAGTGTTTTAATTAAATGCTAATTCATGTATGCCCAAACTTGCAATTTCAATTATATTGACAATACCCAAATTTCAAATTTCATGTTATGCCATCAATTCCACCACACACATATATCCAAATAGGTAATATCCCAATATTTCCCCATATACAAATCGCACGTATATCGTAGTTTAGGCCTATGTCCGAAATTGACCACGGTTCATCAAAAGAAAATAAATAGGGGAAGGTAGAATTTGTATAACAATAAGTACAGAGAGAAAACTGGCATAAGAACATCGTTTCAGGCATAAAAGATAGATCTTGATAATAATATCAACATGAATCAAGAAAAACTGATTTACAACAAGCTGAATAGATCATAGGCTTGAAATGAAAAATGAGAATAGAAAATTCCCAAAACTCAAGATCCAAGAAGCAACAGAAATAGATCTGAATCAATAAACATACTTAAATCTAATTCCACTTTACTCCATGGCCATATTATAATTTAAATGTTTAAATCTAAAAACAACTAGAACTTACAGAGCATGACTAGTGAATTAGGAACTGAAATTGTCATAAAACGTTGTAGTAGTGTTGATTTATTGTTTGAACCATTGTTGAAGCTTTGTTCTTCGAATTGATTTGAGTCTGAATGTTTGTACTTCAATTTGGGGGGGGGGGGGCATGGTTCAAGAGGGAGTTCAACAGCATAATGGTGTAAGAATGGTTTGATATGAATTAGGTTAGGTCTAAGGGTGTTTTTATAGGTGTAGCAACTAGTTTAGGCCCTTAGATTAACCCTAAAATCAATCAGGACCGTCAAAACACGTCTCAGGCTTAAAAAATAAATTCTGGGTCAAAACAGGCCGACCAGGTCGACCTGTAGGGGCGGAGGTCGACACTATGGTCGACCTGGGGGGTAGGTCGACCCTATGGTCCACCTGGGGGGGGGGGGTAGGTCGACCCTATGGTCGACCACCTGGTCCAGTCCTGCCTGAAAACTGCTGAAACTTGTACAGGCCATAACTTCTTCATCCGGACTCCGATTTTCGAAAACACGGACTCTATTTCATGTAAAATTTCGAGATGAACGCAATGGAGTAACCCATTTCCCCTGATTCTGATTTTAAAATTTAATTCTTCCTTGATTTCTTGTTTTAATATGTTATAAAAATACGGGTTGTTACATTCTCCCCTCCTTAAAGGATTTCGTCCCCGAAATCTTCAAGTTAAGAAGAATGTGTCCTACCATTCAATCATCCATCTACTCAATCATCAATCACAGGCATCCATTGTCCTTAAGAGATTTCTAATGCTGTATGAACATATGCAGAAAGTGTGTGTATATGTTCCTTATCTAATGCAAATGATAAGGCCTGATTGATCTTCTTAATGCAAAATATGTTTTAGTGTCATGAGTCCAACATGTATGCTAATAGCCCTAGTCACATAAACAATATATGGGTGCACAAACATCCATCCATATGCATCATCCATATGATATCACATCCAATTTCATCCATAAACAAGTATAAACACTCATGCATATGCAATATGGAAATGTGTCTGAGCCGATCTAGTGCCTAATGTGTGTTCATGCATCCACGAGCAACAACTAGCAACCACTTGCAACCACTTGCAATCATCAACCATAACATGTCTCAAACACATGTTTACATCCATTAGTTCCTACCTAAAGGTATAACCGAATGATAGAAGCAAGTAAAGAAAAACTTTGTACCCTAAACACCAGCCCAAAACCAATATATATGATTCTAGGAAACCAAGCATGATAAAATCCTTTTAGGTCGCAAGAAATCCCTTCCTAAAACCAACTTGTATCCTATAAAACCCAAAGAGTTTAGTCAACCCAACGGACACCCTCAAGCCCCAAAATGTATTACTAATAGACGAGTCATGCTCCCCATGGGGTTTCTAACAGAAATGGGATTGAGAATAGGACCGAGAGGATATACTTGAAAGATAGCATGCAAATAAGCTCTACAGGAAAAGAGGGATCAAGGATATACTCTTAAAAAGAGATATGATGCGCGTATCTAGTCTTCAATCTTCTAAGTCGCATTTCCTTGAGCTTAACTCCATTGTGCTTTATACGTCTTTAACTTCATAATTTCTTAATTCTTGTTTCCAAAATATGAGTTGGAACTCATTTCACTGTTGTCTCTCGTCCCATTTTCCCTTATCCTCCTTCTAGTATACTTGGCTCAAACATAACAGCGTACTCATGGTTTCATGTAAGCTCTCCAAAATTCACTAGTGAATCCTGGATCTCGTTTATAGGGTATTCCACGCAGAAGGATTATCTCTTGCAAATAAACAGATGTCAACCATGTTGCCAAATGTACTTACTAAGGTGATTTCCTATAACTCATGCATAAGCGAAATGAACCATCCACCTTAGTGGCGAACACTACTCGGGATCAATAGATGTATCAAGAGATTCTAGGTAACTAAGCATGGCAAAACCCTTAAGGGTTACACTAGACTTCGAGGGCGTTACCGGGGCAAGTCAAGAATCTAACTACCCTCTTTTCATACTCGAGAATGGTATCATTTCTGGATAACCACTCCATCCCTAGAAACAACCCATTGCCCAAAAACATAAGCATTACTTCTAATCTCAACACTTAGCATAGAATTCTCAAATCCAAACAAGTCATGAATAAATGAGCCGATTCCCCAACAGGATTTGAGACAAAAAATGGGATCCTCTACTACGCTAGTACTAAGGTGCAGAGACTCAACCATCAAAGCAGAATTAAAAGGATGCGATGTACCAAAAACAAAGTGCCCACGGTATGATAGAAAAGAAAAGCTAAACTTTTAACAGAATCGTTACCACCTCTCTTAGGTATGCTAGTAGTGAGAGCGTACAATTGCCCTCTTGACGATCTTGTACTTTGCCCTTGTCCTTGTCCTATAATACTTAATTACATGTCCCTTTTTACCATACTAAAGATGTTCTCTCTTGTCATGGGTTTTTATTATTCTTTCACTTGGCCTCTTTCCTTTCACCTTTTTCGTCTTCGTGGATTAAGCCATATCAACAAGTTTATCATCCTTAGACTTGTGTTCTTTATCCTCGTTCCTACTATCCTTGTATAGCTTGTTTGAAAAGTTTCTTGAAAGCTACTTCCATCGCACGGCAACCCTACAAAGCTTGAGATAAGATTAGTCGCAAGTAAAACTACTGCGGCTGCAGATGGAGGTTGGACACTACTTTTCCCTCCGACATGTGTCGCATGCCTACAAACTATGGTGAAAAGAAAGAGAGAAGTGACTCAAGGAGAGAATCAACAGATAGTGCATATAGCTTTGGGGATCATGCCTTTCGTAAAACAAAACTTTTCTTAGAAAAATGCTTCTTTGTAAACATTTTGAAAATAGTTTCAGAAGGGTTTTAAAAGCTTTTGCCCAGTCTAGTAACCTTCTGCTCTGATACCAAATATAACACCCCACATCCGTTAAGGTCACTCAAAAAGGGAATGCCTTAATTTCAATGGAGCATTATGGGTACTGGAACAGAAATATTACAAGACAGACATATATAAAACAACGGAAAGTAAAGTAGAAGTACTTCAAATCATTTATTAAATAGAATTGTTTACAATAAAATCCCATCAACTTCCAATACCCAAATACATAGCTAAAATATCTGTCTTGCTCAAAAACAAAGAAGAATGAAAATAAATTGTAGTATTCCCCAATAAAGCAAAGCAAGCCATATCCAAGAGAGATCCAAGCAGCACATGAAAGAGCCTTGGAGCTTGGTAAGATCCGAACTAAGCTGTATTTCCACTCTGCTGTAACGACCCAGAAAATCTGAACCAATTTAAAATTTTTAAATTGGCTAAAATAGTGGATTTTAAATATTTAAAATAAATATTTTAAATAATGGCGATGAAAACTGAGTTCGAATCGACATTTGAAAACGAATATAATTAATTATAATTATATATAGAATTGAAAATAGCGCGGTAGTTCGATAATTCGATTTCAAACTTCAATTGAAAATACCGGGTGCAAAACAATCCGGAGTTTAGTGAAACCAAAAATATTTAAATCTGTAAGTGAATATCTTTCTAACGAATCCGACCAATCGAAATTTGATAGCGGGAATCAAAAGATATGTCCAGTTGAAAATTCTGAATAGTCGCTATGGAATTCAGGCCCTTAAAAATGGACATTTTGCAAACGACCTCGGATTTGGATGAAACCACTTTTGTTAGATCCGCAGTGTCAAGTTATTGTTAGATTCCAAATTTCATAATTTTTCGAATCAATATGTGAGCGTGGCAAGGGAAAACGCGTTTGACCGATTTCAGTTGATTTTAATCGACTGGAAATTGACCATTTTTCAAACGGTCTCAGAATTCGACGAAACTAGTTTTGTTAGGACCGTATCGTCAATACGAAGCTAGAAAATATTTTTCTGGAATTTTTCTAGTCAGTATGTGGCCCCGGTAATTTGAAATGTACGTTTAAAATTCAATATAGTGATATAAATGTAAATTCAACGGAAACTGATTGTAACGATCAAATCAGCTTGCGATACATATCCCATTGTGTTCGGAATGGGGGTAAAACGCTATGGACGACAGGCGGTGGGCCTCGTTTCGAGGTCGTTTGTAAAAGTCAACCTTTCTGCAAAATATAAATAATTAAATTAAAAAAAAATATAATCTCCCCCCTTTATCTTCGTTCTGCCCCCCCCCCCCCCGGTTCAATTCGATTCAGTTAAACAGAAATAAAAAAAAAAGGAAAAACCCTAAAACTATCGCGCCGCAGCCCCGGGAAGCGCCACCCTCCGCTTCGCCTGTTCCCCCTCCCTCGATCGAAGACCCAAAACCCTCGAAGCCGCCGACGAAGACCCCGCTCCTCCCTCCATCGCGAGCGAAACCGGAGCCGCCACCTCGAAGCAAAAGCTGCCACCACCGTTCGAAACCCCGAGCGCCACCTCCAGCTCCGCCGCCAGAAACCCCCCCCCCCCTCTGTAAGTTTTCTTTTGTTTTGTTATTTTATTTTAATGATTTCAAAACTGTTTTTTTATGATTTCAAAACTGTTTTTTTTATGATTTCAAAACTGTTATTTTAATGATTTCAAAACTGTTTTTTTTATGATTTCAAAACTGTTTTTTTATGATTTCAAAACTGTTTTTTTTATGATTTCAAAACTGGTTTTTTTATGATTTCAAAACTGTTTTTTTTATGATTTCAAAACTGTTTTTTTATGATTTCAAAACTGTTTTTTTTATATAAAGGATTAAAACTGATTTTAATTTTAAGTTAAAAGAAAAAGGTTTAAACTTTAAAAAGATCAGATTTGTAGTCAAGTAAAAATCATATTTTTATATATTGAAAGTCAAGAAAAAATCATATTTTTATATATTGAAAGTCGAGGTAAAAATCATATTTTTATATATTGAAAGTCGAGGTAAAAATCATATTTTTATATATTGAAAGTCGAAGTAAAAATCATATTTTTATATATTGAATAGCATCGTAAAAATTCAATTTTTACATATGTAGAGAATACGGGTGAAAGCGACAAAAAGGCGAAGATTTCTCTAAAGGAAGTGTCATGCAGTTGGATAGCTATTGGTGAGAATTCTGATTTAAAAATTATATATATGTGTTGGAAATGAAAGTGAATTGCTATATATAAATATATATATATATATATATATATATATACGCCCCTCGTCCACAAACCATGGACGATATTTATTGGTTGAAATTGTTGTGAAAATTGATTGATAGCGAATGGTTGTTTGGGATTGTTTGTGATTGATATTGGTTGATTGAGGTTGAAACATACCCGTTTGTGGTTGAAAAATATTTGGTTGAAACCACATAGGATTAGTTTGTGGAAATGAAATAAATATATACATGCCGCCTGCTTGCGAACTAGATGCATGATCACCATTGTCAAAAACCGCGAGGTTTTAAGGTAGAGCGAGGAGCCGTACTAGGGACGGTGCCGGTTTAACTACCCTGCCGTTATGCTGCCGAAATTTTGAATAATATTTGTGTGTTTGAATTATTTTCATATGCTTAAACTATATTTATTCATTGTATAGAAAACATTCATGTGTTGAATTGATATTCATTCGTTGTTTAGAAATTCATGTGTTGAATGGTATTCATATTTTGAAATAAATTGTTCGATAATAAAAATCACATTTTTATCTATATATAAAAACCATAGAAAACATTCATGTGTTGAATTGATATTCATTCGTTGTTTAGAAATTCATGTGTTGAATGGTATTCATATTTTGAAATAAATTGTTCGATAATAAAAATCACATTTTTATCTATATATAAAAACCATAGAAAACATTCATGTGTTGAATTGATATTCATTCGTTGTTTAGAAATTCATGTGTTGAATGGTATTCATATTTTGAAATAAATTGTTCGATAATAAAAATCACATTTTTATCTATATATAAAAACCATAGAAAACATTCATGTGTTGAATTGATATTCATTCGTTGTTTAGAAATTCATGTGTTGAATGGTATTCATATTTTGAAATAAATTGTTCGATAATAAAAATCACATTTTTATCTATATATAAAAACCATAGAAAACATTCATGTGTTGAATTGATATTCATTCGTTGTTTAGAAATTCATGTGTTGAATGGTATTCATATTTTGAAATAAATTGTTCGATAATAAAAATCACATTTTTATCTATATATAAAAACCATAGAAAACATTCATGTGTTGAATTGATATTCATTCGTTGTTTAGAAGTTCATCTGTTGAATGGTATTCATATTTTGAAATAAATTGTTCGATAATAAAAATCACATTTTTATCTATATATAGAAACCATAGAAAACATTCATGTGTTGAATTGATATTCATTCGTTGTTTAGAAATTCATGTGTTGAATGGTATTCATATTCTGAAATAAATTGTTCGATAATAAAAATCACATTTTTATCTATATATAGAAACTATAGAAAACATTCATGTGTTGAATTGATATTCATTCGTTGTTTAGAAATTCATGTGTTGAATGGTATTCATATTTTGAAATAAATTGTTTGATAATAAAAATCGCCTTTTATCGACTATATGAACTGTGTAAAATAATTTCGTTTTAAAAAGAAATTATTTTATGATAAAAATCCTATTTTGTCACCTATATGAACTATATAGAAAAATAGTGTTTTGAAATGAATTGTTTTACAATAAAAATCACATTTTTATTGTATGCATAAATCGTTGAAATGTGAAGTGTTAAAAATAGCCACTTGTTCAAAATAAACATATATGAGTTGAAATATTCATTAATTAGCTAATGAAATGATTTGCACCAATTTATGTAACATTAGAATGAATGGAGTTTTTAAACCAAATAGAAATCAAATATGAAGTCGAATAGAAATTGATAAATGATAAGAACTGTATATATATGTACATGCAATATTCATTGAACAGGTTATAGCAAAAGGGCTAGAGAAGAGGAATAAAATTTTGTGCTCGACAAATAGGTACACATTTACTGATTTGTTTGGGTGATGATTTTGAGCCTGTTGGCTAGCCGCTTGGCTTTTTCTTTTTCTTTTTGAGATTAGAAGGACCGGGAAAGCTATTTGCGATTTCCCGATGCTCCCGGTGCAGGGGAGGTTATGGCGAAATTTTTCCAAAATTTAAGGCGTTAGAAAACTATTTGAAGTTAAAACGATATGGAAATCATTGAATGAACTATATTTATATAAATATATAAATATAAATAAAATTAAAACGAAACGAGGCCGTGTAGTTCGTATTTTGAAACCGTGATTTCAAACGACTAGTGCGGGAAATCCGACCATTGGATTTTCCCGAAACCTCAACCGTCGGGTTCGCCTTGGAATAATCTTTCCAACGGCACCAACCTTGTAAAAATCCAACGGTTGGATTGTCTAGAATGTTTAATTCAAATCTGAAGAAAAACAGCGCCAGAAACGATTATATTTATATATATATATATAAATATAATTATATATTTAATTGAATAACGACGCTGCAGTTCGTATTTTGAAATCGAAAATTCAAACGATTGTACCGGGAGATCCGACCGTCGGATTTTCCCGAAACTGGAATCGTTGGATTCGTTTTGAAAAGACCTTTCTAGTGATGTAAATTTTGTGAAGATCCAACGGTTAGATTTTCAGATATGGGTAAATCAAATCTGAAGAAAAACAGCGCCACGGCCGCCTTATGGCCCGAAGCGTCGTTCTGGATAAAATAGCTATTTTAAAATAAATAAAAATAGCGATAAATAGTTATGAAATATCATAAGCGATATGGAATAGAAATAAACTGAATTTGCTTGATTTATGTGATATTTGATGGTTGAATGTGTTTGGTGTGAAAATTACATTAAAGAACAAACGTGATGTTGTCAAATAATTTAACCATTGAAATAAATCGATTTGAAATTCTAAATATACGTGAATTATTTGAAAAGGCCGAGTTAATTCTCATTTCGAATAATTGACCGACGATTGAAAGTCGAAGATGAAGACGATGGTTGAAGACCGGAGATCTCCACCTCGTTTGGATGGTAACCGAGGTCCTGATTGGGAGGCATCCCGAAATATGGATAATGAGTGGTGATCGTCCAGACGTACGTGTTGGTCGATGGGTTTGCGAGGTATTTAGTGCCTCCGGTTTCGTTCAGACCCAGAACGTACTTGTAAATGGACTGTGTGTCTGACATTGGAGTTTATTCTGTGTTGATTGATTTCTGTTAAATATACATCTGTTTAGCGGCGGAGAATTTATTCTTTTGCTTAACGCCCTTCTCTGAGACGCACGAGCTCAGAGGTTGTATATCGATGGACGTCAGTCGCATGGCATGAATTGCCTGTGTGGCATGCTAAGATGCAGTGATCAGGGCTTCTGTTGAAAAGCAAAGTCTTGTGGTGATGATCAAAGCACCGCCTGTGTGGCGTAGCTTTGTGTATAACGTGAATTCGCGAGCCTCACACCCCGGTATGAACCTTAAACGGGAGAGGACATCAGGGAGGGCATGCGTTTCTTCCTAGCTAGGGTGGTGTCAGTGACCTACCAGCCCTGACATTTATATACTTTTCACCTATGTGGTTGTTGCTATTGCGAGGCGCCTCGGTTTGATCGGACGATCCGGGTCCGATGGAGTCATTCGTTGGCTCGTTTACGCCCCAAAGGGCGGGGAAACGCATGGTTCAGGCATTTTAATCCACATCGGTGGACCGGCTCTGACGATCCAAGGGTCCACCTGAGTCTGGGTCCTGAGGCTCGGGCTAGGCAGTCTCGAATTCGGTAAGGACAATCTTTTGCCTTGGTTCATGATGGAAATCCAATTTCCAACTACGACATCGTGCGGTTTCGATTGTACATATACATTTGGCGACATAGTGGCATGGGACGCTCATGTCGTCTATGATTGATAGTTATGATTTGAAATTGTTTTCAAAACATATAAACACTAGTAATAATATCAAATGCCTTTGTTTTATTCGTATCAAGCATATCTTGGCCGTTATAAGGTAAAAACTCTATCCTCCGGTTTGCGTTGCATTGTGTGATGGGAACTGAGTCTTATAACGGCTTCATTTTTATAAAAAGCATAGCGATGTTTAAAAGAAAGAGTTGTTTTAAAGCACTGGCAATCCAATGGAGTAAACCCGTTCCACGAAAGTGGCGTGGTCATGTGATTAGCCAATTATATATGTGTTGAGTGGATTTCTCATACCAGTCCCATGACTGACTCGTAGTTTGTTTCACTCTCAAACTCGGGTGCCCCTTTTTCTACACGGGCAGCCTTGTATTCAGGTTTAGCTGGTTCTTTCTGGATAGCTGGAGCTGAAGATGGATTCTATCATTTATTTCTTTTTATGTTGTTCAGCTCCTATTGTACATATTTTGTTTATTTCCGCTGTAGACATTTATGTATAGCTGAACTGTATTTGTACTAAGTAAGATCCTGTATACTGTGTAACTCTGATGATTACTTTTATCCAGTATATTTTATTGTTCATTATCTGGTGTATTTATTTAATTCGGTTCTGCTATTATCTGTTTCTGTGTTATATTCCAAAGATAACCTTGTTTCCATGAGAACGGGAAATCGGGTCGTCTCATCGTGGTATCCGAGCTTTGGTTAAGCTTAGTTCTGGAATATAACATTCGAACAAACTCGTCAGAAATAGAACCAGTAGTGTTCTAGGACGGGCAACTTCATACAGATAGGATCAGAAATATCCTAGTATGAGTAGCAGAAAGAAATAACACCTCGATAGACACATTTACATACAAGTATTTGTCTCTATATTTTGAAATACCTTTTCTGTGACCTGACACTTGATCTGCCATTTGCAGAAGAACTAGAAAATGAGTGCCAGGAACAGAAGAAATAATCGTATGGCTCGACCAGCCAATGAGCCAGTTGTGCTCCCACAGCCAGAATCCAATATAGAAGTTTTATTCAAGAGATTTCGAAATCTTGGTGGATCGCCATTCTTAGGCAAGGAGCCCATTATGGAAACACAAGCTTGGATTCGTTCTGTAGAGAAGATCTTTGAGGGTTTAAAACTGAGAGACGATCAGAAAAGATTACTGGCGTCTTGGGCACTCAAAGAAGAAGCTTTGTTTTGGTGGGATTCAGTTATTAAAGATAATCCAGAAGGTGATATCACCTGGGACAGATTCAAAGTAATTTTCTTAGAAAGATTTACTCCCCCCGAAGCAACAGAAAGATTATGTGATGAATTTTCCTATCTAATTCAAGGCGATATGACCATCCCAGAATATCACAAGAAATTCAATGAACTTGCTCACTTCGCTCCTCATCTGATTCAAGACCCAAAGAGGAAAAATCTGAGATTTATTCATGGGCTTCAAAGGAAATACCAGAATAAAGTATTGGGGCATGTGAAGCTTCCTTTCTCAGAAATGATTTACATGGCTTATCAGTACGAAGATCTAGACAAGAAAGGTATGCTACAGTACGAAGAGGAAGTCAGCTCTAGTAATAAAATTGAGTCTGAAACTGATCGTCCTGGGGCCAGTACAATGTCTGAAGTCGGTAAGGAGCCCGAAGTGAATCGGAAAAGGGCTAGATCTGAAAAGGAACCTGCCACGACTGCCATATGCAAGAACTGCAATCAGAAGGGGCATTTGTCCAGAAAATGTAAATCTGTAAACAAACGAGGGAAGAGTGGATTAGAACCCCGTAAGAAGGTCCCTGAAGGCAGAGGATGCCATAAGTGCCATCAGGCTGGGCATATCGCGAAAAACTGCCCGCTATCTCAAAAATCTGAAGCATTACAAGTGAATGAAGTGGTAGAAGTACCTGCCTCCCTGTCTGCTCAGGAAAGGTCTGATGTTTTAGAAGGCACGCTCAATGTCAAAAACATTCCAGTTAAAGTACTGTTTGACACAGGCGCGTCACGAAGCTTTATTGCAAAGAGTGCAGTCAAGAAGTTGGATTTGAATCTGAAGAAGCTCAAAGAGCCAATGACTGTCCGAAATCCAGTTGGAGGATCCATCAATCTCAGTTGGGTTTGTGCAGTACCCATCTCTTTTTCTTGCTATAAATTCCCTATTATCTCTGTCGTCATGAATTTTGATGAATTCGATCTTATTTTGGGATTGGATTGGTTAACCAAATATGAAGCAGAGGTTAGATGCGCCGAGAGAGTTGTTAGAGCTAAGATTAAATCAGGGAGTTATATAACCATACCATGTGAAGGCCCGACTTCAAATAGAAAAGACTTCTGGGCAGCTTTGAATGTTTCTCCAGCCCAAATAGAAAATATCCCTGAAGTCACGGAGAATATTCCCGACCTCATCAAAGACATTCCTGTCGTCAAGAACTATGCGGATGTGTTCGAAGAAGTTGTTCGCTTACCTCCGCAGAGAGAAATAGATTTCAAGATTGCTTTAATTCCCAATGCAAGGCCGGTAGTTCACGCTATTCGAAGAATGTCCTTGAAAGAGAAGGAGGAATTAGACAATCAAACACGACCACTAGTATGGAAAGGTCTGATAAGGCCTAGTTTCTCTGATTGGGGTGCAGCAGTGGTGTTTGTCCCAAAATCTGACGGTACTCTACGGCTATGCGTGAATTATCGTGATCTGAACAAACAGACAATAAAGAACAAATATCCATTGCCGCGGATTGATGACTTGTTGGATCGATTAAATGGAGCACAAGTATTTTCACGAATGGACCTAGCTACAGGCTTCCATCAACTTCGAATTGCCGAAGAGTGTGTTCCAATGACAGCGTTCAGAGGCCCCGACTTATTCTACGAGTGGTTAGTAATGCCGTTCGGCTTATGTAACGCTCCAGCTTATTTCGTCGATCTGATGAATAGAGTGTTCAGAGGGGTTTTGAATAAATTCGTTCTGGTTTTTATTGATGATATTCTAATCTTCTCTAAATCAAAGGCCGAGCATGAAAAACATCTGGAACAAGTGTTAGAAATTCTCAGACGGAATGTATTAAAAGCCAAGTTTTCCAAATGTATATTCTGGCAAGATGAAGTGAAATTTCTGGGCCATGTTGTATCGAAAGAAGGAATCGCTGTGGACCCAAGTAAAATCACAGCTATTCAGAACTGGAAACAGCCCAGTACCCCCACTGAAGTCCGCAGTTTTCTCGGATTGGCTAGCTATTACCGGAAGTTCGTTAAAAACTTTTCGAAGATATCTGGCCACTTAACGAAGCTTACAAAGAAGCATTCTAAGTTCAAATGGACTCAAGAGAGTGAGGAGGCTTTCGAAGAGCTGAAGTTGAGATTAACGACAGCTCCAGTGTTAACCATCATCGATGGCAACCAAGATTTAAAAGTCTGGACTGATGCTTCTAGAGAAGGCCTTGGCGCAGTGTTAATGCAAAGAGGCCAAGTAATTGCTTATGCTAGCCGTCAACTGAAGCCACACGAGAAAAACTATGTAACTCATGATCTTGAGTTATTGGCTATCATATTCTCTTTGAAAATCTGGAGACACTATCTTCTGGGCGAGAGATTTGAACTGTTTACAGATCACCAGTCGTTAAAGTATCTGTTCACTCAGAAGGACTTGAACTTGAGGCAGCAACATTGCCTGGAGTTTCTTGCAGCATATGACTTTGAAATTATATATACTCCAGGGAAAGCCAATGTCGTGGCCGATGCGTTAAGCCGAAAAAATGAGATGATCGCCAGTTTCATCATTGCGACTTCGTTGATTGATAAGATATCGGCTCTCCAAGAAGACGACCAATTTATCAAAGGAATAAGTCAGCGAATTCGTGAAGGCAATGCTTCGGATTTCCAGTTAGACAGCGAAGGGATTCTGAGGTTAGAAGGACGAATTTGCGTTCCAGAAATTCCTGAACTTAGAAGAGAGGTGCTTGATGAATGTCACAAGTCTAAGCTCAGTATCCATCCGGGTGTGAATAAAATGTATAACGATATCAAACGCACATTCTGGTGGAAGTCGTTAAAAAGAGACATCTCAATATATGTTAGTCGATGCCCTACTTGCCAACTAGTCAAAAGCGACCAACAGAAACTAGCTGGGTTATTACAACCGCTAGAAGTTCCTGGTTGGAAGTGGGAACATATTTCGATGGATTTCATTGATGGTCTGTCCAGAACCAGAAAAGGGAATGACAGTATTTGGGTGATCGTAGATCGTTTCACGAAGACCGCCCATTTTATACCTGTCAGATCAAACAGAACTGCTCAGAGTCTGGCGCAGATATACTTCAGGGAAATAGTTAGACTACATGGAGTGCCGCTCAGCATAGTAAGTGATAGAGATACGATATTCACTAGTAAATTCTGGGAGGCATTTCAAGTCGAACTGGGAACGAAGTTAAACATGAGCACCGCTTATCACCCTCAGACAGACGGTCAGACTGAGAGGGTGAATCGCATTTTAGAAGATCTATTGCGGGCTTGTGTTCTAGATTTCGGTGGATCATGGGAAGACCATCTGCATTTGGCCGAATTCTCTTATAACAACAGCTACCAGGCGAGTCTGACAATGTCGCCATTCGAAGCGTTGTATGGTAGACCTTGCCGATCTCCTGCTTGTTGGGTCGAACCAGGTAATAGACTTGTGTTAGGTCCTGATATGATTCGAGAAGCTGCCGACAAAGTCGATTTTATTAAGAAGCGATTACTCGCCGCTCAAAGCCGACAAAAGAGCTATGCCGATAAAAGAAGGAGAGATATATCCTTTGAAGTTGGCGACTATGTATATTTGAAAGTATCGCCGATGAGAGGAGTTATCCGGTTCGGTAAAACTAGAAAGTTAGCACCCAAATTCATTGGTCCGTTTCCTATTCTGGAACGGATTGGAACTCTCGCTTATAGGGTCAAACTGCCTGACTGGTTGCCTAGTGTGCATGATGTATTTCATATATCTCAACTTCGAAAGCACGTTCATGATCCAGACTTGATCATGGAAGAAGCAGCTCAGCAGGATATTGAAATTACTCCAGAACTAGCTGTGAGGCGTGAGCCGCTAAAGATTATCGGCAAAGAAACCAAAGAGCTGAGGAACAAGAAGGTTCACTTAGTCAAAGTGCAATGGAGTGGAGATCCGCGAGATTGTACTTGGGAAACTGAGGAGAGCATTCAGAAAGCTTATCCTAGATGCCGAATAGATATCTCTGATTGACTCTGGTGCAAGGTACATTTACCCTACTTTGCATTACCATTTAATTCTCTATTCTATTGCAATTTTCTTCCTATGGATGTGCACTATTTATTCTATACTCTGAATGATTTTGAAAAGTGTATAGAGATTAATTAGTATATTTTTGGAAGGTTAGAAACAAATTGGTTGTTGTATTGTGTGATTGTAGATTTATCAAACCACTTTCGACTTTGTTCCTTTTCGGGGACGAAAAGTTTTAAGTGGGGGAGATTGTAACGACCCAGAAAATCTGAACCAATTTAAAATTTTTAAATTGGCTAAAATAATGGATTTTAAATATTTAAAATAAATATTTTAAATAATGGCGATGAAAACTGAGTTCGAATCGACATTTGAAAACGAATATAATTAATTATAATTATATATAGAATTGAAAATAGCGCGGTAGTTCAATAATTCGATTTCAAACTTCAATTGAAAATACCGGGTGCAAAACAATCCGGAGTTTAGTGAAACCAAAAATATTTAAATATGTAAGTGAATATCTTTCTAACGAATCCGACCAATCGAAATTTGATAGCGGGAATCAAAAGATATGTCCAGTTGAAAATTCTGAATAGTCGCTATGGAATTCAGGCCCTTAAAAATGGACATTTTGCAAACGACCTCGGATTTGGATGAAACCACTTTTGTTAGATCCGCAGTGTCAAGTTATTGTTAGATTCCAAATTTCATAATTTTTCGAATCAATATGTGAGCGTGGCAAGGGAAAACGCGTTTGACCGATTTCAGTTGATTTTAATCGACTGGAAATTGACCATTTTTCAAACGGTCTCAGAATTCGACGAAATTAGTTTTGTTAGGACCGTATCGTCAATACGAAGCTAGAAAATATTTTTCTGGAATTTTTCTAGTCAGTATGTGGCCCCGGTAATTTGAAATGTACGTTTAAAATTCAATATAGTGATATAAATGTAAATTCAACGGAAACTGATTGTAACGATCAAATCAGCTTGCGATACATATCCCGTTGTGTTCGGAATGGGGGTAAAACGCTATGGACGACAGGCGGTGGGCCTCGTTTCAAGGTCATATGTAAAAGTCAACCTTTTTGCAAAATATAAATAATTAAATAAAAAAAATATAATCTCCCCCCTTTATCTTCGTTCTGCCCCCCCACCCCCCCGGTTCAATTCGATTCAGTTAAACAGAAATAAAAAAAAAAGGAAAAACCCTAAAACTATCGCGCCGCAGCCCCGGGAAGCGCCACCCTCCGCTTCGCCTGTTCCCCCTCCCTCGATTGAAGACCCAAAACCCTCGAAGCCGCCGACGAAGACCCCGCTCCTCCCTCCATCGCGAGCGAAACCCGAGCCGCCACCTCGAAGCCAGAAGCTGCCACCACCGTTCGAAACCCCGAGCGCCACCTCCAGCTCCGCCGCCAGAAACCCCCCCCCCCTCTGTAAGTTTTCTTTTGTTTTGTTATTTTATTTTAATGATTTCAAAACTGTTTTTTTTTTATGATTTCAAAACTGTTTTTTTTTATGATTTCAAAACTGTTATTTTAATGATTTCAAAACTGTTTTTTTTTATGATTTCAAAACTGTTTTTTTTATGATTTCAAAACTGTTTTTTTATGATTTCAAAACTGTTTTTTTTATGATTTCAAAACTGTTTTTTTTATGATTTCAAAACTGTTTTTTTTTATGATTTCAAAACTGCTTTTTTATGATTTCAAAACTGTTTTTTTTTATATAAAGAATTAAAACTGATTTTAATTTTAAGTTAAAAGAAAAAGGTTTAAACTTTAAAAAGATCAGATTTGTAGTCAAGTAAAAATCATATTTTTATATATTGAAAGTCAAGAAAAAATCATATTTTTATATATTGAAAGTCGAGGTAAAAATCATATTTTTATATATTGAAAGTCGAGGTAAAAATCATATTTTTATATATTGAAAGTCGAAGTAAAAATCATATTTTTATATATTGAATAGCATCGTAAAAATTCGATTTTTACATATGTAGAGAATACGGGTGAAAGCGACAAAAAGGCGAAGATTTCTCTAAAGGAAGTGTCGTGCAGTTGGATAGCTATTGGTGAGATTTCTGATTTAAAAATTATATATACGTGTTGGAAATGAAAGTGAATTGCTATATATAAATATCTATATATATATATATATATATATATATATATATATATATATATATATATATATATACGCCCCTCGTCCACAAACCATGGACGATATTTATTGGTTGAAATTGTTGTGAAAATTGATTGATAGCGAATGGTTGTTTGGGATTGTTTGTGATTGATATTGGTTGATTGAGGTTGAAACATACCCGTTTGTGGTTGAAAAATATTTGGTTGAAACCACACAGGATTAGTTTGTGGAAATGAAATAAATATATACATGCCGCCTGCGTGCGAACTAGATGCATGATCACCATTGTCAAAAACCGCGAGGTTTTAAGGTAGAGCGAGGAGCCGTACTAGGGACGGTGCCGGTTTAACTACCCTGCCGTTATGCTGCCGAAATTTTGAATAATATTTGTGTGTTTGAATTATTTTCATATGCTTAAACTATATTTATTCATTGTATAGAAAACATTCATGTGTTGAATTGATATTCATTCGTTGTTTAGAAATTCATGTGTTGAATGGTATTCATATTTTGAAATAAATTGTTCGATAATAAAAATCACATTTTTATCTATATATAAAAACCATAGAAAACATTCATGTGTTGAATTGATATTCATTCGTTGTTTAGAAATTCATGTGTTGAATGGTATTCATATTTTGAAATAAATTGTTCGATAATAAAAATCACATTTTTATCTATATATAAAAACCATAGAAAACATTCATGTGTTGAATTGATATTCATTCGTTGTTTAGAAATTCATGTGTTGAATGGTATTCATATTTTGTAATAAATTGTTCGATAATAAAAATCACATTTTTATCTATATATAAAAACCATAGAAAACATTCATGTGTTGAATTGATATTCATTCGTTGTTTAGAAATTCATGTGTTGAATGGTATTCATATTTTGAAATAAATTGTTCGATAATAAAAATCACATTTTTATCTATATATAAAAACCATAGAAAACATTCATGTGTTGAATTGATATTCATTCGTTGTTTAGAAATTCATGTGTTGAATGGTATTCATATTTTGAAATAAATTGTTCGATAATAAAAATCACATTTTTATCTATATATAAAAACCATAGAAAACATTCATGTGTTGAATTGATATTCATTCGTTGTTTAGAAATTCATGTGTTGAATGGTATTCATATTTTGAAATAAATTGTTCGATAATAAAAATCACATTTTTATCTATATATAGAAACCATAGAAAACATTCATGTGTTGAATTGATATTCATTCGTTGTTTAGAAATTCATGTGTTGAATGGTATTCATATTCTGAAATAAATTGTTCGATAATAAAAATCACATTTTTATTTATATATAGAAACTATAGAAAACATTCATGTGTTGAATTGATATTCATTCATTGTTTAGAAATTCATGTGTTGAATGGTATTCATATTTTGAAATAAATTGTTTGATAATAAAAATCGCCTTTTATCGACTATATGAACTGTGTAAAATAATTTCGTTTTAAAAAGAAATTGTTTTATGATAAAAATCCTATTTTGTCACCTATATGAACTATATAGAAAAATAGTGTTTTGAAATGAATTGTTTTACAATAAAAATCACATTTTTATTGTATGCATAAATCGTTGAAATGTGAAGTGTTAAAAATAGCCACTTGTTCAAAATAAACATATATGAGTTGAAATATTCATTAATTAGCTAATGAAATGATTTGCACCAATTTATGTAACATTAGAATGAATGGAGTTTTTAAACCAAATAGAAATCAAATATGAAGTCGAATAGAAATTGATAAATGATAAGAACTGTATATATATGTACATGCAATATTCATTGAACAGGTTATAGCAAAGGGGCTAGAGAAGAGGAATAAAATTTTGTGCCCGACAAATAGGTACACATTTACTGATTTGTTTGGGTGATGATTTTGAGCCTGTTGGCTAGCCGCTTGGCTTTTTCTTTTTCTTTTTGAGATTAGAAGGACCGGGAAAACTATTTGCGATTTCCCGATGCTCCCGGTGCAGGGGAGGTTATTGCGAAATTTTTCCAAAATTTAAGGCGTTAGAAAAATATTTGAAGTTAAAACGATATGGAAATCATTGAATGAACTATATTTATATAAATATATAAATATAAATAAAATTAAAACGAAACGAGGCCGTGTAGTTCGTATTTTGAAACCGTGATTTCAAACGACTAGTGCGGGAAATCCGACAATTGGATTTTCCCGAAACCTCAACCGTCGGGTTCGCCTTGGAATAATCTTTCCAACGGCACCAACCTTGTAAAAATCCAACGGTTGGATTGTCTAGAATGTTTAATTCAAATCTGAAGAAAAACAGCGCCAGAAACGATTATATTTATATATATATATATATAATTATATATTTAATCGAATAACGACGCTGCAGTTCGTATTTTGAAATCGAAAATTCAAACGATTGTACCGGGAGATCCGACCGTCGGATTTTCCCGAAACTGGAATCGTTGGATTCGTTTTGAAAAGACCTTTCTAGTGATGTAAATTTTGTGAAGATCCAACAGTTAGATTTTCAGATATGGGTAAATCAAATCTGAAGAAAAACAGCGCCACGGCCGCCTTATGGCCCGAAGCGTCGTTCCGGATAAAATAGCTATTTTAAAATAAATAAAAATAGCGATAAATAGTTATAAAATATCATAAGCGATATGGAATAGAAATAAACTGAATTTGCTTGATTTATGTGATATTTGATGGTTGAATGTGTTTGGTGTGAAAATTACATTAAAGAACAAACATGATGTTGTCAAATAATTTAACCATTGAAATAAATCGATTTGAAATTCTAAATATACGTGAATTATTTGAAAAGGCCGAGTTAATTCTCATTTCGAATAATTGACCGACGATTGAAAGTCGAAGATGAAGACGATGGTCGAAGACCGGAGATCTCCACCTCGTTTGGATGGTAACCGAGGTCCTGATTGGGAGGCATCCCGAAATATGGATAATGAGTGGTGATCGTCCAGACGTACGTGTTGGTCGATGGGTTTGCGAGGTATTTAGTGCCTCCGGTTTCGTTCAGACCCAGAACGGACTTGTAAATGGACTGTGTGTCTGACATTGGAGTTTATTCTGTGTTGATTGATTTCTGTTAAATATACATCTGTTTGGCGGCGGAGAATTTATTCTTTTGCTTAACGCCCTTCTCTGAGACGCACGAGCTCAGAGGTTGTATATCGATGGACGTCAGTCGCATGGCATGAATTGCCTGTGTGGCATGCTAAGATGCAGTGATCAGGGCTTCTGTTGAAAAGCAAAGTCTTGTGGTGATGATCAAAGCACCGCCTGTGTGGCGTAGCTTTGTGTATAACGTGAATTCGCGAGCCTCACACCCCGGTATGAACCTAAAACGGGAGAGGACATCAGGGAGGGCATGCGTTTCTTCCTAGCTAGGGTGGTGTCAGTGACCTACCAGCCCTGACATTTATATACTTTTCACCTATGTGGTTGTTGCTGTTGCGAGGCGCCTCGGTTTGATCGGACGATCCGGGTCCGATGGAGTCATTCGTTGGCTCGTTTACGCCCCAAAGGGCGGGGAAACGCATGGTTCAGGCATTTTAATCCACATCGGTGGACCGGCTCTGACGATCCAAGGGTCCACCTGAGTCTGGGTCCTGAGGCTCGGGCTAGGCAGTCTCGAATTTGGTAAGGACAATCTTTTGCCTTGGTTCATGATGGAAATCCAATTTCCAACTACGACATCGTGCGGTTTCGATTGTACATATACATTTGGCGACATAGTGGCATGGGACGCTCATGTCGTCTATGATTGATAGTTATGATTTGAAATTGTTTTCAAAACATATAAACACTAGTAATAATATCAAATGCCTTTGTTTTATTCGTATCAAGCATATCTTGGCCGTTATAAGGTAAAAACTCTATCCTCCGGTTTGCGTTGCATTGTGTGATGGGAACTGAGTCTTATAACGGCTTCATTTTTATAAAAAGCATAGCGATGTTTAAAAGAAAGAGTTGTTTTAAAGCACTGGCAATCCAATGGAGTAAACCCGTTCCACGAAAGTGGCGTGGTCCTGTGATTAGCCAATTATATATGTGTTGAGTGGATTTCTCATACCAGTCCCATGACTGACTCGTAGTTTGTTTCACTCTCAAACTCGGGTGCCCCTTTTTCTACACGGGCAGCCTTGTATTCAGGTTTAGCTGGTTCTTTCTGGATAGCTGGAGCTGAAGATGGATTCTATCATTTATTTCTTTTTATGTTGTTCAGCTCCTATTGTACATATTTTGTTTATTTCCGCTGTAGACATTTATGTATAGCTGAACTGTATTTGTACTAAGTAAGATCCTGTATACTGTGTAACTCTGATGATTACTTTTATCCAGTATATTTTATTGTTCATTATCTGGTGTATTTATTTAATTCGGTTCTGCTATTATCTGTTTCTGTGTTATATTCCAAAGATAACCTTGTTTCCGTGAGAACGGGAAATCGGGTCGTCTCACCTGCGAACCTAAGGGGGGGGGACGGAAGAAAAAGAGGCGAAACAAACCGGGTCAGTCATAAAGACTGAGTAAGTCCTAGTGGCTTTCAGCATAAAAACAGGTGAAGACAATATGGCATGAATAAACTGAAAGTAAACATAAGCATGATGACAAGGTAAGCTACAGGCACGATGAATCAAGTATAACATTGCAAGGTTCCCATTCAAGATGAACTAAGTATAGTTTCGCAAGATTTCTATCAAGCATCGCAAGCTTTCTCTGCTTCACCATTAAAATGATATCTATTTGCTCTGCACCACCTAACTAGTGTCCCAACTAATAATCTATATAAAATGATAAAATCATAACGTGATCCCAATCCCCGAAATTAAGGTTGCTTTCACGTGTACATTTATTATTTATTACCTAGATCTAATCTAGGGTTTTCTATCGAGCGCTTCCTACATTCAACCAGGATTTATGCCACCTAGGTCCAACCTAGGGATTATGCTACCTATTGAACACTTCTCGGATTTAGGGTTTATGCCACCTAGGTCCAACCTAGGGATTATTCTACCTACGTGTGTCATACGACCCCCAATGATTGTAGATACCTATGTTGGTCCCACCATAGGGTGTATCAAGACCCATGGTGGCGGCCCGACGCAATTCTAGAAGGCATAGGTAATACTACTGTGCCCCCAGTGCCCTGTTTGTTTGCTACGAAGTGTGTGCACGCCCGCACTCCGTTAGAACCTACACTGTTGCACCCACCGCCGTCGCTTTGACCGCTTACAATCAACCCAGTAATCGTGCCCCACCCTGCCTAGTTTTAGGGTAGCGTTGATACTTGATTTGGGTTACTGCTGAAATGGGTCCCCGTTACTAGGGTTTCCTACTGGTTAAGTTGTGGGCCTATATATATACAGATATTACCCACCTTCCCCTGATGTACTTAACCCACCGATTCAAGCGTGCTTATTAATGGTTAAGTTTGTGGGCCTATATTTACTAGTATTACCCACCAACCCGATATGTACTTAACCCTCTCTGTCCATTACGTTAAGTTGGTTAAGTGTTTTCTCTTGTTTTACTTAACCCTACCACACATCATGTTATATCGGTTAAGTGTTGTTCCTTGTGTTACTTAACCCTACCGCAAGCCTTGTTATACTGGCTAAGTGTTCTCCCTTGTGTTAACTTAACCCCACCGCATGTCATGTCATATTGGTTAAGTGTACATTGACTTAGCCCACCTACTTATCATGTTGTGACGGTTAAGTGTTACCCTCTATTGTTACTTAACCTTACCACGCATCACGTTATATTGGTTAAGTGCATGTTAACTTAACCCCCTCCACCAGTCATAATATAATGGTTAAGTGTTACCCTCGTGTGTTTACTTAACCCTACCACGCATCAGGTTATACCGATTGGGTGTTATCTTCCTTTTCAAGTTACCCCAACCCATCCGCTGGTCATGTTATAACGGTCAAGTGTCATTAGCCTAGCTATGTTACTTAACCCACCCATTGGTCTGATTAACAGTTATGTTGGTTAAGCCCACATTTATAAGTTTTACATGTTCTTAACTCATACCGGTTAGGTCCATATTCACATGTAAAATTTTCATGTCATCCGGCCTAACCCTATAACCATACCCACGTCTTATTATGGTTAGTAATCCTTAATTCATTCATTATGATGAACGAATCATGACCTCTCACATTAGACCGTGCATTTTGTGGCCACTGGATTTGTCGGGCGGTTCCGGGCAGATTTACACCCCAAACTGGGTCTAACCTCGTGTCATAAATCGTTATGCCTACAATTCGACCTTCGACCTCTCACATTAGACTGGCACTTTGTGGCTACTGGATTTGCCAGGCGTTTCCGGGAAGATTTACACCACAAACTGAGTCTAACCTCGTGTCAAAGGTTCATTAATAGTCGTATTCCACCCAAAACCCCAATATCAGTTCATGTGTTTAACATATAGAAATGTTCATGATTCACGTTTTTGCCCCCAAAACGTATTCCCAAATTATTATCATAATTCATTATAAGGTTATGCCAAGTTATAGCCTTTTATTTACAATACATGCCAATTTCCCAAAACCCAACTTAGGCGCGTTCATATTAAACCTCTACTAAGTCATAAATTATCATATATGTTTCAACTCCAAATTTTACATAATTAACATATGCCCAAGTTCTAGATTACATGTAAATTTTACATATGCCCAATTCGTACCAAATTTACATTTGTTCAATTTATGCCGTTTTACATGTATGCCAATTTTATGCCATCTTACCATATCAATTTCTAGCCAAAATTACATGTATCAAGTTTTATACCCAATAAACCCAAATCGTGATTCATGATGCAGTTATCGCAAACTATAATCTTTTTACTACAATACATGTCAGTTTCCCAAGTTCATAATACATGTTTATGCCCATTATCAAGTTTACAATCGCTTTCATGTTCAAATTCCCAATTCTACATATGCCTAATTAACATAAACCCAATTTTTTGATTTAATTTACATAGTCCCAAACTCGTGTTTTAATTTATATGCCAATTCATGTATGCCCAAACTTGCAATTTCAATTATATTGACAATACCCAAATTTCAAATTTCATGTTATGCCATCAATTCCACCACACACATATATCCAAATAGGTAATATCCCAATATTTCCCCGTATACAAATCGCACGTATATCGTAGTTTAGGCCTAGGTCCGAAATTGACCAAGGTTCATCAAAAGAAAATAAATAGGGGAAGGTAGAATTTGTATAACAATAAGTACAGAGAGAAAACTGGCATAAGAACATCGTTTCAGGCATAAAAGATAGATCTTGATAATAATATCAACATGAATCAAGAAAAACTGATTTACAACAAGCTGAATAGATCATAGGCTTGAAATGAAAAATGACAATAGAAAATTCCCAAAACTCAAGATCCAAGAAGCAACAGAAATAGATCTGAATCAATAAACATACTTAAATCTAATTCCACTTTACTCCATAGCCATATTACAATTTAAATGTTTAAATCTAAAAACAACTAGAACTTACAGAGCATGACTAGTGAATTAGGAACTGAAATTGTCAAAGAACGTTGTAGTAGTGTTGATTTATTGTTTGAACCATTGTTGAAGCTTTGTTCTTCGAATTGATTTGAGTTTGAATGTTTGTACTTCAATTTGGCGGCGGCGGCCATGGTTCAAGAGGGAGTTCAGCAGCATAATGGTGTAAGAATGATTTGATATGAATTGGGTTAGGTCTAAGGGTGTTTTTGTAGGTGTATCAACTAGTTTAGGCCCTTAGATTAACCCTAGAATCAATCCGGACCATCAAAACACGTCTCAGGCTTCAAAAATGAGTTCTGGGTCAAAACAGGCCGACCAGGTCGACCTGTAGGTGGGAGGTCGAAACTATGGTCGATCTGGGGGGTAGGTCGACCCTATGGTCGACCGGGGGGGGGGGGGGGGGTGTAGGTCGACCCTTTGGTCGACCCCTTGGTCCAGTCCTGCCTGAAAACTGCTGAAACTTGTACAGGCCATAACTTCTTCATTCGGACTCCGATTTTCGAAAACTCGGACTCTATTTCATGTAAAATTTCGAAACGAACGCAATGGCGTAACCCGTTTCTCCTGATTATGATTTTAAAATTTAATTCTTCCTTGATTTCTTGTTTTAATATGTTATAAAAATACGGGTTGTTACAGTTTCTTTCTAGCTATGTGTGATGTCAGTGACCTACCAGTCCTGACATTTATATCCTTTTTACCTGTGTGGTTGTTGGAATGTGAGGCGCCTCGAATATATGGTCGATAACTGGCACTATGTGAGCCGACGTACAGACCATTATATAGGTCCTATAGGACCGGGAAACGCGTGTACAGGAATAGTTAATCCTCAAAAGTAAGAAAGGACCGGCCTTGGAGGTTCCAAGGGATCGTTGTGTGTGGTCCTGAGACATTTGCTAGAGTGTCTCGAACGGAGAGGAGCTTGCCCCTTGCCTTGACTCATGATGGAATCTAGTTTCCAATACGTGACTTTCAGATTTATTTGTAGAGCCTAGTATGGCGACATAGTGGTATGGGACACTTATGCCGTCTATGATTGATACTTATGATTGAAATTATTTTGACATTATACACTTATAATAGTATCAAATGATTTGTTTTAAACGTACTAAGCATGTTTGGCTATTATAAGGTAAAAACCATATCCTCCGGCTTGCTTTGCATTGTGTGATGGGACCTGGGTCTTATAATAGCTTCATTTTTCTTTATTTAGCATTGTGTTGTTTGTTTTGTGCACTGGTATTCTTGGGAGGAAACCCGTTCTGTGTTATACGGCGTGGTCCCTTGATTTACCTCACTTTAAAATAAAGATTAATAACTGTTTTAGTTCTCACACAAGTCACATGACTGACCTAGAGTTTATTGTTTTAACCTAAACTCTGGGTTCCCTTATTTTTTTCACACGTGCAGCTAGTAGTTTTGGTTTTGCAGATTTATATTCACAGGATCCTGGTTTATAGCTGGAACGATACTCGGAAAGCTCTGTATCTGTGTATTACTTTCAGTTGTGTATTGTATTATTTTTCTGCTGCTATGTAATTTGTTGCAATCTCTGATATTTGTGAAATGTGTAATATTTATTCATACTCTATATATTCTTGTATTCTGATGGAATTGTTGTAATAAACAATGAAATGTTCTTCTGTTTGCGTTCCGATGTGTGTTGTTCTCAAAGCAATTCGTGCTTTCCTTAACGGGGAAGTCATGGGCTGCTACAGTGGTATCAGAGCTTTAGTTTACAGAGTTCGAGAACAAGACACATTAGAACCGAATGAAAGAATTCATCAGAGATTGGATTAGTAATATCCAATAAGAATAACTTGTTAGAGATGGGATCAGTAGTATCCTAGAACGAGTGTAAAGAGTGAAATTTTTGAAATATAAAATTGAAAACAAATGTTGTTTTGAAAGTTAAATTCAAGTATATGTATTTGAATATTTTATTTGTATTGATCTTGGACAATCGAATATGTAAAGATTTTGCATGTACGTGTCATGAACGTATATCCGAAATTTTAATATATTGGATAGATATAGAATCACACTCTAGTCGCCTGGAGATGATTTTGATGATTGTAGCTACATCATCAGAATTAGTGTTCGTGTTTTGAAAGTGGGATTTCTATATATTTCCATTAGACTGGTGTGAGAACCAAACTAGATTGGTTTATTGTTGTGATTTGGCATCAAAAACATGATTTTTAGTATACATACATATATATATCAATATTATGAATTTGAAACTTTAATTCACTAGTTGATTGATGGTTGTGTTGTTTGATTGTTGGTTTGATAATTCTGAACCATTTAGCCTAATGGAACCAAATATTGAACGGTACTGAAAAATGATTACAATTGCATGCATATACATGTATATCTATTGAACAGGTCATAGCAAGGAGGCTAGAGCAGAAGAATAAAATTGTTTGCCCGACAAATAGGTACACGTTTACACATTTATTGGGATTTGATGATTTTATGAGCCGATTAGCTAGCCGCTTGGCTGTTTCTTTTTATTTTTGAATTGATGAGGGCCATAGGAGGCTATTTGAAATATCCCGAAGTCCCCGGTGCAGGGGAGGTTATGGCGAAATTTTTTGGAAATTTAGTGAGTTAGCCAAATTTTTGAAAATTTTGAAAAGTTCTTAGAAACTGAAAAGTTGAAGGACTTAAGCCGTAATGGAAATAATGGAAGTTGAGTTGATTAGTTAAACAACTTTCAGCTTCATTCCTTTTCAGGGACGAAAATCTTAAGTGGGGGAGAATGTAACAACCCGGAAATTCTGAGCCAATTTAAAATTTTTATTTTTGCAATTTTGATGAATTTTGAATATTTAAGATGAATTATTTTAAATAATAGCGATAAGAAATTTATTTTGAATAAAATTAGAACATATATATTTATCCGAATCATCGTTAAAATATATATATTTAATTTAAATTATAAAAGGAATTGAAAATGGAGTGGCAGTTTGAAAATTCGATTTCAAAGTTCAAATGAATGTACCGGGTGCAAAATAAACCGGATTTTAGCGAAACCAAAAATGTTAGAATCTAATTGAAAATATCTTTCCAACGAATCCGAAAAACCGAAATTTCATAGCGGGAATAAAAAGTTATACCTAGTTGAAAATTCAGAATAGTCGCTATGGAATTCTAGCCCTTAAAAATGGGAATTTTGCAAACGACCTCGGTTTTCGACGAAACCACTTTTGTTGGATCCGTGATGTCAAGTTATTGCTAGGTTTAAAAATTCGTAATTTCGCGAATCAATATGTGAGCGTGGCAAAGGAAAACGCGTTTGACCAATTTCAGTTGATTTTAATTGACTGGAAAATGGCCATTTTTCAAATGATCTCAGAATTTGACGGAATTAGTTTTGTTAGGACCGTATCGTCAATATAAAGTTAGAAAATATTTTTCGGGAATTTTTGGAGACTATATGTGGGCCCGGAAAATTGAAATGCGCGTTCAAATTCAATATATAGCTTTATATTTTGATTTTGACGGAAACTGATTGAAACGAGCGAATCGGCCTACGATACATATCCCATTGTGTTCGGAATGGGGGTAATTAGCTATGAACGACAGGCGATGGGTCTCATTTCGAGTTCGAAATAAAAAGTTGCTTTTTGGAGTTAATAAAATAATTAAATAAAAAAATATTAAACCTGAAACGACCCGCAAATCCGAGTTATCTGAGTTGACTAAATACACCACACGTCCAACCCAAATAACCCAGAAATACGAACCATTAATAGAAAGAAGATAGAGGATGAGAAATAGAGAGAAAGAAATATTAGAATAGAAGAAAAACGAAGATCACAAACTCACAGCGGAACGAATGAAATATATTATATAACATAACTTTTGAAATACAATCAGTAACTTTATATACATACCATCATCAGAGTACACATAACATTTGATCCAGCGGAAGTAACTCTAAATAACTAACGTTGAAGCCTCCTGCTTCAAGCTCCTCCAAGTGTATCTGTAAAAGCCTGAAACACTTGACTGCCCGTACAAATTTGGGCACCCAAGAGTTTAGGGAAAACAAACAAAAACAAACTCTGGGTCAGTCATGGAACTGGTGTGAGTAAACTCCAACCACTTGTTTAACTTTCAAAACTCTTTTTCGAAAGAAAAGATAATAGTAAGACCAGCCCACACATAAACATGGACGGTTTTTACCTTACTATAACCCAAAACACTTTGATATCAAATCCAATGATATTATAATAATGTCTACATCAAATTAAATAACCAAATAGCAGAACGCTTGCATCTCACGCTCCACATATATAGTATAAAATCAAAAACCGCATGGCGCTTATTGGAGATTGGATTTCCAACATGACAAGGTATGGAACCACCTTCCGATGATGTATCTCTAGAGGCGAATACAGCTGGGTTCAACAAGAACGTCTTGCAACCCGGCCCGCACATGACCGACCACTCATTTCGCTTGAGTGTATCGAATGTATATCACCAACGGTTGGACTCAAACCACTGTTTCCCGAATGGGCAGAATCGATAGATTTAGAACAAAAGGAATTTCTCTAGATAGGTGATTATACACCCTAATGGGTGCGACCCACATAGCCATGCTGCCTGCCCGATTTTTGTCCTTTCCCGGTTGTTGAGGCCTGAGGCTACGCATACTTACCATTCATTCGTAGCACAATCACTTTGAATGCCACATTGTCAGATCCGTTAATCACTAGTCGAGTTTGCACAAATATTCTGGATATTATGCTAAGGGATAAATCCGTTGCCACCATATACATTCATACAGACCAACCCATTTGATCATTGGAAATACTCTGTCAGACATTCGTCCATTTACGTTCGTTCTGGGATTGAACGAAATCGAAGGCACTATTTCTATTAATAGAAAAAGCCCTTGCACTTCACTCCGTCTTCAATATATTCAGCATACTTGGTTCGCAACGCTTATGCCGATACGGAGTGGTTCTTCGGATAATAATCCAACCGGTCTCTCCATATTGACAACGATGGTCAAAAACTTCGATAGTCTGTGATTTAACTATCGAATAAAAACAAGTGTTCATCCAACATATCAAACAAATCACTGGGCCCTTTAATTAATATTTCATTAATTAAATCTCTTCTATATTCTCTTATCAATATTTGTTAACCAAATATTTCAATAATCATCTCGACCTCTTATGTCATTTGGAAAACGTTTCCAAACATTAACTTCTTTTATTTTCTATATATTAGAAAATATCTCTATTTGCAATTGGAAACAATTCCAATCACTTATCTCTATCCCTTTTTGTTTACAACATTCGATTTTTATATTCACCTTACTATCGAATTCAATATGTCGATACAATGATTTCAAATTATCAAAATATCTTAAAAATATTCTAACTCCTTAAATTTCCGGAAAATTTCGCCATAACCTCCCCTGTATCGGGAGCATCGGGAAATTTCAAATAGCTTCCCGGTATCTTCCCCAATCAAAAAGAAAAAGGAAAAGCCAAGCGGCTTGCCGATACGGCGCATAAAACCCATATATGAATTAAACATGTACCTTTTTGTCGAGCACATTATTTAAATACCTGCATTTTTCCTTGTCCCATACCTGTCTCCTGTATGTCTATACCTGTCCAATGTATTTCAATTTCATACACTCGTTTGACTCAATTCGTTAAAGTAATTCTTTAACTAACTATCTGCCTATCTCACTTGTATATTTGAATATAACACGTTTTCAAATATATTTCCACTTACTTATCAATCAATTGAATTCAAATTCCAATTTTAGTTCTATATTCGATTTCGAATATATATTTACAATCCCAAATTTCACTTTTCAAAGTTCGATTTTAGTTCAAACTCAATTAACTAATTCTTCTTTAGTTAATTCTATTCAATAATCAAAAATATGATTATTATTTCAAAAATCATCTTCTTTACTTCACTTGAGTCCGTATTTATTTTCTAACTCAAGTCTAGATTTTTAAATGGCAATCCGGATTTTTATTTGCTTAAAAATCCCAATATTTATATATAAAATCCATTATGGTTTATAATGGTTTATGGCGCTGCTTTTCTAAAAATTTGATTTTGACATAACTAAAAATCTATACGACGAAATTCAGATTTTTCTCTTCTATCAGAAAACTATTATCAAATCGGTCCGGACGTTTCTTGTTTCGAAGAATTCCGACTTCAATTGCGTTCTGTATACTCAATTGAAGTTCGAATTGCCAATTTACGAACTGCAGCGCTGCGGCGAGTTCGTTTTAATTATATTTATAAATATAAACCTTTAAACTTCGTTTAAAATAAATTTAACTCGATTTAACTCTATTTGAATTCCTTGATTCAAATCCCAATCTCACTTTTGAATTCTATATTCAAATTCCTTTTCTATTTGATATTCAAATTCAATACTTGGATTTCTATTTGAATTCCCTATATTCAAATTCAATACTTGAATTCGTTTGAATTCTCTTATTTAACTTTATATTTAAATTCCATTTGAACTTCTATATTCCAATTTATATATTTGAATTCTATTGAAATATTCAAACTCCTTTAAATTCTATATTCAAAATTCCATAGTTTAAAACCCATTTGAATTTCATATTCAAATTCCATAGGTCAAATCCCATTTGAATTCAATTTGAATTTCTTATACTCAAATTTTATTTTCCATTTCCATTTGAATTCTAATATTCAAATTCATTTCCAGCCCCATTTGAATTCTAATATTCAAACTCATTTTTAACACCATTTGAATTTCTTCACTCAAATCCATTTGAATTCCCTTAAATTCAAATTCCATTTCAAAACCATTTGGATTTCCTATTCTGAAATCCTATTTGAAATTCTATTTCCAATTCTACTTTGAAATCCTATTTTCAAAGTTTATTTCAAATTCTATTTTGAAATTCCATATTCAAATTTCTACTTGAATTTCTGTATTCAATTCCATGTTCAAATTCAATACTCGAATTTCTATTTCAAATCTCTATTTAAATTTCATATTTAAATTCCATTCAAATCTCTATTCAGATTTCAGATTTGAATTCTTCCTTGAAATACTATATTTCAAATTCTATTCAAATCCTTCTTTGAAATTCTATATTTCAAATTCTATTTGAACTTCTATTTGAATTTCTAATATTCAATCTCCTTTTAAAATTCAAATATTTAACTCCCTTTTAAAATTCAAATGTTATACTCAAATTTCATTTGAATTATATATTTAAAAATTCCATTTCACATCCTATTTGAAATTCCATTTCAAATTCCAATTTCACACTTGTATTTCTATTTATCAAATGATAATTCTTTTCACTTCATTTTACAACTTCGTTATAAAAGAAATATTTCTAAACTTCGTTTAAAAAGAAACTTCTTGTTTTATTTTTCCAAAACAAGTTTATATTTTTATTCCCATTAAAAATTCAAATTCTATTTAAAGATAGAATTTTCCCTTTTCAAATCTCAAATATCCTTTCAATTGGCCCAGTGATATTTAAACAATCAAATCACCCAATTTTCAATCATTTTATTTTTAACACGTCATATAGGAATATATGAAATCAGCAAACAACAGACAGATAATATATTTTTGAGGAATCCAGTTGGATTCCTCCAACCTGTTTTCCTGCATCCACAGATATTAGCACATAAATAATACCCATTCTGCTTCGTGGCAGAATATCGCGGTATAGAAGGTCATCCACTAATCATAGCGTGGGGCGTATAGGGTAATCATCCGCTATAAAACTGCGGGCATCCGCTAATGAGACTGCGGGAATCCAACCAACCAATCAACCCAATATATATATATATATAGCCTAAATAACTAATATATATAAAACAACCAGAAAATATTCACACAAGCAACAAACAATTATTTTTAATGGAATAAAAATAATTCTAAAGGTGAGTGAGATTTACTCACCGAGATTTTTAATTGGCGAATATCCAATTAGATGTCGTATCGTTGCCACTACGAATCAACTTGAATCTTCTCGCATAAATTTATTTCGCACCTTTCATGCTGCATTTTTCCTTCCTTCTCCTCCTCATAGCTTTGTTGCTCCTTCACACGAGCGGTCCCTAGACAATGCCACCAAACCGTGCTCCTCATACTTGTTAGAGCTTCCTACTGACATCACAAAATTACTTCCCTACCACTGTAAACTCCCTTCACACCATCAGTTTGAACCTCAAACATTTTAACCATCACCACCTTCAACCACTCACTCACTACACTGTCTCAACCCGAAACCGTAGCTAATTCCCATCCCATTCTCCACCAATGAAAATGCCAATAGTCAGAGACAATGCTCTCCCAGTCGCATCTCACCCCATCAGTATTTCGAACCCCCACACACCACTGTCGAACTCCAGTATAGACCACAGCATAAATCGCACCACCCCAGCTCTTCACTTCAACCTAGAACGGACACCTCCAAATCACCAAAAGAAAACAAATCGAACACCGGTATGAATCCTACCTCAGTCTTAATTGCGAGCCCCTCCAGAACAAAATCGAACCTCAGGAAAACCCGCGATTGAAGCCGCGATAGTGAACAAGCCCTAAACCCCAGAAACGGATACCCTTCCCTAACGCAGGCGCTTCCATCTTGAAGTCTAATTCAAGAGTTCTGTTGTCCCCATCGCGATTTGATTTCTATTCTCTTTTTTTTTTCTCGGTGGAAAACGAATTGGCGTTAAAGGAAGGGGACGCGATTTATAAAGAAGGGAAGAGGAGACCAACGTACAGAATGTATTAAAGTGGTGTTGGCCAAAGTACAGACATTTTAAATTTTAATTTGATTTTGATTAATGTGATTTGATTTAAAAAGATCTTTATCCTTTTTAAAACGATAACGATTTGATTTTCGATTTGATTTTTACTTTAATTAAATTGTCTGGCGGTCCTTTAATTTAAAACCCCGGACCGCTATTTTAACGTGACAACCGACATCTCCAATATTACAACGTTATTTTGAACTCTGTGATTTGATATTGAAATTTAAATTCGAATGTAAATATAAACGGTCATATTAAATTGATAATTCAATATAAAATATCATTTATATTATCAACTAAATATTTAAAACAAATATTAAATATCTAAAATAAATTATTCAAAAATCTGGGTCGTTACATTCTTCCCCCCTTAAAATAATTTCGTCCTCGAAATTGCTAAAGGTAGGAAAAATGGTACAAATCTATTACTTTTCAAAAATTCACTTATGTTGAAACTCAACTCCTCATATTTCAACAAATTCAATTCTACCAAAACTTTTGGTCTTCCTTCATTTAATTTGAATGATCTACGATCAATCCATTTATATCCAATCTATGTTCTTATAAAACTAATTCAAATTGATTTTAATCAATTCATTCACTTTGACCCATTTAACTTGTTTAAGTTAAATTTCAATTTCAGAATTTAAATCCCTGGGTTTCTATTTCAAATCCTTCTGAAATCACATAAATATATATACATATATTTATTTTCACTTCAAATCCAAAACATTTGAATTTTCAAACCACTTGTTTTCTTTCAAACAAATTTCCATTAAAAACCTTTTCTAAGGTAGCAATTCATCACTTAGAAACTCGGAAATGAACACTGATGATGTTGCAATCATCATCAGAATAATTTCCCAGCCACTGAAGTGAGTTCAGTGCCTTATTATTTCAAAATCCATTTAAATGATTTCGATTCAAATCTTTTCAAATTAATGCTATATTACTTTAACATACTTTGAAAAATATTTTTCAATTTCCCAGGATTTTGAATTCTTAATTCTGGTTCGAATTTAATTCTAATTCATCTCATTTGTATATTTAATTCCTATACAAATTCAGTTTGGTTATAAATAACCATTTCAATTTTTATAATCTTATCTGATTATAATGATATCAATCAACATATCCATATAATATAATAATTTCAAAAATTATTCTTTCTATATCAAATAGAAATTTTGGGTAAAATTATTTCATTTACCCACTTTAAAACAATATCGTGTTCAATCTCCTGTTCAAGTGTTTAGAAATTCCTATCGACTTCGTGGCGTCCCACGATTCGACCAGAATTCATAAACCACTCAACAGACTAGCCAACACAATATAAAACAACTTTTATATCAAATTACAAATACGCTCTCTCGTATATATACATTCAACTCATTCTAGAGTACTACTGACTCTATCTCTAATGAGCACAAGCCACACAAGCCTAGGTATTCGCTCAACCTAAGCTCTGATACCAACTGAAACGACCCGCAAATCCGAGTTATCTGAGTTGACTAAATACACCACACGTCCAACCCAAATAACCCAGAAATACGAACCATTAATAGAAAGAAGATAGAGGATGAGAAATAGAGAGAAAGAAATATTAGAATAGAAGAAAAACGAAGATCACAAACTCACAGCGGAACGAATGAAATATATTATATAACATAACTTTTGAAATACAATCAGTAACTTTATATACATACCATCATCAGAGTACACATAACATTTGATCCAGCGGAAGTAACTCTAAATAACTAACGTTGAAGCCTCCTGCTTCAAGCTCCTCCAAGTGTATCTGTAAAAGCCTGAAACACTTGACTGCCCGTACAAATTTGGGCACCCAAGAGTTTAGGGAAAACAAACAAAAACAAACTCTGGGTCAGTCATGGGACTGGTGTGAGTAAACTCCAACCACTTGTTTAACTTTCAAAACTCTTTTTCGAAAGAAAAGATAATAGTAAGACCAGCCCACACATAAACATGGACGGTTTTTACCTTACTATAACCTAAAACACTTTGATATCAAATCCAATGATATTATAATAATGTCTACATCAAATTAAATAACCAAATAGCAGAACGCTTGCATCTCACGCTCCACATATATAGTATAAAATCAAAAACCGCATGGCGCTTATTGGAGATTGGATTTCCAACATGACAAGGTATGGAACCACCTTCCGATGATGTATCTCTAGAGGCGAATACAGCTGGGTTCAACAAGAACGTCTTGCAACCCGGCCCGCACATGACCGACCACTCATTTCGCTTGAGTGTATCGAATGTATATCACCAACGGTTGGACTCAAACCACCGTTTCCCGAATGGGCAGAATCGATAGATTTAGAACAAAAGGAATTTCTCTAGATAGGTGATTATACACCCTAATGGGTGCGACCCACATAGCCATGCTGCCTGCCCGATTTTTGCCCTTTCCCGGTTGTTGAGGCCTAAGGCTACGCATACTTACCATTCATTCGTAGCACAATCACTTTGAATGCCACATTGTCAGATCCGTTAATCACTAGTCGAGTTTGCACAAATATTCTGGATATTATGCTAAGGGATAAATCCGTTGCCACCATATACATTCATACAGACCAACCCATTTGATCATTGGAAATACTCTGTCAGACATTCGTCCATTTACGTTCGTTCTGGGATTGAACGAAACCGAAGGCACTATTTCTATTAATAGAAAAAGCCCTTGCACTTCACTCCGTCTTCAATATATTCAGCATACTTGGTTCGCAACGCTTATGCCGATACGGAGTGGTTCTTCGGATAATAATCCAACCGGTCTCTCCATATTGACAACGATGGTCAAAAACTTCGATAGTCTGTGATTTAACTATCGAATAAAAACAAGTGTTCATCCAACATATCAAACAAATCACTGGGCCCTTTAATTAATATTTCATTAATTAAATCTCTTCTATATTCTCTTATCAATATTTGTTAACCAAATATTTCAATAATCATCTCGGCCTCTTATGTCATTTGGAAAACGTTTCCAAACATTAACTTCTTTTATTTTCTATATATTAGAAAATATCTCTATTTGCAATTGGAAACAATTCCAATCACTTATCTCTATCCCTTTTTGTTTACATCATTCGATTTTTATATTCACCTTACTATCGAATTCAATATGTCGATACAATGATTTCAAATTATCAAAATATCTTAAAAATATTCTAACTCCTTAAATTTCCGGAAAATTTCGCCATAACCTCCCCTGTATCGGGAGCATCGGGAAATTTCAAATAGCTTCCCGGTATCTTCCCCAATCAAAAAGAAAAAGGAAAAGCCAAGCGGCTTGCCGATACGGCGCATAAAACCCATATATGAATTAAACATGTACCTTTTTGTCGAGCACATTATTTATATACCTGCATTTTTCCTTGTCCCATACCTGTCTCCTGTATGTCTATACCTGTCCAATGTATTTCAATTTCATACACTCGTTTGACTCAATTCGTTAAAGTAATTCTTTAACTAACTATCTGCCTATCTCGCTTGTATATTTGAATATAACACGTTTTCAAATATATTTCCACTTACTTATCAATCAATTGAATTCAAATTCCAATTTTAGTTCTATATTCGATTTCGAATATATATTTACAATCCCAAATTTCACTTTTCAAAGTTCGATTTTAGTTCAAACTCAATTAACTAATTCTTCTTTAGTTAATTCTATTCAATAATCAAAAATATGATTATTATTTCAAAAATCATCTTCTTTACTTCACTTGAGTCCGTATTTATTTTCTAACTCAAGTCTAGATTTTTAAATGGCAATCCGGATTTTTATTTGCTTAAAAATCCCAATATTTATATATAAAATCCATTATGGTTTATAATGGTTTATGGCGCTGCTTTTCTAAAAATTTGATTTTGACATAACTAAAAATCTATACGACGAAATTCAGATTTTTCTCTTCTATCAGAAAACTATTATCAAATCGGTCCGGACGTTTCTTGTTTCGAAGAATTCCGACTTCAATTGCGTTCTGTATACTCAATTGAAGTTCGAATTGCCAATTTACGAACTGCAGCGCTGCGGCGAGTTCGTTTTAATTATATTTATAAATATAAACCTTTAAACTTCGTTTAAAATAAATTTAACTCGATTTAACTCTATTTGAATTCCTTGATTCAAATCCCAATCTCACTTTTGAATTCTATATTCAAATTCCTTTTCTATTTGATATTCAAATTCAATACTTGGATTTCTATTTGAATTCCCTATATTCAAATTCAATACTTGAATTCGTTTGAATTCTCTTATTTAACTTTATATTTAAATTCCATTTGAACTTCTATATTCCAATTTATATATTTGAATTCTATTGAAATATTCAAACTCCTTTAAATTCTATATTCAAAATTCCATAGTTTAAAACCCATTTGAATTTCATATTCAAATTCCATAGGTCAAATCCCATTTGAATTCAATTTGAATTTCTTATACTCAAATTTTATTTTCCATTTCCATTTGAATTCTAATATTCAAATTCATTTCCAGCCCCATTTGAATTCTAATATTCAAACTCATTTTTAACACCATTTGAATTTCTTCACTCAAATCCATTTGAATTCCCTTAAATTCAAATTCCATTTCAAAACCATTTGGATTTCCTATTCTGAAATCCTATTTGAAATTCTATTTCCAATTCTACTTTGAAATCCTATTTTCAAAGTTTATTTCAAATTCTATTTTGAAATTCCATATTCAAATTTCTACTTGAATTTCTGTATTCAATTCCATGTTCAAATTCAATACTCGAATTTCTATTTCAAATCTCTATTTAAATTTCATATTTAAATTCCATTCAAATCTCTATTCAGATTTCACATTTGAATTCTTCCTTGAAATACTATATTTCAAATTCTATTCAAATCCTTCTTTGAAATTCTATATTTCAAATTCTATTTGAACTTCTATTTGAATTTCTAATATTCAATCTCCTTTTAAAATTCAAATATTTAACTCCCTTTTAAAATTCAAATGTTATACTCAAATTTCATTTGAATTATATATTTAAAAATTCCATTTCACATCCTATTTGAAATTCCATTTCAAATTCCAATTTCACACTTGTATTTCTATTTATCAAATGATAATTCTTTTCACTTCATTTTACAACTTCGTTATAAAAGAACTATTTCTAAACTTCGTTTAAAAAGAAACTTCTTGTTTTATTTTTCCAAAACAAGTTTATATTTTTATTCCCATTAAAAATTCAAATTCTATTTAAAGATAGAATTTTCCCTTTTCAAATCTCAAATATCCTTTCAATTGGCCCAGTGATATTTAAACAATCAAATCACCCAATTTTCAATCATTTTATTTTTAACACGTCATATAGGAATATATGAAATCAGCAAACAACAGACAGATAATATATTTTTGAGGAATCCAGTTGGATTCCTCCAACCTGTTTTCCTGCATCCACAGATATTAGCACATAAATAATACCCATTCTGCTTCGTGGCAGAATATCGCGGTATAGAAGGTCATCCACTAATCATAGCGTGGGGCGTATAGGGTAATCATCCGCTATAAAACTGCGGGCATCCGCTAATGAGACTGCGGGAATCCAACCAACCAATCAACCCAATATATATATATATATATAGCCTAAATAACTAATATATATAAAACAACCAGAAAATATTCACACAAGCAACAAACAATTATTTTTAATGGAATAAAAATAATTCTAAAGGTGAGTGAGATTTACTCACCGAGATTTTTAATTGGCGAATATCCAATTAGATGTCGTATCGTTGCCACTACGAATCAACTTGAATCTTCTCGCATAAATTTATTTCGCACCTTTCATGCTGCATTTTTCCTTCCTTCTTCTCCTCATAGCTTTGTTGCTCCTTCACACGAGCGGTCCCTAGACAATGCCACCAAACCGTGCTCCTCATACTTGTTAGAGCTTCCTACTGACATCACAAAATTACTTCCCTACCACTGTAAACTCCCTTCACACCATCAGTTTGAACCTCAAACATTTTAACCATCACCACCTTCAACCACTCACTCACTACACTGTCTCAACCCGAAACCGTAGCTAATTCCCATCCCATTCTCCACCAATGAAAATGCCAATAGTCAGAGACAATGCTCTCCCAGTCGCATCTCACCCCATCAGTATTTCGAACCCCCACACACCACTGTCGAACTCCAGTATAGACCACAGCATAAATCGCACCACCCCAGCTCTTCACTTCAACCCAGAACGGACACCTCCAAATCACCAAAAGAAAACAAATCGAACACCGGTATGAATCCTACCTCAGTCTTAATTGCGAGCCCCTCCAGAACAAAATCGAACCTCAGGAAAACCCGCGATTGAAGCCGCGATAGTGAACAAGCCCTAAACCCCAGAAACGGATACCCTTCCCTAACGCAGGCGCTTCCATCTTGAAGTCTAATTCAAGAGTTCTGTTGTCCCCATCGCGATTTGATTTCTATTCTCTTTTTTTTTTTTCTCGGTGGAAAATGAATTGGCGTTAAAGGAAGGGGACGCGATTTATAAAGAAGGGAAGAGGAGACCAACGTACAGAATGTATTAAAGTGGTGTTGGCCAAAGTACAGACATTTTAAATTTTAATTTGATTTTGATTAATGTGATTTGATTTAAAAAGATCTTTATCCTTTTTAAAACGATAACGATTTGATTTTTGATTTGATTTTTTACTTTAATTAAATTGTCTGGCGGTCCTTTAATTTAAAACCCCGGACCGCTATTTTAACGTGACAACCGACATCTCCAATATTACAACGTTATTTTGAACTCTGTGATTTGATATTGAAATTTAAATTCGAATGTAAATATAAACGGTCATATTAAATTGATAATTCAATATAAAATATCATTTATATTATCAACTAAATATTTAAAACAAATATTAAATATCTAAAATAAATTATTCAAAAATCTGGGTCGTTACAAAACCCTCTTTCCCTCTTTATCAACGTTCATCCCCCCCCCACCCGTTTACTTTTTCTAAAAAGAAAAAAAAAGAAGGGGGGAGCCATCGCGCCGCGCGTGACAGCCACCGCCGCCGCCAGGCACGGCGCCGCGCCCCAGCCCCTCCTCTCGCCTCCGATCTCCCTCTTCTCTCTTCTTCCTCCTCTTCTTTCCACGTGAAGCCTACCCACCCCCTCCGCCGCCTGAAACACTAACCACACCCCCTCCTTCCACCTCCTTCTCCGCCTTTCTTCTTCTCTCCTCCTCCACACGAGCCTCCCACCTGGAACCTCGACCCCTCCAGCTCCAGTTCGACGCCACCGTGAGACAATGAGGGTCCGCCGCCGGTCGGAGGCGTTGTCATCCCCTTTTGCTCCACCTCATACGCCGATTGACCCCTTCCTTCAACGATTTAAGGTAAATAAATTCGAGTTTTATTTTATTTTCAGTTTTGTTTAATATTATACAGGAAAAAAGCCAGTTTTAACAATATGAATATCAGATAATAAAGGTATATAGTTAATCAAATAGAAAAGGTCGGATTTTTATATAGTTAATCAAATAGAAAAGGTCGTATTTTTATATAGTTAATCAAATAGAAAAGGTCGAATTTTTATATTAGAAAAGTTTGAATCTTTATATAGTTGAAATGGTGAAGTAAAAATGAGATTTTTATATATGAAGACATAGAGAATAAAAATATAATTTTTATATAATGTAAAGAATAAAAATATGATTTTTATATAAGAAGTGAACCAAAAATATAGTTTTTATATAGTGAACAGAATAAAAATAGAATTTTTATCTATATAGTAGCGGTATAAAAATAGAATTTTTATCCATATATAGTGATTATAAAAATGTGATTTTTATATACATAGCAACAATATAAAATTTTGATTTATATATATATATGCAGTGGCTACGGACGATAAAAGTGACAAAAGGCGAGAACGGCGAAGACTTCAACATATGAAGAGTCACGGTGTATTGGTTTAGCTTGGGGTCAGAACTTCTCACTTTAAATCTTGTTTTCTAGTTAAAAATATATACTAGGATGAAGTCGGTGCTTAGCAGCACCCGACACCCATCGTCCACAGACCATGGACGACTTGTATGCTCGTTTGATTTGTTGTGAAGTTTGTTTGTGAAGTTGATGTGAAATGGATAATAAAACACTCATGTGTTGAGAATAAAGTATTTTGTGGATAAAAATATAATTTTTTACGTGAATGTGAATAAATAAATATTCATTTACAAACCGGACGGTTTGTTTATGTACACCTATTTGAAGGATAATGATTGGGACGATAAATTTTACACATCGCCCAACTGCACAAATAATATTCAGTGTTTGTGGATTGAAACCCCCCACTGGTGTTGGGATGATATTTGACGTACACTAATCCCAATTGTTTAGTGATATGTCGATCGTTTGATTGACAGACTATATGAGTGTTAATTAGTTATATTTAATGCTTATACAGTTGTGTGGTGCAGTTTGGGTGATGGTTGATTATTTATCGTTGCAATTATATACATATGTTGTATGGAATCCATATAATTAACATTATATGATAATTGATTGGGCCTCATTCCAATTGGGAAAATAAAGAATATTATAAAATAAAGATTCATGTGTTGAATAGACTAAATATTCATTCATTGAATAGAATAACGAAGTTATTGAAATATATAAAGCCGTGTTGATTAGAGATGCGCCATTTTGACATGAACGATATTTATATCGATTATATTCATTTTTGAAATGAATATAGAAAAAGAAGTGATTTCAAAATAAAACGTTTTGAAAATATTATCACTTGTATATTGACGATGTGGAATATTCAATTTCGATTCGAAAGTGAATATGAAGTTGAAATCGTTTCGAAAACGAATTTAAAACGATTTATAAAATACGTTTTAAAAGGAAATCGACGAAATATAATATATATATATATATATATATATATTATATATATTGGCCTGAATAAAACGCGCCGCGCCGCGGCAGTTCGCGAATTTCGGCCATTGACTTCGAATTGACGTTGCAGGAGATCCGACCGTCGGATTCTCCTAAAATCGGAATCTTTGGGTTCATATCGAAAAGATCTTTCCAATGAATATTAGAAATTTGAAATCTAACGGTTGGATTTGGAATTATGTCCAAATCAAATTTGGAAAAGGTCGCTGTAAGTGTAGTTCAGTGGCCGTTATTGAAAACTGAATGTACGGGCCTTGATAAAATTATTAAAAATATTAATAATTTGTGTAAAGTCATAATACATGAATTGGAAAGAACTAGGATGAAAAATTCCACATTTGAAAGGAGAATAATATATTTTTATCGAAATGAACTAGTTTTGAACTAGGTTTGAAATGGTTTTGAAATTAATCAGAATTTCCAATACGTGAATTAGAATGGATTTTGCTCGAAATTATCTTCGGAATATTTCAATGTTGGATTTCGTGATTATACAGATATGGTTGTGGAGATTTGAAAGATATTTTTTTTCCGTTATTTCCAATACGATATTTGTTGGTTTCAGAATTTGATATGGAATAAAAGCTGATATATTTTCTATTCAGATCCTTGTATTTAATATCAAATGGGATTTTGGGTTCGTCGTGAATGGTGTCTTGAATAACACTGTTCTTGAACCCAGTTTAGAAAAAGAATAATTCTTTAAATTAAGATTTAGTGAAATTGTCCAGTTAATTAGTATTTAATTGTAATTGAATTTAAATTGGTTTTTGGGTTCATCGTGAGAGGTGTTTTGAATAACACCTTTTCTTTAACCCGATTAACAATGGGAAGTGATTTTTGGTTTATCATGAACCGTGTTTTAGATGACACTGGTTCTTTAACCCAGTTAAAGATAGGATATTGATTTTTGGGAAGACTAAAACTAAGTGGAGTTTTAATGAATCTTTAATTAGATTGAAATGATCGAGAATGGAGTATCACAAGTTTTGCTCCAAAGCGATAGTTAAATCTTTAATTAGATTTGAACGTGAAATGTTAATTAATATTTACCGATAACACCGTGGTGTTAGATATAGAGTATTACCAGTTTTGCTCCATGAGATGAATAGGTTGGGATTGGGAAATAAAATAAATAATTTCTTCGGTGTGATTTGCTAATCCCGACTAGTTTGGAAAACCTTAACATGGTTTGAAATGATATCCAAAGGAAGATTAAAGAGTAAATTTAGAAGAATTTATCTTTGATAAACTTAATGGGAACCTTTCCCTAAGAATGTGAATATTTGAATTAAAGAATATTCTAAGTTGGAATGAGGCGTATGTTGGGTTTGTGTAACATTTGTTCATTATATACGCGGGTTATTCGGAAAGGCCGGGTTTATACCCATTCTGAATAACCGATTCAACGATAAGTCGAAGATGAAGACGGTGGTTAAAGACCGGAAGTCTTCACATCGTTTGGATGATTATTGATGATCTTGATTGGGCTGTGCACCCAAGAGGAGGGAATCAGTTGGTGATCGTTCAGACGTACTTGGAGATCGATGGATATGCGAGAAAAGTGCCTCCGGTTTTGTTCAGACCCAGAACGAACTTGTAAATGGACTGTGTGTCTGACATTGAATTTTATTCTGTTTTAATTGATCTCTATTAAATATACATATGTTTGGCAGCGGAGAATTTATTCTCTTGCTTAACACCCTTCTCTGAGACGTACGAGTTCAGAGGTTGTATATCGATGGACATCAGTCGCATGGAGTGAATTGCCTGTGTGGCATGCCTAAGTGGCAGATGATCAAGGCTTCTGTTGAAAAGCAAAGTCTTGTGGTTGATGATCAATGCACGGCCTGTGTGGCATAGCTTTGTGTATAGTGTTAATTCACGATCCTCACACCTCGGTATGAGTCAAAAACGGGATAAGGACCCAAGGAGTGCATGACGTTTCTTTCTAGCTATGTGTAACAACCCGCAAATCCGTGCTATCAGAGTTGACTAAATACAACACACGTCCAACCCGAATAACACAGAAATACGACTCATTATTAGAAAGAAGTTAGAGGATGAGAAATAGAAAGAAAGAAATATTAGAATAGAAGAAGAACGAAGATCACAACTCACAGCGGAACGAATAAAATATATTATATAACATAAGCTTTGAAATACAGATCTGTTCTGTACATATATACATACCATCATCAGAGTACACATAACATTTGATTCAGCGGAAGTAACTCTAAATAACTAACATTGAAGCCTCCAGCTTCAAGCTCCTCCAAGTGTATCTGTAAAAGCCTGAAACACTTGACTGCCCGTACAAATTTGGGCACCCAAGAGTTTAGGGAAAACAAAAACAAAATAAATTCTGGGTCAGTCATGGGACTGGCGTGAGTAAACTCCAACCACTTGTTTAACTTTCAAAACTCTTTTTCGAAAGAAAAGATAATAGTAAGACCAGCCCACACATAAACACGGACGGTTTTTACCTTACTATAACCCAAAACACTTTGATACGAAAATCCAGTGATATTATAATAATGTCTACATCAAGTAAATAACCAAATAGCAGAACGCTTGCATCTCACGCTCCACATATATTATAAAATCAAAACCCGCATGGCGCTTATTGGAGATTGGATTTCCAACATGACAAGGTATGGAACCACCTTCCGACTGAGTATCTCTAGAGAGGAATACACTGGGTTCAACAAGAACATCTTGCAACCCGGCCCACACATGACCGACCCCTCATTTCGCTTGAGTGTATCGAATGTATATCACCAACGGTTGGACTCAAACCACCGTTTCCCGAATGGGCAGAATCGATAGATTTAGAAACAAAAGGAATTTCTCTAGATAGGTGATTATACACCCTAATGGGTGCGACCCACATAGCCATGCTGCCTGCCCGATTTTTGTCCTTTCCCGGTTGTTGAGGCCTGAGGCTACGCATACTTACCATTCATCGATAACACAATCACTTTGAATGCCACATCGTCAGATCCGTTAATCACTAGTTGAGTTTGCACAAATATTCTGGATATTATGCTAAGGGATAAATCCGTTGCAACCATATATATTCATACAGACCAACCCATTAGATCATTGGAAATACTCTGTCAGACATTCGTCCATATACGTTCGTCCTGGGATTGAACGAAACCGAAGGCACTATTTCTATTACTAGAAAAGCCCTTGCACTTCACTCCGTCTTCAATATATTCAGCATACTTGGTTCGCAATGCTTATGCCGATACGGAGTGGTTCTTCGGATAATAATCCAACCGGTCTCTCCATATTGACAACGATGGTCAAAACTTCGATAGTCTGTGATTTAACTATCGAATAAAACAAGTGTTCATCCAACATATCAAACAAATCACTGGGCCCTTTAATTAATATTTCATTAATTAAATCTCTTCTATATTCTCAATCAATATTTGTTAACCAAATATTTCAATAATCATTCTTGGCTCTTTACGCTATTTTTGATTTCGTTTCCTTATCGAATTCTATATATATCGATATATAGATTCCTAATTTTCAAATCTCTTAAAAATATTCTAACTCCTTAAATTCCCGGAAAATTTCGCCATAACCTCCCCTGTATCGGGAGCATCGGGAAATTTCAAATAGCTTCCCGGTATCTTCCTCAATCAAAAAGAAAAAGGAAAAGCCAAGCGGCTTGCCGATACGGCGCATAAAACCCATATATGAATTTAAACATGTACCTTTTTGTCGAGCACATAAATTTAAATCTTCATATGCTTCATAACAAACCTGCTTACACATGTTCACCAGTTTTCAATTCAATTCAACTCAATCCATTCGTTTGAATTCAAATTTGAATCGTTTGAATTCGGTTTCGCTTAATTATTCTTTAATTAGCCCTTTTGCCTATTTCACTTCTTTGTTTGAACATAACATGTTCAAATAAAATATTTAACTCGCTCACGACCAAATTGAATTTCAATTTCAATTCTAGTTCCCTTTTCTATTTCGAATATAAATTCTCAAATCGAATTCACTTATTTAAAGCTCAATATTCATTCGAAATCTCATTAACTAATTTCTATTCGAATTAGTTAACTCTATTCAATAAATCAAAAACCTGATTTCTATTTCAGAAATCAACTCATTACTCCACTGGGGTTCACATATATTTTATAACTCAAATCTGGATTTTTCTGAATAGAAATTTCGATTTTTATTTGCTTAAAATCCTTTAATATCATTTAATAAACCGTTATGGTTTTATAATGGTTCTGGCGCTGCTTTTCTGAAATTTTGATTTTGACATAACTCAAAATCTATACGACGAAATTCAGATTTTTCTCTTTCATTTGAAAACTATTATCAAACCGGTCCTGACGTTTCTTGTTTCAAAGAATTCCGACTTCAATTGAGTTCTGTATATTCGATTGAAGTTCGAATCGCTATTTTACGAACTGCAGCGCTGCGGCGAGTTCGTTTTAATTATATTTATATATATAATAACTTTAAACTTCGTTTTAAAATGAATTCAACTCCACTTTTATATATATATTCATATATATTTCAAATTCCATTTGAATTTTTACATTTCAAATTCCATAGTTTTAAATCCTGTATTCAAATCCCCTTTGAAACCCTTTATTCGAATTCCATTTCAAATTCCTTATTCGAATTCCATTTCAAATCCTCTATTCGAATTCCCACCTTAATTCAACTCCTTTTTGAACTTCTATATTTGAATTTCATACTTGAATTTAAATATCCAAACTTCATTTAAATTTCTATTTGAAATTCTAAATGTTTCAAATTCCATTTGAACTTCTATATTCCAATTTCTATATTTGAATTCTATTGAAATTCAAATATTCAAACTCCTTTTTAAATTCTATATTCAAAATTCCATAGTTTAAAACCCATTTGAATTTCATATTCAAATCCCATAGATTAAATTCTATTTGAATTCAATTTGAATCTCTTATATTCAAATTCCATTTTCCATTTCCGACCCCATTTGAATTTCTAATATTCAAATTCATTTCAATACCATTTGAATTTCTAATATTCAAATTCATTTCAACACCATTTGGATTTCCTATATTGGAAATCCTATTTGAAATTCTATTTCCAATTCGACTTTGAAATCCTATTTTCAAAGTTTATTTCAAATTCTATTTTGAAATCTCATATTCAAATTTCTACTTGAATTTCTGTATTCAATTCCATGTTCACATTCAATACTCGAATTTCTATTTCAAATCACTATTCAAATTTCATATTTGAATTCCAATTCAAATCTCTATTCAAATTTCACATTTGAATTCTCCTTTGAAATACTATATTTCAAATCCTATTTAATTCTTCTTTGAAATTCTATATTTCAAATTCTATTTCGAAATTCTACCTTCAAATCTCTATTTGAATTTCTTTATTCGAATTCCTTTGAATTCAAATTTTATTTTAATTTCTTGAATTCAAATTCTATTTTTCATTCTAATTTCATCTATTCAAGTTCTTCTTATTTGGATTTCTAATATTCAATCCCCTTTTAAAATTCAAATATTTAAACTCCTTTTAAAATTCAAATGTTATACTCAAATTCATTTGGGTTATATATTTAAAATTTCCTTTCACATCCTGTTTTGAAATTTCATTTCAAATTCCAACTTCACACTTGTATTTCTATTTCTGAATTATCAAATGATAATTCTTTTCACTTCATTTATAACTTCGTTATAAAAGAATTATTTATAAACTTCGTTTAAAAAGAAGCTACTTGTTTTATTCTTCAAAAAAACAAGTTTTATATTTTTATTCCCATTTAAAATTCAAATTCTATTTAAAAATAGAATTTTTCTTTTTAAATCTCCAATATCCTTTTTACGATATTTTTATAAATTAAACTTCAGCCCAGTGATAAAACACACAAAGCAACCAATTGTTTATTTTTCTAACACATCATATATAACAATATATGCAAACAAATAAACAAACAGATAATATATTTTTGAGGAATCCAGTTGGATTCCTCCAACCTGTTTTCCTGCATCCACAGATGTTAGCACATAAATAATACCCATTCTGCTTCGTGGCAGAATATCGCGGTATAGAAGGTCATCCACTAATCATAGCGTGGGGCGTATAGGGTAATCATCCGCTATGAAACTGCGGGCATCCGCTAATGAGACTGCGGGAATCCAACCAACCAATCAACCCAATATATATATATATATATATATAATAGCCTAAATAACTAATATATATAAAACAACCAGAAAATATTCACACAAGCAACAGACAATTATTTTTAATGGAATAAAAATAATTTTAAAGGTGAGTGAGATTTACTCACCGGATTTCGTTTGTGCTGAATATCCCTTTAAATTTTACATTTCGTATCTTCTCGGCTTCGACCCCATTTAAATCTTTTGTCTTGAACCCATTTAAATCTTTTGTCTTGAACCTATGATTATATATTTTAATTTAATGATTAAACACTGTATTAATTTAAATTAACCTAACCAATTAACAAATTTATTATCCTGAGTATTTAAAAATAAAGACGTATACCTTATTATCTCCGCATGACTCGACCAATCCACGAAGTCAACTCAACAAACAGCGGTCATCTATTATGGCATTTGATCGAACACCTTACTGGCAGCTTCCCTCTTTCATCGCTCCTGCCCCTTCATCATCCCATTCAAAACTGTCGACCTTCAAGTTCTTCTACCCTTTCCTGAACTTCCCCTTCACCCTAATTCGAACCCCTTAACACCCACTTGCCGAACTCCAGATTTCACAAACCCAGGTTGGCCTCTTCCTCCAAACTCAGCTCGACCCCGATGCTCGTTCATCCCTCACAGATGCATCGCTCCTCCAGACAACCATCGATTTTCCCTCGTTGCTTTCTCCAAAACCCCGCTCCACCCTCTAAATCGCGTTGACCCCCTTCGAACCCTAAACGGAAATTGGAACTTGCCGAACCACTAATTGTTGTCGCGGTCCTCCATCGCAATTTCGATTCCGCCCCTCTTCTTTTCTTTACTTTTTTTTTCTTTTCGGTGATTCGATTTGTTTTAAATTTTGAATTGGGGAAAAGGAACGGAAGTAAGGATTGAAGATGGGATTCAGAATGAAAGAATAGCGAAGCCTTAACCTTGTTTTATAGGCGCGAGAAGGAACATCCAGTACTTAAAGCCATTAAATCCTGTCTGCCTTTGTTAAGAAGCTAGAGAACAGAATATTGTGCTCGAGAATTGTATAGGTCTGCGAAATGAAAGTATAGGATGGTGCGAGTATGTACTTAGGTCGGCTGATGAAACACTAAGAATATTATAATTTGAATTTTAAATTAAAATATCTTGTGGTCTTTAACCCGTAAATCTGAACCGCTATTTTAACGTATCCACTGACTTTTCAACACTGTAACATTATTATGAACTGAACTGAATAAAAATCTAAAATTTAATCTGAACGTATAATTAGAATAACCATATTATATTGAAAATTCAATATAAAATATCATTTATATTATCAATTCAATATTTAAACCATTATTAAATATTTAAAATAAATCGACAAAAATCCGGGTCGTTACATTCTTCCCCCCTTAAAATAATTTCGTCCTCGAAATTGCTAAGATAGGAAAATGGTACAAATCCATTACTTTTCAAACTCCATTTATGTTGAAACTCAACTTCTCATATTTCCATGACTTTATTTTCAACCAAAGCTTTTGGTTTCCATTCATATGCATTCTAATTCATATTCCTTTCAATTTTATTTCAAATTGATTCAAGTCAATTTATTCACCTCGAACCATTTAACTTGCTTCAGTTAAATTTTAATTCCAGAATCCAGATCCCAGGGTTTTCATTTCAAATCCTTTGAAATCCCATAAATATATACATATATTTATTTTCATTTCAAATTCAAAAACATTTGAATTTTCAAACCACTTGTTTTTTCCCTTCAAACGAATTTCCATCAACATTTTTCCAAGGTAGCAATTCATCACTTAGAAACTCGGAAATGAACACTGATGATGTTGCAATCATCATCAGAATAATTTCCCAGCCACTGAAGTGAGTTCAGTGCTTTAAAAATTTTAAAACCCAATCTAAAATGATTTTAAATCAAAAATCCTTCCAAACAAAGCTATATTATTTTAATTACTTTGAAAAATATTTTTCAACTTCCCAGGATTTTGAATTCTTAATTCTGGTTTGAATTTAATTCTAATTCATCTCATTTGTATATTTAATTCCTATACAAATTCTATTTGGTTATAAATAACCATTCTAATTTTATAATCTCATTTGATTATAAAATCAACATCCAACACATCCATATAATAATAATTCTAGAAAATTACTCTTTCTATATCAAAATAGAATTTTGGGTAAAATTATTTCATTTACCCTCTTGGAAACAATACCATGTTGTATTTTCTGTTCAAGTTTTTAGAAATCCCTATCGACTTCGTGGCGTCCCACGATTCGACCAGAATTCATAAACCACTCAACAGACTAGCCAACACAATATAAAATGGTTTTTATATCAAATAACAAATACGCTCTCTCGTATATTCATACTCAACTCATTCTAGGGTACTACTGACCCTATCTCTAATGAGCACATGCCACACAAGCCTAGGTATTCGCTCAACCTAAGCTCTGATACCACCTGTAACAACACGCAAATCCGTGCTATCAGAGTTGACTAAATACAACACACGTCCAACCCGAATAACACAGAAATACGACTCATTATTAGAAAGAAGTTAGAGGATGAGAAATAGAAAGAAAGAAATATTAGAATAGAAGAAGAACGAAGATCACAACTCACAGCGGAACGAATAAAATATATTATATAACATAAGCTTTGAAATACAGATCTGTTCTGTACATATATACATACCATCATCAGAGTACACATAACATTTGATTCAGCGGAAGTAACTCTAAATAACTAACATTGAAGCCTCCAGCTTCAAGCTCCTCCAAGTGTATCTGTAAAAGCCTGAAACACTTGACTGCCCGTACAAATTTGGGCACCCAAGAGTTTAGGGAAAACAAAAACAAAATAAACTCTGGGTCAGTCATGGGACTGGTGTGAGTAAACTCCAACCACTTGTTTAACTTTCAAAACTCTTTTTCGAAAGAAAAGATAATAGTAAGACCAGCCCACACATAAACACGGACGGTTTTTACCTTACTATAACCCAAAACACTTTGATACGAAAATCCAGTGATATTATAATAATGTCTACATCAAGTAAATAACCAAATAGCAGAACGCTTGCATCTCACGCTCCACATATATTATAAAATCAAAACCCGCATGGCGCTTATTGGAGATTGGATTTCCAACATGACAAGGTATGGAACCACCTTCCGACTGAGTATCTCTAGAGAGGAATACACTGGGTTCAACAAGAACATCTTGCAACCCGGCCCACACATGACCGACCCCTCATTTCGCTTGAGTGTATCGAATGTATATCACCAACGGTTGGACTCAAACCACCGTTTCCCGAATGGGCAGAATCGATAGATTTAGAAACAAAAGGAATTTCTCTAGATAGGTGATTATACACCCTAATGGGTGCGACCCACATAGCCATGCTGCCTGCCCGATTTTTGTCCTTTCCCGGTTGTTGAGGCCTGAGGCTACGCATACTTACCATTCATCGATAACACAATCACTTTGAATGCCACATCGTCAGATCCGTTAATCACTAGTTGAGTTTGCACAAATATTCTGGATATTATGCTAAGGGATAAATCCGTTGCAACCATATATATTCATACAGACCAACCCATTAGATCATTGGAAATACTCTGTCAGACATTCGTCCATATACGTTCGTCCTGGGATTGAACGAAACCGAAGGCACTATTTCTATTACTAGAAAAGCCCTTGCACTTCACTCCGTCTTCAATATATTCAGCATACTTGGTTCGCAATGCTTATGCCGATACGGAGTGGTTCTTCGGATAATAATCCAACCGGTCTCTCCATATTGACAACGATGGTCAAAACTTCGATAGTCTGTGATTTAACTATCGAATAAAACAAGTGTTCATCCAACATATCAAACAAATCACTGGGCCCTTTAATTAATATTTCATTAATTAAATCTCTTCTATATTCTCAATCAATATTTGTTAACCAAATATTTCAATAATCATTCTTGGCTCTATACGCTATTTTTGATTTCGTTTCCTTATCGAATTCTATATATATCGATATATAGATTCCTAATTTTCAAATCTCTTAAAATTATTCTAACTCCTTAAATTCCCGGAAAATTTCGCCATAACCTCCCCTGTATCGGGAGCATCGGGAAATTTCAAATAGCTTCCCGGTATCTTCCTCAATCAAAAAGAAAAAGGAAAAGCCAAGCGGCTTGCCGATACGGCGCATAAAACCCATATATGAATTTAAACATGTACCTTTTTGTCGAGCACATAAATTTAAATCTTCATATGCTTCATAACAAACCTGCTTACACATGTTCACCAGTTTTCAATTCAATTCAACTCAATCCATTCGTTTGAATTCAAATTTGAATCGTTTGAATTCGGTTTCGCTTAATTATTCTTTAATTAGCCCTTTTGCCTATTTCACTTCTTTGTTTGAACATAACATGTTCAAATAAAATATTTAACTCGCTCACGACCAAATTGAATTTCAATTTCAATTCTAGTTCCCTTTTCTATTTCGAATATAAATTCTCAAATCGAATTCACTTATTTAAAGCTCAATATTCATTCGAAATCTCATTAACTAATTTCTATTCGAATTAGTTAACTCTATTCAATAAATCAAAAACCTGATTTCTATTTCAGAAATCAACTCATTACTCCACTGGGGTTCACATATATTTTATAACTCAAATCTGGATTTTTCTGAATAGAAATTTCGATTTTTATTTGCTTAAAATCCTTTAATATCATTTAATAAACCGTTATGGTTTTATAATGGTTCTGGCGCTGCTTTTCTGAAATTTTGATTTTGACATAACTCAAAATCTATACGACGAAATTCAGATTTTTCTCTTTCATTTGAAAACTATTATCAAACCGGTCCTGACGTTTCTTGTTTCAAAGAATTCCGACTTCAATTGAGTTCTGTATATTCGATTGAAGTTCGAATCGCTATTTTACGAACTGCAGCGCTGCGGCGAGTTCGTTTTAATTATATTTATATATATAATAACTTTAAACTTCGTTTTAAAATGAATTCAACTCCACTTTTATATATATATTCATATATATTTCAAATTCCATTTGAATTTTTACATTTCAAATTCCATAGTTTTAAATCCTGTATTCAAATCCCCTTTGAAACCCTTTATTCGAATTCCATTTCAAATTCCTTATTCGAATTCCATTTCAAATCCTCTATTCGAATTCCCACCTTAATTCAACTCCTTTTTGAACTTCTATATTTGAATTTCATACTTGAATTTAAATATCCAAACTTCATTTAAATTTCTATTTGAAATTCTAAATGTTTCAAATTCCATTTGAACTTCTATATTCCAATTTCTATATTTGAATTCTATTGAAATTCAAATATTCAAACTCCTTTTTAAATTCTATATTCAAAATTCCATAGTTTAAAACCCATTTGAATTTCATATTCAAATCCCATAGATTAAATTCTATTTGAATTCAATTTGAATCTCTTATATTCAAATTCCATTTTCCATTTCCGACCCCATTTGAATTTCTAATATTCAAATTCATTTCAATACCATTTGAATTTCTAATATTCAAATTCATTTCAACACCATTTGGATTTCCTATATTGGAAATCCTATTTGAAATTCTATTTCCAATTCGACTTTGAAATCCTATTTTCAAAGTTTATTTCAAATTCTATTTTGAAATCTCATATTCAAATTTCTACTTGAATTTCTGTATTCAATTCCATGTTCACATTCAATACTCGAATTTCTATTTCAAATCACTATTCAAATTTCATATTTGAATTCCAATTCAAATCTCTATTCAAATTTCACATTTGAATTCTCCTTTGAAATACTATATTTCAAATCCTATTTAATTCTTCTTTGAAATTCTATATTTCAAATTCTATTTCGAAATTCTACCTTCAAATCTCTATTTGAATTTCTTTATTCGAATTCCTTTGAATTCAAATTTTATTTTAATTTCTTGAATTCAAATTCTATTTTTCGTTCTAATTTCATCTATTCAAGTTCTTCTTATTTGGATTTCTAATATTCAATCCCCTTTTAAAATTCAAATATTTAAACTCCTTTTAAAATTCAAATGTTATACTCAAATTCATTTGGGTTATATATTTAAAATTTCCTTTCACATCCTGTTTTGAAATTTCATTTCAAATTCCAACTTCACACTTGTATTTCTATTTCTGAATTATCAAATGATAATTCTTTTCACTTCATTTATAACTTCGTTATAAAAGAATTATTTATAAACTTCGTTTGAAAAGAAGCTACTTGTTTTATTCTTCAAAAAAACAAGTTTTATATTTTTATTCCCATTTAAAATTCAAATTCTATTTAAAAATAGAATTTTTCTTTTTAAATCTCCAATATCCTTTTTACGACATTTTTATAAATTAAACTTCAGCCCAGTGATAAAACACACAAAGCAACCAATTGTTTATTTTTCTAACACATCATATATAACAATATATGCAAACAAATAAACAAACAGATAATATATTTTTGAGGAATCCAGTTGGATTCCTCCAACCTGTTTTCCTGCATCCACAGATGTTAGCACATAAATAATACCCATTCTGCTTCGTGGCAGAATATCGCGGTATAGAAGGTCATCCACTAATCATAGCGTGGGGCGTATAGGGTAATCATCCGCTATGAAACTGCGGGCATCCGCTAATGAGACTGCGGGAATCCAACCAACCAATCAACCCAATATATATATATATATATAATAGCCTAAATAACTAATATATATAAAACAACCAGAAAATATTCACACAAGCAACAGACAATTATTTTTAATGGAATAAAAATAATTTTAAAGGTGAGTGAGATTTACTCACCGGATTTCGTTTGTGCTGAATATCCCTTTAAATTTTACATTTCGTATCTTCTCGGCTTCGACCCCATTTAAATCTTTTGTCTTGAACCTATGATTATATATTTTAATTTAATGATTAAACACTGTATTAATTTAAATTAACCTAACCAATTAACAAATTTATTATCCTGAGTATTTAAAAATAAAGACGTATACCTTATTATCTCCGCATGACTCGACCAATCCACGAAGTCAACTCAACAAACAGCGGTCATCTATTATGGCATTTGATCGAACACCTTACTGGCAGCTTCCCTCTTTCATCGCTCCTGCCCCTTCATCATCCCATTCAAAACTGTCGACCTTCAAGTTCTTCTACCCTTTCCTGAACTTCCCCTTCACCCTAATTCGAACCCCTTAACACCCACTTGCCGAACTCCAGATTTCACAAACCCAGGTTGGCCTCTTCCTCCAAACTCAGCTCGACCCCGATGCTCGTTCATCCCTCACAGATGCATCGCTCCTCCAGACAACCATCGATTTTCCCTCGTTGCTTTCTCCAAAACCCCGCTCCACCCTCTAAATCGCGTTGACCCCCTTCGAACCCTAAACGGAAATTGGAACTTGCCGAACCACTAATTGTTGTCGCGGTCCTCCATCGCAATTTCGATTCCGCCCCTCTTCTTTTCTTTACTTTTTTTTTTCTTTTCGGTGATTCGATTTGTTTTAAATTTTGAATTGGGGAAAAGGAACGGAAGTAAGGATTGAAGATGGGATTCAGAATGAAAGAATAGCGAAGCCTTAACCTTGTTTTATAGGCGCGAGAAGGAACATCCAGTACTTAAAGCCATTAAATCCTGTCTGCCTTTGTTAAGAAGCTAGAGAACAGAATATTGTGCTCGAGAATTGTATAGGTCTGCGAAATGAAAGTATAGGATGGTGCGAGTATGTACTTAGGTCGGCTGATGAAACACTAAGAATATTATAATTTGAATTTTAAATTAAAATATCTTGTGGTCTTTAACCCGTAAATCTGAACCGCTATTTTAATGTATCCACTGACTTTTCAACACTGTAACATTATTATGAACTGAACTGAATAAAAATCTAAAATTTAATCTGAACGTATAATTAGAATAACCATATTATATTGAAAATTCAATATAAAATATCATTTATATTATCAATTCAATATTTAAACCATTATTAAATATTTAAAATAAATCGACAAAAATCCGGGTCGTTACACTATGGGTGATGTCAATGACCTACCAGCCCTGACATTTATGTACGTTTTACCTGTGTGGTTGTTGGAATGCGAGGCACCTCAAATATATGGTCGATAACTGGCACTATGTGAGCCGACGTACAGACCATTATATAGGTCCTATAGGACCGGGAAACGTGTGTACAGGAATAACTAATCCTCAAAAGTAAGAGAGGACCGGCCTTAGAGGTTCCAAGGGATCGCTGTGTGTGGTACTGAGACATTTGCTAGAGTGTCTCGAACGGAAAGGAGCTTGCCCCTTGCCTCGACTCATGATGGAATCCAATTTCCAATATGTGACTTTCGGCTTTATTTGTGGAGCCTAGTATGGCGACATAGTGGTATGGGACACTTACGACGTCTATGACTGATACTTATGATTGAAATTGTTTTTGACACTATACACTTATAATAGTATCAAATGATTTTTTTTAAACGTACCAAGCATGTTTGGCTATTATAAGGTAAAAACCCTATCCTCCAGCTTGCGTTGCATTGTGTGATGGGACCTGGGTCTTATAATAGCTTCATTTTTCTTTATTTAGCATTGCGCTGTTTGTTTTATGCACTGGTATTCTTGGGAGGAAACTCATTCCGTGTTATACGGCGTGGTCCCTTGATTTACCTAACTTTAAAATAAAGATTAATAACTGTTTTAGTTCTCACACTAGTCACATGACTGACCTGAAGTTTATTGTTTTAACCTAAACTCTGGGTGCCCTTATTTTTCCACACGGGCAACTAGAAGTTTTGGTTTTGCAGATTTTATTCACAGGATCCTGGTTTATAGCTGGAACGATACTCGGAAAGCTCTGTATCCGTGTTTTACTTTCAGTTGTGTATTTTATTATTTTTCCACTGCTATGTAATTTATTGCAATCTTTGATATTTTTGAAATGTGTAATATTTATTCATACTCTGTATATTCTTGTATTCTGATGGAATTGTTGTAATAAACAATGAAATGTTCTTCTGTTTGCGTTCCGATGTGTGTTGTCCTCAAAGCAATTCGTGCTTTCCTTACCAGGGAAGTCACGGGCTGCTACATTTCCCAAAGGATATGGATATTTAAATAAAAGAATGTTCAGAATTGGAATAGGGCGTATGTTGTGTTTTTATAACACTTGTTTATTATATACGCGAGTTATTCGGAAAGACCTGGTTTATCCCATTCTGAATAACTAATTTGACGATAAGTCGACGATGAAGACGGTGGCTGAAGACCCGAGGTCTTCACATCGTTTGGATGATTACCGATGTCTTGATTGGGCTGTACACCCAAGATGAAGTCATAAATGGTGATCGTCCAGACGTACTTGGAGATCAACGGATATTCGAGGGCCTTTCTCATATATTGGACATACTGGACGAGGAATAAGGTGCCTCCGGTTTCGTTCAGACCCAAAACGAACTTGTAAATGGACTGTGTGTCTGACATTGGATTTCATTCTGTGTGATTGATAGACATCAGTTGCATAGCGTGAATTGCCTGTCTGGCATGCTGAGATGCAAATGATCAAGGCTTCTGTTGAAAAGCAGAGTCTTGTGGTTGATGATCAAAGCACCGTTTTAATATAGCGTAGCTTTGTGTAGCATTAATTCGCGAGCCTCGCACCCCGGTGTGAACCAGAAATGGGAGAGGTCCTCAGGGAGGGCATGCAATTCCTTCTATCTAGGAGCGGTGTCTAGGTTTTTCATGCCCAGGCATTTTACTTACGTGGATGATGGATAGCAAGGCGCCTTGGTTATATCAGTCTCTACGGAGCCGATGGATGGTATGGTATTTATACAGACCAATATTACGCCCCATAGGGCGGGGAAACGCAGTGTTCAGGCATTTTAATCCACTCCATGTGGACCGGCCCTGACGATCCAAAGGCTTGACAGAGTGCTTGCCTGAGACACGGGCTAGAGCGTCTTGAAGCGGTAAGGACGATCCCTTGCCTTGGTTCACAAATGGAAATCCAACTTCCAATACGTGACAATTGAGGTTTTGATTGTAGAGCCTAGTATTGGCGAAATGATATATGGTAACCATGCCGTCTAGGATTGATACATTTATATTTGAAGTTGTTTTATACACTATGCACTTATAATAGTATCAATTGATTTGTTCTAACGTGCCAAGCATGTTTGGCTATTATAAGGGAAAACCCTATCCTCTGGCTTGCGTTGCATTGTGTGATGGGACTTGGGTCTTATAATAGCCTCATTTTTCCAAAAAGCATTGCGCTGTTTTGTTATATGCACTGGTATTCTTGGGAGGAAACCCGTTCCGTGTTATGCGGTGTGGTCCCTTGATATATCTGATTTAAAGTAAAATTTTAAATAACTGTTTCAGTTTGCACACCAGTCACATGACTGACCTGGAGTTTATTGTTTTAACTTAAACTCTGGGTGCCTTTATTTTCCGCATGGGCAGCTTGTAGTTTTGGTTTTGCAGATTTATATTTACAGGATCTGGGTTTACAGCTGGAATGATATTCGGAAAGCTCTGTATCCCTATATTCTTTTTAGTTGTGTTTTGTATTATTTTCCGCAACATTGTAACTCGTAAATCTCTGATATTTAGTAAATGTGTAATATTTATTCATACTTTGTATACTCTTGTATTCCGATGAAATTGTTGTAATAAGCAATGAAATGTTCTTCTGTTTATGTTCTGATTTTTCGTGTTCTCAACTCAATCCGGACTTTCCTTCCCGGGGAAGTTTGGGTCGTCTCAATACTCCCCGTCATTCTATTGTAATTAAACTCAAGATGGGGAAATCTTCAAAGCCTGCATTTCTTACCTTAACTTTTGAGGTGGATAAGATTCTTGAAATCGAGAAGCTGTATAAGGGATTGGAAGATATCCCTCTCGAGACATCCATGTTCGATTTTGGTGGTATTTTGTTGAAATCTTCTTCCTAGCTTAGAGGGTTTATCGATGTCGACAAGTATCAGGAAGGTAACCCCTTAGAGTAAACTTAATATTGGTCTGTTACAAGAACAATAGGGGACACACACAACATAAATGTTGTACGGTACCGGACTTGTCCATGTACTATGAATTTATCTGGATTCAAGCTTTTATTTTGTATAGGTACAATATGAAAAAAAGATTCAATATAAGCTGGGATCTTTGTGGTAGTGTCCTTCTCCACTACTAGTTTTGTAAAGGCTCGAATTATCGACAACATGAGAGTTGTGACCGTGGAGGCAAGGATTGACTTGGTTTGGACATCAATCACCACCCTTGTTCGAGGTCTCTACCTTATAAGAACATGAATGGCCACCTAGTCGCCATGAGGAGTTAAGTGTAATAGAACAGTTTGTAGTGCCCTCACCTCCTCTAATTTCTTCACCATCACTAGTTCACATCAGTCATAGCCATTCTCGAGAAGGCTTATATAACTCCAAGAAATCTGATCATTTGTAGAGGTCCATGAAAAAGAGTCAAGAAATTATGACTCTAGTGCCAACCTCCTTTTGTAAGGAGCAGGTGATAAACTCAAATCCTTGGTCACCAAGTACCATTCCAGTAGAGCTATGTTTGTGCCGAAGATGCACCCAAATCCACAAGAAATTGATAAAGAAACAGTATATTGAGTGTTCGACATATAAATCCAGTATAAGGAGATGATGAAGTAGGCAGAGAGATTATCCATGATTATAAAAGATATCGAGCCGAAATTAGAAAATACTAGGCTTGAAATCGATATTGGCAAAGAAAAGATTAAACACTTGGATGATGAAGTCGTCGGATAAAAGCTATAGATATCCGAGGCATAAAAGACAATTGCTCGGCTAAAGGAAAAAGCTGCAACGGTCCGAAATTAGTTCGATGAATAGTTCAATCATGTATCCCTTAGAACCACTTCATTGGATGGTAACAGGATTTTTACTGCATATAATGAGATGGTACTAAAGGAAAATGAGAAACTGAGGAATGATATTGAAACCCTTGCCAAGGAAATGGTCAATCCAAAGACCGAAGCAAAGGTTGCAAAGAAAGCCAAAGAAGAAAATGAGGATGTAATTTTAACTCTTTTTAATGAAGCCGCAATAGTTGGGAGTAAGTTTGAAAGTGAACTCAAAGATGTGTAGTTAATGCCCTGCGATTACCTCTCTCTAGCTCGCAGCAGATTTATACCTTTATGATTTTCCCAAATAGCCTTTCCTCGTTAAGACTTGTCATATTCCGCTATTCCTAATATACCCCATTATTTGTGTTATATTCTACTTTCCACACTATATCTTCTATAAAAGAAATGAACTGAAAATGGCATTTACACACTATGTATGAAATTTGTTGTTTAATTGAATTTATTAATAAAAATTTTAATATAAAAATTGCTCTAATATTCTATTAAGTTTAATTTGGCTAAATAAATTATTTATTTACATATATTTACACATATTTTTATTTAAAATTGGAAATACATTAATTATAATTAAATTAAATATTAATTTTTCATCTAATTATCATGTATATATTTCTAAAAGCATTAAGTACGAGTTTTATATGCTATTTTATAGTCATCCTCTACATCCTGGTATTACCTTGTTTTATCCATGTTGTTACTTTTGCTCCTTAGTCCCGTTGAGCACTTTAATTGCACAAACTCAAAGAGCTTGGAGTAAATATGGAAGAGGCAGAAGAGGAGAGGGAATATTTTGATACCATAGTAATAGGATTTTACACTCAGATCCCTCGCAATTTGGATTTTTCTTGGCTTAAAAACACCTTATTGAGGACGAAATGTTATATACGAACAGTGATGTGGTTAATAAGGAGGAGTTGATCAAGATGTATTTAAACGGTGACGAGCCAAAGATTGTTTAGTAGGACAACATATAATAAGGGAAGAGAAGGTAGAAGAAAGATCAACATAATTGGTTCAAGAAAGAGGTGAAGCTAGTGAGTAGGAGTATCGTTGTTGCTGATGATTCTCACTTGACGAGCAAGTCATCAAGTCGAGAAATCTTTACTCATATTTCGATCATGTCAATTGATGTTGCTGGCAGTTTCTCTTCTCAACCGACGTCCATTAATTTGAGATATGATCCTAAACACTTGAACCTCACAACAAGATTTATGCTGACTCTCATTCTTGTGGGTAGTCCTCGAGAGCAGCAAAGCTTCCTGTAAAAACATAAATTATCCCGACCGCTGAATCCAAGGTGTCATAAATGGCCGTTAGCTTGAAGTCTTCATCTTCAAGCCTCTATTTGATGATGCACTGGCAAGGGCCAAGATTGCCCGATATGAGAAATATTCTATTTAAGACAAGATTTCCAATTCCATAGTGTCTCAGGTATACTTTGCCTTTGGCATTGTATTATTGAGTGACTCGGTGTTGGTATGCGGCCTCCTTAAGTTCAGTTTATTTAAGTTTTGAAACATCCCATGCCCCTTAAAATTCCCCAAAATAGCGTCATTCTAACAAATGTGAAGTGTTATGTATAAATAAACTAATCATATAAACTAATATTCACAAGGCATAAAATAATAAATGCAACAAAAAAAAAATTAAAATTGAAACATGACATTTATTTCAAAAATCACGTATTATTCAGTTTCAAATCACACGTCTCATTAGTCTTAATCAAAAATCAATGTACAATATGAATATCCCTTAAAATAGCCAAAAGTACAACCAAGTCAACGAAACAAGATAAAACAAAAGATTAATACATCTGCAGCAAGAATGAGTCTCCAATAATAATCCTCTAAGAAATGTGGACTAATCACCTCCACCTTACGAGCCTGATGAGGAAGGAAAAGAGAAGAAAGAGGAGTGGTCCGGACATAAAGTCTGGTGAGTGATGTAATTACTAGCATGATTGAGTAATAAAGAAAGACAAACTCAATAATATTCTAATGTCATATAGGGTAATTGTCTATGTACAATTACAAAAGGCATACATGCTAAAATGAAGTACAAGAAATTATACTGAACTGAACGAGTAACGATTTGTTCAATTATTTTTCCAGTTCAATTGGTCTTGATTGTTTGCACTTTCTAAATCACTAAACGCAAAATATAAGACTAGGATAATTTCCTAATACTACCTGTTGATCGACTTGCTCTCTATCATCGAATTAATATGGCAGCTGATGCCCCTTACATTGAACCAACCTTGCTCAAATGTAAACCGGATCATTTCCTTAACATCACTCGTCCATGGATTCACCTTCATATGGACATCTATCTAGAGCTAGGACCGTCAATGTCTCTACCACAATTCAATGCACCGCATGCATTAGCATTGCCTCGTGATCCTTCTTCTAATTGGTCGTTTATTTAGCACAATATGTTAAGTGTGTCTCCTCTTGGGATTCGCTGGTACAAGCCCTGAGTCGTTTATCTACCATGATTCGGCATGCGTTTTGGATTTTTTGTTGGTACAGATTCCTCCAACCAATATCCTAGTTGCGCCCCCTTCTCAGCCCTCATGACTGATCTTGGTATATAGTTCTGTTATCTACCATAATTCAGCATTTTCCCCTAGTACTGACTTCCACTATTTATCTATTAGCCAGGTGTCTACCACAATTCGGCATCTACCATTAGTATAAGCTATCACTATTTATCTACCATAATTCGGCCTCTACTGTTGGTATGGACAATCACTATCTATTTATTAAGCTTTATTAGTCCGTTATTATACCCAGTCAGTCCCCATGCTACCAAAACAAAGCACAACTAGCATATGAATATACTTTTATATCACTTATTTTTCCGAAATAGCCCCATGCTGCTTGAACGGACCATAATCAGTACATGTTTGTTAAACTTTACCTCAGTTTAAAATATATGTCAGTAATAAGCATTTCTGTTATTTCATTCAACTATAACCTTCGTATTATAATTACATTTGCAAATAAGCCCAAATTGTTCGTTATAATTTCCATATGTGTCTATATGGTTTATCATAATATTTGTTTTGCAAATATATCTAGTCTTTTCCAATTATTACTCATGTCATATTTTAACTACAAATCTGCATTAGTTTTCCTATTTCAAATCCAATCCCATTTTAATTACATATCTATATTTCATGCACATTTTCTATAAATTTAGTCTCATATGTTTAACCCATATTTGCATAATATTCTTTAATTCTTCTTTTTCCACACGCAAAATAAAATGGATTACATCAGTTGTCAATATACTAACATCTACAGAGTTAGAAATTATATTAACCACAAATGGGTATAAGACTTTAAAATAGCTGAGAGGCATAAACATAAAAAGAGGGGGGAGACTAAAGGAATATCTAACAGTACTTGAATAAAACAAAGGGCCGGTTTGTCTCAGGTGCCTATTAAGTTTCAAAATTAGACTCACATCTGGTCAAACTTTCGATATAAATTAGGTCCCTATTTTTCTAAAATCGTCAAAAAATCACTAAAAAAATAAAAAAAATCACGTAAATTCATAAGTAAATACAATAAGAAATCGCCATCAAATTCATGCAGTAAAACAACAAAAAAAGCATCAAGAAAAAACAGCGAAACAATACTATTATGAATCAAAAGATGCACTTATTTGTAAATAGTTGCATACATTTATGCATATATTTCAGTTATGCATCAAATTGCACTATCTATGCATACATATATGCAGTTAAACTACAATATAGCATTTGTTCTATGCATATATTCAATTTTGGCCTGTGTTTTCAAGCATACGCCTTTTATCCATACATTTCTACGTATATAGTCAATAAATGCACACATGTATGCACTTATACGGAATATGTGCATACATTTCTGCAACTATTCATAACACATGCAGCTTAGTTCAACTTTATATGCATACATGTATGCAACTGTTACAAATATATGCATATGTGTATGCATATATTCATCCAGATTTTCAATATAAAACATTGAATGAATGTATAAATGCAAGTACGCATATATTCAGAATTTATGAAAGATGCATGCAACCCTTTTTTCTAGATTTCTTTGGGGAATATTTACAATTTTTTTAATTTTTTAATCACTGACGCATATTTTTCTTTGGAAAACATGTAAGTGGCCAAAATAGGGACCCGCTTTGAATTATAAACTTGGACTGGATGTCGTTTACATTTCCAAAGATTTTAAGGACGTGAGCCTTATTTTCACTAAAATAAAACTACAGGAAAAAATTGAAAAACTATATAAAATAACTTACAGAAAATACTAACTTATAAAAAACTAATTTAAACTGTAAGAAAAACTGTAAAGAAAATCTACAGAAAAGTCTACAACTATTAGAAATCCTATTTTCTTAAATTGCTAAAAGTCTAAATAATTACATACTCAATTGTGGTCCAAAGTGTTTCTCTGTGATCTTTGTAAATCCCGCCTCCAAAAGGGTACATATATACAAATAAATCCTTTCTCTAAAAATTGAGGTCAATTACGCCTTAAAATGGGAGAACCTAGAAGGGAAGAGATTGTGTTAAGAAGAATTACATAGGTCTAGTGGTCTATTTATAGGTTGGGATAGGGATCTTAGGCCATTGGATTTCTAGATTAAATTTAGATAAGCCACATCATGCAACTAACAAAAACTTTGCGCATCAGTGAAACATTCAAAAATGACATATAAAAACGCTCCATGCTAGCCCTTAACATTCATCACAATACATTGTTAGACGAAATTTTGCATAGATTTTGTGTTGGTCGACACGACTCCCAGGGTCGACCCCACTATATGCAGTATTTTTTTTCTAAATTTTTTTCTGTGATATCTGCTTTATACAAACTTGGATTTCAACAAGTTTTACATGAAAATGACCTGGAAAATCATAAGAGTGCAATGGAAAAGGTCCATAGCCAAATTCAGTCATTTGCAAAAAAAAAAAAAAAAAAAAAAAACATTTTTTAGCTTCTATCTTCATTTTTTATTAATTTTAAAATTATACTTATAACTTGTCCTTTTTATGACTTTTCACATTAGCCTTGATTTTTATAAGCTTTATATGTAAATTGATCAGAAAATTGTCACGAACCCAATATGTAACGACCTGACTTTTGACCGCTCCAAGTCGGTAATTAAACCAACTCGAACCGTTCAAAACGACAGATTTTTATCGCTTATGTAGTTGAAATACAAATCATCACAGAATCACAGACACAGAACATATAATATCTCACAGCAGAAGTAAATTTATGCAACAATACAAAATCTTTAAACTTACATAATCAGAGTATAGAATAAATATAGAAACAATGGAAGACTAAGAACCTTGCTAATACATGAATAGTTGACCGAAGTGGAATATCTACATGAGTGATAATAGATGTATGACTGGATCTTCAAAAAATCCAAAGCTCTAATAGGTAGATTTCCAAGCTGTAATACTCGATCTGACCCGGGCATTTGCAAGGAATAAAACAAACAAATACTCGAGTCACGACTAACATTCTCATATAAGTGAATTAACACAAGTGACATGTTTAAATGGAATGAATCAGTAACTTAAAGGATGGTTGATATTCCCATCTCTTAAGGATCTGTGAAACTTATACATATAGTATAATACGCTATTATAATTGTGTCTATTCAGTAACATAAATATATCAAAATAGCGTAAGCGGGATTACATTTTTACCCTTACACCGTTTATAATATCTTAGTATATACAGTATCGTAAACCCACCGTAAACCGTTGGCATCAGAGGGCACTCCATAGGTACGATACAAACCAAAATCGTAGGGGCTCGATAAGGATAAATATGACAAGGCACTCGAGGCAATACCCAGGGTAGGATTCTACCAGTTGCACTCCCAGACCGGTGGTAACGTATAGCAGCCACTGCCGCCAACCTCGGAACACAATCCCATAATCAAAGTATAATGTCACGTATTTTTACGGTTAAATAATTAATTTATTTAATTATTTAAATAATGGTTTAGAGATTTATATGGTCGTTTAATTAAATAATATTGAATATTTAATTAATTTAATTAATATAATAAAATATTAATTTCTGAAATATTCAGAAATAGTGAATTGACAATATAATGTGAACTGGACAATTTATAATATATATAATCCAGTATAGAGTTGAATTATATTAATGAATATATTATTTAAATGAAGTTTGAACGTACAATTATATTATAATTAAAATCGAGCTCGAAATGGCGCTGCAGTTCGCTATTTGGCGATTTGAACTTCAAATGAAAATACAGAATCCGTTTTAAATTGGATTTTTGTGAAACATGAAACGTTAGGAGCTGGTGCAGTATATTTTTCTAATGGAAGAGAAAAATCGGGATTTCATCGTGTAGACTTTGGTTTATGTTCAAATCAAAATTTAGAAAAGTCGCTATGGAATTCCTTTGAAATATATATATATATATATATATATTTATATTATAAAAGGATTTTAAATATAAATCAAATATCGATATAACTGGGAATTTTGAAATATCGAGTTATAAATCCAATTGGAGCTGTATGATATTCTATTGTGAATATATACGATAATATTTATTTATAAATATTAAAATTAATTATTTTTAAACATATTTAATTTTTAAAACGGGTTATTTAGAGCCTTAAAAATAGCCAGTTTTGCAAACAACCACCGTTTTCAACGAAACTAATTTTGTTGGATCCGCAATGTCAAATTATTGTTAGATTCCAAGTTTCATGATTTTTAGAGTCAGTATGTGGCCGTACGGATTTTTAATGTGAAAAACAGTCGATATTTCTATGGTTAAAAATACACTGTGTAAGCAAACGGAGTCGGAATTTGATGAAACCAGTTTCATTGGGTCCGTAATGTCAAACTTTAGCTGCATGTCAATTTTCATGATTTTTGGATATCATGAGTGGTCTCACAGATTTTTAGAAGACATGTACAAGTAATGATAGCTTATAAATGGATAAAATAATCTAATATAAAAATAATAAAATTTTCCTATATAATACCTCACTAACCCTAATTTCGTACCTCAGGTCAAACACTTTTTCCGCCGTTCTTTTTTTGTTATTTAGCAAAAGAAATCACGAGATATTAAATTCAAAAGAAATCTAAATCCATTTCTATAGATCTCATAACTAATTAAATTGATGTGTTTATCTTCAAAACCGTAACTGTTTTAGCATATGCGATTCAGTTTTTGGGTATTGAAATACGAAGTATACCATTGAATACTAAGCAAAGCTATCGACTTCAAACCGACTTTCTGGAGACAGAGGAGTTTCGAGTTGCAGGGGGTTCGAGGTGAGGGATCGCGACACTGAGGCGCGACGACAGCCTGTTTCAAATCCCGTTCAGGTTGTCGAAGATGGTCTAACTCCAGCGAAGGGTGTCTGTTGATATTTCGTGTTTTGGGGGTGATAAAAGAGCTGTCGCGATGCTTCACTGAAGGAGGAACCACTGGTTTCAGGTCGCGTTGTTTAAGGAGAGTTCTGGATTGTGTTTGTGGTATAGGCAGAAGAGAGGGGAAGGCGAGGAGTTCAACACTGGTGGTGATGATTGGTTTTCGGTGCCTAGGATGGAAGAGGAACTCGCGCAGATTGAATTAAAAAGCGTGATTAAGGTTGTTAAACAAGGATTTAAGGGGGATTAATGTAAATAAGGAAATTTGATGGTGTGTTAATGGAGAAAGATGGGTTCACGTTTTGGGAAATGGCCTGGCACTGACGAGAGGGGTTTTTGCTTTCGGAACATGGGAAGGATGATGAGTGAACAAGTGGAGGAAATTGAGATCTGTGTTTGTATTTCGGATTTGCAAATGAATGGCGTTGGGATGGAGAAGGCACGATGAGGAATAGGAAGAAGGGTATTTGCTGACATGTTTAGAAAGTTAATTAATAATTAAGGGTTAAATCATAATTGATATTAATATATAATGATTGGTTTAATGTACATAAACATGGAAAAAAAATCATAACTTCTTCATACATAATCAGAATCCAACGAAACAAGATCCCCTGGGATCGTTGGGACGGACACTACCCAATGGAACTGAATGGAAGCGAATCGAAGCTCGTTACAATTTATAGCGAAATACATTGTCCGTCTGAATCAAGCGATGGTTATCGTTATTAACGATGATCGCCCAATGTGAGTAAATCTTACTAACCCTGAACGGTTATATTTTTATAACATATTTTAAGAACTGATAATTATCTGTTTATTGCTATGTGTTAACTGTTTGGTTGAATTGCTTATAAATCGTTAATCAAATATTGATTCTGTTTAGCATAATATTTCATATTGAAATGAAAATGATGTTAATTATATTGTTTAACATCTGCGATACAGGGAAACAGGTTGGAGGGATCCAACTGGATTCCTCAATATTTTAATACTGTTCTATTCATATATTGTGATATATGATGTGATATAAAATCTGTTGTTAATTGTGTGTGTTTGGATAATATTGACCAGTGATATATGGTATGTTAAATACCATAACAAATACAGGAATATAAAAAGGGAATTTTCAATGTTATATTGAAATTGAAATCTTTATAAAATCAAAGGATTTTATATAAAGGAATATTTGTAAAATCAACGGATTTTATAAAAAGAAATATTTGTAAGAACAAATAAAAAGGTAAATTATTTGTAGAACAAATAGATAAGGAAATTATTTGTATAGCAAATAGGAAAGGAAATATTTATTTAGAAAATAAATAAGATTTTTTAAAAGTGTATATTTGAAATGAAATATTTATAAAATCAAAGGATTTTATAAAAGGAATATTTATCATTTGGTAAATAAAAATAGAATTATAAAAGGAATATTTATGTAGAAAATAAATAGAATTATAAAAGGAATATTTGGAAAATGAAAAGTATTTTATAAAAAGAGAATTTTACATTTGAAAGGTTTAAACCCGTGCTTCGCACACGGGTATGACATAGTATAAATTTAAAGCAAATATTTTAAATAGAATATGTTCTAACCGATAGGTTGAGAAGATTAATTTATAAATAAAATGTTTATCATTGGATATATAGAATATATAAGTCAGGGCTTATATAGAGAAGTAAGAATCGATTTCAACATCGATATTTGAAACTGAATATGGACGTAGAGTTAAATCAAAGGAGTCAATCAAAGGAGTTAATCGAATTATAGTTAATTGAATAGAGTTAATCGATTGGAGTTAGAGTTAATCGATTAGAGTTAGAGTTAACCAGTTAGAGTAAATCAATTAGAGTTAATCGACAGAGTTAATTAAATAGATTTAATCAAATTTGAGTTAATCGAATATTAGTTATTCGAATAGAGTTAAAAGAGAGTTAATCGAATATAAGTTATTCGAAAGTGAGATTATTGAATATTAGTTATTCGAAGTGAGTTAATCGAATATTAGTTATTCAAAGAGAGTTAATCGTCGAATTTGATTATATCGAATTCGGGAAAGTACTATGTACTTTCTGGGTTTTAAATCAATATTTTATTTATTAAATTAATTTATTAATTCAAATTAATAAATAAGAATTATACTTAAGTTATTATATTTCGGAAGTAGGAATTATAACGCTATAGTTATAATCAGTGTTTCAATAAAGAAGTGGATTCGTAAATTGAATCCGAGAGTTACGTAAGGAAGTTTGTTAAAGATTTAAAAGATAAACTTTATCTGTTCCGAAGTTAAAACGTTGCTCAGTTAAGGTCTGAGAGGTAATTATACCCCAACTTGATTGACTCCCTTCTTAACTAAGAAATGGTTAAGGTTTGATCGTGAAGGATGGTTAAGTGAATTTAGTTAATGAGTGGAATGGTTTGAGTTGGCTTAGCAATGTTTTATTTAAACATCTGTTTAAAACCAATGAAGAAGTTTTGGAAATGTTTTCCAAATAAGAATCAGAAATATTTACTAATATAAGAAAATAAGAAATGGAAATGTTTTCCAATGTTCATAACATATATTTTCTGAGTATAGAAAATAAGGAAATATGAACATATATATATATATATATATATGATGATTGATCAATAGAAATTCCAATTGGAAATAAGATTGTTATTTGCACACATGTTTTCATTTGATAGTTAAATCACCGACTATCAAAGTTTTTGACCATTTTTACGTTGTAAATATGGAGAGACCGGTTGGTTTATTATCCGAAGAACCACTCCGTACTGGCATAAGCGTTGCAAACCAAGTATGCTGAATATATTGAAGACGGAGTAAAGTGCAAGGGATATTGTATAAATCTTAGGTAGAGATTGCCTAAGATGGATGCATTGAATAGTGCCTTCGGTTTGTCCAGTCCTAGGACAACTTGAATGGACAAATGTTTGACAGAGTATATCTGGTAGATCGCGTAAGTTGATCGTTTCAAACGTATTTACGTTGGTAGCGGAGGAATTCGTTTCTCTTAGCTTATACCCGTGGTATTTTTGGGGAAATCAATTTGTGATTTGATAGGTATGATGATGTGGCATTCAAAGTAAATGAAGACGTGATCTGTATAGAGATACGTTATAATCTCAAGCCTCATCGACTGGGAAATGACAGAAATCGGGCAGGCAGCATGGCTAAGTGGGCCGCACCCAATTAGGATATATTGTCATCATCTAGAGAATATTCATATTTGTACTTCTTTCAATTCTATATCTCCTGGGTCTCCCGGGAACGGTTATGTTGGAATACTAACCAAGGGGTGGCAATGTAATGTCCCGTATTTTTAGTAGTCAAATGTTTAATTTATTTTATTAAATATTTATTTTGAATATTAATGGATTTAAAATATATATTCCATTTATAAAAATGAAGCTCGAACGTTATAATTTATATATAATTATAAATGAACTAGAAATGACGCGATAGTTCGTAAATTTCGTTCTAAACTTCAACTGAATATACATAATCCGTTTTAAGTCGAAATTCTGTAAAACCATAAATGTTTGAATCAATTTGTTTATTTATTTCATATGAAAGAGAAAAATCGAGATTTCGTATTATAATTTGTTAGTTATGTCAGTTCAACTTTTAAAATAGTCGCTATGAAAATCGTTAATAAACGATAGCGTTTATTAAATAGAATATTAACGGTTTATATATATATACATACATATATATATATATATATATATTTGTTTGGATGTTTGTTAAACCAAATTTCTGAATGTGGAGTTTTTAATCCATCTTAGACTTATTCAAAGTTTTCATATATTGATTTATTATTTAGTTAATTCAACTATTTTGGAATTTAAATTATATTGTATGAATATTATACAAGATTTAAAACCAACCTAAAGCTTGTGAACGCACATGCATAACTATTGAAAAGATTAATGCTTTGAACATAGTAATCATACATAGATACAATTTAATTTGTACATGGATTCCAAAACAACATACTGACGATTGATGTTGAACGTAATATAGTTCAATCTAAAGATAATATGATGGTAGGTAATCAGGATAAAAGAGATAGTAACTGCTAATAATATCAAGAGGCAAAAGAAAAATAGGATCGCGAATGCAAGTGTAAATATAAAGTGAAATGTTAATGACCATTTCAAACCATCACAGTCCAAGGTTATACATAATATTACGTAATTCAGTAAACAAATGACAGTTTTTCTTTCCATTACTGATGAGAATGCAGAGAAGAAAAAAAAGGTCAAAGAACAGTATAGAAACAGCAACACATTTATATTTATATAATTCTCAAGTACAATCCTTACAAACTGTTCAGCCATACATTAAACACAAGATGTACGTGGCACAGTTCAAATTTTCAAATGAAATGAAGTAAACAATTCAATAGCACAGGGAAAATCTAAAACAAAATTCTCTCACAGCATCACATCTTCCATAGCCACTAAATTGTTCCGAAAAAAATAAAATAAGATACAACAGTTAATATATACGGCAGATTATAAAATAAAAGAGCAGTGAATGAACTGTTATAGAATAGTAAGGGAACAGCTAAGAAAAACAGTAAAATATACAATCGAAGCTGTAGAATCGAAACAGATCTTCATATATATTCAGAAAATCTTTTATACAAACTCATAAACCGTTCTACTAGTACAATATCACAATTCAAATCTGAAATCGAATTTAATAATGTGATAGCCATACTCAGACAGTACAATACAAACAAGAGAAGACTATGTAAACTACTTAATAGCTGAATCTAATCTACATCATGGCAGTTCGATCCATGTACATATCTGAGCAGAAACAGTACGTGAAATGGCAACATAAAGTCTTCACATTTCTGTTAAGTACCACACAGTCGTCAACATTCCCACCATCAACAGTTCGATCACATAGCATTGCAGAAATGAAGAGATTTCACCTAAGAACTAGGATTGAAGCTAAATCTAACCTATGATTTCACAATTAGATTTCGACATTGATCATATCCATATTTCTACACAACTATAAATACATCCACGCACCACATCTCAGAACACAAGTAGTGAAGAGGAAACGAAATTCGAAACCACAAAAATCAAAATAAAACCAACAAACCCATTCGGAAATATATACATGTATATATATACCGCAAAATAAAATCATGAGTAATACTTATCTAAATTCTGAATGCAAATCTTCAACTCAGTTATTAGTTTTCAAAGGGTTCATGAAGGATGCATTCGAACTGCAGGGCTAAGGATCGGTTTTTATTTCCATGAGGTTTTTAATCACTAACATTCGTAGGGGATGTGGTAGGTTGCTACATTGGTCTCGAGGTAGGGTTGATTGTGGAAATTGATGTGGTGGAACGATTGTTGCTGAAGGGGGTCGAAGAATTTGGGTTGGCGGAAGCTAGAAGGTGTAAGAGAGACATTCGATTTTCGATGAAGGGATGGAAGAGTAGGAGATGATTTCGGCATGGAGGTTTTTTTTGTGGTGGTGGAGGGTTTGAAAAATGGATCTGATAGTTTGTGGGATCCGATGGTTTTGGTATAAGAGGAAGTGGGTGTAGGTTATCACGTGATGGGCTGGACGAAATAAAGTAAGGCCCAACTTGTTTTAATTAGAAGTTTATTTAGTTTAATGTTTTATAAACTTCAAATATTTATTTCGAAGACTCACGTGATCAGAATTCGATGAAATGAAAAACACCGGAACTGCGAAGACAAGTACTACACAATGGAAGAGAACCGGATAGGACTGGAAATAGCTGTATTTTCAGTAAAATTAAATTCCGTTTCATTTAAATGAAACAAGCTGATTTAACGATGGAATCAAATCAAAGGTGAGTTAAACTCACTCATTTTTCCCATTTATATTTTATATAAATTGGGTTTCTATTTTATGTGCTCTGTTTGCTGATGGTTGACTGTTGCTAATTATTTATCCATTTGTTGATTTAATGAAATTAAACCGTCATTTAATTTCTGTGAAATACCAAATTGTTATTTTAACAATTGGTTCCAATAAAGGTAACTTACCTTGTTGGTCACGTTTATAAAATAAATATGCTAAAATTGTTTGAATTGCTTGTGTGTTGGTTGATGTTAATGGTCGTTATTTGTTGTTATCAGTTAAATGAAATTGAATGATTTGATTTGAGATAACCATTTGAGTACAGGGAAGAACAGGTTTGAGGGATCCAACGGGATTCCTCAATATATTATTTATTTTGTATTATCAATGTGATAAACCCAAACTTCCATGGGATGAAAGTAAGGAATAATCATTTGGAATACAACATAAATATAACAATACAGATCACAGATACAACATAGCATAGGAAAACTATAGAATAACAACATCATAGCAGCGGAATACGAATGTTATTAAACACAGAATCTCACAGTCACGGAGTTTTAAATTATTACATCAAGTTTTCTACAAAAGGAGATAAGTTCCAATTTCAAAATAGAACAACTGGAAATAAAATAAGTCTGTACGACTGAAGATAAATGTAAACAAAAGATAAATGATAGATAGTCTTTGTGGTCCAACATAAGCATCTCCAAATAAGCAACACCAAGAAATCTCCAAAGACAGCAACTCCAAAGAAAGCCAAACCTGTTACTAGGTTGCCCGTGTGGAAAAGAGGGCACCCGAGTTTGCAAAGGTGAAAACAAACTACAGGTCAGTCATGGGACTGGTGTGAGAATTCTTAACTAATTTAACTACTAGTAATAAGGCAAATCCAAGGACCACGCCGCTAACGCGGAACGGGTTTGCCCCAATGGATTATCGTGCATAATTTAAGGTGACATACAAACGATAAGTAATTCGTAAAACAACGCTATGCTTTTGAGAAAAATGGAATCACCATAAGACCCAAGTCCCATCACAAAATGCAACTCAAACCAGAGGATAGGGTTTTACCTTATGGTGATTAAACATGCTAAATACGATAAATACGAATATAATATTATTATTAGTGTATATAAGAAAACATTTCAAAATAAATGTATCAATCCTAGGAAGCATGGCTACCATATACTATGCCTCCGTACTAGTAATACAATCAAATTCGGAGGGTCATATCTGGAATTTTGTTTCCAACATGAGTCAAGGCTAGGGAAGAGCTCCTTACTGATTCGAGACACTCTAGCTAATGTCTCAGGATCCCCCGCAGTGAACCCTTGGATAGCTGCAGGGCCGGTCCACACATACAGCTTCGTGGATTAGTTATTCCTGAACACACGTTTCCCGATCCTATAGGACCTATCATCCGAGGCGCCTCATTCCATCATCCACATAAGTAAAATATCAGCCAGTTTAAGCACCGACACTACTTCTAACTCGAAAAAAACGTGCTGCTCTCCCTGTGTTCCCTTCTCCCGTTTTAGACTCCACCGGGTTGTGAGGTTCGTGAAGCTACGTAATACACAAAGCTATGCTTATCCAAGTTGTGCTTTGATCATCACCACAAGGTTCTTCTTTTCAACAAGAAACCTTGATCGTTGCATCTTAGTATGCCATACTATCACTCCATATCGCACTACCAATCCTTTGCCGAAGTATATGAAAGGGTGTTAAGCAAGAGAATAAATTCTCCACCACCAAACATTCATACATTCGACAGAAAATTAATAACATGATATTTAATGGAGTACGATGTCACACACACAATCCATTTATTAGCTTATGCTCTGGGTCTGAGCGAAAACCATACCCGTGAAATCAACATGTTCGTTTGGGCAATGACCATGACCCTTGATTTGGGAGCAAATCAAATCAGGGCCTCGATCGTTGTCCTCTCGATGGAAGATTCACGGTCTTCATATGCCGTCTTCATACTTCGATTCTTAGCGTCGTTTGATTATTTGGAATGAGAGAAACTCAAACTTTTCGAATAATCCTCGTATATATATATACATATTTAAAATCCTTCCTATTCGTTAATATAATTTTATAACGATTAATTCCTTTTTAATTATTAAAAATAATTAAACTTTATATAACAACGCCTCGAGCCAATGGGTGACTAAGGCGCTGCTTTCAAAAAAAATTCGATTTTCACATTTCTTAAAATCTAACCGTTGGATCTTAACGTAGTTTATATCGTTGTAAAGATTTTCCCAAGACGGTCCTAACGGTTTCTGTAACAACCCGTATTTTTAATAACCTGTTATAACGTAAATCGAGGCAGAATTTAATTCTAAAATCTGAATCAAGGGAAACGGGCTATGCCATTGCGTTCGTCTCGGAAAAATACGCGAAATAGAGTCCGAGTTTTCGAAAATCGGAGTCCGTATGACCCGATTAAGGCCCAACGAAGTTTTCAGAAAAATTCAAAGTAAAAACAGATTTCAAATTCAAGCTTGAATTTGGAAATTAGGTCAGATTGGGCCAGGCGGGAAAATTCCCGCCAGAGCACCCAAGTCGACAGCCCTGTCGACTTGGGAGTCGACTTGGTTGGACCTAAGTCGACAGCCCTGTCGACTTGGCTGTCGACTTGGCTGTCGACTTGGTTCAGCCGGGCAGTTTTGCCTGGTGCACCATTTTGGGGTTGTGTTGAGTTTGGGGGCCAGATTCGGTTTTGAGGGATGAGATTGGAACTAGGGTTTAATCCTAAGGCTAGAACTAATCCTAATCTCTATAAATAAGACCCTAACCTAAGCCTAAATCAACATTATTCACTCATACAACTAAACTATGGCAAAATCATTCCACTCATGGCCTCCACTCTCTTCATAAAATTCCTAAGTTATTTCTATGAGAGATTTTCCATGCATACAAGTGTTTTCAAGCTTGTATGAGCATCATTAGCTTGCATTCAAGTCAAGTTTCTATATTTGCATCATAAAGCAAGGGTTTTGATCATTTTGGCTCAAGGGATTTTCTATTAGAGCTTGCATTTTGGGTCTATTTGATTGCTTAAGGGCTTTGTCATATTTTTATGTCTTCATAAGCATTGTAAGCCCTTTTCTACTTTCATATTTAAACTCTAAAGTTAAATGAATGATGCAAGTTTGGTTGATCATTATGATATGCAAGTTTGCCACGATATGCAAGTTTACCATGCCATGTTATGCAAGTTTGATATGTTATGATATGCAAGTTTATCATGTTATGCTATGCAAGTTTGCCATGTCATGATATGCAAGTTTATCATGTTATGTTATGCAAGTATGCCATGTTATGATATGCAAGTTTACCATGTTATGCTATGCAAGTTTTCCATGTTATGATATGCAAGTTTATCATGTTATGTTATGCAAGTTTGCCATGTTATGATATGCAAGTTATGTTATGATATGCAAGTTTATCATGTTATGTTATGCAAGTTTGATATGCAAGTTTGTCATATGATATGCAAGTTAAGTTATGCAAGTTTGGGTTGATCATTTTGTTCATGTTACCATGTTATGCAAGCTTATCTTGGGCTTATGAGCTTAATGCTTCAAGCTTTATGCTAAAGGTTGCATTTTGGCAACATGTAAGTTATCATATCCCTTATGATAACTTGCATGTGAGGCTAAATGCGAACTTATGGCAACCTCTACATGTCATTTATCACCATGTATCACTTATATGCTAAGTTTGGTTTTATGCATACTTTTGAGGCCTAAAAATGTAATATGCAAGTATATGAACATATGTACATTTCATATGCCACCATGTTAAACTTGTGGCTTCAACACCTTTATGTCATGATTATGCCAAGTTCCCTCTTTCTATCCTTTATGCGCTATTGCGATATGTAAGCGATGGGATTGCGTTTGGGGTTGGGTAAACTTAAAAGACATAAAAACATAAGATTGGAAATTTACCTATTAAGTTAGGTCTACCCATTGGGAATTTACCTATTAAGTTAGGTCTACCCAAATGCTTGAAAACTTGTAATGTGTTTTGGAAACATGATGGACATGACACTTAGAAAATATAAGTGTGACCAACTCGAGGTTGGGTTGAGTTTGTAGCGTAAAACTACCCGGAACCGACCGGCTTAACTAGTTGCTACAAACAATAGGACCCAATGTGAGAAGTTGGTCATGTTGTACCTTGAACCTGAGGTTAGACCAAGTTGGGGTGTAAAGCTACCCGGACCCGCCCGGCTTAACTAGTAACCACAACAAGGTCTAATGTGAGAGGTTAAGGAACATTAAATTAATTAATGCCTCGTGATTAGGGTTAAGTCATGGTCCACTTAATACTTAACCAATTTGGGCTTGGTAGATTAATCAGGGTTATGTCGTGAACTCATCGTTACACTTAACCAAGTTAATCCATGATTAGCAAGAGGGTTAAACCGTACTTAACCCACTAGAAAATCCTAGCAATGGGGGTCCACTCCAGCAGTAATCCTAAGTTCGTATCATTATGGCCCTAGGGTCTAGGCTAGGGTGGGGGCAAAATTACTGGACTTGAGGTAAGAGACCAAAAACGACGGCAGAAGGATACGCCGGTGTAGTTCCGGGCGGACTATGGTCGTGCACATAGTCCGAAACCGGGGAAAACATGCACGGGTACCAGTAGATCGAGACTGTACACTTATGTTTATGGTGTCCAGGGGTTGACACCCTAGGGCTTGATACACCCGACGAGAGACCCTGCACAGTCTGACTACAATTATGTTTGGGCCGCATTGACACCAACACGTGACAAGTTAGGCTTATAGGGAGCCGATCGACTAGACCGTTTGGTTGGACCGCGTATTAGGGTCACTTCATGTTATTGGGCCCAAGCTTGGGCCAAGGGATCAATACTTGTTTATTCAAGTCATGTTAGTTTGCTAGTACACCTGTAGTGCAAAAACCTTAAACCTGATTATGCGATGACACCTTTATCTACCTTGTTAGTTAATCATCATGCTAGTATGTAGTTATCCTTATGTTCATCTCAGCTTTCATCATGACAGTTAACTTTACCAGTTTACATTGATTGTAGTAGGGCTTACTCAGTCTTTTTGACAGACCTGTTTTTCTTTCGCCTCTTTTCTTCCGTTCCCCCCCCCCCCCCCAGGTTCTCAGGGTGGGAATATTGGAGCTTAGCTTGGATTTCTGATCACTTGCTTGTGGGATTTTAGCTCATGTACGGTCTTGACATGAAGCTAGCTATGGTTATCACTTATTTTGGGGGTAGTACTTATGTATTTCAGTTTTTCAGTGATGTTGTTTTTATCTAGACTTGTGTATTTGGAAAGTTGACATTATGTTGTACCAGACTTGTTTTGAAATGGTTTGAAATCTTCCGCTGTTTTATCTATGTTATTTACTCTGTTTACATATATACATATGTTCTTGTTCTGCCTTGATATATCATTATGCATGTTTACCTGATTCATACGCCCCTCCAAAGTCAGAGTGCTTGCAAGAGACACCCTGGCGGAGGTGGGGTGTTACATTTGGTATCAGAGCATATGGTTTACGAGAAGGAACAAAAAGGTTTTTAAAACTTTTGGAAAACTATTTTCAAAACCAAGTATAAAGTATTTTCCAAAGAAAAGTCTAGTTTATTTTAAAGGTTATTCCCAAAAAGCCATTAGCAAAATTCCTTTGTTTTTCTCCATTCCGAATCTGTCTTTTTCTTCGTTTTCAGTATGGCCGATAACTTTGCCATTCCGGAGGGAGTACACGTACCTGTTTGGTATAGGAGACTTTTGGAGGCTAGGGCGACCGAAGCCGGCCCCGCAGATGTTCCTCCTCCTCCTCCTCCGGTAGTTAATGTTCCTCCTCCTCCTGTCGCTGAGGTTCCTCTTCCTCCTCCCCCTCAGCATCCTCAAGCTGACTTCGCAAAGACTTGCAAAGATTTCAAAGCAATGGGTGGCAAGAACTTTCAAGGTACTGAGACTTTTGTAGAGGCCAGAAATTGGTTGAAAGAGACCGAGGATTTATTTGCTATCTTTGGGTTAGACGATCAGTGGAAGATCTTGTTGGCGGTCTGGCTTATAAAGGATGAAGCCGCTTATTGGTGGGAAGTCACCAATGGTACTAGGCCTGATGAGACTTGGGCCGATTTCAGGGCAAGGTTCGTGCTTAAGTTTCTATCTTCTGCTGAGGAGAATCTGCAAATGGAGAGGTTCATAACTTTGAAACAAGGATACATGTCTGTCAAAGAATATGTGAACAAGTTCAATCAGTTAGCTCGTTTTGGCTTGGATATGGTGAGTACTCCTCAGAAGAAGGCTCTTCGTTTTGCTAGAGGATTGAATGAGCCATTGCAGGGATTGGCTATGTCACATATTCCCCATGGGGCCACGTTTGAGAGCTTGGTTGATATGACGTTACTTCAAGGAGATGTCAAGAAAGAGAACAAGATGAATGATACTCAAGCCAAGAAGACTGATTCCCTGTGGAAAGGAAATCAGGGTAATCCAAGTGGTCAGAGCAGTCAAGGCAATCAGAACAAGAACAAGAATAAGAGTCAAGGCAACAAGGGGAACAACAACAAGGGCAAGAACAACAAGGGGAAGTGCCATTATTGCGGTTCAGTTGGGCATCTTATTAAGGATTGTAAGAAGAGGAAAAGGGAGAATGGTGAATGCTTTTTCTGCGGTGAGACTGGACATTTCAGTAAGGATTGCCCGAAGAAGCAAGGGCAAGGCCAGGGTCAGACTCAGCGTGATGGACCTTCGGGAGGGTAAGTTCATGCTCTCAATGCCGCTCCAGTTCCCGATCGAGGTAGTATTTCTGTTGAAAGTCTTGTTTACATTTCTGTTCGTACTTTGTTTGATTCTGGTGCATCGCATAGTTTATTTCATCTGGTTTAGTTGGAAGTTTGCACCTAAGTACTAGTCTAGTTAATGATCCCGTGTGTGTTTCAAATCCAATTGGGGTTTCCGCCCATTTGTCTATTATCTACGTGGATTTGAAAATCTCTATCTTTAGTGTAGAGTTCTCGTGTGATGCTTATATTCTCAGTTTCATGGGGTATGGGTTGATTTTTGGGCATGGATGGGTTGTCCAGTTTTGGAGCCATCCTTGATTTTTGAGCATAGGGTTGTGAGGCTCATGACTCGCCTCGGTAATACCCTAAAAATTTCTAGTAACCCTATGGGTCCCGTCATGTTGTGTTATCTTGAATCCCTCAACTTGTCTATCGATAGTTTGCAATCGGTGAGGGTGGTCCGAGAATATCCTGATATCTAGGGTGAAGTGAAGGGGGTTACCCCTAAACGAGAGATAGATTTCCGCATTTATCTGGTTGATAATGCCAAGATAGTTTCGTGGCCGGTTAGGCACATGGCCCCGCAAGATGAGAGTTAAGAAAGCAAGTCAAGGAGTTGCTTGAGAAGAACTTCATTAGACGAAGTATATCTGAATGGGGAGCGCCTATAGTATTTACTACCAAGGCAGATGGTTCTCTTCGACTTTGTGTTGATTATCGTGAGTTAAACAAGGAGTATAGACAACCATTGCCAAGGATCGATGATTTGTTTGATCAGCTTGTAGGAACATCTGTTTTCTCTTGATCTTGCTACTGGATTCCATCATCTCAGAGTAGCTGAGGATAGTATAGGCAAAACTGCGTTCAGAACTCCAGATGGATTCTTAGAATGGCTGGTCATGCCATTCGGTTTGACTAATGCACCCGCCTACTTCGTGGACTTGATGAGTAGGGTGTTCAGGGAGTTCTTGAACAAGTTTGTCGTGGTCTTCGTAGATGATATCCTGACTTTCTCAAAGAATGAGGAAGAACATGCTAGACATCTCAAGGAGGTGATGGATACGCTTAGAGCGCATCAGTTGAAAGCCAAGTCCTCCAAATGTCATTTTGGAGAAAGGGAGTTAGATTTCTTAGGCACATAGTTTCTAAGCAAGGCTTAGCGGTGGATCCCGCTAAAGTGGTCGCGGTTCAAGACCGGAAAGCTCCGACGAGGACAATTGAAGTAAGAAGTTCTCTCAGTTTAATTAGTTAGTTAGCGTCCCTTGAGCTTAGACCTACCCTTCTGGATCAAGTAGGGACTTCACAGAAAGAGGACCCGCAGTTAGTCGAGATCATGGACAAGTTGATTCGAGGCGAGATGGTAAGTCACCTCGCTATAGATGACAAGGGATGGCTAAGACGCGATGAGAGAAGAAGGTTCTTAAAGATGCACATTACCCGAAGAGGTGGCCGAGTTTGTCCCAAGGTGCATATTGTGCCAACAGGTTAAAGGCCGAGTCATAGAAGCCCGGTGGGCTATTACATCCATTGGAGGTCCCCGCAATGGAAGTAGTAAAGCGTCACGAAGGATTTCGTGGATGGACCGCCTAGATCAAGGAAAAGGGAATACGAGCATGTGGATCATAGTAGGTAGACTCACGAAGAGTGCTCATTTCACTCCGGTAAAGAGCGAAAGGACTGCATCATAACTAGCGACAGTTTACTTTCAAGAAATAAAGCGGTTGCACGAGGTTCCCTAAAGTATAGTTAGTAACCATGACTCAATTTTCACTAGCCAGTTTTGGGATAGTCTACGGGAAGTCATGGGCAAGCACGGAATCTAAGTACGGCCTATCATTCGCAGGCGGACGGTTCATTTCGTTCAAGCATGAGTTATAGAAAATCACGTTAGTAAGAGAAATTGGTAAACGTGGATTGGTATTTTCAAGAAAAGTTTTGCTGCGTGGAAAACTTTATAGTAAGTAAACGAGATCCAGGATTCACTAGTGAATTTTGGAGAGCTTGCATGAAATCATGAGGTCATAGTTATGTTTAAGCCAAGAATGATAGAAGAGTAAGTGAAAGAGGAAGACGAGAGGCGACAATGAAATGGGTTCCAACTCATATTTGGAAATAAGAGTTAAGAAGCTAAGAAATCATGAGGTAAAAGACGGTCAAAGCACAGTGGAGTTAAGCTCAAGGAAACGTGACTTAGAAGATTGAAGGCTGGATACGCGCATCATATCTCTTTTTAAGAGCATATCCTTGGTCCTTGTTTTCCTGTGGAACTTACTTGCATGTTATCTTTACGTATATCCTCTCGGTCCCATTCTCGGTCCTATTTCTGTCGGGAGGTATGACTTATTGGCTAGTAATACATGTCAGGGTTTGAAAGGGCCCGTTAGGTTGACTAAACCTTTTGGGCTTTTATAGAATATGGGTTGGGTTAGGAAGGGATTTCTTGTAATCCGAAAGAAGTATATCCTACTTATCTTCCCGATCTCTTTGTAGCATATCCTTTGCTATCCATGTTTGTCTTGATTATCTAGTATATCGTGTTAATCTTGTCATGAGAACCTTAGGTAGAAACCCTTTGGATGAAACATGTGTTTGAAACATGTTATGCTTGATGTTTGCAAGTGGTTGCAAGTGTTTGCAAGTGGTTACTCGTGGATGCATTATACACATTAGGCACTAGATCGGCTCACACACTCCTCATATTGCATATGCATGAGTGTTTATGCTTATTCATGGATGAAAATTCTTGTGTTATCACATGGATGTTGCATATGGATGTATGTTATGTGCACACATATAGATGTTATACATTATGTTAGGAATTGCATACATATGGATTCATTTCACTAACATAATTTGCATTGATGATATTTGCATTAGATAAGTACTTATACACACACCTTTGCATATGTTCATACAACATTTAGAATCTTGTAAGGACAATGATTGCTCGTGGATGATGTTTTGAGTAGATGGATGTTGGATGGTAGGATACGTTCTTCCCAACTTGAAGATTTCGGGGACGAAATCCTTTAAGGAGGGGAGAATGTAACAACCCGTATTTTTAATAACCTGTTATAACGTAAATCGAGGCAGAATTTAATTCTAAAATCTGAATCAAGGGAAACGGGCTATGCCATAGCGTTCGTCTCGGAAAAATACGCGAAATAGAGTCCGAGTTTTTGAAAACCGGAGTCCGTATGACCCGATTAAGGCCCAACGAAGTTTTCAGAAAAATTCATAGTAAAAACAGATTTCAAATTCAAGTTTGAATTTGGAAATTAGGTCAGATTGGGCCAGGCGGGAAAATTCCCGCCAGAGCACCCAAGTCGACAGCCCTGTCGACTTGGGAGTCGACTTGGTTGGACCCAAGTCGACAGCCCTGTCGACTTGGCTGTCGACTTGGTTCAGCCGGGCAGTTTTGCCTGGCGCACCATTTTGGGGTTGTGTTGAGTTTGGGGGCCAGATTCGGTTTTGAGGGCTGAGATTGGAACTAGGGTTTAATCCTAAGGCTAGAACTAATCCTAATCTCTATAAATAAGACCCTAACCTAAGCCTAAATCAACATCATTCACTCATACAACTAAACTATGGCAAAATCATTCCACTCATGGCCTCCACTCTCTTCATAAAATTCCTAAGTTATTTCTATGAGAGATTTTCCATGCATACAAGTGTTTTCAAGCTTTTATGAGCATCATTAGCTTGCATTCAAGTCAAGTTTCTATATTTGCATCATAAAGCAAGGGTTTTGATCATTTTGGCTCAAGGGATTTTCTATTAGAGCTTGCATTTTGGGTCTATTTGATTGCTTAAGGGCTTTGTCATATTTTTGTGTCTTCATAAGCATTGTAAGCCCTTTTCTACTTTCATATTTAAACTCTAAAGTTAAATGAATGATGCAAGTTTGGTTGATCATTATGATATGCAAGTTTGCCACGATATGCAAGTTTACCATGTAATGTTATGCAAGTTTGATATGTTATGATATGCAAGTTTATCATGTTATGCTATGCAAGTTTGCCATGTCATGATATGCAAGTTTATCATGTTATGTTATGCAAGTATGCCATGTTATGATATGCAAGTTTACCATGTTATGCTATGCAAGTTTTCCATGTTATGATATGCAAGTTTATCATGTTATGTTATGCAAGTTTGCCATGTTATGATATGCAAGTTTATCATGTTATGTTATGCAAGTTTGATATGCAAGTTTGTCATATGATATGCAAGTTATGTTATGCAAGTTTGGGTTGATCATTTTGTTCATGTTACCATGTTATGCAAGCTTATCTTGGGCTTATGAGCTTAATGCTTCAAGCTTTATGCTAAAGGTTGCATTTTGGCAACATGTAAGTTATCATATCCCTTATGATAACTTGCATGTGAGGCTAAATGCGAACTTATGGCAACCTCTACATGTCATTTATCACCATGTATCACTTATATGCTAAGTTTGGTTTTATGCATACTTTTGAGGCCTAAAAATGTAATATGCAAGTATATGAACATATGTACATTTCATATGCCACCATGTTAAACTTGTGGCTTCAACACCTTTATGACATGATTATGCCAAGTTCCCTCTTTCTATCCTTTATGCGCTATTGCGATATGTAAGCGATGGGATTGCGTTTGGGGTTGGGTAAACTTAAAAGACATAAAAACATAAGATTGGGAATTTACCTATTAAGTTAGGTGTACCCATTGGGAATTTACCTATTAAGTTAGGTCTACCCAAATGCTTGAAAACTTGTAATGTGTTTTGGAAACATGATGGACATGACACTTAGAAAATATAAGTGTGACCAACTCGAGGTTGGGTTGAGTTTGTAGCGTAAAACTACCCGGAACCGACCGGCTTAACTAGTTGCTACAAACAATAGGACCCAATGTGAGAAGTTGGTCGTGTTGTACCTTGAACCCGAGGTTAGACCAAGTTGGGGTGTAAAGCTACCCGGACCCGCCCGGCTTAACTAGTAACCACAACAAGGTCTAATGTGAGAGGTTAAGGCACATTAAATTAATTAATGCCTCGTGATTAGGGTTAAGTCATGGTCCACTTAATACTTAACCAATTTGGGCTTGGTAGATTAATCAGGGTTAAGTCGTGAATTCATCGTTACACTTAACCAAGTTAATCCATGATTAGCAAGAGGGTTAAACCGTACTTAACCCACTAGAAAATCCTAGCAATGGGGGTCCACTCCAGCAGTAATCCCAAGTTCGTATCATTATGGCCCTAGGGTCTAGGCTAGGGTAGGGGCACAATTACTGGACTTGAGGTAAGAGACCAAAAACGACGGCAGAAGGGTACGCCGGTGTAGTTCCGGGCGGACTATGGTCGTGCACATAGTCCGAAGCCGGGGAAAACATGCACGGGTACCAGTAGATCGAGACTGTGCACTTATGTTTATGGTGTCCAGGGGTTGACACCCTAGGACTTGATACACCCGACGGGAGACCCTGCACAGTCTGACTACAATTATGTTTGGGCCGCATTGACACCAACACGTGACGAGTTAGGCTTATAGGGAGCCGATCGACTAGACCGTTTGGTTGGACCGCGTATTAGGGTCACTTCATGTTATTGGGCCAAAGCTTGGGCCAAGGGATCAATACTTGTTTATTCAAGTCATGTTAGTTTGCTAGTACACCTGTGGTGCAAAAACCTTAAACCGGATTATGCGATGACACCTTTATCTACCTTGTTAGTTAATCATCATGCTAGTATGTAGTTATCCTTATGTTCATCTCAGCTTTCATCATGACAGTTAACTTTACCAGTTTACATTGATTGTAGTAGGGCTTACTCAGTCTTTTTGACTGACCTGTTTTTCTTTCGCCTCTTTTCTTCCGTTCCCCCCCCCCCCCCCAGGTTCTCAGGGTGGGAATATTGGAGCTTAGCTTGGATTTCTGATCACTTGCTTGTGGGATTTTAGCTCATGTACGGTCTTGACATGAAGCTAGCTATGGTTATCACTTATTTTGGGGATAGTACTTATGTATTTCAGTTTTTCAGTGATGTAGTTTTTATCTAGACTTGTGTATTTGGAAAGTTGACATTATGTTGTACCAGACTTGTTTTGAAATGGTTTGAAATCTTCCGCTGTTTTATCTATGTTATTTACTCTGTTTAAATATATACATATGTTCTTGTTCTGCCTTGATATATCATTATGCATGTTTACCTGATTCAAACGCCCCTCCAAAGTCAGAGTGCTTGCAAGAGACACCCTGGCGGAGGTGGGGTGTTACAGTTTCAGTTTTGGGAAATTCCGACGGTCGGATCTTTAGGTATGATCGTTTAAAGGTACTGTTTCAAAACAAGAACAACTGCGCTCGATTCGTTTAATTTTAGTTATATTTATATATATATACATATGAATATATAAACATTTAACGATAATAACGTCAACCAATTCAACTCAAATAAATTTAATTACCATATCCATTCCATTTTCTTCATTCATTTAAAAATGAAAATAATATTTCAACCTTTACATATGTTCTTTTCGTTACATTTAAAATGTAAATGAATTTACAGGGTAAAATTTCATTCTTACATCTTACATTAAAAATTTAATTTTCGTTACAATGACAAAATCTCTTTTTAATTACACTAAAACATGTAATTATCATTCGGTGTGAAATCTTACTTTAACAATTTCATAAAAGAAAATGAATTTCATTTCAATGGTAAAATCTAATCTTTTAATTTCATTAAAAATGAAATTTCACTACATTGTAAATATAATTAACATTATAGTGAAAAATTCTAACTTTTTAAATTACATTAAAAATGTAATTTTTATTCACTATGCAAATCCCATGCAAATCCTCATTCTTAATTCACCTAAAAAAATGTAATTCTGATTATTATGCAAAAATGTTAATCTTTAATTACATAAAAAGGATGTAATTTTAGGTAATTTTAATTGCCATGTAAATCTTCATTCCTTAATTACATATAAAAAAAATGTAATTTTACTTTACAATGTGAATTCAACTTTAATTACATAATAAAAATGTAATTTTTATACAATGCAAATTCCTCTTCTTTATTACATGTAAAAACGTAATTTGTATTTCATGCTAAATCCCTACTTCTTATTTACATGTAAAAATGTAAATTTCAATACATTAAAAAATCCTACTTTTAATTAACATGTAAAAATGTAAATTTCAATACATCGCAAAATCCTACTTTTAATTCACATGTAAAAACGTAAATTTCAATACATCGCAAAATCCTTCTTTTAATTCACACGTAAAAATGTAAATTTCAATACATATGTAATTTTAATTACACCGTCCAAATCTGCTTTTTTATATTTATATATTAAAATATGTTATTTTATTTACATTGTGAATTCCTCTTCCTTAATGACATATAAAATGTAGTTTTTAATTGCAATGTAAATTCTCATTTCTAATTGTATAAAAAAAAGTGAAACTTTATTTTAAAATGTAAATTCACATTTCTAATTATATATAAAAGTGAAACTTTATTTTACAATGTAAATTCACTTTTCTAATTACATATAAAAGTGAAACTTTATTTTACAATGTAAATTCACATTTCTAATTACATATAAAAATGAAATTCTATTTTACAATGTAAATTCACATTTCTAATTACATATAAAAATGAAACTCTATTTTACAATGTAAATCCACATTTTTTTTATTCTATTCTTTTTTTTCAATATCTCATGTCCAATATTTCATGTCCAATCCAACCACCAATAATAATTTAAATAATCAAATGGATCAAATCAAATTAATAACATGAAGTTAATCTCAAGTTGAGAGTTCTAGTTCAATTCTGAGAATAACTAAGGGTGTGTTCTTACATGTAGACATATGGTCAGTGAATATCAATAAACCATGATTGACAAGATTAACAAATAAATGATCCTAATAAATCACCAAACCCAGATCTAACACTTAAATTTTCAGATCTAATATCATAACATGACAAACAATTCAGATCCATAATTTAGAATAACTTCCATCGCAGATCCATTTATATTTGCCACTCAAACTTCACATAACGCAAGAATAATAATTAAATTAATTAAATTTAATTAAAAATAAATTCTCACCTTGCTTGGATTTGAAATAAAGGTTCGAACTTTGATCAGATCTCGTGTTCAAAATCACGGCGGTTTCGGATTTGAAAGATTTTAATTTGAAGTTCATATGTATAAATTAGAAACCAACTTTTTACAACTATTACTACGACATTTAAAAGCGTCGCAAATCTGAAGTTGAAATCTACCTTGAATTTCAGAAAGTTCAAAACTTTGAATTCGATTTTCGGGAGATGTAGTTGATGGTTTCAGGTGAGGTTTGTGGGAGATTGGAGAGGGGGGAAAGGCGCACACACGCCTGGGAGGTGGTAGACTTCGGTGCTACGTTGGCGGTGCAGCAGGGCAAAACACGACGCGGGTTGGGGCTCGCGATTCGAGAGCTACAGGCCACGAGGGGAGATGATTCTTGTCGGAGATGGAAGAGGAAGAGAAGAGCTTCAAAAAAGTCCAAAAGGGCATATGTTAATTCTCCATGGATTTGGAGAAAAAGAAGAGAGAAGTTTAGAAGGGTAGGCGGCTATGGGTTTCAAGGAATCGGGAAGAAGAGTTACTGTGCATCGCTATTTATAATATAATATTAGGGTTATTTAATTATTAATTTATTTAATTCCAAAAATACCCAATTTCAAAACAACTCCAAATTCAACCCAACGATTGTCGAACAATAGGTTTTGACGTCTTCTGAACGCAATGGCGCTAGTGCCGAAGTCCAATTCTGAAGTTTACAGTATGTTTCTTTTAATTTGAAAATAAATCTTCAATATTTTATTCGAACGTACTTTCTAATTTTACCGGCGTCACAAACAAACTCAAAAAAATCCAGAAAAATTATTTTTGGTTATGTTTTGACGATACGGTCCTAACAAAACTAATTTCGTCAAATTCTGAGATCGTTTGGAAAATGGCCATTTTTTGGTCGATCCAATTTAATTGTAATTGACCAAAACACATTTTCCTTTGCCACGCTCACATATTAACTTCAAAAATTATGAAATTTGAAACCTAGCAATAATTTGACATTCCGGATCCAACAAAAGTGGTTTCGTCGAATTCCGAGGTCGTATGCAAAATGTCTATTTTCAAGGGCGATATAATCTCTATAGCGACCTTTTTGAAAATTCATTTGGCCATAACTTTTGATTTCCGCTATGTAACTTCAATTTTTCATATTCGTTAGAAAGATATTCATTAACGGATTTAAATATTTTTGGTTTTATGAAAATCCGATTTATCCTGCATCCTGTACAATCAGTCAAAGTTCAGATTTGACTTTTCAAACTAGCGTGCTATTTCTAATTCCTTTTATAATTAAATTAAATAAACTCATATTAAATTCAATAAAAACAAATTTCTAGTTTTTTTATTTAAAATAATTTATTAATCATCTTTAAAATCTCTAAAATGAAAATTTTATATTGGCCCCAAATTCTGGGTTGTTACAATCAACATATGAACTGTCATGTTTGGGTGATTGAGTTGATTATGGATTATTGACTGAATATTCAGCATCTGTTTGTTTAAACCAGTGGGCGGTATTGGTTGAGTATTTGGCAGTGTATGGCCTATAAAATCAATCGTTTTATAAATATTGATTCACCGTCAGGTGAGTCGATCGAGATGAAGTTATAAAATTTATTTTATAACTGATTATAGATTTTGATATATATTATTTTGAATAGAAGTTATTAAAGGGAAATAAATATATATTTTATTTAAGGTTTTGATTTATTAATTGATTTCATAAAGTCAATTCTAATGTTAATCAGATTCATAAGTACGAGAATAAGAAATAAATCGAATGGTTAAATTTGGATAATTGGGTTGTTAAGAAATAATTAAATGGTATTTATATAAATTAATTATATTATTAATTAATTTAAAGTGAGAACTAATTGGAATCGTTTAACGAGATAAATGAGTTTTTAGTTGACAAAATCGACCGTTTTAACTGGAGTCGACTATTAAATTAGTTTGTTTCGAATTTAATAAAATAGTTTAAGAATATTGTTTTAACTTAAATAATATTTTTATAAAGGAATTTACTATTTATTTTAGTTAATAAAGGAATTAACTACTGAAGTGGTTAATGATCGAAATAAATGATTATTTTAATTAATGATAATTTAGAAAATTACTTTTCAACAGTAATTGAAGTGAAGTGAAATCAAATGGAATGGTGAAATGAGTTTATGAATGGGTTTTATATTTAAAAACCTGAATTTTTATAGCGAAGTTATAAAGAGAATTTCAAGCGAAGACGTAACGTAAATTTAAATGTTACTTAATTATTAGATTAAGTTAGAGGAGAATAAGATAAAGGGTTTATAATAAACCAGAGTTTACAAAATAAGTGAGGTGGTAAAGAGTTAATTTAAAATTAACGTTACTTGAAAATGGGATCAAGTCAAAAGGGGAAAATTAAAATAAAATTTCCAAAGTGGGGAATGGTTAAATAAGAAGATTGGTAAAAGTGAATTTGGGTATAAAAAAGTGGGTCATAGAGTTGTATAACCAAACCCAACAGTTAAATGGGATTTGTTTTGAGACTGGAATGGGATATTGGGTTTTGATTACAACTTATATTTATCTAAGGATAAGAACGTTGTTGATCAAGGTCAAAAAGGTAATTAAAATACCCCAACTTGAACAACATCAGGATTACCTGAGGATGATACTAGTTGGTAATCGTAAAAGAGGTTAGTGATAATTTATTATTTCCATTAGTGAAATAATAATGCAACATTGGTGTAAATTGGGAGAATATATAATGAGAAATCCGAAGTAAAGGAAATTGGTAAGAAGGAAATTATATAAATGAGAATTCCAAAGTAGAAAAGGAAAGAGAAAAGGAGAAATGTGAAAAGATAACGATATTTTTGGATTAGGAAGGACATGTAAAGCTAGTTTTATTATATACTAATTATTAGTAATTGTTCGATAATGGGATAAAAGATATTTAGTAATTCTTTTTTACAAATAATAAGTTGAGTGGATTTCCCAAATCTAAATAATAAAGAATGATGTAATAAATGTTTTGAAAGGAGAATTATGTGGAAATTGAATATGATTATTAGTTATTTTTCTAAGTATTATAATGAGATGGTTTGCAGGATATTAGTATATTAATTAAGAATTCAATTATCGTATTTTTAAATATTAAAAGAGTAGAAGTTTAAAAATAAGCAGAAATGAATTAGTTTGTTTTAAATTTAAAAAGGGCCAAGTAATGCTGAATACTGAACCAGTGAACTCATTGGGTTTTCATGATTGAATCACTGTATATTTTGGTAGTAAAATCACCGATTATCAAATATGTCCAATAAGATTGTTGGTAAGGAATGACCGGGATTGAAATTATATCCGAAAACTATTCCGTCCAACAAATATGTGAAGACATCATAAGATGATCGAGATGGAGGATTGAAGACCATGGACTGTCATAAATGGAAGAACCACTAATATTCTCTGCCTGGCAAGTAGATATAAGTTGTGATTCTGTCGTGGTTGGAATCTACGTGTAATAACCCAAAAATCTAGGCCAATTTAAAATTTTTATTTTTGCAATTTTAGTGAATTTTGAATATTTAAAATGAATTATTTTAAATAATAACGACGAGAAAATTTAATTTGAATAGAATTAGAACGTATATATTTATATACATCGTCGTTAGAATATAAATATTTATTTATAATTATAAAAGGAAATGAAAATGGCGCGGTAGTTTGAAAATTCGATTTCAAAGTTCAAATGAATGTACAAGATTCAAAATAAATCTGATTTTAGCAAAACCAAAAATATTTGAATCTAATTGAGAATATCTTTCCAACGAATCCGAAAAATTGAAATTTCATAGCGGGGATAAAAAGTTAAGCTCAGTTGAAAATTCAGAATAGTCGCTATGGAATTTTGGCCCTTAAAAATGGAAATTTTGCAAATGACCTCGGTTTTCGATGAAACCACTTTTGTTGGATCCGTGATGTCAAGTTATTGCAAGGTTTCAAAATTCGTAATTTTTCGAATCAATATGTGAGTGTGGCAAAGGAAAACGCATTTGACCAGTTTAAGTTGATTTTAATCGACTGGAAATGGCCATTTTCAAACGGTCTAAGAATTTGAAGAAATTAGTTTTGTTAGGACCGTATCGTCTATACGAAGCTAGAAAATATTTTTCGGGAATTTTTAGAGTCAGTATGTGGCCTCGGTAAATTGAAATGAGCGTTCAAATTCAATATATAGATTTATATTCTCATTTTGATGGAAACTGATCGAATCAGCTTACGATACTTATCCCATTGTGTTTGGAATAGAGGTAATTAGTTGGGGGCGACAGTCACTGGGTCTTGTTTGGAGGTAGAATAAAAAGTCAATTTTTTTGAATAAAAAAAAAATATTTACATCTATAACCCCCTTCAATTTCCTTCGAACAAAATAAACTCCAAATCGAAAATAGAAAAACCGGTCCCCGTGGTTCAGCCCTGCCTCCCTCCTCCAGGCGTTGCACCCTCCGTCGTACACCCCTCCAGCCTCCGGCGATCGACCGCCACGTCCTCCCCTCAGCTCCTCCCTCCTCTTCTCCTTATCCCTCCTCCAACTCGCGAACCAGGTCCCCAAACCCGAAACCGCCACTTGCAGCCACCGTGGAACCCCATCGTAGCCCTGCTAGCCCACCACCTCCTCACGCCGCGTCCTCCCTGCCACCAACCGACCGTCGGCGTGCCATTACCCCCTCCCTCCTCTCCGTTCAAACGATGACGTATAATTTTTTTTATTTTATTTGTTTATTTATTTACTTTTTTTCTTATATATGTATGAAAGCATTGTTTTTAAATTCGATTTCATTTATATATAAAGCTATATTTTTAATTTACATAAATTATAATTTTTGTTTATATAAAAAGATATCGTTTTTGTTTATAAAATGGTATGATTTTTAAACTAGAAAAGCTATGATTTTTAGTTTAGAAAAGTTGATATTTTTATTTATGCAAAGTTGAGATTATTATTTATGTAAAGATTAGATTTTTATTTACATAAAGATTCGATTTTTAGTCATATAAAGATAGGATTTTTAGGAATATAAGAGTATGATTTTTAATCAAATGAAGATGCGATTTTTAGTTTATAAAAAAGAGAATTTTAGTTATCTAAAAATCCGATTTTTAGTTTATAAAAATGTGATCTTTATATATATTTTGGCAAGATAAAAATATGATCATTTTTATATAAAGTATCAAGATAAAAATGTGATCTTTATATATATTTTGGCAAGGTAAAAATAAGATCTTTATTATATGAACACCGGTGTAAAAATAGAATTTTTATCTGTATAGCAGCGGTGTAAAAATAGAATTTTTATCCATATAGTAGCAGTGTAAAAATAGAATTTTTATCTATATAGTAGCGATGTAAAAATAGAATTTTTATCCATATAGTGGCGGTATAAAAATGTGATTTTTATATATGTAGTGAATACGGGCAACGAAAGTGATGAAAGGCGAGCACGACGAAGATTTTCTACATAAGAAGAGTTGGGGCGTTTGGTTTAGCAATGGGTGAGAACTCCTCACTTTTATTTTAATTTCTAGTTGAAATATATACTAGGATGCAGATGGTGTTTAGTAGCACCTGACACCCGTCGTCCACAGACCATGGATGACTTGTTTGTTTGATTGCTATGTTGTGAAATTTGATCGTGTGATGTGGAGTGAAATAAAATATTTATAGTGAATGATATACACGTAAATGTGTATATTTTATCCGCTTATTTATCTTATTTTCCCTTTAAAATAATTGATACTTTGTATTTATAGCTGTATTTTCAGATTGTTGACAAGAAGCATGGTTTAGAGCATTTGATGGATAAAGCATGAAGAATTTGCTTAAAAAGAGTGAAGTTTAAAATTGCTAAAGCTTGAAGAGTCTAAAGCTTGAAGAACGGTTGCAATTATATTTCAGTTAAGAAGATTTGGCTCAATAAAGACTCAAACTGCATTCACATTAGCTCATTTGGAAGGCCTCTTACTCATGTTGCGTTCACACTAGCCTATTTGCTAGACCACTCACTCTAAAGCTGCGTTCACACTGGCTTATGTGTTATTTGGGTTATTTCTTTAGTCCCACATTATGTAATTAGCTAGCTAGCCTTTGTCATATCAGCTATAAATACATTGTATCTTAGTCTTGTAAGGGACACGTTCAGTTTTATTCTGTAATCCTTTTCTTGGAATAAAACTCTTCTTTCTCTCTTCTATTTAGTTTTTATTGCATTTTATTTATGTCGTTTATTTTCTTTTTCTCTTCTTCTTTAGCTATGTCTAGCTAATCCCCTTTGATTAGGGGGTGATGACGCTGATAGTATGATTCAATATGAATCACATGGCCAAAGGATGAGGAATTCATGTATATAGATCTGGAGCTGAACCAAGGGTTAGATTTGAACCTTAATATCCTGTGTCGTTTAAGAGCTATGCTCCTTCACAGGGTATATTCGTGTTCGATCTAACGTTTACAAGGTCTAGATCTAATTTTAGGGTTTTAGAAATTAATTAGTGAATCTGTCCTGATAGTCTATGGTTGAAGAGCTGAGCTCCTGCATAGGCTATGCTTGTCGTTATTTACATATTTGTTTCTAAAAACCTATTATCGTTGATTCATGTTTGTGACAGAAACATGTATTAGATCTGGTTAATCTTTTGGCTATTGATGATTATGAATCTGATCTATGTCATTATCCCCTAATTGCTTTCACTTATTGTTAAAACTCTCTTTTATTTAATTTCTGCTATTTTCTTTGTTTTCCACCAATCAAAAGTTAGGGATAACTTGATTGGATTTATTAATTAAAATATTTTTGTTCCCAGAGTTCGACACCCTCTACAACAATCCTTGTTGTTTAGGAAAGCCGAACGGATTTTACAGTTGTTTACAACTGCATAATTTGTACCAAACAAATTTTGTCGCCGTTGCCGGGGATCAAAATTATTTTTATTTTTAAATCCTTCGGGTTATAATTTTTTTTTCCTTTAGTTTTCCTTCATATAAAAAACAACACAAAAAAAATATTTTTAATTCATTTTATTTTCTTATTTTTCCATTATTAAAAAAAAACACAATTTTTTTTTTGCTAGTTTTATTTTATTTTTCCCTTTCATCTATAAAAAAAAATTCTTGATTATGTTTGATTTGGTATTGCTAAGTATGATATTGCAATATTCTGTTTGATTTCTTTCCCCTTTCATTGCCTTTTGTTTTCAATTTCTTTCCCTTTTCTTTCATTTATTTCTTTCAGATTTTCTATAAATTTCTTGCCTTTTCACAATTTTTATTAAAAAAAAAAGGAAACAAATTTTCTTCATGATATTTTCTTTTATTTCGTTCTCTGCCTCCTCAAGTTTTTTACAGCAAATAAATCCAAGTTCACCCAACATAAGTTAACAAACAATCTTCGTCAACCATCACCATCTTCACTACAAAATCACCCACGAACTTCTTTTGTTCACTCTGCTTCCTACATACAACCTCAGACAGTCATCATGGTTTCAATACACATTTAAATCCGCCACAAGTCCATAGATTGCCTCCCAAACTTTCTGCAATTGCTCACACAACCCCTGATGAACCACGTTTACATCACTGTTCAATTTACAGCCAGTTTCTCCACCGTCTGCATCCACAGTTCAACTCAAACCTCTGCATCAGGTCCTTCACCGCATACCCTTCCACATACCTCCACATACTTCACTGCAAGCCTTATTAGAGTCCACCTTACTGCACTCTCACCCCAAACTTCCACCCTGCCACGCAAGATCCATCCCATACATCCCTTTCAACGATCATCACATCATAGCTCTCCAACCGCATCTCATCGGCCAAAAAAAACCGCTACTCCGACAACTTGCAATCGGACGCAAAATCCCCTCCAAACCGGAAGCCAGCCACCGACGCCCCCTTAATTAGCAATCATCCCGAAACCGACCCTCATCGACCTTCGCAACAACAGTACAGCAGGCCCTCAAATACTCGGATCGCAAATACCCAAACTGATTTAAATCCCTCCGCCTCAATTCCTATGCAATCACTCGCCCTCCTCAAACTCTCGATCCCGAGATCGAATCCCCTTTTAATCGATTGAAATTGCCAGTGAAACCTCGCCAGAATAATCGAATTTGCGTTTTTTTTTTCATGCTGCTCTGATTTGTTTAATAAGTGTATTGCGTTTTGTTTAATAAGGACGGTTTGTTTAATAAGGGTACTGCGGTTTTTGGTTGAGGACTGTGGGCCAACTGGGCTTTGCAAACCATTGCTGTTGAGTCTTATTTTAATTTAGTGTTTTGGAATTTGATTTCTACTTGTTTTGTAAAGAGGCTCTTTGAATTTGCACTAGAAGTTGGCTCAAATTGTTCTTTTTATTTGAAAAAAAAAAGGGTTGGATTTAAGAATTTGGTTCTTATTGGCTTGTTTTCTTTGCTTTTGTAGCGACTTATTTTTTATTTACTTACCTTTCTTTTATTTTCATTTGCTATTGTTTGTTTCTGTTTCTATTCTTCTTCTTCAAAAAAAAAACAAAAAAAAAAAAGGGAGGAGAAATTTTTTTCGAACCCATGCCGCAGCGCAGTCAAGCAAATAATAGGAGGCGACAATAATAAAAAGCAGCGAACTATTCAGGGTTCGAGCGGTTGCACACCAAGTGGGGTGTGAACGTGCTATCGCGACTCAACTGCACTGGACGGACTGCCGATCAAGGTGAGTATTTTCTAACTCTACAGGGACCGCTGCTGCAAATAAAAAAATATATATAGACATTGCTTGTAAAAATCTTCTGCAGGGCATCGGCTTGCTTGTAAAAATTTTTTTTATTTATTTTTGCAATTGCCTGTTCTGTGACTGTTCATTCTGTGACTGATAAAAAAAAAATCCGCATTCATCGTAGTTTTGTTTTTATTTTCTAAGGACTTCATTATATATTGACAATTTGGTTTAGTTCTAACGGATTATTTCTCGGTGTCTAGACTACGGCAGAGTAATAACTGTTTATAAATATTACGGTGATTCGTAAATATTATATCGGTTGTTCCTCTGAAGGTACTTAAACCTTCGGCTGCATTGCTAGGGTGATTCCTGGTGCACCGATAACTCATGTCCGTTAACTGGCTGAGAAATCTTTTGTTGAAATAAATCAAACCGTCATTATATAATTCTAGAAATTGTAAATTGCATTAGGTTCATTTAAAAAAAAAATCTTTTGTGTCTAACTCTTTTTCTCTAAAAAAAAAAAAAAAAAAAAAATTCGCTTCTCAAATTTGTTTTTTTTTCTCATCTTCCCTTATTCTTCTCGCTAGTGCATGCGTCATTGGACTCGTGATCCTTCGGATAATCGTTTAGTTCGAACAAACAGTTCTTTAACCATGGCCGAAGAAAATCCCCCTCGATCTCTTATGGATAGATACTTCCCCGATCGGGTTTCTATTCCTTCTTGCATCATATTGCCCGCCCCAACGGGTAACCACTTTGAAATTCATTCGAATCACATAAATACTCTTCCAAAGTTCGGCAATTTAGAATGGGATGATCCGTATATTTTCTTGACCAAATTTGAACAAGTTTGTGCAACCATGAAATTTCAACAATTAAGTGACGATGGAATCAAACTTAGGTTAATTCCATTTGCACTTACCGATTATGCTGAGAAATGGTTGTATAGCTTGCCTTCAAATACGATTGGAACTTGGGGTGAATTTGTAAACATTTTTCTAAAGAAATTTTACCCTCTGGAAAAAACATCTAAAATTCGAAACGAAATCGTCAATTTTCGTCAATTTGGGGGTGAATCCTTTGCAAAATATTTTGAAAGATTTAAAGAGCTTCTAGTCAAATGTCCACATCACAATTTTGAAAAATGGACTCTTTGTCAAATTTTATACGATGGACTTGAAAATAACTCTCGAACCATGCTCGAATCAATGTGCCAAGGAAATTTTCTAGCCCAAGATCACAATGCCGCTTGGCAATTTCTCGAAAATTTGGCCGAAAAATCAGCTCAATGGGAAAGATCTAACGAGAAATCGATTTATTCCAGATCTAGCACTCATTCGGTTGGATCATCAGTTGCCATAGAAGCAAAAATAGACGCGATGATATCCAAATTCGATAATGTCCTTTCATCAACTCAAATAAATCAAGCTCAAGCGTCTCAGACCTCATGTTACAAATGTAACGATCCTAACCACATAGCTGATCAATGCCCACATTCATTGGAACAACTCAACGCATTTAACAAAGTTAGGAACGACCCATTCTCCCCAACATACAATCCAGGTTGGAGAAACCATCCGAACTTCTCTTGGACCCAAAACAATGCAAATTCGAATGCGGTTCGACCACCTTTTCAGTCATTTTCGAATAATACTTCGAGACCTCCCTTTCAACAAACTCAATTCCAAAACCCAGCGCCACCGTCTCAAAATCAAGCGCAACAATCTTTGGTTCCCAAGATGATAAACGATTGACATCACTTGAGAAAACTCTCGAAGAATTGACTAAAGCGACGACCCAAAATCTCCACTTGAATACCAATCTTCAAAATTTATTGACTTCGCACATGCAAAACACAAGTCAATCGATCGCTAAACTTGAAATGCAAATGAGTCAGTTAGCCACTTCGGTGAGCGAACGGGAAAGAGGCACTTTCCCGAGTCAACCCATTCCAAACCCCAACCGTCAAAATCCTAACTCCAACCAAATTCACATCATTCAAGATTCAAACTTGAGTCACTTGAATGCGGTCACGACTCTTAGATCTGGCAAAAAGATTGACAACCATGTGGTCAACCCATATGCTTTACCGGACGATCTTCCAAACCCAACCGAAAATTTGACCAACTCAGATCAAAACATTGAGCCAATTTCTGACAAGGACCATCCTCAAACTCAAGTAGCCCAACCTACTGAGTTGTCTGCTCCATTTCCTCATAGACTCCGACCTAGGAAAAAGACGGATCAGCTAGAAAAAATCCTTGAAATATTTAAGCAAGTTAAAGTGAACATTCCTCTTTTAGATATTATACAAAAAGTTCCACAATACGCAAAATTTCTAAAAGATATGTGCACTCAAAAACGTCATACACATGTACCTAAGAAAGTGTTTCTAGCGGCAACTCTAAGCGAAGTCTTGTCCCAAACAATGCCAGTGAAATACAAAGATCCTGGCTGCCCCACAATATCATGTACTATTGGGGACAAGAAAATCGATAGATGCCTGCTAGACTTAGGTGCTAGTGTTAACTTGCTTCCATATTCCGTCTATCGCCAATTAGGGCTAGGAGAATTGAAACCCACCAAGGTTACCCTTTAGCTTGCTGACCGTTCAATTAAGAAACATGTGGGTGAAATCGAGGATGTGTTGATCAAAATTGGCGAATTCATCTTTCCAGTTGATTTTATTGTCTTAGAAACTCAACAGGTTAGCAATCCTGCAAACCAAATCCCTTTGATTCTAGGACGACCCTTCCTAGCAACCTCTAATGCTCTCATCAACTGTAGAAATGGGTCTATGAAACTTTCTTTTGGTAACATGACTGTAGAGCTAAACATATTCAGAACTGAAAACTCTCCTAACTCTTATGTGGACCAGTTTTCCGAAATCCATGCTGTCCATGATAATGAATCTGAGCTCGACCATCTGAATAACGAAATTGAATCAGATTACGAAACTTTGTTTCAAGATACTCCCGAAAATGTCTCTGATTCGATTCCTGTCGAGCCTCTCACAAATGAGTCTATCCCTCAACCAATTTCTTCGGTTGAGTCGCCCCCAAAATCTGACCTCAAAGTGCTGCCCAGTCATCTTAAGTACGATTACTTAGGAGACAATGAAACTTTTCCAGTCATTATCGCTTCTGACCTTACTTTAGAGCAGGAACAATTGCTCCTTCCGATCCTTAAGAAAAATAAGGAAGCAATTGGTTGGTCCATGGCTGATATTAAGGGGATTAGTCCTTCGATTGTCCCACATCGAATCCACCTTATAGATGATGCCAAACCCACTCGTGATCCCCAACGTCGACTAAACCCTATCATGAAAGAAGCAGTTCGTGCTGAAATCCTTAAATCCCTTGACAATGGAATCATCTACCCGATTTCTGATAGTCAATGGGTTAGTCCGATTCATGTCGTACCTAAGAAATCAGGGATTACTGTGATCCAAAATGAAGCTAACGAGCTTATCCCAACCCGCACCCAGACTGGTTAGCGTGTTTGCATTGACTATAGGAAACTTAACGCTGCAACACGTAAGGATCATTTCCCGCTGCCATTTATCGATCAAATGTTAGAACGACTAGCTGGTCATGAGTATTACTGTTTCCTTGATGGGTACTCGGGCTATAATCAAATCCCTATCGCTCCTGAGGACCAAGAAAAAACCACTTTCACTTGTCCGTTTGGTACATTTGCGTACCGACGTATGCCTTTTGGTCTCTGTAATGCACCTGCAACCTTTCAGAGGTGCATGATTAGCATTTTTTCTGATATGATCGAGCGATTTTTGGAAGTGTTCATGGATGATTTTTCCATATTTGGTGATTCTTACTCTGAGTGTTTACATCATCTCGATCTTGTTCTTAATCGCTGTAAAGAGAAACACTTAACGCTTAATTGGGAAAAGTGTCACTTCATGGTTAAACATGGCATTGTTTTGGGACATGTCATCTCTAACAAAGGAATTGAAGTAGACAAAGCCAAAATCGAAGTTATTTCAAATCTTCCCATTCCCAAATCAGTTAAGGACATCCGATCCTTTTTAGGTCATGCTGGTTTTTACCGTCGCTTTATAAAAGATTTCAGCAAAATCACTCGACCTTTGACCAATCTTATTGGTAAGGATGTTCCTTTCGACTTCAATTCTGATTGCATTTCATCTTTTGAGCGTCTTTAAAATGAACTTGTCTCTGCTCCGATCATCTGCTCTCCCAACTGGAAGCTGCCTTTTGAAATCATGTGCGATGCCTCGAATTTCGCTGTTGGCGCTATCTTAGGACAACGTATCGATAAAATTCTTCATGTCATTTACTACGCGAGTAAGACTCTGAACGATGCCCAAATCAATTATACGACCACTGAAAAAGAACTTTTGGCAGTTGTTTTCGCTCTAGAAAAGTTCAGGCCTTATCTAGTTGGCTCACACATCACGGTTTATACCGATCATTCCGCACTTAGGTATCTTTTCTCTAAAAAGGATGCTAAGGCTCGTCTCATTCGTTGGATCCTTCTACTTCAAGAATTTGACCTTACCATTAAGGATAAAAAAGGATCCGACAACGTTATTGCGGATCACTTGTCTCGTCTTCCAAATGCCCCGTCTTCTTCTCTTCCAATCAACGAGAATTTCCCTGATGAACAACTGTTTTCTCTATCCACTGATCCTTGGTTTGCTGACATTGTCAACTACTTAGCCACTAAGCAGACCCCTTCTTTTTGGTCTAAGCAGGATAAACACAAATTCTTTTCCCAAGTGAAACATTTTTATTGGGACGACCCCTATCTTTTCAAGTATTGTCCCGACCAAATCATTCGAAGATGTGTTCCTGACACTGAAATTCACAGTGTCCTCTCTTTCTGTCATGACCAAGCATGCGGTGGTCACTTCGGTCCCAAAAAGACAGCCGAAAAGGTTCTCCAATCGGGTTTCTACTGGCCCACCCTTTTCAAAGACGCGTACGAATTTTGCAAAACTTGTGATCGATGTCAATTGTTAGGGAAAATTTCTAAATGGAATATGATGCCCCTAAACCCCATTCTAGAGGTCGAAATTTTTGATGTGTGGGGTATGGACTTCATGGGACCCTTCCCTAATTCTTTTGGGAACCTTTACATTCTCTTAGCTGTCGATTATGTTTCCAAATGGGTCGAAGCTGTACCATGCAAAACAAATGATAACAAGGTTGTTGTGCACTTCTTGAAAGAAAACATCTTTTCTAGGTTTGGCACACCTCGCACAATAATCAGTGATAATGGTACACACTTCTGTAATCGTTCTTTTGAAGCTCTCATGAGAAAGTATTCGATAACCCACAAGTTATCCACTCCTTATCACCCTCAAACTTGTGGGCAAGTTGAAGTATCAAATAGGCAGATTAAACAAATCCTTGAGAAAACCGTGAATCGAAATCGTAAAGATTGGTCTCAAAAGTTAACCGACGCTCTTTGGGCTTATCGCACCTCTTTCAAAACTAACTTGGGTATGTCCCCTTATCGGTTGATTTTTGGTAAACCATGTCACTTGCTAGTTGAACTAGAACATAGGGCGTTATGGGCAATAAAAACTTTGAATCTTGATTTAGAGCAAGCAGGTGAACATAGGAAGCTTCAACTTAATGAACTTGATGAAATTCGAAATGATGCCTATGAAAATGAACGAATTTACAAGGACAGAACAAAAGTTTTTCATGATAAATCAATTTTACGTAAAACTTTCATGCCAGGTCAAAAAGTTCTATTGTATGACTCAAAACTGCATCTATTTCCGGGTAAGCTAAAATCTAGATGGACAGGACCTTACACTGTACGGACTGTTTTTCCGTATGGTGCAGTAGAGATTGAGAATCCAACTGATGGATCATCCTTTAAGGTCAATGGTCAACGCCTTAAACCTTATTTTGAACCAATACCCAACCAAGAGGAAGAACTCATGGTCCTCCATGAGCCACATTACATTCTGTAAGACGCACTGACCCTCTTTTGTACATATGTAAATATTCTCTTATTTGTTTTTCCCTTTCACTAAGATATGTCTGATTAAGACTATGAGGACACAGTCACACTCAAGTGTGGGGGGGGGGGAATCTACATTACATCAGCAATCAAATTTTATGAAGTAGGTCATTCATTGAACAAGGATTAACTTAAATTCATAAATAACACCTTGGTTCTTGTTTGATAAGTTGAATTGTTGGGTGATGGGAATGAACATTATTTATTCATTGAATCGTAATGTGTCTTTTTAAGATGCTAGCTTGAGACTGTGCAGACGTTAGTCGTGTTCTGGAGTAAGCGTGTCAACCTTTGTTATACATGTTAGAATGTGCAAGTAAAAATAATCAAAAAAAAATCAAGAAATAAAAATGATTTTGCACCTACATTTGTTGGATTTTCTGAGTTCGTTTTCATGCATAATATTTTTCTCACTCAAATTTTCACACTTGTAAGTTCTGAAATCCACTTGGCCTAATTAAGGAGAAATGACTCATTGTAGCGTTCTTCTTCGATACCCCACATTATTCAAACCCAAGTTTTAGTCGATTTACATCCATGTTTTGACAAGTTTATCTTATATTGGTATACTCAAGAACCTTTGTTTAAAGGTCAAAAACGTCACTTTTTATACCAATATTACACCACCCACTTCGTACTTGTTTTAAGGTAGGATAACCATATACCACATCTTATTTTATATGGGTTATCTATCTTACGAAACTTTGCTTATCATTCCTTTCAGCTTTTTGTATAATAACAATCCAGACTTGTGTGTTGAATTAAGGTTATAGAAGTAGAGTAACTAGGGCACAAAACTTTCCTTTCATGAAGTGTTGGTAGTAGAGGAGGAATCAAATGAAATCATGTACGTCAACATTCCATCTCCATTCATCATTCATCATGCAAAAGAATAAAAAAAGAAAAAGGAAAAAAAAAAGAAAAAAAAGAATAGAAAAAAAAGAAAAAGAAAAAAGAGATAAAGAGAGAGTCTCTCTGAATAAAATAGTCTTCATCGTTCTTGACTATGAAGCATCCATTTCCATTCCATCCACATCCATCACACCGTACTTAGAAGCAAGGATTGTAGTTGAGGAGATGGAAGGAAACAAAATGTCCATATGTGCCTTAGTATTAATTTATCTTTTGTAGCTTGAAATTCAACTAATACACTTGCCCTCTTATCTAGACTATTTTTAGAACTTACAAAAATATTCCTTCATCTATGCATAATTCATATCCAATACATTACAGTTACACTAGTGCAAAATTCTTCAAAAAAAAAAAAAAAAAAAAAAGAGAAAGGTTGAATAAATGATTGGGTGCTCATTGTCGATGTGTAGAACTTTGGTTGACACCACGCTCTTAACCTTCAAGACAATTACAGTGTTATCAAGGAATTACGATTCAGCTTGAAAAATTTTGTTCATTTTTGCACTAATTATGGGATGGACAATTTGGGGCTAAACCGTTATTATTGAAGTTAGGTGAAATCCTTGGAATGTGAAAGACCTTAAATATATTGTTTGATTAATCCGCGTACATAAGACGCTTTGGATTTTGTGGGTAGTATCCGCTGAAAACCCTCACGAGACAACACTCGTCCTACTGGGGACACCCAGAGGTTTAACGGCTTGTTGCATACGCTAAATGCAATCGTGTTTCCTACGAAAGTGTGACATATCTTAGTTTAGTTTATTCGAGGACGAATAAAAAGATAAGTGTGGGGGTATTTGATATAAACGTAAATGTGTATATTTTATCCGCTTATTTATCTTATTTTCCCTTTAAAATAATTGATACTTTGTATTTATAGCTGTATTTTCAGATTGTTGACAAGAAGCATGGTTTAGAGCATTTGATGGATAAAGCATGAAGAATTTGCTTAAAAAGAGTGAAGTTTAAAATTGCTAAAGCTTGAAGAGTCTAAAGCTTGAAGAACGGTCGCAATTATATTTCAGTTAAGAAGATTTGGCTCAATAAAGACTCAAACTGCATTCACATTAGCTCATTTGGAAGGCCTCTTACTCATGTTGCGTTCACACTAGCCTATTTGCTAGACCACTCACTCTAAAGCTGCGTTCACACTGGCTTATGTGTTATTTGGGTTATTTCTTTAGTCCCACATTATGTAATTAGCTAGCTAGCCTTTGTCATATCAGCTATAAATACATTGTATCTTAGTCTTGTAAGGGACACATTCAGTTTTATTCTGTAATCCTTTTCTTGGAATAAAACTCTTCTTTCTCTCTTCTATTTAGTTTTTATTGCATTTTATTTATGTCGTTTATTTTCTTTTTCTCTTCTTCTTTAGCTATGTCTAGCTAATCCCCTTTGATTAGGGGGTGATGACGCTGATAGTATGATTCAATATGAATCACATAGCCAAAGGATGAGGAATTCATGTATATAGATCTAGAGCTGAACCAAGGGTTAGATCTGAACCTTAATATCATGTGTCGTTTAAGAGCTATGCTCCTTCACAGGGTATATTCGTGTTCGATCTAACGTTTATCAGGTCTAGATCTAATTTTAGGGTTTTAGAAATTAATTAGTGAATCTGTCCTGATAGTCTATGGTTGTAGAGCTGAGCTCCTGCATAGGCTATGCTTGTCGTTATTTACATATTTGTTTCTAAAAACCTATTATCGTTGATTCATGTTTGTGACAGAAACATGTATTAGATCTGGTTAATCTTTTGGCTATTGATGATTATGAATCTGATCTATGTCATTATCCCCTAATTGCTTTCACTTATTGTTAAAACTCTATTTTATTTAATTTCTGCTATTTTCTTTGTTTTCCACCAATCAAAAGTTAGGGATAACTTGATTGGATTTATTAATTAAAATATTTTTGGTCCCAGAGTTCGACACCCTCTACAACAATCCTTGTTGTTTAGGAAAGCCGAACGGATTTTACAGTTGTTTACAACTGCATAATTTGTTCGCAAACAGTGAAAAATATTTTATAGTTAAAATATGATTTTTAACGTGTATATAAAATAAATATTTATAAACAAATCGGCGATTTGTTTATATACACTGATTTGACTGATATTGATTGGGACGATAAATTTTACACATCGCCCAACTGCACAAATAAAATCTGTGTTTGTTGATTTGAAACCCCACACGGGTATTGGGATGGGATTTGACGTACACTAATCCCGATTGTTTAGTTGTATGTCAATCGATGGGTTGACAGACGGTGTAAGCTTTAATTATTTATATTTAATGCTTATGCAGTTGTGTGGTATACTCTGGATGATGGTTGTTTATTTATCGTTGCTATTATATACATGTGTTGTAGAAAATCCATATAATTAACATTATATGGTAATTGAACGGGCCTCACTCCAATATAGAAAATAAATTCATGTGTTGAATTGAAAATAAATTCATGTGTTGAATTGAAAATAAATTCATGTGTTGAATTGAAAATAAATTCATGAGTTGAATTGAAATTCGAATTAAATTGAAATGAACTGAAATTCGAATTAAATTGAAATGAATTGAAATTCGAATTAAATTGAAATGAATTGAAATTCGAATTAAATTGAAATGAATTGAAATTCGAACTAAACTGAAATGAATTCGAATTCGAATTAAATTGAAATGAATTGAAATTCGAATTAAATTGAAATAAATCGAATTCGAATTAAATTGAAATGAACTGAAATCGATTTGAAATGAAATTAAAACGAATTTATATAGAAAAATTCAATTTTGATTTGAATTTGAAAAGGAAGTTGAAATCGTTTTGAAAACGAATTAAAAACGATTTATAAAATACGTTTCGGAAGTAAATCGACGATATATATAATATAAATATTATATATATAATGGCCTGTATAGAACGCGCCGCGCCGCGGCAGTTCATGAATTTCGACCATTGACTTTAAATTGATATAGCGGGAGATCCGACCGTCGGATTCTCCTAAAACCGGAACCGTTGGGTTCGTTTCGAAAAGAGCTTTCTAACGAATATTAGTGATTTGAAATCTAGCAGTTGGATTTGGAATTATGTCCAAATCAAATTTGTAAAAGGTCGCTGTAAGTGCGGTTTGATGGCCGTTGATGGAAATCGACTGTACGGGTCTTGATAAAATTATTAAAAATAGTAATAATTTGTGTAAAATCATAAGAAATGATTTGTGACGAATTGGGATGAAAATTTCCATATTTGAAAAGATAAAAGTAGATTTTTATCGAAATGAACTAGTTTTGAACTAGAATTAAAATCAATTTATTGTTGAAATAAATAAATTGAATTTAAAAGGGGTTTTTAAGGTAACCAGAATTTCCAATAACGGAATTGGAATGGATTTGAATCGAAATTGTCTTTGGAATATTTCGATCTTGGATTTCGTGATTATATAGATATTGTTATGGAAATTTGAATGATATATTTGTATTGTTATTTCCAATACGATATTTGTTGGTCGTAGAATTTGATATTGAATATAAGGCGATATATTTTCTTAGACCCAACTGAGTTAAGAAAATCAGAAACTAACTGGAGATTAGTTAAGTTGAATGGTTTCTTGGGTATTGATCTGATGTTGGTTTCGACCTTCGGGGTTAATACTTAGGGAATTGCTCACTTGCTATTTTACAGTTAAAGGCTGATAGAATGGAATGTGATTTTTGGTTTATCGTGAACCGTATTTTAAATGACATTGATTCTTTAACCCAGTTAAAGATTTAAACTAAGTGGAGTTTTAATGAATCTTTAATTAGATTGAAAAGATCGAGAATGGAGTATCACCGGTTTTTCTCTAGGCGATAGTTAAATCTTTAATTAGATTTGAACATGAAATGGTAATTGAATTTACCGATAACATCGTGGTGTTAGATATGAAGTATGACTAGTTTTACTTCATGGGATGAATAGGTTGGGATTGGGAAATAAAATAAATGATTACTTCGGTGTGGTTCGCTAATCCCGACTAGTTGAATTGATATTCAAAAGAAGATTAAAGAATAAATTTAAAAGAATTTTTCTTTGATAAAATTAATGGGAATCTTTCCCTAAGAATGTGAAATTTATAAACTAACTGTAGGTTAGTTAAGATGAATGGTTTCCTGGGTATTGATCTGATGTTGGTTTCGGCCTTCGGGGTTAATGTTTGGGGAATTATTCTCTTGCTAATTTACGGTTAGTGACTGATGAATTGGATTGAGGCGTATGTTGTGTTTGTGTAACACTTCTTTATTTTATACGCGAGTTATTCGGAAAGACCGGGTTTATCCCATTCTGAATAACTGATATGACGGTAGGTCGAAGTTGAAGACGGTGGTCGAAGACCGGAGGTCTTCACGTCGTTTGGGTGATTACTGATAATCTTGATTGGGTCGTACACCCAAGAGGAGGGAATCAGTTAGTGGTCGTCCAGACGTACTTGGAGATCGATGGATATGCGAGGTACAAGGTGCCTCCGGTTTCATTCAGACCCAGAACGGACTTGTAAATGGACTGTGTGTCTGACATTGGATTTTATTCTATGTGATTGATTTCTATCGAATATATATCTGTTTGGCGGCAGAGAATATTTTCTCTTGCTTAACGCCCTTCTCTGAGATGTACGAGCTCCGAGGTTATATATGATAGATATCAAACGCATGGAGTGAATTGCCTGTGTGGCATGCCAAAGTGGCAATTAATTGAGGCTTCTGTTGAAAAGCAAAGTCTTGTGGTTGATGATCAAAGCACCGCCTATGTGGCATAGATTTGTGTAACGTGAATTCGCGAGCCTCGCACCCCGGTTGTGAACCAGAAACGGGAGAGGACCTCAGGGAGGGCATGCATTTCCTTCCAGCTAAAGTGGCGTCAGTGATTTTACATGCCCTGACGAGCTTGACGTATGTGGTTGTTGCTGTTGAGAGGCGCCTCGGATATATCGGTGACTATGTGAAGCCGATGGAGTCATTCGTTGGCTCATTTACGCCCCCAAAGGGCGGCGAAACGCACTGTTCAGGCATTTTAATCCACATCGGTGGACCGGCCCTGACGATCCAAGGGTCACTCGAGCTCTGATCCTGAGACTCGGCTAGACAGTCTCGAATCGGTAGAGGACTATCTTTTGCCTCGGTTCACAGATGGAAATCCAATTTCCAAATATGTGACTTTGCGGTTTTGATTGTAGAGCCTAGTATGGCGACATGATATATGGTACCCATGTCGTCTATGATTGATACTTATGATTTGAAGTTGTTTTATACACTATGCACTTATAATAGTATCAAATGATCTGTTTTAAACGTACCAAGCATGTTTGGCTATTATAAGGGAAAACCCTATCCCCTGGCTTGCGTTGCATTTTGTGATAGGACCTGGGTCTTATAATAGCTTCATTTTTCCAAAAAGCATTGCGTTGTTTTGTTATATGCACTCGTATTCTTGGGAGGAAACCCGTTCCGTGTTATACGGCATGGTCCCTTGATATATCTGTTTTGAAGTAAAGTTTTAAATAACTGTTCTAGTTCTCACACTAGTCACATGACTGACTTGGAGTTTATTGTTTTAACCTAAACTCTGCGTGCCCTTATTTTGACACGGGCAGCTAGTAGTTTTGGTTTTGTAGATTTATATTCACAGGAACCTGGTTTACAGCTGGAACGATACTCGAAAAGCTCTGTATCCGTGTATTACTTTCAGTTGTGTTTGGTATTGTTTTTCCGTTGCTATGTAATTTTTTGTAATCTCTGATATTTTTTTGTTGTATTATAATTGTTCATACTCTGTATATTCTTGTATTCTGATGGAGTTATTGTAATTAATATTTAAATGTTCTTATGTCTGCGTTCTTTTGTGTGTTGTTCTCAAAGTATCCGCTCCTTCCTTACCGGGGAAGTTACGGATCTTTGCAGTGGTATCAGAGCTTTGGTTTACAGATCTCGGAGAAAAAGACACATTAGAACCAAATGAAAGAATTCATCAGAGATTGGATTAGCAATATCCAATGAGAATAACTCGTTAGAGATGGGATTAGTAGTATCCTAGAACGAGTGTGAAGAGTGTTGTTTTGAAAAATAAAAATGAAAACCAATTTTGTTTTGAAATTTAAATCATTTTATATGTATTTGAATATTTATTTTAAATTGATTTGGACAATCCAATATACAAAGATTTTGCATATATGCCTTGCAAATGCATATTCGAAGTTTTAATATACTGGATAGATATAGATTCACACTCTAGTCGCCTGGGGATGATTCTGATAATGCTGCAGCGTTATCAGTATTTATTTCTGAGTTACAAAGGTGAGATTTTTATATATTTCCATTAGACTGGTGTGCGAACCAAAATATAGCTAGAATACATTGTTGTGAATTGGCACCGAAAATATGATTTTTGACTATATATCAAAATTATGAATTTGAAACGTTAATCAACTAATTGATTGATGGTTGTGTTGTTTGATTATGGGTTTGAAAGTTTGAACAATTTAGGCCAAATTGAACCAAATATTGAACTGTATTGAAATTTATTTGCAAATGCATACATGTACATATATATGTGTGAACAGGTCATTGCAAGGAGGCTAGAGAAGAGGAATAAAATTGTTTGCCCGACAAATAGGTACATGTTTACCATAATTTACTACTTTGCTTGGGTGATGATGATTTTATGAGCCGATTGGCTAGCCGCTTGGCTTTTTCTTTTTCTTTTGGATTGAAGAAGGCCATGGGAGGCTATATGAAATATCCTGAAGTCCCCGGTGCAGGGGAGGTTATGGCGAAATTTTTCAAAAATTTAAGGTGTTAGCCAAATTTTTTGAAAAATTTGAAAAGTTCTTAGAAACTGAAAAGTTGAAGAACTTAAGCCGTAAAGAAAACAATGGAAGTTGAATTGGCTTGTTAAACAACTTTCGGGTTCGTTCCTTTTCTGGGACGAAAAGTTTTAAGTGGGGGAGATTGTAATAACTCGGAAATCTGAGCCAATTTAAAATTTTTATTTTGGCAATTTTAATGAATTTTGAATATTTAAAATGAATTATTTTAAATAATAACGATGAGAAAATTTAATTTGAATAGAACTAGAACGTATATATTTATATACGTCGTCGTTAGAATATAAATATTTATTTATAACTATAAAAGGAATTGAAAATGGCGCGGTAGTTTGAAAATTCGATTTCAAAGTTCAAATGAATGTACAGGATTCAAAATAAATCGGATTTTAGAAACACCAAAAATATTTGAATTTAATTGAGAATGTCTTTCCAACGAATCCGAAAAATTGAAATTTCATGGCGGGGATAAAAAGTTATGCCCAGTTGAAAATTCAGAATAGTCGCTTTGGAATTTCGGCCCTTAAAAATGGAAATTTTGCAAACGACCTCGATTTTCGACGAAACCACTTTTGTTGGATCCGTGATGTCAAGTTATTTCTAGGTTTCAAAATTCGTAATTTTTCGAATCAATATGTGAGTGTGGCAAAGGAAAACGCGTTTGACCAGTTTCAGTTGATTTTAATCGACTGGAAAATGACCATTTTTCAAATGGTCTCAGAATTTGAAGAAATTAGTTTTGTTAGGACCGTACCGTCAATATGAAGCTAGAAAATAATTTTCCGGAATTTTTAGGGTCAGTATGTGGCCCCGGTAAATTGAAATGAGCGTTCAAATTCAGTATATAGATTTATATTTTCATTTTGACGGAAACTGATTAAAATAGTCGAATCAGCTTACGATACGTATCCCATTGTGTTCGGAATAGGGGTAATTAGTTTGGGATGACAGTCGTTGGGTCTTGTTTGGAGGTAAAATAAAAAGTCAATTTTTTGGGAATAAAAAAATATATTTACATCTATAACCCCCCCTTCAGTTTCCTTCGAACAAATAAAACCCCAAATCGAAAATGGAAAAACCGCTCCCCGTGGTTCAGCCCCACCTCCGTCCTCCAAGCGTTGCGCCCTCCGTCGTACACCCCTCCAGCCTCCGGCGATCGACCGCCACGTCCTCCCCTCAGCTCCTCCCTCCTCTTCTCCTTATCCCTCCTCCAACTCGCAAACCAAGTCCCCAAACCCGAAACCGCCACTTGCAGCAACCGTGGAACCCCATCGTAGCCCTGCTGGCCCACCACCTCCTCACACCGTGGCCTCCCCACCACCAGCTGACCTCCGACGTGCCATTACCCCCTCTCCTCTCCGTTCAAACGATGACGTAGTAAGTTATTTTATTTTATTTTATTTTATTTGTTTATTTATTTACTTTTTTTATTATATACGTATGAAAGCGTTGTTTTTAAATTCGATTTCATTTATATATAAAGCTATATTTTTAATTTACATAAAATTATAATTTTTGTTTATATAAAAAGATATCTTTTTTGTTCATAAAAAGGTATGATTTTTAAACTAGAAAAGCAATGATCTTTAGTATAGAAAAGTTAAGATTTTTATTTATGCAAAGTTGAGATAATTATTTATGTAAAGATTAGATTTTTATTCACATAAAGATTAAATTTTTAGTCATATAAATATAGGATTTTTAGGAATATAAGATTATGATTTTTAATCAAATGAAGACGCGATTTTTAGTTTATAAAAATGAGATTTTTAGTTATCTAAAAATCCGATTTTTAGTTTATAAAAATGTGATATTTTATATATATTTTGGCAAGATAAAAATATGATCATTTTTATATAAAGTATCAAGATAAAAATGTGATCTTTATATATATTTTGGCAAGGTAAAAATATGATCTTTATTATATGAACACCGGTGTAAAAATAGATTTTTTATCTATATAGTAGCGGTGTAAAAATAGAATTTTTATCTGTATAGTAGCGGTGTAAAAATAGAATTTTTATCTATATAGTAGCGATGTAAAAATATAATTTTTATCCATATAGTGGCGGTATAAAAATGTGATTTTTATATATGTAGTGAATACGGGAAACGAAAGTGACGAAAGGCGAGCATGACAAAGATTTCCTATATAAGAAGAGTCATGGCGTTTGGTTTAGCAATGGGTGAGAACTTCTCACTTTTATTTTAATTTCTAGATGAAATATATACTAGGATGCAGACGGTGTTTAGTAGCACCCGTCGTCTACAGGCCATGGATGACTTGTTTGTTCGATTGCTGTGTTGTGAAATTTGATTGTGTGATGTCGAGTGAAATAAAATATTTTATAGTGGAAAATATTTTATAGTTAAAAATATGATTTTTAACGTGTATATAAAATAAATATTTATAAACAAATCGGCAATTTGTTTATATACACTGATTTGACTAATATTGATTGGGACGATAAATTTTACACATCGCCCGACTGCACAAATAAAATCTGCATTTGTTGAATTGAAACCCCACACAGGTATTGGGATGGGATATGACGTACACTAATCCCGATTGTTTAGTTGTATGTCAATCGATGGGTTGACAGACGGTGTAAGCGTTAATTATTTATATTTAATGCTTATGCAGTTGTGTGGTGCGCTCTGGATGATGGTTGATTATTTATCGTTGCTATTATGTACATGTGTTGTAGAAAATCCGTATAATTAACGTTATATGTTAATTGATTGGGCCTCATTTCGATATAGAAAATAAATTCATGTGTTGAATTGAAAATAAATTCATGTGTTGAATTGAAAATAAATTCATGTGTTGAATTGAAATTCGAATTAAATTGAAATGAATAAAAATTCGAATTAAATTGAAATGAATTGAAATTCGAATTAAATTGAAATGAATTAAAATTCAAATTAAATTGAAATGAATTGAAATTCGAATTAAATTGAAATGAATTGAAATTCGAATTAAATTGAAATGAATTGAAATTCGAATTAAACTGAAATGAATTCGAATACGAATTAAATTGAAATGGATTGAAATTCGAATTAAATTGAAATGAATTCGAATTCAAATTAAATTGAAATGAATTGAAATCGATTTGAAATGAAATTAAAACGAATTTATATTGAAAAATTCAATTTTGATTTGAATTTGAAAAGGAAGTTGAAATCGTTTTGAAAACGAATTTAAAACGATTTATAAAATACGTTTTAAAGGAAATCGACGAAATATATAATATGTATACATATTATATATATAATGGCCTGAATAGAACGCGCCGCGCTGCGGCAGTTCGCGAATTTCGACCATTGACTTCGAATGGATATTGCGGGAGATCCGACACTCGGATTCTCCTAAAACCAGAACCGTAAAAAATGAAATCATTTCATCCATGAAATGATTGATTCAACAAAAGTAATGTAATAACCCGGCCTGGTTAAGTACTGGTCGGGGGAATGGCCTTTTCTTACAAAATGAAAATCAAGGAAGTAAGGTTTTTCAAGTTATTAATGACTGGACGAAACCAAGAAATAACCCCTCACGTGCGAAATTATAGAAGATCTCCCTTAAGATCAAACAATTCCATCGAATGGAGTATGACTGTATGTGTGATAGCATCTACTATACCAGGAATATCAATGAACCCAATTCTTGCAATTGCTCATATCGAAAAGAACTTTCTAAGGAATATTAGTGATTTGAAATCTAGCGGTTGGATTTGGAATTATGTCCAAATCAAATTTGGAAAAGGTCGCTGTAAGTGCAGTTCGATGGTCGTTGATGGAAATCAACTGTATGGGCCTTGATAAAATTATTAAAAATAGTAATAATTTGTGTAAAATCATAAGAAATGATTTGTGAAGAATTAGGATAAAAATTTCCATATTTGAAAAGATAAAAGTAGATTTTTATTGAAATGAACTAGTTTTGAACTAGAATTAAAATCAATTTATTTTTTATATAAATAAATTGAATTTGAAAGGGGTTTTAAAGATAACCGGAATTTCCAATAATTGAATTGGAATGGATTTGAATCAAATTGTCTTTGGAATATTTCGATGTTGGATTTCGTGATTATACAGATATTGTTATGGAAATTTGAAAGATATATTTATATCGTTATTTCCAATATGATATTTGTTGGTCATAGAATTTGATATTGAATATAAGCCGATATATTTTCTTAGACCCAACTGAGTTAAGAAAATCAGAAACTAACTCGAGATTAGTTAAGTTGAATGGTTTCTTGGGTATTGATCTGATGTTGGTTTCGGCCTACGGGGTTTATACTTAGGGAATTGCTCACTTGCTGTTTTACAGTAAAAGGCTGATAGAATGGAATGTAATTTTGGGTTTATCGTGAACCGTGTTTTAAATGACATTGATTCTTTAACCTAGTTAAAGATTAAAACTAAGTGGAGTTTTAATGAATCTTTAATTAGATTGAAAAGATCAAGAGTGGAGTATCACCAGTTTTGCTCCAGGCGATGGTTAAATCTTTAATTAGATTTGAACGTGAAATGGTAATTAAATTTACCGATAACACCATGGTTTTAGATATGAAGTATGACCAGTTTTACTTCGTGGGATGAATAGGTTGGGATTGGGAAATAAAATAAATGATTACTTCGGTGTGGTTCTCTAATCCTGATTAGTTGAATTGATATTCAAAAGAAGATTAAAGAATAAATTTAAAAGAATTTATCTTTGATAAAATTAATGGGAACCTTTCCCTAAGAATGTGAAATTTATAAACTAACTGTAGATTAGTTAAGATGAATGGTTTCCTGGGTATTGATCTGATGTTGGTTTCAGCCTTCGGGGTTAATGTTTGGGGAATTATTCTCTTGCTAATTTACGGTTAGTGACTGATGAATTGGAATGAGGCGTATGTTGTGTTTGTGTAACACTTGTTTATTATATACGCGAGTTATTCGGAAAGACCGGGTTTATCCCATTCTGAATAACTGATATGACGATAATTCGAAGTTGAAGACGGTGGTCGAAGATCAGAGGTCTTCATGTCGTTTGGGTGATTACTGATGATCTTGATTGGGCCGTACACCCAAGAGGAGGGAATCAGTTAGTGGTCGTCAAGACGTACTTGGAGATCGATGGATATGCGAGGTACAAGGTGCCTCCAGTTTCGTTCAGACCCAGAATGTACTGTGTGCCTGACATTGGATTTTATTATGTGTGATAGATTTCTATTGAATATATACCTTTTTGGCGGCGGAGAATTTATTCTCTTACTTAACGCCCTTCTCTGAGACGTACGAGCTCAGAGGTTATATATTGATGGATATCAAACGCATGGAGTGAATTGCCTGTGTGGCATGCCTAAGTGGCAATTGATTGAGGCTTTTGTTGAAAAGCAAAGTCTTGTGGTTGATGATCAATGCACCGCCTATGTGGCATAGCTTTGTGTAACGTGAATTCGCGAGCCTCACACCCCGGTTGTGAACCAGAAACGGGAGAGGACCTCAGGGAGGGCATACGTTTCCTTCTAGCTATAAGTGGCGTCAGTTGTTTTACACGCCCTGACGAGTTTGACTTATGTGGTTGTTGCTGTTGCGAGGCGCCTCGGATATATCGGTGACTATGTGAAGCCGATGGAGTCATTCGTTGTCTCATTTACGCCCCCAAAGGGCGAGGAAACGCAGTGTTCAGGCATTTTAATCCACATTGGTAGACCAGCCCTGACGATCCAAGGGTCACTCGAGCTCTGATCCTAAGACTCGGGCTAGACAGTGTCGAATCGGTAGAGGACTATCTTTTGCCTCGGTTCGCAGATGGAAATCCAATTTCCAAATACGTGACTTTGCGGTTTTGATTGTAGAGCCTAGTATGGCGACATGATATATGGTACCCATGTCATCTATGATTGGTACTTATGATTTGCAGTTCTTTTATACACTATGCACTTATAATAGTATCAAATGATTTGTTTTAAACTACCAAGCATGTTTAGCTATTATAAGGGAAAATCCTATCCCTTGGCTTGCGTTGCATTGTGTAATAGGACCTGGGTCTTATAATAGCTTCATTTTTCCAAAAAGCATTGCGTTGTTTTGTTATATGCACTTGTATTCTTGGGAGGAAACCCGTTCCGTGTTATACGGCGTGGTCCCTTGATATATCTATTTTGAAGTAATGTTTTAAATAACTGTTTTAGTTCTCTCACCAGTCACATGACTGACCTGGAATTTATTGTTTTAACCTAAACTCTGGGTGCCCTTATTTTGACATGGGCAGCTAGTAGTTTTGGTTTTGCAGATTTATATTCACAAGAACCTGGTTTACAGCTGAAACGATACTCGGAAAACTCTGTATCCGTGTATTACTTTCAGTTGTGTTTGGTATTGTTTTTCCGCTGCTATGTAATTTATTGTAATCTCTGATATTTTTCTGTTGTATTATACTTTTTCATACTCTGTATATTATTGTATTCTGATGTAATTATTGTAATTAACATTGAAATGTTCTTCTGTCTGCGTTCTTTTGTGTGTTGTTCTCAAAGTATCCGCTCCTTCCTTACCGGGGAAGCTGCGGGTCTTTACACTACGGACTGCAAGGAATACTCGCTATTGATCCATGGGGTGATTCCTATATTGGATGCAATATGAGAGTTCCTTCGGTTTATCCTATTCCTGGATGACTTGTATGGATAGATGTCTGACAGAGTATTTCCAAAGGGATCCCGTATGTTGATTTCTGCAAACGTGCTATAGTTGTTGGCAGAGAATTTCCGTTCTCTTAGCTTCCAACTAGGTTATTTTTGTGGGCGTCAATTAGTGATATCTGGCGGATCTGAGAATGTGACATTCAAAGGAAATAATGACCAAGTGTTCAACAGTTAATCTAAACCTCAAGCCTCATCAACTGGGAAATGACAAAAATCGGGCAGGCAGCATGGCTATGTGGGTCTCTCCGATTAGGGTGTATAATCACCTATCTAGAGAAATTCCTAATTGCTTCTTTAATCTATATTTCGATGTTGTCCCTTTTCGGGAAACTGTTGCTGATCCCAACCATTGGTGATATACATTCGATACACTCAAGCGAAATGAGTGGTCAGTTATGTGTGGGCCAGGTTGCAAGATGTTCTTGTTGAACCCAGTGTATTCGCCTCTAGAGATAGACTATCGGCAGGTGGTCCCATACCTTGTCATAGTCGGAATCCAATCTCCAGTAAGCGCCTGCGGTTTTGATTGTGTACTATGTATGTGGCGCGGAGATGCAAGCGTTCCGCTAGATTGATATCTACTTGTAATTAGACATTATTATAATATCAGAAAAGATATTGGTTTCAAAAATGTTTTGGGTTATCATAAGGTAAAAATCGTCCGTATTTATGTGTGGATTTGGTCTTACGATTATCCTTTTCTTTCAAAAGGATTTTAACTTTAAAATCAAGTTGTGTGATACCCTTAATACTGTGCGAGTTTTTCTCACTCTGGTTCACCAGACTGACCCGGTGTTTTGTAAATGCTCGGGTTAGCCCGAGGTGTACAGGTTCAGGTTATATAATGCTGTGAAGTCCAGAGACGAGCTGAAGATGTTCAGACATATGATATTATATAGCTACTAATCCGTTGTGTGTTGTATATGGGAACATGTTATATTAACTGTTCTCTTGTGTGATGTACTCTGATATTGTAAGTATTTTTAAATCTCTCAATGAAGATTTATTTCTATATTATATTTTGTTCTGCTGCGATGTGAGACTTTGATTCTGTGTTGTGGTGTTTCTTCTTCTTCTTCTATTCTAATATTTCTTTCTTTCTTATCTCACCCTCTAATTTCTTTCTAATAACTATCCAGTGTTTTCGGTGCTTGGAGGGTCGGCATGAGTTACGGTAAAGGTATTTATGTTGAATTTCGGGGCCAAAAATCCTTAGGTCGTTATAGGAAATATATTCGATACATTCAAGAGAAATGAATGGTCGGTCATGTGTGGCCGAGTTACAAGATGTTCTTGTTGAACTCCAGTGTATCGCTTCTAGAGTACACTGAGCGGAAGGTAGATCCATACCTTTTCATAGTTGGAATCCATTCCCCAAATAAGAGCCCGCAGTTTTGATTGTATATTATATATGTAGAACGTTAGATGCAAGCATTTCTTCTAGATTTTTATTTACTTGATCTAGACATTATTATAATATCAGACAAGTATCGTTTTAGAAATATTTCGGGTTATCATAAGGTAAAAGCCATCCGGGTTTATGTATGGATCGGTCTTATGATTAACCTTTGTTTCAAAAGAATTTTGAAAGTTAAATCAAATGATTTGAGTTTACTCACACCAATCACATAACTGACCTAGAGTTTATTTTGTTTTGTTTTCCATAAACTCTTGGGTGCCCAATTTTGTACTGGCAGTCAAGTGGTCGGGATTTACAGATACTTGAAGAGCTGGAGCAGGAGACTTCAGGATTATATAGATATTGCTATTTCTGCTGTGTTTTAAGTGTTATACTCTAATAATGGTATTATATACAGATACTGTTTTATAATAAAGTTATGTTATGAAATATATTTATTCGTTCCACTGTGGGATTCGTGTTTACTCTGATGTTGTATGTTCTTCTTCTTCTTCTATTCTAAGTTTCTATCTTTTCTATTCTCACCATCTAACTTCTTTCATGGACTATCCAGTATTTACGATGCTTGAATAGTCGACATTGTATTTATGTCGAGTACTCAGGATCGCGAAAACCCCGGTTCGTTACATAAAGGGTGCACCCAAATCAATCACAATAGTCATGGAGATGGTATCGAAGAAGAGTGTCCGATAAAGGTACTACCTCAATTAGTCACGGTATAGCTCCTGTTTTAGTCATTTTAATTATGACCTGAAGTTCAAGGCCAATCCATCATCATTCACTTTCTTCAAATGCAGTAATTGCCTCCATACCATCCTACTTCATTCTGGAATCTCCACCACGTACACAGTTGTTAAAGTGGTGTCGTCATTGACAGAGAGTATGACATCTACCGACTCCGGTCTCTTTAACAGCTGATCGTTTTCATTTTGCACACCGTGGTCATTAGATTTGAAATCATATTCCGAGTATCACCAAATCGATTTATCTCAAGTATTCCCCAAAACCGATTTATCAAATAATTCCTTATTGATTTGGTTGAGATTTCAAATCCGATATTACAAATATTCCTTGTCAACCATTTGAGTTCAGATTTCAACATCCACAGAATCTCAATTTCTTGAAATCTTCACTTTTAGTCACTTATCAAACCATTCAAGTTTGGATTTCACTTTTACTCAAAATATCATTATCTCCTGAAAACTTCATTTTATCCTTTCGGATTCATTAGCTCGAATTGGTCATGGATCGTTTAAATTTATAAAATAATTAGAATAGTAAATTTTGAAAATAGCGTAATATATTAAATTTGAAAATACTTATATAGTTGTAAAGTAGTATAAGAACTTAAATTGCCAAACATTGAAACTATAAAATATGCTTTAGAAAAGTAAATTCTCCAATATAGTTGTAAAATAGTTATAAAAAATTTATAAAGTATATGTACTCATAGTGGTTTAAGTTCATTTGTTAAAAGGAATATAGTTTGTAAAACCAAGCAATTTGGAAATGCTTTTCTTAATATAATTTAATTCTAATAGCATGATTCAATTCGATCCCAAATATGTATTTCAAACATTCAATCCATTACTTATTTATGGTTTGAATTCAAATTCATCTAAAAACGGAAATACCTCCAATTCATATATTTCAAATTAGATTTAACTTTGATTCCGTGTTTAGTCGATATACTGAATTCCAAAACTTCAACGGTTAATTATCAAGTTATTACTTGAATCACCATTTATAATTTATAATTCGCTATTTTTTCTCAAACCTCATGTTGAACTTCTTGGGTAAGCATATTCTTTCCATTCACTGAAATTTAAATTAAAAAAATTCAATTTATCATTCATTTCATTTCCATTAAATAAGGTTCATTGAGCTCAAATTAAATCTTAATATATCAAAATAAGATTCTGTTGAAATTTTAAAGCAAATCTATTTTTTAAGAAATCAACACTTATTTATTCATTATACAAATCGATACAAAAATCGTTTTCATAAAGCCTTATTTACCTCAAACCATAACTATATAAATATACCTTTGCAAAACACTTCAAACCCCTTTTTATTTTAAAAAATAAAAATGAATCTTACTAAACTTCCCAAACTTTAGTTAGTTCAAGGAAATCCATTCAAACCATTCTTTACACACTATTAAGTTTGCATTCAGGTCTTTAAATTAAATTCATAAAATTTACCAAATCAAATCTTATATCGATGGAAAGTGATAAAACAATTTAATCAAATTTACATTTTCATGTTATTCAACTTATAATATATAACACAAAGTATCCATAGAATTTATTTAAAACAAACTTAACTTTAAGTGTTATCCCATATAATCTTCTATAAACTTTTTTTTTTCAAAAAATTTGGAAAAATCCAAGTTAAATTTGAATAAAATTTCCTTTAAATATTTCTTTATGAGATATGAACATTTCATAAAAAAAATTCTCTTTACAAAATCAATAGAATATTTTAAAATATTTCTATTTTTATTGACCACGGCATCCGTATATAATTTTCTATCCTATGGTCAAGTGATACGGATATTTATCATTTCAATCCTTTCTCTAAAATATTCGAATCTTGGGTATGTATCATTTCAACCCTCATCCCAAACCGATTCGAATATACAAGGGGTTCGGGCATGTATCATTTCAACACGTAAATATTTTCTAATCTAAAGGGAACTTGCATGGTGAGAAAAATAAACATAGCATATCATGCATACATCCATAATGTGTCATATGTGATAACGGTGTGCGTGTCGCACGTGCACAATCACAATGCAAACAATCTAGAGCAACCTAACATTTCATTCAACATCTCAAGTGTTTAATTCTCTTAATAATCGATTAGTCGCGAGTGAGAAAACTCACCTTCCAAGGCAAGACGAAAGGACGAAATTGGTTTGATCGATTCGAATTCAGCAACCGAGATGCCAAACACGACAATTCATGTAAATCAGTTATTATGCACATATACACACTTATATGTATATATATGTACATATATATACTGAATTACATGGGCATAAGCCCAACATCTCTTATTAAGCAACAGGACAACGAACTCCATACCAACTATGCCAGCCCAGCTCACTATGACTCCTAAGCAAGGATAAGTTTCAAAATCAACACAGAGGATCCCACACATTTCGGTTTATATATATATATATATATAATCTTTTATTTTTATACATAGGTACAAGAAAGAAATGAAATAAAAAAAAGGAGAGGGAATCTACCTCTCGACTGCAGCTCATAGGTTGAGCCAGAGAAACGTGAGCCACATCCAGTGTTGAAGGTCTTAGGTATGGGTTTTAAGTTCATCGCGCATGAGCTCCTCGTGGTCTCGGGCGACGTTGACTTTGGGTGTAAGGATTGATGGGTTCGTTGAGAAATATGGCGTGGCTTCTTTGGTGAAGCAACTTTGAGATGGAGCGCAAGGATGCGGTGGCTCTCAAACTGGAAAACTCGATCTATTGATGAAAGGGAGAAAAGGAAATCGAACATCGATTTGAGCTGAGGCTTGCACGATTTGAGGGGTTGCGGCGTTCAGATGGGAGGCCGCGTTGATGCAGAATCCAATTTGAATTTTAAGAGAGGGTGTACTTACTGCCATTTTTATTTTATTTTTATTTTTTTTGGGAAAAACGTTGTTTTCTTTGACTAAACTAAGAGAACAGAAGGGAAGATGGTAACAGATAAAGGAAAGACGCGTGGTTATCGAGGTGTACGCGTGTTTATTTTCTTTTTAAAATTTTAACTCGTGTAAAGAGGATGTATACGTGTTTTTAATTCTCTGTCATGGGAACCCATGTTTCTACTTTATTTCTTTTAATAAAAAATTCTTCACTCAAATAAAATTTTTATTTCCATGTTAGGAAAATTTAATTGGATCAAATTCATGGAAGAATTCAAATAAAGTTATACAAATTTAAGTTGATATTTGGAAATCAAATTCATAACTTCAACATATAATAAAAATATAAGTTTCTAATTCAAATTGTAATTATAAACATTCATTTAAGATGTTAAATTTTAATTAAATTCCTATATTTAAACGTCGAAATTATCGGTTCGTTACATTCTCCCCCACTCACCGCTTTTCGTCCACGAAAAGGAAACGTTAGATAAAATCGTACTTATCTATAACTAAACAGGATACTTTCACTAATAGGAATTTTTATTTAGCTTAAAACTTATTAGAATGAAAAGAAGTTATATGATATATATTTTTTTTCTTACTCAAAATTTTCTAACATCCGGATTTACGGAAAATTTCGGCAGCATCTCCTTTATACAGCTTGATCGAAAAATTTACAAACACATATATCTATCAATATCATCTCATCCACATGATGAGGCATCCTTAATTTGGGGAAACAAAAATAAAACAACCCAAATACAATAATAAATCCGAGGTACGTACCTTTTTTTAGCGTTTTTAAGCATTTTTGCTTATTTTTATAGCATTTGCGCAAAAGCGAGCTCCAAAGCGAAGCATGTGCCATTGCAACCTACTAAAATCTCAATAAACAAATGAGAATCAAACACACGTATGAAAATTTAACATATGCACATGTAGCATAAGTAAACATGCCTGCTAAAAACAATATAAATAATTCCAAACAATTCATACAATCTATTTCTAATATTCAAATACATGTCCCATTCATTAACATTCACTTCAATTAGGTATTCATGTTGCTTAGATTCTAACTTTACTAATTTTTTTTTTCCTTTTCATTCTTTCCTCTTTCTCCCTTTTTTTTAAAGACATGCCATTATATTTATGTTGTTCTATACATAATTTTCATTTTTCTCAATTTTTTAAAGGAATCTGCATAACCAAAATAACTTTGATTTCAACTTAAGAGCAACTGCATGCATTTTGAATTGTCAATTGCCAACTATCAACCAAAATGACAATTGTCAATTTGCAAAGTCAGTTGCCAATTAAAAATGCACTAATAGTGCAACAAAATTTCCATTTCCTTAAGCCGCTTTAGTGGTAGATCTTGAGACACACATACTGATTATTTTAATCGTCTTATGAAACACTCATTGCAGGTTCTAAATGACAGGGTTATTCTAGAAACACTAGTCTCCATATTTATCCTTTTAAATCTTCAATTATATTTTGATTAATATAAATTAGAGGATTTTTATTTTAATTTGTGCTTATTGAGATAAAACTATTGCAAACTAGCCCTCAACAGCAGCAGCTATGCTGCTGTGGTTTTTTTTTTAAAAAAAAAAGAAGAAGAATCATATATCTTGAGGCAGGATGGAAAACATAACATGAAATTTAGCTTGTAATGAAGTACATGCAACAAATGCAATAATTTATTAAAAGAAAATCAGAAATTTAAATAATGTGTACACCTTTGTTTCAGACTCTATATTGGATTACAGAATGTCATTACTATGTTGTATATTCTTACAACTATGATTCTTGTGTTTGCTACGTAAGTTTACTGTTGTATATTTTCATCCCACTAATTATGTAATGTTTTAGCTACTGTATAAAAGCAAACTAACTTTTCAATCTGAATGAGCAAGACAAAAGGCTTGAATGAGTTGGGTGTGGTAAACATGATACATAAAGAAGACGATTCAATACAGAAATAGAGTTATAGTCATTGTCTTGTGAGTTTTTTTTCTTTCCCTCTCTCTTACTGTAAATAGCAGTAGCCCTCAAACAAGAAAAAAATTTGCCTGCTTCACCAAAACATATATAAACTCAAATGACCACAAACACGTATACCCATTTTTCAGGTAACTATTTCAATAGAATTCATGCATGTTTGCGTAAATCATACCTTAGAATATATTTAATTATGTTCCCATTTATATATAAACCACATACTAATTTAACATATATTATGCATGTAAATGACAAACTCATTTAGGAAGTATAAGATTTTTACATTTAAATCTTTTCATATTTTGAGTCAATGTGTATTAAACTGTCAAAATGATTTAAAAAATTTGAAATATCATGCTTATCTAGAAATATTTTCCATTCCATATAATCCTATGCATTCAATGGCTCCACTCATCTACAACTTCTAATAGTAAAATCTTATTTGTCTTAATTTATTCTCTTCCTATTTAACATTTCTATTACTGTGTATATAACCTATGAATTTGAAAACTTTATAATTTGCAAGTAATCATCATACGAATCTCATTTGCATAGGTTTCTTTACATAGTATTTTAAAATTTTAAAACATAATCTTTTTAATACATCGTAAGGTTAAAGTTTGTTTTTATTACATTTAATTCGTAAATTTTCACAAGAACTGCCGATTTATAATTTCATATTAACATAAAGGAATTTTTTTATAAAGTTTCATCACTAACCTTACAAGTACCAAATTAGCATTCCTATTTTTTCAAGACCCAATTTATATTTAGCATCTTCTCGAATCAATTTATATCCTATTACTATTAGAATAAGATCTAATCATTCCAAATTACCATGCTTATAAAATATTACATATATTACTTATATGAAAGTATTATTATTCCTACAACCAATTTTGAATTTAATATAAGTTATCCTTTTACAAGCCTACTTGTGTAAACTTCTAAATATATAGCCTTTACAAGTTCACAGTATATAGCGTATTTCAATTTCCTTTCAAGATTTTCAATTTTTTTTAAAGGAAATTTCATACTATAGAAATTTTAAAATATTTAGTTTAAATTTATATATCCAAATGTTTACTCGCATGATCTATTTAAACAATGTTAATATTTTAATTAATAATTTATTCACCCAAAACCTATTATTCACACAACATTACATTTAAATTTTCTTGCATTATGTATTTGGTTAGATTCAAGTTAAGTCTGTCTAATTTAATTCCGTTCATTATTCAAAATGTTCTCATTAAACCTTTTCAAAATAGTTTAAGTATCAATTCAATGTCTCAACTGAAATTATATATTTATCTAACTTTTGAAACATGAAAATAAATACAGATAATGTCGCGGTCATCATTAGAATCTATACTATACTATTAAAGCTCAGTTTAGAATGCTCAACTCTCAGCCCTCCTCCCGTAGAATCAATATGAGTTTGCCACGTGTATTTGTGCACTTAATCGTCGCACCGTATAAGTGCCGCTTATAATTCTTCTATCATCCAGATATCTCCTCCTCATCGTCCTGGTATCACCTAACCCTAATTTTAGATTAATGTTCATACCAGTCTTTTCAACAAACGATGTTCCTCAGGTTGGCACCCAACCCTCGAGGTTTTATTTTTCCGTCAGCTATTCTTCGCCCTAACTTCTGCGATTCCGCTCTTTCCCACACCTCTCCTTCCAGCTATTCAGTCCATCATCAATATAATTTTATGAGACAATCTATGTTTCTGTTTGAAGATACGATACGGATTGCCACTACCGACTCAATCTATTCCATTTGAGGTAAAAAAATCTAAGTTATATTGGTTTGTAAGATCCGATTTTTGATCCTTTACTAAACTTGGTTATTTCTAAGTTTTCTATGTTGGTCTAATATGTATAAGATCCCTAATTATACACTACAGGGTAAATATGTTGGAACAGCTGCAATTTTTGGGCGTTCGTTCTTAAAACTGACCTTCTTTGTAATCCATTGGCGAATGCTCACCAAACAAGGTTTGTTGTTTCATTTCAAGCTTCTAATTTACCAAAGATAACACAAGATATGATGTTTATTTTGAAATTCTAAGCATTTTAATTTGGTATGCTCTTTGAATTGTTAATCAAAACTATTTTCGTTCAACTAAAAAAATAGTGCTTCCTTCTATTTTTGTATGCCCACTTGGTATTTTGATATATTATTTCTTCTTCATAGCAAGCGAAATAAATTTATTGTGATCTTCAACAATATATTTGAGCTGGATGTTATTTTGACATATGTTATAGCCTTTATTATGTTGGTTGAAGGCATGTTGGTTTATTTGATTCGATTAGTTCTTCATGTATTTTATAGATTAATTTATCAAGTGGGAACATGCTTTCGTTAAATGAGCATGTTCTTTTGTGGTTTAAAAATACAAAGATTACTTCTGCGTGTTTGTAGTCTTACCAAATATAAGGCCTATTTTTTTTTTCCTGCAAGTGGTTCTAAAAGTATAAGACAGGTGCGTGCCTGCCTGCATGCCTGCATGCACCATTACCAGCAAATAACTAAATGGTCCATTATTGCTAATATCCATACTGATTTTGTAGAAACTATATTACTCATAGTTATATTTCCACCTTAGTTTACAATATATAATGATTTATTTACAACAAATTGTTCTTTAGAGAGTTTACAATATATAACGATTAAAACATATGTGAATCAATATCAACATATGTTATATGGGTACAATTCTATGAATGAGAACACAAATCAATTATATGTTAATGAATAATGTATAATTTCAGAAAAGATACAGGATCACCCCCTAACTGCCACAAAATGGAGTTGGAAGATATGTACATGCACCTTAGGAAATCTTTATGACATTCAAAGTGTAAAAAAGTGCACATAGACAATGCTATCTTCTATGTATAAAGTGAAATCATACACTCATTATTAGGTGTATAGAATGGTGATTATGTTGTAGTGTTTCTGGCTTCATCTACATCATGTATGTTGTAATTTAAAATTTGACTTTAAAACATTTTTCATACTGTTATGTGCCTACTATACACAATTTCCTTGCCATTTGAAGTTTTCTTATGCAAACATTGATCGCTGTGTTCAATTTTCGATTATTACAACTTGAATTTCATTTTATTGTAAAGGTGATCGTGTAATATTATGTTGTTATCTTCGTGGTTATTACTATGAAAAGCATAAAATAATAAATCAAAATTTACAGTAAATAATGCTGCTTTTAACCGTTTTGTGAACATGGATCAAGGTTATAACAACACCCGTTGTATCTTCACATTTTGGTAAGTTGTTTCTTAATGAATGATGATAACCTAACATTAGTATATTGGTTTTTTATTTCTATCATTTATGACCATGCCAATTCACTACATTTTTCATCATGACTTCGCCGTTTCAAATTTTGTTACCTGCTTAGCGGTATATTTGTATCACATAAAATCCATTTTTTAACACTTTGCTTACTAAGACGAGAAATGGTGTTAATCTTTTGCAGCAAGCCAATGTATGTCAACAATATTTTTGAAGTCATAGTTTCTACTGGATACAGTTTTACGGACATGTAATATTTTGTAGCATGAATTGTCAATATGACATATATCTCAATCATTCACTTTCATGTGCTTTTTTTGTTATTTACATTTCGTGTACCATTTATGGAGAAATCAATTAAATATAAATCACATAGATATATTATACTTTATTGAGTATAAAATATTTGAGAACTGTACATATGTTCTCTTAAACTACGAAAGATTTTAATTAAAGCTCAAACTGCCCGTTGATGTTCGTAAGTATGAAAAGAAAGACTGCTCAAAAAAAGGGTACGTATCTTAAAGCAATTAAAATGTAAACTGAGTTTCCAACAAACGACTACTGTAGTAATAACAAAATTTACAGAACTCACTTCATGCTTGAGTTTTTCTTCTAAACATACATGGTATTAAGTTTTAATTGAAAATTTAATTAAGAACAACTAACTTGGATTTAGGTAGCTAACAAGAGTTATTAAGCAAGTTAAAGAGTATAAAACTTTGAATTATAATTTCATGTGACAGTATATTTAAATATATTGAAATGTCATTTAAAAGTTTTTGACAAATTTGCTTTGATATTTATTTACAGTGCTAATAGAATACGTCACCATGAAACAGAAAATAAAACAGATATGTCCAAATTTGTCTTACCATGATAGCAGACTGCAATTATGAAGATAGTTAATATTTTAGACATCAGTTTTTGCACAATTCAATAAGTCAACAAATTAAAGGATCATATTTACTCTGTTTCATAAATTCATGTTGCTTTATTTGTATTTTTTGTTCCTTGCATCCCCTTTTATCACTATATATCAATTAGTTATTGTTCTTAAATTATTATGTTAGATAGAAGATTCAACTGTTCTAACTTATCTGTCCTTCTCTCCTTCTACCTCTCCCTAAATACCTCATTCCCTTAATTCAACAAATACCTTTTTTACTCCATCGTGTATACTTATCTTCAATAGTAATAAAGCATACTTGCATTATTTTTACAACTATTCATTTCTCATATTAAATATGTAACATACATAATCTTAATCTGTTACGTGCTATGGTTCTATAGATCAAAAAAAAAAAAAAAAAAAAACTTTCGAAATAAATGTTCTTTTCTCCTTGATTTTCTTTCTATGTTTTTTTTTTCGATGTTAGCATTTTGCAATTTAGTTTCATATATATGCTTTCATTTACTTACCTATGAAAAAATGTCCCACGTTTACTGACATGCATCGCACCCTATATTTACTATATACTTTCTCCATGCTACAACAAGTTACTTTCTACAACTTAATGAAATGTTTTACTTTCAACCATTTGCATATAAAACATGCTTATTTTATCTTAGCAATGATTTGGAAAAAATGCGAATGCTACAAAAAGGATTGAAGGTGACACCTATGTGGAAGCTTCAGCCTTTCTACAATAATATTCTATTCAAAAAGATTCGAAAGGTAAACTATTTTAAGATAAAGGTAAATGTTGAATGCCAACAATTGGTGATAGCTTCTACAAATGCATGTGGCTATATGTCATAGATCTTGCAACTTGAGTTTAAAACTTTTTTGGTAATTGATTTTCATGCTTCATTTTGTTTGATAATAAATTTTTTATAACATGTTATACGAGCTATCAACCTGAGTTAACTTTTAGTAATACAAAAAATATAAACTTGAATTTACCTATACACAACCTATTTGTAAGAAACGTTACACAATCTTGGGGGAACAAATATTTTGATTCATATTGTTTTGGCATTAGATAGAGAACCAAATGACTTAATTCAGCTACTGATGTTTGCTGATATTATTTTGAGATGTGATCAGTTGTTGGGGTTTTACTTTTTTTGGGTATGTGCATGACCAACTACTTATAGATATTGGGTTATTTTAGATTTTGAAATTTCATAGATAGTTTAATCATGTTTAATATATTCTATCTACTGGTGCATTCAACCATTATAACAAAATTTAGCCTTGCAAAAAAAAAAAAAAAAAACCATTATAACAAAAAAAAAAGATTGTTACTGACCCCTTTGAATTTACATATCATTTACGACATTTCATAACTAAGAGTCAGTATTTTTGAACGTATTCAATAGAATGATATCTCTTCACTTTTAGGATTGCTATTGCTGTCATTTTTAACACATTTCAAGCTTTTCCCTAAATTGAACAAATAAAAGATTTCCTACCAGCTTTAAAATAAGTGTGTACAATATTCTAGGTGCAAGTTCACATAATCCTAAACTTGGGTTAGTTTCCTATAGAAATCCAATAGTAGAAGAGTATTAATTATCATGAAATATAATATAAATTTGAGCTGGACTAAATGCAAGAAGCACTTTATATTTTGGAAGTTGAATTTTCCAGCTTTGATGATTAGATGGATATGTTTCTGTTACTTGTGCATATGTTTCTCTATATATTAATCCGTGGGCTGATTTGATTTTTGCAGTTCTCTTCATACAATGAATGTGCCAAATTTAAGTAGTGAATAACGGTAGAGGTATTTTTGGGAAATGTTAAAAGAAGGCCAGGTAGCATAAAAGAAAAAGAGCTTTCTGAATAAAGTAGAAAAGAAATTAGGAAAAAGAAAACAGAAGAAAAACATGTTTAAAATTGACTGAGCCTTGCGTACCAAATCAAATTGAATGGAATAAATTTGATATTTATTTATATTTACATGTTATAGGTTACTTAACCATTTTCCTTAACCCTGAAATTTTGCTATAATTATTATGAGGTGGTTTGTTTCTAGATTTGGTCTTTATGCACCTTTTCAACTTAAAATATGTAGAAACTTATGCAAAATTAAAAACAACAGTTTGGTTGCATATTCTACTAAAAACTAACACATGCACACTTGCATGCTATGTGCATGTGTGTGTAGATATATATTAAATGCTACCTTTAACCTGAGACCTAAGTAACCAACGGTTTGAATAACCAACGATTGATTATTTATAACCAAAACGATTGATTATTTATAACCAAAAGTGTTACGAGAAGCCCTTTAAGAAGCAAAATAATTACCCTATTAATTGTTTTGATTTTGTGTTTTGTTAACAGGAGTGTTACACATTATGTCAATGCTCAAATTTATTAACTGTTTCTAATTTTTCATGTATACTGATTTGTATCCACGTTTGGATTTTCATGCTTCTTCACTTCTTGGATGGTTGATGGTAAAAATGTTGTATAACTGCTCAACGGGGTTAGAGGATTTCAGTGGCCCTTTGGTTGCACCAAAAAATGAGTTTAGACATGTTTATTCACCGAATGTAAATTTGAGATATATATTTTTGTACCTTGGACACTGACACTGTTTCGTATTAGTTCAACCTGTTGTACTGTTTCTACTGCTTTATGTATGCAGGATCACATAGTGAAAGATTTTCTTCAGTTACTGTAGCGGTATGAGACCAATTCTTCAATTTCTACTTCCCCTGTGCCTCCGTGTTCCATCCAAAATATAGTTTAGAATTCGTATGCATGTGGTTTGTGCAAAACTGACGAATCCTGACTTCTCAATGAAATTTTTATTCTTTTAAAAATTTTAGTACTAGATTATGTCCATCATTACAAATCAGGATTTTATTATTTACCACTTGATCCTTGCTGCTATTTCATATTTTATTTGTATTCGGCGAAAATGCTTTCAAATATGCGACTAACATCAGTACTTGGTTAAATGACGTTCAAAACCTTCGATTGGAAAATTGAAAACCAGTCTTTGCCGCCAATATGTGATTGAAGTTAATATATGTAACCACCCAATTCGAAGATCAAACAATTCATAACGCTCCAGTTCTCTTTCTGAATTCCAGCAAAGAGAGAAAAAGTCCTTGCAAATCGCATATGACAAAAACATGCTAGACTCCAAAAAGTGGAAGTTACATTTGCAAACTCCACTAAACTTGCAAGAGATGAGAACCAGTAAGCATGCCCTTCCTCTAACAAAAAATGAAAGCTAGAAGCAAAATCATAGAGCAATATATTAGAAGAAACGAAAGCTAGAAGCAAACTCCGCATTAGCAAGGACAAAACACACCTCGACAAAAAAAATGATGGAAAAATGATCTCTGAGCAAAAGCCCGCGGGTGCGGCGCAGTGGAAAGGAGGCCCAACTTCCTGGTAAAATGTCGCAGGTTCGATTCCTACCATGCGCTTCCCCATCCTATATAAACTTACCTGAGGGTATGGGGGTTTGGATTAACGTACGGCTTTACTGTACCCTACTCAGGAGTTTAATTACCGGTCCGTCAGGTTCTTCTGGGTTTTTTTTTTTTAAAAAAAAAAAGAACTTGCAAATCAAAAGCCTTGGATAAAAAGAAAAAGTGGAGACCCACAACTCTAAGATTAATAAATTATAATCGATATACATGCTCCAATGCCTTTGTATAACTAAATAAAAATGTTCAAATGAATCTTAAGTTTAATGTTTATGATTTTTCCTTTTATTTACTGACTTTGTAAACTATTGTGATTCCTCTTCAATTTATGAACCGCAAGTGGTTGCTTTACCTTTACGAAATTACATTATGCAGGGAATTTATTTTCCATGTTGTAGGCCTACGGTCTAAAATAAATCATATTTAAGCCTTATTCTTCTTTTTTAAGTTTGTATTCGTTGTAACAACCCACGTAATTAATAAAGACGTGTTGTTTCAGGGAAGTATCTGCATTCCAACAGTGGCGCCATTATTTTACCTCCTTGACTATTCTAATGCAACTACTCTGTGCAAATAAATACATTATTTAATATATTGTGTTGTGCATTTCAATGACAGCAGTCTTCCCTTTCCATCAATGCTACTACCATTAGAGATTTTTTTCTTTTTTAACATGTTGAAATGCTAATGCATGTGTATAAAAATATGGCATGTTTAGATGGTTGTACTTGCTTAATGAAGTAGGCTCCACACAAAATATTAATTCCTTTTCTAAGTTTAATTACCAACAAACCATTTTAAATATTGAACGTAGGGACATTCAATTTCAAATTGAAAGGGATGCTGAGTGCAAAAATCACGGTACATTTTTGGAATTATGGCCAGCTTATCACTTTCATATAATCAGTTTTTTTCCTGTCCGTTACTATAATCGGTGTTAATGTAAAGTTGAGAAGCTTGACCATACTATAACTTTTTAACATATTCAGCCCAATATAAAGTTGTCATTATATGCAATTACGATGCGATTTTAAGTCAAACTCAAGTCATTTGTGGTTGCAAGTTACATTTAAACCGCTCTATTTGTACTTCCAATTAGACTAAGACGTTAGTTGCATTACATAAGCAGCTTAACCAAAACGTAACAGACTATTTTAAAATCATGTAGAAATGGTTATAATTCAACAAATAGGGATTTTCATTTTTAAATAACTATAAGTATCATATGGTGAATTCTTTGATTTGTAGGATGAAATTTGTTTGCTTACCATAGATCTATCATTATCTATGAATATTTTTGTTTTTAATGCTACTTTACGGTGGTATTTCATAAATTATAATATCAATTTATGAATTTCAACAATAATAAAAAAGTTCAGGAAATAATTATAGTTTCATAGATAATGTGACATCATCTTATGTTATGTGCAGAGATACACATATGTTGTTTGACTATGAATTTGAAATTCTAATTATATTTTCCAGCCGTGTGCGAAGCACGGGTTCGCACTTGTCATTTTACAGTGACTAGGGTGAGATTTTATACCTATCTAGCACATATAAGATTTAGTATATACGTTAGTTAGGCGTATATCCATGATCTTCACGTACTCGATAGTCCAGTCTTGAACATCAAATAAATACTCTTAATAGAACATTTACGAGTTCACAACACACAATGTGTTTTCTATTTCTTCTGATAGGCTCATCAATAAGGATTTCAATTTTTTCTCAAGGATTTTTTTTATTATTATTCTATAAGGCTTTCAACATATTTGATTTAATAAATACAAGTATTAATACTTAAGTTGTATATTCACACAAGATTTATATTAAATTTCTCTTGCATCACTAATTTAGTTAGGTTCAAGTTATGTTAGGAATAAAAGCTAAAAGTTGAATTAATAAATGTATCTAGCCGATAGAAATTCACAAAGGAGGAGGAACCCTAACTAACATAAAAATAGAGAAGATTTAGGATTTACAAAGAGATCAACTCTAAATTCCCTAAAATGGGATAAAACAAGATCGAGATTCATATTCGGGAAATCCTAACCTAAGAGGAATTTAACTGACGCAATAAATTCAAAGGAAAGCAATTTTAAAGAAAAGATAAACAAATTATATATATAATCCCTTTAAAACCATTTAAAAATCAATTTAAAACTATTTTTAATTTTAAAATATGACCTCTTGAAAATGATTCTGAGACAGTTTTACTCATTCTAGGGTATTGATACCCCATCTCTAATGAGTTTTTCAACCACATAAGCTAATGTCTATATAAGCCAAAGCTCTGATACCACACTGTAATGACCTGACTTTTGACCGCTCCAAGTGGTAATTAAACCAACTCGAATCGTTCAAAACGACAGATTGTTATCGCTTATGTAGTTGAAATACAAATCATCACAGACACGAAACACATAATATCTCACAGCGGAAGTAAAATTTGTGCAATAATACAAAATCTTTAAACTTACATAATTAGAGTATAGAATAAATATAGAAACAACGGAAGACAGACAACCTTGCTAATACATGAATAGCTGACCAAAGTGGAGTAACTACATGAGTGATAATAGATGTATGACTGGATCTTCAACAAATCCCAAGCTCTAATAGATAGATTTCCAAGCTGTAATACTCGATCTGACATGGGCATTTGCAAGGAATAAAATAAACAAATAATCGAATCAGGACTAACATTCTCATATAAGTGAATTAACCCAAGTGACATGTTTAAATGGAATGCATTAGTAACTTAAAGGATGGTTGAGATTTCCATCCCTTAAGGATCCGTGAAACTAATACATATAGTATAATACGCTATTATAATAGTTTCTATTCAGTAACATAAATATATCAAAATAGCATAAGTGGGATTAGATTTTTACCCTTACACCATTTATAATATCGTATTCTATACAGTACCGTAAACCCACCGTAAACCGATGGCATCAGAGGGCACTCTATAGGTACGATCCAAATCAAAATCGTAGAGGCTCGACAAGGATAAATATGACAAGGCACCCGAGGCAATACCCAGGGTAGGATTCTGCCAGTTGCACTCCCAGACCGGTGGTAACGCATAGCAGCCACTACCGCCCACCTCGTAACACACTCCCATAATCAAAGGATGCACCCAAATCAATCACAACAGTCATAGAGATGGTATCGAAGAAGCATGTTCGATCAAACGTGCTACCTCATTTAGTCACGGTATAGCTCCTGTTTTAGTCATTTTAATTATGACCTGAAGGTCAAGGCATTGGCCGAGAGTATGACATCTACCGACTCCAGTCTCTTTAACAACTGATCGTTTTCATTCTGGAATCCATCATCGTTCTTTTTCTTCAGATGCAATAATCGCCTCCATACTATCCTACTTCATTATGGAATCTCCACCACATACACAGTTGTTAAAGTGGTGTCAGCATTGGCAAAGAGTATGACATCTACCGACTCCGGTCTCTTTAACAACTGATCGTTTTCATTTTTCACACCGTGGTCATTAGATTTGAAATCATATTCCGAGTATCACCAAATCGATTTATCTTAAGTATTCCCCAAAACAGATTTATCAAATAATTCCTTGTTGATTTGGTTAAGATTTCAAATCCGATATTACAAATATTCCTTGTCAACCATTTGAGTTTAGATTTCAACTTCCACAAGATCTCAATTTCTTGAAATCTTCACTTTTAATCACTTATCAAACCATTCAAGTTTGGATTTCACTTTTACTCAAAATGTCATTATCACCTGAAACCTTCATTTTGTCCTTTCGGATTCATTAGCTCAAATTGGTCGTGGATCTTTTAAATTTATATAATTATTAGAATAGTAAATTTTGAAAATAGTGTAATATATTAAATTTGAAAATACTTATATAGTTGTAAAGTAGTATAAGAACTTAAATTGCCAAACATTGAAACTATAAAATATGCTTTAGAAAAGTAAATTCTCCAATGTAGTTGTAAAATAGTTATAAAACATTTATAAAGTATATGTATTCATAGTGGTTTAAGTCCATTTGTTAAAAGAAATATAGTTTGTAAAACCAAGCAATTTGGAAATGCTTTTCTTAAAATAATTTAATTCTAATATCATGATTCAATCCGATCCCAAATCTGTATTTCAAACATTCAATCCATTCCTTATTTATGGTTTGAATTCAAATTCATCTAAAAACGAAAATACCCCCAATTCAAATATTTCAAATTAGATTTAACTTTGATTCCAGGTTTAGTTGATATACTGAATTCGTAAACTTCGACGGTTAATTATCAAGTTATTACTTGAATCACCATTTATAATTTCTAATTCGCTATTTTTTCTCAAACCTCATGTTGAACTTCTTGGGTAAGCATATTCTTTCGATTCACTGAAATTTAGATCAAAAAAAATTCAATTTATCATTCATTTCATTTCCTTTAAATAAAGTTCATTGAGCTCAAATTAAATCTTAATATATCAAAATAAGATTCTATTGAACTTTTAAAGCAAATCTAGTTTTTAAGAAATCAACACTTAATTATTCATTATACAAATCGATACAAAAATCGTTTTCATAAAGCCTTACTTACCTCAAACCATAACTATATAAATATCCCTTTACAAAATACTTCAAACCCTTTTTCTTATTTAAAAAAAATGAATCTTACTTAAATTCCCAAACTTTAATTAGTTCAAGGAAATTCAATCAAACCATTCTTTACACACTATTAAGTTTGCATTTAGGTCTTTAAATTAAATTCATAAAATTTACCAAATCAAATCTTTAATCAATGGAAAGTGATAAAACTTCTAAGTCAAATTTACATTTTTCATGTTATTCAACTTATTATATATAACACAAAGTATTCGTAGAATTTATTTAAAACAAACTTAACTTTAAGTGTTATCCCGTATAATCACCTTTAAACTTTTTTTTTTCAAACAAATTGGAAAAATCCAGGTTAAATTTGAACAAAATTTCTTTTAAATATTTCTTTATGAGATATGAACATTTCATTAAAAATTTCTCTTTATAAAATCGATAGAATATTTTAAAATATTTCTATTTTTATTGACCATGGCGTCCGTATATAATTTTCTATCCTATGGTCAAGTGATACAAATATTTATCATTTCAATCCGTTCTCTAAAATATTCGAATCTTGGGTATGTATCATTTCAACCCTCATCCCAAGCCGATTCGAATATACAAGAGGTTCGAGCATGTATCATTTCAACGCGTAAATATTTTCTAATCTAAAGGGAACTTGCATGGTGAGAAAAACAAAAATAGCACATCATGCATACATCCATAATGTGTCATATGAGATAACGGTGTGTGTCGCACGTGCATAATCACAAAGCAAACAATCTAGAGAACCATAACATTTCATTCAACATCTCAAGTGTTTAATTCACTTAATAATCAATTAGTCGCGAGTGAGAAAACTCACCTTCCAAGGCGAGACGAAAGGACGAAATTGGTTAGATCGATTCGAATTTAGCAACTGAGACGCCAAACACGACAATTCATGTAAATCAGTTATTATGCACATATACACACTTATGTGTATATATATGTACATATATATATTGAATTACATGGGCATAACCCCGACATCTCTTATTAAGCAACAGGACAACGAAATCCTTACCAACTATGCTAGTCCAGCGCACTATGACTCTTAATCAGGGATAAGTTTCAAAATAAACACAAAGGATCCCACACATTTCGGTTTATATGTATAAAATCTTTTATTTTTATACATAGGTACAAGAATGAAATGAAGTAAAAAAAACAAGGGGAGGGAATCTACCTCTCAACTACCGCTCACAGGTTGAGCCAGAGAAACATGAGCCACATCCAATGTTAAAGGTCCGAGGTGCAGGTTTCAAGTTCATCGCGCAGGAGCTCCTCGTGGTCTCGGGCGGCGTTGACTTTTGGTGTAAGGATTGATGGGTTCGTTGAGAAGTAGGGCATGGCTTCTTTGGTGGAGCAACTTTGAGATGGAGTGCAAGGATGCGGTGGCTCTCAAAATGGAAAACTCGATCTATTGATGATAGGGAGAAAAGGAAATCAAACATCAATTTGAGCTGAGGCTTACGCGATTTGAGGGGTTGCGGCGTTTAGGTGGGAGGCGGCATTAATGCGGAATCCAATTTGAATTTTAAGAGAGGGGAACTTACTGCCATTTTTATTTTTATTTTTATTTTTTTTGGGAAAAACATTGTTTTCTTCGACTGAACTAAGAGAACGAAAGGAAAGATGGTAATAGAGAAAGGAAAGATGCGTGGTTAACGAGGTGTACGCGTATTTATTTTCTTTTTAAAATTTTAACGCGTGTAAAGAGGATGTATACATGTTTCTAATTCTCTGTCGTGGGAACCCATGTTTCTACTTTATTTTTTTTAAATAAAAATTTCTTTACTCAAATTAAATTTTTATTTCCATGTTAAGAAAATTTAATTGGATCAAATTCATGGAAGAATTCAAACAAAGGTATAAAAATTTAAGTTGATATTCGAAAATCAAATTCATAACTTCAACATATAATAAAAGTATAAGTTTCTAACTCAAATTGTAGTTATAAACATTCATTTAAGATGTTAAATTTTAACTAAATTCGTATATCTAAACGTCGAAATTATCGGTTCGTTACACAATAGCGCAAGTAACATAGCTAAATTCTGAAATTTATGGTTTATTATTAATTACAATGTCTTAAAGAGTCATTTATTTATCTTTTCCCTTCCTTAATGGATTTGTGCCTGAAATCTTGAAGGACTTAAGAATGAGATAAATATTTTAATTTAAATACCTGCAACCATCTGCTCATTCATCATCCACTAGCATCCCTTGTCCTTAAGTTTTATAATGTGGTTTATGTAGTTACATAATTGTGTAATGTGTATGTTCATAACTAATACAAAAGATTACGCGGTCTACTTATTTAGTTGACCTCCTTTTTATGCAACTATGCTTATGCAATGTATGCAAAATATTAGTGACAACAGATAGTTCTACATGCATGCTTCAAACATCATCCATATGCAAAAATCATATGATAGTCATCCATTATATCAACCACAGAAATAAAGTAAAAATGAACACACATCCATATACATATGCTTAGTGTCCTAATTTGCTTATTATTTATAATGCCTAGTGTGTATATGATCAATTATATCCATTTGCAAAAAAACTTACAACCACTTACATACATCATACATAACATGTTTTATCAACATGTTTATTATCAATTTTATCATCCCTAGGCTTAATCCTAAGGTCTTCCATTCCCAAGGATATTTAGAAGAAAAATCCCAATCAAAGGAAAAGGCTAATGATAAAATGTCTAAAATGAAATGTTTGTCAAAATAACATGGGTAAGAAACTTGAATTCTCCGGAGACACCCAAATGGTTATATCTCGGTTGTTAAATTCTAGAACCTACTTCATCTTCCAAGTATAGTCACTTTCACTATATCTGTATTCCAATTTTCAAGTCTTTACCAATACGGTTATGTATTCCTTTATTTGCTCCACTTATATTGTCCAACCCATAAAAACACACTTCTTTTGAAAACACACACACACACACACACACACACACACACACACATATATATATATATATATATATATATATATTCAAAACTCATAATTTTTTTAAATCTTACTTGAAAAATCCATTGTTATAGAGTTACAAACCAATTTCTTTTCGATATATATATATATAGTTATTTTCACGAAATTCCCAAATATACAAAGTTCATAATAAAACATATCAGCCTTTATATTTTCCGTTCCTAAAGCCATATATATACATACACATGTGTGGGGTTTATACCCATATTTGACCCTCAAATTTCCTTTTTTTTCCTTAATAAATTACCCTATTTAATTTTTTTTGAGCACGATTACTAACCCTATCATTATCCATTTTAAATCTTTATATCCTTTAATGTAAATATTCAATCGCTTATCTGCTAGTCAAACTTATTGCTTACTTCAATTTGATGGTCATATAAATATCTATTCTAAATAATTGTTAAAGTTTATGCAAGCAATCCATTTAATGTGATTAATAACATTGTTGATGTTATTGTTTTATTTGGAATATAAAAAATATTATGTTATATTATATTTACCCTGTAATATAAAACTAACATAATAGAAGTCCTTAGAATAATAATACTGAATTATATAGTTTGAGTAAGACTTGAACTTGATATTATATAATATATTATGTATTATTATTCTTAAATGTCCCTAGTTGAGTTTTATTGTTTATAAAGGACAACAATAAAACATTGGGACAAGTTTGTTGATTGACTGATGATCACATCTTGTTGATCATTAATATACATGATATTAATGTCAAGACATAAATACATATTGGAGAATAACGTATTGGGTTGACCCAACATGAAAAAACTACAGAGAATAACACTAACAGTATCATAAGTTATTCTCATAATGATAGTGATGTAATGGTCCTCAGACCCGAAATCATTATAATTTTATTTGAAGATATTTGTGTTTTGATATCATCTAAAGTTACTTGTAATAGAGTAAACGATAACGGTGACTATTGGATACATCTCGAATCGAATAAAAATCATGAATGATCTAGATGGAATTTAACCCTACAATATTCATAGTGATATCCATAGGACTCTTGATTGAGTGAGACCGTGAAATGCATGGCCGTGCTCAAATATTGATTTTTTTTAAACAGTCTACTCATCGATCAAGATAAACTGATTAAATTATAAAGAGGATGATACGATCCATGCCACAAGTTTAATCCTGAATATGTTGGTTAAAAAGATTATATTACAATGATACACTGGTAACAAAAAGGTTGTATCGAACCATTGATCTCATTATAGCCTGGGTAGCAGAGACGTATTGCTAGATGACAATCACTGTTTATGATTTAAAATCGTTGCCAATGTTGTAATAACCTATAGGGTAACATAACAAAATGTTATAAAAGAAAATTTATTTTGGACAAATAAAATATCAAAATGTTGATATTTTATTTGAGTTTAAAAGAGTATTTGGTTGGTTCCTATTTTATAGATTGCCATTTCTTTTAAAAGGAACATATGTTTCTCTTAAAACACACCGCAATACCTTTATATTATTAGACCCAATTAGATAAGCAAATACAACTCAACTGAATACCCCTTTTCTCCAAAAACCTAATAATGGCAACCAACAGCGTCCCTTTTTCTTCTTCTTTGATTCAATCGGAGGGAGAAACCATTTAAGTGGAAACCAATAGAGGCAAGGCGACATTGAATAGAGTCGATATTTATGACTTAATTCAACTATATGGATATAATGGAAATATACGTGATATGCTAGCTAAATGATATGCAATAGTCAAATAAAATCTAAGCTACGGAGATATATCACAATCAAAGTAAATGCGGAAAGTAAAGTAAAGTGACACTAGTAATTTTTATACTGGTTCGGACTTCCCACCCTATGTCCAGTCCCGACGCTCCTATTTGGAATTCACTAACAACGCCCTCTCTTAACCTGGAGGAATAGGTCAGTACACCCGAGCCCCAATAAGGATGCCTCATGCTTGAAAAACTATGTAGGTCTTCAAACAATTACAAGTGTTTGACTTCTAATTTGTATTCTTGAATCAACATGGATAGCCAATATTTTAAGTACAACCTTCCTATAATCTGATCCTCGAGTATATGCTTTGAACGCGAAGATTTAAGGAAGAATATTGCTTGTTGAATCAAATGATATTAAATTGATTCACAGATTCAACAAGTATTTGAATTGGAGAGCTTTTTAATTGTAAAGAATGTAAATGGTGAGAGTATAATGATGATCAGAAAATCAGTAAAATTCGGACAGATTAGGTTATTGTAAAACATAATTAAACTTGTTAATATAGTAGTATAAGAGTAGTAATCTTTCATGAATAGTTTCCATAAAAAGTTATATCCATTTCCTTTGATTAATGAAGAGGAATCTCTTCATGAAGAACAGTGACTCTTCAGAAAATAGTTTCTTGGTCGAATCAGTCGACTGGTTAAAATCATAAGTTGACTGGTAGAATTAAATTATTTATATAAAAAATTTAAAACTAGTCGTTATGTGCAAAAACAGCTTGACCAGTCGATTGGTCCATTTCATACCAGTCAACTGGTAGGCCAGTTTCTACACATATCTAGCTTTTTTTAAGGTATTAATTACATATATATATAACTTGATTATCACATTCGTGTGTACTAGAGGATAGATTTTAACATAATTCTAACATGACTCAATGTAAATATATAACCTTATCTGTAACACCCCGTATTTTCTATTAACGATATAGTAACAAGTTAAACAATACTTAATTTAAAATGTGAGAATTAAGGGAAATGGGTTACGCCATTATGTTCATCTCGGAATTCTGGTTGAGACAGAGTCCGAGTTTGCGTAAATTGGACTTCGTATGAAGAAGTTATGGCTGTCTGAAGATTCCAGAAAATTCAAATAAATTCGAACAGCTCGAAAACAAATTCAAATTCGAATCAGAAGACAGAATTGGGCTGGGCGGAAAAATTCCTGCCCAGGACCCAGGTCGACCAGGGAGTCGACCCTAGTGTCGACTTCCCCCCTTCAGGTCGACCTAGGGGTCGACCTGCCCCCCCCCCCACCCGGACAGATCTGAAGATGATGATTTTGTGACTCAGAGCTGAGTCATTAGGGCTGACGTGTCACCCTATCTTCACTGGATGGCTGTGGTTAACCCTAGGATCATCTGACGGCTTAAATTGAGTTGAAATTTTATATAAACCACCCAATGCTCAAACCTTAAAAATCACTCAGAAATAATCCTAGAACTATCATGCTGTCAATGGAAAACTTGGAGTAGCCTTCACCAATTCAAAGACAAGATAAGAACCTAAATCAAATTAAAAGATTATCAAATTCAACGATCTACATCAAAGGGGAACTAACCAATTTCATATTTCAGATTTCAGAACGCAAGAATTCCTTTTTAGTTTGTAAGTTGGTTATTACGCAGATTTAAACATTCTTTCAATTGAATCATTACATGTTCTAATTTGAAGATAGAATGATGCTTATGTATAAGATTTGATTCTCGTTTATCTTAAAGTATCATTGTAATTAATCATGACTATATGCTTGTGGTGATGAACATGTTGTATATTAATCATGTTTATATGCTTGTGGTGATGAACATATTGTATGTTATTGGAATCTATTATGATTGGGTAATGGATTTATTTTGCCAATTAAATGGTTAAACATGTCATGTTATAAATTGGTGGTTATTTGCAAGTTTATGATCTAAAACACATGATTATATGTTAGATCAACACTCATGTATATTCATGTTAGGTTGAATCTAATTATGTTATAAAATTTGGAATTGTAGTCCTCTTATGTTTTAACACATAAGTCATCATGTTAAATTATGATTCGAATATGTTGATAATAGTTCTCTTATGTTTAACACACATAAGTTAATATGCTAAGTTGCAATTTAAAAATGATTATAGTAGCTTTCTTATGTTTTGACGTACATAAGTTAATATGCTAAGTTGTGGTTTAAAACTGTGATTATATTTAAAACCTCCATGCTAGACCTTTGTCAAGTTTACATGACAATTAGACCCAATTTAGTCACAAGTTCACCTTTACCCGTTTAGTTAAAGTTAAATGATACCTCTATGCCAAGTTACACATGACAAGTTGAAATTATGCTATTTTATGTTTATTTCATGTCTCTTGTTTATTACCCCTTTTCTTGTTTATGGTTTGGGCTAATTTATTAGCCCAACATTTTACGTGATTCATGTGTACATTCCACGGGGGTAGCAATGGAAAAAATATGAAAATTCATGGCATAGATTTGTTCATAAAATGGTATATTTGATATACCATTTATGGTGAGCATAATCAAAGGATAATTATGGCATGATTAAATTTAATTTAATTTACATAAAGAAATTAGACATCTATAAAAAAATGTGAATTTAGAAAAAGACGAATATGCCTAACCCGAGGTTAGACTGAGTTGTGGTGTAAATCTGCCCGGAACCAACCGGCATATCTAGTGATCACAACAAGACCTGTCTAATGTGGGTGGTTAATGCATCAAGCCTAAAAAGAACCCGAGGTTAGACTGAGTTGTGGTGTAAACCTGCCCGGAACCGACCAGTACATCTAGTGACCACAACAAGACCTGTCTAATGTGAGTGGTTGGTGCTTTAACAAATTAAAGTTAATTCAGGATTGGTTAAGTCAATTAGGAAAACACTTAACCGATTCAACATGTTAACTAAACGAACGGGTGGGATTACGTAAACTTGGACACTTAGCCAAATAAACATGTTGACTAGAAACCAAAGTAACGGGGACCCATTTCAGCAGTAACCCACATAGATGTATCATGGTACCCTGAAACTAGGCAGGGTGGGGCACGATTACTAGGCTGAGTATAAGTGGTCAAAACGTCGGCGGTTGGTGGGCCAATGTGGGTTCCGATGGAGTATGGGTGTGCACGTACTCCAGAGTGGAAAAATCAGGCACTGGGCATCAGTAGTATACACTGTGCATCCTGAATTGTGTCGGGTTTCCACCAGAGGGACTGATACACCCCATGGTAGAACCAGAACATGTATCTATAGTCAAGCGGGGTCGAATGACACAGGATATGAATGCATGCGAGTAGGAGCCGATCATTAAGGGGATCGTTTGTTATAAACACGTAGGGCTGGTGGATCCAATGGTTAAGTAGGTGTAGAGAAAATAGTAATGGATGCGATCACATGTTCCTCTTATCTTATATTAGGGTATTATCCTATGTTCTGTTATTACTGTCATGATCCCTTTCCTTGTTTAAATATTGGTAATCACCGAACTTACCAGACTTATTGTCTGACCCGTTCTTTTTCGTCCTCTTTTCTTTCGTCCCCCCCCCCCTACATCCACAGGGAGGGAATACTGCAGCTTAATCAGACCCTTTGCAAGCTTCAAGAAAGTATATGTATGATTTGGACTCTCTCTCAATCTTGGCTATGGCTCTTGGACATTATCCTTGGGGATTTATGCAGTTCTATTTATGATTTATGCTTCTTTATTAAATAATCAAGACAGAAATTATGTTTAATATTTTGGGAAGTTGTTTTGAGACAATTTGATGTAATGCTTTTGTATTGAACCACGTATTCAATAAATGATTTGAATTCCGCTGCTTATACTTATCTGTCTTGTAAAATTTTATGTGTCTTGTACCTATAACCCTCCACCAAAGTTAAGGCATTCCCTTTGTGAGGGACCTTAATGGAGGTGGGGCGTTACACTTGGTATCAGAGCGAGGTTTACCAGATCCGATAAGAGTTCTTGAAAATTATTTTCAAAAAAAAAAAAAGCATTTTAGAAGAAAGTTTGTTGTCTTAAATTTAAAAAGGCATAATCCCCAAAGCCATATGCACTATCTTTCTATCCTTCGTTTTGAATCTTATCTTTTTCGTTTTAGCATGTCTGGGAATCTTAACCTTCCAGAGGGTGTACCGATACCTGGGTAGTTCAGTAGGTACTTAGAGGCAAGGGCCAATGACGCAGGCCCAACAGATATTCCTCCTCCTCCAGCTGCAGCAGTTCCTCCTCCTCCTCCTCGTGCAAATGCTTTCTTAAAGATTTGTAGGGACTTTAGTGCCATGAGTGGAAAGGATTTCAAGGGAACTGAATCATTTGTATAAGCTAGGAACTGGCTCAAAGAAACTGAGGATCTGTTCATTATCTTCGAGGTGGACGATAGGCAGAAGATACAGCTGGGCTGTATGGTTGCTCAAGGACGAAGCTTCCTATTGGTGGGAAGTCACTAACGCTGAAAGACCAGTTGACACATGGATGGATTTCAGAATAAGGTTTGAAATGAAATTCCTCTCACAAGCTGAGCGAAGTCTACAGCTGGAAAAGTTCTTATCTCTTAAGAAGGAATTATGACGGTCAAGAAGTATGTCAATCAATTCAATCAGCTGGCCCAGTTCGGACTGGACTTAGTGAATACTCCTCATAAGAAGGCTCTCCGTTTTGTCAAAGGATTGAATGAGCCACTTCACAGCTTGGCTATGACCCATATACCTATGGGGGCTACTTACGAGAGGTTAGTGGACATGACACTCTTACATGAGGAAGACAAGGGAAAGAATGAGGAAAAAGAGGAAGTGCCTCAAGATAAGAAGGGGGAGGGGTCGCAAAACAAGAAGGATGATTCAAAGAAAGGCGGGAAGAACAACAAACCCCATGAAAAGAGAAAGTGTAATTTTTGTGGCATTCCTGGACATCTGATAAAAGACTGCAAGAAGAAGAAAAGGAAGATGGGTGGCTATTTTCACTATGGGGAGACAAGACACATGGCTAGGGCTTGCCCAAGGAAGCAAGGGCAGGGAGTTGGACCTTCTTCTGGAGGACAAGTTCATGCTCTCAAGGCACCTCCGCAGGAACGAGGTAGAAATATTTCTGTCAAAAGTTTAGTCTATCTTTTTGAGCACTTCGTACACTATTTGACTCTGGCGCATCACACTCTTTTATATCTACTGCTTTAGTGGAATCTCTGCACCTAGACACCAGTATAGTAGAGGATCCCTTGGTTGTTTCAAATCTAATTGGGAGCTCAGCCTATTTGTCAATGGTTTGTTCTGATTTGAAATTAACTATACTAAGCATTGGGTTTAAATGCAATGCCTTTGTTTTGGGCTTCACGGGCTATGGGTTGATTCTAGGCATGGACTGGCTATCCAGTAATGGTGCCATCCTCGATTGTGAAAAGAGAGTGGTTAGACTCATGACTCGCCTCGGTAACACTCTCGAAATTTCTTGTAATCCCATAAAGTCCATTATGCTTAGTTATATAGTATCTCTTGATGCGTCCGTTGAGAACTTGCAGTCCGTAAGGGTAGTCCGTTAATACTCAGATGTGTTTGAAGAGGTAAAGAGCTTACCTCCGAAGCGGGAGATAGACTCCCACATATACCTCATGGACAACGCAAAACCCGTTGCTTTACCCGTTAGATACATGGGTCTGAGGGAGGGGAAAGAACTCAGCAAGCAAGTTAAAGAATTGCTTGAGAAGGGGTTTATAAGGCAGAGTATTTCTGAATGGGGTGGTCTAGTAGTGTTAGCCACTAAAGCGGATGGTTCGCTTCGCCTGTGCGTTGATTATAGGGAGCTAAACAAGATGACCAAAAGGAATAGGCACCCACTCCCGAGAATAGATGATTTGTTAGATCAGCTTGTAGGTGCATCGGTTTTTCTCCCAATTAGATTTGGCTACCGGGTTCCATCAGCTAAGGGTGGCTGAAGACAGCATTGATAAGACCGCGTTCAGAACTCCAGATGGTTTCTTCGAGTGGCTTGTCATGCCCTTTGGCTTGACAAATGCACCCGCTTACTTCGTTGATTTAATAGTAGGGTGTTCCGAGAGTTCCTCAATAAGTTTGTGGTGGTATTCGTAGACGATATTTTGATCTTCTCAAAGAATGAGGAAGAGAATGCTCAGCATCTAAAAGAAGTCATGAATACTCTCCGTGCACATCAGTTGAAGGCGAAATTCTCCAACTGCCATTTCTGGAGAGAAGAAGTTAGGTTTCTTGGACACGTGGTGTCAAAAGAGGGGATAGCTGCGGACCCAGCGAAAGTGTTTGCTGTGCAAGATTGGAAGGTTCCTCGAAACGCAACCGAAGTCCGAAGCTTTCTCGGGATAGCAGGCTATTTCGAAAATTTATCAAAGATTTTGCAAAAATCTCAGCACCACTGACAAGGTTAACAAAGTAGAACCAAGCTTTCAATTGGGATTTGGATTGCGATATTGCTTTCCAATGCTTGAAAAGGGCTCTAACAACAGCCCCAGTTCTGACATTGCCTGATGGAAGAAAGATGTTTGCAGTTACACATGCTTGCGGAACGGGACTAGGCACCGTTCTGATGCAAGATGGGAAGGTAGTGGCTTATGGTGGAAGGCAGTTGAAAGTACACGAGAAAAACTACCCAACCCACGACCTAGATTTGGCAGCCATCGTTTTTGCGCTTAAGTCTTGGCGCCATTATCTCCTAGCTGAAAATTTTGAACTGTATACTGACCATAAATCGTTGAAATACCTTTTCTCGTAGAAAGATCTCAATTTAAGGCAGCAAAGATGGATGGAGTTTCTTGCCTCATTTGATTTTGAGATTTCCTACATTCCTGGCAAAGGCAATGCAGTAGCAAACGCCTTAAGTAGAAAGAAGCTGGCCTTAAGCCCTTTCTTTGTGGAAAGGCAAAACTTGAAGTTCATAGCAAGCTTTAACTTCAAACCCTCCTCTGACTTTGTACCTGGCTTACTAGCAACGTTGGAAGTGCGACCAACTCTACTAAACTCAATCGGAGCCATGCAAAGAGAAGACCCTCAGCTAGCCGATGTGATGGACAAGTTAATTAGGGGTGAGACTTCCAGTCGCCTCAATAGATACTCCATTGATGCCAAGGGCTGATTAAGACGAGATGGAAGACTATGTCTCCCCCAAGCAAGGGATTTGGTAAAGGCGGTTCTAGAAGAGGCACACCATTCCAAGCTGACCATACACCCAGGCGGAGACAAAATGTATAAAGACATCAGAAGAGTTTTCTTTTGGAATGACATGAAGAAAGACGTAGCTAAATTTTTTTCTAAGTGTTTAATATGCCAACAAGTTAAGGCGGAGCATAAGAAGCCTGGTGGTCTGCTCCATCCTCTAGAAGTCCCATAGTGGAAATGGGATAGCATCTCAATGGACTTTATATATTGGTTGCCTAGGTCAAGAAGGGGCAATACCAGCATTTGGGTAATAGTGGACAGGCTCACAAAAAGCGCCCACTTTATACCCATCAATAGTAGAAGGACTGCCTTATCACTAGCGTCCATACATCTCAAAGAGATAGTTCGAATCTATGGGATACCCTCCAACATAGTGAGTGATCGAGACCCTATCTTTACGAGCGAGTTTTGGAAGAGTTTACAGAGTATTAGAAGACCTCTTGAGGCTATGCATTCTTGACTTTGGAGGTACATGGGAGGATCATCTACCTTTGGTGGAATTTTCTTACAACAATAGCTACCAAGCCACCATAGGCATAGCGCCTTTCGAAGCTTATATGGAAGACCGTGCAGGTCACCAACTTGCTGGTGAGAGTCCACAGACAAGCTCATACTTGGAGCAGATATGATTAGGGAAACTTCAAAGAAAGTAGACTTGATACGAAGAAGTCAGATAGAAGTCCTACGCAGACAAAAGAAGAACTGACCTTGAGTTCAAAGTTAGAGACAAGGTGTTCCTTAAAGTATCTCCTTTGAGGAACGTCATTCGCTTTGGATCCACAGGAAAGTTACCATCATGATTTGTAGGGCCTTTCCATATCATCGAGAAGATTGGGAAGGTGGCTTGTAGGGTACAACTCCCCGAAAGGTTGGCCGGGGTTCATAATGTCTTTCATGTCTCTCACCTGCAGAAATGCTTACACGAGTCTGCGGAAGTGGTAGAGGAAGTTGAAGTTGAAGTTGAACAACAAGCAACTGTGAGGAGAGTTCCAACCCGTATCTTAGGAACAGAAGTCAAAAAGCTATGCAAACGTGAAGTTAAGCTCGTCAAAGTTCAATGGAGCGGCACCGAGGAAGACGCGACCTGGGAAACTGAGGACAGAATACGTGCAGCCTACCCTTTTCTTTTTGAGGGTGCATTCTTAATCTCTTTTTCCTTAAGTTTATGCTCATATCTATCTTTTATCTCCTCGATCCTATCCTTTGTCGTTAGGTAGGAACCCATTTGGATGTAAACATGTAATTGAAACATGTTATGATTGATGGTTGCAAGTGGTTACTAATGGTTGGTAGTGGATGCATATACACACACGTTAGGTAATAGATCGACTCAGTCACTTCCATATTTCATATGCATATATGTATTGGTGTATGGATTGAAACTTGATGTGTTGTCATATGGACATTGCATTTGTATGAATGATTGTGCACTCATGTAGAAAATTTTGAGTAGGAAAAATTGCATTCATAATGGACTCGTGGCACTGACATAATTTGCATTAAGGAGGTCAACTGAATCAGTAGACCACCTGATTTTGCATTAGATAAGGACATATACTCACACAATGCATATGATCATGAAGCATTAGAAATCTTTTAAGGACAATGGACGCCGGTGTTTAATGGTTGATTAGATGGGTGATTGGACGGTAGGATATAAGTTCTTCTCGGCTTGAAGATTTCGGGGACGAAATCCTAAAAGGAGGGGAGAATGTAACACCCCGTATTTTCTGTTAACAATATAGTAACGAATTAAACAATACTTAATTTAAAATGTGAGAATTAAGGGAAACTGGTTACGCCATTGTGTTCATCTCAGAATTCTGGTTGAGATAGAGTCCGAGTTTGCGTAAATTGGACTTCGTATGAAGACGTTATGGCTGTCGGAAGATTCCAGAAAATTCAAATAAATTCAAACAGATCGAAAACAAATTCAAATTCGAATCAGAAGACAAAATCATGCTAGGCGGGAAAATTCCTTCCCAGGACCCAGGTCGACCAGGGGGTCGACCCTAGTGTCGACCTCCCCCCTTCAGGTCGACCTAGGGGTCGACCTGCCCCCCCCCCCTGGACAGATCTGAAGATGACGATTTTGTGACTCAGAGTTGAGTCACTAGGGCTGAGGTGTCACCCTATCTTCACTGGATGGATGTGGTTAACCCTAGGATCATCCGACGGCTTAAATTGAGTTGAAATTCTATATAAACCACCCAATGCTCAAACCTAAAAATCAATCAAAATAATCCTAGAACTATCATGCTATCAATGGAAAACTTGGAGTAGCCGTCACCAATTCAAAGACAAGATAAGAGCCTAAATCAAATTAAAAGATTATCAAATTCAATGATCTACATCAAAGGCGAACTAACCAATTTTAGAATTCAGATTTCAGAACGCAAGAATTCCTTTTTAGTTTGTAAGTTGGTTATTACGCAGATTTAAACGTTCTTTCAATTGAATCATTACATGTTCTAATTTGAAGATAGAATGATGCATATGTATAAGATTTGATTCTCGTTTATCTTAAAGTATCGTTGTAATTAATCATGTCTATATGCTTGTGGTGATGAACATGTTGTATATTAATCATGTTTATATGCTTGTGGTGATGAACATATTGTATGTTATTGGAATCTATTATGATTGGGTAATGGATTTATTTTTCCAATTAAATGGTTAAACATGTCATGTTATAATTGGTGGTTATTTGCAAGTTTATGATCTAAAACACATGCTTATATGTTAGATCAACACTCATGTATATTCATGTTAGGTTGAATCTAATTATGTTATAAAATTTGGAATTGTATTCCTCTTATGTTTTAACACATAAGTCATCATGTTAAGTTATGATTCGAATATGTTGATAATAGTTCTCTTATGTTTAACACACATAAGTTAATATGCTAAGTTGCGATTTAAAAATGATTATAGCAGCTTTCTTATGTTTTGATGTACATAAGTTAATATGCTAAGTTGTGGTTTAAAACTGTGATTATATGTAAAACCTCTATGCTAGACCTTTGTCAAGTTTACATGACAATTAGACCTAATTTAGTCACAAGTTCACCTTTACCCATTTAGTTAAAGTTAAATGATACCTCTATGCCAAGTTACACATGACAAGTTGAAATTATGCTATTTTATGTTTATTTCATGTCTCTTGTTTATTACCCCTTTTCTTGTTTATGGGTTGGGCCAATTTACTAGCCCAATATTTTATGTGATTCATGCGTACGTTCCACTGGGGTAGCGATGGGAAAAATATGAAAATTCATGGCATAGATTTGTTCATTAAATGGTATATTTGATATACCATTTATGGTGAGCATAATCAAAGGATAATTATGGCATGATTAAAATAAATTTAATTTACATAAAGAAATTAGACATCTACAAAAAAATGTGAATTTAGAAAAAGACGAATATGCCTAACCCGAGGTTAGACTGAGTTGTGGTGTAAATCTACCAGGAACCAACCGGCATATCCAGTGGCCACAACAAGACATGTCTAATGTGGGTGGTTAGTGCATCAAGCCCAAAAAGAACCCGAGGTTAGACTGAGTTGTGGTGTAAACCTGCCCGGAACCGACCGGCACATCCAGTGACCACAACAAGACCTGTCTAATGTGAGTGGTTGGCGCTTTAACAAATTAAAGCTAAGTCAGGATTGGTAGGGTTAAGTCAATTAGAAAAACACTTAACAGATTCAACATGTTAACTAAACGAATGGGTGGGGTTAAGTAAACTTGGACACTTAGCCAAAAAAACATGTTGACTATAAAACCCTAGTAACGGGGACCCATTTCAACAGTAACCCACATAAATGTATCATGGTACCCTGAAACTAGGCAGGGTGGGGCACGATTACTGGGCTGAGTATAAGTGGTCAAAACGTCGGCGGTTGGTGGGTCAGTGTAGGTTCTGACGGAGTATGGACGTGCACGTACTCCGGAGTGGAAAAATCAGGCACTGGGCATCAGTAGTATACACTGTGACATAGGATATCTATAGTCAAGCGGGGCCGAATGACATAGGATATGAATTCATGCGAGTAGGAGCCGATCATTATGGGGATCGTTTGTTACAAACACATAGGGCTGGTGGATCCAATGGTTAAGTAGGTGCAGAGATTATAGTAACGGGTGAGATCACATGTTCCTCTTATCTTATATTAGGGTATTATCCTATGTTCTGTTATTACTGTCATGATCTCTTTCCTTGTTTAAATACTAGCAATCACCGAACTTAACAGACTTATTTTCTAACCCGTTTTCTTTCATCCTCTTTTCTTTCGTCCCCCCAGTCCACAAGGAGGGAATACTGCCGCTTAGTCAGACCCTTTGCAAGCTTCAAGAAAGTAGATGTATGATTTGGATTCTCTCTCAATCTTGGCTATGGCTCTTGGACATTATCCTTGGGGATTTATGCACTTTTATTTATGATTGTGCTTCTTTATTAAATAATCAAGACAGAAATTATGTTGTAATGTTTTGGGAAGTTGTTTTGAGACGATTTGATGTAATGCTTTTGTATTGAACCACATATTAAATAAATGATTTGAATTTTGCTGCTTATACTTACATGTCTTGTAAAATTTTCTATGTCTTGCACCTATAACCCTCCACCAAAAGTTAAGGCATTCCCTTTGTGAGTGACCTTAATGGAGGTGGTGTGTTACATTATCTTTACGATCTGATTCCCATAGTAGCTTCATTCATTAGCATCGATCAAAATCTTGTTATTCAACATCCTCCCCCTTTTTGATTGATGACAACACTTTGGATTTTCTCCCCCTGAATATATAGCTCCCCCTGAATTTCTGCACAAAATTTTTAGTTCATATTTTTTGTAACCTTACCATTTGATTCCTGCATTCATAAATGTTAGCACAATTTTCCAATAGTATGGAAAATATAAGTGTGACGACCCCAAAACCCGTACCACGGTGGCAAGGGTAATCTTTGGAATATAACACATAAACAGATAACAGCAGAATAGAAATAAATAAATACACCAGATAATGTACAATAGAATACACTGGATAAACATAATCATCAGAGTTACGCAGTATACAGAATCATACTTAGTACAAATACAGTTCAGCTATACATAAATGTCTACAGCAGAAAACAAACATAACATGTACAATAGGAGCTGAACAACATAAAAAGAGATAAATGATAGAACCCATCTTCAGCTCCAGCAAACCAGAAAAAGCTTGCTAAAACCTGAATATAGGGCTGCCTATGTAGAAATAGGGGCATCCGAGTTTGCGAGTGAAACAAACTATGAGTCAGTCATGGGACTGGTATGAGAAATATATTTAACACATTTTATAATATGACCAATCATAGGAGCATACCACTTTCGCGGAACGGGTTTACTCCATTGGATTTCTAGTGCTTTAAAACAAATAAATCTTTTAAACGTCGCAGTGCTTTTTATAAAAATGAAGCCATTATAAGATTCAGTTCCCATCACACAATGCAACACAAACCGGAGGATAGAGTTTTACCTTATAATGACCAAAATATGCTTGATATGAATAAAACAAAAGCATTTGGTATTATTACTAGTGTTTATATGTTTCAAAAACAATTTCAAATCATAAGTATCAATCATAGACGGCATTAATGCCCCATACCACTATGTCGCCATATATAGGTATACAATCAAAACCGCACGGTATCGTATTTGGAAATTGAATTTCTATCATAAACCAAGGCAAAAGATAGTCCTTACCGAATTCGAGACGCTCTAGCCCGTGTCTCAGGATCAGAACGCATCGACCCTTGGATCGTCAGGGCCAGTCTGAAATAACCCACCTCCGTTAAGGTCACTCACAAAGGGAATGCCTTAACTTTGGTGGAGGTTTATAAGTAAAAGCCATAGATAAACACAAGACAGATATAAATACACATATTTTAAACAGCGGAAACCAAAAAGACTTTTATTTCATCAATATGTGTTCAAACAAAACATTTCCATAACTGTCTCAAAATACTTCCAACATTACAACCTCATTACTGTCTTGATTATTAAAGAAGCATAAAACATAAATACATGTAACAAAAATCCCCATAGTGATATCCAAAGACATAATCCGAGCAAAAGAGATCCAAACCATATGTCTACGATCTTGGAGCTTGCAAAGAGTCTGACTGAGCTGAGTTGTTTCATCCCTGTGGACTTGGGGGGAAAATGAAAGAAAAGAAGACGAAAAGAAAATATAGTCAGACATAAAGCCTGAGTAAATCTAGTAACTCTTCAGTATGTGAATAAGAAAAAGGGCATGATAGATATAAACAGAAAACAGGAAAGTGTCACAAGCTAAGGAAGTGTCGTTTAGAATCGAATGTACTATCACACCCACACTATATCTCTGCACCTACTTGAGCTTATTCTAACTGGCACCCCATGCTGAGGGTGAAGTGATCCCCATTTTCTAAAGATCGGCTCCTACTTGCATAAACATGTGTCATACTGCCCCCAAGAATTGTAGATACCTATGCTGGTCCCACCGTGTGGTGTATCAAGACCCATGGTGGCGGCCCCGACACAGTTCTAGAAGGCATAAGTTATACTACTGGTGCCCCCAGTGCCATGTTTGTCTGCTCCGGAGTGTGTGCACGCCTGCACCCCATTAGAACCTATACTGTTGCCCCACCGCCGTCACTTTGACCGCTTACAATCAGCCCAATAATCGTGCCCCACCCTGCCTAGTTTCAGGGTACCATGATACCTAACTTGGGTTACTGCTGAAACGAGTCCCTCGTTACTAGAGTTTTCTAGTCAAACATGTTAAGTGGTTAAGTGTCTGTATTTACCTAGCCTCACCCATCAATTCTTGTTAACATGTTGAATTTGGTTAAGTGTTTATAGTTGACTTAACCCTACCATCTGTCCTTAGCACCTGACCACTCACATTAGACTGATATTGCTACGGTTACTGGATGTGCCGGTCGGTTCCGGGCAGGTTTGCACCATAGCTCAGTCTAACCTCGGGTCCTTATTGGGCTCAATGCTTAACCACCCACATTTGATAGGTATTATTGTGACTACTGGATAGCCGGGCGGGTCCGGGCAGGTTTGTTTCTCAACTCAATCCAACCTCGGGTTAAGCATACCATGTTTTCTAAATTTACATATTTTATTACTTCTCAATTATATATGTAAAAGTCATGTCCTTTATTCTTGGGTATAACAATTCATACCGCTTAAATGTCATTGTCGTTGGCATGTGCCAAACATGCCAACATATATTTTTCATGTTTTACACCCAACGTTATTACCCCCGTTTGTACATTCGCAACGTTATAACAAGGGTTGGGCTTGACACAATTCAGCCCAACTTTATAAACGTGAGAAAAAGGGGAAATCAAGAACATGTAATATTTTACAATACATAAAGGTGTGTGGCGCATGAACTTGCAATTTAGCGATTCAACATAAATTATGGGTCATGTGAACTTGCATTCAAATCAAAGTATAACTAAGTAGGTGACATATGAAATGGCATAGTTTAGGCTTATACAAACTTGTGTTTAAACATGTTTAACTTGGCATAATGTCAACCACAAAACTAACATGTTGTATATTCACCAAAATGTCCAATTTTAACATCTAATCATATAGCCTATTTCAACATGAACTTGCATAGTTTATGTAACCCAAACGATACTTAACATAGATCCAATTATACATGCAAATAAACATAAGAGTGTGTTCATAGGTTTGGGTCATGTAGGCATAAAAGGTCTCAAATCTAGAACATGTTTACATAAGCTTTAATTTAGAGTTAGTGAATGTATATAGTCCATGCCGTAGACATAAACATAAAGGGATCAAATTCTAGTTTTTGCCACAAACTTGCAAGTGCCATTGTTTTCATATACAATTGTTCAATAGGCTTGCATCATTCAATTTAGGCCACAAATATCAATACACAAGTCATGACAGAATCATTACGATACACATAATTTATATCATTATCATACAATAACACAATTCTATTTTCATTTACATCGAATCACGTCACAGTTTTTATTCATATTCTGAAGGGTCACTATACTTACAACGAATGCAGAATCATGAATTCTGGATTCTGAATTCTGAAATTGAGATGCGTTCCTTTGGGTAGATTAACGTTGCGTCGATTAATTTGATAAAGCTTTAGTCTTCTTCTTAATTTGATTCTTCTCTTAGCTTCTCTCTCTTGACTGCTATGCTCAATTCCTTCCTGGCAGCATGACGACTCCAATCTTATTTTTTTGTGTGAATTTTTAGTTGAGACTTAAGGTGTATTTATAGATTTTTAAATTGTTTTGAGCCGTCAGATGAAGACAGGAGGAATCTAGACCATACAAAGTTCAAAGAGCCAATAAAGAGGTGACATGTCAGCCCTAATGACACACCGAGCCACAGAAATTCGAGCTAGAGCCAGACCCAACCAGCCAGGTCGACCAGGTAGGTCGATTGGCAGGTCGATACCCAGGTCGACACTATGGTCGACCTGGGGCGACCAGGTCGTCACCATGGTCGACCCTATGGTTGACCTGGTCCCTGGGCGGGAATTTTCCCGCCTAGCCCAGTTTGAACATGTTTTTCGAATTTCGAATTTGAAACCGAGCTGTTTGAAATTTAAATTTTATTCTGAAACTTCCGAAGGTCATAACTCCTTCATACGGAGTCTGATTCACGCAAACTCGGACTCTATCTCAAGAAGAATTCCGAGACGAACGCAATGGCGTAACCCATTTCCCTTAATTCTTTCATTTATAATTAATTGCAGTTTAATTTGTGAAGCTTAATGTTGTGGAATTCACGGGTGTTACATTCTACCCCCTTAAAAGGATTTCGTCCCCGAAATCTTCAAGTTAGGAAGAATGTATATCCTACCATCCAACAGTCCATCTACTCAACCAACAAACACAGGCGTCCACTGTCCTTAAAAGATTTCTAATGCTTCATAATCATATGCATAGTGTGTGTACATATCCTTATCTAATGCAGAAATCAAGAGGTCTACTGATTCAGTTGACCCTCTTAATGCGAATCATGTAAGTGTCATGAATCCATTATGTATGCAAATTTTTCCTACTCATAATTCTACATGAGTGCACAACTTATTCATACAAATGCGAAAACCATATGACAGCATATCAAGTTTCAACCATATACAAATAAGAATACATATATGCATATGCAGTATGAAGTGACTGAGCTGATCTAAATCCTAGGGTGTGTGTGTGTATATACATCCACGAGCAACAACTAGCAATCACTAGCAACCATTTGCAGCCATCATTCATAACATGTTTTCAAATACATGTTTGCATCCATTTGTTTTCTACCTAAGGAGTTAGGAAAAAGGACCGAGGAGATATACCTAAAAAGATAGATAAAGCATAACTTAAGGAAAAAGAGAGATCAAAGATGTACCCTCAAAAAGAAGAGGGTAGGTAGCGCGTATTCTGTCCTCAGTTTCCTAAGTCGCGTCTTCCTCGGCGTCGCTCCACTGAACTTTAACGAGTTTGACTTCGCGGTTGCATAGCTTTTTCACTTCAGTTCCTAAGATGCGGGTTGGAACTCTCCTCACAGTTGCTTCACGTTCCACTTTGGCTTCTTCTAGGATGCTAGGTTCCACCACTTCCGCAGAATCATGCAAACACTTCCGGAGGTGAGAAACATGAAAGACGTTGTGAACTCCGGCCAGTCTCTCGGGTAGCTCTAATCTATAGGCAATCTTCCCAACCTTCTCGATGATAGGAAACAGTCCTACAAATCTTGGTGCTAGCCTTCCTGTGGATCCAAAGTGAACGACGTTCCTTAAGGGAGATACTTTAAGGAAAACCCTGTCCCCAACCTCAAACTCAAGGTCGGTCCTTCTTTTTTCGGCGTAGGATTTTTGTCTGTCTTGGGCTGTCTTCATCCTTCTCCGTATCAAGTCAACTTTCTCTGAAGTCTCTCGAATCATGTCTGGCCCTATTATAAGCTTATTTGTAGACTCCCACCGATAAGTTGGTGATTTGCACGGTCTTCCATACAAGGCTTCGAAGGGCGCCATACCTGTGACGGCCTGGAATTTCGCTCGATCCGAATCAGTCGTTAAACCGATCTAGACCGTTCGAAACCCCTGATCGTTTTGAGAACAGGACAAATTGGAACGCACACGGAAGAACATTTCCTTGTTATTACAATCCATCAGATACAAGAATATACAGAGTATAAATGAATAAATTACATTCGATAAATATCAGAGATTACAATAAATTACATAGCAGCGGGAAATAATACAAAACACAACTGAAAGTAACACACGGATACAGAGCTTTCCGAGCATCGTTCCAGCTGTAAATCAGGACCATGTGAATATAAATCTGCAAAACCAAAACTACTAGCTGCCCGTGGGGAAAATAGGGGCACCCAGAGTTTAGGTTAAAACAATAAACTCCAGGTTAGTCATGTGACTGGTGTGAGAACTAAAAAAGTTATTTAAAATTTTACTTTAAAAGAGAGTAATTCAAGGGACCACGCCGTATAACATGGAACGGGTTTCCTCCCAAGAATACCAGTGCATATAAATAAACAACGCAATGCTTTTTCGAAAAATGAAGCTATTATAAGACCCAGGTCCCATCACACAATGCAACGCTAGCCGGAGGATAGGGTTTTCCATTATAATAGCCAAACATGCTTGGTACGTTTAAAACAAATCATTTGATACTATTATAAGTGTATAGTGTCAAAACATTTCAATCATAAATATCAATCATAGGCGGCATGGGTACCATCTATCATGTCGCCATACTAGTTCTACAATTAAAACCGCAATATCACGTATTGGAAATTGGATTCCGTCATGAGCCAAGGCAAGGGGCAAGCTCCTCTCCGCTTTCGAGACACTCTAGCAAATGTCTCAGGACTACACACTCTGGGCAATCCTGGATCTTCAGGGCCGGTCCTCACTTATGTTAGAGGATTAATTATGCCTAAACACACGTATCCCGGTCCTTACAGACCTAAAATCGAGGCGCCTCATCCAACAACCACATAGGTGAAAAGTATATAAATGTCAGGACTGGTAAGTCACTGACACCACCAAAGCTAGAAAGAAACGTCGTGCTCTCCCTGCAGTCCGTATCCCGTTTTTGACTCATACCGAGGTGTTAGGCTCGCGAATTCACGTTATACACAAAGTTGCCACGTAGGCCGTGCTTTGATCATCAACCACAAGACTTTGCTTTTCAACAGAAGCCTTGATCTATGCAACTCAGCGTGCCACACAGGCAATTCATGTCATGTGTGACGACCGCCCATAACCCCCGCACTAAACAAGAGGAATAATGCACTGAAAGGTGTGCCAAGCTGCTATGGACGATCATCAGAGTAGGTAAACACATCGAAACCTGTCGTAGAACTCACAGCGCAAGGATAAAATATAATAGAGCATATACAACAGGTAATAGTAATGAGGTATCATATAGCAAACTTTTGAAACTTTCTCAACATCCAGAAAAATTATCCAACTGATATCAAAGTTTGTACATAAGGCCTCACTACAACCCTCAAAGCAACTCAAACAGCGGAAACAGAAATACTAGATAGTAATAAAACTGATACGCCAGCCTCCTGCTCGTCATCGCTCAGCTTCCTCGTCTCACTAAGCTCCATTACCTGTAACCGGCTACTTAGTCTGCCCATCCACAACCGGATGAACAGCCCAAGGTAATAAGAGGAGACATAAAACCTTGAGTCAGACAATAGTCTTAGTGAGCGATAAAACAGCTAACAAACTTCAACAAGAAAGTATATGAGAATGGGTAAATGAAAAACTTATCTACCCACAACACCAGAGAAGAACTCATCCTTATCTTCCCCACATCGGACAGTGATAGCCTTTACGACAAGCATTTCAACCATTCATCCATAGAAATCAGAACACCCATTCAATCATAGAAAACACACATGACATCCAGATAAGTCTCACGCAGACAACCCTAATCGAGTTTAACATTCCTCAAGTACCCTCGCCAGAGGCCTAGACCAATATCACTTAAGCACTCAAAGAACGTCTCCCTCGACTTTGGATAATCTATGTGAGATAGTACAAACAGAACAACTAATCATCCATGACTGACTCTGGCTATCACTGCCAATCCTGCTTCGAAACCATCATTATCGTATGACGGCCAACCTTGCCATATGTCATGGGCTAATGATAACCCCAGTTCTAGAATGAACTCCATATGCCCAACCTTGGCAATGTCCAACCTTGACACTAGGCCTTTCCCCAACCAGAAAGACCCAGGGTACTCGACCAACAATCGGTCTTTTGGGCCTTTCAACGATACCCATCGTACCCCTGCTTTGAGCCTGCTAGAACTTACGACAACGATGACTTCTCGGCCTTCGCATCTCTAATCGTCCAACCTTGACGATGTTTCATAGCTCAAGCAACCTTCTCGAGCAGCCATTATCCACCAACTCACGACCTTTGAGTTGTCTCCGCATTCGTTGTTCCACCTTGATCAACGAACACATTCATCACTTCGAGTCTTCCTACTTGAATCACCTCGAAGTCACGCCATCACCGAACCAAAACACATCACTACGCTGCGGCTAGGGTTCGGGGGGTTGCCCCCGAAAAATATTTTTTTTCAGACCTTTTTGGTTCGTACCCGAGTCGTACCCGAAAACGTACTTTTTCAGAAAACGACCCTGCCAAAACCGACCAGAACCTTGCTCCAGAATGACCAGCCAAAAACCGACCAGCCTTGCTCCAGAACGACCCACCGAAAACCGACCAGCCTTGCTCCAGAACGACCCGCCTCCATGCAGCTGTGGATCGACTCGACCTCCTTAGGACCGACCAGCTTTGGATCGACCCCGTCAAGACCGACCAGATTTTGCTCCACCTGACCGACCAGCTCCTTCAGAGCGACCAGGATTTGCTTCCAGTAAAAACCAACCAGAATGCCACCATCTGAAACCGACCAGAATGCCACCATCTGAAATCGACCAGAATGCCACCATCTGAAACCGACCAGAAACACTTCTGCTCCTTCTGGACCGACCAGAAACACTTCTGCTCGTTCTGGACCGACCAACTTAAACCGACCAGCTCCCTGACTTGCTTCCCAAGCCATACTATGACCGACCACCTCATTCCAGACTGACCCGACCAACTCCAGGACGACCAGAAACCTGCACTTCTCCAATTCGACCCCGATTTCGACCAAAACTTCGCCAAACGACGAATCCGACGAAACCAGCTTATCCGATTCATCCAAACGCAATCACAAACATGTTATGCAACCAACAATATCATCAATCTAACAATTTCCATCAAAACACATAAATTTCCCAAAACATGATAAGCGAATCATATGAACATAAAAACGGATCTAACTTGCATAATCTTGAGAAAAATCATAAAATTAACCATTTAAATTATCTAGATCAGATCCTAAGGTGATTCATATATAAAATGGACTTAGCATGGTGTGGATCTAAGGAAAATAACATGGAAATGATGAAATTAACATCCTAAAACCCATATACTTGCATGAATCCGAATGAGAGATGTAAATCACTCACCAATTCTTCAAATCGATGCAAAAACAATGAAATATGATTCCGATCAGCAAGCAACTTGCACAAACCCCTTAGATCCGATGAAATTCCCTTTCTATCGATGTAGATCTAGCCTCTTATGGTATAGATCTTTGATTCCTCCTTGGATTTGGAATTTTAATGGTGGAAAGGTATTAGAGGAAGAAGGAGATCAAAGCCTCCCCATAAGAGAATGGAAAATTCTAACCTTTCCCCATATCCCTTACCCCCCTATTTATAGCCTCCACCAACCCCTTAATGGGCTTTCTCCAGACCAGCCCATTAGCCTTCCAAAACCAGGACAACCAACTGCTAAACCTTAAAACAGCGATTTCTCCCAAACCGCAGAACCAAATCCTTAATGTAACCACTCTACGGAAAGAGAATCATCAATTCCTTTCCAATGGCACAGGTCTCGCCCTTTGATTCGACCTGAGTCAAAAGTTATGCCCTGTACAAGACTGACAGGGGCAAAATGGTCATAAACAAAATCGGTAAAATTTATGGACATGTCTCACATCCCCATAAGCAACATACTAAAAGATGAGGATGATCAAACCCTCAGGGAATAAAATAAAATTATTTTATGATCTTCCGATACATAAAATGCGGGCTGTTACATCATGCGATTGATATCTATCGATATATAACCTCTAAGCTCGTGCGTCTCAGAGAAGGGCGTTAAGCAAGAGAATAAATTCTCCGCCGCCAAACAGATATATATTTAACAGAAATCAATCAACACAGAATAAAATCCAATGTCAGACACACAATCCATTTACAAGTTCGTTCTGGGTCTGAACGAAACCGGAGGCACTTTCCTCGCATATCCATCGATCTCCAAGTACGTCTGGACGATCACCAACTGATTCCCTCATCTTGGGTGTACAGCCCAATCAAGATCATCAGTAATCACCCAAACGATGTGAAGACTTCCGGTCTTCAACCACCGTCTTCATCTTCGACATTTCGTCGAATCGGTTATTCAGAATGGGTATAAACCCGGACTTTCCGAACAACCCGCGTATATTAAAACAAATGTTACACCAACACAACATATGCCTCATCCCAATTCAGAATATTCTTTTATTCACAAAATCACATTTTTAGGGAAAGGTTCCCATTAATTTTATCCAAGATAAATTCTTTAAAATTTATCCTTTAATCTTCCTTTGGATGACATTTCAAACCAAATTATGGTTTTTCAAACTAGTCGAGATTAGCGAACCACATCGAAGTAATTATTTATTTTATTTCCCAAACCCAACCTATTCACCCCATGAAGCAAAACTGGTAATACTCCATATCTAACACCATGGTGTTATCGGTAAAATTAATTACCATTTCACGTTCAAATCTAATTAAAGATTTAACTATCGCTTTGGAGCAAAACTGGTGATACTCCATTCTCGCTCACTTTCTAAATTTGATAATTTAGATTACAAATTCACATTTCAATCTAATTGTAGATTCATTAAAACTCCTTTTATTGGGTTAAAGAACTTATGTCTTTTAAAACACAGTTCACGACAAACCCAAATCACATTCTATTTATTATCGGGTTAAAGAACTGGTGTTATTTAAAACACTGTTCACGATAAACCCACATCAATTCTATTTAAAACCCATTTCAAATCCAATTTATTTGTTTAAAAATAAATGGGTTTTAATATTAGTTCAAAACTAGTTCATTTTGATAAAAATCTATTTTTATCTTTTCAAATATGGAGCTTTTCATCCCAACTTTTCCCAAATCATTTCTTATGATTTTACACAAATTATTACTATTTTTAATAATTTTATCAAGGCCCGTACAGTCGATTTCCATCAACGGCCATCGAACTGCACTTACAACGACCTTTTCCAAATTTGATTTGGACGTATCTCCAAATCCAACCGTTAGATTTCAAATTTCTAATATTCGTTAGAAATCTCTTTTCGATACGAACCCAACGGTTCCGGTTTTAGGAGAATCCGACGGTCGGATCTCCCGTAATGTCCGTTCGAAGTTAATGGTCGAAATTCGCGAACTGCCGCGACGCGTTCTATTCAGGCCATTATATTATATATAAAATATATATAATATATATTTCATCGATTTCTATTTAAAACGAATTTTATAAATAGTTTTAAATTCGTTTCAAAAACAATTTCAACCTTTATTTCAAATTCAAATCAAAATTGAATTTTCTATTATAAATCCTTTTTACTTTCATTTCTATTTGATTTCAATTCAAATCGATTTTTAATTCGATTCAAATTCATTTCCTTTTCAATTCAATTCGATTTGAATTCGTTTTCTTTTCAATTCAATTCAAATTCGTTTTCTATTCAAATCAAATTCAATTCGTTTTCTATTCTATTCAATTCGAATTCGTTTTCTATTCAAATCAAATTCAATTCGTTTTCTATTCTATTCAATTCGAATTCGTTTTCTATTCAAATCAAATTGAATTCGTTACATATTCAATTGAAATCAAATTCGTTTTCTATTCAAATCAAATTCAATTCGTTTTCTAATAAAATCAAATTCGTTATCTATCCAAATCCAAATTCATTATATATTCAATTGAAATCAAATTCGTTTTCTATTCGATTCGAATTTAAATTGGTTTTCTATTCAAATCAAATTCAGTTCGTTTTCTAATCAAATCAAATTCGTTATCTATCCAAATCCAAATTCATTATATATTCAATTGAAATCAAATTCGTTTTCTATTCGATTCGAATTTAAATTGGTTTTCTATTCAAATCAAATTCAATTCGTTTTCTAATCAAATCAAATTCAATTCGTTTTCTATTCTATTCAATTCGAATTCGTTTTCTATTCAAATCAAATTCAATTCGTTTTCTATTCTATTCAATTCGAATTCGTTTTCTATTCAAATCAAATTTAATTCGTTATATATTCAATTGAAATCAAATTCGTTTTCTATTCAAATCAAATTCAATTCGTTTTCTAATCAAATCAAATTCGTTATCTATCCAAATCCAAATTCATTATATATTCAATTGAAATCAAATTCGTTTTCTATTCGATTCGAATTTAAATTGGTTTTCTATTCAAATCAAATTCAATTCGTTTTCTAATCAAATCAAATTCGTTATCTATCCAAATCCAAATTCATTATATATTCAATTGAAATCCAATTCGTTTATATATTTCAATAATTCTGTTATTCTATTCAATAATTGAATATTTATCCTATTCAATACGTGAATCTATATTTTTGTCAACACACGACTAATCTCAACGAATGAGTACTGTCCACGTGTGACTCTTTTTGGTTATTTAATATATTTTATATATGATAAAGATGTAAATCTTATTGTTAAAATATTTCGTTCAACACATGACTAATCTCAACGAATGAGTACGGTCAACACATGAACCTTTATTTTCTAATGATAAAGATGTAAATTTTATTGTTAAAATATTTCGTTCAACACATGACTAATCTCAACGGATGAGTACAGTCACCACATGAACCTTTATCTTATAATATTCTTTACCTTCTAAATTGGAATGAGGCCCAATCAATTACCATATAAAGTTAATTATATGGATTCCATTCAACACATGTATATAATAGCAACGATACATAGTCAACCATCATCAAAAGTGCACTACACTGTATAAGCATCAAATATAGATATCTAACGCTTATAACAGCCTGTCGATCTATCGATCGACATATTTAATCAATCAGGATGAGTGAACCATAAATTTCATCCCAACACCCGTGTAGGGTTTCAAATCAACAAACACAGATTTTATTTGTGCAGTTGGGCGATGTGTAAAATTTATCGACCCAATCAATATCAGTCAAATCAGTGTATATAAACAAATCGGCCAATTTGTTTATAAATATTTATTTATTCACTTTCACGTTAAAAATTATATTTTTAACGATAAAACATTTTATTCAACCTATGAAAATATTCTATTCAGTTCATTTATTAAATAAAATGATATCTTTATTTTTCTAACTTATTTTAGAAAATTTCGGCGGCATAACGGCACGATACTAGAAACGGGACGAGGCCTAGCCTTATCCCCGGTCTAGTGAAGGCCCACGCCATTCACACATCAATCAAATCAATTTCATTTCACCAAACAATTCAATTCAACCCAAATAATCTAACCAACTACACAGCCAAACAAACAAGTCCAAGGTCTATGGACGATTGTGTCGGGTGCTACTAAACACCGTCTGCATCCTAGTATATATATATAACTAGAAAAGAAATTGAAGAGTGAGAAATTCTCACCAATAGCTATTCCAACTCCACGACACTTCATCTATAGAAATCCCCGTTGTTATCGCATTTTTGTCATCTTCGTTGCCGTAGCCACTACATATATAAAAATCACATTTTTACTTCGCTATTCAATATATACAAATCGAATTTTTACTTCACTATTCAATATATAAAAATCGAATTTTTACTATGCTATTCAATATATAAAAATCAAATTTTTACTTCGCTATTCTCTATATAAAGATTTCGCCTTTTCATTTCAAAAATCTAATCTTTTCTATTTTAAAAATCCAATCTGTTTTATTTTAAAAATCTAATCTTTTCTATTTCTGAAAATTCTATTTTTCCATTTTGAAAAATCCTATCTTTCTCTTCTGAAAAATCCTATCTTTCTCTTCTGAAAAATCCTATCTTTCTCTTCTGAAAAATCCTAACTTTTCATTAAAAAACCATATTTTAATGGTGCTAATACATATATAAAAATCAAATTTTTATAACGATTAAAATTTATATTTTTTTCTAACTAAAGATTATATTCTTATTCTACTAAAAAAATCACATTTTTATCTGACAAAAATCATGTTCTTACTCACTTAAAAAACATCTCTTTATGACTTTAATCAATTTAAAAAGAAGTACTTAACAAACTAAATTACCTGATTAAAGTAGTAATCCCTCGTTAGGCTTTAAATTGAGTCTCGTCTCCATCTAGGTGTCGAAGAGGACAATCGAACCCACCTCGAGCTCCTAAGGCTCGCTTCGCTCATCACTAGAGGGAGAGGGGCGCGCTACAAACTGGTGGAGGTGGGCTGGCTCTGTCGGGCGCAGGGGCGACGTGATTTTGGTGTTCAGGGGTTTGGGTGGCTGGATTTTCGAAGGGGAAAAAGGGGGGAAGGCTCGACAGTGGAGTGGGGTTGAGATGGAGGCCGGCGGTGGCCAGAGGAGAGGGAGGCGGAGCATCTGGGTATCGCGGTGGTGGTCTCGATCTGAGGGGTGGTTCAGGGTTCTCGCGACGTCGAGTAGGCTGGAGGATGGCGTAAAAAGAGGGGAGCAGAGAGAGAACGGGGAGGAGAGGGTGGTGGGCGGCGACGCCTCCGACGATGGCATTGGGAGGGGCGGCGTTCGATTCGAGCGAGTGTTTTTTTTTATTTGTTTTAATTTTTCCCTAATATGAAATGAGAGGAGGGAGAGGGGTGAGGTCAACGCTATATGTAATTATATATTAATTTAATTAATTTATTTGCCAAAAAGTAACTTTTTATTACTAACTCAAAATCAAACTTACCGCCTGTCGCCCCTAGCTAATTACCCCCATTCGGAACACAATGGGATATGTATCGTAGGCTGATTCGATCGTTTCGATCAGTTTTCGTCAAAATCAACATATAACTCTATATATTGAATTTAAACGTGCATTTCAATTTACCGGGGTCACATACGAACTCGAAAAATTCCACAAAAATATTTTATAGCTTCGTATTGACGATACAGTCCTAACAAAACTAGTTTCGTCGAATTCTGAGACCGTTGGAAAAATGGCCATTTTCCAGTCGATTAAAAATCAACTGAAACGGGTCAAACGCGTTTTCCTTTGCCACGCTCACATATTGATTCGAAAAATTACGAAATTTGAAACCTAGCAATAATTTGACATCATGGACCCAATAAAAGTGGTTTCATCGAAATCCGAGGTCGTTTGCAAAATGTCTATTTTTAAGGGCCTGAATTCCATAGCGACTATTCTGAATTTTCAACTGGGCATAACTTTTGATTCCCACTATGAAATTTCGATTTATCAGATTCGTTGGAAAGATATTATCAATTAGATCCTATTAATTTTGGTTTCACTAAAATCCGGATTGTTTTGCACTCGTATGTTCAATTGATGTTTGAAATCGAATTATCGAACTACCTCGCCATTTTCAATTCTATTTATAATTATATATAATTATTTATATTCTAACGACGGCGTATATAATATATACGTTCTAAATATATTCAAAATAAATTTTCGTCGCTATTATTTAAAATAATCTATTTTAAATATTCAAAATACGCTAAAATTGCCAAAATAAAATTTTAAACTGGCTCGCATTTCCGGGTTGTTACAATACCGATGGTAGCTTGGTAGCTGTTGTAGGCAAATTCCACTAAAGGAAAGCGATCCTCCCAAGTCCAAAGTCAAGAACGCAAAGTCTCAAAAGATCCTCTAAAACTCTATTCACCCTTTCCGTCTGGCCATCGGTTCGGAGGTGATAGGTCGTGCTCAAACATAACTGTGTGCCTACAGCTTCTTGCAGACTCCGATAAAACTCGCTTGTGAAGATAGGGTCTCGGTCACTAACAATGTTGGAGGGGATCCCATGGAGTCGAACTATTTCCTTGAGATAAAGAGATGCTAGAGATGAGGCAGTCCTTCTACTCTTGATAGGTATGAAGTGGGCGCTCTTAGTAATCCTATCCACTATTACCCAAATGCGAGTATTGCCTCTTCTCGACCTAGGTAGTCCATCAATGAAGTCCATTGAAATGCTATTCCACTTCCACTGTGGGACCTCTAATGGATGAAGTAGTCCTCCAGGTTTCTTCTATTCTGCCTTGACCTGTTGGCAGGTCATGCAATTAGAAACGAAATCTGCCACGTCCTTCTTCATGCCACTCCAAAAGAAAGTCCTTTTTATATCCTTGTACATATTATCAACGCCAGGGTGTATAGTCATCTTGGAATGATGAGCTTCCTCGAGAACCTTCTTTGTCAACTCCCTTGCTTGTGGGACGCATAATCTTCCATCTTGCCTCAGCCAACCCTTATCATCGATGGTGTATTTACTGAGGTGACTAGAAGTCTCACCCCTAATAAGTTTATCAATCACATCAACAAGCTGAGGGTCTTCACGTTGTGCAGCCCCTATTGAGTCCAAGAGAGTAGGGCGTACTTTGAGAGATGCTAACAAACCTGGTACAAAATCCGAGGAGGGTCTAAAGTTAAAACTGGCTATATACTCCAAGCTTTGCCTTTCCACAAAGAGCGGGCTTAAGGTCAGTTTCTTTCGGCTCAACGCGTCTGCTACTACATTGCCTTTTCCGGGAGTATATGAAATTTCAAAGTCATACGAGGCAAGAAACTCCATCCATCTTTGCTGCCTCAAGTTAAGATCCTTCTGCGAGAAGAGATATTTCAACGATTTATGGTCAGTGTATAATTCGAACTTCTCACCTAGGAGATAATGACGCCAAGACTTAAGCGCAAAGACGATGGCGGCCAACTCAAGATCGTGGGTTGGGTAGTTCTTTTCATGAACTTTCAATTGTCTTCCACCAGAAGCTACTACCCTTCCTTCTTGCATTAGAACAACGCCTAGTCCCATTCCACATGCATCTGTGTATACTGTGAACATTTTGCTTCCATCTGGCAAAGTCAGAACTGGGGCTGTTGTGAGAGCCCTTTTTAATCGCTGGAAAGCAAACTCGCAGTCCAAATCCCAAGTGAACGCCAGATTCTTCTTTGTTAGCCTTGTGAGAGGAGCTGAGATTTTCGCGAAATCCCTAATAAACTTTCGGTAAAAACCGGCTAGCCCAAGAAAGCTTTGGACTTCGGTTGCATTTCTTGGTGTCTTCCAATCTTGCACTGCCACCACTTTTGCGGGGTCCACAACGAACCCCTCTTTGGACACTATATGCCCCAGAAATCTTACCTCTTTTCTCCAAAAGTGGCACTTGGAGAATTTGACTTTTAGCTGATGACCTCAAAGAGTTTCCATGATTTCTTTCAGATGCTGAGCATGCTCTTCCTCATTCCTTGAGAAGATCAAAATATCGTCTACGAAGACAACCACAAATTTGTTGAGGAGTTCTTTGAATACCCTACTCATTAGGTCTACGAAATAAGCAGGAGCGTTTGTCAAGCCGAAAGGCATGACAAGCCACTCGAAGAAACCATCTGGGGTTCTGAACGTCATTTTATCAATGTTGTCTTCAGCTACTCTTAGCTGATGGAACCCAGTTGCCAGATCAAGTTGGGAGAAGACCAACGCTCTTACAAGCTGATCAAACAAATCGTCGATTCGGGGAAGGGGGTGCCTATTTTTCTTGGTCAATTTGTTTAACTCCTTATAGTCGACGCAAAGACGAAGCGAACCGTCCGCTTTGGTTGCGAACACCACTGGAGCACCCCATTCCGAAATGCTCCGTCTAATGAACCCTTTTTCGAGAAGTTCTTTAACCTGCTTACTGAGCTCCTTTCTCTCCTTTGGAGCCATGTGTCTGACAGGTAAAGCTACAGGCTTTGCATTATCCACAAGATATATGCGGAAGTCTATTTCCCGCCTCGGAGGTAAGCCTTTCACCTCCTCAAAGACAACCGGATATTCCCGGACTACTCTAACTAACTGCAAATTCTGATTAGAAGCATCAAGCAACTCTAGATAACTAAGCATAACATCATTCAAGGGATTACAAGAAATTTCTAGAGTATTACCAAGCCGAGTCAAGAGTCTAACTACGCTTTTCTCACAATCAAGAATGGCACCATTACTGGATAGCCAGTCCATGCCTAAGAACAAACCATATCCCGAGAAGCCCAAAACAAAGGCATTACAACTAAACTCAACGCTGAGAATAGAGATTTTCAAACCCAAACAAATCATTGACAAGTAAGCGGAGCCCCCAATTGGATTTGAAACTACTAAGGAATCCTCTACCATACTAGTGTCTAGATGCAGAGATTCTACTAAGGTAGATGAAATAAAGGAGTGTGATGCGCCAAAGTCAAAAAGCGTGCGAACTGGATGATCATAAAGATAGACTACACTTTCTATAGAAATATTACTACCTCGTTCCTGCGGAGGTGCCACTAGCGCTTGAACCTGACCCCCTGAAGTGAATCCGGCTTTCTGTCCCTGCCCTTTCTTCTTTGGGCAGTCCTTAGGTTGGTGCCCAGTCTCTCCACAATGGAAGCAACAACCCATCTTCGCCTTCCTCTTTCGGCAATCTTTCGATATATGTCCAACAATGCCACAGAAATTGCACCTTCTCCTCTCACAGGGCTTATTGTTCTTCCCTCCTTTATTGAAGTCTGTTTTCTTAGCTTGTAAACCCTCTTTCTTTTCTTCCACCTTAGTCTCTTTCTTGTCGTTGTCTTCCTCGTGTAGCAACGCCATGTCCACCAAGCTTTCATAAGTCGCTCCCATGGATACATGGTCATAGAAAGGATGTGTAGAGGCTCATTCAAACCTTTGACGAAGCGAAGCGCCTTCTTGTGTTGGGTGCTAACTAAGTCCAGCCCAAATCTGGCCAGCTGATTAAACTGATTAACATACTCTCTGATTGTCATACTTCCCTGTTTCAGAGTTAGAAACTTGTCCATTTGCAGGCTTCTTTCAGCTTGGGAGAGGAATTTCATCTCAAACCTTGTCCTGAAATCTTCCCAGGTTTCCACCGCCCTCTGAGAATTGGTAATTTCCCACCAATAGGAAGCTTCATCTTTAAGCAACCACACTGCTAGTTGTATCTTTTGCTTGTCATCAACTCCGAAGATGACAAATAGATCCTCAGTCTCCTTTAGCTAGTTTCTTGCTCCTACAAAGGATTCTGTCCCATAAAAGTCTTTTCCACCCATAGCCTTGAAGTCTCTACATGTTTTTGCGAAGGCATTTCCACGAGGAGGTGTAGGAGGAGGAACCGCGGCCACTGGAGGAGGAATGTCTGCTGGGCCCATGCTAATGGCCCTTGCTTCTAAGTACCTCCTAAACCAGCCGGGTATCGGCACTCCTTCTGGAAGGTTAAGGTCTCCAGACATGCTGAAACAGAAAGGAAAGATTCAAAACGAAGGATAGAGAGAGATAGTGCATATGACTTTGGGGGATTATGCCTTTTAAAATATTAAACTTTTTCTTGAAAAATGCTTCTTTAAAATTTCTTTTGAAAATAGTTTTGAAAAAAACTTTTATCTAGTCTGGTAAACCTATGCTCTGATACCAAGTGAAACACCCTACCTCCGTTAAGGTCACTCACAAAGGGAATGCCTTAACTTTGGTGGAGGTTTATAAGTAAAAGCCACAGATAAACACAAGACAGATATAAATACACATATTTTAAACAGCGGAAACCAAACAGACTTTTATTTCATCAATACGTGTTCAAACAAAACATTTCCATAACTGTCTCAAAATACTTCCAACATTACAACCTCATTACTGTCTTGATTATTAAAGAAGCATAAAACATAAATAAAAGTAACAAAAATCCCCATAGTGATATCCAAAGCCATAATCCGAGCAAAAGAGATCCAAACCATACGTCTATGGTCTTGGAGCTTGCAAAGAGTCTGAATGAGCTGAGTTGTTTCCTCCCCGTGGACCTGGAGGGGGGGGAACGAAAGAAAAGAAGACGAAAAGAAAATAGAGTCAGACATAAAGCCCGAGTAAATATAGTAACTCTTCAGCATGTGAATAAGAAAAAGGGCATGATAGATATAAACTGAAAATAGGAAAGTGTCACAAGCTAAGGAAGTGTCGTTTAGAATCGAATGTACTATCGCACCCACACTATATCTCTGCACCTACTTGAGCTTATTCTAACTGGCAACCCATGCTAAGGGTGAGGTGATCCCCATTTTCTAAAGATCGGCTCCTACTCGCGTAAACCTGTGTCACACGGCCCCCAAGAATTGTAGATACCTATGCTGGTCCCACCATGGGGTGCATCAAGACCCATGGTGGCGGCCCCGACACAATTCTAGAAGGCATAGGTTATACTACTGGCCCCAGTGCCCTGTTTATCTGCTCCGGAGTGTGTGCACGCCCGCACCCCGTTAGAACCTACACTGTTGCACCCACCGCCGTCGCTTTGACCGCTTACAATCAGCCCAGTAATCGTGCCCTCCCCTGCCTAGTTTCAGGGTACCATGATACCTAACTTAGGTTAATGCTGAAACGGGTCCCTCGTTACTAGGGTTTTCTAGTCAAACATGTTAAGTGGTTAAGTGTCTGTATTTATCTAACCTCACCCATCAATTCTTTTTAACATGTTGAATTTGGTTAAGTGTTTATAGTTGACTTAACCCTAACATCTGTCCTTAGCACCTGATCACTCACATTAGACAGATATTGCTACGGTTACTAGATGTGCCGGTCGGTTCCGGGTAGGTTTACACCGTAGCTCAGTCTAACCTCGGGTCCTTATTGGGCTCAATGCTTAACCACCCACATTGGATAGGTATTTTTGTGACTATTGGAGAGCCGGGCGGGTCCGGGCAGGTTTACGTCTCAACTCAATCCAACCTCGGGTTAAGCATACAGTGTTTTCTAAATTTACATATTTTATTACTTCTCAATTATATATGTAAAAGTCATGTCCTTTATTCTTGGGTATAACAATTCATACCGCTTAAATGTCATTGTCGTTGGCATGTGCCAAACACGCCATCATATATTTTTCATGTTTTACACCCAATGTTATTACCCCCGTTTGTACATTCGCAATGTTATAACAAGTGTTGGGCTCGACACAATTCAGCCCAACTTTATAAACGTGAGAAAAAGGGGAAATCAAGAACATGTAATATTTTACAATACTTAAAGGTGTGTGGCGCATGAACTTACAATTTAGCAATTCAACATAAATTATGGGTCATGTGAACTTGCATTCAAATCAAAGTATAACTAAGTAGGTGACATATGAAATGACATAGTTTAGGCTTATACAAACTTGTGTTTAAACATGTTTAACTTGGCATAATGTCAACCACAAAACTAACATGTTGTATATTCACCAAAATGTCCAATTTTAACATCTAATCATATAGCATATTTCAACATGAACTTGCATAGTTTATGTAACCCAAACGATACTTAACATAGATCCAATTATACTTGCAAATAAACATAAGAATGTGTTCATAGGTTTTGGGTCATGTAGGCATAAAAGGTCTCAAATCTAGAACATGTTTATATAAGCTTTAATTTAGACTTAGTGAATGTATATAGTCCATGCCATAGACATAAACATAAAGGGATCAAATTCTAGTTTTTGCCATAAACTTGCAAGTGCCATTGTTTTCATATATAATTGTTCAATAGGCTTGCATCAATCAATTTAGGCCACAAATATCAATACACAAGTCATGACAGAATCATTACGATACACAGAATTTATATCATTATCGTATAATAACACAATTCTATTTTCATTTACATCGAATCACGTCACAGTTTTTATTCATATTCTGAAGGGTCACTATACTTACAACGAATGCAGAATCATGAATTCTGGATTCTGAATTCTGAAATTGAGATGCGTTCCTTTGGGTAGATTAACGTTGCGTTGATTAATTTGATAAAGCTTTAGTCTTCTTCTTAATTTGATTCTTCTCTAAGCTTCTCTCTCTTGACTGCTATGCTCAATTCCTTCCTGGCAGCATGACGACTCCAATCTTATTTTTTTGTGTGAATTTTTAGTTGAGACTTAAGGTGTATTTATAGATTTTTAAATTGTTTTGAGCCGTCAGATGAAGACAGGAGGAATCTAGACCATACAAAGTTCAAAGAGCCAATAAAGAGGTGACATGTCAGCCCTAATGACACATCGAGCCACATAAATTCGAGCTAGACCCAGCCAACCAGGTCAACCAGGTAGGTCGACACTATGGTCAACCTGGGGTGACCAGGTCGACACCATGGTCGACCCTATGGTCGACCTGGTCCCTGGGCGGGAATTTTCCCGCCCAGCCTAGTTTGAACCTGTTCTTCGAATTTCGAATTTGAAACCGAGCTGTTTGAACTTAAAATTTTATTCTGAAACTTCCGAAGGTCATAACTCCTTCATACGTAGTCCGATTCACGCAAACTCGGACTCTATCTCAAGCAGAATTCCGAGACGAACGCATTGTCGTTACCCATTTCCCTTAATTCTTTCATTAAGAAATAATTACACTTTAATTTGTGAATCTTAATGTTATAGAATTCACGGGTTGTTACACGGTCCATCGATGTGGATTAAAATGCCTGAACACTACGTTTCCCCGCCCTACGGGGCGTCACTGGTCATATCCGACCAAATCATCGGCTCCAAAGAGACCGAACTAACCGAGGCCTAGCTTTCCATCATCCACATAAGTAAAATACCCAGGCATGCAAAACCCAAAGCACCACTCCTAGATTGAAGGAAACGCATGTCATCCCTGATGTCCTCTCCCGTTTCTGGCTCATACCGGGGTGTGAGGCTCACGAAACAACGCTATACACAAAGCTATGCCACACAGGCCGCACTTTGATCATCAACCACAAGACTTTGCTTTTCAACAGAAGCCTTAATCATCTTCCACTTAGGCATGCCACACAGGCAGTTCACTCCATGCGACTGATTTCTATCGATACACAACCTCTGAGCTCGTACGTCTCAAAGAAGGGCGTTAAGCAAGAGAATAAATTCTCTGTCGCCAAACAGATATATATTTAATAGAGATCAATCAGCACAGAACAAAATCCAATGTCAGACACACAGTCCATTTACAAGTTCGTTCTGGGTCTGAATGAAACCGGAGGCACTCAATACCTCGCATATCCGTACAATCAACAAGAATGTCCGGACGGCTACTACTTTAGCCCCTTGAAGGTAGCTACTCCTATCATGAGCATCAGTAGCACCCCTCCATTCGACGTGAAGATCATCGGTCTTGGACCGTCTTCATATCTTCGACTTTAAATCGTCGATCAATTATTTGAAATGAGAATTAACTCGGCCTTTTCAAATAATTCACGTATATTTAGAATTTCAAATCAATTCATTTCAATAGTTAAATTATTAGACATCACTAATTCTATTCTTTAATTTAATTTCACGCCAATCACATTCAACCATCAAATATCACATAAACCGATCAAATTCAGTTTATTTCCATTCCATATCGTTTATAATATTTTATCACGATTTATCGCTATTTTATTTATTTAAAAATAGCTAATTCATTCAAACGACGCTTTAGGCCATAACACGGCCGTGGCGCTGTTTTTCTTCAGACTTGATTTACACATATCTGAAAATCTAACAGTTGGATCTTCACAAATTTTATATCATTAGAAAAATCTTTTCAAAACGAATCCAACGGTTTCAGTTTTGGGAAAATCCGATGGACCGATCTCCCGCACTAATCGTTTGAAGTTACGATTTCAAAATATGAACTGGAGCATCGTTATTCGATATAATTTAATTATATATATATATAATCGATTCTGGTGCTATTTTTCTTCAGATTTGAATTAAACATTCCAGACAATCCAACTGTTGGATCTTCACAAAGTGGGTGTCATTGGAAAGATATCTCTAAGGCGAACCCAATGGTTTCAGTTTCGTGAAAATCCGATGGTCAGATCTCCCGCACTAATAGTTTGAAATCACGGTTTCAAAACACGAACTACAGCATCGTTATTCGACTTAATTTAACTATATTTATATATATAAATAAATATAATCGATTCTGGCGTTGTTTTTCTTCAAATTTGAATTAAACATTCCAGACAATCCATCCGTTGGATCTTCACAAAAGTGGGTGTCGTTGGAAAGATATTTCCAAGGCGAACCCAACGTTTCAGTTTTGGGAAAATCCGATGGTCGGATCTCCCGTACTAATCGTTTGAAATCACGGTTTCAAAACACGAACTGCAGCTTCGTTATTCGATTTATTTTAATTATATTTATATAAATATAATTCTTTCTTCGATTTCAAAACCATCTTCACTTTATATATTTGATAAAAATGACATTTTTATCATCAAAATATTTATTCACTACACGAATATTTTCAGCACTTTATTATCACAATAAAAATGTAGATTTTATTGTTCAATCTATATATTCAACACATGAATGTTTTCGACTTCACATACACGATAAAAATATGATTTTTATCGTTCTAGTCCTTTACGAATGCTTTCTATAGTTTAGATATATAATAAAAATGTGATTTTTATTGTAAAACGATTTATTTCAAAACACGATTATTTTATATAGTTCATACATAAGGTAAAAATGTTATTTTTGGTGTTAAAACGATTTATTTAAAATACTAATATTTTATACAGTCTTATATATAATAAAAATGTTTTTTTATCTTTTAAAGAATTTATTCAACACATGAACTTCATTCGACGCATGAATTTCTATCCAACACATGAATATAGTTTCAACACATGAAAATAAATCAAACACAGGAGTATTTTAGAAAATTTCGGCAGCAAAACGGCAGGGTAGTTAAAACCGGCACCGTCCCTAGTACGACTCCTCGCTCTACCTTAAAACCTCGCGGTTTTTGACAATGGGGATTTCACGCATCTAATTCGTACGTAGACGAGCATGTTTATTCTTCTTTTCCTTAAACTAATCTTATATCGTTTCATCCAAAATAATTCTCAACCACAAACAGGTATTTTTCAACCACAATCAATCATTCATGATTTTCACCAAATTTCACATCAACCAATAATCCACACAATATCATAACCAATAAATATCGTCCATGGTCTATGGACGAGGGGAGTATATATATATATACATTCGTACATAAATATATTTCAATTTCATTTCAACGCATATATAATTTTTACCACGCATATATAATTTTTACAACGCATATAACTTATACATCGAACATACAACTTATACACCGCTTATACATGAGGTGTACAACGCTTATATAACTCATACATCGACTATATAATTTATACATCGTTGTTTTCCATATCGTTTATAGTTTAGAAATATCACATCGGGTTCCACTCCACCAAAAATTGTAGAAGGCTCAGAAAAATATGCGGTCTCTCCTAGAATGTAGAAGACGTCCTCACGGTCTCGATGTCTCTTATCTCACTGGATTTCGACCATATAGCAAAAAGATATGTTTTTATAAGTTTGCTACGCTTTTAAATGTGAAAATCAGTATAAAATAATCAAAGCCGTACCTTTCAGCACAGGGTTCCAAACTAGGTTTGGATTTTTCTCGCAAACGGTGAAGCGGATCGACGATCGGCCATCGCAGCGACGAAGAGGGGGGAGAGGCGCTGGCGCCTGAAGCGGGGTCTACTTCGGTGGCCTATAGACGGCACTGGAAAGGGCTCGACTTTCGAGACCCGAAACTCCCGAATGAAGCAACGATATATTTCAAATCTTATATGGATTTGAAGAGAATTGGAAGAACTACAAAAAACTCAATTGGGCCATGGCGTAATTTTGCTTGTTGGAGGAGGAATCGAGCTTGGAAGAGAGGAGGCGGTTTCCGCCACTGATCGATATCGGGGAGAGAGAAAAAGTGGTTTTTTTTTAATTTTCTGATTGGCCCGTGGTTTTATAATTTCAAAAATATCTCCCTTCCACACACGGACTCCAATCCAAACGCAATGATTGTCTCCCCTAGCTAAATACCCCCATTCCGAACACAACGTGATATGTTTCGTAGGCCCATTCGACTGTTTCAGTCAGTTTTCCTTCAAATTAAAATATAAAACATTCAATATTTGATTTGAATGTACATTTCAATTTTCCGGAGCCACATACTGATTCTAAAATTCCCGAAAAATAAATCTAGCTATGTTTTTATGATACGGTCCCAACAAAACTAGTTTCGTCGAATTCAGAGGTCGTTTGCAAAATGTCTATTTTCATGGGCTATATATTCTCTATAGCGACCTTTCTAAAAATTCATTTGGCCATAACTTTTGACTCCCTCTATGAAACTTCGATTTTTCAGATTCGTTAGAAACATATTCACTAACATATTTAAATACTTTTGGTTTCACTAAAATCCGTTTTATTTTGCACCCGGAACAGTCAGTCAAAGTTTGAATTGAAATTTTGAAACTACCACGCCATTTCAGGCCTTGTTTATAATTTAAAATAAATATATTTATTTTCAAACATTGATTCAAACATACTTTTCGTCGCTATTATTTAAATAATTTATTTTAAATATCCAAAATCCACTAAAATAGCCAATTTAAAATTTTTAAACTGGCTGAGATTTTCCGGGTTATTACAATCTCCCCCACTTAAAACTTTTCGTCCCCGAAAAGGAACAAAGTCGAAAGTGGTTTAATTAACCAACTTAACTTTCCTTCTGGCTTCCATTCTCCAACTTTTCAGTTTCTAAGAATTTTCAAATTCTTCAAAAATTTGGTTAACACCCTAAATTTTCGAAAAATTTCGCCATAACCTCCTTTGCACGGGGAGGGGTTTGGAAATTTATTGGGCCGTATTAGGTACCCAATAAATCCTAATAAGCGTGCACATATTTATAGTGATATATTCCGGTGTCCACAGGGGAGTGTGTATAGATCATAACTCCAGAGAATAAATTCTCGTCACCCTATAAATGGTTTTTATGCCTTAATGACCAGAGAGATGTGTTTATTGTCATCTCCAGACTCGTGTGGGGTTTTTTTATTAATCTTGCAATTTACCGTTATATTTTATATGGTCCATATCAGTCATCAGTTCAACCTGTAATATATAGTCCTCGCCATACAAGCCTCTCGCTCGTATGGTAAATCTTCAACCTCATCACACAAGCTCCAAATGCAAAATGTGGTATATGATGAAGTATGTTATCTTCAAGAAGTATGCCGTGTAGTGTAGTTCAAAATTAATTGTTACTATCCTGTGGCGACATTTATTATTACACACAGAACAACCAGCACTCCACATCCAATGGCATTCACAGGAGTTGATATAATAATAAAATTGCGCATCCAACTCATTAAAGTTTACCTATTTGTCGGGCACGCAAATAAATTCTTTACTCAACAGCCAATCCACTTACCTGTTCAAACATATATAATGCACATGTATATATTTCTATCTATTTTTAAATCAGTACAATACGTGATTTAATCGAATAAATTTACCATCATTATCTTATTGATTAAATTAACTATCATTCTAATAATTTAATTAATTAAATCCACAATCACACAACACAAACAACAATCAATTTGTTTTTAACTTTTCAAAAATATACCAATTAATTCATATACTCTTTTAAAATCATTCAGACTATATAATTAAAAGTTTACATCCATGCTAAGAAGACAACAACAAAGTAAAGAATAGAATGGAAATGCAAAATATGGTAAATGTACCTTGCACCAGAGACATCCACCCTACACTTAGGATAGGCTTTCTTAATACTCTCCTTAGTTTCCCAAGTACAATCCCGCGGATCTCCACTCAATTGCACTTTGACTAAGTGAACTTTCTTGTTCCTCAGTTCTTTGGTTTCTTTGCCGATAATCTTTAGCGGCTGTCTTCTCACAGCCAATTCTGGAGTAATTTCTATATCCCATTGCGCTTCTTCTTCCACAATCAAGTCTAGATCATGAAAATGCTTTCAAAGTTGAGCTACGTGAAATACATTATGTACTCCAGGCAACCAATCTGGTAGTTGAACCCTATAGGCAAGAGTTCCAACCCGTTCCAGAATAGGAAACGGACCAATAAATTTTGGCGCTGATTTCCCCGTTTTACCGAATCGGATAACTCCTCTCATCGGAGATACTTTCAAATACACATAGTCGCCAAAAGCAAAAGATATATCTCTTCTTCTCTTATCTGCATAGCTCTTTTGTCGGCTTTGAGCGGCTAGTAGTCGTTTCTTAACAAAATCGACTTTATCTGCAGCATCGCGAATCATATCTGGCCCCAATACAAGTCTATTACTAGGTTCTACCCAAAAAGCAGGGGATCAGCATGGTATACCATACAATACTTCGAATGGAGACATTTTCAGGCTTGCTTGGTAGCTGTTGTTATATGAGAATTCAGCCAAATGCAAGTGGTCTTCCCATGATCCGCCAAAATCAATAATACAAGCCTGCAACAAATCTTCTAAAATACGATTGGCCCTCTCAGTATGGCCATCTGTTTGAGGATGATATGCGGTGCTCAAGTTCAGTTTCGTTCCCAATTCTTCTTGGGACAGAATTTACTAGCAAAAATCGGCTCACGATCACTAACGATGCTCATGGGAACTCTGTGCAGTCTAACAATTTCCTTGAAATATATCTGCGCTAGACTCTGAGCATTTCTACTCGATCTGACAGGTATGAAATGGACGGTCTTCGTGAAACGATCTATGATCACCCAAATACTGTCATTTCCTTTCCTGGTTCTGGGCAAACCATCTATGAAGTCCATAGAAATCTGTTCCCACTTTTCCACCTGGGATTTCTAACAGTTGCAACAATCCAGCGAGCTTCTGTTGATCGCTTTTGACATGCTGACAGGTAGAACACCAGCTAACATATATAGAGATATCTCTTTTCATCGCCTTCCACCAGAAAGTTCGCTTGAGGTCATTATACATTTTACTAACCCCAGGGTGGATACACAGCTTGGACTTATGAAACTCGTCCAATACTTCTCTTTTGAGCTCAAGATTTTCGGGAACACAAATTCTTCCTTTCAATCTCAGAACTCCTGCGCTATCCACTTGGAAACTGGAGACCTCGCCCTTTTGAATTCTTCTGATCATCTCTTTAACAAAACTATCGTCTTTCTGAAGAATAACTATTTTATCAATCAACGATGGTGTAATGATAATACTGGCGATGATCACATTCTTTCTGCTAAGCGCATCAGCCACAACATTAGCTTTCCCCGGAGTATATAAGATATCAAGATCATAAGCCGCGAGAAATTCTAACCAACGCTTTTGTCTCATATTCAGATCCTTCTAGATGAATAAATATTTCAATGATTGATGATCAGTCTATAGTTCAAACTTCTCACCCAATAGATAATGCCTCCAAATTTCCATAGCAAACACGATAGCTAGCAACTCAAGATCGTGAGTTACATAATTCTTTTCATGTGGTTTCAATTGACGGCTAGCATAAGCGACTACATGACCTCTTTGCATTAACACTACACCAAGGCCTTCTTTAGAAGCATCGGTCCAGACTTTTAAATCCTGATTGCCATCAATAATTGTGAGCACTGGAGCAGTCGTCAATTTTAACTTCAGCTCCTGGAAAGCTGCCTCCATTCGGGGGTCCAGTTGAATCTCGAATGTTTCTTAGTAAGCTTCGTTAAATGACTAGATATCTTCGAAAAATTCTTAATGAACTTCCGATAATAACTATCCAATCCGAGAAAACTTCTAACTTCTGTGGGCGTATGAGGCTGTTTCCAATTCTGAGTAGCACTGATTTTACTGGGATCCACCGAAATTCCTTGTTTTGACATGACGTAGCCAAGAAATTTGACTTCTTCTTGCAAGAATATGCATTTGGAAAACTTCGCTTTCAACACATTCTTTCTCAGAATTTCAAACACTTGTTCCAAATGTTTTCCGTGCTCGCTTTCTAACTTAGAGAAGATCAGTATATCATCAATGAAAACCAGAACAAATTTATTCAATACTTCTCTGAATAGCCAGTTCATTAGATCGACAAAATAAGCGGGAGCGTTACATAAGCCGAACGACATTACAAACCACTTGTAGAATAAATCTGGACCTCTGAGTGATGTTAAAGGCACACACTCTTTGGTAATATGAAGCTGATGGAAACCAGTGGCTAGGTCCATTCGTGAAAACACTTGTGCGCCATTCAATCGACCCAACAATGTAATGGATATTTGTTTTTCAATGTCTGCTTATTCAAGTCACGATAATCTACACATAGTCTGAGAGTACCGTCTGACTTCGGGACAAATACCACTGCTGCTCCCCAATCAGAGAAACTAGGCCTGATCAGACCTTTCCATAGAAGCTGTCAAGTTTGATTGTCTAACTCTTCTTTTTCCTTCAAGGTCATTCTTCGAATAGCGTGAACTACTGGCCTTGCATTCGGAACTAAAGAGATTTTGAAATCAATTTCTCTCTGCGGAGGTAAGCTAACAACTTTTTCGAACACGTCCGCATAGTTCTTGACAGCAGGAATATTTTCAATGTCGACCGAAATATTCTCCGGAACGACAGGAACAGGTTCTATTTGAGCAAGAGAAACATCTAAAGTTGCGCAGAAGTCCTTTGTATCAGAATTCGAACCTTCACATGGAATGGTTATATAATTGCCTGATTTAATCTTCGCCCTTACGACTCTGCCGGCGCATTTAACCTCAGCTTCATATTTGATTAACCAATCCATTCCTAGAATAAGATCAAACTCTATAAAATTCATGACGATCGCGATTGTAGGGAATCGATAGCAGGAAAAAGAAACTGGAACCCCACAAACCAAACTAAGGTCGACAGAACCCCCAACCGGATTATGAACAGTCATGGGTTCTCTGAGCTTTTTCAAATTCAAATCTAGCTTCTTAACCGCATTCTTTGCAACAAAGCTTCACGACGCGCCTGTATCAAACAGTACTTTAATTGGAATGTTTTCACAGTAAGCATGCCTTCTAAAACATCTGGCCTTACCTGACTAGATGAGGTTCTAGGAACTTCTGCCACTTCATTTACCTAAACCACTTCAGATTTCCTTAAGAGCCGGCAATCCTTTTCAAGATGGCCAGTCCGATGGCATTGACTGCATTTTCTATTCTCTTGAAATTTGTTCTTGGATTTAAATTTATCCTTCTTTCATTTCTTCAAGGGTCCACAGTTTATCGCCAAATGCCCTGGCTTCTTGCAGTTCGAACATATGGCAGTCGTTACTGGTCCTTTCTCAGATATAAACATTCCTCGATTGAATCTAGGCTTCTTTCTAACTCTAGACGTCGTACTTGGCTCAACCTGTGTACTTGTCTTGGGCTATCAGTTTCAGCTTTCCTTTTGTTGCTCGAACTGACTTCCTCTTCGTTGACTAAAAGACCTCGATTATTTAGATCTTCATATTGATAAGCCATGTATATCATTTCAGAAAAAGGAAGCTTCACATGCCCCATTACTTTATTCTAATATTTTCTTTGAAGGCCATTAATAAACCTCAGATTCTTCCTCTTTGGATCTTGAATGAGATGAGGGGCAAAATGAGAAAGTTCATTGAATTTCTTATGATATTCTGGAATGGTCATATCTCCTTGTATCAGATAACATAATTCATCACATAACCTCTCGGTTGTTTCTAGAGGAATAAATTTTTCATTGAAAATCTCTTTGAATCTATCCCAGGTGATATCAGCTTCTGGATTTTCTTTATCAATCGAATCCCACCAGAACAAAGCTTCGTCTTTGAGTGCCCAAGATGCCAGCAACCTCTTCTGGTCATCTCTCAGCTTCAAACCTTCAAATATTTTCTCAACAGAATGAATCCAAGCTTGTGTTTTAATAATAGATTCTTCTCCCAAGAATGGTACTCCACCCATATTTCTATTTTTGTTAAGTAGAGCTTCAACATCTGGTTCCAACCTACCTCTTCTACTTCTGTCACTCATTTTTCAATATCTGCAAATAGCAGACAAAGAGTTAGGCCAACAGAAAAGGTAATTTTAAAACATAGAGACATATACTTGAATGTAAATGTGTCTATCAGGGTGTATTTCATTCTGCTATACTCATACTAGGATATTACTGATCCAATCTGTAATGAGTTATTCGTCCTAGAACACTACTGGTTCTATTTCTGACGAATTCGTTAATATGTTATATTCCAGAACTAAGCTTAACAAAAGCTCTGATGCCACATTTGTGACGATTCCCAACCCCGTACCACGGTGGCAAGGGTAATCTTTGGAATATAATACATAAAAAGATAACAGTAGAACAGAAATAAATAAATACATAAGATAATGTACAATAGAATACACTAGATAAACATAATCATCAGAGTTACGTAGTATATAGAATCATACTTAGTACAAATACAGTTCAGCTATACATAAATGTCTACAGTGGAAAAAAAACATAATATGTACAATAGGAGCTGAACAGCATAAAAAGAGATAAATGATAGAATCCATCTTCAGCTCTAGCTATCCAGAAAAAGCCTGCTAAAACCTGAATACAGGGTCGCCCGTGTAGAAATAGGGGCACCCGAGTTTGCAAGTGAAACAAATTACGAGTCAGTCATGGGACTGGTATGAGAAATCTACTTAACACATTTTATAATATGGCCAATCATAGGACTACGCCACTTTCACGGAATGGGTTTACTCCATTGGATTGCCAGTGCTTTAAAACAAATAAATCTTTTAAACATCGCAATGCATTTTATAAAAATGAAGCCATTATAAGACTCAGTTCCCATCACACAATGCAAAACAAACCGGAGTATAGAGTTTTACCTTATAATGGCCAAAATATGCTTGATACGAATAAAACAAAAGCATTTGATATTATTACTAGTGTTTATATGTTTCAAAAACAATTTCAAACCATAAGTGTCAATCTTTGACTGCATTAATGCCCCATACCACTATGTTGCTATATATAGGTATAGAATCAAAACCGCACGGTATCGTATTTGGAAATTGGATTTTTGTCATGAACCAAGGCAAAAGACAGTCCTTACCGAATTCGAGACGCTTTAGCCCGTGTCTTAGGATTAGAATGCATCGACCCTTGGATCGTCAGGGCCGGTCCAGCGATGTGGATTAAAATGCCTGAACACTACGTTTCCCCGCCCTATGGGGCGTCACTGGTCATATCCGACCAAATCATCGGCTCCAAAGAGACCGAACTAACCGAGGCCTCGCTTTCCGTCATCCACATAAGTAAAATACCCGGGCGTGCAAAACCCAAAGCACCACTCCTAGCTAGAAGGAAACGCATGTCCTCCCTGATGTCCTCTCCCGTTTCTGGCTCATACCGAGGTTTGAGGCTGCGAAACAATGCTATAAACAGAGCTATGCCACACAGGCCGCGCTTTGATCATCAATCACAAGACTTTGCTTTTCAACAGAAGCCTTGATCATCTGCCATTTAAGCATGCCACACAGGCAATTCACTCCATGCGGTTGATTTTTATCGATATATAACCTCTGAGCTCGTACGTCTCAGAGAAGGGCATTAAGCAAGAGAATAAATTCTCCACCGCCAAACAGATATATATTTAATAGAGATCACTCAGCAGGGAACAAAATCCAATGTCAGACACACAGTCCACTTACAAGTTCATTCTGGGTCTGAATGAAACCGGAGGCACTCAATACCTCGCATATCTGTACAGTCAACAAGTATGACCGGACGACTACTACTTCAGCCCCTTCAAGGTAGCTACTCCTATCATGAGCATCAGTAGCACCCCTCCATTCGACGTGAAGATCATCGCTCTTGCACCGTCTTCATATCTTCGACTTTCAATCACCGATCAATTATTTGAAATGAGAATTAACTCGGCCTTTTCAAATAATTCACGTATATTTAGAATTTCAAATCAATTCATTTCAATGGTTAAATTATTCGACATCACTAATTCTATTCTTTAATTTAATTTCACGCCAAACACATTCAACCATCAAATATCACATAAACCAAGCAAATTCAGTTTATTTCCATTCCATATCGTTTATAATATTTTATCATGATTTATCGCTATTTTTATTTATTTAAAAATAGCCAATTCATTCAAACGACGCTTAAGGCCATAACGCAGCCGTGGCGCTGTTTTGCTTCAGATTTGATTTACACATATCTGAAATCTAACCGTTGGATCTTCACAAATTTTATATCATTAGAAAGATCTTTTAAAAACGAATCCAACGATTTCAGTTTTGGGAAAAACCGACGGTCAGATCTCCCGCACTAATCGTTTGAGGTTATGATTTCAAAATTCGAACTGCAGCGTCGTTATTCGATTTAATTTAATTATATATATATATATAAAAAATTGATTCTGGTGTTGTTTTTCTTTAGATTTGAATTAAACACTCCAGACAATCCAACTGTTGGATCTTCACAAAGTGAGTGTCGTTGGAAAGATATTTCCAAGGCGAACCCAACGGTTTCGGTTTCAGGAAAATCCGATGGTCGGATCTCCCACACTAATCGTTGGAAATCACGGTTTCAAAACATGAACTACAGCGTCGTTATTCGATTAATTTAATTATATATATATACTCGATTCTGGCGCTGTTTTTCTTCAGAGTTGAATTAAACATTCCAGACAATCCAACCGTTGGATCTTCAGAAAGTCAGTGTCTTTGGAAAGATATTTCCAAGGCAAACCCAACGGTTTCGGTTTCGGGAAAATCCGATGGTCGGATCACCCGCACTAATCGTTTTAAATCACGGTTTCAAAACACGAACTACAGCTTCGTTATTCGATTTGTTTTAATTATATTTATATAAATATATATAAATATATTTCTTTCTTCGATTTCAAAACCATCTTCACTTTATTATAAAAATGATATTTTTATCATCAAAATATTTATTCACCACACGAATATTTTCAGCACTTCATTTCCACAATAAAAATGTAGATTGTATTGTTCAATCTATATATTCAACACATGAATGTTTTCGACTTCACACACACGATTAAAATATGATTTTTATCGTTCTAGTCCTTTACTCAACACATGAATACTTTCTATAGTTTAGATATATAATAAAAATGTGATTTTTATTGTAAAACAATTTATTTCAAAACACGATTATTTTATATAGTTCATACATAAGGTAAAAATGTTATTTTTGGTGTTAAAACGATTTATTTAAAATATTAATATTTTATATAGTCTATATATATAATAAAAATGTTATTTTCATCTTTCACAGAATTTATTCAACACATGAATTTCTATCCAACACATGAATATAGTTTCAACACATGAAAATAAATCAAACACAGGAGTATTTTAGAAAATTTCGGAAGCATAACGGCAGGGTTGTTAAAACCAGCACCGTCACTAGTACGGCTCCTCGCTCTACCTTAAAACCTCGCAGTTTTTGACAATGGGGATTTCATGCATCTAATTCGTATGTAGACGAGCATGTTTATTTTTCTTTTCCACAAACTAATCCTATGTGGTTTCATCCAAAATAATTCTCAACCACAAACAGGTACTTTTCAACCACAATACATCATTCATGATTTTCACCAAATTTCACATCAACCAATAATCCACACAATATCACAACCAATAAATATTGTCCATGGTCTGTGGACGAGGGGAGTGTATATATATATATATTCGTATATAAATATATTTCAATTTCATTTCACTTCATTTCACTTCATTTCAATGCATATATAATTTTTACAACGCATATATAATTTTTACAACGCATATATAACTTATACATTGAACATACAACTTATAAAACGCTTATATATGAGGTGTACAACTCTTATATAACTCATACATCGACTATATAATTTATACATCGTTGTTTTCCATATCGTTTATAGTTTAGAAATCTCACATTGGGTTCTACTCCACCAAAAATTGTAAAAGGCTCAGAAAAATATGTGGTCTCTTCTAGAATGTAGAAGACATCCTCACGGTCCCGGTGTCTCTTGTTTCACTGGATTTCGACCAAGTAGCAAAAAGATATGATTTTTATAAGTTTGCTATGCTTTTAAATGTGAAAATCAGTTCAAAATAATCAAAGCCGTACCTTTCAGCACAGGGTTCCAAACTAGGTTTGGATTTTTCTCGCAAACGGTGAAGCGGATCGAAGATCGGCCTTCACAATGACGAAGAGGGGAGAGAGTCGCGCTGGCGCCTGAAGCGGGGCCCACTTCGGTGGCCTATAGGCGGCGCGGCGGCGCTGGAAAGGGCTCGATTTCGAGACCCGAAACTCCCAAACGAAGCAATGATAAATTTCAAATCTTATATGGATTTGAAGAGAATTGGAAGAACTACAAAAAAACTCAACTGGGCCATGGCGTAATTTTGCTTGTAGGAGGAGGAATCGAGCTGGGAAGAGAGGAGGCGGTTTCCGCCACTGATCGATATTGGGAAGAGAGAAAAAGCGTTTTTATTTTTATTTTCTGATTGGCCCGTGGTTTTATAATTTCAAAAATATCTCCCTTCCACACACGGACTCCAATCCGTACCCAACGATTGTCGCCCTTAGCTAAATACCACCATTCTGAACACAATGGGATATGTTTCGTGGGCCCATTCGACTGTTTCAGTCAGTTTTCCTTCAAATTAAAAAATAAAACATTCAATATTTGATTTGAACGTACATTTCAATTTGCCGGAGCCACATACTGATTCTAAAAATTTCCGAAAAATAAATCTAGCTATGTTTTGACGATATGGTCCCAACAAAACTAGTTTCGTTGAATTCTGAGGTTGTTTGCAAAATGTCTATTTTCACGGGCTATATATTCTCTACAACGACCTTTCTGAAAATTCATTTGGCCATAACTTTTGGCTCCCGCTATGAAACTTCGTTTTTTCAGATTCATTAGAAGGATATTCACTAACAGATTTAAATATTTTTGGTTTCACTAAAATCGGTTTTATTTTGCACCCGATACAGTCGGTCAAATTTTGAATTGAAATTTTAAAACTGTCGCGCCATTTCAGGCCTTGTTTATAATTTAAAATAAATATATTTATTTTCAAACATCGATTCAAACATACTTTTCGTCGTTATTATTTAAAATAATTTATTTTAAATATCTAAAATCCACTAAAATAGCCAATTTAAAAATTTTAAACTGGCTCAGATTTTCCGGGTTGTTACAATAAGAGTATAATTGCATGGAAACAAACAAATGGTATAATCATGAATATCATGAGAGATATTTTTCCCCTTTTTCATTGATTAAAAAGAGATTAAGATATTATAAGAACATGACAATCGAAGAACTTGTTAGAGATCTTTGAATGATACAATTCCTAGTTCTCGTAGGAGTTTAATGAAAGAATTCTCTAAAAGGGGTTTAGTAAAGATATCTGCAATTTGATTTTCTAAGTTAACAAATTCTAAATTAATTGTTTGTTTTTTAATATTATCTCTCAACAAGTGATGTCTGATATTGATTTGTTTAGTTCTGGAATGGTTTACCGGATTCATAGATAAATTTATTGCGCTTGTATTGTCACAGTATATTATGGAATTTGACAAATTTACATTGAAATATTTTAGTATTTGTTGCATATATAATACCTGAGCACAAGCTAGTGCAGCAGATTTGTATTCAGCTTTACATGTTGATAATGAAACACAATTTTGCTTCTTGCTAAACCCAGAAATAAGCGATTTACCAATAAAGTGACATGCTCCACTTGTAATGTTATGATCTATTCGTTATTCTCTAAAATCAGTATCACTATATGAAACTAATTCAAAGGAACAATCTTTTGGATAGAAGAGTCCAAAGTCTTTGGTACTACTTAAATATCATAATATTCGTTTAATTGCTCTTAAATGTGAATCTTTTTGATTAGCTTGAAACCAGGCACATAAGCAAACACTCATCATAATATCTGGTTTACTTGCTGTTAAATACAAAAGTGAACCTATCATGCTTCAATATAACTTTTAATTGACACTTTTATCATTTTCATCTTTATCTAAATGTGTCGATGTACTCATTGGTGTAGGTTTTCTTGACATGTTTTCCATTCCAAAACGTTTTATTAAATTAAATGAAAATTCCATCAGATAATTGCTTAATTTGCAAACCCTGAAAGTAAGATAGTTCTCCCATGTGTGACATTTCAAATTCATTGGTCATTATTTTTGAAAATTCTTAACATAATTGATCATTTGTTGATCCGAAAACAATGTCATCTACATATATTTGAACTATTAGAATATCTTTATGGTCTTTCTTAATAAAAAGTGTTCGATCAACCTTTCCAATTTGAAATTCTGAATCTAACAAGTATGTTTTGAGACGTTCATACCATGCACAAAGTGATTGTTTCAAACCATATAATGCCTTTTTCAGTTTATAAACATGATCAAGATATTTTTCATGAGCGAATAGCAGAGGTTATTCAACATATACTCGTTCTTTAATGTAGCCATTTAAGAAAGCACTTTTAATGTCCATCTGATATATTTTAAAGTTATGATGACAAGCATATGCTAATAATTTACGAATTGCTTCTAGTCGTAAAACAAAGGTTTCTTCATAATCTATGCCTTTTTCTTGATTATAACCTTGTGCAACAAGTCTATCTTTATTTCTAGTGATATTTCCCGATTTATCTAATTTATTTTTGTAAACCCATTTTGTTCCGATAGCAGTTTGATCACTTGTTCTTGGAACTAGTTCCCAGACTTCATTACGTTCAAACTGGTTTAATTCTTCTTGCATGGCAATTGTCCAATTTTCATCTGTTGATGCTTCTTTAGGATTTTTTGGTTCGATATTTGACAAGAAAGCTACATTACTTACCATATTAAGTTGACTTCTTATTATAACGTTTGAAGTTATTTCTCCAATAATATTTTGCGTTGGATGATCTCATAAAATTCATGGAGGAGATCTGACTTCATTAACAGGAATATTTTGATTATTAATATTGTCATGAGTTTCTATAGTATTATTTTCTGTGTTGTTATGAACAATGTTTTCATCTTCTCTATATATTATTAAATCATCATCGTAAGAAGAGTTATTTATTATAATATCTGTTTTTAAAGAATTTTGAATGAAATTTTCGTCTAACGAAACATGAAGTGATTCTTCTATTTTACTGGTTATTTTATCGAAAATACGATAAGCCTTGCTTCGTTCAGAATATCCTAAGAATATTCCTTAGTCAGATTTTGAATCAGATTTTCCAAATTAATCTTTTGTATTTAAAACAAAACATTAGGATCCGAAAACTTTAAAATAAGATACATTTGGTTTTCTACTGGTAAAAAAGCTTGTACGGAGTATTTTTAGTAGGTGGTCGAATGGAAACACGATTCAAAACATAACAAGCTGTTGCAACTGCTTCAGCCTAAAAAATTTTTGGTTGTGTACTTCCATTTAATAATGTTCTCACATATTCTTGTAAAGTTCTATTCCTACGTTCTACAACTCTATTTTGTTGTGGAGTTCTAGGAAATGAAAATTATGAAAAATTCCTTTCTTTTGACAAAATAAATCAAATTTCTCATTTTCAAATTCCCTTCCATGATCACTTCGTATGTTCTTTATTTTTAATTTAGTTAGATTTTGAATTTGTTTGATGAAATTTTAAAAAATATCAAAGTATCGCTTTTATTCTTTAAAAACATAGTCCAAGTGTATCTTGAAAAATCATAACAATTACAAACACATATCTACTATGATTTATGGACTGAACTTGAGTTGGTCCAAATAAATCCATGGGTAGTAACTCAATTGGTTGTAAGGTTGATATAACCTTTTTAGATTTAAAAGAGGATTTTGTTAACTTTCCAAGTTGACAAGCATCTCGTAAATTTTCAGTTTTGAATTTTTCTTGTGGGTAATCCCCTTACAAAATCATTTTTAGATAATTTATTTATTGTTTTAAAGTTAATATGACAAAAATGTTTGTGCCATAACCAAGGGTCATTATCCTTGGCCAATGAACACATGCTTGGATTATTATTAATCGCCATGTTTAAAATATAAATATTTTTGTCTCGATTTCCTTCAAAAATAAGATTTTGACTTGAATCAAATATACTTCATTTATTTTTAGAAATTTTTATTTTAATACCTTTATCACACAACTGACTTATACTTAATAAATTGTGTTTTAAATTTTTAACTAATAAAACATCCGAAATAAGAGGTGAACTAGATATACCGTAATTGCTCACATTGCCTTTGCTGATAATGTATCCTTTGGAATTATCTCCAAATGTGATAGTACCTTCTTTTGAGTAAGTGATATTTGATAGCATTTCTTTGTTTCATGTCATATGTTTTGAGCAACCACTGTCTAGTATCCATTTTCCTCTGTTTTCGTTAAGTGGGTCCTGTAAAAAATAAATCAAAAATTTCGTTGGTACCTGCTTCCACCGTTAGGGTCCTAAGGGTTAAGTCTTAGGAAGCCAAACCCAAGAGGGCTTAGGTTCCTTTTTGAAAAAAATAATTACTATTATAATGAACGTAATCTAAATTCTTTTAATATATTTATTACTATTAAGAATATTATTTGTCTTCGGAATCCATATACTAATATTATCCGAATATTTTTTCTTAGTAGAAATATTTATTTTACTACTAGAAATTTTCGGTTTAATATTAGAATTTTTTAAATTGGATTTCTTTTTTGAATTTGTTTTATTATCATATCCAAGTCCTTTTTTATTAAAAACATATTGAGAATTTTCTAAAATCTTAGATAGATTTTCTCAACCCTTGTTGAAATAATTTACATTTTTAGAAATACTTTCTAACTTAGTTTTTAAACTAGAGTTTTCTAACTCTATGATTTTAACTTTATTATTTAAATCATGATTTTTAGAAACCAATAAATCATTTTTATTCTTTTGAATTTCTAATTCTTGACTCAACAAAAAAATTTGAGAATTTTTATTTAAAAGAGAATCTTGTAATTTTCTGATTTCTTCTTCTAAGATTTCTTTTTCATCTCTCAAATTCGGCTTTGTTTTTATCTTCATTAGCTTGTTTAAATTTTCTTTTAAACATTTTCCTAGATTCTAAGATTTCAGTATTAATTTCTACTAATTCATCAAAAGTAAAATCACTTACATCGTTGTCCTTAGCCATAAAGCACATGTTTGCTTGCTCACTATCGTTGTTGCTATCACTTTGAAAAGATGAATCCGAGTTGTCCCAAGTGACTAAAAAAGCTCGTTTCTTTGGTTTTTCATTTTTGCGATTTCTTTTTAGCTCTGGACAATTCTTTTGATAGTGTCCGGTCTTTTGACAGTTGAAGCATTCTATAGAGCTGGATCAGGCTATTTCGATGAATTCTTCTTTATATTTTTCCTTTGACTCTTTCTGTATTTTAGAAATTTTCTAAAATTCTTAGCAACAAATGCTATATCTTCTTCATCCGAATTAGAATTTTCTTTTTCTGCATGGAAAGCTAAGTTTTTCTTATCTTGTACCTGTGCTTTCTTTGCATATAAAATCCCTTCATAAGACATTAGATTACCAATCAATTCTTTTGGTTTCATGGCAGAGAGATCATTAGCTTCTTCAATTGCTAATACTTTTCTCTCCCATTCATTCGTTAAAGAATTCAAGATTTTTGAAATTATGTCAAGGTTGGAATATTTTTCTCCTAGTCCTAATAAAGAATGATAAATATTTTGGAAATGTGAGCACATATCATTTATGGATTCGTTTTTATTCATCTTAAACTTTTGAAACTTATTCTTGAGCATAGATATTTTACTTTGTTTAACTTTGTTAGTGCCTTCATGAGTAATCTTAAGTGTTCTCCAGATTTCATATGCAGTGTTGCACATACAAATCCGATTGAACTCATTTCTATCTAGAGCACAACGTAGCATGTTCATAGCCATAGCATTTGCAGTAGCTTCATTTTTCTCAATATTTGACCATTCAGTGCATGTAATAGTAGGTGATGTATACTCTTTTTGAGTAATATTCCATGCATCATAGCTATTAGCTTGCATGTATATTCTCATTCGAATAGCCCAGTAACTATAGTTCATGCCATTAAAGAAGGGTGGTCTAGCAGTTGATTGACCTTCAGAATATCCAGTGTTATTGCTAATGCTAGTATTATTATCCATAATGTCAATGTATCAAATAATGGTTTTACGGCTATATGATGGCCTTGCTCTGATGCCGATTAAAAAAAGTCGATATGTACGACTTAAAGGATCTATATGGATATAGCAGAAATATATGTGATATGCTAGCTAAATGATATGCAATTTTCAAACAAAATCTAAGCTACGGAGATATATCACAATCAAAGTAAATGCGAAAAGTAAAGTAAAGTGACATTAGGAATTTTTATACTGGTTCGGACTTCCCACCCTATATCCAGTCCTGAAGCTCCTCTTTGGAATTCACTAACAACGCCCTCGCTTAACCCGGAGGAATAGGTCAGTACACCCGAGCCCTAACAAATGCCTCTCGCTTGAGAAACTACACAGGTCTTCAACTATTACAAAATTTTGACTTCTGATTTGTGTTCTTAAATCAACATGAATAGACAATATTTTAAGTACAACCTTCATAAAATCTGATCCAGGAGTATATGCTTTGAATGCGAAGATTTGAGGAAGAATATTGCTTATTGAATCAAAAGATATTAAATTGATTCATGGATTCAACCAATATTTGAATTGGAGAGCTTTTTAATTGCAAAGAATGTAAATGGAGAGAGTAGAATGATGATCAAAAATTCAGTAAAATTCAGATAGACTAGGTTATTATAAAACATGATTAAACTTGTTTAGATAGTAGTATAAGAGTAGCAATTCTTAATGAATAGTTTCCATAAAAAATTATGTCCATTTCCATTGATTAATAAAGAAGAATCTCTTCATGAAGAATGGTGATTCTTCAAAAAATAGTTTCAGTGTCGAATTAGTCGACTGGTTAAAAATCATCAATTGACTCGTAGAACTAAATTATTTATATAAAACTTTTAAAGCTAGTCGCTATGTGCAAAAACAGATTGACCAGTCGACTGGTCCATTTCCGACCAGTTGACTGGTAGGCCAGTTTTTGCAATATCTGGATTTTTTTAAGGTATTAATTATATATATATATATACATACATAAAATTTGATTAGCACATTCGTGTATACATAAGGATAGATTTTAGCATAATTCTAACCCAACTCAATGTACATATATATATAACCTTACCTTTACGGTTCGATTCCCATAGTAGCTTCATTCGTTGACATCGATCAAAATGTTGTTACTCAACAGGCATGTCTTGTTTTCGATTCAGCGACAATCAAAGATGGCGGATCCTGAAACTCTAATCAAGGTATAATTTCAATATATTGATTCTGTGAAGATCCTTGCTTTTAATTGTTTAAATGGCTAAAATTTGTTAAGTGATTATATCTCTAAAACCTATCAGTGGTATCAAAGCCTAGGTTTTGGAAAAATTAGTATATTGAATTAAGTTTGAGCCCTTAAATGTTTGATAACTTAAATTAATTAACGTATTCAATAGATTTATTCCAGAATTCGATTCTGAAATAATTAATTTAACCATGTTGTTCGGATTCATATAAGATATGAACCTGAATTAATGTCTGTATATTATGTTAAGGATAAAATTGGAAATAGCATGATCTTGCTCATTTGACATAGTAATTTGGATTGTTAGTGTAAATTAATTTAAGAAAATGGATATATCAAAATGTTTGACTATCTTATATTATGTTTGATCACATTTTAATTAATGGATCAAAAATATTAAGGCATTTAGATCTGATTTGATTTGCCACACTGAAACATTTTTTTTAATGAATGAATCATTTCTACAAATTTGATTTGGCTTAGTTATGATTTTAACTTTTGTTGATTTAATTATGTACCAGTTATGCTTTTGGTCAACAAAAATAATATTAATTATTGATCAAATGATTGAATAATAAATTCGTAGTTAAGTCCAGTTTTAATTTTGTATCATCATGATATTAATCATGAATAAATGATGAATATTAGGTCACACTACATATATTATGACCTATATATATTTTAATCTTGATTTTAATCTCTGTATGTACTGATATAAGAATTTAGAGTAAATTCATTTATTATTATGAAATTGTTTCACTAATATTTAAATCTGTATTCAATAAAAAGTTAAAATTGTATACTGAAAATAAGTTTTGTTTTAAGGCACAGGATTTCAAAAGGGGTTTCATGCTCAGTTCTGAATAATGATTCAGTTATATCTTGCTATTAAATTACCTACTGATTTGTGGAATCTAGTGGGTTAATCAAAAATAACTTTTGATTGATCGAAAATGTTAAGACATTTTGGATCTTTTTTGTTAAGAAAAAAAGTGAAGTGGCTATATAGATCAATTATCCAAAACATTGATGAACCCTAGTATTTTGGATTATACTTTTTCTTCTAGCATGTTTTATTGTAAACAAATTTAGATATGAAATGGTTTCAGCATAAACAAAATTTCGTTTTTGATATAAAATCTAAAAAAAATAATGAATTAATATATGATATTAATTCATTCATTTTTCCTGTATTTCCAGTTATGAATGATAATCTAAGTTCTGGAAATCTAAGATAATATTCATCTCTGAATGAACAAATTTAATAATTTAGATTTAAAATTATTCATGGAAGAAATATGTTTAAAATGTTGGAATACAATGAAAAGAAATATTTCCTTCAATGACTGAACATTTTCTAATTTATGTTACTTGTTTATACATCACTGTGTTGATGATAATTTCTTTTACAATACTTTGATTCATTTTGACATGTTTATAACTTACAGTTCCATTTGTAACTGATTTATGCCTTGATATGATTTAAGACCTTAAACACTTTATCATTACATTATTTTTAGGTTCTGAATATGTGCATGTTTCTAACTGTTTACATGTAATGACTGCTACATGGTTAAAATGAAGTATAATAGATAACATTATATATATGTCATATACTTTTAAAGGGTTTTATATATGTGTTTTAAACTACTCTTGAAATGTGGATTTAGATATTTCACCAGATTTATATTGTAAGATATTGATCCCTGTATGCTTCATTTTAAACTCTGGGCTACAGACATATATATACAGTGATGATTGTTTTGTACAAATCTGATTTATAGAATTTAATTTTGAAGTTAATATTATGATATATATATATATATATATATATATTCTGGTTAATTTCGAATCAACTATTTAATATATATATACATATATATTAATCATTGTGCTCTGTTGAATCACATATACTTGATTTAGACTGTATACAGTGAACAGGTTTGTATGTGTTTGGATTTATACATTTGTTTAATTCCTAAAATTTTGTAATTACCCAGTTTCAAGTTGTTTTATTTCGAACAATTTTATTTATCGTTTGAAAGATCCTAGTTAAAGAACTGTGGGTCTGATATTATAGATAATCTTTTCATTAAGTTTATGATAGATTGATTCACCAAAACACATAAGTTATATATTTTTTGCTAATATGTATCTTAGTTGCAAAAGCCTATGTTTATATTTCTGAATAAGGGATCTTAAGTTTTAACAATTAGAATAATTTTTATATAATTTTATAATGACAGTTAAAGATTATTATTGGTGAAATGTGGTATTAATACGTGATATTAAAAGGTGCTACAAGTGTAACAACCCGGAAAATTAGGACCAATTTTAAATTTTTATTTTGGCAATTTTAATGAATTTGAATATTTAAAATGATTTATTTTAAATAATAATGACTAGAAATTCATTTTGAATAGAATTAAAACGTATAAATTTATTTAAATAGAAGTTAGAATATAAATATTTATTTTAATTATAAAAGGAATTGGAAATGGCATGGTAGTAGTTTGAAAATTCGATTTCAAATTTCTAATGAATGCACGGGATTCAGAATAGACAGGATTTTGGTAAAACTTGAAATATTTGAATCTGTTTGAAAATATCTTTCCAACGAATGTGAAATGTAACAACCCGGAAAATCTGAGCCAATTTAAAATTTTTAATTTGGCTATTTTAGTGGATTTTAGATATTTAAAATAAATTTTGAAATATTAACGACGAAAAGTATGATCCTGTATACTGTGTAACTCTGATGATTATGTTTATCCAGTGTATTCTATTGTACATTATTTGGTGTATTTATTTATTTTTGTTCTGCTGTTATCTGTTTATGTGTTATATTCCAAAGATTACCCTTGCCACCATCGTACGGGGTTTTGAGGTCGTCATAATGTGTTATCAGAGCTTTGGTTAAGCTTAATTCTGGAATATAACATATTAACGAACTCGTTAGAAATAGAATCCGTAGTGTTCTAGGACGAGTAACTCATTACAGATAGGATAATTAATATCCTAGTATGAGTATAGCAGAATGAAATACACCCTGATAGACACATTTACATTCAAGTATATGTTTCTATGCTTTAAAATATCTTTTCTGTTGACCTAACACTTAGTCTGCTATTTGCAGAAGAACTAGAAAATGAGTGTCAAAAATAGAAGAAGGAATACAGAACCAGATCTAGAAGCTCTATTAAAGAAATATCGAAATCTGGGTGGAGTGCAATTCTCGGGAAATGAATCCATTATTCAAACTCAGGCATGGATGAGTTTTGCTGAAAGAATTTTTGAACGTCTCCAGCTAAGAGATGATCAGAAAATATTAGTGGCATCTTGGGCACTCAAAGATGAAGCTTTAATCTGGTGGGAAACGGTTATTGAAGATAATCCAAAAGGTAATATTACCTAGGATAGATTTAAAGAGATTTTCAGTGAAAGATTTACTCCACCAGAAGCAACAGAGCGGTTATGCGATGAGTTCTGTTATTTGATACAAGGGGACATGAGTATTCTAGAGCATCATAAGAAATTCAATGAACTCTCTCATTTTTCCCGACATCTAATTGAAAATCCGAAGAGGAAGAATCTGAGATTTATTAACGGGCTTCAAAGAAAATGCCAAAGTAGAGTAATGGGGCATGTGAAGCTTCCTTTTCTGAAATGATATACATGGCTTATCCATATGAAGATCTCCATAAGAAAGGTCTTTTGAGCGACGAAGAGAAAGTTAGTTCTAGTAACAAAGAGGAGTCGGAGACTGATAGTCCTAAGGCCAGTACGATGCCTAAGGTCAGTAAGAAGCCCAGAGCCAAGAGGAAAAGGGTTAAATATGAGAAAGGCCCAGTAACCACTGCCATATGCAGTAACTGCAAGAAGCCAGGGCATTTAGCGATAAATTGCAAACCTTCAAAGAAGAAAAAGAAATCTCATAGTGAAAGGAAATGCCATAAGTGCCACCAAGCAGCTCATGTTGCAAAGGAGTGCCAACTCTCAAAGAAATCTGAAGCAGTACATGTAAATGAAGTGGCAGAAGTGCCTGCATCTTCCTCTGGTTAGAAGAGGTCTGATGTTTTGGAAGGCACGAATAATGTCAAAAACATTACAGTTAAAGTACTGTTTGATACAAGCGCGTCACGAAGCTTTATTGCAAAGAATGCGGTTGAAATTGAAAAAGCTCAAAGAACGCATCATTGTCCATAATCCGGTTGGGGGTTCCCTCAATCTTAGTTGGGTTTGTGGGGTGCCTGTCTCTTTTTCCTCTTATAAGTTCCCTACCATCTATATTGTCATGAATTTTACTGAATTCGATCTTATTTTGGGATTGGATTGGTTAACCAAATATGAAGCCGAGGTTAAATGTGCCAAGAGAGTTGTTAAGGCAAAGGCCCGATTAGGGAACTATATAACCATACCATGCGAAGGTCCGAATTCAGATAGAAAAGACTTTTGGTCAGCTCTGGATGTTTCTCCTGCTCAAATAGAAAATATCTCTGTGGTCGCAGAGGATATTCCGGACCTCATAAAAGATATTCCTGTCATTAAGAATTATGCAGATGTGTTCGAAGAAGTTGTTAGCTTACCCCCGAAGAGAGAAATTGATTTCAAGATCGCTTTAATCCTGAATGCAAGGCCAGTAGTGCATGCTATTCGGAGAATGACTCTAAAGAAGAAAGAAGAATTAGATGATCAAACTCGATAGCTTGTATGGAAGGGTCTGATAAGGCCTAGTTTCTCTGATTGGGGAGCAATAGTGGTGTTTGTCCCAAAGTCAGACGGTACTCATTGACTATGTGTGGATTATCGTGACTTGAATAAACAGACATTAAAGAACAAATATCCATTGCAGCGGATTGATGATTTGCTGGATCGATTGAATGGTGCACAAGTATTTTCACGGATGGACCAAGCTACAGGCTTCCATCAGCTTCGTATTGCCGAAGAGTGTGTTCCTATGACAACATTTAGAGGTCTTGATTTATTCTGTGAGTGGTTAGTAATGTCGTTTGGCTTATGTAACGCTCACGCCTATTTTGTGGATTTGATGAATCGAGTATTCCGCGATGTCTTGAATAAATTTGTTCTGGTTTTCATTAATGACATATTGATCTTCTCTAAGTTAGAGAGCGAGCATGAGAAACATTTGGAAAAAGTATTGGAAATTCTCAGAAAGAATGTCTTGAAGGCCAAACTTTCCAAATGTATATTCTGGCAAGATGAAGTCAAGTTTCAGGGCCATGTTGTGTCAAAAGGAATTACCGTGGATCCCGGTAAAATCACGACTATTCAAAATTGGAAGCAGCCTAGTACTCCCACAGAAGTTCGAAGTTTTCTTGGATTGGCTAATTATTATCAGAAGTTCATTAAAGATTTTTTGAAGATATCTAGTTCCTTAACAAAGCTTACAAAGAAGCACGCATAATTCAAGTGGACTCCCGAATGTGAGGAGGATTTTCAGAAGCTAAAATTAAGATTAACAACTGCTCTAGTGTTAACGATTATCGATGGCAATCAAGACTTGAAGGTCTGGACAAATGCCTCTAGAGAAGGCCTAGGTGCATTATTAATGCAAAGAGATCAAGTGGTTGCTTATGCTAGTCGTCACCTGAAACCGCATGAGAAAAATTACGTTACTCATGATCTTGAGTTGTTAGCCATTGTATTTGCTTTGAAAATCTGGAGGCACTATCTTTTAGGTGAGAAATTCGAACTGTATACAGACCATCAGTCGCTAAAGTATCTATTCACCCAGAAAGACTTGAATCTGAGGCAACAACGTTGGCTAGAATTTCTTGCAGCATACGATTTTGAGATTTTGTACACTCCAGGGAAAGCCAATGTTGTGGCCGATGCGCTAAGTCGAAAGAATGCTATAATCGCTAGTTTTATAATTACGACTTCGTTGATTGACAAAATATCTATTCTTCAGAAAGATGATAATTTTATTAAGGATATGATCAGAAGGATTCAGAAATGCAAACCCTCGGGTTTTCAAATAGATAACGATGGGATCCTGAGTTTGAGAGGAAGGATTTGTGTTCCCGACATCCCCGAGCTCAAAAGGGATGTGTTAGATGAATGTCACAAGTCCAAGCTGAGTATCCATCCAAGTGTGAACAAAATATATAACGATCTCAAGCGAACAATCTGGTGGAAGGCTATGAAAAGGGACGTTTTAATATACGTTACCAGGTGCTCTACTTGCCAACTAGTCAAAAGTGACCAACAGAAGCTGGCTGGATTGTAGCAACAGCTGGACATTCCAGGTTGGAAGTGGGAATATATTTCCATGGACTTCATAGATGGTTTTCCTAGAACCAGGAAAAGAAATGACAGTATTTGGGTGATCGTAGATTACTTCACGAAGACCGCCCATTTTATATCTATCAGATCTAATAGAACTGCTCAAAGTCTGGCACAGGTTTATTTCAAGGAAATTGTTAGGCTGCATGAAGTGCCGATCAATATAGTTAGTGATAGAGATCCAATATTTACTAGCAAATTCTGGGAGGCATTTCAAGTAGAACTGGGAATGAAGCTAAATCTAAGCACCGCCTATCATCCTCAGACTGAGAGGGTGAATTGTATACTAGAAGATTTATTGCGGGCTTGTGTTCTTGATTTTGGTAGATTATGGGAAGACCATTTGCATTTGGCTGAGTTCTCATACAACAACAGCTACCAAGCGAGCCTGACAATGTCACCATTCGAAGCATTGTATAGTAGACCGTGCCGATCTCCTGCTTGTTGGGTTGAACCTGGTAATAGGCTTGTATTGGGACCAGATATGATTCGCGAAGCTGTGGATAAAATCGATTTCAATAAGAAAAGATTGCTAGCCGCTTAAAGACGACAGAAGAGCTATGCAGACTCGAGAGGGAGGGATTTAGCATTTGCTGTGGGTGACTATGTGTATTTAAGGGTTTCTCCGATTAGAGGAGTAATTCAATTTGGCAAAACTGGGAAGTTGGCGCCCAGATTTATTGGTCCATTCCCTATACTTGAACGGATTGGAACTCTCGCTTATAGAGTTCAATTGCCTGATTGGTTGCCTGGAGTGCATGATGTATTTCACGTATCTCAACTTCGAAAGCATGTTCATGATCCAGAATTGATCGTGGAAGAAGCAACACAATGGGATATAGAAATTACTCCAGAATTGCTGTTAGAAGAGAGCCGCTAAAGAAAATTGGCAAAGAAACCACAGAACTGAGGAACAAGAAGGTTCACTTAGTCAAAGTGCAATGGAGTGGAGATCCGCGAGATTGTACTTGGGAAACAGAGGAGAGAATTAAGAAAGCCTATCCTAAGTGCAGGGTGGATATCTCAGATTGACTCTGGTGCAAGGTACATTTACCATACTTTGCATTACCATTTTGTTCCCTACTTTGTTGTTATTTTCTTTTCATGGATGTAAACTTTTAATTCTATAGTCTGAATGATTTTAAAAGAGTATATAAATTAATTAGTATATTTTTGAAAAGTTAAAAACAAATTGATTGGTGCTTGTGTTGTGTGATTATGGATTTGATTAATTAAATTATTAGAATGATAGTTAATTTAATCAATGAATGAAGGGTGAATCTATGCAATTAAATCAAGTATTGAACTGATTTAAAAATAGATAGAAATATATACATGTGCATTATATATGTTTGAACAGGTAAATAGATTAGCTGTTGAGTAAAGAATTTATTTGCATGCCCGACAAATAGGTAAACATTAACGAGTTGGATTAATTTTGTTATTATATCAACTCCTGTGAATGCCATTGGATGCGAAGTGCTGGTTGTTCTGTGTGTAATAATAAATGTCGCCATAGGATAGTAACAATTAATTTTGAACTACACTACATGGCATACTTCTTGAAGATAGGCATACTTCATCATATACCACATAAGCATTTGGGGCTTGTATGATGAGGTTGAAGATTTACCATACGAGCGAGAGGCTCGTATGGCGATGACTATATATTACAGGTTGAACTGATGATTGATATGGACTATATAAAATGTAACGGTAAATTGCAAGATTAATAAAAACCCCACATGGGTCTGGAGATGACAATAAACACGTCTCTCTGGTCATTAAGGCACAAAAACCATTTATAGGGTGACGAGAATTTATTCTCTGGAGTTATGATCTATACACACTCCCCTGTGGACACTGGAATATATCACTATAAATATGTGCATGCTTATTAGGATTTATTGGATACCTAATACGGCCCAATAAATTTCCAAACCCCTCCCCGTACAAAGGAGGTTATGGCGAAATTTTTCGAAAATTTAGGGTGTTAGCAAATTTTTTGAAGAATTTGAAAATTCTTAGAAACTGAAAAGTTGAAGAATGGAAGCCAGAAGGAAAGTTGAGTTGGTTAATTAAACAACTTTCGATTTCGTTCCTTTTCGAGGACGAAAAGTTTTAAGTAGGGGAGATTGTAACAACCCGGAAAATCTGAGCCAATTAAAATTTTTTAATTTGGCTATTTTATTGGATTTTAGATATTTAAAATAAATAATTTTAAACATTAACGACGAAAAGTATGATCCTGTATACTGTGTAACTCTGATGATTATGTTTATCCAGTGTATTCTATTGTACATTATCTGTCGTATTTATTTATTTTTGTTCTACTGTTATCTATTTATGTGTTATATTCCAAAGATTACCCTTGCCACCGTCGTACGGGGTTTTGGGGTCGTCATATGAAAAATCCAGATTTCATAACGGAAATAAAAAGTTATGTCCAGTTGAAAATTCAGAATAGTCGCTATGGAATTTATATAATATATAGCCCTTGAAAATAGCAATTTTGCAAATGACCTTCGTTTTCGATGAGACCACTTTTGTTGGATTCGGAATGTCAAGTTATGGCTGAATTCCAATTTTCATAATTATTGAAATCAACATGTGAGTGTGGCAGATTTAAACATGTTTGGTCAATTCAGTTTGAATTTAATCGACTGGAAAAAGCCCATTTTTCAAACAGTCTCCAAATTCGACGAAATTAGTCTTGTTAGGACCATATCATCAAAACATAGCTATATTTATTTTTCTGGAATTTTTGGAGTCAATATGTGGCCCCGGTAATTTAAAATGTACGTTCAAATTCAATATATATTGATTTATGTTTTAATTTATATGAAAAATGATTGTAACGGTTAAATTGGCTTGCTGGACACATCCCACTATGTCCGGAATGGGAGTATTTGGCTAGGGGCGATAGTCTTTGGGTTTGATTTGGAGTTCGGTTCGGTAAATTTGTATAAGTCGAATTAAATAATAATAATTATTATTATAAATACACCTTAAATTATCTCTAAACCCTAATTCCCATTCTGAGCCGCCAACCGTAGAAACCGACGGCCAATCCTATCAGAATTTGATTCCCAAAATTCTTCCACCCTAATTCGAATTAGGAGATCAAATTAAAACAAAAATCGTAAAACTTTTAGCGATCTTCAAATTGGTACGGCACTGATCGTTTTTCATGAAGTGGTTTGGGGAAAACTGGATCTCAAAGGTCCGACGTTCAAGATGGTTTACTGGTCATGAGGGGGCTTCGGGTTTGGCACCGCCGCCGGCGGTGGTGAGGTGGACGAGGGGCTACGACGTCGTGAAGTCCGATTGGGTTCCGATGGCGTGTAGGAAGTGTGGCGGCGGTTAGTTTGAGGGAGCGATGGGTTTTAGTGTAGCAGGAAGGTTACGACGGGGAAGATGATTAATTAGTGGGGGGATTAGCTTATTGAAGTAATTAATTGTTTTAATTATTTCAATTTTGTAATGAAATGTATAAAATGCCATAACTTTGCCATACGATATCCAAATCCTGTGATTTTAGTTGCTTTGGATTCGCAACAATGAACACTATGCAATGGAATTGACTAGAATGGAAACAGAGCAAACGAGAATTTAAGGTGAATTTAAATACAAATAGAACATAAATTCAAAAATAAAAGATTGACGTAGTGGAAACCAAATGTGAGAACTCCTCCTCATCTATTTATTTTCCAGTAAAATATATACTAGGATGCAGACGGTGCTTAGCAGCACTCGACACCATTGATTGTGCAAACCATGATTGTTTGAATTGAATGGACTGTATTGTGATCGTTGATTGTATGGTATGGAATAAAATATTTGAACAATAAAAATATCATTTTTATTGTATATATGAACTGAGTAAAATATTCATGTATGGAATAAAATATTTGAAAAATAAAAATATCATTTTTATTGAATGTATAAACTATTAAAAATATTTATATGTTGAAATAAATATTATATCGTTAAAAATATAATTTTTAACGAGTATACGAATGAAAATAAATATTCATTTACAAATCGGACGATTTGTTGATGTACACTCATTTGACTGATATTGATTGGGACGATATATTTTACACATTGCCCAACTACACATATAATAACCAGTATTTGTTGTTTGAAAATCCCACACAGGTACTGGGATGATATTTGACACACACTGATCCAATAATTAGTGGTATGTGTGACGATCCCAAAACCCCGAGGCACGGTGTTAAGGATAATCATTGGAATATAACACATTAATCATCATTAGCAGATCACAGACAATAGCATAAACAGAAAATAGAATAATTTACACACATATGACAGCGGAATCATATAGATAACATCACATCAGAGAAGCACAGTACAGGATACAACTTAGTGCATAATGATACATAATCAGTCACCATCGCCTGAGGCGGAATCATACATAAAGAGTACACAAAAGGAATATCAGTCTACATCGCCAGTGGCGGAATCATAATATAGATACAATAATGGCGGAGAAAATCCAAGTCAGCATAGTGTAGTCGAGCCTCGCCATGAGCCAAAAGGTGCATCAGAAACCTGTAACTAGGCTGCCCGTGTGAAAATAAGGGCACCCGAGTTTGCAAGGTGAAACAAACTACGAGTCAGTCATGGGACTGGTATGAGAAATCTATTCAATTTATTAACAACAATAATAAGGCAAATCAAAGGACCACGCCACTTTCGCGGAACGGGTTTACTCCAATGAGTGCTCGTGCATGAAGTAAAGTAAATGATTAAATCAACGCAATGCTTTTTCTAAAATGAAGCCATTATAAGACTCAGGTCCCATCACACAATGCAACGCAAGCCGGAGGATAGAGTTTTTACCTTATAATGGCCAAAGATGCTTCATACGAATAAACAAGGTGTTTGATATTATTACTAGTGCATATATGTTTCAAAAGCAAATTCAATCATAAATATCAATCCTAGGCGGCATAGCTACCATCTACTATGTCGCCGTACTAGTAATACAATCACAACCGCACATATCGTATTGGAAATTGGATTCCTTCATGAGTCGAGGCAAGGGGCAAGCTCCTCTCCGTTCGAGACACTCTAGCAAATGTCCCAGGACCCCACTATGATCCTTGGAATCGGCTGGGCCGGTCCTCTCTTACTTTTGAGGATTGGCAATTCCTGAACACACGTTTCCCGGTCCTTACAGACCTATAATCGAGGCGCCTCGCATTCCAACAACCACACAGGTGAAAAGTATATATAATGTCAGGGCTGGTAGGTCACTGACACCACCATAGCTAGAAAGAAACGTCGTGCACTCCCAGCGGTCCGTCTCCCGTTTTTGACTCATACCGAGGTGTGAGGCTCACGAATTCACGTTATACACAAAGCTACGTCACACAGACTGTAACAACCCGGATTTTTGGAACAAAAAGAATATATTGTTTTTGGTTATTTTAATGGATTTTGATATTTAAAATGATATATTTTAAATAATAACAATTAAAATCTATTTAATACGACGTTACAAATTATAAATTATAATAATTCTATACTGAACTTTAAATAGCGCGGTAATTTCAGTTTTCAACTTTGAACTTTGGAAAATCTTATAAAATCAATATTAAATTGGAATTGGATAAAACTGGACACATTGGGACCGTATTGAAAATATTTATCCAAAGAATTTTAGAAATTAAAATTTCAGTTTTTATTTTGTAAGTTATGAAAAATTCAAGTTTTTAGAAAACGCTGTAGAATTTAATAATATAATATTATTTAAAGGCCCAAAACGTTACTTTTTGCATATGACCGAATTTGGACTCGAAACTACTTCCATTGAGTCCAGAATGACGTTTACATAAAGAAAAAGTATAAGCATCGAGATATTTTGAGTTTCGGAAAATTTTCATTATTTTATGTATTTTTAATATTAAAATATATGCGCCAAAAATGGAAATTTTGCAAACAGCCTCCGAATCCGGCGAAACCAGTTTCCATGGATCAGGAATATTTAAATATAGTTAAATTCCAAATTTCATAATTTTTGGAGTCATTTTGTGGCAGTTATTGATTTTTTTTCTAGAAACGGTCAATTTTAATAAATAAAAAATTCACCAAATATTCATATGGACTCGAAATTTAACGAAACCTGTTTTGTTGGGTTTGTAATGTCAAATATTATTTATGTTTAAATTTTCATTAATTTCGAAATTAGTATGTGAGCGTAGTGATTTTTAAACGGTCAAAAATGCAAGAAATTGAATTAAAAAATGAACATGGGCCTATTATCCAATAAGTAAAAATAAACAAGGGTTTTAAAACCCAATTACACCAGCCTATATATTTTCTTATTTCAGCCATAACCTAGAGAAACAAACCATAGCCACCTTCTTCCTCATTTCAATTTCAATGGCTTCTCCACCTAAAACCTTCTTTGCAAAAAGAACCCTCAAACTGAAAATTTTATTTCTCCCAAACCAAAGCAAAATAAATCAAACCCCTTCTGGGTATTGATCATCATCTTATTATCTACCTTCCACGAAAAATTCAGCGTCTAATGTCGCACGGATTCGCCGGAATCTCAGATCAACGGCAAAACTGATAAAACGGAGCAGCAAACACAAATGAATTTTTTCCCGCAAATCAGAGAAGAACTGGACGAAGTCACCAACACGAAAGTTGTTCGTATGCGCGAGACGAAGGTGCTGTAAAAATTTCAGGTAGAACGGAGCAAGGATGTGGCCTGTGGGGCCCGCAACCTGACGAACGGAAATCTGCGATTTCCGGCCGTCGGCGGCGGCCTGGGGGGGGCCCACTTCCGGCGAAGCTTCGCCTCGTCGAGGCGGTTCCAATGGTGGGTGGCGGCGGCGGTGCAGGTCAACGGTTTGGCGGGAAAGTCCGGTCAAAGTTCTAAAAGCACTGGTTTGACCAGAAAATGAAGAGAGAGAAAAGGTTGATTATTTGATTTATTAATTAATCTAATATCCAATGTTCAAACGCGCATAACTTTTGCATACTAAGTCGAAATTCGACGATTTCAGGTTCGCCGCGATCGTGGTGACGAGAGCTTCGCGTGGACACTAATTTCGTCCAATTTGAAGACAGTCAAATTTTTAGGTATTTTTCATGAATATAAATAATTATTTAAAATTATCCAAACTTCAGTAAATCATAACTTTTTGTAACGAACTCGAAATGACTCAAAACAGGGTTTGCCATGATCGGTATATTTTTAGCAATGCATAGACACCAATTTCGCTAAATTCTGAGGATGTTGAATTTTGGGCCAAATTTGGGTCCAAAACCACCCAATTGGACCCGATAAAGTCAAATCTCGGTGAGAACTCTTTTTTTTATTTTCGGTAATCATTTATTTTCTGAAATAAAAATATTTTAAATGTCTGTGATGAATGTCTGGGAATTAATTCTGTGATATGCATGTTTGGTTGTAAATTGTTGCTATGGAATGCCTGATTTTTGTGTATTGATTCAATGTTGAATTGAAATTCTGTAATTAACTAATTTATGATAATTCATTATGATAATTGGAATTTGCTACACTGCCATATATGAGTTACCTGTCTCATATGTGTTGATTGGGCTGATATTTTCACACATCGCCCAAGTGCACAGTTAATAAATTATTCCTTAAATGTTGTTTAAATGTGATGTGGACATTATATGAATGTTATTATGTGATGAATGTTATTGTTGATGACATGTATGATTTAAAATCCATTATTTAATGGTGTTTGATGTGGGTCTCATTCCAAATAAGAGAATTTGAACATTTTCAAAAGGTTATCTCGTTAAAAGAATTTATTGTGGTTTTAAATGTCGTTTAATGTCATTTAATTAATACAAAGCCGTTTAGATAGTTTCACGTTATTTTTGGCGAAAATGGTCAATACCATTTATTTCATTCATTAAATATAAATGATTTAAGTTTTGAAATTTGAAAATTTTCAATTTTACGTTTATTTTAATATAATTAAAATGAATAGTCTCTGCTTGACCCGAGGTTAGATTGAGTTGTGGTATAAGACTGCCCGGACCCGCCCGGCATATCCAGCCACCACAACAATATATATCTAATGTGAGAGGTTAATGCAGTATTAAATAATTAATTAATATTTAAGTTTGAAATTTAAAACTATATAATTTTGAAAATATAATAATTAATACAGAACTAATTAATTAATTAATATAGGAAATTTTGAAATCCCAAGTAACATTTTGGGAAACGTAATAATTAACGCAGAATTTATTAATTTGTTAATATGGAGATTTGAAATTCAAAATATGTATTTTTGAAAAGTTAATATTTCTTTTAATATTATAAACATAAATGCATCATTAATGAATGATTAATTCTGAAAGTCGAATTTCAAAAGTGAACGCTGTGAAACATTAATATTATATCAATATAGTATTAAAGGAAGTTGAAAAGTCAAAACTTGTTTATTATTTAAATCTAAGTTTGCAATTATTATTAATAATTTTAATTTATACTAAATTGGAAACGTTTTGAATGAAAATTAATTAAATAATATTAATATATTATTTATTATTATTCAATGGCTTGAATAGAACGTTTCGCGTAGCGACCGTTCGCGAATTTCAACCATTGACTTTGAATGAACGTAAGGTTAGGAATAAAAGATTATTTTCTTTTATTTAGAATGAACGCTAATGTTAATTAATAAAAGATTATTTCTTTTATGCAACTATGAATGCTAATGTTAACAAATAAAAGATTATTTCTTTTATAAAACTAGGAATGCTAATACTAAAATATATATATATATATAATACTTCTTTACATGGGTTAATGAACGTTAATGTTTATTAATAAATGATACTTCTTTTGTATGAGTTAATGAATTCTAAATAAGTCTCGTTAATGAAAGTTTTCTTTTATTTGTAGTTAAAGAAAGCCAAAAAGGTTTTGTAAACAAAAGTTATTCTTTTATTAAAGATTAGAACGCTAAATAATGTTTGTTAATAAAAGTTATCCTTTTATTAAAGATTAGAACGCTAAATAATGTTTGTTAATAAAAGTTATTCTTTTATTAAAGATTAGAACGCTAAATAATGTTTGTTAATAAAAGTTATCCTTTTATTAAAGATTAGAACGCTAAATAATGTTTGTTAATAAAAGTTATCCTTTTATTAAAGATTAGAACGCTAAATAATGTTTGTTAATAAAAGTTATTCTTTTATTAAAGTTAGGAACTCTAAAATATGTTGGTTTAGAATTTAATATTGAATATAGGTCGATATATTTTATTCAAAGTTTTATATTTAATATTAAATAAGATGCTGGGTTTGTCGTGAATGGTGTCTTAAATAACACTGTTCTTGAATCCTACTTAAGAAAGAATAAATCTTTTAATAAAGATTTAAAGAAGAGATTTTTCAATTATTAAACAAAATTGAAAATTTATTTGGAAATTGATGGTGGGTTGATTGTGAATAATGTTTTAAATGACATTAGTTCTTGAAACCCAAATCAATAGTGAAATTATGATTTTTCATTCATTAATCTTTTAATTAAAGATTTAATGAAATTTTCTAGAGCGAAGTTTCCAATTTAATACATTAAATTGAAATTTAAAGGAATTGGATTTTGGGGTTTGTCGTGAACAATGTTTTAAGCAACATTTGTTCTTTAACCCAATTAAGATAAGATTAATTTCTTAAAGTTGAAAAAAAATCATTAAATAATAATTTATGGAAGGTTAATACCAAATAGAGTTTTAACGAACCTTTAATCAGAATTAAAGAGGAATAAAGAAATTGAATTTACTAAATTCAATAAGTGATCGAGAATGGAGTACCACCAGTTTTGCTCCATGCGTTAGTTAAATCTTTAATTAGATTTAAATGATAAACAGTAATTAAATTTACCGTAACATATTGGGTCTAGATATGGAGTACCACCAGTTTTACTCCATGGGTTAAATAGGTTGGGACTGGGCTAATGAAATAAATGATTTATTCGGTAAGACGTAAATTCCGACTAGATGGATAGGGCTTAATGTAGTTGAGAAAAGATTAAATCTTTTGAAACGATATCCAAAGGATTATTTAACTATATGTTTTAAAGGAATTTTATCTTTGATAAAATTAAGGGGGAAATTTCCTAGAGAAAAGATCATTTAATCAAAAGAATATCCTTGATTTGGAATGAGACGTTGTTTGTGTTACTTTAACACACGTTTTTTTTTTTTTTTTAATTGCGCGAATTATTCGGAAAGACCGGGTTCAACCCATTCCGAATAAATTCATACGATGATTGAAGATCGACGATGAAGACGGTTATTGAAGAACGGGAAATTTCCATATTGAATGAATGATTATTGATATCTTGATTGGACCGTACACCCAAGATGAGGGAAAGTTGGTGATCATTCAGACGTATTTGGGAATTCTACCGGATATAGTTTCGTTCAGACCCAGAACGGACTAGTAAATGGATTGCGTGTCTGACATGGTATTCCTTTATATTGTACTTGTTGATCTCTGTTTTACGTATAACTGTGTGGTGGTGGAGAATTTATTCTTCGCTTAACACCCGGTTATATATTGGTAGATGATCAATGATATGGTATGGTCTGACAATGTGGCACGCCAAGATGCATTGATCAAGGCTTTTGTTGAAAAGCAGGCCTTGTGGGTATAACGTAACTTCACGAACCTCACACCCCGGTATGAGTCAAAAACGGGATATGGACCGTAGGGAGTGCACACGTTTCTTTCTAGCTAGAGTGGTGTCAGCGACCTGCCAGCCCTGACATTTTACTTATGTGGATGATGGATTTTGAGGCGCCTCGTTATTTTTATAGGCCGTTGGTGGTCATACTATAGGTCCAAAGGGACCGGGAAACGTGTGTTCAGGCATAACTAATCCACTGCCCATAGGCGGGGACCGGCCCTACCGCTTCCAAGGGTTCACTGCGGGGAATCCTGAGGCATTTGCTAGAGTGTCTCGAATCGGAGAGGATCTTGCCCCTAGCCTCGACTCATGATGGAATCCAAATTTCCAATACGCCCTTGCGGTTTTGATTGTAGAACTAGTATTGGCGACATGCTATATGGTAACCATGCCGTCTAGGATTGATACTTATGATTCAAATCTTTTTATTAAAACATATATACACTAATAATAATATCAAATCCGTTTTATACGTATCAAGCATCTTTTGACCATTATAAGGTAAAACCCTATCCTCTGGTGTGCGTTGCATTGTGTGATGGGACCTGGGTCTTATAATGGTTTCATTTTTCCAAAAAAGGCATTGCGTTATTTCTCAATTTACTTTAATTTATGCACCGACAATCCATTGGAATAAAACCCGTTCCGCATTAGCGGCGTGGTCCTTGGATTTGTCTTATTAGCCAAATTAGTTTTGAGTTCTCATACCAGTCCCATGACTGACCTGGAGTTTATTGTTTTAACCTAAACTCTGGGTGCCCTTATTTTCCACACGGGCAGTTGGAGTTTTGGTTTTTGCAGATTTTCATTTATAACAGGATTCTGGGTTGAAGCTTAAAGCTGTGTCCAGAGCATATTAGTCTCCCGCTGTATTATTTTGTATTATTATCTTTCCGCTGCAATGTATTATGTAATAACTCGGATTTTATATTTTCAAGTTGTAAAGTATTTATTCTTGTACTCATATTCTTGTACTCTGATGTAATTGTTGGAATAAGCAATGAAAATGTTCTCTTGTTTGCGTTCTGATGTGTTCTGTTCTCAAAACAATCTTCATTCTAGTTCGGTTTAGGCCGGGCCGGACTGAGGGTCGTTTCATTTGGTATCAGAGCTTTGGTTTTACAAAGCTCGAGAACAAAACATATTAGAACCAAACAAAAGAATTCATCAGAGATAGGATTAGTAATATCCTATAAGAATGACTCGTTAGAGATGGGATCAGCAGTATCCTAGGATGAGTCTAAAGAGTGCCATTTTCTTAAAACCAAAATTAGTTTTGAAAATCTATAACTTACTATACGTAATTGATTATTATATTTTGGACTATCAGGTATTAGTAGGTTTTGCATACGCGTCTGATCAACGTGTATTTGAAATCTCAATATACTGGGTAGATATAGAATCACACTCTAGTAGCCCGGAGATGACCCTGATGACACTAGTGATTGACATGTCAGCATCATTAGTTCATGTTCGTGTTTCGAAAGAGGGATTTCTATATATTTCCACATTGACTGGTATGAGAACCAAAACCTAACTATTGTGTGACATGGCATCAAAAACATGATTTTTGAATATATATATATATATATATGAAAGTTATGCATTTGAAAAATTAATCCACTAATTGATTGCTGGCTGTGCTGATTGCTTGTCGATTGAACCAATAAAATATTGAAATTGCATGCAAATATATAAATATGCGTTGAACAGGTCATGGCAAGGCTAGAGCAGAGGAATAAAATTGTATGCCCGACAAATAGGTACATATTTACTTTATTTTTGTGGGTTTTGATTTTATGAGCCGATTGGCATTCTCTTTCTTCTTCCCCCCTTCTGCTTTCTTTTTCTTTTTGGGATGATGAGAGCCCTATGAGGCAGTTTGCGTTTTTCCAATACTCTCCGTACAAAGGAGACTCTGGCGAAATTTTTCTAGAATTTAGGGTGTTAGCCAAATTTTAGGAAAATTAATAAATTATTATAAGTTGAAATTTGATGAACTTAAGCCATATTAAAATTATTGAAAGTTGAGTTGATTTATAAAATAATTTTTTTTACTCTATTCCTTTTCGAGGACGAAAAGATTTTAAGTGGGGGAGATTGTAACAACCCGGATTTTTGGAACAAAAAGAATATATTGTTTTTGGTTATTTTAATGGATTTTGATATTTAAAATGATATATTTTAAATAATAACAATTAAAATCTATTTAATACGACGTTACAAATTATAAATTATAATAATTCTATACTGAACTTTAAATAGCGCGGTAATTTCAGTTTTCAACTTTGAACTTTGGAAAATCTTATAAAATCAATATTAAATTGGAATTGGATAAAACTGGACACATTGGGACCGTATTGAAAATATTTATCCAAAGAATTTTAGAAATTAAAATTTCAGTTTTTATTTTGTAAGTTATGAAAAATTCAAGTTTTTAGAAAACGCTGTAGAATTTAATAATATAATATTATTTAAAGGCCCAAAACGTTACTTTTTGCATATGACCGAATTTGGACTCGAAACTACTTCCATTGAGTCCAGAATGACGTTTACATAAAGAAAAAGTATAAGCATCGAGATATTTTGAGTTTCGGAAAATTTTCATTATTTTATGTATTTTTAATATTAAAATATATGCGCCAAAAATGGAAATTTTGCAAACAGCCTCCGAATCCGGCGAAACCAGTTTCCATGGATCAGGAATATTTAAATATAGTTAAATTCCAAATTTCATAATTTTTGGAGTCATTTTGTGGCAGTTATTGATTTTTTTTCTAGAAACGGTCAATTTTAATAAATAAAAAATTCACCAAATATTCATATGGACTCGAAATTTAACGAAACCTGTTTTGTTGGGTTTGTAATGTCAAATATTATTTATGTTTAAATTTTCATTAATTTCGAAATTAGTATGTGAGCGTAGTGATTTTTAAACGGTCAAAAATGCAAGAAATTGAATTAAAAAATGAACATGGGCCTATTATCCAATAAGTAAAAATAAACAAGGGTTTTAAAACCCAATTACACCAGCCTATATATTTTCTTATTTCAGCCATAACCTAGAGAAACAAACCATAGCCACCTTCTTCCTCATTTCAATTTCAATGGCTTCTCCACCTAAAACCTTCTTTGCAAAAAGAACCCTCAAACTGAAAATTTTATTTCTCCCAAACCAAAGCAAAATAAATCAAACCCCTTCTGGGTATTGATCATCATCTTATTATCTACCTTCCACGAAAAATTCAGCGTCTAATGTCGCACGGATTCGCCGGAATCTCAGATCAACGGCAAAACTGATAAAACGGAGCAGCAAACACAAATGAATTTTTTCCCGCAAATCAGAGAAGAACTGGACGAAGTCACCAACACGAAAGTTGTTCGTATGCGCGAGACGAAGGTGCTGTAAAAATTTCAGGTAGAACGGAGCAAGGATGTGGCCTGTGGGGCCCGCAACCTGACGAACGGAAATCTGCGATTTCCGGCCGTCGGCGGCGGCCTGGGGGGGGCCCACTTCCGGCGAAGCTTCGCCTCGTCGAGGCGGTTCCAATGGTGGGTGGCGGCGGCGGTGCAGGTCAACGGTTTGGCGGGAAAGTCCGGTCAAAGTTCTAAAAGCACTGGTTTGACCAGAAAATGAAGAGAGAGAAAAGGTTGATTATTTGATTTATTAATTAATCTAATATCCAATGTTCAAACGCGCATAACTTTTGCATACTAAGTCGAAATTCGACGATTTCAGGTTCGCCGCGATCGTGGTGACGAGAGCTTCGCGTGGACACTAATTTCGTCCAATTTGAAGACAGTCAAATTTTTAGGTATTTTTCATGAATATAAATAATTATTTAAAATTATCCAAACTTCAGTAAATCATAACTTTTTGTAACGAACTCGAAATGACTCAAAACAGGGTTTGCCATGATCGGTATATTTTTAGCAATGCATAGACACCAATTTCGCTAAATTCTGAGGATGTTGAATTTTGGGCCAAATTTGGGTCCAAAACCACCCAATTGGACCCGATAAAGTCAAATCTCGGTGAGAACTCTTTTTTTTATTTTCGGTAATCATTTATTTTCTGAAATAAAAATATTTTAAATGTCTGTGATGAATGTCTGGGAATTAATTCTGTGATATGCATGTTTGGTTGTAAATTGTTGCTATGGAATGCCTGATTTTTGTGTATTGATTCAATGTTGAATTGAAATTCTGTAATTAACTAATTTATGATAATTCATTATGATAATTGGAATTTGCTACACTGCCATATATGAGTTACCTGTCTCATATGTGTTGATTGGGCTGATATTTTCACACATCGCCCAAGTGCACAGTTAATAAATTATTCCTTAAATGTTGTTTAAATGTGATGTGGACATTATATGAATGTTATTATGTGATGAATGTTATTGTTGATGACATGTATGATTTAAAATCCATTATTTAATGGTGTTTGATGTGGGTCTCATTCCAAATAAGAGAATTTGAACATTTTCAAAAGGTTATCTCGTTAAAAGAATTTATTGTGGTTTTAAATGTCGTTTAATGTCATTTAATTAATACAAAGCCGTTTAGATAGTTTCACGTTATTTTTGGCGAAAATGGTCAATACCATTTATTTCATTCATTAAATATAAATGATTTAAGTTTTGAAATTTGAAAATTTTCAATTTTACGTTTATTTTAATATAATTAAAATGAATAGTCTCTGCTTGACCCGAGGTTAGATTGAGTTGTGGTATAAGACTGCCCGGACCCGCCCGGCATATCCAGCCACCACAACAATATATATCTAATGTGAGAGGTTAATGCAGTATTAAATAATTAATTAATATTTAAGTTTGAAATTTAAAACTATATAATTTTGAAAATATAATAATTAATACAGAACTAATTAATTAATTAATATAGGAAATTTTGAAATCCCAAGTAACATTTTGGGAAACGTAATAATTAACGCAGAATTTATTAATTTGTTAATATGGAGATTTGAAATTCAAAATATGTATTTTTGAAAAGTTAATATTTCTTTTAATATTATAAACATAAATGCATCATTAATGAATGATTAATTCTGAAAGTCGAATTTCAAAAGTGAACGCTGTGAAACATTAATATTATATCAATATAGTATTAAAGGAAGTTGAAAAGTCAAAACTTGTTTATTATTTAAATCTAAGTTTGCAATTATTATTAATAATTTTAATTTATACTAAATTGGAAACGTTTTGAATGAAAATTAATTAAATAATATTAATATATTATTTATTATTATTCAATGGCTTGAATAGAACGTTTCGCGTAGCGACCGTTCGCGAATTTCAACCATTGACTTTGAATGAACGTAAGGTTAGGAATAAAAGATTATTTTCTTTTATTTAGAATGAACGCTAATGTTAATTAATAAAAGATTATTTCTTTTATGCAACTATGAATGCTAATGTTAACAAATAAAAGATTATTTCTTTTATAAAACTAGGAATGCTAATACTAAAATATATATATATATATATAATACTTCTTTACATGGGTTAATGAACGTTAATGTTTATTAATAAATGATACTTCTTTTGTATGAGTTAATGAATTCTAAATAAGTCTCGTTAATGAAAGTTTTCTTTTATTTGTAGTTAAAGAAAGCCAAAAAGGTTTTGTAAACAAAAGTTATTCTTTTATTAAAGATTAGAACGCTAAATAATGTTTGTTAATAAAAGTTATCCTTTTATTAAAGATTAGAACGCTAAATAATGTTTGTTAATAAAAGTTATTCTTTTATTAAAGATTAGAACGCTAAATAATGTTTGTTAATAAAAGTTATCCTTTTATTAAAGATTAGAACGCTAAATAATGTTTGTTAATAAAAGTTATCCTTTTATTAAAGATTAGAACGCTAAATAATGTTTGTTAATAAAAGTTATTCTTTTATTAAAGTTAGGAACTCTAAAATATGTTGGTTTAGAATTTAATATTGAATATAGGTCGATATATTTTATTCAAAGTTTTATATTTAATATTAAATAAGATGCTGGGTTTGTCGTGAATGGTGTCTTAAATAACACTGTTCTTGAATCCTACTTAAGAAAGAATAAATCTTTTAATAAAGATTTAAAGAAGAGATTTTTCAATTATTAAACAAAATTGAAAATTTATTTGGAAATTGATGGTGGGTTGATTGTGAATAATGTTTTAAATGACATTAGTTCTTGAAACCCAAATCAATAGTGAAATTATGATTTTTCATTCATTAATCTTTTAATTAAAGATTTAATGAAATTTTCTAGAGCGAAGTTTCCAATTTAATACATTAAATTGAAATTTAAAGGAATTGGATTTTGGGGTTTGTCGTGAACAATGTTTTAAGCAACATTTGTTCTTTAACCCAATTAAGATAAGATTAATTTCTTAAAGTTGAAAAAAAATCATTAAATAATAATTTATGGAAGGTTAATACCAAATAGAGTTTTAACGAACCTTTAATCAGAATTAAAGAGGAATAAAGAAATTGAATTTACTAAATTCAATAAGTGATCGAGAATGGAGTACCACCAGTTTTGCTCCATGCGTTAGTTAAATCTTTAATTAGATTTAAATGATAAACAGTAATTAAATTTACCGTAACATATTGGGTCTAGATATGGAGTACCACCAGTTTTACTCCATGGGTTAAATAGGTTGGGACTGGGCTAATGAAATAAATGATTTATTCGGTAAGACGTAAATTCCGACTAGATGGATAGGGCTTAATGTAGTTGAGAAAAGATTAAATCTTTTGAAACGATATCCAAAGGATTATTTAACTATATGTTTTAAAGGAATTTTATCTTTGATAAAATTAAGGGGGAAATTTCCTAGAGAAAAGATCATTTAATCAAAAGAATATCCTTGATTTGGAATGAGACGTTGTTTGTGTTACTTTAACACACGTTTTTTTTTTTTTTTAATTGCGCGAATTATTCGGAAAGACCGGGTTCAACCCATTCCGAATAAATTCATACGATGATTGAAGATCGACGATGAAGACGGTTATTGAAGAACGGGAAATTTCCATATTGAATGAATGATTATTGATATCTTGATTGGACCGTACACCCAAGATGAGGGAAAGTTGGTGATCATTCAGACGTATTTGGGAATTCTACCGGATATAGTTTCGTTCAGACCCAGAACGGACTAGTAAATGGATTGCGTGTCTGACATGGTATTCCTTTATATTGTACTTGTTGATCTCTGTTTTACGTATAACTGTGTGGTGGTGGAGAATTTATTCTTCGCTTAACACCCGGTTATATATTGGTAGATGATCAATGATATGGTATGGTCTGACAATGTGGCACGCCAAGATGCATTGATCAAGGCTTTTGTTGAAAAGCAGGCCTTGTGGGTATAACGTAACTTCACGAACCTCACACCCCGGTATGAGTCAAAAACGGGATATGGACCGTAGGGAGTGCACACGTTTCTTTCTAGCTAGAGTGGTGTCAGCGACCTGCCAGCCCTGACATTTTACTTATGTGGATGATGGATTTTGAGGCGCCTCGTTATTTTTATAGGCCGTTGGTGGTCATACTATAGGTCCAAAGGGACCGGGAAACGTGTGTTCAGGCATAACTAATCCACTGCCCATAGGCGGGGACCGGCCCTACCGCTTCCAAGGGTTCACTGCGGGGAATCCTGAGGCATTTGCTAGAGTGTCTCGAATCGGAGAGGATCTTGCCCCTAGCCTCGACTCATGATGGAATCCAAATTTCCAATACGCCCTTGCGGTTTTGATTGTAGAACTAGTATTGGCGACATGCTATATGGTAACCATGCCGTCTAGGATTGATACTTATGATTCAAATCTTTTTATTAAAACATATATACACTAATAATAATATCAAATCCGTTTTATACGTATCAAGCATCTTTTGACCATTATAAGGTAAAACCCTATCCTCTGGTGTGCGTTGCATTGTGTGATGGGACCTGGGTCTTATAATGGTTTCATTTTTCCAAAAAAGGCATTGCGTTATTTCTCAATTTACTTTAATTTATGCACCGACAATCCATTGGAATAAAACCCGTTCCGCATTAGCGGCGTGGTCCTTGGATTTGTCTTATTAGCCAAATTAGTTTTGAGTTCTCATACCAGTCCCATGACTGACCTGGAGTTTATTGTTTTAACCTAAACTCTGGGTGCCCTTATTTTCCACACGGGCAGTTGGAGTTTTGGTTTTTGCAGATTTTCATTTATAACAGGATTCTGGGTTGAAGCTTAAAGCTGTGTCCAGAGCATATTAGTCTCCCGCTGTATTATTTTGTATTATTATCTTTCCGCTGCAATGTATTATGTAATAACTCGGATTTTATATTTTCAAGTTGTAAAGTATTTATTCTTGTACTCATATTCTTGTACTCTGATGTAATTGTTGGAATAAGCAATGAAAATGTTCTCTTGTTTGCGTTCTGATGTGTTCTGTTCTCAAAACAATCTTCATTCTAGTTCGGTTTAGGCCGGGCCGGACTGAGGGTCGTTTCACAGACTATGCTTTGATCATCAACCACAAGACTTTGCTTTGCAACAGAAGCCTTGATCATATGCCACTTAGGCGTGCCACACAGGCAATCCACTCCATGCGACTGATTTCTGTCAATACATAACCTCTAAGCTCGTACGTCTCAGAGAAGGGCGTTAAGCAAGAGAATAAATTCTCCGCCGCCAAACAGATATATATTTAACAGAGATCAATCAACACAGAACAAAATCCAATGTCAGACACACAGTCCATTTACAAGTCCGTTCTGGGTCTGAACGAAACCGGAGGCACCAATTCCTCGCATATCCGTACAATCAACACTATGTTTGGACGGCTACTACTTCAATTCCTTCATGGTAGCTACTCCAATCACGAGCATCAGTAGCGCCCATCCATCCAACGTGGAGATCGTCGGTCTTCAGTCGTCTTCGACTCTTCGACTTCTCAACGTCGATCGATTATTTGAAATGAGATAAACTCGGCCTTTTCAAATAACCCACGTATATTTAGATTTTCAAACCAATTAATCACAGGGTTAAACTATTCAACATTCACATTTCAGTTGTTTAGTTATAATTTTCACGTCAAATACATTCAACCATCACATATCAAGCAAACACAACAAAATTGGTTTATTTTCACTCTATATCGTCTATAGCACTTAATAACGATATATCGCCATTTTTATTTAATTTAAAACGGCCATATTTAATTAAACGACGTTTCAGGTCGTGTCGATGCACTGGCGCTGCTTTCCACTAATTTTGTTTTACACATATAGGAAAATCTAACCGTTGGATCTTCACAAATTTTACATCATTAGGAAGGTCTTTTCAAAACGAACCCAACGGTTCCAGTTTTGGGAAAATCCGACGGTCGGATCTTCCACACTAACCATTTGAAGTTACGATTTCAATTTACGAACTGCAGCGTCGTTATTCGATTTAATTTAATTACATTTATATATATATATATATATATATATATATATATATAATCGTTTCTGGCGCTGTTTTTCACTAATTTTGAATTAAACATTTCAGACAATCCAACCGTCGGATCTTCACAAAGTTGGTGCCGTTGGAAAGATATTTCCAAGGCGAACCCAACGGTTGAGGTTTCGGGAAAATCCAATGGTCGGATCTTCCGCACTAGTCGTTTGAAATCACGGTTTCAAAATATGAACTGCACGGCCACGTTTCGTTTTAATTATATTTATATTTATATATTTATATAAATATAGTTCATTCAATAATTTCTATATCGTTTTCACTTCAAATATTTTTCTAACACCCTAAAATTTTGGAAAATTTCGCCATAACCTCCCCTGTACCGGGGGCATCGGGAAATCGCAAATAGCGTTCCCGGTCCTTCTAATCTCAAAAAGAAAAAGAAAAAGCCAAGCGGCTAGCCAACAGGCTCATAAAATCATCACCCAAACAAACAGTAAATGTGTACCTATTTGTCGGGAACAAAATTTTATTCCTCTCCTCTAGCCCCTTTTTTGCTTTGACTTGTTCAATAGATATGCATGCACATATATACAATTTCTGACATTTATCATTTTCTATTCAACTTCATATTTGATTTGCTTTGGTCTAAAAATACCATTCATCCTAATATCGCATGCATAGGCTAAAATCATATCATTAGCTAGTTAATGTATATTTCAACTCATGCACGTTTATTTGAACAAGTGGATATTCTTAACACTTCACATTTCAAAGATGATAATTTTGGCGAACTAAAATAGATTTCAACACATGACTATTTTATTTAGTTCCTATGCATGTTAGAAATAATATTTCTATCACAAATATTTGTTTCAACGTCTGCATATCTTTAGCATATCACACATATGATAAAAATGATATTTTTATCACTTAAAATATTTATTAAACTAACGTATGGTTACAACACTTCATAGTTTCAATAAAAATGTAATTTTTATCGTTCAATCTTTTTATTCAACACATGCACCTTTCCACTACACACATTTCTCAACAAATGAGTATTTCCACACATGGACAATTTATTTATGTTGTTCATATTAGAAAGATGAGATTTTTATGATTGAAATTATTTATATAAGGCGAATATTTTTCATACTTCATATATATATAAAAATGTGATTTTTATTGTTTATACACTTCATTCATTCACAAATGAATTTTATTTTCACACAACACTTTTCAACACATGAATATTTCCGCACATGGACATAGTTTCAATATATGGCTTTAATTTCTATGCATGCAAATAATTTCAACATATGAAAATAATTCTAACACACAAAGATTATTCAAAATTTCGGCAGCATAACGGCAGGGTAGTTAAACCGGCACCGTCCCTAGTACGGCTCCTCGCTCTACCTTAAAACCTCGCGGTTTTTGACAATGGGGATCATGCATCTAATTCGCACGCAGGTGGCATGTTTATATTTATTTCATTTCCACAAACTAACCCTATGTGGTTTCAACCAAATATTTTCCAATCACAAATGGGTATTTTTTTCAACCACAACCAATTCAATTCCATCTACAAACAATCCCAAACAACCATTTGCCGTCAACCAATTTTCACAACAATTTCAACCAATAAATATCGTCCATGGTTTGTGGACGAGGGGGCGTATATATATATATAAATATTTATATATAGCAATTCACTTTTATTTCCACGCATATATATATATAAAGAAATTGAAGAGTGAGAATTTCTCACCAGTAGCTATCCAATAACACGACTCTTCCTTTATGGAAATCTTCGCCTATTTCGTCTTCTTGTCGCTTTCGTTTCCCGTATTCTCTACATAGGTAAAAATCAAATTTTTACTATGTTATTCAATATATAAAGATCATATTCTAAAAACAAAGATTATATTTTTAATATTCCTATGATGTAAAATTTATATTTTTATTGCTTTAAAAATATAAGAATCATATTTTACTTCTTCTACTTAACAAAAATTCCGACTTTTCTCTTTTTAAAAATATGATCATTATTTTTGCAAGTTCAAATCTTTTTCTTTTAAAAGATTCAACCTTTTTAATTTCAAAGTTTAAACCCCCTTTTTTTTCTATTTTAAACCTTAAAATAAAAATCAGTTTTTATTTCTTTTTAAAAATCAGTCTTCAAAATTCTTTTCAAAAATTCTGTTTATACTTTCTTTTAAAAAAAAATTCTGTTTTTACATCTTTTTAAAAATTCAGTTTTATTTCTTTAAAAAATTCTGTTTTTACATCTTTTAAAAATTCAGTTTTATTTCTTTAAAAAAATTCTGTTTTTATTTTCTTTTAAAAAAAATTCTGTTTTTATTTCTTTAAAAAAATTCTGTTTATGCATCATAAAAAAAAAAACAGTTTTCTATAACCTAAAACAAATCAGTTTAAAATTCTTAAACAAATCAGAAATTTGTTTTTAAATCGGTTTGTTTTTAAATCGGTTTTATAAATCAAAAATAAAAATCAAAATAAAATAACTTAAAAGCTCACCGTGGTATGCGAAGGGGAGGAGGGAAGAAGAGGCGTCTCTGAGGTGGCGTTCGGAGGTTCGCGGCAGGGTTCCAGGCTTCGGTTCGATGGTCGGCGGCGTCTTCGCTGGAAGGAGGAGGTCGCGAGGGTGATGGGGGCTTCAGCTCGATCGTCGGCGTTGAGGTCTGGAGGGCGGCTCGATTAGAATTAGGTTTTCTTATTTTTTTTTTTTCTTTCTGGTAAATGAATCGGGGGGGGGGGGGGGGGCAAGGAAGAAAAAGGGAGGGAGTATATTTTTTTTTATTATTTAATTATTTAAATTTGCATAAGGGTTGACTTTTACATACGACCTCGAAACGAGGCCCACCGCCTGTCGTCCATAGCGTTTTACCCCCATTCCGAACACAATGGGATATGTATCGTAAGCTGGTTTGATCGTTACAATCAGTTTCCGTTGAATTTACATTTAAATCCTTATATTGAATTTTAAACGTACATTTCAAATTACCGGGGTCACATACTAACTAGAAAAATTCCAGAAAAATATTTTCTAGTTTCGTATTGACGATACGGTCCTAACAAAACTAGTTTCGTCGAATTCTAAGACCGTTTGAAAAATGGCCAATTCCCTGTCGATTAAATTCAACAGAAACTGGTCAAACGCGTTTTCTTTTGCCACGCTCACATATTGATTCGAAAAATTATGAAATTTGAAACCTAGCAATAGTTTGACATCCCGGACCCGACAAAAGTGGTTTCGTCGAATTCCGAGGCCGTTTGCAAAATATCAATTTTCCACCCTGCATAGTCGGTCAAAGTTCGAATTCAAATTTTCAAACTGACTTACTATTTCTAATTCACTAATTTATTGAAATATTCTATTTCAATGGTTCAAATTGCTTTGAAATAATCAATTTAAAAATTTTAAATTGGCTCGTATTTTCCGGGTTATTACAATCTCCCCTACTTAAAACTTTTCGTCCTCGAAAAGGAAACAACAATAAAGTAGGAAATAAAATGTAAATGCAAAGTATGGTAAAGGTACCTTGCACCGGAGTTAGTCAGAGATATCCACTCTGCATTTGGGGTAAGCTTGCTTAATGCTTTCCTCAGTTTCCCAAGTACAGTCTCTAGGATCACTGCTCCACTGCACTTTAACTAAATGAACCTTTTTGCTTCTGAGTTCTCTAGTTTCTTTGCCAACAATTTTTAATGGCTCTCTTCTGAGTGCTAATTCTGGAGTTATCTCCACATCCTGTTGCGCTGCTTCTTCTACAACAAGATCCGGATCATGCACATGTCTCCTAAGTTGAGATACGTGAAATACATTGTGCACTCCAGGCAACCAATCTGGTAATTGAACCCTATAAGCAAGAGTTCCAATTCGCTCAAGTATAGGAAAGGGACCAATAAATCTCGGTGCCAACTTCCCAGTCTTACCAAATCTGATTACTCCTCTCATCGGAGAAACCTCTAAATAAACATGATCACCAACAGCAAATGTCAAATCTCTCCTTCTAGAGTCCGCATAACTTTTCTGTCGGCTTTGGGCGGTTTTCAATCGCTTCTTGATGAAGTCCACTTTATCAGATGCTTCCCTAATCATATCGGGTCCTAGTACAAGTCTGTTGCCAGGTTCTACCCAACATGCCGGAGATCTGCAGGGTCTGCCATATAATGCTTCAAATGGTGACATTTTCAAACTTGCTTGATAGCTATTGTTATATGAGAATTCTGCCAAATGCAAATGATCTTCCCATGACCCACCAAAATCGATTATACAAGCCCGCAATAAGTCTTCCAGAATTCTATTCACCCGCTCAGTTTGGCCATCTGTTTGAGGGTGATAAGCAGTGCTCATATTCAGTTTTGTCCCCAATTCAGTCTGGAAAGCCTCCCAGAATTTGCTAGTAAATAGGGGATCTCTATCTATGACTATGCTGATGGGAATTCCATGCAGCTTAACAATTTCTTTGAAATATATCTGTGCTAGACTTTGGGCAGTTCGATTGGACCTGACAGGTATAAAATGGGCAGTCTTCGTGAAGCGATCTACGATTACCCAAATACTATCATTACCTTTCTTGGTTCGCGGCAAACCATCTATGAAATCCATGGAAATCTGTTCCCATTTCCAACCTGGGACTTCCAACGGTTGCAACAGTCCAGCTAGCTTTTGTTGGTCACTCTTGACCAATTGACAAGTAGGGCATCTGCTAACATACAAAGAAATATCTCTTTTCATTGCCTTCCACCAGAAAGTGCGTTTGATATCGTTGTACATTTTACTCACCCCAGGGTGGATGCAAAATTTGGATTTATGGCATTCATCTAGCACTTCTCTTCGAAGGCCTGGAATATTTGGGATGCAAATTCTGTTATTTAACCTGAGAACCCCTTTATTGTCAATACGGAAACTCGTGGTTTCACCTTCCTGGACTCTCTTACTGATTCTCTGAATGAATTCATCTTCCTTCTGAAGGGCTGAAATCCTATCAATCAATCCAGGTGTAATTATAAGATGAGCAACAATTGCGGTTTTTCTACTAAGCGCATCCGCTACTACATTAGCTTTCCCTGGCGTATACAGGATATCAAGATCATACGCTGCAAGAAATTCTAGCCAACGCTGCTGTCTCAGATTCAGATCTTTTTGGGTATATAAATACTTCAATGATTGGTGATCTGTGTACAATATAAATTTCTCGCCCAATAAGTAATGCCTCCAGATTTTCAAGGCAAATACGATGGCTAGCAACTCAAGATCATGAGTCACATAATTCTTCTCATGCGGTTTCAATTGGCGGCTTGCATAAGCGACTACTTGGCCTTTCTGCATTAACACTGCACCAAGACCTCTAATAGAAGCATCTGTCCAAACCGTTAAATCTTGATTGCCATTAATAATAGTTAACACTGGAGCGGTGGTCAGCTTCGATTTCAATTCCTGGAAAGCTTCTTCACAGTCGGAAGTCCACTTAAACTTCTCATGTTTCTTTGTGAGCTTCGTTAACGGACCGGATATCTTCGAAAAATCCTTAACGAACTTTCGATAATAACTAGCCAATCCCATAAAACTTCTAACTTCTGTGGGAGTAGTGAGTTGTTTCCAGTCTTGAATCGCTGTTATCTTGCTTGGGTCAACAGAAATTCCTTTCCCTGACACGACATGGCCAAGAAATTTAACTTCTTCTTGCCAGAAGACACATTTAGAGAATTTGGCTTTGAAGACGTTCTTCCTTAGAATCTCCAATACTTGTTCTAAGTGTTTTTCATGCTCGGGTTTTGATTTGGAGTAGATTAAAATATCATCGATGAATACGAGAACAAATTTATTCAGAACTCCCCTGAACACTCTATTCATTAGATCGACAAAGTATGCTGGAGCGTTACATAGGCCAAACGGCATTACTAACCATTCATAAAATATGTCTGGGCCTCTGAAAGCGGTCAAAGGAACACACTCTTCTGCTATTCTCAATTGATAAAAACCTGTAGCTAGATCCATTCGGGAAAATACTTTCGCCCCATTCAATTGGTCTAGCAAATCATCAATGCGGGGTAATGGATATTTGTTTTTAAGCGTCTGTTTGTTGAGGTCTCGGTAATCAACACATAATCTAAGAGTACCGTCTGACTTTGGGACAAACACGACAGCTGCACCCCAATTAGAAAAACTCGGTCTGATTAGACCTTTCCACAACAGTTGACGAGTTTGATCGCCTAATTCTTCTTTTTCTTTCGGAGTCATCCTACGAATTGGATGTACCACGGGTCTAGCATTGGGAATTAGATCGATTCGGAATTCTATTTCTCTTTGCGGAGGTAAGTTTTCAACTTCTTCAAACACATCCGCATAGTTGCTAACAATCGGAATCTTTTCTATGGAGGTGGGAATAAGTTCTAATGCTGACCAAAATTCTTCTCTATTCGGATTCGAACCATGACAGGGAACCGTAATATATCCAAGCTTCGTTCGAATTTTAACGATTCTTTCCGCACAATTCACTTCAGCTTCATGTTTCGTTAACAAATCCAGCCCGAGAATAATATCGAATTCGGGAAAATCCATAACGATTAAATCAAAGGAAAACTTGTATCGAGAAAAAGAAATAGGAACTTTGCAATATGAACCGAGAGTAATAGGACCCCCTATCGGGTTATGAACTTCAACCGATTCTTTAAGCTTTCGCTGTTCTAACTTTAGTTTGTGCACTGTGTTTTTAGCAATAAAACTACGCGATGCACCTGTGTCAAATAATACAGAAACAGGAATATTTTTAATTGTAAGGGTACCTCCCAAAACATCGGGTTTACCTGCTCCGTCGGAAGCAGCTGGCGGGCTAGACCCGTCATAGACATGAGCTACAGTAGCTTTCTTTAGCAAAGGACAGTCTTTGACCAGATGGCCGGTCTTGCGACAGTTGAAGCACGAGCGAGGGTTCTGAGAGCCTTGGCTCGAGCCTTGAGAATTTGTTCTCTGCCTCTTCGGAGCTGTGCAGACATTTGAGTAGTGCCCCGGCTTACCACAATTAAAGCAATTTCCTCGTGGCGGATTGCCAGTCTGAGGCTTTGAAGATGCTGCTTGGCTTGACTCGCCCTGATTTACAGTAGGCTTGCGCTTGTTTCCTGCTTGACTTCTAGCGCGATCCTGATCCAGATGCCTTTGATCAAGGTCTTCATAGTTGCATGTCATCTCCACTAGCTCGTTGAAATCCAGCTTGACATGGGCCATTGCTCTATCATGATATTGATGTCTTAGTCCAAAGATAAATCTCTTATTTTTGGATTTCGCGGTAGCAACAAGTTCGGGAGCATAGGGCGACAACATTGTGAATTTGTTCAGATAATCTTGCACGGAAAGATCCCCTTGCTGGAGATTGGCGAAGTCATCGTGCATTCTTTCTAGAGCTTGCTCTGGGACATATTTCTCCTTGAAGATTTCTTTGAATCCATCCCATGTTCTTCCAGCTTCTCTATTCCCGGCGGTAAGAGAGTCCCACCATAATTCGGCTTGTTCCTGCATAAGCCAGGCGCCCATAGTAGCTTTGTTTTCGCTTCCTAGCCTTAGGCCTTCAAGAATTTTCTCGCATGTTTTGAGCCATGCAAGGGCCTCTATTACGGTGCCAGTCCCCGAGAAGGTCTTGCCTCCTAAGTTCTTATATCTCTTAGCTAAACGGTCGAGCTCGAAGTATTGAGCTGCCGGAGGTTGTATCAAAGGTCCTTCTTGAGCTGGGATTTCTCCCCTACCTCGGCCTCGGCCGGCACGGCCTCCTCTAGCAGCGGCTCCTCTGGTAGCCATTTGTCAAATTCTGTATAAGTAACGAAAAAGTCAGTTAACAGAAATGATAGTCTATTGCATAGTTAAGCAGAAATTCCTACGGAATGATAACGATGGACTGATCAATTGTTTTTGCTATTCTGCTCAGCTCATTCTAGGACTTTACTAGTCCTATCTCTAATGAGCGACTCGCCTTAGAATACTACTGATTCTATCTTGACGAAGTGTTTAATGTGTTAGACTCCAGAACTAAGGTTAACCAAAGCTCTGATACCAGCTGTGACGATCCCAAAACCCCGAGGCACGGTGTTAAGGATAATCATTGGAATATAACACATTAATCATCATTAGCAGATCACAGACAATAGCATAAACAGAAAATAGAATAATTTACACACATATGACAGCGGAATCATATAGATAACATCACATCAGAGAAGCACAGTACAGGATACAACTTAGTGCATAATGATACATAATCAGTCACCATCGCCTGAGGCGGAATCATACATAAAGAGTACACAAAAGGAATATCAGTCTACATCGCCAGTGGCGGAATCATAATACAGATACAATAATGGCGGAGAAAATCCAAGTCAGCACAGTGTAGTCGAGCCTCGCCATGAGCCAAAAGGTGCATCAGAAACCTGTAACTAGGCTGCCCGTGTGAAAATAAGGGCACCCGAGTTTGCAAGGTGAAACAAACTACGAGTCAGTCATGGGACTGGTATGAGAAATCTATTCAATTTATTAACAACAATAATAAGGCAAATCAAAGGACCACGCCACTTTCGCGGAACGGGTTTACTCCAATGAGTGCTCGTGCATGAAGTAAAGTAAATGATTAAATCAACGCAATGCTTTTTCTAAAATGAAGCCATTATAAGACTCAGGTCCCATCACACAATGCAACGCAAGCCGGAGGATAGAGTTTTTACCTTATAATGGCCAAAGATGCTTCATACGAATAAACAAGGTGTTTGATATTATTACTAGTGCATATATGTTTCAAAAGCAAATTCAATCATAAATATCAATCCTAGGCGGCATAGCTACCATCTACTATGTCGCCGTACTAGTAATACAATCACAACCGCACATATCGTATTGGAAATTGGATTCCTTCATGAGTCGAGGCAAGGGGCAAGCTCCTCTCCGTTCGAGACACTCTAGCAAATGTCCCAGGACCCCACTATGATCCTTGGAATCGGCTGGGCCGGCCCTCTCTTACTTTTGAGGATTGGCAATTCCTGAACACACGTTTCCCGGTCCTTACAGACCTATAATCGAGGCGCCTCGCATTCCAACAACCACGCAGGTGAAAAGTATATATAATGTCAGGGCTGGTAGGTCACTGACACCACCATAGCTAGAAAGAAACGTCGTGCACTCCCAGCGGTCCGTCTCCCGTTTTTGACTCATACCGAGGTGTGAGGCTCACGAATTCACGTTATACACAAAGCTACGTCACACAGACTATGCTTTGATCATCAACCACAAGACTTTGCTTTGCAACAGAAGCCTTGATCATATGCCACTTAGGCGTGCCACACAGGCAATCCACTCCATGCGACTGATTTCTGTCAATACATAACCTCTAAGCTCGTACGTCTCAGAGAAGGGCGTTAAGCAAGAGAATAAATTCTCCGCCGCCAAACAGATATATATTTAACAGAGATCAATCAACACAGAACAAAATCCAATGTCAGACACACAGTCCATTTACAAGTCCGTTCTGGGTCTGAACGAAACCGGAGGCACCAATTCCTCGCATATCCGTACAATCAACACTATGTTTGGACGGCTACTACTTCAATTCCTTCATGGTAGCTACTCCAATCACGAGCATCAGTAGCGCCCATCCATCCAACGTGGAGATCGTCGGTCTTCAGTCGTCTTCGACTCTTCGACTTCTCAACGTCGATCGATTATTTGAAATGAGATAAACTCGGCCTTTTCAAATAACCCACGTATATTTAGATTTTCAAACCAATTAATCACAGGGTTGAACTATTCAACATTCACATTTCAGTTGTTTAGTTATAATTTTCACGTCAAATACATTCAACCATCACATATCAAGCAAACACAACAAAATTGGTTTATTTTCACTCTATATCGTCTATAGCACTTAATAACGATATATCGCCATTTTTATTTAATTTAAAACGGCCATATTTAATTAAACGACGTTTTAGGCCGTGTCGATGCACTGGCGCTGCTTTCCACTAATTTTGTTTTACACATATAGGAAAATCTAACCGTTGGATCTTCACAAATTTTACATCATTAGGAAGGTCTTTTCAAAACGAACCCAACGGTTCCAGTTTTGGAAAAATCCGACGGTCGGATCTTCCACACTAACCATTTGAAGTTACGATTTCAATTTACGAACTACAGCGTCGTTATTCGATTTAATTTAATTATATTTATATATATATATATAAATATAATCGTTTCTGGCGCTGTTTTTCACTAATTTTGAATTAAACATTTCAGACAATCCAACCGTCGGATATTCACAAAGTTGGTGCCGTTGGAAAGATATTTCCAAGGCGAACCCAACGGTTGAGGTTTCGGGAAAATCCAATGGTCGGATCTTCCGCACTAGTCGTTTGAAATCACGGTTTCAAAATATGAACTGCACGGCCACGTTTCGTTTTAATTATATTTATATTTATATAAATATAGTTCATTCAATAATTTCTATATCGTTTTCACTTCAAATATTTTTCTAACACCCTAAAATTTTGGAAAATTTCGCCATAACCTCCCCTGTACCGGGGGCATCGGGAAATCGCAAATAGCGTTCCCGGTCCTTCTAATCTCAAAAAGAAAAAGAAAAAGCCAAGCGGCTAGCCAACAGGCTCATAAAATCATCACCCAAACAAACAGTAAATGTGTACCTATTTGTCGGGCACAAAATTTTATTCCTCTCCTCTAGCCCCTTTTTTGCTTTAACCTGTTCAATAGATATGCATGCACATATATACAATTTCTGACATTTATCATTTTCTATTCAACTTCATATTTGATTTGCTTTGGTCTAAAAATACCATTCATCCTAATATCGCATGCATAGGCTAAAATCATATCATTAGCTAGTTAATGTATATTTCAACTCATGCACGTTTATTTGAACAAGTGGATATTCTTAACACTTCACATTTCAAAGATGATAATTTTGGCGAACTAAAATAGATTTCAACACATGACTATTTTATTTAGTTCCTATGTATGTTAGAAATAATATTTCTATCACAAATATTTGTTTCAACGTCTGCATATCTTTAGCATATCACACATATGATAAAAATGATATTTTTATCACTTAAAATATTTATTCAACCAACGTATGGTTACAACACTTCATAGTTTCAATAAAAATGTAATTTTTATCGTTCAATCTTTTTATTCAACACATGCACCTTTCCACTACACACATTTCTCAACAAATGAGTATTTCCACACATGGACAATTTATTTAAGTTGTTCATATTAGAAAGATGAGATTTTTATGATTGAAATTATTTATATAAGGCGAATATTTTTCATACTTCATATATATATATATAAATGTGATTTTTATTGTTTATACACTTCATTCATTCACAAATGAATTTTATTTTCACACAACACTTTTCAACACATGAATATTTCCGCACATGGACATAGTTTCAATATATGGCTTTAATTTCTATGCATGCAAATAATTTCAACATATGAAAATAATTCTAACACACAAAGATTATTCAAAATTTCGGCAGCATAACGGCAGGGTAGTTAAACCGGCACCGTCCCTAGTACGGCTCCTCGCTCTACCTTAAAACCTCGCGGTTTTTGACAATGGGGATCATGCATCTAGTTCGCACGCAGGCGGCATGTTTATATTTATTTCATTTCCACAAACTAATCCTATGTGGTTTCAACCAAATATTTTCCAATCACAAATGGGTATTTTTTTCAACCACAACCAATTCAATTCCATCCACAAACAATCCCAAACAACCATTTGCCGTCAACCAATTTTCACAACAATTTCAACCAATAAATATCGTCCATGGTTTGTGGACGAGGGGGCGTATATATATATATATATATAAATATTTATATATAGCAATTCACTTTTATTTCCACGCATATATATATATAAAAAGAAATTGAAGAGTGAGAATTTCTCACCAGTAGCTATCCAATAACACGACTCTTCCTTTATGGAAATCTTCGCCTATTTCGTCTTCTTGTCGCTTTCGTTTCCCGTATTCTCTACATAGGTAAAAATCAAATTTTTACTATGTTATTCAATATATAAAGATCATATTCTAAAAACAAAGATTATATTTTTAATATTCCTATGATGTAAAATTTATATTTTTATTGCTTTAAAAATATAAGAATCATATTTTACTTCTTCTACTTAACAAAAATTCCGACTTTTCTCTTTTTAAAAATATGATCTTTATTTTTACAAGTTCAAATCTTTTTCTTTTAAAAGAATCAACCTTTTTAATTTCAAAGTTTAAACCCCCTTTTTTTTCTATTTTAAACCTTAAAATAAAAATCAGTTTTTATTTCTTTTTAAAAATCAGTCTTCAAAATTCTTTTCAAAAATTCTGTTTTTACTTTCTTTTAAAATTTTTTTCTGTTTTTACATCTTTTTAAAAATTCAGTTTTATTTCTTTAAAAAATTCTGTTTTTACATCTTTTAAAAATTCAGTTTTATTTCTTTAAAAAAATTCTGTTTTTATTTTCTTTTAAAAAAAATTCTGTTTTTATTTCTTTAAAAAAATTCTGTTTATGCATCATAAAAAAAACAGTTTTCTATAACCTAAATAAATCAGTTTAAAATTCTTAAACAAATCAGAAATTTGTTTTTAAATCGGTTTGTTTTTAAATCGGTTTTATAAATCAAAAATAAAAATCAAAATAAAATAACTTAAAAGCTCACCGTGGTATGCGAAGGGGAGGAGGGAAGAAGAGGCGTCTCTGAGGTGGCGTTCGGAGGTTCGCGGCAGGGTTCCAGGCTTCGGTTCGATGGTCGGCGGCGTCTTCGCTGGAAGGAGGAGGTCGCGAGGGTGATGGGGGCTTCAGCTCGATCGTCGGCGTTGAGGTCTGGAGGGCGGCTCGATTAGAATTAGGTTTTCTTCTTTTTTTTTTTTCTTTCTGGTAAATGAATCGGGGGGGGGGGGCAAGGAAGAAAAAGGGAGGGAGTATATTTTTTTTATTATTTAATTATTTAAATTTGCATAAGGGTTGACTTTTACATACGACCTCGAAACGAGGCCCACCGCCTGTCGTCCATAGCGTTTTACCCCCATTCCGAACACAATGGGATATGTATCGTAAGCTGGTTTGATCGTTACAATCAGTTTCCGTTGAATTTACATTTAAATCCTTATATTGAATTTTAAACGTACATTTCAAATTACCGGGGTCACATACTAACTAGAAAAATTCCAGAAAAATATTTTCTAGTTTCGTATTGACGATACGGTCCTAACAAAACTAGTTTCGTCGAATTCTAAGACCGTTTGAAAAATGGCCAATTCCCTGTCGATTAAATTCAACGGAAACTGGTCAAACGCGTTTTCTTTTGCCACGCTCACATATTGATTCGAAAAATTATGAAATTTGAAACCTAGCAATAGTTTGACATCCCGGACCCGACAAAAGTGGTTTCGTCGAATTCCGAGGCCGTTTGCAAAATATCAATTTTCCACCCTGCATAGTCGGTCAAAGTTCGAATTCAAATTTTCAAACTGACTTACTATTTCTAATTCACTAATTTATTGAAATATTCTATTTCAATGGTTCAAATTGCTTTGAAATAATCAATTTAAAAATTTTAAATTGGCTCGTATTTTCCGGGTTATTACAGTATGTCAATCGACGGGTTGACAGGCTGTGATGAGTGTTATTCATTTATTTTTTACGCTTGTACAGTTGTAAATTGCACTCTGGATGATGGCTGATTGTGTACCATTATTTTTATGTACATGTGTTGTATGAAATCCATATAAATAACATTATATTGTAATTGACTGTGTATGATTCCAATTCAGAAAGAACGAATATTTTAAAACAATATTCAGTAAAGGATCAAAATATGATTTTGATGTCCGATTTTGGATGGACGCGAAAATATTGAAATATACGAAGCCGTGTTGATTAAATTTGCACCATTTTGACATGAACGATATTTATATCGATTTTATTCATTTTTATAATGAAAATTGAAAAGGAAATGATTTCAAAATCTGATATTTTGAAAATATTTTCTGTAACGACCCGAAAATCCGGTAGAATTTGAGCTGACCAAAAACACAAGTCCAACCCCAAATATCACGGAAATTCGAACCATTAATAGAAAGAAGTTAGAGGGTGAGGATAGATAAGATAGAAACTTAGAATAGAAGAAGAAGAAGAACACAACATCAGAGTAACACGAATCTCACAGCGGAACGAATAACATATAATATATATAACATAACTTGAAATATACATCTGTACTTGAATATACATCAATATCAAAGTACATCACTTACAACACAGCCGAAATAACTATAGCTATATGATCCTGAAGCCTCCTGCTCCAAGCTCTTCCAGTATATCTGTAAATTCCCGACTACTTGACTGCCCGTACAAATTTAGGCACCCAAGAGTTTAGGGAAAACAACAAAGTAAACTCCGGGTCAGTCATGGGACTGGTATGAGTAAACAGTTTAAAACAGTTTCAGAAAACTAAACGATATCTCATAAGACCACGCCGTATAACACGGAACGGGTTTTTCCCTTATGAGAATCCAAACACTTGATTTATCTTTATATCAAAACTCTTTTGATATTATAGTAATGTCTAAATCAAGTAGATAACAATCTAGTGGAATGCTTGCATCTCACGTTCCACATATATAATATACAATCAAAACCGCAAGCACGTATTGGGTAATGGGTTTCTAACTATGACAAGGTATGGAACCACCTTCCGCTGGTATATCTCTAGAGGAGAATACACCGAGTTCAACAAGAACATCTTGCAACTCAGCCACACATGACCGACCACTCATTTCGCTTGAGTGTATCGAATGTATATCACCAACAATTGGGATCAGCAACCGTTTCCCGAATGGGTCAGCATCGACAATAGATTTTTAGAAGTAAATGAAACTCTAGATCAGGTGATTATACACCCTAATAGGTGCGACCTACATAGCCATGCTGCTTGCCCGATTTCTGTCATTTACCGGTTGTTGAGGCTAGAAGCTACGCTTTATCATCACACCAGATTCACTTCGAATGTCACATCGTCAGATCCATCGAAAATCACTAATTGACGTCTACAACAGTACATTACGTGTTAGCTAAAAGAAGTTTCCTCCTCCGCTTCTACTCTTGGTACAGTTGAAGAAATCAATTGTACGTGACCTTTCTGGAAATACTCTGTCAGACATTCATCCATACAAGTCACCCAGGAACAGGATGAACTGAAGGTACTATTTCTATTAATAGAAAAAGTCCTTGTACTCTACTCCATCTTCGATTATCTTTATATAATCTGATTCACACGCTACTGCCGATATGGAGTGGTTCTTCGGATAATAATCCAACCGGTCTCTCCACATTGACAACGATGGTCAAAACTTCGATAGTCTGTGATTTAACTATCGAATAAAAACAAGTGTTTCGATAGTCGATGATTTAACTATCGAATAAAACAAGTGTTCATCCAAACATCCAACAATCACTGAACCTTTAATTAATATTCCATTAATTAAATCTCTTTTCTATTTCTTTATCAATATTTGTTAACCAAATATTTTCAATAACCATATTGGCCTGTTACGTTATTTGGAAAACATTTTCGAATATCGCCTTCTTTTATTTTCTAAACTTTAGAAAATATTCATTATTCTATTTCCAAGCTTTGCACATATTTGGGTTAAAACAGTTGTTGTGTAAAACATCGTTACGACAACTCAAATACAGTATTTAACAAATTCTTATTCCACATTGATCTTCGAGCCTGAATCTTGCTACTCATCGGTATATCGTGAAATCAACCAAGTTGGGGGTATAATTACCTCTCAGACCTTGACTGAATAACATTTAACGTCAAAACAGACAAGACTACTTACTCGAATAACCAATACCATACAACTGATTATTCACTTTTAAACACATATACATTTTCTCTTTCTATTCTTACTAGATTTTATTCTTATACTTCCTTTTTGATTATACTATTCTATTTCTAAGTTCGTTTTCTTATCGACTTCTATACATTTTGATATGTAAATTTCTAACTATCAAATTATCTTAAAAATATTCTATCTCCTTAAATTTCCGGAAAAATTCGCCATAACCTCCTTTGTACCGGGAGCATCGGGAAATTTCAAATAGCTTTCCCGGTCCTTCTCATCTCAAAAAGAAAAAGAAAAAGTCAAGCGGCTTGCCAATACGGCGCATAAAATCTCATATGGAAATTAAATACGTACCTTTTTGTCGGGCATTCTATTTATTTCACTTCTATACTTTATTCCAAACCTGTCTCCTGTATGTCTATACCTGTCCAATTCATTTTAACAATACCAATCGTTTTAACTCAATTTGTTAATTAAATCTGTTAATTAACTTCTTAGTCTAATCCACTTCTATTTATCCAAATCTTTTTATTTAAAATCCCATTTGAATTTCTATATTCAAATTCCATTTGAAATACTATGTTCAAATTCTATAGTTAAACTCCATTTGAATTCTATTATTCGAATTCTATTTCAATTCCTTATATTCAAAGTCCACTTGAATTCTCTGCATTATTTATAAACAACGTTTATAACTTCAATTCAAATCCCATATTTTCATTTATAAACAAAGCTTATAAATTCGATTCAAAACCCACCTTTCATTTATAAACAAAGTTTATAAATTCGATCCAAAACCCGCCTTTCATTTATAAACAAAGTTTATAAATTCGATCACTTGTTTTATATACCTTCAAAACAAGTTAATATTTTCTATAGCTTTAAAGTCCATTTGAATTCTCTATTCAAATACTATCATTTAAAGTCCATTTGAATTCTATATTCAAATACTATCGTTTAAAGTCTACTTGAATTTCTATATTCAAATCTATCGTTTAAAGTCTATTTGAATTTCTATATTCAAATACTATCGTTTAAAGTCTATTTGAATTTCTATATTCAAATACTATCGTTTAAAGTCTATTTGAATTTCTATATTCAAATCTTTAGTTTTAAGTCCATTTGAATTTCTATGCATTTATTTATAAACAACGTTTATAACTTCAATTCAAATCCCACCTTTTCATTTATAAACAACGTTATAAATTCGATTCAAATTCCATCCTTTCATATATAAACAACTTTATAAATTCGATTCAAATTCCATCCTTTCATTTATAAACAACTTTATAAATTCGATACTCGTTCATATATATTCAAAACAAGTTAATGTTTTCTATAGTTCATTTAAATTCAAATTCTATTTATAAAAATAGAATTCCCCTTTTAAATTTCAAATACCCTTTTTGATATCTTTATAAATCAATATTCAAGCCCAGGGATAATTTCAACAATCAAATCAACCAATTTTCAATCATTTGATTTTTAACACATCATATATGAATATATATGAAATCAAACAAACAACAAACAGATAATATATTTTTGAGGAATCCAGTTGGATTCCTCCAACCTGTTTTCCTGCATCCACAGACGTTAGCACATAAATAATACCTATCCTGCTTCGAGGCAGGATATCACGGTATGAAGGTCATCCACTAATCATAGCGTGGGGCGTATAGGGTAATCATCCGCTATGAAACTGCGGGCATCCGCTAATGATACTGCGGGAATCCAACCAATCATCAACCCAATATATATATATATATATCCTAAATAACTAATATATATTTTAAAACAATCAGACAGCATTCAAACAAGCACATACAATTATTTTTAACTATATAAAAATAATTATATAAAAGGTGAGTGAGGTTTACTCACCGAGAATTTATTTGCATTCTGAGTAAATCGAACCACGTTCGATTAAATTTAAACTCTCGCTAGCTCGAACAAATTTCAAACCACTTCTAACTTGAATAGCTCGCGACCATGGACTGATCCGTCTTGATTTCAATATTTTAGAACCTTGTATAAATAAATTACACATTGTCTTTAAATCAAAATTTCAAATGACAAAATTTAAAAATCTAACATTTTCTAAATTAAATTCTAACCATTTTCTAAATTAATTTCTAACCCCTTTTATAAATTAAATTCTAACCCTTTTTATAAATTAAATTCTAACCCTTTTATAAATTAAATTCGAACCATTTAATTAATAAAATCCATCGTCATTACTAATTAAAAATCTTAACCATTTACTAATAAAATTCTAACTATTTATTTATTTCTTTCTAATTAAATTAATGACAACTATAAAATAAATTACCTAAATCTCACTCGGACATTTCGTAGAGCAACTCAACAGCAGCTTCAACTTCCCCAACTTGTTGACCTCGACCCTCCTTCTCAGACAGTACCACCAACTAAGCACCACCCTCTTGAATCAGGTCTACAGTGCTCCATCTCCACAGGTGATCTGTACCTTCACAAGCTCCAATACAGTAGCGATTTCCAACAAATCCCATCGCACTCAAGCTTTTTCCCAACAAATCGAACTCCAGGTCGCTATGTACAAATTCGCTCGATTCCACAGTCGAACACCGCAACCAGAAATCCCATCGCTACCTTGAAATCCCCAATCGACTTCACCGCGTATTCCTTTCCCTCTGACAACAGCTATGGTACTTCGATACCTACCCTAAATCGAACCATTTGTTTGCTTGCGATGACTCTCGAGGTCGAGCCTGACACTCGCGTCGCAAAGCCATCCTTTCACCACACGAAATCGTAAGTCTGTGCTGCCACTCGAAGTCGGATTCCGTGTGAATTGATTTTGATTTTAATGGAAAGAGAGGAGTGGGATATTAATTTGTTTAAACCCGAATGATTTTTTTACAGAAGAGATAAGAGAGGAGACGCGATTTTATAGGTAAGGGGTGCGGTATCCTTTTGAACAGCAAGGCTATTTGAAGTGGGAGACGTGGTTCCTTTTGATCAGCAGGAAAGGAGTGGTGAAATGAAAGAGGGAGGTGTCTAATTCTTTACCTTTAATTTTATTAAATTTTTATTTTTATTTTAATTAAAACTGGTATCTTTTAATTAAAAATACACACTGATTCTGAACTTCTTTCAAAACCCAACAACTGTCATTTTTAGGGTAATACCCCTGTTCCGGACACACTAGGATAGGTCACGAAGTCCAATTCGATCGTCTGTGGAAGATATTTATTTAAATTGATATAAATCAAATTTCAAAACGATAAATCCTTCGATAATACAATAATATTATCGTTCTAATTCGAACAAGAGTTTGTATTGATTATCTGGACAGTATTCAATTCAGTTTACATCTCGAATTGAATTATTTTTCGCATTACCATAATTTAATATATTCGATATTAAATCGAAATTGATTATTAAATTGATAACTTAATATAAAAATTCCATTTATATTACCAAACCAATATTTAAATTAAATATTAAATATTCAAAATTACCCCATAAGAATCCGGGTCATTACAATCTTCCCCACTTAAAATAATTTCGTCCTCGAAATTGCTAAGGTAGGAAAAGTGCTACAAACCCATTTATTTTTTTCCAAACCTTATTTATGTTGATACTCAACATTTCAAACTTCCTTACGTAACTCTCTTCCGAATAAATCCATATTCGATAACTCCTCCCTTCGAATAACTATATTCGATGATCTCTATTTCGAATAACTAGATTCGAAAACCTTTCTTCGAATAAATTATATTCGATTTACTCTATCAATTTACTCTTATCAATTAACTCTATTTGATTTAACTCTTATCGATTAACCCTATCGAATAACTAAATTCGAAAATTCCTTTAACTCTATTCGCTTGACTCTAGATCGCAGCGATCACAATGGCTATGCCTGATTCCCTCAGGAAACATCCGACCGCCCTAGGCTATCTGCAGCCCTGCGAATTACGCTAGCAGTCGCACGAAATGGCAACTTATCAGTAACGATGTTTGACTAACTCTATCTCAATAACTATATTCGATCAACTTTAATTGAATAACTAATCATTCAATTAAATCCAAATTCGATTAACTATGTTCAATTAACCCTTTCTGGTTAACTTTTACTCTAATCGATTTATTCTAACTCTAGTCGATTATTTCTAACTCTAACCGACTTCTCCTATTCGAATAACTCTTATTGGATTACGTTTATTCATTTATAAAGATTTACTTTTAGTAACGGTTCTTCACTTTACAAATGTTCTCTTTAATAGCGTTACTTCACTTATACAAGTGTTGTGTACCCCTTCTATTTAAAACTATCGGTGTTAAAAACCAATATCTCTTCTCTATATAAGTTCAGACTTATATATTCCATCTATCGAATGATAAACATTTAATTTATAAACTGTTATTTATAAATTAATCTTTCCTATATATCCGTTAAAAACAGATTTCCATTTTCTATTCATCTTCTGAATATTCCTTTGATTAAATTCTATTTATTTAACAAATAAATATCTCATTTAATCATTCTATTTATTTTCTATAAATAAATATTTCCATTGAATCTATTTGTAAATGTTTCACAAATATTCCTTTCTAAATTCTATTTGCACATAACTTCCTTTGTATTTGCTTTTACAAATATATTTCCTTTTTTAACTCTTTTGGTTTTTCCTTTATTCATTCCCAATTCATATTTCATTCATATTGATTTTACTTAATTTATCTATTTCGATCCATTTAACTTACTTAAGTTAAATTTAATTTCAATCGTTCAAGTCCCCATTAACTAGTTGCTAATTAACCGTTTTGCCTATTTCACCCTTTTATTTGAATATAACTTGTTCAAATATATGTCAACTTAATTAGAAAGTAGTCTAATTATATTTTCAACTCGAGTTATATACTCGATTTCGAATATAAATTCTCAATCTCTTTCACTTATCTAAAAACCCAATTTTGATTCAAATTTCCTTTAACTAATTATCCTCCAATTTAGTTAATTCTATTTAACCATTTAAAATATGATTTTTGTTTCAAAAATCATTTCACTTACTTCACTGGAGTTCATATTTATTTTATACCTCCAGCCTGGATTTTTCTAATGTCAAATTCGGATTTTATGTACTTTAAAAATCCCTTTACTTATATATATAAACCATTGTGGTTTTTAATGGTTTCTGGCGCTGTTTTTCAAAGAAATTGATTTTGACATAACTCAAAATCTATATGACGAAATCCAGATTTTTCTCTTTTATTAGAAAACTATTGTTCAACCGGTCCCGACGATTCTTGTTTCAAAGAATTCCGACTTAATTTGAGTCCTGTATACTCGATTGAAGTTCGAGTCGCCAATTTACGAACTGCCGCACTATGGCGAGCTCATTTTAATTATATTTAAAAATATAAACGTTTTAACTTCGTTTATAATAAATTCAACTTCATTCTGATATATTTTTAATATATATCAAATCCATTTTCCATTTCAACATAATATTCCCGATCTATTTCACTTCAAATATTCAAGTCCTCTATATCTACAATATTCAAATTCCATTTGAATTTCTTTATTCAAACTCTATATTTGAATTTCCTTCTATTCAATTTCTATTTGAATTTCTTTTATTCAAATCCTATTTGAAATCCTTTATTCAAAATCCATTTCAAATCCCTTATTCAAATTCCATTTGAAATCCTTTATTCGATTTCTATTTAAATTCCTTATTCAAATTTCTATTTGAAATCCTTTGAATTTAAATTCTATTTTAACTCCTTTGAATTCAAATTCTATTTCAAACTTTATATTTTCTTTGAAATTCTATTTAACCAAATTTTATTTGAATTCTAATATTCAAATCTCTATTTGACTTTTCCCTATTCAAATCCATTTGAATTCCTTTGAATTCAAATTCCATTTCAATTTTTCTTATACAATTTCTATTTGAATTTTCTTTATTCAAATCCATTTGAATTCCTTTGAATTCAAATTCTATTTCACTTCTATTTGAATTACATATATATTCAAATTCCTTTATTTTACTTCTATTTGAAATCTATATTCCAATTCCCATTTCACTTCTATTTGAAATCTATATTCCAATTCCCATTTCAAAATTCCGTTGAAGTTATATAAATATATACATATATTTATATCTATCTCAAATTCAAAACATCTGAATTTTCAAACAACTTGTTTCTTTCAAACAAATTTCCATCAAAACTTTTCTAAGGCAGCAATTCGTCACTTAGAAACTCGAAAATGAACACTGGTGATGTTGCGACCATCATCAGTGTTATTTCCCAGCTACTGAATGAGTTCAGTGCTTTATTTTTTTATTTTTTTCAAAATCCATTTAGAAAAATATTTTCCAAACTCCCTGGATTTTAAATTCTGAATTCTGGTTGGAATTCAGTTTCAATTTATCACATTTGTATATTTGATTTCATATACAAATTCCATTGGTTATATATATAACTATTTCTGTTTTATAATCTAATTCGATTATAATCCTAACAATCAACTTAACTATTTAAAACAATATCGTGTCCAATCTCCTATTCAAGTGTTTATAAATTCCTATCGACTTCGTGGCGTCCCACGATTCGACCAAAATTTATAATCTACTCAACAGACTAGTCAACACAATATAAAACAGTTTTTATATCAAATAACAAATACGCTCTCTCGTATATATATACACTCAACTCATTCTAGGATACTACTGATCCTATCTCTAATGAGCACATTCCAACAAGCCTAGGTATTCGCTCAACCTAAGCTCTGATACCAACTGTAACGACCCGAAAATCCGGTAGAATTTGAGCTGACCAAAAACACAAGTCCAACCCCAAATATCACGGAAATTCGAACCATTAATAGAAAGAAGTTAGAGGGTGAGGATAGATAAGATAGAAACTTAGAATAGAAGAAGAAGAAGAACACAACATCAGAGTAACACGAATCTCACAGCGGAACGAATAACATATAATATATATAACATAACTTGAAATATACATCTGTACTTGAATATACATCAATATCAAAGTACATCACTTACAACACAGCCGAAATAACTATAGCTATATGATCCTGAAGCCTCCTGCTCCAAGCTCTTCCAGTATATCTGTAAATTCCCGACTACTTGACTGCCCGTACAAATTTAGGCACCCAAGAGTTTAGGGAAAACAACAAAGTAAACTCCGGGTCAGTCATGGGACTGGTATGAGTAAACAGTTTAAAACAGTTTCAGAAAACTAAACGATATCTCATAAGACCACGCCGTATAACACGGAACGGGTTTTTCCCTTATGAGAATCCAAACACTTGATTTATCTTTATATCAAAACTCTTTTGATATTATAGTAATGTCTAAATCAAGTAGATAACAATCTAGTGGAACGCTTGCATCTCACGTTCCACATATATAATATACAATCAAAACCGCAAGCACGTATTGGGTAATGGGTTTCTAACTATGACAAGGTATGGAACCACCTTCCGCTGGTATATCTCTAGAGGAGAATACACCGAGTTCAACAAGAACATCTTGCAACTCAGCCACACATGACCGACCACTCATTTCGCTTGAGTGTATCGAATGTATATCACCAACGATTGGGATCAGCAACCGTTTCCCGAATGGGTCAGCATCGACAATAGATTTTTAGAAGTAAATGAAACTCTAGATCAGGTGATTATACACCCTAATAGGTGCGACCTACATAGCCATGCTGCTTGCCCGATTTCTGTCATTTACCGGTTGTTGAGGCTAGAAGCTACGCTTTATCATCACACCAGATTCACTTCGAATGTCACATCGTCAGATCCATCGAAAATCACTAATTGACGTCTACAACAGTACATTACGTGTTAGCTAAAAGAAGTTTCCTCCTCCGCTTCCACTCTTGGTACAGTTGAAGAAATCAATTGTACGTGACCTTTCTGGAAATACTCTGTCAGACATTCATCCATACAAGTCACCCAGGAACAGGATGAACTGAAGGTACTATTTCTATTAATAGAAAAAGTCCTTGTACTCTACTCCGTCTTCGATTATCTTTATATAATCTGATTCACACGCTACTGCCGATATGGAGTGGTTCTTCGGATAATAATCCAACCGGTCTCTCCACATTGACAACGATGGTCAAAACTTCGATAGTCTGTGATTTAACTATCGAATAAAAACAAGTGTTTCGATAGTCGATGATTTAACTATCGAATAAAACAAGTGTTCATCCAAACATCCAACAATCACTGAACCTTTAATTAATATTCCATTAATTAAATCTCTTTTCTATTTCTTTATCAATATTTGTTAACCAAATATTTTCAATAACCATATTGGCCTGTTACGTTATTTGGAAAACATTTTCGAATATCGCCTTCTTTTATTTTCTAAACTTTAGAAAATATTCATTATTCTATTTCCAAGCTTTGCACATATTTGGGTTAAAACAGTTGTTGTGTAAAACATCGTTACGACAACTCAAATACAGTATTTAACAAATTCTTATTCCACATTGATCTTCGAGCCTGAATCTTGCTACTCATCGGTATATCATGAAATCAACCAAGTTGGGGTATAATTACCTCTCAGACCTTGACTGAATAACATTTAACGTCAAAACAGACAAGACTACTTACTCGAATAACCAATACCATACAACTGATTATTCACTTTTAAACACATATACATTTTCTCTTTCTATTCTTACTAGATTATATTCTTATACTTCCTTTTTGATTATACTATTCTATTTCTAAGTTCGTTTTCTTATCGACTTCTATACATTTTGATATGTAAATTTCTAACTGTCAAATTATCTTAAAAATATTCTATCTCCTTAAATTTCCGGAAAAATTCGCCATAACCTCCTTTGTACCGGGAGCATCGGGAAATTTCAAATAGCTTTCCCGGTCCTTCTCATCTCAAAAAGAAAAAGAAAAAGCCAAGCGGCTTGCCAATACGGCGCATAAAATCTCATATGGAAATTAAATACGTACCTTTTTGTCGGGCATTCTATTTATTTCACTTCTATACTTTATTCCAAACCTGTCTCCTGTATGTCTATACCTGTCCAATTCATTTTAACAATACCAATCGTTTTAACTCAATTTGTTAATTAAATTTGTTAATTAACTTCTTATTCTAATCCACTTCTATTTATCCAAATCTTTTTATTTAAAATCCCATTTGAATTTCTATATTCAAATTCCATTTGATATACTATGTTCAAATTCTATAGTTAAACTCCATTTGAATTCTATTATTCGAATTCTATTTCAATTCCTTATATTCAAAGTCCATTTGAATTCTCTGCATTATTTATAAACAACGTTTATAACTTCAATTCAAATCCCATATTTTCATTTATAAACAAAGCTTATAAATTCGATTCAAAACCCACCTTTCATTTATAAACAAAGTTTATAAATTCGATCCAAAACCCACCTTTCATTTATAAACAAAGTTTAAAAATTCGATCACTTGTTTTATATACCTTCAAAACAAGTTAATATTTTCTATAGCTTTAAAGTCCATTTGAATTCTCTATTCAAATACTATCATTTAAAGTCCATTTGAATTCTATATTCAAATACTATCGTTTAAAGTCTACTTGAATTTCTATATTCAAATCTATCGTTTAAAGTCTATTTGAATTTCTATATTCAAATACTATCGTTTAAAGTCTATTTGAATTTCTATATTCAAATACTATCGTTTAAAGTCTATTTGAATTTCTATATTCAAATCTTTAGTTTTAAGTCCATTTGAATTTCTATGCATTTATTTATAAACAACGTTTATAACTTCAATTCAAATCCCACCTTTTCATTTATAAACAACGTTATAAATTCGATTCAAATTCCATCCTTTCATATATAAACAACTTTATAAATTCGATTCAAATTCCATCCTTTCATTTATAAACAACTTTATAAATTCGATACTCGTTCATATATATTCAAAACAAGTTAATGTTTTCTATAGTTCATTTAAATTCAAATTCTATTTATAAAAATAGAATTCCCCTTTTAAATTTCAAATACCCTTTTTGATATCTTTATAAATCAATATTCAAGCCCAGGGATAATTTCAACAATCAAATCAACCAATTTTCAATCATTTGATTTTTAACACATCATATATGAATATATATGAAATCAAACAAACAACAAACAGATAATATATTTTTGAGGAATCCAGTTGGATTCCTCCAACCTGTTTTCCTGCATCCACAGACTTTAGCACATAAATAATACCTATCCTGCTTCGAGGCAGGATATCGCGGTATGAAGGTCATCCACTAATCATAGCGTGGGGCATATAGGGTAATCATCCGCTATGAAACTGCGGGCATCCGCTAATGATACTGCGGGAATCCAACCAATCATCAACCCAATATATATATATATATATATATATATATCCTAAATAACTAATATATATTTTAAAACAATCAGACAGCATTCAAACAAGCACATACAATTATTTTTAACTATATAAAAATAATTATATAAAAGGTGAGTGAGGTTTACTCACCGAGAATTTATTTGCATTCTGAGTAAATCGAACCACGTTCGATTAAATATAAACTCTCGCTAGCTCGAACAAATTTCAAACCACTTCTAACTTGAATAGCTCGCGACCATGGACTGATCCGTCTTGATTTCAATATTTTAGAACCTTGTATAAATAAATTACACATTGTCTTTAAATCAAAATTTCAAATGACAAAATTTAAAAATCTAACATTTTCTAAATTAAATTCTAACCATTTTCTAAATTAATTTCTAACCCCTTTTATAAATTAAATTCTAACCCTTTTTATAAATTAAATTCTAACCCTTTTATAAATTAAATTCGAACCATTTAATTAATAAAATCCATCGTCATTACTAATTAAAAATCTTAACCATTTACTAATAAAATTCTAACTATTTATTTATTTCTTTCTAATTAAATTAATGACAACTATAAAATAAATTACCTAAATCTCACTCGGACATTTCGTAGAGCAACTCAACAGCAGCTTCAACTTCCCCAACTTGTTGACCTCGACCCTCCTTCTCAGACAGTACCACCAACTAAGCACCACCCTCTTGAATCAGGTCTACAGTGCTCCATCTCCACAGGTGATCTGTACCTTCACAAGCTCCAATACAGTAGCGATTTCCAACAAATCCCATCGCACTCAAGCTTTTTCCCAACAAATTGAACTCCAGGTCGCTATGTACAAATTCGCTCGATTCCACAGTCGAACACCGCAACCAGAAATCCCATCGCTACCTTGAAATCCCCAATCGACTTCACCGCGTATTCCTTTCCCTCTGACAACAGCTATGGTACTTCGATACCTACCCTAAATCGAACCATTTGTTTGCTTGCGATGACTCTCGAGGTCGAGCCTGACACTCGCGTCGCAAAGCCATCCTTTCACCACACGAAATCGTAAGTCTGTGCTGCCACTCGAAGTCGGATTCCGTGCGAATTGATTTTGATTTTAATGGAAAGAGAGGAGTGGGATATTAATTTGTTTAAACCCGAATGATTTTTTTACAGAAGAGATAAGAGAGGAGACGCGATTTTATAGGTAAGGGGTGCGGTATCCTTTTGAACAGCAAGGCTATTTGAAGTGGGAGACGTGGTTCCTTTTGATCAGCAGGAAAGGAGTGGTGAAATGAAAGAGGGAGGTGTCTAATTCTTTACCTTTAATTTTATTAAATTTTTATTTTTATTTTAATTAAAACTGGTATCTTTTAATTAAAAATACACACTGATTCTGAACTTCTTTCAAAACCCAACAACTGTCATTTTTAGGGTAATACCCCTGTTCCGGACACACTAGGATAGGTCACGAAGTCCAATTCGATCGTCTGTGGAAGATATTTATTTAAATTGATATAAATCAAATTTCAAAACGATAAATCCTTCGATAATACAATAATATTATCGTTCTAATTCGAACAAGAGTTTGTATTGATTATCTGGACAGTATTCAATTCAGTTTACATCTCGAATTGAATTATTTTTCGCATTACGATAATTTAATATATTCGATATTAAATCGAAATTGATTATTAAATTGATAACTTAATATAAAAATTCCATTTATATTACCAAACCAATATTTAAATTAAATATTAAATATTCAAAATTACCCCATAAGAATCCGGGTCATTACATTTTCATTTATAAAATTAATGATATGAAATATTCAATTTTGATTTAAAATTGAAAATGAAGTTAGAATCATTTTAAAACAATTTATAAAACACGTTTTGAATGAAAATTGATGAAATATATATAATATATATATATATATATTTAATGGCCTAAATAGAACACGTCGTGCCACGGTAGTTTGCGAATTTCGACCATTGACTTCGAATTGATATTACGGGAGATCCGACCGTCGTATTCTCCTAAAAATTGAACCATTGGGTTGTATCGAGAAGAGCTTTCCAAAGAATATAAGAGATTTGAAATCTAACGGTTGGATTTGGAATTATGTCCAAATCAAATTTGGAAAAGGTCAGTGTAGGTGCAGTTTGATGACCATTTATAGGAATCGACTGAAAGGGCCTTAATAAAATTATTAAAAATATCGATAATTTGTGTAAAATGACAATAAATGGTTTGGAAAGAATTAGGATAAAAAATATTCAATATTTGAAAAGATAAAAAAATATTTTTATCGAAATGAACTAGTTATTAACTAGAATTAAAATCTAATTATTTTAAGTAAATAAATTGGATTGAGAAAATGGTTTTAAAATAACTAGAATTTTTCCAATAAATAAATTGGAATGGAAATAAACTTTGCAATATTTCGGTATTGGATTCCGTGATTAAACGGATATCGTTGAGGAATTTGTAAGATATATTTATCGTTACTCCGAATACGATATTTGTTGATTTCAGAATTTGAAATTGAATATAAGCCGATATTATTTTCTATTCAGAGCCTTGTATTTAATATCAAATTGGATTTTGGGGTTTGTCGTGAATGGTGTCTTCAAATACACTGTTCTTAGACCCCGCATGAAAAGAATAAATCTTTTAATTAAGATTATTAGCGTTTCCAGTTATTTAACATTTAATTGGAATAAAATGGAATGTGAATTGGGTTTATTTGGAACTGTGTTTTTAACGACATTCGTTCTTTAACCCGATCAACAGGAAAATGTGATTTGGAATATATAAATCTTTTATTAAGATTTAATGAATTTTTCCAAAGAAAAGTTTTCAAATTTAACAAAATAAATTGGACTAGAATGGAATTCGATTTGGTAATAATCAAAATGAACTTCTATGGAGGAAGACTGTTACTATATATGGAATTTAAAAGGCTTTGCCTTTATTCCATTTATATTCATGGTTGGATACGAAAGCTTATATCGATTATATATATTGATCTAATTTCCGTGAAGATTCCATAATTAATAGAATGAGATTTGGGGTTTACCATGAGCTGTGTTTTAAATGACATTAGTTCTTTAACCCAATTAAAGATAAGATTAATTTCTTAACTTTGAATAATCATTAAGTAATGATTTTTGAGATTAAAACTGAACTAGAGTTTTAATGAATCTTTAATTAGATTGGAATGTGAATGGGATAATTAAATTTATCGAATTCATGAAATGATCGAGAATGGAGTGTCACTAGTTTTGCTCTAAGAAATAGTTAAATCTTTCATTAGATTTGAACGTGAAATGGTAATTAATTTTACCGATGACACCATGGTGTTAGATATGAAGTATTACCAGTTTTGCTTCATGGGATGAATAGGTTGGGATTGGGAAATATAATCAATGATTACTTCGGTAAGGTTCGCTAATCCCGACTAGTTTGGATAAACCTTAATTTGGTTTGAATTGATATACAATGGAAGATTAAAGAATAAATTTATGGAATTTATCATTAATAAAATTAATGGGAACCTTTCCCAAAGGATATGAATATTTAAATAAAAGAATATTCAGAATTGGAATGAGGCGTATGTTGTGTTTTTATAGCACTTGTTTATAGGATACACGAGTTGTTCAGAAAGACCGGGTTTATCCCATTCTGAAAAACTGAATCGACGATAAGTCGACGATGAAGACGGTGGTTGAAGACTGGAGGTCTTCACATCATTTGGGAGATTACTGATGTCTTGATTGGGCTGTACACCCAAGACAAGGTAATAAGTGGTGATCGTCCAGATGTACTTGGAGATCAACCGGATATGCGAGGACCTCTCTCCTGTATTAGACATATGGAATGAGGAATAAGGTGCCTCCGGTTTTGTTTCGACCCAGAACGAACTTGTAAATGGATGTGTTTCTGACATTGGATTTTATTCTGTGTTGACTGATCTCTATTAAATATATATATGTTTGGCGGCGAAGAATATATTCTCTTGCTTAACGCCCTTCTCTGAGATGTACGAGCTCAGAGGTTATATATCGATAGACATCAGTCGCATGGCATGCATTGCCTGTGTTGCGTGATGAGATGCAAATGATGAAGGCTTCTTTTGAAAAACAAAGTCTTGCGGTTGATGATCACTGAACAGCTTTACTATAGAATAGCTTTGTGTATAGCGTTAATTCGCGAGCCCCACACCCGGTTTGAACCAGAAACGAGAGTTGATTTCGGGGAGGACATGCGTTTCCTTATAGCTAGGAGTGGTGTCATGGTATGGAGCCCAGACATTTTACTTATGTGGATAATGAATAGCGAGGCGCCTCGGTTATATCGGTCACTACAGGGCCGATGGATGGTTTGGTCAACATACAGGCCAGTTTTTTGCCCCACAGGGCAGGGAAACGTATTGTTCAGGCATTTTAATCCACTCCGTGTGGACTGGCCCTGACAATCCAAGGGTCACCTGAGCTCTGACCTAAGACATGTGCTAGATTGTCTCGATGTGGTAAGGACGATCCCTTGCCTTAGTTCACAGATGGAAATCCAACTTCCAATACGACATTTTGCGGTTTTAGTTGTATACTATTGGCGACATCGTGGCATGGGACGCTAATGCTGTCTATGATTGATACATTTAAATTTGAAGCGATTTTATACACTATGGACTTATAATAAAATCAAAATGATTCGTTTTAAACGTACCAAGCATGTTTGGCTATTATTAGGTAAAACTCTATCCTCCGGCTTGCGTTGCATTGTGTGGTGGGACCTGAGTCTTATAATAGCTTCATTTTTCCAAAACACATTGGGCTGTTTTGTTATATGCAGTAGTATTTTTGGGAGAAAACTGTTCCGTGCTATACGGCGTGGTCCCTTGATATATCTGATTTTAAAGTAAAGCTTTAAATAACTTTTTAGTTCTCATACCAGTCACATGACTGACCTGGAGTTTATTGTTTTAACCTAAACTCTGGGTGCCCTTATTTTCCACACGGACAGCTAGTAGTTTTGGTTTTGCAGATATTATATTCACAGGATCCTGGTTTACAGATGAAGCTATATTCGGAACGCTCTATATCCGTGTATTTCTTTCAGTTGTGTTTTGTGTTATTTTCCGCTGCTAATGTATTTAATCTCTGACATTTATCAAATGTATATTATTTATTCATACTCTATATATTCTTTTACTCAGATGTAAATTGTTGTAATAAGCAATGAAATGTTCTTCTATTTGTGTTCTGATTCCGTCGTGTTCTCAGCTCCATCCGGGCTTTCCCGTAAGGGCGAGTTTGGGTCATTTCAACAAGTAAGTATATATATATATGTGCATATATATAAATCTACTAGTTATAAATCTTTAGTGTTTTAAATATGGTTAAATGAATTTTTAAAATTAGATAGATGCTATGATAATATCTGGGTAGGTGATATGATAATATCTGGATAGTTGTAGATGTTTGAATCTAGCAGTTTAAATGTTTGTATTCTGATTTTTGGTGCACTGGCCATAGCAAGTATGACTTGCTAATATTTCATCCTTATTTTAAACATTCTCAACATAAATATGAATCTGGTTTTTAAATGTTAATCATATATTAATTGCCTGGATCATATATGTAAATAAAATTCACAATATTAACAGAACTGAGCTAACACGTTGGCTATTGATTCAGTACATATAGATGTTATATATATATACACACACACATTAGATGTATGTATAAATGAATGCATATATATTAAATACATATGATGTATTTAACTTTGCCTAAACCCGTGGATTTAAATTGTTTCATACATGCAGGCTTTATGGTTGCTGAAATTGTTTCAGCTCAACTGAAAGATCAACTCGAAAGGGCATGGTTCCGTAGTAGCAGATATTATAGTTTCCTGTTTTGATTGAGACTATACAAGGTAGTGAAAGCCAATATTTGTAAATGTTAATAAATATGTATAAGCTTTTGAGCTTGTATGTAATACCTAATAGTATGTACAAACATGTATTATCACAGAGCAAATTAATAGATAACTTATTGAATTTTGTAATGTAATTATACTGGAAAGGGTCTGACCCTTTATTTATGTGTGTGTGTATATATATATGTATATGTTTTATATAATGGATACGAAATAAAACAAATATGACTTGTTTAGAGGTCATGTATGATTTTGCATGTCTAGTTGAAAATACAAGGAACAAATGTTGTTTATAAGAGTAGATTGTATACATGTAACTGTAATATTTTATTGTATGATACGGGATCTGATCCTGCATAAATGTTATTTTCTATTATGAATATGGTAAACGATATTATACAAATTTACAAATGTCTTGATATTATAATTATATATATATATATATATATATATATATATATATGCAAATGTATTCTTAGTTGTATAGGATAATGTTCACTTATTCATGCATGTGTATATATTTCTTCCACACAGTCCATTAAAAATAATTTACTCATGAATACAGTATCCGAGTTCATATATTTGTGAGTCGCTACACAAACTTTTAGTCATGACTACCATAATTATGAAATGTTCAAAAACTAAATTGGCTTGCAACCTTAGTATAACATTGAATATATATATATATATATATATATATATATATATATATTATATACTTTATTTAAGTTCAGTCAACATTACTGATGTAAAATACGTATATTTTGATGTATGTAACTAACTTTGATATTGTTTGCCACTACAAATTATAAAATTCCCTTTAAAGCAAATTTGTTATATTAAGTCATGGTGAAGTCTTCCAGTAATACACCCATCAATGTCAATCTCATTGGATGTAACTAATGCCAAAGCATTGTGCACCATTTATTTTGGTTGTATGCGGTAGGAGTAATTGTGGTGCTTCAACTGTATTATTAGGTCTGACTTCACTAAGGCTACATAATAGTACTTATGGCCTTAGAGACAAAAAGCACGTATTATTCTAATTTTGAGAAAATGAATAATTCAACGAACAAAATGTTCATCATGCGATCCAAGAATTATATATGATATAATTGACATAAGATGTCCACCTAAAAGGTTGTGTTTTGGGGTGTTAGCCAAAGCTAGGTCAAGGCATGACTAAATATTGATCTTGGACAATCATTATATATACACTGATATATATATATATATATACAAACAAATGGATCTTAATTTGAGCGGGGGCTTATTTTAGTTTAAATTGTACATTTATGTTAATATAAATTTTGATTGTCAAAATTTTGTTTTTATATTAAATAAATATTACAGAATCAGTTATTATTTATTATCTACTGTAGATATTAAATAACAAAGAACTCCAATAATTAAAATTAATCCTTGAGAAGAATAAATTGTATTAAATCAAATTTTGAGACCAACATTGAAATTTAAGGATTGTCCTCAAACAAATTAAACTTAATTGTTTTACAAATATAAAATATCTAAAATGAAGGTTAAAGTATGACTTCAACCGAATACGATATAAATGTTATAAAATCTACTTATACATCTCTAGTATTAGATACTAGATATGAATCACACAAGTGTATATAAATTTACAAAAATTGCAGAATAAGTAGAAATCTGACAAAAGGACAAGTGAACTTATGATTAGAAATGAAGCAAATGTTGTTGAATATCCACAAGAAGATGCTTCATGTTCTATGTACTGGATTAATTAAATAAATATAATAATTGTTACTATGAAATTTCGATTTAAAATAAATGTTATTATGAATCTTGTTTAGACAAGTTATAATTTCATTTGTAATGAAAGAACAATTGTTGCGCATTTTATTTAAATGAAATATCTATGGAATTTTAACAAATAGTTAATGATATTTATAAATCGTTAATTATAATGCACTTAACATAAATACTGAGTGGATTAAATGTAGTGATTTAAATTCAATATACCTTTAGCATTGCCAGTTAGTACATATAAACAAGAAAATCATATCAAACTCCATTGTCATGGAATTTTGAAATCATTTGATTTTGAATCATATAAAGAATGAAAATATTGTTTATTAGGCAAAGTAGCTGGATCACCTTTCACTTGAAAAAGTGAATGGTTGATAAGTATTGGGTCTCGAACAAAATGATGTATATGGAGTAATGAATACATAAGCTAAAGGCAGGTTTAATTAATTCATTATATTTACTGATGATGTCAATAAATATAGATATGTGTATCAAATGAAACACAAATCAGAATCCTTCAAAAAGTCCAAAGAATTCGAAAATGAAGTTCAAAACATTTTTGACAAAAAACAAATTCTCTTCGAATAGATCAGAGAGAATATTTAAACCAATTAATTTGAAAACTATCTACTAAGTGTGAAAGTGTTTCAAAACTCACTCTGCTTAGAAAACCATCCTGGAATGGTGTGTCTGAAAGGAGAAGTCGCACCTTATAAGATATGGTACGATCCGTGATCAATTATATAGATTTTCCAATACGTTAAATTTAAAACAATTGTATTTAATCCTACTAAAATGATCTGAAGACACCATATAAGATATAAACTATGAAATGTCCTAGTGTGTCTAATGCGAAGATTTGGAACGTAAGGCGTTTATTAAACGTCCTTCCTCCGATAAGACCGGACCCAAATCATATAACTATTTTGTGGAATAACCAAAAGAAACAAATGGATATTATTTATATAAATCCTCTGAGAATAAAATTTTTATTGCTCGAATTGGTATCCTTTTAAAGGAGGGTCGGTCTCTAAGATACCAATGGGAATGAAATAGAATTCAAAAAGTCTCGAAAACCACAAAATACCATTGAATCTTGTGACAAGAAATTGAGTGGAGTGACACAATAATTCTAATGTTATATATTGATTACACATTAATTATTATGAATAATGTTAGTTGTTAAAACAAGAAATAGGTACTGATTCTGAGAAAACATTTGGATTGAAAAGTTCATAATTGAACTTAATTCATTGTTGATCCAATGGTTTACATTACGGTAACAATGTGGCTCTTGCCCAGGCCTAAAACCATGAACTCACTGTTGATCCAAACATATATTTAAGAAATATAATTATTATGTGAAGTTGTTCATAGTGGAAACAAAACATATCTGCAAAGTTGCAAAAGTTAAAATGTTGCAGACCTACTGAATCAAACTATGTCGCAACAGAAGTTCAATAGTCACAATAGTTTCATGAGTATACGATACGTGAATGATTGACTCTGGTGCAAGTGGGAGGTTGTTAGAGTTTATGCCCTAGAGGCAATCCATTTGACGTGATTAATAAAATTGTTGATGTTATTGTATTATTTGAAATATAAAAAATATTCTATTATGTTATGTTTATTGCGTAATATAAATACTAACATAATAGAAGTCCTTAGAATAATAATACTGAATTATATAGTTTGTGTAATGTCCCGTATTTTTAACAGATAAATAACTAATTTATTTAATTATTGAATAATGGTTTGGTAATATAAATAGTCATTTCATTAAATACTAGTGAATGTCAAATTAAATTAAATAACAGAACAATATATTTAAATTCCGAAATAGTCGTAAATAGTGGAATTCACAATATTGTGTGAATTGGATTTTACATAATATTTAATTCAGTTTAGAATTGAATTATATTAATGAATATATTATATAAATGACAATTGAACGTATAACTATATTATAATTATAATCGAGCTTGAAATGGCGTGATAGTTTGTAATTTGGCGATTCGAACTTTAAACGAATACACAGAATCCGTTTTAAGTCGGATTTCTGTGAAACAAGAAACGTTGGAATCTGTTGAACTGTATTTTTCTAATGAAGGTGAAAAATGGAGATTTTTCTTTATAATTTATAAGTTGTCTCCAAATCAAATTTTCAAATAGTCGCCATGAAATCGCTTATAGGCCATAACGGTTATTTAATTTTAATTAAATATCGGTTTTGAATTTGGACAAATCCTTTTAGATGTAGATACAATTTTTAGGATTTTTCTGTAATTTTTATTTTGAAAAAAAGCACTTTTTATTTTAAAGTATTTTACACCCTATATCAGCATTTTGGGGTTTTACAGAATGAGTTAACTAGTTTAGATTATTATATTTCTGTGATCACAGCGCATTGCTGGTCACAACGGTATATTTATTTTTGTCCATGGCGGCTCGTACATGAATAAAGTTGTATATAATGAATATGCTAAACTTGATAACTCAAACCACATTTAAATAAATATAAGCTCAACTGGTTTGACAAAATGAATGAGGTAGAATTAATTTACACTCACTAAATACCCATATATTCCTTCGGCTACACTGTACATGTATGTTCCCTTGCCATAAATGATGTGTAACATTAAACTTAGCCAATAAGTATTGAAATATTATATATATTTACATATATAAATCTACCGCGTACCTACTCTCTCGTAATAGACTATCCTATCCTATGTCTTGGTTAATCAAACAAAAGGAGAAAAGAACCCTATGAAGTGAAAACTCACCAGCCACCGTAAATTGTTGAAGACTTAAGAGCAAAGTAATATTTAAACGAAGTACAAAACTAATGTACATAGCTTATATCCTAATAAGTGGCTATTACTTAACCATGAAGTAAAGTGGCTCCTATATATATAACCCAATCAAAGTAAAGGTACCAGCATTTCTCTCTTCACTTTACAAACAACTGGTATTTCCTCCCATAGTAGATTGGCAAAACAATTTGGCATTTTCTATTCTTTCATTCATGGAGCCATATTTTTATAAAATATAAATAATATAATTCTTCTCGGCCAAAGAAGACTGAGAGACTTGAGCAAACAAAAACGAAAAAAATATACAACACACGCATGAGCAGAGCACTATCATGGCCAAACTGATGAAGCGGTGTACTGTCTATAGCATTCGAGAATTAGAAGCATGGCACTGGTTTTGTGGAGTGGAAATGTTGGGGTGGTCGTGTTATATCAGTGAAGTATTTTGGCATTTGTGGAGTGGAGATTAGTGAAGTCAGTGGTGAGAAATGGAGCAGGCGCATGAAGCTAGTGGGGGAGAAGGATGCAATTGTGGTCTGTCTGGATTTGAACCGTGGGGACGTTGCAAGTTGTACAGGCAAGGAAAGGAAGTAAGGGGAAGGGATGTGATGAACAGTGCGGTGTAAGTGTACTTTCATGCAGTATACAGTTGAGTTTTTGCATTTGTTTTCGTGAAGGCTTAGTTTTCCCGCAAGGTAGAAAGGGAGATGAGAACTGTTGTGCTCGTGTAAGGAGAAGTTTGGGGTACGAAGATGGTATTAACCGGAAGGAGTTGGTGTTTGTGTTTAAACGAAGTTTCAGTAGAGGGCATAAAATAAGGACAAATGATCAGTATCTATTTTGTTTTGGGGAAGATAGACGCGGGTGGACCATTAGTTTGGGCTTGGGCTATTTGCTTTTATTCAGAAAAAAAAGGGAAGAAAGGAGAACAGGGTGTGAACTCTTTTAGGATGGGGGAAACGTAAATGCATGACAAATGTTGTTCGAACTATCTGAAGCGGGTTAAAGTCCGAAAAAGGAAGGGAATTATTCCTGATGGGTCGCATGGGATAGTTGGGTGACAGTAAGGCCCAGTACGAAAATAAAAAATAAAGTAAAGCCCATTTTATTTTAAAATTAAATTTAGTTTATTTGGTTATAAAATAGTATATAAAATTCAAATGTTAATATCTCATTCATACTGCATCAGATTTTCGAATGGTCAAATCAGTTGGGGTCGTATGGACGAGGACTACACCATGGACTGACTGGGAGTGAATCGAAGCTCGTTACAATTTATAGCGAAATAAATTTTCTGTCTAAATCAACTGATAGCTATCATTATTTAACAATGATTGTCCAATGTGAGTAAATCTCACTAACTCTGAACAGCTATATTTTTATAACGTATTTTTTAGAACTAATAAATGATGATTGATTGTTGTGTGTTGATTGTTTGGTTGAATTGCTGATGTATTGGTTGATATTATAGATAACGATATATATAAATCATTAATCAAATATTGATTCTGTTTATCAGAATATTTCATATTGAAATGAAATCGATGTTATTTATATTGTTTAACATGTGTGGATGCAGGGAAACAGGTTGGAGAGATCTAAATGGATTCCTCAATATTTATAATACTGTTTGTTTTCATATATTGTGATATATAATGTGATATATAATCTGTGATTGATTATGATGACGCTGCTCATGTTATTCGGTATTTTAAATGCCATATGAAATACTGGAATGTAAAAAGGAAATTTTCAAAGTGAATATTGAAAATGAAATATTTATTTATAAAATGAATAGAATTATATAAAAGGATTTATATAAAATGAATAGAATTATATAAAAGGATTGATATAAAATGAATAAAATTATATAAAAGAATTTATATAGAATAAATAGAATTTTAAAAGGGAAATATTTGGAAAATGAATAGAGTTTTATAAAAAGAGAATTTTATATTAGGAAGTTTTAGACCCATGCTTCACACACGGGTGTAACATGATATTGATTTAAAGTAAATATTCTGCAAATAAAATATTATAAAGGAATTTGGGGTTTGAATTAGGAATTTAAAACGAATCACGGAAATTAGAAACTGACTGGAATTTAGTTGAGTTGAATGGATTTCTGGGTACCGATCTGATGTTGGTTTCAGCCTTTGGGGTTTATGCTTGGGAAGTTGTTCTCTTACTAGTTTATAGTTAGAGACTGATAGAAGTTGGAAGATATTAATGTGTGAATCAGAAATGGAAACCTTTTCCAAAGTTAATAACGCATATTTTCAAATTTCAGAAAATAAGGAATTTATGAATATACAAAAACGGTAAATGGGAAATTGGAAAACGAAATGATGATTGATCGGTAAGATATCCATTCGGGAATACGACCGTTGTTTGTACACATGTTTTCCTTTGATAGTTAAATCACCGACTATCAATGATTTTGACCATTTCCGTTGCTAATATGGAGAGACAGGAATCATATATATTATCTGAAAACCACTTCTTATGGCATTAGTGTTGCAAGTCAAATATGATGAAGATAATTGAAGACGGAGTTATGCAAGGGCTATCTGGTATACAGAATAGTGCCTTCGGTCTGTCCAGTCCGAGGACGACCTGTATGGAAGAATGTCTGAAGGAATTGTAACGACCCAGAAGATCTAAACCAATTAATTTTTTTTAAATTGGCTAAAATAATGGATTCTAAATATTTAAAATAAATATTTTAAATAATGGCGCTGAAAAACTGAGTTTGAATCGACAATTGAAAACGAATATAATTAATTATAATTATAAACAAGGCCTGAAAAGGCGCTGCAGTTTCAAAAATTGAATTCAAACTTTGTCGGACTGTACCGGGTGCAAAACAAAGCGAATTTTAGTGAAACCAAAATAATTTAAATCTTTTAGTGAATACCTTTCTAACGAATCTGAAAAATCGAATTTTCATAGCGGATAGCAAAAGTTATGGCCGAATGAATTTTCAGAGAGGTCGCTATGGAATTTATATAGCCCGTGAAATTGGCCATTTTGCATACGACCTCGGAATTCGACGAAACCAATTTTTTTGGATCCAGGATGTGAAGCTATTACTAGGTTTCAAATTTCATAATTTTTGAAGCTAGTATGTGAGCGTGGCAAAGGAAAACGTGTTTTGGCCAATTATGGTTAAATTGGATCGACCAGAAATGGGCCTTTTAGCAAACGGTCTCAGAATTCGACGAAACCACTTTTGTTGGGACCGTACCGTCAAAACATAGCCAGATTTATTTTTCTGGAATTTTTCGAATTAATTTGTGGCCCTGGCAAATTGAAATGTACGTTCAAATCAAATATTGAATGTTATATATTTTAAATTGAATGGAAACTGACTGAAACAGTCGAATGGGCCTACGAAACATATCCCATTGTGTGTGGAATGGGGGTAAAATGCTAGGAACGACAGTCGTTGGGTTTGGATTGGTGTTCGTGTGTGACAAGGGGTATTTTAGAAATTTTAAAAATATATAAATAAAAGAAAAAATATGATTGGCCGATATCTTTTCTCTCTCCCCGACATTTCTAAATCGCGAACGCCGGAAGAGGGTTCCGAGCTTTCCCCCTCGTTTTCTCCTCCTACACGCATCGATAGCCTTTGACCCAGTTGGGGTTTTTGAAGAGCTCCCCTCAAGCTTCAAATCCATGGTCGTGGCACCCCCTCTCGTCTGGTGAATCGCGAGATCCAGGCCTTCAAAGTCGCGGCCTTTCAACCGTCGCCGCCATCACCTGGGTCCACCGAGCTGGCCCACTCCCCCACGCGCGCGAAGCCCTCTCCTAGTCCTTCGACGCTGCGAAGGCCGATCGTCCTCTAGCTTCATGGATTTCGCGAGAGATCGAAACCTAGTTTCGAACAAAACAGTGGAGGAAACATCGTGACCGTGTGGACGTCTTATACATTTTAGAAGAGACCGCATATTTTTCTGAGCCTTCTGCTATTTTTGGTGGAGTGGAACCCAATGTGAGATTTCTAATTTATAAACGATATGGAAAACGACGATGTATAAATTATATAGTCGATGTATGAGTTATATAAGCGTTGTACACCTCTTGTATAAGCGTTGTATAAGTTGTACGTTCGATGTATAAGTTATATATGCGTTGTAAAAATTATATATGTGTTGAAATGGAAGTGAATTGCTATATATATATATATATATATATGCGCCCCTCGTCCACAAACCATGGACGATATTTATTGATTGTGATTGGTGTGAAAATTGATGGATAGCGAATGGTTGTTTGGGATTGTTTGTGGTTGATATTGATTGATTGTGGTTGAAAAATACCCATTTGTGGTTGAGAAATATTTGGTTGAAACCACATAGGATTAGTTTGTGGAAATGAAATAAATATATACATTTCGCCTGCATGCGAACTAGATGCATGATCCCCATTGTCAAAAACCGCGAGGTTTTAAGGTAGAGCGAGGAGCCGTACTAGGGACGGTCCCGGTTTTAACTACCCTGCCGTTATGCTGCCGAAATTTTGAATAATATTCATGTGTTTGAATTATTTTCATTCGCTGAAACTATATTTATTCATTGAATAGAAAACCTTCATGTGTTGAATTGATATTCATTCGTTGATTAGAAATTCATGTGTTGAATGGTATTCGTGTTTTAAATATAAAAATCACATTTTTATTTATATATAGAGACTATGGAAAACCTTCATGTGTTGAATTGATATTCATTCGTTGATTAGAAATTCATGTGTTGAATGGTATTCGTGTTTTAAATATAAAAATAACATTTTTATTTATATATAGAGACTATAGAAAACCTTCATGTGTTGAATTGATATTCATTCGTTGATTAAAATTCATGTGTTGAATGGTATTCGTGTTTTAAATATAAAAATCACATTTTTATTTATATAGAGAAACTATAGAAAACCTTCATGTGTTGAATCGATATTCATTCGTTGAATTGAAATTCATGTGTTGAATGGTATTCGTGTTTTAAATATAAAAATCACATTTTTATTTATATATAGAAACTATAGAAAACCTTCATGTGTTGAATCGATATTCATTCATTGAATTGAAATTCATGTGTTGAATGGTATCCATATTTTGAAACAAATTGTTTCTAATAAAAATCCTATTTTTATCACCTATATAAACTATATAAAATAATAGTGTTTTGAAATGAATTGTTTTACAATAAAAATCACATTTTTATTATATACATGATTTGTTGAAAGGTGAAGTGTTAAATATAGCAACTCGTTCAAATAAATATGCATGAGTCGAAATATTCATTAATTAGCTAATGATATGATTTTTTCCTATGCATGCAACATTAGAATGAATGGTGTTTTTAAACCAAATGGAATCAAATATGAAGTTGAATGGAAAATGATAAATAATAAGAACTGTATATATGTACATGCGTACCTATTGATTTCAAACAACTAGTGCGGGAAATCCGACCATCGGATTTTCCCGAAATCGCAACCGTTGGGTTCGCTTTGGAAAAATCTTTCCAACGGCACCAACTTTGTAAAAATCCAACGGTTGGATTGTCTGGAATGTTTAATTCAAATATGAAGAAAAACAGTGCCAGAAACGATTATATATATATATATATATATAATTATATTTAATCGAATAACGACGCTGTAGTTCGTATTTTGAAATCGAAACTTCAAACGATTGTACCGGGAGATCCGACCGTCGGATTTTCCCGAAACTGGAACCGTTGGATTCGTTTTGAAAAGACCTTTCTAATGATGTAAATTTTGTGAAGATCCAACGGTTAGATTTTCAGATATGTGTAAATCAAATCTGAAGAAAAACAGCGCCACGGCCGCGTTATGGCCCGAAGCGTCGTTTTGAATAAATTGGCTATTTTAAAATAAATAAAAATAGCAATAAATCGTTATAAAATATCATAAACGACATGGAATGGAAATAAACTGAATTTACTCGATTTATGTGGTATTTGATGGTTGAATGTGTTTGGGGTGAAAATTACATTAAAGAACAAAATTGGTGTTGTCAAATGATTTAACCATTGAAATAAATTGATTTGAAATTATAAATATACGTGAATTATTTGAGAAGGCCAAGTTAATTCTCATTTCAAATAATTGACCGACGATTAAAAGTCGAAGATGAAGACGGTGGTTGAAGTCCGGAGATCTTCACCTCGTTTGGATGGTAACCGAGGTCCTGATTGGGAGGCATCCCGAAATATGGATAATGAGTGGTGATCGTCCATACGTATGTGGTGATCGATGGGTTTGCGAGGTATTTAGTGCCTCCGGTTTCGTTCAGACCCAGAATGGACTTGTAAATGGACTGTGTGTCTGACATTGGATTTTATTCTGTGTTGATTGACCTCTATTAAATATACATCTGTTTGGCGGTGGAGAATTTATTCTTTTGCTTAACGCCCTTCTCTGAGACGCACGAGCTCAGAGATTGTATATCGATGGACATCAGTCGCATGGCATGAATTGCCTGTGTGGCATGCTAAGATGCAGTGATCAGGGCTTCTGTTGAAAAGCAAAGTCTTGTGGTGTTGATCAAAGCACCGCCAGTGTGGCGTAGCTTTGTGTATAACGTGAAATCGCGAGCCTCACACCCCGGTATGAACCAGAAACGGGAACAGGACCTCAGGGGGGACGTGCGTTTTCTTTCTAGCTAGGGTGGTGTCAGTGACCTACCATCCCTGACATTTATATACTTTTCACCTATGTGGTTGTTGCTGTTGCGAGGCGCCTCGGTTAGATCGGACGATTCGGGTCCGATGGAGTCATTCGTTGGCTCATTTACACCCCAAAGGGTGGAGAAACGCATTGTTCAGGCATTATAATCCACTTCGTGTGGACCGGCCCTGACGATCCAAGGTACGGTTGCGGCTGTGCCTGAGACATGGGCTAGATTGTCTCGAATTCGGTAAGGACTATCTTTTGCCTTGGTTCATGATGGAAATCCAATTTCCAAATACGACATCGTGCGGTTTTGATTGTGTATATATGTATATATATATGGCGACATGATATATGGTACCCATGCCACCTATGATTGATAGTTATGATTTGAAATTGTTTTCAAAACATATAAACACTAGCAATAATATCAAATGCCTTTGTTTTATTCGTACCAAGCATATTTTGGCCGTTATAAGGTAAAAACTCTATCCTCCGGTTTGCGTTGCATTGTGTGATGGGAACTGAGTCTTATAATGGCTTCATTTTTATAAAAAGCATTGTGATGTTTAAAAGAAAGGTTTGTTTTAAAGCACTGACAATCCGATGGAGTAAACCCGTTCCACGAAAGTGGCGTGGTCCTGTGATTAGCCATATTATATATGTGTTGAGTAGATTTCTCATACCAGTCCCATGACTGGTTCGTAGTTTGTTTTCACTTTCAAACTCGGGTGCCCCTTTTTCTATACGGGCAACCTTGTATTCAGGTTTAGCTGGTTCTTTCTGGATAGCTGAAGCTGAAGATGGATTCTATCATTTATCACTTTTTATGCTGTTCAGCTCCTATTTACATATTATGTTTGTTTTCCGCTGTAGACATTTATGTATAGCTGAACTGTATTTTTACTAAGTATGATCCTGTATACTGTGTAAATCTGATGATTACTTTTATCCAGTATATTCTATTGTTCATTATCTGGTGTATTTGTTCAACTTTGTTCTGCTATTATCTGTTTCTGTGTTATATTCCACGGATTACCCTTGCCACCGTCAGTACGGGGTTTGGGGTCGTCTCAGTATATTTAATAGATCGCGTAAGTTGATCTCTTCAAACGTATTTACGTTTGGTGGCGGAGGAATTCATTTCTCTTAGTTGTTTACCCGTGATATGTTTGGTGAAATTAATTTGTGATTTAGCAGGTATGATGATGTGACATTCAAAGTGAATGAAGATGTGGTTTGTAAAGGATACATTATGGCCTCTAGCCTCACAACCGGAAATGGTATAAAATCGTGTAGGTCTCATGGCTAAGTGGTTAGCTGCCAATTAGGTGTATTGTCACCTGATCTAGAGAAATTCCATTTAATTCTATAATCTATTTTGATGCTTTCCCTTTTTGGGAAATGGTTGCTGATCCCAACCGTTGGTGATAATACATTCGGTACACTCATGCGAAATGAGTGACCGGTCATGTTTAGCCTGGGTTACAAGATGTTCTTGTTGACCTGGTGTATTCCTCTCTAGAGATACACTGTCGAAAGGTGGTCCCATACCTTGCCAGTTGAAATTCATTACCCAATAAGCGCCCGTGGTTTTTGATTATATATTATGTGTGTGGAACGTGAGATGAAAGCGTTTTGCCAGATGATTATTATATTGTAGTTGATAGACACAATTATAATATCCAAAGAGTTTTGATATAAAGATCATCATTTCTTTCAATAGGATTTTGAATAATAAATCAAGTGTTTTGGATTCTCATAAGGGAAAAACCCGTTCCATGTTATACGGCGTAGTCTTATGAGATATCGTTATTTTCTCGATCTGTTTTAAATTATTTGCTCATACCAGTCCCATGACTGACCCAGAGTTTGTTTTGTTTCGTTTTCCCTAAAATCTTGGGTGCTCAAATTTGTATGAGCAGTCAAGTAGTCGGGATTTACAGATGCACTAGAAGGTGCTGGATCAGGAGGCTTCATCAGCGTTTTTATGGCTATTGTTTATTTTCCGCTGTGATGTAATTGTTATACTCTAATAATGGTATTGTATACAGATACTGTTTTATTTCAAAGTTATGTTATGAAATATATTTATTCGTTCTGCTATGAGATTCGTGTTTACTTTGATATTGTATGTTCTTCTTCTTCTATTCTAATTTTCTATCTTATCTATCCTCACCCTCTAACTTCTTTCATTAACTATCTGGTATTTCCGATGCTTGGATAGTCGACATTGAGTTTATGTCGATAACCAGGATCGCGAATTCCTCTAGTCATTATAGTTCGAGTAAGACTTGAACTTGAGATTATATAATATATTAAGTGTTATTATTCTTAAATATCCCTAGTCGAGTTTTATTGTTTATAAACGACAACAATAAACATTGAAACTAGTACGTTGATTGACTGATGATCACATCTCATTGATCATTAATATATGTGATATCAACGTCAAGACATAAATACATATTGGAGAATTGCGTATTGGGCTGACCCAACATGAGAAAACTACATGGAATATAATTAATAATATTATAAGTTATTCTCATAATGATAGTGATATATTGGTCCTCATACCAGAAATCATTTTAATTTTATTCGAGGACATTTATGTTTTGATATCATCTAAATTTACTTGTAACAAAGTAGAAGATAATGGTGAATATTGGATATGTCTCGAATCGAATGAAAATTATGAATGATCTAGATGGAATTTAACCCTATAATATTTTTAGTGATATCCATGGGACTCTTGATTGAGTGCGACCGTTAAATGCATGGTTGTGCTCAAATATTGATTTGTTTTAAATAGTCTACTCATCGATCAAGATAAACGATTTAAATTATAAAGAGGACGATACGAATCATGCCTCAAGTTTAATCCTGTATATGTTGGTTAGAAAGAATATATTACATTGATACACTGGTAATAAAAAGGTTGTATCGAATCATTGATCTTATTATAACTTGGGTAGCAGCGACGTATCGCTAGATGTCAATCAACGTTTATGATTTTAAATATGATTTAAAATCATTGCCGAAATTGTAATAACCTATAGGTCACACAACAAAACGTTATGAAGGAAATTTTATTTTGGACAAATAAAATAACAAAATGTTGATATTATATTTGAGTATGAAAGAGTATTCGATTGTTTCCAATTTTATCGATTGGCATTTGTTTCAAAAGGAATATACGTTTCTCTTAAAATACACGGAAATACCCTTATAATTTTGGGCCCGATCGATAAGCAAATACAACTCAACCAAATACCTCTCTTCTCCAAAAACCTAATAATGGCGACTGATATCGTCCCTTTTTCTTCTTCTTTGATTCGTTCGGAGGGAGTTAACATTCAAGAGGACACCAATGGATGCAAGGAGATATGTCTTGTTTTTGATTCAGTGACAATCAAAGACGGCGGATCCAGAAACCCTAATTTAGGAATAATCTCAATTTACTGATTTTGTGAAGATCCTTGCTTTTAATTGTTTAAATGGATAAAAATGGTTAAGTGATTACTATTGTATATAACGCAGTTGTATACACAATTATATGATTTTTGTTTGATGATAACAACCAAATAAATTATTATAAATGTGTTTGTTATTGTACTTTTTCATATATTCATCACAGACAGGATTATAATATTTATATTTAAACAGAATACGACTGTACAGACATTCATATATTCATACAGTATTTTATTTAAATTGAATATTATATTTCAAACATTCAAACAGTACAACTATTTATAACTCCATTATTTGAATACATCACTGATATACATTTCATTTCATATCCACTTTCATATACACTACATCATTCTACATTCATTGAACTTGTAAAATAAACTGAATACGATTGACAAATTCGTTTGAACACAATAAAATAATATTTTATTTCAGACAAATTTGTTTAATACAAACATCAGTACAATTCTGTTGTTACATGGCCCCTCACTATAACACTCTTCTATAAATCTCATATATATATACAATCACTCATTTTTCATTTTCATATCCATTTACATTCAGTGACACTATCTCTTCAGTCTTCGGTCTTCACAACTCAGTCCAGTCATCTACACCTGTCATACACAGAAACACACACAGAGTACACTACAATAGAAATAAAAACTGAACACATGCAAGTTTGAATTTTTATTTTTGAAATTTTATTTGCCTCAGTTTTCAGGAGTGTTTTCTCATCATTTTCCTGGCTCGATCTGTTTTTCATATTCATCCGACTGTGTCTAGACAGCTTGTGATATTCATAGTGATACACTGTAAATACCACAAGGCAGTCAGTGTATATACAAAATATTTCAGTGCAGGGACAAGATTTTTTTTTAATGGCTGCATATACACATGTGTATAAATATACACATGTGCACTGCCTCGCCAATCAGCGTGCAACTGAGGAGTAGCCATGTGGGCCATCTAGACTCAGTGCAACAATAATCAATGTTGTCGAGGCAGCCCAAAAAATTCAATGACAAAGCAGCCAAAACAAAATAAAAGTTTCGAGCTCAAACCAGCAAATATTCAAACGCCAAGCAACAAATATAAGTATGAAGATTTGGTTACATAGCATTTACAATGCATCAACTCATCTAGTTCAAGTTCAGACGGTATATGATCAAGACAGTTTTATAGTGGTGCACACACATGCACAAGGTTCAAATGATTGTTTCGGCAAGGTCAAGTTAAGAACCAGACCATGATCAAGCATGGAAGTTTTCAAAGGGGTCAAGGCCAAGTTAAGCACAAAACTGCAACAGTGAACAAACAGCATGACTAAGTCATGGTGGCAGTTCAAAGACAGATCAAAGCTTGAATGGCGCAATATGTTCAAGGTGCAAACAACAAAAGTGCAAAAAGTGGTGTACTAAAATATACACAATTCAGCAAGATATAACAAGTCTAGGTGAGACACAAATAAGGCAAATTCAATGAAGCATGCTCCAGCATGGTTCAGCAGTGCATATACACATATACATGGACAAGAGGGTGCACCATTCAAGTACAAGTGCAACAGGATCAAAACGGACCAACTAGTTTCAAAAAGTAATGCAATTCAGGTGACTACTTCATAGCAGCATATTCAAGTTTGCTCAATAATATGGATACATGGAGATAATGCATTCACATGCATACGCAATGAACAAATCAGTTCATACATATATATGGCAAAAATTATGAATTACGTATTTTGCAAATCAATGCAGTGGAATAAATTTTGAAAATCTCCATGCAGTTTTTATCTAAAATAGAATTGCAAACCAGAGTTTACATGTTTGGTTCTAACTCATGCACACAACTCATTATCAATTACAAATTAGTGTCCAGAAATGATGCAGTGCATTTGGCATCTTATTCAATCAAGCATTTCAAGTTATTTCAAATTTGGCAAGTGTTAAATTGTGTGCAAGTATCCATTCCACAATTCCAGTTTTCAAAGTAGAAAGCAACATTTTTTTTGTGGTAAGGAACATTTTTGACTAGAAAGCTAAATTCTAGCAAGGCAACAAAAAGGATTTTCTTTAAGCAAGAAATCAATTCTTTCCAGAAATGGTCAACACTATTTTTTTCAAATTGGTCAAGAATTGTTTTCAGGAATTAAGTCTGCATTTACTCGTGCAAAGGGGCAAATTTCAAATTCCATAAGTTTTGTTTTAGTGTCTGGATTCACAACATCAATCACGCAACAATTAAAAACAGGCAAGATCTCTTTCCAGAAATAGCAGTGTGAATTCAAGGCCAGAAAGCAGTTATTTTCAGCAATATTCAATCATAAATTCACGGCTTTAATCGAGAGCAATCAAAAAGGGAAACCATGAAAGTCAGATCGAGACATATGGAAATCAGAGTATTGATTTAGGGTTTCCTAAATCCTATAAATAATCACACCAATTCATCACTGGAAAACTCTCGAAAATCAACAAACCAAAAATATTCAAAGAGCAAAAATAAATTCAGAATACTTACGATCGCAAGACAAATCCAAATCGGAAGAAGAACAACAACTCTCAAAGTTCATCAGAGACTAAATCTCTTTCAGCAGTTAACATCGAGATATTATTTGGGGATGATAAGAGAAACCCTAGCCGCCAATTCATTTTCAGAAGGAAGTAGAAACCGACATTGTTTTGTCAAAGAGACCAAGCAAAGAAATGGGCCGACCAAGTTTAAAAAGGGGATAACCCTTTATTATTTAATAGCCTAGGGTTTCTATTTAGTTTCTTTTTTGCTTATTTTTGTGTTGTTTTTTAACTTGTATTGCGACCGTCTGAACAGTTTTCTAGTGTCTGTAAAATACTAGGGAATTCAGTTAGGGGTTAACTGATAGTTGCTAGAGTCTGTAAAATCTAGGTGGTTTTCTAGTTTCGACTGTAAAACTAGATAGTTTACTAGAGTCTATAAAACTAGGGGAAATCTGATCTAGGGGATATAGATCAGTCTTGGATTTGAGCGTAGGGTTAGAACAGGAGTAGGCGCTGCAAGTTTACATGGGATTGTAAGCGGAATCTGTTTATAACACCTAGTTGAAACCTTAGGAATGCAGTAGTAGGCAGGATTTTGCCGAATCTAGGTATCTCTGTGTGTTATTTATTTTCTGCTTTATAGTTATATTGTATTCTGTGATCTGTTTATCATCTAATATCCTATCAGATTTTTTAACTTAGCGAAAAACTGTGATAAACCCTATTCACCCCCGTAGGGTTATTCTAGATCTAACAAGTGGTATCAGAGCCTAGTTTTCTTTAACCCTAGAATCATGGATCCTAGTTGTCAGTCTTTTGAGAATCAGTCTAGTCGTATTCCACTTATTTTCAATGGTACAAATTTTTTAAATTGGAAATTAGAAATGGAATTATATTTAAAATCTATTGATATTAAATGTTGGGATGCTGTTATTAATGGTTATGATATGATCAATAGGAACGATATTGGATTTAATTCTCGTGCTATTCACACTTTGTATTCTTATATTGATGATGTCCAATATAACCTCATTTCTCATTGCTTGACTGCGCAGGAAATATGGAGTTTTCTCTATATGAAGTATGGAAAGATTGACAACAGCAACTCGAAACCCAAAATGGTCAGCCCAGATTCAGATCTATGCTCAGGAGAAGAAACAAATGAAAATTCAAGTAGATGAGACGATGGAGACTCAACAGATAATGAGATTGAAAGCTTCTCAAATGAGGAGTTGGTTTATATGTGTACTAATTTAACAAAAATCGTTGATAAACTCCATCGTGAAAACAAATCATTAAAATACAAAAATCATGAGTAAAATAGCAAAATCAACTGTTTGGAATCAGAATATACAAATGTCATGAAATTAGAAAATTTTGACTGTGAAAGTTGTTTGAAATTGAAAACTGACCTCGTTCATCTCAATAAAAATATTTAAAGACTTAAAGAGGAAATTTTGATTTTAAAAGATAATGAGGTTGAGCTAAAAGATTCAAACAATTCTTTGCAAAAAGAATTTAATAATTTTAAGGCCATCAAAAATTCCAAACATGAAATTGCTGAAAAAGAAAGCTTGTTGAAAAGTGATTTTATTTTAAACGAGCTTAAAAAAGAGATTGAAAATTTCAAGAAACTTGAATTTGAAAAACAAATTAAATTTGAATATGAAATCTTTGAGTCCAAGACCAAAATTAAACTTCTTGAAAATGAAAATTTGTTTTTGAAACAAAATGATACTGAAACGAGAAAGATCAGCATTAATCGTTGTTCAAATCTGATAAAAGAAAATTTTGATCTTAAATCCAAAACCCAACGATTAGAATCAACTTTGGATAAATTTTCTTATGGGGAAAATAGTTGAATATGCTGTTACAAAACCAATTTTTGATTGGTCATAAACAAGGTCTTGGTTTTGGAAAAACAAGTGGTTTTGAAAAAATGAATTCTTGTGATTTTAAAAATCCTTCAAACCACTTTGAAAATAATCATTTTGAAAATTTAAACTCTGATAATTTCAAAGGATTTTTAAATCATGAACGAAATAAGATTTTGTTTGATAACAATCTGTTTAATCCTTTTTCGACCCCAAAAAAAAAAAGTGAATTCTCCTAAAGTCAAACAGATTTGGGTTCCTAAAGGTACAAAAATAGATTTGAATGGATTATTATACAAACAATTTTTGGTACCAAAACGTACGAATATAACTATGAGTGGTTTTACTACTTTTGTTAGACCACTCAGTCCTCTTAACAGTTAGGTACCGAAGGAGGCTGAGGAGCTACATAGCTAAAATCGGATTCAAACTACTACATATCACAGAATCATTCACAGTTCCTTAGCCACATCTGTTGAGTTAGAGATTCATTTGCTTACATCGATTCTAGGTATAATCTCTAAACTCGTCTTTGTAAATATTCTCAGTTTTTATTTTCTTCTTTTATTCCTCCTTCTACCCCCTCTGTTTATTTACTTTACCGCTTCTGTTTTGATTTGACACTTCCATATATTTTTGTTTTTTCTTCTCGAAGCTTCATTAATTTCAAATTGCAGGATTCATATTTTTCTGGAAATTCACTTTAGAACACTGATGTTTTAATTATTTCTAGATCTTAAATTTAATCTTGTAAATGTCTGCAATTGTTTTGAAGTTTATTTTTCTGATTTCTCAATTCATAACATTGTTGATGTATTCTTGTCATATCTTGAACACTGTTAATATGAATTCTAATTTTTTTGAAGATCTGAAAAACAATTGAAATTTCACACATCTCTGCTGTTCTGAGATTCTTCAAATTCATTTTAGGAAAGCTTGAAATAATATGCTCATTACAACACACTACTACTTCTCAGTTGTGATAATTTCATTGATTTTCAGATTGGCTTGAATTTTTTTGAACTTTCTTGAGACTCATTGTTTACATCTTGAAATTCACTGTAATTCATGATTATTTGGATTAGATTTTTGTTTTATTTGAGATCATTTGAAATTTCTAATATTTGAATCTCACACATCTCTTAGACATGAAATTATTAATTCTGTGCGACTGATTCGTTGTATGTCATGATTTACATTTGTTCAAGTGATTTCGAATAAATCATTTTTTTTGGATCATGAATTATTACAGAAACTTGATGTAAATGATCTGAATTTTCTTTGGGCTTGTCAGAAATAATTTGGAAATGTTCTTTGAAAATCCCGTCTTGAAACTCACTGTTATTTCATGATTATTTGATTTAAATATATGTTTATTTAAAATCATTTGAAATTATTGATTTATTGAATCACACACATATCTTGGATCTGAAATTTATAATCTGGTGTGATTGATTCATTGAATCCCGATTTTTTCAATTTTCTTGAAATGATTTAAAATAAACTAAATTTTATAATCTGGGATCATGGAATATATTTGTGACCGTTAGTAACATTTTCTGACAAGTCTGATGTGCTATTGGTTTCTGTGCTACTCTGATACTAATTTTGAAAATGATCTTAGATAACTACTTGTTTGGATTAAAATTGACTGCTGCAGAAATAACTTTGTTTGCCTTGTCTGCTTGGACCTTATGATTGAATTTCTGTTTGTCTGTGATATCTTGATTTGTCTCTAGTGTCTTGTTACAATCCCCATTAATAGGGACACCAAGTGGTATCAGAAGTGCCTTATATTTGTCTCACTCATCTGTACTTAGATTCTAATCTTCACCTTGTATAGATCTGCACACCCTTTTTGCCTTGTATAAATTTATCCCTCTTGGCATGTGTAGATCTTCATATTTCTCTTGTAATTTATTTTCAATTTTAATTTTTTTATTGATTATTCATTCATAAATTGAAATCAATATCCAAATTGAACTGTATTTATAATTCATCAAAATTATTATCAGATTTTGAAATTGTGATGAATCGTGACTGCAGTATATTTCACAACAAGAGGAGATTTTATTTATATTTCATGATGATTGAACAATCATTATAATATCTTTGAATTGGCAATTATTTCATAACCATCTCCTTTATCTACCATCATTCTGTCATCCATGATAATTTTATATAAATGTGAAGAGTTAAATATTTTTAAAAAACTGATCTTGAATAAACAATGAAAATATTTGTGATGGAATTGTGGTTATGTTATTTCTCAGATTTACTGACAATTGAAATTTTTCAATGATCTCGGTACAGTTGATCATATTTCATAATATAATTAATTTAGAAATTTATTTCACAGTTCATTTCCGTACCTACCCCATTTTCTATCATCCATATATTGTTTTTATACACCAAGGAGTTTTTCCTTTTAAAGCCGAAATGATGAATATATATAATTAATAAATATAAGTGTGTCTCTAATCTCATTTAAAAATCCAAGCTCTGGTCATGCATGGTTAAGAGATAACTTATAATTTAAGCTGTGACTGACCTCATTTAAAAATCGAAGCTCTGGTTATGCATTATCAGTGTGCTCTTAAATAAAAAAGAAAAGAAAAGAAAATAATGTGCTATAAATTGAAATAAATCTGAAATTCCCCTTGGTGTTTAAAAACCAGTCTATCAATCCATCATCTAATCTGTGAAATGTGTTAATATTTTATGTTGTATTATGATTTGTTGATTGATAACTATTGGGATTTGAGATTATTTGATTTTTTCACTTAAATTGAATTATTACTTATAGTCAAAATCCATCACTGTTTTTTGTACTTCATTATACATATATATATCTTTTGAAAATAATTGGAAATCATATTTTTTTAGCTCTCTCAATTTTTATAAAATTCATCGTAAATATGTCATTCTCTGCAATGTGAGATATGCCACCTGTTCTCAGTTTATTATGATTTTTTTTGTTTGACCGATTGAGTTTTGGGATGACCGTTTCTTCCTCTTATGCTAAAATTGTATTTTTAGTCAATTTTCATCCATATTTTAAATTCTGGATTCTTTTGATGATAACAAAAGGGGGATAATGGGTTGAGATTTTTATTTATGAGTGAATAATTTATAAATATTTTTAATTTTGAAAATTTATTATTCATTCATTTCACTTATGCACAGTTATAGGGGGAGTTTCTATTCTGGGAGAGCATTCAAATAAGGAGAGTTCTGGAGTTCTGTTCTTCACAATCACACACATTTACTATTTTTCGAAATCTTCATATTTGTTTGTCATCATCAAAACGGGGAGATTGTTGTATATAATGCAGTTGTATACACAATTATATGATTTTTGTTTGATGATAACAACCAAATATATTATTATAAATGTGTTTGTTACTGTACAGTTTCATATATATTCATCATAGACAGGATTATAATATTTATATTTAAATAGAATACGACTGTACAGACATTCATATATTCATACAGTATTTTATTTAAATTGAATATTATATTTCAAACAGTACAACTAACTCAACTATTTGAATACATCACTGATATGCATTTCATTTCATATCCACTTTCATATACACTACATCATTCTACATTCATTAAACTTGTAAAATAAAATGAATACGATTGACAAATTCATTTGAACACAATAAAATAATATTTTATTTCAGACAAATTTGTTTAATACAAACATCAGTACAATTCTGTTGTTACACAGCCCCTCACTATAACACTCTGTCTATACATCTCATATATATATATATACACACACAATCACTCATTTTTCTTTTTCATATCCATTTACATTCACTGACACTATCTCTTCAGTCTTCGTTCTTCATAGCTCAGTCCAGTCATCTATACCTGTCATACACAGAAACACACACACAGTACACTGCAATAGAAATAAAAACTGAACACATGCAGATTTGAAATTTTATTTTTGAAATTTTATTTACCTCAGTTTTCTGGTGTGTTTTCTCATCATTTTTTGACTCGATCTGTTTTTCATATTCATCCAACTGTGTTTAGACAGCTTGTGATATTCACAGTGATACACTGTAAACACCACAAGGCAATCAATGTATATACAAAATATTTCAGTGCTGGGAAAAGATTTTTTTTTTCTGATGGCTGCAAATACACACGTGTATAAATATACACATGTGCAATGCCTCGCCAATCAGCGTGCAACCGAGGAGTAGTGAGACGACCCGAACATCCCCGTGAAGGAAAGCACGGATTGAATTGAGGACAGGCCACATCGGAACGCAAACAAAAGAACATTTCATTGCTTATTAAAACAATTCCATCAGAATAGAATAAATATTACACATTTGACAAATATCAGAGATTTAAATTACATTTAAATATGTAGTAGCGGAAAAATAATACAATACACAACTGAAAGAAATACACGGATACAGAGCTTTTCAAGTATCATTCCAGCTACAAACTAGGATCCTATGAACGTAAATCTGCAAAACCCAACTACTAGCTTCCCGTATCGAAATAAGGGCACCCAGAGTTTAGGTTAAAACAATAAACTCCAGGTCAGTCATGTGATTGGTGTAAGAACTAAAACAGTTGTTTAAAACTTTACTTTAAAGTTAGATAAATCAAGGGAAGACGCCGTATAACACGGAACGGGTTTCCTCCCAAGAATACCAGTGCATAAAACAATAGCGCAATGCTAAATAAAGAACAATGAAGCTATTATAAGACTCAGGTCCCATCATACAATGCAACGCAAGCCGGAGGATAGGGTTTTTACCTTATAATAGCCAAAGAATGCTTGATACACTAAAAACAAATCATTTGATACTATTATAAGTGCATAGTGTCTAAAACAATTTCAATCATAAGTACCAATCATAGAAGGCATAAATGCCCCCATACCACTATGTCGCCTGTAATGACCCAAAATTCCGGTCCAATTTGAGCTGACCAAAAACACAAGTCCAACCCCAAATTAAACTGAAATTCAGGAAATTAATAGAAAAAAACAGATGGTGAGGAAAGATAAGATAGAAACTTAGAATAGAAGAAGAAGAACAACACAACATCAGAGTAACACGAATCTCACAATGGAACGAATAAATATATTTCATAACATAACTTTGAAATACAAATCTGTACTTGAGTATACATATCATTATCAAAGTACATCACTTACAACACAACGGAAATAAATAATAGCTATATGATCCTGAAGCCTCCTGCTCCAAGCTCTCCTGGTATATCTGAAAAATCCGGACTACTTGACTGCCCGTACAAATTTAGGCACCCAAGAGTTTAGGGAAAACAACAAAGTAAACTCTGGGTCAGTCATGGGACTGGTGTGAGTAAAATAGTTTAACATAGTTTAACAGGTATATGATATCTCATAAGACCACGCCGTGAATACGGAACGGGTTTTTCCCTTATGAGAATCCAACATCTTTGACAAGCAATATCATTCTGATATTATAATAATGTCTAAGTACAAATATATATCAATCTAGCAGAAACGCTTTCATCTCACGTTCTACATATATAGTATGCAATCAAAGTAGCAAGCACGTATTGGATACTGGGTTTCCAACTATGACAAGGTATGGAACAACCTTTCGCTAGTGTACCTCTAGAAAGGAATACACTGGGTTCAACAAGAACTTCTTGCAACCCAGCCACACATGACCGACCACTCATATCGCTTGAGTGTATCGAATATATATCACCAACGGTTAGGATCAGCAACCATTTCCCGAATGGGACAACATCAGCAATAGATTTTTAAAAGTAAATGAAACGCTAGATCAGGTGATTATACACCCTACTTCGGAGCGACCGACTTAGCCATGCTGTCTGCCCGATTTTTGTCATTTACCGGTTGTGAGGCTAGAAGCTACGCTTTATCATCACACCAGATTCACTTCAAATGCCACATTGTCAAATCCATCAGATCACCGATTGTCGTCCTCAACCATACATTATGTGTTAGCTAAAAGAAGTTTCCTTCTCCGCTTCCACTCTTGGTACGGTTGGAGAAATCAATATACGTGATCGTCTGGAAATACTCTGTCAGACACCCGTCCATACAAGTCATCCAGGAACAGGATGAACTGAAGGTACTATTCAATACATCCATCTTAGACACTGTTATCCAAGACTTATACAATAGCCCTTGCATTTTACTACGTCTTCAATTATCTTTGGCATATATGATTCGCAACGCTTATGCCAATACAGAGTGTTCTTTGGATAATAATCCAACCGGTTTCTCCATATTAACAACGTTAAAATGGTCGAAAATTTCGATAGTCTGTGAGTTAACTAACAAAGAAAAACAAGTGTGCAAACAACGATATTATTTCCAGTTAGAAATTATGCCGAACAAACATCATTTAACATTAATCTCTTTAGTTCATTAATTTACTTATCTCCTGTTTCCCTATATTCAATATTTCTTATTTTCTATATTTGGAAAATATACGTTATTAACAATGGAAAACATTTCCATTTCTTGTTTTCTTTATTTGAAAACATTTCTGGTTTCTTATTTGGAAAACATTTCCAAAGCTTCTTCATTGGACTTAGACAGATGTTTAAACAAACCATCGCGATGCCAACTCAAACCATTTCCTTTAATTACTAAATTCACTTAACCATCCTTTACTATCGAACCTTAACCATTCCTTAGTTAAAAATGAAGTCAATCAAGTTGGGTTAATACTACCTCTTAGACCTTAACTGAATAACGTTTCTAAACTTGAAATAGACAAAGTTCACCCTTCTAATTCTTTAACAAACTTTCTTACATAACTCTCTTCCAAATCTTTTCTATTCGATAATTCTTTCCTTCGATAATGTATATTCGATAACTCTATTCAATTTATTCTATTCACTTAACTCTTTTGATTTAACTCTAACTCTATTCACTTAACTCCTATCGAATAAACTATATTCGATAAATCTTTTAATTCTATTTGAATAAAATTATATATTCGATTAACTCCTTTTACTCTATTCGAATAAACTATATTCGATTAAGTCCTTTTACTCTATTCGAATAAACTATATTCGATTAACTCCTTTTACTTTCTATTCGAATAAACTATATTCGATTAACTCCTTTTACTTTCTATTCGAATAAACTATATATTTGATTAAATCCTTTATTCTATTCGAATAAACTATATTCGATTAACTCCTTTATTCTATTCGAATAAACTATATTCGATTAACTCCTTTATTCTATTCTATTCGTTTTATCAACATTTTTCCCTTTTATAAAACTCTATTTGTTTTATAAACAATTCCCCTTTTATTTACTTTCGAAATATTTCCTTTTATAAAATCTGTTGATTTTATAAAATCCCTTTATTTCAATATACATTGAAATAATTATTTTTACATCCCAGGGTCTTTTATGATATTTAAAATAGCGAATAACAATGATCAACATCATTCTGTTGATTCCTCCAACCTGTTTCCCTGCATCACAGATGTTAAACAATATAGATAACATCACTTTCAGTTCCATATGATATATTCTGTTAAACAGAATCAATATAGAAATTTAACTAACTGACTAGCAGTTCAATTAAACAGTCAACACACAGTTAATCAGCCAATATCTAACAGTTCTAAGAATATAACTTGAAATTATAAACTGTTCATAGTTAGTGAGATTTACTCACATTTCGCGTTAACCGTTAAATAACGATTTGCGTCTGTTGATTCAGACGGACAATTTATTTTGCTTTAAATTGTAACGGACTCCAATTGACTCGCAGTCAGTTCCATTGTGGAGCTCTCGTCCATACGATCCTGTCGGATCTTGTTTCGCTGAATTCCGTCTACGTATGACCAAGTTATAGCATTACGAAGTTTGAACGCTTTTATATAAATAAAACTTGAATTGATAATAAAAACTTGGGCCTTAGCTTTATTATTCCGGCCCATCGCTAAACCCAACCCGCTTCATTTAAGGCCCGCTCCAACCAATCCTTCTTCCACGATTCGAGCTACAGAGCTCGATGCTCATTCCTCCTTCCAGTAAGCCCTTTCCACTGCTTCTCTTCACTTTTAACCCCTTCACCAATCGACAAAAATCCAACGGATTTCACCTTCATGTTCTCCTTCCCGGACCCTTCAACTTCATCACCGTCGGATGAAACTCGAGCGCAAGCACCAATGTCCGTCCTCCAGTCTCGGAGTCGTAACCCAGTGAAGACACCGACAGTTTTTATCACAAAAGAAATCCAGAAAACATCCAAACGAAGCCACTTGATCTTCTGATTCTAACTCTAATATCCAAACAGTGGATTAAGGCTTCAGCTTCGCAAAATCGTAAACCCTAGTTTCCGATGTAAACCCCCTGTATCAGCAACATCGACAAAAACACTGTCGAGCTTCCTCTAACCGATATCAGATTGAAGAGGAACTCCACAGGAGATCGAATATACAAGATTCATAATTTAAAACTTTTTCTTTAAATTTATTTTGATTTATGAACTTGCATTTTTTTCTGTAAGAGAAAAAAATGAACGGCGGAATTTCTGTTGACCATTGAGGAAGTCAACTAGGTTTAAGGGGTTGTGGGAGTATTTATAGAGGGGTTTTAATATTTTTATATTCGAATTAAATATTAATTTACACTCCTACTCTATTTGTATTTGGCTATAAAAATCCCTGTGACTACATACGAAACCCAAAAATCACGAAAATTGGCATGTAGCAAGAGTTTGACATTACGGTCCCAACGAAACTGGTTACGTCAAATTCCGACTCCGTTTGCTCACACAGTGTATTTTTAACCATCAAAATACTGACTGTTTCTCACTCTAAAAATCCGTACAGCTACACAGTGACCCCAAAAATCACGAAACTGGAAATCTAACAACTATTTGACATTGCGGATCCAACAAAATTAGTTTCGTCGAATTCCGACTTCGTTTGCAAAAGTGGCTATTTTTAAAGCTCTGGATGACCCATTTAAATATATAAATATAATTAAATTAAATACAAAGAAATTTATATTATCGTATATACTCACAGTGGAATACCATACAGCTCCACTGGGATTTATAACTCGATATTCACTTCTGGGTCAACCCAATATTCGATTTATATTGAAATCCCTTTTTAAAATATAAATAATTTCTTTATAAATTATAAAGGAATTCCACAGCGACTTTTCTAAAATTTTATTTGGACATAAATCAAAATCTACACGACAAAATCCCGATTTTTCTCTTCCACTAGAAAGATATACTCCACCAGCTCCACATGTTTCTTGTTTCACCTAAATCCGGCTTAAAACGAATCCTCTACATTCAGTTGAAGTTCAAATCACCAAATAGCGAACTGCAGCGCCATTTCGAGCTCGATTATAATTATAATATAATTATACGTTCAAACTGTCGTTCAAATAATATATTCATTATTCTAATTCAATTCCAAGCTGAATTAAATATCATAGATGATCCGGTTCACACCATATCGCCATTTCAGCCAATTCTGATTATTTCAGAATTAAATATATTATTTAATTTATTAATTTAATTAAATATTCATCATTATTTTATTAAATCACAATTTAATTCACTATATCACTATTTATATAATTAAATAAATTAATTATAATACCTCTGCCAATGCGGTCATTACAATCTTTCCCACTTAAAATAATTTCGTCCTCGAAATTGCTAAAAGGTAGAGGACGACCCTATCGACTGGCTAGAAACATATTTGTTCACTTCTTAACTTCAGTTTCAACTGAACCAATTTAATTTCAATTAAATTATTAATTAATTCTTATCAACGAAAATGTTCAAAAATCCTGAAAATTTTCTAACACTTTTACTTTTCGAAAAAAATTCGCCAGCACCTCCTTTGTACTAGTCAATATGTCAAACCACCACTCGCCTCTCTGGGCCATCTCCAACCCAATAAACAGCCAAGCGTCTTGCCAATTCGACTCATAAATCTTATATCCAATACAAATATAAACTTGTACCTTTTGTCGGCATAACATTGTATCCTTTCCACCTGTTATCAATTCAGCGGATACAAGGGTCATCCCAATCAAATTCCAATCTGTTTTTATCCACAACACAACCATTCACTTATAGCCGAGCCAAATATCATTTCAACTCGAGTTTCTTCTCGATTCCCAACTCTTAACTTGATTATCACATTACACTTCAAATTTGAATCTCACAATCCAATTTGTCTTGATATCATTCTAATTCAATCTTACCACTTTACTGGCTTTACTTTAATTCAAATTTGCTTTCACAAGTTTCTGTTAAATTTGTTTTTAATTCAAACAGTCTTTCCCTGGGTGTTTTTTTTCAAACAATTTACTCTTTTCAAAAATCAAAATTTTCCTTTTTGAACATGTCACTGAGCCCTTAATTAATATTCCATTAGTTAAATCACTTCTCTATTTCTTTATCAATATTTGTTAACCAAATATTTTTAGTAACCATATTGGCCTTTTATGTTATTTGGAAAACATTTCCGAATATCTCCTTCCTTTATTTTATAAACTTTAGAAAATATATGCTATTTATAACTGGAAAATATTCCAATTACTTATCTCTTTTCCGATTTCGTTTATTTCTATACTTAGGAAATATCCTTATTATATTTCCAAGTTTATACTTATTTGGGTTAAAACGGATGTTGTGTAAAGCATCGTTACGACAACCCAAATACTATATTCAACTAACTCTTATTCAACATTGTTCTTCGAGCCTGAAATCTTACTATTTATTTGTTAATAATGAAATCAATCAAGTTGGGGTATAACTAAGTCTCATATCTTGACTGAATAACATTTATAACGTCAAAACAGATATGACTACTTACTCGAATAATCAATACCATACAACTACTTATTCACTTTTAAACACGTATACGCTTCCTCTTTCTATTCTTACTAGATTTTATTCTTAGTCTTCCTTTTTGATTTTACTATTCTATTTCTAAGTTCGTTTCCTTATCGACTTCTATATATATATATATATATATATATCGATACGTTGATTTCTAACTTTCAAATTATCTTAAAAATATTCCAACTCCTTAAATTCCCGGAAAAATTCGCCATAACCTCCTTTGTACTAGGAGCATCGGGATATTTCAAATAGCTTCCCATGGCCCTCACCAATCCAAAAGAAAAAGAAAAAGCCAAGCGGCTAGCCGACACGGCGCATAAAATCTCATATATGGATTAAATGCATACCTTTTCGTCGAGCATTCTATTTATATACCTTCATACCTTATCCATACCTATCTCATGTATATTTATACCTGCCCAATCTATTTTAACTATACCTGATCGTTTTAACTCAATTCGTTAATTAATTTGTTAATTAACTCTTTAGTCTATTTCACTTTTATATTTGAACATGACATGTTCAAATATATTTTAACTTGCTTATTAACTAATTTGAATCCAAATTTCAAATTTAAGTTCTATATTCGATTTCGAATATACATTTACAAATCCAATTCACCTTTCAAAGTTCAACTTCAAATTCAAAACTTGATTACTAATTCCTCTTCGACTTAGTTAATTCTATTCAATTTCTATTCAAATTTTATATCACTTCTATTATTCAAATCTATATATCAAATTCTATTATTCAAATTCTATACATTAAAATTCTATAGTTTAAATTCCATTTGAATTCTATATTCAAATTTTATATATTCAAATCCTATATTTGAATTCCTTTTGAATTTTATATTCAAATTCCATATCACTTTCGATATTCAAATCCTATATTTGAATTCCTTTATATTTTCTATATTCAAATCCTATATTTGAATTCCATTTTGAATTTTATATTCAAACTCCCTTTGAATTTCTATATTCAGTTCTATTTCAATTCCATTGAATTTCATATATTCAGACATCCTTTGAATTTCTATATTCAATTTCTATTTCAATTCCATTGAATTTCATATATTCAAACTCCCTTTGAATTTCTATATTCAATTCTATTTGAATTCTCTTTATTCAAATTCTATATTCAATTCTATATTATAAATCCCATTTTGAAATACAACACACTTGTCTTTTCCAAAACAAATTAAAAACAGTATCTCTGGTAGTAATTCGTCACTTACAACTCGAAAATGAATACTGATGATGCAGCTGTCATCATCAGAATCTATTTTCCAACGATCGAAGTGAGTTCAATACTATAAAACCATTTTTAAACATTTCCATTTTGAAATTCATTTCAAAATATAATTCACACTGCTTGTAAAACAATTTAAAATCTCCCAGGATCTTAAATTTTCCTTATTTTTAATCCAAATCGATTTACAAACACTTATCCAATTTTTCCAGTTTTTTAATTCAATTTCTGGTTTAAATTTTAGATTTAACTCATCTGATTTCACATATTTCACTTATATAAATTCTGATTGGTTATTTACACAACCATTTAATTTATAATCTTACTTGATTATAATAACAACCAATATATCCAATATATTATAATTTTGATATATATATATCTTCTCTATATCAAGATATACCTTGGGTAAACTTATTCTAATTTACCCCTTTTCAATACATATCGTGTCGACCCATCGTATTCGAGTGTTTATAAACTCCTACCGATACAGTGGATCAAACTAATCGACCAGAACTCATAAACAACTCAACCAATGAATCTCCACCATATAAAACAATTTTTATATCAATAACAAATACGCTCACTCGTATATATACACTCAACTCAATCTAGGGTATTACAAACCCCATCTCTACTGAGTCACGCCACAGAGCCAAGGTAATTCACTTAACCTTAAGCTTTGATACCAACTGTAATGACCCAAAATTCCGATCCAATTTGAGCTGACCAAAAACACAAGTCCAACCCCAAATTAAACTGAAATTCAGGAAATTAATATAAAGAAAACAGAGGGTGAGGAAAGATAAGATAGAAACTTAGAATAGAAGAAGAAGAACAACACAACATCAGAGTAACACGAATCTCACAGCGGAACGAATAAATATATTTCATAATGTAACTTTGAAATACAAATCTGTACTTGAATATACATATCATTATCAAAGTACATCACTTACAACACAGCGGAAATAAATAATAGTTATATGATCCTGAAGCCTCCTGCTCCAAGCTCTCCTGGTATATCTGAAAAATCCCGACTACTTGACTGCCCATACAAATTCAGGCACCCAAGAGTTTAGGGAAAACAACAAAGTAAACTCCGGGTCAGTCATGGGACTGGTGTGAGTAAAATAGTATAACATAGTTTAACAGATATATGATATCTCATAAGACCACGCCGTGAATACGGAACGGGTTTTTCCCTTATGAGAATCCAACATCTTTGACAAGCAATATCATTCTAATATTATAATAATGTCTAAGTACAAATATATATCAATCTAGCAAAAACGCTTTCATCTCACGTTCTACATATATAGTTTACAATCAAAGTCGCAAGCACGTATTGGATAACGGGTTTCCAACTATGATAAGGTATGGAACCACCTTTCGCTAGTGTACCTCTAGAATGGAATACACTGGGTTCAACAAGAACATCTTGCAACCCGGCCACACATGATCGACCACTCATTTCGCTTGAGTGTATCGAATATATATCACCAACGGTTGGGATCAGCAACCGTTTCCCGAATGGGACATCATCAACAATAGATTTTAAGAAGTAGATGAAACTATAGATCAGGTGATTATACACCCTACTTTGGAGCTACCGACTTAGCCATGCTGCCTGCCCGATTTCTGTCATTTACCGGTTGTGAGGCTAGAAGCTACGCTTTATCATCACACTAGATTCACTTCGAATGCCACATCATCAAATCCATCAGATCACTGATTGACGTCCTCAACCATACATTATGTGTTAGCTAAAAGAAGTTTCCTTCTCCGCTTCCACTCTTGGTACGATTGGAGAAATCAATATACGTGATCGTCTGGAAATACTCTGTCAGACATCCGTCAATACAAGTCATCCAGGAACAGGATGAACTGAAGGTACTATTCAGTACATCCATCTTAGACATTGTTATCCAAGACTTGTACAATAGCCCTTGCATTTTACTCCGTCTTCAATTATCTTTGGCATATATGATTCGCAACGCTTATGCCAATACAGAGTGGTTCTTTGGATAATAATCCAACCGGTTTCTCCATATTAACAACGTTAAAATGGTCAAAAACTTTGATAGTCTGTGAGTTAACTATCAAAGAAAAACAAGTGTGCAAACAACGATATTATTTCCAGTTGGAAATTATACCGAACAAACAACATTTAACATTAATCTCTTTAGTTCATTAATTTACTTATCTCCTGTTTCCCTATATTCAATATTTCTTATTTTCTAAATTTGGAAAACATAAGTTATTAACAATGGAAAACATTTCCATTTCTTGTTTTCTTTATTAGAAAACATTTCTGGTTTCTTATTTGGAAAACATTTCCAAAGCTTCTTCATTGAACTTAGACAGATGTTTAAACAAACCATCGCGATGCCAACTCAAACCATTTCCTTTAATTACTAAATTCACTTAACCATCCTTTACTATCGAACCTTAACCATTCCTTAGTTAAAAATGAAGTCAATCAAGTTGGGGTAATACTACCTCTCAGACCTTAACTGAACAACGTTTCTAACCCTGAAATAGACAAAGTTCACCCTTCTAATTCTTTAACAAACTTCCTTACGTAACTCTCTTCCAAATCTTTTCTATTCGATAATTATTTCCTTCGATAAGGTATATTCGATAACTCTATTCAATTTATTCTATTCACTTAACTCTTTTGATTTAACTCTAACTCTATTCACTTAACTCCTCTCGAATAAACTATATTCGATAACTCTTTTAATTTTATTTGAATAAAACTATATATTCGATTAACTCCTTTTACTCTATTCGAATAAACTATATTCGATTAACTCTTTTTACTCTATTCGAATAAACTATATTCGATTAACTCCTTTTACTTTCTATTCGAATAAACTATATTCGATTAACTCCTTTTACTTTCTATTCGAATAAACTATATATTTGATTAAATCCTTTATTCTATTCGAATAAACTATATTCGATTAACTCCTTTATTCTATTCGAATAAACTATATTCGATTAACTCCTTTATTCTATTCTATTCGTTTTATCAACATTTTTCCCTTTTATAAAACTCTATTTGTTTTATAAACAATTCCCCTTTTATTTACTTTCGAAATATTTCCTTTTATAAAATCTGTTGATTTTATAAAATCCCTTTATTTCAATATACATTGAAATAATTCTTTTTACATCCCAGGGTCTTTTATGATATTTAAAATATCGAATAACAATGATCAACATCATTCTAACACACATAACCCATAACAGATATACATCACATAATATATGACAATATATGAAAACAGTAGATAAATGTTAAGGAATCCAGTCGGATTCCTCCAACCTGTTTCCCTGCATCACAGATGTTAAACAATATAGATAACATCACTTTCAGTTCCATATGATATATTCTGTTAAACATAATCAATATGGAAATTTAACTAACTGACTAGCAGTTCAATCAAACAGTCAACACACAGTCAATCAGCCAATATCTAACAGTTCTAAGAATACAACATGAAATTATAAACTGTTTAGAGTTAGTGAGATTTACTCATATTTCGCGTTAACCGTTAAATAACGATTTGCGTCTGTTGATTTAGACAGACAATTTATTTTGCTGTAAATTGTAACGGACTCCAATTGACTCGCGGTCAGTTCCATTGTGGAGCTCTCGTCCATACGATCCTGTCGGATCTTGTTTCGCTGAATTTCGTCTAAGTATGACCAAGTTATAGCATTATGAAGTTTGAACACTTTTATATAAATAAAACTTGAATTGACAATAAAAACTTGGGCCTTAGCTTTATTATTCCGGCCCATCGCTAAACCCAACCCGCTTCATTCAAGGCCCGCTCCAACCAATCCTTCTTCCACGATTCGAGCTACAGAGCTCGATGCTCATTCCTCCTTCCAGTAAGCCCTTTCCACTGCTTCTCTTCACTTTTAACCCCTTCACCAATCGACAAAAATCCAACGGATTTCACCTTCATGTTCTCCTTTCCGGACCCTTCAACTTCATCACCGTCGGATGAAACTCGAGCGCAAGCACCAATGTCCGTCCTCCAGTCTCGGAGTCGTAACCCAGTGAAGACACCGACAGTTTTTATCACAAAAGAAATCCAGAAAACGTCCAAATGAAGCCACTTGATCTTCTGATTCCAACTCTAATATCCAAACTGTGGATTAAGGCTTCGCAAAATCGTAAACCCTAGTTTCCGATGTAAACCCCCTGTAACAGCAACATCGAAAAAAACACTGTCGAGCTTCCTATAACCGATATCAGATTGAAGAGGAACTCAACAGGAGATCGAATATACAAGATTCATAATTTAAAACTTTTTCTTTGAATTTATTTTGATTTATGAACTTGCATTTTTTCCTGTAAGAGAAAAAAATGAACGGCGGAATTTCTGTTGACCATTGAGGAAGTCAACTAGGTTTAAGGGCTTGTGGGAGTATTTATAGAGGGGTTTTAATATTTTTATATTCGAATTAAATATTAATTTATACTCCTACTCTATTTGTATTTGGCTTTAAAAATCCCCGTGACTACATACGAAACCCAAAAATCACGAAAATTGGCATGTAGCAAGAGTTTGACATTACGGTCCCAACGAAACTGGTTACGTCAAATTCCGACTCCGTTTGCTCACACAGTGTATTTTTAACCATCAAAATACTGACTATTTCTCACTCTAAAAATCCGTATAGCTACACAGTGACCCCAAAAATCAAGAAACTGGATATCTAACAACTATTTGACATTGCGGATCCAACAAAATTAGTTTCGTCGAATTCCGACTTCGTTTGCAAAAGTGGCTATTTTTAAAGCTCTGGATGATCCATTTAAATATATAAATATAATTAAATTAAATACAAAGAAATTTATATTATCGTATATACTCACAATGGAATACCATAGAGCTCCACTGGGATTTATAACTCGATATTCACTTCTGGGTCAACCCGATATTCGATTTATATTGAAATCCCTTTTTAAAATATAAATAATTTCTTTATAAATTATAAAGGAATTCCACAACGACTTTTCTAAAATTTGATTTGGACATATATCAAAATCTACACGACGAAATCCCGATTTTTCTCTTCCACTCGAAAGATATACTCCACCAGCTCCGCATGTTTCTTGTTTCACCGAAATCCGGCTTAAAACGAATCCTGTACATTCAGTTGAAGTTCAAATCGCCAAATAGCGAACTACAGCGCCATTTCGAGCTCGACAATAATTATAATATAATTATATGTTCAAACTGTCGTTCAAATAATATATTCATTATTCTAATTCAATTCCAAGCTGAATTAAATATCACAGATGATCCGGTTCACACCATATCGCCATTTCAGCCAATTCTGATTATTTCAGAATTAAATATATTATTTGATTTATTAATTTAATTAAATATTCATCATTATTTTATTAAACCAACATTTAATTCACTATATCACTATTTATATAATTAAATAAATTAATTATAATACCTCTGCCAATGCAGGTCATTACATCGCCAATACTAAGCTCTACAATCAAAACCGCAAAGTCATGTATTGCAAGTTGGATTTCCATCTGTGAACCGAGGTAAGGGATCGTCCTCACCGGCTTCAAGACTCTCTAGCCCGAGCCTCAGGTCCAGAGCGCATCGACCCTTGGATCGTCAGGGTCGGTCCACCGATTTGGATTAAAATGCCTGAACACTGCGTTTCCCCACCCTTTGGGGCGTAAATGAGCCAAATGACTCCATCGGCTCCATATAGTCACCGATATATCTGAGGTGCCTCGCAACAGCAACAACCACACAGGTGAAAATAATATAAATGTCGGGGCTGGTAGGTCACTGAAACCACCCTAACTAGAAGGAAATGCAAGCCCTCCCTAATGTCCTCTCCCGTTTCTGGTTCACAACCGGGGTGTGAGGCTCGCGAATCAATATTACACAAAGCTATGCCACACAGGCGGTGCTTTGATCATCAACCATAAGGCTTTGCTTTTCAAAAGAAGCCTTGATCAATTGCCACTTAGGCAAGCCACACAGGCAATTCACTCCATGCGATTGATATCCATCAATATATAACCCCAGAGCTCGTACGTCTCAGAGAAGGGCGTTAAGCAAGAGAATAAATTCTCCGCCGCCAAACAGATATATATATATTTAATAGAAATCAATCACAGAGAATAAAATCCAATGTCGGACACACAGTTCATTTACAAGTTCGTTCTGTGTCTGAATGAAACCGGAGGCACCTTGTACCTCGCATATCCATCGATCTACAAGTACGTCTGGATGATCACCAACTGATTCCCTCCTCTTGGGTGTACAACCCAATCAAGATCATCAGTAATCATCCAAACGATGTGAAGACCTCCGATGTAACAACCCGAATTTTTATGACATGTTAAAACCATAAATCAAGGCAAAATCGAATTTTAAAATAAGAATAAAGGGAAACGTTTTATGCCACTGCATTCGTCTCGAAATTTTAAATGAAATAGAGTCTGAGTTTTCAAAAATCGGAGTCCGGATGAAGAAGTTATGACCTGTAGAAGATTTAGTAGATTTTAGGCAGCACAGGACCAGGCAGGTCGACCTGGGGGTCGACCTGGGGACCAGGTCGACCATGTGGTCGACCCTAGGGTCGACCTACCCCGCAGGTCGACCATGTGGTCGACATCCCCCCTTACAGGTCGACCTGGTTGGCCTATATTGACCCAGAACCTAGTTTTGAAGCCTGAGACATGTTTTGATGATCCAGATTGATTCTAGGGTTAATCTAAGGGCCTAAACTAGTTGCTACACCTATGAAAACACCCTTATACCTAACCTAATTCATATCAAATCATTCTTACACCATTATGCTGCTAAAATGCCTCTTGAACCATGGCCGTCGTCTCCAAATCAATGTACAAACATTCAAACTCAAATTAATCCAAAGAACAAGGCTTCTACAATGATTCAAGACAATAAATTAACAACGCCGCGACATTTTTACAACAAATTCAGTTCTTAATTCATTAGCCATGCTCTGTAAGTTCTAGTTGTTTTTAGATTTAAACATCCAATTATAATATGGCTATGGAATAAAGTGGAATTGGATTTAAGTATGTTTACTGATTCAGATCTATTTCTGTTGCTTCTTGAATATTGAGTTTTGGGACTTTTCTATGTTCGTTCTCACGTCAGGCTTATGATCTATTCAGCCTGTTGTAAATCAGTTTTTCTTGACTCATATTGATATTATTGTCAAGATCTATCTTTTATGCCAGAGATGATGTTTTTATACCAGTTTTTCCTCTCTATACTGATTGTTATACAAATTCTACCTTCCCCTATTTATTTTCTTTCAACGATCCTAGATCAATTTCGGACCTTGTAACACCCCATAATTCTGTAACATTAAGTTTCACAAATTAAAGTATAATTAAATTTTAGAATAAGAATTAAGGGTAACGGGTTACGCCATTGCGTTGGTCTCGAAAATCTGCTTGAGATATAGTCCGAGTTTGCGTAAATTGCACTCCGTATGAAAAAGATATCCTTAAATTAAATATTGCAGCAAAACATGAAAAAAGAGGAATGAGAAAAGAATAATGTTTAGCATTGTTCTAACTTTTGTAAGCAAAATACTTAGTAGCTTATTTGGTTGGAACACATGACTTGCATACAAGAGGTACAGAGTTTGATCCCCGCCAACGCCCTATTTTTGTTTTAGGGGAATGGCTTAAAATAGCATAGTGTGAACGCTGTTCAAAAAGTGGTTTAGTGTGAAAATGGGTAATTGGAAAGGTAATTAAAAAAAGATGAATATATATATATATATATGCATACATATATATATATATATATGACGTGTACGCATCATGTAGCGTACGTTGCGCATTTTTGGTTGTCAAGAATTGTTTTTTTTAATGGCCTTCCCCAATTGGATTTATGACAAATTAAAAGTAAGAAAAGATTTATTCATATAAATATTTATATATGGGTAATTAATGTAAACGGTAAAGGGAAAATGTATCTATTAAATACGTATTTACGTTTGAATTGATTGACAATAAATAATAAAAAGAAAAGATGAACATTATAGTATCACTTATGTTATGTTAACATTAGAATAACATTTCGTTAAGAAATGTATATTTAGATTAAAATGTTTATTCAGATTAAATTGACATTTCAGTTAAGAAATGTTCATTTAGCTAATGTTTTGTTAAAAAAAAGTCTCTTTGGTTATGATATGTTAGGAAAGAACCAATGTGTCATTTATGAAAAAAATTAACATTTAATATGCTGAATCAATGCTGAGTCATTTCTGACTCATTGCTGAGTCAATAGGATAATTCTATCTTGACTAAACGGTTGTGGTCATTTCTAGGGTTAATCAAACGGCCTAAATTAATCCTAAAATTCTATATATACAACCTAGCTCTTAACCTAATTCACACAATTAAACTTGGAGCCGTCACGCTGCTGTAAGATAGCTTGGAATGGCCGCCGCCTAAAGCTTAAATAAAAACAAAGCTAGAACAAATCTAATTCAAAACTAAAAATCAAAACAATGTCTACCCAAAGGAACGCATCTCAATTTCAGAACCTCGGAACTCAGAAAAACAAGACCGTCTTGCGTTGTAAGTACAGTGGCTCTTTAGATGGGAATGCGATTAAGACATGATTTGATGTAAATTGTAATATGGAATTATATCAGTGATGATTATGTTGTTTTATATTTGTTATTTGTGATAATTGAATGTTGTGGTGATTGAATCATTTATGTATTGTGAATCAAACAATCAACACCTTATGCGAATTGTATGTATACAGTTAGATCTAAATATATGCTTATGCAAGTTATAGGTTGCTAGTTAGATTTACACAAATATTTATATGATTCATGTAGGCTCTATGTATATATGTTTTAAACCAATTGTGCCTATATGACTAGAATAGATCTATATTCACATGTTCTTATGCAAGTGAGAAATTATAATCAGATCCATGTCAAGATCCGTTTAGGATTGATATGAAAGTTTATTGTTTGATCTATGTTTATACAAATGTGTTGCAAGTTCACACCCTTAAGTGGTTGTCAAAGTTATACATATAGTTTTGTCTTACGCCAGTTTTATGTTTGAGGTTATGCCTAGACCTATGCATTAACAAGTTATACCATGTTGTAGTGGATTCATATGACACCTATTAGGTTATACTATGTTATACCTTTATGTTAGGCTAAAACTATATGATTCATGTGACACCTATTTAACTAGGCCCAATATTTATATGTAAGTTTGTGGCATGTTATGCAATGTTATGATATTCATGTTGATTATTTTGCAAGTTCACACCGATGATGTTCATATTGACTATGTCGAGAATGCCAAGTTTACACCTATGACATGTTTATGTTAATGAATTATTTTTATGTCAATTTTGTGTACGCTAAATTATGCTAAGTTTTTAGCCTAATATTATATGTCAAAATCATGCGGACGGAAAATTAGGCTAAGATTGTTAGCCTAATATTTAGACGAGGTAACGTTGGGTAAAATTGGTAATTATAGGAAACTTGACATAAATTGGTTAAAAATCACACAAGTGATTTATGGCAAAAAATTGGTATTAATTATATACCTAAACTAATGAGATTGATTGGAAACAAATTTGGCAGTAACTTGAATTTGAATAATTTACATAATTAAAATGTAAATTAGAAAATATGAATATGCTTAACCCGAGGTTGGATTGAGTTGTGATGTAAACCTGCCCAGACCCGCCCGGCTGTCCAGTAATCACAACAATACCTATCCAATGTGAGAGGTTAAGGCATTGAGCCCAATAAAGACCCGAGGTTAGACTGAGTTGTGGCGTAAGACTGCCCGGAACCGACTGGCATATATGCAGCCACAACAATACCTGTCTAATGTGAGTGGTTGGTGCTTTAATAAGACAATTAAAGCTAAGTTAGGATTGGTAGGGTTAAGTTAATCTGAACACTTAACCAACTTAACATGTTAACAAGACAGGACTTGTAGGGGCTAAGTAACTAAGAAAACACTTAGCCAAAATAACATATTAACTTGACTAGAAGGTGAGGTTAAGTAAAGTTAATACACTTAACCAATTTAACATATTAACTAGACTAGAGGGTGAGGTTAAGTAAATTCAAGACACTTAACCGTTATAACCTGATAATTAGATAAGTGGGTGAGGTTAAGTAAATTTAGAATACTTAACCATTATAACACGTTAGCTAGATAAGTGTGCAAGGTTAAGTAAATTCACTTAGCCAATTTAATATGTTAGCTGGACTAGAGGGTGTGGTTAAGTAAACTTAGAACACTTAACCATCATAGTGTGATAAATTGAAAAGGGTTAAGTTGAAACATGAAGGGACAATACTTAACCATTAGAACATGTTAATTAAACAGATGTTAGGGTTAAGTTAACTAAGGGAACACTTAACTGTTATAACATGTTAGTTAAAACAGAAGGGCAAGGTTAGGTTAAAAGGGACACTTAACCAATACAAGGTGAATGGGTAGGGTTAAGTAATAAGAAATACTTAACCAATATAACTTGGTTTATGATAAGGTTAAGTCAACGTGAATTACTGATAACACTTAACCAGTTTAACATGACAAATGAATGGGTTAAGTTAACTTGTATCGACTAATGACACTTAACCAATCCAACTTGACGAGAAAGAGAACTAAGTAGTAAACCTTAGTTGAAAGGGGCTAAGTAGTAAACCTTAGTTAAGAAAACGACGATTCAGGAAACTAAGTGGTAAACCTTAGTTAGGAAAACTAAGTAGTAATCCTTAGTATAAAACGAGGAGGAGCGAACGTCCATCTGATCTTAAAGAAGGCTCCAACGAATTGGGTTACAAAGCCCGAGGCTTCGAGGGGACGTGAGGGTACTCTTGGTATCCCTCTGCGAGAATGCAGATGATCCGCCTAGGCTCACAGAGGTTAAGGTCTGCGTTAGAAGAACCAAGGGTATGCCTTGGTTGCAATATAAGGCAACCTAAAGATTAGGTTGGACCAGCGTGATTCGGCGGGACAAATGGCCCTGTGATAGCGACCCGTCGTCTACCTATCATCTTGAGTCAGTCGAGATTCGCATGCGGAAAGGCAGAGAACTCCCAACAGACCATATACTTGTTATCTAGTTATGGGTGAGGCTGGCCAATAGGAAAGTGCGGCATAGGTGGCAGGAGTATAGTTCTCGTGCTTGATTTTCTTGGATTGCCTTTCATTAGTTGAGGGAGGGGTCAGGTGGGACCATAGCCACTGGAAAAACAGACCTTAGCATCTGCATCGGCAGATATCTGAAAGCTCCCGACCGAGTTCCGTGTTTCTAGAATAGCCCTGCCACGGGACTCGGGTCGCACATTTCAGGATATGTGCATCTAGACAGCGATAAACGATTCGCGACACATACATGGGGAAAGTCTAGGAACATATACCACTCTAGGTATTGTGTCCTAGACCAGGGGCATCGTTCGACAGGTAGCATAATCCCTTATTGGACCTAGGTGGCATAAATCATGAATCCGAGAAGTATTAGATAAGTCGCATAAACCCTAGTTGAATCTAGGAAGTGCTTGATAAGAAAACCTAGATTAGATCTAGGTAATAAATAATAGATGTACACCTAAAGGCAACCGCAATTGTAGGGATTGGGATCACGTTATCATCTTTATACAGATTACTAGTTGGGATACTAGTTAGGTGGTGCAGAGATATAGAATAGGGTGTGATAGTATATTCGGTTTAAACTATCTTGCTTTGGTTTATATTAGTCTGTTATTCTGGTACTGTCCCATTTTTCCAGTTTACTCCTGTCATGAACTTTATCTTGTTCATATGCTAAAAGCCACTAGACTTACTCAGGCTTTATGTCTGACTCTGTTTTTCTTTCGCCTTCTTTTCTTCCGTTCCCCCCAAGGTAGTCAGGGAGGGAATAGCTCTGCTTAGTATGGACTGTTACTCTTTCCAAGCTTAAAGACTCTTGGATATATCGCTTCATACCCTCTTTTCTGCTGCTATGGATGGCTTATGCTATATTGGGGAATATAAATGTTATTTTATGCTTCTTTATTTTGTAAGACAGATGTTACTCTGGTATTGGAAAGCAATTGTTGTACAAAATATTTTATCAATAAAGTAAAGTTTTATTTTCCGTTGTTTTAATTTTGTTTGTCTTGTAATTTATCTGCATCTTTTACCTTAAATGCTCCACAGAACTTAGTGCATTCCCTTTGTGAGTGACATTAACGGATGTGGGGTGTTACACGTGGTATCAGAGCTGAAGGTTACCGGATCAGATAAAAGATTTGAAAAATTATTTTCAAAACGGTTTTTTAAAAAACAGAAGCATTTTCAAAAGAAAAGATTTGGTTTAAAGGCATATTCCCCAAAGCCATGCGCACTATCTTCTGATTCTCTGTTTGAATTCTTGTCCCCTTCTTCCTTGAGTCTTCGGGGCTCCTGGCTTTCTGGGAGGTAACCTCATCGCAGCATGGTTCCGTAAGCTTGATAAGACAACGATACCTATCGAAGGGCGAAGCAGTGCCCAACTTCTATCTATAGTTGCGGTAGTTTCACCTGCGGCTAATTTTCTTCCAAGCTTTGAAGGGTTCTTTGTGCGATAGAGGTAGCTTTAGAGAGAACTGTAAACATGTTATACAAGGATGGTAAAGGTGGGAGATGAATAATTGTGGCAGGTCCCCTAGGTAGGAAGAAAGACTGACCTTAAAAGAGGTAAAAAGTACATAGCAACCTTTAGCTTTAGACCCTCAGATTTGTAACATGATGGATAAGCTAAGTAAAGGAGAGATCTCTAATCATCTTAGTATATACACTAGTATCAAGGTTAACATCTGTTTATCTTGGAAATGGAGGTGAAGAAGCTTCGCAATCATGAAGTTAAATTAGATAAGGTACCATATAGTGAAGCTCAAGAAGGTACGACATATAAGACTGGAGACTAGACACGAGCATCATACCCTTTTTCTTAAGGGTGTATATCCCTGATCTCTTTTTCTAGGAATTTTATGCATACTTTCTAGCTTTTAAGGTATATCCTCTAGGACGTATCATCGATCCTTAGGTAGAAGACAATGGATGTAAACATGTATTTGAAACATGTTATGATTGATGGTTGCTCGTGAATGCATATACACACCATAGGCGCTAGGACAACTCAGTCACTTTCATATTGCATTCGCATATATGTATTTGTTTACAGATTGAAATCAATGTGTTATCGTATGGACGTTGCATTTGAGTGAATGGTTGTGCACTCATATAGAAATGATATGTATCATTAGGATTGCATACATGATTGGATGCATGGCACTGACATAATTCGCATTAAGGAGGTCGACTGAATCAGTAGACCGCCTGATTTTGCATTAGATAAAGACATATACACACACTATGCATATAAATATGAAAGCATTTAGAAATATTTTTAAGGACAATGAATGCCTGTGATTGAATGGTTGAGTAGATGGGTGATTGGATGGTAGGACACATTCTTCATAACTTGAAGATTTCGGGGACGAAATCCTTTTAAGAAAGGGAGAATGTAACACCCCGTAATTCTGTAACATTAAGTTTCACAAATTAAAGTATAATTAAATTTTAGAAGAAGGATTAAGGGAAACGGGTTACGCCATTGCGTTCGTCTCGAAACTCTGCTTGAGATAGAGTCCGAGTTTGCGTAAATTGAACTCCGTATGAAAAAGATATCCTTAAATTAAATATTGCAGCAAAACATGAAAAAAAAGGAATGAGAAAAGAATAATGTTTAGCATTGTTCTAGCTTTTGTAAGCAAAAGACTTAGTAGCTTATTTGGTTGGAACACATGACTTGCATACAAGAGGTACAGAGTTCGATCCACGCCAGCGCCCTATTTTTGTTTTAGGGGAATGGCTTAAAATAGCCTAGTGTGAACGCAGTTCAAAAAGTGGTTTAGTGTGAAAATGGGTAATTGGGAAGATAGATAAAAAAAATTGAATATATATATATATATATAATATATATAATATATATATATACACACACGCATATATATATGACGTGTACGCATCATGTAGCGTACGTTGCACATTTTTGTTTGTCAAGGATTGTTTTTTTAATGGCCTTCCCCAATTGGATTTATGACAAATTAAAAGTAAGAAAAGATTTATTCATATATATATAAATATTTATATATGGGTAATTAATGTGTGATAACCCCTAACTTCCGCATAACGAAAGCAAGGATGATCATTGGAATACAACATAAATATGGCAATACATAACACAGATAACAACATAAATATAAGAAAACTACATCATAACAACATCATGGCAGCGGAAATAGATGTCATCAAAATATAGAATCCCACAGTCACAGAAGTTCTAATTATTACCTCAGAGGCAAATAGAATGTAATGTGACTCAAAATTCCAAAGTACAGGATTAAAACTGGATAAGTCTAAATGTCTCAAGAACTCAGTAATTGTCTAAGAGAAAATAAAATGAAGAAAAAGAAAGATAACAAGTCTTCATCCTCCAAGTCACCTCCACAATAGAAATCTCCAATCAAGAACTTCAAGCAAGAACTCCAAGCAAGATAAATAGAAACCTATCAATTGGCTGCCCGTGTAGAGAGAGGGCACCCGAGTTTGCAAGGTGAAAACAAACAACAGGTCAGTCATGGGACTGGTATGAGAAACTTAATATAACTACTGAATATGACAAATCTAAGGACCGCGCCACTTTCATGGAACGGGTTTACTCCAATAGATTGTCTGTGCATATATTTATTAAATAAAAAGAGTAACGCAATGCTTTTGTAAAAATGAAATCATTATAAGACTCAGGTCCTATCACACAATGCAACGCACACCAGAGGATAGAGTTTTTCCTTATAATTATCAAAAATACAGAGTACGAGTCAAATACTATTTTATATCATAAGTGTGTAATATGATTTAAAATATTTCAAAATAAATGTATTAATCCTAGACGGCATAGTACCCCATCCTACTATGTCGCCCTAATAAATATACAATCAAGTCCGTCATCTCGTATTGGAAAGTTGGGTTCCCATACTGAGTCAAGGCTAGGAGCGAAATCCTTACCGATTCGAGACACTCTAGCAATGCCCCAGGATTGGTACTCTGTCCAACCCTTGGATCCTGCAGGGCCGGTCCACACTTACTTTTGTGGATTAGAAATGCCTGAACACACGTTTCCCGATCCTAACGGATCTCTAAATTGGCCAGTCGCGACCAATATAACCGAGGTACCTCAAATCCAACAACCACTTAGTAAATATCAGTGCTGGTAGGTCACTGACACCACTTTTAGCTAGAAAGAAACGTGCGCACTCCCTGCGTTCCCTTGCTCCGTTTTAGACTCCATCGGGGTGTGAGGCTCGCGAAGTAACGTATACACAAATCTGCGTCCATACTGGACCATGCTTTGATCATTCTACAAGGCTCTGCTTTGCAACAATAAGCCTTGTTCGAGTGCAACTTGGCATGTCACATCGACAACTCATATCACGCGATCGAAAATTATTTAACATAAAAAGGGGTGTTAAGCAAGAGGATAAATCCTCCGCCACCAAGCCTTTATACATCAAATAAAAACCAATCTTATTACATGAAATAAATTTCGACGTCAGGCATGCGATCAATTTACAAGTCCGTCCTGGGTCTGAACGAAACCGGAGTCGTCTTATTTCGTGGGAAATAAAGACACTCGCAAATCCGAACCATCAACAAGAACGTCCGGACTATCACCACCATCGACCCATCAAGGTAGCTACTCCCATTAAGGCCAACAATAGCAATACAACCATCCGCCTTGAAGATCGTCGGTCTTCAACCGTCGTCTTCAACTCTTCAATTTAATGTCGCCGTATAATTATTTGAAATGAGATTGAACTCGGTTTTCCAAATAATTTTCGTAGTTGTATAAATTACAAAACCAATTTTGTGTCGTTAGAAATGCTTTATAATGCTTTCCACTATTTCTATTTAGTTAAAAGAGTTTTATATTTTCTTAATGACGCTTCAGGTCAATAGATGGTCGTGGTGCTGTTTTCCCCAAATGTTGATTTACACCTAACTCAAGATCTGACCGTTGGATTTTGACTAAATCTATACCGTTAGAAAGATTTTCCCAAGACGGTCCTAAAGGGTTCGGCTTTGGGAAAACCCGACGGTTGGATCTTTCTGTAAGATCATTTACAGTTATGTTTTCGAAATGCGATCTACCGTACGCGATTCGCTTTAATTTAACTAATATTTATATTTCTAAATAAATGTAATTCCATTTGGCGATTCACACAAGTCAGCCAATACAAACAAGCAAGTGCAGTCAATCATAACATGATTCTGTTTATGGTTTTGTCTTCTCTCTTATCATATGTAGATTTTGATAAAAATGACATTTCCAGTTCAAAACCTCTTTATTTGTATATGAAATTGTATTTCATAACTTTATCGATTTATTTATGTATGAAAATGTATTTCATAACTTTATCTTTTCATTTAATCAAAACAATGTGAATAAAAATGAAATTTTTAATCTTGTCCTTTTATTAATAAACATAGTATTAATAAAAGTACATTTCCAATCTTATATCTTTTATTTACAGTAGAAATTTGCAAATAAAAGTGACTCACATAATTTGTATCTTTTATTTACACTAAAAATGTAAATACAAGAGGTTCACATAATTTACACTTTTTATTCATTCTAGAAAATGTGAATAAAAACAATTCACATATTTGTTCTTTTTCTTTTCATGAGAAAATATCAATAAAGACACTTCACAAATTTTTGTTCCCTTTTGTCTTACATATAAAATGTGAAATAAAATGATGTACATATTTTGTTCTCTTTTGTTTACATATAAAATGTAAATCAAAACAATTCTCATATTTTGTGCCTTTTACATACAAGGAAAATTGTATATAAAATCAATTCACACATTTTGTTCTTTTTCTTTTACACAAAAATGTAAATCAAACAATTCTCATATTTTGTGCTTTTACATACAAGGAAAGTTGTATATAAAATCAATTCACACATTTTGTTCTTTTTCTTTTACACAAAAATGTAAATGAAGTGATTAACATGTTTTGTTCTCTTTGTTTTACATAAAAAAAATGTAAAATTAAATGGTTCACATAATTTGTTCTCTTTTGTTTTACATATAAAATGTGAACAAAATGATTTATACATTTTTGTTCTCTTTTGTTTTACATATAAAATGTGAAATAAAATGATGTACATATTTTGTTCTCGTTTACTTTACATAGAAAATGCAAAATAAAATGATGTGCATATTTTATTCTCTTTACTTTACATATAAAATGTAAAATAAAATGATGTGCATATTTTATTCTCTTTACTTTACATATAAAATGTAAAATAAAATGATGTGCATATTTTATTCTCTTTACTTTACATATAAAATGTAAAATAAAATGATGTGCATATTTTATTCTCTTTACTTTTTCTCTCTTCTTTTACTTTAGAAGATATAAATAAAGACACTTCACAAATTTTGTTTCTTTTCTTTTCTTTACAATGAAATTGCAAATAACATGATTTCAATGTTTTGTGTTCTTTCTTCATTTATAATCGAAATTGTAAAACAAATTGATTCTCATAAATTTGTGCTTCTATTTCACAATGGAAAATTGTAAATAAGGTGATTCTCATAAATTTTCCTTTTCCTTTTACAATAGAAATTGTAAATAACATGATTAACGTATTCTGTTCTTTTTACTTACCTTGAAATTGTAAAACAAATTGATTCTCATAAATTTGTGCTTCTATTTCACAATAGAAAATTGTAAATAAGGTGATTCTCGTAAACTTTCCTTTTCCTTTTACAATAGAAATTGTAAATAACATGATTAACATATTATGTTCTTTTTACTTACCTTGAAATTGCAAATAAAGTGATAAACATATTTGCTCTTTTCTTTTACAAAGAAAATGAAAATAAAGTCAATAACATGTTTTGCTTCTTTTTCTTTTACAAAGAAATTTGTATATACACGACTCTCGTTTTTTTTTCATACAAAGGAGATGGTATATAAGTGACTCTCACTATTATGTTTTTTTTCTCTTACATAGAAAACATATATAAGATGATTCAAATGTTTTGTTCTTTTCCTTACTTTACTTTACATTTTTATATTGAGTTGATAATCCTAGATCAATTCAAATAGATGTGGTAGTCAAATTTCTTTTGATTTGAATGGATAATCAAATCAATTCAATTTAATTCGAACACAAACAATAATATGAAAATCAAATTTCTATCGATTTGAATTGGTGAATAAAATCAATCCAATACTAACACAATGGGTAACATGTGATGAACATGTTATTCTTTTACTTTAAATTGATAATTAGATCAATTTAATCTCTACTCTAAAGTGATGGCAAGTGATAACATAGCATAAAATAAAATGATAATCATAAGGATCTATATGAATTATTCAAACATAGAACAATCATCACAAACCATGACCAAATAAACAGATCTGAATCATAGTCATATTTAATTTACATCGTAATTGAATAATTTAATTAATTATTAAATTTAAATAAAGAATCTCACAGTTGTTGCGATTTTTGTCCAAAATTCAAAGTGTTCAGAATTTCTCCGTTTTAGTCCAGCTGCGTAGATCTGCTCAATACAATCACAACGTCGCTGAAATCATCTAATTCCGATTTGAAATGGATTAGATATTGTCAAAACAAATTATAAAATAAATTAGATTAATTAATTAATTGGTTAATTAAGAAATCAACCTTCTTCTTCTACCTCCAGTATTTGGCCGCACCTTCTACCTTACGTTCAAAACTAGGGTAGGATCTAATCTTCAATACACAGCACTAGGACCTGATCAGACGACACCGGAGCGGAGAGGGGAGAGAGGCGCTCGACGGGGGACCGGAATGGCTAAACTCGGTTCGGCCTAGGGTGGTGGCGACGGGCCCGAACGGCCACGGTTTTGGTACGGGTTTCGGCGAACTGGTGGCTCCAGACGAGATCCAACCGTATGAGATTGAAGAGGAGGAGATGATCTTTGATGTGGGATGAGAATTGGATTTTAATTCGAAGAAGAGAGGGAGCAATTGGAAGAAGAAATTTCGGCCATTAGGGAGGTAGGGGACGGCGGCTGTGAGGAAGAGAGGGAATAGTGATTTTAGATATTAGGTTTTTCTCCTTTTTATATTATTTTATTGTAATTTTTACAAAAAAAACCATTTCTCTCATATTATTCAAAATCCAGTCCAACAGAAAGCTACCCTACCCAATAACCCCCATTCCGGATCCATCTAACCATGTCTCGCAGGCCAAAAAGGTCATCTCGACCCCCAATTTTCGAAATTAAAAATAAATTCCTTTATATTTTTAATTCTGACACAATCAAAAATCCGCCGGAGCCACATACGGACTCTGAAAAATCCCAAAAAATATATTTTTGGCTATGTCTCGACGATACGAACCCAACAAAATTATTTTCGTCGAATTCTGAGGCTGTTTGAAAAACGGCCATTTTTAAGTCGTTCAATCTTGACTGTATTGACCCAAACACAGTTTCTTCTGCCACGCTCATATACTGATTCTGAAAATTATGAAAATTGAACCCTAGCAATAATATGACATTCCGGTTCCAACCAAAGTGGTTTCGTCGAAAACGGGGTTCGTTTGCAAAATGACTATTTTTCCATAATTAAAATATTATTTAAAAATGGAAATTTTTAAATTCTGGCAGATTTTCCTATAAAATTCTAAAAATAAAAATTTTTAAATTAGGCCCTGATTTTTGGGTTGTTACAATCGCCCCCACTTAAAAGCTTTTCGTCCTCGAAAAGGAAAAGTAAAGTAGGAACAAAAGGGGAAAATGTGAAGTATTGAAAATGTACCTCACACAACCATCAGTCGGAGATATCTATTTTGCACGTGGGGTAGGCTTGCTTAATACTCTCCTCTGTTTCCCAGGTGCAGTCTCTAGGGTCTCCACTCCATTGCACCTTCACCAGATTGATTCTTCTATTTCTTAGCTCACGAGTTTCTCTACCCACTATTTTAGTTGGTTCCCTTCTCACTTGCAAGGTCGGTGTAATTTCCAAATTCTGCTGTGCAGCTTCCTCCACAACAAGATCTGGATCATGGACATGCCTACGCAGTTGGGATACATGAAAGACATCGTGTACGCCTGGCAGCCAATCAGGCAACTGTAATCTGTAAGCAAGTGCGTCAATCCTTTCAGTAATGGGGAATGGGCCAATGAATCTAGGTGCCAGCTTGCCAGTCTTCCCAAATCGTATTACACCACGTACTGGGGAAACTCTAAGATATACCATATCACCAACAGAAAATTGTAAGTCTCTCCTACTAGTATCAGCATAACTTTTCTGTCGACTTTGGGCAGCTAATAATTTCTTCTTAATAAAATCAACTTTATTTGTTGCCTCTCGAATCATGTCAGGCCCCAGCACTAGACGATCACCGGATTCTACCCAACATGCGGGGGATCTGCATGGTCTGCCATAAAGAGCTTCAAAAGGCGACATCCCTATACTTGCTTGGTAACTGTTGTTATAAGAAAACTCAACCAAGTGTATATGATCCTCCCATGAGCCACCAAAATCTAAAATGCAAGCTCGCAACAGATCTTCTAGGATGCGGTTCACCCTCTCAGTCTGCCCGTCTGTCTGAGGGTGATATGTCGTACTAAAATTCAGCTTGGTTCCCAATTCTTCTTGAAAGGCTTCCCAAAATTTGCTAGTGAAAATTGGGTTGCGATCACTGACGATGCTACTAGGGACACCATGCAGTCTGACAATCTCTTTCACATACAACTGCGCCAAACTTCTAGTTGTACGGTTGGATTTGACTGGAATAAAATGAGCAGTTTTTGTGAGACGGTCAACAATCACCCAGATACCGTCATTCCCCTTTCTAGAGCGGGGTAAGCCATCTATGAAGTCCATGGAGACCTGGTCCCATTTCCAACCTGGAATCTCTAGCGGCTGTAATAATCCTGCTAGCTTCTGCTGATCATTCTTTACTAGCTGGCAGGTGGGACATCTAGCAACATACATAGAAATATCCCGCTTCATAGATTTCCACCAAAATGTACGCTTTAGATCCTTGTACATCTTGCTAACCCCGGGATGAACACTGATTTTTGATTTGTGGCTCTCATCCATGACTTCCCTTTTTAGTTCTGGGATGTCAGGCACACAAATACGCCCTTGCATTTTGAGAATTCCCTTGTCATCAATAGAAAAGCTTGATTCTTCACCTTTTTGAACACGCTCGGCAATCATTTGAATAAATTTGTCATTCCTCTGAAGAGCGACAATCTTGTCTATCAGAGAAGGAGTGATAATGAGATGGGCGAGAATGAGATTAGTGTCGGCGGCATTCTTTCGACTGAGCGCATCTGCTACAACATTCGCCTTCCCAGGCGTATATAGAATATCCAAGTCATAGACTGCAAGGAATTCCACCCATCTCTGCTGTCTCAAATTTAGATCTTTTTGAGTGAAGAGATATTTCAGAGACTGATGGTCAGTGTAAAGCTCGAACTATTCCCCCAATAAATAATGTCTCCAAATTTTCAGAGCGAACACAATAGCCATAAGTTCAAGGTCGTGGGTGGGGTACTTCTTCTCATGGACTTTTAGTTGGCGACTAGCATAAGCGACAACTTTGTCTCTTTGCATAAGTACCGCGCCAATACCTTAAATTAAAGATGAAGCATAACATGTTAAAATGAGTTTTGACAAAAAGGAAAATGTCACCTCAACCATGTTTATTTAAAATAAAATAGAGACAACCTTCTTTGGAAGCGTCGGTCCAAACCTTCAAATCCTGATTGCCATCGATGATGGTCAAGACAGGAGCAGTGGTTAGCCTCTTCTTAAGCTCTTGGAAGGATGCCTCGCATTTTGGTGTCCAAATGAACTTCTTATGCTTTTTAGTCAGCTCAGTCAATGGACCAGATAATTTAGAGAAATCTCTCACGAATTTACGATAGTAGCCAGCCAAACCCAAGAAACTTCGTACTTCAGTGGGGGTAGTAGGCTGCTTCCATTCTTGGATGGCTAAGATCTTTCCAGGATCAACTGAAATACCTTCTTTGGAAACTACGTGGCCGAGGAATTTCACCTCTTCTTGCCAAAACATACACTTAGAGAATTTGGCTTTCAGTACATTTCTACGAAGAATTTCTAAGACTTCTCTCAAATGTTTTTCATGTTCCTCAACAGATTTTGAAAAGATAAGAATATCGTCAATGAATACAAGCACAAATTTATTAAGGACATTTCTGAAAATGCGATTCATTAAGTCAACAAAATAAGCTGGAGCATTGCACAGCCCAAAAGGCATTACTAGCCATTCATAAAATGTGTCAGGCCCTCTAAAAGCAGTGAGAGGGATACACTCTTCTGCGATGCGCAGTTGATGGAAACCTGTGGCTAGGTCCATCTTAGAGAATACACGAGCTCCATGCAATCTATCAAGAAGATCATCAATGCGGGGAAGAGGGTATTTGTTCTTTAATGTCTGTTTATTAAGATCACGGTAGTCCATGCAAAGCCTGAGGGTACCGTCAGATTTAGGCACAAACACCACTGCTACGCCCCAACTAGAAAAGCTTGGTCTGATTAGACCCTTCCATAAAAGCTGTTTGGTTTGGTTGCTCAGCTCTTCTTTCTCTTTTGGAGACATCCTCCGTATAGCATGAACAACAGGTCTAGCATCAGGAACTAATTCGATTTTGAAGTCAATTTCTCGACGAGGAGGCAAGCTATCCACCTCTTCAAAAACATCAGCATAATCTCTTACAATAGGAATATCTTCAATAGAAGCCGGGTGACTTCTTAAGAAGACCAAAATTCTTTTCTGTCGGTGGTAGAACCATGGCAAGGAATAGTGATAATATCGCCAAATTTGGTTTTAATTCTAACCACCCTTTCAGTGCAAATTAATTCAGCTTCAAAATTTTCAAGCCAGTCGAGTCCAAGAATAATATCATATCCAGAAAAACTCATAATGATTAAGTTAAACGGGAATTGAAAATAGGAGTAAGAAATGGGTACTCGACAATACTGGTCCAGATAGAATGTGCCACCTATCGGACTATGTGCATTGAATGGTTCTTTTAATTTTCTTGGTTTTAATTTCAGCTTCTTAATTATGCCGACAGAAATAAAACTCCTAGAAGCACCAGTGTCAAAAAGGACAGTAACGGGGATATTCTTAACATTAATGGAACCATTGAGAACATCAGGTTTACCTGTACCTTCTGAATTAGAAGCTGGTGCAGCAGGTTCCCCATAGACATGAGCCACCTCTGATTTCTTAAGCAACGGGCAATCTCTGATAATATGTCCAGGCTTGTGACAGTTGAAACACTCCCTCTTGTCATGTGAGCTTTGACTGGGTCCGGTCTCATTTCTTTTCACCTTCTTAGGAGCTCGGCACTCTTTTTCATAATGGCCAGTTTTTCCATAGTTATAACACTTGATCTTCGCCCTATCTCTCTTCTGACTATATGGCTTTGCTGAAGAGGAACTTCCTGTTTCTGCCTTTTTATCTGCCTCCTTCTTCTTGGTATTGGATTGCTTCTTCTCCTTATCCAGTTGGCTTGCTTTCTGGTCAATCTCTTCAAAGCGACAAGCCATCTCTATAATCTTAGCAAAGGGACGCTCTATACGGTTCGTGACACGGTTGTGATACTTCCTTGCCAAGCCATTGATAAACCTTTTATTCTTCTGAATTGCATCATGCACCAACTCTGGAGCATACCTTGAGAGCTCTTCAAATTTCTTTACATATTCAGGAACTGTCATTCCTCCTTGCTGGAGGTTGGCAAACTCATCATGTAATTTTTCCACTTCATGAGGTGGGACATACTTGGCATTAAATAACTCCTTGAATTTGGCCCATGTAACCTCAGCTTCCACAACTCCTATCATACTGATCTCCCACCAAATTTGGGCTTGTCCTTGCAAAAACCATACCGCCATGAATCGCTTGCGGTGATCCTCTAGCTCCAAACCATCCAGAATCCTCTCTATAGTCTTTAACCAAGCTTGGGCCTCCGTAACAGATTCATGGCCCGTGAAATGGACTCCCCATAAATTATTTATTTTCTTCTTAACTTTATCAAGATCGAAAGCAGGTGGAGGTGGTGGTCGTACTTCCTCCTCTCTATCTGGTTGGTTGGGGGCCACTAAAGCGGTATTTTCCCTCGCTCTAGCTGCTCCACCTCTAGCTCTAACTCTGGCTCGAGTTGCCATTTTACTTAGTCTGTACGTTCAAGAAGAAGGTGTCAGACCAAGTGAAATGAAAATTCAAAGGAAAAGGTAGAAAAGATGGAAATGGATAAATGACTGTAAAATATGCGCTAAACTGTCATACTCATTCTAGGACTAAATAATCCCATCTCTAATGAGGCGTATTGCTATAAATATGTTATATTCCAAAACTAAGGTTAAAACCAAAGCTCTGATACCAACTGTGATAACCCCTAACTTCCGCATAACGAAAGCAAGGATGATCATTGGAATACAACATAAATATGGCAATACATAACATAGATAAGAACATAAATATAAGAAAACTACATCATAACAACATCATGGCAGCGGAAATAGATGTCATCAAAATATAGAATCCCACGGTCACAGAAGTTCTAATTATTACATCAGAGCCAAATAGAATGTAACGTGACTCAAAATTCCAAAGTACAGGATTAAAACTGGATAAGTCTAAATGTCTCAAGAACTCAGTAATTGTCTAAGAGAAAATAAAATGAAGAAAAAGAAAGATAACAAGTCTTCATCCTCCAAGTCACCTCCACAATAGAAATCTCCAATCAAGAACTTCAAGCAAGAACTCCAAGCAAGATAAATAGAAACCTGTCAATTGATTGCCCGTGTAGAGAGAGGGCACCCGAGTTTGCAAGGTGAAAACAAACAACAGGTCGGTCATGGGACTGGTATGAGAAACTTAATATAACTAGTGAATATGACAAATCTAAGGACCACGCCACTTTCGTAGAACGGGTTTACTCCAATAGATTGTCTGTGCATATATTTATTAAATAAAAAGAGTAACGCAATGCTTTTATAAAAATGAAATCATTATAAGACTCAAGTCCTATCACACAATGCAACGCACACCAGAGGATAGATTTTTTCCTTATAATGATCAAAAATACAGAGTACGAGTCAAATACTATTTTATATCATAAGTGTGTAATATGATTTAAAATATTTCAAAATAAATGTATTAATCCTAGACGGCATAGTACCCCATCCTACTATGTCGCCCTAATAAATATACAATCAAGTCTGTCATCTCGTATTGGAAAGTTGGGTTCCCATACTGAGTCAAGGCTAGGAGCGAAATCCTTACCGATTCGAGACACTCTAGCAATGCCCCAGGATTGGTACTCTGTCCAACACTTGGATCCTGCAGGGCCGGTCCACACTTACTTTTGTGGATTAGAAATGCCTGAACACACGTTTCCCGATCCTAACGGATCTCTAAATTGGCCAGTCACGACCAATATAACCGAGGTACCTCAAATCCAACAACCACTTAGTAAATATCAGTGCTGGTAGGTCACTGACACCACTTTTAGCTAGAAAGAAACGTGCGCACTCCCTGCGTTCCCTTGCTCTGTTTTAAACTCCACCAGGGTGTGAGGCTCGCGAAGTAACGTATACACAAAGCTGCGTCCATACTGGACCATGCTTTAATCATTCTACAAGGCTCTGCTTTGCAACAATAAGCCTTGTTCGAGTGAAACTTGGCATGTCACATCGACAACTCATATCACGCGATCGAAAATTATTTAACATAAAAAGGGGTGTTAAGCAAGAGGATAAATCCTCCGCCACCAAGCCTTTATACATCAAATAAAAACCAATCTTATTACATGAAATAAATTTCGACGTCAGGCATGCGATCCATTAACAAGTCCGTCCTGGGTCTGAATGAAACCGGAGTCGTCTTATTTCATGGGAAATAAAGACACTCGCAAATCAGTTACATCAACAAGAACGTCCGGACGATCACCACCATCGACCCATCAAGGTAGCTACTCCCATTAAGGCCAACAATAGCAATACAACCATCCGCCTGGAAGATCGTCGGTCTTCAACCGTCGTCTTCAACTCTTCAATTTAATGTCGCCGTATAATTATTTGAAATGAGATTAAACTCGGTTTTCCAAATAATTTTCGTAGTTGTATTAATTACAAAACCAATTTTGTGTCGCTAGAAATGCTTTCCACTATTTCTATTTAGTTAAAATAGTTTTATATTTTCTTAATGACGCTTCAGGTCAATAGATGGCCGTGGCGCTGTTTTCCCCAAATGTTGATTTACACCTAACTCAAGATCTGACCGTTGGATTTTGACGAAATCTATACCGTTAGAAAGATTTTACCAAGACGGTCCTAACGGGTTCGGCCTTGGGAAATCCCGACGGTTGGATCTTTCTGTAAGATCATTTACAGTTATGTTTTCGAAATGCGATCTACCATACGCGATTCGCTTTAATTTAATTAATATTTATATTTATAAATAAATGTAATTCCATTTGGCGATTCACACAAGTCAGTCAATACAAACAAGCAAGTGCAGTCAATCATAACATGATTCTATTTATGGTTTTGTCTTCTCTCTTATCATATGTAGATTTTGATAAAATGACATTTCCAGTTCAAAACCTCTTTATTTGTATATGAAATTGTATTTCATAACTTTATCGATTTATTTATGTATGAAAATGTATTTCATAACTTTATCTTTTCATTTAATCAAAACAATGTGAATAAAAATGAAATTTTTAATCTTGTCCTTTTATTAATAAACATAGTATTAATAAAAGTACATTTCCAATCTTATATCTTTTATTTACAGTAGAAATTTGCAAATAAAAGTGACTCACATAATTTGTATCTTTTATTTACAATAAAAATGTAAATACAAGAAGTTCACATAATTTACACTTTTTATTCATTCTAGAAAATGTGAATAAAAACAATTCACATATTTGTTCTTTTTCTTTACATGAGAAAATATCAATAAAGACACTTCACAAATTTTTGTTCCCTTTTGTCTTACATATAAAATGTGAAATAAAATGATGTACATGTTTTGTTCTCTTTTGTTTACATATAAAATGTAAATCAAAACAATTCTCATATTTTGTGCCTTTTACATACAAGGAAAATTGTATATAAAATCAATTCACACATTTTGTTCTTTTTCTTTTACACAAAAATGTAAATCAAACAATTCTCATATTTTGTGCTTTTACATACAAGGAAAGTTGTATATAAAATCAATTCACACATTTTGTTCTTTTTCTTTTACACAAAAATGTAAATGAAGTGATTAACATGTTTTGTTCTCTTTGTTTTACATAAAAAAAATGTAAAATTAAATGGTTCACATAATTTGTTCTCTTTTGTTTTATATATAAATGTGAACAAAATGATTTATACATTTTTGTTCTCTTTTGTTTTACATATAAAATGTGAACAAAATGATTTATACATTTTTGTTCTCTTTTATTTTACATATAAAATGTGAAAAAATTGATTTATACATTTTTGTTCTCTTTTATTTTACATATAAAATGTGAAATAAAATGATGTACATATTTTGTTCTCGTTTACTTTACATAGAAAATGCAAAATAAAATGATGTACATATTTTGTTCTCTTTACTTTACATATAAAATGTAAAATAAAATGATGTACATATTTTATTCTCTTTACTTTACATATAAAATATAAAATAAAATGATGTGCATATTTTATTCTCTTTACTTTACATATAAAATGTAAAATAAAATGATGTGCATATTTTATTCTCTTTACTTTACATATAAAATGTAAAATAAAATGATGTGCATATTTTATTCTCTTTACTTTTTCTCTCTTCTTTTACATTAGAAGATATAAATAAAGACACTTCACAAATTTTGTTTCTTTTCTTTTCTTTACAATGAAATTGCAAATAAAATGATTTCAATGTTTTGTGTTCTTTCTTCATTTATAATCGAAATTGTAAAACAAATTGATTCTCATAAATTTGTGCTTCTATTTCACAATAGAAAATTGTAAATAAGGTGATTCTCATAAATTTTCCTTTTCCTTTTACAATAGAAATTGTAAATAACATGATTAACATATTCTGTTCTTTTTACTTACCTTGAAATTGTAAAACAAATTGATTCTCATAAATTTGTGCTTCTATTTCACAATAGAAAATTGTAAATAAGGTGATTCTCATAAACTTTCCTTTTCCTTTTACAATAGAAATTGTAAATAACATGATTAACATATTCTGTTCTTTTTACTTACCTTGAAATTGCAAATAAAGTGATAAACATATTTGCTCTTTTCTTTTACAAAGAAAATGAAAATAAAGTCAATAACATGTTTTGCTTCTTTTTCTTTTACAAAGAAATTTGTATATACACGACTCTCGTTTTTTTTTCATACAAAGGAGATGGTATATAAGCGACTCTCACTATTATGTTCTTTTTCTCTTACATAGAAAACATATATAAGATGATTCAAATGTTTTGTTCTTTTTTCCTTACTTTACTTTACATTTCTATATTGAGTTGATAATCCTAGATCAATTCAAATAGATGTGGTAGTCAAATTTCTTTTGATTTGAATGGATAATCAAATCAATTCAATTTAATTCGAACACAAACGATAATATGAAAATCAAATTTCTATCGATTTGAATTGGTGAATAAAATCAATCCAATACTAACACAAAGGGTAACATGTGATGATCATGTTATTCTTTTACTTTAAATTGATAATTAGATCAATTTAATCTCTACTCTAAAGTGATGACAAGTGATAACATAGCATAAAATAAAATGATAATCATAAGGATCTATATGAATTATTCAAACATAGAACAATCATCACAAATCATGACCAAATAAACAGATCTGAATCATAGTCATATTTAATTTACATCGTAATTGAATAATTTAATTAATTATTAAATTTAAATAAAGAATCTCACAGTCGTTGCGATTTTTGTCCAAAATTCAAAGTGTTCAGAATTTCTCCGTTTTAGCCCAGCTGCGTAGATCTGCTCAATACAATCACAACGTCGCTGAAATCATCGAATTCCGGTTTGAAATGGATTAGATATGGTCAAAACAAATTATAAAATAAATTAGATTAATTAATTAATTGGTTAATTAAGAAATCAACCTTCTTCTTCTACCTCCAGTATTTGGCCGCATCTTCTACCTTACGTTCAAAACTAGGGTAGGATCTAATCTTCACTACACAGCACTAGGACCTGATCAGACGACACCGGAGCAGAGAGGGGAGAGAGGCGCTCGACGGGGGACCAGAATAGCTGAACTTGGTTCGGCCTAGGGTGGTGGCGACGGGCCTGAACGACCACGGTTTGGGTACAGGTTTCGGCGAACTGGTGGCTCCAGACGAGATCCAACCGTATGAGATTGAAGAGGAGGAGATGATCTTTGATGTGGGATGAGAATTGGATTTTAATTCGAAGAAGAGGGGGAGCAATTGGAAGAAGAAATTTCGTCCATTGGGGAGGTAGGGGACGGCGGCTGTGAGGAAGAGAGGGAATAGTGATTTTAGATATTAGGTTTTTCTCCTTTTTATATTATTTTATTGTAATTTTTACAAAAAAAACCATTTCTCTCATATTATTCAAAATCCAGTCCAACAGAAAGCTACCCTACCCAATAACCCCCATTTCGGATCCATCTAACCATGTCTCGCAGGCCCAAAAGGTCATCTCGACCCCCAATTTTCGAAACTAAAAATAAATTCCTTTATATTTTTAATTCTGACACAATCAAAAATCCGCCGGAGCCACATACGGACTATGAAAAATCCCAAAAAAATATTTTTGGCTATGTCTCGACGATACGAACCCAACAAAATTATTTTTGTCGAATTCTGAGGCTGTTTGAAAAACGACCATTTTTAAGTCGTTCAATTTTGACTGTATTGACCCAAACACAGTTTCTTCTGCCACGCTCATATACTGATTCTGAAAATTATGAAAATTGAAACCTAGCAATAATATGACATTCCGGTTCCAGCCAAAGTGGTTTCGTCGAAAACGGGGTTCGTTTGCAAAATGACTATTTTTCCATAATTAAAATATTATTTAAAAATGGAAATTTTTAAATTCTGGCAGATTTTCCTATAAAATTCTAAAAATAAAAAATTTTAAATTAGGCCCTGATTTTTGGGTTGTTACATAATGTAAACGGTAAAGGGAAAATGTATCAATTAAATACGTATTTACATTTGAATTGATTGACAATAAATAATATAAAGAAAAGATGAACATTAGAGTATCACTTTTGTTATGTTAACATTAGAATAACATTTCGTTAAGAAATGTATATTTAGATTAAAATGTTTATTCAGATTAAATTGACATTTCAGTTAAGAAATGTTCATTTAGCTAATGCTTTGTTAAAAAAAATGTCCTTTTGGTTATGATACGTTAGGAAAGAACCAATGTGTCATTTATGAAAAAAATGAACATTTAATATGCTGAGTCATTTCTGACTCATTGCTGAGTCAATAGAATAATTCTATCTTGACTGAACGGTTGTGGTCATTTCTAGGGTTAATCAAATGGCCTAAATTAATCCTAAAATTCTATATATACAACCTAGCTCTTAACCTAATTCACACAATTAAACTTGGAGCCGTTACGCTGCTGTAAGATAGCTTGGAATGGCCGCCGCCTAAAGCTTAAAGACAAACAAAGCTAGAACAAATCTAATTCAAAACTAAGAATCAAAACAACATCTACCCAAAGGAACGCATCTCAATTTCAGAACCTCAGATCTCAGAAAAACAAGACCGTCTTGTGTTGTAAGTATAGTGGCTCTTTAGATGGGAATGCGATTAAGACATGATTTGATGTAAATTGTAATATGGAATTATATCAGTGTTGATGATGTTGTTTTATATTTGTTATTTGTGATAATTTGAATGTTGTGGTGATTGAATCTTTTATGTATTGTGAATCAAACAATCAACACCTTATGCGAATTGTATGTATACAGTTAGATCTAAATATATGCTTATGCAAGTTATAGGTTGCAAGTTAGATTTACACAAATATTTATATGATTCATGTAGGCTCTATGTATATATGTTTTAAACCAATTGTGCCTACATGACTAGAATTGATCTATATTCACATGTTCTTATGCAAGTGAGAACTTATAATCGGATCCATGTCAAGATCCGTTTAGGATTGATACGAAAGTTTATTGTTAGATCTATGTTTATACATATGTGTTGCAAGTTCACACCCTTAAGTGGTTGTCAAAGTTATACATATAGTTTTGTCTTACGCCAGTTTTATGTTTGAGGTAATGCCTAGACCTATGCATTAACATGTTATACCGTGTTGTAGTGGATTCATATGACACCTATTAGGTTATACTATGTTATACCTTTATGTTAGGCTAAAACTATATGATTCATGTGACACCTATTTAACTAGGCCCAATATTTATATGCAAGTTTGTGTCATGTTATGCAATGTTATGATATTCATGTTGATTATTTTGCAAGTTCACACCTATGATGTTCATATTGACTATGTCGAGAATGCCAAGTTTACACCTATGACATGTTTGTATTAATGAATTATTTTTATGCCAATTTTGTGTACGCTAAATTAGGCTAATGAAACACCCCACCTCCGTTAGGGTCACCCTCAAAGGGAATGCCCTACTTTTGGTGGAGGTTTATAAGTATAAGTCACAGATATACAAGACAGATATAAGAACACATATTTTTGAACAGCGAAAAACAACAATATCTTTTATTTCATTAAAATACGTGTTTACAAAAACATGCCATACTTGTCTTACAATTCTTCCAAAAACATAACAACTTCATAACTGTCTTGATTACATTATTAAAGAAGCATAAAGAAAACATAAATAAACTGCAAAAGTCTCATAATTGCTGTCCAAAGCCATAGCCCAAAACGGAAAAGATCCAAGCAATACATTCTTTCTCTTCAAGCTGGATGTGAAAACTGGTCAAGCTGCGGTATTCCCTCCCTATGGACCCGGGGGCGGGGGGGGGGGGGGGGGGACGAAAGAAAAGAAGGCGAAAGAAAAGTAGAGTCAGACATAAAGCCTGCGTAAGTCTAGGACTATTCAATCTATGAATAAAGAACTGGGTATGATAAGTATAAACTGGAAATGGGAAAGCACCATAAACTAAGTTAAGTTGTCTAGGGTTGAATATACTATCGTACCACATATTAATCTATGTACCCATATAAACTAGTTCCCAACAGGCACCCCATAATCAGGGTGAAGTGATCCATTTCTGATGATCGGCTCCTACTCGCATAGTTACATGTGTCTTACGGCCCCCGATGTTGTAGTTACCTATGCTGGTCCCACCATGGGGTGTATCAAGTCCCATGGTGGTGGCCCAACACAATTCTAGAATGCACAGGTATGCTACTGGTGCCCAGTGCCTTATTTTTCTGCGCAGGAGTGTGTGCACGCCCGCACCCCGTTAGAACCTACACTACTGCACCACCGGCGTCGATTTGACCTCTTACAGTCAGCCCAGTAATCGTGCCCCACCCTGCCTAGTTCAGGGTATCCTGATACACCTTGTAGGGTTACTGCTGAAAAGGGTCCCCCGCTACTAGGTTTTCTATTTCTAGCCAACATGCTAAGTTGGTTAAGTGTTTAATAAACCTAACCCCCAATCAGTCTGTTTAGTTTAACATGTTCCATTTTTGATTAAGTATTAATATAATTTACTTAATCCTATCAATCCTGACTCAGCCTTAATTGTCTTATTAAAGCCTCGACCTCTCACATTAGACAGGTATTGTTGTGGCTGCCTGTTGCCAGTTAGGTCTGGGCAGTCTTACGCCACAACTCAGTCTAACCTCGGTTCCTTATTGGGCTCCGTGTTTAACCACCCACATTGTATAGGTATTGTTGTGACTACTGGACAGCCGGGCGGTTCCGGGCAGGTTTACATCACAACTCAATCCAACCTCGGGTTAAACACATCGTATTTTCTACATTTACATATTTTGTCTCTTTTCTTTTTATATGTAAATATTTGCGGCCCATTATTCAAATTCATCTTTATTGATTAAAATTTATTTATGCCACTTAATTGTTTTTCAAGGTTGTTGGCATGCGTCAAACATGCCTACACATATGTTCTATATTTTTAACCCAAACGTCATTACCCCCCCCCCCCATTTTACACGTTCACTACAATGTAAGGTGTGTTGGGTTTAATATTTAAACCCAATTTAGCCATATGAAAAGGGGAGGCTTATAACATGGTGTTTATAAGGTAACATGAAAAAGGGGAGTGTGAACACATGAACTTGCAACAAACGATTCAATTAACATAAAGTAGGCACATGTGAACTTGCAATTGTAACAGCATATAATCATGGCATAACATGAATCATTCTATTCATATAATTATGGCATAAACAATACTTAAACATGAATCGTTCTATTCATATAATCATGGCATAAATAATACTTAAACATGAATCATTCTATTCATGTAATAATGGCATAAATAATACTTAAACATGAATCGTTCTATTCATATAATCATGGCATAAATAATACTTAAACATGAATCATTCTATTCATGTAATCATGGCATAAATAATACTTAAACATGAATCATTGTAAACTTGCAATTGGGATGTAAATCTAGCTTAATTGTGTCACATATATCACCATATGGTTTTTTAATAACAACTTAGGCCTAAAACATATTTTAACTAGGCATAATACCAAACATAGTTTAGTCATGTTCATAAAGGTGCTTACTTTTGTTTCTAACACAAAAGTATGATTTGCCAATTTCAACATAGATTCATATAAATCATAGTACTTAGCCTAGTCCAATTACACACTAAAAGAGATCATAAAAGTATGTACATCATATTAGCATAATAACGAATCATATACTTGCATGAATTCCAATTAAAATTCCACAACATATGGTTGTCATTATAAATCATATACTTGTATGAATTCCAATCGTATATCATAACATTCCCAAATCGTTTAGAATCAAAACAACATACAAATATAGATTTTTTTATCGCCACAATTCCATTTCGCATTTTACACAAATCAAACACAATTAATTATTCACATCGGAATAGCACTCTACTTACAACGTATGATGAATCTTCAATTTAGGAATCTGAATTCTGAATTTGGAGATGCTATCCTTTGTTGTAGGCGTTGTTTTGATTTGATTGACGTTGCTTTATGCTTTGAATTATCTCCTAATTGTCTCTCTATTTCTGACGGCTATCCTTAGTCTCTCCTCAGCAGCATGACGGTCTCGTCTCCATTTTAGGTTGTGTGGATTAGGGTTAGTCTTAGGTCCTTTTTATAGAGTTTGTGTAATGACCCGCATTGGCGGAGGTATTATGATTAATTTATTTAATTATATCAATGGTGGTTTAGCGAATCTAATGGTCGTGGAATAAAATAATGGTGAATATTTAATTAAAATAATAAATTAAATAATATATTTAGTTCTGAAATAAACAGAATTGGCTGAAATGACGATATGGTGTGAACCGGATAATCTGTGATATTTAATTCAGCTTGGAATTTGAATTTGAATAACGAATATATTCAATCGTCGACAGTGGAACGTATAATTTATAATATAATTATAAACGAGCTCGAAATGGCGCTGCAGTTCGTAAATTGGCGATTCGAACTTCAACTGAATGTACAGGATTCGTTTTAAGCCGGATTTCTGTGAAATAAGAAACGTGTGGAGCTGGTGGAGTATATCTTTCTAGTCAAAGAGAAAAATCGGGATTTCGTTGTGTATATTTTGAGATATGTCCAAATCAAATTTTAGAAAAAGTCGCTGTGGAATTCCTTTATAATTTATAAATGAATTATGTATATTTTAAAAAAAGGGATTCCAATATAAATCGAATATCGGGTTGACCCAGAAGTGAATATCGAGTTAGAAATTCATATGGGGATATTCTAGAGCTGTATGGTATTCCATTGTAAATATATATATGATAATATTAATCTATTTTCAATGAATAGAAGTGTTTGTAAATCGACTAGATATTTATTCGATTTTATAACACAAGAAAAATACTATTTTTACAAACGAGTTCAGAATTTGACGAAACCTGTCTCATTAAATCCGGAATATTTTCTATGCTAGGATTGGCTTATTTTGTCAAAAACAGAGACCGTATGGATTTGTTTTAAGAATGTGCCTCACGCGTAAGTATAACATAGTTAAAAATATAAAATGTCCCAAAATTTCATCCTTTATAAAAGGATCAGCAAAACTTAACGTGGTAAGATTTTCACCTCCGAACGATTTCGTGGTCAAGACTAAAACAAGTCGACAGTATCAGCGTGGTAAATTTCTATCCTTTCCTTACCGTATAAAATAGGATTCACCGTAACCTAATTTGCTCAGTAAAATCGTTTTTGCGCCTCCATTTCTCTTTTACAAACGAACGGAGATAATACTCCGAATTTCATCCTCCAATATATCGAAATCCATCGATCTAAATCCGAACTCCCAACTGAAAAACTATCTCCAGCTCTGTGAGAGCCCTCATCTGAATGGCGGCGATCGCCAGTAGAGATTTCTGGTGGCCAGAATCCACCCAAAAAGATGCCGACTTTCGAAATTGATTTGGGAGAAGATGTGGACTTAGACTTTCAAACTGTTGCTGGAGGAGGTTGGCCAGGCTGCGGCGCACCGGAGGAAGATCAATGATGGGGTTTTGGCGTTGTAGATGGAAGGCGACAGCCTTGGAGTAGATGTGCGGAAGTGTCAGTAGTTGATGGGGAGTTTGAGTAGCTCGGTCTGTGTTTTGATGAAAGGGGATGGGTAACGAACTGGTGTTGATTAGTTCAGTAGCAGGTTGGAGTGCGGTCCTTGTTTCCTTAGCAGAACGAGGAGGTAGGGTACATATTGTATCGGCAGTGACAAATAAAAACAGTGGAGAAGGGTAGTGTTCTTCATGATGTAGTGAAGGCTAGGCAAGATTATGGTCCACGTGGGCATCATGGAATGACAGAACTGACATGAGAAAGGGATGGTTTTAGTTTTTGAAACCGTGAAGGACCAAAGAAGGATGGTGTTGATTTTCTGGGGCGTGAATCCATCGAGGAAGAAGGGGGAATTGATGGGTTCAACGTTGTGAATAAGGGAGGTATTGTATGGTGGTAAAGGTAGAAGATACGGATATGAATATTTTGATTTGTGGGAAATAATAATGTAACATGTGAAGTTGTTGAAATGTGGAAAGGGGGAGTTACGGTGGAACAATGTTTGGGATACTGTAAGAGGAGGAGAAGGCAACTTACGGTGTAATATGGTAATGGATATTGGGCCAACAGAATGGGGCGAGCCCATTTATTTAAAAAGAAAGAAAATTTAATAGGAAAGAAGGGCTTACGAATAACACAAAGTGAAGGTGGAGCTTTGTCTCAGTTTCGAACAAGAATACAAGAAAGGAAAGCACTGCGGGCTGAAGAGTTAGGCACACCTGAGATTGATGGATCGAGATGAGGCCCAGATGATCCGATAGAATCATACAGATGAATGCTACGAAATGGAACCACTTTGGAATGAAGTGGAGCTCATTAGAAATTATATCGAAACAAATTGCCTGATCAGAACTATCGACGCAAACCGTTATTTAACGATTAACGCGCCAAAGTGAGTAAATCTCACTAACTCTGAACAGTTTATAATTTCATGTTGTACTTTTAGAACTGTTAGATATTGGTTGATTGACTGTATGTTGACTGTTTGATTGAACTGCTAGTCAGTTAGTTAAATTTTCTATATTGATTCTGTTTAACAGAATATATCATATAGAACTGAAATGTGATGTTATCTATATTGTTTAACATCTGTGATGCAGGGAGACAGGTTGGAGGAATCCGACTGGATTCCTCAACATTTATTTTACTGTTTTCATATATTGTGATATATGATGTGTTATATAATCTGTTATGGATTATGTGTGTTGGAATGATGTTGATCATTGTTATTCGATATTGTAAATATCATAAAAAAAACCTGGGATGTAAAAAGAAGTATTTCAATGTATATTGAAATAAAGGAATTTTATAAAATCACAGGATTTTATAAAAGGAATTATTTATAAAACGAACACGGTTTTATAAAAGGGATATTTATTTAGAAAATAAATAGAAATAGAAAAGGAATATTTATTTAGAAAATAAATAGAAGTTACAAATAGGAAATATTTGTAATGGTAAGTAAACGTTATAAATAGGAAATATTTGTAACGGTAAATAGAAGTTATAAATAGGAAATATTTGTAACAGTAAATAGAAGTTATAAATAGGATATATTTGTAACGGTAAGTAAACGTTATAAATAGGAAATATTTGTAACGGTAAATAGAAGTTATAAATAGGAAATATTTGTAACGGTAAATAGAAGTTATAAATAGGATATATTTGTAACGGTAAGTAAACGTTATAAAAAGGAAATAGTTGTAACGGAAAACGTAGTTTATCAAAAGAAGTTAATCGATGTTAGTTAATCGATTAGTGTTAAAGTTAAAAAGAAGTTAATCGATGTTAGTAAATCGATTAGTGTTAAAGTTAAAAAGAAGTTAATCGATGTTAGTTAATCAATTAGTGTTAAAGTTAAAAAGAAGTTAATCGATGTTAGTTAATCGATTAGAGAATAAAGTTAAAAAGAAGTTAATCGATGTTAGTTAATCGATTAGAGAATAAAGTTGAAAGGAGATAATCGATGTTAGTTTAATCGATTAGAATAGAAGCAAATGAGTTAAATCGAATATAGTTATTCGAATAGAAGCAAATGAGTAAATCGAATATAGTTATTCGAATACAAAGTAAAAGGAATTATCGAATATAGTTTATTCGAAAAGAGTAAGTGAAATGAGTAAATAAATAGCGTTAGTCAAATAGTGTTAGTCCAATAGAGTTGATTGATAGGGGTTAGTCCAATAGAGTTAATTGATAAGAGTCAATCGAATATAGTTATTCGAAGGAGGGTTAAGTAAGGAAGTTTGTTAAAGAAATATAAAGTGAACTTTGTCTATTTCAAGTTAGAAATGTTGTTCAGTTAAGGTCTGAGAGGTAGTTCTACCCTAACTTGATTGACTTCATTTTTAACTAAGGAATAGTTAAGGTTCGACAGTAAAGGAAATGGTTTGAGTTGGCATCGCGATGGTTTGTTTAAACATATGTCTAAGTCCAATGAATAAGCTTTGGAAATGTTTTCCAAATAAGAAACCAGAAATGTTTTCTAATAAAGAAACAAAGAAATGGAAATGTTTTCCATTTGTTAATAACGTATATTTTCCCAATTTAGAAAATAAGGAATATTGAACGTAGGGAAACATGAGATAAGTAAATTAATGAACTAAAGAGATGAATGTTGAATCATGTTTGATCGATATAATTTCCATTTGGAAATAATATCATTGTTTGCACACCTATTTTTATTCGATAGTTAAATCACAGACTATCGAAGTTTTGACCATTTTAACGTTGTTAATATGGAGAGACCGGTTGGATTATTATCCGAAGAACCACTCTGTATTGGCATAACCGTTGCGAATCATATATGCCAAAGGAAATTGAAGACGGAGTTATGCAAGGGCTATCCTGCTTACAGAATAGTGCCTTCGGTTCATCCTGTTCCTGGATGACTTGTATGGACGGATGTCTGACAGAGTATTTCCAAACGATCACGTATATTGATTTCTCCAACCGTACCAAGAGTGGAAGCGAGGAAGGAAACTTCTTTTAGCTAACACATAATGTATTGTTGAGGACGTCAAATCAGTGATTGGATGGATTTGATGATGTGACATTCAAAGTGAATCTGATGTGATGATAAAGCGTAGCTTCTGGCCTCACATCCGGTAAATGACAGAAATCGGGCAGGCAACATGGCTAAGTCGGTCGCACCAAAGTAGGGTGTATAATCACCTGATCTAGAGTTTCATTTACTTCTAAAAATCTATTGTTGATGCTGTCCCATTCGGGAAACGGTTGCTGATCCCAACTGTTGGTGATATACATTCGATACACTCAAGCGAAATGAGTGGTCGGTCATGTGTGGCCGGGTTGCAAGATGTTCTTGTTGAACCCAGTGTATTCCTCTCTAGAGGTACACAAGCGGAAGGTGGATCCATACCTTGTCATAGTTGGAAATCCATTACCCAATACGTGCTTGCGGTTTTGATTGTATATTATATATGTAGAACGTGAGATGAAAGCGTTTCTGCTAGATGATTATATATACTGTGATTGATAGGCATTATTATAATATCAAAAGATTTTTGATATAAAGTTATTTTGGATTCTCATAAGGGAAAAACCCGTTCCGTTATGCGGCGTGGTCTTATGAGATATCGTTTACTTGTTCGAACTGTTTTTAAATTGTTTTACTCATACCAGTCCCATGACTGACCCGGAGTTTACTTTGTTGTTTTCCCTAAACTCTTGGGTGCCTAAATTTGTACGGGCAGTCAAGTAGTAGGGATTTTACAGATACACTTGAAGAGCTGGAGCAGGAGGCTTCAGGATCATATAGCTATAGTTATTTCCGCTGTGTTGTAAGTGCTGTACTTTGATAATGATATGTATATGCAAGTACAGATTTGTATTTCAAAGTTATGTTATGAAATATATTTATTCGTTCCGCTGTGAGATTCGTGTTACTCTAATATGGTGTTCTTCTTCTTCTTCTTCTTCTATTCTAAGTTTGTATCTTATCTTTCCTCACCCTCTAATTTCTTTCACTAACTACCAGGATTTTTCGGTGTTTTGGTTATCGACATCGAGCTTATGTCGATAACCAAAGTCGCTCAAAATCCGAGTCGTTACAGTTGGTATCAGAGCTTAGGTTTAGAATTACTTGGCTCTGTGGCGTGACTCGGTAGAGATAGGGTTAGTAATACCCTAGACTGAGATTGAGTGTATATATACGAGTGAACGTATTTGTTATTGATATAAAAATTGTTTTATATTGTGGAGATTCATTGGTTGAGTCGTTTATGAGTTCTGGTCGATCAGTTTGATCCACTGTATTGGTAGGGATTTTGTAAACACTTGAATACGATGAACCATCATGGTATGTTTTGAAAGGAGGGTAAATGAAAATAGTTTACCCAACGTATATTTTAACATATTGGATATATTGGGTGTTATTATAATCAAGTAAGATTATAAATTAAATGGTTATGTGAATAACCAATCAGAATTCATATAAGTAAAATATGTGAAATCAGATGAGTTAAATCTGAGATTTTAAGCCAGAAATTGAATTAAAACTCTGGAAAATTGGATAAGTGTTTGTAAACGGATTTGGATTAAAAATAAGGAAAATTTAAGATCCTGGGAGATTTTAAATTGTTTTACAAGCAGTGTGATTTATATTTTGAAATGAATTTCAAAGTGGAAATGTTTAGAAATGGTTTTATATTATTGAACTCACTTCGATCGCTGGAAAATAGATTCTGATGATGACAGCTGCATCATCAGTATTCATTTTCGAGTTGTAAGTGACGAATTACTACCAGAGATACTGTTTTGAATTTGTTTTGGGAAAGACAAGTTGTGTTGAATTTCAAAATGGGATTTAAAATATAGAATTGGAATTTTGAAATAGATTTGAAATATTAACTTGTTTTAAAAGAAATAAAACAAGAAGTTCCTTTATAAACGAAGTTTATAAACAGTTCTTTTATAAACGAAGTTTATAAAATGAAGTGAAAACAATTATCATTGGTTAATTCAGAAATAAAAAAAATACAAGTATGAAATTGAAAGGGAAATCTATTTTCCAAAGGTAGAAATATCGATTTCAAAAGGGATTGAAACTGAGACTTATTTAAAGGAATTTGAATAAAGGAAGTTCAAACATAGGATTTGAATGTAGAAAATTCAAAGGAAATTTGAATAAAGAAGATTCAAATAGAATTGAATTTGAAATTTGAATATAGAAAATTCAAAGGGAATTTGAATAAAGAGAATTCAAATAGATTTGAATATAGAAATTCAAATGGAGTTTGAAAATAGATTTGAATATAGAAATTCAAAAATGGGATTTGAATAAGAGATTTGAAATGAAATTCAAATATAGAATTTGAATAAGAGAATCGAAATGGAATTTGAATATAGGAAATTCAAATTAAATTGAAATGGAATTCAATTAGTTGATAAACAAGTTAAAATATATTTGAACATGTTATACTCAAATATGAAGGTGAAATGGGAAAACCAGTAATTTGAAAATCACTTAACGAAATAAGTTAAAATGATTGGATTAAGTTGAAATGAATTAGAAATGTATAGATATACATGAGATAGGTATGGGTAAGGTATGAAGGTATAATAAATAGAATGCTCGACGAAAGGTATGTATTTAATTCATATATGAGATTTTATGCGCTGTATCGGCTAGCCGCTTGGCTTTTTCTTTTTCTTTTGGATTGGTGAGGGCCATGGGAGGCTATTTGAAATATCCCGATGCTTCTGGAACAAATGAGGTTATGGCGAATTTTTCCGGGAATTTAAGAAGTTAGAACATTTTTAAGATAATTTGATAGTTAGAAATCAACGTATCGATATATATATAGAAGTCGATAAGAAAACGAACTTAAAAATAGAATAGTTAAATCAAAAAGGAAGTCTAGAATAAAATCTCGTAGGAATAGAAAGAGAAGAGTATACGTGTTTAGAAGTGAATAAGTAGTTGTGTGGTATTGATTATTCGAGTAAGTAGTCATATCTGTTTTGACGTTATAAATGTTATTCAGTCAAGGTCTGAGAGTTAGTTATACCCCAACTTGATTGATTTCATTAGTAACAAATAAATAGTAAGATTTCAGGATCGAAGATCGATGTTGAATAAGAGTTAGTTGAATATAGTATTTGGGTTGTCGTAATGATGTTTTACGCAACATCCGTTTTAACCCAATAAGTGTAAGCTTGGAAATATAATATAGAATATTTCCTAAGTATAGAAATAAACGAGATCGGAAAAGAGATAAGTAATTGGAATATTTTCCAATTATAAATAGCATATATTTTCTAAAGTTTAGAAAATAAAGGAAGGCGATATTCGGAAATGTTTTGCCAATAACATAAAAGGGCCAATATGGTTATTGAAAATATTTGGTTAACAAATATTGCTAAAGGAATAGAGAAGTGATTTAACTAATGGAATATTGATTATGGGCTCAGTGAATTTCAAAAGGGAAAAATTTGATTTTTGGAAAAAAAGTAATCTGTTTAAAATTCCCAGGAAGAGACTGTTTGAATTAAGAACAAATTTAAATAGAAGTTTGCGGAAGTAAGCTGAAATTTGATTGAAACAGTTAAGTGAAAACTGAATGGAAATAGAACGATATCAGGAAAAATTTATTCTTGAATAAAATTGGATTGTCGAGATAGGAATCTGAAATGAAAATTGGATTGGGAAGTTAAGAGTTTGAAATCGAGAATGGAACTCGAATTTGAAATAAAATTCGACTTAGGATATAAGCGAATGGTTGTGTCGTGGATAAAAGCAGATTGGAATTTGATAGGGATGACCCTTGTATCTGCTGAATTGATAACTGGTGGAAAGGATACAATGATATGCCGACAAAAAGGTACACGTTTATATTTCATACGGTATGAGATTTCGATGAGCCGAATAGGCAAGCCGCTTGGCTGTTTGATTTTCTTTTGGGATGGAGATGGCCTAGAGAGGCGAGTTGGAGTTTGACCTATTGACCGGTACCAAGGAGGTGCCGGCGAAATTTTTCGAAGATTTAAGGCGTTAGAAAATTTTCAGGATTTTTGAAAATTTTCGTTAATAAGAATGAATAAATAATTTAAATGAAATTAAATTGGTTCAGTTGAAACTGAAGTTAAGAAGTGAACAAATATGTTCTAACCCGTCGATTGGGTCGTCCTCTAACTTTTAGCAATTTCGAGGACGAAATTATTTTAAGTGGGGAAGATTGTAATGACCCGCATTGGCAGAGGTATTATGATTAATTTATTTAATTATATCAATGGTGGTTTAGCAAATCTAATGGTCGTGGAATAAAATAATGGTGAATATTTAATTAAAATAATAAATTAAATAATATATTTAGTTCTGAAATAAACAGAATTGGCTGAAATGACGATATGGTGTGAACCGGATAATCTGTGATATTTAATTTAGCTTGGAATTTGAATTTGAATAACGAATATATTCAATCGTCGACAGTTGAACGTATAATTTATAATATAATTATAAACGAGCTCGAAATGGCGCTGCAGTTCGTAAATTGGCGATTCGAACTTCAACTGAATGTACAGGATTCGTTTTAAGACGGATTTCTGTGAAACAAGAAACGTGTGGAGCTGGTGGAGTATATCTTTCTAGTCGAAGAGAAAAATCGGGATTTCGTTGTGTATATTTTGAGATATGTCCAAATCAAATTTTAGAAAAAGTCGCTGTGGAATTCCTTTATAATTTATAAATGAATTATGTATATTTTAAAAAAAGTGATTCCAATATAAATCGAATATCGGGTTGACCCAGAAGTGAATATCGAGTTAGAAATTCATATGGGGATATTCTAGAGCTGTATGGTATTCCATTGTGAATATATATATGATAATATTAATTTATTTTCGATGAATAGAAGTGTTTGTAAATCGACTAGATATTTATTCGATTTTGTAACACAAGAAAAATACTATTTTTACAAACGAGTTCAGAATTTGACGAAACCTGTCTCATTAAATCCGGAATATTTTCTATGCTAGGATTGGCTTATTTTGTCAAAAACAGAGACCGTATGGATTTTTTTTAAGAATGTGCCTCACGCGTAAGTATAACATAGTTAAAAATATAAAATGTCCCAAAATTTCATCCTTTATAAAAGGATCAGCAAAACTTAACGTGGTAAGATTTTCACCTCCGAACGATTTCGTGGTCAAGACTAAAACAAGTCGACAGTATCAGCGTGGTAAATTTCTATCCTTTCCTTACCGTATAAAATAGGATTCACCGTAACCTAATTTCCTCAGTAATATCGTTTTTGCGCCTCCATTTCTCTTTTACAAACGAACGGAGATAATACTCCGAATTTCATCCTCCAATATATCGAAATCCATCGATCTAAATCCGAACTCCCAACTGAAAAACTATCTCCAGCTCTGTGAGAGCCCTCATCTGAATGGCGGCGATCGCCAGTAGAGATTTCTGGTGGCCAGAATCCACCCAAAAAGATGCCGACTTTCGAAATTGATTTGGGAGAAGATGTGGACTTAGACTTTCAAACTATTGCTGGAGGAGGTTGGCCAGGCTGCGGCGCACCGGAGGAAGATCAATGATGGGGTTTCGGCGTTGTAGATGGAAGGCGACAGCCTTGGAGTAGAGGTGCGGAAGTGTCAGTAGTTGATGGGGAGTTTGAGTAGCTCGGTCTGTGTTTTGATGAAAGGGGATGGGTAACGAACTGGTGTTGATTAGTTCAGTAGCAGGTTGGAGTGCGGTCCTTGTTTCCTTAGCAGAACGAGGAGGTAGGGTACATATTGTATCGGCAGTGACAAATAAAAACAGTGGAGAAGGGTAGTGTTCTTCATGATGTAGTGAAGGCTAGGCAAGATTATGGTCCACGTGGGCATCATGGAATGACAGAACTGACATGAGAAAGGGATGGTTTTAGTTTTTGAAACCGTGAAGGACCAAAGAAGGATGGTGTTGATTTTCTGGGGCGTGAATCCATCGAGGAAGAAGGGGGAATTGATGGGTTCAACGTTGTGAATAAGGGAGGTATTGTATGGTGGTAAAGGTAGAAGATACGGATATGAATATTTTGATTTGTGGGAAATAATACTGTAACGTGTGAAGTTGTTGAAATGTGGAAAGGGGGAGTTACGGTGGAACAATGTTTGGGATACTGTAAGAGGAGGAGAAGGCAACTTACGGTGTAATATGGTAATGGATATTGGGCCAACAGAATGGGGCGAGCCCATTTATTTAAAAAGAAAGAAAATTTAATAGGAAAGAAGGGCTTACGAATAACACAAAGTGAAGGTGGAGCTTTGTCTCAGTTTCGAACAAGAATACAAGAAAGGAAAGCACTGCGGGCTGAAGAGTTAGGCACACCTGAGATTGATGGATCGAGATGAGGCCCAGATGATCCGATAGAATCATACAGACGAATGCTACGAAATGGAACCACTTTGGAATGAAGTGGAGCTCATTACAAATTATATCGAAACAAATTGCCTGATCAGAACTATCGACGCAAACAGTTATTTAACGATTAACGCACCAAAGTGAGTAAATCTCACTAACTCTGAACAGTTTATAATTTCATGTTGTACTTTTAGAACTGTTAGATACTGGTTGATTGACTATATCTTGACTGTTTGATTGAACTGCTAGTCAGTTAGTTAAATTTTCTATATTGATTCTGTTTAACAGAATATATCATATAGAACTGAAATGTGATGTTATCTATATTGTTTAACATCTGTGATGCAGGGAGACAGGTTGGAGGAATCCGACTGGATTCCTCAACATTTATTTTACTGTTTTCATATATTGTGATATATGATGTGTTATATAATCTGTTATGGATTATGTGTGTTGGAATGATGTTGATCATTGTTATTCGATATTGTAAATATCATAAAAAAACCCTGGGATGTAAAAAGAAGTATTTCAATGTATATTGAAATAAAGGAATTTTATAAAATCACAGGATTTTATAAAAGGAATTATTTATAAAACGAACACGGTTTTATAAAAGGGATATTTATTTAGAAAATAAATAGAAATAGAAAAGGAATATTTATTTAGAAAATAAATAGAAGTTACAAATAGGAAATATTTGTAACGGTAAGTAAACGTTATAAATAGGAAATATTTGTAACGGTAAATAGAAGTTATAAATAGGAAATATTTGTAACAGTAAATAGAAGTTATAAATAGGATATATTTGTAACGGTAAGTAAACGCTATAAATAGGAAATATTTGTAACGGTAAATAGAAGTTATAAATAGGAAATATTTGTAACGGTAAATAGAAGTTATAAATAGGATATATTTGTAACGGTAAGTAAACGTTATAAAAAGGAAATAGTTGTAACGGAAAACCTAGTTTATCAAAAGAAGTTAATCGATGTTAGTTAATCGATTAGTGTTAAAGTTAAAAAGAAGTTAATCGATGTTAGTAAATCGATTAGTGTTAAAGTTAAAAAGAAGTTAATCGATGTTAGTTAATCGATTAGTGTTAAAGTTAAAAAGAAGTTAATCGATGTTAGTTAATCGATTAGAGAATAAAGTTAAAAAGAAGTTAATCGATGTTAGTTAATCGATTAGAGAATAAAGTTGAAAGGAGATAATCGATGTTAGTTTAATCGATTAGAATAGAAGCAAATGAGTTAAATCGAATATAGTTATTCGAATAGAAGCAAATGAGTAAATCGAATATAGTTATTCGAATAGAAAGTAAAAGGAATTATCGAATATAGTTTATTCGAAAAGAGTAAGTGAAATGAGTAAATAAATAGCGTTAGTCAAATAGTGTTAGTCCAATAGAGTTGATTGATAGGGGTTAGTCCAATAGAGTTAATTGATAAGAGTCAATCGAATATAGTTATTCGAAGGAGGGTTAAGTAAGGAAGTTTGTTAAAGAAATATAAAGTGAACTTTGTCTATTTCAAGTTAGAAATGTTTTTCAGTTAAGGTCTGAGAGGTAGTTCTACCCCAACTTGATTGACTTCATTTTTAACTAAGGAATAGTTAAGGTTCGACAGTAAAGGAAATGGTTTGAGTTGGCATCGCGATGGTTTGTTTAAACATATGTCTAAGTCCAATGAAGAAGCTTTGGAAATGTTTTCCAAATAAGAAACCAGAAATGTTTTCTAATAAAGAAACAAAGAAATGGAAATGTTTTCCATTTGTTAATAACGTATATTTTCCCAATTTAGAAAATAAGGAATATTGAACGTAGGGAAACATGAGATAAGTAAATTAATGAACTAAAGAGATGAATGTTGAATGATGTTTGATCGATATAATTTCCATTTGGAAATAATATCATTGTTTGCACACCTATTTTTATTCGATAGTTAAATCACAGACTATCGAAGTTTTGACCATTTTAACGTTGTTAATATGGAGAGACCGGTTGGATTATTATCCGAAGAACCACTCTGTATTGGCATAACCGTTGCGAATCATATATGCCAAAGGAAATTGAAGACGGAGTTATGCAAGGGCTATCCTGCTTACAGAATAGTGCCTTCGGTTCATCCTGTTCCTGGATGACTTGTATGGACGGATGTCTGACAGAGTATTTCCAAACGATCACGTATATTGATTTCTCCAACCGTACCAAGAGTGGAAGCGAGGAAGGAAACTTCTTTTAGCTAACACATAATGTATTGTTGAGGACGTCAAATCAGTGATTGGATGGATTTGATGATGTGACATTCAAAGTGAATCTGATGTGATGATAAAGCGTAGCTTCTGGCCTCACATCCGGTAAATGACAGAAATCGGGCAGGCAGCATGGCTAAGTCGGTCGCACCGAAGTAGGGTGTATAATCACCTGATCTAGAGTTTCATTTACTTCTAAAAATCTATTGTTGATGCTGTACCATTCGGGAAACGGTTGCTGATCCCAACTGTTGGTGATATACATTCGATACACTCAAGCGAAATGAGTGGTCGGTCATGTGTGGCCGGGTTGCAAGATGTTCTTGTTGAACCCAGTGTATTCCTCTCTAGAGGTACACAAGCGGAAGGTGGATCCATACCTTGTCATAGTTGGAAATCCATTACCCAATACGTGCTTGCGGTTTTGATTGTATATTATATATGTAGAACATGAGATGAAAGCGTTTCTGCTAGATGATTATATATACTGTGATTGATAGGCATTATTATAATATCAAAAGATTTTTGATATAAAGTTATTTTGGATTCTCATAAGGGAAAAACCCGTTCCGTTATGCGGCGTGGTCTTATGAGATATCGTTTACTTGTTCGAACTGTTTTTAAACTGTTTTACTCATACCAGTCCCATGACTGACCCGGAGTTTACTTTGTTGTTTTCCCTAAACTCTTGGGTGCCTAAATTTGTACGGGCAGTCAAGTAGTCGGGATTTTACAGATACACTTGAAGAGATGGAGCAGGAGGCTTCAGGATCATATAGCTATAGTTATTTCCGCTGCATTGTAAGTGCTGTACTTTGATAATGATATGTATATGCAAGTACAGATTTGTATTTCAAAGTTATGTTATGAAATATATTTATTCGTTCCGCTGTGAGATTCGTGTTACTCTGATATGGTGTTCTTCTTCTTCTTCTATTCTAAGTTTCTATCTTAACTTTCCTCACCCTCTAATTTCTTTCACTAACTACCAGGATTTTTCGGTGTTTTGGTTATCGACATCGAGCTTATGTCGATAACCAAAGTCGCTCAAAATCCGGGTCGTTACAGTTTGTGAGTTGATTTAGACCGTCGATGGAGCTTGGTTCAATAATAGCCGTTTGTTTGAAGGAGAGACCAACCAGGAGCCGATACCTAGCCCTAGTGACAAGGCAAGGCTCAGAAATTCGATCAGGCCCAGGTCAGGCCAGCCAAGACCTGACCAGCAGGTCATTCTGACCTGGGCGCACTTGGCATGTGCGTCAGGCTAAAAATGTACTGGCGCACTTCCCAAGTGCGCCAGTTCATTTTTGTTCTGGCGCACTTCCCTAGTGCGCCAGTGCATTCTGACCCGTTTTCTGGTTTTTCGCCCAACTTCGTTCGTCCATATCTTCTTCATACGATATCCGTTTTACGCAAACTCAGACTCTATCTCAAGCAGAATTCCGAGACGAACGCAATGGCGTATCCCGTTTTCCTTAATTCTTTGATTTGAAATTAATTATACTTTAATTTGTGAATCTCACTGTTATAGAATACACGGGGTGTTACATTCTCCCCCACTTAAAAGGATTTCGTCCCCGAAATCTTCAAGTTCAGGAAGAATGTACATCCTAACATCCAAACATCCATCTACTCATCCATCAAACACGAGCATCCATTGTCCTTAAAAGTCTTCTAATGCTTCATGATCATATGCGAAGTGTGTGTGTATATGTACTTATCTAATGCAAAATCAGTCGGTCTACTGATTCAGTTGACCTCCTTAATGCAAATTATGTAAGTGTCATGAATCCATCATGTATGCAAATTTTCCTATTCATGATTCTACATGAGTGCTCAACCATTCATATAAATGCAACATCCATATGAAAACACATTAAATTTCAACCATATATGAATGCAAACATATATGCATATGCAATATGAAGTGACTGAGCCGATCTAAAACCTAGATTGTGTGCGTATATGCAACCACGAGCAACCACTAGCAATCACTTGCAACCATTTTGCAATCATAACATGTTTCAATTACATGTTTACATCCAAAAAGATTCTACCTATGGTTCTCAAGATAGGATCGAGGAGAGAAACAAGATAAAACAAAGCATCTAGGAGAGGTTAACGATGTACCGCCAGAAGGTCCGGTCTGCTTCTTAGGGCAGTCTTTGCTGATGTGTCCAGTCTTCCCACAATGAAAACATTCACCTTGCTTTCTTTTCCTCTTTCTACAATCCTTGGCTATGTGCCCTTCCGTACCACAGAAATTGCATTTCCTTTTATCACATGAGTTGTCGTTCTTGCCTCCTTTCTCGGAGTCTACCTTCTTATTCTGAGAATCGTTGGGCTTGACCTCTTTCTTCCCTTGAGAGTTTTCTGCCTTTGTCTCCTTCTTCCCTGGGCAGTCCCTAGCATAGTGGCCTGTCTCACTACACTGAAAGCAAGTAGCACTCATCCTCTCTTCTTCTTCCTGCAGTCTCCCTCCAGATGTCCAAGAATTCCGCAGAAACAACATTTCCTTTTTTCTCGTTTCTTGTTATTACTGTTACGATCCTTTCTTGTTTGACTATTATTCGTCTTCCTGCTCTGGGACTTTTCCGCTTGCTGGTTCACGTGGAGGAGGAGGAGTGAAAGCGTCAGCAGCTGGGGAGTAAGGTCTCCAGACATGCTGAAACAGAAAGGATAGATTCAAAACGAAGGATAGAAGATAGTACCTATGGTTTAGGGGACTTTGCCTTTTTTAAATAAAATAATATTTTATCTTTTAAAAATGCTTCTTTAAATTTCCGTTTTGAAAATAATTTTTCAAAACTTTTTATCTTATCTGGTAAACCTATGCTCTGATACCAAGTGAAACACCCCACCTCCGTTAGGGTCACTCACAAAGGGAATGCCCTAATTTTGGTGGAGGTTTATAAGTATAAGTCACAGATATACAAGACAAATATAAGAACACATATTTTTGAATAGCGAAAAACAACAACATCTTTTATTTCATTAAAATACGTGTTCACAAAAACATGCCATACTTGTCTTACAATTCTTCCAAAAACATAACAACTTCATAACTGTCTTGATTACATTATTAAAGAAGCATAAAGAAAACATAAATAAACTGCAAAAGTCCCATAATTGCTGTCCAAAGCCATAGCCCAAAACGGAAAAGATCTAAGAAATACTTTCTTTCTCTTCAAGCTGGATGTGAAAACTGGTCAAGCTGCGGTATTCCCTCCCTGTGGACCTGGGGGGGGAGGGGGGAACGAAAGAAAAGAAGGCGAAAGAAAAGTAGAGTCAGACATAAAGCCTGAGTAAGTCTAGGACTATTCAGTCTATGAATAAAGAACTGGGTATGACAAGTACAAACTGGAAATGGGAAAGCACCATAAACTAAGTTAAGTTGTCTAGGGTTGAATATACTATCGTACCCCATATTAATCTCTGTACCCATATAAACTAGTTCTCAACAGGCACCCCATAATCAGGGTGAAGTGATCCATTTCTGATGATCGGCTCCTACTCGCATAGTTACATGTGTCTTACGGCCCCCGAGGTTGTAGTTACCTATGCTGGTCCCACCATGGGGTGTATCAAGTCCCATGGTGGCGGCCCGACACAATTCTAGAATGCACAGGTATGCTACTGGTGCCCAGTGCCTTATTTTTTTGCGCCCGGAGTGTGTGCACGCCCGCACCCCGTTAGAACCTACACTACTGCACCACCGCCGTCGATTTGACCTCTTACAGTCAGCCCAGTAATCGTGCCCCACCCTGCCTAGTTCAGGGTATCCTGATACACCTTGTAGGGTTACTGCTGAAAAGGGTCCCCCGCTACTAGGTTTTCTATTTCTAGCCAACATGCTAAGTTGGTTAAGTGTTTAATAAACCTAACCCCCAATCAGTCTGTTTAGTTTAGCATGTTCCATTTTTGATTAAGTATTAATGTAATTTACTTAATCCTATCAATCCTAACTCAACTTTAATTGTCTTATTAAAGCCTCGACCTCTCACATTAGACAGGTATTGTTGTGGCTTCCTGTTGCCGGTTGGGTCCGGGCAATCTTACGCCACAACTCAGTCTAACCTCGGGTCCTTATTGGGCTCCGTGTTTAACCACCTACATTGGATAGGTATTGTTGTGACTACTGGACAGCCGGGCGGTTCCGGGCAGGTTTACATCACAACTCAATCCAACCTCGGGTTAAACACATCGTATTTTCTACATTTACATATTTTGTCTCTTTTCTTTTTATATGTAAATATTTGCGGCCCATTATTCAAATTCATCTTTATTGATTAAAATTTATTTATGCCACTTAATTGTTTTTCTAGGTTGTTGGCATGCGTCAAACATGCCAACACATATGTTCTATATTTTTAACCCAAACGTCATTACCCCCCCCCCCGGTTTTACACGTTCGCTACAATGTAAGGTGTGTTGGGTTTATTATTTAAACCCAATTTAGCCATATGAAAAGGGGAGGCTTATAACATGGTGTTTATAAGGTAACATGAAAAAGGGGAGTGTGAACGCATGAATTTGCAACGAACGATTCAATTAACATAAAGTAGGCACATGTGAACTTGCAATTGTAACAGCATATAATCATGGCATAACATGAATCATTCTATTCATATAATTATGGCATAAACAATACTTAAACATGAATCGTTCTATTCATATAATCATGGCATAAATAATACTTAAACATGAATCATTCTATTCATGTAATCATGGCATAAATAATACTTAAACATGAATCGTTCTATTCATATAATCATGGCATAAATAATACTTAAACATGAATCATTCTATTCATGTAATCATGGCATAAATAATACTTAAACATGAATCATTGTAAACTTGCAATTGGGATGTAAATCTAACTTAATTGTGTCACATATATCACCATATGGTTTTTAATAACAACTTAGGCCTAAAACATATTTTAACTAGGCATAGTACCAAACATAGTTTAGTCATGTTCATAAAGGTGCTTACTTTTTTTTCTAACACAAAAGTATGATTTGCCAATTTCAACATAGATTCATATAAATCATAGTACTTAGCCTAGTCCAATTACACACTAAAAGAGATCATAAAAGTATGTACATCATATTAGCATAATAACGAATCATATACTTGCATGAATTCCAATTAAAATTCCACAACATATGTTGTCATTATAAATCATATACTTGTATGAATTTCAATCGTATATCATAACATTCCCAAATCGTTTAGAATCAAAACAACATACAAATATAGATTTTTTTTATCGCCACAATTCCATTTCGCATTTTACACAAATCAAACGCAATTAATTATTCACATCGGAAAAGCACTCTACTTACAACGTATGACGAATCTTCAATTCAGGAATCTGAATTTTGAATTTGGAGATGCTATCCTTTGTTGTAGGCGTTGTTTTGATTTGATTGACGTTGCTTTAAGCTTTGAATTATCTCCTAATTGTCCCTCTATTTCTGACGGCTATCCTTAGTCTCTCCTCAGCAGCATGACGGTCTCATCTCCAATTTAGTTTGTGTGAATTAGGGTTAGTCTTAGGTCCTTTTTATAGAGTTTGTGAGTTGATTTAGACCGTCGATGGAGCTTGGTTCAATAATAGCCGTTCGTTTGAAGGAGAGACCAACCAGGAGCTGACACCTAGCCCTAGTGACAAGGCAAGGCTCAGAAATTCGACCAGGCCCTGGTCAGGCCAGCCAAGACCTGACCAGTAGGTCATTCTGACCTGGGCACACTTGGCAGGTGCGCCAGGCTAAAAATGTACTGGCGCACTTCCCAAGTGCACCAGTTCATTTTTGTTCTGGCGCACTTCCCAAGTGCGCCAGTGCATTCTGACCCGTTTTCTGGTTTTTCGCCCAACTTCGTTCGTCCATATCTTCTTCATACGATATCCGTTTTACGCAAACTCAGACTCTATCTCAAGCAGAATTCCGAGACGAACGCAATGGCGTATCCCGTTTCCCTTAATTCTTTGATTTTAAATTAGTTATACTTTAATTTGTGAATCTCACTGTTATAGAATACACGGGGTGTTACAGCTAAGTTTTTAGCCTAATATTATATGTCAAAATAATGCGAACGGAAAATTTGGCTAAGATTGTTAGCCTAATATTTAGACGAGGTAACGTTGAGTAAAATTGGTAATTATAGGAAACTTGACATAAATTGGTTAAAAATCACATAAGTGATTTATGGCAAAAAAATGGTATTAATTATATACCTAAACTAATGAGATTGATTGGAAACAAATTTGGCAGTAACTTGAATTTGAATAATTTACATAATTAAAATGTAAATTAGAAAATTCGAATATGCTTAACCCGAGGTTGGATTGAGTTGTGATGTAAACCTGCCCGTACCCGCCCGACTGTCCAATAATCACAACAATACCTATCCAATGTGAGAGGTTAAGGCATTGAGCCCAACAAAGACCCGAGGTTATACTGAGTTGTGGCGTAAGACTGGCCGGAACCGACCGACATACAGGCAGGCACAACAATACCTGTCTAATGTGAGTGGTTGGTGCTTTAATAAGACAATTAAAGCTAAGTTAGGATTGGTAGGGTTAAGTTAATCTGAACACTTAACCAACTTAACATGTTAAAAAGACAGGACTTGTAGGGGCTAAGTAACTAAGAAAACACTTAGCCAATTTAACATGTTGACTAGACTAGAAGGTGAGGTTAAGTAAAGTTAATACACTTAACCAATTTAACATATTAACTAGACTAGAGGGTGAGGTTAAGTAAATTCAGGACACTTAACCGTTATAACCTGATAATTAGATAAGTGGGTGAGGTTAAGTAAATTTGGAATACTTAACCATTATAACACATTAGCTAGATAAGTGGGCAAGGTTAAGTAAATACACTTAGCCAATTTAATATGTTAGCTGGACTAGAGGGTGGGGTTAAGTAAACTTAGAACACTTAACCATCATAGTGTGATAAATTGAATAGTTCAGTTGAAACATGAAGGGACAATACTTAACCATTAGAACATGTTAATTAAACAGATGTTAGGGTTAAGTTAACTAAGGGAACATTTAACCGTTATAACATGTTAGTTAAAACAGATGGGCAAGGTTAGGTTAAAAGGGACACTTAACCAATACAAGGTGAATGGGTAGGGTTAAGTAATAAGAAATACTTAACCAATATAACTTGGTTTGTGAAAAGGTTAAGTCAACGTGAATTACTGATAACACTTAACCAGTTTAACATGAAAAATGAATGGGTTAAGTTAACTTGTATCGACTAATAACACTTAACCAATCCAACTTGACGAGAAAGAGAACTAAATAGTAAACCTTAGTTGAAAGGGGCTAAGTAGTAAACCTGAGTTAAGAAAACGACGATTCAGGAAACTAAGTGGTAAACCTTATTTAGGAAAACTAAGTAGTAATCCTTAGTATAACACGATAAGGAGTGAACGTCCATCTGATCTTAAAGAAGGCTCCAACGAATTGGGTTACGAAGCCCGAGGCTTCGAGGGGACGTGAGGGTACTTTTGGTATCCCTCTGTGAGAATGCAGATGATTCGCCTGGGCTCACAGAGGTTAAGGTCTACGTTAGAACAACCAAGGGTATGCCTTGGTTGCAATATAAGGCAACCTAAAGACTAGGATGGACCAGCGTGTTTCGGTGGGACAAATGGCCCTGTGATAGCGACTCATCATCTACCTACCATCTTGAGTCAGTCGAGATACGCATGCGGAAAAGAAGAGAACTCCCAACAGACCATATACTTGCTATCTAGTTATGGGTGAGGCTGGCCAATTGGAAAGTGGGGCATAGGTGGCAGGAGTATAGTTCTCGTTCTTGATTTTCTTGGATTGCCTTTCATTAGTTGAGGGAGGGGTCAGGTGGGACCATAGCCACTGGAAAAACAGACCTTAGCATCAACATCGGCAGATATCTGAAAGCTCCCAACGGAGTTCCGTGTTTCTAGAATAGCCCTGCCACGGGACTCGGGTCGCACATTTCAGGACATGTGCATCTAGACAGCGATAAACGATTCGCGACACATACGTGGGGAAAGTCTAGGAACATATACAACTCTAGATAGTGTGTCCTAGACTAGGGGCATCGTTCGACAGGTAGCATAATCCCTAGTTGGACCTAGGTGGCATAAATCATGAATCTGAGAAGTATTAGATAAGTCACATAAACCCTAGTTGAATCTAGGAAGCGCTCAATAAGAAAACCCTAGATTAGATCGAGGTAATAAATAATAGATGTACACCTAAAGGCAACCGCACTTGCAGGGATTGGGATTACATTATCATCTTTATACAGATTACTAGTTGGGATACTAGTTAGGTGGTGCAGAGATATAGAATGGGGTGTGATAGTATATTCGGTTTAAAATATCTTATTTTGGTTTATATTAGTCTATTATTCTGGTACTGTCCCATTTTTCCAGTTTACACCTGTCATGAACTTTATCTTGTTCACATGCTAAAAGCCACTAGACTTACTCAGGCTTTATGTCTGACTCTGTTTTTCTTTCGTCTTCTTTTCTTCCGTCCCCCCTCCCCCAGGTAGTCAGGGAGGGAATAGCTCTGCTTAGTATGGACTGTTACTCTTTCCAAGCTTAAAGACTCTTGGATATATCGCTTTAGGCTCTCTTTTCTGCTACTATGGCTTGCTTATGCTACATTGGGGAATATAAATGTTATTTTATGCTTCTTTATTTTGTAAGACAGATGATACTCTGGTATTGGAAAGAAATTGTTGTACAAACTATTTTATCAATAAAGTAAAGTTTTATTTTCCGCTGTTTTAATTTTGTCTGTCTTGTAATTTATCTGCATCTTTTACCTTAAATGCTCCACAGAACTTAGTGCATTCCCTTTGGGAGTGACACTAACGGATGTGGGGTGTTACAGACCTAGGCCTGAACTGCGATTTGCGTACGATTGAATACGGGGAAATATGGGAATGTTGTCTATATTGGATAAATATATATGTTTGGTGGAATTGACGGCCTAACATGCAATGGGGATATGAGTATTAAAGGTATAATTAAAGATTGTAAGTTTGGGTATAATGGTGTAAACATGGAATACATGTAGTTTGGTATGAAACTCGACCTATGTAAAATGGAAAGAATATTGATATATGTAAATGGCATGAAACTTGGTACTTGTGTAAATTGGTATAAAATTTGCATACATGTGAAATTGCGTGAATTAAACATATGTAAATTTGGTATGAATTGGGTATATGTAAAAACTAACATGTAATCTAGAACTTGGGCATATGTTAATTATGTAAAATGTTGGAGTTGGAACATATATGAAAATTTATGACTTAGTAGAGATTTAGTATGAACGCGCCTAAGTTGGGTTTTGGGTAGTTGGCATGTATTGTAAATAAAAGGCTATAAGTTGGTATAACCTTATAGTGAATTATGATAATAATTTGGGAATACGTTTTGGGGGCAAAAACATGAATTATGAACTTGATAATTGACATATAAATGGAAATATGAACGTAGTTGGAACATGAACATTTCTATATGTTAAACACATGAACTGATATTGGGGTTTTGGGCGGAATACGACCATTAATGAACCTTTGACAGGAGGTTAGACTCAGTTTGTGGTGTAAATCTGCCCGGAACCGCTCGACAAATCCAGTAGCCACAAAGTGTCAGTCTAATGTGAGAGGTCGAAGGCCAAATTGTAGGCGTAACGGTTTATGACACGAGGTTAGACCCAGTTTGTGGTGTAAATCTGCCTGGAACCGCCCGACAAATCCAGTGGCCACAAAATGCACGGTCTAATGTGAGAGGTCATGATTCGTTCGTCATAATGAATGAATTAAGGAATACTAACCATAATAAGACCTGGGTATGGTTAGAGGGTTAGGTGGGATGACATGGAAATTTGACATGTAAATGTGGACCTAACCGGTATGAGTTAAGAACATGTAAAACTTACAAATGTAGGCTTAACCAACATAATAGTTAATCAGACCAATGGGTGGGTTAAGTAATATGACTAGACTAATGACACTTAACCAATATAACATGACACATGATAGGGTTAAGTCAACTTGAACATATAGATAATACCTAACCAACTTAGCATGATACGTGGGCGGGTTAAGCCATGAATTATTTGAATATACTTAACCAATTAGACACAATGATTTGATAGGGTTAAGTCATGAACCGCTTGAATATAGTTAACCAGTTTAACACGATGATTTGATAGGGTTAAGTCATGAACCGCTTGAATATACTTAACCAATTGGACACGATGATTTGATAGGGTTAAGTCATGAACCGCTTGAATATACTTAACCAATTTGACACGATGATTTGATAGAGTTAAGTCATGAACCGCTTGAATATACTTAACCAACTTGACAGATGATTGGTAGGGCTAAGTCATGAACTTGAACGACAACACTTAGCCAATTTGACATGACATATAGGCGGGTTAAGTCAGAACTTGAATGACAACACTTATCCAACTTGACATGCTAGACTGATGGGGTTAAGTCTTGAATTTAAATGACAACACTTAACCTACTGAACGGAAACCCTAGTTGCGCGGTCCTTTTCAGCAGTAACCCACTAGATGTATCACGGTACCCTGGAACTAGGCAGGGTGGGGCACGATTACTGGGATGATTGCATGCGACCAGAACGATGGCTGAGTTGGTGCGCCATTGTAGGTTCAGGCGGACTATGGTCGTGCACGTAGTCCAGAGTTGAAAAAGCAGGCATTGGACACCAGTAGGTTTACACTGTGCGTTCTTGATTCGTGTTGGTGGTTGGGACCTTAGCGCTTGATACACCCTATGGTGGATGTAACAACCTGGAATTTTAGGGCCAATTTAAAATTTTATTTTAAGGAAATTATGATAGAAAATGCGTCAGAATTTAAAAATTCCATTTCTAAATTAAATTTATTATTAAAAAAAATAATAATAAAAAAAAAGAAGAAGAAGAAAAGAGTATGAAATAATAAGGATATAATTTTGCCAATAATGTAATAAGGTTACATGATATTAAAATGTAATACAAATGTAAAGGTATTAAAAACAATGCATATAAATTACCTAATAATAATATGGAAAGGAACATTAGTATTTGGTTCAGAAGAAGGGTATGAAATGTAGGAATTAACATTTATTTCAAACGCAGAATACAAAGAGATGGTTATGGTCATTTATTTGCGCTAGAATATAAAAATTGTTAAAATTAATACATATAGAATGATAAGAAATAAATATGGGTAATAAGTGCATTAATTCACAAACATACATACTTTATTCATCCAAAGCATGTGTAACAAATGCTAGTTATTGGTACTAAATAGGTAAAGGTTTAGGTTAGGTTGGAATTTGAAATGTCCTCTATTTATTACTATTACATATAATAAATGGAATATTAACAATTACAACCATGTAGTTTTGAGGGAAGTAAATGTACTAATAAATTAGTATGGAATTAGTGTGTTTAGTTTTATATAATTTTATTCTTTCCTTGTTCGTGCTCCTTTGTATTTATGCCTAACATTCTGGCTTTCGATTTCATTACTTGTATTTGACAAATTTGAGTATTTTAAATTTTGCTGTCTTACTTAACATATTTATCTATTTCAACTCAAATCTATTTGCGTTGTAAACCATTGTATTTACCGGTTTTATATTAGAAATATCTTATTTTGAACATAGTATTCACTTTGGAATTAAAATTACTTTTGTAAATTTATTTTTCTAATGTAATGTTCTAGCGTAATTTACATCATTAACAAATTTGAATATTCAATATTAGAATTCTTTAATGATAAGAATATTTCTTAAATATAATACTTTCCCTAGTTATTCAAACTATAAGGTTCATTAATGTGGAAAGTTGCAGCAAGTTTTCAATGCGTTTTCCATTCCTTATTGCAAGCGCATGCATCCATGCTATATATTTGGTGTCATTTTATGAACAAAAATAAATAGAATTTCTTTTTCTTTTTTCTTTTTGCAATTAAATTTAATGTAATAAATGGTAATATGTGATTATAGCTATAGCAAATGTGAACGTGATTTGAAATTCAAAAGGTTACAATCAATTTGAACATAATAAATGTTTTCAACTTTAAAATAAACGGAAATTTAATTGAGAACAATTAAACATACAAGGGGGTAAAGGGAAAATTCATCTCCACTATAGAATATCCTAAACTCCTCCCATAACCTAACACAAACTCTCATTCACCTCCTCCTTCTTATCAATGGCCACGACTGCTCTTTTCTCCTCTTTTTTTTTTTTTCCACGAAATGAAATTAGAAACTCATATAGGAAAGATCGAAGAGATTTTTAGGAGCTTCAAGATCATACGGATGTGATCATATTTCGTGAACTGTGGAGGGTGAATTCGAAGCTCAAAACGGCGGAGTTCGTCGCCATTTTCAAGCGCAAGAAACCCCCTCACCTCCTCTCCAGCGTGCCATTTTCTGATTGCCTTCAAGCTTCATCGATTTGGAGAAAATAGAAACCCCAGATCTGAAATCGTCTTGAATTGGAACACCGAACCTGAATCACCTCCTCTGACCAAACACAGTGAGAGTTTCAAACCGCAAATTTTTTTTTTTTTTAATTGAATAAATTGTTGAGTGTTTATGTGGATAATAATTGGGCATCATAATTATATGCTATGCTATGACGATGAAATTGTCACCATTATTTTTGTGATGCTATAACGATAAAATTTGACACCGTTTAATTGTTCGATGTTATGACATGATAAAATTTGACACCGTTTAATTTGCGATGTTATGACATGATAAAAATTGTCACCATAAATTGTTCAATGTTATGACATGATAAAATTTGACACCGTTTAATTTGCGATGTTATGACATGATAAAATTTGACACCGTTAAATTTGCGATGTTATGACATGATAAAATTTGACACCGTTTAATTTGCGATGTTATGACATGATAAAAATTGTCACCATAAATTGTTTGATGTTATGATATGATAAAATTTGACACCGTTTAATTTGCGATGTTATGACATGATAAAATTTGACACCGTTTAATTTGCGATGTTATGACATGATAAAATTTGACACCGTTTAATTTGCGATGTTATGACATGATAAAAATTGTCACCATAAATTGTTTGATGTTATGACATGATAAAATTTGACACCGTTTAATTTGCGATGTTATGACATGATAAAAATTGTCACCATAAATTGTTGGATGTTATGCCACAAGGAATTGATACCATATATTGTCCGATGCTATGACATGTAAAATTTGACGTTGTATGTAGCGTAGTGTTGACAGTAAGTTTTGGGAACAAATTGGCAATGTAATTTGATTGACATTTTTTTTTTGTCAATGTTTATATAAGAAAATAAACACCGTATGATGATTGACATTTTTTTTTTTGTCAATGTTTATATAAGAAAATAAACACCGTATGTTGATTGACATTTTTGTCAATATTTTAAAATAGAATTTGTCGCCATTTGAGATAAGTATATTTTTGTTCATTTACAAAATAGAATTGGCCGCTATATGTAATGAACTAATACTTTGTTCATTATCAAAATAAGAAAACATCGTATGTAAGTGAATATATTTTGTTCATTATCAAAATAAAGAGCACCGTATGTTGAATGAACAAATTTGTGTTATTATAAAATTTGCATTGCATAAAATAGTATTTTGTCATGATAGAAAAATAGAAATTTGCTTTGCATAAAATAGTATTTTGTCATGTTAGAAAGAATAGAAAATGCATTGTATGTATATCATCGTTTTTTGTCAAGTTAAAAGCATAAAATGCATTATATGTAAAATAAGTAAATAATGCATTGTATGTAAAATAATGCATTGTATGTATGCATATTATTTTATCAAAGTTAGAAAATAATGCATTGTATGTAAAATAATGCATTGTATGTATGCATATTATTTTATCAAAGTTAGAAAATAATGCATTATATGTAAAATAATGCATTGTATGTATGCATATTATTTTATCAAAGTTAGAAAATAATGCATTGTATGTAAAATAATGCATTGTATGTATGCATATTATTTTGTCAAAGTTAGAAAATAATGCATTGTATGTAAAATATAAAAAGAATAAAGCATTGTATGTTAATGAATATATTTTGTTCATTATATAAAAAGGAGAAAGCATCGTATGTTAATGAATATATTTTGTTTATTATAAAAGTTAAAAATAAGAAAGCACCGTATGTTGAATGAATATTTTTTTTTTGTTCATTATAAAAGTAAGAAAAGCACTGTATGTGAATGACTATATTTTTGTTCACTATAAAATAGAATATGGCATTATATGAAATGAACAATATTTGTCATAAATAAGAAATATTTGCATTGTATGAAAATAGCATATTTGTTAATATTAATATAGAAAATTTGCATTGCATGAAAATAGTGATTTTGTCAATTTAGAAAAAAAATCAAATGCATTGTATGTATAGTATTTTTGTCAATTTAGAAAAGTACTAAATGCATTGTATGTATAGCATTTTTGTCAAGTTAGAAAAATATCAAATGCATTGTATGTAAATAGTATTTTGTCGAGTTAGAAAAGTATCAAATGCATTGTATGTAAATAATATTTTGTCATGTTAGAAAATATTAAATGCATTGCATGTGAAAATAGTGTTTTTGTAATGTTAATAAATAGAAAAAGGCACCGTATGTAATATTAACATTATCTTTAATGTTAATAAATAGAAAAAGCACCGTATGTAATATTAACATTATCTTTAAGGTTAATAAATAGAAAAAGCATCGTATGTCAAGAAGGATAGTTTAATCATAGGATTCATATACATTTATTTTCAATGTTATTAAAAAGAAAATGAAGTGTATGTAAATTTGACATCATTTACAATGTTATTTTACAAGAGGATTCACCGTATGATTGATTAACATATTTTTAATGTTAATATAAAAATAGCTACACCATATGGTATTAACATCATCTTTAAATGTTGAAAATAAGAAAAACTTTCATCGTAGGAAAATTTCATTTTTTTAACGTAATAAAAAGAGAAATCCACCGAATGCTATTTACATTCTTTTATAAGTATAATATAATTGAAATTCATAGCATGATGAAATTAACATTGCTAATGTTAATGAAATAAAGGTAATTTCACCGTAGGATGTAATTAATATTTTTTTAAATGTTAATATAAAAAGAAATTTATGCCGTAGGATAAGATGTTCATTATTTTATAATGTATATAAAAGAGAAAAATGCATCGTAGGAAAAGTACATTATTATTATTTTTATGTTAAATAGAAAGGTAATCTACATCGTAAGATGAAGTGTACATTATTTATAATGTGAATAGAAAGGGAATTCCATCGTAAAATAAAATTTCATTTTAATGTAATTGATATTGAAAATGCATTTAAAAAGAGAATTAACTGTAGGATGAGTTACATTATTTTATAATGTGAATTAAAAGAAGAATTGCACCGTAGGATGAGAATAACCTTAATTTTAATTTTAATATTAAAAAAAAAAAAAAAGTTTAACGATAGGATTAATATACATTATTTTTAATGTAGATAATAAAAGAAAGTTTAATCAGAGGATAAGTTACATTATTTATAATGAAAATTAAAGAGAATTGACCGTAGGATTGAATTATATTATTTTAATTAAAAGGTAATTTAACATAGGATGAGTTACATTATCTTAATGTAAATTAAATGTAATTTACATCGTAGGAAGTTAACTTTTATGTTAAATGATTAACATTAAAGAAGGATTACAACGTAGAATGAGTTAACATTATTTTTGATGACAATATATAAGAATGCGACATGTAAATGCAAGTTTACATTTTATTCATTGTAAATAAGTAATAATGTGACATGTAATTGCAAGTTTGCATTTTATTAAATGTAAAGAAAACAAAAATGCGATATGTAATGAAGGTTTACATTTTAATTAATGTAAATAAAAATATGATTTTGAGAATGCATCGTTGAATAAGAAGTTTGACTATTTTAAATAATTAAAATAGAATGAATTGTTAATAAAAATAATTATTAACAAATAAGAAGGATTTTCAAATAAATATATATGTATATACATACGAGGATTGTTTGGGAAGTCCGAGATATTCTCATCCCAAATTTATCCAGCGGCGTTAAAGATCGAAGTAAGAAGACGAAGCATGAAGACCGTAAATCTTCCCTCGAATGGACCGCGATCGAGATCCTGAATTGACTTGCTACCAATTCATGGGTCAAGGTCATTGCCCAGACGTACGCGTTGATTTCACGGATTTGACTTTCGTTCAGACCCAGAGCATAAGTTTTAAATGGATGGTGTGTCTGACATCGTACTTCGATATATATCATATCGTTGATTTTCTGTTAATATATAAATGTTTGGTGGTGGAGAATTTATTCTCTACTTAACACCCATTTATGTATTGATGGAGAAGCAATGGTATGGCATGGAGTGACAGTGTGGCATACTAAGATGCAATGATCAAGGTTTATTGTTGAAAAGCAGGACCTTGTGGAGACGATCAAAGCATGGCCTGTTTAGGCGTAGCTTTGTGTAACGGGACTTCGCGAGCCTCACACACCGGTTGAGTCAAAAACGGGCGAAGGGAACGCAGGGAAAGCAGCACGTTTCTTTCTAGCTAGAAGTAGTGTCAGGGACCTCCCAGCGCTGATACTTTACTTATGTGGATGATGGAATGTGGCGCGCCTCGGATAGGTCCTATAGGACCGGGAAACGTGTGCTTAGGAATTGCCAATCCTCTAAGCTGTATGTGAGGACCGGCCCTGCAGGATCCAAGGGTTAACTGCGGGGAATCCTGAGGCACTAGCTAGAGTGTCTCGAATCGGTAAGGAGCTCCGCTCTAGCCTTGACTCATGATGGAAACCAAAATCCAAATACGAACCGACGAATTTGATTGTATTACTAGTACGGAGGCATAGTATATGGTACCTATGCCTCCTAAGATTAATACATTTACTTTGAAATGCTTTCATATACACTAATAATAATATTAGATGCGTATTTGCCGTATTTAGCATGTTTAATCACCATAAGGTAAAACCCTATCCTCTGGTGTGCGTTGCATTGTGTGATGGGACTTGGGTCTTATGGTGATTCCATTTTTCCAAAAAGCATTGCGTTGTTTACGATGTATTCAATTATTTGTTATGACACTTTAAATTATGCACTGCAATCCATTAGAGTAAACTCGTTCCACGTTAGCGGCGTGGTCTTTGGATTTGCCTTATATCTACTAGTATTTTACTTAAGAATTCTCACACCAGTCCCACGACTGACCCATAGTTTGTTTCACCTTTTTGCAAACTTGGGTGCCCTCTTTTCCACACGGGCAGCCAAGTAGACAGGTTCATTCTTTGCTTGGAGTCTTTTCTTTGGAGCTGCTTATTCTATCTTTTGGATTTGCTTTTGTGGAGAGGTGATGACTTGGAGCTTGAAGACATTTATCTTTTGTTTTCTATGGCATCTTTTCTTTTCTTTTTAGTCATCAAATTTATTTCTTTTCTGCAACTTGTTGTAATAGCTTAGTTTCGGCGACTGTGGATTTTCTGTGATTGATGACATTATATTTTTCCGCTGCTATAATGTTATTACTCTATGAATTTCCTTTGCTATATTGTATCTGTGTTCTGTTTTATTGTATTTATGTTGTATTCCAAAAATGATCACTCCTGCTTTCACCCGTGGAAGCTTGGGGTCGTCACAGTTGGTATCAGAGCTTTGGTTTACAAAGCGGAATATAACATATTTATAATAATTCGTTTACGTAGAATCACTATATTCTACGGCGAACAGTTCATGAGATACATAATAGCCAGTCACTTTATCGTCATCTTTTTCATTCATCCTTCGATCTTTTCTATCTCTTAAATCACCATTTCAGTTGTTTTGACTCTTCCCTTAATCGTGCATTCGAAGAAGACTAAGAGAAGTGGCGATGCTTAATTGGCACACGTTTACGAATGAGCGAAAGGACCAACTTCTTCAGTGCCAGCTTTTACTGAAGGAGGAGGAAAGCCTGTTGTCTCTAAAGGTACGCCTAGAATAAGTTACGTTCTCCATGTTTCTTTCTATTCTTTTTTTTTATGAGCCGTTGCTTGGCTTTCTCTCTCTCTTATCCTCTTTCTTCTTTCTCTTTCTCCTTTTCGAGGACGAAAAGTTCTTAAGTGGGGGAGACTGTAACAACCTGGAATTTTAGGGCCAATTTAAAATTTTATTTTAAGGAAATTATGATAGAAAATGCGTCAGAATTTAAAAATTCCATTTCTAAATTAAATTTATTATTAAAAAAAATAATAATAAAAAAAAAAAAAGAAGAAGAAAAGAGTATGAAATAATAAGGATATAATTTTGCCAATAATGTAATAAGGTTACATGATATTAAAATGTAATACAAATGTAAAGGTATTAAAAACAATGCATATAAATTACCTAATAATAATATGGAAAGGAACATTAGTATTTGGTTCAGAAGAAGGGTATGAAATGTAGGAATTAACATTTATTTCAAACGCAGAATACAAAGAGATGGTTATGGTCATTTATTTGCGCTAGAATATAAAAATTGTTAAAATTAATACATATAGAATGATAAGAAATAAATATGGGTAATAAGTGCATTAATTCACAAACATACATACTTTATTCATCCAAAGCATGTGTAATAAATGCTAGTTATTGGTACTAAATAGGTAAAGGTTTAGGTTAGGTTGGAATTTGAAATGTCCTCTATTTATTACTATTACATATAATAAATGGAATATTAACAATTACAACCATGTAGTTTTGAGGGAAGTAAATGTACTAATAAATTAGTATGGAATTAGTGTGTTTAGTTTTATATAATTTTATTCTTTCCTTGTTCGTGCTCCTTTGTATTTATGCCTAACATTCTGGCTTTCGATTTCATTACTTGTATTTGACAAATTTGAGTATTTTAAATTTTGCTGTCTTACTTAACATATTTATCTATTTCAACTCAAATCTATTTGCGTTGTAAACCATTGTATTTACCGGTTTTATATTAGAAATATCTTATTTTGAACATAGTATTCACTTTGGAATTAAAATTACTTTTGTAAATTTATTTTTCTAATGTAATGTTCTAGCGTAATTTACATCATTAACAAATTTGAATATTCAATATTAGAATTCTTTAATGATAAGAATATTTCTTAAATATAATACTTTCCCTAGTTATTCAAACTATAAGGTTCATTAATGTGGAAAGTTGCAGCAAGTTTTCAATGCGTTTTCCATTCCTTATTGCAAGCGCATGCATCCATGCTATATATTTGGTGTCATTTTATGAACAAAAATAAATAGAATTTCTTTTTTTTTTTCTTTTTGCAATTAAATTTAATGTAATAAATGGTAATATGTGATTATAGCTATAGCAAATGTGAACGTGATTTGAAATTCAAAAGGTTACAATCAATTTGAACATAATAAATGTTTTCAACTTTAAAATAAACGGAAATTTAATTGAGAACAATTAAACATACAAGGGGGTAAAGGGAAAATTCATCTCCACTATAGAATATCCTAAACTCCTCCCATAACCTAACACAAACTCTCATTCACCTCCTCCTTCTTATCAATGGCCACGACTGCTCTTTTCTCCTCTTTTTTTTTTTCCACGAAATGAAATTAGAAACTCATATAGGAAAGATCGAAGAGATTTTTAGGAGCTTCAAGATCATACGGATGTGATCATATTTCGTGAACTGTGGAGGGTGAATTCGAAGCTCAAAACGGCGGAGTTCGTCGCCATTTTCAAGCGCAAGAAACCCCCTCACCTCCTCTCCAGCGTGCCATTTTCTGATTGCCTTCAAGCTTCATCGATTTGGAGAAAATAGAAACCCCAGATCTGAAATCGTCTTGAATTGGAACACCGAACCTGAATCACCTCCTCTGACCAAACACAGTGAGAGTTTCAAACCGCAAATTTTTTTTTTTTTTTTAATTGAATAAATTGTTGAGTGTTTATGTGGATAATAATTGGGCATCATAATTATATGCTATGCTATGACGATGAAATTGTCACCATTATTTTTGTGATGCTATAACGATAAAATTTGACACCGTTTAATTGTTCGATGTTATGACATGATAAAATTTGACACCGTTTAATTTGCGATGTTATGACATGATAAAAATTGTCACCATAAATTGTTCGATGTTATGACATGATAAAATTTGACACCGTTTAATTTGCGATGTTATGACATGATAAAATTTGACACCGTTAAATTTGCGATGTTATGACATGATAAAATTTGACACCGTTTAATTTGCGATGTTATGACATGATAAAAATTGTCACCATAAATTGTTTGATGTTATGACATGATAAAATTTGACACCGTTTAATTTGCGATGTTATGACATGATAAAATTTGACATCGTTTAATTTGCGATGTTATGACATGATAAAATTTGACACCGTTTAATTTGCGATGTTATGACATGATAAAATTTGACACCGTTTAATTTGCGATGTTATGACATGATAAAAATTGTCACCATAAATTGTTTGATGTTATGACATGATAAAATTTGACACCGTTTAATTTGCGATGTTATGACATGATAAAAATTGTCACCATAAATTGTTGGATGTTATGCCACAAGGAATTGATACCATATATTGTCCGATGCTATGACATGTAAAATTTGACGTTGTATGTAGCGTAGTGTTGACAGTAAGTTTTGGGAACAAATTGGCAATGTAATTTGATTGACATTTTTTTTTGTCAATGTTTATATAAGAAAATAAACACCGTATGATGATTGACATTTTTTTTTTTTGTCAATGTTTATATAAGAAAATAAACACCGTATGTTGATTGACATTTTTGTCAATATTTTAAAATAGAATTTGTCGCCATTTGAGATAAGTATATTTTTGTTCATTTACAAAATAGAATTGGCCGCTATATGTAATGAACTAATACTTTGTTCATTATCAAAATAAGAAAACATCGTATGTAAGTGAATATATTTTGTTCATTATCAAAATAAAGAGCACCGTATGTTGAATGAACAAATTTGTGTTATTATAAAATTTGCATTGCATAAAATAGTATTTTGTCATGATAGAAAAATAGAAATTTGCTTTGCATAAAATAGTATTTTGTCATGTTAGAAAGAATAGAAAATGCATTGTATGTATATCATCGTTTTTTGTCAAGTTAAAAGCATAAAATGCATTATATGTAAAATAAGTAAATAATGCATTGTATGTAAAATAATGCATTGTATGTATGCATATTATTTTATCAAAGTTAGAAAATAATGCATTGTATGTAAAATAATGCATTGTATGTATGCATATTATTTTATCAAAGTTAGAAAATAATGCATTATATGTAAAATAATGCATTGTATGTATGCATATTATTTTATCAAAGTTAGAAAATAATGCATTGTATGTAAAATAATGCATTGTATGTATGCATATTATTTTGTCAAAGTTAGAAAATAATGCATTGTATGTAAAATATAAAAAGAATAAAGCATTGTATGTTAATGAATATATTTTGTTCATTATATAAAAAGGAGAAAGCATCGTATGTTAATGAATATATTTTGTTTATTATAAAAGTTAAAAATAAGAAAGCACCGTATGTTGAATGAATTTTTTTTTTTTTGTTCATTATAAAAGTAAGAAAAGCACTGTATGTGAATGACTATATTTTTGTTCACTATAAAATAGAATATGGCATTATATGAAATGAACAATATTTGTCATAAATAAGAAATATTTGCATTGTATGAAAATAGCATATTTGTTAATATTAATATAGAAAATTTGCATTGCATGAAAATAGTGATTTTGTCAATTTAGAAAAAAAATCAAATGCATTGTATGTATAGTATTTTTGTCAATTTAGAAAAGTACTAAATGCATTGTATGTATAGCATTTTTGTCAAGTTAGAAAAATATCAAATGCATTGTATGTAAATAGTATTTTGTCGAGTTAGAAAAGTATCAAATGCATTGTATGTAAATAATATTTTGTCATGTTAGAAAATATTAAATGCATTGCATGTGAAAATAGTGTTTTTGTAATGTTAATAAATAGAAAAAGGCACCGTATGTAATATTAACATTATCTTTAATGTTAATAAATAGAAAAAGCACCGTATGTAATATTAACATTATCTTTAAGGTTAATAAATAGAAAAAGCATCGTATGTCAAGAAGGATAGTTTAATCATAGGATTCATATACATTTATTTTCAATGTTATTAAAAAGAAAATGAAGTGTATGTAAATTTGACATCATTTACAATGTTATTTTACAAGAGGATTCACCGTATGATTGATTAACATATTTTTAATGTTAATATAAAAATATCTACACCATATGGTATTAACATCATCTTTAAATGTTGAAAATAAGAAAAACTTTCATCGTAGGAAAATTTCATTTTTTTAACGTAATAAAAAGAGAAATCCACCGAATGCTATTTACATTATTTTATAAGTATAATATAATTGAAATTCATAGCATGATGAAATTAACATTGCTAATGTTAATGAAATAAAGGTAATTTCACCGTAGGATGTAATTAATATTTTTTTAAATGTTAATATAAAAAGAAATTTATGCCGTAGGATAAGATGTTCATTATTTTATAATGTATATAAAAGAGAAAAATGCATCGTAGGAAAAGTACATTATTATTATTTTTATGTTAAATAGAAAGGTAATCTACATCGTAAGATGAAGTGTACATTATTTATAATGTGAATAGAAAGGGAATTCCATCGTAAAATAAAATTTCATTTTAATGTAATTGATATTGAAAATGCATTTAAAAAGAGAATTAACTGTAGGATGAGTTACATTATTTTATAATGTGAATTAAAAGAAGAATTGCACCGTAGGATGAGACTAACCTTATTTTTAATTTTAATATTAAAAAAAAAAAAAGTTTAACGATAGGATTAATATACATTATTTTTAATGTAGATAATAAAAGAAAGTTTAATCAGAGGATAAGTTACATTATTTATAATGAAAATTAAAGAGAATTGACCGTAGGATTGAATTATATTATTTTAATTAAAAGGTAATTTAACATAGGATGAGTTACATTATCTTAATGTAAATTAAATGTAATTTACATCGTAGGAAGTTAACTTTTATGTTAAATGATTAACATTAAAGAAGGATTACAACGTAGAATGAGTTAACATTATTTTTGATGACAATATATAAGAATGCGACATGTAAATGCAAGTTTACATTTTATTCATTGTAAATAAGTAATAATGTGACATGTAATTGCAAGTTTGCATTTTATTAAATGTAAAGAAAACAAAAATGCGATATGTAATGAAGGTTTACATTTTAATTAATGTAAATAAAAATATGATTTTGAGAATGCATCGTTGAATAAGAAGTTTGACTATTTTAAATAATTAAAATAGAATGAATTGTTAATAAAAATAATTATTAACAAATAAGAAGGATTTTCAAATAAATATATATGTATATACATACGAGGATTGTTTGGGAAGTCCGAGATATTCTCATCCCAAATTTATCCAGCGGCGTTAAAGATCGAAGTAAGAAGACGAAGCATGAAGACCGTAAATCTTCCCTCGAATGGACCGCGATCGAGATCCTGAATTGACTTGCTACCAATTCATGGGTCAAGGTCATTGCCCAGACGTACGCGTTGATTTCACGGATTTGACTTTCGTTCAGACCCAGAGCATAAGTTTTAAATGGATGGTGTGTCTGACATCGTACTTCGATATATATCATATCGTTGATTTTCTGTTAATATATAAATGTTTGGTGGTGGAGAATTTATTCTCTACTTAACACCCATTTATGTATTGATGGAGAAGCAATGGTATGGCATGGAGTGACAGTGTGGCATACTAAGATGCAATGATCAAGGTTTATTGTTGAAAAGCAGGACCTTGTGGAGACGATCAAAGCATGGCCTGTTTAGGCGTAGCTTTGTGTAACGGGACTTCGCGAGCCTCACACACCGGTTGAGTCAAAAACGGGCGAAGGGAACGCAGGGAAAGCAGCACGTTTCTTTCTAGCTAGAAGTAGTGTCAGGGACCTCCCAGCGCTGATACTTTACTTATGTGGATGATGGAATGTGGCGCGCCTCGGATAGGTCCTATAGGACCGGGAAACGTGTGCTTAGGAATTGCCAATCCTCTAAGCTGTATGTGAGGACCGGCCCTGCAGGATCCAAGGGTTAACTGCGGGGAATCCTGAGGCACTAGCTAGAGTGTCTCGAATCGGTAAGGAGCTCCGCTCTAGCCTTGACTCATGATGGAAACCAAAATCCAAATACGAACCGACGAATTTGATTGTATTACTAGTACGGAGGCATAGTATATGGTACCTATGCCTCCTAAGATTAATACATTTACTTTGAAATGCTTTCATATACACTAATAATAATATTAGATGCGTATTTGCCGTATTTAGCATGTTTAATCACCATAAGGTAAAACCCTATCCTCTGGTGTGCGTTGCATTGTGTGATGGGACTTGGGTCTTATGGTGATTCCATTTTTCCAAAAAGCATTGCGTTGTTTACGATGTATTCAATTATTTGTTATGACACTTTAAATTATGCACTGCAATCCATTAGAGTAAACCCGTTCCGCGTTAGCGGCGTGGTCTTTGGATTTGCCTTATATCTACTAGTATTTTACTTAAGAATTCTCACACCAGTCCCACGACTGACCCATAGTTTGTTTCACCTTTTTGCAAACTTGGGTGCCCTCTTTTCCACACGGGCAGCCAAGTAGACAGGTTCATTCTTTGCTTGGAGTCTTTTCTTTGGAGCTGCTTATTCTATCTTTTGGATTTGCTTTTGTGGAGAGGTGATGACTTGGAGCTTGAAGACATTTATCTTTTGTTTTCTATGGCATCTTTTCTTTTCTTTTTAGTCATCAAATTTATTTCTTTTCTGCAACTTGTTGTAATAGCTTAGTTTCGGCGACTGTGGATTTTCTGTGATTGATGACATTATATTTTTCCGCTGCTATAATGTTATTACTCTATGAATTTCCTTTGCTATATTGTATCTGTGTTCTGTTTTATTGTATTTATGTTGTATTCCAAAAATGATCACTCCTGCTTTCACCCGTGGAAGCTTGGGGTCGTCACAGTGGAACTAGCACCGGTGACTACATTTCGTGATTGGGCCGTATGACACAGATACATGAACGAAATAGGACTTGTAGGGAGTCGATCGATTAATAGATCATTACATGGAAAAAGGGTGTTGTTCGTTAGGTAGCATAATCCCTAGTGGTCCTAGGTGGCATAAACCCTAATCGAATCTAGGAAACGTTCAATTAGTAGCATAATCCCTAGAGGTCCTAGGTGGCATAAATCCTAGTTGAACACGCGATAGTTCATGATAAGGAAACCTAGCCAGAACATGGGTGGCAGTCCAAACGATTTCAAGAATGGTGGCACTATGTTGAAGTAGTATAGAAATACGTGATGAAACCCGTACGATATACGACAAGGTACTGTACATATATATGGAAAGGATGATACGGGTTGGGGTACTAGTACAGTTGGTGCAGAGAATTTAGGAAATCAAAGAAAATAGTGGAATGGTGAAGCTTAGAAATCTTGCAATGTTATACTTAATAGAAACCTTGCAATGTGATACTTGGTAGGAACCTTGTGATGATACTCTTGATAGGAAGCATGGAATGTTATACTTGATTCATCGTGCTTGTATCTTACCTTGTCATCATGCTTATGTTTACCTTCCATTGTTTTATTTATGTCTGTCTTGTAATATTTTTGTTCCAGTACCCATGATGCTCCACTGAAGTTAAGGCATTCCCTTTGTGAGTGACCTTAACGGATGTGTGGTGTTACATTTGGTATCAGAGCAGAAGGTTACCAGACTGGGCAAAAGTTTTTAAAACCTTTTGAAATTATTTTCAAAACCATTTAAAAAGAAGCATTTTTCAAGAAAAGTTTTGTTTTACGAAAGGCATATTCCCCAAAGCCATATGCACTATCTTTTAATTCTCTCCTTGAGTCTCTTCTCACTTTCTTTTTCACCATAGTTTGTTGGCATACAACGCATGTAGGAGGGCAAAGAAGTGCCCAACCTCCATCAAGAGTCGCAGTAGTTCCATCTGCGACTAATCTTATTTCAAGCTTTGTAGGGTTGCCATGCAATAGAGGTAGCTTTCGAGAAACTTGTCAACAAGCTATACAAGGATAGTAAGAACGAGGATAAAGAACGCAAGCCTAAGGATAAGAAACTTGTTAATAGGGCTTAATCCATGAAGGAGGAAAAGGTGGAAGGGAAGAAGCCAAAGTGAGAGAATAATAAAACCCATGACAAGAGAGAGTATCTTTAGTATGGTAAAAAGGGACAAGTAGTTAAGTATTATAGAACAAGGACAAGGGCAAATAACAAGATCGTCGAGAGGGAAATTGTATGCTCTCATTACTTGCATACCTAAGAGAGGTGGTAACGTTTCTATCAAAGGTTTAGCTTTTCTTTTCCATCATCCCATTAGAACTTTGTTTTTGTACATCACATCCTTTTAATTCTGCTTCGATAGTTGGAGTCTCTGCACCTTAGTACTAGTGTAGTAGAGGATCCCGTTTTTGTCTCAAATCCTGTGGGGAATCGGCTCATTTATTCATGACTTGTTTGGATTTGAGAATGTCTATGCTAAGTGTTGAGTTTAGAAGTAATGCTTATGTTTTTTTGGCAATGGGTTGATTCTAGGGATGGAGTGGTTTTCCAAAAATGATACCATTCTCGAGTATGAAAAGAGGGTAGTTAGACTCTTGACTTACCCCGGTAATGCCCTCGAAGTCTAGTGTAACCCTTAGGGTTCGGTCATGCTTAGTTACCTAGAATCTCTTGATATATTTATTGATCCACTCGAGTAGTGTTCGCCACCAAGGCGGATGGTTCATTTCGCTTATGCATGAGTTATAGAAAATCACCTTAGTAAGTACACTTGGCAACATGGTTGGCATTTGTTTATTTTCAAGAGATAATTCATTTATGTGGAATACCTTTTAGTAAGTGAACGAGATCCGAGATTCACTAGTGAATTTTGGAGAGCTTCCATGAAACAATGAATACGCAGTTATGTTTAAGCCGAGTATACTAGAAAAAGAATAAGTGAAAGTGGAATGAGAGGCGACAGTGAAATGAGTTCCAACTCATATTTTGGAAATAGGAATTAAGAAGCTACGAAATTGTGAAGCTAAAGACGGTCAAAACACAATGGTGTTAAGCTCAAGGAAATGCGAGTTAGAAGATTGAAGACTAGACACGCGCATCATATCTATTTTTAAGAGTATATCCTTGATTCCTCTTTTCCTGCAGAGCTTATTTACATGCTATCTTTTAAGTATAATCTCTCGGTCCTATTATACATCCTATTTCTGTTGCAAACCCCATAGGGAGTATCACTCATCTGTTAGTAATACATGTTGGGGCTTGAGGGTGTCCGTTGGGTTGACTAAACTTTTTGGGTTTTATAGGATATGGGTTGGTCTTAGGAAGGGATTTCTTGTGACCAAAAAGGAGTCCATCATGCTTAGTTTCCTAGAAACATATATATTGGTTGGTTAATTCTTTGGGTATCAGTCTGATATTGATTTCGGTCTTCGGGGATGGTGCTTAGGGAGTTCTTCTCCTAACCAGTATATATGTGACATAGATTTCCAGTTTTGACATTGCCTAATGGGCACAAAATTTTTACTTGCTTCTATCGTTCGACTATATCTTTAGGTAGGAACAATTGGGTGTAAACATGTGTTTGAGACATGTTATGATTGATGGTTGCAAGTGGTTGCAAGTGGTTGCTAGTTGTTGCTCGTGGATGCATGAACACACATTAGGCACTAGATCGGCTCAGTGACACCTCATATTACATATGAATGAATGTTTATACTTGTTTATGGATGGAATTGAATGTGTTATCATGTGGATGTTGCATATGGATGGATGTTTGTGCACATATATAGTGTTTATATGACTAGGACTATTTTCATACATATTGGATTCATGGCACTAAACATATTTTGCATTTAAAAAGATCAATCAGGCCTGATCATTTGCATTAGACAAGGAACATATACACACACTTCTTGCATATGTTCATACAACATTAGAAATCTTTTAAGGACAATGGTTTCTTGTGAATGATGGTTGAGTAGATGGTTTATTGGATGATAGGATGCATTCTTCTTAACTTGAAGATTTCGGGGACGAAATCCTTTAAGGAGGGAAGAATGTAACAACCCGAATTTTTATAACATGTTAAAACCATAAATCAAGGCAGAATTAAATTTTAAAATAAGAATCAAGGGAAACGGGTTATGCCATTACGTTCGTCTCGAAATTTTACATGAAATAGAGTCCGAGTTTTCAAAAATCGGAGTCCGGATGAAGAAGTTATGACCTGTAGAAGATTCAGCAGATTTTAGGCAGCACAGGACCAGGCAGGTCGACCATGTGGTCGACCCTAGGGTCGACCTACCCCCCAGGTCGACTATGTGGTCGACCTCCCCCCTCCCCCTACAGGTCGACCTGGTCGGCCTATTTTGTCCCAGAACCTATTTTTGAAGCCTGAGACATGTTTTGATGGTCCAGATTGATTCTAGGGTTAATCTAAGAGCCTAAACTAGTTGCTACACCTATAAAAACACCCTTAGACCTAACCTAATTCATATCAAATCATTCTTACACCATTATGCTGCTAAAATACCTCTTGAACCATGGTCGCCGTCTCTAAATCAAAGTACAAACATTCAAACTCAAATCAATCCAAAGAACAAGGCTTCTACAATGATTCAAGACAATAAATTAACAACGCCGCGACATTTTTACAACAAATTCAGTTCTTAGTTCATTAGCCATGCTCAGTAAGTTCTAGTTATTTTTAGATTTAAACATATAATTATAATATGGCTATGGAATAAAGTGGAATTGGATTTAAGTATGTTTATTAATTCAGATCTATTTTTGTTGCTTCTTGAATCTTGAGTTTTGGGACTTTTCTATGTTCGTTCTCATTTCAAGCTTATGATCTATTCAGCCTGTTGTAAATCAGTTTTTCTTGATTCATATTGATATTATTGTCAAGATCTATCTTTTATGCCAGAGATGATGTTTTTATGCCAGTTTTTCCTCTCTATACTGATTGTTATACAAATTCTACCTTCCCCTATTTATTTTCTTTCAATGAACCTAGGTCAATTTCGGACCTATGCCTGAACCGCGATTTGCATACGATTGAATACGGGAAAATATGGGAATGTTGTCTATATTGGATATATATATATGTTTGGTGGAATTGACGGCATAACATGAAATGGGGATATGAGTATTATCGCTATAATTAAAGATTGTAAGTTTGGGTAAAATGGTGTAAACATGGAATACATGTAGTTTGGTATAAAACTCGACCTATGTAAAATGGCAAGAATATTGATATATATATATATAAACGGCATGAAACTTGGTACTTGTGTAAATTGGTATAAAATTTGCATACATGTGAAATTGCGTGAATTAAATATATGTAAATTTGGTATGAATTGGGCATATGTAAAAACTAACATGTAATCTAGAACTTGGGCGTATGTTAATTATGTAAAATTTTGGAGTTGGAACATATATGAAAATTTATGACTTGGCAGAGGTTTAATATGAACGCGCCTAAGTTGGGTTTTGGGTAGTTGGCATGTATTGTAAATAAAAGGCTATAACTTGGCATAACCTTATAGTGAATTATGATAATAATTTGGAAATACGTTTTGGGGGCAAATACGTGAATTATGAACTTGATAATTGACATATAACTGGAAATATGAACGTGGTTGGAACATGAACATTTCTATATGTTAAACACATGAACTGATATTGGGGTTTTGGGTGGAATACGACCATTAATGAACCTTTGACACGAGGTTAGACTCAGTTTGTGGTGTAAATCTGCCCGGAACCGCCCGGCAAATCCAGTAGCCACAAAGTGTTAGTCTAATGTGAGAGGTCGAAGGCCAAATTGTAGGCGTAACGGTTTATGACACGAGGTTAGGCCCAGTTTGTGGTGTAAATCTGCCCGGAACCGCCCGGCAAATCCAGTGGCCACAAAATGCACGGTCTAATGTGAGAGGTCATGATTTGTATGTCATAATGAATGAATTAAGGAATACTAACCATAATAAGATGTGGGTATGGTTAGAGGGTTAGGTGGGATGACATGGAAATTTGACATGTAAATGTGGACCTAACTGGTATGAGTTAATAACATGTAAAACTTACAAATGTAGGCTTAACCAACATAATAGTTAATCAGACCAATGGTTGGGTTAAGTAATATGACTAGACTAATGACACTTAACCAATATAACATGACACATGGCAGGGTTAAGTCAACTTGAACATATAAATAATACTTAACCAACTTAGCATGATGCTTGGGCGGGTTAAGCCATGAATTATTTGAATATACTTAACCAATTGGACACGATGATTTGATAGTGTTAAGTCATGAACAGCTTGAATATAGTTAACCAATTTGACACGATGATTTGATAGGGTTAAGTCATGAACTGCTTGAATATACTTAACCAGTTGGACACGATGATTTGATAGGGTTAAGTCGTGAACCGCTTGAATATACTTATACCAATTGGACACGATGATTTGATAGGGTTAAGTCATGAACTGCTTGAATATACTTAACCAATTTGACACGATGATTTGATAGGGTTAAGTCATGAACCGCTTGAATATACTTAACCAACTTGACAGATGATTCGTAGGGCTAAGTCATGAACTTGAACGACAACACTTATCCAATTTGACATGACACGTAGGCGGGTTAAGTCAAGAACTTGAATGACAACACTTAACCAACTTGACATGCTGGACTGATGGTGTTAAGTCTCGAATTTAAATGACAACACTTAACCTACTGAACGGAAACCCTAGTTGCGCGGTCCTTTTCAACAGTAACCCACTAGATGTATCACGGTACCCTGGAACTAGGCAGGGTGGGGCACGATTACTGGGCTGATTGTAAGCGAACATAACGACGGCTGAGTTGGTGCGCCATTGTAGGTTCAGGCGTACTATGGTCGTGCACGTAGTCCAGAGTTGAAAAAGCAGGCATTGGGCACCGGTAGGTTTACACTGTGCGTGCTTGATTCGTGTCGGTGGTTGGCACCCTAGGGCTTGATACACCCTATGGTGGACCTAGCACAGGTGACTACATTTCTTGATTGGGCCGTATGACACAGACACATGAACGAGCTAGGACTTGTAGGGAGCCGATCGATTAATAGATCGTTACGTGGAAAAAGGGTGTTGTTCGTTAGGTAGCATAATCCCTAGTGGTCCTAGGTGGCATAAACCCTAATCGAATCTAGGAAAAGTTCAATAGGTAGCACTATCCCTAGTGGTCCTAGGTGGCATAAATCCTAGTTGAACACGCGATAGTTCATGATAAGGAAACCTAGCCAGAACAAGGGTGGCAGTCCAAACGATTTCAAGAATGGTGGCACTACGTTGAAGTAGTATAGAAATACGTGATGAAACCCATACGATATACGATAAGGGACTGTACATATACATGGAAAGGATGATACGGGTTGGGGTACTAGTACAGTTGGTGTAGAGAATTTAGGAAATCAAAGAAAATAGTGGAATGGTGAAGCTTAGAAATCTTGCGATGTTATACTTAATAGAAACCTTGCAATGTGATACTTGGTAGGAACCTTGTGATGATACTCTTGATAGGAAGCATGGAATGTTGTACTTGATTCATCGTACCGGTAGCTTACCTTGTCATCATGCTTATGTTTACTTTCAGTTTATTTATGCCATATTATCTTCACCTGTTTTTATGCTGAAAGCCACTAGAACTTACTCAGTCTTTATGACTGACCCAGTTTTTTCACCTCTTTTTCTTTTGTCCCCCCCCCCAAGTTTTGCAGGGTGGGAATACAGCTTAGTTCGGATCTAACCAAGCTCCAAGGCTCTTTCATGTACTGCTTGGATTTCTCTTGGCTATGGCTTGCTTTGCTTTATTGGGGAATACTACAATTTATTTTCATGCTTCTTTTTTTTTTTGAGAAAGGCAGATATTTTAGCTATGTAATTGGGTATTGGAAGTTGATGGGCTTTTATTGTAAACAATTATATTTAATAAATTATTTGAAGTACTTCCACTTTACTTTCCGTTGTTATATATATGTCTTTCTTGTAATATTTATGTTCCAGTACCCATAATGCTCCACTGAAGTTAAAGCATTCCCTTTGTTAGTGACCTTAACGGATGTGTGGTGTTACATCCGGTCTTCGACCACCGTCTTCATCCTCGACACCATGTCGAATCAGTTATTCAGAATGGGATAAACCCGGTCTTTCTGAATAACTCGTGTATACAATAAACAGGTGTTACAAAAACACAACATACGCCTCATTCCAATTCAGAATATTCTTTCATTCAAATATTCTTATACTTTAGGAAAGGTTCCCATTAGTTTTATCAAAGATAAATTCTTTAAATTTATTCTATAATCTTCTTTGAATATCAATTCAAACTAGTCGGGATTAGCGAACCACACTGAAGTAATCATTTATTTTATTTCCCAATCCAAACCTATTCATCCCATGAAGTAAAACTGGTCATACTTCATATCTAACACCACGGTGTTATCGGTAAATTCAATTACCATTTCACGTTCAAATCTAATTAAAGATTTAACTATCGCCTGGAGCAAAACTGGTGATACTCCATTCTCGTTCACTTCAATCTAATTAAAGATTCATTAAAACTCCACTTAGTTTTAATCTTCCCAAAAATCAATATTCTATCTTTAATTGGGTTAAAGAACCAATGTCATTTAAAACACGGTTCACTATAAACCCAAAATCACATTCCAGTAATTATCGAGTTAAAGAACAAGTGTTATTTAAAACGCCGTTCACGATAAACCCAAAAATCAATTCCAATTCAATTCCAATTCAATTCCAATTAAATTCCATTTAATTGGTACACTTCATTAAATCTAAATAAAAAGATTTAATCTTTTTCTCAACTGGGTTTAAAAACAGTGTTGATGAAGACACCATTCACGACAAACCCAAATCACGTTTGATATTAAACATAAGGCTCTGAATAGAAAATATATCGGCTTATATTCAATATCAAATTCTACGACCAACAAATATCGTATTGGAAATAACGATATAAATATATCTTTCAAATTCCCATAACAATATCTATATCATCACGAAATCCAACATCGAAATATTCCAAAGACAATTTCAATTCAAATCCATTCCAAATCAATTATTGGAAATTCTAGTTACTTTTAAAACCATTTCAAATCCAATTTATTTATTTCAAAAATAAATGAATTATAATTCTAGTTCAAAACTAGTTCATTACAATAAAAATCTATTTTTATCTTTTCAAATTTGGAATTTTTCATCCCAATTCTTCAAAAATCATTTCTTATGATTTTACACAAATTATTACGATTTTTAATAATTTTATCAAGGCCCGTACAGTCGATTTCCACCAACGGCCATCGAATTGCACTTACAACGACCTTGTCCAAATTTGATTTGGACATAATTCCAAATCCAACCGTTAGATTTCAAATTTCTAATAATTGTCAGAAATCTCTTTTCGATACGAACCCAACGGTTCTGTTTTAGGAGAATCCGACGGTCGGATCTCCCGAAATATCCATTCGAAGTCAATGGTCGAAATTCGCGAACTGCCGCGGCGCGTTCTATTCAGGCCATTACATATATAATATATATATATTATATATATTTCGTCGATTTCCTTTCAAAACGTATTTTTATAAATCGTTTTAAATTCGTTTTCGAAAAGATTTCAACTTCCTATTCAATTTCTAATCAAAATTGAATATTCCACATCATCGATATACAAATGATAATATTTTCAAAACGTTATATTTTGAAATCAATTCCTTTTCTATATATATTATAAAAATAAATAAAATCGATATAAATATCGTTCACGTCAAAATAACGCTTTATATATTTCAATAACTTCGTTATTCTATTCAACAAATGAATATTTTCTTCAACACATGAATTTTCTTTCATTCAACACATGAATATATATTTTACTCAAAACATGAATTTTCTATTATTCAACACATGAATATTAATTCTATTCAACACATGAATTTATTATATTCAACACATGAATATTTATTATATTCAACACATGAATTTACTATTATTCTCTAAATTGGAATGAGACCCACTCAATTACCATATAATATTATTTATATGGATTCTATACAACACATGTATATAACAGCAACGATAAATAATCATCCATCATCCAGAGTGCATTCTACACTGTATAAGTATACAATATAAATATTCAACGATTATAATAGCCTGTCAATCGATCGATCGACATACAGCTAATTATTGGGATTAGTGTACATCAAATTTCATCCCAACACCTGTGTGGGATTTCAAACAATCAAACACAGATTTTATTTGTGCAGTTGGGCAATGTGTAAAATTTATCGTCCCAATCAATATCAGTCAAATCGGTTTACATAAACAAATCGTTCGATTTGTAAATGAATATATATTTTTTTTTTTTCAACACATGAATATATATTTTATTTCAACACATGAATATATTCTTTTCACATCACAATCAATCACACAAGTCGTCCATGGTCTGCGAACAATGGGTATCTGGAGCTGCTAAGCACCATCTGCATCCTAGTATATATTTCAACTAGAAAATAAATTAAAAGTGAGAAGTTCTAACCGAGGGTCCCACTCCGCCGTGCTTTACTTTTGAACTGCCGAACCGTTTGGATCTGTTTGAAATTCTAATGCAGTCCTTTTCACGCTGTTCAAAATAAAAATTATATTTTTATTGCTTCATTTCAATAAATAAAATCATATTTTTATTTCTACTTCATATATTTTTATTTTGCTCCTTACATTGTAAAAATCCTAACTTTATCTTTATAAAAATCTATACTTTACCGATATAAAAATCTATACTTTACCTATATAAATCTATACTTCTATACGATAAAAATTAAATTTTTACATAGCTAAAAATCAAACCATTCTTCGCTAACATCATATATAAAGATCCATCCTTTGTATAGTTAAAAATCTTGTCTTTCTAACTATTTTTATTTCAAAACCTTTCATATAAAAACTACATTTCTATAATGCTATTATATAAATAAGAATCGCGTTTTTGTATCGCTATAATATTATATAAAAATCATATTTTTATATTTCAAATATATATATATATACAAACACACACATCGTATCTTTACACTATCGCTATATAAATAAAAATCGTATTTAAAAACTCACATTTTTAGTGTAAAAATCGCACCTTTGGTCGAGGAGGTGCCCATTGTCGGACTTGGGCGGTGCTGGAGGAGCGGCCGAGGTCTGATGGTGGCGGTAGTGGGGTTTAACTTGCCGGAGCAGCGGCTATAAGGGGATTTGGGCGGTTTTTCTGATTGGAGGAGGAGAGGGCGGCTGCAGTGGTGTAGGGTAGGGGGGCGCTGGGGTATGTCAGAGGTGGGTGGAGGTTAGGGCACGGCGGCGGGCAGAGGGGTGGCTGACGGTGGGGGTTTCAGCAGGCGTTGGGTGCTTTGGGGCTTGCGGTTAGGGCAAGAACGAAGGGAGAGAGGCACAAGGAGGAGGTCGAGGCAGGGGAGGCGCTGGAGGGCGGCGCTGCGCCTGGCAACGACGACGACGATCAATTCGGGAGGGGGCAACGCGATTTCCCTTTTTTTTTAAAAAAAAAATCTGAAAAGTGAGAGAGAGAGAAAGAGGGATTGGAAGTTATATAATTTATTTATTTTATAGTTCCAAAAAGCAACTTTAAATTTCGACCTCTAAACGAAACCCACTGCCTGTCATCCTTAGCTAATTACCCCCATTCCGAACACAATGGGATATGTATCGTAAGTTGGTTCGTTCGTTTCAATCAGTTTTCGCCAAAATCAAAATATAAATCTATATATTGAATTTGAACGCGCATTTCAATTTACCGTGGCCACATACGAACTCTAAAAATTCCCGAAAAATATTTTCTTGCTTCGTATTGACGATACGGTCCTAACAAAATTAATTTCGTCAAATTCTGAGACCGTTTGAAAATGGGCCATTTTCAGGTCGATCGAAATCAACTAAAACTGGTCAAACGCGTTTTACTTCGCCACGCTCACATATTGATTCGAAAAATTATGAATTTTGAAACCTAGCAATAATTTGACATCACGGATCCAACGAAAGTGGTTTCGTCGAAAACCGAGGTCGTTTGCAAAATTTCCATTTTTTTAAGGGCCAGAATTCCACAACGACTATTCTGAATTTTCAACTAGACATAACTTTTTATTCTTGCTATGAAATTTTGAATTTTCGTATTCATTGGAAAGATATTCTCAAATAAATTCTAATATTTTTGGTTTCGTTAGAATCCGGTTTATTTTGAATCCTGTACATTCATTTGAAGTTTGAAATCGAATTTTCAAACTACCGCGCCATTTTTAATTCCTTTTATAATTTAATATAAATATTTATATTCTAACGACGATCTATATAAATATATACTTATAATTCTATTCAAAATAAATTTCTCTTCGTTATTATTTAAAATAATTCATTTTAAATATTTAAATTCATCAAAATTGCCAAAATAAAAATTTTAAATTGGCTCAGATTTCCGGGTTATTACAAGTAGCCACGTGGACCATCTCGGCTCATTGCAACAATAATCAATGTGGTCGACGTAGCCCAAAAACTTCAATGACAAAGCAACCAAAACAAAATAAAAGTGTCGAGCTCCAACCAGCAAATATTCAAATGCCAAGCAACAAATACAAGTATGAAGTTTTGGTTACATAGCATTTACAATGGATCAACTCATATAGTTCAAGTTCAGATGGTACATGATCAAGATAGTTTTATAGTGATGCACACACATGTACAAGGTTCAAATGATTGTTTCAGCATGGTCGAGTTAAGAACCGGACAATGATCAAACATGGAAGTTTTCAAAGGGGTCAAGGCCAAGTTAAGCACAAAACTGCAACAGTGAACAAACAACATGACTAAAGCATGGTGGCAGTTCAAAGATGGATCAAAGCTTACATGGCTCTATATGTTCGAGGTGCAAACAGCAAAAGTTCAAAAGGTGGTGTACTAAAATATACACAATTCAACAAGATATAACAAGTCTAAGTGATTCACAAATATGGCAGATTCAATGAAGCATGCTCCAGTATGGTTCAACAGTGCATATACACATATACATGGACAAGAGGGTGCACCAATCAGGTACAAGTGCAACAGGATCAAAACGGACCAACTAGTTTCAAAAGAAATGCAATTCAGGTGACTACTTCATAGCAGCACATTCAAGTTTGCTCAACAATATGGATACATGGAGATAATGCATTCACATGCATATGCAATGAATTAATCAGTTCATACATATATATGGCAAGATTTTTGAATTACAGATTTTGCAAATCAATGCAGTGGAATCAATTTTGAAAATCTACATGCAATTTTTATCTAAAATAGAATTGCAAACCAGAGTTTACATGTTTGGTTCTAACTCATGCACACAACTCATTATTAATTACAAATTAGTGTCAAGAAATGATGCAGTGCATTTGGCATCTTGTTCAATCAAGCATTTCAAGTTATTTCAAATTTGGCAAGTGTTAAATTGTGTGCAAGTATTCATTCCACAATTCTAGTTTTCAAAGTGGCAAGCAACATTTTTTTTATGGCAAGAAACAGTTTTGACTGGAAAGCTAAATTCGAGCAAGGCAACGAAAAGGATTTTCTTTATGCAAGAAATCAATTCTTTCCAGAAATGGTCAACATTATTTTTTTCAAATGGGTCAAGAATTGTTTTCAGGAATTAAGTCTGCATTTACTCATGCAAAGGGGCAAATTTCAAATTCCATAGGTTTTGTTTTTGTGTCTGGATTCACAACATCAATCACGCAGCAATTAAAAACAGGCGAGATCTCTTTTCGGAAATAGCAGTGTGAATTCAAGGCCAGAAAGCATTTATTTTCAGCAATATTCAATCACAAATTCACGGCTTTAATCGAGAGAAATCAAAAAGGGAAACCATGAAAGTCAGATTGAGACATAAGGAAATCAGAGTGTTGATTTAAGGTTTCCTAAATGCTATAAATAATCACACCAATTCATCACAGGAAAACTCTCGAAAATCAACAAACCAAAAATATTCAAAGAGGAGAGATCAATTCAGAATACTTACGATAGCAAGACAAATCCAAATCCGATGAAGAACAATAACTCTCAAAGTTCATTAGAGACTAAATCTTTTTCAGCAATTAACGTCGAGATTTGATTTGGGGATGATAAGAGAAACCCTAGCCGCCAGTTCATTTTCAGAAGGAAGTAGAAACCGACATTGTTTTGTCAAAGAGACCAACCAAACAAATGGGCCGACCAAGTTTAAAAGGGGATAACCCTTTATTATTTAATAGCCTAGGGGTTGTATTTAGTTTCTTTTTTGCTTATTTTTGTGTTGCTTTTTAATTTGTATTGTGGCCGTCTGAACAGTTTTCTAGTGTTTATAAAATACTAGGGAATTCAGTTAGGGGTTAACTGATAGTTGCTAGAGTCTGTAAAATCTAGGTGGTTTTCTAGTTTCGACATAAAACTAGATAGTTTACTAGAGTCTGTAAAACTAGGGGAAATCTGATCTAGGGGATATAGACCAGTCTTGGGTTTTGAGCATAGGGTTAGAACTAGAGCAGGCGCTGCAAGTTTACATGGGATTGTAAGCGGGATCTGTTTATAACACCTAGTAGAAACCTTAGGAATGCAGCAGTAGGCAGGATTTTGCCGAAGCTGGGTATCTCTATGTGTTATTTCTTTTCTGCTTTATAGTTCTACTGTATTTTGTGATTGGTTTATCATCTAATATCCTGTCAGATTTTTTAACTCAACAAAAAACTATGTTAAACCCTATTAATTCGCCCCTTCCCCCCTCTAGGGTTATTCTGGATCCAACAATTAGATCTATAAAAACTATCAATAATTAAGTGTAAACTTATCCTTATAAGTTATTTTGTTACAGAATTTCTAGGATCATCGTCTCATGCCCGATGACATAACCTTGATGAATACAAAACCCTCAATCATTGAGTATATTTAATGCTGAAATTCATCCTTATATCCTATCAAAGTTTGAAGGCATTTCCACAGTAGCTACATAAATTTTTCTACCAAAAGCCAAGAATTAAACATCAACTGCATTCTTACTCTTTACCCAGAGCATTAGAAAAAACAAAAATCATCAAACATTCGAACTAAGTTAATCTTTATTATCTTAAGTCCAAATTTCTTGTAGGTGGAAAAAATCTATGGTCATTGAATTTTCAGACCTTTCTGATAATAGATAATGCCCTCTTGGACTAACGGATAAACTAACGGTAGTTATGCCAAGGTAACTCCTCTCATAGTCCTCTTAATAATGTTACTAAGCAGAACTAATACTAAGTATCAATCATAACTCTTTAAAAATAGTTTCCCGATTCGTATCCATAAAAGCTAAATTCCACTCGGTAAGGTAGGTTAAGAAAATATGTATATTGGGAAAGCTTTCACTAACTTTTCTATAATAACTTACTAATCCAAGTAAATTCCTTACCTTCAAATTTGGTTCATAATGAACTTGGTCTTGGGTCTATGTATTTATAAGTTACTGGAACTAAATATCAAATTTATCCTTTGTTATCTTCTTGTTAGGCAGTTACCAAATTACTCCAAAACCTCGCCCAACACACTACCGCCAAAGCAGATAATAACCCTAGGCATAAGCTAGTATAAAAGTTATGGAATTTTTTTTTCGAACTTTGGATATTTTGCAAATAATTCCATCTCTAATCCTTTCCACTACCTAAAACTGGTGGAAACCACTAGAAAGGAAATCTTGCTATGGGAAAATATGGATTCTTCTAAATAATCAAAAGACCATATACATGAGGCAAAGATAGTATTCTATCAAAATAATTTATTTACGACCACTACCGAGCCGAAGGAATTACTGGCTTTGTAGAAAAGACGAGCGATGCCTCACATCCAAGAATGCTTACTCTTACCAATCTTTTCCTAAAGTTCATTTATTTGTTTTCCTTAAAATCTGTAACAACCCGTATTTTTGAATAACATGTTATAACATAAATGGAGGCAGAATTAAGCTGTAAAATCTGAATCAAGGGAAACGGGCTATGCCATTGCATTCGTCTCGGAAAAATACGCGAAATAGAGTCCGAGTTTTCGAAAATCGGAGTCCGTATGACCAAGATATGGCCTCGCGAAGTTTCACAAAAAATTCCCAAATTAAAGTATACTTAATTAAGTGAAATGGGTTGCGCAGAGAAATATATATATTGATATATATATATATATATATATATATAATTGAAAAATAAATAAATAAATATGCAAAAATGTTCAAAACAGCGAATTGGGAGAGGGGAATAACCGAACCGGCCGATTTTTGAGGTCGACCCGAGCCCGTTGGGTCGACTAGGGGTTAATCCAGGGTGTTTGGCTGTCAACCCGTGGGCCGATTCGCTCAAATGCAGATTTTGCATTTGGATGGTTCTCATGGTTCATCTTTAATCTAAAGGCCCTAGATGGTTCCTACACTTGACTTCTTCCCCAAGACATGCTTTGATGGCTTGGATTGAATCTAGGTTTAATCCTATGGCCTAAAACACTTGCCTAATCTATAAATAAGACCCTAACCTACCCTAAATCATCATTATTCATTCATACAACTAAACTATGGCAAAATCAATCCTCTCATGGCCTCCACTCTCTTCATAAAATTCCTAAATAAATTCCTAAGTGATTTTCCATGCATACAAGTGTTTTCAAACTTGTATGAGCATCATTAGCTTGCATTCAAGTCAAGTTTATATATTTGCATCATAAAGAAAGAGTCTTGATCATTTTGGCTCAAGGGTTTTGCTTGCTTTTTGGGTTTAATTGATTTCATAAGGGCTTTGTCATATTTTTGTGACTTCTTAAGCATTGTAAGCCCTATTCTACTTTCATACTTAAACTCTAAAGTTAAATGTATGATATGCAAGTTTATATGCAAGTTTATCATGTTGTGATATGCAAGTTTATCATGTTGTGATATGCAAGTTTATATGCAAGTTTATCATGTTGTGATATGCAAGTTTATATGCAAGTATGCCAAGTTATGTTATGCAAGTTTGGGTTGAACATTTTGTTCATGCTATCATGTTATGCAAGCTTATTTTGGGTTTATGAACATAAAGCTTTAAGCTTTATGCCAAAGGTTGCATTTTAGCAACATGTAAGTTATCATATCTCTTATGATAACTTGCATGTGAGGCTAAATGCGAACTTATGGCCATCTCTACATGTCATTTAGCACCATGTATCACCAATATGCTAAGTTTGGTTTTATGCATGCTTTTGAGGCCTAAAACTGTAATATGCAAGTGTATGAACATATGAACATTTCATATGCCACCATGTTAAGCTTGTGGCTTCAATACCTTTATGTCATGATTATGCCAAGTTCCCTCTTTCTATCCTTTATGCGCTATTGCGATATGTAAGCGATGGGATTGCGTTTGGGGTTGGGTAAACTTAAAAGACATAAAACATAAGCTTGGGAATTTACCTATTAAGTTAGGTCTACCCATTGGGAATTTACCTATTAAGTTAGGTCTACCCAATTGCTTGAAAACTTGTAACATGTTTTGGAAACATGATGGACATGACACTTAGAAAAGATAAGTGTGGCCAACTCGAGGTTGGGTTGAGTTTGTAGCGTAAACCTACCCGGAACCGACCGGCTTAACTAGTTGCTACAAACAATAGGACCCAATGTGAAAAGTTGGTCATGTTGTACCTTGAACCCGAGGTTAGACCAAGTTGTGGTGTAAAGCTACCCGGACCCGCCCGGCTTAACTAGTAACCACAACAAGGTCTAATGTGAGAGGTTAAGGCGCATTAAATTAATTAATGCCTCGTGATTAGGGTTAAGTCATGGTCCACTTAATACTTAACCAATTTGGGCTTGGTAGATTAATCGGGGTTAAGTCGTGAACTCATCGTTACACTTAACCAAGTTAATCCAGGATTAGCAAGAGGGTTAAACCGTACTTAACCCACTAGAAAAATCCTAGCAATAGGGGCCCACTCCAGTAGTAATCCCAAGTTAGTATCATCATAACCCTATGGACTAGGCTAGGGTGGGGGCACGATTACTGGACTGGAGGTAAGTGACCAAAAGCGACGGCAGAGGGTACGCCGGTGTAGTTCCGGGCGGACTCTGGTCATGCACATAGTCCGTAGCCGGAGAAAACATGCACGGGTACCAGTAGATCGGGACTGTGCACTCATGTTCATGGTGTCCAGGGGTTGACACCCTAGGGCTTGATACACCCGAAGGGTGGACCCGGCACAGTTCGACTACAATTATGCTTGGGCCGTATTGACACCAACACGTGACGAGTTAGGCTTAGGGAGCCGATCGACTAGACCGTTTGGTTGGACCTTGTATTAGGGTCATTTCATGTTATTGGGCCAAAGCTTGGGCCAAGGGATCAATACTTGTTTATTCAAGTCATGTTAGTTTGCTAGTACACCTGTGGTGCAAAACCTTAATCCTGATTATGCGATGACACCTTTATCTACCTTGTTAGTTAATCATCATGCTAGTATATTGTTATCCTTATGTTCATCCCTGCTGCTCATGCCAGTTAACTTTATCAGTTTACATTGATTGTAGTAGGGCTTACTCAGTCTTTTTGACTGACCTGTTTTCTTTCGCCTCTTTTCTTCCGTTTCCCCCCCCCCCCAGGTTCTCAGGGAGGGAATACTGGAGCTTAGCTTGGATTTCGGATTGCTTGCTTGTGGGATTTCAGCTCATGTACGGTTTCGACATGAAGCTAGCTATGGTTACCACTTAATTGGGGATAGCACTTATTTATTTCAGTTTTTCAGTTGATGTTGTTTTATCTAGACTTGTTTATTTGGAAAGCTATGTTGTACCAGACTTGTTTTGAAATGTTTTGAAATCTTCCGCTGTTTTATCTATGTTATTTACTCTGTTTACATATACACATATGTTCTTGTTCTGCCTTGATATATCATTATGCATGTTTACCTGATTCAAACGCCCTTCCAAAGTCAGAGTGTTTGCAAGAGCCACCCTGGTGGAGGTGGGGTGTTACATTTGGTATCAGAGCATATGGTACGAGAAGGAACAAAAAGGCTTTTAGAAAACTTTTGGAAAAATATTTTCAAAACCAAGTATAAAGTATTTTCCAAAGAAAAGTCTAGTTTATTTTAAAGGCTATTCCCCAAAAAGCCATTAGCAAAATTCCTTCGTTTTTCTCCATTCTGAATCTGTCTTTTTCTTCGTTTTCAGTATGGCCGATAACTTTGCTATTCCGGAGGGAGTACACGTACCTGTTTGGTATAGGAGACTTTTGGAGGCTAGGGCGACCGAAGCCGGCCCCGCAGATGTTCCTCCTCCTCCGGTAGTTAATGTTCCTCCTCCTCCTCCGGTGGTTAATGTTCCTCCTCCTCCTGTCGCTGAGGTTCCTCTTCCTCCTCCCCCTCAGCATCCTCAAGTGGACTTCGCAAAGACTTGCAAAGATTTCAAAGCAATGGGTGGCAAGAACTTTCAAGGCACTGAGACTTTTGTAGAGACCAGAAATTGGTTGAAAGAGACCGAGGATTTGTTTGCTATCTTTGGGTTAGACGATCAGAGGAAGCTCTTGTTGGCGGTTTGGCTTATGAAGGATGAAGCCGCTTATTGGTGGGAAGTCACCAATGGTACTAGGCCTGTTGAGACTTGGGCCGATTTCAGGGCAAGGTTCATGCTTAAGTTTCTATCTTCTGCTGAGGAGAATCTGCAAATGGATAGGTTCATAACTTTGAAACAAGGAGATATGTCTGTCAAAGAATATGTGAACAAGTTCAATCAGTTAGCTCGTTTTGGCTTGGATATGGTGAATACTCCTCAGAAGAAGGCTCTTCGTTTTGCTAGAGGATTGAATGAGCCATTACAGGGATTGGCTATGTCACATATTCCCCATGGGGCCACGTTTGAGAGTTTGGTTGATATGGCGTTACTTCAGGGAGATGTCAAGAAAGAAACCAAGATGAATGATACTCAAGCCAAGAAGACTGATTCCTAGGGAAAAGGAAATCAGGGTAATCCAAGTGGTCAGAGCAGTCAAGGCAATCAGAACAAGAACAAGAGTCAAGGCAACAAGGGGAACAACAACAAGGGCAATAACAACAAGGGCAAGAACAACAAGGGGAAGTGCCATTATTGCGGTTCAGTTGGGCATCTTATTAAGGATTGTAAGAAGAGCACGCAAGGCATCTCATGGAGGTGATGGATACGCTTAGAGCGCATCAGTTGAAGGCCAAGTTCTCCAAGTGTCACTTTTGGAGAAGGGAAGTTAGATTCCTTGGGCATATAGTATCTAAGCAAGGCTTAGCGGTGGATCCCGCTAAGGTAGTGGCAGTTCAGGATTGGAAGACTCCAAGGAATGCAACCGAAGTGAGAAGTTTTCTAGGTCTTGCGGGTTTCTACCGGAAGTTCATCAAGGACTTCGCAAAGATATCCGCTCCTCTCACTAAATTGACGAAGAAGAATTTAGTTTTTGCTTGGAGCATAGAATGCGAGCTTGCTTTTCAGAAGCTCAAGAGAGCCCTCACATCAGCACCTGTTCTAGCTTTGCCCGATGGAGGGAAGTTATTTACCGTATACACCGATGCATGTGGCACGGGGTTAGGAGCTTTTCTTATGCAAGAAGGAAGAGTGATATGCTTTGGCGGTAGACAACTCAAAGTGCATGAGAAGAATTATCCCAGTCATGACTTAGAGTTGGCAGCAATAGTATATGCACTCAAGGCTTGGCGCCATTATCTTCTGGGAGAAAGATTTGAGCTTTATACCGATCACAAGTCATTGAAGTATCTCTTTTCTCAGAAGGATCTAAATCTGAGGCAACAAAGATGGATGGAATTCTTGGCGTCCTACGATTTTGAGATAGCTTATACCCCTGGCAAGGGGAATGTGGTAGCATATGCATTGAGTAGAAGAAGGTTGACCCTAAGTCCTCTATTCGTTGAGATGAAGAATTTAGAGTATATGGCAACCTTTGATTTCTCTTTGGCGATTGAGTCGATGACCGGTTCTTTAGCATCTCTGGAACTCAGACCTACCCTTCTTGATCAAGTTGGGGCGTCGCAGAGAGAAGACCCTCAGATAGTTGAGATTATGGATAAGCTAATTTGAGGAGAGACGTCTAGTCATCTCGCTCGATATTCTATTGATGACAAGGGTTGGCTGAGGAGAGACGGAAGGTTATGTGTTCCAATGGTAGAAGATCTAGTAAGAAGAGTTCTTGAGGAAGCGCATCGCTCTAAGTTGACTATACATCCGGGCGGAGATAAGATGTATAAAGATATGAAGCGCATTTTCTTTTGGCCTGGGATGAAGAAGGATGTGGCAGAATTTGTCTCTAGATGTATCATTTGCCAGCAAGTTAAGGCCGAGTCGAAGAAGCCCGGTGGGCTATTGCATCCTCTAGACGTTCCACTATGGAAGTGGGAGAGTATTTCCATGGATTTTATCGATGGGCTACCAAGGTCAAGGAAAGGGAATACGAGCATTTGGGTTATTGTGGATAGACTTACGAAGAGTGCTCATTTCATTCCGGTGAAGAGCAAGAGGACCGCATCTTGGCTAGCGTCTGTATATCTTCGTGAGATTGTGAGACTACATGGAGTCCCTTCTAGTATAGTCAGTGACCGTGACCTAATCTTTACAAGTCAATTCTGGAATAGCTTGCAAGAAGCTATGGGCACAAGGTTGAATCTAAGTACGGCTTATCACCCACAGACGGACGGTCAAACCGAAAGGGTGAATAGGGTACTCGAGGATCTGTTGAGGCTTTGTATTCTGGATTTTGGTGGTACTTGGGAAGACCATCTTCCTCTTGTTGAGTTTGCATATAATAACAGTTATCAGGCAAGCATAGGGATGGCACCATTTGAAGCTTTATATGGGAGGCCGTGCAAGTCGCCTACATGTTGGTGGGAGACTACAGATGAGCTTGTACTTGGGCCTGATATGATCAGAGATACATCCGAGAAGATCGAGTTGATTCGGAGACGGATGAAAGAGGCCCAAGACCGACAGAAATCCTATGCTGATAAGCGAAGAATGGATTTGGAGTTTGATGTTGGGGATATGTTTTTCGTGAAGGTTTCTCCTTTGCGGAATGTGGTCCGATTTGGAGCTGTTGGGAAGTTGGCACCGAGGTTTGTTGGACCATTCCCTATTATAGAGAGGATCGGGCAGATGGCTTATAGAGTGAAGTTTCCAGAGAAGCTTGCTGGAGTACACGATGTTTTTCATGTCTCGCATCTCCGGAAGTGTTTACATGAATCAGCAGAGGTTGTTGAGCCAAGTGTTCTAAAAGATGTAGAAGTGGAGAAAGAGGCTACCTTGAGGAGAGCTCCGATTCGTATCTTGGGCACGGAGACCAAGAAGCTAAGGAATCGAGAGGTCAAATTGGTGAAGGTTCAATGGGGTGAAGCCGAAGAAGACGCAACTTGGGAAACCGAGGAGAAGATGCGTGGGCTTTATCCATTCCTTTTTGAGGGTACACTCTCAATCTCTTTTCTTTGTTAGCATATCTTTCTCTTTGCTGTCCATGTTTATCTAGTTTATCGTGTTAATCTTGTCATGAGAACCTTAGGTAGAAACCCTTTGGATGAAACATGTGTTTGAAACATGTTATGCTTGATGGTTGCAAGTGGTTGCAAGTGTTTGCAAGTGGATACTCGTGGATGCATAATACACGTTAGGCACTAAGATCGGCTCACACACTTTCATACCGCATATGCACGAGTGTTTATGCTTATTCATGGATGAAAACTTGTTATGCTATCACGTGGATGTTGCATATGGATGAATGTTATGTGCACTTATGTAGAGATTATAAATTATGTTAGGAATTTGCATACATATGGACTCATTTCACTAACATATTTTGCATTAAGGGGGTTTACTGAATCAGTAACCTCCTGATTTTCGCATTAGATAAGTACATATACACACACCTTTGCATACGATCATACACCATTTAGAACCTTTTAAGGACAATGATTGCTCGTGGATGATGTTTTGAGTAGATGGATGATGGATGGTAGGATACGTTCTTCCTAACTTGGAGATTTCGGGGACGAAATCCTTTAAGGAGGGAAGAATGTAACAACCCATATTTTTGAATAACATGTTATAACATAAATGGAGGCAGAATTAAACTGTAAAATCTGAATCAAGGGAAACGGGCTATGCCATTGCGTTCGTCTCGGAAAAATACGCGAAATAGAGTGTAACACCCCGAATTTTAGTTAATGCTAAAATTCACTAATTGCAGAATAAATAATCTTAGATGTGGGAATTGGGGGTAACGGGCTGCGTCATTGCGTTCGTCTCGGAAAAATACGCGAAATAGAGTCCGAGTTTTCGAGAATCGGAGTCCGTATGGCCCGGTTATGGCCCAATGAAGTTTACAGAAAATTCAAAGTTCAAAACAGATTTAAAAATTCAGGTTCAAATTTCGAAACATGCAGAAATGGGGCCAGGCAGGAAAACTCCCGCCTAGCCTGGTCGACATGGCTGTCGACAGGGCTGTCGACTTGCCTGTCGACATGCCTGTCGACTTGGCTGTCGACAGGGCTGTCGACTTGCCCTGTCGGCTGATGCTGGCCTAGTGCACCTAGTTGAGTTTGGGTTAGGCTTTGGGGCTGGTTTCTGGAAACTTCCTAAAATCTGACGGACCTAATCTAACCTAGGGTTAATCCTATGGTCTAAAACACACCCTAATCCTATAAATACACCCTAATGCAAGCCTAATCCCTACTAAAAATAGAAATGATGCCATCATGCCGCCAAAATCAAACTTGAGAGGAGCCTCCACTAGTTTATGAAGAAAGTTGCAAGCTAATCAACCTCTAATCATCATCTCCTTCTTGTATAGCAACTAGTTCTACTTCATAAGTTTGCTAATCTTGGTTTTGGTGAGTTTCTATCACTTTAATAACCAATTGCTAAATTAAGTAGATGAGATATGATGAGATCATGCGGTTTTGTATGCGGATTTGTGGGTTTTAAATCATATGATATGATGTTAGTTTGCTAATCTATGTTTAATGTTAACCCTATGTTTATGCAAGATAAGTATGTGGGTTTATGCAAGTTAAGTATGTGGGTTTATGCAAGTTAAGTATGTGGGTTTATGCAAGATAAGTATGTGGGTTTATGCAAGTTAAGTATGTGGGTTTATGCAAGTTAAGTATGTGGGTTTATGCAAGTTAAGTATGTGGGTTTATGTAAGATAAGTATGTGGGTTTATGCAAGTTAAATATATGGGTTTATGCAAGTTAAGTGGTGAGTTTTATGCATGTTAAGTGTTTGATTTTATGCATGCTAAGTATTTGATTTTATGCATGCTAAGTGTTTGGTTTTATGCATGCTAAGTACTTGATTTTATGCATGCTAAGTGTTTGATTTTAGGCATGCTAAGTATTTGATTTTATGCATACATTATGACATGCAAGTCTACCCTTTTTAAATAAGATGCATACATATGCAAGATGACACCTTTGTATGCTATGCATACATATGCATGTTTACCCTATTTTGATGCAAGTTCATATGCAAGTTTGCCTCTTTTTATGATATGCATAACATATGCGAGTTTGCCTCTATGTATGACATGTTATGCAAGTTCACATGCAAGTTTATGTGCAAGTTCATATGCAAGTTTATGTGCAATTTCATATGCAAGTTTATGTGCAAGTTCATATGCAAGTTGTCTCTTTTTATGATATGCATAATGCAAGTTTGGGTTAAATGCTAGTTGGGTTTAATGTATGCTCATATATGCAAGTTGACACCTTTTGAACCCATGATAAAGTTATATGCTATGTTGGTTAAACCCATGACATTTGTGATGAATCTTCCCTTTTATTATGTCACGTTATGAGAACGAATTACGTGGGGAACGATGGGGTTAATATGCATATTAATAAAATGATGTGAATTGGGTATGATTAAGCATACCACAAATTAAATGGACATAATTGGGAATTTACCTATTGAGTTAGGTCTACCCATATTATGGAGTTGGGAATTTACCTATTAAGTTAGGTCTACCCATACTATGGAATTGGGAATTTACCTATTTAGTTAGGTGTAACACCCCACTCCCGCTATGGTCACTCACTAAGGGAATGCCATAGCATCGGTGGAGTATTTTAGTGAATATAGAACAGAAAAATTACAACAAGACAGATATAAACAGTACTTGAAATTTTAAAACATCATCTCATAACAGCGGAAGTAAAACATGTCTGGTTACATCACAAAACCACAATAAAAGTCAAGTACAATATCCATCAAAATAAAGAAGTACATAATCCCACTCTCATACAATAGCCAAGACAAAAGAAAAGATAACTGGATAACTGGAGCTTTACATCTATCCAAGCTCCTAAAGACTGGAACAGCAATCCGATCAAGCTCCACTACTGCTAGGATCCACCGTAGGACCTGAGGGTTGGGAAAAAGATAAAAACAACGGGGTCAGACATAAGTCTGAGCGAGTCCTATAACTTTAACAATACAATCGTTAAAGTAAACAGAGAAGACATAAACTGATATACGGTAACTTATGGGGATTAATGGCTGCACTAAGCAGTCAACTAAACTAAGATAAAAGATAAAGACGCATCTACCCTTCCTAAGGTAAATTACTAAACTGCACCACACCAGTCGTTCCTAACTTAAAGGTTGATCCCACCCATGGACTTATAAAATTAACTTAATAGTACTTGCGTACCCCTAGGTGACCAAGTAGACGCCACTGGGCCCTACAATCCACTAGGTGTACACACTACTCCCCATTCGATCGGCTCCCTAACGTAGATACCCGTGCTGGCCCCACCATGGGGTGTACCTTTCCCCAACGTGGCAACCCGATATAATTAACGGTGCACGGCTTATATCTACACGATGCAACAACGGCTTATCTACCAGCCCGGGCCCACTCACGCATATGAAGCCCGTTGGACTTGCGTTGCCACCGCTAACCCGTTTTAGCCTCTTATAGTCAAGCCCAGTATGCGTGTCCCGTCCTCGACATGGGTCGAGCCCACAAAGATACGTATGGGTTACTGGTTGAAATGGGCCTCCCACAAGCTACCCACCTAAGCTTGTCCCTTTTTCTAGTATATCCCACTTAACCCTTTAATCATGTTTAATTACATGTTTCCATTTTGGTTAAGTATTCTAATCGTATTTTCCTATTGCCACCCAAGGCAACCACTAGATTTCCTCATGCCACCCAAGGCACCCACTTAACCTCTCATGTCCCTCTACATGCTAATGTGGTTAAGTGTTTCTTAATTAATTAATTAAGATCGTAACCTTTGTAAAGACCTCTCACATTAGACTGTCTTTTATGACCGCTGGTTAAGCCGGTTGGGTCCGGGCAGCCTTATGTCATAACCGAGTCTAACCTCGTGTCTTTACATTAATCACGTATTTAGTTTGTGCCTAAGACCTCTCACATTGGGCTAACATTTGTAGCAACTGGTTAAGCCGGTTGGGTCCGGGCAGTTTTACGCTACAACTGAGTCCAACCTCGTGTCTTAGTCAATTAATTACACCTAATTAACCACCCTCATAATTTAAATTAATTATCCCTAATTAATATTAAGCTTTTCATAACATGGGTAGACCTAACTCAATAGGTAAATTCCCATGGGGTAGACCTAACTCAATAGGTAAATTCCCAACACATAGTATGGGTACACCTAACTTAATAGGCAAATTCCCATACTATGTTCCTTTATTTTATGTTATGCATAATTATATTAATTTCACACAATCTTATTAACTTATGCATTTAATTAACCTCATCGTTCCCACGTAATTTCGTTCTCATGACATAATACATATAAAAGGTGTCAACTTGCATATGAATGAACATGTTTCAAAGGTGCCATCTTGCATATTAACAAGCACATAACTTGCATATAAACTTGCATAATATGTCACATAACTTGCATATAATCTTGTATAACATGTCACATAACTTGCATATAATATGTCACATAACTTACATATTCACTTGCATAATATACTTGCATATTAACCCATAGACTTGCATAATGTGTCATCATGAACTTGCATATTAACAAACATGTAACTTGCATAGCATATCTTGCATATTAACATACATGTAACTTGCATATTAACAAACATGTAACTTGCATAGCATATCTTGCATATTAACATACATGTAACTTGCATATTAACAAACATGTAACTTGCATAGCATATCTTGCATACTAACATACATGTAACTTGCATAGCATATCACCATGAACTTGCATAACATGCATATGATTACATAGCCCACAACTTGCATATTTAGCATCATGCAAACATAACATACATCATATTAAACTTGCATAAACTTACATACTCAACATGCATAAACATAAGATTAATGCTAACATCATATCATATGATTCAAGACTCATTAATCCACATACAAAACCATAAATCTCATCATATCTCATCTACTTAGTTTAACAAAAGATCATCAAAGTGATAGAAACTCACTACTAGCAATTTTGCACTCCAAATGAAGAAGATTAAGATGCTTAGAAGGGATTAGAGGTTGATTAGAGAGTGATTAGCTTGCAACCCCCTTCATAAATTAGTGGAGGCCATGAGAGCTAGCATTTTGCCATAGTTTAGTTGTATGATAGATTAATGATGATTTAGGGCTAGGTTAGGGTCTTATTTATAGGATTAGGTAGTGTTTTAGGCCCTTAGATTAACCCTAGATTAGATTAGGACCCTTAGATTTCGGAACTCTCCAGAAACCAGCCCTAAGACCAGGCTCAAACCCCAAACTGGTGCACCCAACCACAGAACTCTCTAGAAACTGTGCAGCTTTTCTGTCCCGACATGGGCGCACTTCACAAGTGCGCCAGTGTAATTTTGTACTGGCGCACTTCACAAGTGCGCCAGTGCATTTCTGGCCAGTTTCGGGTTTTTCTGCCTAACTTCGTTCGTCCATATTTCTTTCATACGGTACCCGTTTTACGCAAACTCGGACTCTATTTCGCGTATTTTTCCGAGACGAACGCAATGACGCAGCCCATTTCCCCTGATTCTCTTATCTGAGATTAATTATACTTTAATCACTAACCATTAGTATTAATTGAAATTCGGGGTGTTACATTCTCCCCTACTTAAAGGATTTCGTCCTCGAAATCTCTAAGTCAAGAAGAACGTATCCTACCAACCAAACAACCATCTACTAAACCATCAACCACAAGCAACCATTATCCTTAGAAACTTCTAATGATGTATGAACATATGCAGAAAGTGTGTGTATATGTCCGTATACTAATGCAAAATCAGGCGGTCTACTGATTCAGTCGACCTCCTTAATGCAAACCATGATAGTGCCATGCATCCAATATGTATGCGAAACCCTATTGACACATACAATTCCTATATGCGTGCACAACCATACAAAAAAATGCATCATCCATATGATAACACAACCATGATACATCCATCAATCTAACTACCACATCCATTTGTGCGATATGCAACATGAAGTGACTGAGCCGATCTAGTGCCTAATGTGTGTGTATATGCATCCACGAGCAACCACTAGCAAACAATTGCATCCACATGCATCCATCAACCATAACATGTTTCAAACACATGTTTCAACCATAGGCTTTACCCTATCTAAAGGTCATAGGTACTAACGAGAGGATATACTAAAGATAAGATAAGTACTAGACAAGCGACAAAGGAGAAGTTAAAAGACATACTCTCAAAAAGAAATGGATACAAAGAACGCATCTTCGCTTCCGTCTCCCAAGTAGCATTGCTTTCGTCATCTCCCCATTGCACTTTAACTAGCTGAACTTCTCTGTTCCTCAACTTCCTAGTTTCTGACCCAAGGATGCGAGTAGGAGCTCGTCGAATCGTCGCATCACGCTCTACCTCCACATCTCTAAGCAAGCTCGGCTCTACCACCTCTGCGGTCTCATGTAAGCACTTCCTCAAATGTGATACATGGAATACATCATGAACACTACTAAGTCTGTCGGGCAACTCCACCCTATATGCCATTCGTCAAATCCTTTCCTTAATAGGAAATGGCCCAACAAACCTTGGTGCTAACTTCCCAACGGACCCAAAGCGAACCACATTTCTCAACGGAGATACTTTGACAAAAACCATGTCCCCAACCTCAAACTCAAGGTCCGTCCTTCTCCGATCCACATAAGATTTCTGTCTATCTTGCGCTGCCTTCATCCTTCTACGAATCAAATCAATCTTCTCTGAAGTCTCTCTAACCATATCTGGCCCAAGCAAGATCTTATCCGTAGATTCCCACCAACATGTAGGAGATCGACAAGGCCTTCCATAAAGAGCTTCGAAAGGAGCCATACCAATACTGGACTGAAAGCTGTTATTATATGCGAACTCCACCAAAGGAAGATGTTCCTCCCATGTACCTCCAAAATCCAAGATACAAAGCCTCAAGAGATCTTCTAAGATACGGTTCACCCTCTCGGTCTGACCGTCCGTCTGAGGATGATATGCGGTGCTCAAACACAACTGAGTCCCTACCGCCTCTTGCAAACTTCTCCAAAACTCACTAGTGAAGATAGGATCTCGATCACTCACAATGCTGGATGGTACACCATGCAATCTAACAATCTCTCTAACATAGACTGAAGCAAGCCATGGAGCGGTCCTCTTACTCTTTACGGGTATAAAATGGGCACTCTTGGTAAGTCTATCTACCACAACCCAAATTCCCGTATTGCCCTTCCTCGATCTCGGTAACCCATCGATGAAATCCATTGAGACACTATCCCACTTCCATTGCGGAACTTCCAATGGGTGTAGCAACCCACCGGGTTTCCTTTGCTCCGCTTTAACTTGTTGGCACACTAAGCATCTAGCCACATACTCGGCCACATCTTTCTTCATACCGGCCCAGAAGAAAACTCTCTTCATATCTTGGTACATTTTGTCTCCACCGGGATGAATAGTCATTCTTGAGCGATGTGCATCATCCAAAATAGCCTTCTTCAAACCCTCATCTTGCGGTACACAAAGTCTACCGTCTCTATGCAACCATCCCCTATCATCTATGGTGTATCTACCCAAATGGCTGGACGACTCCCCCCTTATAAGCTTCTCTACCAACCCAACCAACTGTGGGTCGTCTCGCTGAGCCTCGCCAATCCGTCCCAAGAGAGTAGGTCTAACCTCCAAGGATGCCAACAAACCAGGTACAAAGTCAACAGAAGGTCTGAAGTCGAACAAAGAAAGAAACTCCAAGCTTCGCCGTTCCACGAACAATGGACTCAAAGATAGCCTTTTTCTACTCAAGGCGTCCGCCACCACGTTACCCTTGCCAGGGGTATACGCTATCTCGAAATCATAGGATGCTAAGAACTCCATCCACCTTTGCTGTCTTAAGTTTAAATCCTTCTGAGAGAATAAGTACTTCAATGATTTATGGTCAGTGAACAACTCGAATCTCTCACCAAGAAGATAATGGCGCCAAGACTTAAGTGCGAAAACAATCGCGGCCATCTCTAGATCATGGGTAGGGTAATTCTTCTCATGCACTCTCAATTGCCTCCCTCCATAGGCTATTACCCTTCCCTCCTGCATCAAGACTGCGCCTAATCCTGTCCCACAAGCATCGGTATAAACAACAAACGGCTTACTCCCATCTGGAAGCACTAAAACTGGAGCGGTGGTCAAAGCTCTCTTTAACCGTCGGAAAGCATCATCACAATCTACATCCCATGAGAAAACCAGATTCTTTTTCGTCAAGCGGGTTAATGGGGCTGATATCTTCGTGAAGTCTTTGATGAACTTTCTATAATATCCTGCCAACCCCAAAAAACTTCTTACTTCGGTAACATTTCTAGGAACTTTCCAATCCTGGATAGATACTATCTTTGCGGGATCCACAGCTATCCCTTCCTTAGAGACCACATGCCCTAAGAATCGCACTTCTCTTCTCCAAAAATGACATTTAGAGAATTTAGCTTTAAGATTATGTGCTCGAAGAGTCTCCAACACTTCTCTGAGATGTAAGGCATGCTCTTCTTCACTCTTGGAAAAGACCAAGATGTCATCCACAAAGACCACTACAAACTTATTTAGGTACTTTCTGAACACTCTATTCATTAGATCAACAAAGTATGCAGGGGCGTTTGTCAACCCAAATGGCATCACAAGCCACTCATAAAAACCATCCGGAGTCCGGAAAGCAGTCTTCTCTATACTGTCTTCCGCCACTCTCAACTGATGAAACCCTGTAGCCAAGTCCATCTGCGAAAACACTGAGGCGCCAACCAACTGATCAGAGAGATCATCTATCCTCGGTAATGGGTGTCTATTCTTCTTTGTGAGCTTATTAAGTTCTCTATAATCCACACAAAGTCTGAGGGACCCATCCGCCTTTGTGGCAAACACTACTGGAGCTCCCCACTCCGATATACTTCGCCTTATGAACCCCTTCTCAAGCAACTCCCCTACTTGCTTATGAAGTTCTCTTCTCTCACGAGGAGCCATGTGGCGCACTGGCAAAGACACTGGTTTGGCATTATCCACCAAATAAATTCTGAAATCTATTTCCCGCTTCGGAGGCAAATCCTTCACTTCTTCAAACACATCCGGATATTCCCGGACCACTCTGACAGAACGCAAACTCTCGACCGAAGCATCGAGCGATTCAAGATAACTTAACAAGACAGATTCCATGGGATTACAAGAGATCTCGAGAGTATTACCCAAGCGGGTCATAAGCCTGACAACTCTCCTTTCACAATCGAGAACGGCACCATTACTGGATAACCAGTCCATGCCCAAAATCAACCCATAGCCCGTGAAGCCCAATACAAAAGCATCACATCCAAACTCAACGCTAAGTATAGAAATCTTCAAACCCAAACATATCATAGACAGATATATGGAGCCCCCAATTGGGTTTGAAACAACCAAGGGATCATCAACTAGACTGGTGTCTAAGTGCAGTGACTCAACTAACGATGATGAGATAAAAGAATGCGATGCGCCAGAGTCAAACAAAGTACGAACTGGATGATCAAACAGAAAAACCAGACTTTCAACGGAAATAGTTCTACCTCTCTGCTGAATCGGTGGAACTGAGAGAGCCTGAACTTGCCCCCCTGACTGAGGTGGTGCTATAAGAGCTTGCACCTGACCTCCTGAGGTAGATCCCGTCCTCTGCCCCTTCTTTGGGCAATCCTTCACAAGATGTCCTGCCTCACCACAATGAAAGCAACCGGTCTTCTTCTTTTTGCGACAATCCTTGCTGAGGTGGCCTGGGGTCCCACAATTGAAGCACTTCTTCTTCTTCTTCTTCCCCTTGTCACCATTGCCTTTTCCACCCTTGCCTTGTTGTTGTTGCGGTTTCTTCTGATCCCCCTTTTTCTCTGGTGCCTTAGAATTCTTATCATCCTCATGCATAAGTGCCATGTAGACAAGCTTCTCAAAGGTGGCCCCCATAGGAATGTGAGTCATAGCTATTCCTTGCAATGGTTCGTTCAAGCCTCTAACGAACCTCAAAGCCTTCTTCTCCGGTGTATTCACCAACTCTATGCCAAACCTTGCTAATTTATTGAATTTGTTGACATATTCTTTCACCGTGAGATTCCCTTGCTTTAAATTCAAGAACTTCTCCATAAACAGATTCTCTTCCGCCCTTGAGAGAAACTTAGCCCCAAACCTTTGCTTGAAATCTGCCCAAGAGTCAACAGGGCGTTCTCCATTAGTGACCTCCCACCAGAATGAGGCCTCTCCCTTCATTAACCAAGCCGCCAACTTGACTTTCTTTCCCTCTTCCACTTCAAAGATATCTAGCAACTCTTCCACTTCCTTAAGCCAATCTCTAGCCTCTACGAAGGTCTCTGAACCTAGAAAAGGTTTTCCTCCTATAGCCTTGAACTCCTTACAAATCTTAGCAAAATTATCCACTCTAGGCTGAGGAGGAGGAACGGTTGTCTCTGGTGTAGTAGCATTGGCTGGACCCGCAGCCGCGGCCCTAGCTTCTTGTAACCTCCTATACCATAGTGGTATAACTAAACCTTCCGGGATGTTAAGATCTTCAGCCATGCTGAAACGAAAGAGGAAAGATACAAAAAGGAGATTCCGAAAGATAAAGATATGGCTATTGGGGATTATGCTTTTCTTTTTCAAAAACTTTTCTCTTAAAAGACATGTTTTTGAAAATACTTTCTTTTTTTTTCTCAAAAAATATTCTTAGAAAATAGTTTTTCTAAAAATTTTATCTGTTCCGGTAACCTTAAGCTCTGATACCACGTGTAACATCCCACTCCCGCTATGGTCACTCACTAAGGGAATGCCATAGCATCGGTGGAGTATTTTAGTGAATATAGAATAGAAAAATTACAACAAGACAGATATAAACAGTACTTGAAATTTTAAAACATCATCTCATAACAGCGGAAGTAAAACATGTCTGGTTACATCACAAAACCACAATAAAAGTCAAGTACAATATCCATCAAAATAAAGAAGTACATAATCCCACTCTCATACAATAGCCAAGACAAAAGAAAAGATAACTGGATAACTGGAGCTTTACATCTATCCAAGCTCCTAAAGACTGGAACAACAATCCGATCAAGCTCCACTACTGCTAGGATCCACCGTAGGACCTGAGGGTTGGGAAAAAGATAAAAACAACGGGGTCAGACATAAGTCTGAGCGAGTCCTATAACTTTAACAATACAATCGTTAAAGTAAACAGAGAAGACATAAACTGATATACGGTAACTTATGGGGATTAATGGCTGCACTAAGCAGTCAACTAAACTAAGATAAAAGATAAAGACGCATCTACCCTTCCTAAGGTAAATTACTAAACTGCACCACACCAGTCGTTCCTAACTTAAAGGTTGATCCCACCCATGGACTTATAAAATTAACTTAATAGTACTTGCGTACCCCTAGGTGACCAAGTAGACGCCACTGGGCCCTACAATCCACTAGGTGTACACACTACTCCCCATTCGATCGGCTCCCTAACGTAGATACCCGTGCTGGCCCCACCATGGGGTGTACCTTTCCCCAACGTGGCAACCCGATATAATTAACGGTGCACGGCTTATATCTACACGATGCAACAACGGCTTATCTACCAGCCCGGGCCCACTCACGCATATGAAGCCCGTTGGACTTGCGTTGCCACCGCTAACCCGTTTTAGCCTCTTATAGTCAAGCCCAGTATGCGTGTCCCGTCCTCGACATGGGTCGAGCCCATAAAGATACGTATGGGTTACTGGTTGAAATGGGCCTCCCACAAGCTACCCACCTAAGCTTGTCCCTTTTTCTAGTATATCCCACTTAACCCTTTAATCATGTTTAATTACATGTTTCCATTTTGGTTAAGTATTCTAATCGTATTTTCCTATTGCCACCCAAGGCAACCACTAGATTTCCTCATGCCACCCAAGGCACCCACTTAACCTCTCATGTCCCTCTACATGCTAATGTGGTTAAGTGTTTCTTAATTAATTAATTAAGATCGTAACCTTTGTAAAGACCTCTCACATTAGACTGTCTTTTATGACCGCTGGTTAAGCCGGTTGGGTCCGGGCAGCCTTATGTCATAACCGAGTCTAACCTCGTGTCTTTACATTAATCACGTATTTAGTTTGTGCCTAAGACCTCTCACATTGGGCTAACATTTGTAGCAACTGGTTAAGCCGGTTGGGTCCGGGCAGTTTTACGCTACAACTGAGTCCAACCTCGTGTCTTAGTCAATTAATTACACCTAATTAATCACCCTCATAATTTAAATTAATTATCCCTAATTAATATTAAGCTTTTCATAACATGGGTATACCTAACTCAATAGGTAAATTCCCATGGGGTAGACCTAACTCAATAGGTAAATTCCCAACACATAGTATGGGTACACCTAACTTAATAGGCAAATTCCCATACTATGTTCCTTTATTTTATGTTATGCATAATTATATTAATTTCACACAATCTTATTAACTTATGCATTTAATTAACCTCATCGTTCCCACGTAATTTCGTTCTCATGACATAATACATATAAAAGGTGTCAACTTGCATATGAATGAACATGTTTCAAAGGTGCCATCTTGCATATTAACAAGCACATAACTTGCATATAAACTTGCATAATATGTCACATAACTTGCATATAATCTTGTATAACATGTCACATAACTTGCATATAATATGTCACATAACTTACATATTCACTTGCATAATATACTTGCATAATAACCCATAGACTTGCATAATGTGTCATCATGAACTTGCATATTAACAAACATGTAACTTGCATAGCATATCTTGCATATTAACATACATGTAACTTGCATATTAACAAACATGTAACTTGCATAGCATATCTTGCATATTAACATACATGTAACTTGCATATTAACAAACATGTAACTTGCATAGCATATCTTGCATACTAACATACATGTAACTTGCATAGCATATCACCATGAACTTGCATAACATGCATATGATTACATAGCCCACAACTTGCATATTTAGCATCATGCAAACATAACATACATCATATTAAACTTGCATAAACTTACATACTCAACATGCATAAACATAAGATTAATGCTAACATCATATCATATGATTCAAGACTCATTAATCCACATACAAAACCATAAATCTCATCATATCTCATCTACTTAGTTTAACAAAAGATCATCAAAGTGATAGAAACTCACTACTAGCAATTTTGCACTCCAAATGAAGAAGATTAAGATGCTTAGAAGGGATTAGAGGTTGATTAGAGAGTGATTAGCTTGCAACCCCCTTCATAAATTAGTGGAGGCCATGAGAGCTAGCATTTTGCCATAGTTTAGTTGTATGATAGATTAATGATGATTTAGGGCTAGGTTAGGGTCTTATTTATAGGATTAGGTAGTGTTTTAGGCCCTTAGATTAACCCTAGATTAGATTAGGACCCTTAGATTTCGGAACTCTCCAGAAACCAGCCCTAAGACCAGGCCCAAACCCCAAACTGGTGCACCCAACCACAGAACTCTCTAGAAACTGTGCAGCTTTTCTGTCCCGACATGGGCGCACTTCACAAGTGCGCCAGTGTAATTTTGTACTGGCGCACTTCACAAGTGCGCCAGTGCATTTCTGGCCAGTTTCGGGTTTTTCTGCCTAACTTCGTTCGTCCATATTTCTTTCATACGGTACCCGTTTTACGCAAACTCGGACTCTATTTCGCGTATTTTTCCGAGCCGAACGCAATGACGCAGCCCGTTTCCCCTGATTCTCTTATCTGAGATTAATTATACTTTAATCACTAACCATTAGTATTAATTGAAATTCGGGGTGTTACATTAGGTCTACCCATATTCTTAAAAATGTGTAATTAATTAGGGATAATTAATATAAATATGAGGGTGATTAATTAGGTGTAATTAATCGACTAAGACACGAGTTTGGACTCAGTTGTAGCGTAAAACTGCCCGGACCCAACCGGCTTAACCAGTTGCTACAAATGTTAGCCCAATGTGAGAGGTCTTAGGCACAAACTAAATACGTGATTAATGTAAAGACACGAGGTTAGACTCGGTTATGACATAAGGCTGCCCGGACCCAACCGGCTTAACCAGCAGTCATAAAAGATAGTCTAATGTGAGAGGTCTTTATGAAGATCACGGTCTTAATTAATTAAGAAACACTTGACCATATTAGCATGTAGATGGACATGAGGGGTTAAGTGGGTGCCTTGGGCGGCATGAGGAGACTAGTGGGTTGCCTTGGGTGGAAATAGAAAATACGATTAGAATACTTAACCAAAGTGAAACATGTAATTAAAACATGGTTAAAGGGTTAAGTAAGTGCTTTGGGTGGCATGTGGAAATCTAGTGGGTACCTTGTATGACAACTAGAATATGATTAAATGACTTAGCCAAAATGTATAACATGTAAGTGGACATGGTTAAAGGGTTAAGTGGGATTCACTAGAAATAACAAGCTTAGGTGGTAGCTTGTGGGAGCCCATTTCAACCAATATCCCAAACGTATCTTAGTAGGCTCGACTCTAGTCGAGTGACGGGACACACATATTGGGCTTGACTATAAGAGGCCAAACCGGGTTAGCGGTGGCAACGCAGGACCAACGGGTTTCATATGCGTGTGTGGACCCGGGCTGGTTGGTAAGTCGTTGTTGCATCGTGTAGATATAAAGCCGTGCACCGTTGATATTATCAGGTTGCCACTTTGGGTAATGATACACCCCATCGTGGGACCAGAACGGGTGTCTACGTAAGGGAGCCGATCGCTTGGGGAGTAGTGGGTACACCTATGTAGTCAGATAGGGGTACACGAAACTACTAAATTACTAAGTACACTTAGTGGGATCAACTTTTAAAATTAGGAATGACTGGTGTGGTGCAGTATAGTAATTATCCTTGGGTGGGTAGATGCGTCTTTACGGTTATCTTAGTTTATCCTAAGTCTACCAAGCTGCTTAGTGTAGCCATTCATCCCCAGACGTTACCGTATATCAAGCTTATGTCTTCTCTGGTTACTTTAATGATTTTATTGTTAAAGTTATAGGACTCGCTCAGACTTATGTCTGACCCCGTTGTTTTTATATTTTTCCCAACCCTCAGGTTATCAGAGTGGGCTCAGTACGAGTAGGCTTTGATCAGGCTGCTTTATTCTCTTTTGGAGCTTGGACCATAGATGTAGAGCTCAGCTTACCCTTTCTTTTATGGCTATCAGTTCATGTATTGGGATTATGTACTTTTATTTATCATGATGGATATTTTGTACTTGACTCTTATTATGGTTTTTTGATGTAACCAAACATGTTTTACTTTCTGCTGCAATGAAATGATGTTTTGAAATTTTCAAGTATTACTTATATCTGTCTTGTTGTAATTTTTCTGTTCTATATTCACTTAAAATACTCCACCGATGTTATGGCATTCCCTTAGAGAGTGACCATAGCGGGTGTGGGGTGTTACACGTGGTATCAGAGCAAAGGTTACTGGAACAGATAAAACTTTTAGAAAACTATTTTCTAAGAATATTTTTGAAAGGAGTATTTTCAAAAACATGACTTTTAAGAGAAAAGTTTTTTTTAAAGAAAAGCATAATCCCCGATAGCCATATCTTTATCTTTTGAATTCTCCGTTTGAATCTTTCCTTTTTCGTCTCAGCATGGCTGAAGATCTTTATCTTCCGAACGGTATAGCGGTACCAGTATGGTATAGGAGGTTGTTAGAGGCTAGGGCCGCCGCTGCAGGTCCAGCAAATGTTCCTCCTCCACCCGTTTCACTCGTTCCTCCTCGCGCGGATACTTTTGCTATGACTTGTAGGAAGTTTAAGGCTATGGGAGGGAAACCTTTTGTGGGAGCTAGGGATTGGCTTAATGAGACGGAAGAATTAATGGAAATCTTGGAAGTGGAAGAGGGAAAGAAAGTCAGGTTAGCCGCTTGGTTAATGGAAGGAAAGGCCTCGTTCTGGTGGGAGGTCACTAATGGAGAACGCCCTGTTGACTCTTGGATGGATTTCAGGCAAAGGTTTGAGGCAAAGTTTCTCTCAAAAGCGGAAGAAAATATGCACGTGGAAAGGTTCTTGAACTTAAAGCAAGGGAACTTATCGGTGAAAGAATATGTTAACAAGTTTAAGCAGTTAGCGAGATTCAGCATAGACTTGGTAAACACACCGGAAGAGAAAGCTCTGAGGTTCGTTAAAGGCTTAAACGAACCGATGCACGGATTGGCTATGTCTCACATCCCTATTGGGGCCACTTTTGAGAAGCTAGTGGACATGGCACTTATGCATGAGGAAGAGAAGGGTCCCAATGCTAATAAAGCACCCGAGAAGAAAGGAGATCAGAAGAGACCTCAACAGCAACATCAAAACAAGGGTGGGAAAGGCAACTGTGGCAAGGGAAAGAAGAAGTGCTTCAGTTGTGGGACACTAGGCCACCTAAGCCAGGATTGTCGCAAGAAGAGGAAGGCTGGCTGCTTCCACTGTGACGAAGCAGGACATCTAGTGAAAGACTGCCCTAAGAAAGGGCAAAGGACGGGATCTACCTCAGGAGGACAGGTGCAACTTCTTTTGGCACCAACTCAGGCAAGGGGGCAAGCTCAGGCTCTCGCGGTTCCACCGATTCAGGAAAGAGGTAGAACTATTTCCATTGAAAGTCTAGTTTTTCTGTTTGATTATCCGGGTCAAACTTTATTTGATTTTGACGCATCGAGTTCGTTTATTTCATTATTGTTAGTTGAGTCACTGCACTTAGACACCAGTTAGTAGATGATCCCTTAGTTGTTTCAAACCCAATTGGGGCTCCATGATGTGTTTGGGTTTGAAAGTTGCTATACTTAGAGTTGAGTTTAGATGTGATGCTTTTTGGGCTTCACGGGCTATGGGTTAGTTTTGGGCATGGACTGGTTATCCAGTAATGGTGTCGTTCTTATTGTGGAAGGAGAGTTGTTAGGCTTATGACCCGCTTGGGTAACACTCTCGAGATCTCTTGTAATCCCATGGAATCTGTTATGCTAAGTTATCTAGAATCGCTTGACACGTCGGTCAAGAGTTTGCGATCTGTTAGAGTGGTCCGGGAATACTCGGATGTGTTTGAGGAGGTGAAGGGCTTACCTCCGGAGCGGGAGGTTGACTTCCGAATATATCTGGTAGACAATACCAAACCAGTGTCTTGGCCAGTGTGCCACGTGGCTCCTCGTGAGAGGAGGGAACTCCATAAGCAAGTAGGCAATTTTCTTGAGAAGGGGTTTAGAAGACGAAGTATATCGGAGTGGGGTGCTCCGGTAGTTTTTGCTATGAAGGCGGATGGGTCCCTCAGACTTTGTGTAGGCTAAAGAGAGCTAAATAAACTCACAAAGAAGAATAGACACCCATTGCCGAGGATTGATGATCTTTTTCCAATTAGTTGGCGCCTCAGTAGTTTCATAAGTTGGACTTAGCCACGGGGTTTCGTCAGTTGAGAGTGGCTGAGGATAGTATAGAGAAGGCTGCTTTTAGGACTCCGGATGGCTTTAATAGGTTGAGCTGAGCCAGTTATGGAATAAACTGTGGTGTTGGAGTGAGACTGGCAAGGACATCCAGAGTTGGACAAGGGCTTAATTATTTAGCCGTTTTTACTAGTATCATCTCACGTAGGTCGTCTGAATTCGAAGGAGGTATCCCTTGGTTGTTTGTCTGATATTGGTTTAGGCCTTTGGGGCTTACATTTGGGGGATGTCGAGTTCGACTAGGGTGGTCTGCGTGAGAGATGGACAGTTTTGATGATTTTGGTATTATCCCGGTTTTCTCTAGAAGTGGAGAATAGCATGCCCTACTTCTTAGGGAAGTGTTGGAGACTCTTCGAGCGCATAGTCTTAGGGCAGCAAAAGTGGATGGGATTCTTGGCATCCTATGAGTTTGAAATAGCGTATACCCATGGCAAGGGTAACGTGGTGACGAATGCCTTAAGAAGAAAAAGGTTGTCCTTGAGTTCATTGTTCGTTGAACGACGGAGTTTAGAGTTTATTACTATGTTTGACTTTAGACCTTCCGTTGACTTTGTACCCGGTTTGCTAGCCTCCTTGGAGGTTAGGCCTACTCTTTTGGGGCGTATTGGCGGAGCAGCGGGACGACCCACAGTTAGTTAAGTTGGTAGAGACGGTAGATTTTGCGTACCGCAAGACAGGGGTTTGAGGAAGGCTATTTTTGATGATGCACATCGGTCGAAGATGACCATTCGTCTCGTTAGGGACAAGATGTACCAAGACATGAAGCGAGTTTTCTTTTGGGCCGGTATGAAGAAAGACATGGCCGAGTATGTCGCTAGATGCTTGGTGAAAGCGGAGCAAAAGAAACCAAGTGGGTTGCTTCACCCATTGGAAGTTCCGCTAAGGAAGTGGGATAGTGTCTCGATGGATTACCGAAATCAAGGAAGGGTAATACGGGGATTTGGGTTGTGGTAGATAGACTTACTAAGTGTGCCCATTTCATACCCATGAAGAGCAAGAGGACTGTTCCATGTCTAGCTTCAGTTTACATTCGAGAGATTATTAGATTGCATGGTGTATCTTCCAGTATAGTGAGCGATCGAGGTCCTATCTTCACTAGAGAGTTTTGGAAGAGTTTGCAAGAGGCGGTAGGGACTCAGTTGTGTTTGAGTACCGCATATCATCCTCAGATGGACGGTCAGACCGAGAGGGTGAATTGTATTTTAGAAAATCTTCTGAGGCAATGTATCTTGAATTTTGAAGGTACAAGGGAAGAGCATCTTCCATTGGTGGAGTTGCCCGACAGACTTAGTGGTGTACATGATGTATTCCATGTGAGGAAGTGCCTACATGAGACCGTAGAGGCGGTAGAGCCGAGCTTGCTTAAAGAAGTAAAGCGTGATGTGATTATTCGACGAGCTCCTACCCGCATCCTTGGGTCAGAGATTGGGAAGTTGAGAAACAGAGAGGTTCGACTAGTCAAAATGGAAAGGGGAGAAGGTGAGAGAAGTGCTACTGGGGAGACAGAAGCGAAGATGCGTTTGTTATACCCATTCCTTTTTTTAGGGTATGTCCTTTAAACATCTCCTTTATCATTTGTCTAGTGCTTATCTTATCTTTAGTATGTCCTCTCATTAGTACCTTTGACCTTTAGATAGGGTAAACCTATGGTTGAAACATGTGTTTGAGACATGTTATGTTTGATGGATGCATGTGGATGCAAGTGGTTGCTAGTGGTTGCTCGTGGATGCATATATACACACTCTAGGCACTAGATCGGCTCAATCACTTCATATTGCATATTGCATATAATTGTGTGTAGATAGCTATATTTATGTATGTATAATGATTGTGTTATCATATGGATGATGCATTTTGGTGAATGATTGTGCACTCATATAGATACTGTATGTGTCGATAGGGTTATCTCGCATACACATTGGATGCATGGCACTATCATGGTTTGCATATGTTCATACATTAGATAGAGAACATATAAACACATTTTTTTGCATATGCTCATACATCATTAGAAATTGTTTTAAGGACAATGGATGCCCGTGTTTGATGGACTGAGTAGATGGTTGTTTGGATGGTAGGATATGCATTCTCCTTAGCTTAGAGATTTCGGGGACGAAATCCTTTAAGGAGGGGAGAATGTAACACCCCGAATTTTAGTTAATGCTAAAATTCACTAATTGCAGAATAAATAATCTCAGATGTGGGAATTGGGGGTAACGGGCTGTGTCATTGCGTTCGTCTCGGAAAAATACGCGAAATAGAGTCCGAGTTTTCGAGAATCGGAGTCCGTATGGCCCGGTTATGGCCCAATGAAGTTTACAGAAAATTCAAAGTTCAAAACATATTTAAAAATTCAGGTTCAAATTTCGAAACATGCAGAAATGGGGCCAGGCGGGAGAACTCCCGCCCAGCCTGGTCGACATGGCTGTCGACAGGGCTGTCGACTTGCCTGTCGACATGCCTGTCGACTTGGCTGTCGACAGGGTTGTCGACTTGCCCTGTCGGCTGATGCTGTCCTGGTGCACCTAGTTGAGTTTGGGTTAGGCTTTGGGGCTGGTTTCTGGAAACTTCCTAAAATCTGACGGACCTAATCTAACCTAGGGTTAATCCTATGGTCTAAAACACACCCTAATCCTATAAATACACCCTAATGCAAGCCTAATCCCTACTAAAAATAGAAATGATGCCATCATGCCGCCAAAATCAAACTTGAGAGGAGCCTCCACTAGTTTATGAAGAAAGTTGCAAGATAATCAACCTCTAATCATCATCTCCTTCTTGTATAGCAACTAGTTCTACTTCATAAGTTTGCTAATCTTGGTTTTGGTGAGTTTCTATCACTTTAATAACCAATTGCTAAATTAAGTAGATGAGATATGATGAGATCATGCGGTTTTGTATGCGGATTTGTGGGTTTTAAATCATATGATATGATGTTAGTTTGCTAATCTATGTTTAATGTTAACCCTATGTTTATGCAAGATAAGTATGTGGGTTTATGCAAGTTAAGTATGTAGGTTTATGCAAGTTAAGTATGTGGGTTTATGCAAGATAAGTATGTGGGTTTATGCAAGTTAAGTATGTGGGTTTATGCAAGTTAAGTATGTGGGTTTATGCAAGATAAGTATGTGGGTTTATGCAAGTTAAATATATGGGTTTATGCAAGTTAAGTGGTGAGTTTTATGCATGTTAAGTGTTTGATTTTATGCATGCTAAGTATTTGATTTTATGCATGCTAAGTGTTTGGTTTTATGCATGCTAAGTACTTGATTTTATGCATGCTAAGTGTTTGATTTTAGGCATGCTAAGTATTTGATTTTATGCATACATTATGACATGCAAGTCTACCCTTTTTAAATAAGATGCATACATATGCAAGATGACACCTTTGTATGCTATGCATACATATGCATGTTTACCCTATTTTGATGCAAGTTCATATGCAAGTTTGCCTCTTTTTATGATATGCATAACATATGCGAGTTTGCCTCTATGTATGACATGTTATGCAAGTTCACATGCAAGTTTATGTGCAAGTTCATATGCAAGTTTATGTGCAATTTCATATGCAAGTTTATGTGCAAGTTCATATGCAAGTTGTCTCTTTTTATGATATGCATAATGCAAGTTTGGGTTAAATGCTAGTTGGGTTTAATGTATGCTCATATATGCAAGTTGACACCTTTTGAACCCATGATAAAGTTATATGCTATGTTGGTTAAACCCATGACATTTGTGATGAATCTTCCCTTTTATTATGTCATGTTATGAGAACGAATTACGTGGGGAACGATGGGGTTAATATGCATATTAATAAAATGATGTGAATTGGGTATGATTAAGCATACCACAAATTAAATGGACATAATTGGGAATTTACCTATTGATTTAGGTCTACCCATATTATGGAGTTGGGAATTTACCTATTAAGTTAGGTCTACCCATACTATGGAATTGGGAATTTACCTATTTAGTTAGGTCTACCCATATTCTTAAAAATGTGTAATTAATTAGGGATAATTAATATAAATATGAGGGTGATTAATTAGGTGTAATTAATCGACTAAGACACGAGGTTGGACTCAGTTGTAGCGTAAAACTGCCCGGACCCAACCGGCTTAACCAGTTGCTACAAATGTTAGCCCAATGTGAGAGGTCTTAGGCACAAACTAAATACGTGATTAATGTAAAGACACGAGGTTAGACTCGGTTATGACATAAGGCTGCCCGGACCCAACCGGCTTAACCAGCAGTCATAAAAGATAGTCTAATGTGAGAGGTCTTTATGAAGATCACGGTCTTAATTAATTAAGAAACACTTGACCATATTAGCATGTAGATGGACATGAGGGGTTAAGTGGGTGCCTTGGGTGGCATGAGGAGACTAGTGGGTTGCCTTGCGTGGCAACAGAAAATACGATTAGAATACTTAACCAAAGTGAAACATGTAATTAAAACATGGTTAAAGGGTTAAGTAAGTGCTTTGGGTGGCATGTGGAAATCTAGTGGGTACCTTGTATGACAACTAGAATATGATTAAATGACTTAGCCAAAATGTATAACATGTAAGTGGACATGGTTAAAGGGTTAAGTGGGATTCACTAGAAATAACAAGCTTAGGTGGTAGCTTGTGGGGGCCCATTTCAACCAATATCCCAAACGTATCTTAGTAGGCTCGACTCTAGTCGAGTGACGGGACACACATATTGGGCTTGACTATAAGAGGCCAAACCGGGTTAGCGGTGGCAACGCAGGACCAACGGGTTTCATATGCGTGTGTGGACCCGGGCTGGTTGGTAAGTCGTTATTGCATCGTGTAGATATAAAGCCGTGCACCGTTGATATTATCAGGTTGCCACTTTGGGTAATGATACACCCCATCGTGGGACCAACACGGGTGTCTACGTAAGGGAGCCGATCGCTTGGGGAGTAGTGGGTACACCTATGTAGTCAGATAGGGGTACACGAAACTACTAAATTACTAAGTACACTTAGTGGGATCAACTTTTAAAATTAGGAATGACTGGTGTGGTGCAGTATAGTAATTATCCTTGGGTGGGTAGATGCGTCTTTACGGTTATCTTAGTTTATCCTAAGTCTACTAAGCTGCTTAGTGTAGCCATTCATCCCCAGACGTTACCGTATATCAAGCTTATGTCTTCTCTGGTTACTTTAATGATTGTATTGTTAAAGTTATAGGACTCGCTCAGACTTATGTCTGACCCCGTTGTTTTTATCTTTTTCCCAACCCTCAGGTTATCAGAGTGGGCTCAGTACGAGTAGGCTTTGATCAGGCTGCTTTATTCTCTTTTGGAGCTTGGACCATAGATGTAGAGCTCAGCTTACCCTTTCTTTTATGGCTATCAGTTCATGTATTGGGATTATGTACTTTTATTTATCAGGATGGATATTTTGTACTTGACTCTTATTATGGTTTTGTGATGTAACCAAACATGTTTTACTTTCCGCTGCAATGAAATGATGTTTTGAAATTTTCAAGTATTACTTATATCTGTCTTGTTGTAATTTTTCTGTTCTATATTCACTTAAAATACTCTACCGATGTTATGGCATTCCCTTAGAGAGTGACCATAGCGGGTGTGGGGTGTTACATAGAGTCTGAGTTTTCGAAAATCGGAGTCCGTATGACCAAGATATGGCCTCGCGAAGTTTCACGAAAAATTCCCAAATTAAAGTATACTTAATTAAGTGAAATGTGTTGCGCAGAGAAATATATATTGATATATATATATATAATTGAAAATTAAATAAATAAATATTCAAAAATGTTCAAAACAGCGAATTGGGAGAGGGGAATAACCGAACCGACCGATTTTTGAGGTCGACCCGAGCCCGCTGGGTCGACTAGGGGTTAATCCAGGGTGTTTGGCTGTCAACCCGTGGGCCGATTTGCTCAAATGCAGATTTTGCATTTGGATGGTTCTCATGGTTCATCTTTAATCTAAAGGCCCTAGATGGTTCCTACACTTGACTTCTTCCCCAAGACATGCTTTGATGGCTTGGATTGAATCTAGGTTTAATCCTATGGCCTAAAACACTTGCCTAATCTATAAATAAGACCCTAACCTACCCTAAATCATCATTATTCATTCATACAACTAAACTATGGCAAAATCAATCCTCTCATGGCCTCCACTCTCTTCATAAAATTCCTAAATAAATTACTAAGTGATTTTCCATGCATATAAGTGTTTTCAAACTTGTATGAGCATCATTAGCTTGCATTCAAGTCAAGTTTATATATTTGCATCATAAAGAAAGAGTCTTGATCATTTTGGCTCAAGGGTTTTGCTTGCATTTTGGGTTTAATTGATTTCATAAGGGCTTTGTCATATTTTTGTGACTTCTTAAGCATTGTAAGCCCTATTCTACTTTCATACTAAACTCTAAAGTTAAATGTATGATATGCAAGTTTATATGCAAGTTTATCATGTTGTGATATGCAAGTTTATCATGTTGTGATATGCAAGTTTATCATGTTGTGATATGCAAGTTTATATGCAAGTATGCCAAGTTATGTTATGCAAATTTGGGTTGAACATTTTGTTCATGCTATCATGTTATGCAAGCTTATTTTGGGTTTATGAACATAAAGCTTTAAGCTTTATGCCAAAGGTTGCATTTTAGCAACATGTAAGTTATCATATCTCTTATGATAACTTGCATGTGAGGCTAAATGCGAACTTATGGCCATCTCTACATGTCATTTAGCACCATGTATCACCAATATGCTAAGTTTGGTTTTATGCATGCTTTTGAGGCCTAAAAATGTAATATGCAAGTGTATGAACATATGAACATTTCATATGCCACCATGTTAAGCTTGTGGCTTCAATACCTTTATGTCATGATTATGCCAAGTTCCCTCTTTCTATCCTTTATGCGCTATTGCGATATGTAAGCGATGGGATTGCGTTTGGGGTTGGGTAAACTTAAAAGACATAAAACATAAGCTTGGGAATTTACCTATTAAGTTAGGTCTACCCATTGGGAATTTACCTATTAAGTTAGGTCTACCCAATTGCTTGAAAACTTGTAACATGTTTTGGAAACATGATGGACATGACACTTAGAAATGATAAGTGTGGCCAACTCGAGGTTGGGTTGAGTTTGTAGTGTAAACCTACCCGGAACCGACCGGCTTAACTAGTTGCTACAAACAATAGGACCCAATGTGAGAAGTTGGTCATGTTGTACCTTGAACCCGAGGTTAGACCAAGTTGTGGTGTAAAGCTACCCGGACCCGCCCGGCTTAACTAGTAACCACAACAAGGTCTAATGTGAGAGGTTAAGGCGCATTAAATTAATTAATGCCTCGTGATTAGGGTTAAGTCATGGTCCACTTAATACTTAACCAATTTGGGCTTGGTAGATTAATCGGGGTTAAGTCGTGAACTCATCGTTACACTTAACCAAGTTAATCCAGGATTAGCAAGAGGGTTAAACCGTACTTAACCCACTAGAAAAATCCTAGCAATAGGGGCCCACTCCAGCAGTAATCCCAAGTTAGTATCATCATGACCCTAGGGACTAGGCTAGGGTGGGGGCACGATTACTGGACTGGAGGTAAGTGACCAAAAGCGACGGCAGAGGGTACGCCGGTGTAGTTCCGGGCGGACTCTGGTCGTGCACATAGTCCGTAGCCGGAGAAAACATGCATGGGTACCAGTAGATCGGGATTGTGCACTCATGTTCATGGTGTCCAGTGGTTGACACCCTAGGGCTTGATACACCCGAAGGGTGGACCCGGCACAGTTCGACTACAATTATGATTGGGCCGTATTGACACCAACACGTGACGAGTTAGGCTTAGGGAGCCGATCGACTAGACCGTTTAGTTGGACCTTGTATTAGAGTCATTTCATGTTATTGGGCCAAAGCTTGGGCCAAGGGATCAATACTTGTTTATTCAAGTCATGTTAGTTTGCTAGTACACCTGTGGTGCAAAACCTTAATCCTGATTATGCGATGACACCTTTATCTACCTTGTTATTTAATCATCATGCTAGTATATTGTTATCCTTATGTTCATCCCTGCTGCTCATGCCAGTTAACTTTATCAGTTTACATTGATTGTAGTAGGGCTTACTCAGTCTTTTTGACTGACCTGTTTTCTTTCGCCTCTTTTCTTTCGTTCCCCCCCCCCCCAGGTTCTCAGGGAGGGAATACTGGAGCTTAGCTTGGATTTCGGATTGCTTGCTTTTGGGATTTCAGCTCATGTACGGTTTCGACATGAAGCTAGCTATGGTTACCACTTAATTGGGGATAGCACTTATTTATTTCAGTTTTTCAGTTGATGTTGTTTTATCTAGACTTGTTTATTTGGAAAGCTATGTTGTACCAGACTTGTTTTGAAATGTTTTGAAATCTTCCGCTATTTTATCTATGTTATTTACTCTGTTTACATATATACATATGTTCTTGTTCTGCCTTGATATATCATTATGCATGTTTACCTGATTCAAACGCCCCTCCAAAGTCAGAGTGCTTGCAAGAGCCACCCTGGTGGAGGTGGGGTGTTACAAAATCTTTCAGCTACAGTTGAAGTCTAATGACTTCCTCAAAATATCTGTTGAAATATCTTATAGTAGGTTCCAAAATCAATTTAACAAAAGATAGGTTTACGGAGTAAAATAAGCACTTCAGATGATTCTTCACAAATCAATCCTAGTGCATGTCAACTATGCATGCACCCGCGCAATCGTCCTCCTTTCTACATATGAGATAGCTCACCTACATCTAACCTATCTAAACTCCAAATCAATCCATGCCTATTAATGCTATAAGCATCATTCTCGTATCTTTGATCAGATAAATTCAAAAATCCGTTTCTCACTTGGAATCTAGTCCTCTCCCCTCTAATAGCACACCTAGGAAATCTATAGAAATAAAAACTGTCTCGACTTCCTCTAATGATACACCAGGTGTATAGAAGAAACTCAACATAACTGACCCCTAGGGTCACAAGAATTCTCAAGGATGTCTTCATAACCTAACAATCCTTCTCTCGTAGTTTATGATAGCCCTTATGGCTACTCAATATGTCCCTAAGATTCCCCCATATCCCAAAAATTCCCATTGCAATCAAAACTTATCCCAAGAATCAGAAATTTTTTGAACTCCAACAACCTAAAAAAGTCAATCCTATAGGTTTGAAACGACCACAAGATCTATAACTGGTGGCATTACTTATTATAAATAACAAGTCAAGTAAACTAGAAATGATAGGGTGTAATTACCATAAGTAAAAAAGTAAGGGTAAGAAAACTTGAAATTGGAAATCAAACCTTATGCTATAACTTTCCTTCCCCTGTCTGGTCCACTGCTAGACGATGAGGATACATTCAAAACCTGAACTTGAGTTCCCTATGTACAGACTCTCTGTGCTCCTCCCGTCCTTTGGGGACAGTCTCTACTGAAGTGTCTGACATGCCCACAAAATAAGCACATCCCCTTCATCCACCCCATCCTACAGTCTCTAGCATAATGGTCGAGTACTCCACAGCTCTAGAACTTTTTATTTTCCTTCACCTGGCCCTTTTTTAGCACTTCGACATTTTTTTGGTTATATTCTTTCTTATCTTTACAACATGATTTCTTTGAAAGCAGAAGATTTTGGAACCTCTTTAACCTCATCCTTGCTAACCTCAGACACCAACGCCGTTTCAACCAAAGACTCGATGTCACTCCCATGGGCACACGAGTAATCACCAACCCTTGGAGCTTGTTCAGTCATTGCAAATTTGAGACCTTCATGTGCAGTGTATTCACCATATCCAAGCCAAACAACGATAACTCATTAAATTGGTTCATGTATTCTCTAATTGAAAGATATCTCAGCCTCAGTCAGTAAACTTCTCAAGTTTCAAGCCCTTTTCAGCCTAAGGTAAGAATCTCCATTCAATCCTATCCTAAAATATGACCTAGTGAATATCTCTGCCTTCTCCTCAATTATCTTCCACCAATATGATGCTTTCTCCTTCAGCTGGCCAAGTGGCCAGCTAAACTCATTACCGGTCCTCGAGATCCAACTATCCCAGAATCTACTCCGTACTCTACAGCTAAGTGCATGCTCAAAAAACTCTCTACGAACGAGAAAGATCCATTGCCATGATGAGAAAATTCCTTACAAAGCTTAGAAAAGGCGACAACTGCTAATGGGGTAGGGGAAACCACATCAGTAGGTACTGGATCTTGCGGATGTTCTTGTTTCTCGGCTGGTGTCGTACTCTCAAGATATCTATGAAACCTACCTGAAACTGGGACACCTTCAGAATGATTTGGTGTTCATGACATATTACGCAAGGGAAAAGATAAAGATTTAAGATTTCGAAGGAATCAAAAGAAGGTTGTACTTGACTTAAGGGGATAAGATTTTATTTTCAAGATTTGTTTTTGTTTTAAAAATCTACTTTCTTTTGAAAAATACTCTCTTTTTAAAATAAAATTTTAGGAATTCAGTAACCTTAGGCTTTGATACCAAATGAAACACCCTGCATACCTTAACATTCCCCAAAATAGAGTCACACTAAGAAATGTGAAGCATTTTAAGTATAAAGAAAATAATCACAAAGAAAAAGATTCAGATGACATAAAATAATAAATACAACGGAAAGAATTTTTAAAATTGAAAAATGACATTTATTTCAAAAACTACATATTATTCAGTTACAAATTAGATATCTCATGAAAATACCATCTAAGTCACAAATCAGAGTACAATATGAATATGCCTGGAAACGGCTAATAGTATAATAACTCCATGAAATAAGATAAGCAAAAGATGAATATATTGGCAGCAAGAATAAACCTCTAAGAAATCAGGAAAAATTACCTTCACCTTGCGAGCCTAGAAGGGAAAAAGGTAGAAAGAGGAGTGGTCCGACATAAAGTCTAGTGAGTAGTGAAATTACTTGCATGATTAAATAATAAAGAAAAATAGACTCAATAATAGTTCTAGTATCAGATAGGATAAGTGTTCGCGTACAACTACAAAAGATATATATGTTGGATTGATGAACATGGAAATGTACTTGAACAGTACGAGTAAAGCTTTGTTTGATTGTTTGTCTAGTTCAACAAGTCTTAATTGTTTTTCACTTTTTTAATTACTGAATGCAATATACATGATTAGGATAATTTCCTAATACTACCCTTTGATCGGCTTCCTCTCTACCATCAAACTAATATAGTTGTCAATGCCCTTTACACTGAACCAACCTTGCCCGAGTGTGAACGAAATCCTGTCCTAAACATCACTTATCCTTGGATTCGCCTTCAGATGGACATTTATCTTGCACGAGGACCCATAATGTCTTCATTGCCATTTTTCAATGCACCGCACGCTCGGCCATTGCTGGTACGTATTTCTTCGCGATCGTATATTGGACTTTTTGAGACAATTATAGGCCCTAGGAGATAGTTCTAATTGGTCAATAAAAATACATTTCAATTGAATTCCTTTTTTGTTTTTCTTTAGCTTAGTTAATCCATTTTGACAAGTAAAAGGAGGTGGAATAAACCTGTTTTTATTTTCCTCGAAATGAATGTTCCTTTCCTTCGCATGCAGAAAAGGAATAAATAAATTAATCAAATTATGAGAAGCTTCAAGATCGGTTCAGGATCATGGGGTCTTTTTCTATCAGATAGGAAGGGTTGTTGCATAAAATGTACTTCTAAGTAATTGCCCCATAGATCCTATATCTATCTATATGAAGAAGAAATCGTGTCCTTCTAATTGTCCATTTATCTACCATAATTTGGAAAACGTATCTCCTTTTGAGCTCCGATGATATAGAACCTGACACATCTATCTACTACGATTCGACATACATATCGGATTTGCTGCTAGTACAGACTCCTCCAATCAATATCCTACTTGCTCCCCCATCATAGTCCCCATGACTGGGCTTGGTTTATAGGTATGTTATTTACCATAATTCAACATTTTCTGTTAGTACTGACCTCCATTATTTATCTTTTAGCCGGATATTTACCACAATTCAACATTGTAATGGCGCATTTTGTTAGCTGTCGAATAATTAATTTATTTAATGATTTATATATCGATTTGGCGATATCGATAACTTAAAGTACAACGTTCGAACTTATAATTTATAATTATAATTAAAACGAAACTGAAACGTCGTGGCAGTTCGCAATTTGGCGATTTGAACTTCAACTGAATGTACATGATTCATTTTAAGCCGGATTTCTGTGAAACAAGAAACGTGTGGAGCTGGTGGAGTATATCTTTCTAGTGGAAGAGAAAAATCGGGATTTCATCGTGTAGATTTTGAGATATGTCCAAATCAAATTCTAGAAAAGTCGCTGTATAATTCCTTTATAATTTATAAAGGAATTATGTATTTTTTAAAAAGGAATTTCAATATAAATCGAATATCGGGTTGACCCATATTTGAAATATCGAGTTGTAAATCCCATTGGAGTCGTATGGTATTCCACTGTGAATATATACGATAATATTTATTTATAAATATTTTATTTAATTTTATTTAAATATATTTATATATTTAAATGGTCATCCAGAGCTTTAAAAATAGCCGATTTTGCAAACGAAGCCGGAATTCGACGAAACCAGTTTTGTTGGATCCGCAATATCAAATAGTTGCTAGATGTTAAGTTCCGTGATTTTTAGAGTCACGGTGTGGCCGTACGGATTTTTAGAGTGAGAAACAGTCAGTATTTTGACAGTTAAAAATACGCTGTGTGAGCATACGGAGTCGGAATTCAACGAAACCAATTTCGTTGGGACCGTAATGTCGAACTGTTGCTACGTGTCCAGTTTGGTGATTTTTGAATATCGTATATAGTCGCAGGGATTTTTAGAAGTCAGTTACAAGAAGAAATTGACGAAAATAAAATATAAAATTAATTCAAAAATATCTCCCCTCATTTTTCTCTGATCACAAACAGGCCACACATCATCTGTCTACGGCCACAAGTGGTACCAACCCAAACATCGCTATATAACCGCATAAACCCAAAACGCAGCAAACATTTTCAAAAGAAAAATCCAAAACAAAACACAATAAAATCCTGAAAATACTAGAAACAATATTGTAGCAATCCTAGTGAGAGCACTTTCAAGCTCGTACCCTTTTCTGGGCATTCGACGAAAATCTCTGTCGAGCGAAAATACACAGCAGTCCTAGGGCTTCGAAATCCTGGGCATACGATCATCGGTGAGCGAGTGGCAGGTCAGTGTGGGTTTGTGATGGCGAGGAGGTTCGGTCGCTGAAGTTTGGGAGGTCGCGGTCACCGTTGGACACCGAGGAAGTCGGAACGAGGGCTACAGGTCGGGTTCGAAGGATGGTCTCGAGCTCGGGGTAGTCGGTATCACTGGGTAGAGATTCAAGTGCTGAAGCAGATGGGGGTTGTTGCGGTGGCCATCGATGGCCGAGGTGGAGGATAGGGCCGGTCAACGGCAGTCGATTTAAGGGGATTTAATTTCTGGAGCTGACGATTTGGGATTGGGGAAGATGTTTGATCGGGTGGGTATTTAAAACGTGGGTGGGCCTTGGATTTTAAACGTGAAGCCCAACAACCATTTTAGTTAAGTTAAATTTAAATTGTATATGATCTTATAAAATGAATATCTCCCTCACACGTTATCAGAATTTGACGCCGTCAGTTGCGTTAAGATCGTATGGACAATGGCTATGTCATGGAACTGACGGGAAGTCCATCGGAGCTCGTTACCATTTATGGCGAAATAAATTGTCCGACTGAATCAAATGACAGTTTATCGTTCTTTAACGATGAACTGCAAATGTGAGTAAATCTCACAAACTCTAAACAGTTTTATTTTCACGTTGTATTCTTAGAACTGTTAAAATATTGTTTGTTTGACTGTGTGTTGATTGTTTGCTTGAACTGCTAGTCAGTTAGTAGAGATTTTATATATATATTTACGTATGTATATATATATATATATAAACCGTCAAATAGTTATATGTTGATTCTGTTTATCAGAATATTATACTGGTGTTGTTTAACATCTGTAGATGCAGGGAAACAGGCTGGAGGAATCCAACTGGATTCCTCAACAGTTATTTTTACTGTGATTTATGTATTGTGATATATAAATGTGATGTATATAATCTGTTGTGATTACGTGTGGTTGGACGATATTCGTCGTTGTTAGGTGATGTGTTAAAAACCATAAGAAATACCAGAGTGTGATAAAAGGATTAAACAAAGTAATTGGTTAGGTAACCAAAGCAAAGTTAGTCGAGTTAAACAAAGTAATTTGTTAGGTTAACCAAAGCAAAGTTAGTCGAGTTAAACAAAGTAATGGGTTAGGTAACCAAAGCAAGTTAGTCGAGTTAAACAAAGTAATTTGTTAGGTTAACCAAAGCAAAGTTAGTCGAGTTAATCAAAGTAATTGGTTAAGTTAACCAAAGTAAATTAGTTAAGACAAACTAAGCGGTTAATCGAAGTGAATTAGTTAAGTTAAACTAATTGGTAAATCAAAGTGAATTATTTGCGTCAAACTAAGTGACTTAGTTAAGTTAAACTAATTTGTAAATTAAAGTGAATTAGTTGCGTCAAACTAAGTGAATTAGTCAAGTTAAACTAATTGGTTAATCGAAGTAAATTAGTTGGGTTAATCAAAGTGAATTAGCTGAGTTAAACTAAGTAAATCGGTTAGAGTTAATCAAAGTGAATTAACTAAGTTAAACTAAGTGGATTAGTTCAGTTAATCGAGACAAGTAAATCAAGTTAGGTTAAACCATTTGAGTTAACCAGTTAGGTTAAACCATTTGAGTTAACCAGTTAAAGTTTATCAGTTAAAGATAAACAGTTAGAGTTGACCAGTTAAAGTTGACCAGTTAAAGTTGACCAGTTAGAGTTGATCAGTTAGAGTTACTCAGTTAGAGTTGACCAGTTAGAGTTGACCAGTTAGAGTTATCCAAGTGGAGTTATTCGAAGTTAGTTAATCCAAAGAAGTTATTCGAAGTTAGTTAATCCAAAGGAGTTATTCGAAGTTAGTTAATCCAAAGGAGTTATTCGAAGTTAGTTAATCCAAAGGAGTTATTCGAAGTTAGTTAATCCAAAGGAGTTATTCGAAGTTAATCCAAAGGAGTTATTCGAAGTTAGTTAATCCAAAGGAGTTATTCGAAGTTAGTTAATCCAAAGGAGTTATTCGAAGTTAGCTAATCCAAAGGAGTTATTCGAAGTTAGTTAATCCAAAGGAGTTAGTCGAAGAGTTAATCGAATATAGTTATTCGAAAGAAAGTGTAAATCGAATATAGTTATTCGAGTAAAGTTAAAAGAGTTAATCGAATATAATTTATTCGAATAGAGTTAGAGAAATTAATCGAATATAGTTCATTCGAATAGTGTTGGAGGAGATATCGAATATAGTTTATTCGATAGGATAGAAGTGAATATAATTTATCAATTAAGTTATTCGAATTAGTTATTCGAATAGAGTTAAACACGTAAGAGTTAATTGAATATTAGTTATTCAATTTGAGTTAATCGAATTTAGTTATTCAAAAGGAGTTAATCAATTTGAGTTAAGTTAATCGATTTGAATTAAGTTGAATCGAAATGGAGTAAATCGATTAGAATTAAGTTAATCGAGTTAGAGTAAATCGAATATTAGTTATTCGAATTAGTTATTCGAAGGAGTTAATCAATTAAGTTATTCGAATTAGTTATTCGAAGGAGTAAATCAAATTAAGTTAATCGATTAGATTTGAGTTAATCGATTTGGGTTAAGTTAAGTTATCGAGTTAAGATTTATCGAGTTAAGTAATCGAGTTAAGAAATCGAGTTGAGATAATCGAGTTAAGAAAATCAAGTTGAGTTAATCGAATAAGTTATTCGATAAGAGTAAATCCATTTAAGTTAATCGGATGTTAGTTATTCAATAAGAATTGACACAATTAAGAAAATCGAATATTTGTTATTCGATAAGAGTTAATGAAATAGAGCCAACCAAGAAGAGTTATTCGAATATTAGTTATTCGATAGGAGTTAATCGAAATAGAGTTTATCGAATATAAGTTATTAAAAAGAGAGAGTTAATCGAATAGAGATTACTCGAAAGAGAGTTATACGTCGAATTCGATTATAGCGAATTCGGGAAAGTACTATTTACTTTCCAGGGTTTAAATCAAGATTTAGTTATTGATTTAGAAATTAGGTGTCTGTTAAATTATTCGAGTTAGGAAATAAATTTATAATTTAGGTTAGATATTTTAGGGGTAGGAATTACAACGTTATAGTTATAATCAAACGTTGTCATATAAGAAGTGGATTCGTAACCTGAATCCGAGAATTTGCGTAAACAGATGATTGGAAAAAGTGAGTGACGAGCTTCATCTATTTTATAGTAAAGGACGTTGTTCAATTAAGGTCTGAGAGGTAATTATACCCCAACTTGATTGACTTCAGAATTGACAAAGGAATAGTTGTGGTTCGATAGAAAAGGTTGATTTGAAATATAGTTAAGTAATAAGCGATTAATGGATTAAGCGTAACGATGTTTTATATAACGTTCATTGGAAATCCGTAAATGAGTTTTGGAAACGTTTTCCAAATATAGTCAGATGTGTTTTCTAAACATAGAAAATGAAATGTTTTCATGATAAGAATTTAAGAAATAGAGTTAAGCAAATTCAGAAACTGACTGGAGAGGGTAAGTTGAACGGTTTTCTAAGTGACGATCTGATGTTGGTTTCGACCTTCCGGATTGATACTTAGAGAATTGTTCTCATACTAGTTACAGTTAGGGACTGATAGTTGCGAAATAATAGTGATGTGAAAATAAGCTATGGAAATGTTTTCCAATGATTAATAACAGATATTTTCTAAATATATGAAATAAGGAAATATGAACATATGATGATTGATCGATCGAATTTCCATTTGGAAATAAGATCGTTGTTTGTACACCGACATGTTTTCATTTGATAGTTGAATCACAGACTATCAAAGTTTTGACCATATTTACGTTGTAAATACGGAGAGACCGGTTGGATTATTATCCGAAGAACCACTCCGTATTAGCATAAGCGTTGCGAATCAAGTACGCTAAAGATAATTGAAAACGGAGTGAAGTGCAAGGGCTATTGTGAAAAGCCTAGGTAGGATGGATTCACTGAATAGTGCCTTTGGTTTATTCAGTCCCAGAACAACGTATATGGACGAGTGTTTGACAAAGTATTCTTAACAAATCATATATGTTGATCTCTTTAAACGTATTACATTGGTGGCGGAGAAATTCGTCTCTCTTAGCTTTTATACCCGTGATGCCTTGAGAAATCGATAATGATTTGGCGGGTATGACGATGTGGCATTCAAAGTAATTGAAGAAATAATCTGTCAAAGTGATAAACGTGACCTCAAAACCTCACAACCCGGAAATAACAGAAGTTGGGCTAGGCAGCATGGCTAGTTGGGCCATACCCAAGCAGGGTGTATTATCACCATCTAGAGAATATTCAATTGTACTTCTTTATAATCTATTTCAATGTTGTCCCTTATCGGGAAGGATGGTTGCTGATCCCAACCATCGGTGATAATATATTCGTTACACTCAAGCTAAATGAGTGGACGGTCATGTGTGGCCGGGTTGCAAGACGTTCTTGTTGAACCCTAGTGTACCTCCTCTAGAGTACACTGATCGGAAGGTGCTCCCATACCTTGTCTGTTGGAATCCAATCTCAAATAAGCGCTCACGGTTTTATTTGTATACTATGTATGTGGAACGTGAGATGCAAGCGTTCTGCTAGATTGATATCTATTTGTATTTAGACATTATTATAATATCAGAAAGATATCCTTTATTTAACCAAGTGTTGGAGTTTTATTCACACCAATCCCATGACTGACCCAGAGTTTATTTTGTTTTGTTTCCCCTAAACTCTTGGGTGCCTAAATTTGTACGGGCAGTCAAGTAGTCGGGATTTTACAGATACACTTGGAGAGCTTGGAGCAGGAGGCTTCAGGATTATAGCTATTATTATTCCGCTGTGTTGTTAAGTGTTGTACTTTGAAATGGTATGTATATACGAGTACTGATTTGTATTTCAAAGTTATGTTATATTTTATTCGTTCCGTTGTGAGATTCGTGTTTACTCTGATGATGTAAGTTCTTCTTCTTCTTCTATTCTATTATTTCTATCTTTTCTTCCTCACCCTCTACTTTCTTTTACTAACGTCTCGGAATTCTCGACTCTCGAGGAGTCGAAAATTTCCAGCCGTTACAAACATTTCCCAATAGTACAGGCTATCGCAATTTATTTATTAGTTGGTTATCTACCATAATTCGACCTTTTCGTTGGTACGTACTAACACTATATATTTATTAAACTTTATTGGTCACTTGTTTTCCCTAATCAGCCTCCATGCTGTCGGAACGGACCAGAACTAACATATATTTATTAACTTATGTTGCCTTTTTTCTTAAATCAGCCTTATGCTACTAGAACGGGCCATAACCAGTACATGTGTATTAAAGTTAGCCACACTTTTAAGTTTATGTCAATAATAAGTATTTCCAGCATTTTATTCAACTATAACCTTCGCATTATTATTACGTTTGAAAATACGCCCAAACTATTCATTATGATTTCTGTTTGTGTTTGTATAATTTTCATAATATTTCTTGTATGTTCAGGTTTTTTTTTCAATTATAACCCTGCCATATTTTAATGCAAATCTACATTAATTTGGCTACTTCAATTCAGTCATATTTTAATTACAGATCTATATTTTGTGCATATTTTAATGTAAATTTCATCTCATATATTTGGTCCATATTTGTATAATTATTCATTAATTCTATTTTTCTATGCACAGATTAAAAAGAATTACATTAATTTTCAAAACACTAACATTTACAGATCTATACATGTTTTAGGTATAAACCACAAAAAGTGTAAAAACTGTAAAACAACCGAGAGGCATAAACATAAAAAGAGGGAGGGGGCTGAAAGAATATCTTACAGTACATGAATAAAATTAAATTTAAGAAAAAACAGAAAAACCATAAAAAGTAACTTAAAGAAAAAGGCTTAAAAAATACTAACTTATAGAAAACTAATTTAAACTGTAAAGAAAAACTACAAAAACTATGAAACTATTAGAAAACCATATTTTCTTAAATTGCAAAAATTCTGAACAATTACACACTCACTAATGGTCCAAAGTGTTCCTCCATCTCCTCTATAGATCCCACCTCCAAATGTGTTTGTGTGTGTGTGTATATATATATATATATATATATATATATATATATATATATATATATTAATATATCATTTTCCCTAAAAATAATTAGGTCGGGTCATATCAAAAAGGAAGAACCCATACAGGAAGATATTGTATGGTAAATAATTAGCTATGTCTAGTGGACTATTTATAGGTTAGGCTAGGGATCTTAGGCCTTGGATTTCTAGTTTAAATCTAGGCCACTAACATCACGCAACGAATAGGAACTAGCCGCGTCAGCAAAACTTTCAAAACTGACAATTAAAAAGGTTCCACTCAGCCCTTACATAAAAAGTTCGTCATGTTACATTGTTAGGCTGGATTTTTGCCCTAATTTTGGGTGGGTCGACCCGACCCCCTATTGGATCGACGCGCACTATATATTATTGTTATTTTCTTAAATTTTATTTCTATGATACATGCTTCATATGAACTTAGATTTAGACAAATTATACATCAAAACGACCTAAAAATCATAGTGGATGCAATGTAAAAGGTCTTATAGCCAAATTTGATCATTTGCTCTTGGAATCTTAGCAAATATTTGGCATACTAACTTCCCAATTAACAGTTAGCAAAAATTAGCTGTAGTGAATTATCTTTTTGCCATAGTTTTTCTCTCATTGTGGCCACTACACTCGCCTTCGTTTACTTTACATAACACTTGTTTAGCATCGTTGTAGGCTACACACTAGAGTAACGGAACCAAGAAACCTCTTCGGTATAATACTCCTTGAATGATGTAACATGAAGCCTTTCCGAGGATTGATTGTTCTTTATTTTGGATTTCTCATAGGATTTCCCAATGTAAATAGTTTATGATTGAGACTACGAAATGACTCTTGCTCAGGATCTATCACCAATATATGATCATTTTCTATTTGATCAGTATTCGAACGTTCTTTAGGAACTAGGCAAGCCAGCAATGGAAGACATATGTGAATTTAATTTTTTTTTACCCTAATGGATCTTAGTTGGACCTATGAAGCCTAATTTATTTAGACCATTTCTAAATTTTTTTTAAAATAAAATCATTTATTTTATTTAAGTTGATTGAAGGGAAGATGAAACGAATCCTCAAGGAGACGGTGGAGCCCGGATTATTTTGAGAACACGACACATGGGAACACAAACAACAGAACATTTCATTTCTATTAAAATAATTTACATCAGAGTACAAGAATATCAGAGTATGAATAAATATTACACAGCGGGATTAAAATATCAGAGGTTTATAATACATAACAATGGAAATTTAAAATGTAAAAATACAATGCGTAGCGGAAATACAACATCTAACACAACTGAAAGAAATACATAGATACAAAGCTTTCCGAATATAGCTCCAGCTGTAAACCAGGATCCCGTGAAAAGAAATATATGTGAAAACCAAAACTACCAGCTGCCCGTGTGGAAAATATCGGCAACCAGAGTTTAGGTAGAAACAATGAACTCCGAGTCAGTCATGGGACTGGTGTGAGAACTAAAAACAGTTATTTAACTTTACTTTAAAGTTAGGTAAATCATGGGATCACCCCGTATGACACTGAACGGATTTACTCCACATGAATACCTTAAAACAAAACTCGCAATGCTAAATAAAAGAACAATGAAGATATTATAAGACTCACGTCCCATCACACAATGCAACACAAGCCGGAGTATAGAGTTTTACCTTATAATACCCAAATATACTTAGTATGTGAAATTTATCTTTTATTATTTCTATAAGTGAGGAAATCAACTTCAAATATAAATGTACCAATCATAAACGGCATAGATACCATATATTATGTCGCCATACATAGGTTTACAGCCAAAATCGAAAAATGTCGTATTGGAAGTTTGGATTTCCATCATGATGGATGCTGATTCGAAAGATCTATCGCGTAGTTCAACACTCCATGGCTTACGTCCTGGCTAGATAAAACACCGTAATGCATATCCGACTATATCCAGGAAATCGAGTATCGCAGCGGCTTACTTCGCGGCTAGAGAAAATACCGCTTACTCTATCCTTCTGGTAATCGGGTAGTGTTCCCTATCCCTACTGGATGTGGAGCGACCACACCCAGCCTATCTCGGTCGACCGAATCCATGACAGCCCTAAGGGTGTCCATCCTCATCTCAAAAGCATACCGACCATCAGTTCACAATCATACCGGCGTATGAGGCTCACGAATTTATGCTACACAAAGTTGCGCTACTTAAAGTTGTGCTTTGATCTTACCCACAAGGCTCTGATTTTCAACAAAAGCCTTGATCCATGCATCTTTGCATGCCACATTGTCAATCCATACCATACCATACCATTGATTTCTGCCAATATATAACCTCTAAGCTCGTACGTCTCAGAGAAGGGTGTTAAGCAAAAGAATAAATTCTCCGCCACCAAACAGATATATATTTAGCAAAGATCAACGAATACAGCATACGGGAGTACAATGTCAGACATACCATCCATTTGCAAGTCCGTTCGGGGTCTGAACGAAACTGGAGGCACCTTATTCCTCGTCACATATGTCCAATATAGGAGAGAGACCCTTGCATATCTGGACAATCAACAAGTACGTCCTTTGACAACTACCACTATAACCCATTCCTGGGAGCCAACTAATGTAGGGCATCAGTAGTAATCTTTTCGATGGGAAGATCGCCGGTCTTCAAACATTGTATTCAATATCTTCGACTTTTAGTTGTCGTATCAGTGATTCAAAATGGGTTAAACCTGGTCTTTCCAAATAACTTGCGTATCTTATAATTAAGTGTTATAAAAACACACCACACGCCTTATTCCAATCCATAAATTGTTGTATTCAAATATTCTTTTCATAATTTAAACCAAATTAAGGTTTATCAAACTAGTTGGGATTAGCGAACCTTACCGAAGTAATCATTTATTTTATTTTTCCAATCCCAACCTATTCATCCCATGGAGAAAAACTGGTAGTACTCTGTATCTAACCCCTACTGTGTTACCGGTAAACATAATTACCATTTCACGTTCAAATCTAATTAAAGATTTAACTATCGCATGAAGTAAAACTGGTGGTACTCCATTTTCGAACACTTCTCAAATTCGGCAAATTTAATTACCACATTAACATTTCATTCTAATTAAAGATTCATTAAAACTCCACTTAGTTTTAATCTCCAAAAGTCATTACTTAATGATTATTCACTTAGGAAATAGCCTTTAACTAGGTTAAAAAACAAATGTCATTTAAAACATCGTTCACGACAAACCCAAAATCATTATTCATCAAAATGGAATCTAAACAGAAATAATAACAGTGTATAATCAATATAAATTCCATATCAAATTAATAATATAAATGGAATAATGACAAAGCCTTTTAAATTCCATATATAGTAACGGTCTTCCTTTTCAGCAACTCATCTTGATTATTACCAGATCAAATTCCATTCAATTCCAATTTAATATATTAAATGGAAAACTTTACTTTATAAATTTTCCATTAAATCTTAATAAATCGATTTATAAATTCCAAATCATATTTTCACTGTTAATTGGGTTAAAGAACAAATGTTATTTAAAACACCATTCACGATAAACCCAAAAACCCAATTTCAATTCGATTCCAATTAAATATTCATTAATCAGTAAACTTCACTGTTTATTCTTTTCCCAAAGGGGTTTAAGAACGGTGTTATTAAAGACACCATTCACGAAAAACCCAAAATACAATTTGATATTAAATACAAGGCTCTAAATAGAAATTATTTCGGCTTATACTCAATATTAAATTCTGAAACTAACAGAAATCGTATTGGGAATAACAATATTTGTATCTTCCATATTCCTCAACAATATCATATAATAACGGAATCCAATATTGAAATATTCAAAAGATTATTTCCATTTAAATCCTTTCGAATTCATACGTTGGAAAATTTTGGTTATATCAAAATCATTTGCAAATCCAATTTATTAATTTTGAAAATCATTAGATTATTATTCTAGTTAATAACTAGTTCATTTAGATAAAAAAATTATCTTTTCAAAACTTGGAATTTTTCATCCAAAACCATTCCAAATCATTAATCATGATTTTACATAATTTTTCCATATTTTTAATAATTTTTTAAGGCCCTTACAGTCAGTTTTCAATGTCGGTCACTGAACTGCATTCATAGCGACCTTTTCTGAAATTGATTTGGACATAATTTAAAATCCAACAATTCAAATTTAAATCTCTTATATTCATTCTAAAGCTCTTTTTGATATGAGCCCAACGGTTCTAGTTTTAGGAGAATCCAACGGTTGGATCTCCCATTACATCAATTTGAAGTTAATGGTTGAAATTCGCGAACGGTCGCTGCACGATACATTCTATTCAGGCCATAAAATATATATAATATATATATCTTCAATTTCAATTTAAAGTGTGGTTTGTAAAATATTTATAAATTCGTTTTATAATGATTTGAACTTCATTTCAATTTTAAATTAAAATTGAACATCCCATTTTAATATAATCTTAAACTGATAATATTTTCAAAATGTCTGATTTTTGAAATCCATGTTTTTCAATATACATTATAAAAAGATAAAATAGATATAAAAACCGTTCGAGTTAAAACAGCATTTCTATACTTAACCCGGATTTATATTTATTTTAATATTTTCGTGTCCATCCAAAATCGGACATTAAAATCATATTTTAGTTCTTCACTGATATTATTTTAAAATATTCGTTATTATTTTGAATTGAAATTAGACTCAATCAATTAACATATAAATTTTATTTATATGGACTCCATACATCACATATATTCAAAAATAGTGATAAATAGCTATTAAACAGTCAATTCACATCCAGAGTGTAGTTTACAACTGCATAAGCATTAAATAATTAAATAACGCTTATAACATTCTGTCAATCAAGCAGTTAGCATATAATTTAATTCAAGGGAGATGTGAATAAATTATCGTCCCCAGACCCGTGTGTGGTTTACATCACAATCCATGTGAATTTATTTATTATTTATAAATATTTATAATCACAGTATAATAATGATAATACTAAACTGTAAACAATCATCAATCACTAAACATACATTACAGTCATAGGCAAACAATATGTATGCAGTTATAAATATAAATAACTGTGCATTTAGCGAGAGAATTCTCACTTTGGTTTCCACTCCGTTAGTCTTTATATCTGAATTTCTATTTTTAAACTAAATTAAACGACCTTTTAATTTAGCTCAAAACCCAACTTGCTCCGTTTCCGTTCTGGTCTGTTCCATGTTGTAGCGTTCGTTGTCACGATCGCAACGGATATGAAATCATCGGATTTCGACCTCGTATGAAAAAATAAGACAGTTTATACATTAATTACTTAATTGAATTAATTAAAATTAGTTAAATAAATAAATTCCCTCTTTTACCCTTAATTAAAAAATCTGGCCGCCTTTCTTCCTAACTCCTTCGTTCTCGTTATTTGCCCGTATACTCAAAAGAAACCCATCGCTCACCATACAAACTCAAATGCCTCGCCAACTAATAGACGATCGGAAACCCATCGTTATTTGCTCGTATCCTAACTCCACGTTGTCTCCCTATCCATCACCCACCTCCTCCATAAGCGGTGGCCCTCTCTAAGCTTCCTACCTCGAAATTCATGCCCAAACGAGTCAACTTTGAGGCTTAAGATCGAACAACAAACTTCACGATAAACGATCACGTTGGTATGGATTCAAAGAGCAAAGAAAGCTCAATGATTTTTGTTTTATAATTTCTGAAATTTATTGTGTGGATTTGGAGGAAATTGGTGGCCATCGATTACGTTGAATGGCAAGTGGAGAAATTATGAGAAATTTAGGTTTTAAAACTATTTATACACTTTAATTTAATACTATTTAATTCGAAAATAGTTCATTTCGTTTTCAAACTCCAAATCAAACCCAACAACGATCACCCCTAGCTAAATGCCCCCATTTCAGACACAATGGAATATGTTTCGTAAGACAAATCGACTGTTTTGATTAGTTTTTCTTTAAATTAAAATATAAATCAATATAGCGATCAATACGTACATTTTAATTTACCAGGGCCACATACTGACTCCAAAAATTATGGGAAAATCAAATTTAGCTATGTTTTGACGATACAGTCCTAACATAATTAATTTCATTGAATTTGGTGACCATTTGGAAAATGAACTTTTTTCCAGTCGATTAAATTCAAACTGAAATCAGAAAACACATTTAAATTCACTTCGCACAAATATTAATTCCAAAAATTATTAAATTTTAAACCTGAATATAATTTGACATTCCTGATCCAACAGAACTGGTTTCGTCGAAAACGGAGGTCGTTTGCAAAATGGCTATTTTTACGGGCTATATATATTGTAATGTCCCGTATTTTTATGGTATAATAATTAATTCATTTAATTATTTAAATATTTGTTTAGTGATTTAAAATGTTTTAAATTATAATATTGAATATTTAAGTAATATAATTAAAGGATAATATATTTATTTCCAAATAATCCGAAATAACAGATTTCACAATATTGTGTGAATTGGATCATTTATAATATATAATTCAGTTTGGTGTCGAATTATATTAATGAACATGTTATATAAATGACAGTTGAACGTAATAATTATATTATTATTATTATAGTCGAGTTTGAAATGGCGCGGCAGTTCGTAATTTGGCGATTCGAACTTTAAACGAATATATAGAATCCGTTTTAAGTCGGATTTCTGTGAAACAAGAAATGTTCGGAGCTGGTGAAGTATATTTTTCTAATGGAAGAGAAAAACTGAGAATTTATTGTGTAGAGTTTTAGTTATGATCAAATCAAATTTTCGAAAAGTCGCTATGGAATTCCTTTATAATATATATCGATTTATTTATATTATAAATGGATTTTCAATATAAATTGAATATTGATTTAATATGCACTTGAAATGTCGAGTTATAAATTCAGATAGGAATATCTTGGAGAAATATTATGTTCTATATGAATATATACGTAAATATTTATTTATAAATATTAAATTTAATTATTTTCAAATATATTAATATTTAAATTGATTTATTTTAGACCTTAGAAAATAGCTATTTTTGCAAACGACCTCCATTTTCGATGAAACTAATTTTGTTGGATCTGGAGTATTGAATTATCATTAGATTTTAATTTTCGTGAATTTTGGAGTCAGTGTGGGGTCATACGAATTTTCAATGTGAAAAACAGTAAATTTTTTGAAGGTTAAAATATGCTGTGTGAGAAAACGAATTCGGAATTCAACGACACCAATTTCATAGGGTCCGTAATGTCGAACTGTAGCTGCGTGTCCATTTTCATCAAATTTGGATATGGTATGTGATCATAGGAATTTTTAAACAAAAAATAATGGTAACAATTCAATATAATTAATATAACAATTGAATATAAAAATTTAAAAATATCCTATAAATACCCTACCTTCCTTTTAAACCTAATTCCTATCTTCCTATGGACGATTAAAATTCCGCTACTACTTTTACATATTTCCTTCAGCAAATCGTGGACTTTGAAAATGAAGATAAAAATGTAGAAAAATCTATAAACCACTGTATGTATATATTCGAGAACGTTAGGGCCTAAGCTTCCGTCCTGTATTAGTCTTGCTTGGCGCGCAACATCTTTCTGGAGTTCGAATTTTTCTAGCGTGTATTAGGGCTGCACATTTAAGGGATTTGGTGAGTTGATGTTGAGATTCAAGGTTATATTCGAATTGGTGGTGGGGAGGAACATCATTTGTGAGATTTTTGTGAAATACTAGAGCAATTTTGGTCGCGCGTTGGTCTGCTTATGCATGAGGAATACTGGGTGTTGCGACTTCGATATGGAGATCGAGCTTTATGGGTTTGTGAAGGAATGGAAGAGATTTTGATGAGCAACTATATGGAAGTCATTTGAGTTTGAAGCGTGAAGTAGAGAAGGAGGAATGGGAGTTTAAAAATTCGGCAATGTATGTGTATGTGAGGAGCTCGCGTTCGACAGTTTTGGAAGAAGGATAACGCGGGTCTGGACTTTAAAAGTGGGGATGGGCCAAGTTTATAAGGTTAAGCCCAATTTCAATTAAAAGGAAATTCAGTTTATTTTAATTTATATTGTACAAACTTGAATAAGGTATAACTTCATCATACGTTATCAGAATTGGGCGAAACAAGATCCGTTAGGATCGTATGGACGGTCACTACACTATGAAACTGACTGGGAGTGAATTAGAGCTCATTACAATTTATAGAGAAATAAATTGTCAATCTGAATCAACCGACGGTTATTGTTATTTAACGATAAACCGATCAATGTTGGTAATATCTCACTAACTCTGATCAATTTATATTTTTATAAATATAATCTGGTAATGATAAATGCTGATTGACTGCTGTGTAATGATTGTTTGGTTAAATTTTTGATTGTCGGTTGAAATTATAGATAACAGTATATATATAGATATATAAATCGTTAATCAATATTGATTCTGTTTATCATAATATTTCGTATTGAAATGAAATTGTTGTGAATTATATTGTGTAACATTGTGATGTGGGGAAACAGGTCAGAGGGATCCAATTGGATACCTCAATATTTATAATACTATTTGTTTACATATATTGTGGTATATGATGTGATATATAATCTGTGATTAATTATGATGACATTATTCATGTTTTTTGGTATTTTAAATACCATATGAATTACTGGAATGTATAAAAGGAAATTTTCAAAGTGAACATTGAAAATGAAATATTTTTATAAAGAATAAATATAATTATAAAAAAGGATTTATACAAAATAAATAGAATTTATAAAAGGGATTTATATAAAATAAATAGAATTATATAAAGAGAATTATAATTGAGATTTAAGTGTTAGAAATAAAAAGAAGATTTGTATAAATAATTCTACAATTAGAAGTATAAATAGAAATTGGATTTGGGTATTGTTTTAAATACGAAATCAAACTGTTTTGATTGTAAAGAAGAAATATTATTTACATACAATGTGAATAAAGGATTTAAATAAATATTTTGCAAATAAAATATTTATAAAGGAAATAGAGTTTGGAATAGGAATTTCAAATGGAGTTAAAGGAATTAGAAACTGACGGGAGATTGATTAAACTGAACAGCTGTTTTGGTATTGATCTGATGTTGGTTTCGGCCTTCACGGTTAATACGTAGGGGGATGTTCTCTTACTATCATACAGATAGAGACTGATATATGTGAAAAGATAGTGATGCGTGAATCAGAAATGGAAAGGTTTTCCAAAGTTAATAACGTATATTTTCTAAAATTAGAAAATAAGGATTTGATGAATATATGGAAAAGAGAAATGAGGAAATGAATAAATGTTGATTGACGATTGATCGACAAAATTTCCATCTGGAAATAATATCATTGTGTAACAACCCGGAAATTCCGAGCCAATTTAAAATTTTTATTTTGTCAAATTTAATGAATTTTGAATATTTAAAATGAATTATTTTAAATAATAGCGACGAGAAATTTATTTTGAACAGAATTAGAACGAATATATTTATATAGATCGTCGTTAGAATATGAATATTTATTTTTAATCATAAAAGGAATTGAAAATGGCGCGGTAGTTCAATAATTCGATTTCAAATTTTAATTGAATGTTCAGGATTCAAAATAAACCGGATTTTAGCAAAACCAAAAATATTAGAATCCATTTGAGAATATCTTTCCAACGAATCCGAAAAATCAAAATTTCATAGCGGGATTCAAAAGTTATGCCCAGTTGGAAATTCAGAATAGTCGCTATGGAATTTTGGCCCTTAAAAAAGGAAGTTTTGCAAACGACCTCTTTTTTCGACGAAACCACTTTTGTTGGATCCGTGATGTCGAATTAATATGTGAGCGTGGCAAAGGAAAATGCGTTTGACCGGTTTCAGTTGATTTTAATCGACTGGAAAATGGCCATTTTTCAAACTGTCTCGGAATTTGACGAAATTAGTTTTGTCAGAACCGTAACGTCGATACGAAACTTGAAAATATTTTTCGGGAATTTTTAGAGTCCGTATGTGGCCTCGGTAAATTGAAAGGTGCGTTCAAATTCAATATATATATTTATATTTTGATTTTGACGGAAGCTGATCAAAACGATTGAATCCACTTACGATACATATCCCATTGTGTTCGGAATGGGGGTGATTAGCTATGACGACAGGCGTGGGTCTCGTTGGAGATCGAATTTTGAATTTACTTTTTAGAATTAATTTAATAATATATATATATATATTTATATAAAACTCCCTCCCCCTTTTCTTCTCCTCAGTCAAGCCCGTTCGAATTGAAAAAAAAAACCAAAATCGATCGCCCCCGTTCCTCATCGCCGACCCACCACGCCTCCGCCGCGCCTCCCCAGGCTGCGCCACCTCCCCACGATCCTCCTCCTCCTCCAGTGTCTCCATCCTCGCTCCGTCTCGTTCCTTCTAACACCAAGACCCCGTAACTCGCGGATAGCTTCAATCCGCCGTGGTAGGACCCGCTGCCGCCCCCTAGTCGACTTCCGCACCTTCCCCCGCCACCTGCGAACTATCCAGTGCCCTCCTCCCCTTCTTCTTTTCCAACGCAGGCCCCTCTCCCTCCTCTTTAGTCCATTGTAAGTTTTAATTTTATTTATTTAGTTATTTATTTTATTTAATTACAGTAATTAGTTTTAAAATACAAATTCAGTTTTTTTATGTAAAGGGTGAATTTTTATCGGTAAAAGGAATTGATTTTCTTAAATAATAAAGATGTGATTTTTATATAGAAGAAATAATAAATATGTGATTTTTATATAGTAGAATTTTTATCTATATAGTAGCAGTATAAAAATAGAATTTTTATTTATATAGTAGCGGTATAAAAATAGAATTCTTATCTATATAGTAGCGGTATAAAAATAGAATTTTATCTATATAGTAGTAGTATAAAAATGTGATATTTATCCATATAGAATGATTATAAATATGTGATTTTTATATATATAGCAACAATATAAAAATGTGATTTTTATATATGTAGTGGCTACGGACAATGAAATTGACAAAAGGCGAGCACGACGAAGATTTCTACATATGAAGTGTAACACCCCACCTCCTCCAATGCCACTCTTGCAAGGACATTAGCTTTGGAGGGGCGTTAAACAAGGTAAACATGCATGCAGATATCACAAGACATAACATATAAGTAAAACAGAGTAGTAAAGCAGCAGATAAAACTTAGCATTTCAAAACCATAGTCATGTTACAACAAAGTACTTGGTCATTATTTTCCAACAACAAAGTCTAGATAAAAGCATAAACTGAAAAACTGAAATACATAAAGTACTATCCCCAAAATGAAGTGATAAACCATAGCTAGCTCAATGTCCAAAACCGTACATGAGCAAATCCAGTAAGCAAGCTGTAAAGATCCAAGCTAAGCTCCAATGTTCCCACCCTGAGAACCTGAGGGGGGGGGGGGGGGAAACGGAAGAAAAGAGGCGAAAGAAAACAGGTCAGTCAAAAAGACTGGTAAGCCCTACTGCTATCTGTCTATGAACAAGTAAAGTTAACTGGCATGAGAAGCTGAGATGAACATAAGGATAACAACATACTGGCATGATGATTAGCTAACAAGATAGATAAAGGTGTCATCGCATAATTAAGGTTAAGTTTTGCACCACGGGTGTACTAGCATTCTAACATGTCAAGTAAAAACAAGAATTGATCCCTTGGCCCAAGCTTGGCCCATCATCATGAGGTGACCTAAATTAAGGTCCAACTACACGGTCTAGTCGATCGGCTCCCTATAAGCCTACCTCGTCAAGTGTCGGTGTCATACGGCCCAAACATGCAATGTAGTTAAACTGCGCTAGGTACACCCTAGGGTGTATCAAGTCCTAGGGTGTCAACCTCAGACACGAATCAAGTATGCGCAGTCTAGATCTACTGGTACCCGTGCCTGATTCTCCAACTCCGGACTATGTGCACGACCATAGTCCGCCTGGACCTACACCGGCGTACCAACTCAGCCGTCGTTTTGGTCGCTTACATATCAGCCCAGTAATCGTGCCCCACCCTAGCCTAGTCCTTGGGTCTTATGATACTATCAAGAGGGTTACTGCTGAAAAGGACCACGCAACTAGGGTTTCCTTAACGGGTTAAATGTGGTTAACCCGATCCAAACGTGGATTAAATTGGTTAAGTATACCCAAGGTTCGTGACTTAACGCCGATTAACCCATCCAGCCCAAATTGATTAAGTATTAAGTGGACCATGACTTAACCCTAATCAGGAGGCATTAATTAACTTAATGTGCTTTAACCTCTCACATTAGACTTTGTTGTGGTTACTAGTTAAGCCGGGCGGGTCCGGGTAGCTTTACACCACAACTTGGTCTAACCTCGGGTTCGAGCACAACATGACCAACTTCTCACATTGGGTCCTATTGTTTGTAGCCACTAGTTAAGCCGGGCGGGTACGGGTAGATTTATGCTACAAACTCAACCCAACCTCGAGTTGGCCACACTCATATTTTATAAGTGTCATGTCCATTATGTTTCCAAAACATAATTACAAGTTAACATATCACGTCATGTTTTAAAAATCATGTTCATGTCATAATTTTACCCAACTCCAACGTAATCCCATCGTTTACATAATCGCAACAACGCATAAAAGGGTAAAATAGGGAACTTGGCATAATCATGACAAAAAGGTGTTGAAGCCACAAGTTTATCATGGTGGCATATGAGATGTACATATGTTCATATACTTGCATATTACATTGTTAGGCTTCAAAAGCATGTATAAAACCAAACTTAGCATATGAGTGATACATGGTGATAAATGACATGTAGAAGTTGCTAGAAGTTCGCATTTAGCCTCACATGCAAGTTATCATAAGGGATATGATAACTTTCATGTTGCCAAAATGCAACCTTTGATATAAAGCTTGGAGCTTTATGCTCACAACATCAAGTTTAACTTGGATAACATAGCAATATGTGTCATACATAATGATTAAACCAACTTGCATAGCATAATGATTAACCAAACTTGCATGTCATAATAATCAACCAAACTTGCTTATCATAATGATCAACCAAACTTGCATATCATAATGATCAACCCCAAACTTGCATCATTCATTTAACTTTAGAGTTCAATAAAAAGAAAGTAGAAAAGGGCTTACTATGCTATGAAGACACAAATGAATATTTATTATAAAGATTGAGACGAAGCCCTTATGCAAGCACCAAAATATGAAAGCCCCAATTGAAAAATCCTTGCGCCAAATCAATAAAAATCCTTGCTTTGAAATAGAAATGTTGCAACTTGACTTGAATGCAAACTAAGAACACTCATACAAGTTTGAAAGCACTTGTATGAACTCACAATCTCTCATAGAAATAGGCTTAGGAATTTTAGCATGAGAGTGGAGGCCATGAGAGGAACAAATTTGACATAGTTTAGTTGTAGGATTGAATAATGGTGATTTAGGCTAGGTTTAGGGGTCTTTTTATAGAGGATTAGGATAGTATTAGCCATAGGATTAACCCTAGATTCAATCCAAGCTATCAAAGCATGTCTTGGGGAAGAAGTCAAGTGTAGGAACCATGTTGGGCCTTTAGATTAAAGCTGAACCATGAGAACCATTTAAATGCAAAATCTGCATTTGAGCGAATCGGCCCACGGGTTGACAGCCAAACACCCTGGATTAACCCCTAGTCGACCCAGTTGGCTCGGGTCGACCTCAAAAATCGGCCGGTTCGGTTATTCCCCTCTCCCAATTCGTTGTTTTGAAATTTTTTGCATATTTATTTATTTAATTTTAAATTATATATATATATATATATATATCAATATATATATATATTTCTCTGCGCAACCCATTTCACTTAATTAAGTATACTTTAATTTGTGAATTTTTATGTTCAAATTACGGGGTGTTACATTCTCCCCTCCTTAAAGGATTTCGTCCCCGAAATCTCCAAGTTAGGAAGAATGTATCCTACTATCCACCATCCATCTACTCAAAACATCATCCACGTGCAGTCATTGTCCTTAAAGGATTCTAAATGTTGTATGATCATATGCAAAGGTGTGTGTATATGTACTTATCTAATGCAAAAATCAAGCGGTTACTGATACAATAAACCTCCTTAATGCAAAGCATGTTAGTGAAATGAGTCCATATGTATGCAAATTCCTAACATAATTTATAATCTCTACATGAGTGCACATAATATTCATCCATATGCAACATCCACGTGATAGCTCAACAAGTTTCATCCATGAATAAGTATAAGCACTCATGCATATGCAACATGAAAGTGTGTGAGCCGATCTTAGTGCCTAATGTGTATCATGCATCCACGAGTATCCACGTGCAAACACTTGCAACCACTTGCAACCATCAAGCATAACATGTTTCAAATACATGTTTCAACCAAGGGTTTCTACCTAAGGTTCTCATGACAAGATCTACGAAACAAGATAAACTAGATAAACGCGGATAAAAAGAAAGATATGCTAATTAGGAAAAGAGATCGAGAATGTACCCTCAAAAAGAAATGGATAAAGCCCACGCATCTTCTCCTCGGTTTCCCAAGTTGCATCTTCGTCGGCTTCACCCCACTGAACTTTCACCAACTTGACCTCTCGATTCCTTAGCTTCTTGATCTCTGTTCCCAAGATACGAATCGGAGCTCTTCTCAAGGTTGCTTCTTTCTCTACCTCAATGTCTTCAAGAATGCTTGGTTCAACCACCTCAGCGGACTCATGTAGGCACTTTCGGAGATGCGAGACATGAAAGACATTATGCACTCCGGCTAGCTTCTCGGGCAATCCCACCTTATAGGCCATCTTTCCAATTCTCTCTATGATAGGGAAGGGTCCTACGAACCTTGGTTCCAGCTTCCCCGCTGCTCCAAAACGTACCACATTTCGCAAAGGAGAAACCTTCACGAAAACCATGTCTCCCACTTCGAATTCCAAATCTGCCCTTCGCTTGTCAGCATAGGATTTCTGTCTATCTTGGGCCGCTTTCATCCTTCTTCTTACTAATTCAACTTTCTTGGATGTGTCTCGTATCATATCGGGCCCAAGTATAAGTCTATCTGTTGTCTCCCACCAACAATATGGTGACCTACACGGCCTCCCATATAAAGCTTCAAATGGTGCCATCCCTATGCTGGCTTGATAGCTATTATTATAAGCAAATTATACAAGAGGAAGGTGGTCTTCCCAAGTACCACCGAAGTCGAGAACACAAAGCCTCAAGAGATCTTCTAGCACTCTATTCACCCTTTCGGTTTGGCCATCCGTCTGGGGGTGATAGGTTGTACTCAAATTCAATCGCGTACCCATCGCTTCTTGCAAACTTTTCCAGAACTGGCTAGTGAAAATCGGGTCACGATCGCTAACTATGCTAGAAGGAACTCCATGCAACCGCATTATTTCTCGGAGATAAATAGACGCCAGCCCTGATGCGGTCCTCTTGCTCTTTACTGGGATGAAGTGAGCACTCTTCGTAAGTCTGTCAACTATGACCCATATGCTTGTGTTCCCTCTCCTTGACCTAGGCAATCCATCCACAAAATCCATAGAAATACTCTCCCACTTCCATTGTGGGACCTCCAATGGATGTAATAGCCCACCTGGTTTCTTTGACTCGGCCTTCACTTGTTGGCACACCATGCACCTTGAAACATACTCTGCCGCATCTTTCTTCATTCCATCCCAAAAGAAACTGCGCTTCATATCTCTATACATCTTATCTCCTCCCGGATGTATAGTCATCTTCGAGTGATGCGCTTCTTCAAGAACTCTATGGACCAAATCTCCCACCCGAGGAACACATAATCTCCCATCACGCCTTAGCCATCCTTTATCATCAATAGTATATCTGGCAAGGTGACTAGACGTCTCACCCCGAATCAACTTGTCCATAACTTCGACTATCTGTGGATCTTCCCTCTGCGAAGCCCCAACTTGATCAAGAAGTGTGGGTCTAAGATCAAGGGATGCTAATGAACCCGTCATCAACTCAACAGCCGTCGTGAAATCAAAGGTTGCCAAGAATTCCAAGTTCTTCATCTCAATGAACAAGGGGCTTAAAGTCAATCTCCTTCTTCTTAGTGCATCCGCCACAACATTACCCTTGCCAGGGGTATAAGCTATCTCGAAGTCATAAGATGCCAGAAATTCCATCCACCTTTGCTGCCTTAGATTCAGATCTTTTTGCGAGAAGAGGTATTTGAGTGACTTGTGATCAGTATACAACTCAAACCTTTCGCCTAGAAGATAGTGGCGCCAGGATTTGAGTGCAAAGACGATCGCCGCTAACTCCAAATCATGAGTGGGATAGTTCTTCTCATGAACTTTAAGTTGCCTACCCCCATAACCTATCACTCTTCCCTCTTGCATCAGAACATCTCCTAACCCCGTGCCACATGCATCTGTGTACACGGTAAACATCTTACCACTATCGGGTAATGCCAAAACCGGAGCAGAGGTAAGGGCTCTTTTGAGCTTTTAAAAAGCAAGCTCACACTCCAAGTCCCATGCAAAGACTAAGTTCTTCTTCGTCAACTTAGTGAGAGGGGCCAAAATCTTAGCGAAGTCTCTGATGAACTTCCTATAGTAGCCCGCCAAACCGAGAAAGCTTCTTACTTCGGTCGCATTCCTAGGAGTCTTCCAATCTTGAACCACAACCACTTTCGCGGGATCCACCGCTATGCCTTGCTTAGAAACTATATGTCCAAGAAACCGAACTTCCCTTCTCCAGAAATGACATTTGGAGATCTTGGCTTTCAACTGATGTGCTCTAAGCGTATCCATCACTTCCTTGAGATGTCTGGCATGTTCTTCCTCGTCCTTTGAGAAGATCAGAATATCATCCACGAAGACAACAACAAACTTGTTGAGGAACTCCTTGAACACCCTACTCATCAAGTCTACGAAGTAGGCGGGTGCATTAGTCAATCCGAATGGCATGACAAGCCATTCAAAGAATCCATACGGAGTCCTAAACGCAGTTTTATCAATGCTATCCTCAGCTACTCTAAGCTGATGGAATCCGGTGGCTAGATCGAGCTGAGAGGAAACAGAAGCACCTACAAGCTGGTCAAAGAGATCATCAATCCTCGGTAACGGGTGCCTATTCTTCTTTGTCAGCTTGTTCAACTCTCGATAATCAACACATAGACGAAGCGAACCATCCGCCTTAGTAGCGAATACCACCGGAGCACCCCATTCGGAAATGCTTCGTCTAATAAAACCCTTCTCAAGCAGCTCCTTGATTTGCTTACTGAGCTCCCTTCTCTCACGAGGGGCCATGTGCCTAACGGGCAATGATACTGGCTTGGCATTATCGACTAGATAAATGCGGAAATCTATCTCTCGTTTAGGGGGTAACCCCTTAACTTCTTCAAAGACATCAGGATAGTCTCGGACCACCCTTACAGATTGTAGATCATCGATGGACGAGTCGAGAGATTCAAGATAGCATAACATGACGGGACCTCTAGGGTTACAAGAAATTTCTAGGGTATTACTGAGGCGGGTCATGAGCCTCACCACCCTATGTTCACAATCGAGAATGGCTCCATAACTGGACAACCAATCCATGCCTAAGATTAACCCATATCCCGTGAATCCGAGAACATAAGCATTACACGCGAATTCTACAGTCAAGATAGAAATCTTCAAATCCACACAAATCATAGATAGATGGGCGGAACCCCCAATTGGATTTGAAACACAAACGGGATCCTCAACTAAGCTAGTACTTAGGTGCAAACATTAACCAATGTCAGAAGAAATAAAACTATGCGATGTGCCAGAATCAAATAAGGTGCGAACAGTATAATCAAAAATATAAACAAGACTTTCTACAGAAATGCTACCTCGATCCTGAACTGGAGCGGCATTGAGAGCATGCACTTGCCCTCCAGAAGGTCCTGCACGCTGATTCTGCCCTTGCTTCTTGGGGCAATCCTTGCTAAAATGTCCGGTCTCTCCACAATGAAAGCATTCGCCCGACTTCCTCTTCCTTTTCTTACAGTCTTTAGCTATGTTCCATACATTCCCATAGTAGTGGCATTTTCTTGGGTCCTTTGCCTTGGCCTTGTTGCCCTTGTTGTTCTTGTTGTTTTTGTTGTTCTGATTGCTCTGATTTCCTCCCCACTTGGATTCTGTCTTCTTGGCTTGGGTCTCATTAGCCTTCACTTTCTTCTTGCCATTCTTATCGTCTCCTTGAAGCAATGCCATGTCTACTAGACCTTCGAAAGTGGCCCCCATAGGTATATGAGATAGGGCTAAACCTTGTAGTGGCTCATTCAACCCTCGTGCAAAGCGCAAAGCCTTCTTCTGGGGAGTATTAATCATGTCCAAACCAAATCGGGCGAGCTTGTTAAACTCATTCACGTACTCCCTCACTGTCATGTCTCCTTGCTTCAAAGATATAAACTTCTCCAATTGCAAATTCGCCTCAGCTGATGATAGAAACTTAAGCCCAAATCTTGTCCTAAAGTCGGCCCAAGTCTCTATAGGCCTCGTAGCATTGGTGATCTCCCACCAATAAGCAGCTTCTTCTTTCAATAACCATGCTGCCAATAGAACCCTTCTATGATCTTGCACATCAAAGATGGCGAAGAGATCTTCAGATTCTTTCAACCAATTTCTTGCCTCCACAAAAGTCTCCGTCCCAATAAAGTTCTTGCCACCCATCGCCTTAAAGTCTTTGCAAATCTTAGCGAAATCTGCTTGCGGGTTCTGAGGAGGAGGAGGAGGAGGAACCTCAGTTATATTGGGGGTATTTGTTGGGCCCACATCGTTGGCCATAGCTTCCAAGTATCTCCAGAACCATCCGGGAATGGTCACTCCCTCGGGAAGGTTAAGATCGGCCATACTTAAAAAGGAAAAAGATAGATTCAAAACTAAGAAACGAAGGATAGTGCTATGGCTTTTGGGGAATAGCCTTTTTAAAATAACTATACTTTTCTTGGAAAATACTTAATTGGTTATGAAAATAGTTTTTCAAAAGGTAAGTTTCAAAAACACTTTTGCTCAAATCTTGTAAACCTTATGCTCTGATACCAAATGTAACACCCTACCTCCGCCAATGCCACTCTTGCAAGGACATTAGCTTTGGAGGGGCGTTAAACAAGGTAAACATGCATGCAGATATCACAAGACAGAACATATAAGTAAAACAGAGTAGTAAAGCAGCGGATAAAACTTATCATTTCAAAACCATAGTCATGTTACAACAAAGTACTTGGTCATTATTTTACAACAACAAAGTCTAGATAAAAGCATAAACTGAAAAACTGAAATACATAAAGTACAATCCCCAAAATGAAGTGATAAACCATAGCTAGCTCAATGTCCAAAACCGTACATGAGCAAATCCAGTAAGCAAGCCGTAAAGATCCAAGCTAAGCTCCAATGTTCCCACCCTGAGAACCTGAGGGGGGGTGGGGGACGGAAGAAAAGAGGCGAAAGAAAACAGGTCAGTCAAAAAGACTGGTAAGCCCTACTACTATCTGTCTATGAACTAGTAAAGTTAACTAGCATGAGAATCTGGGATGAACATAAGGATAACAACATACTGACATGATGATTAACTAACAAGATAGATAAAGGTGTCATCGCATAATTAAGGTTAAGTTTTGCACCACGGGTGTACTAGCATTCTAACATGTCAAGTAAAAACAAGAATTGATCCCTTGGCCCAAGCTTGGCCCATCATCATGAGGTGACCTAAATTAAGGTCCAACTACACGGTCTAGTCGATCGGCTCCCTATAAGCCTAACTCGTCAAGTGTCGGTGTCATACGGCCCAAACATGCAATGTAGTTAAACTGCGCTAGGTACACCCTAGGGTGTATCAAGTCCTAGGGTGTCAACCTCAGACACGAATCAAGTATGCGCAGTCTAGATCTACTGGTACCCGTGCCTGATTCTCCAACTCCAGACTATGTGCACGACCATAGTCCGCCTGGACCTACACCGGCGTACCAACTCAGCCGTCGTTTTGGTCGCTTACATATCAGCCCAGTAATCGTGCCCCACCCTAACTAGTCCTAGGGTCTTATGATACTATCAAGAGGGTTACTGCTGAAAAGGACCACGCATCCTTAACGGGTTAAATATGGTTAACCCGATCCAAACGTGGATTAAATTGGTTAAGTATACCCAAGGTTCGTGACTTAACCCCGATTAACCCATCTAGCCCAAATTGATTAAGTGGACCATGACTTAACCCTAATCAGGAGGCATTAATTAACTTAATGTTCTTTAACGTCTCACATTAGACTTTGTTGTGGTTACTAGTTAAGCCGGGCGGGTCCGGGTAGCTTTACACCACAACTTGGTCTAACCTCGGGTTCGAGCACAACATGACCAACTTCTCACATTGGGTCCTATTGTTTGTAACCACTAGTTAAGCCGGGCGGGTCCGGGTAGATTTATGCTACAAACTCAACCCAACCTCGAGTTGGCCACACTCATATTTTCTAAGTGTCATGTCCATTATGTTTCCAAAACATAATTACAAGTTAACATATCACGTCATGTTATAAAAATCATGTTCATGTCATAATTTTACCCAACCCCAACGTAATCCCATCGTTTACATAATCGCAACAACGCATAAAAGGGTAAAATAGGGAACTTGGCATAATCATGACAAAAAGGTGTTGAAGCCACAAGTTTATCATGGTGGCATATGAGATGTACATATGTTCATATACTTGCATATTGCATTGTTAGGCTTCAAAAGCATGCATAAAACCAAACTTAGCATATGAGTGATACATGGTGATAAATGACATGTAGAAGTTGCTAGAAGTTCGCATTTAGCCTCACAGGCAAGTTATCATAAGGGATATGATAACTTTCATGTTGCCAAAATGCAACCTTAGATATAAAGCTTGGAGCTTTATGCTCACAACATCAAGTTTAACATGCATAACATAGCAATATGTGTCATACATAATGATTAAACCAACTTGCATAGCATAATGATTAACCAAACTTTCATGTCATAATAATCAACCATACTTGCTTATCATAATGATCAACCAAACTTGCATATCATAATGATCAACCCCAAACTTGCATCATTCATTTAACTTAAGAGTTCAATAAAAAGAAAGTAAAAAAGGGCTTACTACGCTATGAAGACACAAATGAATATTTATTATAAAGATTGAGACGAAGCCCTTATGCAAGCACCAAAATATGAAAGCCCCAATTGAAAAACCCTTGCGCCAAATCAATAAAAATCCTTGCTTTGAAATAGAAATGTTGCAACTTGACTTGAATGCAAAATAAGAACACTCATACAAGTTTGAAAGCACTTGTATGAACTCACAATCTCTCATAGAAATAGGCTTAGGAATTTTAGCATGAGAGTGGAGGCCATGAGAGGAACAAATTTGACATAGTTTAGTTGTAGGATTGAATAATGGTGATTTAGGCTAGGTTTAGGGGTCTTTTTATAGAGGATTAGGATAGTATTAGCCATAGGATTAACCCTATATTCAATCCAAGCCATCAAAGCATGTCTTGGGGAAGAAGTCAAGTGTAGGAACCATCTAGGGCCTTTAGATTAAAGCTGAACCATGAGAACCATTCAAATGCAAAATCTGCATTTGAGCGAATCGGCCCACGGGTTGACAGCTAAACACCCTGGATTAACCCCTAGTCGACCCAGCGAGCTCGGGTCGACCTCAAAAATCGGCCGGTTCGGTTATTCCCCTCTCCCAATTCGCTGTTTTGAACATTTTTGCATATTTATTTATTTAATTTTCAATTATATATATATATCAATATATATATATATATATTTCTCTGCGCAACCCATTTCACTTAATTAAGTATACTTTAATTTGTGAATTTTTATGTTCAAATTACGGGGTGTTACATTCTCCCCTCCTTAAAGGATTTCGTCCCCGAAATCTCCAAGTTAGGAAGAATGTATCCTACTATCCATCATCCATCTACTCAAAACATCATCCACGTGCAGTCATTGTCCTTAAAGGATTCTAAATGTTGTATGTTCATATGTAAAGGTGTGTGTATATGTACTTATCTAATGCAAAAATCAAGCGGTTACTAATACAGTAAACCTCCTTAATGCAAAGCATGTTAGTGAAATGAGTCCATATGTATGCAAATTCCTAACATAATTTATAATCTCTACATGAGTGCACATAATATTCATCCATATGCAACATCCACGTGATAGCTCAACAAGTTTCATCCATGAATAAGTATAAGCACTCATGCATATGCAACATGAAAGTGTGTGAGCCGATCTTAGTGCCTAATGTGTATCATGCATCCACGAGTATCCACGTGCAAACACTTGCAACCACTTGCAACCATCAAGCATAACATGTTTCAAATACATGTTTCAACCAAGGGTTTCTACCTAAGGTTCTCATGACAAGATCTACAAAACAAGATAAACTAGATAAACGGGGATAAAAAGAAAGATATGTTAATTAGGAAAAGAGATCGAGAATGTACCCTCAAAAAGAAATGGATAAAGCCCACGCATCTTCTCCTCGGTTTCCCAAGTTGCATCTTCGTCGGCTTTACCCCACTGAACTTTCACCAACTTGACCTCTCGATTCCTTAGCTTCTTGATCTCTGTTCCCAAGATACGAATCGGAGCTCTTCTCAAGGTTGCTTCTTTCTCTACCTCAATGTCTTCAAGAATGCTTGGTTCAACCACCTCAGCGGACTCATGTAGGCACTTTCGGAGATGCGAGACATGAAAGACATTATGCACTCCGGCTAGCTTCTCGGGCAATCCCACCTTATAGGCCATCTTTCCAATTCTCTCTATGATAGGGAAGGGTCCTACGAACCTTGGTGCCAGCTTCCCCGCTGCTCCAAAACGTATCACATTTCGCAAAGGAGAAACCTTCACGAAAACCATATGGTCTAGGTCCTCCCCCTCGCACAAAATTACTTGACCCTAAGGTCAAGTAATTTTGTGCGAGGGGGAGGACCTAGACCATATGAAACCAAACACTTGAACTTCCTCACTGCCCTCTTTTCAAAACCGAGAATGGTATCCCTTACTGGATAACCACTTTACCCCTAGAATCCATCCTAGTACTACTCTCGCCCAAGCACGCTTAACGCCCCTCCAAAGCTAATGTCCTTGATGCGTGGGCTTTATCCATTTCTTTTTGAGGGTACATTCTCGATCTCTTTTCCTAATTAGCATATCTTTCTTTTTATCCGCGTTTATCTAGTTTATCTTGTTTCGTAGATCTTGTCATTAGAACCTTAGGTAGAAACCCTTGGTTGAAACATGTATTTGAAACATGTTATGCTTGATGGTTGCAAGTGGTTGCAAGTGTTTGCACGTGGATACTCGTGGATGCATGATACACATTAGGCACTAAGATCGGCTCACACACTTTCATGTTGCATATGCATGAGTGCTTATACTTATTCATGGATGAAACTTGTTGAGCTATCACGTGGATGTTGCATGTGGATGAATATTATGTGAACTCATGTAGAGATTATAAATTATGTTAGGAATTTGCATACATATGGACTCATTTCACTAACATATTTTGCATTAAGGAGGTTTACTGTATCAGTAACCGCCTGATTTTTGCATTAGATAAGTACATATACACACACCTTTGCATATGATCATACAACATTTAGAATCCTTTAAGGACAATGACTGCACGTGGATGATGTTTTGAGTAGATGGATGATGGATAGTAGGATACGTTCTTCCTAACTTGGAGATTTCGGGGACGAAATCCTTTAAGGAGGGGAGAATGTAACACCCCGTAATTTGAACATAAAAATTCACAAATTAAAGTATACTTAATTAAGTGAAATGGGTGGCGCAGAGAAATATATATATATATATAATTGAAAATTAAATAAATAAATATGCAAAAATGTTCAAAACAGCGAATTGGGAGAGGGGAATAACCGAACCGGCCGATTTTTGAGGTCGACCCGAGCCCGCTGGGTCGACTAGGGGTTAATCCAGGGTGTTTGGCTGTCAACCCATGGGCCGATTCGCTCAAATGCAGATTTTGCATTTGAATGGTTCTCTTGGTTCAGCTTTAATCTAAAGGCCCTAGATGGTTCCTACACTTGACTTCTTCCCCAAGACATGCCTTGATGGCTTGGATTTGAATCTAGGGTTAATCCTATGGCTAATACTATCCTAATCCTCTATAAAAAGACCCCTAAACCTAGCCTAAATCACCATTATTCAATCCTACAACTAAACTATGTCAAATTTGTTCCTCTCATGGCCTCCATTCTCATGCTAAAATTCCTAAGCCTATTTCTATGAGAGATTGTGAGTTCATACAAGTGCTTTCAAACTTGTATGAGTGTTCTTAGTTTGCATTCAAGTCAAGTTGCAACATTTCTATTTCAAAGCAAGAATTTTTATTGATTTGGCGCAAGGGTTTTTCAATTGGGGCTTTCATATTTTGGTGCTTGCATAAGGGCTTCGTCTCAATCTTTATAATAAATATTCATTTGTGTCTTCATAGCGTAGTAAGCCCTTTTCTACTTTCTTTTTTTTGAACTCTAAAGTTAAATGAATGATGCAAGTTTGGGGTTGATCATTATGATATGCAAGTTTGGTTGATCATTATGATATGCAAGTTTGGTTGATTATTATGATATGCAAGTTTGGTTAATCATTATGCTATGCAAGTTGGTTTAATCATTATGTATGACACATATTGCTATGGTTTATCACTTCATTTTGGGGATAGTACTTTATGTATTTCAGTTTTTCAGTTTATGCTTTTATCTAGACTTTGTTGTTGGAAAATAATGACCAAGTACTTTGTTGTAACATGACTATGGTTTTGAAATGCTAAGTTTTATCCGCTGCTTTACTACTCTGTTTTACTTATATGTTCTGTCTTGTGATATCTGCATGCATGTTTACCTTGTTTAACGCCCCTCCGAAGCTAATGTCCTTGCAATAGTGGCATTGGCGGAGGTGGGGTGTTACATTTGGTATCAGAGCATAAGGTTTACAAGATTTGAGCAAAAGTGTTTTTGAAACTTACCTTTTGAAAAACTATTTTCAAAACCAATTAAGTATTTTCCAAGAAAAGTGTAGTTATTTTAAAAAGGCTATTCCCCAAAAGCCATAGCACTATCCTTCGCTTCTTCGTTCTGAATCTATCTTTTTTCTTTTTCAGTATGGCCGATCTTAACGTTCCCGAGGGAGTGACCATTCCCGGATGGTTCCGGAGATACTTGGAAGCTAGGGCCAACGATGTGGGTCCAGCAAATACCCCCAATATAACTGAGGTTCCTCCTCCTCCTCCTCCTCAGTAAGCCCTTTTCTACTTTCTTTTTATTGAACTCTAAAGTTAAATGAATGATGCCAGTTTGGGGTTGATCATTATGATATGCAAGTTTGGTTGATCATTATGATATGCAAGTTTGGTTGATTATTATGATATGCAAGTTTGGTTAATCATTATGCTATGCAAGTTGGTTTAATCATTATGTATGACACATATTGCTATGTTATGCAAGTTAAACTTGATGTTGTGAGCATAAAGCTCCAAGCTTTATATCAAAGGTTGCATTTTGGCAACATGAAAGTTATCATATCCCTTATGATAACTTGCATGTGAGGCTAAATGCGAACTTCTAGCAACTTTTACATTTCATTTATCATCATGTATCACTCATATGCTAAGTTTGGTTTTATGCATGCTTTTGAAGCCTAACAATGCAATATGCAAGTATATGAACATATGTACATCTCATATGCCACCATGATAAACTTGTGGCTTCAACACCTTTTTTTCATGATTATGCCAAGTTCCTTATTTTACCCTTTATGCGTTGTTGCGATTATGTAAACGATGGGATTACGTTGGGGTTGGGTAAAATAATGACATGAACATGATTTTTATAACATAACGTGATATGTTAACTTGTAATTATGTTTTGGAAACATAATGGACATGACACTTAGAAAATATGAGTGTGGCCAACTCGAGGTTGGGTTGAGTTTGTAGCATAAGTCTACCCGGACCCGCCCGGCTTAACTAGTGGCTACAAACAATAGGACCCAATGTGAGAAGGTTGTCATGTTGTGCTCGAACCCGAGGTTAGACCAAGTTGTGGTGTAAAGCTACCCGGACCCGCCCGGCTTAACTAGTAACCACAACAAAGTCTAATGTGAGAGGTTAAAGCACATTAATTTAATTAATGCCTCCTGATTAGGGTTAAGTCATGGTCCACTTAATACTTAATCAATTTGGGCTGGATGGGTTAATCGGGGTTAAGTCACGAACCTTGGGTATACTTAACCAATTTTAATCCACGTTTGGATTGGGTTAACCACATTTAACCCGTTAAGGAAACCCTAGATGCGTGGTCCTTTTCAGCAGTAACCCTCTTGATAGTATCATAAGACCCTAGGACTAGGCTAGGTTGGGGCACGATTACAGGGCTGACATGTAAGCGACCAAAACGACAGCTGAGTAGGTACGCCGGTGTAGGTCCAGGCGGACTATGGTCGTGCACATAGTCCGGAGTTGGAGAATCAGGCATGGGTACCAGTAGATCTAGACTGCGCATACTTGATTCGTATCTGAGGTTGACACCCTAGGACTTGATACACCCTAGGGTGTACCTAGCGCAGTTTAACTACATTGCATGTTTGGGTCGTATGACACCGACACTTGACGAGTTAGGCTTATAGGGAGCCGATCGACTAGACCGTGTAGTTGGACCTTAATTTAGGTCACCTCATGATGATGGGCCAAGCTTGGGCCAAGGGATCAATTCCTGTTTTTACTTGACATGTTAAATGCTAGTACACCCGTGGTGCAAAACTTAACCTTAATTATGCGATGACACCTTTATCTATCTTGTTAGTTAATCATCATGCCAGTATGTTGTTATCCTTATGTTCATCTTAGCTTCTCATGCCAGTTAACTTTACTAGTTCATAGACAGATAGTAGTAGGGCTTACCAGTCTTTTTGACTGACCTGTTTTCTTTCGCCTCTTTTCTTCTGTTCCCCCCCCTCAGGTTCTCAGGGTGGGAACATTGGAGCTTAGCTTGGATCTTTACAGCTTGCTTACTGGATTTGCTCATGTACGGTTTTGGACATTGAGCAAGCTATGGTTTATCACTTCATTTTGGGGATAGTACTTTATGTATTTCAGTTTTTCAGTTTATGCTTTTATCTAGACTTTGTTGTTGGAAAATAATGACCAAGTACTTTGTTGTAACATGACTATGGTTTTGAAATGCTAAGTTTTATCCGTTGCTTTACTACTCTGTTTTACTTATATGTTCTGTCTTGTGATATCTACATGCATGTTTACCTTGTTTAACGCCCCTCCGAAGCTAATGTCCTTGCAAGAGTGGCATTGGCGGAGGTGGGGTGTTACATTTGGTATCAGAGCCAGGTTTCGATCCTGGGACCAGTGGGTTATGGGCCCACCACGCTTCCGCTGCGCAAATCTGATCATATCAGAACATTTCATGTCATTGATGCCAAACATTGGGTTCGAGCACAACATGACCAACTTCTCACATTGGGTCCTATTGTTTGTAGCCACTAGTTAAGCCGGGCGAGTCCGGGTAGATTTATGCTACAAACTCAACCCAACCTCGAGTTGGCCACACTCATATTTTCTAAGTGTCATGTCCATTATGTTTCCAAAACATAATTACAAGTTAACATATCACGTCATGTTATAAAAATCATGTTCATGTCATAATTTTACCCAATCCCAACGTAATCCCATCGTTTTCATAATCGCAACAACGCATAAAAGGGTAAAATAGGGAACTTGGCATAATCATGACAAAAAGGTGTTGAAGCCACAAGTTTATCATGGTGGCATATGAGATGTACATATGTTCATATACTTGCATATTGCATTGTTAGGCTTCAAAAGCATGCATAAAACCAAACTTAGCATATGAGTGATACATGGTGATAAATGACATGTAGAAGTTGCTAGAAGTTCGCATTTAGCCTCACATGCAAGTTATCATAAGGGATATGATAACTTTCATGTTGCCAAAATGCAACCTTTGATATAAAGCTTGGAGCTTTATGCTCACAACATCAAGTTTAACTTGCATAACATAGCAATATGTGTCATACATAATGATTAAACCAACTTGCATAGCATAATGATTAACTAAACTTGCATGTCATAATAATCAACCAAACTTGCTTATCATAATGATCAACCAAACTTGCATATCATAATGATCAACCCCAAACTTGCATCATTCATTTAACTTTAGAGTTCAATAAAAAGAAAGTAGAAAATGGCTTACTACGCTATGAAGACACAAATGAATATTTATTATAAAGATTGAGACGAAGCCCTTATGCAAGCACAAAAATATGAAAGCCCCAATTGAAAAACCCTTGCGCCAAATCAATAAAAATCCTTGCTTTGAAATAGAAATGTTGCAACTTGACTTGAATGCAAACTAAGAACACTCATACAAGTTTGAAAGCAATTGTATGAACTCACGATCTCTCATAGAAATAGGCTTAGGAAATTTAGCATGAGAGTGGAGGCCATGAGAGGAACAAATTTGACATAGTTTAGTTGTAGGATTGAATAATGGTGATTTAGGCTAGGTTTAGGGGTCTTTTATAGATGATTAGGATAGTATTAGCCATAGGATTAACCCTAGATTCAATCCAAGCCATCAAAGCATGTCTTGGGGAAGAAGTCAAGTGTAGGAACCATCTAGGGCCTTTAGATTAAAGCTGAACCATGAGAACCATTCAAATACAAAATCTGCATTTGAGCGAATCGGCCCACGGGTTGACAGCCAAACACCATGGATTAACCCCTAGTCGACCCAGCAGGCTTGGGTCGACCTCAAAAATCGGCCGGTTCGGTTATTCCCCTCTCCCAATTCGCTGTTTTGAACATTTTTGCATATTTATTTATTTAATTTTCAATTATATATATATATATATCAATATATATATTTCTCTGCGCAACCCATTTCACTTAATTAAGTATACTTTAATTTGTGAATTTTTATGTTCAAATTACGGGGTGTTACATGAAGGGTCGTGGCGATTGGTTTAGCTAGTCGGTGAGAACTCCTCACTTTTATTTTTATTTCTAGTTGAAATATATACTAGGATACAGACGGTGCTTAGTAGCACCCGACACCCGTTGTCCACAGACCATGGACGACTTGTGTGATTGTTTGTGTTGTGAAATTTGACTGTTGATTGTGATGTGAAAAGTATATATTCATGTGTTGAAATAAATTATATATTCATGTGTTGAAATAAAATATATATTCATTTACAAATCGGAAGATTTTTTTATGTACACCAATTTGGCTGATATTGATTGGGACGATAAATTTTACACCTCACCCAAATGCACAAATAAAATCGATGTTTGATTGTTTGAAACCCCACACGGGTGTTGGGATGATATTTGACATACACTAATCCCAATTGTTTAGTTGTATGTCAATCGATGGGTTAACAGACTGTGTTAGCGTTAATTATTTATATTTAATGCTTATGCAGTTGTGTGGTGCACTCTGGATGATGGTTGGTGATTTATCGTTGCTATTATATACATGTGTTTTAGAAAATACATATAATTAACATTATATGGTAATTGATTGGGCCTCATTCCAATTTGGAAAATAAGGAATATTATAAAAATAAATTCATGTGTTGAATAGAAATATATATTCATGTGTTGAATAGAAAAATAAATATTCATGTGTTGAATTAAAATAAAATTCATGTGTTGAATTAAAATAAAATTCATGTGTTGAATAGATAGATATATATTCATGTGTTGAATAAAAATATATATTCATGTGTTGAATAGAAAAAAAATAACTATTCATGTGTCGAATAGAAAATAAATTCATGTGTTGGATTGAAAATATATTCATGTGTTGATAGAATAAACATTCATGTGTTGAATAAAAGCCGTGTTAATTAGATTGACACCATTTTGATGTGAACAATATGTATATCAATTTTATTCATTTTTATATTGAATATTGAAAAAGGAATTGATTTCAAAATATAACGTTTTAAAAATATTATAATTTGTATATCGATGATGTGGAATATTCAATTTTGATTCGAAATTGAATATGAAGTTGAAAACGTTTCGAAAATGAATTTAAAACGATTTATAAAATATGTTTTAAAAGGAAATCAACGAAACATATATAATATATATATTATATATATAGAATGGCCTGAATAGAACGCGCTGCACCGCGGTAGTTCGCGAATTTCGACCATTGACTTCGAATGGATATTACGGGAGATCTGACCGTCGGATTCTCCTAAAACCGGAACCATTGGGTTCGTATCGAAAAGGGCTTTCTAACGAATATTATAGATTTGAAATCCAACGGTTGGATTTGGAATTGTGTCCAAATCAAATTTGAAAAAGGTCGCTTTAAGTGCAGTTCGATGGCCATTGATGGAAATCGACTGTACGGGCCTTGATAAAATTATTAAAAATAGTAATAATTTGTGTAAAATCATAAGAAATGATATGTGAAGAATTGGGATGAAAATTTCCATATTTGAAAAGATAAAAATAGGTTTTTATCGAAATGAACTGGTTTTGAACTAGAATTAAAAATCCATTTTTTTTTTAAAATAAATAAATTGGATTTGAAATGGTTTTAAAAGTAACCAGAATTTCCAATAATTGAATTGGAATGGATTTGAATCGAAATTGTCTATGAAATATTTCGATGTTGGATCTCGTGATGATACAGATATTGTTATGGGAATTTGAAAGATATTTTTATATCGTTATTTCCAATACGATATTTGTTGGTCGTAGAATTTGATATTGAATATAAGCCGATATATATTCTATTCAGAGCCTTGTATTTAATATCAAAAGTGATTTTGGGTTTATAGTGAACCGTTTTTTAATTGACATTGGTTCTTTAACCAGTTAAAGAAAGGATATGATTTCCCAAGTTAAATAATCATTGATAGTGATTATTGGGAAGATTAAAACCAAGTGGAGTTTTAATGAATCTTTAATTAGATTGAAATGATCGAGAATGGAGTATCACCAGTTTTGTTCCAGGCGATAGTTAAATCTTTAATTAGATTTGAACGTGAAATGGTTATTGAATTTACCGATAACACCGTGGTGTTAGATATGAAGTATTACCAGTTTTACTTCATGGGATGAATAACTTGGGACTGGGAAATAAAATAAATGATTACTTCGGTGTGGTTCGCTAATCCCGACTAGTTTGAATTGATATTCAAAAGAAGATTAAAGAATAAATTTAAAGAATTTATCTTTGATAAAATTAATGGGAACCTTTCCTAAAGTATAAGAATATTTGAATAAAAGAATATTCTGAATTGGAATGAGGCGTATGTTGTGTTTGTGTAACACTTGTTTATTATATACACGAGTTATTCAGAAAGACCGGGTTTATCCCATTCTGAATAATTGATTCAACGTGGTGTCGAGGATGAAGACGGTGGTCGAAGACCGGAGGTCTTTACATCATTTGGGTGATTACTGATAATCTTGATTGGGCTGTACACCCAAGAGGAGGGAATCAGTTGGTGATCGTCGAGACGTACTTTGAGATCGATGGATATGCGAGGTACAAGGTGCCTCCGGTTTCGTTCCGACCCAGAACGAAATTGTAAATGGACCGTGTATCTGACATTGGATTTTATTCTGTGTGATTGATTCCTATTAAATATATATCTGTTTGGCGGCGGAGAATTTATTCTCTTGCATAACGCCCTTCTCTGAGACGTACGAGCTCAGGGGTTATATATTGATGTATATCAATCACATGGAGTGAATTTCCTGTGTGGCACGCCTATGTGGCAATTGATCAAGGCTTCTGTTGAAAAGCAAAGTCTTGTAGTTGATGATCAAAGCACCGCCTGTGTAGCATAGCTTTGTGTAACGTTGATTCGCGAGCCTCACACCCCGGTTGTGAACCAGAAACGGGAGAAGGATCCAGGGAGAGCATGCGTTTCTTTCTAGCTAGGGTGGTGTCAGTGACCTACCAGCCCTGACATTTATATTATTTTCACCTGTGTGGTTGTTGCTGTTGCGAGGCGCCTCGGATATATCGGTGACTGTGTGGAGCCGATGGAGTCATTTGGCTCATTTATGCCCCAAAGGGCGGGGAAACGCAGTGTTCAGACATTTTAATCCACATCGGTGGACCGGCCTTGTGGCTCCTATGGGACGATACGTTCTTTTCCTAAGGCTCAGGCTAGAGAATCTCGAATCGGTAGAGGACTATCTTTTGCCTCGGTTCACAGATGGAAATCCAATTTCCAAATACGTGACTTTGCGGTTTTTGATTGTAGAGCCTAGTATGGCGACATGATATATGGTACCCATGCCTTCTATGATTGATATTTATGATTGAAATTGTTTTATACACTTTACACTTATAATAGTATCAAATGATTTGTTTTTAGCGTACTAAGCATGTTTGGCTATTATAAGGGAAAACCCTATCCTCTGGCTTGTGTTGCATTGTGTGATGGGACCTGGGTTTTATAATAGCTTCATTTTTCCAAAAAGCATTACGTTGTTTTTTTATATTCACTTGTATTCTTGGGAGGAAACCCGTTCCATGTTATACGGCGTGGTCTCTTGATATATCTGATTTAAAGTAAAGCTTTAAATAACTGTTTAAGTTCTCACACCAATCACGTTATTGACCTAGAGTTTATTGTTTTAACCTAAACTCTGGGTGCCCTTATTTTGACACTGGCAGCTAGTAGTTTTGGGTTTGCAGATTTATATTCATAGGTTCCTGATTTACAGCTGGAACGATACTCGGAAAGCTCTATATCCATGTATTACTTCTAGTTGTGTTTTGTATCATTTTCCGCTGCGATGTATTTAAATGTAATTTAAATCTCTGATATTTATCGAATGTATTTTATTCATTCATACTCTGTATATTCTTGTAATCTGATGAAATTGTTGTAATTAACAATGAAATGTTCTTCTGTCTGCGTTCCAATGTTGCTTATTCTCAACTCAATTCGTGATTTCCCGTAAAGGGGATTTCGGGTCGTTTCATCATGGTATCAGAACTTTGGTTTACAGAGCTTGAGAACAAGACACATTAGAACCAAACAAAAGAATTCATCAGAGATTGGACTAGTAATGTCTAATATGAATAGCTCGTTAGAGATGGGATCGGTAGTATCCTAGAACGAGTGTGAAGAGTATATTTTTCAAATTAAAAACAAGTTTTGTTTTGAAAATTTAATTCAATTATTCGTATTTGAATATTTTATTTGTATTGAATTTGGACAATCGAGTATATAAAGATTTTGCATATACGCGTCATGAACGTATATTCGAAGTTTTAATATACTGGATGGATATAGAATTGCACTCTAGTAGCCCGGAGAAGTTCTGATGGTGGTTCGAAACATTATCAGCATTTATTTTCGAGTATCGAAAGTGTGATATCTATATATTTCCATTAGACTGGTGTTAGAACCATAACTAGATAGGTTTATTGTTGTGATTTGGCATCAAAAACACGATTTTCTGTATATATAGCAAAATTGTGTATTTGAAATGATAATCAACTAATTGATTGATGGTTGTGTTGTTTGTTTATTTGTTTGATATTTTGAACCATTTAGCCTAATTGAACCAAATATTGAACTGTATTGAAAATTGTTTGAAAATGCATGCATACACATGCACTTCCATTGAACAGGTCATAGCAAGGAGGCTAGAGCAGAAGAATAAAATTGTTTGCCCGACAAATAGGTACATGTTTACTAATTTCTTGGGTTAGGATGATTTTATGAGCCGATTGGCTAGCCGCTTGGCTGTTTCTTTTTCTTTTTGGATTGTTGAGGGCCATGGGAGGCTATTTGAAATATCCCGAAGTCCCCAATGCAGGGGAGGTTATGGCGAAATTTTTCGAAAATTTAGGGTGTTAGCCAAATTTTTGAAAAATTTGAAAATTTGAAGAACTTAAGCCGTAAAGAAAATAATGGAAGTTGAGTTGATTAGTTAAACAACTTTCGGCTTCGTTCCTTTTTGGGGACGAAAATTTATAAGTGGGGGAGATTGTAACAACCCGGAAATTCCGAGCCGATTTAAAATTTTTATTTTGGCAATTTTAATGAATTTTGAATATTTAAAATGAATTATTTTAAATAATAGCGACGAGAAATTTATTTTAAACAGAATTAGAACAAATATATTTATATAGATCGTCGTTAGAATATAAATATTTATTTTTAATTATAAAAGGAATTGAAAATGGCGCTGTAGTTCGATAATTCAATTTCAAATTTTAAATGAATGTACAGGATTCAAAATAAACCGGATTTTAGCAAAACCAAAAATATTAGAATCTATTTGAGAATATATTTCCAACGAATCCGAAAAATCAAAATTTCATAGCGGGAATCAAAAGTTATGCCCAGTTGAAAATTCAGAATAGTCGCTATGGAATTTTGGCCCTTAAAAAGGAAATTTTGCAAACGACCTCTGTTTTCCACGAAACCACTTTTGTTGGATCCGTGATGTTGAATTATTTCTAGATTCCAAAATTCATAATTTTTCAAATCAATATGTGAGTGTGGCAAAGGAAAGCGCGTTTGACCGGCTTCCGTTGATTTTAATCGACTGGAAAATGGCCATTTTTCAAACGGTCTCGGAATTTGACGAAATTAGTTTTGTTAGAACCATATCATCGATACGAAACTAGAAAATATTTTTTAGGAATTTTTAGAGTCCGTATGTGGCCCCGGTAAATTGAAAGGTGCATTCAAAATCAATATATAGATTTATATTTTGATTTTGACGGAAACTGATCAAAAAGATTGAATCAGCTTACGATACATATCCCATTGTGTTCGGAATGAGGGTGATTAGCAATGGGCGACATGCGGTGGGTCTCGATTGGAGATCGAATTTAGAAGTTACTTTTTAGAATTAATTTAATAATAATAATATATTTATATTTATATAAAACTCCCTCCCCCTTTTCTTCTCCTAAGTCAAGCCCGTTCGAACTAAAAAAAAGAGAACCCTAAATCGATCGCCCCCGTTCCTCGTCACCCACCCACCACGCCTCCGCCGCGCCTACCCAAGCTGCGCCACCTCCCCACGATCCTCCCCCTCCTCCAATGTCTCCATCCTCACTCCATCTTGTTCCTCCTAACATCAAGACCCCGTAACCCGCGGGTAGACCCAATCCGCCGTGGTAGGACCCGCCGCCGCCCCCCAGTCAACTTCCGCACCTTCCCCCGCCACCTGCGAACTGTCCAACGCCCTCCTCCCCTTCTTCTTTTCCGATGCAGGCCCCTCTCCCTCCTCTTCTGTCCGTTGTAAGTTTTAGTTTTATTTATATAGTTATTTATTTTATTTAATTACAGTAATTAGTTTTAAAATAAAAATACAATTTTTATATGTAAAGGGTGGATTTTTATCGGTAAAAGGAATTGATTTTCTTAAATAATAAAGATGTGATTTTTATATAGTAGATATAATAAAGATGTGATTTTTATGCAGTAGAAATAATAAAGATGTGATTTTTATATAGTAGAATTTTTATCTATATAGTAGCGGTATAAAAATAGGATTTTTTTCTATATAGTAGCGGTATAAAAACAGAATTTTTATCTATATAATAGCGGTATAAAAATAGAATTTTATCTATATAGTAGTAGTATAAAAATGTGATTTTTATCCATATAGAGTGATTATAAAAATGTGATTTTTATATACATAGCAACAATATAAAAATGTGATTTTTGTATATGTAGTGGCTATGGACAATGAAATTGACAAAAGGCGAGCACGACGAAGATTTCTATATATGAAGAGTCATGGCGTTTAGTTTAGCCAGTTGGTGAGAACTCCTCACTTTTATTTCTATTTCTAGTTGAAATATATAATAGGATGCAGATGGTGCTTAGTAGCGCCCGACACCCGTTTTCCACAGACCATGGACGACTTGTGTGATTGTTTGTGTTGTGAAATTTGACTGTTGATTATGATGTGAAAAGTATATATTCATATGTTGAAATAAAATATATATTCATGTGTTGAAATAAAATATATATTCATTTACAAATCGAACGATTTGTTTGTGTACACCAATTTGGCTGATATTGATTGGGACGATAAATTTTACACCTCGCCAAACTACACAAATAAAATCTGTGTTTGATTGTTTGAAACCCCACACGGGTGTTGGGATGATATTTGACATACACTAATCCTGATTGTTTAGTTGTATGTCAATCGATGGGTTGACAGACTGTGTAAGCGTTAATTATTTATATTTAATGCTTATGCAGTTGTGTGGTGCATTCTGGATAATGGTTGGTGATTTATCGTTGCTATTATATACATGTGTTGTAGAAAATCCATATAATTAACATTATGTGGTAATTGATTGGGCCTCATTCCAATTTGAAAAATAAGGAATATTATAAAAATAAATTCATTTGTTGAATAGAAATATATATTCATGGGTTGAATAGAAAAATAAATATTCATGTGTTGAATTAAAATAAAATTCATGTATTGAATAGATAAATATATTCATGTGTTGAATAGAATAAACATTCATGTGTTGAATAGAATAAACATTCATGTGTTGAATAGAAAATAAGTTCATGTGTTGAACTGAAAATATATTCATGTGTTGAATAGAATAAACATTCATTTGTTGAATAAAAGCCGTATAGATTTGATTGACGCCATTTTGATGTGAACGATATTTATATTGATTTTATTCATTTTTATAATGAGTATAGAAAAAGGAATTGATTTCAAAATATAACGTTTTGAAAATATTATCATTTGTATATCGATGATGTGGAATATTCTATTTTGATTCAAAATTGAATATGAAGTTTGAAATCGATTCGAAAACGAATTTAAAACGATTTATAAAATACGTTTTAAAAGAAAATCGACGAAATATATATATTATATATATATAATGGCCTGAATAGAACGCGCCGCGCTGCGGGAGTTCGCGAATTTCGACCATTGACTTCGAATGGATATTATGGGAGATCCGACCGTCGGATTCTCTTAAAACCGAAACCGTTGGGTTCATATCGAAAAGTGCTTTCTAACGAATATTAGAGATTTGAAATCTAATGGTTGGATTTGGAATTATGTCCAAATCAAATTTGGAAATGGTCGCTGTAAGTGCAGTTCGATGGTCGTTGATGGAAATCGACTGTACGGGCCATGATAAAATTATTAAAAATAGTAATAATTTGTGTAAAATCATGGGAAATGATTTGTGAAGAATTGGGATGAAAATTTCCATATTTGAGAAGATAAAAATAGGTTTTTATCGAAATGAACTGGTTTTGAACTAGAATTAAAAATCCATTATTTTTTTAAAATAAATAAATTGGATTTGAAATGGTTTTAAAAGTAACCAGAATTTCCAATAATTGAATTGGAATGGATTTGAATCGAAAATGTCTGTGGAATATTTCGATGTTGGATTTCATGATGATACAGATATTGTTATGGGAATTTGAATGATATATTTATACCGTTATTTCCAATATGATATTTGTTGGTCGTAGAATTTGATATTGAATATAAGCCGATATATTTTCTATTCAGAGCCTTGTATTTAATATCAAATGTGATTTTGGATTTATAGGGAACTGTGTTTTTAATGACATTGGTTCTTTAACCAGTTAAAGACATGATATGATTTCCCAAGTTAAATAATCATTGATAGTGATTATTGGGAAGATTAAAACCAAGTGGAATTTTAGTGAATCTTTAATTTGATTGAAATGATCGAGAATGGAGTATCACCAGTTTTGCTCTAGTCAATAGTTAAATCTTTAATTAAATTTGAACGTGAAATGGTAATTGAATTTTCTGATAACACCGTGGTGTTAATATGAAGTATTACCAGTTATACTTCATGGGATGAATAGCTTGGGATTGGGAAATAAAATAAATGATTACTTCGGTGTGGTTCGCTAATCCCGACTAGTTTGAATTGGTACTAAAAAGAATATTAAAGAATAAATTTAAAGAATTTATCTTTGATAAAATTAATGGGAACCTTTCTCAAAGTATAAGAATATTTGAATAAAAGAATATTCTGAATTGGAATGAGGCGTATGTTGTGTTTGTGTAACACTTGTTTATTATATACGCGAGTTATTCAGAAAGACCGGGTTTATCCCATTCTGAATAACTGATTTGACGTGGTGTCGAGGATGAAGACGGTGGTCGAAGACCGGAGGTTTTCACATCGTTTGGGTGATTACTGATGATCTTGATTGGGCTGTACACCCAAGAGGAGGGAATCAGTAGGTGATCGTCCAGACGTACTTGGAGATCGATGAATATGCGAGGTATAAGGTGCTTCCGGTTTCGTTTAGACCCAGAACGAACTTGTAAATGGACTGTGTGTCTGACATTGGATTTTATTCTGTGTGACTGATTTCTATTAAATATATATATATATATATATATATATATATTTTTTTTTGGCGGCGGAGAATTTATTCTGTTGCTTAACGCCCTTCTTTGAGACGTACGAGCTCAGGGGTTATATATTGATGGATATCAATCGCATGGATTGAATTGCCTGTATGGCAGGCCTAAGTGGCAATTGATCATAGCTTTTGTTGAAAAGCAAACTCTTGTGGTTGATGATCAAAGCACCGCCTGTGTGGCATAGCTTTGTGTAACGTTGATTCGCGAGCCTCACACCCCGGTTGTGAACCAGAAACGGAAGAAGGATCCAGGGAGGGCATGCATTTCTTTCCAGCTAGGTTAGTGTCAGTGACCTCCCAGCCCTGACATTTATATTATTTTCACCTGTGTGGTTGTTGCTGTTGCGAGGCGCCTCGGATATACCGGTGACTGTGTGGAGCCGATGGAGTCATTTGGCTCATTTATGGCCCAAAGGGCGGGGAAACGCAGTGTTCAGGCATTTTAATCCACATCGTTGGACCAGCCCTGTGGCTCCTAAGGGATGATGCGTTCTGTTCCTGAGGCTCGGGCTAGAGAGTCTCGAATTGGTAGAGGACTATCTTTTGCCTCGGTTCACAGATGGAAATCCAATTTTCAAATATGTGACTTTGCAGTTTTTGATTGTAGAGCCTATTATGGAGACATGATATATGGTACACATGCCATCTATGATTGATATTTATGATTGAAAATGTTTTATACACTTTACACTTATATTAGTATCAAATGATTTGTTTTTAACGTACCAAGCATGTTTGGTTATTATAAGGGAAAACCCTATCCTCCGGCTTGTGTTGTATTGTGTGATGGGACATGGGTCTTATAATAGCTTCATTTTTCCAAAAAGCATTGCGCTGTTTTGTTATATGCAACGGTATTCTTGGGAGGAAACCCGTTCCGTATTATACGGTGTGGTCCCTTGATATATCTGATTTAAAGTAAAGCTTTAAATAACTGTTTTAGTTCTCACAACAGTCACATGACTGACCTGGAGTTTATTGTTTTAACCTAAACTCTGGGAGCCCTTATTTTGACACGGGCAACTAGTAGTTTTGGGTTTGCAGATTTATATTCACAGGATCCTGATTTGCAGTTGGAACGATACTCGGAAAGCTCTGTATCCATGTATTACTTCTAGTTGTGTTTTGTTTTATTTTCCACTGTGATGTATTTAAATGTAAATTAAGTCTCTGATATTTATCGAATGTATTTTATTCATTCATACTCTGTATATTCTTTTAATCTGATGAAATTGTTGTAATTAACAATGAAATGTTCTTTTGTCTCCGTTCCAACGTGGCTTATTCTCAACTCAATCCATGATTTCCCGTAAGGGGGATTTCGGGTCGTTTCACGTTGTTTACACGCATGTTTTTCTTTGATAGTTAAATCACCAACTCCGTCGTCAATACGGAGATACCGGGATCAGATTCATTATTTGAAAACCACTCTAAATGGGCATTAGCGTTGCGATCAAATATGATGAAGATAATTGAAGACAGAGTTATGCAAGGGCTGTCCTGTTTACCGAATAGTACCTTTGGTCTATCCAATCCCAGGACGACCTATATGCAAGAATGTCTGACGGATTATATTTAATAGATCGCGTAAGTTGATCTCTTCAAATGTATTTACATTTGGTGGCAGAGGAATTCTTTTCTCTTAGCTGTTTACCCATGATATGTTTGGAGAAATCAATTCGTGATTTAGCGGGTATGACGATGTGACATTCAAAGCGAATGAAGATGTGGTTTGTAAAGGATACGTTATGGCCTCTTGCCTCACAACCGGAAATGGTATAAAATCGGGTACATCGCATGGCTAAGTGATTAGCTTCCAATTAGGGTGTATTGTCACCTGATCTAGAAAAATTCCATTTACTTTTATATTTATTTCGATGCTGTCCTTTTTCAGTAAACGGCTTCTGATCCCAACCGTTGGTGATAATACATACGGTACACTCAAGAGAAATGAGTGACTAGTCATGTTAAGCCTGGGTTACAAGATGTCCTTGTTGAACCTGGTGTATTTCCCTCTGCATATACATGCCAGTTTAAAATTTTTATTTTGGCAATTTTAGCGAATTTTGATTATTTAAAATGAATTATTTTAAATAACAACAACAAGAAATTTATTTTGAATATAATTCGAACGTATATATTCGTTTGAATCGACGATAGAATATAAATATTTATTTATATCTATAAAAGGAATTGAAAATGGCGCGGTAGTTCGATAATTCGATTTCAAACTTCAAATGAATGTATCGGGTGCAAAATAAACTGGATTTTAGTGAAACCAAAAATATTTGAATCTAATTGATAATATCTTTCCAGCGAATCCGGGAAATCAAAATTTCATAGCGGGAATCAAAAGATATGTCCAAATGAATTTTCAGAATAGTCGCTATGGAATTCTAGCCCTTAAAAATGGTAGTTTTGCAAACGAACTCGGATTCCGACGAAACCACTTTTGTTGGATCCGCGATGTCAAGTTATTGCTAGATTCCAAATTTCGTAATTTTTCGAATCAATATGTGAGCGTGGCAAAGGAAAACGCGTTTGACCAGTTTTAGTTGATTTAAATCGACTGGAAAATGACCATTTTTCAAACGGTCTCAGAATTTGACGAAATTAGTTTTGTTAGGACTGTATCGTCAATACGAAGCTAGAAATATTTTTTCTGGAATTTTTCGAGTTAGTATGTGGCCTCAGTAAATTGAAATGCGCGTTCAAATTCAATATATATAGAGTTATATTTTGATTTTGACGAAAACTGATCGAAACGATTGAATCAGTTTATGATACATATCCCATTGTGTTCGGAATGGGGGTAATTAACTATGGACGACAGTCGTAGGGTTCGTATCGAAAAGAGCTTTCTAACGAATATTAGAAATTTGAAATTTAACGGTTGGATTTGGAATTATGTCCAAATCAAATTTGAAAAAGGTCGCTGTAAGTACAGTTCGATGGCCATTGATGGAAATCGACTGTACAGGCCTTGGTAAAATTATTAAAAATATCAATAATTTGTGTAAAATCATAAGAAATGATTTGGGAAAAATTGGGATGAAAAACTCCATATTTGAAAAGATAAAAATAGATTTTTATCGAAATGAACTAGTTTTGAACTAGAATTAAAATTCTATTTATTTTTAAATAAATAAATTGAATTTGAAAAGGGTTCTAAAAATAACCAGAATTTCCAATAATTGTATTGGAATGGATTTGAATCGAAATTGTCTTTGGATTATTTCGATGTTGGATTTCGTGATTACATAGATATTGTTATGGAAATTTGAAAGATATATTTATATCGTTATTTCCAATACGATATTTGTTAGTCGTAGAGTTTGATATTGAATATAAGCCGATATAATTTCTATTCAGAGCCTTGTATTTAATATCAAATGTGATTTGGGTTTGTCGTGAATGGTGTCTTCATTAACACTGTTCTTAAGCCCAATTGAGAAAAAGATTAAATCTTTTTATTTAGATTTAATGAAGTGTACCAATTAAATAATATTTAATTGGAATTGAATTGGTATTGATTTTTGGGGTTTATCGTGAACCGTGTTTAAAACGACACTGATTCTTTAACCCAGTCACAGATTAAAACTAAGTGGAGTTTTAATGAATCTTTAATTAGATTGAAAAGTTCGAGAATGGAGTATCACCAGTTTTGCTCCAGGCGTTAGTTAAATCTTTAATTAGATTTGAACGTGAAACGGTAATTGAATTTACCGATAACACCGTGGTGTTAGATATGAAGTATTACCAGTTTTACTTCATGGGATGAATAGGTTGGGGTTGGGAAATTAAAACAAATGATTACTTCGGTAAGGTTCGCTAATCCCGGCTAGTTTGAATTGATATTCAAAAATAGATTAAAGAATAAATTTAAAGGATTTATCTTTGATAAGATTAATGGGAACCTTTCCCTATGAATGTGAAATTTAGAAATTAACTGTCGGTTAGCCAAGCAGAATGGTTTTTTGGATATTGATCTGATGTTGGTTTCGGCCTTCGGGGTTAATATTTGGGGAATTATTCTCTTGTTAATTTACGGTTAGTGACTGATAAATTGGAATGAGGCGTATGTTGTGTTTGTGTAACACTTGTTTATAATATACGCAAGTTATTCGGAAAGACCGGGTTTATCCCATTCTGAATAACTGATACGACGATAAGTCGAAGATGAAGACGGTGGTTGAAGACCAAAGGTCTTCACATCGTTTGGATAATTACTGATGATCTTGATTGGGATGTACACCTAAGAAGATGGAAACAATTGGTGATCGTCCAGACGTACTTGGAGATCGATGGATATGCGGGGTACTAGGTGCCTCCGGTTTCGTTCAGACCCAGAACGGACTTGTAAATGGACTGTGTGTCTGACATTGGATTTCAGTCTGTGTGATTGATTTCTATTAAATATATATCTGTTTGGCGGCGGAGAATTTATTCTCTTGCTTAACGCCCTTCTCTAAGACGTACGAGCTCAGGGGTTATATAGTGATGGATATCAAACGCATAGAGTGAATTGCCTGTGTGGCATGCCTAAGTGGCAAATGATCAAGGCTTCTGTTGAAAAGCAAAGTCTTGTGGTTGATGATCAAAGCACGGCCTTTGTGGCATAGCTTTTTGCAACGTTTACTTCGCGAGTCTCACACCCGGTATGAACCAGAAACGGGAGAGGACCTCAGGGAGGGCATGCGTTTCTTTCTAGTTAGAAGTGGCATCAGTGGTTTTACACGCCCTGACGAGTTTGACTTATGTGGTTGTTGCTGTTGCGAGGCGCCTCGGTTTGATCGAACGATCCGGGTACGATGGAGTCTTTTAGTTGGCTCACCTACGCCCCATAGGGCGGGAAAACGCATGTTCAGGCATTTTAATCCACATCGGTGGACCGGCCCTGACGATCCAAGGGCCCACCTGTGTCTGGGTCCTGAGACACGGGCTAGAGTGTCTCGAATCGGTTGAGGACTATCTTCTGCCTCGGTTCATAGATGGAAATCCAATTTCCAAATACGTGACATTTGCGGTTTTAATTGTAGAACCTAGTGGCGACATGATATATGGTACCCATGCCATCTATGATTGATACTTATGATTTGAAGTTGGTTTATACACTATGCACTTATAATAGTATCAAATGACTTGTTTTAAAATGTATCAAGCATGCTTTGTCTATTATAAGGGAAAACCCTATCCCCCGGCTTGTGTTGCATTTTGTGATAGGACCTGGGTCTTATAATAGCTTCATTCTTCTTTATTTAGCATTGCGCTGTTTGGTTTATGCACTGGTATTCTTGGGAGGAAACTCGTTCCGTGTTATACGGCATGGTCCCTTGATTTACCTAACTTTAAAATAAAGATTTATAACTGTTTTAGTTCTCACACCAGTCCCACGACTGACCTGGAGTTTATTGTTTTAACCTAAACTCTGGGTACCCTTATTTTGACACGGGCAGCTAGTAGTTTTGGTTTTGCAGATTTATATTCACAGGATCCTGGTTTACAGCTGGAACGATATCCGGAAAGCTTTGTATCCGTATATCTCCTTCTAGTTGTGTTTTGTATTATTTCCGTTGCGATGTATTTAAATGTAATTTAAATCTCTGATATTTCTGTGTAATATTTATTCATACTCTGTATATTCTTGTATTCTGATGGAATTGTTGTAATATCCAATGAAATGTCCTTCCGACTGCGTTCTGTTGTGGCTTTTGCTCGAACTATCTGCGCTTTCCTTTACGGGGAAGTTGCGGAGGTTTTCACAGTTGGTATCAGAGCTTTGGTTTACAAAGCTCAGAGAACAAGACAAATTAGAACCATACGAAAGAATTCATCAGATATTGGATTAGTAATATCCAATGGAATAACTCGTTAGAGATGGGATCAGTAGTATCCTAGAACGAGTGTGAAGAGTATATTTTTGAAAATGAAAACAACTTTGTTTTGAAATTTTAAACCATATACGTATTAGAATAGTTATTTACATTGAATTTGGACAATCCGATATATAAAGATTTTGCATATGCGTCTTGCAGACGTGTATTCGAAGTTTTAATATATTGGATAGTTATATAATCATACTCTATTTGCCCGGGGATAATTCTGGTGATGGGGCACCGTCTCCAGTATTTATTTTCGAGTAACGAAAGTGACATTTCTATATTTCCATTAGACTGATGTGAGAACCGAAATTAGATAGGGCCTATTGTTGTGATTTGGCATCAAAAATCTGATTTTTTACTAGATATCAAAGTTATGAAGTTCAAAAGCTAATCAACTAATTGATTGATGGTTGTGTGGTTGATTATTGGTTGATTTATTAAAATTTGTATCATATAGCCCAATTGAACCAAATAGTGAATTGTATTGAAATTTGGTCGCATTTGCTTGCATATACATGTACTTACATTGAACAGGTCATAGCAAAGAGGCTAGAGCAGAAGAATAAAATTGTTTGCCTGACAAATAGGTACATGTTTACCATGATTTACTGTTTTGTTTGGGTGATGATGATTTTATGAGCTGATTGGCTAGCCACATGGCTTTTTCTTTTTCTTTTTGAGATCAGAGGGCTTGTATGGCAATTTCGGGATTTTCCCGTGCTCCCGGTGCAGGGGAGGTTATGGCGAAATTTTTCGAAAATTTAGAGTGTTAGCCAAATTTTTGATTTTTTTTGAAAAGTTCTTAGAAACTGAAAAGTTAAAGAACTTAAGCCATAATAAAAATAATGAAAGTTGAGTTGGTATTTAAAACAACTTTCGGCTTCGTTCTTTTTCGGGGACGAAAAGTTTTAAGTGGGGGAGATTGTAATAACCCGGAAATCTAGGCCAGTTTAAAATTTTTATTTTGGCAATTTTAGCGAATTTTGATTATTTAAAATGAATTATTTTAAATAATAATGACAAGAAATTTATTTTGAATATAATTCGAATGTATATATTCGTTTGAATCGACGATAGAATATAAATATTTATTTATATTTATAAAAGGAATTGAAAATGGCGCGGTAGTTCGATAATTCGATTTCAAACTTCAAATGAATGTACCGGGTGCAAAATAAACCGGATTTTAGTGAAACCAAAAGTATTTGAATCTAATTGATAATATCTTTCCAGCAAATCCGGAAAATCAAAATTTCATAGCGGGAATCAAAAGATATGTCCAAATGAATTTTCAGAATAGTTGCTATGGAATTCTAGCCCTTAAAAATAATAATTTTGCAAACGACCTCGGATTCCTACGAAACCACTTTTGTTGGATCCGCGATGTCAAGTTATTGCTAGATTCCAACTTTCATAATTTTTCGAATCAATATGTGAGGGTGGCAAAGGAATACGCGTTTGACCAGTTTTAGTTGATTTTAATCGACTGGAAAATGACCATTTTTCAAACGGTCTCAGAATTTGACGAAATTAGTTTTGTTAGGACCGTATCGTCAATACAAAGCTAGAAATAATTTTTCTGAAATTTTTCGAGTTAGTATGTGGCCTCGGTAAATTGAAAAGCGCGTTCAAATTCAATATATATAGAGTTATATTTTGATTTTGACGAAAAATGATCGAAATGATCGAATCAGTTTACAATACATATCCCATTGTGTTCGGAATGGGGGTAATTAACTATGGACGACAGTCGTTGGGTTCGTATCGAAAAGAGCTTTCTAACAAATATTAGAAATTTGAAATCTAACGGTTGGATTTGGAATTATGTCCAAATCAAATTTGAAAAAGGTCGCTGTAAGTACAGTTCGATGGCCATTGATGGAAATCGACTGTACCGGCCTTGATAAAATTATTAAATACATCAATAATTTGTGTAAAATCATAAGAAATGATTTGGGAAAAATTGGGATGAAAAACTCCATATTTGAAAAGATAAAAATAGATTTTTATCGAAATGAACTAGTTTTGAACTAGAATTAAAATTCTATTTATTTTTAAATAAATAAATTGAATTTAAAAAGGGTTCTAAAAATAACCAGAATTTCCAATAATTAAATTGGAATGGATTTGAATCGAAATTGTCTTTGGATTATTTCGATGTTGGATTTCGTGATTACACAGATATTGTTATGGAAATTTGAAAGATATATTTATATCGTTATTTCCAATACGATATTTGTTAGTCGTAGAGTTTGATATTGAATATAAGCCGATATAATTTCTATTCAGAGCCTTATATTTAATATCAAATGTGATTTGGGTTTGTCGTGAATGGTGTCTTCATTAACACTGTTCTTAAGCCCAATTGAGAAAAAGATTAAATCTTTTTATTTAGATTTAATGAAGTGTACCAATTAAATAATATTTAATTGGAATTGAATTGGTATTGATTTTTGGGGTTTATCGTGAACCGTGTTTAAAATGACACTGATTCTTTAACCCAGTCACAGATTAAAACTAAGTGGAGTTTTAATGAATCTTTAATTAGATTGAAAAGATCGAGAATGGAGTATCACCAGTTTTGCTTCAGGCGTTAGTTAAATCTTTAATTAGATTTGAACGTGAAATGATAATTGAATTTAACGATAACACCGTGGTGTTAGATATGAAGTACTACCAGTTTTACTTCATGGGATGAATAGGTTGGGGTTGGGAAATTAAAACAAATGATTACTTCGGTAAGGTTCGCTAATCCCGGCTAGTTTGAATTGATATTCAAAAATAGATTAAAGAATAAATTTAAAGGGTTTATCTTGGATAAGATTAATGGGAACCTTTCCCTATGAATGTGAAATTTAGAAATTAACTGTTGGTTAGCTAAGCAGAATGGTTTTCTGGATATTGATCTGATGTTGGTTTCGGCCTTCGGGGTTAATATTTGGGGAATTATTCTCTTGTTAATTTAAGGCTAGTGACTGATAAATTGGAATGAGGCGTATGTTGTGTTTGTGTAACACTTGTTTATAATATACGCGAGTTATTCGGAAAGACCGGGTTTATCCCATTCTGAATAACTGATACGACGATAAGTCGAAGATGAAGACGGTGTTCGAAGACCAGAGGTCTTCACGTCGTTTGGATAATTACTGATGATCTTGATTGGGATGTACACCCAAGAAGATGGAAACAATTGGTGATCGTCCAGACGTACTTGGAGATCGATGGATATGCGGGGTACTAGGTGCCTCCGATTTCATTCAGACCCAGAACGGACTTGTAAATGGACTGTGTGTCTGACATTGGATTTCAGTCTGTGTGATTGATTTCTATTAAATATATATCTGTTTGGCGGCGGAGAATTTATTCTCTTGCTTAACGCCCTTCTCTGAGATGTACGAGCTCAGGGCTTATATACTGATGGATATCAAACGCATAGAGTGAATTGCCTGTGTGGCATGCCTAAGTGGCAAATGATCAAGGCTTCTGTTGAAAAGCAAAGTCTTGTGGTTGATGATCAAAGCACGGCCATTGTGGCATAGATTTGTGTAATGTTTACTTCGCGAGTTTCACACCCGGTATAAACCAAAAACGGGAGAGGACCTCAGGGAGGGCATGCGTTTCTTTCTAGTTAGAAGTGGCGTCAGTGGTTTTACACACCCTGACGAGTTTGACTTATGTGGTTGTTGCTATTGCGAGGCGCCTCGGTTTGATCGGACGATCCGGGTCTGATGGAGTCATTTAGTTGGCTCACCTACGCCCTATAGTGCGGGGAAACGCATGTTCAGGCATTTTAATCCACATCGGTGGACCGGCCCTGACGATCCAAGGGCCCACCTGTGTCTGGGTCCTGAGACACGGGCTAGAGCGTCTCGAATCGGTTGAGGACTACCTTTTGCCTCGGTTCATAAATGGAAATCCAATTTCCAAATACGTGACATTTGCGGTTTTAATTGTATAGCCTAGTATGGCGACATGATATATGGTACCCATGTCGTCTATGATTGATATTTATGATTTGAAGTTGGTTTATACACTATACACTTATAATAGTATCAAATGACTTTTTTTAAAACGTATCAAGCATGCTTTGGCTATTATAAGGGAAAACCCTATCCCCCGGCTTGCGTTGCATTGTGTGATAGGAACTGGGTCTTATAATAGCTTCATTCTTCTTTATTTAGCATTGCGCTGTTTGTTTTATGCACTGGTATTCTTGGGAGGAAACTCGTTCCGTGTTATACGGCGTGGTCTCTTGATTTACCTAATTTTAAAATAAAGATTTATAACTGTTTTAGTTCTCACACCAGTCCCACGACTGACCTGGAGTTTATTGTTTTAACCTAAACTCTGGGTGCCCTTATTTTGACACGGGCAGCTAGTAGTTTTGGTTTTGCAGATTTATATTCATAGGATCCTGGTTTACAGCTGGAACGATACCCGGAAAGCTTTGTATCCGTATATGTCCTTCTAGTTGTGTTTTGTATTATTTCCGCTGTGATGTATTTAAATGTAATTTAAATCTCTGGTATTTCTGTGTAATATTTATTCATACTCTGTATATTCTTGTATTCTGATGGAATTGTTGTAATATACAATGAAATGTCCTTCCGTCTGCGTTCTGTTGTGGCTTGTGCTCGAACTATCCCCGCTTTCCTTTACGGGGAAGTTGCGGGTGTTTTCACAATACACTGTCGGAAGGTAGTCCCATACCCTGTCAGTTGGAATTCATTAACCAATAAGCGCCTGTGGTTTTTGATTATATACTATGTATGTGGAACGTGAGATGAAAGCGTTCTGCTAGATGATTTTTATATTGTGGTTGATAGACACTATTATAATATCCGAAGAATTTTTGACATAAAGATTATCGTTTCTTTCAAAAGGATTTTTTTAATGATAAATCAAGTATTTTGGATTGTCATAAGGGAAAATCCAGTTCCATGTTATACGGCATGGTCTTATGAGATATTATAACGACCCGCCTTTTTGCCCGGTTCTCGCCAGTAATTAAACCAACTTAAACCATTCAGAAAGACGAATTGTTATGGGTACATACATACATTGAACAAAATAACATGGCCTTTACTACATAATTCAAAATTACATAAGGGTTACATGGAATATCAGAGTTACACATATGTACACAGCAGAAGGAAACATATAAATATACTCTCAACGGAAGAACAAAACACAGCGGAAGCTTCCACTCTATATTTCAATTTCAACTCAGAAAGCGCTCTGAACCTTGCTCCAACGAACTAAAACTGAAAAACTAAACTACTTGCTGCCCGTGTGAAAATTAATGGGCAACAGGAGTTTAGGAAGGAACAATAAACTCCGGGCCAGTCATTGGACTAGTGTAAGAACATAAAACAATTGTTTCAGGATTTCATTTTAAAGTTGGGAAATTCACCAGACCATGCCGCTAAACGCAGAACGGGTATACTCCATGTGAATGCCCGTGCATATAAATACGCAATGGCTTTTGAAAATGAAGCTATCATAAGCTCGTCCCACATCACACAATGCAAACGCACACCTAATGGGTGAGTTTTATCTTATGATAACCAAACATGCTTTCTTACGTACGATCCTCTTCCAATACTATAATATAGTGTGGAAAGCCATTTCGCAAATAAATGTATAAATCCTAGACGGCATAATACCCATAATATTATGTCGCCATATATATACAAACCAAAACCGTGTGGCACGTATAGGAGATTTGGGTTTTCCAACTTGATGATTCCTGGCACGAAAGATCAATCGAAACACAAACAAAATGTAATCACGGGTTTTTCATCCAGACGCGGACACCAATACAAATCGCGAGGTAGATCAATGGTTTTCGACCAGACACGGCCCCCCGAACATACCCTATTCCATAAGTCATAAGTGGTTTCCCACTGCTGCAGCGGTCATCATCAATTCATATATATATATATATATATATATATATATACACACACACACACAAACAACATAACCGCCAGTTTCTCATCATCTAGGGTGTGAGTTTGTCAATGTCACGTCATACACAAAGCATGCATAGAAAAGCAATGCCCTGATCGTACAAGCTCATTTCATCTCTTAAGTATGTCACATTATCCATTCACAACATGACCACTTATTTCCATCTATACATAACCAATTCGAGCTCGTACGTCACAAACCAGATACATATCAACGGAAATCAGTGTTATGTCGTCAATTACAATGTCAGCCACACAATCCATACAAGTCCATCTTGGGTCTGAATGGAACAAAATCCGAAAATCTCTAAATATACTCGGACATCATGCCACTTGTAACCTCGCATCAGGTGTACGACCCGATTTGAGACATCAGCAGTCAATTCAAATACACCCAAAGATTACCGGTCTTCGTTTGCCATTTCCAAGTCCTTGATCTGCTTCATAGCATCGTATTATTACTTGGAATGGTTTTCGGACTTAAATCCGATCCCGGTCTTTCCAAGTAACAAGAGTACTTAAAACAATAACTACAGATTATACAGATTTCCATTTCAAATCTCCTTCCCAATTATTATAACTTCATTTAAGGTTGGGTTAATTTCAAAATCTTTCAATCCCATTAACATCTTAATTTCTTTACAACCCCGATATTCATTTACCAACCTTAAAACATAATTTCTTTATGTTAGTTAACATTTCCATTATTCATTAAATCCTTCCCAATCATTTACAAATCTTTTATGATTTCAAACTAGAGTTCACGATTTTATAAAATTTAAAATCAAACCATTTCCAACGAAAAGTAAGCATTTCCTAAAGCATTATAGAATAATTATAGATTGAGATCATTCAAATTCATTTCTTCTAACTCAAATCATTTAACATGATTTAACTACTTTCCCCAATTTTCAATAACTTAAAATCCATTTTAACTAATTTCTTATTATGGTTGCCAAACAGTAAATATAGCAAATCCTTTCAAAACATAACTTGAAAGTCAAACGTCGGAATTTGCCAAATTCTTTTCTATTCAAAAGTTATTATTAATAGAAATCCAACGTTTCTTTTTTCATGTCAATCTAATTTTAAACGTTTAAGTTATGGTCGTTTGAAAGTGAAATCAATATTAATGAACTGTTGCTACGCGACGCGTTCAATTCGACCATATAACGCTTAAACTACAAATTTCATAACTTAAACCTTTTAGAATCATATTTTGAATATTATTTTATATTATGTTCGAGTTTCCAACATCGCTTTATTCTGAAATCATTATTTTAAATTTCCACATATTCGTTCAAATTAAATTGGAGCCTAGAATAATAACTTCCAACTCCATCGAATTACTCACAACTCATTGTTACTGCTGAAAACATATCACAATCCTTATCCGATCTATTTCAAAACCATTCCAATTTCAAACATTTCCACCAACATTGATTTATCATTTTATATTTTATAATAATGAAATCAAATTTGTTCGCATAAAGCCCAATCCATTAAATCAAAACTTAATACAATATTTTCCAACTTGTTTAACTTTTCCAAAGAATATCATAAAATAATGAAATCAAAGTATGTACAGATTCCAATATCACTTTTTAAATTTCAAAACATATTTCAGACTTCGAGCGTCCAAAAATTAGTTTATCTTTTCTCTTCGTTTTGTCTTCGACGACATTGTTAATTATTCGTAACTTAGATTTCCAAGCCACTTGAAACTAGGTTCAACTAAATTTTCAAACGTTAAAATATACATGGTCGTTCTAGGGAAGGAGGTTTAAATCGATTTTTCCGCATAAACCCACAACTACAATGTGTGTGTTTTATACAACCATATAACAGATATGAATCATTCATTGTGAAAACAACATTAAAACAACCAATTTATGGCGCGCACAATGTTACAGTCAATAACGCTTGGTGTTCAGTGTTTCCTAACCCTATAACTATCTATTCAAACATTTCATGCAATCATTCACATCCACACGATCAACCAATATTGACTAATTATTATCATTAATTAATTATCATTAACCATTACTACTAATTTAAAATATTTAAATTAGAGTTCTCACCACTATTGCTTCCCAGAATACGATTCCCTCGACCTGCGTCGTGCAAGCTTCTTTCTGCATCTATGTTCTCCTTATTTTCCCTCTCTCATCTTCTTCTTTTCTCTTTCTTTTCTTCTTATAACCTGCGCAAGCAGGTCTGTTTATTATTATTATTTTCTTCTTCTTCACGTTTGGACAAAAAAAGCCCAACACTTTCCCCTATTCCATTCCTACCCACGTCCTTCTCTTCCCTTTTTTCATGCACAGAACCATCCCATTCTTTCTTCCCATCACTTTTGTGTCCCTTCTCCACTAATTCTCCTCCCAACACGGTCTCCTCCCCATTTCATATGCTACTTTATTTTTTATTTTTATTTTTAGAGGAAGGCTGACTGTTTTTCTAGAAGAGAAGAGGAGGGCTTCGCGGCATGCAGTGGAAAAAGATGGGTGATGCACAGTGTGGGAAGGATAGTGAGAGAAAATGGAAAGTAGCCGTGCATCCTAAGGGGAATAATAGTGACTGTTTCGAAAAGGGGAGGCTTGCAGAGTGAATTGAAAGTCTCGCGGCTTGCATGAAGAGGAGAGAGGGGATAAAGGGGAGGGAAGGCCGGACTACATGCATAAGGAAGAAAGAAGTGGAGCTGACGGAAAAAGGAAGAAGCCGACGGTACTGAAATGGCATAGCAGAATCCGCGAGGCAAGAAGGAAGAAGGGTAAAGCAGAAAAATGGGCTAGAAATAATTTAAATTGAGGTGCAGAAGAGTAGATGGCACGTGTTCATTTTCGGAAAGATGTCCCTTGTTGGCTTCATATACTCTACACATATATTAATATAAAATGGAAAAGTTCTCTCCTATTTTGCATGCATTAAGTTGGAGACGAGCCTTACTTTTCAAGGAACGAATAGGCTTAGTAATAGACGCATTGTACGTGATGTATAATATAGGAATGTTATTTACATACATTTTCTTTCTCTTTTATTTTATAAGTATGGGCAGCTGACGGTAGTGAGTTACAAGTATAATCGTGTATAGCGGTGTGTCCCGATACCAAACAATAAGACGGTGGACCACCATTACCATAATCTGCCTTCGAAAATATATGTTTATTTTCCAAATTAAAATTCATAATAAAAATTCTTTAAAATATTTTAAAACTACACGTTCAGAAAGTGAACGACTATTGTAAACTGATATTTAGTTACAATTTATATTTGAACACAGATCGTTCCAGCATTATATCGCAAACCGTTTATTGTTTTACAAAACGAACACTGGTTTAACTAAATTAGTTTTAATCAAAAATATTATTGTTTTCTAATTCATATTTAACCAAACAATTTAAAGTTTTAAATACTTGAAAAATCTTTACAAAATTCATATCGCTTTAATAGAACTATTATAAACTTTAATATTCAAAGTATACTTACAAAATCTTATACATTACATAATGACATCTAAATAAATCATATTTTTACAAAACAATATTATTATCTATAAAATATAATAAATTAAACATGGCCTAAATTGAGTTTTTATTACCAAATCATATCTATAAAATACTAGATATACATTCAAGATTCATATTTTTTTACTTTATTAAATCCAATTTATATTTAGAAAATTCAAATTAATTATATATTAAAATGCCAGAAATTTCAGATCGTTACAGATATCGTTTATTTTCTCAAACTGTTTTAAATTGTTTACTCACACTAGTCCCATGACTGACCCGGAGTTTATTTTGTTTGTTTTACCCTAAACTCTTGGGTGCTCAATTTTGTACGAGCAATCAAGTAGTCAGGATTTTACAGATATTATTGGAAAGCTGGAGCAGGAGGCTTCAGGATTATGTAGCTATTGTTATTTATGTTGTATTGTAAGTGTTGTACTCTGATAATGTTATTGTATAGATATACTGGTTTTATTTAAAAGTTATGTTATATTTTATTCATTCCGCTGTGAGATTCGTATTACTCTGATATTGTATGTTCATCTTCTTCCATTCTAATTTTTCTATCTTATATATTCTCACTGTAACGACCCGTATTTTTGCCCGTTAAATATTTAATTTAATTTATTTATTTTAAATATTATATTGGGAATATTAATGGAATTTAATATTTAATTCGTTATTAAAAACGAAGTTGAATGTTATAATTTATATATATAATATAAATCGAGCTTGAAAATGGCGTGCAGTTCGTGAAATGAAGTTTTGAACTTCAACTGAGAATACAGGGTTCGATATAAGTCGGATTTCTGTGAAACAAGAAACGTTGGAACCGTATTGACGATAATTTTCATATGAAAGAGAAACATCCAGATTCCGTGTTATAGAGTGCGAGTTATGGCTAAATCAAATTTTGAAATAGTCGCTATGGAAAATCGTTATTAAATTATAGGCCTTTAAAATAACCGTTTCGCAAACGGACTCAGATTTCGACGAAACCAGTTTCATTAGAACCGTATCGTTAAATTATTTTCAGAAAATCAAACTGCATGGAAAATCGATGTCGTATGTGACCACGGTAGCCATAAACGCCCGTTCATTTCTATAGCGCGTATTTAAATAAATAAAGGGATATTTGAGTGTAACTTGAGCAGACGATCAAAGTAGGCCACGAAACCAGTTCCGTTGAGATTGTATCGTCGATTAGAGTCAGAATAAGTATATAGTTTGTTATTTTTAGAGACCGGAAAATTTGGTGTTAGAAAGGATATAGCGGTTCAGGGTAAAAACAGTCTACCGGGGCAACAGTCTCAGAATGCGACGAAATTAGTGTCGTTGGGTTCGTATCGAAAAGTTATTGTCAGGCTTCGTAGTTTCAAGTTGATTTGATTTATCTGGTGACCGTAGAAAAATTAAATGTGTGTTCATTTCTGGTTTCATAAAGGAAATTTTTCCATACGACCTCGGTTTTCAACGAAACTTGTCCCATTGGATTCGGAATACCTTTTTACACCAGGATTAGCTTTCTTATCAGTAAACAGAAATTATATGTGGTGGTTTTTAACAAAATTTCTCACTATGAAGTTTCATGGTATTAAAATAGAAATAAAATATACCCAACTCTATACTGTACATTCTTATTCTTTCCGCCCATCCAATGTAATTATTGATTACTTGCATCCCAAACCTTCGTTCTACTGTGCATTCCTTGGCTCCCAAACAACTAATTTTCTTGGACGCCAATCCATTATCACCGTGCGTTCCACGAAATCGTTAACCTATATATATACCCTCTCATAACAGAAAACCCTCGTTTCTGGTCAATACACTTTCAGCGCCGCCACCAAAACTCAATGAACGACCCAAAACACCTAGCACTTCTCCTCCAGTAAATCCCAATCCACAAAATAAATTCGAAAACCTCAAGTACAAATATCGAGAACTAAGTAAGACCAATATTTTGGACCGGTTATGATAAACTATCGTTCAGCGTGGTGGCCTGAATTGGCAATGGAAGCACCTGCGGTCAAAGTCCTTTTCCAGGCGGACGGGGAGGACGGATGGCAAAGGGTTCCGGTTGGTGAAAGAGTGGGTTGTTGCGGTCACGGTGGCACTGTCTTGTCATTCTTCGGTCGATGCTTGGTGAAGCGGTGGGCAGATTTATGGCGGAGCATGGGTTCCTGATTCATAAAAGAACGAAGCAAGTTTTAACACAAGGATGAAGTTGGTCCTTGAAAATGCCGAAGGAAAACTGCTACTACCCTTTTACAGATGACGATGACGTTGGGAGTCTTCAGGAATCCAATTAGCTTGGGCCGAATTCTTCCATTTCAAAAGTAATTAACTAGGCCTAATTGCTGACTAAACAATATAATAATTAGTTTTAATAATTTGATTAAATTAATTAGGTAATAATTTAGTTAGTTATTAAGTTAAATATTGAAAACATATAGAAATCCGGTAATCGAGTTAATTAGGGTTTAAATTTGTTAAATTATAATTAGATTAAGGGTTTAATTAATACCTAAGCTAATTATTTATTTATTTGAGTTTAATTAGAGTTAATTAATTTGGTTTAAATTAAGGTAAATAAATAGTTAGTTAAGTAAGTTAATAGTCAGTTAATTAATAGTTAACTAGTTTAATTAAAGGATTTTATTTAAGATAGTTATAACTCATACATTTCTCAACAGAATCCGATGAAACATATACCGATGGGATTGTTTTAGCGAGCCTAATATTCTGGAACTAACCTGGACCGGGTTGAAGGCGACAAGATTTTTAGTTGAATTTAACGACTGTTGAATTTAACTAAAAAGCGAACCATTCAACGGTGGATCAACTCAAGGTGAGTTAAACTCACTCAGTTACCTTTTTTATATTTTATATAAATTGGGTATTTTTATTTTGTGTGCTTTGCTTGCTAATGGTTGACTGCTTTGCTAGTTATCTATTTAACTGTGGATTTAAACGATGAAATTAAACTGTGTTTAATTTCAGTGAATACCAACCGTTATTTTTAACGATTGGTTCCAATAAAGGTGACTCACCTTGGTTGGTCACGTTTATCTATAAACGTGTTTAAATGGTTGAATAGTTTGAATTGCTTATGGTTGATGTTAGATGCGTCATTTAATTTATCAGTTAAACAAAACTGAACCGTCTGATTTGAGATAACCATTTGAATACAGGGAAGAACAGGTTGGAGGGACCCAACCGGATCCCTCAAATGTATTATTTATTTTCATGTTATTATATGTGAACTGATATGTTTGGCTGATTGATTTGATTGTTGTTTATTAACTGAATATTCAACATCTGTTTGGTTTAAACCAATGGGTGATATTGGTTGGGTATTTGGCAGTGTATGGCCTATGAAATCAATCGTTTTATAAATATTGATTCACCGTCAGGTGAGTCGATAAAGATAAGGTTATAAAATTTATTTTATAACTGGAGATAGATTTTTGAAAGATATTATTTTGAATAAAAGTTATTTAAGAGAAATAAATAAATATTTTATTTGTTTAAGACTTTGATTTGTTATGAAGTTATTTTGCAAAGCAAATGCTGATGTTAATCAGATTTACCAGTTGAAGAATAAGAAATGAATTAAATGGTTAAACCTTGGAAAATTGTTTTGTAAAGAAAACAAATAATTAGAATCTATCTAAATTAATTATATTTTTAATTTAAAGTGAGGATTGTTGAAATCGGTGAATGAGGTAATCAAGTTTTTGAGTTAATTAAATCGACCGTTTGGAATTAGAATTGTTTATCAAGTTAATGTGTTTTGACTAAAATAGTTAAATGAATATTGTTTGAATTTAAATAAGGATTTAAAAGGGATTTAATATTTAATTTAGTTAATAAAGGGATTAACTACTAAAGTAGTTAATGGTTGAAATGAGTTATTATTTTAATTTATGATAAATTTAGGAAGATATTTTTAAATGGGAATTCATAAAAAAAGGTTACCGAATGTGAGATGCAAGCCAATTGAATGGTGAAAGGAAATAAACGTACTCAATTATATGAATTTAGTGAAAGGAGATTACGATAAAAGGGTTTATTATAAACCAGAGGTTTTAAGTGAGATTTAAAGTGTAAAGCATTAACTTTACATTAACGTTACGTGAGAGTGAAATCAAGTAAAAATGGGACAAGGGAAATAAGACCTCCAAAGTGGATAAGGGTTGAAAATAATTGAAAGAAGATCGGTAGAAAGTGAAATTTGGGGATAAAGAAATGGGTCATAAGATGGTATAACTAAACCCAATTTATAAATGGGATTTGTTTTGAAACTGGAGTGGAATTTTGGTGTTGGATTACAACTGATATTTATCTGAGGATAAGAATGTTGTTGATCAAGGTCTGAGAGGTAATTAAAATACCCCAACTTGAACAACATCAGGATTATCTGAAGATAGTATCAGTTGGTAATCGTAAGAGACGTTAGTGGATATGTTTTGAAAATCTAAACAGCGATTGTAGCGCTGTTGTTATAATATATGTTTTGTAAATCTAATATAGCGATTATAGCGCTTTTGCTATAGTAAATGGGTTGTAAGCCTAAACAGCGATTATAGCGCTGTTGTTTTGTAAATCTAAATAGTAATTATAACGCTATTGTTATAACATATGTGTTATAAATTTCTTTGTTAAAACTAATGGATTTCCGAATTTAAAAGATGATTTGAAAGAAGATTTAAGTGGGTAATCGAATATAGTTATTCGAGCTAGAGTTAGTCAAACATAGTTTTTTTTTCCAAGATGAGTGCTGTTTCGTACGACTGCTAGCGAAATTCGCAGGGCTGCAGATAGCCTACGGCGGTCGAATGTTTCCTGAGGGAATCAGGCGTAACCATTGTGATCGCTGCGATCTAGAGTCGAGCGAATGGAGTAAGTCGAATGTTAGTTAACCGAATTAGAGTTATTCAAATATCGTATTTTTGAATAATTAAAGAATTAGAAGTTTTTAATTTAACAAAAGTAAATCAGTTGTTAAAGGCCAAGTGGTGCTGAATACTGAACTAGTGAACTCATTGGAGTGTCATGATTGAAACACTGTTTATTTTGATAGTTAAATCACCGACTATCAAATCTGTCCAATACGATTGTTGGTATGGAAAGACCGGGATCGAATTTATATTCGAAAACCATTCCGACCAACAAATACGTGAAGATCTCCGAAGATGGTCGAGATGGAGCATTGAAGACCGTGGATTTCCATAAACGGAAGAACCACTAATATTCTCTGCCCGGCAAGCAGAGATGAGCTGTGATTCTGTCGTAGTTGGAATCTACGGGTTGCAAGGACTTCTCGCTACTGATCCATGGGGTGATTCCTATATGGATGCGGCAGGAGAGTGCCTTCGGTTCATCCTGTTCCTGGATGACGTATATGGACGAATGTCTGACAGAGTATTTCCAAAGGGTCACGTACGTTGATTTCTTCAAACGTGCTATAGTTGTTGGCAAGGAATCGCCGTTCTCTTAGCTTCCAGCTAGAGTATTTTTGTGGACGTCAATTAGTGATATCTGACGGATCTGACGATGTGGCATTCAAAGTGAATGATGACCAGATGTTCAAAAGCTAATCTAAGCCTCAAGCCTCATCAACCGGCAAATGACAAAAATCGGGCATGCAGCATGGCTATGTGGGTTGCTCCCATTAGGGTGTAGAATCACCTATCTAGAGGAATTCCATTTGTTTCTTAAGTCTATATTCGATGTTGTCCCTTATCGGGAGACGGTTGTTGATCCCAACCGTCGGTGATATATATTCGATACACTCAAGCGAAATGAGTGGTCGGTCATGTGAGGGCCGGGTTGCAAGAAGTTCTTGTTGAACCCAGTGTATTCGTCTCTAGAGATACACTATCGGAAGGTGGACCCATACCTTGTCAAGTCGGAATCCAATTCCCAATAAGCGCCCGCGGTTTTTGATTGTATACTATATATGTGGAGCGTGAGATGCAAGCGTTCTACTAGATTCTATTTACTTGTATTTAGACATTATTATAATATCAGACAAGATATTGGTTTCAAAACTGTTTTGGGTTATCATAAGGTAAAAACCGTCCGTGTTTATGTGTGGATTTGGTCTTACGATTATCCTTTTCTTTTGAAAGGATTTTTGAACTCTAAAATCATGATTGGATGGTTCACCCTTATTACTGTGCGAGTTTATCTCACTCTGGTTCACCAGACTGACCCGGTGTTTTGTGAATTCTCGGGTTAGCCCGGAGTGTACAGGTTCAGGTTAGCGACTGCTATGAAGAGACGAGCTGGAAGAGTCCAGACGTATGATATTACTACTATTCCGCTGTGTGTTGTATGAGGACAGATTATCACTGTCCAGATGTTGATGTACTCTGATATTGTAAGTATTTTCAAAGTTCTCAATAAAGATTTACTTCTGTAATATATTTTGTTCCGCTGCGATGTGAGACTCTGGGTTGTGTTGTTTCTTCTTCTTCTATTCTAATATTTCTTTCTTTCTTATCTCACCCTCTAACTTCTTTCTATTAATGATCTGGAATGTTCGATGTCTGAATGGTCAACACGGTAGTTTGATGTTGATTTTCGGAGTCGAAAATCCCGGTTCGTTACAGTGGTATCAGAGCTGAAGGTTAAGTAAGTACCTTGGCTCTGTGGCGTGACTCAGTAGAGATGGGGTTAGTAATACCCTAGATTGAGTTTGAGTGTATATATATGAGCGCGTATTTGTAAATTGATATAAAAACTGTTTATATTGTGTTGATTGGTTTGTCGAGTAGTTTATGAATTCTGGTCGATACAGTAATGCAAACTGTGTCGATAAGTGTTTCTAAACTCTTGAACAGAATAATTCGACACAGTATGTTTTTGAAAGAGGGTAAATGAAATAATTTACCCAAATTATATTTTGATATAAAGAAAATATATATTGGGAAATATTATAATATATTGGTTGTGTTGGTTGATTATAATTGAAATGGTTATATAAATAACCAATTCAAATTCGTATAATATGGAATCAGATGAATTAAATCTGAAATCTAAATCAGAATTGGAATTAAAATTCCTTAAAGTGGGATAAATGATTGCAAATGAACTTGAATTGAATATATGAGAATTTTAAAATCCTGGGAGATTTTAAATTTGTACAAGCATTGAAAGGGATATTTTGAAAAGGATTTCAAAATGAAAGTGTTTAGAAATGGTTTTGGAAGTGATATAGTATTGAACTCACTTCGATAGCTGGAAAATAGATTCCGATGATGATCCGGACATCATCGGTGTTCATTTTCGAGTTCTAAGTGACGGATTACTACCAAAGATTTAGTTTTGAATTGCTTTGAAAAAAAAAACAAGTTGTTTTGAATCCTAAAAAGGAATATTTGATTTTTGAAGGAGCTGAACTGTTTAAAAACTCCCAGGGAAAGTGTTTGAACAAAAGTAAGATTAAATAGAAATTTGTGAAAGCAAATATGAAATGAGTTGAAACCAATTAACTGGAAATTAATCGGGATATAATATATCAGGTTGAATTAGATTTTGAATTGGGAGACAGGAATCTGAAATGGTGTTGGACTGATAAGTTAAGAGTTGAAATTGATGATGGATGGGAATTGAGTTGAGAATGGGATTTGGCTTGGACGCGTGAAGGATTTGGTTTTGAGGATAAAATTGGAATTTGGTTTGGGAATGCATTTGTATATGCTGACAAGGCAGCAGATGGAAAGGATATAATGATATGCCGACAAAAAGGTACACGTTTATTTTTATATGGATTTGGAGATTTATGAACCTATTTGGCAAGCCGCTTGGCTGTTTCATTTTCTTTTGAATTGGAAAAGGCTTAGAAAGGCAAGTTGTAGTTGTACCGATCGAGCCGTACAGAGGAGGTGCTGGCGAAATTTTTCGGAAATTTAAGGTGTTAGAAAATTTTTGAAATTATTTATTTACAGTATTGAATTGGTTTCTAATTTAATATAAAATTAGATTTGAAATTAATGAGCTTATAACGTTCTTTCTTACCTTAGCAATTTCGAGGACGAAATTATATTAAGGGGGGAAGAATGTAACGACCCGTATTTTTGCCCGTTAAATATTTAATTTAATTTATTTATTTTAAATATTATATTGGGAATATTAATGGAATTTAATATTTAATTCGTTATTAAAAACGAAGTTGAACGTTATAATTTATATATATAATATAAATCGAGCTTGAAAATGGCGTGCAGTTCGTGAAATGAAGTTTTGAACTTCAACTGAGAATACAGGGTTCGATATAAGTCGGATTTCTGTGAAACAAGAAACGTTGGAACCGTATTGACGATAATTTTCATATGAAAGAGAAACATCCAGATTCCGTGTTATAGAGTGCGAGTTATGGCTAAATCAAATTTTGAAATAGTCGCTATGGAAAATCGTTATTAAATTATAGGCCTTTAAAATAACCGTTTCGCAAACGGACTCAGATTTCGACGAAACCAGTTTCATTAGAACCGTATCGTTAAATTATTTTCAGAAAATCAAACTGCATGGAAAATCGATGTCGTGTGTGACCACGGTAGCCATAAACGCCCGTTCATTTCTATAGCGCGTATTTAAATAAATAAAGGGATATTTGAGTGTAACTTGAGCAGACGATCAAAGTAGGCCACGAAACCAGTTCCGTTGAGATTGTATCGTCGATTAGAGTCAGAATAAGTATATAGTTTTTTATTTTTAGAGACCGGAAAATTTGGCGTTAAAAAGGATATAGCGGTTCAAGGTAAAAACAGTCTACCGGGGCAACAGTCTCAGAATGCGACGAAATTAGTGTCGTTGGGTTCGTATCGAAAAGTTATTGTCAGGCTTCGTAGTTTCAAGTTGATTTGATTTATCTGGTGACCGTAGAAAAATTAAATGTGTGTTCATTTCCGGTTTCATAAAGGAAATTTTTCCATACGACCTCGGTTTTCGACGAAACTTGTCCCATTGGATTCGGAATACCTTTTTACACCAGGATTAGCTTTCTTATCAGTAAACAGAAATTATATGTGGTGGTTTTTAACAAAATTTCTCACTATGAAGTTTCATGGTATTAAAATAGAAATAAAATATACCCAACTCTATACTGTACATTCTTATTCTTTCCGCCCATCCTATGTAATTATTGATTACTTGCATCCCAAACCTTCGTTCTACTGTGCATTCCTTGGCTCCCAAACAACTAATTTTCTTGGACGCCAATCCATTATCACCGTGCGTTCCACGAAATCGTTAACCTATATATATACCCTCTCATAACAGAAAACCCTCGTTTCTGGTCAATACACTTTCAGCGCCGCCACCAAAACTCAATGAACGACCCAAAACACCTAGCACTTCTCCTCCAGTAAATCCCAATCCACAAAATAAATTCGAAAACCTCAAGTACAAATATCGAGAACTAAGTAAGACCAATATTTTGGACCGCTTATGATAAACTATCGTTCAGCGTGGTGGCCTGAATTGGCAATGGAAGCACCTGCGGTCAAAGTCCTTTTCCAGGCGGACGGGGAGGACGGATGGCAAAGGGTTCCGGTTGGTGAAAGAGTGGGTTGTTGCGGTCACGGTGGCACTGTCTTGTCATTCTTCGGTCGATGCTTGGTGAAGCGGTGGGCGGATTTATGGCGGAGCATGGGTTCCTGATTCATAAAAGAACGAAGCAAGTTTTAACACAAGGATGAAGTTGGTCCTTGAAAATGCCGAAGGAAAACTGCTACTACCCTTTTACAGATGACGATGACGTTGGGAGTCTTCAGGAATCCAATTAGCTTGGGCCGAATTCTTCCATTTCAAAAGTAATTAACTAGGCCTAATTGCTGACTAAACAATATAATAATTAGTTTTAATAATTTGATTAAATTAATTAGGTAATAATTTAGTTAGTTATTAAGTTAAATATTGAAAACATATAGAAATCCGGTAATCGAGTTAATTAGGGTTTAAATTTGTTATATTATAATTAGATTAAGGGTTTAATTAATACCTAAGCTAATTATTTATTTATTTGAGTTTAATTAGAGTTAATTAATTTGGTTTAAATTAAGGTAAATAAATAGTTAGTTAAGTAAGTTAATAGTCAGTTAATTAATAGTTAACTAGTTTAATTAAAGGATTTTATTTAAGATAGTTATAACTCATACATTTCTCAACAGAATCCGATGAAACATATACCGATGGGATTGTTTTAGCGAGCCTAATATTCTGGAACTAACCTGGACCGGGTTGAAGGCGACAAGATTTTTAGTTGAATTTAACGACTGTTGAATTTAACTAAAAAGCGAACCATTCAACGGTGGATCAACTCAAGGTGAGTTAAACTCACTCAGTTACCTTTTTTATATTTTATATAAATTGGGTATTTTTATTTTGTGTGCTTTGCTTGCTAATGGTTGACTGCTTTGCTAGTTATCTATTTAACTGTGGATTTAAACGATGAAATTAAACTGTGTTTAATTTCAGTGAATACCAAACCGTTATTTTTAACGATTGGTTCCAATAAAGGTGACTCACCTTGGTTGGTCACGTTTATCTATAAACGTGTTTAAATGGTTGAATAGTTTGAATTGCTTATGGTTGATGTTAGATGGTCGTTATTTAATTTATCAGTTAAACAAAACTGAACCGTCTGATTTGAGATAACCATTTGAATACAGGGAAGAACAGGTTGGAGGGACCCAACCGGATCCCTCAAATGTATTATTTATTTTCATGTTATTATATGTGAACTGATATGTTTGGCTGATTGATTTGATTGTTGTTTATTAACTGAATATTCAACATCTGTTTGGTTTAAACCAATGGGTGATATTGGTTGGGTATTTGGCAGTGTATGGCCTATGAAATCAATCGTTTTATAAATATTGATTCACCGTCAGGTGAGTCGATAAAGATAAGGTTATAAAATTTATTTTATAACTGGAGATAGATTTTTGAAAGATATTATTTTGAATAAAAGTTATTTAAGAGAAATAAATAAATATTTTATTTGTTTAAGACTTTGATTTGTTATGAAGTTATTTTGCAAAGCAAATGCTGATGTTAATCAGATTTACCAGTTGAAGAATAAGAAATGAATTAAATGGTTAAACCTTGGAAAATTGTTTTGTAAAGAAAACAAATAATTAGAATCTATCTAAATTAATTATATTTTTAATTTAAAGCGAGGATTGTTGAAATCGGTGAATGAGGTAATCAAGTTTTTGAGTTAATTAAATCGACCGTTTGGAATTAGAATTGTTTATCAAGTTAATTTGTTTTGACTAAAATAGTTAAATGAATATTGTTTGAATTTAAATAAGGATTTAAAAGGGATTTAATATTTAATTTAGTTAATAAAGGGATTAACTACTAAAGTAGTTAATGGTTGAAATGAGTTATTATTTTAATTTATGATAAATTTAGGAAGATATTTTTAAATGGGAATTCATAAAAAAAAGGTTACCGAATGTGAGATGCAAGCCAATTGAATGGTGAAAGGAAATAAACGTACTCAATTATATGAATTAAGTGAAAGGAGATTACGATAAAAGGGTTTATTATAAACCAGAGGTTTTAAGTGAGATTTAAAGTGTAAAGCGTTAACTTTACATTAACGTTACGTGAGAGTGAAATCAAGTAAAAATGGGACAAGGGAAATAAGACCTCCAAAGTGGATAAGGGTTGAAAATAATTGAAAGGAGATCGGTAGAAAGTGAAATTTGGGGATAAAGAAATGGGTCATAAGATGGTATAACTAAACCCAATTTATAAATGGGATTTGTTTTGAAACTGGAGTGGAATTTTGGTGTTGGATTACAACTGATATTTATCTGAGGATAAGAATGTTGTTGATCAAGGTCTGAGAGGTAATTAAAATACCCCAACTTGAACAACATCAGGATTATCTGAAGATAGTATCAGTTGGTAATCGTAAGAGACGTTAGTGGATATGTTTTGAAAATCTAAACAGCGATTGTAGCGCTGTTGTTATAATATATGTTTTGTAAATCTAATATAGCGATTATAGCGCTTTTGCTATAGTAAATGGGTTGTAAGCCTAAACAGCGATTATAGCGCTGTTGTTTTGTAAATCTAAATAGTAATTATAACGCTATTGTTATAACATATGTGTTATAAATTTCTTTGTTAAAACTAATGGATTTCCGAATTTAAAAGATGATTTGAAAGAAGATTTAAGTGGGTAATCGAATATAGTTATTCGAGCTAGAGTTAGTCAAACATAGTTTTTTTTTCCAAGATGAGTGCCGTTTCGTACGACTGCTAGCGAAATTCGCAGGGCTGCAGATAGCCTACGGCGGTCGAATGTTTCCTGAGGGAATCAGGCGTAACCATTGTGATCGCTGCGATCTAGAGTCGAGCGAATGGAGTAAGTCGAATGTTAGTTAACCGAATTAGAGTTATTCAAATATCGTATTTTTGAATAATTAAAGAATTAGAAGTTTTTAATTTAACAAAAGTAAATCAGTTGTTAAAGGCCAAGTGGTGCTGAATACTGAACTAGTGAACTCATTGGAGTGTCATGATTGAAACACTGTTTATTTTGATAGTTAAATCACCGACTATCAAATCTGTCCAATACGATTGTTGGTATGGAAAGACCGGGATCGAATTTATATTCGAAAACCATTCCGACCAACAAATACGTGAAGATCTCCGAAGATGGTCGAGATGGAGCATTGAAGACCGTGGATTTTCATAAACGGAAGAACCACTAATATTCTCTGCCCGGCAAGCAGAGATGAGCTGTGATTCTGTCGTAGTTGGAATCTACGGGTTGCAAGGACTTCTCGCTACTGATCCATGGGGTGATTCCTATATGGATGCGGCAGGAGAGTGCCTTCGGTTCATCCTGTTCCTGGATGACGTATATGGACGAATGTCTGATAGAGTATTTCCAAAGGGTCACGTACGTTGATTTCTTCAAACGTGCTATAGTTGTTGGCAAGGAATCGCCGTTCTCTTAGCTTCCAGCTAGAGTATTTTTGTGGACGTCAATTAGTGATATCTGACGGATCTGACGATGTGGCATTCAAAGTGAATGATGACCAGATGTTCAAAAGCTAATCTAAGCCTCAAGCCTCATCAACCGGGAAATGACAAAAATCGGGCAGGCAGCATGGCTATGTGGGTCACTCCCATTAGGGTGTAGAATCACCTATCTAGAGGAATTCCATTTGTTTCTTAAGTCTATATTCGATGCTGTCCCTTATCAGGAGACAGTTGCTGATCCCAACCGTCGGTGATATATATTCGATACACTCAAGCGAAATGAGTGGTCGGTCATGTGAGGGCCGGGTTGCAAGAAGTTCTTGTTGAACCCAGTGTATTCGTCTCTAGAGATACACTATCGGAAGGTGGACCCATACCTTGTCAAGTCGGAATCCAATTCCCAATAAGCGCCCGCGGTTTTTGATTGTATACTATATATGTGGAGCGTGAGATGCAAGCGTTCTACTAGATTCTATTTACTTGTATTTAGACATTATTATAATATCAGACAAGATATTGGTTTCAAAACTGTTTTGGGTTATCGTAAGGTAAAAACCGTCCGTGTTTATGTGTGGATTTGGTCTTACGATTATCCTTTTCTTTTGAAAGGATTTTTGAACTCTAAAATCATGATTGGATGGTTCACCCTTATTACTGTGCGAGTTTATCTCACTCTGGTTCACCAGACTGACCCGGTGTTTTGTGAATGCTCGGGTTAGCCCGGAGTGTACAGGTTCAGGTTAGCGACTGCTATGAAGAGACGAGCTGGAAGAGTCCAGACGTATGATATTACTACTATTCCGCTGTGTGTTGTATGAGGACAGATTATCACTGTCCAGATGTTGATGTACTCTGATATTGTAAGTATTTTCAAAGTTCTCAATAAAGATTTACTTCTGTAATATATTTTGTTCCGCTGCGATGTGAGACTCTGGGTTGTGTTGTTTCTTCTTCTTCTATTCTAATATTTCTTTCTTTCTTATCTCACCCTCTAACTTCTTTCTATTAATGATCTGGAATGTTCGATGTCTGAATGGTCAACACGGTAGTTTGATGTTGATTTTCGGAGTCGAAAATCCCGGTTCGTTACACTCACCCGCTAACTTCTTTCATTAACTATCCGATATATCCCATGCTTGGATAGTCGACATTGAGTTTATGTCGATAACCAGGATCGCCAAAACCCGGGTCGTTACAGTGGTATCAGAGCTAAAGGTTAAGTAATTACCTTGGCTCTGTGGCGTGACTCAGTAGAGATAGGGTTAGCAATACCCTAGATTGAGTTTGAGTGTATATATATGAGCGTGTATTTGTTGTTTAATACGAAATGATTTTATATTGTGGAGATTTATTGGTTGAGTTATTTATGAGTTCTGGTCAATCAGTTAGATCCACTGCATCGGTAGGAGTTTATAAACACTCGAATACGATGAACCGACACAATATGTTTTGAAAAGAGGGTAAATGAAATAATTTTAACCAAATCATATTTTGATATAAAAGTATGATTAATATTTGAAGTATTATTGCAAATTTTTGGTTGTGATTATAATCAGATAAGATTATAATTGAAACGGTTATGTAAATAACCAATCATAAATTCATATAAGTGTTAAAAAATTGATTATATTTGAATTAAAACCAGAATTGGAATTAAAACTCTGAAAATTTGAATAAGTGTTTGTAAATGAATATGGATTAAATATATGAGAATTTTAAATCCTATGAGATTTTAAATTGTTTTAAAGCATTGTAAATGGTATTTTGAAATGAATTTCATAATGGAAGTGTTTAGATATGGTTTTGAAAGTGATATAGTATTGAACTCACTTCGATAGCTGGAAATAGATTCTGATGATGATCATGATATCATCGTGTTCATTTTCAAGTTGTAAGTGACGGATTACTACCAAAAAGTTTTGTTTTGGAAATGTTTTGCGAAAACAAGTTGTTTGAATTTTGAAAAGGATTATTTGATGTTTTTGAGAAAAGCAAGGTGGTTTAAAAACTCCTAGGAAAAGAACGTTGAATTATAATGGACTGATCGTTAAAACTAAAAACAAGATAAATAATACTTGTGAAAGCGAACTGAAATTGAAATTAATTAATTAATGAAGTTATGGATGAAACTTGATGAGGTTAAGTAAATTGGATTGGTGAGTTAAGGATTAGGAATCGAGAACGAAACTCGAGTTGAAATGAGATCTAGGTTGAATATAAGCGGATGAAGTGATTGGAGTTGACTGAGATGACATTGGTATATGTTGAATTGGTAACAGGTGCAAAGGATATAATGATATGCCTGACAAAAAGGTAAAGTTTATATTTCTATTGAATATGAGATTTATGAGCCGGATTGGCAAGCTGCTTGGCTGTTTGATTTTCTTTTAGGTTGGAAAAGGCCTAGAGAGGCGAATTGAAGCTGTACTGATTGACCAATACAAAGGAGGTGCGGGTGAAATTTTTCAAAAATTTTGGATGTTAGAAAATTTTCGGGATTTTTGAAATTTTCGTTACATACAAAAGAATAATTGAAATAAGTTGGTTCAATTGAAACTGAAGTTAAAAGAAGTAAACAAATAAATTTTAACCCAACTAATAGGGTTTGTTTTCCACCTTAGCAATTTTGATGACAAAATTATTTAAAGGGGGAAGAATGTAATGTCTCGTATTTTTATAGTATAATGATTAATTCATTTATTTAAGTAATATAATTAATAGGATAATATATTTATTTCCGGAATGGTTGGAAATAATAGATTTCACAATATTGTGTGAATTGGATCATTTATAATATATAATTTAGTTTGGAGTTGAATTATATTACCTAATATATTATATAAACGAGGTTGAACATAATTAAATTTATTTGTTTACCTTAGCTCGATTATATGTTCTAACTTAGCTCGATTATAATTATAATATAATTAAAAGTAAACGAATAATTTTTAACCCAGTTAATCGGGTTTGTTTTCTACCTTAGCAATTCCGAGGACGAAATTATTTTAAGTGGGGAAGAATGTAACGACCTGCATTTTTCAGCAATATAATTAATTTATTTAATTATTTAAATAGTGATTTAGAGAATTTAAAGGTCGTTGAATAAAATAATATTTAATATTTAATTTAATTAATAATAATTAAATAATATATTTAATTCTGAAATAATCAGAATTGGCTGAAATGGCGATATGGTGTGAATTGGGCAATTCAAAATATACAATTCAGTTTAGAATTGAATTATGATAATGAATATATTTAATTAACGATGGTTGAAAGTATAATTATAATATAAATATAATCGAGCTCGAAATGGAACGGCAGTTCGTAAATTGGCAACTCGTACTTTAAACGAATATACAGAAGCAGTTGTAAGTCGGATTTCTGTGAAATAAGAAACGTTCGGAGCTGGTGGAGTATATTTTTCTAATGGAAGAGAAAAATCTAGATTTCGTCGTGTAGATTTTGATTTACGTCCAAATCAAATTTTAGAAAAGTCACTGTGGAATTCCTTTATAATTTGCAACGCTTTAATTACGTTATAAATAGATTTTTCAATATAAATTTGAATATCTATAAATCTGGAATTTTTGGGATATCGAGTATAAACTCTGATAGGAATATTCTAGAGTAGTATGATATTCTGTTGGGAATATATACGATAATATTTTATAAATATTTAATTTAATTTTTTTTAAATATATTTAATATTTAAAAGGGTTTATTTAGAGATTTAAAAATAGCCAGCTTTGTAAATAACCTCAGAATTCGACAAAACTAATTTTGTTAGATCCGAAATGTCAAATTATTGTTAGATGTCAAGTTTCGTGATTTTTAGAGTCAGTATGTGGCCGTACGGGATTTTAATGTGAAAAACAGTCAGTATTTTGACGGTTAAAAATACGCTGTGTGAGCATACGGAGTCGGAATTCGACGAAACCAGTTTCATTGGGATCGTAATATCGAGGTGTAACTGCATGTCCATTTCCATGATTTTTGAATATCATGTGTGATCACACGGATTTTTAAAAGAGCAGAAACGAATATGAAATAACAAGCAAAATATCTAAAATCATTCTGAGGACTAGAAACATGCCACATCCTTACCTCTCCAACCACACAAAAATCACGACCTTCCTATATATACAAATTTTAAGCCGCCAGTTATTTTTTTATTCCAAGTTAAAACGAGATCAAGGGAAAATCAAAATCAATTCATGGAAATTCCAAAAATCAGGATATAGAGGGATTTGAATCCCTGAGATGATCTTCTTTCATGTCCTATCAGTTTTGAAGGTTTCGCACCACTCTTGTTTCGCTGGTATATATAATAGTGATTTTAGGGTTTGTGATTTTGGGAAATATGAGCATCGAGGTGGTGTTTGAGTGCTAGTTTTGGGTTGAGGATGTCGAATTGCTGATGTTGGCAAAACTTTGGAGATTTTCGTGCCAGAAAAGTTCGGACCTGGCGTCAGTCATCCGTGGTGTCACACCCGACAGAAAGAGGTCGAGTTCGATCTTGTTGGGTGGAGAAGGAAGTGCAGATGAAGTGATGAATAATGGAAGTGTCCATTTGTAGATCGGTGAAGTGGAGATGTAGTTCAGTGGAGGTGAACGTTTGGTAATCGTGTTTGGTTGGAGCAAGATACAGCAACGTTTTGGGAAGAAAAAGAATTTCGGGGTGGGCTTTAAACGGGTGTAGATGGGCCGAAAGGAAAGGTTAGGGTGGGCCGAAATTTATTATTTAAATTTTGGTTTAGTTTTGTATTAATAAAGTAATAACTTATTATGTTTATAACTTATCCATATGAAAACAAAATTTTGCAAATTCAGATCCGTTGGGATCGTATGGATGGACACTACACGATGGAACTGACTGGAAGTCCAACAGAGCTCGTTACAATTTATGGTGAAATAAACAGTCCGTCTGAATCAACAGACACAAATCGTTAATTAACAGTTAACGCGAAATGTGAGTAAAACTCACCAATTCTGAACAGTTATATTTCTATAACATATTTTTAGAACTGTTAATCATCTGTTGATTACTGTGTGTTAACTGTTTGGTTGAATTGCTTGTGTATTGGTTGAAATTATAGATAACGATATATATATAAATCGTTAATCAAATATTTGTTCTCTTTAACCGAATATTTCATATTGAAATGAAATTGATGTTAATGATATTGTTTAACATCTATGGATGCAGGAAAACAGGTTAGAGGAATCCAACTGGATTCCTCAACATTTATTTTACTGTTTTTCATACATTGTAATATATGATGTGATATATAATCTGCGTTGATTACGTGTTTTGAATGAGATCGATCATTGTTATTTGGCTATTTTAAATACCGTAAGAAATACTGGAATGTAAAAAGGGGATTTTCAAAGTATATTTTGAAAATTAATTATTTATATAAATCAATGGATTTTATATATAAAAGGAGAAAGGATTTTGTACAAGGAAATAATTATAAAATCAAAAGAGTTAAAAAGGAGATATATTTGTAAAACGAACATAAAGGAGATATATTTGTAAAACAAATATAAAGGAGATATATTTGTAAAACAAATATAAAGGATAATATTTGCAAAACAAATAGGAAGAGAAATATTTGTAAAACATTTACAAATAAAATAGAAAAAGGAATATTTGTAAAACATTTACAAAGAGGAATGAAAAGGAAATATTTATTGGTTAAATAAATAGAATTGAAAGGAAATATTTATTGGTTAAATAAATAGAATTGAAAGGACATATTTATTAGTTAAAATGAATAGAATTGAAGGGAAAATATTTATTTGTTAAATAAATAAAATAAAAGGAGAAATATTTGTGAAATCAAATATAAAGGAAAATATTTGTGAAATAGAATATCAAAGTAAATATTTGTTAAATTAATCAAAGGAGATAATTCAAAGGAATTAATCAAAGGAGATAATTCAAAGGAATTAATCAAAGGAGATAATTCAAAGGAATTAATCAAAGGAGATAATTCAGAGGAATAAATCAAAGGAGTTAATTCCAAGGAATTAATCAAAGGAGATAAATCAAAAGAATATATCAAAAGAGTTAATCGAAATGAATTAATCGAATATAGTAAATAAGTTAGAGTTAACCGGTTAGAGTTGATCAGTTAGAGTTAACCAGTTAGAGTTAGAGTGAACCAATAGAGTAATTAAATAGAGTTAATCGAATTAGAATAAATCGATTAGGGTTAATCGAATTAGAAGTTCTCAAATATTAGTTATTCGAATCGAGTTAAAAGGAGTTATCGAATCTACTTATTCGAAAGATGTTATTGGTTAGTTTAATCGAAAGGAGTTATCGAATATTAGATATTTGAATCGAGTTAAAAGTAGTTATCGAATCTAGTTATTCGAAAGGAGTTATCGATTAGTTTAATCAAAAGGAGTTATCAAATATTAGTTATTCGAATCGAGTTAAAAGGAGTTATCGAACATTAGTTATTTGAATTGAGTTAAAAGGAGTTATCGAATATTAGTTATTCGAATCGAGTTAAAAGGAGTTATCGAATCTAGTTATTCGAAAGGAGTTATCGAATAGTTTAATCGAAAGGAGTTCTCGAATTTAGTTATTCGAAAGGGGTTATCGATTAGTTTAATCGAAAGGAGTTAATCGAATTTAGTTATTCGAAAAGGAGTAATCGAATATAGTATTCAAAAAGAGAGATTATCGAATATCGTTTATTTGAAAGAAAGAGTAATAGAATATTAGTTATTCGAAGTAAGTTAGTCAAATATAAGTTATTCGAAGAAGAGTTAATCAAATAGAGATTACTCGAAGAGAGTTAATCGGCGAATTCAATTATATCGAATTCGAGAAAGAATTATTTACTTTCAAGGTTTTTAAATCAAGATTTATTTATTTATAAATAAATTAGACTAGGTTAATTATTCAAAGTAAGAAATAAAAAGTTAGATGTTAAGTTAGATATTTCAGAAGTAGGGTTTATAACGTTATCGTTATAGCTAATGTTTCTGTAAAAGAAGTGGATTCGTAAATAGAATCCGAGAGAGTCGTAAGGAAGTTTGTTAAAGGTTTAAAAGATAAACTTTGACTATTTCAAAGTTAAAACGTGTTCAGTTAAGGTCTGAGAGGTAATTATACCCCAACTTGATTGACTTCCTTCTTAACTAAGGAATGGTAAGGTTTGATAGTGAATGATGGTTAAGTGAATTTAGTAAATGGTTTGAGTTGGCGTTGCGATGTTTTATTTAAACATCTGTTTATATCAAATGAAGGAGCTTTGGAAATGTTTTCCAAATAAGAATCAGAAATGTTTTCTAATATAGAAAATAGGAAATGGAAATGTTTTCCATTGTTAATAACGTATATTTTCTAAAATTAGAAAATAAGAAATGTTGAATATATGGAAATAGGAGATAAGTAAATTAATGAACTAAAGAGATAAATGTTAAATGATGATTGATCGATATAATTTCCATTTGGAAATAATATCGTTGTTTGCGCACGTGTTTTCTTTGATAGTTAACTCACCGACTATCGAAGTTTTCAACCATTTTAACATTGTTAATATAGAGAGACTGGTTGGATTATTATCCGAAGAACCACTCTGTATTGGCATAAGCGTTGCGAATCATATATGCCAAAGATAATTGAAGACGGAGTAAAGTGCAAGGGCTGTTGTATAAATCTTAGGTAAAGATTGCCTAAGATGGTTGTACTGAATAGTGCCTTCGGTTTGTCCAGTCCCAAGACAACCTGTATGGAAGAATGTCTGACAAAGTATTTTTAATAGACCGCGTAAGTTGATCTCTTCAAACTTATTTACGTTTGGTGGCGGAGGAATTCGTTTCTCTTAGCTGTATACCTTTGGTATTTTTGGGGAAATCAATTTGTGATTTGGCGGGTATGACGATGTGACATTCAAAGTGAATAAATGTATGATCTGTTAGAGAGAAGCATAGCTTCTATCCTCACATCCGTAAAACAACAAAAGTCGGACTGGCAGCAAGGATATGTAGGTCGCACCTATTAGGGTGTATAATCACCTGATCTAGAGTTTCATTTACTTCTAAAAATCTATTGTCGATGCTGTCCCATTCAGGAAATGGTTGCTGATCCCAACCGTTAGTGATATACATTCGATACACTCAAGTGAAATGAGTGGTAGATCATGTGTGGCCGGGCTGCAAGATGTTCTTGTTGAACCCAGTGTATTCCTCTCTAAAGGTACACTAGCGAAAGATGGTTCCATACCTTGTCATAATTGGAAATCCATTACCAATTACGTGCTTGCGGTTTGATTGTATACTATACATGTAGAACGTGAGATGAAAGCGTTTCTACTAGATGATTATTATATTGTGGTTGATAGACACTATTATAATATCAATGAGTTTTGATATAAAGATTATTTTGGATTCTCATAAGGGAAAAACCCGTTCTGTTATACGGCGTGGTCTTATGAGATATCGTTTACTTGTTCAAACTGTTTTAAACTGTTTTACTCATACCAGTCCCATGACTGACCCGGAGTTTATTTTGTTTTGTTTTCTCTAAACTCTTGGGTGCCCAGTTTTGTACGGGCAGTCAAGTAGTCCGGATTTACAGATACTTGAGGAGCTGGAGCGGGAGGCTTTAGGATTTTATATAGCTATTGTTATTCCACTGTGTTGTACTTGATAATGATATGTATATTGAATATTTCAAAGTTACGTTATATTTTATTCATTCCGTTGTGAGATTCGTGTTTACTCTGATGTTGTAGGTTTTTCTTCTTCTATTTTAATTTTCTATCTTATCTATTCTCACTCTCTGATTTGTTTCATTAACTACCGGTATTTTTTGATGTTTGGTTAGTCGTCATTGAGTTTATGTCGATAACCAAAGTCGCTAAAAACCGGGTCATTACAGATACAGGATGGAAGCTTAGGCCCTAACGATCTCAAATATATACATACAGTGGTTTATAGATTTTTCTACACTTTTATCTTCATTTTCAAAGTCCACGATTTGCTGAAAGAAAAATGTAAAAGTAGCAGCGGAATTTTAATTGACCACAGGAAGATAGGAATTAGGTTTAGAAGGAAGGTAGGGTATTTATAGGATATTTATGTATTTTTATATTCAATTATTATATTAATTATATTGAATTGTTACCATTATTTATTGTTTGAAAATTCCTATGATCACATACCATATCCAAATTTGATAAAAATGGACTTGCAGCTATAGTTCGACATTACGGACCCAACGAAACCGGTTTCATCGAATTCCGAGTCCGTTTACTCACACAGCATATTTTTAACCATCAAAATACTGAGTGTTTTTCACATTAAAAATCCGTACGGCCACACACTGACTCCAAAAATAACGAAAATTAAAAAATAACAATAATTCAATATTCCGGATCCAAAAAAATTAGTTTCGTCGAAAACATAGGTCGTTTACAAAAATAGCTATTTTCTAAGGTCTAAAATAAACCAATTTAAATATTAATATATTTAAAAATAATTAAATTTAATATTTATAAATAAATGTTTATGTATAAATTCACATAGAATATAATACAGCTCCAAAATATTCCTATCCGAATTTATAAGTCGATATTTCAAATCCAGATTAAATCAATATTCAATTTATATTGAAACTCCATTTATAATATAAATAAATCGATACAAATTATAAAGGAATTCCATTGTGATTTTCCAAAATTTGATTTGATCATAACTAAAAATCTACACAACGTCTCGATTTTTCTCTTCCATTAGAAAAATATACTTCACCAGCTCCGAACATTTCTTGTTTCACAGACATCCGGCTTAAAACGGATTCTATATATTCGTTTAAAGTTCGAATCGCCAAATTACGAACTGCCATGCCATTTCGAGCTCGATTATAATTATAATATAATTATTATGTTCTACCTTAGCAATTAAAAGTAAACGAATAATTTTTAACAACTTTTGGCTTATAAGTCCTGTTTCAGTAAACCACTTTATTTCAATTAAATTATTCATTTATTCTTATCAATGAAAATTTTCCAAAATCCTGAAAATTTTCTAACGCCTTAATTTTTCGAATTTTTTTGCCAACACCTCCTTTGTATTGGTCAATCGTTACAACAACAACTCGCCTCTCTGCGCCTTCTCTAACTCAAAAGAAAATCAAACAGCCAAGCGGCTTGCCAAATCGGCTCATAAATCTCATATCCAATAGAAATATAAACTTGTACCTTTTTGTCGGCATATCATTTATATCATTTCCACCTGTTATCAATTCAGCAGATACAAGGGTCATCCCAATCAAATTCCAGTTTGTTTTTATCCACAAATCCAACCAATCACTTATACCTAAGTCGAATTCAATTTCAAATCAAAGTTCCATTTTCGATTTTTAAATTCTTAACTCATCAATTCAATACCATTTCAGATTCTGTCTCACAATTCAAAATCTAATTCTACTTGATATATCGTATCCAATTCAATTTCCAGTTAATTGGTTTCAATTCATTTCCAGCTTGATTTCACAAATTTCTATTTAAATTTGTTTTTAATTCAAACAGTCTCTTCCTGGGAGTTTTAAACAGCTTTGCTTTTCTAAAAAAATATATTCCTTTTTGGATTTCAAACAACTTGTTTCTCTCAAAACAATTCAAAAAAAATCCTTTGGTAGTAATCCATCACTCAACAACTCGAAAAAGAACACTAATGATGTGGCTAGCATCATCAGAGTTATTTCCCAGCTATCAAAGTGAGTTCAATACTATATCACTTTTCAAAACCATTTCTGAATCATTTTTTTTTTGAAATCTTTTCAAAATACCATTCACCATGCTTGTAAAACAATTTAAAATATCCCAGGATTTTAAAATTTTCTTATACTCAAACCATATTCATTACAAACACTTATTCAAATTTCCAGGGTTTTCGTTTCAATTCTGATTTAATTTCAGATATAATTCAATTCAATTTCATATATTTCACTTTTATGAATTCTGATTAACCATTTCACTTTTTATAATCTTACTCGATCATAATAACAACTAGTATATCCTATATATTATAATCATTCCAATATAAATCCTTTATATCAAAATATAATTTGGGAAAAATTATTTCGTTTACCCTCTTTTCAAAACATACCATGACGGTTCATCGTATTCGAGTGTTTATAAACTCATACCGATACAGTGGATCAAACTGATCGACCAGAACTTATAAACAACTCAACCAATAAATCTCCACAATATAAATCAATTTTATATTGAATAACAAATACGCGCTCATATATATATATATATATATATATATACACTTAAACTCAATCTAAGGTATTACTAACCCCATCTCTACCAAGTCACGCCACAGAGCCAAGGTAAATCGCTTAACCTTATGCTCTGATACCAACTGTAACGACCCAGTTTTTAGCGACTTTGGTTATCAACATAAACTCAATGACGACTAACCAATCGTCAAAAATACCGATAGTTAATGAAAGAAATCAGAGGGTGAGAATAGATCAGATAGAAACTTAGAATAGAAGAAGAAGAACCTACAACATCAGAGTAAACACGAATCTCACAACGGAACGAATAAAATATAACATAACTTTGAAATAAAAAATTGTACCTGAATATACGTATCATTATCAAGTACAGCTCTTAAAAAACAGCGGAATAACAATAGCTATATAAAATCCTGAAGCCTCCCACTCCGGCTCTTCATGTATATGTAAATCCTGACTACTTGACTGCCCGTACAAAATTGGGCACCCAAGAATTTAGGGAAAACAAAACAAAATAAACTCCGGGTCAGTCATGGGACTGGTATGAGTAAAACAGTTTAAAATAGTTTGAACAAGTAAACGATATCTCATAAGACCACGCCGTATAACGGAACGGGTTTTTCCCTTATGAGAATCCAAAATAATCTTTATATCAATACTCATTGATATTATAATAGTATCTATCAGCCACAATATAATAATCATCTAGCAGAAACGCTTTCATCTCACGTTCTACATATATAATATACAATCAAACCGCAAGCACGTATTGGGTAATGGATTTCCAATTATGACAAGGTATGGAACCACCTTTTGCTAGTGTACCCCTAGAGAGGAATACACTCGGTTCAACAAGAACATCTTGCAACCTGGCCACACATGACCGACCACTCATTTCACATGAGTGTATCGAATGCATATCACCAACGGTTGGGATCAGCAACCGTTTCCCGAATGGGACAGCATCGACAATAGATTTTTAGAAGTAAATGAAACTCTAGATCAGGTGATTATACACCCTAATAGGTGCGACCTACATAGCCATGCTGCCAGCCCGACTTTTGTCGTTTTCCGGATGTGAGGATAGAAGCAACGCTTATCTCTGACAGATCACACATTTATTCACTTTGAATGTCACATCGTCATACCCGCCAAATCACAAATTGAATTCCCAAAAAATACCATGGGTATACAACTAAGAGAAACGAATTCCTCTGCCACCAAACGTAAATACGTTTGAAGAGATCAACTTTCGCGATCTATTAAATATACTCTGTCAGACATTCTTCCAAACAGGTTGTCCTGGGACTGGACAAACCAAAGGCACTATTCAGTACAAACATCTTAGGCAATCTTTACCTAAGATTTATACAACAGCTCTTGCACTTTACTCCGTCTTCAATTATCTTTGGCATATATGATTCGCAATGCTTATGCCAATACGGAGTGGTTCTTCGTATAATAATCCAACCGGTCTCTCCATATTACCAATGTTAAAATGGTTCAAAATTTCGATAGTCGGTGAGTTAACTATCAAAGAAAAACATGTGTGCAAACAATGATATTATTTCTAAATGGAAATTATATCGATCAATCATCATTTAACATTTATCTCTTTAGTTCATTAGTTTACTTATCTCTTGTTTCCATATATTCAACATTTCTTATTTTCTAATTTTAGAAAATATACATTATTAACAATGGAAAACATTTTCATTTCCTGTTTTCTATATTAGAAAAAAATTCTGATTCTTATTTGGAAAACATTTCCAAAGCTCCTTCATTTGGTTTAAATAGATGTTTAAATAAAACATCGCGACGCCAACTCAAACCATTTACTAAATTCACTTCACCATCATTCACTATCAAACCTTACCATTCCTTAGTTAAGAAGGAAGTCAATCAAGTTGAGGTATACTTACCTCTCAGACCTTAATTGAACAACGTTTTAACTTCGAAATAGTCAAAGTTTATCTTTTAAACCTTTAACAAACTTCCTTACGACTCTCTCGGATTCTATTTACGATTCCACTTCTTTTACAAAAACATTGGTTATAACAATAACGTTATAAACCCTACTTCTGAAATATCTAAATTAACATCTAACTTTTTATTTCTTACTTTGAATAATTAACCTACTCTAATTTATTTATAAATAAATAAATCTTGATTTAAAAGCCGAAAAGTAAATAATACTTTCCCGAATTCGATATAATCGAATTCGCCGATTAACTCTCTTTGAGTAATCTCTATTTGATTAACTCTTCTTCGAATAACTTATATTCGATTAACATACTTCAAATAACTAATATTCGATTACTCTTTCTTTCGAATAAACGATAATCGATAATCTCTCTTTTCGAATACTATATTCGATTACTCCTTTTCGAATAACTAAATTCGATTTACTCCTTTCGATTAAACTAATCGATAACCCCTTTCGAATAACTAAATTCGATAACTTCTTTCGATTAAACTAATTGATAACTCATATCGAACAACTAGATTCGATAACTCCTTTTAACTCGATTCGAACAACTAATATTCAATAACTCCTTTTAACTCGATTCGAATAACTAATATTCGATAACTCCTTTTAACTCGATTCGAATAACTAATATTCAATAACTCCTTTCGATTAAACTAATTGATAACTGCTTTCGAATAACTAGACTCGATAACTCCTTTTAACTCGATTCAAATAACTAATATTCGATAACTCCTTTCGATTAAACTAATCGATAACTTCTTTCAAATAACTAGATTCGATAACTCCTTTTAACTCGATTCGAATAACTAATATTCGATAACTCCTAATTCGACTAGCCCTAATCGATTTATTCTAATTCGATTAACTCTATTTAATTACTCTATTAGTTAACTCTAACTGGTTAACTCTAACTGATCAACTCTAACTGGTTAACTTTAATTCATTTACTCTATTCGATTAACTCTTTTGATTTATTCTTTTGAATTATCTCCTTTGATTAATTCCTTTGAATTAACTCCTTTGATTTATTCCTTTGAATTATCTCCTTTGATTAATTCCTTTGAATTATCTCCTTTGATTAATTCCTTTGAATTATCTCCTTTGATTAATTTAACAAATATTTACTTTTATATTTGATTTCACAAATATTTTCCTTTATATTTGATTTCACAAATATTTCTCCTACTATTTTATTTATTTAACAAATAAATATTTTCCCTTCAATTCTATATATTTTAACCAATAAATATTTCCTTTCAATTCTATTTATTTAACCAATAAATATTTCCTTTCAATTCTATTTATTTAACCAATAAATATTTCCTTTTCATTCCCCTTTGTAAGTGTTTTACAAATATTCCTTTTTCTATTTTATTTGTAAAAGTTTTACAAATATTTGTCTTCCTATTTGTTTCGCAAATATTTTCCTTTATATTTTTTTTACAAATGTATTTCCTTTATATTTGTTTTACAAATATCTCCTTTATATTTGTTTCACAAATATATCTCCTTTTTAACTCTTTTGATTTTATTATTATTTCCTTATATAAAATCCTTTCTCCTTTTATATATAAAATCCATTGATTTTATATAAATAATTTATTTTCAAAATATACTTTGAATATCCCCTTTTTACATTCCAGTATTTCTTACGGTATTTAAAATACCCCAATAACAATGATCGACCTCATTCAACACACGTAATCAACACAGATTATATGTCACATCATATATTACAATATATGAAAAACAGTAAAATAAATGTTGAGGAATCCAGTTGGACTCCTCTAACCTGTTTCCCTACATCTATAGATGTTAAACAATATCATTAACATCGATTTCATTTCAATATGAAATATTCTGTTAAACAGAATCAATATTTGATTAACGATTTATATATATCGTTATCTATAATTTCAACCAATACACAAGCAATTCAACCAAATAGTTAACACATAGCTATCAACAGATGATTAACAGTTCAAAAAATATGTTATAGAAATATAACTGTCCAAAGTTAGTGAGTTTTACTCACATTTCGCGTTAACCGTTAATTAATGATTTGCGTCTGTTGATTCAGACGGACAATTTATTTCTCCATAAATTGTTACGAGCTCTGGTGGACTTCTAGTCAATTCCATCGTGTAGTGTCCGTCCATATGATCCCAACGGATCTGAATTTGGGAAATTCTGTTTTGTACGGATAAGTTATAAACATAACAAGTTATTACTTTATTAAAACAAAACTAAACCAAAATTTAAATAATAAATTTTGGCCCACCCTAACCTTTCCTTTCGTCCCATATACACCCGTTTAAAGCCCACCCCGAAATTCTTTTTCTTCCCCAAAACTTTGCTGTATCTCGCTCCAACCAAACACCATTACCAAACGTTCACCTCCACCGAACTACATCTCCACTTCACCGATCAACAAATGGACACTTCCATTATTCATCACTTCATCTGCACTTCCTTCTCCACCCAGCAAGATCGCATTCGACCTCTTCCTGTCAAGTGCGACACCACGGATGACTGACGCCAGGTCCGAACTTTTCTCGCATGGAAATCTCCAAAGTGTTGCCAACATCAGCCATTCGACATCCTCAACCCAAAACTAGAACTCAAACACCACTCGATGCTCATATTTCCCGAAATCGCAAACCCTGAAATCACTGTTATATATACCAGCGAAACAAGAATGGTGCACAACCGTCAAAACTGATAGGAGGTGAAAGAGGATCATCCCAGGGATTCAAATCCCTTCATATCCTAGATTTAGGAATTTCCACGAATTGATTTTGATTTTTCCTTGATCTCGTTTTAACTTGGAAGAAAAAAAATAACTGGCGGCTTAAAATTTGATTATATAGGAAGGTCGTGATTTTTGTGTAGTTGGAGAGGTGAGGATGTGGCATGTTTCTAGGCCTTAGAATGATTTTAGATATTTTGCTTGTTATTTTATATTCATTTCTGCTCTTTTAAAATCTGTGTGATCACACATGATATTCAAAAATCACGGGACATGCAGCTATAGCTCGACATTACGGTCCCAACGAAACTGGTTTCGTTGAATTCCGTCTCCATATGCTCACACAGCGTATTTTTAACCGTCAAAATACTGACTGTTTTTCACATTAAAATCCCATATGGCCACATACTGACTCTAAAAATTACGAAACTTGACATCTAACAATAATTTGACATTGCGGATCCAACAAAATTAGTATCGTCAAATTCTGAGGTCGTTTGCAAAATTGGCTATTTTTAAAGCTCTACATAAACCCTTTTAAATATTAAATATATTTAAAAAAATTAAATTAAATATTTATAAATAAATATTATTGTATATATTCCCAACAGAATATCATACCGCTCTAGAATATTCCTATCAAAGTTTATACTCGATATCCCAGAAATTCCAGATTTATCGATATTCAAATTTATATTGAAAAATCTATTTATAAAGTAATTAAAGCGCTGCAAATTATAAAGGAATTCCACAGCGACTTTTCTAAAATTTGATTTGGACGTAAATCAAAATCAACATGACGAAATCCAAATTTTTCTCTTCCATTAGAAAAATATACTCCACCAGCTCTGAACGTTTCTTGTTTCATAGAAATCCGACTTACAACGACTTCTGTATATTCGTTTAAAGTTCGAATCGCCAATTTACGAACTGCGCCGCCATTTCGAGCTTGATTATATTTATGTTATAATTATACGTTCAACCATCATTAATTAAATATATTCGTTATCGTAATTCAGTTCTAAACTGAATTGTGTATTTTGAATTGCCCAATTCACACCATATCGCCATTTCAGCCAATTCTGATTATTTCAGAATTAGATATATTATTTAATTATTATTAATTAAATTAAATATTCAATATTATTTTATTCAACGACCATTAAATTCTCTAAATCACTATTTAAATAATTAAATAAATTAATTATATCACTGAAAAATGTTGGTCGTTACAGTATCAGTCTTGCTTGGCACGCAGCATCTTCCTGGAGTTCGAATATTTCCAGCGTGTATTAGGGCTCGACATTCAAGGGACTTGGTGAGTTGATGTTGAGATTCGAGGTTATATTCGAATTGGTAGTGGAGAGGAGCATCATTTGTGAGATTTTGGTGAAATACTGGAGCAATTTTGGTCGTGTGTTGGTCTGTGTATGCGTGAGGAATACTAGGTGTCGCGATTTCGATATGGAGTTCGAGCTTCATGGGTTTGTGATGGAATGGAAGAGATTTTGATGAGCAACTATATGGAAGTCGTTTGAGTTTAAAGCGTGAAGTTGAGAAGGAGGAATGGTTAAATTCGGCAATGTCTATGTATGTGAGGAGCTCGCATTCGACACTTTGGGAAGAAGGATAACATAGGTCTGGACATTACAAGTTAGGATGGGCCAAGTTTATAAGGTTAAGCCCAATTTCAATTAAAAGGAAATTCAATTTATTTTAATTTATATTGTACAAACTTGTATAAGGTATAACTTCATCATACGTTATCAGAATTGGACGAAATAAGATTTGTTAGGATCGTATGGACGAACACTACACGATGGACATGACTTGGAGTGAATTGGAGCTCATTACAATTTATAGCAAAATAAATTGTCTATCTAAATCAACCGATGGTTATCGCTATTTAACGATAAACCGATCAATGTGAGTAAAATCTCACTAACTCTGATCAATTTATATTTTCACAAAAAATATTAAATAGTAATGATAAATGTTGATTGACTACCGTGTGATGATTCTTTGGTTAAATTATTGATTGTTGGTTGAAATTATAGATAACGGTATATATATATATGTATATATATATATATTTATGAATCGTTAATCAATATTGATTCTGTTTATCAGAATATTTCGTATTGAAATGAAATTGATGTGAATTATATTGTGTAACATCTATGATGTAGGGAAATAGGTAGGAGGGATCCAACTGGATTCCTCAATATTTATATTACTATTTGTTTATGTGATATATAATCTGTGATTTATTATGATGACACTGGTCATGTTATTTGGTATTTTAAATACCATATCAATTACTGGAATGTATAAAAGGAAAATTTCAAAGTGAATATTGAAAATGAAATATTTTTATACAGAATAAATAGAATTATATAAGAGGATTTATATAAAATAAATAGAATTATATAAAAGGGATTTATATAAAATAAATAGAATTATATAAAGGGAATTATAATTGAGATTTAAGTGTTAGAAATAAGAAGATTTGTATAAATAATTCTATAATTAGAAGTATAAATAGAAATTGGATTTGGGATATTGTTCTAAATACGAAATCAAACTGTTTTGATTGCAAAGAAGATATATTATTTACATTTAATGTGAACAAAGGATTTAAATAAATATTTTGCAAATAAAATGTTTATAAAGGAAATAGGGTTTGAAATAGGAAATTAAAATGGAGTTAAAGGAACTAGAAACAGATTGGATGTTAGTTAAATTGAACAAATGTCTGGGTACTGATCTGATGTTGGTTTTGGCCTTCGGGGTTAATACGTAGGGGGTTGTTCTCTTACTAGTTTACAGTTAGAGACTGATATATATGAAAAGATAGTGATGCGTGAATCAGAAATGGAAACATTTTCCAAAGTTAATAACGTATATTTTCTAAAATTAGAAAATAAGGATTTGATGAACATATGGAAACAAGAAATGGGGAAATGAATAAATGTTGATTGATGATTGATCGATAGAATTTCCATCTGGAAATAATATCGTTGTTTACACACATGTTTTTCTTTGATATTTAAATCACTAACTATCAAAGTTTTTGACTATTTTTCCGTTGTTAATACGGAGTGACCGGGATCAGTTTCATTATCTGAAAACCACTCTATATGGGCGTTGGCGTTGCGATCAAATATGATAAAGATAATCGAAGACAGAGTTATGCAAAGGCTATCCTGTTTACAGAATAGTACCTTCGGTCTGTCCAATCCCAGGACGACCTGTATGGAAGAATGTCTGACGGAGTATATTTAGTAGATCGCGTAAGTTGATCTCTTCAAACGTATTTACGTTTGGTGGTGAAGGAATTCGTTTCTCTTAGCTGTTTACCCATGATATGTTTGGAGAAATCAATTTGTGATTTAGTGGGTATGACAATGTGCCATTCAAAGTGAATGAAGATGTGGTTTGTAAAGGATACGTTATGGCCTCTAGCCTCACAACTGGAAATGGTATAAAATCGGGTAGGTCGCATAACTAAGTGGTAGCTGTCAATTAGGGTGTATTGTCAACTGATCTAGAGAAATTCCATTTACTTCTATAATCTATTTCGATGCTTTCCCTTTTCGGGAAACGGTTGCTGATCCCAACCGTTGGTGATAATACATTCGGAACACTCAAGCGAAATGAGTGACCGGTCATGTTTAGCTTGGGTTACAAGATGTTCTTGTTGTACCCGGTGTATTTCCCTCTAGAGATACACTATCAGAAGGTGGTCCCATACCTTGCCAGTTGGAATTCATTAACCAATAAGCGCCTATGGTTTTTGATTATATAGTATGTATGTGGAACGTGAGATGAAAGTGTTCTACTTGATGATTATTATATTGTGGTTGATAGACACTATTATAATATCCAAGGAGTTTTGATATAAAGATTATCGTTTCTTTCAAAAGGATTTTTGAATGATAAATTAAGTATTTTGGATTCTCATAAGGGAAAAACTAGTTCTGTGTTATACGGCGTGGTCTTATGAGATATCGTTTATTTTCTCAAACTGTTTTAAATTGTTTACTCACACCGGTCCCATGACTGACCCGGAGTTTATTTTGTTTGTTTTACCCTAAACTCTTGGGTGCCCAATTTTGTACGCGCAGTCAAGTAGTCAGGATTTTACAGATATAATTGGAAAGCTGGAGCAGGAAGCTTCAGGATTATGTAGCTATTGTTATTTCCGCTGTATTGTAAGTGTTGTACTTTGATAATGTTATTGTATACATATACTGGTTTTATTTCAAAGTTATGTTATATTTTATTCGTTCCGCTGTGAGATTCGTGTTACTCGGATATTGTATGGTCTTCTTCTTCTTCAATTCTAATTTTTCTATTTTATCTATTCTCACCCTCTAACTTCTTTCATTAACTATTCGGTATTTCTGATGCTTAGATAGTCGACATTGAGTTTATGTCGGTAGCCAAGATCGCCAAAACCTGGGTCGTTACATATATATAAATTCCATAGCGACTGTTCTAAATTTTAAACTGAACATAACTTATAATTTATAAAGTGAATTCTCAGTTTCTTACATTTGTTATAAAATTACAGTTCAAAATATTACAACGTTTCTTGCTTCGTCGAATTCTGATTTATATTGAATTCTATACATTCATTTGAAATTTGAAATCAATTTTTCAAACTTCCACGCCATTTCGAGTTCATTTTATGTAAATTTTATATTCTTACATTCAAACTTCATTTAGAATAAACTTTTAGACATTATTATTTAAAATAAATCATTTTAGATATATAAAACCCATTAAAATAGCTAAAATAAAAAATTTAAATTGGTTCAGAAATTCCGGGTTATTACAGAAGATTTAATTTCAAATTTATAGTGTATCAGATTCACTTAACATTTAGTTAATGTATAGGAAACGAAACTTTCCATTTCATTTCTTAAAACAAGAATTAGTTAATATTATTAATTGCATTGAACATAAAGAGAATCCTTTCATTTTCTCTTTTTAATTTGAATTGACAGATACATTAAATGTCTTTAATTAATAATTTATTTTTGGCAAGTTTTATTACTATGTCCATATATATTCTAACTGTACAAATTATAGTTCAAAGTTTATTTAATTATTTTTTATTATACATGTAAGTATACATATATGTGAACTGCGTATACATATCTATACATATACATATATTTGTGTGTGTGCATGTGTAACATCGTAATCCATGAAAGGTAATGTGCCCGTATATAGACGTTGGGATTTACATTGCAACAGACACATTAGCTCATTTTATGTACACTGTAATTCGTTTAAATACGTGCTTGTATAATATGTCAAAAATAGGATATTAACATATGTATGTGAATATATATATATATATTATTGAAAAAAATAGTTTCTACCATAATAAATTAATATAAAATAATCACTTGTTAAAATTACAAACTTAATGATTTTAGAAAATACGGAAATACATTTTATGCTCAAGATTAATTCACTAAAAATTTTACAATTAAAATAATATTTATTATCAAATAATTGATAATAGTCAAAAAATAGATTAATTCTTAAAATTGGGAAAAAAAATTTAAATATTCTAAAAAAATTAATTTTACCTAAGACATATTTTGGGTTGCGATTGTAACAAACACATATACCCACAAAAATCTCACTTAATCTAAAGCATAAGCAGATACGAAAACTAATAGAGGATTTGGATGAAAATAAACTTTTATGTGATAAAATTAAAATAAAAACAACAAGATTTAATAAAAGCACACCTTTTAATGAAGCCTTTGAATCCTCGTTTAACAATGATTTCTCTTCGAATAATGATTCACAATCCGCCAGGTTACTAATGCAGGATTGGGGACCTACTACTAAAAATTAATAATTTTGTTTGGGATTTGACTTGAGAATTTTGGGGATAATTTTAGGAGAAAGATGCTTTAATTAAAATTAGGAAGACAAAGAAGAAAGTGTCAGCTCAAAAATGAATTCATCTCTATTTAGGGCTTTGAGATTTTCCATTTGTATAAGTAAGAAAGAGAAAGAAAAAAAATGATCTTAACCACCATCTCAAAACCCTAGTCTAATATATAGTAGATTCCACTTTCCTCTTATTGAACCAATGAAATTCCTCCCTAAAATTCATGGGTTGTAAGCCCATTTAACCTAAATTAAATCTGTATAATCATATTTAACATATTTTGTTATTGATATATCATATCGGTAAATATATTCATAAGTTTTATAAACATATGCAACAACTTTATTTATCATATCAAATTCAAATGTCGTAATTAGGGTTTTCTAAATATTAATTAATTTATAATAATTTTAAATTAATTAAATCATTAGGTCTTAAGAGAAATCATCATTTGGGTTGTGTGACTCCTAGGTGTATATTTGATCAGCGGCTAACGTCAAACTATTTGAACGTTAATGTTCACACTTCACTTACCAAGAGGTATGGCATTATTGTCAAATTTATCACTTAACCATTTTGTAAAAAAAATGTCATTTTAATTTTAAAAGCATTATCCAGTTGTGACAATTATTTACACCAATTCTCTTTGTCAAAACTATATCACTTTGGACATATTGAATTTGGTAGTAGTCAAAATTTCAGCATCGTCTCCATTCAACTCTATAGTCCAAACACAAAGTAGTTGGTTTAAAAATAATAGTTATTATTAACCAAACTACTATGGCTTGAGATTTTGACTTTGGGTTGACTTGAGTTGACCATGATACTAACCTTTTATAACTGAGGAGATGAATCCTCTCTTGAACAATGCTTCATTTCCAATATTTCCACTTAGCTAACTATAGTCACTCAATGGATTATGTACTATGATTTGACTATAATCAAAGCAGAGCTTTCATATTGAAGATTCGTGTATTCTCAAGTCGAAAGAACTACGTAAATTATTCACATCGATATTTTTGTTTGACCTTATTTATACTAACCAACAAAAAACTATTGAATGAGTCATTCTATAGTTATCCAACAACTATTAGTACGTAACCCCTAGGCTTCCCCAATGGTCATGAGTAATACATTGCCCATCGTTTGGAGAGCGTTACGTACTTTAATCTCAACAAATACATCGATATCCAATCTCGATGCATCTTGACTAGGAACATTTAAAATGATGTGTTTTGCAACAATGTGATTTAATACTCATGGTTACAACAATTTGTAATCACTATTAGAACACACCACTTATAGGTTTTATGTTAAATATATTTTAATTATATATTAATTTTAATAAGACATTATATAAATATACAACAGAAAGAAGAAACACCTTTATTTCGAATGAGAATTGATTTCAGAACTAGTCAATTCATAATAAATTAAAGAATTGCCCCTAATGCATATCCCTAATTCTATCAATCTCCCGCTTGCACTTGGGGCCAATTATGGAATCTCAATCTCATCCCTTCAACCAGTTCTCAAGAACCAATTGAGCCAAGCCTTTGGTCAAGGGATATGATATGTTATCCTTGGTATATGCCCTTTGAATCACAAACTTGGTATCTGCCCTTTGAATCACAAATTCTTTTTTCTCACTAGATTCTTGAACCAGGTGGAACTTTCGAAGAATGTGTCATGACTTTTCGTGTACCCTTGGTTCCTTTGCTATTCATATCACCGCATTGTTGGCACAAAACATTGCCATAGGATTCTGTGACGGCAAGGAATTTCGCTCGGTCCGAACCGGTCGCTAAACCGACCCAAACCGCTCGAAACGCCCTATCTTTTGAGAACAGGACAAATCAGGACACATACAGAAGAACATTTCACTGTATATTACAACAATGCATCAGATTACAAGAATATACAGAGTATAAAAGAATATTACACAGAAATATCAGAGATTTAAATTACATTTAAATACATCGCAGCGGAAAATAATACAATACACAACTAGAAGAGATATACGGATACAAAGCTTTCCGGATATCATTCCAGCTGTAAACCAGGATCCTGTGAATATAAATCTGCAAAACCAAAACTTCTAGCTGCCCGTGTCAAAATAGGGGCACCCAGAGTTTAGGTTAAAACAATAAACTCCAGGTCAGTCATGGGACTGGTGTGAGAACTAAAACAGTTATAATTCTTTATTTTAAAGTTCGGTAAATCAAGGGACCACGCCGTAACACGGAACGGGTTTCCTCCCAAGAATACCAGTGCATAAAACAAACAGCACAATGCTAAATAAAGAAACATGAAGCTGTTATAAGACCCAGGTCCTATCATACAATGCAACGCAAGCCGGGGGATAGGGTTTTCCCTTATAACAGCCAAAGAATGCTTGATACGTTTAAAACAGATTATTTGATACTATAATAAGTGCATAGTGTATAAAACAACTTCAAATCATAAGTATCAATCATAGGCGGCATGGGTACCATATGTCATGTCGCCATACTAGTTTTACAATTAAAACCGCAAATGTCACGTATTTGGAAATTGGATTTCCGTCTATGAACCGAGGCAAAAGATAGTCCTCAACCGATTCGAGACTGTCTAGCCCGAGCCTCAGGAACAGCCGCAACTGCCCCATGGAGCGACAGGGCCGGTCAACCGATGTGGATTATTATGCCTGAACACTACGTTTCCCCACCCTATGGGGTGTAAGTCTGGTCCGTCTGCCGGCCAGAATGCATCGGCCGAAACCGATATAACCGAGGCGCCTCGCAACAGCAACAACCACATAAGTCAAACTCGTCAGGGCGTGTAAAACCACTGACGCCACTTCTAGCTAGAAAGAAACGCAAGTCCTCCCTGAGGTCCGTCTCCCGTTTTTGGTTCATACCGGGTGTGAAACTCGCGAAGTAAATGTTACACAAAGCTACGCCACAAAGGCCGTGCTTTGATCATCACCACAAGACTTTGCTTTTCAACAGAAGCCTCGATCAATTGCCACTTAGGCATGCCACACAGGCAATTCACTCCATGCGTTTGATATCCATCAATATATAACCCCTGAGCTCGTACGTCTCAGAGAAGGGCGTTAAGCAAGAGAATAAATTCTCTGCCGCCAAACAGATATATATTTAATAGAGATCAATCACACAGACTAAAATCCAATGTCAGACACACAGTCCATTTACAAGTCCGTTCTGGGTCTGAACGAAACCGGAGGCACCTAGTACCTCGCATATCCATCGATCTCCAAGTACGTCTGGACGATCACAAACTGTTTCCATCTTCTGGGGTGTACAGCCCAATCAAGATCATCAGTAATCACCCAAACGACGTGAAGACTTCTGGTCTTCGACCACCGTCTTCATCTTCGACACCACGTCGAATCAGTTATTCAGAATGGGATAAACCCGGTCTTTCTGAATAACTCGCGTATATATTATAAAAGTGTTACACAAACACAACATACGCCTCATTCCGATTCAGAATATTCTTTTATCCCAATATTCCTATACTTTGGGAAAAGTTCCCATTAATTTTATCCAAGATAAATTCTTTGAATTTATTCTTTAATCTCCTTTGAATATCAATTCAAACTAGTCGGGATTAGCGAACCACACCGAAGTAATCATTTATTTTATTTTTCCAATCCCAACCTATTCATCCCATGAAGTAAAACTGGTAGTACTTCATATCTAACACCACAGTGTTATCGGTAAATTCAATTACCATTTCACGTTCAAATCTAATTAAAGATTTAACTATCGCTTGGAGTAAAACTGGTGATACTCCATTTTCGATCTTTTCAATCTAATTAAAGATTCATTAAAACTCCACTTAGTTTTAATCTTTAACTGGGTTAAAGAATCCGTGTCATTTAAAACACGGTTCACGATAAACCCAAAGTCACATTCATTAATTATCGGGTTAAAGAACGAGTGTTATTTAAAACACTGTTCACGATAAACCCAAAAATCAATATCAATTCAATTCCAATTAAATATTATTTAATTGGTACACATCATTAAATCTAAATAAAAAGATTTAATCATTTCTCAACTGGGTTCAAGAACAGTGTTAGTGAAGACACCATTCACGACAAACCCAAATCACATTCGATATTCAATACAAGGCTCTGAATAGAAAATATACCGGCTTATATTCAATATCGAATTCTACGACTAACAAATGTCGTATTGGAAATAACGATATAAATATATATATCTTTCAAATTTCCATAACAACACCTGTATAATCACGAATTCCAACATCGAAATATTCCGAAGACAATTTCGATTCAATTCCACTCCAATGCAATCATTGGAAATTCTGGTTATTTTTAAAACCCTTTTCAAATTCAATTTATTTATTTAAAAATAAATAGAATTATATTTCTAGTTCAAAACTAGTTTATTTCGATAAAAATTAATTTTTATCTTTTCAATCATGGAGTTTTTCATCCCAAATCTTTCTAAATCATTTCTTATGATTTTACACAAATTATTACTATTTTTAATAATTTTATCAAGGCCCGTACAGTCGATTTCCATCAACGGCCATCGAACTGCACTTACAGCGACCTTTTTCAAATTTGATTTGGACATAATTCCAAATCCAACCGTTAGATTTCAAATTTCTAATATTCGTTAGAAAGCTCTTTTCGATACGAACCCAACGGTTCCAGTGTTAGGAGAATCCGACGGTCGGATCTCCCGTAATGTCCGTTCGAAGTCAATGGTCGAAATTCGCGAACTGCCGCGGCGCGGCGCGTTCTATTCAGGCCATTATATTATATATATATTATATATAATATATAATTCGTCGATTTCTATTTAAAACGAATTATATAAATAGTTTTAAATTTGTTTCAAAAGCAATTTCAACTTCCTTTTCAATTCAAATCAAAATTGAATTCTTCTTTATAAATTCGTTTTAAAATTCATTTCTATTCAATTCAAATTTCAATTCAATTTGAATTCATTTCAATTCACTTTCAATTCAATTTGAATTCATTTCGAAATCGTTTTCAATTCAATTCATTTCGAAATCGTTTTCAATTCAATTCATTTCGAAATCGTTTTCAATTCAATTCATTTCGAAATCGTTTTCAATTCAATTCATTTCGAAATCGTTTTCATTTCAATTCATTTCGAAATAGTTTTCAATTCAATTCATTTCGAAATCGTTTTCAATTCAATTCATTTCGAAATCGTTTTCAATTCAATTCATTTCGAAATCGTTTTCAATTCAATTCATTTCGAAATCGTTTTCAATTCAATTCATTTCGAAATCGTTTTCAATTCAATTCATTTCGAAATCGTTTTCAATTCAATTCATTTCGAAATCGTTTTCAATTCAATTCATTTCGAAATCGATTAAATCGATATAAATATCGTTCACGTCAAAATGGCGTCAATCTAACCAACACGGCTTCATACATTTCTATTTTCAAATATTCTATTCAACCAATGAATATTTATTTTCTAAATTAGAATGAGGCCCAATCAATTACCATATAAAGTTAATTATATGGATTTTCATACAACACATGTATATAATAGCATTGAGAAATAATCAATCATCAACCAAAGTGCACTACACTGTATAAGCATCAGATATAGATATCTAACGCTTATAACAGCCTGTCAATCAATCGATCGACATATTTAATCAATCAGGATGAGTGAACTTCAAATTTCATCCCAACACCCGTGTGGGGTTTCAAACAATCAAACACATATTTTATTCGTGCAGTTGGGCGATGTGTAAAATTTATCGACCCAATCCATGTCATTCAAATAGGTGTACATAAACAAACCGTCTGGTTTGTAAACGAACATTTATTTATTCACATTCACGTTATTCATATTCACGTTAAAAATTATATTTTAACGATAAAACATTTTTATTCAACCTATGAATTTTCTATTCGATTCATTTTTTTTCAATAAAATGATATTTTTATTTTTCTAACATATTTTAGAAAATTTCGGCGGCATAACGGCACGATACTAGAAATGGGACGAGGCCTAGCCTTATCCCCGGTCTAGTGAAGGACCACGCCATTCACACATCAATCAAATTCATTCATTTCACCAAACAATTCAATTCCAACTAAATAAACTAACCAACTACTCAACCAAACAATTTAACAAGCAAGCCATCCATGGTCTGTGGATGACGGGTGTCGGGTGCTACTAAGCACCGTCTGCATCCTAGTATATATATAACTAGAAAAATTAAATTGAAAGGTGAGAAGTTCTCACATATAGCTATCCTGCTCCACGACTCTTCCTTTAGAGAAATCTTCATCGTTTTCGCGTCTTTGTCAACTTCGTTGTCCGCTTTCACTACCTATGTAAAAATCGAATTTTTACTTCGCTATTCAATATATAAAAATTCTATTTTTCTTTCGAAGTTCAATATATAAAAATTCTATTTTTCTTTCGATGTTCAATAAATTAAAATTCTATTTTTCTTTCGAAGTTCAATATATAAAAATTCTATTTTTCTTTCGAAGTTCAATATATAAAAATTCTATTTTTCTTTCGAAGTTCAATATATAAAAATTCTATTTTTCTTTCGAAGTTCAATATATAAAAATTCTATTTTTCTTTCGAAGTTCAATATATAAAAATTCTATTTTTCTTTCGAAGTTCAATATATAAAAATTCTATTTTTCTTTCGAAGTTCAATATATAAAAATTCTATTTTTCTTTCGAAGTTCAATATATAAAAATTCTATTTTTCTTTCGAAGTTCAATATATAAAAATTCTATTTTTCTTTCGAAGTTCAATATATAAAAATTCTATTTTTATTTCGAAGTTCAATATATAAAAATTCTATTTTTCTTTCGAAGTTCAATATATAAAAATTCGAATTTTTCTTTCGAAGTTCAATATATAAAAATTCTATTTTTCTTTCGAAGTTCAATATATAAAAATTCTATTTTTCTTTCGAAGTTTGAAATCGAATTATCGAACTACCGCGCCATTTTCAATTCTTTTTATAATTATTTATATTCTAACGACGACGTATATAATATATACGTCGAATTCTATTCAAAATAAATTTCTCGCTGATATTATTTAAAATAATTCATTTTAAATAATCAAAATTCGCTAAAATTGCCAAAATAAAAATTTTAAACTGGCCCAGATTTTCCGGGTTATTACAATCTCCCCCACTTAAAAACTTTTCGTCCCCGAAAAGGAACAAAGTCGAAAGTGGTTTGATTAATCAACTCTACGCTCGATCTGGCTTCCATTCTCCAACTCTTTAGTTTCTGAGAATTTTCTAAAATTTCAAAAATTTGGCTAACACCCTAAATTTTTGAAAAAAATTCGCCATAACCTCCCCTGCACCGGGAGCATCGGGGAATTTCAAATAGCTTCCCCGGTCCTTCAGATCTCAAAAAGAAAAAGAAAACGCCAAGCGGCTAGCCAATAGGCTCATAAAATCATCATCACCCAAACAAAACAGTAAATTATGTAGTAAACATGTACCTATTTGTCGGGCAAACAAATTTTATTCTCTGCTCTAGCCTCCTTGCTATGACCTGTTCAATGTAAGTATATGCATATGCAAGCAAATGCGACCAATTTTCAATATAACTCAATATTTGATGCTATTAGGCATAATGGTTCAAAATTATCAAACAAATAAACAAACAACACAAACATCAATCAATTAGTGGATTAGAATTTCAAATTGATAACTTTGATACATAGTCAAAAATCAGATTTTTGATGCTAAATCACAACAATAGGCCCTATCTAATTTTGGTTCTCACACCAGTCAATAGGAAGTATATAGAAATCTCCCTTTCGTCACTCGAACATAAATTCTGATGATGATGCATCAATCATCAGAGTTCTCTCCGGGCGACTTAGAAGGTGATTCTATATCTACCCAGTATATCAAAACTTCGAATACACGCGGATCAGACGTATACGCAAAATCTATATATACTGGATTGTCCAAATTCTTTAAAATAAATAATCAAATACGAATTATTGTTTTAAATTTCAAAACATAATTTGTTTTCATTTTCAAAAATATACTCTTCACACTCATTCTAGGATACTACTGATCCTATCTCTAACGAGTCATTCTCATTGGATATTACTAATCCAATATCTGATGAATTCTTTCGTATGGTCTAATGTGTCTTGTTCTCTGCGCTTTGTAAACCAAAGCTCTGATACCAACTGTGACGGCAAGGAATTTCGCTCGGTCCGAACCGGTCGCTAAACCGACCCAAACCGCTCGAAACGCCCTATCGTTTGAGAACAGGACAAATCAGGACACATACAGAAGAACATTTCACTGTATATTACAACAATGCATCAGATTACAAGAATATACAGAGTATAAAAGAATATTACACAGAAATATCAGAGATTTAAATTACATTTAAATACATCGCAGCGGAAAATAATACAATACACAACTAGAAGAGATATACGGATACAAAGCTTTCCGGATATCATTCCAGCTGTAAACCAGGATCCTGTGAATATAAATCTGCAAAACCAAAACTGCTAGCTGCCCGTGTCAAAATAGGGGCACCCAGAGTTTAGGTTAAAACAATAAACTCCAGGTCAGTCATGGGACTGGTGTGAGAACTAAAACAGTTATAATTCTTTATTTTAAAGTTCGGTAAATCAAGGGACCACGCCGTAACATGGAACGGGTTTCCTCCCAAGAATACCAGTGCATAAAACAAACAGCGCAATGCTAAATAAAGAAACATGAAGCTGTTATAAGACCCAGGTCCTATCATACAATGCAACGCAAGCCGGGGGATAGGGTTTTCCCTTATAACAGCCAAAGAATGCTTGATACGTTTAAAACAGATTATTTGATACTATAATAAGTGCATAGTGTATAAAACAACTTCAAATCATAAGTATCAATCATAGGCGGCATGGGTACCATATGTCATGTCGCCATACTAGTTTTACAATTAAAACCGCAAATGTCACGTATTTGGAAATTGGATTTCCGTCTATGAACCGAGGCAAAAGATAGTCCTCAACCGATTCGAGACTGTCTAGCCCGAGCCTCAGGAACAGCCGCAACTGCCCCATGGAGCGACAGGGCCGGTCCACCGATGTGGATTATTATGCCTGAACACTACGTTTCCCCACCCTATGGGGTGTAAGTCTGGTCCGTCTGCCGGCCAGAATGCATCGGCCGAAACCGATATAACCGAGGTGCCTCGCAACAGCAACAACCACATAAGTCAAACTCGTCAGGGCGTGTAAAACCACTGACGCCACTTCTAGCTAGAAAGAAACGCAAGTCCTCCCTGAGGTCCGTCTCCCGTTTTTGGTTCATACCGGGTGTGAAACTTGCGAAGTAAACGTTACACAAAGCTACGCCACAAAGGCCGTGCTTTGATCATCACAACAAGACTTTGCTTTTCAACAGAAGCCTCGATCAATTGCCACTTAGGCATGCCACACAGGCAATTCACTCCATGCGTTTGATATCCATCAATATATAACCCCTGAGCTCGTACATCTCAGAGAAGGGCGTTAAGCAAGAGAATAAATTCTCTGCCGCCAAACAGATATATATTTAATAGAGATCAATCACACAGACTAAAATCCAATGTCAGACACACAGTCCATTTACAAGTCCGTTCTGGGTCTGAACGAAACCGGAGGCACCTAGTACCTCGCATATCCATCGATCTCCAAGTACGTCTGGACGATCACAAACTGTTTCCATCTTCTTGGGTGTACAGCCCAATCAAGATCATCAGTAATCACCCAAACGACGTGAAGACTTCTGGTCTTCGACCACCGTCTTCATCTTCGACACCACGTCGAATCAGTTATTCAGAATGGGATAAACCCGGTCTTTCTGAATAACTCGCGTATATATTATAAAAGTGTTACACAAACACAACATACGCCTCATTCCGATTCAGAATATTCTTTTATTCCAATATTCCTATACTTTGGGAAAAGTTCCCATTAATTTTATCCAAGATAAATTCTTTGAATTTATTCTTTAATCTCCTTTGAATATCAATTCAAACCAGTCGGGATTAGCGAACCACACCGAAGTAATCATTTATTTTATTTTCCCAATCCCAACCTATTCATCCCATGAAGTAAAACTGGTAGTACTTCATATCTAACACCACAGTGTTATCGGTAAATTCAATTACCATTTCACGTTCAAATCTAATTAAAGATTTAACTATCGCTTGGAGTAAAACTGGTGATACTCCATTTTCGATCTTTTCAATCTAATTAAAGATTCATTAAAACTCCACTTAGTTTTAATCTTTAACTGGGTTAAATAATCCGTGTCATTTAAAACACGGTTCACGATAAACCCAAAGTCACATTCATTAATTATCGGGTTAAAGAACGAGTGTTCTTTAAAACACCGTTCACGATAAACCAAAAAATCAATATCAATTCAATTCCAATTAAATATTATTTAATTGGTACACTTCATTAAATCTAAATAAAAAGATTTAATCATTTCTCAACTGGGTTCAAGAACAGTGTTAGTGAAGACACCATTCACGACAAACCCAAATCACATTCGATATTCAATACAAGGCTCTGAATAGAAAATATACCGGCTTATATTCAATATCGAATTCTATGACTAACAAATGTCGTATTGGAAATAACGATATAAATATATATCTTTCAAATTTCCATAACAACACCTGTATAATCACGAATTCCAACATCGAAATATTCCGAAGACAATTTCGATTCAATTCCACTCCAATGCAATCATTGGAAATTCTGGTTATTTTTAAAACCCTTTTCAAATTCAATTTATTTATTTAAAAATAAATAGAATTATATTTCTAGTTCAAAACTAGTTTATTTCGATAAAAATCTATTTTTATCTTTTCAATCATGGAGTTTTTCATCCCAAATCTTTCTAAATCATTTCTTATGATTTTACACAAATTATTACTATTTTTAATAATTTTATCAAGGCCCGTACAGTCGATTTCCATCAACGGCCATCGAACTGCACTTACAGCGACCTTTTTCAAATTTGATTTGGACATAATTCCAAATTCAACCGTTAGATTTCAAATTTCTAATATTCGTTAGAAAGCTCTTTTCGATGCGAACCCAACGGTTCCAGTTTTAGGAGAATCCGACGGTCGGATCTCCCGTAATGTCCGTTCGAAGTCAATGGTCGAAATTCGCGAACTGCCGCGGCGCGGCGCGTTCTATTCAGGCCATTATATTATATATATATATTATATATAATATATACTTCGTCGATTTCTATTTAAAACGAAATATATAAATAGTTTTAAATTCGTTTCAAAAGCAATTTCAACTTCCTTTTCAATTCAAATCAAAATTGAATTCTTCTTTATAAATTCGTTTTAAAATTCATTTCTATTCAATTCAAATTTCAATTCAATTTGAATTCATTTCAATTCACTTTCAATTCAATTTGAATTCATTTCGAAATCGTTTTCAATTCAATTCATTTCGAAATCGTTTTCAATTCAATTCATTTCGAAATCGTTTTCAATTCAATTCATTTCGAAATCGTTTTCAATTCAATTCATTTCGAAATCGTTTTCAATTCAATTCATTTCGAAATCGTTTTCAATTCAATTCATTTCGAAATCGTTTTCAATTCAATTCATTTCGAAATCGTTTTCAATTCAATTCATTTCGAAATCGTTTTCAGTTCAATTCATTTCGAAATCGTTTTCAATTCAATTCATTTCGAAATCGTTTTCAATTCAATTCATTTCGAAATCGTTTTCAATTCAATTCATTTCGAAATCGTTTTCAATTCAATTCATTTCGAAATCGATAAAATCGATATAAATATCGTTCACGTCAAAATGGCGTCAATCTAACCAACACGGCTTCATACATTTCTATTTTCAAATATTCTATTCAACCAATGAATATTTATTTTCTAAATTAGAATGAGGCCCAATCAATTACCATATAAAGTTAATTATATGGATTTTCATACAACACATGTATATAATAGCATTGAGAAATAATCAATCATCAACCAAAGTGCACTACACTGTATAAGCATCAGATATAGATATCTAACGCTTATAACAGCCTGTCAATCAATCGATCGACATATTTAATCAATCAGGATGAGTGAACTTCAAATTTCATCCCAACACCCGTGTGGGGTTTCAAACAATCAAACACATATTTTATTCGTGCAGTTGGGCGATGTGTAAAATTTATCGACCCAATCCATGTCATTCAAATAGTTGTACATAAACAAACCGTCTGGTTTGTAAACGAACATTTATTTATTCACATTCACGTTATTCATATTCACGTTAAAAATTATATTTTAACGATAAAACATTTTTATTCAACCTATGAATTTTCTATTCGATTCATTTTTTTTCAATAAAATGATATTTTTATTTTTCTAACATATTTTAGAAAATTTCGGCGGCATAACGGCACGATACTAGAAACGGGACGAGGCCTAGCCTTATCCCCGGTCTAGTGAAGGCCCACGCCATTCACACATCAATCAAATTCATTCATTTCACCAAACAATTCAATTCCAACTAAATAAACTAACCAACTACTCAACCAAACAATTTAACAAGCAAGCCATCCATGGTCTGTGGATAACGGGTGTCGGGTGCTACTAAGCACCGTCTGCATCCTAGTATATATATAACTAGAAAAATTAAATTGAAAGGTGAGAAGTTCTCACATATAGCTATCCTGCTCCACGACTCTTCCTTTAGAGAAATCTTCATCGTTTTCGCGTCTTTGTCAACTTCGTTGTCCGCTTTCACTACCTATGTAAAAATCGAATTTTTACTTCGCTATTCAATATATAAAAATTCTATTTTTCTTTCGAAGTTCAATATATAAAAATTCTATTTTTCTTTCGAAGTTCAATATATAAAAATTCTATTTTTCTTTCGAAGTTCAATATATAAAAATTCTATTTTTCTTTCGAAGTTCAATATATAAAAATTCTATTTTTCTTTCGAAGTTCAATATATAAAAATTCTATTTTTCTTTCGAAGTTCAATATATAAAATTCTATTTTTCTTTCGAAGTTCAATATATAAAAATTCTATTTTTCTTTCGAAGTTCAATATATAAAAATTCTATTTTTCTTTCGAAGTTCAATATATAAAAATTCTATTTTTCTTTCGAAGTTCAATATATAAAAATTCTATTTTTCTTTCGAAGTTCAATATATAAAAATTCTATTTTTCTTTCGAAGTTCAATATATAAAAATTCTATTTTTCTTTCGAAGTTCAATATATAAAAATTCTATTTTTCTTTCGAAGTTCAATATATAAAAATTCTATTTTTCTTTCGAAGTTCAATATATAAAAATTCTAATTTTTCTTTCGAAGTTCAATATATAAAAATTTTATTTTTCTTTCGAAGTTCAATATATAAAAATTCTATTTTTCTTTCGAAGTTTGAAATCGAATTATCGAACTACCGCGCCATTTTCAATTCTTTTTATAATTATTTATATTCTAACGACGACGTATATAATATATACGTCGAATTCTATTCAAAATAAATTTCTCGTCGATATTATTTAAAATAATTCATTTTAAATAATCAAAATTCGCTAAAATTGCCAAAATAAAAATTTTAAACTGGCCCAGATTTTCCGGGTTATTACAGATTCTCGAGATTAGGAATCACTCCAAGCTCACTTAAAACTTGCACATCCAAACTGCCTCTTTGCCACGCCGTTAAGGGCGATGTACTCGGCCTCCATCATGGAATCATCAACTGTTTCTTGCTTGTAGCTTTTCTAACTAACGGCTCAACTGTTTATTCTAAAGACATGCTGATACTAATTTACTATCATCTGCATTACTTTGAAAGCTAAATCGGTATACTCATTCTATGGAGGTTTTCTTTCCAAAATATAAGGAATAAGTCCTTAGTATTTCTCAAAATACTTAAGTATACTTTTAAAGATATCCAATGATTTTTCTTTGGGATTAGACTGGTATCGGCTCACGCATCCTAATGCGTATGCTACATCCGGTCTCGTACATAACATAGCATACATTATGGATCATATGGTTGAAGCATAGTGAATCCTTTGTATGTGCTCTTCCTTCTCATAGGTATGAGGAGTTTCCCATTTAGAAAGGACATTTCCAGATTGCGTTGGAACACTTCCACGCTTGGAATTCTCTACACCAAATCTTCTAGTATGGTGTTTATGTATAGGGTTTGGGACATCCTAGCAACCTTTTAGATCTATCTCTGTAGATCTTTATACTAAATATGTAGGCTGCTTCTCCCCATATCCTTCGTAGAGAAGTTTTTGGAAAGCCAAGCTTTCACTGGTTGCAATAGTGAAGTGTCACTGCCAATTAATGATAAACCATCAACATAGAGCACTAAGATTACAATTGTGTTGCCCCATTTCATTTTATACATTCACGCTTCCTCTGTGTTCTGATAGAAAACAAACTGTTTGATTACTTTACTGAAACACTTGTTCCAACTCCTTGAAGCTTATTTGAGCCCATAAATGGACTTTAACAACTTCCAAGCTTTGCTTTTACTCCCACTGACCACCAAACACTCTGGTTATGACATATGGGGTTTCTTCTAAATCACCAATTCAAGAAGCGGTCTTACACCCATATGCCACATTTTATAGTCATAGAATGCGGCAAACGCTAGCATAACCTTAATTGATTTAAGCATGGCTATAGGTGAAAAGGTTTCGCCCAAATCAACACCTTCAATTTGCTAAAATCCTTTTGCAACTAGTCTTACTTTGTTAGCCTCCACTTCCCCATCCGCATTCAGTTTTTTCTTAAAAATCCATTTGCAGCCATTGGGTTTTATCCCTTCAGTTATGTCCAACAAAGTCCTTTATTTTATACATGGAGTCCATTTCGTATTTCATAGCTCCAAGTTAGATGCAGAGTCTTTACTCTATAATGGTCATTGGAAAGTCAAAGGAGCGTCGTAATCTAAGACATTGTCCTCCTTTTTGCCATCCATGAGAAAACCGTAGCATCTCTTTAGTGAGCGAGATTCTCTCCTAGACCTTCTAATAGGTTCCGTGTTTTCATATACAAGTGAACATGTTTCTCCCACTGTTTCAGTCTCAGCATTAGTTCCTTGGATCTCATCCAAGTCTACAACTTCGTTGTTAATTTCATTTAGCAGAAATTCCTTTTCTAAAAGGGCAGTGTGTCAAGAAATAACGACTTTTTCTTCCTCCGTAATGTAGAATATATATCCCATCGATTTTTTGGGATATCTCATAAACTTACACATGACCGATCTTACCTCTAGTTTATTTGGACCAACATTCTCAACGTATGTTGTAACGACCCAGATTTTCTGGTCGGTTTATTTTGAATATTTAATATTATTTTAAATATAGAGCTGATAATATAAATCGATTTTCATATTGAGTTATAGATCTAATTACCGTAATACGGGATATATTGAATTCGAAGTTAGAATTGAATCAAAACAGTTCAGATAATAAATATAAGTTCTATGTGAATGTAATCGATAATGGTCATGATATATTATCGAGAAATTTATTTGTTTATAAATTTAAATTGTTTTATATCTATTTAAAATGATTATTCTATATACATTTAAATTAAATATAAGATATATTCGGTTAGTTCAGAATGTGTTAAACTGTTGAAATAACAATGGTTGCGTTAAAATAGCGGTTCTGATTTTCGAATAAGGGTACCACAAGATATTTTAGTTATCTAATTAAATAAATTCATATCAAATGTTTTATCAGCCGACCTAATTTACTTCCTATGGAAACCTAGTTCCCTCGAGCCACAAAACTGTCTCCTGCTCTCGTTATCAAGGAAACACGATTTTAATGGCCTATGTACCTCTTGTCTCCTCTCGCCCTTATATAAACCATCGACCTCGTTATATTTTTCCATCCTCAGATGAAAAACCGAAACGAATCCCCAGTATTTCCCTTTCGTTCCTTTTCTACAATCGAAAACCCTTTCCATCTAAATTCCGAAATCATGTCAGTTCGAGACCTTTAAAGGTGAATATTGCGAGGATTTAATCGCGATTACGGAACCACGATAACAACCTGGAGCTCGAAGTGCGATTCAACGATGGGAGCAGTCGATGTTGATTTTGGGTGCTTTTGAAGACCGCGATGGGTCAACGCTGATCTAGGCCGAAGTCGCAGGTGAAGAGAAGGGTACGATGTTGGTTCAGGCGGTTGCGATGGCAGTTAGGGGTCGAGATAATGACGAAGAGGGGCGTGATTAACTGGGCAGACAGTTGGTGAAGGTGCGATGCCTATTTCAGATCGCGTCACCCACTAGAGCTAGCGTTGATGAACTAGACGATGCTGGAGTCGCGACTTCAAAGAATTAGGGGACTGGCGAGTTGATGATTGAGGTACAGTTGTGTAGTTAATTGGAGAGCTGCTATGTTTAGGAATTCACTGCAGGTTGACAGTAGATCGAATTGGGTGCTGGATCAAAAATCCCAATAGTAAATGGAATTAAGGTAACCATCTATTTTAATTATTAAACAAAATTTGATATGGCCTGTATAAATATATAAATAAATTTGTCAAATTTATTTAATGGGTAATTAGCGCTAAATGACATTAAGGAGTAAATTATTTGATAAAAACTGTACACTTATAATTTATTTAACTAGCTCATACATTATCAGGATTTGAACAAAACTAGCAACATCAAAATTGTATTGTCAAATACCGAGAGCTGGAGATGGTTTGGGATTTTTCAAGATCCGTTGTGAATTTTAAATCTAAGCCAACCGTCGTTCGATTCAGTAAAATTTGAACGGATTGCAATAAAAACCCTGGTGAGTAAATCTCACTCACCTTTAGAATTATTTTTATTTCATTAAAAATAATTGTTTGCTGCTTGTATGAATGTTTTCTGGTTGTTTTATATATATTAGTTATTTAGGCTATATATATATTGGGTTGATTGATTGGTTGGATTCCCGCAGTCTCATTAGCGGATGCTCGCGGTACCATAGCGGATGATTACCCTATACGCCCCACGCTATGATTAGTGGATGACCTTCTATACCGCGATATTCTACCACGAAGCAGAATGGGTATTATTTATGTGCTAACATCCGTGGATAAAGGGAAACAGGTTGGAGGAATACAACAGGTTCCTCAAGAATATATTATCTGTTTGCTGTTTGTTTGATTTCATATATATTCATATATGATGTGTTAAAAATCAAATGAATGAAAATTGGTTGATTTGATTGTTTAAAATATCACTGGGGCTTGAATATTGATTTATAAAAATATCGCGGAAGGGATATTTGAGATTTAAAAGAGAAAATTCTATTTTTCTAAAATAGAATTTGAATTTAAAATGGAATAAAAATATTTAACTTATTTTAAAAGGAATAAAACAAGTAGTTCATTTATACACAAAGTTTTAAATGAAGTGAAAAGAATTATCATTGGACAATTCAGAAGTAAATTATAAGTGTGAATTTGTTAAGGGGAATCTATTTTTCCAAAGTAGAAAATATTTATTTCAAAGGAAATTGGAAGCGATACTTTGTTTAAAAATATAAACAAGTAAAATAAAAGGGAATTTGAATAAAGAGAAATTTGAAAAGAAGTTTGAATATTTGAATTCAAATAGAATTTAAAAGAAGTTTTGAATATTTGGATTTCAAATAGAAACCCAAATGGAGTTAAATATTTAAATTCAAGTATGAATTTCAAATATAGGTATTCATAAAAAAAAAGAGGATTTTAATATAGAAATTAAAGTGGAATTTAAATCAAGAAAATAAAGTATGGTATTTGAATTCAACGAGATATAAATATGGTATTTAAATTCAAAAAGAATTTAAATATGGCATTTGAATTCAAGGAAAATTTAAATATGGAATTTGAGTCCAAGGAGAATCAATATGGAATTTGAGTTAAAAGGAGTTTTAAATACTTGGAATTCAAAAAGAGTTGGAATATTTGGGAATTCAAATAAAAGTAGAAATAAGGTTTGAATAATAGAAATTGGAAGAGAATTTGAGTATTTGAATTATATAATTCAAATGGAATTTAAAACATAGAATTTGAAATAGAATTCAAATAGAATTCAAATATGGGATTTGAATATAGCAATTCAAATAGAATTTGAATATAGAATTTCAACGTAGAATTGTAATGAAATTTGAAATATCGAATTCAAGAGAATTGAATATGGTTTCGAATTTAGAATTCAAAGAAGAATTGAATATAAACTTCAAATATAATCGAAATAGAGTTTGAATATATAACTCAAATAGAATTGAATATGAAGTTTGAATAGAGATTTGAAATAGAAATTCAAGTATTGAATTTGAATATCAAATAGGAAAGGAATTGGGATTTGAAAATAGAATTCAAAAGTGAGATTGGAATTTGAATCAAGAAATTCAAATAGAGGAAAATGGAGTTTGAATATTAGAAATTCAAATGGAGTTAAAATGGAGTTGGATTCATTTTAACGAAAGTTTAAAAGTTTATATATATAAATATAAATAAAACGAACTCGCCGCAGCGCTGCAGTTCGTAAATTGGCGATTCGAACTTCAATTGAATATACAGAACTCAATTGAAGTCGAAATTCTTTGAAACAAGAAACGTCAGGACCGATTTGATAATAGCTTTCTAATGAAGGAGAAAAATCTGGATTTCATCGAATAGATTTTGAGTTATGTCAAAAATCAAATTTTCAGAAAAGCAGCGCCAGAACCATTATAAAATCATAACGGTTTGTTTAAATAAACTAAAGGATTTTAAAGAAATAAAATCCGAATTTGCCATGAGAAAATCCAGATTTGAGTTGTAAATTAAATACGAACTCAAGTGGTGTAAATGAGATGATTGTTGAAACAAAAAATCAGATTTTTAATTATTGATTAGAATCGACTAATTTAAAGAAATTAGTTAATGGAATTTCAGAATCGAAATTTGGGTTTCGAATCAGACAAGGTGTGTGTAAATTCATATTCGAAATCGAATATAAAACTTGAATTAGAAATGACATTCGATTGTTGTATCAACAAATTAATATATATTTGAACGTGATATGTTCAAATAACAAGTGAAATAGGCTAAGAAGCTAATTACAGAATAAATGGGCGGAACTGAATTCAAATGATTAGTTTGAGTTGAATTGAATTGCAAACAGGTGAACATGTGTAAGCAGGGTTGATATGAAGTATATGAAGTTTATAAATATAGTGCTCGACAATAAGGTACATGTTTAATTCATTTATGGGTTTTATGCGCCGTATCGGCAAACCGCTTGGCTTTTTCTTTTTCTTTTTGAGATAAGAAGGACCGGGAAGGCTATTTGCAATTTCCCGATGCTCTCGGTGTAGGGGAGGTTATGGCGAATTTTTCCGGAAATTTAAGGAGTTAGAATATTTTTAAGAAAATTTGATAATTAGAATCAGTGTATCGATATATATAAAATTTGATAAGGAAATGAACTTAAAGATAAAATAGTATAAACAAAATGGGAAATATATATACATTTTAGAAATGGAAAATTTGTTTAATATGGTATTGATTATTCGAATAGCAGTCTGGCCTGTTTTGAAGTTAATAATATTTGCAGTCAAGGTCTGAGAGGTAATTATACCCCAATTTGATTGATTATTATTATTGGCTGATAAATGGCAAGACTCGGTCTCGAAGATCAATGTTTAAAAGAGATTCAGTTGAAGGAAGTATTTTGGTTTGTTGTAACGATGTTTTACACAACATTCGTTTATCCCAAGTGATGGAAACTTTGGAAATATAAAAGTAAATATTTTCTGAGTATAATTAAAATAGTCGGGATAGAGATAGGTGATTGAAATTGTTCCCAAATTGCAAATAGAGATATTTTCTAATATATAGAAAATAAAAGAAGTTAATATTTGGAAACGTTTTCCAAATGGCATAAGGGCAAATATGGTTATTGAAAATATTTGGTTAACAAATATTGATAGAGAAAATGGAAAAAGTGATTTAATTAATGAATAATTAATTAAAGAGCCCAGTGATTTGTTTGATATGTTTGGATGAACACTTGTTTTTATTCGATAGTTAAATCACAGACTATCGAAGTTTTTGACCATCGTTGTCAATATGGAGAGACCGGTTGGATTATTATCCGAAGAACCACTCCGTATCGGCATAAGCGTTGCGAACCAAGTATGCTGAATATATTGAAGACGGAGTAAAGTGCAAGGACTCTTTCTACCAAATAGAAATAGTGCCTTCGGTTTCGTTCAATCCCAGAACGAACATAAATGGACGAATGTCTGACAGAGTATTTCCAATGATCAAATGGGTTGGTCTGTATAAATATATATGGTTGCAACGGATTTATTCCCTTAGCATAACATCCAGAATATTTGTGCAAACTCAACTAGTGATTAACGGATCTGACAATGTGGCATTCAAAGTGATCATGCTATCAATGAATGGTAAGTATTCGTAGCCTCAGACCTCAACAACCGGGAAAGGACAAAAATCGGGCAGGCAGCATGGCTATGTGGGTCGCTCCCATTAGGATGTATAATCACCTATCTAGAGGTTCATTTAATTTCTTATTCTATTCGATGCTGTCCCATTCGGGAAACGGTTGCTGATCCCAACCGTTGGTGATATACATTCGATACACTCAAGCGAAATGAGTGGTCGGTCATGTGTGGGCCGGGTTACAAGATGTTCTTGTTGAACCCAGTGTATTCCTCTCTAGAGATACACTAGCGGAAGGTGGTTCCATACCTTGTCATGTTGGAAATCCAATCTCCAATAAGCGCCATGCGGTTTTTGATTTTATAGTATATATGTGGAGCGTGAGATGCAAGCGTTCTGCTATTTGGTTATTTATTTGTTGTAAACATTATTATAATATCACTGGATTTTCGTATCAAAGTGTTTTGGGTTATAGTAAGGTAAAAACCGTCCATGTTTATGTGTGGGCTGGTCTTACTATTATCTTTTCTTTTGAAAGGATTTTAAAGGTTAAACCAATGATTTGAGTTTACTCACACCAGTCCCATGACTGACCCAGAGTTTATTTTGTATTGTTTTCCCTAAACTCTTGGGTGCCCAAATTTGTACGGGCAGTCAAGTAGTCGGGATTTCACAGATTCAATTAGAGGAGCTGGAAGCAGGAGGCTTCACCAGTTAGCTGTAGATTATCGTATTTCCGCTGTGTACTATGTTGTATCTGGAAACAGGTGTTTATAACTGTTCCAGAAATGACTGTTGTGCTCTGATGATGGTATGTATATAAAGTTACTGATTTGTATTTCAAAAGTTATGTTATATAATATATTTTATTCGTTCCGCTGTGAGTTTGTGATCTCCGTTTTTTCTTCTATTCTAATATTTCTTTCTATTTCTCATCCTCTAACTTCTTTCTAAAAATGATCCGTATTTCTGTGCAATTTGGGTTGGACGTGTGGTGTTTTTAGTCAACTCAGATAGCACGGATTTGCGGGTCGTTACATATGTTGTACAACCCCATACTTTTAAGTATTTGAGTTAGGGTTTCTTACCATATCACATCTTATATGGTGTTTTGGGCACATATTTTGTGGGAAACAAATTCAACATGTGTGCCACAGCTTCTAGCGCATATCCCCAATATCACAGAGGTAACTCAGCCTTACTCATCAAGGAACAAACTACATCCCGTAGGGTTCGATTCCTTCTCTATGACAAGAAATTGTGTTGTAGAGTATAGGGTAGAGTAATATGAGAGATAATCCCATTATCATTTAAGTATTGTCGGAAACCATGTCCAATATACTCACCTCCTCGATTTGATCGAAGAATTTTAATCTTACATCTCGTTTGATTTTCTGTTATATTTTTATACTCAACAAACTTCTCATAGACATTGGACTTGTTCTTCATAAGATATATATATATATATATATATATATATATCCTAGTCTTGAGAAATCATTAATAAAGATAACAAAGTAAGAATTATTATCTTTGGAAACTATGAGCATTAGACCACATCCATCACTGTGTATCAAATTCAAAAGTTCATCAACTCTTTCATTACTCCCACTAAAGAGGTGCTTGGTTATTTTTCCTTTAAGACATGACTCACATATGTCAAAAGATTCAGGATCAATTGATGGTATATAAGCTTCGGTTTTCAATTTGTGTAGTCGTTTCTCACTAATATGACCTATCCTACAATGCAAAACATAATTTTCATTTACATAGTTAAAATAAGTATTCACTGAACGCACATAATTACTATTTATCACATAAATTCCATTTTTGAGAATACCAACAAAGACCTTATTTCCATGCAAGCCAATGTTCATAACATTGTTTGCACAATGGAAAGCATATCCAATCCCAGATAATCTCGAAATAGATACATTACCACAAATAAAGTCTTTCAAAAAATAGCAATTATTTAATATCAATACTACACCATTAGGCAAAACTAAATGACAATCTCCTGCTGCTATTGCATCTACAATAGATCCTTCAGCAACTTGGAGACACATTTCTCCTTTCGCCATGCAATGTCAGTTCCTAAAACCCTATAACGAATTAGATATATAAGTTCCAAATCTAGTATCTAAAACCGAAGACATTTTAACGACTGCAAAACTATTTTGAATCATAAATGTGCCTGATAGGGCTACATCATTCTGCTTCCTTTCCCTAACAATCTTCAAGTACTTAGGATAGTTCCTTTTCTAGTGACCTTTCTTGTGGCAGTGGCGACATTCACCTTTGTTTTCAGTCTTTTTACTTTTATTTTTCTTACCATCTTCTTTCCTCTTCTTCAAACCTTTCAAAGATGATGCACTACCCTTCACAGCAAGTATGACACCTTGATCCTTATATGTAGACTCATCTGGCCTTAACATATTGAGGAGCTCCATGAGATTTATATTTAATTGGTTTATGTTGTAATTCAATATGAATGGTTTATATTGAGAAGTTAGAGAACCTAGAATCAAGTCTACTTGCATTTCATTGCTTATCTTTACATCCAATTGCAAGTCTATCAATATAGCCTTTCATAGTTAAACCGTAATCATCCACTTTCTATCCTTTAGTCATTTTGGTATTAACCAGTTTTTTCGAAAATTTGTACCTTACGAAATGAGACTATTCACCAAAAATGGCTTTAATGATATCAAAAATCTCATGGACAAACATGTTCTCATGTTGCCTTTGCAACGATTTTTTCTAAGGTAGACAACAGGAAAACTTGGGCGATCTCCAGGTCAGATTGCCATTTCAAATACGCAAGTCGTTGTTTAGGGTTTGTGTCATCAACGGGTTCAGTATTGGCTTCACATGTAACAAATGTCCGAAGTCATTCATAAGTTAATGCTATATTAATTAATCTTAGCCAGTCGGTATAGTTAGGTCCAACAAGCTTGTCGCTTTCAGAAAACATTTTTGGAGTTGACATTTTTCGCAAGTTTAAGAGGTAAATTATTAGGACAAATCATGATGGATGTGCCTATAATATTAGTAAGGTCAAACTTTATGTTTCATTTTGCTAATAAGCTCCCACTAGTATTTTGTGTTTCATCAATCCCTAAATTGAAATATAGAAGTCTTATGACATCACCAGTAGGTGTTACGATTCACCCGTCTTGAAATTCTGACCATGAATTTGCTCAGTAGGTCATAGTTCCACGGACGATGGATAACTCCTTATTGGTTGTATCATATACAAATCCTAGCCCTTGGTGCCTTATCCAAATTTCACTTCGACCTTGAGTTTTCTCAAAAAATCAAAATGAAATTACTCACTCGTGCGCACCATATTATGATGACCCAAGTATAGTATATATACCTTTATTTTGCTCAACAAATACATATAGTTATCTTACCTTACCTATTCAGTATATTAATAATACTACACATAACATCCTTAGCTTGTTGCTCAACAACCAAGGAGCATGCAAGTAATTTATTAAGGGTGCGTTTGGCAAAGGTCCCTGTTAAGGTTTTAAATTAGGCTCAGGTCCAATCATAAATTTATTGTAAATTTAGTCCCTACTTTTTGAAATTACAGGAAATAAATATAAAAAAAATCACGTAAATTCATAATTAAATAAAACATTAATAAAAAAAATCAGGGGGAAAAGAATCAAAAAACACGTCAGAACAAATAAAACAGCGAAAATGCAGTAAACTGCATCGAAAGATGCATATATTTCAAAATAGTTGCATATGTATATGCATCTATTTCGTTTTCTGCATTAAACCGCTGCATACATACATACATGTATGCATATTTCATGAAATATGTGCATGTTTAAATGCAACAATTCAATTTCAGCATGGAAAACATACACCAGTGTATATCCGCATCCAAGTATGCAGTTATACATAAGAAACTTCATATGAGTATGCAAATACTGCCCTGCCTTAATTCTGCAAAACATTCTTGCATACAAGTATGAAGTTATGTCTGAATAATTGCATACTTGTATGCAATTGTTCAGTAGGTGTGCACATTATAGTGCATGTGTATTCAGATAATTGCATATATGTATGCGACTATTGGCAAAAGTTGCATACATGTATACAACTTTTTTTTCGTGGACTTACGAGAATATTTCCAGAATTTAGAATTTTTTATTATATTTCAGCACATAAAATTCTGGCCAAAAAACACGAAAACCATGGAAGTTGGAAAAAGAGAGGCGGAACTTTCAAAAACAGGGGGCGGGTTTGCATTGAAACATTACAGGGATGTGTCTTACATTTTGAAATGTTTTAGGGACCTGACGCTTATTTTCACATTTGTTAATATATATATGGCAGAGAAAAACATTAAATCAAGTGATATTGACTTATTAAATAATATAATTCTTATGAACTATGTAATAACCCGGAAAATCAGAACCAATTTAGAAAATTTATTTTAGAAATTTTAATGAATTTTGAACATTTAAAATGTATTATTTTAAATAATAACAACTAGAAATTTATTTTGAATAGAATTAGAACGTGTAAATTTATTGAAATCGAAGTTAGAATATAAATATTTATTTTAATTATTAAAGGAATTGGAAATGGCGCGATAGTTTGAAAATTCGATTTCAAATTTCAAATGAATGTACAAGATTCAAAATAAACCGGTTTTTAGTAAACCAGAAATATTTGAATCTACTTGAAAATATCTTTCCAACGAATTTGAAAAATCCAGATTTCATAACGGGAATAAAAAGTTATGTCCAGTTAAAAATTCAGAATAGTCGCTATGGAATTTATAATATATAGCCCTTAAAAAAACGATTTTACAAACGACCTCCATTTTCGACGAAACCACTTTTTTTGGATCTGAAATTTCAAATTATTGCTTGATTCCAATTTTCATAATTTTTGGAATCAATATGTGAGCGTGGTGAATTTAAACGTGTTTGGTCAATTCAGTTTGAATTTAATCAACTAAAAATGATCATTTTCCAAATAATCTCCAAATTCGACGAAATTAGTTTTGTTAGTACCGTATCGTCAAAACATAGCCAGATTTATTTTTCTAGAACTTTTGGAGTCAGTATGTGGCTCCGGTAAATTATGTGCGTTTGAATTTAAAATATAATGATTTGTATTTTAAATTTAATGGAAACTGATCGTAATAGTCGAATTGGCTGACGAAACATATCCCATTGTGTCCGGAATAGGGGTATAGCTAGGGGCGACAGTTGTTGGGTTCAATTTGGAGTTCGTAGCAATAAAGGGATATTGTTGGAATTTAAAAATATAAATTAATTTCTATAAAGAGTGGTCAAACCCTAGTCAAACCATTCCTCAGTTTAACCAAGCCGCCTTCAAACCAGCGAACGACAGAAGTTGTTCGAGATTTTAATCCCATTTTACGGAAAATTTACATAATCAATCGCGGTGCTTCCAAAGCAAAAACGGAAGTGAATCTCGAGATCTTCGCAATGATATGAGGTTGATCGAATTCTATGAACCGTGGAGCTCAAATTGCTGTCTCGAAGTAGTCATGTTCATGAGCCTTTTCCGACCGCCACGGGGCATCGGACGGCGAGCCATGGCTGGCGCAGGTGCGGGGATCGAAGCTCAACCTCGTGGACTGCTCCGATCGAGGCCAAACGCCTTGTAGCTCATGCGATTTGAAGCCCTACGGATTGAGAATAGGTTCGGCGGGTTATATTTAGAACAATGGAGAGGGAGATAATTAAGCAGGGTAATTAGCATTTAATTATTATTTAATTAATTTAAATATGTAATCAATGTTTAAAAATTAATATCTTTTCCATACAAGGTCCAAATCGCGTGAAACTGGATCAGTTACGATCGTGGGGACGGGAGCTTCACAATAAAACTAACCGGGTCCAATTTGGAGTATGTTGGAATTTCGGGGAAAAATCAAATCCTGGCCGTTTAGAAATTCAGAAGTAAAACTGGCGGGGTGGAAACCGACTGTGAGAACTCTTACTCAATAATTATTTTACAGTTAATTACATACTAGGATGCAGAGGGTGCTTAGCAGCACCCTACACCATTGATTGTACAAACCATGATTATTTGTTTGAATTGAATGGACTGTATTATGATTGTTGATTGTATGGAATAAAATATTTGAGTAATAAAAATATCATTTTTATTGTGTATATGAACTGAATAAAATATTCATGTATGGAATAAAATATTTAAATAATAAAAATATCATTTTTATTGTATATATGAACTGAATAAAATATTCATATATGGAATAATATATTTTAATAATAAAAGTATCATTTTTATTGTATATATGAACTGAGTAAAATATTCATGAGTTGAAATAAATATTCATTTACAAATCAGACGATTTGTTTATGTACACCCATTTAACTAACATTGATTGGGACGATAATATTTTACACATCGCCCAACTGCACAAATAATAATCAGTGTTTGTTGTTTGAAAACCCCACATGGGTATTGGGATAATATTGGACATACACTAATCCCAGTATTTAGTTGTATGTCAAACAATTGTTTGACAGACTATTGTAAGCGTTAATTATTTATATTTAACGCTTATGCAGTTGTGTGATGCACTCTGGATAATGGTTGACTATGTATAGTTATTGTTGTGTACATGTGTGTATGAAATCCATATCAATAACTTTATATGGCAATTAACTGTGTATGATTCTAATTCAGAAATAACGAATATTTTAAAATAATGAATATTTTATAATAACGAATATTTTAAAATAATATTCAGTAATGGATCAAAATCTTATTTGATGTCCGATTTGGGATGGACACGTAAATATTAAAATATATAAGCCGTGTTGATTAGATATGCGCCATTTTTATGCGAATGATATTTATATCGATTTTATTCACTTTTATAATGAATATCGAACAGGAAATCACTTCAAAATTAGATATTTTGAAAACAGTATCATTTTAAGATTATAATGATAAGAAATATTCAAATTTGATTTGAAGTTTGAAATGAAGTCGAAATCGTTTTAAAAAGAATTTAAGACGAATTTTTTAATAAATATTCGAATTTGATTTGAAATGAAATTGAAATCGTTTTAAAATGAATTTAAAACGAATTTATTAAGAAACATTCAAATTTGATTTGAAAGGAAATTGAAATCGTTTTAAAATGAATTTATTAAGAAATATTCAAATTTGATTTGAAATTTGAAATGAAATGGAAATCGACAATATATATAATATATATTTAATACCCTGAATAGAACGCGCGGCGCTGTGGCAGTTCACGAATTTCGACCATTGATTTCGAATGGACATTACGGGAGATCCGACGATCGGATTCTCCTAAAACTAGAACCGTTGGGTTCGTATCGAAAAGAGATTTCCAAATACAAGAGATTTGAAACCTAATGGTTGGATTTGGAATTATATCAAACTTTGAAAAGGTCGCTGTAGGTGCAGTTCGATGATCGTTTATGGAAATCGACTGTACGGGCCTTAATAAAATTATTAAAAATATTAATAATTTGTGTAAAATCATAATAAATGATTTGGAAAGAATTGGGATGAAAAATTTCGTATTTGAAAAGATAAAAATATATTTTTATTGAAATGAACTAGTTATTAACTAGAATTATAATCCAATTATTTTTTTAAAAATAATTTGGATTGACAATGGGTTTTAATATAACCATAATGCCCAATATATGAATTGGAGTGGATTTAATGGAAATCATCTTTGGAATAATTCGATGTTGGATTTCGTGATTATACAAATATTGTTATGGAAATTACAAAGATATATTTATATCGTTATTTCCAATTCTATATTTGTTGGTCTCAGAATTTGATATTGAATATAAGCCGATATATTTCCTATTCAGAGCCTTGTATTTAATATCAAATCGGATTTTGGGTTTATCGTGAACGATGCCTTAAATAACACTGTTCTTAAACCCAGTTGAGAAAAAGAATAAATCCTTTAATTAAGATTTAGTGAAGTTTCCCAATTAATTAATGTAACATCCCGAAAAAGTTGATCTTAGTTATCCGATGTACAACACATATCGAACATCCAAGGATCGAAAATACCGGTAGTTAATGAAAGAAATTAGAGGGTGAGGATAGTTAAGATAGAAACTTAGAATAGAAGAAGAAGAAGAACATAAAACATCAGAGTAAACACGAATCTCACAGCGGAACGAATAAATATATTTTATAACATAACTTTGAAATATAAATCTGTACTTGAATATACATATCTTTTCCAAAGTACAGCATTACAACACAGCGGAAAAACCATAGCTATATAATTCTAAAGCCTCTTGCTCCAGCTCTTCGAGTATCTGTAAATCCCTACTACTTGACTGCCCGTACAAAATTGGGCACCCAAGAGTTTAGGGAAAACAAAACAAAATAAACTCCGGGTCAGTCACGGGACTGGTGTGAGTAAAACAATTTAAAACAGTTTGAGCCATAACATGATATCTCATAAGACCACACCGTATATCGGAACGGGTTTTTCCCTTATGTGAATCCAAACTATTTGATTCAACTTTCAAAATCTTTTTGAAAGAAACGATAAACTTTATATCAAAACTCTTCTGATATTATAATAATGTCTATCAGCCACAATATAATAATCATATAGTAGAAACGCTTGCATCTAACGTTCTACATATATAATATACAATCAAAACCGCGGGCTCTTATTTGGGGAATGGATTTCAACTATGGCAAGGTATTGATCCACCTTCCGCTCAGTGTAATCTAGAAGTGATACACTGGAGTTCAACAAGAACATCTTGCAACTCGGCCACACATGACCGACCACTCATTTTGCTTGCGTGTATTGAATATATTGTCACCTTACAGTTGGTAAACCAACATAACCATCCCTGGGAGATACGGAATTGAAAGAAGCAACAAATATGAATATTCTCTAGATGGTGACAATATACCCTACTTGGTTGTGAACCACTTAGCCATGCTGCCTGCCCGATTTCTGTCATTTCCCAGTTGATGAGACTGGAGGTCATAATGTATCTTTCAACAGATTACTCATTCATTCATTTTGAATGACACATCGTCATACACGTCAAATCACAAATTGATTTCCCCTAAAAATACCATAGGTATAAGCTAAGAGAAATGAATTCCTCCGTCACCAACGTAAATACGTTTGAAACGATCAACTTACGCGATCTACCATATATACTCTGTCAAACATTCGTCCATTCAAGTTGTCCTAGGACTGGACAAACCGAAGGCACGATTCCGTACATCCATCCTAGGCAATATCTACCTAGGACTTATACAACAACCCTTGCACTTTACTCCGTCTTCAATTTGTCTTCGATCTATTTGATTCGAAACGCTAACGCCCATACGGAGTGGTTATTTGGATAAGAATCCAACCAGTCTCTCCATATTAACGACGGAAAAATGGTGAAAACTTTGATAGTCTGTGATTTAACTATCAAAGAAAAACATGTGTGCAAACAACGATATTATTTCCAGATGGAAATTATATCGATCAATCATCATTTAACATTCATCTCTTTAGTTCATTAGTTTACTTATCTCCTGTTTCCATATATTCTACTTTCTTATTTTCTATTATCAGAAAACATTTCTGGTTCTTATTTGGGAAACATTTCCAAAACCCCTTTACTGGATTTAAACTGATGTTTAAATCAAACATCGCCATGCCAACTCAAACCATTTCACTCATTAACCAAATTCACTTATCCATCCTTCACTATCAAACCTTACCATTCCTTAGTTAAGAAGGAAGTCAATCAAGTTGGGGTATAATTACCTCTCAGACCTTAACTGAACAACGTTTTAACTTCAAAATAGTCAAAGTTTATCTTTTAAATCTTTAACAAACTTCCTTACGTAACTCTCTTTTGAATAAATCTCTATTCGATAACTCTTTCCATCGAATAAACTATATATGATAATCTCCCTTCTTCGAATAACCTATATTTGAATAACTATATTCAATTAACACTATTCGATTAATTCAAATCGATTAACTCTTATCAGTTAGCTCTATTTGATTAACTCAATTCTGTTAACTCTATTTGATTTACTCTATTGGATTAACTCTATTCAATTAACTCTAACTAATTTACTATTATCAATTAACTCCTTTCGAATAAACTATATTCGATTAACTCCTTTCGAATAATTAATATTTGATTAACTCCTTTCGAATAACTAATATTCGATAACTCCTTTCGAATAACTAATATTCGATAACTCCTTTCGAATAACTAATATTCGATAATTTCTTTCGAACAACTAATATTCGATAACTCCTTTCTAATAACTAATATTTGATAACTCCTTTCGAATAACTAATATTCGATAATTTCTTTCAAATAACTAATATTCGATAACTCCTTTCTCTATTCGAATAAACTATATTCGATTAATTCTCTTCTTCAAATAACCTTATTCGATAACTCTTTCTCCGAATAAACTATATTCGAATAACTCTAATCCGACTAACTCTAATTGAATTAACCCTATTCGAATAACAAATATTCGACTAACTCTTGTTCGATTAACTCTATTTGAATAAATCTAGTTTGATTTAACTCGAATCGATTAACTCTAACTGATTAACTCTAACTGTTAACTCTAACCGATTAACTCTAATTGGTTAACTCTAACTCTAATCGATTAACTCCTCTAACTCATTTTGACTAACACATTTTGATTAACTCCTTTGATTAACTCTACATCCATATTCAGTTTCAAATATCAATGTTGAAATCGATTCTTACTTCTCTATATAAACCCTGACTTATATATTCTATTTATCCAATGATAAATATTTTATTTTATTTATAAAATATTATTTATAAATAAATCTTCTCAATCTATCGGTTAGAACAGATTCTATTTAAAATCTTTGCTTTAAATCTATACCATGTTATACCCGTGTGCGAAGCACGGGTCTAAATTTCCTGATGTTAAATTCTATTCATTTGCCAAATATCTCCTTATATGTCATTCTTTTCATTTCCCAATAAATCCCTTTTATAACTCTATTTATTTTCTAAATAAACATTTCCTTTTTATAACTCTATTTACGAATGTTTTACCAATATTTCTCTTTTTGTTTTATTTGTAAATGTTTTACAAATATTTCTCTTTCTATTTTATTTAACAAATATATATTCCTTTTTCACTTCTATTTATTTAACAAATAAATATTCCTTTTTCACTTCTATTAATTTAACAAATAAATATTCCTTTTCATCTTACTCCATTTATTTAACAAATAAATGTTCCTTTTCAATACTATTGAAACTGTTTAACAATATTTCCTTTCCTATTCTATTTGTAAAAGTTTTACAAATATTTCCTTTCCTATTCTATTTGTAATTTTTTTACAAATACTTCCTTTCCAAAACTCTTTTAATTTTATAATTGTCTTCTTTTATAGAATCCTTTTTCTTTTATATATATAAAATCCATTGATTTTATATAAATAATTTATTTTCAAAATACACTTTGAAAATCTCCTTTTCTACATCCCAGTATTTCTTACGGTATTTAAAAATACCAATTCACAATGATCGATATCATTCAAACATACATAATCAATAACAGATTATATATCACATCATATATCACTATATATGAATAACAGTAAAATAAATGTTGAGGAATCCAGTTGAATCCCTCCAACCTGTTTACCTGCATCATAGATGTTAAACAACATAATTAACATCGATTTAATTTTAATATGAAATATTCTGTTAAACAGAATCAATATTTGATTAACGATTTATACATCGTTATCTATAATTTCAACCAATACACAAGCAATTCAACCAAACAGTTAACACACAACAATCAACAGATAATTATCAGTTCTAAGAATACGTTATAAATATATAACTGTTCAGAGTTGGTGAGTTTTACTCACATTGGACGATCATCGTTAATAACGTTAACCATCACTCGATTTGATTCAGACGGACAACTTATTTTGCTATAAATTGTAGCAGGCTCCAATTCACTCTAGTCAGTTCCATTGTGTAGTCGTCGTCCATACGATCCTGTCGGATCTTGTTTCGTCTAATTCCGATAACATATGAGTAAGATGTTCAATTTAGAAGTTGTATACAATATTAAATCAAAAATAAACTTGATTATTTTAGAATTGGGCCTCACCCAATTATGATACTCCGGCCCGTCACCCAACTTACAAGCCCACCGACCCGCTCATCCTTCTTCCTCGATTCTTAAAATCCTGCTCCTCCTTTCAGTACACAGCCATGACCAATGTCTTGCTCCACTCTCCCCCTCTCTTTACTTAATGAAATTTCAAACGAGAAATATCGTATAACTCCTCTCCACCTTGTCTTCCATTCAATCACCCTGATACCAAACTCGGATGCAACCTGTTCATCGCGACCTCCAGGAAAATGCTCCGCCATTAACGAATCTTCAAACCATAAACCCATGGTTTTTAATCCACTGAAAATTAAACCATAAACACCAAATTCATCTCCTCCAAAAATCACATCTCTACATACCCTCGACATCGAGCTCGAGTGTCATTTCCCTACCGCGACTTCCAGGTGCTCGACGCTGCTACATGGAACTCACCGATCCCTTCTGACCCCAAATCGAACCAAAAATCCATGTCAAGCTCCAAAATACCTCACGAGTTCAAATATACCAATGAAAACTCGAATCAATACTTAAAGTGATCGAAATCATGAGCCTTAACTTCAAATACACACGCTGCGTATTTTCCAGCGACATCAAATGATGCTCGAACACCACCATACTTATATAGAAACGAAGCTAAGCCCTCCCCGAATCCAGAAATACTTATTTGAGAATTTATTGTATTTTCTTTTGATTTCTTTGAATTTGTTTTGGATTTCTTTTGAATTTTTTTTCATTGGTTTGCCTCACGTTTTACTTGAGAGGAAAATAAGCCGGCGGCTCAAAGAATGAGGTACCGTGGGCTTTTATTTAGGTTTAGAAAGAATTTGTGGAGAATTTGCATCCACGTTTTCAGGTTTGAGGACACAAGAACTTTGTGCGGTTGACACAAGAAAGGGCGTGGCCTTTATTTTGATCAGAGAAAGAAGGGACAATATATAGGTTTAAGTTATAAGTAGTGTACTTAAAGTTTGGTTTTTCAAAGTATCATGTTACCTAAATTCCATTCACGTACGGATAGAAATCAAGATACCATTGTATTGAGCTCGGTTCCACGATCCCAAAAATATAAAAATTTCGGCAGGTTGTGAAAACCTAAAATATCGATATAAGATGCAAAATACTCCAAATAAAAAGTTGCGTATTTAATAAATTAAAAGCTACAGTAAAATTCTAAAAATTAAATTATCACTACGTCACAAAGGGCTTGTCTAAATTCGAGGCCAATATTTAATTATAATCAAATATATCGTTATGGTTGATAACGATTCCATAGCGACTATTCGAAAATTTGATTTGGACATAAATCAAAATCTGCACGACGAAATCCCGATTTTTCTCTTCCACTAGAAAAATATACTTCACCATCTCCTAACATTTCTTGTTTCACAGAAATACGATTTAAAACAGCTTTTGTATATTCGGTTGAAGTTCGAATCGCCAAATTGTAAACTGTCGTGTCATTTCGAGCTCGATTATAATTATATTATAGTTCTATGTTCAAACTGTCGATTGTATAATATATTCGTTATTGTAATTCAAATTTAAACTGAATTATATATTTTGAATTCCCCAATTCACACCATATCGCCATTTTAGTTAATTTTGATTATTTCAGAATTAAATATATTATTTAATTATTATTTTAATTAAATATTCATTATTATTTTAGTAAACAACTATTTAAATCTATATATCACTATTTAAATAATTAAATAAATTAATTATTATATAGATAAAACATGGGATATTACAATTAATATTTAATTAGCATTGAATAAAAGAATTGGATTTTGTTTTTGTCGTGAATGGTGTTCTAAATAACACTGTTCTTCAACCCCGTGTGAAAAGAATAAATCTTTTAATTAAGATGACTAGAGTTTCCAGTTACATTTGGTGATTGGAATAAAATGGAATGTGAATTGGGTTTATCGTGAACTGTGTTTTTAACTACATTTGTTCTTTAACCTGATTTACTGTGAAATATGATTTGGAACTTATAAATCTTTTTATCAAGAATTAAGGGAGATTTTCCAAAGTAAAGTTTTCCAATTTAATAAAATAAATTGGTATGGAATGGAATTTGATTTAGTAATAATCGAAGTGAACTTCTGTGGAGGAAGACTGTTACTATATATGGAATTTAAATGGCTTTGTCGCTATTCCATTTATATTATTGGTTGGATATAGAAGTTTATATCGATTATATATATTGATCTATTTCCCGTGAAGATTTCGTTGTTAATGGAATGTGATTTTGGGTTTATCGTTAACTGTGTTTTAAATGACATTAGTTCTTTAACCTAGTTAAAGATAAGATTAATTTCTTAACTTTGAAGAAAATCATTAAGTAATGATTTTTCGAGATTAAAACTAAATTAGAGTTTTAATGAATCTTTAATTAGATTGAAATGTGAATCTGATAACTAAAATTATCAAATTCAAGAAATGATTGAGAATGGAGTATCACCACTTTTTCCCCAATTGGTAGTTAAATCTTTAATTATATTTGAATGTGAAATGGTAATAAATTTTACCGATGACACCGTGGTGTTAGATATGGAGTATTACCAGTTTTGCTCCATGGGATGAATAGGTTGGCATTGGGAAATTAAACAAAGAATTACTTCGGTAAGGTGCGCTAGTCCCAACTAGTTTGGATAAACCTTAATTTGGTTTGAATTGATATCCAAAGGAAGATTAAAGAATAAATTTAAAGAATTTATCTTTGATAAAATTAATGGGAACCATTCGCAAAGGATATGAATATTTAAATAAAAGAATATTCAGAATTGGAATGAGGCATATGTTGTGTTTTTATAGCACTTGTTTATTATATACGCGAGTTATTCGAAAGGGCCGTGTTTATACCCATTCTGAATAACTGATTCGACGATAAGTCGACGACGAAAAGGTGGTTGAAGACCGAAGGTCTTCACATCGTTTGGATGATTACTGATGTCTTGATTGGGCTGTATACCCAAGAGGAGGTAATAAGTGGTGATCGTCCAGACATACTTGGAGATCGATCGAATATGCGAGGACCTCTCTCCTGTATTGGACATATAGGACGAGGAATAAGGTGCCTTCGGTTTCATTCAGACCCAGAACAAACTTGTAAATGGAAGTGTGTCTGACATTCAATTTTATTCTATGTTGATTGATTTATGTTAAATATATATCTGTTTTGGCGGTGGAGAATTTATTCTCTTACTTAACGCCCTTCTATGAGACGTATGAGCTTAGAGGTTATATATCGATAGAAATCAGTCACATGGCATGAATTTCCTGTGTGGCATGCTGAGATTCAAATGATCAAGGCTTCTGTTGAAAAGCAGATTCTTGTGGTTGATGATCAAAGCAGGGATTTAATATTGCGTAGCTTTGTGTATAGCATTAATTTGCGAGCCTCACACCCCGGTGTGAACTAGAATCGGGAGGGACCTTAGGGAGGTCATTTCCATCTTGGAGTGGTGTCATTGTATGGATCCCAGACATTTTACTCATGTGGATGTTGCATATTATTTGATAGATAGCGAGGCGCCTCAGATATATCAGTTACTACGGAGTCGATGGATATTGAGTCATCTGGCTCATTTACGCCCCATAGGGCGGGGAAACGCATTGTTCAGGAATTACTAATCCTCAAACATAATAGATGACTGACCCTGAAGATCTAAGGGCTTGACTAAGTATGATTCCTAAGGCACGGGCTAGAGTGTCTCGAAGCGGTAAGGAGGATCCCTTGCCTTAGTTAACAGATGGAAATCCAACTTCCAATACGTGACATTTCGGTTTTGATTGTAGAGCCTAGTATTGGCGACATGATACATGGTAACCATGCCATCTATGATTGATACATTTATATTTGAGGTTGTTTTATACACTATGCATTTATAATAGTATCAAATGATTTGTTTTAAATGTACCAAGCATGTTTGTCTATTATAAGGGAAAACCCTATCCTCCATCTTGCGTGCATTGTGTGATGGGACCTTGGTCTTATAATAGCTTCATTTTTCCAAAAAGCATTGCGTTGTTTGTTTTATGCACTGGTATTCTCGGGAGGAAACCCATATCGTGTTATACGGCGTGGTCCCTTTATTTACTCTCTTTTAAAGTAAAGTTTTAAATAATTGTTTTAGTTCTTACACCAGTCACATGACTGACCTGGAGTTTATTGTTTTAACCTAAACTCTGGGTGCCCCTATTTTCCACACAGGCAGCTAGTAGTTTCGGTTTTGCAGATTTATATTCATAGGATCCTGGTTTACAACTGGAATGATATTCTGAAAGCTCTGTATCCGTGTATCTCTTTCAGTTGTGTTTTGTATTATTTTCCGCTGCATTGTAATTTGTAAATCTCTGATACTTATCAAATGTATATTATTTGATCATACTCTGTATATTCTTATGCTCTGATGTAAATTGTTGTAATAAGCAATGAAATGTCCTGTCGTTTGTCTTCTAACTTATCGTGTTCTAAAACAATTCGTTCTTTCTCTTCTCTTCGGAGACCGGGGATGTTCGGGTCGTTATAGTTTGGTATTAGAGCTTTGGTTTACAGAGCTCGAGAACAAGAAACATTAGAACCAAACAAAATATTTCATCAGAGATTGGACTAGTAATATCCAATAAGAATGGCTCATTAGAGATGGGATCAGTAGTATCCTAGAATGAGTCCAAAGAGTGTTGTTTTTAAAATAAAAATGACAACAAATTTTGTTTTGAAAATTTAAATCTTATTATTCGTATTTGATTATTTATTTTGTCTTGCAAACGTGTATTCGAAGTCTCAAATATACTGGATGGATATAGAGTCACACTCTAGTCGCCCGGGGATAATTTTGGGGATGGTGCACCATCGTTAGTATTTATTTCCAAGTTTCGAAAGTGGGATTTCTATATATTTCCAATTGACTGGTGTGAGAACCAAACCCAGATAGGGTTTATTTATGTGATTGGCATTAAAACATGATTTGGAATATAAATATATATCAAATTATGAATTTGAAAATTTACAACTAATTAATTGCTGATTGTGTTATTTGATTTTTGGTTCGATTAATTAAAATTTTGACCCATTAAGCCAAATTGAATCAAATATTGAACTGACTTGAAAATTGATTGCAACTTCATGCATCTACATATATATATGTGTGAATAAGTCATAGCAAGGAGGCTAGAGAATAGGAATAAAACTGTATGCCCGACAAATAGGTACATGTTTACAAATTTATTGGGTTTGGATGATTTTATGAGCTGATCGGCTAGCTGCTTGGCTTTTTCTTTTTCTTTTTGGAAGATCAGGGCCCTGCGTGGCTAGTTGCAGTTTTAAATGTCTCCTCGTACAAAGGAGGTTATGGCAAAAAAAAATCAAAAATTTAGGGTGTTGAGTTGATTAGTAAAACAACTTTCAGCTCTGTTCTTTTTCGAGGACGAAAAGATTTTAAGTGGGGGAGATTGTAACAACCCGGAAAATTGGAACCAATTAAAAAATTTTATTTTAGCAATTTTAATGAATTTTGAATATTTAAAATGAATTATTTTAAATAATAACGACTAGAAATTTATTTTGAATTGAATTAGAACGTATAAATTTATTGAAATCGAAGTTAGAGTATAAATATTTATTTTAATTATAAAAGGAATTGGAAATGCGCGGTAGTTTGAAAATTCAATTTCAAATTTTAAATGAATGTACAGGATTCAAAATAAACCACATTATAGTAAAACAAGAAATATTTGAATCTATTTGAAAATATCTTTTCAACGAATGTGAAAAATCCAGATTTCATAACGAGAATAAAAAGTTATGTCCAGTTGAAAATTAGAATAGTCGCTATGGAATTTATATAATATATAGCCCATAAAAGTAGCAATTTTGCAAAAAACCTCCGTTTTTTATGAAACCACTTTTGTTGGATTCAAAATATTAAATTATTGCTTGATTCCTATTTACATAATTTTTGGAATCAATATGTGAGCACGGTGAATTTAAACGTCTGGTCAATTCAGTTTGAATTTAATCGACTGGAAAATGATCGTTTTTCAAACGGTCTCCAAATTCGACAAAATTAGTTTTTTAGGACCGTATCGTCAAAACATAGCCATATTCATTTTTCTGGAATTTTTGGAGTTAGTATGTGGCCCCGATAAATTAAAATGTGCGTTTGAATTTAAAATATAATGATTTATATTTTAAATTTACGGGAAACTGATTGTAACAGTTGAATTGGCTTACGAAACATATCTCATTGTGTCCGGATTGGGGGTATTTAGCTAGGGGCGATATTCGTTGGGTTCGATTTGGAGTTCGTAGCAATAAAAGGATATTTTTGGAATTTAAAATATAAATTAATTTCTATAAAGAAGGGCCAAACCCTAGTCAAACCATTCCTCACTCAAAACAAATCGCCTTCAACCCAGCGAACGACGAAAGTTGTTCGAGATTTTAAACCCATTTTGCGAAAAATTTACACAATGAATCGTGTTGCTTCCAAAGAAAAAAGGAAGAGAATCTCGAGATCTTCGCAATGATATGAGGTTGATCGAATTCTATGAACCGTGGAGCTCGAATTGTTGTCTCGAAGTAGTCATGTTCACTAGGATTTTCCAACCGCCATGGGCATCGGACGGCGGGCCATGGCTGGTGCAGGCGCGGGGATCGAAGCTCAACTTCGTAGACTCCTCCGATCGAGGCCAGACGCCTTGTAGCTCATGCGATTTGAAGCCCTGCTGATTCAGAATGGGTTCGGCGGGTTATAGTTAGAACAATGGAGAGGGAGATAATTAAGTAGGGTAATTAGCATTTAATTATTATTTAATTAATTTAAATATGTAATCAATGTTTAAAAATCAATTTCTTTTCCATACAAGGTCCAAATCACGTGAAATTAGATCCGTTGCGATCGTGGGGACGAGAGCTTAACAATAAGACTAACCGGGTCCAGCTTGGAGCATGTTGGAATTTCGGGCAAAAATCAAATCTAAACGGTTCAGAAATAAAACTGTCAGAATGGAAATCGACTGTGAGAACTCTTTCTCACTAATTATTTTATAGTTAAATATACACTAGGATGCAGACGGTGCTTAGCAGCACCCGACACCATTGATTGTACAAACCATGATTATTTGTTTGAATTGAATGGACTGTATTGTGATTGTTGATTGTATGGAGTAAAATATTTGAATAATAAAAATATCATTTTTATTGTGTATATGAACTGAATAAAATATTCGTGTATAGAATAAAATATTTGAATAATAAAAATATCATTTTTATTGTATATGTGAACTGAATAAAATATTCATGTATGGAATAAAATATTTGAATAATAAAAATATCATTTTTATTATATATATGAATTGAATAAAATATTCATGAGTTGAAATAAATATTCATTTACATATCAGACGATTTGTTTATGTACACCCATTTAATTGACATTGATTAGGGCAATAATATTTTGAACATCGCCCAACTGCACAAATAATAATCAGTTTTGTTGTTTGAAAACCCCACACAGGTATTGGGATGATACTGGACATACACTAATCCCAATATTTAGTTGTATGTCAATCGATTGGTTGGCAGACCGTTGTAAGCGTTAATTAGTTACATTTAATGCTTATGCAGTTGTGTGATGCACTCTGGATGATGGTTGACTGTGTATAGTTATTGTTGTGTACATGTGTGTATGAAATCCATATAAATAACATTATATGGTAATTCACTGTGTCTGATTCCAATTCTGAAATAACGAATATTTTAAAATAATGAATATTTTAAAATAACGAATATTTTAAAATAATATTCAATAAAGGATAAAATCTGATTTGATGTCCTATTTGGGATAAACACGGAAATATTGAAATATATAAGCCGTGTTGATTAGATATGCGCCATTACGATGTGAATGTTATTTATATCGATTTTATTCATTTTTATAATGAATATCGAAAAGGAAATCATTTCAAAATTAGATATTTTGAAAACTTTATCATTTTAATATTATAATGATAAGAAATATTCAAATTTGATTTGAAATTTGAAATGAATTTGAAATTATTTTAAAATGAATTTAAAATGAATTTATTAAGAAATATTCAAATTTGATTTGAAATTTGAAATGAAATTGAAATCGTTATAAAATGAATTTAAAACGAATTTATTAAGAAATATTCAAATTTGATTTGAAATTTGAAATGAAATTGAAATCGTTTTAAAATGAATTTAAAATGAGTTTATTAAGAAATATTCAAATTTGATTTGAAATTTGAAATGAAATTGAAATCGTTTTAAAATGAATTTAAAACAAATTTATTAAGAAATATTCAAATTTGACTTGAAATTTGAAATGAAGTTGAAATCGTTTTTAAAATGAATTTCAAATGATTTATAAAATACTTTTTAAATGGAAATAGACGAAATATGTATAATATATGTATTATATATATTTAATGGCCTAAATAGAACGCATCGCGCCGCAGCAATTCGCGAATTTCGACCATTGACTTCGAACGGACATTACGGGAAATCCGACCATCGGATTCTCCTAAAACAAGAGCCATTGCGTTCATATCACAAAGAGCTTTCCAATGAATATAAGGGATTTGAAATCTAACGGTTGGATTTGGAATTATGTCTAAATCAAATTTGTAAAAGGTCGTTGTAGGTGCAGTTCGATGGCCATTTATGGAAATCGACTGTACGGGCCTTGATAAAATTATTAAAAATATTAATAATTTGTGTAAAATCATTATTATGATTTGGAAAGAATTGGGATGAAAAATTCCGTATTTGAAAAGATAAAAATATATTTTTATCGAAATGAACTAGTTATTAACTAGAATTATAATCCGATTATTTTTTAAAAAATTAATTGGATTGAGAATGGGTTTTAATATAACCAGAATGTCCAATATATGAATTGGAGTGGATTTGAATGGAAATCATCTTCGGAATATTTCGATGTTGGATTTCGTGATTATACAGATATTATTATGGAAGTTTGAAAGATATATTTATATCGTTATTTCCAATACGGTATTTGTTGGTTTCAGAATTTGATATTGAATATAAGCCGATATATTTTCTATTCAGGGCCTTGTATTTAATATAAAATTGGATTTTGGGTTTGTCATGAACGGTGTCTTAAATAACACTGCTCTTAAACCAAGTTGAGAAAAAGAATAAATCTTTTAATTAAGATTTAGTGAAGTTTTCCAATTAATTAATATTTAATTGGAATTGAATAAAAGAATTGGACTTTGGGTTAGTCACGAGTGGTGTTTTAAATAACACTATTCTTAAATCCTCTGTGAAAAGAATAAATCTTTTAATTAAGATGATTAGAGTTTCCACTTACATTTGGTAATTGGAATAAAATGGAATGTGAATTGGGTTACCGTGAACTGTGTTTTTAACGACATTTGTTCTTTAACCCGATTTACAGTGAAACGTGATTTGGAACTTATAAATCATTTTATTAAGATTTAGGGAAAATTTTCCAAAGTAAAGTTTTCCAATTTAATAAAATAAATTATAATGGAATGGAATTTGATTTGGTAATAATCGAAGTGAACTTCTGCGGAGGAATACTATTACTATATATGGAATTTAAATGGCTTTGTCGCTATTCCATTTATATTATCGGTTGGATATGGAAGTTTATATCGATTATATATATTGATCTATTTTCCGTGAAGATTCCATTGTTAGTGGAATAGGATTTTGGGTTTATCATGAACTGTGTTTTAAATGACATTAGTCCTTTAGCCCAATTAAAGATAAGATTAATTTCTTAACTTTGAAGAAAATCATTTAGTAATGATTTGTGGAGATCAAAACTGAATTAGAGTTTTAATGAATCTTTAATTAGATTGAAGTGTCAATTTGACATCTAAAATTATCAAATTCAAGAAATGATCGAGAATGGAGTATCACCAGTTTTGCTTCATACGATAGTTAAATCTTTAATTATATTTGAACCTGAAATGGTAATTAATTTTACCGATGACACCGTGGTGTTAGATATGGAGTATTACCAGTTTTTCTCCATGGGATGGATAGGTTAGGACTGGGAAATTAAACAAAGGATTACTTCGGTAAGGTGCGTTAATCCCGACTAGTTTGGATAAACCTTAGTTTGGTTTAAATTGATATCAAAAGGAAAATTAAAGAATAAATTTGAAGAATTTATCTTTGATAAAATTAATGGGATCCTTTCCAAAAGGATATGAATATTTAAATAAAAGAATATTCAGAATTGGAATGAGAAGTATGTTGTGTTTTTATAACACTTGTTTAATATATACGCGAGTTATTCGAAAAGGCGGGGTTTATACCCATTCTGAATAACTGATTCGACGATAAGTCGACGATGAAGATGGTGGTTAAAGACCGGAGGTCTTCACATCGTTTGGATGATCACCGATGTCTTGATTGGGTAGTACACCCAAGATGAGGTAATAAGTGGCGATCGTCTAGACGTACTTGGAGATCGACCGGATATGTGAGGACCTCTCTCCTGTATTGGACAAATGGGATGAGGAATAAGGTGCCTTCGGTTTCTTTCAGACACAGAACGAACTTGTAAATGGATGTGTGTCTGACATTGGATTTTATTCTATGTTGATTGATTTCTATGAAATATATATCTGTTTGGCGGCAACGAATTTATTCTCTTGCTTAACGCCTTTCTCTGAGACGTACGAGCTTAGAGGTTATATATCGATAGACATCAGTCACATGGTGTGAATTCCCTATGTGGCATGCTGAGATGCAAATGATCAAGGCTTCTGTTGAAAAGCAGAGTCTTGTGGTTGATGATCAAAGCATGGCTTTAATATAGCATAACTTTGTGTATACCGTTAATTCGTGACCCTCACACCCCGGTGTGAAGCAAAAACGGGAGGGACCTCAGGGAGGACATGCGTTTCTTTCTTGCTAGGAGTGGTGTTATGGTATGGAGTCCAGACATTTTACTCATGTGGATGTTGCATTTTATTTGATGGATAGCGAGGCACCTCGGATATATTGGTTACTACAGAGCCGATGGATATTGAGTCATCTGGCTCATTTACGCCCCATAGGGCAGGGAAATGCATTGTTTAGGAATTACTAATCCTCAAACGTAAGAGAGGACCGGCCCTGAAGATCCAAGGGCTTGACTGAGTACATGTCCTGAGGCACAGGCTAGAGTGCATCGAAGTGGTACGGACGATCCCTTGCCTTTATTCACAGATGGAAATCAAACTTACAATATGTGACATTTCGGTTTTGATTGTAGAGCCTAGTGTTGGTGACATGATATATGGTACCCATGTCGTCTATGATTGATACATTTATATTTGAAGTTGTTTTATACACTACGCACTTATAACAGTATCAAATGATTTGTTTTAAACGTACCAAGCATGTTTGGCTATTATAAGGAAAAACCCAATCCTCCGGCTTGCATTGCATTGGTGATGGGACCTAGGTCTTATAATAGCTTCATTTTTCCAAAAAGCGTTGCGCTATTTGTTCTATGCACTGGAATTCTCTGGAGGAAACTCGTTCCGTGTTATACGACGTGGTCCCTTGATTTACTCCCTTTTAAAGTAAAGTTTTAAATAACTGTTTTAATTCTCACACTAGTCACATGACTGACCTAAAGTTTATTGTTTTAACCTAAACTCTGGGTGCCCCTATTTTCCACACGGGCTGCTAGTAGTTTTGGTTTTGCAGATTTATATTCATAGGATCCTGGTTTATAGCTTGAATGATATTTTCCTTTTAGATATTTATCAAATGTATATTATTTGTTCATACTCTGTATATTCTTGTACTCTAGTGTAAATTGTTGTAATAAGCAATGAAATGTTTTGTTGTTTGTGTTCTGACTTGTTGTGTTCTAAAATAATTTGTTCTTTCTCTTCTCTTCGGAGACCAGGGAAGTTCAGGTCGTTATAAACTACCCTCGTGATTCAAGTGTCAAGCACATCGAAAATCACGGTATATGTGCAATTACGAATATATTCATTTCTTAAGTCTACTATGGGTTTCTTTTAGGTTCCACACTTAGTTTATATAAATTAAATCATATTCAATTAATTTTATTGATTAACACTTTTAAGTAACTTATCTAAGTAAATTATTTTAATTAAACTTTATTAATTTCAAATTTCAATTCGTACACATACGACTATGCTTATGTTATTTAAAACAATTTAAAACAACATAATGTATATCTCAATATACAATACATTCACATGTTCATTAATTAATTAACTTATTTAATTAATTTATTTTTATTAATCTTATTAATAAATTTGAAACTTGAAATTAATGTGAATTGTTTTATTAAACATTTTGATAAATATGATACATTGCAAAATTTATAATAAACATGTTTCATTTTAAATCTAACAAATAAATTTAAAATCTTCATTTTTAATTTTCAAAATGATTTTGAAAATTTATCTAAGGCCCAAATTGAGTTTGGGCCATTTCTGTTAAAGGCAACCTTTGGGCTCAGTTCACCTTTTAGGCTAGGCCGGTAACCAGGTAGGACAGGGTAATTGATTACCCAATTCAAATCCTAGACATTACCTTTCTAGACACAATACTTAGTGGGTAAGCTTAATTCGTTAGCCCTAACATGATTAATCTAGACCACATAGGTTATTGGGCTTTGATACCATTGTAGGAGCTAGGCCAGCCTACAATGGAAAATATGGGAAAATTTCATTTCTTTTTTACCTTATTGGAATTTAGTATGGCCTAATGAAGCCTAATTCAGCCTAATTTATTTGGAACATTTCTAAAATTTCTTTTAAATAAAATCATTTATTTTATTTAAGTTTGTAAAAGAGAAGATTTAATTTTAGATGCATAGTCTATCAGATACACTTAACATTTAGTTAATGTATAGGGAACAAAACCTTTCATTTCTTTCCCAAAAACAAGAATTAATTAAGATTATTAATTGCATTAAATGGAAAGAGAATCCTTTCATTTTCTCTCTTTAATTTGAATTAACAAATACATTAAATGTCTTTAATTTATAATTTATTCATAACAAGCTTTATTACTATTTCCATATGCATTCTAACGATACAAATTGTAGTTTGAAGTTTACTTAATTTTGTTTTATCTATATATATAAGTATACATATATGTGAACCATACACATATACATATAAGTATGTATGTGTGCATGTGCAATAGTAACATCATATTCCTTGAAGGGTATAACATGCCCGTATATAGATGTTGGGATTTACATTGCAACAGACACATTAGCTAATTTTATATGTACTGTCAATTGTTTAAATATGTGCTTGTATAATATGTCAAAAATAGGATATTGGCATATGTATGTGTATATGAATATATATATATATATATAATGATTGAATAAAATAAATTCTACCATATTAAATTAATATAAAATAATCACATTATAAAATTACAAGTTTAATGATTTTAGAAAATGTAGAAAAACATTTCAGGCTCAGGATTAATTTACCAAAAAATTTACAATTAAAATAAAATTTACTATCAAATAATTGATAATAGTCAATAATCAAATTAATTCTTAAAATTAGGGAAAAGATTTAAAATTCCAAAAAAGAAATTTGTAGTTACCTAAGACATATTTAGGATTGTGAAATTATTTTAAGAATTTTCTCAATCAAAATTATATTTTTTAATTAAACAATTAATTGTAGTTCAGAATTAAATTAAATTTAAAAAATAGTATATATGTTTTAAAATTCTAAATTTTTCTGAAGGTTCCAAATACGTATATATAGGGCTTAAGAAAATTTATAGAGTTTTCACAACTGAAATTGTATATTTTATTAAATAATTAATTTTAGAGTGAAAAAAATTAAAATTAATAGAGTAAGTTTACAAAATCTGAAAATTTTATGGTAATCTTATTAAATGGTATAAAAAATATAAAAGTTATAAAATTGAAACTTTGAGATATTAGTTAATATATACATAATATACAATTCACAAAATCATTAAATAATAATATATATACCTATTTAATAAAATAATTTTATATTTTATGTTTCGTAATAAGTACAAATCATCGTAAGAAAATTTTGGATTAAATATAGATGATGTACAAACACATATCTACAATTACACATATAGATAATTTGTAGATCTATGCTAATTTATTTTTTATTAAGGCTGAGATGGTTTTTATAGTGGTCGCAACCACTTCTATTGTAACAAACAATGAAAACTTGAAAAACAACAATCAGGCAAATTTTCTAATTGTTACAAGCTGACTTGAAGTGCCAGGACACTAAAAATAAAAACATGAGTAAAGCAAAGCGCTTCAGCTAATATAACCATATAACAACTCGTAATTTTAAAACATGACATATATGATAATTAAAAAATAATTAATTTTTAAAAGAAGAATTAAGTGAAATGGGTTACGCCATTGCATTCATCTCGGAATTCTGCTTGAGATAGAGTCCGAGTTTGCGTAAAACGGATACCGTATGAAGGCGTTATGGACGATAGAAGTTGAGTAGAACAATCAGGAAATGGGCCATAATAACTAGCGCACTTGTGAAGTGCGCCAGAAAAAAAATTGCACTGGCGCACCTGAGAAGTGCGCCCTGGCCGAGCCAGATTTGCAGAATAATGGAGAGTTCCATGATGACGTGTTTTGCTGGGATTGGCTGGATGACGTGTTTTTCTGGTCTGGATGGTTCATAATCTAATCTAAAGGTCCTAATTCACCTAATACATCTATAAATAAACACCTAATCCGAACCCTAATCTCATTGTTATCATCCATGGCGCCCCCATGCTGCTCTAATCTAAATTAAAACAAGCCTTTCTTCTCCATCAAGTCAAATTAGAAGATCAAATTCTACAACAACGGTTTAGCTAATCAAATTCAGAATTCAGAATTCAGATCTATTCTCTCTCAATTCTCTAAACCAAACGCTGTGAGTTTCTAGGTTACTTTTAAGTTTAGATAAATAAAAGTATGCTTTGATAGAAAATGATGTCATGACAAGATCTAATTTTCTAGATCTAATATAATTGTGGTGATTCGATTATGATGTTTATATGGATCTTGACTTGTAACCATGTTATGATGGAAGTACATCGATTAATTTAGATAATTGTGACATCACTTGGATCTAGACTTTTATGCTAATCACCTTTCACTTGTCATATTGTGATACATTGATATATGTTGTAAACTTGACATGTGAATCAACCTTTTGATCTAAACATGTTGCCATGACTATGCTAGATCTAGGTAATTGATCACCTAATGTTAGATCTAGATCTCATTATGCTTGCTTAAACATCATAGTAATTGCCACAAGTTATTAATTATTCCCACTTAGTTATGATGTTAATCACATGTCCATTCACTTTGTTACTATACCAATTTATGATCATGTTTATCTCACGACCTGTTGAAACTATCACCCTCGTCGTATTCCCTTTTATTTAATATAGCTAGGCTACTTTATAACCTAGATGCCGCCAAAATACGTACGAATACGTTAGAGAGAAAACTGGAAAAAAGGGAATTAAAATTGGCATGATTTATGTAATGTTTAATAGGAAATGGGACGTGTAAGTCAAATGGGGAAAACATAGAAATAGTTACCTATAATGACATAGGTAGATTTGAATTAATTTGGAATGTTTAGTAATTTACAATTAGGAATCATAAATTGTACTTATGACACGAGGTTAGGTTACATTATTGGCGAAAGTCTGCCCGGACCCGACCTGCATATCCAGTAGCCATTAATGTTGAAACTAATGTGGGAGGCCTAAGTACGCAAATACGAATCGGGCTAAGACACGAGTTTAGGCCCAACTATGGAATAAGACTGCCCGGACCCGACCGGCATATCCAGCATCCACACGCTGTAGGCCTAAGGTGGGAGGTCTAGCCCATTATAACCATAATTGGACATGGTAAAGAAATGGACTACTTAACCTAATTTAATATGACTATGGACTTAGGTTGGGGTTAAGTAAAATTGGATGGGTAGAGGGGGGTTAATTTAGAGGGGATAGGTAATATATATAATATATGTAAGCCTACATACTTGATCCAATAAGGTTATGAAATTAAAGACACCTAGTGGTATACATAACCAGTAGATAGTGTAACAGGTTATGTAATTAAAGACACCTAAGTGGTATACATAACCGGTAGATGATGTAAGAAAGTTATGTAATTAAAGACACCCTTTAGGGTAAGCATAACCAGTATAGGGCTATGTAATTAAAGACACCTAAGGTTATACATAGTCAGTAGAAAAACCTAGTGGGGATACAAGACAAGGGGGAGAGCTTGTATCATATTGAGAGGGACCCATTTCAGTCAGTAACCAGAAGTGGTATCAAGTAAAGACCTCCGTACTAGGCGGAGAAGGGACACACTTACTGATTGATTGTAAGAGATCCAAACGAGGCGGATGGTGTAGGCGGCGCAAACCAACCCGGGACATGTGCATGCATAGGCCGGGCAGAGTGGGCTAAGACGACCGTGACACCAGTAGATATAGTTATGCACACCATGAGTTGCCAATTTAGGGAGTGATTCCTCCTGCTGTAGGGCCAGCACAGGATATCTACAAGGTAGGGAGCCGATCGATTAGGGTAGTGGCTAGGGTATACTTGTACGTATGACCTAAGCCTACCAGCTTATAGTGGAAGGGATCATTTCATTTCTGTTATACTAGTAATAATGCAGAGTTATCATTAGTAAGGCACATATACCTTAACTTGCTTACCTTGTCACACCTTCCATTTATGTAGTGATTTTTCTCGTATCCACTTTATATGCCTATCATTTTGCTTTTAATTATCTCCTGGAAAAAAGTAACTAGACTCGCCATACTTTATGTCTAACCCTTTTGTTTCTCCTTCTTTCTTTTGTTTCCCCCCAGGTTCCCAGGGAGGAAATAATCAGACTTAATCAGGAATCAGATATCATCTTGCTAGGAGCTACTTCTGAAGTATGCCTCATGTTCTTGACTCTACTATGGCTTAAATCTTTTTACTGGGGAAATGATGCTTTTTATTTACTTATGCACTCTGATGGTGCAAGACAAAAGTATTTTTATTGTAATGGTTTTTGTGACTTACGAAATTGTGGACCACGAAGTTATGACTAATGTTTGAAATAAAAGTTTAAATTTTCCGCTGCTGCCTTATTTATCTCTGTCTTGTAATCATTATGTGTCTGTTTACCTATGGCGCTTCACGAAACTTAATGCATTCCCTTAGTTAGTGACATTAACGGACGTGTGGTGTTTCACTTGGTATCAGAGCTGAAGGTTACCAGATTAGATAAAAGTTTTTGATTTTTTTTTTCAAAAAGGTTTTAAAGAGACTATTTTCAAAAATAATAGTCTGTTTTGAAAAACATTCCCCAAAGAGCCATATGTAGCATCCTTCGGTCCTCTATCTAAATTTCTTCCTTTTCCCTTTTTTCAGCATGTCTGGGGAAAAAACATCCCTAATATCCCAGATGGCATCACTATACTCGGATGGTTATGTAGGTATTTGGAAGCCATGGTGCCAGCCGAAGGCCAAAGAGACGTCCCTCCCCCAGCTGCACCAGTCATTCCTCCCTCTCTCCTTCTAAGAGCAAATAACTTCACCAAAATCTGCAAGGACTTTCATGCTATAGGAGGGAAGCCATTCGATGGGAACGAGACATTCGTAGAAGCTTGGAACTGGCTCAAGGAGAATGAGGACTTATTTGTAATCTTTGAAGTGGAGGACCGAAGAAAAATCCAATTAGCTGCTTGGTTGTTAAAGGCAAAGCCTCATTTTGGTGGGAAGTCACCCAAGCTGGACGTCCAGTAGAGACTTGGGAAGACTTTAGACAGAGGTTCGAAATAAAATTTCTTTCCCAAGTGGAGCAAAGCATACAGACGGAGAGGTTCTTAGCTCTCAAACAAGGAAATTTGACGGTGAAGGAATATGTGAACAAGTTCAACCAGCTGGCAAGGTTCGGTTTAGAGCTGGTGGATACGACGCACAAAAGGGCTTTGTGGTTTTGCTAACGGGCTGAATGAGCCTCTGCATGGTCTAGCAATGTCCCATATTCCAATGGGGTCCACTTTTGAAAAGCTTGTTGATATGGCCCTAATGCATGAGGAGGACAAGGGAGAAAAGAAGGAAGTGAAAGCTGAGGAGACATCCCAGAATAAGAAGGTATGGCCCAAGAAAAGGCAGCAACAACAACAATAATAGCAACAACAGCAACACAGAAGAAATGGGGAAAACATGTTAAAGGCAAGGATAAGATAAAATGTCACAATTGTGGAAAGGAGGGCCATCTGATCAAAGATTGCAAGAGAAGGAAGGCCAGTTACTTCAATTGCGGAGAGGTCGGACACTTCTCTAAGGAGTGCACGAAGAAACAGGGATCGCAGGGACAAGGGCAAAGAGCAGGTACTTCTGGAGGACAGGTGCATTCTCTCGCGATCGATGCTCCTGAAAGAGGTAGAAAATTTTCCGTAGAAAGTTTAGTTTCTCTTTCAAACTTTCCAGTTAGAACACTTTTTGATTCTAGTGCTTTAGACTCGTTTATATCTAGTTTTGTGGTTGAATCTCTGCATTTAATTACTAGTATGGTAGTAGATCCCGTAGTCTTTTCAAACCCAATTGATGGTTCAGATCATTTGTCGATGATTTGTAGGGGTTTGAAAATATCTGTGTTGGGCATTAAATTTGAATGCGACGCGTATGTGCTCGGGTTTATGTGTATGGGTTGATCCTAGGAATGGATTGGCTTACCACGTATGCGGCCATTCTGGATTATGAGAAGAGGGTTGTTAGACACCTGACTCATTATGGAAAGACCATCGAAGTTTCTTGTGACCCTCAAGGGTCTGTTATGCTTAGCTTCTTAGAGTCTCTAGATGCATCCATGGATGATTTGCAAACTGTTCCAGTGGTTCGAGATTACCCCGATATTTTTGATGAGGTACGGGGTTTACCTCCAAGACGTGAGATCGACTTCTGCATATATTCGGTGGACAATGCAAAGCCAGTTTCATTACCAGTGCGCCACATGGCTCCAAGAGAAAGGAGGGAGCTGAGTAAGAAAGTAGAGGAGCTTCTTGAAAAAGGGTTTATCAGACGTAGCATATCTGAGTGGGATGCTCCAGTAGTATTCACAACTAAAGCGGATGGTTCGCTTCGTTTGTGTGTTGACTATAGAGACTTAAATAAGCTCATCAAGAAGAATAGGCACCCGCTTTCGAGGATCGATGATTTATTTGACCAGGTTGTTGGTGCCTCGGTATTTTCTCAGTTGGACTTGGCTACGGGGTTCCATCAGCTGAGGGTGGCTGAGGACAGCATATATAAGACTGCTTTCAAAACTCCAGACAGTTTCTTTGAATGGCTAGTTATGCCTTTTGGGTTGACAAATGCAGCTGCCTATTTTGTTGACTTGATGAGTAGGGTGTTTCGGGAGTTCCTAAAAAAATTTTCGTAGCCTTTGTTGATGATATTTTGGTCTTCTCCAAAAGTGAAGAAGAGCATGTCCAGCATTTGGGAGAAGTTCTGAGAACTCCCCACGACCATTAGCTAAAAGCAAAGTTCTCCAAATGCCATTTCTAGAGGAAAGAGGTGAGATTCTTAGGGCATGTAGTCTCCAAAGAAGGCACAACTGTAGATCGCGCGAAGGTGGTTGCAGTGCAAGATTGGCAGATTCTTAAATATGCAACTGAGGTGAGAGGCTTTCTTGAGTTGGCAGATTATTACAGGATGTTCATTAAGGACTTCGCAAAGATATTAGCCCCTCTCACTAGGCAGGAAAAGAAGAATTTGATATTTTCATGGGACATAGACTGTGATGTTGCTTTCCAACGATTAAAAAGGGCTCTAACAACAGCCCCAGTCTTGACCTTGCCCGATGGAAGTAAAGTGTTCACTGTTTACACTAATGCGTGCGGTACAGGGCTTGGTGCAGTTCTGATGCAAGAAGGAAAAGTAGTATGTTATGGGGGTAGATAGTTGAGAATTCACGAGAAGAACTACCCCACACATGATCTAGAGCTAGCGGCCATAGTATTCGCGTTAAAGACGTGGCGTCATTACTTACTTGGAGAGAAGTTCGAGTTATACATCGATTATGAATCTCTCAAGTATCTATTCTCCCAGAAGGATCTAAACCTAAGGCAACAACGATGGATGGAGTTCTTTGTCTCATATGATTTTTAGATTGCTTATACCCCTAGCAAGGGTAATGTGGTAGCAGATGGACTAAGTAGGCAGAGGGTAGCCCCGAGTCCTCTGTTTGTGAAAAGAAAGAACTTAGAGTTCATATCAGCTTTTGATTTTAGACCCTCCATCAAAGTTTTGCATTATTTATTTGCATCCTTGGAAATATGACCGACTCTTGTGGAGCAGATAGGAGCTTTGCAACAAGGTGATCCACAGATTCTAGACATCATGGATAAGCTCGGAAGAGGGGAGACTTCTAGTCACCTCAGTAGGTATGCCATAGATGAAAATGGGTGGTTGCGACGAGATGGAAGGCTTTGTGTTCCTCAAATTGGAAGCTTGATAAAGGCAGTCCTAGAAGAAGCCCACCATTCTAACATGACCATACATCCAGGCGGTGACAAGATGTACAGAGACATGAAGAGGGTTTTTTTTGGGCTAGATGAAGAAGGACATGGTCGAATTTGTTTCTCAATGTTTGGTTTGCCAGCAAGTCAAAGCTAAGCAAAAGAAGCCCGGTGGATTACTTCATCCATTGGAGGTTCCGCGGCAGAAATGGGAAAGCATCTCTATGGATTTCATAGATGGTTTGCCTAGATCGAATAAGGTAATACCAGTATTTGGGTGATAGTGGACAGACTCACCAAGAGTGCTCACTTTATTCCAGTTAAAAGTAAAAGGACGGCACCATGGTTGGAAGCAATTTATGTTTGTGAGATAGTTAGTCTCCATGGAGTTCCTTCCAGCATAGTGAGCGATCCTGACCCCATCTTTACCAGTGAATTTTGGAGGAGCTTCCAAGAAGCATTGGGTACACAGTTGTGTTTGAGCACCGCTTATCATCCTTAAACTGATGGGCAGACAGAGAGGTGAACAGAATTCTAGAGGATCTTTTAAGGTTGTGTATGCTTGACTTCGGAGGGACTTGGGAAGAGCATCTTCCTTTAGTAGAGTTTGCCTATAGTAACAGCTATAAGGCTAGTATCGGTATGGCACCCTTCAAAGCATTGTACTGATGACCCTGTAGATCGCCAACTTGTTGGTGGGAATATATAGAAAGATTATTGCTTGGACCAGATATGATTAGGGAAATATCCAAAAAGATTGGCCTTATTCGACGACGGATGAAGACAGCTCAAGATAGGCAGAAGTCCTATGCAGACACGAGAAGGACTGACATCGAACTCGAAGTAGGAGACCTAGTTTTTATCAAAGTATCACCTTTGAGGAATGTGGTTCGCTTCGGATCAGTAGGGAAGTTGGCACCTAGGTTTGTGTGACCATTTCCCGTAACCGAGAGGATTGGCCAAATGGCCTATAGAGTAAAGCTCCCAGAAAATTTATCCAGTGTTCATGACGTTTTCCATGTCTCTCATCAGCGGAAGTGCCTACATGACACCACGGAAGTTGTTGAGCCGAGCATGTTGGAAGAAGTCGAAGTGGAACGGGAGGCGACAGTCAGACGGATCCCCACCCGTATTCTTGGGTCAAAGATTAAGAAGCTGGGCAATAAGGAAATCAATTTGCTAAAGGTTCAATGGGGAGATAACCCAGAAGATGTGACTTGGGAACCTGAAGATAAGATTCGTGCTTCGTACCCTTTTCTTTTCGAGGGTATGTTCTTAACTCCTTTTTCCTAAATCCTATCGGTGCTTGTTTCTGTCAATAGAGTATGTCTTATCCATGGTATTTTCGACCTTTGGATCGGAATATTATGGATGTAAACATGTTTTTGAAACATGTTATGTTTGATGGATGCAAGTGGAAGTAAGAGTTTGCTAGTGGTTGCCTGTGGACGCATATACACACACATTAGGCACTAAGATCGACTCAATCACGCTCATATTGCATATAAATATGTGCATTTTCTTTTTTTTATGGATACAAATGGATGAACTGGCATATGGATGTCGCATTTGGATGAATGGTTGTGCACTCATACAGAAATGATATGTATCATTAGGATTCTTTTGCATACATAATGGACACATGGCACTATCATGTTTTGCATTAAGGAGGTCGACTGAATCAGTAGACCGCCTAATTTTGCATTAGGATAAGGACATATACACACACTTTGCATATGTTCATGATAGCATTAGAAATCTTTTAAGGACAATGGACGCTCGTGATTGATGGTTGAGTAGATGGATGATGGATGGTAGGACATACATTCCTTTCAGCTTCGAGATTTTAGGGATGAAATCCTTTAAGTAAAAGGGAATGTAACAACCCGTAATTTTAAAACATGACATAAGGATAATTAAAGAATAATTAATTTTTAAAACAAGAATTAAGTGAAACTGGTTACGCCATTGCGATGGTCTCGGAATTCTGCTTGAGATAGAGTCCGAGTTTGCGTAAAATGGATACTGTATGAAGGCGTTATGGACGATAGAAGTTGGGCAGAACAATCAGGAAATGGGCCAGAATAACTGGCGCACTTGTGAAGTGCACCAGAACAAAATTGCACTGGCACACCTAGGAAGTGCGCCTAGACCGAGCCAGATCTGCAGAATTTTGGAGAGTTCCATGATGACGTGTTTTGGTGGGATTGGCTAGATGACGTGTTTTTCTAGTCTGGATGGTTCAGATGGTTCCTAATCTAATCTAAAGGTCCTAATTCACCTAATACATCTATAAATAAACACCTAAACCTAACCCTAATATCATTTTTATCATCCATGGCGCCTCCAGCTGCTCTAATCTAAATTAAAACAAGCCTTTCTTCTCCATCAAGTCAAATTAGAAGATCAAATTCTACAACAATGGTTTAGCTAATCAAATTCAGAATTCAGAACTCAGATCTATTCTCTCTCAATTCTCTAAACCTAATGCTGTGAGTTTCTAGGTTACTTTTAAGTTTAGATAAATAAAAGTATGTTTTGATAGACAATGATGTCACAACAAGATCTAATTTTCTAGATCTAATATAATTATGGTGATTCGATTATGATGTTTATATGGATCTTGACTTGTAACCATGTTATGATGGAAGTATGTAACACCCCGTGTATTCTATAACTGTGAAATTAACAAATTAAAGTATAATTAATTGGAAATCAAAGAACTAAGGGAAACGGGATACGCCATTGCGTTCGTCTCGGAAAAATACGCGAAATAGAGTCCGAGTTTTTGAAAAACGGAGTCCGTAGATATGGCCTTCGGAAGTTTGAGAATTAAATTTAAAATTCAAACAGAATAAATCAAGTTTAAATTCGAAAATGGGGCCCATTGGGCCAGGGCGGAAAAACGCCCGCCTGACGCACCCAGGTCGACTGGGCTGTCGACCTGGTTTAACCAGGTCGACAGGGCTGTCGACAGGGCTGTCGACAGGCATGTCGACCTGGTCCAGACCCAGGTCGAGCCCAGTCTAACCCGGCTGGCCTATTCTCTATGTGGTCGATTTTCTGTGGTCTGCTTTGTCACTAGGGCTAGGTGGCAAGTTTTAATTGGTCTCTCTATCGAATGAATGGCTACGATCAATCCAGGCAACATCAATGGTTCTAATCAGTTCCTAACCTCTATATAAACAACCCTAGACTAAACCCTAATCTATTCATTCAAAAATAAGAACATAGCCGCCATGATGCTGAGGAACGACTAGGAGTAGCCACCAAATTGGAGAGAGGGTTAGGAGGAAGATTCTAAAGCTTAAAGCAACCTAAACAAATCAATTCAACAAAGGAATTTGCGTCTTCAATCCCTAAATTAGAGAATTCATCACACCATTGTAAGTAGAGTATTACTTTGGTATGAATATACAATTGTGTTGGTTTGTATGCTTGAATTGTGGCAATAAAGTAATTCATATTTGTGCGTTCTTATCAATTTGAAATATTATATACGTTTGGATATTTATGAACTATGTTATTCATTATAAAGAACTACATGCGGTAGTTCTATGCAAGTATACGTTTGGAATATTTCGCAAATTATGTAATCCATGTTGAAGCTACATGTATGTAGTTGATTTAAATTCATGCAAGTTTGGGGTTTGCTTCTATGCCACCATGATGTATATTTTTGTGCATAAATCATTTTGTAAGTAATTGGAACAAGTTTGGTTATTATCCATATGAAATTATGTTGAGAATTTGGCATTATGTATTAAGCCATGCTTTTGTACTAGAAAACCTATTTGCAAACTTATGAATATGGCTAGGCTATGATTGATATTTGGCAACCATGATTAGGTCTATCTTGTTTACAAGAATTATATGATGACATATGTGGTACATGGCTAGGTTAGGTTCAAAAGGTCCCTTTTTGTAAGTTTACATGGCTAAAGTAAGAATCATGATTTCATGTTAGAAATATTTATGCCATGGTTATGTGAACAAATTTAACTATACTTATGCCATGCTTATGTTTGATATTATGCCATGCTTATGTTTGACATTATGCCATGCTTATGCTAGAAATATTTATGCCATGCTTATGTTTGACATTATGCCTAAATAAAAATATAGGTTCATGTGACAATAATGATATCTCAATTACAAGTTCACATGCTTTGATTCATGTCACCTATGTTACCACTATGCAAGTACACCAGTTTCTATTTTGTATTTCCAACGTCGTATTGCAAGTTCATGCGCTCACATTCCCCTCTTTGTGTATGTAATTACGCTTTAAGCCTCCCCTTTTCGCATGGCTAATTTGGGCTTTAAAAGGCTAAGCCCAAAATATATATAAACGGACGTGTTAAACGGGGGAAAATAACGTTGGGTTAAAATTACTATTGAATGAAAATATAAAATAGAAGGGCCCAAATTCAAGTATGGGTTGGGCCCATGATTGGTGTAACCTTTACACCATTAACTTAATAATGGGCCGCAAATATTTACATATAAGAAATAAAGAGGAATGACAAAATATGTAAATGTAGAACATACGATGTGTTTAACCCGAGGTTGGATTGAGTTGTGATGTAAACCTGCCCGGAACCGCCCGGCTGTCCAGTAGTCACAACAATACCTATCCAATGTGGGAGGTTAAACATGGATCCCAGCAAGGACCCGAGGTTAGACTGAGTTGTGGCGTAAGACTGCCCGGAACCAACCGGCAACAGGCAGCCACAACAATACCTGTCTAATGTGAGAGGTCAGGGCCTTAATAAGACAATTAAGGCTGAGTCAGGATTGATAGGATTAAGTGAACTAAAGACTTAATCAAAATGGAACATGCTAAACAAAACGGACTGGTGGGGGTTAGGTTAGGAAACACTTAACCAACTTAGCATGTTGGCTAGAGATAGAAAACCTAGTAACGGGGGACCCTTTTCAGCAGTAACCCTAGAAGGTGTATCAGGATACCCTGAAACTAGGCAGGGTGGGGCACGATTACTGGGCTGATTGTAAGAGGTCAAAGCGACGGCGGTGGTGTAGCAGTGTAGGTTCTAACGGAGTGCGGGCGTGCACACACTCCGGCGCAGAAAAATAAGGCACTGGACACCAGTAGCATACCTGTGCACTCTAAGGTTGTGTCGGGTTGCCACTATGGGACTTGATACACCCCATGGTGGGACCAGCATAGGTAACTACAACATCGGGGGCCGTAAGACACATGTAACTATGCGAGTAGGAGCCGATCATCATAGAATGGATCACATCACCCTGATTTTGGGGTGCCAGTTGGAAACTAGTTTATATGGGTTCAGAGATCAACATGGGGTACGATAGTATATTCGACCCTAGACAACTTAACCAAGTTTATAGTGCATGCCCACTTCTTGTTTATACTTATCATACCCAGTTCTTTATTCATAGATAAAATAGTACTAGACTTACTCAGGCTTTATGTCTGACTCTACTTTTCTTTCGTCTTCTTTCTTCCGTTTCCCCCCCCCCCCCTCAGGTCCTCAGGAAGGGAACACAGCAGCTTAACCAACCTCAACATCCAGCTTGAAGAAGAGAAATGTATTGCTTGGACTTTCCTGTTTTGAACTATGGCTTTGGACAATCCACTATGGGGCTTTTGCAGTTTATCTATGTTTTATTTATGCTTCTTTAAATAATGTACTCAAGACAGATTATGAAAGTGTTATGTTAAGTTTTTGGGAAAGGATGTTGTTGTAACACGTATTTGACTTTATGAAATAAAGTTTGTTGTTCTTCCGCTGTTTACAAATATGTGTTCTTATATCTGTCTTGTATATCTGTGACTTGTACTTATAAACCTCCACCAAAATTAGGGCATTCCCTTTGAGAGTGACCCTAACGGAGGTGGGGTGTTTCACTTGGTATCAGAGCATAGGTTTACCAGATAAGATAAAAAGTTTTGAAAAATTATTTTCAAAAAGGAAATTTAAAGAAGCATTTTTAAAAGAAAAATATTATTTTATTTTAAAAAGGGCAAAGTCCACTCCCCAAAGCCATAGGTACTATCTCTTATCCTTCGTTTTGAATCAATCCTTTTTGTTTCAGCATGTCTGAAGATCTTAACTTGCCAGAAGGGGTGCCAATACCTGGTTGGTTTAGACGGTTCTTAGAAGCAAGGGCCACTCAACCAGGTCCTACCATTCCTCCTCCCCCAGCTGCAGGAAATCATCCAGCTGCAGCAGCACCTTTTCCTCCACCTCCTCCATGGGGAAACACGTTTGCTAAGATATGTAAAGATTTTAAAGCTATGGGAGGAAGGGATTTCCATGGAACTGAGTCCTTCGTAGCAGCTAGAAATTGGCTGAAAGAAACTGAGGACCTATTCATCATCTTTGAGGTAGAAGATAGACAAAAAGTACAGTTGGCAGTGTGGCTATTGAAGGGCGAGGCTTCCTACTGGTGGGAAGTCACTAATGCTGAAAGACCAGTGGAGACATGGGAGGACTTTAGGGCAAGGTTTGAGACTAAATTTCTCTCAGATGCGGAAAGAAGTTTGCAGTTGGAAAAATTCTTATTTCTTAAGCAAGGGGACAAGACGGTCAGAGAGTATGTGAATCAGTTCGATGAGCTGGCTAGGTTTGGGCTTGACCTAGTCAACACCCCGCACAAGAAGGCTCTCCGTTTCGTCAAAGGGTTAAATGAGCCATTACACAGTTTGGCCATGACCCATATACCCATGGGAGCCACGTATGAAAGATTGGTGCAAATGGCATTGCTGAATGAAGAGGATAAGGGCAAGAAGAAAGAGGGTTTGCAGCCCAAGAAGACAGACTTTAAGAAGGGCGGGAAAGGCAACAAAGAGAAGAGGAAGTGCAATTTCTGTGGCAAAGTGGGGCACTTAGTAAAGGACTGCCGGAAAAAGAAGGCCAAGGAGAATGGTGGGTGCTTTTCTTGCGGTGAGACAGACCACAGGGCTAAGGACTGCCCAAAGAAACGAGGACAGGGGCAGAGGGCTGGATCCACCCCAGGGGCACAGGTTCATGTGCTGGAAGCGCCACCTCTGCAACAGCGAGGTATAAATACTTCTGTAGAAAGTGTAGTTTATCTTTATGATCACCCCGTTCGCACTTTATTTGATTCTGGCGCATCACACTCCTTTATCTCGTCTGCTCTAGTAGAATCTCTGCACCTAAAAACTAGTATGGTAGAGGACCCCTTAATTGTTTCAAACCCAATTGGGGGCCCAGCTCATTTGTCTATGATCTGTTTGGGATTGAAAATTTCCATTCTAAGCGTAGAATTTCAAATGTAGTGCCTTTGTTTTGGGCTTTTCGGGGTATGGTTTGATTTTGGGTATGGATTGGCTATCCAGTAATGGGGCCATCCTTGATTGTGAGAAAAGGGTTGTTAGGCTCCTAACCCAGCTCGGTAATACTTTGGAAATTTCTTGTAATCCCACGTATGCGGTTATGCTTAGTTATCTTGAATCGCTAGATGCCTCTGTTGAAAATTTGAAATCAGATAGAGTGGTCCGGGAATATCCGGATGTCTTCGAAGAGGTGAAGGGCTTGCCTCCGAAGCGGGAAATAGACTTCCGCATATATCTTGTAGATAATGCAAAGCCCGTTGCGTTGCCCGTTATACATATGGCTCCACGAGAAAGGAAAGAGCTCAGTAAACAGATTAAAGAGCTTCTAGAAAAGGGGTTCATTAGGAGGAGCATTTCAGAATGGGGCGCTCCAGTGGTGTTCGCTACAAAGGCGGATGGTTCACTCCGTCTATGTGTTGACTATAGGGAGCTCAACAAGCTAACGAAAAAGAATAGGCACCCTCTCCCTAGAATTGACGATTTATTTGACCAGCTTGTAGGAGCGTCTGTTTTCTCCTAACTCGATTTAGCAACCGGTTTTCATCAGCTAAGGGTGGCTGAAGATAGCATCGATAAAACGGCGTTCAGAACCCCAGACGGCTTCTTTGAATGGCTTGTCATGCCTTTCGGCTTGACAAATGCAGCTGCTTATTTCGTGGACCTGATGAGTAGGGTATTTAGAGATTTCCTCAACAAATTCGTAGTGGTCTTCGTAGATGATATCCTTATCTTCTCAAAGAGTGAAGAGGAACATGCTCAGCACTTAAGGGCAATCATTGAAACTTTGCGAGTCCATCAACTAAAAGCCAAATTCTCCAAATGCCACTTTTGGAGAGAAGAGGTGAGGTTCCTTGTGCACATAGTATCCAAACAAGGGTTAGCAGTGGACCACGCTAAGGTAGTGGCAGTACAGGATTGGAAGACACCAAGGAATGCAACTGAGGTCCGAAGTTTTCTAGGACTAGCAGGTTTCTATCGAAAGTTCATAAGGGATTTTGCGAAAATCTCAGCTCCGCTCACGAAGTTGACTAAGAAGAATCTAGTGTTCAATTGGGATTTGGATTGCGAGTTTGCTTTCCAACGACTAAAAAGGGCTCTTACAACAGCCCCAGTTTTGACGCTGCCAGATGGGAGCAAGATGTTCACTGTTTATACGGATGCATGTGGGACAGGGCTAGGCGCCGTCTTAATGCAAGAAGGAAGGGTAGTAGCGTATGGCGGGAGGCAGTTGAAAGTGCACGAAAAGAACTACCCAACCCACGATCTTGAGTTAGCCGCCATCGTCTTTGCACTCAAGTCTTGGCGACACTATCTCCTAGGTGAGAAGTTCGAACTTTACACTGACCATAAATCGTTGAAATATCTTTTCTCGCAGAAAGATCTTAACTTGAGGCAACAAAGATGGATGGAGTTTCTTGCCTCGTACGATTTCGAAATCTCCTATACTCCGGGCAAAGACAACGTAGTGGCAGACGCGTTGAGCCGAAAGAAATTGACCCTAAGCCCGTTGTTTGTTGAAAGACAAAGCCTAGAGTTTATAGCCAGCTTCGACTTTAGGCCTTCCTCCGATTTCGTACTGGGCTTGCTAGCATCTCTCGAAGTGCGCCCAACTTTAGTGGATTCAGTAGGGGCAGCACAACGCGAAGACCCTCAGCTTGTGGAAATAATTGATAGGCTAATTAGGGGTGATACTTCAAGTCACCTCAACAGATACTCCATCGACGATAAGGGTTTGCTAAGGCGAGACGGAAGACTATGCGTCCCACAGAAAAAAGATTTAGTAAAGAAGGTTCTCGAGGAAGCACATCACTCCAAGATGACGATACACCCAGGCGGAGATAAAATGTACAAAGACATAAAAAGGACTTTCTTTTGGAACGGCATGAAAAAGGACGTGGCAGAATTCGTTTCTAAGTGTATGGTGTGCCAACAGGTTAAGGCGGAACAGAAAAAGCCTGGCGGACTACTACATCCTCTGGAGGTCCCGCAGTGGAAGTGGGATAGCATCTCAATGGACTTCATCGATGGGCTGCCTAGGTCTAGGAGAGGCAACACTAGCATTTGGGTAATAGTGGATAGGCTTACTAAAAGCGCCCACTTTTTACCTGTCAAAAGTAAGAGGACTGCCTCATCCCTAGCATCACTTTACCTCAAGGAGATCGTTCGACTCCATGGAATACCATCTAGCATTGTTAGTGACCGAGACCCCATCTTCACCAGTGAGTTTTGGCGGAGTCTGCAAGAAGCAGTAGGAACGCAGTTATGCTTGAGCACAGCCTATCATCCCCAAACCGACGGCCAAACAGAGAGAGTGAACAGAGTTTTGGAAGACCTCTTAAGGCTATGCGTCCTTGACTTCGGAGGGACATGGGAAGACCACCTTCCTTTGGTGGAATTTGCCTACAACAACAGCTATCAAGCAACCATCGGAATGACGCCCTTCGAAGCTTTATATGGAAGACCGTGCCGATCGCCCACTTGTTGGTGGGAGTCCACGGATAAGCTCATACTTGGACCAGATATGATCCGAGAGACCTCAGAGAAAGTAGACTTAATACGAAGAAGGATGAAGACGGCCCAAGACAGACAAAAGTCCTACGCCGACAAGAGGAGGACCGACCTTGAATTTGAAGTTGGAGACAGAGTTTTTCTCAAGGTATCACCGCTAAGGAACGTTGTTCGTTTTGGAACCACAGGAAAACTGGCACCAAGGTTCGTAGGGCCATTCTCTATTATCGAGAAAATTGGGAAAATGGCCTATAGATTAGAGCTACCCGAGAAGTTGGCTGGAGTCCACAACGTTTTTCACGTTTCACATCTCCGAAAATGTCTACATGAGTCTGCTGAAGTGGTAGAGCCAAATATACTCGAAGAGGCCGAAGTGGAACGCGAAGCAACCATAAGAAAAGTTCCAACCCGCATCTTAGGAACGGAAGTGAAGAAGCTACGCAACCGCGAAGTCAAGCTCGTCAAAGTTCAGTGGAGCGACGCCGAGGGAGACGCGACTTGGGAAACTGAAGCTAGAATACGTACTGCCTACCCTTTTCTGTTCGAGGGTACATCCTTGATCTTTCTTTTTCCTTAAGTTGCGCTTTTATCTATCTTTTTAGGTATATTTCCTCGACCATATCTTTTAGGTAGAAACCCTTTGGATGGAAACATGTAGTTGAAACATGTTATGAATGATGGTTGCAAGTGGTTGCAAGTGATTGCTAGTGGTTGCTCGTGGTTGCATATACACACACAATCTAGGTTTTAGATCGGCTCAGTCACTTCATATTGCATATGCATATATGTTTGTATTCGTATATGGTTGAACTTTAATGTGTTGTCATATGGATGTTGCATTTGTATTGAATGATTGTGCACTCATGTAGAATCAAAAATAGGAAAAATTTGCATACATAATGGATTCATGGCACTTACATAATTCGCATTAAGGAGGTCAACTGAATCAGTAGACCGCCTGATTTTGCATTAGATAAGTTCATGTATACACACACTTCGCATATGATCATGAAGCATTAGAAGTCTTTTAAGGACAATGGATGCTCGTGTTTGATGGATGAGTAGATGGATGGTTGGATGTTAGGATATACATTCCTCCTAACTTGAAGATTTCGGGGACGAAATCCTTTTAAGTGGGGGAGAATGTAACACCCCGTGTATTCTATAACTTTGAAATTAACAAATTAAAGTATAATTAATTGGAAATCAAAGAACTAAGGGAAACGGGATACACCATTGCGTTCGTCTCGGAAAAATACGCGAAATAGAGTCCGAGTTTTCGAAAAACGGAGTCCGTATGAAGAAGATATGGCCTTCGGAAGTTTGAGAATTAAATTTAAAATTCAAACAGAATAAATCAAGTTTAAATTCGAAAATGGGGCCCATTGGGCCAGGGCGGAAAAACGCCCGCCTGACGCACCCAGGTCGACTGGGCTGTCGACCTGGTCTAACCAGGTCGACAGGGCTGTCGATAGGGCTGTCGACAGGCATGTCGACCTGGTCCAGACCCAGGTCGAGCCCAGTCTAACCCGGCTGGCCTATTCTCTATGTGGTCGATTTTCTGTGGTCTGCTTTGTCACTAGGGCTAGGTGGCAAGTTTTAATTGGTCTCTCTATCGAATGAATGGCTACGATCAATCCAGGCAACATCAATGGTTCTAATCAGTTCCTAACCTCTATATAAACAACCCTTGACTAAACCCTAATCTATTCATTCAAAAATAAGAACATAGCCGCCATGTTGCTGAGGAACGACTAGGAGTAGCCACCAAATTGGAGAGAGGGTTAGGAGGAAGATTCTAAAGCTTAAAGCAACCTAAACAAATCAATTCAACAAAGGAATTTGCGTCTTCAATCCCTAAATTAGAGAATTCATCACACCATTGTAAGTAGAGTATTACTTTGGTATGAATAAACAATTGTGTTGGTTTGTATGCTTGAATTGTGGCAATAAAGTAATTCATATTTGTGCGTTCTTATCAATTTGAAATATTATATACGTTTGGATATTTATGAATTATGTTATTCATTATAAAGAACTACATGCGGTATTTCTATGCAAGTATACGTTTGGAATATTTCGCAAATTATGTAATCCATGTTGAAGCTACATGTATGTAGTTGATTTAAATTCATGCAAGTTTGGGGTTTGCTTCTATGCCACCATGATGTATATTTTTGTGCATAAATCATTTTGTAAGTAATTGGAACAAGTTTGGTTATTATCCATATGAAATTATGTTGAGAATTTGGCATTATGTATTAAGCCATGCTTTTGTACTAGAAAACCTATTTGCAAACTTATGAATATGGCTAGGCTATGATTGATATTTGGCAACCATGATTAGGTCTATCTTGTTTACAAGAATTATATGATGACATATGTGGTACATGGCTAGGTTAGGTTCAAAAGGTCCCTTTTTGTAAGTTTACATGGCTAAAGTAAGAATCATGATTTCATGTTAGAAATATTTATGCCATGGTTATGTGAACAAATTTAACTATACTTATGCCATGCTTATGTTTGATATTATGCCATGCTTATGTTTGACATTATGCCATGCTTATGCTAGAAATATTTATGCCATGCTTATGTTTGACATTATGCCTAAATAAAAATATAGGTTCATGTGACAATAATGATATCTCAATTACAAGTTCACATGCTTTGATTCATGTCACCTATGTTACCACTATGCAAGTACACCAGTTTCTATTTTGTATTTCCAACATCGTATTGCAAGTTCATGCGCTCACATTCCCCTCTTTGTGTATGTAATTACGCTTTAAGCCTCCCCTTTTCGCATGGCTAATTTGGGCTTTAAAAGGCTAAGCCCAAAATATATATAAACGGACGTGTTAAACGGGGGAAAATAACGTTGGGTTAAAATTACTAATGAATGAAAATATAAAATAGAAGGGCCCAAATTCAAGTATGGGTTGGGCCCATGATTGGTGTAACCTTTACACCATTAACTTAATAATGGGCCGCAAATATTTACATATAAGAAATAAAGAGGAATGACAAAATATGTAAATGTAGAACATACGATGTGTTTAACCCGAGGTTGGATTGAGTTGTGATGTAAACCTGCCCGGAACCGCCCGGCTGTCCAGTAGTCACAACAATACCTATCCAATGTGGGAGGTTAAACATGGAGCCCAGCAAGGACCCGAGGTTAGACTGAGTTGTGGCGTAAGACTGCCCGGAACCAACCGGCAACAGGCAGCCACAACAATACCTGTCTAATGTGAGAGGTCAGGGCCTTAATAAGACAATTAAGGCTGAGTCAGGATTGATAGGATTAAGTGAACTAAAGACTTAATCAAAATGGAACATGCTAAACAAAACGGACTGGTGGGGGTTAGGTTAGGAAACACTTAACCAACTTAGCATGTTGGCTAGAGATAGAAAACCTAGTAACGGGGGACCCTTTTCAGCAGTAACCCTAGAAGGTGTATCAGGATACCCTGAAACTAGGCAGGGTGGGGCACGATTACTGGGCTGATTGTAAGAGGTCAAAGCGACGGCGGTGGTGTAGCAGTGTAGGTTCTAACGGAGTGCGGGCGTGCACACACTCCGGCGTAGAAAAATAAGGCACTGGACACCAGTAGCATACCTGTGCACTCTAAGGTTGTGTCGGGTTGCCACTATGGGACTTGATACACCCCATGGTGGGACCAGCATAGGTAACTACAACATCGGGGGCCGTAAGACACATGTAACTATGCGAGTAGGAGCCGATCATCATAGAATGGATCACATCACCCTGATTTTGGGGTGCCAGTTGGAAACTAGTTTATATGGGTTCAGAGATCAACATGGGGTACGATAGTATATTCGACCCTAGACAACTTAACCAAGTTTATAGTGCATGCCCACTTCTTGTTTATACTTATCATACCCAGTTCTTTATTCATAGACAAAATAGTACTAGACTTACTCAGGATTTATGTCTGACTCTACTTTTCTTTCGTCTTCTTTCTTCCGTTCCCCCCCCCCCCCCCCCCCCAGGTCCTCAGGGAGGGAACACAGCAGCTTGACCAACCTCAACATCCAGCTTGAAGAAGAGAAATGTATTGCTTGGACTTTCCTGTTTTGAACTATGGCTTTGGACAATCCACTATGGGGCTTTTGCAGTTTATCTATGTTTTATTTATGCTTCTTTAAATAATGTACTCAAGACAGATTATGAAAGTGTTATGTTAAGTTTTTGGGAAAGGATGTTGTTGTAACACGTATTTGACTTTATGAAATAAAGTTTGTTGTTCTTCCGCTGTTTACAAATATGTGTTCTTATATCTGTCTTGTATATCTGTGACTTGTACTTATAAACCTCCACCAAAATTAGGGCATTCCCTTTGAGAGTGACCCTAACGGAGGTGGGGTGTTTCTTAATTTAGATAATTGTGACATCACTTGGATCTAGACTTTTATGCTAATCACCTTTCACTTGTCATATTGTGATACATTGATATATGTTGTAAACTTGACATGTGAATCTACCTTTTGATCTAAACATGTTGCCATGACTATGCTAGATCTAGGTAATTGATCACCTAATGTTAGATCTAGATCTCATTGTGCTTGCTTAAACATCATAGTAATTGCCACAAGTTATTAATTATTCCCACTTAATTATGATGTTAATCACATGTCCATTCACTTTGTTACTATACCAATTTATGATCATGTTTATCTCACGACCTGTTGAAACTCTCACCCTCGTCATATTCCCTTTTAATTAATATAGCTAGGCTACTTTATAACCTAGATGCCGCCAAAATACGTATGAATACGTTAGAGAGAAAACTGGAAAAAAGGGAATTAAAATTGGCATGATTTATGTAATGTTTAATAGGAAATGGGACGTGTAAGTCAAATGGGGAAAACATAGAAATAGTTACCTATAATGACATAGGTAGATTTGAATTAATTAGGAATATTTAGTAATTTACAATTAGGAATCATAAATTGTACTTATGACACGAGGTTAGGTTACATTACTGGCGAAAGTCTGCCCGGACCCGACCTGCATATCCAGTAGCCATTAATGTTGAAACTAATGTGGGAGGCCTAAGTACGCAAATACGAATCGGGCTAAGACACGAGTTTAGGCCCAACTATGGAATATGATTTCCCGGACCCGACCGGCATATCCAGCATCCACACGCTGTAGGCCTAAGGTGGGAGGTCTAGCCCATTATAACCATAATTGAACATGGTAAAGAAATGGACTACTTAACCTAATTTAATATGACTATGGACTTAGGTTAGGGTTAAGTAAAATTGGATGGGTAGAGGGGGGTTAATATAGAGGGGATAGGTATTATATATAATATATGTAAGCCTACATAGTTGATCCAATAAGGTTATGAAATTAAAGACTCCTAGTGGTATACATAACCAGTAGATAGTGTAATAGGGTTATGTAATTAAAGACACCTAAGTGGTATACATAACCGGTAGATGATGTAAGAAAGTTATGTAATTAAAGACACCCTTTAGGGTAAGCATAACCAGTATAGGGCTATGTAATTAAAGACACCTAAGGTTATACATAGTCAGTAGAAAAACCTTATGGGGATACAAGACAAGGGGGAGAGCTTGTATCATATTGAGAGGGACCCATTTCAGTCAGTAACCCGAAGTGGTATCAAGTAAAGACCTCCGTACTAGGCGGAGAAGGGACACACTTATTGGTTGATTGTAAGAGATCCAAACGAGGCGGATGGTGTGGGCGGCGCAAACCAACCCGGGACATGTGCATGCATAGGCCGGGCAGAGTGGGCTAAGACGACCGTGACACCAGTAGATATAGTTGTGCACACCATGAGTTGCCAATTTAGGGAGTGATTCCTCCTGCTGTAGGGCCAGCACAAGATATCTACAAGGTAGGGAGCCGATCGATTAGGGTAGTGGTTAGGGTATACTTGTACGTATGACCTAAGCCTACCAGCTTATAGTGGAAGGGATCATTTCATTTCAGTTATACTAGTAATAATGCAGAGTTATCATTAGTAAGGCACATATACCTTAACTTGCTTACCTTGTCACACCTTCCATTTATGTAGTGATTTTTCTCGTATCCACTTTATATGCCTATCATTTTGCTTTTAATTATCTCCTGGCAAAAAGTAACTAGACTCGCCATACTTTATGTCTAACCCTTTTGTTTCTCCTTCTTTCTTTTGTTTCCCCCCAGGTTCCCAGGGAGGAAATAATCAGACTTAATCAGGAATCAGATATCATCTTGCTAGGAGCTACTTCTGAAGTATGCCTCATGTTCTTGACTCTGCTATGGCTTAACTCTTTTTACTGGGGAAATGATGCTTTTTATTTATGCACTCTGATGGTGCAAGACAAAAGTATTTTTATTGTAATGGTTTTTGTGACTTACGAAATTGTGGACCACGAAGTTATGACTTATGTTTGAAATAAAAGTTTAAATTTTCCGCTGCTGCCTTATTTATCTCTGTCTTGTAATCATTATGTGTCTGTTTACCTATGGTGCTTCACGAAACTTAATGCATTCCCTTAGTTAGTGACATTAACGGACGTATGGTGTTTCACTTGGTATCAGAGCTGAAGGTTACCAGATTAGATAAAAGTTTTTGAATTTTTTTTTTTCAAAAAGGTTTTAAAGAGAGCATTTTCAAAAATAATAGTCTGTTTTGAAAAACATTCCCCAAAGTGCCATATGAATCATAAATTGTACTTCTGACATGAGGTTAGGTTACATTAGTAGCAAAAGTCTGCCCAGACCCGACCGGCATATCCAGCAGCCACTAATGTTGAACCTAATACGGGAGGTCTAAGTACGCAAATACGAATCGGGCTAAGACACGAGGTTAGGGCCAACTGTGGAATAAGACTGCTCAAACCCAACCGGAATATCCACCATCCACACGTTGTAGGCCCAATGTAGGAGGTCTTGCCCATTATAACCATAATTGGGCATGGTAAAGAAATGGACTTCTTAACCTAATTTAATATGACTATGGACTTAAATTAGGGTTAAGTAAAATTGGATGGGTAGTGGAAGGTTAAGTAAGTTAGAGGGGATGGGTAATATATATATAAATATATATAGGCCTACATACTTAACCCAATAAGGTTATGTAATTAAAGACACCTAGTGGTATACATAACAAGTAGATAGTGTAACAGGGTTATGTAATTAAAGATACCTAAGTGGTATACATAACCGTTAGATGATGTAAGAAAGTTAAGTAACTAAAGACACCCTTTAGGGTAAGCATAACTAGTACAGGGCTATGTATTAAAGACACCTAAGGGTATACATAGTCAGTAGAAAAACCTAGCGGGGATACAAGATAAGGAGGAGAGCTTGTATCATATTAAGAGGGACCCATTTCAGTCAGTAACCCAAAGTGGTATCAAGCAAAGACCTCTGTACTAGGCGGATAAGGGGCACGCTTACCGATTGATTGTAAGAGATCCAAACGAGGTGGATGGTGTGGGCGGCACAAACCGGGAACATGTGCGTGCACGGGCCGGTCGGAGGGGGCTAAGATGACCGTGACACCAGTAGATATAGTTGTGCACACCATGGGTTGCCACTTTAGGAAGTGATACCTCCTACTATAGGGCCAGCACAGGATATCTACAAGGTTAGGAGCCGATTGATTAGGGTAGTGGTTAGGGCATACTTGGACGTATGACCTAAGCCTACCAGCTTATAGTAGAAGGAATCATTTCATTTCAGTTATACTAGCAATGATGCAGAGTTATCATTAGTAAGGCACATATACCTTGACTTGCTTACCTTGTCACACCTTCCATTTATGTAGTGATTTCTCTCGTATCCACTTTATATTCCTATCATGTTGCTTTTAATTATTTACTAGCTAAAAGTAACTAGACTCGCCAGACTTTATGTCTGACCCTGTTGTTTCTCCTTCTTTCTTCCGTTTCCCCCGAGGTTCTCAGAGAGGAAATAATCAGACTTATTCAACAATCAGATATCATCTTGCTAGGAGCTACTTCTGAAGTATGGCTCAAGTTCTTGACTCTATTATGGCTTAACTCTTTTTATTGGGAAATGATGCTTTTTATTTACTTATGTACTCTAATGGTGAAAGACAAGAGTATTTTTATTGTAATGGTTTTTGTGACCTATGAAATTGTGGACCACGAAGTTATGACTTATGTTTGAAATAAAAGTTTAAATTTTCCGTTGCTGCCTTATTTATTTCTGTCTTGTAATCATTCTGTGTCTGTTTACCTATAGCGCTTCACGAAACTTAATGTATTCCCTTAGTGAGTGATATAAGCGGACGTGGGGTGTTTCAAACTGACTATCACATTTAATCCGCAACAAAGGACGAACAACTGGCGTCATCACTAGAACCTAAAATGTTGACATACTCAGAAAATAGTACGGCAAGGTTTGGAACAAAAAATGAGTTAGGACTACGAAATTCGTAATCCTGATCCTAGGTAGTATCATTAAACAAAGACATGTTCATCCCACCTGGCTCACCCTCAAGGAGCTCAAAACCATCACATATTACTTTCCATTCCAGCCTTCTAAAATCATCTTCCAAATCTGAGACATATTTATAGTACAGGTTTTTAGTGGGATCATATCTCATTCTAGATCTCTTATGGACCCAAGAGTGGTCTTCCAAGAGCGAATATATACCGTCACATTTGGGGTCCTCAACAGAAGAAATATCATCATCTGCCAAAATATCATTATCACAAGGGGTAGTTTCCTCCTGAACAGTGTCCTGAACAATAAGCAAAGGGATGATAACTTTCAGGACCCATTTCACGATAGGAGGACGTGGAAGTGGAACTCGCACGGAAGGGGGAACATGAGCCGGGGTAGTGGCTGTGGGTTTCCAAGTACAGAAATCGTGTAAATGACTAAAGGAGTGACACAAAGTGCAAATGTCGGGCAATCAACCATATCGGACCCTCACCTCATCTATATAATCATCAGGTATTCTAACTTTAATTATCTCTAAAAGCGGTTTATCAGGGATTATTTCAGTTAGGGTTTTGGCATAAAACAATTTGTCTCTTGCAACTGCGTTATCATCAACACACCTAAGCTTTCTAATATAATTGGATAACTAATGCAGACCTATCAATGATTGCTAGGCTGAGGGAATATGAGAGAAAAAGATCCATACTGGGATGAAAAGGACATGTTCTCTAGCTCTGTCAACAGTCGAACTCCACGGTGTAATGATGAAAGGCTTCCCCCTAATAATAGTCAGTTCGGAACTAAGGACTCGAAGACGCTCTTCCGGAAGAGAAATTTTCATGAAAAACATTGAGCGATCCATCCGGACTTGAAGACCACCATGCAATTGCCACACTTTACTACAATGCTCATTGATAACCAAATATGAAGGAGGACTATCAAAGAAGAATCCAATAAAGCAGTCTAACCACCTCTGAGAAAAGAGTACTAATTCCTTCAGATAATGGATGCTTGAAGAAAATGAGCTCATAAGTTCACATGTTACGCAGAGTGTTCTCAAATGGTGATGTTCACTTGCGTGCATTATTATCCGCTCCAATAGATTCACCACTAAGCCTAGCACCCACAACAGGCACACTAGCAAATACATTACCTAAACTTGAGTCAGTTGGTAATCCCAAAGTTTCATTAGGAGCCACATTTTCATTTGTAGATTGCATAATAGGAGATGCACTATTACAAAACAGGTCATTTGCATCACTTTTGCATCGGTTGTTCAACTGATGCAAATGAAGACGATGCAATAGACAAATTTCTGTTGCATTGGTTAACAAGCCGATGCAATTAATAAAGATTTGCATCGGTTGTTCGATACAACCGATGCAATAGAGCGAATGCAAATAACTACTTTAGCTTTTCAAGGCTAGGTGTATTGCATTGGCCTTTTTAAACAACCGATGCTACTGAATAAATGCAAAATACTGCACTTGTAGTGACCCCGGTATATTGCATCGATTTCTTTTTTTGCTACAACCGACGCAAATTTAATCCGAAGCAAAAAAATTCAACTATTTCAGGTTTTTAAATCTAAAATAATATCAAATGGAATTTAAAATTCTACAAATGCATTATAACCAAAAATCTAATCAAACAAAAAAATATAATTATATTATCAATCAATATTGTTCATGTGTACAATCCCAAAAAAAAAAACACTATGACCAAACAAAAGTCAACGTACATAACAAAAGGTCAACTACATTCAATTATACATAATATAATTGGCTAAGTTATCTCGAACCACATCTATCTCTTGTTAGTTATATGAACCATGTTGTGCAAAGTCCTGCAATTTTTAAAGGAATACTATTTCAAAACGTATATAAATTAACATATAATAACGGGGATTGAAACAAATTAAAATGGTGCCTTTTGTAAACCCGTGCTTTGACTGTGGCATTTTACAATGTCATGCATATACCTAATCACATAACATGCACAATCTGTTGCTTCAGATTGCTGAGACATTAGCAATATCACAAAATAATATAATAATTAGTTTAAAACAAATAGAAACAAAATAATCACAGTTTGAACTTTGAAAAAAGATGAATAGATTATCTACAAAAGAAGCGAATTAACTATATATGAACAAAATTAAATTATATGTCTAATTAACAAGTGAATTAACTATAAAAATGTTAGAAACTGGATTATACTATCTAGCCACAGAATCATTGGCACAAGAGCAAACTATATATTGTGCTACATCAGATACATAAAGATACTTAACAAGTGAATTTAAAATAGGAATTATACTGTGCATGTCATATTAAATCATACTGTGTATATGTCAAATTAAATAACACTCATTTGTATGTACGAAACATGTTACCTGAAGCAACCATCTAAGTCCAAAGTTGCCTTCAAATAATTGTCTCCACTTAGAATAGGATCTAGTAGCACTTCTACTCTAGAACCAGTAGCTCTGCAACATTGTCACCACACCATACCAATTTCAGCGTTTTACAATTAAGAAAGACATATTTGCCTACCATATATCAACTTCATTTTAAGTTTGTAAATTGTCCAATTGTTGGGTTAAGGTAACAATTTTTTGTTCAAACATTCAAACTATATTATATAAGCTGGATTTTATTGATTGGATTGATGAAAATACCTAATCAAAGGATTATACAAAAACGAAAATAGTACACACAATCATTTACAAGCATGAAAATACAGGTTTTACTATGATCTAACAAAACAATGGGCGTTATGAAAAAATGTGAAATTTGTGGTTTGGTAATACTAGCATAAGTGAAGCAGGAAAGTGGATGTTGTACTTGTTGCAAGTGATGTCCATTAACATATTATTTATTCTATACACTATAGATAAAAATGGTTACAAACAGGAATGGAAAAAATTTGAAATCTAACATAAATGATGCATGAACTATGAAGTACTTATTTTTTTTTTCTGTTACTTGTTAGATCCGGTAGACTAATACAAATATCAAACCAAATTACTAAAAAGGTTTTAAATATAAGTATATTACACGGTTACAGCTATTTCCAAGCAAATCAATGTTTATCTGAACAATGACTACTGTTGATGTAAAATAATTTTTTAGCAGGACCTTACTGATCTTAGTTTCTACCCTGTTAATACAGCAGAATGAAGTTCGTAAAGCGAATAGTAAAAAAATTCAGATATAAAGTAGTATGCAAGTTCAGTGTTTACGTGTACACAGCGACTTATATAGCTGTGTTTATATTACACCGTAATGGGCCTTAGGCCAGATACCCAGTTACATAGATTAATACAAAAGAGATGTTGGACCTTTTTTTCTTTCATTCTAATAAATACTAGTAAAAACTGAGTTAAAAAAATGGATCGTAAGCATGTTTGTGACATAGTGTCAACGTATAAGTTTCTAGTAAACATATGATCCCGAAAATCATATCATCATGTTACATGTTCACACCAATTCTCATTAAACTAGGAGTCCAATAACACTGCGACTCCAGCTAGTAAAAATACACAAGACCTCACAAAATCTTTATGTGGAATAATTCACCACACATCCATGCTAAGAAACAATATATCCACTAGTTCTCATTTTGTAGAATGATGTTAAGATTGATGTTGTTATTTTCTTTATAAAAAAACCATTAATCTATAATGAAATTATATTTCCCAAAAAAAAATGTTGCCCGCACAACTGTTAACTTCTTTTGAATTTAAAAATGCAAACGTTATGATTCCAGAATAATCAATTGTGATAAATGGGGGCTTATGAGTGAAGGACTGTCAATATTTCTAAAGAGAAAACAAGTAGAGCAATCTGTGTGATAGCAGTAGAAAAAAGGGACTTCGAATTAGAACCAAATGACAAGAACCTCTAAAATAGTTTGCTAAAAACTATCCCACTAAAAACCGGCATCAACCTGTAGAGTCGAGAGGGTATAAAGGTGATGTGGTCAGTGAGCTGCCGGCGGTTGGTAGAAAAATGGTTGGTGGATGATGTGCATTCGTTGCCTTTGGATAGGCATAATAAATAAGGATTAATGTAAGAAGAAATTGCAAAAAGCTAATGGGAAAGAAGAGAATAAAATGGCAGAAGAAAATGACGGTGTAAGTGGCGGCCAACCCTAATGTTGAAGGAAATGTTGGGGGGAAACGAAAAAAATAAGTGGGAACGAAAATTGCAAATACAGGTGGCGGCTAACCTTCCGAAAAGCTGCTTTAACCCAGTTTATAAACTGTTATTTAAGAATTGGTGCGAGCATTACTGATGTTATATGTTGTTCGAATATAGATCCCAGGATTTCCTTTTAACCCCTCCTCCCGATTTTTCCATCCATCGAAATCAAATCCATATTATTTTGCAAAAAGATCGAATATCATAGAACTTTCCTATATTTTTATAATCTAATTAATGTTAAAGCTAACTAGATTTACACATTATTATAACAATTTATTAATTACAAAAAGTAATTAATTATTATTCAATAGTATTTGTTAAGAACTAAAAGTCAATATCCGTTGCAAATTATTAATTATTTAATGGTAGTTGGCAGTTCATAATTTTTAAACATTCAATAAAATATATTAAAATTTTATTACTTAATATAAGTATCAAAGATTGATTCTTAACAGTTAGTTATTTAATAATATTTATTGATTATTGAATAATCAATATTAAATTGTAAATATAAATTACAATTTTTTATTTACTGTTTATCTAAAATATAACTACTTAATAAAAATTAATAATCAATTATTAATTATTAACAATTAATTATTCAGTGGTGTTGTTGAATAATATTTTTAATTATTAAATATTACTCGATTTATAATAATCATTAATATTACTTATTAAACATTAATATTCAAATTTTATTATAAATAATAATCATTAATTATTAAACATGGCTTATTAATTATCAAATATTACTCATTAATTAAATATTAATTGTTAAATACTAATTATTAAGTATTGATTATTAATTAGCCAAATAATTACTTTAATCAATAAATATTAACTATAATTGCTAAATATAATAACTAATTGTAATAAATTATCAAGTAAAAAACTATTCATTTTACAATAATTTTTTAATGATGATTTTTAATTATAATAAAATATAAATAATGACATATATAAAGGAGTATTTATGATTATTGATATGCGTATTTGCTTCAATTAAAATAATTAGCAATTGCTTCGATTTTTAAATAACCAATACAAACAACACTATTTGCTACAATGCATTGCATCGGTTTTTCATGAGTCGATGCAAACCGATGCAAATGACACTATTTTCATCGGTTGTAAGGACAACCGATGCAAATAATACTATTTGCTTTACTGCATTTGCATCGGTTCCTCAAGAGCTGCTGCAAATAATTTTATTTGGTTCGGTACATTTGCATCATTTCCTAAGGTGATGCAGATAACGCTATTTGCATCGGCTATGAGGAAAACTGATGCAAATACTATTATTTGCTTCAGCGTATTTGCATCGGTACCAAAAAAATTGATGCAAATAACACTATTTGCATCAGTTGTAAATACAACCGATGTGAATGAGGCGAAGCAATAGGCATATTTTGTACTAGTGATGTATTCAATTGACTTAAACAAGTCAGGTTGTGTTGTGAAAACAACATAGAAGGAACTGCTATAGGGACAAAAACTGAAGCTAACCCAAGAACAAACTTAACTAAATTTGATGTCAAAACAGTGTTGGGCATAACAGGCTCCTTAGTGACATTCAGTCAAGCAATAACAGGGAGTTTAGATCAAGGGGAGAAACAAACACCTACGACAAGATTCGATGCCACAAACACAGTTCCATTACCATCATTCACATGATACCCGGTCAAACCATTCCTCAACATAGCCTCAGATCCAATGTTCAGACCACAATCCAAATTCCCAAGAGTATAAGTTTTAGTTGTTGTACCTATTTCATTTGGCAAAGGGCCAGAGAATTTGCAAGGATTGAATCTTCATATGTCCATCGTTCAAGTATTGCAGGACCACCAACAAGAAAGTTGGAAATGGGCGATTGATTATTTACATCAATACCCAAAATAGGTATGTTAGACAACGTTGTAATGTCGTTTGCCACCCCTGCATCATAGGCGGAGGGGATCAGCTGCTCAAGAAGAAACTACAACAGAGTAAATCTTCCCAGATCTAGTGGCACTATTCTCAAGACAAGGTTTGGATTTGCCTTTTTTTTCCATAGGAGGAGATGGAGATGGAAGGGAAAGGAGGCGAGAGGGAAAACAGCCTTAAAGGGAGATAGACAAGGTTAACATTGGAGATAGGGATGGTGTCGAAATTTACATAATGGAGCCACAGCCATTACGAGGTCGAGGATTTAAGTTTACAGATCTATGCTAATTTAGTATATATATATATATAAATCAAAATTAAAATCCCCTTTTTTCTACAGTAGATTATTTCAACAAAACAAAATAAACATAATATTACATGCATATAACTAATTTAGTGATAACAAATACACATACCCACAAAAATCTCACCTAATCCAAACAATCAACAGATTCGAAAACTAACAGAGGATTTGGATGAAAATAGACTTTGTATGATAAAACTAAAATCAAAACAACAAGATTAAATAAAGGCACACCTTTAATTTGAAGCCTTTTAGTCTACATTGAATAATGATTTCTCTTCTAGTATTCATTCACAATCCGTCAGGTTGCTGAATCGGGATTAGAGACCTTCTACTAGAAATTAAATAATTTTAGGGGACAGTTGCTGCCATTAAAATGATGAAAAGGAAGAAGAAAGTGGTGTCTCAAAAATGATTTCACCTTAATCTAGGGTTCTGAGATTTTCCATTTATATAGGTAAGAAATAGAAAGCAAAAAATGACCTTAATCACCCATCTTAAAACCTTAATCTTGTGCACAATAGCTTCCACTTTCCTCTTAATAAACCAGTGAAATTCCTCCCTAAAATACATGGGTCGTAAAGCCCATTTAACCCAAGTTAAATATGTACAATAATATTTAACATATTTTGTCATTGATATCTCATATCGATCAATATATTCATAACTTTATAAATATAAGCAATCACTTTATTTCTCATATCCAATTCAAATTTAATAATTAATATTTCCTATATATTAATTAATTAATTAAATTTTCAATAATCAAAAATTAATTAAATCGTTAGATCTTAAAAAATTCATCTTTTCGGTTGTGTGACTCTTGGGTGTAAATTTGGTCAGCGATTAACGTCAGACTATTTGAATCTTAATGTTCACACTTCACTTAGCAGGTGGTGTGACATTATGGCCAAATTTATCACTGACTCAATTTTAAAAAAAAAACTCATTTTAATTTAATTAGGGTTACGCAGTTATGACAATTATTTATACCAATTCCCTTCGTTAAAACTATATCACTTTGGACTTATTAAATTTGATAATGGTTAAAATTTCAACATCGTCCCCATTCAACTCTATAATCCAAACACAAAGTCCTTGATGTAACAATAACAGTTATTATTAATCGAACTATTTTAGCCATAGATTTTGACTTTGAGTTGACTTGAGTTGACTTGAGTTGACTTGAGTTGACCGTGATACTAACATCATATAACCGAGGAGATAAAATCCTCTCTTGAACAGTATTTCACTTCCAATACCTCCACTCGACTCAACTATAGTCATTCAATGGACAGTGTACCATGACTTGACTATAATCAATGCGAAGCTTTCATATTGAAGATTCACAGTATTCTCAAGCAGAAAGAACAGTGTAAATTATTCGCATTGATACTTCTGTTTGACCTTAGTTATACTAACCAACAAAAAACTATCGACTAAGTCGTTAAATAGGTATCCAATAACTATTAGTATGTAAGCCCTAGGTGTCCCCAACAGTCATAAGTAATACACTGCCCAACATTTGGAGGGCATACGTACTCTAGTCTCAACGTATACATCGATATCTAGTCTCGATGCACCTTGACTAGGAACATTTAAAATGATGTGTTCTATAACAATGTGATTTAATACTCATGATTACAACTATTTGTAATTACTATGATGAACACACCACTCATGGATTTTATGTTAAATATGTTTTAATTAAATATTAGTTATTTATTATATTAAATATATAACAAAAAGAAGAAACACCTTTATTTCGAATGAATTGATTTCAGAGTTAAAATAATTCACAATAAATTATAGAGTTTCCCCTAGAGCATATTTCTAACTCTATCAGGTTCAAGTACTTCGACCGAGACATTACCATGAGTATTCAGCTGCTGCAGAGTCTCCATCAAGTGCTTCATCATGTTCTCTAGCTAGACTCTAGTAGTTGACCATCAACTTTCAAGGTGGTTGTCGTATCAGGAGTGGTAGGATTTTGATTGTCAGAATGAGGTCGATGTATAAAGACATCTCCACGATCATTATGGGTAGCGACAGCAACGTGAGAGACAGAAATGTTCTTTCTAGCAGTAAATTTAATCTTCTTATGTAGATATTAATTTTTTTAAAGAGGGTATAGAAAATAGAACTGGAGTTACTCTAAGTGAAAGCATCAAAATGTTTGCTTCAAAATTTAGTACAAACACCCAAGAGTTTTGAAAAAAACGAAAATGAAAAAAGTAAATGGAATAGGAGAATTACGATAATTGAAAAGCTGTAAAAACGAGAATACAGAGACTTATAATGGTTCAGTGTTGTATAGCTAACGTCCACTCTGATGGTTTTGATTACCTTATAACTAAAGTTTACAATGTTTTGGATTTGAAGCGTACAGAAGAATAAAGTAAACAATGAGCCCAAAATATCCATTTCTCCTTCAGGTATTTGATATTCATAGATGTAGGTTGCTAGTAATATCTCCATAAAAGTCAGAGGTCGTTGACTGAGTTGAAGGAAGGAAGCCCAACCCAAATTCCACTAAGCCAAACATCGATAATGATCCCACATATGGAGGAATTATTACTGGAAATATCTTTTAGAGCATCACCTAGGTGCTTATAGTTTGTCCTTGTAATGGTTTAGCTAGCTATCTTGTTGTTTGAGAGATATGAAGTGATACTGGTTGAACTTGAACTTTCAGCTGGTTCATCATAAAATCTTACTAATCCGGAGCATGAGTTCATACCGATCCCTCACTTTGTAAATTTTTAGATGTTTTTATACTATGCGGGCTTGATGATCATCTCATAATGCTATCCGTACTTGAGATCTAATTAAGGATCTTTTTTTCTTTTTTGGAGGTTTACCTATTCGATCTACTTCAATTTTGGTGATATGCAACGTTTCTAATTCTTCATCTCCTTTATCACCGAATTATCATGTCATATTTTTGTACATAGAAAACTAATAATTTTAAACTATTTTTTTGTAGGAAAATATTTAAACTTAGGTTTTTTCATTGGATTTGATAATACTTTATTTTAAAATGGTAAATGTTTTGTAGCCACATTTTCTTTCATCTCATGCTCTTCAAAATTGCCTTTTAAGATTTTGTAGTTTAATCATTCATAGCTTTGTAGATCCTTGAAACTCCTCCTTTAGCATGTCTTATGTCTTATTTGCGATAGGAGCATCAATGGTATATTTATAGGAAAAATAAGGCCCGATAATCCTTCCGTTGATTCTCTTCTAGAGCCTTCTTTTTTACTTGTTGGAAGACGTGAGGAGTCTACTAGAATAGTAACTCATTCGTCAACGATTTTCCATATACTTTTATGAGTGGAAAAACATCTTCATTGACATGTGTTAAAAATCATAATTTTCCATATGAAAAAGTGGGACAGTAGAAGAAGAAAAAATATATGAATCTGATGGGAGGCAAGAACATGTATATATAATGTCCTTCTTTGTATTGTAAGAGCATTCTCAATAGAGCGTTGATTTTCGCCTGTTGGAAGATGCAAATAAGCATGGCTAAGCCCCGCTATTCCAATAGTGAGTGGGGGCTTGGCCTCATTTTTTTATTAAATGCATTGGGGCTAAATGGCTAATAGAAAACATTTTACCCGTTAAACGGTTTTCTGTTCATCATTTATGGGTTATATTTTTTATATATATTGCGTTGAGCCGAGCCAGGGCATTCTATCCCCAAATTAGTTCAGTAAAAATAATGATAACTACCCATTTACCCTAGTTTCTCAAATCACTTATATCCAAATTCAACCAATTATTTCCAATACAATTCTATCTCCACACAATTCCTATCCAAACATATCTTCACACAATTCCTATCTAATCCTATCTTCCGAATCAAAAAAGAGCCAATCCTTGTTTTAGAAGGTTTAGGGTTTGGAAAAGTTATAATTTTTGAAGATGGTGGATCCAAATACTGAAGGGTCTAGCTCAACATCAACACTTCATAGAAGAAAAACATCGTGGAGGAATTAACGAGCCTTCGAGGGCGATGTGGGCGGAATTGGGTTGGTGTAGGCGAGATGATTTCACTAAATTATCTGTTTAGGTCGATTACGAGGCTACAAGGAGTCCATTATATTTTCAATGAAGGGAAAGAGTTTACCGTAATTGATTTTTATTGTTATACTTTATGTTAAAGCTAAATATTTTGATAATATTTGAATAAATTATGTAAAATTGGCATTATATAATGATATTTCATGTAGCTTTCATAGCAGTGTTGAAATAGTGGAAAAACATAGTGTTCATCCTCAAGTTAGTGCATATACTTCAACTTTTTGGTAGGTTCATGGATACTTGTTTGAAAAACTCTGATAATAGATGAATTCATGCTATAGTCAAGCGATGGTGGCCGGCACGCATACATTCTTATTTTCGAATGCTGAGACCAGTTTGGCACTATTGGAATTTACTATGTTGACATCCATACCCGTTGGAATGAACACATTAAGTATACCATATAACGAGAATTGGAGTGTGTTCGGCAATTCCAGTCAACTCTTATCGCTTCTAGTAGAGAAAGATATTAAGATTGATAATGTTTCTATATCTCATCTTGTGAAATATTTTGCTGAGTTCTACGTTGCCGCTAATTTGAATAATCTTAATCATATTGCTCGTATATTTGTGCTATACATAAGGGAACTTTATTTTTTATGTCAGCTAATGATACAATTAGTCTTGGATACTTGGAGGTCGTAAATGATTGGGGCTTGCTCGGCAATATGATTAGGGTTCAGCCATTTTGGGGTATTATATCAGAATTTGTATTTAGTCATGTTAAAGGGGGCCCATACTGGGTTTATCGAGTTGTTGCAGGCATATTAACTCATTATGCAACTAAATTATTATGTTAATTTCTTGGTTATCCAATTTTGTAGTGATTAAATCTTTAAATCTGCAGTATTGGTTCTCCGAATATATAAACATTTTTGGTTATATCATTAAAGAATTTGTGAAGCAGACTACTTACCCTAGATTGAAAGTGTGGTAGAAAGGCAATAGTGTCTAGAACAATGACACATTAGATCATCTCTTGTCTAGTACATGTTATCATATACATCATTGACAGGCATGTCATATAAACTGGAATCCATGGAACAACTCTATTGCAGTTGCTTTTGTTGAAGTTGTATATGCACGTAACTTGTCTATGAAACATTTGCCACTTCTTGTTCCCTCGAGAGTGTTTTATGGGTTGTTTCTAAATGACTGGTACTTACGACAATTAGCTAGAATTGTGGTTATCCCTTTAGGTCTTCCTCTGCAAATGACACGAAGAATGACCCATGGTTCGTACACGGAAATGCAGCACAGTTACACTAAAATGGTTGCCAACAATATGTCTATCAAGGGAAGGACATAGACTACGAGATATATTGGAAGTATATTTCTAAAGATGTGAGGCCTTTACCAGAAGTCGCAGTTTGTTTTGGTAATATGGACTATTTTGGGCCATATGCATTTAATGCAGATATTCAAGCACCCGTTGTCCTTTCTTCAGAAATCAACTATGCTTCACAGTTTTACCCACACCCTCAACAAAAAGATAGGGCAGATAATCCTGGATGGCTTACGCAGTGGACAAGGAGAGTACCACTACCCATTTCGTATTTGCTGACCTACCTCCAGTTCCATCTCACTACTCTATCGATAGTCTATTGGAGATGAATATGGGTATGCGTCATCTGGCTCTACAAGTATCAAAGTATTACGAAGAAGGACTAAATAGAATTAATTGGGTTTCAAAAGATTTTTTAAGTTATCGGTTCATTATTCAATACCATTTTTACATGCCTTGTTTTAACATATTTTAAACTTATGCCGCTTTCCTTTTATTATGTATAGAACATGGAGGTTATTCAAGAAACCCATTTTAGGTATTGGCACTAAATCAATCGGTCGTTCGAAATCAAATAAAAAGTGGAAAATAGTGCAACAATTGCAACCTAAAGACGAAGGCGAATGCGAAGATGGAGAAGAGGAAGAGGAGGATGGCGATGAAGTTGAAGAGGAAGAGGAAGGAGACGATGAAGATGATGATAGCTCCAGTGGTGACGGAGGTGGTACCGGTCCTATGATCACAAACAAATATGGGTTTAAGTTAAGAGTACCAACAACTTCATATTCTAGCCAGAGTATGCTTTCACACTCATGTATGCTTCATGTGGTACATATACATATAATTTTAGAGTATATTTAAAGTAAATTAAACATATATTCAGTATATGTAGCAAATTAAATACATATGCAGAAATATATATATATATATATATATATATATATATATATATATATATATATGTATATGTGTGTGTGTGTGTTGTATATAGACATTTAGCATATGTTGTAAAAAAAGATATATTTAGTATATATAGTAAACTAAATATATATTTAGTATATGTAGTACATAGACATTTCATATATATTGTAAATTAAATATATCTCTATATATGTAGTGCATAGACAAACTTTAAAGATGGAAAGAGTCATGCTTAACATTTCAAAGAAAGTCTGTGCTTAACAAACCATCTAAAATGTAGTATAGGCTCACTTCATGAAATAAACAAGTCCATCCTTAATGTTTCAAAGCAAAGTTTTGTTTATTAGTACAAAGTCCTGTATAAACAACATAAACAAACCAACTAATTCATTCACATCAAAGCTCAATAATGGTTGTAATTAGCCTGTTAAATTCATTTGTAGTTACATTTTTTTCCATAGAAATTCAATTTATCAGCCAATACAAATCGATGTCAATAAACCAAAAAATTTAGGGACAAAATAGTTTTCATGCAATGTTGGGTAGGCTCGATTGTATGCATGGGGAATGGAAAAATTATCGAACAACTTGGCATGTTCAATTTATTGGCCATTATCCTAAAGCAACAATGATACTTGAGGCGGTAGCCTCACATGATCTCTAGTTTTGGCAAATTTTCTTCGGCTGTCTTGGTTCCATGAACGATATAAATGTGTCACACCAATCACATTTATTTATAAATCTCGCACATAGAAAGGCACCGACAAGTAATTTTAGCATTAGAGCAAATTCATATAACATAGGGTACTATTTAGCAGATGGTATATATCCATCTTAGGAACCCTAGTCCAAACCATTTCAGATCAAAACTAAGAAAGAAAAATATTTTGCAAAAAGACAACAGGCTGCGAGAAAGGACATTGAGCGTGCTTTTAGGGTCCTAAAAGCCCGGTTTGCTATTGTTAAAAACCTAATTAAATTGCATAAGCCTGAAGTATTACGTAATGTGATGCGAGCATGTATTATATTACACAATATGATCACAGAAGAAGAAAGAGGCTCTTTTCCACAGTATTTAGATTATGATCCGGATAATACAGCTATGTTATTGCTAATAGAAATCCAACAACTATTGAGTTTTTCTTGAGCCGGTTGTGGAGGATTAGATCCAGAGAGATACATCAAAATCTATTAGAATATCTGGTTGAGCATTTATAGCTTTTGAAAGGTAATCAATAAGGAATACCATTGTACCATATTAATTATTGTGTCTTGTCTTGGGTACTTTAGTGTATTGTACGTTGGTTGGTTTTTATTATGCTTGTTGTCTTGTGTACTGTGTTTCACTGTAATGTATTGTTTACTCATTATTTCATTTGATGTTTTGTATTGTCCAATCACACCTTTAGTAACATATTGTACTATAATTTATGGTTTTCATTTATGTTTTTCTCTAGTATTCGATTATAGTTTATATAAAGTAACATCTTTTCACTTTTAATTTATACCAACTTATATATATATATATATAAGCAACCGTACAACCCATTCAACAATGGAGTATCAAAGTCGTATTTCAGTGCCATCATCATACGACTATGAAGGTCCAATGGAACACCCAATGCCTTCCAATCCATCTTCCCCTGAAGTATTGATTTCTACATTGAAATGCAAGAAAGACACTATGAAGATTTGAGAGAGCACGAACGAGAAAAAGAAGAACTTCACTAGAAAGAGAGGAACAAAGATGACGTGTAGAAAGGATTAGTCGACATCATAGATGTGTTTCAGGACGCCTCCATAACGCAGACATCGCACAAGAAATTGAAAAGGAAGTAGATTCGTCAATTATAAATTGTGAATAAGAATATGCAGCTATTGAAAATGTTATTATAAGAGGAAATCATATTGATTGACATTATTTTAGATGTCACACCTACCCTAGTGAAAGTGGCCTTCGGTAATGGATTAACGAACCTTTTTCACAACGAGCGACTGATTACGCAAATGAATTACAGTATTAGCTAACAACAATTCAAAATTAATTTGTTGGGTGGCAAACTGAAGTTAGTACACTATAGGATCAACTTTATTGATTAAATATTGATAGACCAAACTTGGCTATTATTACACCTTGCATCAGTATTTCCATTTATAATTATTCCTTGTTATCAGTTCTTGCATTAAATATGGTAGATGTTAACGTTGTATGTCATCATATCGGTTTTTGTAGTTATGATGTTTTTTTCTCTAATGCAGATCATTAATTCATATGTAGATGAAACAAATATTACAGAATTCAAAGATAGAGGTAAATAGAAAATAAAATAAACTAGCGATTTTAGATTGTTTACTCAAATTGCAGCATATAATTGTTCCATAACTTGAACCGAGCATGCCTATGAAATTTGAACGATATTCGTAGAATTAACGTCAGTCATACGTTGAACGCGTTATCTTGAAAATGTCCTTCTCCTTCATATCGGTCATTTTTTTATGATATCTCTTGCATGTTCCAGTACACAAGGTGAATAAACTTCTTGTTGCTAGTACACTCTGTCTTGCTCTACAATCTAAATGATTGTTACACGCTTCATTAAGAGTCACTTACATACCTTGATCAATATCTTCTTCCATGTGAAGTGTATCTGCCAGAATGTAAGCTTTTACCAGTACAAGGAAATTTGATGGAATCCATGTTCCATATGCCATCTTGAAATATATAGCTAAGAAAACAAAATTGTGGTCATATATATGCTAGATCAACATTTCACAATTTGATGATTCAGAAGTTTGCATATGTTTCGTAGCTAAACAAAAAAAATAGGTACAACCAATAAAACTTAATACACATATCACGACAGTCAATAAAGTTGTATGTTGCTTTCAAAACAATCGATAAAATGGACAACTGTTTTCACGACAGTCGATAAAGCTGTATACAGCTTTCGCAATAGTCGATAAAGTGGACAACTATTTTCATGACAGTCGATAAAGATGTATGCTGCTTCCACAAATATCGATAAAGTGGACAACTTTTTTCATGATAGTCGATAAAACTGTATATAGCTTTCGCAACAATCGATAAAGTGGACGACTGCTTTCATGACAATTGATAAAGCTGTATGCCACTTTCCCATCAATCGATGAAGCAGACAACTAATTTCACAACAGTCGATAAAGCTATATACCGCTTTCACAACAGTCGATAAAGTAGGCAACTATTTTCACGACAATCGATAAAGTTGTGTAATGCTTTCACAATAAACGATAAGGTGGACAACTATTTCATGTCAGTCCATAAATCTGATAACCATTTTCATGGTAGCCGATAAAGTTAGACGATCTGCATTCATTAAAGATAATAAGACTAGGCATTTTTCTAGAAGTTGATAGGACTAGACTAGACAATACCATTATAACCTAAGTAGACCATTCATTTTCCATAATGATAATAATAAGCAATAAAAGTGTTCATATATACGGTGTATAGTTTTGACGGCAAAAAATGTCGTGAACGCCAAAGATTCCTCTTGCTAGGAATAGTTAATTTGGTCGCAAGACTAAGTAAGAGAGAGTGGTAAACAACACGAGAATTTATAGTGGTTCGGCCGCGGAATAGGCCTACGTCCACTTTGGAAGGATGTTGAACATTTATTAATCACTCAAGAATTACAAGGTAGAGCCATGCTCATTACATGAACTTTTATAATTGCCATATGTTAGGTATTAGGGAAAAAGAATATTTAATTCTCCTTCTTCCTCAAATAGGAGATGCAATTATTGGAGTTCATGGAGCTCTAGGAAGGTCTCAAGTGAAGAAAATCCAACCTTTTTGAAGTGAAGCCATGGGCTATTTATAGGAGTGGGAGTAGGTAGGATTAGGTAGAAATAGGGACAACATGCAGGAAATTCGAATCCACCACCTGCACGCCTCGAAATTTCGAACCCGGGCACAAGTTCGAAATTTCGAGCCCCCTGGGTTAGAAATTTCGAACCCAGGCACGGGTGAGACATCTCGCTCCTGCTGGGTTCGAAATCTCGAGCCCAGCCATGGGTGCGAGATTTTGTCACCGCTGGACTCGGAATCTCGAACACAACCATGGATGCGAGATTTTGCACCCGCTGGGCTCGAGACCTCGCACCCACTGGGTTCGAAATTTCGAACCCAGTTATGGGTTTGAAATTTTGAACCCAGGCGTGGGTGTGAGATTTCGCACCCGTCTAGGTGCGAATTCCGCGTCATGCCTGGCGTGAAGTCCTTCCGAGGGGCGCGAGGATCCCGGGACCGGGTGGTCGAGGCTCGTAACTCCTTTGGGGTTCGTGGCCTTGGTTCGTGGATGTCTTCTGGATGTTATGAGGTTACAAGCGATGTAATCCCTTCTTGATCATGTTTCCTTCACTCTTATTTGTCCCTTTTCGGCCTCATCTTCACATGATTCGTTGGGTTGAGCGTATCCGATGCTTTTCTGGGAACCGGACCAAAAAGCTAGTTAACATTTACCCCCCAAAGTATGTCTTATCTTTGACATGATGTTCTTTGTGTAGGATGTGGTAGTGGCAAAGCTTCTAATTTTTCCTGTAATTCAAAAGGTAAATAGGTGTTATCTTTGGGGCTTATTCTCCCTGGCGGTGTAGATGAGCTATCGTTCGGAGGATGCACCGCGCTCAAGTCATTAAGTGTCCATAGTGCATAGTCTTTGTAGATGTACGGGAGTCGGCACGCACATGCGTGGAGCACACGCAGGAGGGAGCGTATCATGGCGCTTTTGATCTTGGAGGTGTGACCATCGTCGCCACCGCCATTTCATTCATTCATTTTTTTTTTGGGGTTAGAAATTTTGAGCCCAGGAGTATCGAAATTTCGAACCCTGAGGCTCGGAAATTCAATCCTGGAGGTTTGAGATTTCGGGCCCAGAGGGATCGAAATTTCGAACCCTGGGAGCTCGGAAATTCGTTCCCCCAGGTTCGAAATTTCAAGCCCAAGGGGATCGAAATTTTGAGCCCAACGCTTCGGAAATTCGATCACCTAAGGTTTGAAATTTCGAACCCATGAGGCTCTAAATTTCGAACCCCATGGGTTCGGAATCTTGAACCCACGCTGGAATGCAAAGAGACACGATTTTCTTTTATAAATAGGCCCCCTTCACTTTTTTCCTTCTAACTTTTCTTTCTCTAGCTGCCATAGCTGAAAGCTTCGAACCCGATAATTTCGAGCCCAATAATTTTGAACCGAGCTAGGTGAGGTCTTGAATCGAGGAGTTGAGAAGGGGAGGAGGACGAAGGGCCATGATGGAGACCTCGAGACCTCATGAGTTTGATTTTTTGAACCCATCCCGCTTCGAATTTTCGAACCCCCATGGGTTTGAATTTTCAAAGCTCAATGGGTTCGAATTTTCGGACCCACCGGGTTCGAAGTCTCGAACACTCAAGGGTTCGAATTTTCGAACCCCGAGTGTTCAAGGCATCAAACCCTTCTGGGTTCGGATTTTCGAACCCCGTGGGTCCGAATTCTCGAAACCTCTGTCTGGGTTCGAAATTTCGAACTTAGAGGAGATCGAGTTTACGAACCCAAGTTGGTTCATAACTTCGAACCCTTCTATGTTCGAAATTTTGAACCTGGAGCTCAAAGTTTCGAGCCAGACGTGGTTTGGGACATGGCCGTTGCCGGGTTTCCAATTTGTCATGCCGATGGACTTTGACTACCAAACATTTGCCTTTGGATTTGCATGCTTAGCGTTGATGCACATATTGTTAACCGCGCGAGCGGGGTTTAGGATTGTTCACGTAGGGTAGAGCATACAACCGGACTGGGACTTAGAATGTTATGAATCGTTCTGAACTTTCTTAATGTAGCTCATCCTTGCATAGCATTACACACACATATTAGCTGTCACCAACACGAGGGGTACATGTCACTACACTGCCCGTTCCAACACTGATGCGTTAAATTATAGCTAAAGACGTAGACCAGATCAAGGACTGGAAAGACTACGGAAGTCGAGGCTCCCCAGCCTGCATCACACACATCAGACCCTACCCCAAGAGGTAGCTCATCTGGCAACGAGCTTGAGAGCACCACCGAAGGATCGACTACTTCTAATTCGACCATCTCACCCGAAGCATCTGAGCACGGGGAGCAACCTGAGCGACAATATTCCTCGTTCGTAACTGAAGAGGCCAAGAATGTAGATATCATGGGCGAGGATAAGCCCGTACCTCTGGTAGCTCCGGACTTGTTTCCTGATGCGGTGATTTTGGAGAATCCCATCGATTCAGTACCATCATTTATGGATGCTACTGCGGTCAGGAAAATGGCAGTGCGATTTAGCATACTAGTGGATGATGCTCATGCCCTCGGGAGAGATGGCAGAGCCCATGTGCCGCCCAAAGGTATTACTGCCTAGAACCAAAAAGCTTGCCTCGCTAGGCGTGTGCCCCCAGCTAATAACTTCATTCGGGATATATTGTTCTATTTCCGCCTCGGGCCGTCGCAACTACACCCCAATGCTTATGCTTATGCTTCTATTCTGGGTACTTATGTCCTCTTCCACGAGTTTTTGCATAGGGAACCTACCGAGGAAGACATTCGATATTTATTCCACCTAAGGAAAATGAGCACTACCTCGCCCTCTTAGTGGTTTCTAGAAGCGACAGCTACCACAAAATTCTTTGTCGGGATGTGCCCCAGGCTGTCAGTGTTTAAGCGCGAGTGGTTCTTCATTAGCTTCCCTCCCGGATTTGCCAGAAGGTGGATCGAGGGAAGTAAATGTTTCTGTAACTCCGTTCCTTGCCATAATTTTAGGGTTCCTTCCTTTATTCATGGTTTTGAATGGGATATGACAGGTAATCCAAGGGCGCCCACGGTGTTTGAATATCGGCAATGCCTTAATGCTTTGCAGGCGATACAAGAGAATCTCCGCGATACCAGTACCGTGACAAGTCAGGATCGCCTCCGCCGCGCTGGGTTGCTGCCGGACAACCGGGCTGTGATTAGACCCGCGGTAGCTATTTGTGTGCCAAAGGAGGTAGTTGCGGTAGGCTTTACCCATATTGGACGGAAGAGGAAAATGCCCCCAGCGGGAGGAGAATCGCAAAATTGCTCCGCCTCAAGGAGATGTGCGCGGAGGCGAGGTTCATGTATAAGAGGAGATTGCCGAAGATGAGGGGTTGTCGAGCACTACCATCCCACCTCTGACAGGGGATGGGGAAGGAGTGTTAGCCTGATCGCAGTCCCCAACGGCTCACTCAGGGGCCACTGCCTCGCTCGAACTCACGAGCCAGTTTGATGGATTAAAGGGACTTGCTTTAGTAGTGACTCCATGACCAAATATGACAAGCCTGGAAGAACTTTCCTGCGCAGCTAAGGGGTTAACTCCCTCGATCGGACCGCTATCTGGTCTGTTGAGATAACACTTAGGGCATACATCCATAACACTGCATAGCACTGCCTACGTGAGTTACTTGACTAACTTCGGCATGTTCCACTGGCAGGTGTCATGGCAGGAGGACGTTCCATAAGAAGTTATGGGCGTAGGGATCGCCAGCCTCCCCAGAGTGCTTCCATCAAGAGATTGCGAAGATCCGCCAGCTCGTACGGTGCTCCACCCCTGTTAGAACAAGGCAGCAGTCATCGAGACTAGGTCCGGTCTAGGCAATCTCCAATACCTCCTTCTCCTCCTATTTGCATATCCGTAAGAGCTACTCGGCTCAATATAGGTGGGTCTCTATCTTTGCCTTCGACAACTCCTCCGTCGACCACCCCTCCGGCTCCCGTTCGACCTGCTAAGGGGAGGGAGCTGCTGTTTGGTCAACAAAGGTTGGGCATGGAAATCGTGATGGGAATGCAAAATCTGACAGAGTCCCAAATCCGAGCGTTTTCTGTAGAGGAAAGGAGGATGTTTTTGAAGCTGTACTTCCCGCAATATTATTTTGACGAGCTGCCATCTCTCCCCAATCTCCATCCTGCTCCCAGTAGGGAATTCGAAGATATATGGATGCATGTACAGGCTGCGTATCACCAGGCCTTTGAACTTACAACTATTCCCTCCATCTTCCTGAGTTGATCAAGAGTAAGAACCTGGAGCTCATCAATCATCAATTGACTATTGATGGTGAATAGAGCTCGTTAACCCACTTGGAAGCCGTGATAGGTGGGTTTTTCTGCTGCATTTGTGGTTAATTAACTGCTACCCCATGTGTTTCTCTTTTTTAACCTTTGACTATGCTATTGCAGCGGAGCTGAGGCGAGCCTACACGACTTTAAAGACAAATAGCAGCGGAGCTGAGGCGAGCCTACATGACATTAAAGACAGGGGCTGCGCGGGACCGTAAGACTTTTAGCGATACCGTAAGTGCTTGACCATTGAAAACACAGCCCTTAAGAATGATAAGGATGAGTGGTCTAAAGTATGCGCTGACATGGAAAAGGAAATTGGGAAGGTTACCCAGCTCCAGAATGACAATACCGCTTTGAGGGAGGAAAAGGAGAGGTTGTGGGCTAAGAATGCCGAGGTTGCTGAGTTAAAGAGGAGGCTCGAGGTAATGAGGAAAGCGAAGGAGGACGCTGAGGCTAGCAACAGGGACGTATTGAGTGCGGCTGAGGGGATAAAAGCCGAACATGAGAGGGAGATAGAGCAGCCGAGGGGACAGCTGAGTGATGCGAAGTTCCGTGTTAGGTCCTCCTTCGAGGAGAGTACCATGATATGTAGGTGAAAGATTTGAGATTTCAAGGGATTCGTGGGTCGTAGACTACCCCCGTGAGCTAGCTAGAACCTGGGAGAGATTAATCCCTTACAAGTCCTACTTGCATAAAGTGGACGTAAGCACCCTGGATGAGCACCAACTCGCGAATGTCCTTCTGAACAACGACGAATGTGAGAGGCTGGAGGAGGGAAGGAGGCTGTTGCGGGAGGATGCTAAGAACGAATGGTTGGCAAAGCTTACCGAAGAGAAAGTAAAGTTTACGGTGACCAGAAATGCGGTTGTGGCGGAAACATTTGCAGAGGGAAGTTCTCATTCGCCCCTAGGCCCCTGATCTGTCATGGTGAGTTGTCCTGGGGATTTGGCCTAAACTACTACTTAGTATAATCTTGACTTCCCGGCTCTACGGGAAACCAGGTTCACTTTGTCCACCATCGCATGCACCCTTCCTATCATTCCCACGCCATCCTTAACCGTAGGTAAATTCCTTTTAACCTGCATCCCTGAGAACGAAGTGATTACTAAATTTATTGCCTAAAAAAGGTTGTGTCTTTCCTTTTGCAGTTCCTCCTGAGCCTACTACGGCAACGGACCCTGCTCCCATGGTCCCTCCGATGACTGAAACTAGGACGAGCCTCATAGGGACACAAGCTGGAGAGGGAGGCAACCCACTTGACACCTTTTCTAACATAAGAGTAACTTCTAGTATGGTCGACATTCTTAACGAATAAGGAGAGGTGGTTGATGGGCAGAGTGCCCCTGCCAAAGGCCCGGTAGAAGCTGATGTGGCTTCGACGGCGGCTCTGATGGCGAGTCAAAAGGCCAAGATGGTGGCTAAGTGTGAAGAAGTAGAGGAGAAGTAAGAGCAACACGAGGCTTCTAGGAAGGAGGTTCTAGTGAAGACTCGCAGGAGGCTAAGGCAAGGGATGTTGACACTGTCGTGAAGAAGAGAGACACGAGGAGGCTGAGAAGAAGTGGGCTAACGATGAGGCCTAAAAGAAGAGAGAGAATGAGGAAGCGCAGCAGAGGATTATGGAGTCCCTTGAGAAAGCCAAAGCTGGTGATGTCACGCCTCATGAGTCCCAAAAGCTCGCTGCTCAGAGGGCCGCCAGAGAAGCTAAGGAGAAAGCTGAGCGGGAGGGCAAGGTGGTCCCGAAGGCGAGTGACGCTATGGTCGGCCTTGCTGCTGGGGGTGCCACCAAGCCTACGCCGCGTGCCACCCTTATTGATATTACCGAGGTTTATAGCGGCGACGGGACAACGAGAGACACATCTCGTCTTCTCATGAATCGATCACTTCTCGAAGGGGCCGAGATGGAAAGAGCGAGTCTGGTAAGAAGAGGCCTGGAGCCAAGGATGAACCGTCAAGCATGGATTCTGCAAAAAAAGACAGGCACAAGCACAAGAAAAGGAAATATGGTTAGTGTTAGTAACCTAAGTACGAGTTACCGTTATTTTGGTAGTGTAGGACGATATTTTACGTGAGTACGGCACTTGCTTTTGGTTTCTCAAGACACGGTGTGGTTCTCATTACACCCTGTCATTAAAAAGTAAAAGTGTTAAACACATAGTTTGTTTAGTGTGTGTGAAAAGGAAACATGAACTAGTAAAGATCGCTGTTTATGTCAAGTGTTCGGATGTTCTTTTTATGTTTTCCAGCATCCCGTACTTGCATAAAGTTACTTATCGTTACACTTGTCACAAAAGCGATTAGGGGCCGTCTCTGGGTAAGTTATTCCAGAGAGGTGAGGTAGAGCGCTGGTTTTAGTAAGTTCCCCTCAGCTCAGGGAACCCATAGTTTGCGAAGCCAGGATGTGCGCCTGCTTTTTTGGGTGGCTTGGGGTTAAACCCAAGTATAGCGAAGGCGTAGGGCGTCGCGTTGTGCGGTCCGCCAGGTGGGTGGCTCTCCCATCGTTCATCAAGTTGAGGCGAGCCGCCTAATGTCATTTATTCGCCGGCATAGTTTTCAGCCCTGATCATCAGCTCATTAGGTCTGATCATGGCCACGGGCTGCTTCTAGCCTTGAGAGCTAGGGGAAAGAAACGATTTAAGGTCGGTCTTGGTGTTGCGCCAAGATTCGACCTACAACCGCAACCGACGAAGATAGATTTGCGTCGATCTTAGTCGGTTGCGGAGTTCCACCAAGACGCCTGGACTAGGGTGTGGAACGATTTATCCTCGGCCTCGGCACTGGGCCGAGGTTCGAGTTAGAGGTTGTTTATACCCGGTCATGCGGCGGACCATCGATTCGAGTAGCGTTACCGGCTCCCGTGCTCGGGGTGCTGGGCATGGCCAAGCGTTCCAGACTCGATGTTGCCTAGAAATTGAAATGGCCATGCTAGCTCCCATGCTCGGAGTGCCGATGCGGCGGTCGTAGGCGTGAATCGAGCTAGTTGTTGGAACTAACATTATGCATGACGTGAGAAGTAAACAACAAGGAGATAAGAAATTGAACGTCATTTCTACTGATAACTTTGGTAGTAATAGCCTTTACAATGCTTTGGATTTTTGAAAAAAAAAGAACATTGTTTGAAAAGCATAAGCAACCGTAAACTAAGTTATGTGAATTAGTGGTGGAGATGTTCGCTGTTCTATGCCCTTAGGAGTTCAGCTCCGTAGACGGTGGCGAGCCTGAACGTTCCATCGCTGAGCTTTCAATGTATGGAGTACGGGCCTTCCCAGCGAGGCGCGAGGCCTGTTAGTAAGGGGAAAACCCGCTTAAGAACGAGGTCACTAATGTTGAGGTCCTTGTGGCAGACCCTGGAATTGAAATATCGGGCTACTCAATATAGTTGGGCGGCAACTCTGATATCGGCCTCGTTCCTTTTTTCTTCCAGCAAGTCGAGTGATCCCGTAAGTAAATCTTGGTTTTTCTTTGGATAGACGTATGTGACTCGTTGGGATTGAAGCTTGGGCTCAATGGGAATGACGACTTCATACCCATATGCGAGGGCGAACGGAGTATGGCCAGTTGTTGTCTTATGGGTGGTGTGGTAAGCCCATAGAGTTAAATGAAGTTCGTCTTCCCACATGCCCCTAGCCTTTTCCAGACGGTTTTTGATGATGGACTTGATGGCCTTGTTAACCGCCTTGACTTTCCCATTGGCTTGGGGATGAGCCACTGCCGTGAATCTTTTATCGATGTCGTGGCGCTGGCAGAAGGCTTTAAACTCGGTGCTCTCGAATTGAGTGATGTTGTCGAAGATGATAGCTTGAGGCACTCCATAGTGGGTAATGATGTTGCAGACAACAAAGTTGATCATCTTCTTCGTGGTGATGGTGGCGAGAGCTTCAGCCTCTTCCCACTTGGTGAAATAATCCACTGTGATGATAGCATATCGTGCCCCGCCTCTGGCCATTGGAAGAGTTCCGATGATGTCGATTCCCCACACGGCGAACGGCCATAGGCTGACCATTTGAGACAGTTTGGTAGGCGGGGCTCTTGGGATCTTGGGGAAGCGCTGGCACTTATCGCACTTACGAGCGTAGTCCGCGACATCTTGATCAAGCGTGGGCCAATAATAACCATGTCTGAGAATCTTTCTGGCCAGGGTATTTCCCCTAGTGTGATCACCACATTCGTCTTCATGCACACTGCTTAGCACTCGGAGGGCATCGCCGTGAGCTACGCACCGGAGCAAGGAAACGGAAAAACCTCTGCGATAGAGTAACCCGTCAATAAGAAGGTAACGGGATGACTGGCGAGTGAGCGTGCGCCTTTCCTTGTAGTGCTTTGGAAGGATCCCGTGCTGTAGGTAATTTCTGATCGGTGTCGTCCATGACTCGGGGTCGGGTTCGGTGCTAATGATCGTCTCGTCTTGCCCTTGCTTGATGCTTGCGGAGTTGAGGATTTCAACTGGTGAGAATCCATTAAGTTGCGGATCTTCGTAGCTTGCCATCCTGACGAGTGAATCCTCTTTTTCATTTTGCTCGTGTGGGATATGGGTGATGGTGAAATGCTCGAGGTAGACGAGTAGGCTCTGAACCCAGGCCAGGTACTAGGCAAGCCGTCCCTCTTTCGCTTGATACTCTCCTAGTACTTGTCGGATGATAAGCTGTGAATCGGAGAAGACATGGACGGTCTCTAGCTTGAGTTCGATCGCGATTCTAAGTCCAGCGATCAAGGCCTCGTATTCCGCGTCATTGTCAGTAACAAGAAAATTTATCCTCAACGTGTAATACATCAGGCGCTCTTCAGGGGTGATGAGCATGACTCCAGCCTCGGAGCATTTTCTGTTGGAGGAGCCGTCTACGAACAATTTCCACTGAGCGTCAGGAGTTCTAGCGTTCTCTGTGGGATCCTCCTCGGGGGTTATGAACTCCACGATGAAATCTGCGAGAGCTTAGCCAAGGATGGCTCGTCGGGGGATGAAGGTTATCTCAAACTGGCTTAACTATATGCTCCACTTCAATAATCATCCTGACGCCTCGGGTTGTTGTACGACCGAACGCAGTGGTTGGTCAGTGAAAACTTTTATGGGATGCGACTGGAAATACAATCAGAGCTTCCTAGAGGAAATCAATAAGCAAATTCCAGCTTCTCTAGCTTCGGTTAGTTCTTCTCGGCCATCGTCAACCACTTGTTGATATAGTAGACGGGCCGTTGAGTGCGGTCTTCGAGGCATATTAGTGCCGAGCTGATTGCTTGCGTAGAAACAGCCATGTAAACATATAAGTCCTCATGGTCTATAGGCTTAGAGCGGATAGGTGGTCGCTCTAAGTGATCCAGAAGTTCCTTGAATGCGGAGACGAATTCGGGCGTCCACTCGAAGTTGCATTTCCCTTTTCGGAGTAAATCGAAGAAGGGGATGCACTTGTCGGTAGCCTTAGAGATGAACCGACTTAAAGTGGCGACCTTTTAGTTCAGACTCTGGACATCTCTGATGTTCTCAGGGACTCGGGTGTCCCGAATAGCTTGGATTTTTTCAGGGTTAGCTTCGTTGCCTCGGGAATTGACAATGAAACCTAAGAATTTTCCCAAGCGACTCTGAAGGAGCATTTTAGGGGGTTGAGTTTCATGTCGTACCGGCGAAGGACATCAAACATTTCGGAAAGGTAGTGGACCTGATCACTTGATATTTAAGATTTCACTAGCATATCAACCACGTACACCTCCATGTACTTTCCAATTTGATTTTTAAAGAGTCGATTAACCATTTGTTGGTAAGTGGCGCGACATTTTTGAGGCCAAAGGGTATAACACGGTAGCAGTAGAGCTCGAGGTCGGTTATGAAAGAGGTATGGTCTTGGTTGCGGAGGCTCATCGGGATTTGGTTGTAGCCTGAGTAGGCGTATATGAAGGATAGTAGCTAGTTTCCAACTGTCGAATCGTCTAATCGGTCGATCTTCGGGAGCGGGAAGTTGTCCTTGGGGTATGCCTTGTACAGATCGGAGAAGTCGATGCATGTTTGCCATTTACTATTGGCTTTCTTAACCAGAACTGGGTTGGAAACCGATTTGGGGTAGTCAGCTCCGCGGATGAAGTTATTGTTGAGCCTTGGACCTCTTAGGCCCTAAAAGCGGCGCTTTTGTTTAGTTGGAGGCATTCTGGGGTCTAAGCAAAGGGAATGGCAAGCGATTGCAGGGTCGATGCCCTTCATGTTGAAGTGAGTCCATGCAAACACATTAAATTGGCTTTCAAGAAGCATACGTGATCTTCTTTAATTGCTGGGTGGAGCTGTGACCCTACCTACAACACCCTTGTTGGGTCGTCGAGGTTGACGGGAACTTCCACTGCGGATTCGACTAGGGTAGCCCTCTCGTATTTGGGCTCTTCATCTTTCCATGGGTCAAGGTCATCGGAAAGACAGGAGTGGCGCCTGAGCCAGGGCCTAGATGCCGCTGATTTCTATGCTGAGACGTTCTTGGCACAAGAAGGCGTGGTCACGACTTTGCCCTTGTTTGTGTAGCACGCGTTCTTCCATTCTATTGCGTAACATTCCCTGGTGCTTACTTGGTCGCCCTTAATAGTTCCGATCCCATTTTTCATCGGTAATTTCATTAGGAGAGACCATGGTGCCTTGTAAACTCGGAATTCGGTGAGAAAGGGGCACCCTAGTAAAGCGTTGTAGAGGGAGTCGATGTCTATGACAATGAAGGTGAGAATTCGGAATCGGCTTCGGTTCCCCTCGCCCAGTTCTACAAGTTATTCGATCATCCCTATGGGGGAACTAGAGGCCCTATTGAAGCCATGAATTGCCAGTGGCATGGCTTCATGTCATCCGTTTCCAATTTCATTTGGTCGTAGGCGGCCTTAAAGATGATGTTGATTGAACTCCCTTAGTCGATTAAAACCTTTCGAACGAAAGCAGCACCGATCTGAGCAGTCATGACTAATGGGTCGGTGGTCAAGATTTCCATCACCGTTGATTCTCTATCTTGGAAGACGATGTCGTCCTGCATGGTCTTTGTAACTTAGATGAGATGGACTCAGGGAAAGCGGAGCAGGCATCGTAAGTAGCATATTTTATGGAAGTCACATATTCCTCCATTTTTCGAAAGCTGTCATGTGTGGGGTCGGGTCCACCATATATGGTGTTGATCATGATTCCTCGTCTTGGGTTAGATGGTCCCGGAGCTCCCTTGGTGGCTGCCTGTGGAGCTGGCACTAGAGGCTGCAAGTATGCTTCAAGGGGAAAGGTATAACAACCCGGAAAATTAGAACCATTTTAAAATTTTTATTTTGGCGATTTTAATGAATTTTGAATTTTTAAAATGATTTATTTTAAATAATTACAACAAGAAATTTATTTTGAATAGAATTAGAAAGTATATATTTATTTGAATCGAAGTTAAAATATAAATATTTATTTTAATTATTAAAGGAATTGGAAATGGCACGGTAGTTTGAAAATTCGATTTCAAATTTCAAATGAATGTACTGGATTCAAAATAAACCAGATTTTAGTGAAACCAAAAATATTAGAATCTATTTGAAGATATCTTTCCAACGAATCCGAAAAATCCAAATTTCATAGCGGGAATAAAAAGTTATGTCTAGTTGAAAATTCAGAATAGTCGCTATGGAAATATAACCCTTAAAAGTGGAGATTTTGCAAACGACCTCCATTTTCGATGAGACCACTTTTGTTGGATCCGGAATGTCAAATTATTGCTGGATTCCAATTTTCATAATTTTTGGAATCAATATGTGAGCGTGGTGAATTTAAACGTGTTTGGTCAATTCAGTTTGAATTCAATCGACTGGAAAATGACCATTTCTCAAATGGTCTCCAAATACGATGAAATTAGTTTTGTTGTAACCATATTTGAAAAACATTGGGAGAATCCCAAATTTCGTAATTTTTTGATGTATTTGGCCGTATACAATAAATTGTGAATCAATTAGTCATTTAAGACAGAAACAGAGCTTTCTGAGAAAACGGAATTGGAATTCGGTGAAACCAGTTTTGTTTGGACCGTATCGTCAAGACATAGCAACATGTCAATTTTCATTGCCAACGGAGTTCATGTGTAACCTTGGCATCAATAAATGTCGAACGAAGAGAGCGCTAACTAGAGAAATAATAAAAAAAAAATCGTAAACCACCGCTATATAACATCTTTCCTCTCCACAAACCCTCACTTCTCTTCTCCCTCCAAAAATTGGCAGCAGCTCCTCTCACTTCCTCTTTTCTGGAATTTTGTGAAAAAGCCCCTTAAACTAAATAATTTATATCTCCCAAACTGTAAAGAGTTAGGCCATGAAATTTTGTGAGATTAGAGCATGATGACTACTAGCTACTGTAAAAATTTGGTGGTGATTGGACTGGTGGTTTGGTCGGAATTGAGCTCGAAGTGCAACAGGTCGGTTTTCGTATTCTGGTTGCTGCGGGCCCCACATTGAGAATTAGGTCGAGTGGTTTGGATGGATGGTAGAGTGGAAGCATACGAAGGTTTTGGCGGTGGTGGCATGGTCCCAGGTGGTCAAAGTTAGCCGGAATGTCAATTTTATTAAAGGGGTGCTGAAAACGGGATAGACGCAAAGATGAGCAATTTCCCATCGATCAATGCTTTTTCAGGCAAAGAGACCAAAGGGAAAACTGTCCAGGAGGTCGAGACCAAGTACTATAAAAATTTGGGGGCATTTGGAGCACCAAGGCGGCCGCAGCACTAAAATGAACGGAAACAACAGTTTTCCGTTCAACTGTAGATCGTGGGGCCCACGTGGCGAACTGGAGGGGAGACCACCAGGCGTGGAAAGAGAGAGAAGCTGGAGAGAATGGCACTGGTTTTGTGCAATTCCGACTTATGGTTTGACCGTGGCAAGCATTTTAAGTTGAGGGTGTCGTTTGGAGAAGAAGGTGAACAGTGATCTTATTATTTAAGTAATATTCCATGTTCGTATATTAATATCTTTTTGCCACGAACTCCAAATCGCATGAAACAAGATCTGTTGCGATCGTGGAGTCGAGAGCCTCACAACAAACCTAATTGGATCCAAATTGGAGCTTGTTTGAATTTGGAGCAAATTTAAATCCAAACGGTACCAAAACCGTCAATTAAAGACTAATGGAGTGGAAACCAAAGGTGAGAACTCCTCACTAAAATTTTCTGTTCAGTTATTCATTTTATAACTGCATATATGATTGCGCTCCCTGTCGTCCACAGACCATGGACGACTTGTTTGTTTGATTGCGTTATGAAAATTGTTTGTGGTGTAAAATGGAATGTATAGGGTATTCATAAGTTGAATAAATTATTTTATCGTTAAAAATATAATTTTTAACGTGTATATGAATAAAATAAATATTCATTTACAAATCGAACGATTTGTTTATGTACACTCATTTGAGTGATATGGATTGGGACGATACATTTTACACATCGCTCAACTACACAAATAAAAATCAGTGTTTGTTGATTGAAACCCCACAAGGGTATTGGGATGATATTTGACATACACTAATCCCATTTGTTTACTGGTATGTCGATCGATTGGTTGACAAACTTTGGTAAGTATTAAATATTTATATTTAATGCTTATGCAGTTTAGAATGCACTCTGGATGATGGTTGATTGTTTATATATCATTGTTGTTCTATACATATGTTGTATGAAATCCATATAAATAACATTATATTGTAATTGACTGTATCTGATTCCAATTCAGAAAGAATAAATATTTTAAAATAATGAATATTTTAAAATAATATTCAGTAAAAGATCGAAATCTGATTTGATGTCTTATTTGGGATGGACACGAAAATATTTAAATATATATAGTCGTGTTGATTAGATTAATGCCATTTTGATGTGAACGATATTTATATTGATTTTATTCATTTTTATAATGAATATTTAAAAGGAAGTGATTTCAAAATCTAATGTTTTGAAAAATATTATCATTTATATATTAATTATATGGAATATTCAATTTTGATTTGAAATTGAATATGAAGATGAAATCGTTTTGAAAATAAATTTAAATCAATTTATAAAATACTTTTTAAATGGAAATCACCGAAATATATATAATATTATATATATGTATGTATATATAGAATGGCCTGAATAGAATGCGCCGCACCGCGGCAGTTCGCGAATTTTGACCATTGACTTCAAACACACATTACAGGAGATCCGACCATCGGATTCTCCTAAACCCAGAACAGTTGGGTTTATATCGAAAAAAGAGCTTTCCAACGAATATAAGAGATTTAAAATCTAACGGTTGGATTTGGAATTATGTCCAAATCTGTAAGTGCAGTTCGATGACCATTTATGGAAATCGACTGTACTGGCCTTGATAAAATTATTAAAAATATCGATAATTTGTGTAAAATCATAATAAATGATTTCGAAAAAATTGAGATGAAAAATTCCATATTTGAAAAGATAAAAATATATCTTTATCGAAATGAACTAGTTATGAACTAGATTTGAAATCCAATAATTTTTAAATAAATAAATTGGATTTGCGAATGGTTTTAATATAACTAGAAATTTCCAGTATATGAATTGGAATGGATTTGAATTGAAATTATCTTCGGAATATTTCAATATTGGATTCCGTGATTATACGGGCATTGTGGAAGATTTTGGAAGATATATATATCGTTATTCCAATACGATATTTGTTGATTTTAGAATTTGATATTGAATATAAGCTGATATATTTTCTATTTAGAGCCTTGTATTTAATGTCAAATGGGATTTTGGGTTTGTCGTGAACAATGTCTTCACTAACACTGTTCTTAAACCCAATTGAGAAAAGGTTAGATCGTTTTATTAAGATTTAATGAAGTTTACCAATTAATTAATATTTAATAGGAATTGAATAGAATTGGAATTTTGGGTTTGTGGTGAATGGTATCTTTAAAAAATGTTGTTCTTAAGCCCAATGGAGTTAAGAAAATTAGAAACTGACCGGAGATTAGCTAATTGGATGGTTTCCTGGGTATTGATCTGATGTTGGTTTCGGCCTTTGGGATTAATACTTAGGGAATTGTTCTCTTACTAATTTACGGTTAGATACGGATGGAATGGTGTCTTCAATAACATTGTTCTTAAACCCAGTGTGAAAAGAATAATTCTTTTAATTAAGATTATTAGAATTCCCAGTTATATTTAGCAATTGAAATAAAATGGAATGTGATTTTGGGTTTATCATGAACCGTGTTTTAAATGACATTGGTTCTTTAACCCAGTTAAAGACATGATTTCTCAAGTTATATAATCATTAATATTGATTTCTGGGAGGATTAAAACTAAGTGGAGTTTTAATGAAACTTTAATTAGATTGAATCATCGAGAATGGAGTATCACTAGTTTTGCTCCAAGCGATAGTTAAATCTTTAATTAGATTTGAACGTGAAACGGTAATTCATTTTACCGATAATACCATGGTGTTAGATATGAAGTATTACCAGTTTTACTTTATGGGATGAATAGGTTGGGATTGGGAAATTAAACAAATGATTACTTCAATAAGGTTCACTAATCTCGACTAGTTTGGATAAACCATAATTTGGTTTGAATTGATATCCAAAGGAAGATTAAAGAATAAATTTAAAGAATTTATCTTTGATAAAATTAATGGGAACCTTTCCAAAGGATATGAATATTTAAATAAAAGAATATTCAGAACTGGAATGAGGCGTATGTTGTGTTTCTATAGCACTTGTTTGTTATATACGCGAGTTATTCAGAAAGACCGGGTTTACCCCATTCTGAATAACTGAATTGGCGATGAGTCGATGATGAAGACGGTGATTGAAGACCAGAGGTATTCACATTGTTTGAATGATTACTAATGTCTTGATTGGGCTGTATACCCAAGACAAGGTAATAAGTGGTGATCGTCCAGACGTACTTGGAGATCGACCGGATATGCGAGGACCTCTCCCCTGTATTGGACATATGGGACGAGGAATAAGGTGCCTCCGGTTTCGTTCAAACCCAGAACGAACTTGTAAATGGATGTGAGTCTGACATCGGATTTCATTCTATGTGATTGATAGACATCAGTTGCATAGCGTGAATTGCCTGTGTAACATGCTGAGATGCAGTGATCAAGGCTTTTGTTGAAAAGCAGAGCCTTGTGGTTGATGATCAAAGCACGGCTTTAATATAGCATAGATTTGTGTATAGCGTTAATTCGCGAGCCTCGCACCTCGGTGTGAACCAGAAATGGGAGAGGACCTCAGGGAGGGTATGCGTTTCCTTCTAGCTAGGAGTTGTGTCTGGGTTTTGCACTCCCAAATGTTTTACTTATATGGATGATGGATAAGGAGGCACCTCGGTTATTTCGGTCTTTGCGGAGCCGATGGACGGTTTGGTAGAGATACCGACTAGTTTTACGCCCCATAGGGCAGGGAAACGCAGTTTTAGACATTTTAATCCACTCCATGTGGACTGGCCCTGATGATCCAAGGGTCGATGTGTTCTGATCCTAAGACATGGGCTAGATTGTCTCGAAGCGATAAGGACGATCTCTTGCCTTGGTTCACAGATGGAAATCCAACTTCCAATACGTGACATTTCAAATTTAATTGTAGAGCCTAGTATGGCGACATAGTGGGATGGGGGCACTATGCCGTCTATGGTTGATAAATTTATATTTGAAGTTGTTTTCATACACTTTACACTACAATAGTATCAAAATTATTTGTTTTAAACGTACCAAGCATGTTTGGCTATTATAAGTTAAAATTCTATCCTCCGGCTTGCATTGCATTGTGTGATAGGACCTGAGTCTTATAATAGCTTCATTTTTTCAAAAAGAATTGTGTTGTTTATTCTATGCACTGATATTCTTGGGAGGAAACCCGTTCCGTGTTATACGGCGTGGTCCCTTGATTTACCTTATCTTTAAAGTAAAGTTTTAATAACTGTTTTAGTTTTCACACCAATCACATGACTGGCCTGGAGTTTATTGTTTTAAACTAAACTCCGGGTGCCCCTATTTTCCACACGGGCTACTAGTAGTTTTGGTTTTGCAGATTTATATTCACAGGATCCTGGTTTACAGCTGGAATGATATTCAGAAAGCTTTGTATCTGTATATTCCTTTCAGTTGTGTTTGTATTAGTTTTCCGCTACTATGTATTTAAATGTAATTTTAAATCTCTGATATTTATCGAATGTATATTATTTATTTATACTTTGTTATATTCTTGTATTCTGATGGAATTGTTGTAATAAGCAATGAAATGTTCTTCTGTTTTTGTTCTGATTTGTCATTTTCTCAATTCAATCCGGGCTTTCCTTTATGGGGAAGTTCAGGTCGTTATAGTTTGGTATCAGAGCTTTGGTTTACAAAGCTCGAGAATAAGATATTAGAAGCAAACGAAAGAATTCATTAGAGATTGGATTAGTAATATCCAATGGGAATGACTCGTTAGAGATGGGATCAGTAGTATCCTAGAATGAGTCAAAAGAGTGTTATTTAAAAAAATGAAAACAAATTTTGTTTTGAAAATTTAAACCATATTATTCATATTTAAATATCTATTCTAGATTGATTTTGGACAATCGAGTATATGGAGATTTTGAATATACACGTAATTAATGTGTATTCGAAACCTCAAATATACTGGATAGATATAGAATCACACTCTAGTCGCCCGGACATGTTCTCGATGATGAAGTATACCATCACTAGTATTTATTTTCGAGTTTCGAAAGTGGGATATCTATATATTTCCATCGGCTGGCGTGAGAACCAAAACTAGATAGGAATTATTTGTTGTGATTTGGCATCAAAAATGGATTTTTTTTAACTATATATATAAGGTATGTGTTTGAAACGTTAATCTTCTAATTGATTGCTGATTGTTGATTGTGTTTTGTAATTATTCATTTAAACCAACATGTGAATGAAAGTAAATTTAGCAAAATTCTATAAAATATTTAACTGAATTGAAAATTGGTTGAAATTGCATACATGTACATGCATATATACTGGATAGGTCATAGCAAGGAGGCTAAGAAGAGGAATAGAATTGTATGCCCGACAAATAGGTACATGTTTACTAATTTATTGGGTTTGGATGATTTTATGAGCCGATTGGCTATCAGCTTGGTTTTTTTCTTTTCCTTTTTGAGATGAGAGGGCCTATGTGGCGGTTTGGGGATTTTCTCGATGCTCCCCGTACAAAGGAGGTTATGGCGAAATTTTTCGAAAATTTAGGGTGTTAGCCAAATTTTTGAAAAATTAGAAATTCTTAGAAATTGAAAAGTTGAAGAATGAAAGCCAAACTAAAAGTTGAGTTGATTAGTTAAACAACTTTTAGATCCATTCCTTTTCGGGGATGAAAAGATTTTAAGTGGTCCCGGACATAATGCTACCTTAGGAGCTGGCACTGGAGGCTGCGAGTTTGCTTTAGGGGAAAGGGCTCTTGGACATATTGCTCAAGCCGTTTCTCACGAATAAGTTTCTAGATTGCGTCCCTAAGTTGGTGGCATTCGTTGGTGTCGTGCCCCTATACATCGTGGTACAGACAATACCTCCCGGTGTTCTTCTCGCAGTCAGTTGATTCTCTGGCACGGCTTCTTGTATGGCAAGGTGTCACACGTTTCCTAGTAGATTGTATCTATGTCTTCATTCAATGGAGTGTAGGTCTCGAAAGCTTGATGAGGGCTGGGCTTTCTTAGTTCTGCCGGGGCTTGCCCGTTGTTTCGTCGATCCGGACTGCCATTGTTTGGTTTTTGCCTTTGGGGACCCGTCCCCTGTTTTGGTCGAAGGGCTCCCCGCCTCGCCTACCTCTGAAGTGGTTATTGGCGGTATCCACTTGGGGATCATTGGGATGACTTGTGGCGGAGAGCTGATTCTGTCTTGCCTCTTCTTGGCACAAGTAGTGATCTTTCTTCTCATAGAAGGCATCGATGCTCTTGGACTGTTTTCTATCGATCTAGGCCCCAAACTCTGAAGTAGGGAGGACACCTTTCGCTAGTTGAAAGAGTATGGTGTAAGGATCTAGATCCTCGACCTCGGCGAGAGCTGTGTTGAACCAGGAACGGTAGCTTCTAAGCAAATCGGCGGGCCCCTGGTATAGGTTGGATAAAGTGAAAGCATTCTTCGGAGTTGGGATGTGCACCCTGAATTACTTGACCAGCTCCGTTGCTAGTTGTCCGAAGTTGTTAATGGAATCGAGAGGGAGGAGCGAGAACCAAAGTAAAGCGGTACCATACAGGAAGACCGGGAAGCATTTACATTTGGCTGGATTGTCACCCCGGCTCGAGTCCATTTGCCATTCATAGCGATTCGAGAAGGCACAAGGATCAGTGGTACCATCGTATAGTGGCATTTGTGACATGCTAAAGCGCCTTGGCCATTCGGCCTCATTTACTCTTCTCGTGAAGGGGTTACGCCTAATGTGGGCTTCCCATGCGCCATGTGCGCCCCCTCGCATTTCCCTTATGACCCTTCGTATCATGTCGGGAAGATAAGTTTGATGGGGATCCACCATTGGGATCCACGTATTTTGATGCTTCTACGTAGTCCTATTGCGAGGCCGTCTTCTATGATGATTGTTTGGATCATCTTCCTCTATGTCCTTGACATCTATGATTGGGTCTTTGTGTGGATGGTGAGGTGGAGAGGGGTGATTCAGATCCAGTTCTGGAGGTGCGCGGGCCGTTGGAATAGCGGGCCCTTCACCTTGATTAGCGACCATTGGGTTGTGTCATGGAAGAGGTTGGTTTGTAGGATCGGGTCCGTTATTGATAATTAGGCGAGAGAGGTCTCGGTACTATGCCCCCTCACTGTATGTGACTGTAGTTCGGTCGCCATTGTCGTTCCCATTCCCATTGGCACGGCCGTTAACGTTATCGAGGGCGTTGGTACGAGCGGCGACATTGTTGATGAGGGTAAACCTCCTCCTTTGGTGTGCGTCCCTTGACTCAGAAGAGGAAGTTTCCGATGTAGTTGGTCGGGGTCGAGCATTGTTCCGAGTTAATTGAAGTCGGGTGAAGACACGTTGACTTTCTTGAAGTTGCCGCATAAGGCCGATGTTATCCCTTAATGCTTGGTTGAGCTTGACCCCGATGTTCTCATATCTTTCATTAAGCGCGCGAATTTGAGCTTGCGTAATGGGCGCTTCGGGGTCCACAACAGGAGGGACGGTTTCATTAGGGTCCAGGACATCTATCGGTTGAGGTTGTTGGGAGGTACCGGCCTCGGCTGAAGAGCCGACCATTGCGTTCTTTCACTTCTGTACCATCATAAGCGGACTCGACAGTAGGTTGAGCAAGGAACCTTAAGCTCGTCAAAGTCGAGAAGATAATGTGGAAGAAAGACGCAAGCCCTATGTTCGATTCTCAGTTAAAGCACCTAATGTTAACGGCAAAAAATGTCGTGAACGCCAAAGATTCCTGTTATTAGGAATAGTTAATTTGGTCGCAAGACTAAGTAAGAGAGAGCGATAAACAACATGGGAATTTATAGTGGTTCAGCCGCGGATTAGGCCTACATCCACTTTGGAAGGATGTTGAACTTTTATTAATCACTCAAGAATTACAAGGTAGAGTAATGCTCATTACATGCACTTTTATAATTGCCATATGCTAGGTATTAGGGAAAAAGAATATTTAATTCTCCTTCTTCCTCAAATAGGAGATGCCATTAATGGAGTTCATGGTGCTCTAGGCTAGTCTCAAGTGAAGAAAATCCAACCCTTTTGAAGTGTGAGGCAATGGACTATTTATAGGAGTGGAGTAGGTAGGAGTAGGTAGGATTAGGTAGAAATAGGGACCATGTAACACCCCGTGATTTTAAATATTGAAATTAACAAATTAAAGAATACTTAATTTTAAATGTGAGAATTAAGGGAAACAGGTTACGCCATTGCGTTTATCTTGGAATTCTGCTTGAGATAGAGTCCGAGTTTGCATGAATTAGACTCCGTATGAAGAAGTTATGGCCCTCAGAACTTTCAGAAATTTATATAAAACAATTCAGAAAAATAAATACCAAGGCAGGTCGACCGGGGGGTCGACCTACCCCAGGCCAGGTCGACCTGGGGGTTGACCTACCCCCTCCCCCCCTCTGGGGCAGATCTGAAATGTGACGATATTTTGACTCACTGCTGAGTCATTAGGGCTGAGTTGGTTATTCTATCTTGTCTGGATGGTCTTGATTTCTTCTGGGTTACTCTGACGGCTCTTAATTAATTAAAATTCTATATAAGCAACCTAACACTCTACCTAAAATCACACTAATTCGTACCAAGAGCCATCATGCTGTCAATGTTGAACCTAGAGTAGCCGCCGTTCTCTTTCAACTCAAAAGCAAGATAGAAGCAAGAATCAAAATCAAATCTAATCTAAATTAGAATAACAATTAGTCTACATCAAAGGCGAGCAATTCAGTTTCAGAATACAGATCCCAAACAAACAAGTCTGTTCTTTTGTTGGTGAGTATAATTTCTTTCACAAAATAATTAATAAATTAATTATAATGGGTCATGACTTGGATTATGAGAACATGTCCGTTGAATCATGTGACGTTACTTGATTTTGTTTGTGAATATATGATTGTTTTGTTAAGATATGTTTATAGATCTAAATCATACATGAATCTTATGCAAGTTTAGGATGTTAATGCATATGCGAATCTTATGAAAGTTTGGGATGTTAAATTATATACGAATCTTATGTAAGTTTGGGATGTTAAAAGATATGTGAATCTTATGCAAGTTTGTTTATACATATGCTAATTTGTATATGAATCCTATGTAAGTTTGGGATGTTAAATTATATATAAATCTTATGCAAGTCTATAGGTGGATTATACACAAGTTCATATGTGAATCAAGTATATACATATACTAGTTTATATGCAAAACATGTGACATTAATTTACATGTTTAGATCCATATGCAAGTTCACATTTTTATGTTTAGATCTATATTTAGATCCATGACAGTACATAGTTATGCAAATTTATGTTCTATATGCCCATTGCCTATGCTAATTTTGTATGTGAATCATATGTTGGTTATGTACGTGAACCGTATGCTAGTTTTATATGTGAATCATATGCTAGTTTGAATGTAAGTTTTTATGAAATTCATGTGCAAGCTATAGGAAAACCATATTATATATGCAAGTTCACGATTACATATTTAGATCCATATTTAGATCCATGATAGTTTATGCAAATTTATGTTATATATATATATATATGTATATATATATATCCATTGCCTATGCAAGTTCTTGGCTATGCAAACTTATGTTATGATCTATTTTATGTGTTATGCAAGTTGTGATGTTGCTTTTCTTTTTATAAGTTAAACTATTTTCGAGTCTATCATATATCGTATTAAAACGAACGAATAGCGTGGGGACAACGGGAAAATATTAATTTTGCAAAATTGTGAATTGGCATAAAATGGCTTTAAAGGCATATAATTAAATTGAGACATTAATTGGTATAATTTATATACCTAAAAAGTATGGACATAATTTAGGTGACAATTATGGACATGGATTAAAATTGGAAGTTATTGGCAATTTGAAATAGGGATATTAATTCAAATTGGGGTTGAATAATAATTAAATGAGTAATAAATCCGACACGAGGTTAGAGTCGTTTGTGGTGTAAGACTGCGCGGACCCGCCTGGAAAATCCAGCAACCGCAAATGGTAGTTTAATGTGAGAGGTCAAAGGCATAAATTAAATGAGTAATAAGTGCCTAAGACACGAGGTTAGACTAGTTTGTGGTGTAAGACTGCCCGGACCCTCCCGACAAATCCAGTAACCACAAACGGTAGTCTAATGTGAGAGGTCAAAGGCATAAATTAAATGAGTAATAAATGCCTAAGACACGAGGTTAGACTCGTTTGTGGTGTAAGACTGCCCAGACCCACGCAGCAAATCCAGCAACCACAAACGGTAGTCTAATGTGAGAGGTCAAAGGCATAAATTAAATGAGTAATAAAGGCCTAAGACACGAGGTTAGACTCGTTTGTGGTATAAGACTGCCCGGACCCGCTTGACATATCCAGCAACCACAGACGGTAGTCTAATGTGAGAGGTCAAAGGCATAAATTAAATGATGCTTAGACACGAGGTTAAGTCTGGCTTGTGGTAGAAGTCTTCCCAGAACCGCCCTGCATATGGAGCGGCCACAAGCAGTCGACTTAATGTGAGAGGCCCGTGCATTAATAATTAATTAATGCTGATCAAAGACGAATATGAATGACAAACAAAAGTTTGGTTGAGTGAATAATTATTTGAGTACCAATCTGATGTTGATTTCGGTCTTCGGGCTTGATACTTACGGAGTTATTCTCTTAACCAATCTATTAGTGAACGTAGATGTACTTAATCATAAATTAAGTAAAACATGATAAGTGGATAGGGTTAAGACCAGGTTAACCAATAAGTGGATAGGGTTAAGACAAACTTAACCAATAATATGTATTGATCTGATAGGGTTATGACAAACTTAACCAATAATATATATTGATTTGATAAGAGGATAGGGTTAGGACCAACTTAACCAATAATTTAAGTGGACAGGGTTAAGACTAACTTAACCAATAATATAAGTGGATAGGGTTAAGACAAGCTTAACTGAATACATATATTGATCTGATAAGAAGATAAGGTTAAGACAAGCTTAACCAATAACACATGTTGATTTGATATGTGGGTAACATGGGTGGCATGTGGGAAATAATTATAAACACTTAACCAAGTTGAAACATGTAAGAGGGGGTTAAGTGGGAAATCCTAGTCGGGACCAAGCATAGGTGGAAAGCTTATGCCAAGCGTGGGGACCCTTTTCAACCAGTAACCCATTTAGTATCTTAGCGAGCTCGATCTAGATCGAGGATGGGACACGCTAACTGGGTTTGATTGTAAGAGGTCAAAACAGGTTAGCGGTGGCAATGCAAGTCCAACGGGGTCATGTGCGTGCGTGGGCCCGGACTGGTAGGTAAGATGTTGTTGCATCGTGTAGGTATAAGCCGTGCATCTTTAGTGGTATCAGGTTGCCACTTTAGGAAGTGATACACCCCAATGTGGGACCAGCACGTGTATCTACGAGTTAGGGAGCCGATCGAATTGGGGAAGGTAGCGGGTACGACTAGCGGAGATAGGGGCAGGCGGCACCTATGACAACAGCTAGGAGTACAAGAAACTACCATATTATGAATAAATGTTGTAACTAGACTGCGGAGGGTAGTGGGTACAACTAGTGGACGTAGGAGCGGGAGGCATCTACGATAGCAGTTAGGAGTACAAGAAACTACTATTATTATAATTATGACTAGTAAGAGGGATCAACTTCCAGTATGGGACTAGTAATGGTGCGGTGTAATTTGCATTGGTGCAGTATAGTAATTATCCTATAACGATTTGGAACGAGATTAACGCCATAATATTCCTGTTGTTTGTTTTGACTTGCCCACTTGTTTCACAGTCATTCCTTGTTTTGCTATTTTATGCCTTATCCTAATTATTTTAATAATTATATTGTTAAAGTTATCATACTCGGTAGACTTTATGTCTGACCCCCTTGTTTTCGCCTCTTTCCTTCCTCCTGCCCCCCCCCCCAGGTTCTCAGGGTGGGACTAGTACTAGTGGAGCTTGATTTGGATCTCTTTCTCTCTCTCTTTTGGAAGTGATTGGATTGCTGAAAGTAAAGTTCAGCTCATCTCTTTTGTGGCTACTTATGTTGGGGTTGTGCTTTTTTACTTTATGTACTCTGAAAACAAATTTTCAAGATGGATATTAAGTGTACTTGGTTTATGAAGTTGTTGTAATCAAACTATTTCTCCGCTGCAATAAAAGTTGTTTTAAAATTTTCAAGTACCAATATATGTATTTGTCTTGTTATATTCTGTTCTATACACTAATAATACTCCATGAATGTTAATGCATTCCCTTTGAGAGTGACATTCATGGATGTGGGGTGTTACACATGGTATCAGAGCTGAAGGTTAATAGAATAGATAAGGGATTTTGAAAAACTATTTTTCAAAAGCGTTTTTGTAAAGAAATACTTTCAAAAATATGTTTTAAGGAAAGTATTTACAAGAGAAAAGTTTTTTTAAAAAACTTTACCCCTAAGAGCCATATATCTTTCCTTCGGTTCTCCGTTTTGAATCTCTTCCTCTTTCCTCTTTGAATTTCTTCCTCCACGTATAGACGCTTTTTCTAAGATATGTAAGAACTTCCGCACGGTGGGTGGAAACCCACTTCATGGGACTGGGACGTTTGTCAAAGCTAGAATGAAGCGGAGGACTTGTTTGTACCTTTAAGATAGGCGACGGGAGGAAGGTTCAATTAGCTGCTTGGTTAATGAAGGACAAAACCTCAATTTGGTAGGAGGTCACGAATGGAGAATGTGCAGGAGAGACATGGATAGTACACACGATAAGAAAGTAGATCCAAAGAAAGGCGGTAAGGATAACAAGGGGCCAAGAGAAAAGGAAGGGCCACACTTGTGAAATACATGACTACTTAAATAAAGACGTTAGAAAGAAGAAGAAGACTAGTTGTTATCGTTGCGGAGAAACATGACATCTTATTAGGATCGTCATAAGAAGCAAAAGGCAAAGGTAAGGGCAAAGTACAGGATCTTCTGGAGGGCAGACGCGTTCCCTCATGGCTGGCATACCTGATAGAGGTAGAAATATCTTAGTTGGAAGTTTTTTGGTCATCTTGTTCGAAACTTGTTTGAATTCTGGCGCTTCACACTCGTTTTTATCTACTTTGTCAGTTGAAAACACTGCACCTAAATACTAGTCTAGTTACGGATCCCATAGTAGTCACAAATCCTATTGATTGTTCGGCTCATCTTTCGATAATTTGTCGGGATTTGAGAGTATCTATCTTGAGCGTTGAGTTTGAATGCAACGCCTTCGTTCTTGGCTTCATGGGCTATGGATTGATTCTAGGCATGGATTGGTTATCTAGTAATGGTGCCATCCTCGATTGTGAAAAGAGAGTGGTTAAACTTATGACTAGTTGTGGAAAGACCCTTAATATTTATTGTGACCCTAGAGGTTTGGTGATGCTTAGATACCTAGATTCTCTTGACGCGTCCAATGGTGATTTGGAATTTGTTCGTGTGGTTCGTGAATATGGTGACGTCTTCGATGAAGTTCGGGGTTTACCCCGAGGCGTGAGATAGACTTTTGTATATACCTTGTGAATAATGCAAAGCCAGTTGCATTACCGGTGCACTACATGGCTCCGAGAAAGAAAAGAGAACTCAGTAAGCAAAGGAGTTGCTTGAGAAGGGATTCATAAGAGGAAATACTTCGGGAATGGGGTGCTCCAGTTGTTTTTTCTATGAAGGCCGATGGTTCACTTAGACTGTGCGTGGACTATAGAGAATTGAATAAGCTCACCAAGAAGAATAGACACCCATTACCGAGGATAGACGATTTATTCGATCAGTTGGTCGGTGCTTCAGTTTTCTCGCAACTGGATTTAGCTACAAAATTTCATCAGCTAAGGGTAGCTGAAGACAGCATAGATGAGACTGCATTTAGTTCACCTGACGGTTTCTTTGAGTGGCTCGTCATGCATTTTGGTTTGACAAATGCACCCGCATACTTCATTGACTTAATGAGTAGGGTGTTTAGGGAGTTTCTAAACAAGTTTATGGTAGTCTTTGTGGACGATATCTTGGTTTTCTCTAAAAGCGAGGAAGAGCATGCCTTATATCTTAGGGAAGTCTTAGAGACCCTACGACGCATCAACTAAAAGCTAAGTTCTCCAAGTGCTATTTTTGGAAAAAAAAAAGTGAGGTTTTTAGGACACGTGGTCTCTAAGGAAGGGATAGCTGTGGATCCCGCAAAGGTGGTGGCAATCCAAGATTGGAAAATTCCTAAGAACACAACAGACGTAAGAAGCTTTTTAAGGCTAGTTGGTTATTATAGGAAGTTCATTAAGGACTTCGAGAAGATATCAGCCCCACTTACTCGATTAACGAAGAAGAACTTGACTTTTTCTTGGGATGTTGACTATGACGTTGCTTTCCAGCGTTTGAAGGGGATGTTGACGGCAGCTCCAGTTTTAGTTTTGCCAGATGGAAGTAAGCCATTCATAGCGTATACCGGTGCTTGTGGGACAGGGCTTGGAGAAGTTTTCTGTGCAGAAGGAAAAAGTGATATGAAAAAGGAGGCAAGTACGAGTGTCGCTTATCATCCACAGACGGATGGACGGACAGAGAGGGGTGAATAGAATCCTTGAAGATCTTTTGAGGTTATGTATCCTAGATTTTGAAGGGACATGAGAAGAGGCAACGAGCTTAGTGGTGTTCATGACGTGTTTCACGTATTGCATTTGCGGAAGTGTTACAAGATACCGCGGAAGTAACATGCTTAGAGAAGTGGAAGTAGAGTGAGATGGCACGATTAGACGAGCTCCTACATGCATCCTTGGGTCGGAGGTATAAAAGCTACGCAACAAAGAGGTCAAGTTAGTCAAATTGCAATGGGAAGATGATCAAGGAGACGCGACTTAGGAAACAAAAGACAAGATGCGTACGTTGTACCCTTTCCTTTTTGAGGGTATGATTTTTAACTTCCCTTTTTTTTTACCGCTTTGTCGATACTTGTCCTATCTTCGCGATTATATCTTCGATATCTAGTTAGGAAAAACCCTATGGTTGTAAACATGTATTCGAGACATGTTATGTTTGGTGGATGCAAATGGATGCAAATGGTTGCTCGTGGATGCATGTACACACACATTAGGCACTAGATCGGCTCAGTCACTTCATATTGCATATAAACATGTGTGCATATTTAATGGATGTATAATGGTTGTGTTATCATATGGATGCTGCATTTTGATGAATGGTTGTGCACACATGTAGAAATAATATGTATCATTAGGATTCTTTCACATACATAATGGGCGCATGACACTGTCATGATTTGCAATAAGGAGGTCAACTGAATCAGTAGACCGCCTGATTTTGCATTAGATAAGCAACATATACACGCACTTTTTGCATATGTTTGTACGACATTAGAAATCTTGTAAGGACAATGGATGCCTGTATTTGATGGTTGAGTAGATGGATGATTGGATGTTTGGATATACATTCTCCTTAACTTGGAGATTTCGGGGGCGAAATCCCTTTAAGGAGGGGAGAATGTATCACCCCGTGATTTTAAATATTAAAATTAACAAATTAAAGAATACTTAGTTTTAAATGTGAGAATTAAGGGAAACACCATTGCGTTCATCTCGGAATTTTGCTTGAGATAGAGTCCGAGTTTGCGTGAATTGGACTCCGTATGAAGAAGTTATGGCCCTTAGAACTTTCAGAAATTTATATAAAACAATTCAGAAAATTAAATACCAAGGCAGGTAGACCTGGGGGTCGACCTACCCCAGGCCAGGTCAACCAGGGGGTCGACCTCCCTATATACAGGTCGACCTGGGGGTTGACCTACCCTCACCCCCCCTCGGGCAGATCTGAAATGTGACGATGTTTTGACTCACTACTGAGTCATTAGGGTTGAGGTGGTTATTCTATCTTGTCTGAATGGTCTTGATTTCTTCTAGGTTAATCTAATGACTCTTAATTAATTAAAATTTTATATAAGCAACCTAACCCTCAACCTAAAATCACACTAATTCATACCAAGATCCATCATGCTGTCAATGGTTAACCTAGAGTAGCCGTCGTTCTCTTTCAACTCAAAAGCAAGATAGAAGCAAGAATCAAAATCAAATCTAATCTAAATTAGAATAACAATTAGTCTACATCAAAGGCGAGCAATTCAGTTTCAGAATACAGACCCCAGAAAAACAAGACTGTCTTTTGTTGGTGAGTATAATTTCTTTCATAAAATAATTAATAAATTAATTATAATGGGTCATGACTTGGATTATGAGAACATGTCTGTTGAATCATGTGACGTTACTTGATTTTGTATGTGAATATATGATTGTTTTGTTAAGATATGTTTATACTTCTAAATCATACATGAATCTTATGCAAGTTTAGGATGTTAAACATATGCGAATCTTATGTAAGTTTGGGATGATAAATTATATACGAATCTTATGTAAGTTTGGGATGTTAAAACATATGTGAATCTTATGCAAGTTTGTTTCTACATATGCTAATTTGTATATGAATCCTATGTAAGTTTGGGATGTTAAATTATATATGAGTCTTATGCAAGTCTATAAGTGGATTATACACAAGTTCATATGTGAATCAAGTATATACAAATGCTAGTTTATATGCAAAACATGTGACATTAATTTACATGTTTAGATCCATATGCAAGTTCACATTTTTATGTTTAGATCTATATTTAGATCCATGATAGTACATAGTTATGCAAATTTATGTTCTATATGCCCATTGCCTATGCTAGTTTTGTATGTGAATCATATGCTGGTTTTGTATGTGAACCGTATGCTAGTTTTGTATGTGAAACATATGCTAGTTTGAATGTAAGTTTGTATGAAATTCATGTGCAAGCTATAGGAAAACCATATCCATATATGCAAGTTCACAATTACATGTTTAGATCTATATTTAGATCCATGACAGTTTATGCAAATTTATGTTATATATATATATATATCCATTGCCTATGCAAGTTCTTGGCTATGCAAACTTATGTTATGATCTATTTTATGTGTTATGCAAGTTGTGATGTTGCTTTTCTTTTTATAAGTTAGACTATTTTTGAGTCTAACATATATCGTATTAAAACGAACGAATAGCGTGGGGACAATGGGAGAATATTAATTTTGCAAAATTGTGAATTGGCATAAAATGGCTTTAAAGGCATATAATTAAATTGAGACATTAATTGGTATAATTTATATACCTAAAAAGTATGGAATAATTTAGGTGACAATTATGGACATGGATTAAAATTGGAAGTTATTGACGATTTTGAAATAGGGATATTAATTCAAATTGGGGTTGAGTAATAATTAAATGAGTAATAAATGCCTAAGACACGAGGTTATACTCGTTTGTGGGGTAAGACTGCCCAGACCCGCCCGGAAAATCCAGCAACCACAAACGGTATTCTAATGTGAGAGATCAAAGGCATAAATTAAATGAGTAATAAAGGCCTAAGACATGAGGTTAGACTCGTTTGTGGTGTAAGACTACCCGGACCCGCCCGGCAAATCCAGCAGCCACATATGGTAGTTTAATATGAGAAGTCAAAGGCATAAATTAAATGATGCTTAGACACGAGGTTAAGTCTGGCTTATGGTAGAAGTCTGGCCGGAACCGCCCGGCATATCCAGCGGCCACAAGCAATCGACTTAATGTGAGAGGTTTGTGCATTAATAATTAATTAATGCTCATCAAAGACGAATATCAATGACAAACAGAAGTTTGGTTGAGTGAATAATTCTCTGAGTACCAATCTGATGTTGATTTCGGTCTTCGGGATTGATACTTAGGGAGTTATTCTCTTAACCAATGTATCAGTGAACTTAGATGTACTTAATCATAAATCAAGTAAAACATGATAAGTGGATAGGGTTAAGAACAGGTTAACCAATAAGTGGATAGGGATAAGACAAATTTAACCAATAGTATGTATTGATCTGATAGGGTTAAGACAAACTTAACCAATAATATATATTGATTTGGTAACCGGATAGGGTTAGGACCAACTTAACCAATAATATAAACGGATAAGGTTAAGACCAACTTAACCAATAATATAAGTGGATTGGGTTAAGACCAGCTTAACCAAATATATATATATTGATCTGATAAGAAGATAAGGTTAAGACAAGCTTAACCAATAACACATGTTGATTTGATAAGTGGGTAACATAGGTGACATGTGGGAAATAATTATAAACATTTAACCAAGTTGAAACATGTAAGAGGGGGTTAAGTGGGAAATCCTAGTGGGGACCAAGCATAGGTGGAAAGCTTGTGTCAAGCGTGGGGACCCTTTTCAACCAATAACCCATTTAGTATCTAAGTGATCTCGATTAAGATCGAGGACGGGACACACTTACTGGGTTTGATTGTAAGAGGTCAAAACGGGTTAGCGGTGGCAACGCAAGTCCAACGGGGTCATGTGCATGCGTGGGCCCGGGCTGGTAGGTAAGACGTTGTTGCATCGTGTAGGTATAAGCTTTGCATCTTTAGTGGCATCGGGATGCCACTTTGGAAAGTAATACACCCCACTGTGGGACCAGCACGGGTATCTACGAGTTAGGGAGCCGATCGAATGGGGAAGGTAGTGGGTACGATTAGCGGAGATAGGGGCAGGCGACATCTATGAAAGCAGCTAGGAGTACAAGAAACTACCATATTATGAATAAATGTTGTAACTAGACTAGGGAGGGTAGTGGGTACAACTAGTGGAGGTCGGAGCAGATGGCACCTACGATAGCAGCTAGGAGTACACGAAACTACTATTATTATTATGATTAGTAAGAGGGATCAACTTCAAGTATGGGACTAGTAATGGTGCGGTGTAATTAGTATTGGTGCAGTATAGTAATTATCCTATAGTGATTAGGAACGAGATTAACGCCAGAATATTCCTCTTGTTTGTTTTTACTTGCCCACTTGTTTCACAGTCATTCCTTGTTTTACCAGTTTATGCCTTATCCTAATTACTTTAATAATTATATTGTTAAAGTTATTGTACTCGATACCCTTGTTTTCGCCTCTTTCCTTCCTTTCTCCCCCCAGGTTCTCAGGGTGGGACTAGTACTAGTGGAGCATGATTTGGATCTCTTTCTCTCTCTTTTGGAAGTGCTTGGATTGCTGAAAGTAAAGTTCAGCTCATCTCTTTTATGGGTACTTATGTTGGGTTTGTGCTTTTTTACTTTATGTACTCTGAAAATAATTTGTCAAGATGGATATTAAGTGTACTTGGTTTATGAGGTTGTTGTAATTTAAACTATTTCTCCGCTGCAATAAAAGTTTTAACATTTTCAAGTACCAATATATGTATCTGTCTTGTTATATTCTGTTCAATACACTAATAATACTCCATGAAAGTTAATGCATTCCTTTGAGAGTGACATTAATGGACGTGGGGTGTTACAGACCACATGTAGGAAATTCGAACCCACTACCTACGCGCCTCGAAATTTCGAACCCGGGCATAGGTTCGAAATTTCGGGCCCCGTGGGTTCGAAATTTCGAACCCGTTAGGTTCGAAATTTCGAACCCAGGCGCGGGTGAGACATCTCGCTCCCGCTGGGTTCGAAATCTCAAGCCTAGCCATGGGTGCGAGATTTCGCCCCCGCTGGGCTCGGAATCTCGAACCCAGCTATGGGTGCGAGATTTCGCACCCGCTGGGTTCAAGACCTCGCACCCACTGGGTTCGAAATTTCGAACCCAGGTATGCGTTCGAAATTTCGAACCCAGGCATGGGTGCGAAATTTCGCACCCGGCTGGGTGCGAATTCCGCGTCATCACTAGCGTGAAGTCGTTCCGAGGGGCGCGAGGATCCCGGGACCGGGTGGTCGAGGCTCGTAACTCCTTCGGGGTCCGAGGCCTTGTTTCGCGGATGTCTTCTAGATGTCGTGAGGTTACAAGTGGTGTAATCCCTTCTTGATCCTGTTTCCTTCACTCTTATGTGTCCCTTTTCGGCCTCAGCTTCACGTGGTTCGTTGGGTTGAGCGTATCTAATGCTCTCCTGGGAACCAGACCAAAAAGCCGGTTAACATATAGTATATGGATCCTTAATCATTTATAAAAATCTACCTACTTAAATAAAAAACAACAACGTTTTAATGGAAAACTCAAGAAATAACAACAATGCTGACTTGTATGATGATAATCTCGCAAACTTTACAAGTTTACTATCACAATCCGAAGATCCACAAGTGAATACAATGCAGGTTCTTACTCCACAACAAGACAATAAAGGTATATGGTTAACGAAATCCTAGGGATTCTTAAGGTGGGGATTCTGTGGATGCAAGCACACGTAAGGGAAAGACGTGGAGAGCCCATGACTATAATGTGTTAGCCAATGCTTAGGTAAAATATCTGCTATTCCATCGGGTCAATCGACTGGGAAGTTCTTCTATACTAGGGTAAAAGAGCTATACAACCAGGACCCTGAATGCAACACAAAACAATCATTTGATAGAACAAAGATGGTATGATATAATTTGAATGGTATGTGTACCAAATACAAAGGTATAATAGCACAATGAGGAGACAGACTAAGAAGTAGGCAAACATACAAGACTTAACGGAAGATTACAATAAAATATATCGTGATACGTATAATACTAACTTTAATGCTCAAGAAGTTTTTCAAATTCTTTCGTTAATGCCTCGTTGGGCAATTCTATCTGAACCAGTTGATGTTGATCAGGTAGATATCGAAGCATCTAACTTGAGAAATGTAGCGTCAAGACTCTATATGGATTCATCCCCAACCAATTTGGGAAGATCTCCATATTGGTGGATGTTGTTGGAAATAATAATAGTCCATTGTCTCAAACTTCGGGAATAATGTATGAAGGAGTTAATAATCGTCCTGAAGGAATAACATTCAACCAGCGTTCATCCTTGAAAAACTAGGAGGTAAGCGATTTGACAATAGCAAGCGAAAGGCTAACTACACTACTAAGTGATATTTCGTTAGCATCTACGTCAATAAAAGATGAACGAACAAAGCTGAAAGAGCAAAAATTAAGAGTCTTAAAATTACAAATTCAACAGGATGTAGAAGAGGGAACTGAATTGAAGAAGGCACGTGAAAATGAAGATCAAGAGTATGTAGCAAAAGATGTTTCTTATCTTTCTGGAGAGTTTTTAGAGTTTATTTAACCAAAAAACATAGCATTTTGAGCGCGCAACAACATATGTATCGATACAAAGAGGGAAGTTTTGAAATGTAGAAGAATTCATTGGGATTCAGTTTGAAGTACTATTTTCGAACTTTAATTTTCTTGGTTGGTTTTTAGTCCGAATAATTATGTGGAATTTTTAGTTTGTTTTAGTTTGGGTTGTAAGGTCGTTTTTGTTTTCGAAGTTGAATCAATGTAGTTTTTTTTTTTTCATTTTTACTTTGTGGATGCCTAAAATAAACAACTAAAATAGTTTGTGGATGCCTAACTGATCAACAAAACAAGTTTCAAACTAAATATCATAATAAAATAAATGCCTAAATTGATAAAAACTATACAGAAAAAAAAAAAGATAGATAATTAAACAATCAAATGTGTTATTAAATAGGCATGAGAGCTAATGAAAAGTCATGAGAAAATAAAAATATACTAAACCAAAAAAATTATCAAATTTAACGTATAAACGAAAGTAAACTAAACAAATTATATATCAAAAAACACGAAAAAAAAAAAAAAAAAAAGGTCCAAACAATTTAAAACATTGGAACATAATCAAGCAACTGAGAACATACAAAACAAGCAGCACAAAACCGGATTCGCAAATGAAAAGCAAAGAAAAAAAAGATAAAAGATAAAAAAACTTAAACGAGATTCAGTAATCCTTTTTTCTTAAACGGCAAACAGAATGTCGTTACGACGTAATCAACATTATATTTGCCGTTTAAATCTCCACATTAAAAAGAAAAAAAAAAGAAAAAAAAAAAAAAAGAAGGAACTAGTGAAGGCTTTCTCCGCTTTAGATACGAACTTAAGGTGCTAGCCACTTAAACAACAATGAAGCGACTCCTTATAGCTTATACAACCCTCTACAAATGGGCATGTTTTCTGCAAAGCATGTTCCATAATTTCAACATTTCTCGAGCAGAATGTGTATACATGCGAATGCACACAGAAATGATAAAAAAAATCATGTGTGATGTCTCTGTTTAATCCGCTAAATTAAGCATCTGATTTCTGACAATTCTGTTGATATGTGTAGAAAACAGGCACAGTTATCTGAATGCAATTATTAAGAGGTTGTTGTTGGTTGTATCAGTATGATTCATTGTCATCTAGAAGTAAGATGGAGAAATCAAACCAATTATGTTTCCTCCTCTACCAATTCACTGATAATCCTCTAATTACTGTACCAACCATACATATGATGCTGACCCATCTTTCCGGTTATCTGGCAATTGGCATTGCATATTTGCTTCTTTGATTGCATCTTCTGAACAACCCATATTCAATGGGAAGCATACAAGCATGCAAGTACAGTACACCATTGAAAATTTTAGTTAGTTACACTGTTCGGTCTCTCCCTTCTCAACTCCCAAAATTAATTGCTTGCATCAGTTTCCTCTCTAACACCTCTACAAAATGTCAAAATCCTCAGCTTTTCTTCATATTATTTTTCATAAAAACAAAAAGAAGAAGAAAATATGACTCATCCTATTCATGAAGCCAATGCAAAATCCCCATTCGGTAACCGCACTAAAAGAGAATTCTTCGAACACCATAACATAACCCATCAAGAATCCTTCATACTCAACTCTGAAAACATGAAAATCTTCACTCAGTCATGGTGCCCAACCACGCATTCAACGCTTCATGGCCTAGTAGCCATGATACATGGATACTCATCTCAAAGCAGTTCGCTTTTCCAACTTACTGCAGTTGCAGTAGCAAAACTAGGTTTCGTAACCGTAGCGCTTGATCTCCGTGGCCATGGAAAGTCAGAAGGTCCCACTACTCATCTTCCATCGATAGAGCCAGTCGTCTCTGACTGCATTCAAGTCTTCGATTCAGCAAGGTCGAAATACCCTACACTACCAGCATTCCTGTATGGAGAGTCCTTAGGGGGTGCTGTAGCAATTCTAATAGCACTCCAGCAAAAAGAGTCATGGAGTGGGCTAATACTTAATGGAGCTATGTGTGGTGTTTGTGATAAAATCAAGCCAATATGGCCGTTGGAGAAGTTTCTGCCTTTGATGGTGTGTTTGGTTCCTAAGTGGAGGGCCATTTTGTCGAAGTCGTTGATAGAGAAGTCTTTTAGGGTGAAGTGGAAGAGGGAGTTGGTTAGGAGGGAGTATAAGCGGGAGCATGCTACGTATGCCACTGCCATGATGATGGAGAAGGTGGTGGAGGAGATTGAGAGGAGATGTGCGGAATTGAAACTGCCATTGTTGATGGTTCATGGAAGCGATGACGAGGTTTGCGATTTGAAGTCTGCAGAGTTTGTGTTTGAGAAGACGGGAAGCAAGGATAAAAGTTTGAAAGTTGTTAATGGAGCTTGGCATCAGCTGGTTGCGGAGGAGGAAGATGATGTTGAGGTTGGGTTTGGGTACGTTTTTGATTGGTTAATGGACAGGGCCACGAAGTTCAGTTCTTGTTAATGTTCTTTTCTGTTTGTTTAACCTTCGCACCCTCTGCAAGAAGATGATTAAACTTTAGGAAAAATCAAGAAATAAAATTATCTTGTAGCATTTTAACGAAACCTTGACGTTTAAAATTCGTCATCACTCTTCCTGGTTAGTGAGCCTTGTGAGCCTTAAATTTGAGTCCTAAAAGCACTAACTATATGACCATTTTAAACTAGTATTTCGTTGGGCATTTCCATCAATTTGAAGTACAGAAATTACGTCTGCTCTTTCAAATTGTAATCCGGCCAAAGTTTCAATAGAGAATGGACCAAACATCTATTCAACGAATTCCTAAAGCGCTGTTGAACAAACGTTCAAGCTCTTAGACAGCTCAGACATCTGTTCAACAGACGTTTTAACGTTATTAGATACCTGAAAATATGACCTATAAAAGACATTTAAAAACGCTATTTATGAAAATTTCATCTTTTACTTATTTTATTTACTTCCTTTTTAACTTATCATAGATCGAAATGCTATCGCGATCCGTCAAACATTCTGAACAGACTGGAAGTTACACAATCGATATTAATGTTAGTGTAGCTCATATCATTTCAGATACTAGCACGACTCCAGATGTACAACGAGTTTTGCACTAGTTGCCCAAAACACTTCGACTTACCGTTGCGTTAACTTCGCCATAAGTATAATTTAATGCGTAATTATTAGGTTGAAACGTTAGCCATAGAATATGAATGTTATTGATTTTCTTAGTGTTAGTTCTGTCTTTGGACCAGACAATATTTGATAATTCGAGTAGACTGGACAAATAAAACCTAAAAGCTATCGATGTAGAAAGTCCGAACGGATAACCAATAGATTTCAGAAACTAAGTACAAAAAGATCACAAAGTGGAGGGAAATCATTCAAAAAAAAATCCAAAATCAAAAAAATTATGAATTGATGAGCCATTACAGTCCCACCATTTCATCGTCGACCCATAATTTTTCTTGGCCCGTGCTCCCACTAGACGCTAGCCAGAAAGCCTAGAATGCAAGCCCAAACAATCCTAGAGCATAGAGACAAACAGAACTTTTCAAAGGCATGAAGAAATCTCATTAGGTGTATGGTTCGATACTGAACCATTACTTCATAGGATTCGCCCCATTCTCCCATCATGTTCTAGGCACCTGTTCCAAATCTATACTAACATCATTTAGAAAGTAATAATCACATGCACTCATAGAGATAGAAAGAGAAGAATAGTGAAGTCAGTGTAGAATTTAACAATATGGATTGAGCCTTCGAATCAACGTAATCCAAATTCTTATATACACACATATATATATATATATATATATATATATATATGTAACAACCCGGAAAATCTGGACTAATTTAAATTTTTTAGTTTGGTTATTTTAATGAATTTTGAATATTTAAAATGAATTATTTTAAGTAATAATGACTAGAAATTTAGTTTGAATAGAATTGGAACGTATATATTTATTTGAATCGACGTTAGAATATAAATATTTATTTTAATTATAAAAGAAATTGGAAACGGTGCGGTAGTTTGAAAATTCGATTTCAAATTTCAAATGAATGTACAGGATTCAAAATAAACCGAATTATAGCGAAACCAAAAATATTTGAATCTATTTAAAAATATCTTTCCAACGAATCTGAAAAATTGAAATTTCATAGCGGGAATAAAAAGTTATGCCCAATTGAAATTTCAGAATAGTCGCTATGAAATTATATCCCTTAAAAACAGTCATTTTGCAAACGAACTCCGCTTTCGACGAAACCACTTTTGTTGGATTTGCGATGTCAAATTATTGTTAGATTCCAATTTTCATAATTTTTGGAACCAATATGTGAGCGTGGCGCATTAAACGCGTTTGACCAGTTTTAGTGGAATTTAATCGACTAGAAAATGGCCATTTTTCAAACGGTCTCCAAATTTTACGGAATTAGTTTTGTTAGAACCGAATCGTTAATACGAAGCTAGAAAATATTTTTTTGGGAATTTTTAAAGTCCGTATGTGGCCCCGGTAAATGGAAATGTGCGTTCAAATTCAATATATAGATTTATATTTTGATTTTAACAAAAACTGATTGAAACAGCCAAGCCGGCTTATGATACATATCCCATTGTGTTCGGAATGGAGGTAATTAGCTAGGGACGACAGGCGGTGGGTCTCGTTTGGAGTTCAAATTTAAAAGTTACCATTTTTGAAAATAAATAAAATAATTAAATAATAACCCCCTCCCTTTAGTCAACTTCCTCTCCCTTTACCCCATACCTTTCAAATCGAAAAATAGAAAAAAAAAAAAAGGGGAGATCGCGCCCCCCAGCGCCGCCTCAGGCGCGCCTCCACCGGCGATTCCCCCCCCCCCCCCCCCCGGTTGTTGCTTCTCCTTCCTCCCTACCCTCTCCGAGAACCACATGCCCAAACCTGAAGACCCGTCGCTCCCTGTACCCGACGTCGTCGTAGCACCAGGGCTCCACCTCGTGCCGCGCCTCCCCTCCGATGATCGACCCCCCCTCTGGCCACAGACCCAACGTGAAACCCCTCCCCTCCTCTAAAAAAAAGGTGAGTCCTTTCCTTTTTTATTTATCTTATTTTTATTTAATAATATGTAATTAGTTAGTGATTTTTATATAGTTGTTTAAGGAATAAAAATTTGATTTTTATTTTATGAATAGAATCGGAAAGATTAGACTTATACAAAATTAAAAGATTTGATTTTTTTTATATAATCAAATTTATGATCTTTAAAAATAAACATATGATTTTTTATAATAAAGATAGGAGGTTTAAAATAAAAATATACTTCTTATATTATAGAAGTATTAAAAATATGATTTTTATATTATATAGATAGTAAAAATTTGATCTTTATATATGTAGCGATAGGATAAAAATACGATTTTTATATATGAAGCGACAATATAAAAATGTGGTTTTTATCATATATGTAGCAAAGTAAAAATATGATTTTTATCGTTTGAATGGCAATGTAAAAACGTGATTTTTATATATTCATTAACGATAGAAAGATTCAATTTTTATCTATATTGTAGCGATATAAAAATGTGATTTTTAACTATGTAGCATTTTTTTAAAAATATGAAATTATTTTTAGAAAGGTAAAAATATAATTTTTAGCCTATGTATGTTATTTATAAAATAATCATACAAAGAAACAATTATTGATTGGTTAAAAATATAATTTTTAACGTACGTATACTACATAGATCGACAATCAAAGCACAGCGGAGTGGAACCCAAAGGTGAGAACTCCTCACTTTTATTCTATTTTCTAGTCAGAAATATATACTAGGATACAGACGGTGCTTAGCAGCACCTGACACCCGTCGTCCACAGACCATGACGATTTGTTTGTTTGATTGATTGAGTTGTGAAAACTGATTGTGTGATGTGGAATGGAATAAAATATTTTATAGTTAAAAATATAATTTTTAAGGTGTATATGAATAAAATAAATATTTATAAACAAATCGGATGATTTGTTTATGTATACACATTTGACTGATATTGATTGGGACGATAAATTTTACACATCGCCCAACTGCACAAATAAAATTCATTATTTGTTGATTGAAATCCCACACGGGTATTGGGATGATATATGACATACACTAATCCCAATAATTAGCTGTATGTCGATCGATTGGTTGACAAGCTATGTAAGCGTTGAATATTTATATTTAATGCTTATACAGTGTAGAATGCACTCTGGATGATGGTTGATTGTTTATTATTGTTGTGATATACATGTGTTGTATGAAATCCATATAATCAACATTATATGGTTATTGACCGTGTTTGATTCCAGTTCAGAAAGGATGAATATTTTAAAATAATGAATATTTAAAATAACGAATATTTTAAAATAACGAATATTTAAAATAATAAATATTTTTTAAAATAATATTCAGTAATGGATCAAAAAAGTGATTTTGATGTCCGATTTGGGATGGACACGAATATATTCAAATTTATAAAGCCGTACTGATTAGATTAACGCCATTTTGACGTGAACGATATTTATATCGATTTTATTCATTTTTATAATGAATATCGAAAAGGAATGGATTTCAAAATCTAATGTTTTGAAAATATTATCATTTCTATATTGATGATATGGAATATTCAATTTTGATTAGAAATTGAATATGAAGTTGAAATCGTTTTGAAAACGAATTTAAAATAATTTATAAAATATGTTTTAAATGGAAATCGACGAAATATATATTATATATATAATATAATGGCCTGAATAGAACGCGCCGCGCTGCGGCAGTTCGCGAATTTCGGCCATTGACTTCGAACGGACATTATGGGAGATCCGACAGTCGGATTCTCCTAAAACCGGAACCGTTGGGTTCGTATCGAAAAGAGCTTTCTAACGAATATTAGAGATTTGAAATCTAATGGTTGGATTTGGAATTATGTCCAAATCAAATTTGGAAAAGGTCGTTGTAAGTGCAGTTCGATGGCCGTTTATAGAAACTGACTGTACGGGCCTTGATAAAATTATTAAAAATATCAATAATTTGTGTAAAATCATAACAAATGATTTGGAAAGAATTAGGATGAAAAATTCCATATTTGAAAATATAAAAATAGAATTCTATCTAAATGAACTAGTTCTGAACTAGAATTATATTCCAATATTTTAAATAAATAAATTGGATTTGAAATGGTTTTAAAAATAACCAGAATTTCCAATATATAAATTGGAAATGGATTTGAATCGAAACTGTCTTTGGAATATTTCGATGTTGGGTTTCGTGATTATACAGATATTGTTATGGAAATTTGAAAGATATATTTATATCGTTATTTCCAATACGATATTTGTTGGTTGTGGTATTTGATATTGAATATAATCCGATATATTTTCTATTCAGAGCCTTGTATTTAATATCAAATGGGATTTGGGTTTGTCTTGAATGGTGTCTTCATTAACACTGTTCTTAAACCTAGTTCAGAAAAGATTAAATCTTTTTATTTAGATTTAATGAAGTTTACCAATTAATTGATACTTAATTGGGATGGAATTGAAATTGGTCTTTGGGTTTATCGTGAACGGCGTTTTAAATAACACTTGTTCTTTAACCCGATTAACAAAGGAATAAGTTTTTGGGTTGTCGTGAATGGTATCTTTAACAATACTGTTCTTAGACCCAATGGAGTTAAGAAAATTAGAAACTAACTGAAGATTAGTTAAGTTGAATGGTTTCATGGGTATTGATCTGATGTTGGTTTTGGCCTTCGGGGTTAATACTTAGGGAATTGTTCACTTGCTAATTTACGATTAAAGGCTGATGGAATGGAATGTGATGTTCGGTTTATCGCGAACCGTGTTTTAAATGACATTGGTTCTTTAACCCAGTTAAAGACAGGATATGATTTCCCAAGTTAAACAATCGTTAATATTGATTTTTGGGAAGATTAAAACTAAGTGGAGTTTTAATGCATCTTCAATTAGATTGAAATGATATCCAATGGAAGATTAAAGAATAAATTTAAAGAATTTATCTTTGATAAAATTAATGGGAACCTTTCCCAAAGTATAAGAATATTTGAATAAAGGAATATTCTGGATTGGAATGAGGCGTATGTTGTGTTTTAATAGCACTTGTTTATTATATACGCGAGTTATTCAGAAAGACCGGGTTTATCCCATTCTGAATAACTGATTCGATAATGTGCCGAGGATGAAGACGGTGGTTGAAGACCGGAGGTCTTCACATCGTTTGGATGATTACTGATGTCTTGATTGGGTTGTACACCTAAGACAAGGTAATAAGTGGTGATCGTCCAGACTACTTGGAGATCGACCGGAAATGCGAGGGCCTCTCCCCTATATTGGACATATGGGGGAGGAATAAGGTGCCTCCGGTTTCGTTCAGACCCAGAACAAACTTATAAATGGATGTGTGTCTGACATCGGATTTCATTCTGTGTGATTGATAGGCATCGGTTGTATAGCGTGAATTGCCTGTGTCGCATGCTAAGATGCAAATGATCAAGGCTTCTGTTGAAAAGCAAGGTCGTGTGGTTGATGATGAAATCACGACTTTAATATAGCGTAGCTTTGTGTAGCGTTAATTCGCGAGCCTTACACCCCGGTGTGGACCAGAAACGGGAGAGGACTTCAGGGAGGACATGCATTTCCTTCTAGCTAGGAGTGATGTCAACGTTTTACTAGCCCTGACATTTTACTTATATGGATGATGGATTGCGAGCCGGCTCGGTTATATCGGTCATTCCCGGGCCGATAGTTTGGTCGGATATGACCAGTTTACGCCCCATAGGGTGGGGAAACGTAGTGTTCCGGCATTTTAATCCACATCGAGTGGACCGGCCCTGACGATCCAAGGCTTGTCTGCGCGCTTGCCTGAGACATGGGCTAGATTGTCTCGAAGCAGTAAGGACGATCCCTTGCCTTGGTTCACAGACGAAAATCCAACTTCCAATACGTGACTTTGCGGTTTTATTTGTAAACCTATATATGGCGACATAGTGGTATGGGGCACTTATGTCGTCTATGATTGATACTTATGATTGAATTGTTTTGACACTATACACTTATAGTAATAATAAAACATGAAATTTTATGTACCAAGCATTCTTGGTTATTATAAGGTAAAAACTCTATCCTCCGGCTTGCGTTGCATTGTGTGATGGGACCCGAGTCTTATAATAGCTTCATTGTTCTTTATTTAGCATTGCGCTGTTGATTTTTGATGCATTGGTATTCTTGGGAGGAAACCCGTTCCGTGTTATATGTCGTGGTCCCTTGATTTACCTAACTTTAAAATAAAGATTAATAACTGTTTTAGTTCTCACACCAGTCACATGACTGACCTGGAGTTTATTGTTTTAACCTAAACTCTGGATGCCCCTATTTTCCACATGGGCAGCTTGTAGTTTTGGTTTTGCAGTTTTATATTCACAGGATCCTGGTTTACAGCTGGAATGATATTCAGATAGTTCTGTATCTTTGTATCTCTTTCAGTTGTGTTTTGTATTATTTTCCGCTACATTGTAATTTGTAAATCTCTGATATGGGTCAAATGTATAATATTTATTCATACTCCGTATATTCTTGTATTCTGATGTAGTTGTTGTAATAAGCAATGAAATGTTCTTTTGTTTGTGTTCTGATTCGTCTTGTCCTCAAGGAAATCCGTTCTGCCTCTTCTCCTCGGAGACCGGGGAAGTTTGGGTCCATTAATTTTGGTATCAGAGCTTTGGTTTATAGAGCTCGAGAACAAGGCACATTAGAACCAAACAAAAGAATTCGTCAAAGATTGGATTAGTAATATCCAATGAGAATGACTCGTTAGAGATAGGATCAGTGGTATCCTAGAACGAGTGTGAAGAGTGTTATTTTAAAATAAAATTTAAAAACAAATTTTGGTTTGAAAATTTAAATCAATTATTCGTATTTGAATATTTATTTCAAAATTGATTTGGACAATTGGGTATATTGAGATTTTGGATATACGTCTGATCCACGTGTATCCGAAGCCTCAAATATACAAGATAGATATAGAATTACACTCTAGTCGCCCGAAGATGATTCTGATGATGCCACAACATCATCAGTATTTGTATTCGAGTTTCGAAGGTGGGATGTCTATATATTTCCAATTGACTGGTGTGAGAACCAAAATACAAATAGAATATATGGTTGTTGTTAGATCGAAATTTGGACCTAACACCCAAATTGTTATAAACTGTAGAGAATTCTAAATGAGGAATCAGGAAAAAGAAAATAACACTCAGAATTTATAGTGGTTCGGCGTTAACGAGCCTACGTCCACTTTATATCTTATTGATTATGCTTAAAAAGCTAGTACAACGGTGATTTCTTTCGATATTCCAGTGGTTTGACAACAATGGCGGACTCAGCCTTCACTATTGCCAAAAAGATCCCGAAAAATTCCAAGCTCTGGGCTATTTATAGCTGATTTTGTCGGACGGATCGCGGACACGTGGCACGAATCCCGAGATTTTCGGATCGCATCGCCACCATTGGAGAAACAGTCAAACTAGCCGTTGTGAACAGGTGTCGTCAGATCCATGCGATTCGGATCGCTGAAGACCAGCTCGTGGTTGAACGGGTCAGTGGGTTCGGTTCGTTGCAGGGGATCGGATCGCCTAGAGGTGGCGTTCGTCGACGAGACGAGAGCGATCCGTTCCCTGGGCGAGTCGATAGAGTGCGATCCATTCCTGGGCGAGACGATGTCGTGCGATCCAAGCGGGGCGAGACGATGGCGTGCGATCCATTCTTCCACTTTCCTGGAGGACTTGGTTTCCTGATTTCCTTTCACGAATGATCCTGGATGGCTTGGTCGAAAAAGCAAGCCAACATTTTGCCCCCTCGAAGTATGTTTTATAGATGATGAAACATGCTTCGACGAGATTCATTGATGCTCTCCTGAAAGGATGCGAGTTTACAGTCGCATTGGTTCAAATTGACACATGGATGAATCGGATCGCCATAGGCCGACACGGTCCGATTTGGTCATCTGCTCGTCGCGTGCTGAGTTCTTAGGGTCTTGCGCGATACAGGGCGCATCTTCCTTCGAGTCGTATCGGGCTCTGAGTTTCGTGGGCCATCATTTCAAAGCGGTCTGTGGGCTTCATTGCGATTCCGTCTTCAGATCGTGGTTCAGGGGGCGTTTCGTGGATCGAATAAGACAAAGGAGGGGAGGCCAACGGTCACCTTCTTTGCCTATATAAGCCGACGTTCCCCCCTTCACTTTCCTTCTTTCTCCTCTCTGCTGAATCGTCTCGCGCGAGCTGTTGAACAACGAATCCAACCCTTTAAAACTTTCGAAAATCCAAGAACTCTCTCAGTTTTTAGAAAGGTAACTTTATAGGAAGCACCCTCGTACTACTTTCCTGAATTTCTACGGTTGATTCCAGAGAGAAACAATATAAATCCGCTACTTTTCGAAGAAATCACCAAATCGCCATGGCCATTGAACGTGGAGCTCAGAACTTGAGGATGGGAAGGAGATGAGGAAGAAGAAGGATGGAGAAGGAGGAAGGAGGCTGACTCGGATCGTGGTCAACGATTGAGGACGGAAGCAAGTGGCGAGACGAAAGATTGAGAGGGCAACCAAGGGTCGTACCGCGGTAGTCGCAACGGTTCGTGAGGGAGCCTTCCCTTCGCCCGGCGATTCGGTGAGGGGCAAACTCTCTGCTCTGCGATCGGAAAAGGGGTGCGATCCCTCTGCCATGCGAGTCGAAAGGGGGCGATCCCCCTGTCGTGCGAGTCGGAGGGGGGGGGGGCGATCCCTCTGCTATGCGATCCGCCTCACGGCTGGTGATACGAAGAAATTTTAGTCTTTAATCAGCGCCTTGTCGCTACAAAACTCTGGACAGTTAGGATAGAGCCCTGACGTTGATCTCTCTGGACTAAATGACTTCATGATTTGACTGCATATGACGACTAATGACTTTTAATAACCTCGACTGCTTTCATGTTTTATTATCGCTTTTAATAATGCGCACACACAAGCACACACAGTAGCACTTGCACACACGGGGGACGGGTAGTGTTAATCTTATCATTCATATTTTCTCGTCCTAGCAGCAATGTCGAACGACCACTCTTCCTCAAGATCTGTAGCCGAAACGGAATCTGAGACTCCTGAACAGCATAATCCTCAAATTCCTCCAATCAATCCAGAAGGTGATGATTCTGGGTCCGAATATGAAGCCACAGAATCGGATCCGACAGAAAGCACGTCATCCAGCAACAACTCCGATTCCGATGAGCGAGCTCCGGACGAAATTCCAGGCGCAGTCGGGATAGATAAATTCTCTGACTCTTTAGCGTCCAAGCTCGACGAGATAAAACTCAAGAGAATCTGCTTTAGACATGGCATTCCTTGGGACGACGTCTTAACACCTGGAAGCGAAGACAGACCTCATTTAGCACCAGAAGGGTATATGTCGATCAGTCGGACAATGTGTCTAGTAGGAGCTATTCCTCCGTTCCCTCCAATTGTCATTGACACTATGAGACGATTAGGCATTGCCCCGATGCAGCTTCATCCAAACGCCTACGCGTCTCTATATTCTCTATATGTCGCTTATGCGGAAATCTTGCACGCCGAACTCAAATTCAGAGACCTGGTGTTCTTCTTTCTCTTCAAGCACCGTTCTTCTGCAACTCCCAACTTTTCCTTTTTTGAATCAGTGGCGAACAGGAAAGTTCTGTATGACGGGTACAGCAACATCGGGGATCCCAAGTCTGACTGGTTTTACATAAGAAGACAGGCTGGATGCTCACGGAGATGGCTCAAATCAAGTAAATTTTGATCTCCTAGTTGAATATCTTGCTTGGGGGAGTCTAAGTAATAACATTCTTCCGCTTTTTCCTTTGTCTTAAACAGATCATGTCTTCCCGAAAACAGAGGGCGCATTGTACAACAACCGGTTATCCATTCTTTTGCAAAGCAGATCCGACTTTTTAAGGATTAAAAAATGCATTACGGATGACAACCTTCACAAGCATCGCCTCTTGGATAGGAAATTTGGACTTGGAACCGGCGGCAAACCTTATAAATATGTGCCCCCGACGGAAGGAGAGGGAACTTCACAAGCGGTGAAGACAACCAAATTTCACAAAAGCCCTTCTCCGATAGTCATCCAGGACGACGAAGACTTGAATGTATACAGGGGAGATGAATCCCGTGGCGATGCGTCGAAAGAAATCCCTACTTCTGCTCCAATGGAAACTGTCGGTGATGACGAATTGACAGAAGAACAATTATTCGATGAGCTGAATAAAATCCCTTTGCCTGACATCGAATACACGGAAAAAGACTTCGGCGAGGAGCCTTTCTTTTCTGCTTCCGAAGAGGCGGCTGACTTAGCAAGGGGACGTGAAACGGGCCAGACGAGCCTGTCTCCAGGCCCGGGTCTGTTAGGGGGAATTATACGGGATGCACACCTCACACACACTGCCTGATCGTGCACTACTATGTCGTGGATATTCAATGGGATAATATGTTCTTCTTTTCTTTTTTTGCAGGAGCGATGTCACGCAGGAGATCTTATTCGTTCCGTTCTCTTCGCGAAGGCACCCCCAGCCTTCGTTCGGGTACTGAGCGCCCTCGCGGTCCTTCTCACAAGTCGAGCTCTTCGCAACCTCGATCTCCACCCAAATCAACCTCTACCAGGCCTTCGAGTCACCCAATAATTTCGACCGGGGGGAAGACACTTCCAAAAGAGTTGACTCCTCCAAAGAGTGCGCCTTCCCACAGTCGGTCGTCCAAAAGGCGCCACGAATCCAAAGATGGGGACAGGGATTCATCCAAAGATACTGAGCAAACGAGAAGCAACATAGTCCCCATCAGCCAACCAGAATTAGCTGCCCCCGGTTCACGGGACTACGTTCACGGTCCTGAAATCCAAGGTAGGCTGGAAAAGCTACGGGAACAATTTCCAGGAATGTTCTTCGATAGGATGGTCTTTGTTCCCGCCTTGGAGCCAGTTCCTAAAAACTGGGATAAAGAAGTTATTGGGCATATCCGTCACGTGGCCAAGCAGTACGAGGCGATGAAAAAGCACGCACTTAATCTTTCGGAGGTCGTCCGGACACTCGAGATTGACGCTCACAGGTCTAAAGCAAAACTCGAAAATAATGAAAGGGCCAGGACAAAATTAGAGAAGGATCTGGAAGACGCTCAAGCCCAGCTCGCCCTGGCACAGAGAGACGCCGCAAACTATAAAACTGAATTAGAAAATGCCAAGCAGCGCTTTCACGTAGAACTGGATTCCAATAGCCAGGAAAAAATGGCCTTAAAAAAGGAAGTTGAAGACCTCAGAATGGCCAACATCGAACTGGCAACGGCTAAAGGCCATTTTTTGACGGAGAAGGCTGCTTGGGAAGCGGAAAGAGCAAGCTTAAAAGAAAAGTTGGCTCTGGCAGAGGCGGAAAAAGTGATTTTGAATGATCAGGTGGCCGATGCGGAGAGACGGGCAGCTCTTGCCGAAAAGAACGTTGATAGCGCCATTGAAATGGCCACTGCCTCCAACCACAAACTCCTTGAAAGAGAGAAAGAAATCGAGGGGTTTGAGGAGATGATCTTTGACTTCCTCGGTCAGGTTCTCAAGACTCGCAATATCTCATGGATCCCGGATTATCATGTTACCTTGGCCAACTTGTGGGATGCCATCGTGGAAGGCGAAAAACATAGACTAGGGGTCGAAGAGATCGATGAAGATGAATTGATGAAAAGCATCTTAAGGGACAACGAGCCTGAGGATCTGGCAGAGGGCCGTCGCTTAATCTTGGCGGAGATGGAGAAGGAGAGAACCATGGCTAAAGGCAAAAGCAAAATTGACGAAGGTTCCAGCTCCGCCGCCAAGTCTAAAACTTCCGAAGTCGAGGAGTATCATCCTGACGATCCGCTGATCCCCTTAGGCTTAACTCCCGTGGCTGCTGGAGCATCCGGATCTACTCAAGAGGGAGTATCTGCTGAAGGTACCTTTCTCTATTCTCAACGATTTGCTAAAGCGATTGCGAATTGTCGTCGTCTAACAGGGCAACCCATTGAATTAGTAATGTGTGTCTTTCATAATGCAGGTGGCGAACCCGCCGACAAGGGTGTTGGAAAAGAGAGAGAGGTGGAGGAGGGGATCGTCCTGCCGGGTGCCGAAATCGATGTTTCAGAGCGAGTCGAGGCCGCAACAGCTGAAGGAAGCATCTCCGTGAGACTATCGAGGCTTTAAAAGACCTGGATGGTCGGCATGTGGATGATGAAGAGGATATCGCCGGTACCAAGAAGGCCAATGATGATGATGATGATGAGGAACCCCTGGCCAGCCGAAAAGCCAGACAAGAGAAAGAGTTGGCTTTGAAGAAGGCGGGGGATGAGGCTTTGGATGTGGTCCCTCTCGCAGAGTTCGATCCCAAAACTGGGATGATTATGAAAATCCAATCCAAGTCCATCAGCCGGCAACTTCACTTTGCAAACCCTGATGATTTCCCTGCTTCCCTCTCCGGCAGGAGCAAGAGAAAAGATGGGGGAGAGGAAGCCTCAGAGGATTCAGATGCTCCCCTCGTGGACAAGCGAAAAAGGAAAAAGGGGGATCCATCCGAAGCCGACAAGGAGAGGCTGGAGAGGCAGAAGCGAGAGAAGATATCAAAGCATAAATAGGATGTTTACTGATATTTTGTCTTTTAAGCTTCCCACTGGCCAGGAAGTGTAATTGTGAGACTGGCCCTCACTTTTGTTTCTAACTTGTTTTCACTTTGCTGATTTGCAGTACATAAACAAGGGTTTGTTTCTTCTTACATCATTGTGTACCTGTATTCATAGAAACTTTCCACATTTAGTCGTTAGCCAGCTATTAATAATTATAAATCAGTGAATCGACAGGAAGAAGAATGTTCATGCTATGTTACACTTGTTATATCAAAGTTTAGTGTTCGCATAGGAGAGCGCGATGCCCTCTAATCAATTGTTAGAGTTTTATGCTTGGCGATTCGTTCGTCCCCCGATTCTTCAGCGGGAAAGGAGCTCTTTCTCAGCGCTCAATCGGAGACGCTTTTATACTCTCTCTCTCTCTCTCTCTCTCTCTGGAGAGTTAGAGTTCGAGCTCAGCGATTCATTCGCTCCCCGATCCTTCAGCGGGAAAGGAGCTCTTTCTCAGCGCTCAATCGGAGACGCTTTTATACTCTCTCTCTCTCTGGAGAGTTAGAGTTCGAGCTCAGTGATTCATTCGCTCCCCGATCCTTCAGCGGGAAAGGAGCTCTTTCTCAGCGCTCAATCGGAGACGCTTTTATACTCTCTCTCTCTCTCTCTCTCTCTCTGGAGAGTTAGAGTTCGAGCTCAGCGATTCATTCGCTCCCCGATCCTTCAGCGGGAAAGGAGCTCTTTCTCAGCGCTCAATCGGAGACGCTTTTATACTCTCTCGCTCTCTCTGGAGAGTTAGAGTTCGAGCTCAGCGATTCATTCGCTCCCCGATCCTTCAGCGGGAAAGGAGCTCTTTCTCAGCGCTCAATCGGAGACGCTTTTATACTCTCTCTCTCTCTGGAGAGTTAGAGTTCGAGCTCAGCCGTCTGCGACCATGCCTGCTCCTCAAACTCGTCTCAGGTTTACATTGTAATCCAAGCTCCGAGGATTAAAACCAGTTGGACAAGCAGCTAGAGCATTTATTAAGGCTTTGGGTTCCTCTGATTAGTTTATGATAGGAACTGTCGGCACTGGATTTTGGGTACCTGCAATATTCACACTGATTTTTCATAGGCAAATAAATAAAGATGCAGTAAAGGTAAATGACACGTAGCATTTTTATAGTGGTTCGGTCGAATCGTGACCTACGTCCACTTTATAACCTCTTGCTTTAAGAAATCAGACTGTTCTAGGCAAGTCATGCCCTGTACATAGTTTTTTTTTTTTTTTAACAAAAGAATAGATTTGAAACTTCTCATGTTAGATATGGCCGTAGATGTTGGGCATTCCACACTCTGGGGATCTCCTTTCCATCTACAGTTGCCAGCTTGAAGGTTCCGTTATCAAGCTTGCTGAGAATAGAATACGGTCCTTCCCACTTCGCTCCCATATGAGTTGGGGGTGGAAAGACACGTTTCAGAACCAAGTCTCCGGGTTCCAAGGTTCGGGCTCGGACCTTTTTGTTGTAGTATTGGGCGACCTGTTGTTTGCATCTCAGAGCACGCAGGTCGGCTTCATCCCTCTTTTCTTCGATCATATCCAGGGACTCAAGAAGCAATTCGTTATTGGACATTGGATCATAATAGGTCACCCGATGAGAAGGTACCTTTATCTCAATCGGGATGACTGCTTCCGTTCCAAAAGCAAGGGAGAACGGGGTATGTCCTGTTGCTGATTTATATGTCGTCCTGTAGGCCCATAGTGCCAAGGGCAATTCGTCAGCCCACATGGCTCTAGCCCGCTTCATTCTTCTTTTCAGGATGGACTTAATTACTTTATTTACAGCTTCAACTTGCCCGTTCGATTGCGGGTGTGCCACAGATGTGTATCGATTCTCGATGTGGTATTTCTGGCAGAAGTTCCTGAATTCAGCACTATCAAATTGAGTTCCGTTGTCGGTTATCACAATTTTTGGAATCCCGAATCGACAGATGATGTTTCTCACGATGAAGTTGATTACTCATTTAGTTGTGATTGTAGTTAGTGGTTCTGCCTCGACCCACTTAGTGAAATAATCTACAGCCACAATGGCGAACTTTGCTCCACCCCTTGCTATGGGGAGACTTCCAATAATATCAATTCCCCACATAGCAAATGGCCACGGGCTCATCATCGTCTTTAACTGGCTTGGAGGTGCTCTGGGTATCTTTGAAAATCTCTGGCATGCATCACATCGTCGTGCATATCTTACTGCATCCTTGTTTATGGTAGGCCAGAAGTAACCATGCCGTAATATCTTTTTTACCAAAGTTTGCCCCCCGGTATGGTCGCCACATTCACCTTCGTGGACTTCTTGCAGCACACGTTTGACGTCATCGTGGGCTATACACCGAAGAAGGGGCATTGAATACCCTTGTCTATAAAGGATTCCACCTTGTAGTACGTATCGGGCGGCCTTACGAATCACTTTTCGCCTCTCGCTTTTCTTCGTCGGAAGCGCTCCATTCATTAGGAAATCCTTTATAGGGGTCATCCACGATTCCTTTTCTGGTTCCGTCTCAAGTACTAGGTCGATTTCCATCTGATCAATGCTGGGAGACCGAAGTACTTCAACGGGGGCTAGCCCTATCACTTCAGGGTCGTTAGAACTAGCCATCGTTGCCAACCTGTCTGCTTGCTGATTTTCTGACCGCGGAATATGAGATATGCTGTAGTGATCAAACTCATTCAGCAGCTCTCTTACTTTCTTTAAGTATAGAATCAATCTTGCACTTTTAGCTTGGAATCTCCCAGTAACTTGGTTTACGACTAACTTGGAATCGCAGAAGATGTTCAGTTTCGTGACTTCTAGCACCTTTGCAATCTTTAGTCCGGCTATCAGAGCTTCATATTCAGAATCGTTGTTAGTGGCCTGAAACTCCATTCGGATGGCATAAGTTACCAATCGTTTCTCGGGGGTTTCAAGCACTATTCCGGCGCCAGATCTTTCGTTATTTTTAGCACCATCAGTATATAATCTCCAGACATCAGGGTCGAAAAGTAATTTTGAGGGTTCCACTTCTTCGTTTGCTATGTCTTCTTCAGGAACTGTGAATTCTGCTATGAAGTCAGCTATCGCTTGCCCTCGAATTGATCGTCTGGGCTGAAAGTTCAAATCGAATTGACTTAACTCAATATTCCATTTGAGTAATCTTCCAGACGCCTCCGGTTTCTGTAGAATTTGCTTGAGTGGGTGATCAGTATATATGATAATAGGATGTGCTTGAAAGTAGTGCCGATGTTTTCTGGAGGCAATCAGTAAACTATACGCCAGTTTTTCTATCCGTGGATAATTACGTTCTGCCGCTGTTAATTTTTTACTTACGTAATACACAGGCCTTTGGACCTTCTCCTCTTCCCTTACCAATGCTGAGCTGACTGCATGAGATGATACTGCCAAATATACGAATAAATCCTCGTGGTCTATTGGTTTAGATAGAATTGGAGGTTTCTCCAAGTGTCTAAGCAGGTTCTGAAACGCTTCCACGCAGTCAGGTGTCCATTTAAAGTGGCGTTTTCCCCGCTTTATTAATTCGAAGAATGGGATGCACTTATCCGTAGCCCTGGAGATAAATCTGCTTAGTGCGGCCACTTTTCCAGTAAGGCTTTGCACGTCCTTAATTTGCCTAGGTTCCTGAATGTTCCTGATTGCCGCGATCTGGTCCGGATTAATCTCGATACCGCGCGAACTGACAATGAATCCTAAGAATTTTCCAGAGGCAACACCGAATGAACATTTGGTGGGATTGAGTTTCATCCCATACTTTCGAAGAATGCCGAACATCTCTGCCAAGTTAGTAGTGTGTTGAAAGGATTGCTTGGACTTAACCAACATATCGTCGACGTATACTTCCATCGTTTTCCCGATTTGGTTATAAAACATTCTGTTGACCAAACGTTGGTACGTAGCGCCTGCATTCTTCAAGCCAAAGGGCATCACTACGTAACAATATAATCCCAGATCAGTGATAAAGCTAGTATGCTCTTGGTCCGGAACATGCATTGGAATCTGATTGTATCCTGAATAAGCATCCATGAATGAAAGAAGCTCGTGACCTGCCGTTGAGTCTACCAACTGGTCAATTCGAGGTAAAGGAAAACTATCTTTGGGACAAGCTTTATTTAAATCCGAGAAATCGATACACGTTCGCCACTTCCCGTTGGCCTTCTTTACCAGGACTGGGTTCGAAATCCAATCTGGGTAAGTTGAATCTCTGATAAATCCATTGCTCTTTAGTTTCCCAACCTCTTCTTTCAAGGCAGCGGACCTCTCCGGGCCCAACACTCGCCTTTTTTGCTTCACCGGAGGATGTTTGGGGTTAACGCTCAAAGAATGACTCATGATTGATGGGGATATCCCGCACATGTCCGCATGGGTCCAAGCGAATACATCCAAGTTGTTCTTTAAGAAAGTCGTCAATTCTTCGGTAAGAGTCGGACTTAACTGGGATCCAATCTTAAGGACCTTCTCCGGATCACTGTCATCGATTGGCACATCCACAGTTGCTTCGTTGGGAGTTACCGTTCTGCCCCCGGGTTCTTGATCCTCTCTGGGATCTATATCCTCGGGCGTCACTCTAGGCATCTCTCCAACAACCCTCTTCTTTGATTGCTATAAGGCTTCCGCCCCCAAAGGGGGAGGAGTGCCTTTAGTTTCGGTACCCCCGCCGTTGCGAAGCAGCTTTAATTCGGCAACATAACATGCTCGCGCAGCAACTTGATCCCCCCTGACGATACCAACGCCGGCTTCTGTGGGGAACTTCAATAGCAAGCACCAGGGGGCTATACAGGCTCTGAATTTTGCGAGGGCCGGCCGGCCCAAGAAGGCATTGTATGGCGATTCGACATCCAAAACCACAAAAGGAAGGATTCTCACTCTCTGGCGTTCTCCTTCCCCAAGTGTAACTGGCAATTCTACGTAACCCATAGGTGCGGTGGATGCTCCATTGAATCCACGAATCCATCCTTGGCAGGGCTTCAAGTCTTTTATCTCAAGATTCATCTGGTCAAAGGCTTTTTTGAAAAGGATATTAACGGAACTCCCGTTGTCCACCAGTACCTTATGAACAGTGGCTGGCCCAATGGGTATTGTGATTACAAGTGGATCTTCAGTTGGAGCATGAACCCCAATGCTTTCTCGCTCTCGGAAAACAACATCATCAGTCATCATCTTTTGCTGCTTCACCGGAACACTGTCCTCGGGGTTGCTACATTCCCCCACTTCGAGGTGTTGTTTGGCTGCGTTGACATACTGATCTAAAGCTTTGGAACTGTGCCCAGCAAGGTAGAGTCCACCGATCACGGTGTTGATTACAATATTCTTTCCCTTTTGCTGAGCAGTTGGCCTAGCAGCAAGTTGATTTTGATTCTGATTCGGGGCCTGTACTGCTTGCCCCCTGTCCCTAGGTGCTACTCTGTATTCGTCTAGCTTCCCTTCTCGAAGCAACCTTTCGACTACGTCCCTCAGGTGACGGCATTCATTCGTCGAATGGCCGTGAATTTGATGAAAGAGGCAAAACTTCCCTGTCTCACGCTCTTTTTCCGTCGACTCTCTAGGAGGCGGCCTCTTATTCTGGAGGACTTCATACGCATCCATGAAGATATTTTCCAGAGTATCATTTATGGGTGTATAACTCTCAAAGGCCCTGGGACGAGTCCTTCTCTGGGAATCGTTCCCTCGGCCCCTCTTCCGGCTGTTGCCATTAGCATTGTTACTGTTGTTACCCGGTCGGCGACCACCCTGGTTCTGATTTCCGACGTTAACCTCAACTTTTCCCGAGCTGTCTCCAGTCTGTTTGATGGCGACATTGCTCTGAACTTCTTCCTTATCATTTGTTTTAAGCTTTCGGTTCGCGTACACCTCTTCCCGGCGTAGATGTACATTGGCTTTCTCATAGAATAATTCTCTGGTGTGGGGTGGTTTGCCTGCCAGGTACCTCCCGAATTCAGTATCCTTATCCACTCCATCAATTAGTGCTGCGATAATGGTCGGCTCATGAGGATCTTTGACCTCAGTGGCTGCCAAATTGAAACGATCCAGGTACATCTTTAGACTTTCGCCCGGTCGCTGTTTGACAAGAAATAGATCGATCACGCTTTTCGTCTTCTGTGCGTAGATACGGAATTGCTCTACGAACTTCTCGCTTAGTTCCCTGAAGCTGGAAATCGATCTTGCCGGCAGGCGAGTAAACCATAGCAAAGCCACGTCTTCCAGGAATATGGGAAACGCTTTACACTTAACTGCATCGGAGGCGGCGGCAGCAGTCATCGACCAAGAGTATCTCATCAGGTGTTGAACAGGATCAGATCTTCCTGCATATCGATTCATCTGCGGCATGTTGAAACGCCTTGGAAAAGTTGCATCCAAAATATCGTCAGTAAAAGGAGTATGACTACGTTCAATCCCCCAATCCTCGTTCCGCTGTCCACGGCTGTCGGCCAAAATCTGGTGAACCATGGCTGCAACGTTTGCACTAGTCAAAGGAGGTTCAGGATCAGTGTCTCTGGCCCGACGAGGCTCTCTGATCTCCCTTCGTGGAGCAGCCACAAAATCTGGGGCTCGGACGGGGCCTCGCTGCCCCCTGTTATCATGAGTATGTGTACGGCGACGGGGCTGAGGTGGTCTGTCATGCACAGGACTGTTCATGCCTCGAGTCCTGAAGGTCGTTGCTTGACCATCCATATTACGGTTTGTGGGTCCTGCCCCTAGTTCCTCTTCTTCTTGTGAGGGCAGGGTCCCGAACCGAAGCTGTTCTATGTTTTCAGCTCTTTCATACGGTCGCCGCGGAGGCCTCGGCGATTCTTTAGATGAAGAGGAGTATGCTGGAGTGAGTGGACGAGCTGGCGATGTTCTTTGCCTTGTTAACTCATCAAGCCTTCTATCCATAGCCGTCAGGTTTTGCCGTAGGATCGAATTTTCCTGCCTTTGGGCGGCTAACTCATCAAATAACCTATCCCACATTTCGACAAAACGGGAAAGATCCCCCTCAGTAACAGGAGCAGTAGGATCATAATGGTCATCTTCACCCTCTCTTATGGGCATAGTGCTCGGACCGGGTCGATCAGAGGTTCCAGGACGATAGGAGTGGGTCATGGGTTCTTTTCCAGGTCGAGTTGTGTTCTGACCATCAGTCTGGGTTGCTGCGGTTCGTGGAGGGCGGCTCGCCGCGCCCCCCTGGGATCGACTCGTGGTCATGGTGCGTGGAGGCTGCGAGGCGTTGCCTCGGGATCGAGTAACAACCCCTTCCGTAGCGCGGATCGTCTCATCTTCATTGACTCGGAACGAGGCGTTTTCATCGGATCGGACCGCCCCCTGCGCTCCGCGATCCATAACTTCTTCGTTGCCCAGTTCGTGCACACTCTCCTCGATCGTTTCGTTGGCCTGCGAGACTTTAGATCTTTTTCCAGCCATGGAATTCGAATCGCTGGAATCTTCAAGAAAATGAATGACGAAACTTTAAGGCTGAGGTTCTCAGTGAAAGCACCAAAAATGTTAGATCGAAATTTGGACCTAACACCCAAATTGTTATAAACTGTAGAGAATTCTAAATGAGGAATCAGGAAAAAGAAAATAACACTCAGAATTTATAGTGGTTCGGCGTTAACGAGCCTACGTCCACTTTATATCTTATTGATTATGCTTAAAAAGCTAGTACAACGGTGATTTCTTTCGATATTCCAGTGGTTTGACAACAATGGCGGACTCAGCCTTCACTATTGCCAAAAAGATCCCGAAAAATGCCAAGCTCTGGGCTATTTATAGCTGATTTTGTCGGACGGATCGCGGACACGTGGCACGAATCCCGAGATTTTCGGATCGCATCGCCACCATTGGAGAAACAGTCAAACTAGCCGTTGTGAACAGGTGTCGTCAGATCCATGCGATTCGGATCGCTGAAGACCAGCTCGTGGTTGAACGGGTCAGTGGGTTCGGTTCGTTGCAGGGGATCGGATCGCCTAGAGGTGGCGTTCGTCGACGAGACGAGAGCGATCCGTTCCCTGGGCGAGTCGATAGAGTGCGATCCATTCCTGGGCGAGACGATGTCGTGCGATCCAAGCGGGGCGAGACGATGGCGTGCGATCCATTCTTCCACTTTCCTGGAGGACTTGGTTTCCTGATTTCCTTTCACGAATGATCCTGGATGGCTTGGTCGAAAAAGCAAGCCAACAGTTGTGACTTGGCATCAAAAACATGATTTTCTGTATATGTATCAAAATTATGAATTTGAAACGTTAATTCACTAATTGATTGATGGTTGTGTTGTATGATTATTTGTTATGTAATAAAACCATTATGTGAATAAACGGTAAATATAACCAAATTGTGTCGAATGTTGAACTGAATTGAAAATTGTTTGGAGTTGCATACATGTACATTCATATATATTGAACAGGTCAATGCAAGGAGGCTAGAGAAGAGGAATAAAATTGTTTGCCCGACAAATCGGTATATGTTTATTGTATTTCTTGGGTTTTGGATGATTTTATGAGCCGCTTAGCTAGCTGCTTGGCTGTTTCTTTTTCTTTTTCGATTGGAGAGGCCTGTATGGCGATTTTGGGATTTTTCTGGTGCTCCCGTACGGATGAGGTTATGGCAAAAAAATTCAAAAATTTAGGGTGTTAGCCAAATTTTTGAAAAATTTGAAAAGTTATTAGAAACTGAAAAGTTGAAGAACTTAAGCCATAATGAAAGTTGACTTGCTTTGTAAAACAACTTTCACCTCCGTTCCTTCTCGAGGACGAAAAGATTTTAAGTGGGGAGATTGTAACAATCCGGAAAATCTGGACCAATTTAAAATTTTTATTTTGGTTATTTTAATGAATTTTGAATAGTTAAAATGAATTATTTTTAATAATAATGTCTAGAAATTTATTTTGAATAGAATTGGAACGTATATATTTATTTGAATCGACGTTAGAATGTAAATATTTATTTTAATTATAAAAGGAATTGGAAATGGCGCGGTAGTTCGAAAATTCGATTTCAAATTTCAAATGAATGTACAGGATTCAAAATAAACCAGATTTTAGCGAACCCAAAAATATTTGAATCTATTTGAAAATATCTTTCCGACGAATCCGAAAAATTGAAATTTCATAGCGGGAATAAAAAGTTATGCCCAGTTGAAATTTCAGAATAGTCGCTATGGAATTATAGCCTTTAAAAATAGCCATTTTGGAAACGACCTCCATTTTCGACGAAACCACTTTTGTTGGCTCCGCAATGTCAAATTATTGCTAGATTCCAATTTTCATAATTTTTGAAATCAATATATGAGCGTGGCGTATTTAAACGCGTTTGACCAGTTTCAATGGAATTTAATCAACTGGAAAATGACCATTTTTCAAACAGTCTCCAAATTTGATGAAATTAACCGTATCGTCAATACGAAGCTAGAAAATATTTTTTGGGAATTTTTAAAGTCCGTATGTGGCCCCGATAAATGGAAATGTGCGTTCAAATTCAATATATAGATTTATATTTTGATTTTAACGAAAACTGATCGAAACAGCCAAACCGACTTACGATACATATCCCATTGTGTTCGGAATGGGGGTAATTAGCTAGGGACAACAGGTGGTGAGTCTCGTTTGGAGTTCGAATTTAAAAGTTACCTTTTTTGAAAATAAAGTAAATTAAATTAATTAAACAATAACCCCTCTTTAGTCAACTTCCTCTCCCTTTACTCCGTACCTTTCAACTCGAAAAACATAAAGATAAAAAAAAGGGAGATCGCGCCCCCATCGCCGCCTCAAGCGCGCCTCCACTGGCGGTTCGCCCCCCTGCGTTGCTTCTCCTTCCTCTCCCTCCCTCCATACCCGCTCCGAGAACCACACGCCTAAACCTAAAGACCCGTTGCTCCCTGTACCCGCCGCCGCCGCACCACCAGGGCCCCACCTCGCGCCGCGCCTCCCCTCCGATGATCGACCACTCCTTTGGCCACAGACCCAACGTGAAACCCCTCCCCTCCTCCTCTGAAAAAAGGTGAGTCCTTTCCTTTTTTTTTTATTTTTTTTTTATTTAATAATATGTAATTAGTTAGTGATTTTTATATAGTTGTTTAAGGAATAAAAATTCGATTTTTATTTTATGAATAGAATCGAAAAGATTAGACTTTTACAAAATAAAAAGATTTGATTTTTTTATATAATCAAAGTTATGACCTTTAAAAATAAACATATGATTTTTTATAATAAAGATAGGAGGTTTAAATAAAAATATACTTCTTATTTTATAGAAGTATTAAAAATATGATTTTTATATTATAGAAGTATTAAAGATATTATTTTTATATTATAGAAGTATTAAAAATATGATTTTTATATTATATAGATAGTAAAAATTTGATCTTTATATATGTAGTGATAGGATAAAAATACGATTTTTATATAGGAAGTAACAATATAAAAATGTGGTTTTTATCATATATGTAGTAAAGTAAAAATATGATTTTTATCGTTTGAATGGCAATGTAAAAACATGATTTTTATATATTCATTAGTGATAGAAAGATTCGATTTTTATCTATGTAGTAGCGATATAAAAATGTGATTTTTAACTATGTAGCGTTGTTTTAAAAATATGAAATTATTTTTAGAAAGGTAAAAATATAATTTTTAGCCTACGTATGTTATTTATAAAATAATCATACAAAGAAATAATTCATGATTGGTTAAAAATATAATTTTTAACGTAGGTTTACTACATAGATCGACAATCAAATCACGACGGAGTGGAACCCAAAGGTGAGAACTCCTCACTTTTATTTTATTTTCTAATTAGAAATGTATACTAGGATGCAGACGGTGCTTAGCAGCACCTGACACCCATCGTCCATAGACCTTGGACGACTTGTTTGTTTGATTGATTGAGCTGTGAAAACTGATTGTGTGATGTGGAATGGAATAAAATATTTTATAGTTAAAAATATAATTTTTAATGTGTATATGAATAAAATAAATATTTATAAACAAATCGGACGATTTGTTTATGTATACACATTTGACTGATATTGATTGGGATGATAAATTTTACACATCGCCCAACTGCAAAAATAAAATTCATTATTTGTTGATTGAAATCCCACATGGGTATTGGGATGATATATGACATACACTAATCCCAATAATTAGCTGTATATCGATTGATTGATTGACAAGCTGTGTAAGCATTGAATATTTATATTTAATGCTTATACAGTATAGAATACACTCTAGACGATGGTTGATTGTTTATTATTGTTGTGATATACATATGTTGTATGAAATCCATATAATCAACATTATATGGAAATTGACTGTGTTTGATTCCAGTTCAGAAAGAATGAATATTTTAATATAACGAATATTATAAAATAATGAATATTTTAAAATAATATTCAGTAATGGATCAAAAATGTGATTTTGATGTCCGATTTGGGATGGACACGAATATATTCAAATATATAAAGCCGTGTTGATTAGATTAATGCCATTTTGATGTGAACGATATTTATATCGATTTTATTCATTTTTATAATGAATATCGAAAAGGAATGGATTTCAAAATCTAATGTTTTGAAAATATTATCATTTATATATCGATGATATGGAATATTCAATTTTGATTAGAAATTGAATATGAAGTTGAAATCGTTTTGAAAACAAATTTAAAACAATTTATAAAGTACGTTTTAAATGGAAATCGACGAAATATCTAACGGTTGGATTGGAATTATGCCCAAATCAAATTTGGAAAAGGTCGCTGTAAGTGCAGTTCGATGGCCGTTTATGAAAATCGACTGTACGGACCTTGATAAAATTATTAAAAATATCAATAATTTGTGTAAAATCATAATAAATGATTTGGAATGAATTGGGATGAAAAATTCCATATATGAAAAGATAAAAATAGATTTATATCGAAATGAACTAGTTCTGAACTAGAATTATATTCCAATATTTTTAAATAAATAAATTGGATTTGAAATGATTTTAAAAATAACCAGAATTTCTAATATATAAAATGGAAATGGATTTGAATCGAAACTGTCTTCGGAATATTTCGATGTTGGGTTTCGTGATTATACAGATATTGTTATGGAAATTTGAAAGATATATTTATATCTTTATTTCCAATACGATATTTGTTGGTTGTGGTATTTGATATTGAATATAAGCCGATATATTTTCTATTCAGAGCCTTGTATTTAATATCAAATGGGATTTGGGTTTGTCGTGAATGGTGTCTTCATTAACACTGTTCTTAAACCCAGCTGAGAAAAGATCAAATCTTTTTATTTAGATTTAATGAATTATACCAATTAATTGATATTTAATTGGGATGGAATTGAAATTGGTCTTTGGGTTTATCGTGAACGGCGTTTTAAATAACACTTGTTCTTTAACCCGGTTAACAAAGGAATAAGATTTTGGGTTGTCGTGAATGGTATCTTTAATAATAATGTTCTTAGACCCAATGGAGTTAAGAAAATCAGAAACTTACTAGAGATTAGTTAAGTTCAATGGTTTACTGGGTATTGATCTGATGTTGGTTCTGGCCTTCGGGGTTAATACTTAGGGAATTCTTCACTTGCTAATTTATGGTTAATGGAATGAAATGTGATTTTAGGTTTATCGTGAATCGTGTTTTAAAGAACATTGGTTCTTTAACCCAATTAAAGACAGGAATAAGATTTTAGGTTGTCGTGAATGGTATCTTTAATAGTATTGTTCTTAGACCCAATGGAGTTAAGAAAATCAGAAACTAACTGGAGATTATTTAAGTTGAATGGTTTCCTGGGTATTGATCTGATGTTGGTTTCGGCCTTCGGGGTTAATACTTAGGGAATTGTTCACTTGCTAATTTACGGTTAAAGGCTGATGGAATGGAATGTGATTTTGGGTTTATCGCGAACCGTATTTTAAATGACATTGGTTCTTTAACCCAGTTAAAACGGGATATGATTTCCGAAGTTAAACAATCGTTAATATTGATTTTTGGGAAGATTAAAACCAAGTGGAGTTTTAATGCATCTTTAATTAGATTGAAATGATATCCAAAGGAAGATTAAAGAATAAATTTAAAGATTCTATCTAAATGAACTAGTTCTGAACTAGAATTATATTCCAATATTTTAAATAAATAAATTGGATTTGAAATGGTTTTAAAAATAACCAGAATTTCCAATATATAAATTGGAAATGGATTTGAATCGAAACTGTCTTTGGAATATTTCGATGTTGGGTTTCGTGATTATACAGATATTGTTATGGAAATTTGAAAGATATATTTATATCGTTATTTCCAATACGATATTTGTTGGTTGTGGTATTTGATATTGAATATAATCCGATATATTTTCTATTCAGAGCCTTGTATTTAATATCAAATGGGATTTGGGTTTGTCTTGAATGGTGTCTTCATTAACACTGTTCTTAAACCTAGTTCAGAAAAGATTAAATCTTTTTATTTAGATTTAATGAAGTTTACCAATTAATTGATACTTAATTGGGATGGAATTGAAATTGGTCTTTGGGTTTATCGTGAACGGCGTTTTAAATAACACTTGTTCTTTAACCCGATTAACAAAGGAATAAGTTTTTGGGTTGTCGTGAATGGTATCTTTAACAATACTGTTCTTAGACCCAATGGAGTTAAGAAAATTAGAAACTAACTGAAGATTAGTTAAGTTGAATGGTTTCATGGGTATTGATCTGATGTTGGTTTTGGCCTTCGGGGTTAATACTTAGGGAATTGTTCACTTGCTAATTTACGATTAAAGGCTGATGGAATGGAATGTGATGTTCGGTTTATCGCGAACCGTGTTTTAAATGACATTGGTTCTTTAACCCAGTTAAAGACAGGATATGATTTCCCAAGTTAAACAATCGTTAATATTGATTTTTGGGAAGATTAAAATTAAGTGGAGTTTTAATGCATCTTCAATTAGATTGAAATGATATCCAATGGAAGATTAAAGAATAAATTTAAAGAATTTATCTTTGATAAAATTAATGGGAACCTTTCCCAAAGTATAAGAATATTTGAATAAAGGAATATTCTGGACAGGAATGAGGCGTATGTTGTGTTTTTATAGCACTTGTTTATTATATAAGTGAGTTATTCAGAAAGAACGGGTTTATCCCATTTTGAATAACTGATTCGACGATGTGTCGAGGATGAAGACGGTTATAATGATCCAGACTTCCCCATAAAGGAAAGCCCGGATTGAGATGAAAACAAGCCACATCGGAACACAAACAGAAGAACATTTCATTGTTAATTACAACAATTCCATCAGAATACAAGAATATACAGAGTATGAATAAATATAATACAACAGAAAAATATCAGAGATTACAATAAATTACATAGCAGCGGAAAAACAATATAAAACACAACTGAAAGTAATACACGGATACAGAGCTTTCCGAGCATCGTTCCAGCTGTAAATTAGGATCCTATGAATATAAATATGCAAAACCAAAACTACTAGCTGCCCATGTGGAAAATAGAGGCACCCAGAGTTTAGGTTGAAACAATAAACGCCAGGTCAGTCATGTGACTGGTGTGAGAACTTAAACAGTTATTTATAACTATACTTTAAAGTTAGGTAAATCAAGGGACCACGCCGTATAACACGGAACGAGTTTCCTCCCAAGAATACCAGTGCATAAAACAAATAGCGCAATGCTTAATAAAGAAAAATGAAGCTATTATAATACCCAGGTCCCATCACACAATGCAACGCAAGCCGGAGGATAGGGTTTTTACCTTATAATAGCCAAAGCATGCTTGATACGACAAAAACACATTATTTGATATTACTATAAGTGTATAATGTCAAAACAATTTCAATCATAAGTATCAATCATAGGCGGCATAGCTACCATCTACTATGTCGCCATACTAGGTTCTACAAATAAAACCGCAATATCACGTATTGGAAATTGGATTTCCGTCATGAGTCGAGGCAAGGGGCAAGCTCCTCTCCGATTCGAGACACTCTAGCTAATGTCTCAGGACCCCACTATGATCGTTTGGAACCTCCAAGGCCGGTCCTCTCTTACTTTTGAGGATTGGCAATTCCTGAACACGCGTTTCCCGATCCTATAGGACCTATATCCGAGGCGCCTCGCATTCCAACAACAACACAGGTGAAAAGTATATAAATGCCAGCCAGTTTAAGCATTGACACCACCCATAGCTAGAAAGAAACGTCGTGCACTCCTTGGGTCCTTATCCCGTTTTTGACTCATACCGAGGTGTGAGGCTCGCGAATTCACGCTATACACAAAGTTGCACCACACAGGCTGTGCTTTGATCATCAACCACAAGACTTTTCTTTTCAACAGAAGCCTTGATCAATTGCCACTTACGCGTGCCACACTGGCAATTCACTCCATGCGACTGATGTCCATCGATATACGACCTCTGAGCTCGTACGTCTCAGAGAAGGGCGTTAAGAAAGAGAATAAATTCTCCGCCGCCAAACAGATGTATATTTAATAGAGATCAATCAACACAGAATAAAATCCAATGTCAGACACACACAGTCCATTTACAAGTTCGTTCCGGGTCTGAACGAAACAGGAGGCACTTTCCTCGCATATCCATCGATCTCCAAGTATGTCTGGACGATCACCAACTGATTCCCTCATTTTGGGTGTACAGCCCAATCAAGATCATCAGTAATCACCCAAACGATGTGAAGACTTCCGGTCTTCAACCACCGTCTCCATCTTCGACATATCGTCGAATCGGTTATTCAGAATGGGTATAAAGCCGGCCTTTCCGAATAACCCGCGTATATAATAAACAAATGTTACACAAACACACCATACGCCTCATTCCAATTCAGAATATTCTTTTATTCACAAAATCGCATTCTTAGGGAAAGGTTCCCATTAATTTTATCAAAGATAAATTCTTCTAAATTCTTTCTTTAATCTTCCTTTGGATATCATTTCAAACCATATTATGGTTTTTCCAAACTAGTCGGGATTAGCGAACCACACCGAAGTAATTATTTATTTTATTTCCCAATCCCAACCTATTCATCCCATGGAGCAAAACTGGTAATACTCCATATCTAACACCATGGTGTTATCGGTAAAATTAATTACCATTTCACGTTCAAATCTAATTAAAGATTTAACTATCGCTTTGGAGCAAAACTGGTGATACTTCATTCTCGATCACTTTCCAAGTTTGATAATTTAAATTATCAATTCACATTTCAATCTACTTAAAGATTCATTAAAATTCCACTTAGTTTTAATCTACCCAAAAATCAATATCCTGACTTTAACTGGGTTAAAGAACCAATGTCATCTAAAGCACGGTTCACGATAAACCCAAAATCACATTCTATTGTTAATCGGGTTAAAGAACAAGTGTTATTCAAAACACCACTCACGATAAACCCAAAAACCAATTTAATTCAATTCCAATTAATACTATTTAATTGGTACACTTAATTAAATCTAAATAGAAGGATTTAATCTTTTTCTCTATTGGTTTTAAGAACAGTGTTAATGAAGATACCATTCACGACAAACCCAAATCACATTTGAAATTAAATACAAGACTCTGAATAGAAAATATATCTGCTTATATTCAATATCAAATTCTACGACCAACAAATATCGTATTGGAAATAACGATATAAATATATCTTTCAAATTTCCACAACCATATATGTATAATCACGAAATTCAACATCGAAATATTCCGAAGATAATTTCGATTCAAATCCATTCCAACTCAATTATTGGAAATTTTGGTTACTTTCAAAACCATTTCAAATTCAATTTATTTATCTCAAAAATAAATTGATTTTAATTCTAGTTCAAAACTAGTTCATTTCGATAAAAATATATTTTTATCTTTTCAAATATGGAGTTTTTCATCCCAATTCTTCCCATATCATTTCTTATTATTTAACACAAATTATTGATATTTGTAATAATTTTATCAAGGCTCGTACAGTCGATTTCCATCAACGGCCATCGAACTGCACTTACAGCGACCTTTTCCAAATTTGATTTGGACATAATTCCAAATCCAACCGTTAGATTTCAAATTTCTAAAATTCTTTGGAAAGCACTTTTCGATACGAACCCAACGGTTCCGATTTTAGGAGAATCCGACGTCGGATCTCCTGCAACGTCAATTCGAAGTCAATGGTCGAAATTCACGAACTACCGCGGCGCGGGGCGTTCTATTCAGGCCATTATATATATAATATATATATATTATATAGATTTCATCGATTTCCTTTTAAAACGTATTTTATAAATCGTTTTGAAATAGTTTCAAATTGATTTCAATTCAAATCGATTTTTAATTCAATTTCAATTTCAAATTAATTCAATTTCAATTTGAATTCATTTCTATTCGAATTCATTTCTATTTATTTTCAATTCGAATTCATTTCTATTTATTCGATTTTGAAATCACTTTTCGATATTCATAAAAAAATGAATAAAATCGATATAAATATCGTTCACTTCAAAATGACGCATCTCTAATCAACACGGCTTTATATATTTCAATAAATTCGTTATTCTATTCAATAAATGAATATTTATTCCATTCAACGCATAAATCTATATTTCTTCTTACTTACAATAAAAAGGTAAATTTTATTGTATAAATATTTTATTCAACACATGAATACACTTTCAACACATGAATTCTCAACACCTGAACATCGTCAACACATGACTATTTATTCTATTCAACACATGAATTTTCTTTTATAATATTCATTATTTCCCAATTGGAATGAGGCCCAATCAATCACCATATAATGTTAATTATATGAATTCCATACAACACATGTATATAAATAGCAACGATAAATAATCAACCATCATCCAAAGTGCACTACACAACTGCATAAGCATTAAATATAAATAATTAACGCTTACACAGTCTGTCGACCAATCGATCGACATATTATTAAATAATTGGGATTAGTTTACACCAAATATCATCCCAACACCCGTGTGGGGTTTCAAATCAACAAACACAGATTTTTATTGGTGCAGTTGGGCAATGTGTAAAATTTATCGTCCCAATCAATATCCTTCAAATAGGTGTACATAAACAAACCGTCCGGTTTGTAAATGAATATTTATTTATTCACATTCACGTTAAAAATTATATTTTTAACGATAATTTATTTATTTCAAAACATGAATATTTTATTATCGATTTCACATCAACATCACAAACAAATTTCACAACACATCAAACAAGCATACAAGCCGTCCATGGTCTGTGGACGACGGGTGTCGGGTGCTACTAAACAACGTCTGGATCCTAGTATATATTTTAAACTAGAAAAGAAGATTTAAAGTGAGAAGTTCTCACCGACTAGCTAATCCAATACCACGACTCTTCTTATGTAGGAAATCTTCATCGTACTCGCCTTTTGTCAATGTCACTGTCCGTAGCCACTACATATATAAAAATCCCATTTTTATATTCTTGCTATGTATATAAAAATCACATTTTTACACCGCTACTATATAGATAAAAATTCTATTTTTACAACGATGTTCATATAATAAAGATTATATTTTTATCATGCTATTCTCTATATAAAGATTTCGCCTTTTTCAAATATAAAGATTTCGCCCTTTCAAATATAAAGATTTCGCCTTTTGAAATATAAAGATTCCGCCTTTTCAAATATAATAAAAATCATATTTTTTTCCTTTCTATAATATAAAAATTATATTTTGAACCTTCCTATAATATAAAAATTATATTTTTATATTTCTACCTCTTATATAAAGATTGAATTTTTATTATCATAACTGTATAAAAATTATATTTTTATATTTCTACTTTAATAAAAACCATATTTTTAATACTCTACCTAAGTAAAAATCATATTTTTATTATCTACATTATATAAAAATCATATTTTTATTGTCATACTAGTATAAAAATTATATTTTTATACTTCACATATAATAAAAATCCAATTTTTCTTCGCTATTCGAATATATGAAAATTCAGTTTTTATTCTATACTCCACAAAAACTGATTTAAAGGAATGTATATATTTTTAACATCTAAAAACTGCTTAAAATTGAAAGTAAAACTTACATTGATTTGTTTCAAGAGGGAGGGGAGGAGATCGTCTGCGTGGATCGAAGGGTGGCTGTCGCTTGCGTCGGCATCTGAGGAGGAGGGAGGAAGGAGGAATGGCGGAGTCTGGTGCACAGGGGGGAGGAGGTGGTGACTGCGATCGTCGCAGGGGGGTGGCTCAGGTGGTCGGGGCGGCGGCTGAAGCGGTGGCAAGGCTAGGGTTTGGGCGGCGGCTTCAAATCGAGGGGAGGGCTAGGCGTTGGCTGGGGTTCAGGGAAGAAGAAGGGGAGGAGGAAGCGGAGGAGCTGACACCGCTCGGCGGTGGTGGTGGGCGGCGCCACCTGCGTCGGTGGGGGGCAGATCGTGCAGCTGCGTTGCGCGGTCTCCTTCCCTTCTTTTTTTTCTTTCGATCGAATGAAAGGGGGGCTGAGGAGATAAAAGGGGTTTTTATTTTATTTTATTTTATTTTATTAATTTAATTTAATTTCAAAAAGCAACTTTTTATTTCGACCTCGAAATGGGACCCACCGCCTGTCGTCCCTAGCATTTTACCCCCATTCCGAACACAATGGGATATGTATCATAAGTTGATTCGACCATTTCGATCAGTTTTCGTCAAAATCAAAATATAAATCTATATATTGAATTTGAATGCGCATTTCAATTTACCGGGGCCACGTACTAACTCGAAAAATTCCTGAAAAATATTTTATAGCTTCGTATCGATGATACGGTCCTAACAAAACTAGTTTCGTTGAATTCTGAGGCCGTTAGAAAAATGGCCATTTTCCAGTCGATTAAAATCAACTGAAACTGGTCAAACGCGTTTTCCTTTGCCACGCTCACATATTGATTCGAAAAATTACGAAATTTGAAACCTAGCAATAACTTGACATCGCGGATCCAACAAAAGTGGTTTCGTCGAAATCCGAGGTCGTTTGCAAAATGTCTATTTTTAAGGGCCTGAATTCCATAACGACTATTCTGAATTTTCAACTGGACATATCTTTTGATTCCCTCTATGAAATTTCGATTTTTCGGATTCGCTGGAAAGATATCCTCAAATAGATTCTAATATTTTTGGTTTCGCTAAAATCCGGTTTATTTTGAATTCTGTATATTCAATTGAAATTTGAAATCGAATTATCGAACTACCGCGCCATTTTCAATTCCTTTTATAATTAAAATAAAATATTTATATTCTAACGACGACGTATATAAATATATACGTTCGAATTCAATTTAAAATAAATTTCTCGTCGATATTATTTAAAATAATTCATTTTAAATAATAAAAATTCGCTAAAGTAGCCAAAATAAAAAATTTAAACTGGCTCGCATTTTCCGGGTTGTTACATTCCCCCCCACTTAAAACTTTTCGTCCCCGAAAAGGAACGAAGCCGAAAGTTGTTTCACAAATCAACTCAACTTCCTTTATTTTCTTTACGGCTTATGTTCTTCAACTTTTCAGTTTCAAAGAACCTTTCAAAATTTTCAAAAATTTGGCTAACACCCTAAATTTTCGAAAAATTTCGCCATAATCTCCCTTGCACCGGGGACTTCGGGATATGTCATATAGCCTCCCATGGCCTTCTTCAATCCAAAAGAAGAAGCCAAGCGGCTAGCCAATCGGCTCATAAAATCATCATCACCCAAACAAAACAGTAAATTATGGTAAACATGTACCTATTTGTCGGGCAAACAATTTTATTCTTCTCCTCTAGCCTCCTTGCTATGACCTGTTCACAAATTATATATGTATATGCAAGCAAATGCTATCATTTTCAATATAGTCCAACATTTGATTCCATTAGGCATAATGGTTCAAAATTTCAAACAAATAAACAAACAACACAACCATCAATCAATTAGTGAATTAACGTTTCAAATTCATAAATTTGATATATATATATATATATATATATATACAGAAAATCATGTTTTTGATGCCAAATCACAACAATAAATCTATTTAGTTTTGGTTCTCACACCAGTCTAATGGAAATATATAGATATCACATCTTCGAAACACGAAAATAAATACTGTTAACGCTGCAGCATTATCAGAATCATCCCCGGGCAACTAGAGTGTGATTCTATATCTATCCAGTATATTAAAACTTCGAATATACGTCCATGACGCGTATACGCGAAATCTTTATATACTCGATTGTCCAAATTCAATATAAATAAAATATTCAAATACGTTTAAAACGATTTAAATTTTCAAAACAATATTGTTTTCATTTGAAAAATATACTCTTCACACTCGTTCTAGGATACTACTGATCCTATCTCTAACGAGTAATTCTAATTGGATTTTAATAATCCAATATCTGATGAATTCTTTCGTTTGGTTCTAATGTGTCTTGTTCTCGAGCTCTGTAAACCAAAGCTCTGATACCACTATATAACGACCCAGACTTCCCCGTAAAGGAAAGCCCGGATTGAGATGAAAACAAGCCACATCGGAACACAAACAGAAGAACATTTCATTGTTAATTACAACAATTCCATCAGAATACAAGAATATACAGAGTATGAATAAATATAATACAACAGAAAAATATCAGAGATTACAATAAATTACATAGCAGCGGAAAAACAATATAAAACACAACTGAAAGTAATACACGGATACAGAGCTTTCCGAGCATCGTTCCAGCTGTAAATCAGGATCCTGTGAATATAAATCTGCAAAACCAAAACTACTAACTGCCCATGTGAAAAATATGGGCACCCAGAGTTTAGGATGAAACTATAAACTCCAGGTCAGTCATGTGGATGGTGTAAGAACTAAAACAGTTATTTATAACTATACTTTAAAGTTTGGTAAATCCAGGTACCATTCCGTATAACACGGAACGGGTTTCCTCCCAAGAATACCAGTGCATAAAACAAACAACGCAATGCTAAATAAAGAAAAATGAAGCTATTATAAGACCCAGGTCCCATCACATAATGCAACGCAAGCCGGAGGATAGGGTTTTTACCTTGTAATAGCCAAAGCATGCTTGATACGTCAAAAACACATTATTTGATATTACTATAAGTGTATAATGTCAAAACAATTTCAATCATAAGTATCAATCATAGGCGGCATAGCTACCATCTACTATATCGCCATACTAGGTTCTACAAATAAAACCGCAATATCACGTATTGGAAATCAGATTTCCGTCATGAGTCGAGGCAAGGGGCAAGCTCCTCTCCGATTCGAGACACTCTAGCTAATGTCTCAGGACCCCACTATGATCCTTTGGAACCTCCAAGGCCGGTCCTCTCTTACTTTTGAGGATTGGAAATTCCTGAACACACGTTTCCCGATCCTATAGGACCTATATCCGAGGCGCCTCGCATTCCAACAACCACACAGGTGAAAATTATATAAATGCCAGCCAGTTTAAGCACTGACACCACCCATAGCTAGAAAGAAACGCCGTGCATTCCTTGGGTCCTTATCCCGTTTTTGACTCATACCGAGGTGTGAGGCTCGCGAGTTCACGCTATACACAAAGCTGCGCCACACAGTCCGTGATTTGATCATCAACCACAAGACTTTGCTTTTCAACAGAAGCCTTGATCAATTGCCACTTACGCGTGCCACACTGGCAATTCACTCCATGCGACTGATGTCCATCGATATACAACCTCTGAGCTCGTACGTCATAGAGAAGGGCGTTAAGAAAGAGAATAAATTCTCCGCCGCCAAACAGATGTATATTTAATAGAGATCAATCAACACATAATAAAATCCAATGTCAGACACACAGTCCATTTACAAGTTCGTTCTGGGTCTGAACGAAACCGATGGCACTTTCCTCGCATATCCATCGATCTCCAAGTACGTCTGGACGATCACCAACTGATTCCCTCATTTTGGGTGTACAGCCCAATCAAGATCATCAGTAATCACCCAAACGATGTGAAGACTTCCGGTCTTCAACCACCGTCTCCATCTTCGACATATCGTCGAATCGGTTATTCGGAATGGGTATAAACCCGGCCTTTCCGAATAACCCGCGTATATAATAAACAAATGTTACACAAACAAACCATACGCCTCATTCCAATTCAGAATATTCTTTTATTCACAAAATCACATTCTTAGGGAAAGGTTCCCGTTAATTTTATCAAAGATAAATTCTTCTAAATTCATTCTTTAATCTTCCTTGGATATCATTTCAAACCATATTATGGTTTTTCCAAACTAGTCGGGATTAGCGAACCACACCGAAGTAATTATTTATTTTATTTCCTAATCCCAACCTATTCATCCCATGGAGCAAAACTGGTAATACTCCATATCTAACACCATGGTGTTATCGGTAAAATTAATTACCATTTCACGTTCAAATCTAATTAAAGATTTAACTATCGCTTTGGAGCAAAACTGGTGATACTCCATTCTCGATCACTTTCCAAGTTTGATAATTTAAATTATCAATTCACATTTCAATCTATTCAAAGATTCATTAAAACTCCACTTAGTTTTAATCTTCCCAAAAATCAATATCCTGACTATAACTGGGTTAAAGAACCAATGTCATCTAAAGCACGGTTCACGATAAACCCAAAATCACATTCTATTGTTAATCGGGTTAAAGAACAGGTGTTATTCAAAACACCGCTCACGATAAACCCAAAAACCAATTTAAATTCAATTCCAATTAATACTATTTAATTGGTACACTTCATTAAATCTAAATAGAAGGATTTAATCTTTTTCTCTATTGAGTTTAAGAACAGTGTTAATGAAGACACCATTCACGACAAACCCATATCACATTTGAAATTAAATACAAGACTCTGAATAGAAAATATATCGGCTTATATTCAATATCAAATTCTACGACCAACAAATATCGTATTGGAAATAACGATATAAATATATCTTTCAAATTTCCATAACCATATCTGTATAATCACGAAATTCAACATCGAAATATACCAAAGATAATTTCGATTCAAATCCATTCCAACTCAATTATTGGAAATTTTGGTTACTTTCAAAATCATTTCCAATTTAATTTATTTATATCAAAAATAAATTGATTTTAATTCTAGTTCAAAACTAGTTCATTTCGATAAAAATCTATTTTTATCTTTTCAAATATGGAGTTTTTCATCCCAATTCTTCCTAAATCATTTCTTATGATTTAACACAAATTATTGATATTTGTAATAATTTTATCAAGGCCCGTACAGTCAATTTCCATCAACGGCCATCGAACTGCACTTACAACGACCTTTTACAATTTTTATTTTGACATAATTCCAAATCCAACCGTTAGATTTCAAATTTCTAGTATTCTTTGGAAAGCACTTTTCGATACGAACCCAACTATTCCGGTTTTAGGAGAATCCGACGGTCGGATCTCCCGCAACGTCAATTCGAAGTCAATGGTCGAAATTCACGAACTGCCGCGGCGCGGCGCGTTCTATTCAGGCCATTATATATATAATATATATATATTATATATTTCGTCGATTTCCTTTTAAAACGTATTTTATAAATCGTTTTAAATTCGTTTCAAATTGATTTCAATTCTAATTGATTTGAATTCAAATCGATTTTTAATTCAATTTCAATTCAAATTCAATTTCAAATTATTTCAATTTCAATTTGAATTCATTTCTATTCGAATTCAATTCGAATTCATTTCTATTTGATTTCAATTCGAATTCATTTCTATTTATTTTCAATTCAAATTCATTTCTATTTATTCGATTTTGAAATCACTTTTCGATATTCATAAAAAATGAATAAAATCGATATAAATATCGTTCACTTCAAAATGGCGCATCTCTAATCAACACGACTTTATATATTTCAATAAATTCGTTATTCTATTCAACAAACGAATATTCATTCCATTCAACGCATGAATCTTCTTCTTACTTACAATAAAAAGGTAAATTTTATTGTATAAATATTTTATTCAACACATGAATACACTTTCAACACATGAATTCTCAACACCTGAACATTGTCAACACATGACTATTTATTCTATTCAACACGTGAATTTTCTTTTGTAATATTCATTATTTCCCAATTGGAATAAGGCCCAATCAATCACCATATAATGTTAATTATATGGATTCCATACAACACATGTATATAAATAGCAACGATAAATAATCAACCATCATCCAAAGTGCACTACACAACTGCATAAGCATTAAATATAAATAATTAACGCATACACATTCTGTCGATCAATCGATCGACATACTATTAAATAATTGGGATTAGTGTACACCAAATATCATCCCAACACCCGTGTGGGGTTTCAAATCAACAAACACATATTTTTATTGGTGTAGTTGAGCGATGTGTAAAATTTATCGTCCCAATCAATATCCTTCAAATAGGTGCACATAAACAAACCGTCCGGTTTGTAAATGAATATTTATTTATTTACATTCACGTTAAAAATTATATTTTTAACGATAATTAATTTATTTCAACACATGAATATTTTATTATCGATTTCACATCAACATCACAAACAAATTTCACAACACATCAAACAAGCATATAAGCCGTCCATGGTCTGTGGACGACGGGTGTCGGGTGCTACTAAACACCGTCTGCATCCTAGTATATATTTTTAACTAGAAAAGAAGATTTAAAGTGAGCAGTTCTCACTGACTAGCTAATCCAATACCACGACTCTTCTTATGTAGGAAATCTTCATCGTGCTCGCCTTTTGTCAATGTCACTGTCCGTAGCCACTACATATATAAAAATCCCATTTTTATATTCTTGCTATGTATATAAAAATCACATTTTTACACCGCTACTATATAGATAAAAATTCTATTTTTACAACGATGTTCATATAATAAAGATTATATTTTTATCACGCTATTCTCTATATAAAGATTTCGCCTTTTCAAATATAAAGATTTCGCCATTTTAAATATAAAGATTTCGCATTTTCAAATATAAAGATTCCGCCTTTTCAAATGTAATAAAATCATATTTTTTTCCTTTCTATAATATAAAAATTATATTTTGAACCTTCCTATAATATAAAAATTATATTTTTATATTTCTACTTCTTATATAAAGATTGAATTTTTATTATCATAACTATATAAAAATTATATTTTTATATTTCTACTTTAATAAAAACCATATTTTTAATACTTTACCTAAGTAAAAATCATATTTTTATTATCTACATTATATAAAAATCATATTTTTATTGTCATACTAGTATAAAAATTATATTTTTATACTTCACATATAATAAAAATCCAATTTTTCTTCGCTATTCGAATATATGAAAATTCAGTTTTTATTCTATACTCCACAAAAACTGATTTAAAGGAATGTTTATATTTTTAACATCTTAAAACTGCTTAAAATTGAAAGTAAAACTTACATTGATTTGTTTCAAGAGGGAGGGGAGGAGATCGTCTGCGTGGATCAAAGGGTGGCTGTCGCTTGCGTCGGCATCTGAGGAGGAGGGAGGAACGGCGGAGTCGGGTGCGTAGGGGGGAGGAGGTGGTGACTGCGGTCGTCGCAGGGGGGTGGCTCAGGTGGTCGGGGCGGCGGCTGAACTGGTGGCAAGGCTAGGGTTTGGGTTGTGGCTTCAAATCGAGGGGAGGGCTAGGCGTCGGCTGGGGTTCAGGGAAGAAGAAGGGGAGGAGGAAGCGAAGGAGCTGACACCGCTCGGCAGTGGTGGTGGGCGGCGCCACCTGCGTCGGTAGTGAGCGGATCGCGCGGCGGCACTGCGCTGTCTCCTTCCCTTATTTTTTTTCTTTTTTTTCTGTCGATCGAATGAAAAGGGGGGGGCTGAGGAGATAAAAGGGGTTTTTATTTTATTTTATTTTATTAATTTAATTTCAAAAAGCAACTTTTTATTTCAACCTCGAAACAGGTCCCACCGCTTGTCGTCCCTAGCGTTTTACCCTCATTCCGAACACAATGGGATATGTATCGTAAGGTGATTCGACCATTTCGATCAGTTTTCGTCAAAATCAAAATATAAATCTATATATTGAATTTGAATGTGCATTTCAATTTACCGGGGCCACGTACTAACTCGAAAAATTCCTGAAAAATATTTTCTAGCTTTGTATCGACGATACGGTCCTAATAAAACTAGTCTCGTCGAATTCTGAGACCGTTAGAAAAATGGCCATTTTCCAGTCGATTAAAATCAACTGAAACTGGTCAAACGCGTTTTCCTTTGTCACGCTCACATATTGATTCGAAAAATTATGAAATTTGAAACATAGCAATAACTTGAAATCACGGATCCAACAAAAGTGGTTTCGTCGAAATCCGAGGTCGTTTGCAAAATGTCTATTTTTAAGGGCCTGAATTCCATAGCGACTATTCTGAATTTTCAACTGGACATATCTTTTGATTCCCGCTATGAAATTTCGATTTTTCGGATTCGTTGGAAAGATATCCTTAAGTAGATTCTAATATTTTTGGTTTCGGTAAAATACGGTTTATTTTGAATCCTGTATGTTCAGTTGAAATTTGAAATCGAATTATCGAACTACCGCGCCATTTTCAATTCCTTTTATAATTAAAATAAAATATTTAAATTCTAATGACGACGTATATAAATATATACGTTCGAATTCAATTCAAAATAAATTTCTCGTCGATATTATTTAAAATAATTCATTTTAAATAATAAAAATTCGCTAAAGTAGCCAAAATAAAAAATTTAAACTGGCTCGCGTTTTCCGGGTTGTTACAACAGTGGTTGAAGACCGGAGGTCTTCACGTCGTTTGGATGATTACTGATATCTTGATTGGGCTGTACACCCAAGACAAGGTAATAAGTGGTGATCGTCCAGACGTACTTCGAGATCGACTGGATATGCGAGGGCCTCTCCCCTGTATTGGACATATGGGGGAGAAATAAGGTGCCTCCGGTTTCGTTCAGACCCAGAATGAACTTGTAAATGGATGTGTGTCTAACATCGGATTTCCTTTTGTGTGATTGATAAACATCGGTTGCATAGCGTGAATTGCCTGTGTGGCATGCTGAGATGCAAATGATCAAGGCTTCTGTTGAAAATCAGGGTCTTGTGGTTGATGGTGAAAGCACGACTTTAATATTGCGTAGCTTTGTGTAGCGTTAATTCGCGAGCCTCACACCCGGGTGTGGAACGGAAATGGCAGAGGACTTCAGGGAGGACAGGCGTTTCCTTCTAGCTAGGAGTGGTGTCAGCGTTTTACTAGCCCTAACATTTTACTTATGTGGATGATGGATTGCGAGGTGCCTCGGTTATATCGGTCGTTCCAGGGCCGATAGTTTGGACGGATATGACCAGTTTACGCCCCAAAGGGCTGGGAAACGTAGTGTTCAGGCATTTTAATCCACATCGAGTGGACCGGCCCTGACGATCCAAGGCTTGTCTGTGCGCTTGCTTAAGACATGGGCTAGATTGTCTCAAAGCGGTAAGGACGATCCCTTGCCTGGGTTCACACACGGAAATCCAACTTCCAATATGTGACTTTGCGGTTATAATTGTAAACCTATATATGGCGACATAGTGGTATGGGGCACTTATGCCGTCTATGATTGATACTTATGAATAAAATTGTTTTGACACTATACACTTATAGTAATAATAAAACATGAAATTTTACGTACCAAGCATTCTTGGCTATTATAAGGTAAAAACTCTATCCTTCGGCTTGCGTTGCATTGTGTGATGGGACTTGGGTCTTATAATGGCTTCATTGTTCTTTATTTAGCATTGCGCTGTTGTTTTTTTATGCACTAGTATTCTTGGGAGGAAACCCATTCTGTGTTATACGGCATGGTCCTTTGATTTACCTAACTTTAAAATACAGATTAATAACTGTTTTAGTTCTCACACCAGTCACATGACTGACCTGGAGTTTATTGTTTAAACCTAAACTCTGGGTGCCCCTATTTTCCACACAGGCAGCTCGTAGTTTTGGTCTGCAGATTTATATTCATAGGATCCTGGTTTACAACTGGAATGATATTCGGAAAGCTCTGTATCCATGTATCTCTTTCAGCTGTGTTTTGTATTATTTTCCGCTACATTGTAATTTGTAAATATCTGATATGAGTCAAATGTATAATATTTATTCATACTCTGTATATTCTTGTATTTTGATGTAAGTTGTAATAAGAAATGAAATGTTCTTCTGTTTGTGTTCTGATTTGTCTTGTCCTCAAGGAAATCCGTTCTTCCTCTTCTCCTTGGAGACCGGGGAAGTTCGGGTCCTTTCAATATATATATACACACACACACAAATTATATTTAATTCCAGAATTTACGCATAAGAATTCATATTAGAAGAGATATAATTCTTATTTTCAGTCCATTATTATTTTATTATTTTATTATTATTTATATTTGATTTAATTGCCTATATCTATTTATAGTTTATTTTATGGGGTGTTACGTTCTCCCCCTTTAAAAAAATTTCATCTCGAAATCTTTTCGAAGGGACCATAAACTCAACTCTCTTTAACAAATATATTATACACCCATGTTGTTTATTAGACATCCATTAATCGATATGGTTATGCACTGCAAACTTGCTAAAGTGAGCTTAGTCCTTGCGTGAAAGTGTAATATGTGACGCTGATGTATACAAAATACCCTAATATGCATATAATTTCTATATTAGTGCTTGGTGCATTCGTGTTGCAATCATCTCCTACTATCCAATCTACTAACCACGATGCAACCATAAAGGAAAATTTTAGAGGAAATAATTATCCATAAAAAGCTCTAGATGAGTTTGCCTCATGTTTTCTTCTGTTTCCTATGTGATTTCCACAAGGTTATCTTCCCATTGTACTCGGATTAGGATGATGGATTTATTGCAAGCCTTTTGGTTTCGTCGTCCACAACTCTTACGGTGGCACGAGTCATCCTAAGCTCCAACCTAAAGCCCGCTAAGTCCTCAATATGTTCAAGGTCGAGCCTAATGGTGCAATCATGAATGCACCGCTTAAGGTGAGAAACGTGGAAAACATTATGGACTCCCGATAAGTAATCAGATAGATCCACACGATAAGCTAGTTTCCATTTCTATCGACAATTTTCAATGGATCAATAAATCTAGGAGCCAATTTCTCAGTCTCTCCAAACTGGTTAGCTTTCCTAAGAAGAGATACTTTTACGAACACTAAATCACCAATGTCAAACTTGATTTCCTTCCTCCTTCTACCAGCATACTACTTCTGTCGGTCTTGGGTTGCCATCATTTTTTGTCGTATGAGAAGAATCTTCTCCATAAACCCCACGGATAAAATCGGGTCCAAGTAACATCTTGTTAGTAGTGTCCCACCAATAAGTAGGTGATTTTCATGGCCGTCCATACAATGCTTCATAAGGGGCTATATGCGACAATCCCAATTTCGACAGACCATTTTTTTTCTAAATTCCAATCTATCGAAACTCGGATTGGTTTGCTCTGGTATCCTGCAGAAAAGACAGACATAAAACATGTCAGTGCTTAAAAATTATCTCACAGCGGAATGGATAAAATATAATGTAATCAAAATATAGCCTTACCATATTAATAATACTGCCTAACCAGTATCCAAGGCTATCATGTCCCTGCCACAAATCTAACCTGCGAGTATGTTATGAGGAGGGGGTCAGAACAAAAGTTCTGGTGACTGGATTTAAACTATACACTTTGGATAATCCTACATATACCGTTCAATCGTATTTTCTTATTTATTAGATTACTTGGGTTATCAACACTCAAGGCTTACATACATGTCGTACCTATTTACTTTCCATTGGATTAACCTAATATAGTATATATGTAGCTACCCTCAATATTAAAGTACACCCCATGGTACCTCACTCGCACGGTCTCTACCGTAACATTATCGAAATATACGCAGTCCCTCATCCTACGTCGTAGTGACGTACGGATAACAATTTTACGTTCTGCATGTATCTATCATTACTATGCTACGTAAACGTATTGACTGCCACCTTTGTTCGAATCAGACTCCATACCGGAGTAATGCCCTCAAGTCTATGATACACTACCCAGAGCTGACATGCATGTATCTAGACTATCCACCATACGTATCTTCAATTGTAGCTCGATGCCTCAATTGCACGTCCTCTAATGTGCACTAAGTTCCATGGTAGGGCGATACAAGAAGCACGGAACTCGGTTGGGAGCTTTTCCATATCTGTACAGGCCCATCTCTAAAGAGCCTTTATATACAGATATACCTAGGGTCTATTTTCGTGGTGCCTATGGCCCCACCTCGGCTCCTCCCTCAACTGGTACAGACTACCAGAGCTAAGTGACTGCCCTTATGCAAACAATCTAAACATCCATGTGGCATCTCCCCTCAACCCCTTACCCCGATAGTGAAGGGTGAAATGGTATCTTGGGTTTAGCTCGAGTCTTTCCGCATCCCACTGGTTGCCGATGACGCCTGTCCGACGGTCTACTATCCTTGTTGGTCCTGACCCTCTGGCTCCTCGTAAGGCAACCGCCGAACCACCCTGGTGTCACCTCGTCACAACATTCTGACTGCATAGCTACATCTGCAGTCAAGGCCCACCCACGTAGTAGTCACGCGTAGACCCAATGTGATGATCCCAAACTTCCTTTTGCTACTAGAACTGCTTTCCTCCTCTTCTGAACCATGTTGCTCATCAATATACTCATAGCGATAAGCCATTTGTATCATCTCAGAAAATGGAAGATTCACATGAGCAAGTACTCTACATTCGTATTTCTTTTGAAGTCCGTGGATAAATCTCAGATTCTTCCTTATAGTATCTCGAATTAGTTCTGGGGCAAAGCGAGAAAGTTCATTGAATTTATTCTGATACTCCCGAATGGTCATATCTCCTTGTTTCAGATTGTAAAACTCATCATATAGCCACTCAATTGCTTCTGGAGGAATAAATTTTTCTGCGAACATTTCTTTAAATCTATCCCAGGTAATACTACCTTCTGGATTTTCTTCATTAACAGTTTCCCACCATATTAAAGCTTCGCCTTTAAGTGCCCAAGATGCTATCAGCCTCTTCTGATCATCTTTCGGCTTTAAGCTTCAAAAATTCTCTTAGAAGAACGCATCCATGCTTGTGTTTCAATAATGGACTCTTTGCCCAAGAATGGTATTCCACCAAGATTTCGATACCTCTTTACTAGAGCTTCTAGATCCAGTTCTGGTTGTGGGAGCATGACTGGCTCATTAGATTGCTGAACCAAATAATTACTTCTTCTGTATCTACCACTCATTTTCTACTATATCTGCGAATAGCGGACAAAGAGTCAGGCCAACAGAAAGGATATTGTAAAGAATAGAGACATATATTTAAGTGTAAATGAATCTATTGGGGTGAATTTTATTCTGCTCTACTCATTCTAGGACATTACTAGTCCTATCTATTATGAGTTATTCGCCTTAGAATACAGTTGATTCTATTTCTGATGAGTTTGTTAATATGTTATATTCCGAGATAAGTTTAACCAAAGCTCTGATACCAACTGTGATGACCCCAAACTTCCGTATTACGAAGCAAGGATAATCATTGGAATATAACACATAAGCAATAACAGCAGACCAGAAATATATAATTACAGCAGAAAATGTACATCAAATTACACTGGGAATAATATATCATCAGAGTTACAAAGCATAATAGGATCATACTTAGTACATTATACAGTTTTCAACTTAATATGAAATGTCTACAGCGGAACCAAACATAATATACTAAATGAAGTCTGAACAACATAATAGAAATGATAGGATCCATCTTCAGCTCCATAGCTATCTAGAATGAGTCTGCTAAAACCTGTATACAAGGCCACCCGTGTGGAAAAGAGTGCACCCGAGTTTGCAAAGTGAAACAAACTACGAGTCAGTCATGGGACTGGTATGAGAAATCTTATTTAACCTATTTAATAATAAGGCTAATCACAGGGCCACGCCGCTAACGCAGAACGGGTTTACTCCATTGGATTGCCAGTGCATGAAATAAAGTAAATCGCCAAACAACGTAATGCTTTTTAGAAAAATGAAACCATTATAAGACTCAAGTCCCATCACACAATGCAACGCAAACCGGAGGATAGAGTTTTACCTTATAATGATAAAAAATGCTTGATACGATAAAACAGATTTGATATTATTATTAGTGTACATATGTTTCAAAAACATTTCAATCATAATATATCAATCATAGATGGCATAACTACCATATACTATGTCGCCATACTAGTTATACAATCAAAACTACATGTGTCGTATTGGAAGTTGGATTTCCATCATGAACCAAGGAAAGGGATCGTCCTTACAGAATTCACGACTCTCTAGCCAGAGCCTCAGGATCAGAGCTCGAGTGACCCTTGGATCTTCAGGGATGGTCCACAAATACATTAGTGTATTGGTTATTCCTGAACAATATGTTTCCCCATCCTATGGGGCGTAAATATAGAGCCACTAGGTACTCAAATCCGAGGCGCCTCATTCCATAATCTGCTTAAGTAAAAATGTCTGAGCTCCATACCATGACACCACTTCTAGCTAGAAAGAAACGTATATCCTCCCTGCAGTCCTCTCGCGTTTTTGGTTTATACTGGGGTGTGAGGCTCGCGAAGTAACGCTATCCACAAAGCTCTGCTAATTTAAAGTTGTGCTTTGATCATCAACCACAAGGCTCTACTTTTCAACAATAAGCCTTGATCATTTGCATCTTGGCATGCCACACCGACAATTCACGCCATGCGACTGATGTCTACCAATATATAACCTCCGAGCTCGTACATCTCAGAGAAGGGTGTTAAGCAAGAGAATAAATTCTCCACCACCAAACAGATATATATTAAATAGAAATCGATCAGCACAGAATAAAATCCAATGTCAGACATACATCCATTTACAAGTTCATTCTAGGTCTGAACGAAACCGGCGACCCCTTATTCCTCGTTCCATATGTCCAATACGGAAGAGAGGCTCTCGCATATCCGGACAATCAACAAGTACGTCCGGACAACTACCACTGTAACCCCTTCCTGGGAGCTAACCAATCCAGGGCATCAGTAGTCATCCATTCGAAGTGAAGATCATCGGTCTTCAATGACCGTCTTCAAATCTTTGACTTCCAATCGTCATATAATTATTTGAAATGAGATTTAACTTGGCCTTTTCAAATAATTTGCGAATATACATAATTCAAAATCATATCGTTTCATTCCATATCGTTTATAATATTTTATAACGATTTATCGCTATTTTTATTTATATAAAAATAGCCATTTTGAATTAAACGACGCTTCGGGTCATTACACGGCCCTGGCGCTGTTTTCATCAAAATTTGATTTACACATTTCTCAAAATCTAACCGTTGGATCTTAGCAAACTTTATATCGTTGGAAAGAACTTTCCAATGCTAACCCAACGGATCCAGTTTTGGGAAAATCCGACGGTCGGATCTCTCGGTATAATCGTTTGAAGTTACGATTCCAAATCACGAACTTCAGCAGCGCGATTCGTTTTATTTTAAATATATATATATATATAAATTAATTTGTCCGACGATTTTAAACCATTTCTCTCTACCTTATAATTAACATCATTTTAATCAATAATAATTTCATTAAAATGTATTTTTTTTAATGTTTTCTACATTTTTATCAAACTATGAATATTTTAAACGAATCATACTTTCATTTAAAAATATAATTTTTTTTGTTAAACACATTTTCATTTCAACATTGATTCTTTTCTATGAAATCATATATTACGTAAAAATGTAATTTTACTTACCTTTCTTTTATTACATTAAAAATGTAATCTTTTATTCCATTAAAATGTGAATTTTTAAATACTAATACATTTTTAACAATGCACCTTTTTATAGTGATTCATTTAGATTGAAAATGTAAATTTCAATGTATGAACATTTTCTTTAACAATGAACCTTTTTCTAATGATTCATTTACACTAAAAAAATGTGATTCTTTTGATGTTAACATATTTGTCAAACAAGCGTCCTTTTTAATGAATCATATTTCATATTGCACATTTACAATAAAAATGTAATCTTTTTATTGTTAACTTCTTTACATTAAACAAATGTTGCATAAGAATATAATCTTTTTATATTACATATAAATATAACCTTTTTATATTACATAAAAATGTAATCACTTTACATTGTATAAAAATATAATCTTTTTATATTACATTAAAATGTAAACTTTTTACATTACAAAGAAAATATAATCTTTTTATTTTGCAAAGAAAATGTAATCTTTTTATTTTGCAAAAAATGTAATCTTTTTATTTGGCGAAGAAAATGCAATCTTTTTATTTTACATAAAAATGTATTATTTGTTTGTTAAAAAACTTTTCTATTCCACTAATGTTCATTTCCATATATTCTGTATATACAATAAAAATGAGATTTTATTGTTAAAATATTTTCTATCCAAATAATGTTCATTTTTGTTTATACAATAAAAATGAGATTTTTATTGTTAACCTTTTTACTTAAACAATGGATCATTTTCATGTTTTCTTATTTACAATAAAAATGTAACTTTTTATTATTAAAAAATTTAATTCATAACAATGATCATTTTTCACTTTTCTTATTTACAATAAAAAAATGTAACTTTTTATTGTTAAACAATTTAATTCATAACAATGATCATTTTTCACTTACAATAAAAATGGGAATTTATTGTTGAACAATTTTTCATTACAAATAATGATCGTTTTTAATTTAATATATAGAATAAAATCTAATCTTTATTATTCAACCAATTTTATATTATAACATGAATAATTTACAACACGTAAATATTTCAGAAAATTTCGGCAGTATAACGGCAGGGTAATTAAAACAGGCACCGTCCCTAGTTGGCTCCTCACGCTAATGTAGGCCTCGCGACAATACACGGGTCATATTTTCCTAATACAATTTTTTTCTACTATACAATGAATTTTCCACAAACACGATCGATTTCGTTTCAACCAAAATCAAATAACCACAATCATAATCAAATTCACCACAATACAATCAAGTCGTCCATGTTCTATGGACGACGGGTGTCGGGAGTTTCTAAACTCCGTCTGCAACCTAATATAATTTTCATTTATTTAATTTGTATTCAGAAATCTCACTTTGCTTTTTATTTCTTCTAAAATTGAAGAAGACTCCAAAAATTCTCCGATCAGTTCTGAAATGTCGTGTACAATACCACGGCCCCGATATCTCTTATTTCATCGAATTTCGTTATCGTATGAAAAAGATACGATTTTTATAAATAAACATGATTTTGCAACGCTCTAAAGTGTTAAAACATTTTAAATTATTTACAACTGATACCTTTTAGAAAACATTCAAAACTAGGTCTTGATTTTTCTTCGGATCGATTGCACTTAAAGACGATCCGTTAGCACCACGACGTCGGACTTGGAGAGGCGCGCCTGAAGGTGGTCCCCTCGTCGAACTCGTTGGTCGGAGGGAGGTGGATTCCAGTGCGCAACGACACGATTTCCCGAGGCTGGATCTCAACAAATACTAAGTGATAAATTGCCAAACTCATATGGATCTAATGAGGAGGAGATTCTCTTCAGATTTTTCTAAAGGAGCATCGAATTCTATTGAATGGTTTGGGAGCAATCAGAGGGAGAAAGAAATAAAGGGCGCCGCCGTTCGGATTAGAGGGGTATCGGGTTTTTGTAGAATGATGAAGATGAGATTTGAAAGGCTGATGAATTTATATTTTAATTTTAATTTCTTTAATTTAAAAAAAAAGCCAGATAACCCTTACTAACTCCAAACCCAGCCCAGCGACTGTTGCCCCTAGCCAAATACCCCCATTCCGGATACAATGGACTAGGTATCGTCTGCCCATTTGACCGTTCCAGCCTATTTTCCTTTAAATTAAAATGTAAATCAATTAATTATTAAATTTGATCATACATTTTAATTTACCGGGGCCACATACTGACCCTAAAAATTCCCGAAAAATAAATCTAGCTATGTTTTGACGATATGGTCCTAACAAAATTAGTTTCATCGAATTCGAAGACCGTTTGAAAAATGACCATTTTCTGGTCGATCGAAATTGACTGAAATTGACAAAACACATTTTCTTTTGCCACGCTCACGTATTAATTCCAAAAAATATGAAATTTGGAATCCTGCAATAATTTGACATTCCGGATCCAACCAGTGTGGTTTCGTCGAAAACGGAGGTCGTTTGCAAAATGACTATTTATACGGGCTTTATATTATATTGAATTCCATAGCGACTATTCTGAATATCAACTGACCATAACATTTTATTCCCGCCATGAAATTTCAATTTTTTGGATTCGTTGGAAAGATATTTTTAAACAGATTTAAATATTTTTGGTTTTACTAAAATCCGCTTTATTTTGAATTCTGTACATTCAGTCAAAATTCGAATTCAAATTTGCAAACTGCCGTTCTATTTCTAATTCCTTTAAAAATCAAAATAAATATATTCGTTCCAACTTTGATTTAAATAAATTTTTAATCATTATTATTTAAAATAAATTATTTTAACTATTTAAAATTCAATAAAATAGCCAAAATTAAAAATTTAAATTGGCTCTGATTTTCCGGGTTGTTACACCCAACCTCTTCGGACACAGCCTAAGACATCTGCCACCACACAGAGGACTTCTAGGAGCACCTTACGCACCTCAGGAAGCCGCGTGCTTCCCTTTCCAGTCCTTCGGAGCCTTCAGAACAATCAGATGAATGTGCGCTCCCCTAGTGCCTTATAACACCACGATGATCTAACCCATTGGGTTATTCACCCTCAAACGTGCGGACTAGTTCAAGCGCCTCACTTTAATATGTTATTAGACCCTATGTCTAAACATTCTTTTACGCTCTTGCCTTACCTCATCAGGTTTCCTTTTAACTTAGTTATTCTCATTCACATTGAATTCTTATTCAAATTACCAAGTTTCTCTTGCTTATTATTTTCAGTTATATAACTTAACCCATTTAAGTTTATTAATAAGCCCACAACATGTTATTCCCTAGATTGTGGTCTAAGATCTGAAATCCACAATCCCTTTATATTCCTATTTGATTTTATCATTTCAATAACATGCTCTACTTAATATGTAATTAAGTATATCCCAATTCACATGTTTTCTGTTTAACATGTCAGTCATTATTTATGATTACATATAACTTATTTCATTTCAAAAGTTTTCCTCGTACTTTCTCATTTAATCATAATTCCATTTTACATTGTCAATACAACTTATCGTTGTTTACTTATTAACTTAGTTCTATTAACTAAGGCTCATTAATAAGTTTCTCTACCCGTTTATTATAACTTATGTTATAATTTCCTCTTGTCCCTAGGACAAGCCTAAACATTCTTATCAACGGGTTTCTGACTCCCAAGCTTACAGATTACTTAATTTATAATTAAATACAATATATTTCCACCTTTTCTTAACTGGTTTCAAGTTTACCCCTTTAATGATTACCTAATTTATAATTAAGTGTCCCTTAACTCAATTCACCAGTTATCCCATTCCCTTTCTAGTTTATTATAACCTAAGTTATAATATTCACTTGTCCCTAGGACAAGTCTACCAATTATTCAACATGTTATTTATTTATAACAGTTTATTATCATTCAACTCTTAAACCATTTACCATTATAAACCATTATTCTTCATTCACTGTAATATATATATATATATATATATTCCTTATTATATTAAGAAAAACACTCCATGCACCTTATCAGTTTGATAGAAGGAATCAATGATTTATTTTCATAACATATTCCCATCTAAATCTGTGGTAGCAAGTAATTTCTTTACTTTTCTATATTTATTGTGGCTTACTTGCAACAACATTTTCAGAAATAAGTCATTTAGGGAAATACATCACTTTTCCTTCTTATCATAATAATTCAGTTCATTTTATCCCTTCCTTTCTTATTTTCTGAGTTAGAAATTTAATTACCACCATTTCCATTTATTCATATCTTCTTATGTACATACATACATATACATATACATACATATATATATATATATAATAAAACACCCCACCTCCGTTAAGGTCACTCACAAAGGGAATGCCTTAATTTCGGTGGAGCGTTATAGGTAAAAGATGCAGATAAATTACAAGACAGACAATTAAAGCAGTGGAAAACAAATAAAACTTTATTTCATTGATAAACAGCTTGTACAAAGGTTGTTTTACAATACCAAAGTATCCTGTCTTGATTACAAAAATAAAGAAGCATAAAATGATTTCTCCAAGTAAAGCATGAGCCAGCTATAGTAGTAGAAGAGAGAGTCCAAGGCAACACGTCAAAGACTCTTCAAGCTTGGAAAGAGTAACGGTCCAAACAAACCTGAGCTATTCCCTCCCTGACATCCTAGGGGGAAATAGAAGAAAAGAGGCGAAAGCAAACTAGGTCAGACATAAAGTCTAGTAAGTCCAGTGATTCTTAGTATTTAAACGAGGAAAAGGGTCATGACATGAATAAACTAAATATAAGACTATACCGTAGTAACAAGATAATATGGGATAAACATGGGATATGGAAAGATAAACTGAATGTACCGATAAACTGAATGTACTGATAAACTGAATGCGCTTCTACTCGTTCTATACTTCGCAACTACCATGTTTATACTGATTTCTATATCCGTGCACTACCTAACTGTAACGACCAAGGGAAAAATTCGACGCTCGAATTTTCGACAACAATACATAAACCCGTATTACTTGCCAAAACCCAAGTATCGAACCCTAGATTTTCATGAGAAAGAAATTAGAGGGTAAGAATAGAAAGAAAGAAATATTAGAATAGAAGAAAGAAGAACACATCATCAGAATCTCACGGCGGAACAGATAAAATATAATATCAAATACCTTTATATAAAGGAACTGTATATACATACCAATCATCAGAGAACAACATACATCAGACACAGCGCAATAACTTTATATAACTAGCGGTGAAGCCTCCTGCTTCCAACACCTGAACTCCAAGCAAAACCTAACCTGGAACATACTCGGTCTGACTCGAGCACATTTGAAGCAAAGCAAAATACACCGGGTCAGTCTGGAATACTATCAGTGATAAATTCACAGAAACAGACACTGGTTTAACTTTGGAAAATCCTTTATGAAATCAAATGATAATAGTAAGACCAGCCCACACATAAACACGAGCGGTTTTTACCTTACTATAACCCAAAACGTTTTTGAAATCATAACTTATTCTGATATTATCATAGTGTCTAAATACAAGTAAATAACAATCTAGTGGAACACTTGCATCTCACGCTCCCCATATATAGTATACAATCAAAAACCGCGGGCGCTTATTGGATATTGGATTCCAACCCTGACAAGGTATGGGACCACCTTACGCATGTGTATCTCTAGAGGCGAATACACTGGGTTCAACAAGAACGTCTTGCAACCCGGCCCTCACATGACCGACCACTCATTTCGCTTGAGTGTATCGAATGTATATCACCAACGGTTGGGATCAGCAACCGCCTCCTGAAAAGGGACAGCATCGAAATATAGATTAAAGAAGCAAATAGATTGTCTCTAGATAGGTGATCATATAACCTAATGGGAGCGACCCACATAGCCATGCTGCCTACCCGATTTTTTTCATTTCCCGGTTGATGAGGCTTGAGGCCAGAACTTAACTTTAAAACATCTAGTCACCATTCACTTTGAATGCCACATCATCAGATCCGCCAGATCACATTTGATTGACGTCCACAAAAATACTCTAGTTGATTTGGCTAGAGAATAACCATTTCTCCGCCATCAACTATGGTACGTTTGGAAAAATCAACTCATGTAATTTCTTTGGAAATACTCTGTCAGACATCCGTCCATACAAGTCATCCAGGAACAGGATGAACCGAAGGTACTCCCCTACTGCATCTCATATAGGAATCACCTCATGGATCAGTAGCGAGTAGTCCTTGCAAATCCGTAGATTTCAACCACGACAGAATCACAAATCAAAATAACTCTGGCTGTAGGCTAGAGAAATTTGTTGAGTAGTCCTTCCGCTTATGAAGATCCACGGCATTCAATTGCTCCGTCTTCAATTACCATCTTCACGTATTTGTTGGTCGGAATGGTATTCGAAAATAATTCGATTCCGGACTTTCCATACCAACAAGCGTATTGGTCAGGTTTTAATAGTCGGCGATTTAACTATCAAATAATAGATGTGTGAGTAACATGAGTTTGCTGATTCAGCACTTGACCCTACTCGACCTCTTTAAAATATATGTATATACTTAATGATATGAACCAAATTTCCTCTGATTAACTCTGACCGATTTACTTTGATCGGTTAACTCTAACTTGACTAACTCGACTTATTTAACTCAACTGGACTAACTTGACTTGATTACTCCTATCGACCAACTAATATTCGACTTACTCCATTCGCTTGACTCTAGATCGCAGCAATCACAATGGTTATGCCTGATTCCCTCAGGAAACATCCGACTGCCATGGGCTATCTGCAGCCCTACGAATTACGCTAGCAGTCATACACAATGGCAACTCTTCCTGAATAACTATGTTTGGCTAACTCCACCTCAAATACTATATTTGATCAACTCTAATTGGATAACAAATATTCAATATAATTTGAAATTAATATTCTTATTTCTTTTGAAACTAATATTGCAATATTATTTAATTTCCCAAAACCCTGCATTAGAGTTTGATATTCCTTGTATAGAGTAAAACCAATTTCAACACCTTTACTCGCTCCAAACTAATACCATCCCTCAATAATAGTGAAGCCAATCAAGTTGGGGTATTTTAGTTACCTCTCAGACCTTGATCGACAACGTTCTTATCTCAGAACAGATAATAGTTTAACACTTAACCACTGATATTCACATCTCGTTTACCCCTTGATTTCAACTCCTGGTTTATAAATCGTTTCATACTTTTGAAATCCTCGCTCAATTTACTTAATTCATTTGATTAAGTAAATATCCATTAAAACACAACTTTTAACTCATATCATTATTTCATTTATAACATTTCGATTTGTAATAAGAATCCTTTATCAAATACTTTGCTTCCATCTATTGAGCCTTTCTATAACAAACTCTATCTTGGATTTTATAATTAAAATCCGCTTATCCCTCTTTTGTAATAAGACCTTTTTAAAAACTTGGATTTTACTTCCAAAAATTCATTTATCGCTATTTAATACCATAGCTATTGTATGGTTTTCTCTTCGTGTTGGAAATTCTTATTTCAATTTCCATACTTTGCTTAATTCAATTCTTCAACTTTTAAATAATCATTTTGGTCGTGAGGACCTCATTTCATAACTTTGCTTGAATAATCCATTTACCATCTTTTCCCCAGCTTCTTAGATTTTATTCTACTAATCAATTTTCCATCTTCCGTAACAATTTCATACGACTGAATTTACTTAACCTAAATTAAACATTAAGGAAAAACCTTATTTAAATCCTTGCATTCCCTTCTAAATTCCTTTTACCAATTTCGTTTGAAACTTGGTTTATAAATCCCTTTACCACAACCTGATTTAACTTCAATTGAACTCACCACCACTTAATTACTTCAAATGGAATTTCAATTAAAGGTCATTTCTTTAATTGTCAAAAATAGTAGTAATAACTTCAACATTAACTATATAAGAATAGTTAACTTTGCTATTTATCAAAAATATGATAATTATCACCTTTAAAAGTTGATTAAACAATACCTTACTTTATTAACCCTAACCAATTCAATAATTATTTTGAGGTTTAGTTAATCAAAGATTAACTAAAAAATAACACTAAACAATTCAAGAATTCCCTTAATTATAGTTAATCAAAGATTAACTAATTATTAAACACCTTTCGCCAAATTTGACGAATATTCAGAACCCAATTAATTCCATTCCATTTCAAGTTGGTCTCATTTCAATTTAAGCTAAACACGGTTGATTTTGTCAACCGTACACCTCGGTTAACCATTAACTGAATTCCATTTGTCATTTCCCTTTTAAATTAATTAAATAACTCAATTAATTTAAAATCACCTTTTTGTTGTTTAAAAAGAAATTCCCATCAGTCCGCAGGTGAAATCTGTGGTTTTCTCTGCTTTTAAAGCTGGTGTAAACCATTTAAATAATCCCTTTATAAACTCGATTAAAATATATATTTATAAAACTTCTAATTTAATTACTTACATAAAATAATCGAAAACTTTAATTCAGTAATAAAATAAATTTATAACTTTAAAGCCGCGTCGATCCACCCGATAGTAGAACGACGTTAAAACAATACCATTTAGGCCATTTTCCAAATCAACACTGTCGATTTATTTCAAACACAACAATGATGAATATCTATTCAACCATCACATTTAAACAGGTTTTGGTGTCAGTCCGGCTGAACACTTCATATATGCACAACAGTTAAAAATACAGTTTATTTGAGGAATCCGGTTGGATCCCTCCAACCTGTCCTTCTCTACATCACAGACATCAGTTGATAAAAATATAGGAATTAAATAAATGACGGAATATAAACAACTGCAACCAATCAAACCATAACAACCAATTTGCTTCCATCGCATCCAATCAACCAATTTATACTGTAAATTGTAGATTTTATTTTCCTATGGATTTACCACATCACCGGACTCCAGAAGGTGTGGGAATTAACTCACCAGTGTTTATACAGTTGACGGTTGACGCATTTGTTTCTTTAAATCTTGAACGGACGTTCAAAATTTACTGAAATTTCAACTGCATCAGATCAGTGCCTAGTCAGTGCCATCGTCTAGGCCTCGTCCCTGCGATCCCAACGGATCCAGTTTTGTCAGATTTCGTTAACGTATGGGGAAATTATCATTGTTTAAAGTTTCACATATATATACGATTTAAACTAAATAAACTATAAATTAATTAATATTAATTACCTTAATTATCGGTCCAGCCACGTCATCATCAACTAAATCGAACACGTTTTCTTGTTCCGGCCAAAATCGACCCCGAATTCTTCTTCCTTATTGTTCAACGCGGAAGAACCCAAAACAAAAACAACCTACCGCCACCTCCTCTAATGAACTATACTGGCCGTCGACCCTTCCATTGGCTTCGCCCCACCTCCAGCATCCACCGCCGGAGACGCTGACCCCCGCCTCCTCTTGAAGTCGTCGGAAATTGCTCGAGAACGGAGCAGCTTTGAGCTGTCGTAACATACGCCACCGGCCACCGTATGGTGCCGGACCACCTCAGGTCGAACCATCTCGCTGCCCTCTTTCACCGACCATCGGAGCCCCTTCACTAATTCCTCCTCCTTTGATCGGAAAACCCACAAATCCGACCGTCACTTATAGAAAGGAACCCAAAACGTTGACCTCAGTTCAACTCAACATTCCGACCACCACACTCCGTTTCAGAACCTCCGACCAGTGCCAATCGAAAGCCCTGCTCCTCCTCTCCATTTCCCCCATGGTCTGAGCTCCCGCAATCGACCAGAGCTCCTCAATTTTGCCCAAGAACGAAAATGGTTTGATTCGGTTTTCGTGAAATTCCGGCCTCCTCGGACCTCCGTTGGCCACCAATTTTTGACAGCACCTTCCCTTCGACACCCTCTACGACTTTCGCTTTGGTCGCTACCACAAATTCTCACCAGAAATCAAGATATAAATTATTTAAGATTTGAGGACTTTTCTGCAAAAAGTGATGAACGAAATTGATTTTGGCTTTAGGGTTTCCGGGGTGGGCTGTTTATATAGAGGGGAAAAGTGGGAAAAAAATATTTTTTTATTCCGGTGATGTGACTAACGATATTTTACTTCGTACCTATCACTATTTTAAACATCGTTTATTCGCTGCTACGCCCACATACAAACCCCGTTCGAGACGCGAATGGACGACATAGTATATTTTGACGATACGGTCCTAATGAAACTTGTTTCGTCGAATTCCGAGCTCGTTTGCTCGAATGGCCCTCGTTCACGTCCAAATGATCGATTTATTTTGTATTTTATTTTGCCACGCTCACAGAATAACACTATTTTGCGTGCAACTTGAAGTCTAGCAATAATTTACTATTACGGTCCCAACAAAATTTGTTTCGTTGAAAACGAGGTCGTTTGAAAAATGGCCCTTTTATAACTGGCCTATTCAAATAAAATAAACCAATTTTAAAATACCTCAATATAATAATATTGAAATATTGAAATCGGCCATACACGATCAGAATATCGTATACTACCACAATAAAATATCCCGGGTTGAGTTTGAAGTCAAATCGATATTTTAAAAATTTAAAAACCCCTTATTCTATATAAATAATCGATATAATATAAAAAGGAATTCCATAGTGTTTTTTCCAAAATTTGATTTAGACATAAAATAAAATTTACACGACGAAAATTGGATTTTTCTCTGCCATTAGAAAGATATCGTCAAACCAGTCCCGACGTTTCTTATTTCAAGGAAATCCGACTTATTTTGAACTGGTTACGACCAATTGAAGTTCAAAACGCCAAATCGCGAACTACCGCGCCGCTGCAGCTCGTTATTAAATTAAATTATAAACCATATCGCTCAACCGTCGTTAAATAACGAAATCATCATTGTAAATTTAATATAACCAATATTTGACCAATTTAAACTGCCCGATAACAATATATGGAAAATTCTATATTTTCCCAAATATTCTGGAAATAATAATATTATTTTATTATTTATTTAAATAATATATTCCAAATAAAATCATTAAATCCGATTATTTAAATTCAACCCAATATTTTAAATAATTAAAATATTTTAAATAATCCAAATAAATAGGCAGAAAAATACGGGTCGTTACATTCCTTCCCCCTTAAAATTATTTCGTCCTCGAAATTGCTAAGGTAGAAGAACGTTAAATCCCTTTATCTTTCCAAAAATAATTAATTTTAAAATTCGAATTTATTTCCAAACTGACCCAATTGGTTTCAAAACCAATTTATTTCAAATAAAAGAATTTCCCAAAAATTTCCAAAAAATTTCTAACACCATATATTTTGGAAAAATTTCGGCAAAGTCTTCCCTGCACGAAGGACCATCTGCAATATTGCAGGATCAAGAAATATATATACCTCGACTCTCATGGTCGGAAAAATCAAAATCCAAACTCAAATCCCAAACAAAAACCAAAAATTCATATTTGCGTAGGCATACCTTTTTGCGAGCGTTATTATGCGATAAGCGCTATATTTTATATTCTTGAGCTGTCTTAATTATTCTGCAGCTCGATTCGAACTGTATTTGATTAACTCCAGAATTTCTCTCTTGATCAGATTTTAAAGCTGAATTGGCACTTCTACACCTGTTTCTCAACTTAAACGAATTCATCAGTCATCAAAGCAAATGTTAATCATGTTCAAAACATCCATAGCATTCATATCAACCCACTCACACACAATTCAATCCATACGAGATTATAATTATATATAATCACTTCATTTATTCCTTTAATTATCCACTCAAATTTATTTGTCTGGATTTATTTATTCAACTTGTTATTTCACATTGGTTTTCAACTAAGTCTATCCATTTCAGATTTATATCCAAGCAATCAACAACACAATCCAAGCATATTATTCAAATCAACAATCCAATTGAATTTCCATATTATAATTATTTATGGAAATCATCACCTTTATTATTTTACAAAATATATTGGTCAAAAATATTTTCAAAAATATATTTTATATCAAATTACAAATACGCACTCTCACATATATACTCAGACTCAATCTAGGGTGTTACTAACCCCATCTCTATTGAGTCAGACCACAGAGCCAAGGTTAATCATTAAACCAATAGCTATGATACCACTGTAATGATCCGAGGAAAAATTCGACGCTCGAATTTTCGATAACAATACATAAACCTGTATTACTTGCCAAAACCCAACCATCGAACCCCAGATTGTCATGAGAAAGAAATTAGAGGGTGAGAATAGAAAGAAAGAAATATTAGAATAGAAGAAAGAAGAAGAACACATCATCAGAATCTCACGGCGGAACAGATAAAATATAATATCAAATACCTTTATATAAAGGAACTGTATATACATACTAATCATTAGAGTACAACATACATCAGACACAGCGGAATAACTTTATATAACTAGCGGTGAAGCCTCGTGCTTCCAGAATCTAAACTCCAAGCAAAACCTAACCTGGAACATACTCGGTCTGACCCGAGCACATTTGAAGCAAAGCAAAATACACCGGGTCAGTCTGGAATACTATCAGTGATAAATTCACATAAACACACACTGTATTAACTTTGGAAAATCCTTTATGAAATCAAAGGATAATATTAAGACCAGCCCATACATAAACACGAGCGGTTTTTACCTTACTATAACCCAAAATGTTTTTGAAATCATAACTTATTCTGATATTATCATAGTGTCTAAATACAAGTAAATAACAATCTAGTGGAACGCTTGCATCTCACGCTCCCCATATATAGTATACAATCAAAAACCGCGGGCGCTTATTGGATATTGGATTCCAACCTTGACAAGGTATGGGACCACCTTCCGCATGTGTATCTCTAAAGGCGAATACACTGGGTTCAACAAGAACGTCTTGCAACCCGGCCCTCACATGACCGACCACTCATTTCGCTAGAGTGTATCGAATGTATATCACCGACGGTTGGGATCAGAAACCGCCTCCCGAAAAGGGACAACATCTAAATATAGATTAAATAAGAAAATAGATTTTCTCTAGATAGGTGATCATACATCCTAATGGGAGCGACCAACATAGCCATGTTGCCTGCCCGATTTTCATCATTTCCCGGTTGATGAGGCTTGAGGCCAGAACTTAACTTTAAAACATCTGGTCACCATTCACTTTGAATGCCACATCATCAGATCCGCCAGATCACATTTGATTGACGTTCACAAAAATACTCTAGTTCATTTGGCTAGAGAATAACCATTTCTCCTCCATCAACTATGGTACGTTTGGAGAAATTAATTCATGTAATTCCTTCGGAAATACTCTGTCAGACATCCGTCCATACAAGTCATCCAGGAACAGGATGAACCGAAGGTACTCCCCTACTGCATCTCATATAGGAATCACCTCATGGATCAGTAGCGAGTAGTCCTTGCAAATCCGTAGATTTCAACCACGATAGAATCACAAATCAAAATAACTCTGGCGGCAGGCCAGAGAAATTTGACGAGTAGTCCTTCCGCTTATAAAGATCCACGGCCTTCAATTGCTCCGTCTTCAATTACCATCTTCAAGTATTTGTTGGTCGGAATGGTATTCGAAAATAATTCGATTCCGGACTTTCCATACCAACAAGCGTATTGGTCAGGTTTTAATAGTCGGTGATCTAACTATCAAATAATAGATGTGTGAGTAACATGAGTGTGCTGATTCAGCACTTGACCCTACTCGACCTATTTAAAATATATGTATATACTTAATTATATAAACCAAATTTCCTTTGATTAACTCTGACTGATTTACTTTGATCGGTTAAATCTAACTTGACAAACTCGACTTATTTAACTCAACTAGACTAACTTGACTTGATTACTCCTATCGACTAACTAATATTCGATTTACTCCATTCGCTTGACTTTAGATCGCAGCAATCACAATGGTTATGCCTGATTCCCTCAGGAAACATCTGACCGCCATAGGCTATCTGCAGCCCTGCGAATTACGCTAGCAGTCGTACGCAATGGCAACTCTTCCTGAATAACTATGTTTGGCTAACTCCACCTCAAATACTATATTTGATCAACTCTAATTGGATAACAAATATTCAATATAATTTGAAATCAATATTCTTATTTCTTTTGAAACTAATATTGCAATATTATTTAATTTCCCAAGACCCTGCATTAGAGTTCGATATTCCTCGTATAGAGTAAAACCAATTTCAACACCTTTACTCGTTCCAAACTAATACCATCCCTCGATAATAGTGAAGCCAATCAAGTTGGGGTATTTTAGTTACCTCTCAGATCTTGATCGACAACGTTCTTATCTCAGAACATATAATAGTTTGACACTTAACCACTGATATTCACATCTCGTTTACCCCTTGATTTCAAATCCTGGTTTATAAATCGTTTCATACTTTTGAAATTCTCGCTCAATTTACTTAATTCATTTGATTAAGTAAATATCCTTTAAAACACAAATTTTAAACTCAAATCATTATTTCGTTTATAACATTTCGATTTGTAATAAGAATCCTTTATCAAATACTTTGCTTCCATCTATTGAGCCTTTCTATAACAAACTCTATCTTGGATTTTATAATTAAAATCCGCTTATCCCTCTTTTGTAATAAGACCTTTTTAAAAATTTGGATTTTACTTCCAAAAATCCATTTATCGCTATTTAATACCTTAGCTATTGTATGGTTTTCTCTTCGTGTTGGAAATTCTTATTTCAATTACCATACTTTGCTTAATTCAATTCTTCAACTTTTAAATAATCATTTTGGTCTTAAGGACCTCATTTCAAAACTTTGCTTGAATAATCCATTTACCATCTTTTCCCCCGCTTCTTAGATTTTATTCTACTAATCAATTTTCCATCTTCTCTAACAATTTCATATGACTGAATATACTTAACCTAAATTAAACATTAAGGAAAAACCTTATTTAAATCCTTGCATTCCCTTCTAAATTCCTTTTACCAATTTCGTTTGAAACTTGGTTTATAAATCCCTTTACCACAACCTGATTTAACTTCAATTGAACTCACCACCACTTAATTACTTCAAATGGAATTTCAATTAAAGGTCATTTCTTTAGTTGTCAAAAATAGTAGTAATAACTTCAACATTAACTATATAAGAATAGTTAACTTTGCTATTTATTAAAAATATGATAATTATCACCTTTAAAAGTAGATTAAACAATACCTTACTTTATTAACCCTAACCAATTTAATAATTATTTTGAGGTTTAGTTAATCGAAGATTAACTAAAAAAATACCACTAAACAATTCAAGAATTCCCTTAATTATAGTTAATCAAAGATTAACTAATTATTAAACACCTTTCGCCAAATTTGACGAATATTCAAAACCCAATTAATTCCATTCCATTTCAAGTTGGTCTCATTTCAATTTAAGCTAAACACAATTGATTTGGTCAACCGTACACCTCGGTTAACCATTAACTGAATTCCATTTGTCATTTCCCTTTTAAATTAATAAAATAACTCAATTAATTTAAAATCACCTTTTTGTTGTTTAAAAACAATTTTCCCATCAGTCCGCAGGTGAAATCTGTGGTTTTCTCTGCTTTTAAAGCTGGTGTAAACCATTTAAATAATCCCTTTATAAACTCGATTAAAATATATATTTATAAAACTTCTAATTTAATTACTTACATAAAATAATCGAAAACTTTAATTCAGTTATAAAATAAATTTATAACTTTAAAACCGCGTTGATCCACCCGATAGTAGAACGACGTTTAAACAATACCATTTAGGACATTTTCCAAATCAACACTGTCGATTTATTTCAAACACAACAATGATGAATATCTATTCAACCATCACATTTAAACAGGTTTTGGTGTCAGTCCGGTTGAGCACTTCATATATGCACAACAGTTAAAAATACAGTTTATTTGAGGAATCCGGTTGGATCCCTCCAACTTGTCCTTCTCTGCATCACAGACATCAGTTGATAAAAATATACGAATTAAATAAATGACGAAATATAAATAACTGCAACCAATCAAACCATAACAACCAATTTGCATCCATCACATCCAATCAACCAATTTATACTGTAAATTGTAGATTTTATTTTCCTATGGATTTACCACATCACAGGACTCCAGAAGGTGTGAGAATTAACTCACCAGTGTTTATACGGTTGACGCGTTTGTTCCTTTAAATCTTGAACAGACATTCAAAATTTACTGAAATTTCAACTGCGTCAGATCAGTGCCTAGTCAGTGCCATCGTCTAGGCCTCGTCCCTGCGATCCCAACGGATCCAGTTTTGTCAGATTTCGTTAATGTATGGGGAAATTATCACTGTTTAAAGTTTCACATATATATACGATTTAAACTAAATAAACTATAAATTAATAAATATTAATTACCTTAATTATCTTTCTAGCCACGTCATCATCAACTAAATCGAACGCGTTTTCTTTTTCTGGCCAAAATCGACCCCGACTTCTTCTTCCTTATTTTTCAACGCGGAAGAACCCAAAACAAAAACAGCCTACCGCCACCTCCTATGATGAACTATACTGGCCGTCGACCCTTCCATTGGCTTCGCCCCACCTCCAGCATCCACCGCCGGAGACGCTGACCCCCGTCTCCTTCTTAAGTCGTCGGAAATTGCTCGAGAACGGAGCAGCTTTGAGCTGCCGTAACACACGCCACCGGCCACCGTATGGTGTCGGACCACCTCAGGTTGAACCATCTCGCTGCCCTCTTTCACCGACCATCGAAGCCCCTCCACTAATTCCTCCTCCTTTGATCGGAAAACCCACAAATCTGACCGTCACTTATAGAAACGAACCCAAAACGTTGACCTCAGTTCAACTCAACATTCCGACCACCACACTCCGTTTCAGAACCTCCGACCAGTGCCAATCGAAAGCCCTGCTCCTCCTCTCCATTTCCCCCATGGTCTGAGCTCCTGCAATCAACCACAGCTCCTCAATTTTGACCAAGAACGAAAATGGTTTGTTTCGGTTTTCGTGAAATTTCGGCCACCTCGGACCTCCGTTGGCCACCAATTTTTGACAGCACCTTCCCCTCGACACCCTCTACGACTTTCTCTTTGGCCGCTACCACAAATTCTCGCCAGAAATCAAGAAATAAATTATTTAAGATTTGAGGACTTTTCTGCAAAAAATGATGAACGAAATTGATTTGGGCTTTAGGGTTTCCGGGGTGGGCTGTTTATTTAGAGGGGGAAAGTGGAAAAAATATTATTTTATTCCGGTGATGTGACTAACGATATTTTATTTCGTACCTATCGCTATTTTAAACATCGTTTATTCACTGTTGCGCTCACATACAAACCCCGTTCGAGATGCAAATGGACGTCATAGTATATTTTGACAATACGGTCCTAATGAAACTTGTTTCGTCGAATTCCGAGCCCGTTTGCTCGAATGGCCCTCGTTCACGTCCAAACGATCGATTTATTTTGTATTTTATTTTGCCACCTCACAGAATAACACCGTTTTGCGGGCAACTTGAAATCTAGCAATAATTTACTGTTACGGTCCCAACAAATTTTGTTTCGTTGAAAACTGAGGTCGTTTGAAAAATGGCCCTTTTATAACTGGCTAATTCAAATAAAATAAACCAATTTTAAAATACCTCAATATAATAATATTAAAATATTGAAATCGGCCATACACGATCAGAATATCGTATACTACCATAATAAAATATCTCGGGTTGAGTTTGAAGTCAAATCGATATTTTAAAAATTTATAAACCCCTTATTCTATATAATAATCGATATAATATATAAAGGAATTCCATAGCGTTTTTTCCAAAATTTGATTTGGACATAAAATAAAATTTACACAATGAAAATAGGATTTTTCTCTGTCGTTAGAAAGATATCGTCAAACCGGTCCCGACGTTTCTTGTTTCAAGGAAATCCGACTTATTTTGAACCCGGTACGACCAATTGAAGTTCAAAGCGCCAAATCGCGAACTGCCGCACCGCTGCAGCTCGTTATTTAATTAAATTATAAACCATATCGCTCAACCATTGTTAAATAACGAAATCTTCGTTGTAAATTTAATATAACAAATATTTGACCAATTTAAACTACCCGATCACAATATATGCAAATTCTATACTTTCCCAAATATTCTGGAAACTAAAATATTATTTTATTATTTATTTAAATATTATTTTATTATTTATGTAAATAATATATTCCAAATAAAATCGTTAAATCCGATTATTTAAATTCAACCCAATATTTTAAATAATTAAAATATTTTAAATAATCCAAATAAATAGGCAGAAAAATACGGGTCGTTACACTAACTAGTGTCCAAACTATTAATCTATGATCATATGATAACGTGATCCCAATCCCCATATTTGCGGTTGCCTTCAGGTGTGCTTCTATTATGGGGATTCCGTTTATTACCTAGATTTAATCTAGGGCTTACTATCGAGTGCTTACTAGACTCAACCAGGGTTTGCGCTACCCAGGGCCACTGGGGTTTATGCTACCTATTGAACGCTTCTCGGATTCAAGGTTTACGCGGCCTAGGTCCAACTAGGAATTATGCTACCTACTTAGTATTAATTTTCCATGTGTCTGTGTCAGTCGGCCCTCTCTTGCGTGTAGATACTCTGTGCTGGCCCCACCATAAGGTGTATCAAGCCTTATGATAGCGACCCGACACGATTCAAGATGCACAATGTATAACTACTGGTACCCAGTGCCTGCTTTTTCCGCTCCGGAGTACGTGCACGCCCGTAAACCGTCGGAACCTACACTGACGTACCCCCTGCCGCTATTTTTGATTGCTTATGATTAGCCCAGTAATTGTGCCCCATCCTGCCTAGTTTCAGGGTACCTTGATACATCTCTGTGGGTTGCTGCTGAAATGGGTCCCCGTTACTAGGGTTTCCTGCCGGTTAAGTTTGTGGGCCTATATATACAAATATTACCTACCTATATGAGATGTACTTAACCCTCCCACCGATTCTAGCATGTTTTCTTAACGGTTAAGTTTTGTGGGCCTATATTTACTAATATTAACCACCAACCCGTCGTGCACTTAACCTTCCCACGGATTCAAGGATGTTTATTTAATGGTTAAGTTTTGTGGGCCTATATATTTACTAATATTACCCACCTACTCGTCAAGTCGTGTTGGTTAAGTGGTTCTTATTAACTTAACCTTTCTTGCTTATCATGTTGGATTGGTTAAGTGTGATTTATTAACTTAACCCTGTTCATTCGTCAGGTTATATTGGTTAAGTATTTCCCATTTAACATAACCCCATTCGCTCATCAAGTTATATTGGTCAAGTGTCATTAATCAATTCAAGTTGACTTAACCCATCCACCCGTCACGTCATGTTGGTTAAGTGTTTCCTTCTGGTGTTGACTTGACCCTACCTCAAATCATGTTATATTGGTTAAGTGTTGTTCTCATGTTAACTTAACCCTTCCCATACATCATGTTATATAATTGGTTAAGTGTTTTCCTCTTGTATTACTTAACCCCACCACATGTCATTATATATTTTGGTTAAGTGTTACCTTAGTTAACTTAACCCTATCATCTTCTTAATTAATATGTTACAACGGTTAAGTGTTCTAAATTTACTTAACCTCACGCACTTGTCTAATTAACATGTTATTACGGTTAAGTGTTTCCCTAATTACTTAACCTCACCATTTCTAGCTTGATTTATTCTTGAGTATTAATTAATTAATTAAAGCACCAACCACTTATATTAGACAGATATTGTTGTGGTTACTGGATGTGCCGGTCGGTTCTGGACAGGTTTACAAAACAACTCAGTCTAACCTCGGGTCTTTCTGGGCTTCATGCACTAACCACCCACATTAGACAGGTATTGTTGTGGTCACTGGATGTGTCGGTCGGTTCCGGGAAGTTTTACACCACAACTCATTCTAACCTTGGGTTAGGCATATTCGTCTTTTACTAAATTTACATATTTACTATTTATATAAATTTTCCGTAAATCAATTTAGCCTAGATCATATTCAACTGTCATGCACATTAACATACTTATATTCTATGCCCAGAACTTGATTTACGAAATCAATCAGCCCAACTTGCAGTTTATACAAATTTTAGATTTAGTATTCCCCTTTTACAATTTATGCCCAATCTAGATTAATATTCCAATTTACGGTTCATGTCAAAACTAGATTTAATATTCTAGTTTACCATTTATGTTTACACGCCAATTACACACTTTGCGGCCAATTGAATTTATCAACTTATGCCCAAGTCTAATATGCATGTAAATCATTCACTATTATAGCAAATTTAAATTATGCCAACATATTTATTATGCCAAACTAACTTAATTAAGCTATGCCCAATCCTCACATCATAATCGTACGTATAACATGATTTCATAAGTTTTTTATGTACTCATGAAATGGCACTAATCAAAAGGAATAGGGGATAAGCACAAGAATTGATATAAAAGATTAGGCATGCAAAAATAATGGCTCCAACAGGTTCGATGTACATAATAGTGAATAGGAATAAACTAGCCAAGTGACACACTAAATATGAGATCCACATAATCAAGGGAATAGGCATAGGTGATTTGGTCTGACATAATGCCAGTTCGAAGTACAACCTAATAGGTTAATGGGAATAGGCATATGTCACTGATTACAATAGTTATAGGCAATTAACCACAATAGTCATGGGCGACTAATCACAATAGTTTCTTAATCAATGTCATAGGCAATAGTCTCATAGCCAAAAATCTTAGTAATAGTCTCATAGTCATGAATCATATGCAATAGTCTCAAAATTATGAATCATAGTCATAGTCATAGGCAATAGTCTTATGGTCATAGTCATATGTAATAGTCTCTTTGTCATGAATCATAGTCATAGGCGATAGTTTCATGGGCAACAGTTTCATAGTCATAGTCTTAGGCACAAGTCCCCTAATAATAGTCATTGGCAATTAGCCACAATAAGTTATGGGCCACAATCAAGAATCAGATCCGAAGGCATAGATAACGTTAGATTTGACATAAGCACGAATCAAAGATAATTAACTTTCAAATTGGTATAGTTCTATATTTTGATTCATTACATTCACAATTCCAATCACACGTTCAAATCTAAGGAATAACCGAACTTATAGTGATCGGTTTAGAAAAGGCTATTTACTATGATTCGAGTGACGTTGCTTGAAGCGGAATGCCTATGGTCCAACTTGAAGCTTTATCTTGATTTGAATCTCCAATTTGAAGAAGAACTATAACTTGTTTTAATGAAGAATAAGATTTATTTTAATTAGGATTGAGACAGAGTATAGACGTAATGAAGTTGTGTGGAGAAAGTGAAGTTTGGGGGCGTTTATATAGCGTATAACTCATAAATTTGGTCCAGAAATCAGCCTGGATACATAAAAATGAATTCTGCCTCGGATCTGGAAAAACAGGGCAGGTCGACCCCCAGGTCGACCTATAGAGGGTAGGTCGACCCCCTGATCGACCTGGGTCCTGGGAGGGAAATTTCTCGCCCAGCCCGCTTCTGGATTCTGTTTTGAATTTTGAATTCAGTTTCGAGCTGTTTTTAACTTTGAGCTGAAACTTCCGAAGGCCATAACTTCTTCATACGAAGTCCGATTCACGCAAACTCGGACTCTATCTCAAGCATAATTCCGAGACGAACACAATGGCATAACCCGTTTCCCTTAATTCTTCTCTTAAAAATTAAGTATAATTTGATTTGTTACATTAACGTTTACAGAAAATACGGGGTGTTACATTCTCCCCTCCTTAAAGGATTTCGTCCCCGAAATCTTCTAGTTAAGAAGAATGTATCCTAACATCCAGCATCCATCTACTCAACCATTCAATCACAGGCATCCATTGTCCCTAAAAGGATTTCTAATGCTTTCATGATTCTATGCATAGTGTGTGTACATGTCCTTATCTAATGTAAAATCAGGCGATCTACTGATTCAGTTGACCTCCTTAATGCGAATTATGTCAGTCCCATGAGTCCATCATGTATGCAATTATCCCTAGTCATGTAAGTACTATATGCGTGCATATTCATTCATCCATATGCAACATCCATATGATAACACATCAAGTTTTAATCCATATATAAATACATATATGCATATGCAAACATGAAAGTGAGTGAGTCGATCTAGTGCCTAATGTGTGTATATGCATCCATGAGCAACCACTAGCAACCACTTGCAACCATCAATCATAACATGTTTCAGTTACATGTTTACATTCAAATGGGTTCCTACCTAAGGGTCGAAGATAGGACCTAGAGGATATACTTACAAAATGGAAACAAGAATGCCTAAAATTCCTAGCAGAAGAGATCAGGGATATACCCTCAAGAAAGAGGGTATGATGCGCGTATCTAGTCTTCCGTTTTCGAAGTCGTATCTTCTTGAGCTTAACTCCACGATTGCGAAGCTTCTTGACCTCCATTTATTTCTCATGCAAACCATCCTAGTCGAACTCGACATCCCTCAAGTATAAGCCCCAAAGGCCTAAACCAATATCAGACAAGCACCAAAAGGATACCTCCTCCGAATTTGGACGATCTATGTGAGATGATACTAACAAAACAACCAAACAATTGAGCACTTTACCGACTCTGGCTATCCTCGCCAATCTTGCTCCCGAATTATCGTTGATCGCATAACTGGCTTTGTAGTGTCATCTAGATACATGCGGAAGTCTGTCTCGAATTTTAGGGGGGCAACCCCTACCCTAATCAAAACATCTTGCGTACTCATGGACTACCCCAACGGATCGAAAATCATCGATAGATAAGTAAAGTGATTCTAGGTAGCTAAGACAAACTGATCCCTTAGGATCATACGAAATCTCAAGGGTATTCTCGAGGCAAGTCGAAAGTCTAACTACCCTCGTTTCATAATTACTAGCTAACCAATCAATGCCTAGAATCAACCCATAGCCCAAAAAAACATAAGCATAAATATAGCTATTCTCAAATCCTCACAAGTCAAAGATAGATGGGCCGAACCAGCAATTGGATTTGAGACTATAATGGGATCCTCTACTACACAATATCTAGGGTGCAGAGACTCAACTATGGAGGCAGATATATACGGATGTGAAGCGCTAAATCGGAAGGAGTACTAACATGAAAATCAAAAAGGAAAAACTCTTTCAACCGAAATCTTCCTACCTCTCTCTCAGGTATGTTGGCGGTGAGAGCATGCACTTGCCTTCCGGAAAATCATGTCCCTTGTTCTTGCCCTTGCCCTTAATTATTCAACCCGTTATACCAAAATAAAGATACTTCCTCTTGTTTTAGGTTTTACTATTCTTTCCTCTCCTCCTTTGTGAACCAAGTCCATATCCATGGGTTCTTCATCCTTGTGTTGTGCTCTGTAGCCAGACCCCCTTATTCTCAACTTTGCCATCCTTATGTAAAGTGTTGACATGTCTCTCGAAAGCTGCCTCCATCGCATGGGGAATCCTATAAAGCTCGAAAGAAAATTACGGTAAAAGATGGAAGTTAGGCACTTATTTGCCCTTTTACAAGTGTAGTAGTCTCATCAAGCCTACGGAACCATGCCGCGATGAGGTTACCTCCCAGAAAGCCAGGAGCCCCAGAGACTCAAGAAAGAAGGAAACAAGGATTCAAGCAGAGGTTCAAAAGATAGTGCATCTGGCTTTTTGGAATAGTCCTTTAAAACAAAACTTTTCTTTTGAAAATGCTTCTTTTAAAACCGTTTTGAAAAAAAAATTCAAATCTTTTATCTAATCCGATAACCTTCATCTCTGATGCCAAGTAAAACACCCCACCTCCGTTAAGGTCACTCACAAAGGGAATGCCTTAATTTCGGTGGAGCATTATAGGTAAAAGATGCAGATAAATTACAAGACAGACAATTAAAGCGGCGGCAAATAAATAAAACTTTATTTCATTGATAAACAGCTTGTACAAAGATTGTTTTACAATACCAAAGTATCCTGTCTTGCTTACAAAAATAAAGAAGCATAAAATGATTTCCCCAAATAAAGCATGAGCCAGCCATAGTAGTAGAAGAGAGAGTCCAAGGCAACACATCAAAGAGTCTTCAAGCTTGGAAAGAGTAACGGTCTAAACAAACCTGAGCTATTCCCTCCCTGACTACCTGGGGGGAAATGGAAGAAAAGAGGCGAAAGCAAACTAGGTCAGACATAAAGTCTGGTAAGTCCAGTGATTCTTAGTACTTAAACGAGGAAAAGGGTCATGACATGAAAAACTAAATATAAGACTAAACCATAGTAACAAGATAATATGGGATAAGCATGGGATATGGCAAGATAAACTGAATGTACCGATAAACTGAATGTACTGATAAACTGAATGCACTTCTACTCCTCTGCTTTACAACTACCCTGTTTATACTGATTTCTATATCTCTGCACTACCTAACTAGTGTCCAAACTAGTAATCTATGATCATATGATAACGTGATCCCAATCCCCGTATTTGCGGTTGCCTTCAGGTGTGCTTCTATTATGGGGATTTCGTTTATTACCTAGATCTAATCTAGGGATTACTATCAAGTGCTTACTAGATTCAACCAGGGTTTATGCTACCCAGGGACACTGGGGTTTATGCTACCTATTGAACGCTTCTCGGATTTAGGGTTTACGTGACCTAGGTCCAACCAGGTATTATGCTACCTACTTAGTTTAAATTTTCAATGTGTCTGTGTCAGTCGGCCCTCTCTTGCGTGTAGATACTCTGTGCTGGCCCCACCATAAAGTGTATCAAGCCTTATGATTGCGACCTGACACGATTCAAGATGCACAGTGTATAACTACTAATACCCAGTGCCTGCTTTTTCCGCTCCGGAGTACGTGCACGCCCGTAAACCGCCGGAACCTACACTGAAGTACCCCCTGCCGCTATTTTTGACCGCTTATGATCATCCCAGTAATCGTGCCCCACCCTGCCTAGTTTCAGGGTACCTTGATACATTTATGTGGGTTACTGCTGAAATGGGTCCCCGTTACTAGGGTTTCCTGCTGGTTAAGTTTGTGGGCCTATATATACAAATATTACCCATCTATACGAGATGTACTTAACCCTCCCACCGATTCTAGCATGCTTTCTTAACGGTTAAGTTTTGTGGGCCTATATTTACTAATATTACGCACCAACCCAACGTGCACTTAACCTTCCCACGGATTCAAGCATGTTTATTTAATGGTTAAGTTTTGTAAGCCTATATTTACTAATATTACCCACCTATCCGACGCGTACTTAACCTCCTACTCGTCAAGTCATGTTAGTTAAGTGGTTCTTATTAACTTAACCTTTCTTGCTTATCATGTTGGATTGGTTAAGTGTGATTTATTAACTTAACCCTGTTCATTCATCAGGTTATATTGGTTAAGTATTTCCCATTAATTAACTTAACCTCATTCACTCATCAAGTTATATTGGTCAAGTGTCATTAATCAATTCAAGTTGACTTAACCCATCCACCCGTGACGTCATGTTGGTTAAGTGCTTCCTTCTAGTGTTGACTTGACCCTACCTCAAATCATGTTATATTGGTTAAGTGTTGTTCTCGTGTTAACTTAACCCTTCCCATACATCATGTTATATAATTGGTTAAGTGTTTTCCTCTTGTATTACTTAACCCCACCACATGTCATTATATATTTTGGTTAAGTGTTACCTTAGTTAACTTAACCCTATCATCTTCTTAATTAACATGTTACAATGGTTAAGTGTTCTAAATTTACTTAACCTCACCCACTTGTCTAATTAACATGTTATTACGGTTAAGTGTTTCCCTAATTGCTTAACCTCACCATTTCTAGCTTGATTTATTCATGAGCCTTAATTAATTAATTAAAGCACCAACCACTCACATTAGACAGATATTGTTGTGGTTACTAGATGTGTCGGTCGGTTCCGGCCAGGTTTACACCACAACTCAGTCTAACCTCGGGTCTTTCTGGGCTTGATGCACTAACCACCCACATTAGAAGGTATTGTTGTGGTCACTGGATGTGCCGGTCGGTTCCAGGCAGTTTTACACCGCAACTCAGTCTAACCTCGGGTTAGGCATATTCGTCTTTTACTAAATTTACATATTTACTATTTATGTAAATTTTACGTAAATCAATTTAGCCTAGATCATATTCAACTGTCATGCACATTAACATACTTATATTCTATGCCCAGAACTTGATTTACCAAACCAATCATCCCAACTTGCAGTTTATACCAATTTTAGATTTTATATTCCCCTTTTACAATTTATGCCCAATCTAGATTAATATTCCAATTTACGGTTCATGTCAAAACTAGATTTAATATTCTAGTTTACCGTTTATGTTTACACGCCAATTACACACTTTGCGGCCAATTGAATTATCAACTTATGCCCAAGTCTAATATGCATGTAAATCATTCACTATTGTAGAAAATTTAGATTATGCCAACATATTTATTATGCCAAACTGACTTAATTAAGCTACGCCCAATCCCCGCATCATAATCGTACGTATAACATGATTTCACAAGTTTTCTATGTACTCATGAAATGACACTAATCAAAAGGAATAGGGGATAAGCATAAGAATTGATATAAAAGATTAGGCATGCAAAAATAATGGCTCCAACAGGTTCGATGTACATAATAGTGAATAGGAATAAACTATCCAAGTGACACACTAAATATGAGATCCACATAATCAAGGGAATAGGCATAGGTGATTTGGTCTGACATAATGCCAGTTCGAAGTACAACCTAATAGGTTAATGGGAATAGGCATATGTCACTGACTACAATAGTTATAGGCAATTAACCACAATAGTCATGGGTGACTAATCACAATAGTTTCTTAATCAATGTCATAGGCAATAGTCTCATAGCCAAAAATCTTAGTAATAGTCTCATAGTCATGAATCATATGCAATAGTCTCAAAATTATGAATCATAGTCATAGTCATAGTCATATGTAATAGTCTCTTTGTCATGAATCATAGTCATAGGCGATAGTTTCATGGGCAACAGTTTCATAGTCATAGTCTTAGTCAAAAATCCCCTAATCATAGTCATTGGCAATTAGCCACAATAAGTTCTAGGCCATAATCGAGAATTAGATCCAAAGGCATAAATAACGTTAGATTTGACATAAGCACGAATCAAAGATAATTAACTTACGAATTGGTATAGTTTTATATTTTTATTCATTACATTCACAATTCCAATTACACGTTCAAATCTAAGGAATAACCGAACTTATAGTGATCGGTTTAGAAAAGGCGATTTGCTATGATTCGAGTGACGTTGCTTGAAGCGGAATGCCTATGGTCCAACTTGAAGCTTTATCTTGATTTGAATCTCCAATTTGAAGAAGAACTATAACTTGTTTTAATGGAGAATAAGATTTATTTTAATTAGGATTGAGGTAGAGTATAGGCATAATGAAGTTGTGTGGAGAAAGTGAAGTTTGGGGGTGTTTATATAGCGTAGAACTCATGAATTTGGTCCAGAAATCAGCCCGGATACATAAAAATGAATTCTGCCTCGGATCTGAAAAAACAGGGCAGGTCGACCCCTTGGTCGACCTATAGGGGGGAGGTCGACCTATAGGGGGGAGGTCGACCCCCTGGTCAACCTGGGTACTGGGCGGGAAATTTCCCACCCAACCCTCTTCTGGGTTCTGTTTTGAGTTTTGAATTCAGTTTCGAGCTGTTTTTAACTTTGAGCTGAAACTTTCGAAGGCCATAACTTCTTCATACAAAGTCCGATTCACGCAAACTCGGACTCTATCTCAAGCAGAATTCCGAGACGAACGCAATGGCATAACCTGTTTCCCTTAATTCTTCTCTTAAAAATTAAGTATACTTTGATTTGTTACATTAACATTCACATAAAATACGGGGTGTTACATATAAGCACTAGACCTCTCACATTAAGCTTACAATTGTGGACGCTGGATTTGCCGACGGTTCCGGGCAGACTTCTACCACAAGTTGACTTAACCTCGTGTCTTAGAACCATTACATGATTTTAATTTTCACTTAGGCCTCTCATATTAGGTTCAACATTAGTGGCTGCTGGATATGCCGGTCCGGTCTGGGCAGACTTCCGCCACTAATGCAACCTAACCTCATGCCATAAGTGTAGTTACAATTTCTAATTGGAATCCTAGGCATAATCATCTTCATTTTTTTTAAAGTTAAGCGCAAAATTTTATTAATTACCAAGATATTTACAATACATTTTCCAGCATGTATGCTTTAACAATAAAACCAAAACTCTCTATAACACTATGGCTACCTCAGAAAACTCACTCAAAAGCAAAAAAGAAAATTACAACAATATAAGCTTTTTCTTCTTGCAAAAACCATAATGCCAAAAGGTCATGAACGAGAAGAGCTCATCCATAACAAAGATCATAACATCATCGTAGACTCTCATAGAGAGGTGAAGGATTACTTCTGGGGTGTCTTTTCATAGACATCGCTTAACTACCAGCAGGTAGTATATCCTTAATGTTATACTCATGCCCCTCATCAAGATCATCATCAGCCAAAACTTCCCTTTTAATTTTTTTCCCTTGGATTTTGATGAGGGATAAGCATCATTGAAACAACAGAGGATAAGTTGGCAGTAGCTGAAGCAGGTGGAGGTAAAATAAAAGAATATGGTGGCTTTAAGCTTGCATAAGGAGATGCAGATTTCTTAGAAGACGAGTCTAACACAACAAAAGTAGCTAAAGCAGGTGAACTATGACTTTATGTTGAAGAGCGTGACATTGTGGCTGAGATAGATGAACTGCGGCCTACAATAGATGCAAGACCCAATGAAGAAGAAGTAGGACCTGAACTGTTTGTGCAACCAAAATCCCCTTGTGCACTTTGTAAATGATCATTTATATCATCATCAAACAAGTTGCCAAAATCAACATCGACCTCATTGACAACATTTGAAGCCTTATCCACTTCCACATTAACATCCTTGTTTACTATAACATCATCCTCAGGGTGTACATTTAAATTTAGATCAGTGTGAACAATATTATACTCCCCTTGATCGGTACGGTCCAGATCTTCGTCTAAACCTTCCAAACCATCAGCAGCTAAGTTATCAAAAGGGTTTTCATTGATAACATTAGTATCATCAGACACATTGCCCTTATTATTAACATCGGCCTTCTTTCTCCAATACTTTTGTTTCTTATCATACACATTAGTCCTTTGTTCTGTCCACCCTTGGCTTGTGTGTTCCTATGTGTTTTAAGAAGTTGCTCATTCTCATCTACATGAAAATCCTTCATATCAACTTTAACATGATTCACCTTACTCCCATTATGATTAGCATGTAACTCACAGTCAATAGTATCATGGCCAAAAACTTTACAGCTAACACATATCTTAGGCTTCCAGTCGTAGCATACTCTAACAATTGGACATGAATCCCCCAAACCACCAACCTCAATCGTATTAGGAAATTCATAATATACTGATAATTCAACCAACGCCTTCGCATATCTAAATCTAACTAACCTTTCTGTGCTAGCATCATAACAGATAAGCCTACCTACGTGGTTAACTAGCCAATTAATTCCAATTAAAGTCCATAAAACCATGGGAATCCAATATAAATGGATCCATATTTAGACTTTTTAAACTTGTGATTGAGCATAACCAATTGTTGGATCCCATTCTGATATGATAAACATCCTACCTCAAATGAATATAGGATTAGATCTGAGAATCTTCTCTCTATCAGAATCATTGGAAATTTTGAAATAATATTGAAAACCATCTGACTTAATATCAACCTCCCCATTCAACTTCCAATGCCTCTGTAAGTAATTAGAAACAGCATGATAGGATAACGTACCATCAAGGAAGAAACCGATCAGAAAATTACTCCAGTAGTTAAGTCCTTCTTGCTTCACTAGATCTGGAATCACTTTTTTCTTCCCATCTCTCGGAATGTCGAAATGAACAGGCTTATAAGAGTCTGCGTTATGCGGGGAAGATCTAAAGAGGCAAGCATAGTTCGATTTCACAAACGAAGGAAAAGATACCCTTGATGGATTATCCAAATCGACAACAGGTGGAGCATCTTGTAATGAAGAGGGATTAGCAGAAGAGGGTGGGGGATCAGGAGGTTTAGAGGGAGGAGGGCGAGATGGAAGAGGCGGAAAGGTTAAATCGAAGGCATACGAGGTGGATGGAGAAGAGGAAAAAGATTTCGCCGCCTCCATTAACAAAGGATGGATTCTTGATCAAAATTAAAGTCATCTTCATTTATTTAGTTCTATGTATATAATCATACAATCATTCTAATTCACAAAGGTAAGGGCTCTGGTATATAAATGGAACAAACCAATATGTGATATGAACAGTGGTAGTTACTGCCAATATTTCTAACTAGTCTATAACATATAAACATTTCCAATGTTTCAACTAATCTTATGTATGAATTTTCAACCATTTATGTTCATATCAGATTGCGCCTCCAAATTAAAGTCTCAAAACATAATATATGTTATGTTCCAAAATCCCATTTCAAATTATGCCTCAAGTCCCAATATATGTCGCATGTCTTTCTACATGTAATTAACTTTATTTAAAATAACGTGTAGTTCTCCGATAGTGTATCATTTACCCAATTTATAGGTTCATAAAATGGATCTATACAACATTATTCATTTTTCATATACGTTCAAGTAAATGTTCATCTCAACATATTAACTAATTGAACATATTATCCATTTTAGCGCAGTAATGCATTTCATCAAATTAAACCTTCCAATATGTTCATTATAGGGAATGCCAAACGAGAGAGGTACTATTTTTTAAAAAGTGTAGTTTAAACCCACTCAACTTTCATGCTTTCCCAAAATCTTGGATCTGATCCGTTCTACCATCCATGGTTTCCCTTTTTCCCTTTAATTTGATTCAAAACCTAACGACCATGGATTTATTATTTTATGAAAAGAGAAGGGAAAGAGAAATAATTTAAATAGATTAGTTCTTAGAAGTTTACCTTGCTTTCGTGATTCAATAATCTTTTTATTAACGTTGATTCCCTCTTCCAGATCTGAATCCACAATTCTCCTAGGCTAACATTTTAATTACAGAATAGATTAAGAGAGAGAGCTATGGCAGAGCTCCGGCGTAGCCGCCGAATTATGATGTTTAGGGTAAGGTCTAGGGTCTTATTTATAGGAATAGCGAAGGAACCAGGACCCTTAAATCAAAATTTAAGATATTAGAACCGAACACGTCAGAAGAACTTTCTGGATCCTCGGGTGGGTCGACCCCCAACGGTCCATTTTCCCTTCGAACTTTCCTGCATGCCATTTTAAATTTGGAATGATTTTTGAATTTTTTGGATATATTTGTTTAATATATATACATATAAGCTCCTTATATGTATACAAACTTCTAACACTCATAACTTCTTCATACGGTGTCTGTTTTACGCAAACCAAGTGTCTATCTTAACCAGAATTTCGAGACAGACGCAATGGCGTAGACTGTTTTACTTAATTCTGAATATTTAACTAAGTTATCCTTATTTTATTATCTTACAAATACAGGGTGTTACATTCTCTCACCCTTAGGAAATTTCGTCCGCAAAATTTAATAAAGGTAAAATAAATTAACCCCTCGCATAAAATACATCTATCATGTGTGCATCTAACTTTTGCAAGCATTGTGCACTTGTGCAAAGTGAAGTACAACATAATAGTGCATGCATGCCTAATCTGTACCTCCTATGTGTATGCAAGCTTTTCAAAAATCCTTTTTAAAATATGATGCTCACATCCTAAATATACTGGCATTTCTACATGAATGCAATATTTTGAAAATCAAAATGCTTTTTCATCCAAAATTTCCCACACTCATACTGAGTAAGAACATAGTTCATCCAATTGTTGCATCCATACTGCGGGGGGTTCCATTTTTCTCTTAATAGGAGTTCTAAGTATCCTACCAATCAACTTTATTTTCTTCGAATTTCAGAAAAATATAATTTTCTAAATTCGATTTCTTATGTTACAAAAGGTGGAAAACGGAAAACTCCGCATCTCCCACTTTTATTTTTCAACCTTTTTCTAACTGTACTTGGATTTTTATGTAACTATTTATAAGGATTCCTTATTTTCCTATCCAAACACAACCCACATAAGAATTTTTTTTGTTATTGTTTTACTTTTTCATCTTATCTTGGAAAGTTTTATCTTTATCCATCTTTTTGCATAATTTTCCATTTTTGTTGCTTTAATGAATTTTCTGTTTTCTTTTTCAGTTGTGCATTTCTCTTTTCTTAGCTTATTTAATTATCTAATCTTAGTTTAAATTTAAATAAGCCTCTAGTCTTCCAACTAAAACAGGAGAACATGCACCCTACACAGCTACTACTTAGGGCTAAGAATCTCGGGACTATGTCCCCCTCAGACAGAAAAGTCCAAACTATGGGATCCACGATAGGTTTAGGTGTTACCCTAACTACCCAGAAAAATAACGGAACGATCCCCATAGAAATGTAGTAACGGGTTTTACCCCTAACATGGAAATTAGCAACATGATCTAAACACTTACTTTCCATTTACTATCTAGTACTCACTACTAGTCCTAGCTGTGTGCCAACAATTATTTCAAGCAACACCCTAGGCTATTCAATGCTTACGCATTTACGGGAACTCATTATTATTCCAAGATAATTTTCGCTATTTACTTTATAGCCTAGAAACTTTTCCCATCTTTCCTAGGCACTAACCCTTACCTACTCCATACTTTTAAAACATGGTTTGGCCTTTCTTTTTCATTTAAATTTTCTTCCAAAAATTCAAAAGTGTCAAAATTTCATTTTCCTCATGAAAACTTAGTTTTGTCAAACCACAAAAACATGTCATCTTAAAAATGTAAATCATCATTTTTTTCAAATCACAAACTAGAGTAGATACGGACAACTATTTTCTCCATCGGGTTTATGACTTGTTCTCACCTATAAGGTTGGTTTAGTCTCTTATATAAGGTGCAGACATCCACTCTATTCTTAATTCCTGCACTTATTTTGTCCACCCAACAAAATTATCTTAAAATAATTTATCAAAAAGGGTTGCCATAAGAATATAGATTTAAAATTTTTCTTTATTAAAGATTCTTGTATGAAATATAACAAGAAAACTAGTGAGCAGTACATGCTCTATATTATGCAACTTTTATTGAGAGAATTTTACTTTAGCTAAAAAAAATCGCCAGAAATCACTGTTTGCAAAATATACCCCATTTTCCTTCAAAAACCCAATATGTATACTTTACATATTTAAAATTTATAACTTTTAAGATAAAACTTGAAAACACCATAAATCATTTTCCCAAACTTGTATAATTTCAAGTTCTTAAAAGTTAATAATGGGGTTAGACTCAAAGTGGGTTTCCAATTCTTCTAGGCTTTCCTAGACACTCCCCAAGGTCAATTCTCTCAATTATATATATTCCGAATCCATTTTTCTCTTTTCAAATTTTTTCAATTTATAAGGTTTTCAAGCTCACTAACCCAAAATACTAATCATATGGGATCACTTTCCTTCCATATAAAGTACATTGTACACTCTCCACCCAAATTACCTAAGAGTCTCAGATTTCCTTTATTCATTCCTTTAGTGTACAAAACAACCATCCCATTTCTTACCATATTATACTCTTTCTATTTAGTGGGTTCCTATATGGATCTAGGTAAATATATGATATATTTATATTTTTTAAAATACAAATACGTACGCTCACTATTTATACAGGAATCCTAAACCTAAGCTCTGGTACCAGATGTGACAACCCCAATTTCGAAAGACCGATTTTTTTTTCAAAATTCCAATCTATCGAAACTCGGATTGGTTTGCTCTGGTATCCTGCAGAAAAGACAGAGACATAAAACATGTCAGAGCTCAGAAATTACCTCACAGCGGAATGGATAAAATATAATGTAAGCAAAATATAGCCTTACCGTATTAATAATACTGCCTAACCAGTATCCAAGGCTATCATGTCCCTGCCACAAATCTAACCTGCGAGTATGTTATGAGGAGGGGGTCAGAACACAAGTTCTGGTGACTGGATTTAAACTATACACTTTGGATCATCCTACATATACCGTTCAATCATATTTATTAGGTTACTTGGGTTATCAGTACTCAAGACTTACACACACGTCGTACCCATTCACTTTCCAGTGGATTAACCTAATATAGTGTATATGTATCTACCCTCAATATTAAGGTACACCCCACGATACCCCACTCACACGGTCTCCACCATAATATTATCGAAATATACGCAGTCCCTCATCCTACGTCATAGTGACGTATGGATAACAATATTACGTTCCGCATATATCTATCATTACTATGCTACGTAAATGTACTGACTGCCACCTTTGTTCGAATCAGACTCCATACCGAAGTAATGCCCTCAAGTCTATGATACACCACCCAGAGCCGACATGCATGTATCTAGACTGTCCACCATACATATCTTCAATTGTAGCTAAATGCCTCAATCGCACGTCCTCTAATGTGCACCGATTTCTGTGGCAGGGCGATACAAGAAGAACAGAACTCGGTCATGTGCTTTTCCATATCTCTACAGGCCCGTCCCTAAAGAGCCTCTATAAACAGATATACCTAGGGTCTGTTTTCGTGGTGGCTCTGGCCCCACCTCGGCCCCTCCCTCAACTAGTAATGAGTACCAGAGCTAAGGGACTGCCCCTATGCAAACATTCTAAACATCCATATCCCCTTAACCCCTTACCCCGACAGTGAAGGGTGAAATGGTATCTTGGGTTTAACTCAAGTCTTCCCGCATCCCATTGGTTGTCGATGACGGGTGTCCGACGGTCTACTATCCTTGTTGGTCATGACCCTCTGCCTCCTCGTGAGGCAACCGCTTAACCACCCTCGTGTCACCTCATCACATCATTCTGACTGCATAGATACATCTGCAGTCAAGGCCCACCCACCTAGTAGTTACGCGCAGACCCAACCTCTACGGACACAGCCTAAGACATCTGCCGCCTCACAAAGGACTACTAGGAGCACCATACGCATCTCAGGAAGCTGCATGCTTCCCCATCTAGTTCTTCGGAGCCGTCAGAACAATCAAATGAATATGCGCTCCCCCTGGTGCCTTATAACACCATGGTGATCTAACCTGTTGGGTTATTCACCCTCAAACGTGCGGACTGGTTCAAGCGCCTCACTTTAATATGTTATTAGACCCTATGTCTAAACATTCTTTTACGCGCTTGCCTTACCTCATCAGGTTTCCTTTTAACTTGGTTATTCTCATTCACATTGAATTCTTATTCAAATTACCAAGTTTCACTTGCTTATTTATTTCAGTTATATAACTTAACCCATTTAAGTTTATTAATAAGCCCACAACACGTTATTCCCTAGATTGTGGTCCAAGATTTGAAATCCACAATCCCTTTATATTATTATTTGATTTTATCATTAAAATAACATGCTCTACTTAATATATAATTAAGTATATCCCAATTCATATGTTTTCTGCTTAACATGTCAGTCATTATTTATGCTTACATATAACTTATTTCATTTTATAAGTTTTCCTCATCCTTTCTCATTTAATCATAATTCCATTTTACATTGTAAATACAACTTATCACTGTTTACTTCTTAACTTAGTTCTATTAACTAAGACCCATTAAAAAGTTTCTCCACCCGTTTATTATAACCTACGTTATAATATCCTCTTGTCTCTAAGACAAGCCTAAACATTCTTATCAACGGGTTTCAGACTCCCAAGCTTACAGATTACTTAATTTATAATTAAGTACAATATATTTCCCCCCTTTTTTTAATTGGTTTCAAGTTTTCCCCTTTACCGATTACTTAATTTATAATTAATTGTCCCTTAACTCAATTTACCAGTTATCCCATTCTCTTACTAGTTTATTATAACCTAAGTTATAATATTCACTTGTCACTAGGACAAGTCTACCTATTATACAACATGTTATTTATTTATAATAGGTTATTATCATTCCCCTCTTAAACCGTTTACCGTTGTAAACTATTATTCTACATTCACTGTAATATATATTCCTTATTATATTAAGTAAAACACTTCATGCACCTTATCAGTTTGATAGAAGGAATCAATGATTTATTTTCATAACGTATTCCCATCTGAATCCGTGGTAGCAAGTAATTTCTTTACTTTTCTTTATTTACTGTGGCTTACTTGCAACAACGTATTCAGAAAATAGTCATTTAGGGAAACCATCACTTTGCCTTCTTATCGTACTAACTCAGTTCATTCCATCCTTCCTTTCTTATTTTCTGAGTTAGAAATTTAATTACCACCATTGCCATTTTTTCATATCATTTTATATACATACACACACACACGTATATATATATATAAGCACCAGACCTCTCACATTAAGCCTACACTTGTGGATGCTGGATTTGCGGGCCGGGTCTGGGCAGACTTCTACCACAAGTTGACTTAACCTCGTGTCTTAGCACCATTACATGTTTTTAGTTTTTCACTTAGGCCTCTCACATTAGGTTCAACATTAGTGGCTGTTGGATATGTCGGTCGGGTCCGGGTAGACTTCCACCACTAATGCAACCTAACCACGTGCCATAAGTGTAGTTACAATTTCTAATTGTAATTCTAGGCATATTCATCTTCATTTATTCAATTCTATGTATATAATCATACAATCATTCTAATTCACACCGGTAAGTGGCTCTGGTATATAAATGGAACAAATCAATATGTGATATGAACAGTGATCTGCCAATATTTTTAACAAGTCTATAACACATAAACATTTCCAATATTTCAACTAATATTATGTAAGATTTTTTAACCATTTATGTTTATATCAGATTGCGCCTCCAAATTAAAGTCTCAAAACATAATACATGTTATGTTCCAAAATCTCATTTCAAATTATGCCCCAAATCCCAATATATGTCGCGTGTCTTTCTACATGTAATTAACTTTATTTAAAATAATATGTAGTTCTCAAATAGTGTATCATTTACCCAATTCATAGGTTCATAAAATGGATCTATACAACGGTATTCATTTTTCTTATACATTCAAGTAAATGTTCATCTCAACATATTAACTAATTGAATATATTATCCATTTTTAGCGTAGTAATGCATTTCATTAAATTGAACCTTCCAATATGTTCATTATGGGGAATGCCAAACGGTAGAGGTACTATTATTCAAAAAGTATACTTTAAACCCACTCACCTTTCATGCTTTCCCCAAATCTTGGATCTGATCCATTCTATCATCCATGGTTTCCCTTTTTCCCTTTAATTTGATTCACAACCTAACGACCATGGATTTATTATTTCATGAAAAGAGAAGGGAAAGAGAAATAATTTAAATACATTAGTTCTTAAAAGCTTACCTTGCTTTAATGATTAAATAATCTTTTTATTAACGTTGATTCCCTCTTCCAGATCTAAATCCATAATTCTTCTAGGCTAACATTTTAATTTTAGAATAGATTAAGAGAGAGAGAGAGAGAGAGCCATGGCAGAGCTCCAGTGTAGCCGCCGAATTATGATGTTTAGGGTTAGGTTTAGGGTCTTATTTATAGGAATAGCGGACGAACCAGGACCCTTAGATTAAAATTTAAGATATCAGAACCGAACACATTAGAAGAACTTTCTGGATCCTCAGGTGGGTCGACCCCTAGGTCGACCCCAACGGTCCATTTTCCCTCCGAACTTTCCCACCCTCCATTTTGATTTTTGAACTGATTTTTGAATATTCTGGGTATATTTATTCAATATATATATATATATACACATATAAGCTGCTTTTATGTATACAAACTTCTAACGCTCATAACTTCTTCATATGTTGTCCATTTTAAGCAAACCAGGTGTCTATCTTGACCAGAGTTTTGAGACGAACGCAATGGCGCAGTCCGTTTTTACTTAATTTTGAATATTTAATTAAGTTATCCTTATTTTATTATCATAAAAATACGAGGTGTTACATTATACCAATCAGTACTTGATAACTATTATTGTACGAAAACTCCACTAGTGCTAAATGCATCTCCCGTTGTAATGACCCGTATTCTACACATCATTGGATCATAGAATATTTATTTCTTTCCCATGCGAAGTCGTATGGTCATGTAACTTTGGGAAACATCTATTAGAGTCATTTCTCATGTTCATGATTTTTGTCGATTGCTAAATGACCATTTTGCCCCTAGTTGGTACTGTTTTGGCCATAACTTTTGATTGGAAAGGAATTTTGACTTGAATCCACTTCCATTAGATTCGTTTGATGGTTTACCTTTCCGTAGAGTGGTCACAATAGCCAAACGGACTTACCGTTTGGGAGATATGGCTGAAATAAGGTTTGGAGGGTGAAAAACTGCTTAACCGGCCAAATCGGGTGATTAGTAAGTAGGCCCATAACCCATTTCAGGATTAGGGTTATGGGGAGGCTGAAATGAGATAGAGGATCATTCCATTTCAGTTTTCTAGCCTCCACTTATCACCAAGGATCCCTAAAAATGGCCTCCAACCTCTAAATCACCTCCAAATCATCTTTTGGTCAAGGATTGAGCTTAGCAACCTCTAATCAAGGAAGATCTACACCAAAGCAACATTGGAGCTGCTGTTTAGCATAGAGATTCACATCAAATCAGAGCTTTATTTCAGATCTTAGTTTATTTTGTGGCTAAGGTGAGTGATTTGCATAGTTTTACACTAATTATGGCTAGTTAAGGGTGATTAGTGTTAATTAGCGAATTTAAGCATGATAAAATTCGGGATAAATGTTCATAAAATCCTAAATGATGTTTTAGACCTCTGATATGAATTTGGGTTAATTTGGTTAAGTTTTACTAATCCTATCATTAGTTTCACCTAAACATGCTTAAGGGGAAATATGGGATTTTGGGTATGTTTGATCCATTTTAATTTACCATATTGATGTTTTGTTGTTTGTGGTTGATTATGCATGTTGCTATGACTGTATGAAATGCTTTGTGATTGACTTCAATAGTTAGAATGGTCGAAAACGTCGTCGAATGGCGTAAACACTTGATGGAACAGTTTCAGAAAACAGTGCAGGGTTCGGATCGGATCAGATAGGGGGCTCGGATCGGATATGTTGAACTGGGCAAAGGATTCGATCGGATCGGAACCTGGCACTTGGGAAAATTGGCAAAAAGGAAGGCCACGCTAACTGGGATCGGATCGGATCAAAGAGGAGGGATCGGAGCGGATAGAGGAGGATGGATCGGATCGAAGCGCGTGGAGGATGGATCGGATCGAAGCGCGTGGAGGATGGATCAGATCGAAATGCGTGGAGGATGACGAGGCGGATCGAAGCGGAAGCAGGGACTGGAGGAGAGGCACCCGACCCGACCCGGAGTGAAGCACCCGACCCGACCCCAGAGGAATACCCGACCCGAACCGCACCAGAAGGAGACTCGACCCGAACAGATGGAGGACACCGACCCGAACCGATGGCTTGAGGAGGAACCCGACCCGACCCAGTATTGACTAATAACCTAAGATGCAAAGGTAGTCCAAATGTAAGTTAGAGCTCAGGATCCAGTTGGGAACCAACGAGTTCACTTCATGGTTGGACTTTGCTGCGGGACGTGTGCTAAGGAGTTGTCGACGTTCATAACTTCGATTCACCACTGAAAATGGATGATGGGCTACTTATCAGTGCAGTAGGGTCATTATGACCTGAGGGGCAAGGTGATGGTAGCAAGACTACGTTATCAGTGCAGTAGGGTCATTACGACCTGAGGGGCAAGGTGATGCGTAGTAAGACTATGAGCCAGTGCAGTGGGGTTCTTGTGACTCCATGGGGCAGAGTGGACATAGTAAGGATTAGTAAGGCTATGAGCCAGTGCAGTGGGTTCCTTGTGACTCCATGGGGCAAAGTGGACATAGCGAAGGATTTGTGGCTACGTTATCAGTGCAGTGAAGCCATTTATGACTTCATGGGGCAAAGTGATCGTAGCAAGGTATGTTGGGTGATCGAAGTGGTGAATATCGTATGCTTTACGCACTGAGTGAGAGATGAGAGGATGGATGCTATGCTTGATTGTTTTCCATCATTATGACAGGCACACCTCCCCCACCTCCGTATCTTTACACCGTTTGATATGGTACCTTAGAGTGTTGTACAGTATGTAGTGGTAACTCTTTGGTTGCAGGTCCAGGTTCAGGTATGTTTTTAGTCTACCTGTTATTTTTCACTTTAGATGCTTATCGCTCATACCAGGCTTTATGTCTGACCCAGAGTTTTATGTCTCCTCTTATTACTTTGGGTGCTCACACGAGCAGACTAGAGACAGGTTAGCTGGTGATGCGCGAGTAGCTGATTCGGAGGCGGGCAGGAGGCTTCCACGTATTATATATATATATATATTCTCCCTGTGTCGTTGGTGGTCGCTACTTGGGCATTAGTAGTGTATCTCTTTTATCTTGCTTTTGCTTTGAGACAGTTTGGAAAGTTGTAATAAGCTGTATTTTGGGATTTCCGCTGCTCTGATGTTTAGCTCTGATTTTCAGCTTATGCACTGTCTCTCGTATTTTATGTCAAGTATGTTATTATTATATTTTGTTCTACGCGCTGTGAGACATTCTACAGGTTCTTTGTATGTTCATTTCCTTTCTCTTTTTCCTTCTGACGACCCGTTCCGTGCTAACTCTACATGTATACAGCGCACTTTTGGAGTAAATGTCGGTTGGTGCGGGGCGGGCCATCACACTTGGTATCAGAGCTCTAGGTTGCGTAGTTAACCTAGGGAAAGACACCAGGGAGAGATAGTACGTATAAGAGAGCGCGTATTTGTGATTACTTTGGTTTTCAAAAGCTATGTATATATATATATATACTATTAGTAGTATAAAGATGAAGTCGCACTGCACTAGCACCACTATGGGGTCGTTAATCGTTTCCCTTTTTCAGATTGACGATGAGCCGAGATACGAGGGGTGCTGGTAGAGGGACCAACCAGGGGAATGCCGCTGACATGAGGGAAATGTTTACTAACCTCATGAGAGATATGCTTAAAGAAGTGCAAGGGGCAGTTCCCAATCCCGGAGTTGGTGTTGGCCCAGTAGTGCAGGCGCCTAGGGTCGATTTCGCCAAGTTGTGCAAATATTACACTAATCTTGATGGAAAGCCGTTCCACGGAATGGAGTCGGCCACAGAAGTTCAAGACTGGATGGATAGCTGTGACCGTATCTTTGATGACTTGGGTCTTGAGGATGCGATGAAGAGAAGGCTAACGTCTCGTCAGCTGCAAGGGCGAGTGATGAATTGGTGGAATGCCATTAGAACAGCTACTCCAGAGGATCAGGTTACTTGGGATCAGTTCAAGGCTCGCTTTAGCGAGAAGTTTATTCCAGCTGCCCAGAAGTCAGTGTTGTTCAAGAGGTTCTTGGAACTCAAGCAGAACGAAAGGCCAGTTTCTGACTATATTGCTGAGTTCGACACTTTGTCGAAGTATGGACTGTCTCTCATTGATAATCCTGAGAAGAAGAATGAGAAATTCCTTACTGGTTTGGATGGATACTTGGGGGAAAGGCTTATCAACCACATCGATGAGACTTTTGAATCGATCGTGGGGAAAGCTTTGAGATCAGAGAGTCTTTACCCTAAGTCAAAAACTGAGGCTGCATCTGCAGAAGGGCCAAAGCCGCAAGCAGGCGGTGGAGGCAAGAATAACTCTCAGAATAAGACGAAGCAGGACCAATCTAAAGGTGGCCAGAAAAAGAGCAAGAATGATGTTGAGTGCTTCAGCTGTGGTAAGAAGGACCATTATGCTAAAGAATGTCGGGCCAAGCCAGCGGAAAGGAAGTGCTACAACTGTGGTCAAGTGGGACATCATAAAGATAAGTGTCCGCAACCTCTTAAGGAGAAGCAGATTGTGAAAACATATGCTATTGATGTTGTTCCTTCTTCGTCGAATGCCCCAACTGCGGCGGAAAAAGGAAAGAATGTTGTTATTTAAGGTATGCTTTCTATTTATGATGTACTAGTTCGAGTTTTGTTTGATACCGGGGCTTCCCGTTCCTTCATATCTAGTGACCTGGTAGATAGGTTGGGACTGGAACCCGAGATAGTCGATAGACCATTGGTTGTGACGAACCCGATTGGTGGTTCGACTAGCCTTAGTATGATTTGCAGGAATTTGGTCTTATCGAGTCATGGATGTATGTTTGTTTGTGATTGCTTTGTTTTGGGCTTTACTGGGTATGGCATTATATTGGGAGTCGATTGGCTCCAAAGATACGGGGTGGTGGTAGACTGTGAGGGCTTTTTGGTGACAGTGAGGGCGGATGATGGGCGGAGGGTAGTGTTTGGTAGTCTACCTAGTGATGGGGTTATGGCTAGTTTTGTAAATTCCCTCGACATCCCGCAGGATGAGTTATCAGATGTGCCCGTGGTTGGCCAGTATCCGGACGTCTTCGAGGAGGTGACCGGGCTTCCACCACACCGAGAGATTGAGTTCCGTATTGATTTAGTGAAAGATGCCAGACCTATAGTGATGCCACTTCGTCGTATGGCACCAAGGGAGCAGCGAGAGCTCGGGGTGCAAGTCAGCAATCTTTTGAAGAAGGGATTTATTAGAAGGAGTGTCTCCGAGTGGGGAGCACCAGTTGTGTTTGCCACTAAGGCAGATGGTTCCCTTCGTTTGTGTGTGGACTATCGCGAGTTGAATATGGTAACGAGGAAGAATAAGTATCCTCTACCGCGGATTGATGATTTGTTTGATCAGCTGGAAGGAGCAAGAGTGTTCTCCCGGTTGGACCTCACGATAGGATTTCATCAGCTTCGAGTAGCAGATGAGAGTGTTCCGAAAACGGCATTTAGGACGCCGTCTCGATTTTATTAGTGGTTGGTCATGCCATTTGGGTTGACCAATGCACCAGCCTATTTTGTGGATCTTATGAATCGAGTATTCAGAGATCAGTTGAATAAGTTTGTTCTTGTGTTCGTGGATGATATCCTTGTTTACTCAAGGACAGAAGAGGAACACAAGGGACACTTGAGGATAGTGATGGAGTTATTGAGGAAACACCAATTGAAAGCGAAATTCTCTAAGTGTCACTTTTGGAGAAGGGAAGTAAGATTCTTGGGACATGTTGTTTCCGAGAATGGTATTGCCGTGGACCCTGCGAAGGTGGCTACGGTAGACGATTGGCCTATGCCCAAGAATGCAATTGATGTTAGAAGTTTCTTGGGATTAGCTGGATATTATCGTAAGTTTATCCAGGACTTCTCCAAGATAGCAGCACCGTTGACTCAGTTGACTAAGAAGAATCGGTCCTTCGTCTGGGACGGAGTGTGTGAGGATGTCTTCAAGAGTCTAAAAGAAAGGTTGACGCATGCGCCAGTGTTAGTCATTCCTAAGGGGAATGAAGAGATGACGGTATACACGGATGCTTGTGGTACCGGACTGGGTGCTGTATTGATGCAAGGAGGTAGGGTTGTAGCTTATGCTAGTCGACAGCGAAAGCCGCATGAGAAGAAGTATCCTACCCATGATTTGGAATTAGCAGCGATCGTGTTTGCGCTGAGGATGTGGAGACACTATCTCTTGGGAGAAAGATTTGAGTTGTTTACCGATCACAAATCTTTAAAGTATCTCTTCTCCCAGAAAGATCTGAATCTTCGTCAGCAGAGATGGTTAGAGTTCTTGGCTTCGTAAGATTTTGATATCGCATATACACCTGGGAAAGGTAATGCGGTAGACGATGCCTTGAGTAGGAGACATGCCATCTTAGGGGCAATGTTTCTTGAATGGAAGCAACTGGAGTATATCGCGGGGTTTGATTTCAGACCAAAGTGCGAATTGGATCCAGTTATGCTAGCTAGTTTGACGATCAGACCCACTTTGATAGAGCGGATTGGTTCCAGCCAGAGGGACGATCCTAATCTATTGGAAATCATCTCCAAGTTAGAGATGGGTATCGATGAGGAGATGAATGTGTATAGGCTTGATCGAAATGGATGGCTTCAAAAGAATTGAAGACAAGTTGTGCCCAACGTGAATGGTTTGAGAGATGAAGTGCTTAGAGAGTGTCATCACTCAAAACTGACTATACATCCCGGTGGTAATAAGATGTATCGAGACATGAGACAGACTTACTACTGGGAAGGAATGAAAAGAGACGTTGGGAAGTTTATATCCAAATGCATGAATTGCCAGCTAGTTAAAGCCGAGCAAAAGAAGCCTAGTGGTTTGTTGCAACCATTAGAAATTCCCGAATGGAAATGGGAGCAAGTCTCGATGGATTTCATCGATGGTTTACCAAGGACTAGAACGGGATATGTAGTATTTGGGTAATTGTGGATCGATTGACTAAGAGTGCAAGATTTATACCAGTCAAATCGACCAGAATGGCAGCCAAGTTGGCAGAATTGTATATGAAGTGGGTAGTGAGATTTCATGGAGTACCCAAAAGCATTGTGAGTGACCGAGACCCGTTGTTCACTAGTGGGTTTTGGAAGAGCTTACAAGAGGCTCTAGGGTCAAGATTACATCTCAGTACCGCGTATCATCCTCAGACCGACGGTCAGACGGAGAGGGTGAATCGTATATTGGAAGATCTCTTGAGAGCTTGTATATTGGATTTTGGTGGATCATGGGATGACCATTTGCATCTAGTAGAGTTTACATATAATAATAGCTACCAATCCAGTATCGGTATGGCTCCATATGAAGCTTTGTACGGAAGACCGTGTAACTCACCATCATGTTGGATAGAGACTGGCGAGAAGTTTGTGCTTGGACCAGATGTGGTGAGGGAAACTTCCGATAAGATTAAGATCATTCAACAACGAATGAAAGCTGCCCAAGATAGGCAGAAAAGTTATGCTGATAAGAGGAGAAGAGACTTAAAATTCTCCGTTGGTGACTTGGTGTTTGTCAAGATCACTCCGTTGAAGAGCGTGATACGATTTGGCAGGAGAGGCAAGTTGGCACCAAGATTTGTTGGCCCATTCCATGTTCTTGAACTAGTCGGGAATTTGGCATATAGAGTTGGCTTACCAGAGAAAATGACGGGAGTTCACAATGTGTTTCATGTTTCCCAATTAAGGAAGTTCGTTCACGACTCAGATATGACTATTTCTCCTGATCAGTTAGAGGACTTCGAAGTAGAACCCGAGGCGGTTGGGAACCGCAAGCCGATTCGTATTGTGGGGCACGATACGAAGCAACTTCGAAGGAAGGCGGTGAAGCTAGTCAAGGTTCAGTGGGGCGAGAACGAGAATGATTGTACTTGGGAGACAGAGGAGGGCATTAGGAAGGCATATCCAGAACTCTTTGCCTGGTAAGACTTACTTCGTAATTTAGTTTTTCCGCATGCTAGGGTAGATTTGTTTTGCTTGTTTTGCATGTTTGATTGTTGTTTTATGATTGATAGGCATGTGGTATCTTTGTATGTGCTTTGATTAGGGAATTTCAGGGGCGAAATTTCTTAAGGGTGGGAGAGTGTAATGACCCGTATTCTACACATCATAAGATCGTAGAATATTTATTTCTTTCCCATGGAAGTCGTACGGTCATGTAACTTTGGGAAACATCTATTAGAGTCATTTCCCATGTTCATGATTTTTCTCGATTGCTAAATGACCATTTTGCCCCTAGTTGGTACTGTTTTGGCCATAACTTTTGATTGGAAAGGAATTTTGACCTAAAACCACATCCATTAGATTCGTTTGATGGTTTACCTTTCCGTAGAGTGGTCACAATAGCCAAACGGACATACCGTTTGGGAGATATGGCTGAAATAAGGTTTGGAGGGTGGAAAACTGCTTAACCGGGCCAAATCGGGTGATTAGTGAGTAGGCCCATAACCCATTTCGGGATTAGGGTTATGGGGAGGTTGAAATGAGATAGAGGATCATTCCATTTCAATTTTCTAGCCTCCACTTATCACCAAGGATCCCTGAAAATGGCCTCCAACGTCTAAATCACCTCCAAATCATCATTTGGTCAAGGATTTGGCTTAGCAACCTCTAATCAAGGAAGATCTACACCAAAGCAATATTGGAGCTGCTGTTTAGCATAGAGATTCTGTAACACCCCGCCTCCGCTAGGGTCACTCGCAAAGGAATGCACTAGCTTTAGAGGGGCATTATTGGTAAACATGCACAGAAATATCACAAGACAGAACATATATAAATAGCGGAAGTAAAATCAAACTTTCATAACATGAATAAATAAGGTCTAAAGCCTTTTACATCAGAGTACATCAAAACCTGTCTTGCAATAGTAAAGAAGCATAAAGACTTTTTAATAAATTATTCCCCAAGTAAAACAGTAAAGTAGCCATAGCCAAGAGAAGTCCAAGCCATCCATGATGACCTTCAAGCAGAAGAAGTCCGAACTAAACAGCATTGTTTCCTCCCTGAAACCTGGGGGGGGAAACGGAAGAAAAGAGGCGAAACAAAACGGGTCAGTCAAAAAGACTGAGTAAGTCCTATCTACTTCCAGTATAAAAACAGGTAAAGGTAACATGACATGCATAAACTGAAAGTAAACATAAGGATAACTACAAGATAGATAAACCAGGATAGCCGGTTGAACTACTGCGGCAAGGTAAACTAAGGTATCATGATATACTACGGTGTTATGATAAGTCAAGGTATCACATCGTCAGATTTCTATCGAGTACATTATCCCAAGGTATCTACCCCGTCTAACATCCCACGGGATCTATTATGTATATTCTTCCTAGTTCTAACATGTATATTTGCTCTGCACCTCTCGTACTAGTATCCCTACCTGCGTCATGTGTTAACCATGAATGTCCCTTGCCCCATGTCATGAAATGGTCCATGTCAACCTAATATATCGCATATATAGGTTACTCAAATCATATGTTTCTTTCCATGTATATAAGTTCAGTCCTTTGTCGTACCTCGTACGAGCTTCCTCATGTCGTATTATCCTTGAAACCGTTTGGACTGTCACCCTTGTTCTAGCTAGGCTCTTCCATATGAATCATCGTTTGAACTACTAGGACTTACGCCACCTAGCACCACTAGGGATTACGCTTACCTATTGCACGCTTTCGTATTTCGGTTTGGGTTAAACCACCTAGGCCACTAGGGATTACGCTAACCCTCAACCACGCCCTTTTCCCCACGCATTCATCGTGAATCGTTTTTCTATAACTGTATGCACATGTATCACATCGTGGCATCCGAGTCCTGTCACAGGGCAAACCAAGAAATACAGGACTCGGTCGGGAGCTTTAGATTTATCTGCCGATGCAGATACTAAAGTCCGCTTTTCTACACGTGGCTATGGTCCCACGAGACCCCTCCCTCAACTAGTGAAAGGCAATCACAAGAGAAAATCTTGCATGAGAACTACACTCCGGCCAGCCCACATCCTACGGCCTACCTCACCCATAATTAGATAGCAAATCATGGTCTGTTGGGTGTCCCCTGCCTTTCCGTACGTACACGCTTGACTCAAGATGGTAGATGATCGACGAACTTGCTATCTCGGGCACCTTATGTATTCGTCGACTCACTGCTATCCACCCCAGTCTTTAGGTCGCTCGCATAGCAACCAAGGCATATTCTTGGTTCTTCTACCGCAGACCTCAACCTCTCGTGAGCCTAGTATAATGACCTGGCAGCTCACAGAGGGATCCCAAGAATATCCTCACGTTCCCCGAAGCCGCTGCTTCGTTACCCAGTTCGTTGGAGCCTTTATCTAAATCAGATAGACTGCTCCTACACGCATACTTAAACGTTGACCTAACGTATCGGGTTACTAATCTGTCTAAGAAATGGTCCAAATTTCCTTGACTAAGAATTATTACTTAGTTTCCCTTAACTAAGGTTTACCACTTAGCCTTATTTCCATAATCCTTGTTAACTATGGTTATTTACCTAATCCTCCGAATTAGGGTTTATCTAATGGGTTAAGTGTCACTTAAGTTCATAACTTAACCCGTCTACAAACCATGTCAAAATTGACTAAGTATCCAAGTCCAAGACTTAACCCTACAAACCATGTGTCAAGTTGGTTAAGTATATCAAGCAATCCATGACTTAACCTTGTCTAATTATCATTTTAGATTGGTTAAGTATACATTAATTTGACCCTATCAAATTACCGAGTCAAATCGGTCAAGCGTATTCGAAGCGATTCGTGACTTAGCCTTATCATGTTTTCACGTTAGATTGGTTAAGTATAGGTTAACTTAACCTCATCAAATTAACAAGTTGGATTGGTTAAGTATAGGTCACTTAACCTCATCAAATTAACGAGTTGGATTGGTTAAGTATAGGTCACTTAACCTCATCAAATCATCGTGTTAAATTAGTTAAGTGTTTAACTTAACCCCATTAAATTACTAAGTTGGATTAATTAAGTCTAGGCTAACTCAACCCCATCCGATTACCATGTTTAGATTAGTTAAGCCTAATCTTAACCCCATCCATTAACTGTATTATACGGTTAAGTGTCATTAAGAAAATTTACTTAACCTTATCATGTTATCGTGTTGGATTGATTAAGTGTTGGTTAACTTAATCCCGTCCACTAGTCGTATAAAAATGGTCAAGTGTCATTAGGCAAATCAAGTTACTTAACCTACCCAAGCTTATCATGTTTTGTTAAGTATCATTAGCCTAATCAAATTACTTAACCCATTTGTCCATATCATATTTGGTTAAGCCTCATTAATCAAATTAACTTAACCCTATTATGTGGCATTAATTTAATTAATGCACCCTCAACCTCTCACATTAGACCTTGTTGTGGTTACTAGTTAAGCCGGGCGGGTCCGGGTAGATTTACACCACAACCTAGTCTAACCTCGGGTCTTAAGCGCGACATGACCAACTTCTCACATTGGGTCCTATTTTTTGCAACTACTAGTTAGGCCGGTCGGTTCCGGGTAGTTTTACGTTGCAAACTCAACCCAACCTCGAGTTGGCCATACTTATATTATCTAAGTTCATCATGTCTCCAAAACATGTTACAAGTTTTCAAGCATTTGGGTAGACCTAACTTAATAGGTAAATTCCCAAAGGGTAGACCTAACTTAATAGGTAAATTCCCAAGCTCATGTTTTTATGCATACTTACATGTCAACTTCCATGTCATCTTTCAAGTCATATTTTCAAGTATAAACACATGTTCATGTTTATCTAACTACCCAAAATCGTGTTTTCCCAACGCAAGCAAAGCGAGTTAACAAAGTAAGGATACTATGTCACATATTGGTCTCAAAACATGCATGATGCCAAAAAGGCTTGGCTTCCACATGCATAACATCATAAAGGGGTTGACCATAAACATGCATAGTGTCATAAGGTAATTTGGCCACAAACATACATATTATCAAAAGGGGTTTGGCCATAAACATGCACAACTTAAAAGGGGGGATTGGCCACGAGCATGCATAATCTCATAAAGGATTTGGCCACAAACTTGATGTTAGCATAAGGGGTTTGGGTTCATAAACATGCATAAGCCCCCAAAATCTTGTCTTAGCCAAGGTTTCACACGTAAAGTGGTTCCTAAAGGTTCATGCTAGCATTTCATGCATAAAGATCCAAACTTGCAAGTTAAACTAGGTTATGCATAGCATGAGAGGCATGATTAAGTCACTCACATGGCCTAAGATCATAAATATGAACACAAGAGGCATGGTAAGGTTCATATAGGTTCGCATAATCATGTTTAGCCTCATTTTATCCCATGTCATTATCAAAACTACCGTTTCCATCTAAAAGTAGCTAGAACTTACTTAGTTAGGCCTAGGGAAAGGAGCATGAATCATCTTGGCTAGGAAAGGTGCCTCCTTTGTAGAAGAATCGTCATGGAACTCGCATAGCAATGTTGATTTGGCCTTGATTTGGTGTAGCAAGCTTGCACCCTTTGATTTGAACTTGATTTGGATGCATAGGCTCTAGGGATTTGAGATGGAGGCCATGATCAAGATTGATTTTGGCAGCACTTAGTTGCTAGGTTTGATTTTTAGGGATTTAGGTTAGGTTTAGGGTCTTTTTATAGAGATTAGGATAGTTTTAGGCCCTTAGATTAACCCTAGGATAGATTAGGACCATCAGATCTCGGAAGTTTCCAGAATCAGCCCAAGAACAAGACCAGGTGAGCCAAACAGGTGCGCCAGGCAACTTGCCCCGGCCACCCCTGTCGACAGGCAAGTCGACAGGGCTGTCGACTTGGTCTTGGCCCAAGTCGACAGACCTGTCGACAGCCCTGTCGACATGGCCTAGGCGGGGAAACTTCCCACCTAGCCCCAGATCTGATTTCCAAAACTGTTTTCCGAAATTCAAATTCCCAGAAATCTTCTTTGGGCCTTTAACGGGTCATACGGACTCCGATTCTCGAAAACTCGGACTCTATTTCGCGTATTTTTCCGAGACGAACACAATGGCACAGATCGTTTCACTTGATTCAGAATTTATAATTTAATTCTGTCTTGATTCTTGATTTAACGTGTTATCGAAAAATACGGGTTGTTACATTCTCCCCACCTTTTAGGATTTCGTCCCCGAAATCTCCAAGTTAGGAAGAACATATTCTACCATCCATCATCCATCTACTCAAAACATCATCCACAAGCAACCATTGTCCTTAGATGATTTCTAATGTTGTATGAATATATGCAAAACGTGTGTGTACATGTTCCTTAGCTAATGCTAATGATCAGGCCTGAAAAATCTTTTGAATGCAAAAACATGTTTAGTGCTATGAATCCATCATGTATGCAAATAGTCCTAGTCATATACACTATATGCGTGCACAAACATTCAACCATATGCAACATCCGCATGATAACACATTCAATTTCATCCATAAACAAGTATAAATACTCGTGCATATGCAATATGAAATGTGACCGAGTCGAGCTAATATCTGATGTAAATTCGTGCATCCACGAGCAACCACTTGCAACCATTTGCAACCATATCAATCATAACATGTTTCAAATACATGTTTACATCCATAGGGTTCTACCTAAGATTCCCTGAAACAGGGTCGAGAAGATAAACAGGACAAACTCCTTACGGGGTTTGTAACAGAAAACAGGACCGAGAGGATGTCCACAAAAGATAGCCTACAAGTAAGCTCTACAGAAAACAGGGATCAAGGATATACTCCCAAAAAGAGATATCATGCGCGTATCTAGTCTTTGACCATCAAAGTCGTACCTCCTTGAGCTCAATTTCCTTGTGCCTTGACCGTCTTTGCGATTCCGTAGCTTCTTATTTCCTGTTTCCATAACATGAGCTGGAACTCATTCCTTCGTCGCCTCTCGTTCCACTTGTACTTATCCTTTTTCTAAAATACTTGACGCAAACATGACTGCGTACTCATGAACTCATGCAAGCTTTTCCAAAATTCACTAATGAATCTCGGACCTCGTACCACAAGGTATACCACATAAAGGAACTTTCTCTTGAAAGTAAACAGATGCCAACCAGGTTATCAAGCGCACTTACTAAGGTGATTTCTATAACCCATGCATAAGTGAAATAAACCATCCGTCTTATTGGCGAACACCACTCGATTGGGCTTCCAATTTCCCATAAAGGCATCAAGGGATTCTAAGTAACTAACCATGACCGAACCCAAAAGGTTACACGAGACTTCGAGGGTTAGTCAAGAGTCCAACTACCCTTCTATCAAAACCGAGAGTGGCACCCCTTACTGGATAACCACTTCATCCCTAGAATCCATCCATAACCGAGGCATGTCATTCTCAAATCCAAAACAAGTCATGAGTAAATGGACCGATCTTCCAATAGGACTTGAGACAAAACGGGATCCTCTACTACGCTAGTACTAAGGTGCAGAGACTCAACTACCGAAGCAGACTTAAATGATACGAACAACGAAGTCCTAACGGGATGATAGAGAAGAAAAGCTAAACCTTTGACAAGATCGTTACCCTCCTTCCGAGGTACTCTAGAAATGAGAGCATACTATTGCCCTCTGAATGATCTTGTCCCTATTCCATGATACTTAACTATCTATCCCGTTTCACTATGCCAAAGGTACCCTCTCGTCATGGGTTTCATTGTTCATCTTTCTCCCTCCTTTGAGGACTAAGCCATACCAACAAGTTGCTCATCCTTAAGCTCGTATCCTTTATCCTTCTTTCTCACGATCCTTTCTTATAACGCGGTCACTGGTCTCTCGAGAACCACCTCCATCGTATGGAAAACACTTTCGTAGGTAGAAAAGACTAGTCGCAGTTAAAACTACTGTGACTACATATGGAGGAAAGAAAGGAAAAGAGACTTAATCAAGGAAACAAGGATAGTGCTAATGGCCTTTGGGGAATAGCCTTTTTCTTTTAGAAGAAAATTTTCGTGAAAAATGCTTCTTTGTAAACGGTTTTCAAATAGTTTTCAGAAGGTCTTTGTAAACGGTAAGACTTACTTCGTAATTTAGTTTTTCCGCATGCTAGGGTAGATTTGTTTTGCTTGTTTTGCATGTTTGATTGTTGTTTTATGATTGATAGGCATGTGGTATCTTTGTATGTGCTTTGATTAGGGAATTTCAGGGGCGAAATTTCTTAAGGGTGGGAGAGTGTAATGACCCGTATTCTACACATCATAAGATCGTAGAATATTTATTTCTTTCCCATGGAAGTCGTATGGTCATGTAACTTTGGGAAACATCTATTAGAGTCATTTCCCATGTTCATGATTTTTCTCGATTGCTAAATGACCATTTTGCCCCTAGTTGGTACTGTTTTGGCCATAACTTTTGATTGGAAAGGAATTTTGACCTGAAACCACATCCATTAGATTTGTTTGATGGTTTACCTTTCCGTAGAGTGGTCACAATAGCCAAACGGACTTACCGTTTGGGAGATATGGCTGAAATAAGGTTTGGAGGGTGGAAAACTGCTTAACCGGGCCAAATCGGGTGATTAGTGAGTAGGCCCATAACCCATTTCGGGATTAGGGTTATGGGGAGGTTGAAATGAGATAGAGTATCATTCCATTTCAATTTTCTAGCCTCCACTTATCACCAAGGATCCCTGAAAATGGCCTCCAACGTCTAAATCACCTCCAAATCATCATTTGGTCAAGGATTTGGCTTAGCAACCTCTAATCAAGGAAGATCTACACCAAAGCAATATTGGAGCTGCTGTTTAGCATAGAGATTCACATCAAATCAGAGCTTTATTTCAGATCTTAGTTTATTTTGTGGCTAAGGTGAGTGATTTGCATAGTTTTACACTAATTATGGCTAGTTAAGGGTGATTAGTGTTAATTAGCGAATTTAAGCACGATAAAATTCAGGAAAAATGTTCATAAATTCCTAAATGATGTTTTAGACCTCCGATATGAATTTGGGTTAATTTGGTTAAGTTTTGCTAATCCTATCATTAGTTTCACCTAAACATGCTTAAGGGGAAATATGGGATTTTGGGTATGTTTGATCCATTTTAATCTATCATATTGATGTTTTGATGTTTGTGGTTGATTATGCATGTTGCTATGACTGTATGAAATGCCTTGTGATTGACTTCAATAGTTAGAATGGTCGAAAACGTCGTCGAATGGCGTAAACACTTGCTGGAACAGTTTCAGAAAACAGTGCAGGGTTCGGATCGGATCGGATAGGGGTCTCGGATCGGATATGTTGAACTGGGCAAAGGATTTGATCGGATCGGAACCTGGCACTTGGGAAAATTGGCAAAAAGGAAGGCCACGCTAACTGGGATCGGATCGGATCAAAGAGGAGGGATCAGAGCGGATAGAGGAGGATGGATCGGATCGAAGCGCGTGGAGGATGGATCGGATCGAAGCGCATGGAGGATGAATCGGGTCGAAGTGCGTGGAGGATGACGAGGCGGATCGAAGCGGAAGCAGGGACTGGAGGAGAGGCACCCGACCCGACCCGGAGTGAAGCACCCGACCCGACCCCAGAGGAATACCCGACCCGAACCGCACCAGAAGGAGACTCGACCCGAATAGATGGAGGACACCGACCTGAACCGATGGCTTGAGGAGGAACCCGACCCAGTATTGACTAATAACCCGAGATGCAAAGGTAGTCCAAATGAAAGTTTGAGCTCAGGATCCAGTTGGGAACCAATGAGTTCACCTCATGGTTGGACTTTGCTGCGGGACGTGTGCTAAGGAGTTGTCGACGTTCATAACTTCGATTCACCACTGAAAATGGATGATGGGCTACTTATCAGTGCAGTATGGTCATTATGACCTGAGGGGCAAGGTGATGGTAGCAAGACTACGTTATCAGTGCAGTAGGGTCATTACGACCTGAGGGGCAAGGTGATGCGTAGTAAGACTATGAGCCAGTGCAGTGGGGTTCTTGTGACTCCATGGGGCAGAGTGGACAGAGTAAGGATTAGTAAGGCTATGAGCCAGTGCAGTGGGGTCCTTGTGACTCCATGGGGCAAAGTGGACATAGCGAAGGATTTGTGGCTACGTTATCAGTGCAGTGAAGCCATTTATGACTTCATGGGACAAAGTGATCGTAGCAAGGTATGTTGGGTGATCGAAGTGGTGAATATCGTATGCTTTACACACTGAGTGAGAGATGAGAGGATGGATGTTATGCTTGATTGTTTGCCATCATTATGACAGGCACACCTCCCCCACCTCCGTATCTTTACACCGTTTGATATGGTACCTTAGAGTGTTGTACAGTATGTAGTGCTAACTCTTTGGTTGCAGGTCCAGATTCAGGTATGTTTTTAGTCTACCTGTTATTTTTCACTTTAGATGCTTATCGCTCATACCAGGCTTTATGTCTGACCCAGAGTTTTATGTCTCTTCTTATTACTCTGGGTGCTCACACGAGCAGACTAGAGACAGGTTAGCTGGTGATGCGCGAGTAGCTGATTCAGAGGAGGGCAGGAGGCTTCCACGTATTATATATATATATTCTCCCTGTGTCGTTGGTGGTCGCTACTTAGGCATTAGTAGTGTGCCTCTTTTATCTTGCTTTTGCTTTGAGACAGTTTGAAAAGTTGTAATAAGCTGTATTTTGGGATTTCCGCTGCTATGATGTTTAGTTCTAATTTTCAGCTTATGCACTGTCTCTCCTGTTTTATGTCAAGTATGTTATTATTATATTTTGTTCTACGCGCTGTGAGACATTCTATAGGTTCTTTGTATGTTCATTTCCTTCCTCTTTTTCCTTCTGACGACCCGTTCCGTGCTAACTGGACATGTATACAGCGCACTTTTGGAGTAAATGTCGGTTGGTGCGGGGCGGGCCGTCACACCCGTGCTCCTCCAAAGTCGATGATGTAGGCTCTAAGTAGATCTTCAATAACTCTTTTGACTCTATCTGTCTATTCGCTAGTCTTCGGGTGATATGCTGTACTCAAGTTATGCATCGTCGCCAAGGTTGCTTGTAGGTTCCTCCGAATTTCGCTCGTAAACCAAGGGTATCTATCATTTACTATGCTTGTCAGGATTAAATGTAGTCTGACGGTCACTCTCTTCATAACTAGGATAAAATGAGTACTCTTCATCAAATGATCCACAATGACAAAATAACTTAATTCCTCTTCTGACTCCTTGGAAGCCCATCTATGAATCCATCGATATATGTTCCCATTTTCAAGTGGGAAGCTCCAAGGGCAATAACAAACTTTCGGACCTACATTTCTCTGCCTTAATCATTTGACAAGTCAAATACCTAGCTGCAAACTCTATAACATCCTTCTTCATACCTTCACACTAAAAACACCTCCTCATATCTCTAAACATTTTTGTAAGGACCCGGCGAATTCCACCCTCGAATTTCAACAATAATACTTAATACCATATTACTTGCCAAAACCCAAGTATCGAAAACACCAAATAGTTAATAGAAAGAAATTATAGGGTGATATAAAAAAGAAAGAAATATTATAATAGAAGAAAAAGAAAAGGAATAATAACACAACAGAATCAGAGTCTTACATCGTAGCGGAATAAAATATAAAATAGAAATAGATCTTTATTGAGAGCTTGAAATAAATACTTACGATCATCATAGTACAACTTACAATCAACACATATGGACAGTTATATCAACATGTCCTCATATACAACACACAACAGAATAAATGCTAATATGTCTGAACTCCTCCAGCATGTCTTATGAAGTCCGTAGCATCCTAACCTGAACCTATAAAACTTGGTCTAACACGAGCATTTTAAATGCCACATATCAGTCTAGTGAACCAACGTGAGAAAACTCACTAAGTTTATAAGCAACATCCAACTTGATTTTAGTTTTGAAAAACTTCCTTTTTGAAAAAAAGATAATCGTAAGACCGGTCCACACATAAACATGGACGATTTTTACCGTACGATAACTCAAAACATTTTTGATATCAAAATCTATTCTGATACTATAATAATGTCAAATCAAATAAATAACCATCTTGCAGAACGCTTGCATCTCACACTCCGCATACATAGTATATAATCAAAAATCGTGGGCTCTTATTGGATAATGGATTTCGGTTATGACAAGGTATGGAACCACCTTTCGATAGCGTACCTATAAAGAGAAATACACTAGGCTTCAGTAAGAACATCTTATAACCCGACCACACATGACCGACCACTCATTCCTATGAGCGTACCGAATGTATATCACTGATGGTTGGGATCAATAATCGTCACTGAAGCATAACTTTTTGTCATTTCCCGATTGATGAGGCTTCAGGTTACTATTACTTTTTTTAAGAACATCACATTAACTTTGAATGCCACATCGTTAGATCCATCAAATAACTAACTAACGTCCACAAAAATACTCTATGTGTTTAAGATAAGAGAAATAAATTCCTCCACCACCAATAGAAATACGTTTGTAGAAATCAATGTACGTGATCCTTTAGAAATACTCTACTAGACATTCGCCCATACAAGTCATCCAGCAATAGGATGAACCGAAGGCACCCTCCTACCACATCCTAGGAGTTATCCTAAAGATCAGTAGCAAGTAGTCCTTGCAAATCCGTAGGTTTCAACCACGATAGATTACTGCCGAAATATCTCTGGGAGAAAGTCAGACAGATTTGATAATTAATCCTTTCACTTATGAAGATCCGAAGTCTTCAACTGCTCCATCTTCAATCATCATCTTCGACATTTACTTATTCGCTGGTTCGAAATAGTTTTCCTCTATAAATTCGATACCATCTTTCCGTACGAACAATCACATAGGCTTGATTTGATATTCGCTTATTTAACTATCAAATAAACTACCATACAACCATGATAATAAAATAAATCACTGGTTCAGTACTCATCATTACTTGGCTTCTTTAAAAATAATTAACGAATGGTTAATTTAAAACTTCTAAATATTTCCATGTTTCGAATATAGCTTTTATTTCTTATTTTAATATACAAATATTCTCAAAACCCTTTAATTTTAATACCTAGAAAAATATCTTATAACCATATCCAATTTTCCGTTTAACTATTATTTACAAAACATTTGCTATAACATTACTCATTATTTAAAACTGGGATATCAATTTAACTTATCATTTGTAACATTACGTTACGAAATCTCTTTTGTTTCATTACCTAAAAATAATAACCAATTCTTATTGTTCTTTTAAAATGAACATATTCCAAAACTCAAGTTTTCATTTCCTTTTACCTCGAAAATATCGTTATATTTTAACACAAACTCCTTTTGTTTCCGTTCCTTTGGAATTATCATCATATATATTCTCAAATCCTTTTATTCCTTTACTTCGGAATTATTGTCATAATTTCTCAAATCCTTATATTCCCTTACTTTTGAATTATTATCATAATTTCTCAAATCCTTATATATATAATTATACTTCAAATCTGGGCTGAGCAATGTCAAGTAATACATTGTTTAACAAAAACCCAATAGTTTTTATTATATTCCAGAACCTTGCAATTAACGTTGCATTATTATTTCTCATAAGGAAATAATAAATTATTTCAAATCTCTTTACCGTTACAAATTAATATCATCCTCAGACATTCCAGAAGTCATTCAAGTTGGGGTATTTTATTTACCTCTTAGACCCTGATGAACAACGTTCTTATCTTAAGATAAATGTGAGTTGTAATTCAAAAACTGATATCCATTCTAATATAAAAATAAATTTCATTTAACTATTTTATTTAAAATATGGTTTTATAAACCCTTCTTATCTTTTTGAAAGTCTCCTTTTTTTAAATAACTATTATTACTAAAATTTGTTGTTTGAGTAATTGCTTACCCAAAACATCACCTTTCAACTTTACTTCCTTAAAGCATTTTGTTTTATAACTTGGATTTTTATTACAAATCCTATTACTAACTCCTTTACCGAATCTGATTACAAAAATTCCTTTTTACCTATTTTCCTCTTTGAAAATATCATTCCATTTCCATTTATTTCAATAAATTTCATTTTCAAGTAACGCTAATTTAAACTCAATGGTTCAGCTTCATATCCCTTTCATAAACCTTGTTTATAAGATCAAGTTTAATATAAAACCATTTTTATCTTGATTTCTTTTACTTAATTCAAATAATAAATAAACATTTAATTTAAGCAATCGCATTAGCTTAAAAATATCTTTAATAACTTCGTTTATAAAACTCGGATTTTACAATAAAACCCGTTCATAAACTCCTTATTCGTTCATAACTAGATTTAATCTCAAACACCGATTACTTATTTAAATGAAATTCATTTAAATATTAATCACTTAAATTATTGTTAATTAAAATAATAATTTACTTCATCATTAACTACTATGGAAGTAGTTAAATTCTTTATTAACTAAAATAAATAGTAAATTTGTTTTTGAAATTTTAATAAAATTAAAACATATATTCGTTTAGCTATTTCATTTGATTAATTAAAAACAACAAATTTAATAATCATTCCCAGTTAAAGCAGTTGACTTAGTCAACTCAAAACCTGGTTATATTATTAACCAATTCCAATTAGTCCCTTCACTTAATTAATAATGTAATTAATTTATATAACCCCATTTAATCATCTCTTAGAAAAAATTTATCCAACTCTTAATACTTAGGTTAATTTCTGCTTATTTTCTTATAAATCAATTTAGCATAAGAATTTGCTTTATAAAATCACTTGATAATTACTTATAAACTTAAATAGTGAATGACAAATATTTATTTTCTTTTAATAAACTTTTATTCGATATAATAGATTTCAAAATCTATTTTTAGTTATAAAAATAAATTTTATAACTTCATTTCTATCGATTCACCTAACGGTAAGTCAACATTCATAAAACGATGCATTTTTATGCCATCTGCGGCCAATTTCTCAATCAATACAGCTCATTGGTTAGTATTATAAAAACGCTGAATTACATTTCAACAATCAACAAACAAATCAATCATTTAATCATATTGCTTAACCAGTACATATAATTGTAATATGAATATAAACAATAAATTTGAGGAATCCAGTTGGATCCCTCTAACCTGTTTTTCGTGCTTCCAAATAAGTCACCTCAAATAAAATCATTCGTTCAATACGATAACATATTTATCATCTCGATAAACAAAAATAAACAATTTAGCTAATAATTTCTATAATTAACCAATAACAGCAATCCAAGCATCCATCTTTCAATTTGATACATTTATATTATTTTAAACATAACCAACAAGGTAAGTTACCTCACTTGGTAAAACTCATTAAAATAATAATTTAATTTCATTTAAATTAAACAAAGTCTAAATTAGCCGATTTATGATATATATATATATAGCCTATAACAAACAATTATCAACCGTACCAAACAAAATAAATCCCGGTTTATATAAAATATAAGTGGGTCAAAATTGAGTGAGTTATACTCATTTTGGTTCCATTTATTACTAAAACGGTTCGATTTTAGTTAAATTAAACAGTTGTTTAATTTAACAGAAAATTTCGGTTGCTTCCAAATAAATCTAGACTAGTTCTAAAATGTTATGCTCGTTACCATGATTCTATTGCAACTTGTTTTGTTGGATTCTGTTAACATAGGTGAGAGTTATATATCATACAATTTAATTAAATAATAACTTCCTTAAGCATTAGTTATTCACTAATTACAATTTGATTAGGCTGGCTAATTACGTTTTGTTTAAAATATGAGCTGAGACAAACTTCCTCTTCCCAGGTCTTCGTTCTTCACCCTATACTCGTTGTCGACATCCTCAACAGCGCCGCACTAATCTTCGACCACCTAACTACGATCAGATGCCATCAGGCGCTACGGCCTAGCGCCGCCGATCTCCACTTGAAGTCGTTCGACTCAGCCCCGCCGATAACCCCACCAACCTACAAATCACACCTCTTTTCAGGGCTGACCGCAACGATGTGAAGCAACCCATCACACCCGTTCAAATTCAAGAGCACACCAAGCTTAACATTTTCTAAGTTGGAAGTATTTGAAAACATTTAGCGGGTTAGGAGTATTGGATGAGGAAGCTTCGAAGGGTTTTAGCCATTCATATGAAAATGGTGTCTGTGTTTCTGTATTGACCATGAACGAACGAGATTTAGGATTATGTGTTGTTTATATAGGCAATGATTTGAATATTTTAATATTTAACGAACTTAGGCACGAAGTAATATGTTAAAGTTACTACATACAACCTCCGATTGTGATGAAAATTGAAATCCTAATATATTTCAATATTCCGAACACAATGGAATATGTATCTTCTAATTCCGAGATCGTTTGTAAAAATTCCTTTATAATTTCATAATGTGAATCGACACACGTTTAAATTGCACATGATCACAAAATAAATCCAACTGAATTGAAATTTAAAATCTTACAATAATTAGTCACTACGGATTTAATAAAATTAGTTCCGTTAAAATCTAAGTTCGTTAGAAAATCGTTTATTCTTAAGTTCCAAATTAATTCGATAAGACGATTGAATAAAAATCTAGGCGTTTAATATTCATACGATCAAACGATAAGTCTGATCGATATGAAATTTGAAATCCTATAATAACTAACTAATACGGATCCGATGGCACAAGATTTGTTGTATTCTGAGATTGATTCCCTAGAATTATATTTTATACGCAAAACGACGCTATTTTGGACACCAAAATACATGATCTTCAAAAATGACGAACTATATACATAACCTGACTTTAAACATCGATAAAAATTCAATGGAATTGGTTTCGTGTCTTAATTCAATCGTTATCTCAAGTTATGTGCAATACCCATCCATTAAATTAAATTAAATTAATTACGCGCTACAAAGAATGACTGAGCGTTTATGGCTATCGTTGTCATATACGATATCGGGTTGCCACAAAATTGGGTTTCCTACAATTATTTAGTGTTACAGATCGAATGAAACTAATTTCATCGAAAACCAAAGCTCTTTGCAAAAACATCCATTCTTTAGTCTTATATAATATCGATAAAATATATAAATTCCAAAACAATTCAATTAAATAATAATAAATTATTATTATCATATATATCCAAATGGAATTATATATATAGCTTCAAATATAAACCAATACGAGTTCATAACTCAACATTACAGTTTTAGAATTAAACGATATCCAAATTATACAAAAATCCTTTTTAAGTTTATTAAATAAACGTTATGGTTTATAAACGATTTCATATCAACTTTCTAAAAATATTATTTGGACATAACTCAATCCATGATATAAGATCTCCATTTTTCTCTTTCATTAGAAATTAATAATCAAATAGATTCGGAAGATTCTTGTTTCAAAGAATTCTGACTTAAAATGCATTACGTATATTCAATTTAAGTTCAAAACGTAATATTACGAACTATCACGACGTAACAAGCTCGAGTTTAATTAAATGTGAATTTAATGTTCAAACTTCATTTAATAACAAATTCTATATTATAAATCCATTTATAATTCTAAATTAATATTTAAAATAATTAAATAAATTAAATATCTAATTACCAAAAATACTAGATGTTACAATTTTGTCTCCTTTGGGGTGTATGGTCATCTTTGACCGATAACACTCCTCAAGAAATTCCTCCCTAAGATTTCTATTTTTAATGACAGAAAGTCAGTCGTCCCTTCTCAGTGCAGACGTCACGGCTCGTCGAAGCAACTCAACAATCAGCTAGCTCTTGGGATCGATGCTAATCGTCATCATTAATTTCAAATCCGACTTTGATAACTCCACAAAAACCCAACATCATAGTTTTCGTATCCCACATGCAATCCTTATCTCGTATCTCCATCACCATGTAGTTTTCGTATCCCTTAGACCAGTCATTCCAGAATAGTAACCAAGTACTAGGATCAGTATTCCCAAATATGAAGAAGTGGATACGAAAAGATGCCATAAAGATTTAAGGACTTCATAACAACAACTAGAAAGTACACCCCGAGATACGTACCAATCCTGGGGGGTAAAAACTGTGTAGCGAGCCCCACTTCCTACCTACTCCCACCTACTCCACTACGTATGAATACCCATATACCTGTTGCCTTTCCTGGGCTGGCATTTGGCTGATTTGACATATTTTGAAGGTTTTTAGAGCTTGGACACCATTAAAGCACCTTGGATCCTTGGGGAAGAAGAAATACCATCTTCCTCAAGTGTTTAGATTTCCGGACAGCGAAGGGTCTTTTGAAACAAGGACTATATAGAACTTACTAGTGAACATTTGTAATGATGATGTCCAACATTGTACTTTTTTACTACTGAATAAAATTGGTGATGTCCAACATTGTACTTTTTTACTGGTGAATAAAATTGGCAAAGACTTCAAAGTGGACGTAGGTTCAACCTGGACCGAACCACTATAAAATATTGTGTTCCTTACTTTTCCACATTTTTTCCTTATGCGAAACTTTATTCTCAACAACTCGAGAATCTTTGAGTGTTGTGCCAACTTTTGCTTGTTAACTTTCTGGTGCTTTTCATTGAGAATACTCGAGAACTCGAAATTTTGACCTCTTTCCGACCAACTTCTATTTCGAACTAGAAGCGCTACTTAGGTCCCTTTGACCTACCTCCTAGTCCCTCTTACAATGTTTAGAAAAGGAAAAAATATTGTGACTGAATCTTCCATGGTCGCCAATACAGAAACTTCCCGTCATCTTCAAGCTTTGGAACTACCAATCGACATGGATGTCGCTACCTCCTACAATCCCGACGCTCCGGTAATCCAAACCCAATTCTTCGAGCTTAACAAGAAATTGGAAGAGAAGATGAGAGAACATAACAATCAAATGCAGACAAAAATTGAGTTAATGGAACGACTCCAAGGAAAAGCTCGACGCGACTTCGCTCACCTCGAAGTTAATAAGAACACTCGTCCCCTACCAAATGTCTTGGAAAGCTCTTCTTTCGACACTTACCATGGGAACCAAAGCCAAAGGAGGAGGACTCACGCTAATGGAAATGGAAACGACAATGGTAACGAAACTATCGTTACCTTCGGTGAAGATATGAATCAATGCGAGCATTCTCGGTTGGGTCCTAACGATCTAGTTGGACCTTGTACCCAACCCCTTCCACGACAGAACCTTCTTATCGCTCCTTAGACCTTGGTGCTTACGCGTCCAGCAGCCAACCAGGCCCAAGTTTTGGTCAACGAATCTCAATAGAATCAAGTAGTCGAGAATGATGACTTAATTGAAGTCGATTCTGATGTTTATCACAGAAGGCGCCCACGGCCCCGAACACCCAAACTGGACTACACCCGACGGAATCTTGCAATGGTCCAGCCTGCAATTCTCATTAACATGGTATTAGGCATTGTGAAAGAAATGCATGGGAATACCACCAATGTTTAGGAAACTAATACAAGGTGTTACCCCTTCACTCGGGCCGTTCACAACTCCAAATGGCCTCATCGTTTCAATAAACTTCAACTAACGGCTTGCTCGAGGATGATAGATCCCTGTAACTTCGTAAATCGTTAGAGTGGCATATGGACTCAAGTCGCTCCACCGACGTCGTAAAGTGCAAATGCTTCCCATTCTTTCTTGAAGGCGTCGCTCTGCTCTGGGTCTCTCGACTCTTAACAAGATCTATCTCTACCTTCGACCAGCTTGCTTCTGAACTAGTGAAACAATTCAAGATGCACGTCGCAAGACCAAAAGACACCCTAATTCTTTCCAACATCTACTCGGGCATGGGGAAACTTTCAAGAGCTACCTTGAATGTTTCAACAATGCCCCGACGGAGGTCAAAGGTCCTGAGCCTTGCATGGATTTTGTTCATCTTGCTAAGGGCATCCTGCCTGTCACCAAATTTGGAGCTGGGATAGATAAAAAGAAGTCGAGAAACCTAGGAGCTTTTTATGAAAAGGGTAATCACTTTCTTTGCCAAGTTGAAGCAGACATAAACATGACTTCTCGGGTTGGTCATCCTCCCAACCCACATCAAAGCACTATTCAGGACAACATTAGGGGTGAAACACGTCGGAGAATCTTTCGACAAGTTTAAAGGGGTCAACCAATTCTAGCCCAAGCCGAACAACGCCTGACCAAGCAACCGAAACAACCGGTAAGATGAAGCCCCAAGAAGCACGTCCGCTACCCGACTTAAAAAGTCTACACTCCGCTTAATTCTGAGTTAGAGACAATCTACTTAGAGATCTGTAACACAATTTAGTACAAGAAGCCGAACATTAGGGAATCTACCGAATGGAAGAATAATTTCGGCAAATATTGCAAATTCTATGACATGTTCAACCACAATATGAAAGACTGCCATCAAATCAAGGATGCCAATGAGAAACTCATCTGAGAGAAGCGCTTAGAGTGGTATGTTCATAATCCTACTCCTCAAGAAGTAGCCATGGGACCTTCAATGCCCGCAATTCTCCAACTCAAGCGGCTACAGGGTCGTCCAATTCGAGACCTCCTCGTGAGGAGTATCGTGATTAGCACCATCTGTGATAGACCTCACCCCACAAATGAGAGATTCCGGCATATGGTGGAATATGCCAACTCAATCAAGCACGCTGACTTGCAAGAATGCTCCGCTCTAGATGAATTAGTCCCGGCCAAGCTTCTAAAGACTATGCGGGACAACATAGTTCTTCGCGAGAGGATGCTACCTGAATCGACATTCCAACCATAAATCCTTTCATCATTACTACTGCAATAGGTTCGGCCTATGTTCGAAGTGTTCTCATTAACTTGAGGAGCTCTGTAAATATCATCTTTAAGTCATCTTACGACCAAACGGAACTTGAGGCCAATGACTTAAAGCCATGCTACGCCACTTTCCACATCTTCAATGAATCCTCCAATCGGCCAGTTAGTTTGGTAGAACTGTCGGTTGAGCTCGGAGATGGGGATCGAAGAAGAGTCTGGATCCTCATATTTGTGGTTATCAATGTCTCTTCTCTCTGAAACGTCTTCCTAGGATAATAATTCCTCGTAGAGTTCTGAGTCTGCATGGCACTATGGTCCCTTACCATGAAATTACCGATAGAGGATGGGATCAGTACCATTAAGGGCGATCAAACCACCGTGAGAGCCTACTATCTCGCAGAATAGAAAGATGCCATCAACAAAGGGAAGTGGAATGGCGTAGAGCCAATCCACTGTGCCAAAACCGCAAGTGCATAGCAGCCACTGGAGTTTGGGTCCTAGCTCAGACGCAACTGCTGCCTCTATGAAGACCTCGATCCAAAGGAAGATGAAGAGCCTAATTCTGAATGGGCTACTCCGGTGGAGCCAACCATCGACGTTCCAATCAACCTTGCCGACCCAACTCGGGTCTTTAACATTGGATCACAGCTACACCCAACAACAAAGGAGGAACATCTGGACTTCTTAAGGGTCATCCTCGATGTATTTGCTTGGTCCCATTCCTATATGTGTGGAATCGATCCAGAAATCGCTTGTTACATGCTCAGTATCGGTCCAAAGCATCTTCTAGTCAAGCAAAAACACTGAATCTTGGGAACAGCAAGATCGATAGCACTTAAAGAGGAGGCAGTTGGGCTACTCAACGTCCTCGTAGAGATTTTTTACATTCTCCGTAAATATGGCATGAAACCCAATCCCTTGAAATTCTCTTTCGACGTTACATTCGGAAAAAAAATTGGGTTCATTGTCAATTCACGAGGGATCAAGGTAAATCCAAAAAAGATTCAGGCTATCCAAGATATTCAAACCCGGCAAAGCATTTAAAATGTTCAAAGCTTAAACGGAAATGTGGTCTCCCTAAGTCGATTCATATTAAAAGCAACCGATAAGTGCACTTCTTTATTTGACTTTCTTAGGAACGAGAAGCATAACTTCGCATGGACAATAGATTGCATTGCTGCATTATAGGACCTTCCGAATCACTTAGAACTGACACCCATCCTATTAAAACCCTTGGACCACGAAGACTTATTTATCCACTTGGTTGTTTCTGTGTAGGCAATCAGCTAGGCGCTAGTGCGTAAAGAAGATCATGTCCAATGGCCTATTTATTACATCAACAAAATATTGACGGGTGTAGAAAAGAACTATTCGATGATTGAAAAGCTTGCCTATTGCTTGTTGATATCTTTTCAGGAGCTTCGACCTTATATCCAGTTTCATCCAATTAAGGTATACAATGACCAACTATTACGACAGGTCATCCAACGACCTAACTCGTATGGGCGACTCTTGAAATGGAACATTGAGCTCTGTCGGTTCGAGCTCACCTCCATCCCTTGTTGATCCATCCTCGGACAATCCCTAGCGGACTTCACTGTGGAGTTCACTATTCCTGAAGATCCCCCAAAACATATTGAGCCTCCAAACATTCGGTGGAGACTATATGTGGATGGTTCGTCTAACAATTAGTGTTCTGGCACCGGAATTGTACTCACTACTTGTAACAACCCGAAAATCTGGGCCAGTTTAAAAATTTTATTTTGGCGATTTTAGCGAATTTTGATTATTTAAAATAGATTATTTTAAATAATATCGACGAGAAAATTTAGTTTGAATAGAATTCGAGCGTATATATTATATACGTCGTCGTTAGAATATAAATATTTATATATAATTATAAATAGAATTGAAAATGGCGCGGTAGTTCGATAATTCGATTTCAAACTTCAATTGAATGTACTGGGTGCAAAACAATCCGGATTTTAATGAAACCAAAAACATTAGGATCTAATTGGTAATATCTTTCCAACGAATCCGAAAGATCGAAATTTCATATCGGGAATCAAAAGATATGTCCAGTTGAAAATTTTGAATAGTCGCTATGGAATTCAGGCCCTTAAAAATGGACATTTTGCAAACGACCTCGGATTTCGACGAAACCAGTTTTGTTGGGTCCGTGATGTAAAGTTATTGCTAAGTTTCAAATTTCATAATTTTTCGAATCAATATGTGAGCGTGGCAAAAGAAAACGCGTTTGACCAGTTTCTGTTGAATTTAATCGACTGGAAATTGGCCATTTTTCAAACGGTCTCAGAATTCGATGAAACTAGTTTTGTTAGGACCGTATCGTCAATACGAAACTAGAAAATATTTTTCTGGAATTTTTCTAGTTAGTATGTGACCCCAGTAATTTGAAATGTACGTTTAAAATTCAATATAAGGATTTAAATTGTAAATTCAACGGAAACTGATTGTAACGATCAAACCAGCTTACGATACATATCCCATTGTGTTCGGAATGGGGGTAAAACGCTATGGACGACAGGCGGTAGGCCTCGTTTCGAGGTCGTATGTAAAAGTCAACCTTTTTACCAAAATTAAATAATTAATTAATAAAAAAATATATATTATTTTAATTTCCCCCCCCCCCCCCCTTTTTCTTCTTCGTTGCCCCCCCCCCCCCCCCCGTTTCATTATACAGAAACGATATAAAAAAAAAACCTAAAACCTAATCGAGCCGCCGCCTGAACCCTTGCCACCGACGAACCCCTCGACGCCGCCCCCACCTCGAAGCCGCCCTCACTATCGAAGACCCCGCCTGAACTCTCGAAGTCGCGACGCAATCGAAGAAGACCCCGCCTCCACATCGAACGTCATCGCGACACCACTGAGCCACCGCCGACGCTCCTTCTTCCCTCCTCCACTTCGAAATCTCGGTGAGCTTTTATTTTATTTTATTTTTGTTTTTATTTTGGTTTTACAGTAAACTAATTACTGATTTTTTTTAAAAAGTTGTTTAAAACTGATTTAAAAATTTAAAAACTGGATTTTTAAAAAAGATAAAAACTGAATTTTTAAAAAAGATAAAAACTGGATTTTTAAAAAAGATAAAAACTGAATTTTTAAAAAAGATAAAAACTGGATTTTTAAAAAGATAAAAACTGAATTTTTAAAAAAGATAAAAACTGGATTTTTAAAAAGATAAAAACTGAATTTTTAAAAAGATAAAAACTGGATTTTTAAAAAGATAAAAACTGGATTTTTAAAAAGATAAAAAATGAATTTTTAAAAAGATAAAAACTGAATTTTTAAAAAAGATAAAAACTGGATTTTTAAAAAGATAAAAACTGAATTTTTAAAAAGATAAAAACTGGATTTTTAAAAAGATAAAAACTGAATTTTTAAAAAAGATAAAAACAGATTTTATAAAAGGCAAAAACTGATTTTTAAAGAAATAAATAAAAGCTGATTTTATTTTAAAGGTTTAAACTTTGAAATAGGAAAAGGTTTAATCTTTTAATAGAAAAAGATTTGCACTTGCAAAAATAAAGATCATATTTTTAAAAAGAGAAAAGACGGGATTTTTATTAGGTAGAAGGAGCAAGACATGATTTTTGTATTTTTAAAGTAATAAAAAATATAATTTTTACATCATAGGAATATTAAAAATATAATCTTTATTTTTGAAAGGACGGAATTTATATTTTTGAAATTCGATTTTATATATTGAACAGCATAATAAAAATTCGATTTTATATATTGAACAGCATAATCAAAATTCGATTTTTATATATTGAACTTCGAAAGAAAAATACGATTTTTATATAATGAACTTCGAAATAAAAATAGAATTTTTATATATTAAACATCGAGGTAAAAATATGATTTTTATATATTGACTAACGAAGTAAAAATTCGATTTTTATATATTGAATAGCGAACTAAAAATTCGATTTTTATATATTGAATAGCGAAATAAAAATTCGATTTTTATATATTGAATAGCGAAGTAAAAATTCGATTTTTATATATTGAATAGCGAAGTAAAAATGTGATTTTTACATATGTAGAGGATATGGGCAAAGAAAGTGAAAAGGGGCAGAACGACGAAGACTTCTGCAAATGAAGTGCCGTGGAGCTAGGATAGCTATCTGTGAGAATTTCTCACCTTTCAATTTATTTTTCTAGTTATATATATATATATATATACTAGGATGCAGACGGTGCTTAGTAGCACCCGACACAATCGTCCACAGACCATGGACTTGTTTGTTTGACTGTGTTGTTAGTTAGATTGTTTGAGTTGATTTGAATTGTTTGGTGAAATGAAATTGATATGATTGATGTGTGAATGGCGTGGGCCTTCACTAGACCGGGGATAAGGCTAGGCCTTGTCCCGTTTCTAGTATCGTGCCGTTATGCCGCCGAAATTTTCTAAAATAATTTAGAAAAATAAAAATATCATTTTATCTATAGAATGAACTGAATAGAAATTCATAGGTTGAAATAAAATGTTTTATCGTTAAAAATATAATTTTTAACGTGAATATGAAAATAGTGAAGTGAACAAAATAAAATATTCATTTACAAACCGGACGGTTTGTTTATGTACACCTATTTGAAAGACATTGATTGGGACGATAAATTTTACACGTCGCCCAACTACACAACTAAAATCAGTGTTTGATTGTTTGAAACCCCACACGGGTGTTGGGATGAAATATGAATTTCACTCATCCTGATTGATTAAATATGTCGATCGATTGATTGACAGGCTGTTATAAGCGTTGAATATCTATATTTGATGCTTATACAGTGTAGTGCACTTTGGTTGATGGTTGATTATTTTTCAATGCTATTATATACATGTGTTGTATGGAAATCCATATAATTAATTTTATATGGTAATTGATTGGGCCTCATTCCAATTTGAAAAATAAAGAAAATTTGAAAATAGAAATTTATGAAGCCGTGTTGATTAGATTGACGCCATTTTGACGTGAACGATATTTATATCGATTTTATTCATTTTAAAATGAATATTGAAAAGTGATTTCGAAATGAATTGAATTGAAAACGATTTCGAAATGAATTGAATTGAAAACGATTTCGAAATGAATTGAATTGAAAACGATTTCGAAATGAATTGAATTGAAAATGATTTCGAAATGAATTGAATTGAAAGTGATTTCGAAATGAATTGAATTGAAAAGTGATTTCGAAATGAATTGAATTGAAAACGATTTCGAAATGAATTGAATTGAAAACGATTTCGAAATTAATTGAATTGACAACGATTTCGAAATGAAATTGAATTGAAAACGATTTCGAAATGAAATTGAATTGAAAACGATTTCGAAATGAATTGAATTGAAAACGATTTCGAAATGAATTGAATTGAAAACGATTTCGAAATGAATTGAATTGAAAACGATTTCGAAATGAATTGAATTGAAAACGATTTCGAAATGAATTGAATTGAAAACGATTTCGAAATGAATCGAATTGAAAACGAATTCAAATTGAATTGAAAACGAATTGAAATGAATTCAAATTGAATTGAAATTTGAATTGAATAGAAATGAATTTTAAAACGAATTTATAAAGAAGAATTCAATTTTGATTTGAATTGAAAAGGAAGTTGAAATTGCTTTTGAAACGAATTTAAAACTATTTATGTAATTCGTTTTAAATAGAAATCGACGAAGTATATATTATATATATTATATATAATATAATGGCCTGAATAGAACGCGCCGCGGCAGTTCGTGAATTTCGACCATTTATTTCAAATGGATATTGCGGGAGATCCGACCGTCGGATTCTCCTAAAACCGGAATCGTTGGGTTCGTATCGAAAAGAGCTTTCTAACGAATATTAGAAATTAGAAATCTAACGGTTGGGTTTGGAATTATGTCCAAATCAAATTTGAAAAAGGTCGCTATAAGTGCAGTTCGATGGCCATTGATGGAAATCGACTGTACGGGCCTTGATAAAATTATTAAAAATAGTAATAATTTGTGTAAAATCATAAGAAATGATTTGTGAAGATTTGGGATGAAAAACTCCATATTTGAAAAGATAAAAATAGATTTTTATCGAAATGAACTAGTTTTGAACTAGAATTATAATTCTATTTATTTTTAAATAAATAAATTGAATTTGAAAAGGGTTTTGAAAATAACCAAAATTTCCAATGATTGCATTGGAGTGGATTTGAATCGAAATTGTCTTCGGAATATTTCGATGTTGGAATTCGTGATTATACAGATGTTGTTATGGAAATTTGAAAGATATATATTTATATCGTTATTTCAAATACGACATTTGTTAGTCGTAGAATTTGATATTGAATATAAGCCGATATATTTTCTATTCAGAGCCTTGTATTGAATATCAAATGTGATTTGGGTTTGTCGCGAATGGTGTCTTCACTAACACTGTTCTTGAACCTAGTTGTGAAAAGATTAAATCTTTTTATTTAGATTTAATGAAGTGTACCAATTAAACGATATTTAATTGGAATTGAATTGGTATTGATTTTTGGGTTTATCGTGAACAATGTTTTAAATAACACTTGTTCTTTAACCCGATAATTAATGGAATGTGATTTTGGGTTTATCGTGAACCGTGTTTTAAATGACACTGATTCTTTAACCCAGTTAAAGATTAAAACTAAGTGGAGTTTTAATGAATCTTTAATTAGATTGAGATGATCGAAAATGGAGTATCACCAGTTTTGCTCCAGGCGATGGTTAAATCTTTAATTAGATTTGAACGTGAAATGGTAATTGAATTTACCGATAACACTGTGGTGTTAGATATGAAGTATTACCAGTTTTACTTCATGGGATGAATAGGTTGGGATTGGGAAATAAAATAAATGATTACTTCAGTGTGGTTCGCTAATCCCGACTAGTTTGAATTGATATTCAAAGGAGATTAAAGAATAAATTTAAAGAATTTATCTTGGATAAAATTAATGGGAACTTTTCCCAAAGTATAGGAATATTTGAATAAAAGAATATTCTGAATTGGAATGAGGCGTATGTTGTGTTTGTGTAACACTTTTATAATATATACGCGAGTTATTCAGAAAGACCGGGTTTATCCCATTCTGAATAACTGATTCGACGTGGTGTCGAAGATGAAGACGGTGGTCGAAGACCGGAAGTCTTCACGTCGTTTGGGTAATTACTGATGATCTTGATTGGGCTGTACACCCAAGAAGATGGAAACAGTTAGTGATCGTCCAGACGTACTTGGAGATCGATGGATATGCGGGGTACTAGGTGCCTCCGGTTTCGTTCAGCCCCAGAACGGACTTGTAAATGGACTGTGTGTCTGACGTTGGATTTCAGTCCGTGTGATTGATCTCTATTAAATATATATCTGTTTGGCGGCGGAGAATTTATTCTCTTGCTTAACGCCCTTCTGAGACATACGAGCTCAGGGGTTATATATTGATGGATATCAAACACATGGAGTGAATTGCCTGTGTGGCATGCCTAAGTCGCAATTGATCGAGGCTTCTGTTGAAAAGCAAAGTCTTGTGGTGATGATCAAAGCACAGCCTGTGTGGCACAGCTTTGTGTAACGTGAATTCGCGAGCCTCGCACCCCGGTTGTGAACCAAAAACGGGAGACGGACCTCAGGGAGGGCATGCGTTTCTTTCTAGTTAGAAGTGGCGTCAGTGGTTTTACACGCCCTGACGAGTTTGACTTATGTGGTTGTTGCTGTTGCGAGGCGCCTCGGATTGATCGGTCGTTCTCGAACCGATGGAGTCATTTGGTTGGCTCATTTACGCCCCAAAGGGCGGGGAAACGTAGTGTTCAGGGTTTAAGTTTAATCCACATCGGTGGACTGGCCCTGTCGCTCCAAGGTCACTCGAGCTCTGACCTATGGCTCGGGCTAGAGAGTCACGAATCGGTTGAGGACTATCTTTTGCCTCGGTTCATAGACGGAAATCCAATTTCCAAATACGTGACTTTGCGGTTTTATGTGTAAACCTATATATGGCGACATAGTGGCATGGGACGCTCATGTCGCCTATGATTTATACTTATGATTTGAAGTTGTTTTATACACTATGCACTTATAATAGTATCAAACGATTTGTTTTAACCGTATCAAGCATTCTTTGGCTGTTATAAGGGAAAACCCTATCCTCGGCTGCGTTGCATTGTGTGATGGGACCTGGGTCTTATAACAGCTTCATTTTTCTTTATTTAGCATTGCGCTGTTTGTTTTATGCACTGGTATTCTTGGGAGGAAACCCGTTCCGTGTTATACGGCGTGGTCCCTTGATTTACCTAATGATTTAAAATAAAGATTAATAACTGTTTTCGTTCTCACACCAGTCACATGACTGACCTGGAGTTTATTGTTTTAACCTAAACTCTGGGTGCCCTTATTTTTACACGGGCAGCTAGTAGTTTTGGTTTTGCAGATTTATATTCACAGGATCCTGGTTTACAGCTGGAACGATATCCGGAAAGCTTTGTATCCGTATATCTCATTCTAGTTGTGTATTGTATTATTTTTCTGCTGCTATGTATTTAAATGTAATTTAAATCTCTGATATTTCTGTGTAATATTCATTGTTACTCTGTATATTCTTGTAATCTGATGCATTGTTGTAATATACAGTGAAATGTTCTTTTATATGCGTTTTGTTGTGGTTTGTTCTCGAACTATCCGACGCTTTCCTTTACGGGGAAGTTGCGGGCCGTTTCACTACTCCTAAGGAACACTCGATTTGTTACACTTTAAATGTAACAAACAAGAAAATTTGATGCCCGAATTTTCGACACAAACATATCCAGTGTCCAAACTCGAGTACCGAACATCCAGAAATAATTAGAAAGAAATTAGAAGGTGAGATAAGAAAGAAAGAAATATTAGAATAGAAGAATAAGTAGAAGGAAACAACACCACACAGAGTCTCACATCGCAGCGGAATAAAGTATGATATACAAATAAATCTTATTGAACTTGAAAAAATGTATACTTACAATCATTAGAGTACAACAGTCAACTAATCTGAACAATAATAACATGTCGTTATATACACCACATAGCAGAATAATACTAGATAATACTAAACGTCTGAACTTCTCCAGCTCGTCTATGGACTTTGCAGCATTCGATAACCTGAACCTGTAAACCGGGCTAACCCGAACATTACAAATGACGGGTCAGTCTGGTGAACCAGAGTGAGAAATTCACTAAGTTTAAATAACATCCATATTGATTTTAAATTCAAAAATCCTTGTTGAAAGAAAAGGATAATAGTAAGACCAGCCCACACATAAACGTCGATGGTTTTTACCTTACTATAACCCAAACCAATTTTGAAATCGTATTTTGTATGAAATTATAATAGTGTCTAAATACAAAAAAAATAAAAACCTAGCGGAACGCTTGCATCTCACGCTCCACATATATAGTATACAATAAAAACCGCGGGCGCTTATTGGAGATTGAATTCTGACAATGACAAGGTATGGAACCACCTTTCGATAGTGTATCTCTAGAGGCAAATACACTGGGTTCAATGAGAACGTCCTGCAACCTGGCCCACACATGACAAACCACTCATTTCGCTTGAGATTATCCAATGTATATCACCAACGGTTGGGAGCTACCCACCATTTCCCGAAATGGGACAACATCGATAGATTAAAGAGGGACAAAGGATTTTCTCTAGATAGGTGATTATACACCCTAATGGGTGCGACCCACATAGCCATGCTGCCTGTCCGATTTTTGTCATTTCCCGGTTGTGAAGCTTGAGGTCATAACATATCTTTTGGAACACCTGGCCACCATTCACTTTGAATGTCACATCATCAAATCCGCCAGAAATCACTAATTGATTTCCACAAAAATATTCGGGTTGTTAATTTAAGAGAAGGTGTATTCTTGCCACTACAGAAATAGGAAATCAACGTACATGCGCCCTTTGCAAATACTCTGTCAGACATCCGTCCATACAGGTTGTCCTGGGATTGGACAAACCGAAGGCACTCTCCTACTGCATCCTTGAATCACCCTATGGATCAGCAGCGAGTAGTCTTTGTAATCTATAGATTACAATCACGAATGAATTGCCATCAAAACACTCTGGTTGCAAGCCAGAGAAATTTATCAAGTAACCCTTCCGCTTATGAAGATCCATGGTCTTCAATTTCTCCATCTCAATCACCTTCTGAACTTCTTCAACGTTTACGTATTCGATGGTCGGAATGTTTTTCGAAAATAAATTCGATCCTGGCCTTTCCGTACCAACAAGTGATTTGGCCAGATTTTGATAGTTGGTGACTTAACTATCAAAATAAACAACCATCATCCATAGAAGTAAAACGAATTCACTGGTTTAGTACTCAGCATCACTTGGCCTTTTTAATTAAAAATAATTAACGAAGATTAATTTAAAAACTCTTATATCTTTTAATACTTAGAAAATAGTTTTAACTTCTTATTTCACTAACTTACATACTGGAAATTAAATCAGATATATACATATTCTCATTTTAGGTTTAATTCAGTTTTACGTAAAATATTAATACGATACCTCTTTTGTTTCATTTCTCGAAAACAATAACTAATATTCCCCCTTTGAATAAACTTATTTAAACTCATCTTAATCTCGAACATATCGTTATATTTTCACCAAATCTCTTTTTATTTCTATAACAATTTATTCAACTTATAACTTTACGAATATAGTTTATAACATCCTTTATGGAAATATTATTTTAATCCCCTCAACCATCCTCGTTTCTAAACTAATATCATTCTTGGATAATCATGAAGTCATTCAAGTTGGGGTATTTTATTTACCTCTCAGACCTTCGATCGACAACACTCTTATCTTCGGAATGGATAGAAGTTAATTAACAAAATCTCATTCCAATAAATTCCCAAAACTTCTATTTACCATACATTTTAGGCATAGGTTTTAACTCCATCTATTTCCTTTTGAAAACTTTGTTTCAATTCCAAACTCCGCTTTCTCAATTTAAAACATTATTTTTTCCCTATCTTTAGGCTTTTAAAATCCACTTTAACACACTTTAGTTTACAAATCTTATTTAGACTTGTTTTGACACTTATCACATTACTTTGTAACTTGCCTTTATAGTTGCCCAATTTGGATTTTATGAAAAATCCCACTAATGGAATTCTTGAAAGGAGTTCATATTAAATATAAATTTGTTTACAATTCAATTTAACGATCCATAAGGCTTTCCACTTCATAAACTTTCATTAAAAGGATTTGTTTTCAAGATTTGTCACTTTGATTAATAATCCATTCCAATATTTTTGGACTAATTGGATTACTTCAACATTAACGATTATAATAGTTAATCTACCTTTTAAGGCTATTAAATAATAATCGATTTAAAATAATAACTAAAGATCCAATAATTAAAAATCTCTCTTGGTTTAAAATGGTTGATTTAGTCTACTCAAAGCAAGTTTAATTCGTTAACCAATTCCATTAGTCCTTTTCGTTAATCACTTTAAATAATTTCCATTAATTTAATTAAATTAAATAATCACAATTGATTGTTATTTGAAACAATTAATTCAATCCTTAACCATTCGGTTAATTTCTACTCATTACTTATAAAATTCCTTAATCTATGAATCTCACTTAATATACTTATTTTATAATTTCAAGAAAAAACAATCATTTATTTCCTTAAATAAACCACTATTCAAATAATCTATATAAATTAGATTTAATTATCCGTTTTGGTTATAATGAATTCCTATAATCTTATTTGTAGCGACTTACCTGACTGTAAGTCAGTGTTCATAAAATGATTCATTTTTAGACCAACCTTTACCAATTACCTAACCGATATCATCCATTGCTTAATAACAAACAAATGTTGATCAATAATGACTCAATTCATACTATCAAGCTGGTTAAATAATTCATATAATATAACATGAATATAAACAATCATATTTGAGGAGTCTGGCTGGATTCCTCTAAGCTGTCCTTCTCTGCATCAAATGAGTTACTTCAAATTCAATATGATAATATATTTATGATGGTAAACATAAATAAACAATTTAACTAATAGCATTAAACAAACGATTTATAACGTATTTAATACATTTATATTATTATAAACGTAACTAACCAGGTAAATTACCTTGGTTGGAATCTAATCGTTAAAATAAAAATTTAATTCGAATAAATTAAACAAACATTTAATTTAATCAATGAATATTAAAAATATTCAACACATATGCAAACAGTCATTCAATCATCAACCATTAGCAACAATCGCACACAAAATAAAAACCCGGTTTATAACATGTAAACGAGGTAAACTAAGTAAGTTGAACCCATATAGATTTCATCATTGTTCAATTAACTAAAAGTTTCTGACTGCTTCCAGCTGCATTCACAGCATCCGTTCCCAATTCAAGATCTTGCGTCTGTCGATACGGTCCCAATATCCCTTGTTTCATCTGATTCTGTTGTTGTAAGATCATGTTATAAATTGAATACGGTATTCACGAATTAATACAATATTATTTTGAACTTAAAAAAAATTATTTATGGTTAATTTGAACCTAATTAGGCATGAATAAACATGAATAAGTACGTTCGAATACACTTGGCCGTATTAAATTAACAGTTAAAAGGAAAAGTTTCAAGCTACGTTATATAACTGTATATTATAAATCTTTGCAGGTCACGCTAAAACTAACTTCATATGTCATATTTAATATCTTAACTTTTACGTTAAACACAAACTGTGATTAGGCATTTATGATATCATTTGGGTACGCTTTAAATAACAGCGTTATGGACTGTAACCTTTCACACAGACGTATATATATTATAAATTAATATATAATACTTTAGTTACGTTATAAACAAACCGTAATTAGGCCAAAAACGTGATTAGTCACCTTAATAAACCACTGTTCATCACCTGCTTCCATTCGCTTCTGACTCTTTTCTTCTTTCCTATTGCGCAAGCCATCGTTCTTTCATCCCATACTCTAGCCAACCCCAACATATACAATACTTCTTCATGCCGCCACTCCCATGAACCATGAAACCGCAACTTCACCACTAAACTACCAAACGAACCGACCTCTCCCCATTTCCATGTTGATGCTCACACAAGTCCTCACCTTGACCACACATCCTACCCATTGCATTCCACGAAACCGTACCCAGTTTCCTTCTTTTGTTTTATAGACCTGCTCCAAAAACCTCATCGCTTTTACTGCTTCTAGAACCTGACGCCATGCAACACTACCCCTTCGCGTTTACATTAGAACATACCACGCATAGTGCACTGCGTTGCAACCTGTCTTGACCATGTTCATTTACCCCCTTACCAGACCACCATGCCTATCACTCCTCTTGTTGCCTGTTCCCGAACCCACTTCGCTGAAACTGAATATACACGGCCACCTTCGGAATTTGCATAGCCCTTTTCATGGAGCTGCCCCGTAGAGGCCACCCCACGCTGTTCCACTATACACCATTGACTGCGCCCTGACCACCGCTCTGGACCTATGGTTCAACACATCTCGGTTGGAGGTTGGCTTTTGTTGAAAGAATGGAGCTCATGGTTGTAGTATGACGAGTTTTGGGTTCATTCTTCTCGAACAAAAAGGAGTGAGGAGCTATTAAGTTATTTTAGAGAGGACTAGGAGGTCTGATTAGCACTAGGAAGGAAGAAAAATAATGTAAACGGAGAATTCTAGGTTCGCTTTGCTTGAACAAAACAAAAAAAAGAAATGAAGACAAACAGAAAAGGTATGGAAACGAAAAGATACATGCGGTATTATTTATAGGGAAGAAAAGTGTGGTGAGCACGCAACTAGAAATCTTTTTTTTAGTAACTTTGTCGGCACGGTTTAAGGTCTGACAGGCAAGAAACAGATGGTGTGGCGTGCAAGTAAAGAAGCTGGCGAAGCGTGACTGCCACTGAATGGTGTAGCTTGTGGAAAAAGGAATTGATTTTATAAAATATGTATTATTACATATCTTTATAGCCGTCCATTCGGTCTCCATGCTTATGGATGGGTAATGGTAGGCTAACATAGCAATGTTATTTCCATTAATATACATATACGGTTAGTGATAGCTTAGACAGTATGCTGCGTTGCTTTATATTATAATACGGTAATTCCATCGTTATTTAACATCACTGTTTAATATTTGCACCGTCATACATGAACCCTAAATGCAACGAAATTGGACACATCTCTTCGTCTTCGTGTTCCAATTCCAATGAAATAAATTTCAGTGAAAACGGTCTTCGTTTGCACAACGACGATATTTAAAGTTTACCGGTTCACCTTTAATTTCGCCTGCAGACAAAACAACCCTGTTTGGCCCCAAACTGGAGATATAATAATAATTAATTGTACGCATTCCATTAAAACTTGCTTCGTTGAAAACGGAGGTCGTTAGAAAAGAAAACAGTTTTATGGCCTATAATATACCGATTAAATATATTTAAAATTCCAAAACAATCCTGTAAATAAAAATAAACCAATATTATCGTATATATATTATTATATAACTTCAAAATAAACCGATATAGATTAATAATCCGATATTCTATAATTTCTGGTTAAAAATATTAAAATTATAGATATTCCTTTATATTTAGTAAATAAACGTTATCATTTATTAATGAAATTTCATAGCAACTATTTGGAAATTTGAATTGGACATATCTTGCAATCTATAAGCTGAAATTTCCAATTTTCTCTTCCATTAGAAAACTATAATCAAATCGATTCAAATGGTTCTTGTTTCACAGAATTCCAACCTATATCGGATTAGGTATAACCAATTAAAGTTTAAATCTTAAATTGGGAACTACCGCATTGTTTCAAGCTCGTTTAATTAATTTATAAATATATAAATTCGAACTCTTTTTTTAAATAAATAATTTCAATAAAAAATCGAATATATTTCCAATAACATATATAAACAGATTTAAGTATTCCAATTTAAATGGCAGAAAAATCTGGGACGTTACATTCTTCCCTCCATAAAAGAATTTCGTCCCCGAAATTACAAGGTAAGAAGAATGCTCTGAATCTAGTTATGTCTAAAATAATTATCATCAAAACAAATTCAGACTCTTAAAAAATTTCGAATATTTTGCTAGCACCTCCTCTCCACGGCTCGATCAGTACAACTACAATTGCCACTCCGGGCCTCAACTTCTCCAAAATAAAACCAAAAACCAAATGGCTACCTAACTCAGGGGTATAAAATCAATCATCAACCAATATTATTAAGGTTTACCTATTTTTCGGGCAAATCGAATTCCAATTTCGCAGTACTCATTAGATGCTCTTTGTCTATACTTCCAATATGTACTTCAATCTGTGTAACCAAAACAATTCTATAGCCTTGTGGAATCTGCACATGTCTCAATTTACAATGCAAATAACATTCCAGGGTTAATTAATTCAGTTTTATTTCATAACCGAATTTATTCCCAATTCATTATACTAATATTTAGTTTCAATACATTCAACTTCTTAATTGATCCGTTTGATGAGTTGTATTCAACCAACGAAACATCCAAATAACTAACAAACAAATCATTTGAATTATACTCAATACTGATACTTACTTATCTTCATTCTCTTTGGTTTAATATACCTTAATATCAATCGATTAGTGCTTGATTGATTTCCCATTATTTAACCATTTGATTTCCAATTTCTAAATTTATGTGATTCATTTTCTCCTAACAAGGTTAAGTCTTGTTTCCCTACTCAATTAACCAATTGGTTCCTAACCAATTCAATTCAATTTCATAGTCCAATTCGATTGACTAATCGATTTTCCTCAGTTGGTTCAATTTCATTTCATAATTCACTTTGAATTCCAATCAAATCAAGCAAAACAAACAACCAACCAATATTATTATATACAGAAAATTATTCCCGCTTTTCTATAAAAATATAATTTGGGCAAATTATTTCATTTACCCTTTGTATAAAACAATATTGTGTTAATTACCAGTCAAATATGGTTTCCCAATAATTGAGCCAATCCATCAACACAATACAAAACATTTTTATATAATATTTACAAATACGTTCTCTTGTATATACACACAAACTCAATCTAGGGTATTACTAACCCCATCTCTATCGAATTATGCCACAGAGCCCAGGTTACTACTCAACCTCGCTTTGATACCACTGTAACGAACCAGAAAATTCGATGCTCGAATTTTTGACATAAACACATCCAGTGTCCAAACTCGTGTACCAAACATCCAGAAAGTTATTAGAAAGAAATTAGAGGGTGAGATAAGAAAGAAATAAATATTAGAATAGAAGAATAAGAAGAAGGAAACAACAACACACAGAGTCTCACATCGCAGCGGAATAAAATATGATATACAAATAAATCTTATTGAACTTGGAAAAATGTATACTTACAATCATTAGAGTACAACAGTCAACTAATCTGAACAGTTATAACAACCTATCCTTATATACACCACACAGCAGAATAATACTAGATAATACTAAATGTCTGAACTTCTCCAGCTCGTCTCTGGACTTCCCAGCATTCGATTACCTGAACCTGTAAACCGGGTTAACCCGAACATTATAAATGATGGGTCGGTCTGGTGAACCAGAGTGAGAAACTCTCTAAAGTTTAAATAACATCCATATTGATTTTAAAGTCAAAAAAACTTTTTGAAAGAAAAGGATAATAGTAAGACCAGCCTACACATAAACGCGGACGGTTTCTACCTTACTATAACCCAAACCAGTTTTGAAATCATATTTTGTCTGATATTATAATAGTGTCTAAATACAAATAAATAACAATCTAGCGGAACACTTGCATCTCACGCTCCACATATATAGTATACAATAAAAACCACTGGAGCTTAATGGAGATTGGATTCTGACTATGAAAAGGTATGGATCCACCTTCCGATAGTGTATCTCTAGAGGCGAATATACTGGGTTCAACAAGAACGTCTTGCAAACTGGCCCACACATGACCGACCACTCATTTCGCTTGAGTGTATCGAATATATATCACCAACGGTTGGGAGCTACCCACTGTTTCCCGAAAAGGGACAGCATCGATAGATTAAAGAAGGAAAAAGATTTTCTTTAAATAGGTGATTATACAACCTAATGGGTGCGACCCACATAGCCATGTTGCCTGCCTGATTTTTGTCATTTCCTGGTTGTGAAGCTTGAGGTCATAACATATCTTTTGGAACACCTGGACACCATTCACTTTGAATGTCACATCGTCAAATCCTCCAGAAATCACTAAAAGAGAAGGTGTCTTCTCGCCACCACATAAATACGTTTGAGGAAATCAACATACATGAGCCCTTTGGAAATACTCTGTCTGACATCTGTCCATACAAGTTGTCCTGGGATTGGACAAATCGAAGGCACTCTCCTACTACATCCTTGAATTACCCTATGGATTAGTAGCGAGTGGTCCTTGTAATCAACAGATTCCAACCATAACTGAATTGCCATCAAAACCCTCTGGTTGCAAGCTAGAGAAATTTATCAAATAACCCTTCCGCTTATGAAGATCCATGGTCTTCATTTGATCCATCTGGATCAGCTTCTGAACTTCTTCAATGTTTACGTATTCGCTGGTCGGAATGGTTTCGAATATAATTCGATCCCGGCCTTTCCGTACCAACAAGCGATTTGGCTAGATTTTGATAATCGGTGATTTAACTAACAAAATAAGCAACCATCATCCATAGAAGTAAAACGAATTCACTGGTTTAGTACTCAGCATCACTTCGCCTTTTTAATTAAAAATACTTAACGAAGATTAATTTAAAAACTCTTAAATCTTTAATACTTAGAAAATAGTTTTAACTTCTTATTTCACTAACATACATACTGGAAATTAAATCAGATATATACATATTCTCACTTTGGGTTCAATTCAATTTAATGTAAAATATTAATACCATACCTCTTTTGTTTCATTTCTTGAAAACAATAACTAATATTCCCCCTTTGAATAAACTTATTTAGACTCATCTTAATCTCGAACATATCGTTATATTCTCACCAAACCTCTTTTTATTTCCATAACAATTTATTTAACTTATAACTTGGCGAATATGTTTATAACATCCTTTATGGAAATATTATTTTAATCCCCTCAACCATCCTCTTTTCTAAACTAATATCATTGTTGGATAATCATGAAGTCGTTCAAGTTGGGTATTTTATTTACCTCTCGGACCTTCGATCGACAACATTCTTATCTTCGGAATGGATAGAAGTTTATTAACGAAATCTCATTCCATTAAATACCAAACACTTCTATTTACCATACATTTTAGACACAGGTTTTAACTCCATCTATTTCCTTTTGAAAACTTTGTTTCAATTCAAAAACCTCGCTTTCTCAATTCAAAATATTATTATTTCCCCATCTTTAGGCTTTTAGAATCCACTTTAACTCCCTTTAGATTATAAAGCTTATTTAGACTTGTTTTGACTCTTATCACATTACTTTGTAACTTGCCTTTATAATTGCCCAATTTGGATTTTATAAAAAATCCCACTAATGGAATTATTAAAAGGAGTTCATATTAAATATAAATTTGTTTACAATTCAATTTAACGATCCATAAGGCTTTCCTCTTCATAAACTTTAATTAATAGGATTTGGTTTCAAGATTTGTCACTTTGATTAATAATCCATCCAATATTTTTCAACTAATTGGTTTACTTCAACATTAACTATTATAATAGTTAATCTTCCTTTTAAGGTTATTTAAATAATAATCGATTTAAAACAATAACTAAAGATCCAATAATTAAAAATCTCTCTTGGTTTAAAATGGTTGATTCAGTCTACTCAAAACAAGTTTAATTCGTTAACCAATTCCATTAGTCCTTTTCGTTAATCACTTTAAATAATTTCCATTAATTTAATTAACAATTTAATTAAATTAAATAATCACAATTAATTGTTATTTGAAACAATTAATTCAATCCTTAACCATTTTGTTAATTTATACTAATTGCTTATAAAATTCCTTAATCAACGAATCTTACTTAATATACTTCTTTTACAATTTCAAGATAAAAAATTCATTTATTTCCTTAAATAAACCATTATTCCAATAATCTATATAAAATAGATTTAATGATCCGTTTTGGTTATAATGACTTATTATAATCTTATTCGTAGCGATTTACCTGACCGTAAGTCAGTGTTCATAAAATGATTCAACCGTTACCAATTACCTAACCAATATCAACCATTGCTTAATAACAAACAAATGTTGATCAACAATGACTCAATTCATACTATCATGTTGGTTAAATAATTCATATAATATAATATGAATATAAACAATCATATTTGAGGAATTCGGTTGGATTCCTCCAACCTGTCCATCTCTGCATCAAATGAGTTACTTCAAATTCAATACAATAATATATTTATGACGGTAAACAGAAATAAACAATTTAACTAATAACAATAAACAAATGATTTATAACGTCCATTCAAGCATCAAATTATTTATTTAATACGTTTATATTATTATAAACGTAACCAACAAGGTAAATTACCTTGGTTGGAATCTAATCGTTAAAAAACAATTTAATTCGATTAAATTAAACAAACGTTTAATTTAATCAATGAATATTAAAAATATTCAACAAATATGTAAACAGTCATTCAATCATCAACCATTAGCAACAATCACACACAAAATAAAAACCCGGTTTATAAAATATAATTGGGGTAAACTGAGTGAGTTGAACTCACCTTGATTTCATCATTGTTTAATTAACTAAAAGTTTCTGACTGCTTCCAGCTGCGTTCACACCATCCGTTCCCAATTCAAGATCTTGCGTCTATCGATACGGTCCCAATATCCCTTGTTTCATCTGATTCCGTTGTTGTAAGATCAGGTTAAAAATTGAATACGGTATTGACTGTTTAATACAATATTATTTATAACTTAAATAAATTTTATTTACGGTTAATTAGAACCTGATTAGGCATGAATAAACATGAATAAGTATGTTCGAATACACTTGGCCGTATTAAATTAACAGTTAAAAGGAAAAGTTTCAAGCTACGTTATATAACTGTATATTATAAATCTTTTCAGGTCACACTAAAACTAATTTCATAGTCATATTTATTAGCTTACCTTTTATGTTAAACACAAACTATGATTAGGCATTTATGATATCATTTGGGTACGCTTTAAATAATAGCGTTAGGGACTGTAACCTTTCACTCGGACGTATATATATTATAAATTAATATATATTATTTTAGTTATGTTCTAAACAAACCATAATTAGGCCAAAAACGTGATTAGTCACCTTGATAAACCACTATTCATCACCTGCTTCCATTCGCTTCTGACTCTTTTCTTCTTTCCTATTGCACAAGCCACCATTCTTTCATCTCATACTCTAGCCAACCCCAACATACACAGTACTTCTTTATGCCGCCACTCCCATGAACCATGAAACCGCAACTTCACCACTGAACTACCAAATGAACCGACCTCTCCCCATTTCCATGCTGATGCGCACGCAAGTCCTCACCTTGACCACACATCCTACCCACTACATTCCACGAAACCGTACATGATTTTCTTCTTTTGTTTTATAGACCTGCTCCAAAAACCTCACCGCTTTTACTGCATCTAGTACCCGACGCCATGCAAAACTACCTCCTCGCGTTTACATTAGAAAAGACCACGCACGGTGCACTGCGGCGCAACCTGTCTTGACCATGTCCATTTACCTCCTTACCAGACCACCACACCTATCACTCCTCTTGTCGCCTGTGCCCAAACCCACTTCGCTGAAACTGAAAATACACCGCCACCTTCGGAATTTGCACAGCCCTTTTCATGGAGCTGCACCATGAAGGCCACCCCCACGCTGTTCCATTGTACGCCGTCGACTGAGCCCTGGCCACCGCTCTGCATCTACGGTTCAACACATCTCGGTTGGAGGTTGGCTTTTGTTGAAAGAATGGAGCTCACGGTTGTAGTATGACGAGTTTTGGGTTCATTCTTCTCAAAATAAAAAGGAGCGAGGATCTATTAAATTATTTTGGAGAGGGGAAGGAGGTCTGATTAGCGCTAGGAAGGAAGAAAAATAATGTAAATGGAGAACTCTGGGTTCACTTTGCTTGAACAAAACAAGAAAAAGAAATGAAGACAGACGGAAAAGGTATGGAAACGAAAAGATACAGGCGGTATTATTTATATTGAAGAAAAGTTCGGTGATCACGCAACTGGAAATCTTTTTTTTTTGTAACTTTGTCGGCACGGTTTGAGGTTTGACAGGCAAGAAACAGACGGTGTGGCGCACAAGTAAAGAAGCTGGCAAAGCGTGACTGCCATGGAATGATGTAGCTTGTGGAGAAAGGAATTGATTTTATAAAATATGTATTATTACATATCTTTATAGTCATCCATTCGGCCTCCATGCTTATGGATGGGTAATGCTATACTAACGTATCAATGTTATTTCCATTAATCTACATATGTGGTTAGTGATAGCTTAGACGGTATGTTGCTCGCTTTATATTATAATACGGTAATTCCATCGTTATTTAACATCACTATTTAATATTTGCACCATCATACACGAACCTAAATACAACAAAATTGGACACACCTCTTCGTCTTGGCGTTCCGGTTCCAATGAAATAAATTTCAGTGAAAACGGTCTCTGTTTACACAACGACAATATTTTAAGTTTACCAGTTCACCTTTAATTTCGCCTGCCGACAAAACAACCCTGTGTGTCCCCAAACTAGAGATATAGCAATAATTAATTATACGCATTCCAATAAAACTTATTTCATTGAAAACGGAGGTCGTTAGAAAAGAAAACAGTTTTATGGCCTATAATATATCGAAAAAAAATATTTAAAATTCCAAAACAATCCAGTAAATAAAAATAAACAAATATTATCGTATATATATTATTATATAACTTCAAAATAAACCAATATAGATTCATAACCCAATATTCTATAATTTCTGGTTAAAAAAATATTCAAATTGTAGAAATTCCTTTATATTTAGTAAATAAACGTTATCGTTTATTAGTCAAATTTCATAGCGACTATTTGGAAATTTGAATTGGACATATCTTGCAATCTATAAGCTGAAATGAAACGACCCGAACTTCCCCGGTAAGGAAAGGCCGGATTGAATTGAGAACAAACCACATCATAACACATACGGAAGAACATTTCATTGTTCATTACAACAATTCCATCAGAATACAAGAATATACAGAGTATAAACAAATAATATACACCAGAAAAATATCAGAGATTACAATACATTACATAGCAGCGGAAAATAATACAATATACAACTAGAAGAAGATACACGGATACAAAGCTTTCCGGATATCATTCCAGCTGTAAACCAGGTTCCTGTGAATATAAATCTGCAAAACCAAAACTACTAGCTGCCCGTGTCAAAATAAGAGCACCCAGAGTTTAGGTTAAAACAATAAACTCCAGGTCAGTCATGGGACTGGTGTGAGAACTAAAACAGTTATTAATCTTTATTTTAAAGTTAGGTAAATCTAGGGACCACGTCGTGTAACACGGAACGGGTTTCCTCCCAAGAATACCAGTGCATATAACAACAGCGCAATGCTAAATAAAGAAAAATGAAGCTATTATAAGACCTAGGTCCTATCACACAATGCAATGCAAGCCGGGGGATAGGGTTTTACCTTATAATAGCCAAAGAATGCTTGATAAGTGAAATTTCATGTTTTATTATTACTATAAGTGCATAGTGTTAAAACAATTTCAAATCATAAATATCAATCATAGAAGGCATGGGTACCATATATCATGTCGCCATACTAGTTTTACAATTAAAACCGCAAAGTCACGTATTTGAAAATTGGATTTCCATCTGCGAACTGAGGCTAGGGATCGTCCTCCACCGAATTCGAGACGCTCTGGCCCGTGTCTCAGGAAAGTACTCAGTCAAGCCTTTAGATCGTCAAGCCTTTAGATCGTCAGGCAAGTGCTCAGTCAATGAGTCAACGAATGACTCCATCGGTCCCGGATCGACCGATATAACCGAGGCGCCTCGCAACCACCGTCTTGGGTGTACGGCCCAATCAAGATCATCAGTAATCACCCAAACGACGTGAAGACCTCCGGTCTTCAACCACCATCTTCATCTTCGACACCACGTCGAATCAGTTATTCAGAATGGGATAAACCTGGTCTTTCTGAATAACTCGCGTATATATTATAAAAGTGTTACACAAACACAACATACGCCTCATTCCACTTCAGAATATTCTTTTTATTCAAATATTCTTATATTTTGGGAAAGGTTCCCATTAATTTTATCAAAGATAAATTCTTTAATCTTCCTTTGAATGTCAATTCAAACTAGTCGGGATTAGCGAACCACACCGGAGTAATCATTTATTTTATTTCCCAATCCCCACCTATTCATCCCATGAAGTAAAACTGGTAATACTTCATATCTAACACCACGGTGTTATCGGTAAATTCAATTACCATTTCACGTTCAAATCTAATTAAAGATTTAACTATCGCCTGGAGTAAAACTGGTGATACTCCATTCTCAATCTTTTCAATCTAATTAAAGATTCATTAAAACTTCACTTAGTTTTAATCCTTAACTGAGTTAAAGGATCAGTGTCATTTAAAACACGGTTCACGATAAACCCAAAATCACATTCAATTAATTATCGGGTTAAAGAACAAGTGTTATTTAAAACACTGTTCACGATAAACCCAAAAATCAATACCAATTCAATTCCAATTAAATATTATTTAATTGGTACACTTCAATAAATCTAAATAAGAGATTTACTCTTTTTCTCCATTGGGCTTAAGAACAGTGTTAATGAAGACACCATTCATGACAAACCCAAATCACATTTGATATTAAATACAAGGCTCTGAATAGAAAATATATTGGCTTATATTCAATATCAAATTCTACGACCAACAAATATCGTATTGGAAAAAACGACATATATATATCTTTCAAATTTCCCTAACAACATCTGTATAATCACGAAATCCAACATCGAAATATTCCGAAGACAATTTCGATTCAAATCCATTCCAATGCAATTATTGGAAATTCTGGTTATTTTCAAAACCTTTTCAAATTCACTTTATTTATTTTAAAAATAAATAGAATTATAATTCTATTTCAAAACTAGTTCATTTCGATAAAAAACCGTTTTTATCTTTTCAAATATGGAGTTTTTCATCCCAATTCTTCACAAATCATTTCTTATGATTTTACACAAATTATTACTATTTTTAATAATTTTATCAAGGTCCGTACAGTCGACTTCCATCAACGGCCATCGAACTACACTTACAACGACCTTTTCCAAATTGGATTTGGACATAATTCCAAATCCAACCGTTAGAATTCAAATTTCTAATATTCGTTAGAAATCTCTTTTCAATACAAACCCAACGGTTCCGGTTTTAGGAGAATCCGACGGTCGGATCTCCCGCAATATCCGTTCGAAGTCAATGGTCGAAATTCGCGAACTGCCGCGGCGCGGCACGTTCTATTCAGGCCATTATATTTTATATATAATATATATATATATAATATATACTTCGTCGATTTCCTTTTAAAACATATTTTATAAATCGTTTTAAATTCGTTTTTAAAACGATTTCAACTCCCTTTTCAAATTCAAATCAAAATTGAATGTTCCCTTTTCAAATTCGTTTTAAATTCATTTCAAATTGATTTCAATTCAAATCGATTTTTAATTCAATTTCAATTCGTTTTCAATTCATTCAATTTCAATTCGTTTTCAATTCATTCAATTTCAATTCGAATTCATTTCTATTCAATTTCAATTCGAATTCATTTCTATTCACTTTCAATTCAAATTCATTTCTATTCACTTTCAATTCGAATTCATTTCTATTCACTTTCAATTCGACTTCATTTCTATTCACTTTCAATTCAAATTCTAATTCTTTTCAAAATATCAGATTTTGAAATCACTTTCGATATTCATTATAAAATGAATAAAATTAATATAAATATCGTTCACGTCAAAATGGCGTCAATCTAATCAACACGGCTTCATATATTTCTATTTTCGGATATTCTATTTCAAATATTTCTATTTCAAATATTTCTATTCAAAACTGGAATGAAGCCCAATCAATTACCATAGATTTTATTTCTACGGATTTTCATACAACGCATGTATATATCCACAATGACAAATAATCAACCATCATCCAAAGTGCATTCTACACTGTATAAGCATCAAATATAAATATTCAACGCTTATAGTAGTCTGTCAATCAATCGATCGACATACAACTAATTATCGGGATTAGTGTACGTCATATATCATCCCAATACCCATGTGGGGTTTCAAACAATCAAACACAGATTTATTTGTGCAGTTGGGCGATGTGTAAAATTTATCGTCCCAATCAATATCAATCAAATCAGTGTATATAAACAAATCGTCCGATCTGTTTATATTTATTTATTTTATATACATGTTAAAAATTCTATTTTCAACCATAAAATATTTTTAACTATATAAATATTTTATTTCTTTTCACATCACATCACACAATCAACTACACATCAAAATCAAACAAACAAGCATACAAGCCGTCCATGGTCTGTGGACGATGGGTGTCAGGTGCTACTAAACACCGTCTGCATCCTAGTATATATTTTGACTAGAAAATTAAATTAAAGGTGAGAAGTTCTCACAGAGGGTTCCACTCCGCCGTGCTTTGCTGTTGAACTGCTGAACCGTCTGAATCTGCTTGAATTTCTTATGCAGTTCCTTTCACGCTGTTCAAATAAAAATTTTATTTTTACTTTTTTTACTTCCTATATAAAGATCGAATTTTTATTTCATCGCTATAAAAATCACCTCTTTATTTCAACACATATATAATAAAAATTAGATTTTTATTTTGCTATATTTATAAGGATGATACTTTTACTATCTTACCTATATAAAAATTATATTTTTAATCTTCCTATAGTATAAAAATCATATTTTTATTTCAATACCTATATAAAAATCGTATTTTTACTTTCATAAAAATCGAATTTATATATATATTTATAACGTTATACCCATATATATTAAAACAGAAAAGAAATAAATGTAAAATAAAATAAATTCAAACTCACATTTTTTCCCAGAGGAGGGGGGTGTTCTCTGTAATTGGAAAGGGAGTAGCGAGGAGGGGGAGTCGAGATCGGAGAAGCAGGGGGTGGATGGTGTGGAGAGGCCAGAGGGGGGATCACGGCTGGGCGGCGTCGGAGCTCCAGGGGGAAGCGGCTAGGGCTTGGCAACGGGATTGGGGAATTTAGAGGAGAGAGAAGCGCGTGGGGGGGGGGGGGCGTACTGGCGAACGGCGGCCAGGCTAGGGGGTGGCGGAGCGATGAGCGTGGGCGGCGGCTTCCATCGAGGCGGCGCGGTGGAGGGAGGGTGGTGGCTAAGCAGATCGGCAGCGCCCTTTTTTTCTTTTTTTTTATCGTTCGGTTGAAATGATACGGGGGGGGGGGGTCTGATGGTATAGAGAGAGAGGAAGTTTTTATTTTTATATTATTTTATTTCCAATTTATGTTGACTTTTTATTTCGACCTCGAAATGGGGCCTACCGCATGTCGTCCAAAGCTAATTACCCCCATTCCGAACACAATGGGATATGTATCGTAGGCTGATTCGATCGTTTCGATCAGTTTTCGTTGAATTTACATTTAAATCATTATATTGAATTTTAAACGTACATTTCAATTTATAGGGGTCACATACCAACTCGAAAAATTCCAGAAAAATATTTTCTGGCTTCGTATTAACGATACAGTCCTAACAAAACCAGTTTCGTCGAATTCTAAGACCGTTTGAAAAATGGCCATTTTCCAGTCGATTAAAATCAATTGAAACTAGTCAAACGCGTTTTCCTTTGCCACACTCATATATTGATTCGAAAAATTACGAATTTTGGAATCTAGCAATAACCTGACATCGCAGATCCAACAAAAGTGGTTTCGTCGAAATCCGAGGTCGTCTGCAAAATTTCCATTTTTAAGGGCCAGAATTCCATAGCGACTATTCTGGATTTTCAACTGGACATATCTTTTGATTTCCGCTATGAAATTTTGTTTTTTCGAATACGTTAGAAAGATATTCTCAAATAGATTCAAATATTTTTGGTTTCCCTAAAATCCGGTTTATTTTGAATCATGTACATTCATTTGACGTTTGAAATCGAATTTTCAAACTACCGTGCCATTTTCAATTCCTTTTATATTTTAGAATAAATATTTATATTCTAACGACGATCTATATAAATATATTCGTTCTATTTCTATTAAAAATAAATTTCTCGTTCATATTATTTAAAATAATTCATTTTAAATAATCAAAATTCACTAAAATTGCCAAAATAAAAAATTTTAATTGGCTCGGATTTCCGGGTTATTACAATCTCCCCCACCTAAAACTTTTCGTCCCCACCTAAAACTCAACTTTCATTATTTTTATTATGGCTTAAGTTCTTCAACTTTTCAGTTTCTAAGAACTTTTCAAAATTTTCAAAAATTTGGCTAACATCCAAAATTTTCGGAAAATATAGCCTCCCATGGCCTTCTTCAATCCAAAAGAAAAAGAAAAAGCCAAGCGGCTAGCCAATCGGTTCACAAAATCACCCAAAACTCAAGAAGTACAATAAACATGTACCTATTTGTCGGGCAAACAATTTTATTCCTCTTCTCTAGCCTCCTTGCAATGACCTGTTCAATTAGATATACATGTACATGCATGCAATTGCAACCAAATTTCAATACAGTTCAATATTTGACCAATTTGGTTAAAGGTTCAACATTTAATTATTCAAACAATAATCAAACAACACAACCAGCAATCAGTTAGTTGTTTATCACTTCAAATTCCTAACTTTGATACATAGTCAAAAATCACATTTTTGGTGCCAAATCACAACAATAAGCCCTATCTGATTTTGGTTCTCACACCAGTCAATTGGAAATATATAGAAATCTCACTTTCGTCACTCGAATATAAATATTGATGATGCCATGGTCAATATCAACATCATCTCCGGGCGACTAGAGTGTGATTCTATATCTATCCAGTATATTAAAACTTCGAATACACATGGATCAGACGTATACACAAAATCTATATATACTTGATAGTCCAAATCAATATAAAGAAATATTCAAATACAAATTATTGAATTAAATTTTCAAAACAAAACTTGTTTTCAATCTTATTTTTCAAAACACTACTCTTCACACTCGTTCTAGGATACTACTGATCCCATCTCTAACGAGTCATTCCCATTGGATATTACTAATCCAATTTCTGATGAAATCTTTCGTATGGTTCTAATGCGTCTTGTTCTCTGAGCTTTGTAAACCAAAGCTCTGATACCAGCTGAAATGACCCGAACTTCCCCGGTAAGGAAAGGCCGGATTGAATTGAGAACAAACCACATCATAACACAGACGGAAGAACATTTCATTGTTAATTACAACAATTCCATCAGAATACAAGAATATACAGAGTATAAACAAATAATATACACCAGAAAAATATCAGAGATTACAATACATTACATAGCAGCGGAAAATAATACAATATACAACTAGAAGAAGATACACGGATACAAAGCTTTCCGGATATCGTTCCAGCTGTAAACCAGGTTCCTATGAATATAAATCTGCAAAACCAAAACTACTAGCTGCCCGTGTCAAAATAAGGGCACCCAGAGTTTAGGTTAAAACAATAAACTCCAGGTCAGTCATGGGACTGGTGTGAGAACTAAAACAGTTATTAATCTTTATTTTAAAGTTAGGTAAATCAAGGGACCACGCCGTGTAACACGGAACGGGTTTCCTCCCAAGAATACCAGTGTATATAACAACAGCGCAATGCTAAATAAAGAAAAATAAAGCTATTATAAGACCCATGTCCTATCACACAATGCAACGCAAGCCGGGGGATAGGGTTTTAACTTATAATAGCCAAAGAATGCTTGATACGTGAAATTTCATGTTTTATTATTACTATAAGTGCATAGTGTCAAAACAATTTCAAATCATAAATATCAATCATAGAAGGCGTGGGTACCATATATCATGTCGCCATCCTAGTTTTACAATTAAAACCGCAAAGTCACGTATTTGGAAATTGGATTTCCATCTGCGAAATGAGGCTAGGGATCCTCCTCCACCGAATTCGAGACGCTCTAGCCCGTGTCTCAGGCAAGTACTCAGTCAAGCCTTTAGATCGTCAGGGCTGGTCCACCGATGTGGATTAAAATGCCTGAACACTGCGTTTCCCCACCCTATGGGGTGTCAATGAGCCAACGAATGACTCCATCGGTCCCGGATCAACCGATATAACCGAGGCGCCTCGCAACAGCAACAACCACATAAGTCAAACTCGTCAGGGCGTGTAAAACCACTGACGCCACTTCTAGCTAGAAAGAAACGCATGCCCTCCCTAAGGTCCTTCTCCCGTTTCTGGTTCACAACCGGGGTGTGAAGCTCGCGAATCAATGCTGCACAAAGCTACGCCACAAAGGTCGTGCTTTGATCATCAACCACAAGACTTTGCTTTTCAATAGAAGCCTTGATCATTTGCATCTTGGCATGCCATACAGGCAATTCACGCTATGCAATCGATATCAATCACACAGAATGAAATCCGATGTCAGACACACAGTCCATTTACAAGTTCGTTCTGGGTCTGAACGAAACCGGAGGCACCTAGTACCCCGCATATCCATCGATCTCCAAGTACGTCTGGACGACCACTAACCGATTCCCTCCTCTTGGGTGTACGACCCAATCAAGATCATCAGTAATCACTCAAACGACGTGAAGACCTCCGGTCTTCAACCACCGTCTTCATCTTAGACACCACGTCGAATCAGTTATTCAGAATGGGATAAACCTGGTCTTTCTGAATAACTCGCGTATATATTATAAAAGTGTTACAAAAACACAACATACGCCTCATTCCACTTCAGAATATTCTTTTTATTCAAATATTCTTATATTTTGGGAAAGGTTCCCATTAATTTTATCAAAGATAAATTCTTTAATCTTCCTTTGAATGTCAATTCAAACTAGTCGGGATTAGCGAACCACACCGGAGTAATCATTTATTTTATTTCCCAATCCCCACCTATTCATCCCATGAAGTAAAACTGGTAATACTTCATATCTAACACCACGGTGTTATCGGTAAATTCAATTACCATTTCACGTTCAAATCTAATTAAAGATTTAACTATCGCCTGGAGTAAAACTGGTGATACTCCATTCTCGATCTTTTCAATCTAATTAAAGATTCATTAAAACTTCACTTAGTTTTAATCCTTAACTGAGTTAAAGAATCAGTGTCATTTAAAACACGGTTCACGATAAACCCAAAATCACATTCCATTAATTATCGGGTTAAAGAACAAGTGTTATTTAAAACACTGTTCACGATAAACCCAAAAATCAATACCAATTCAATTCCAATTAAATATTATTTAATTGGTACACTTCATTAAATCTAAATAAGAGATTTACTCTTTTTCTCCACTGGGCTTAAGAACAGTGTTAATGAAGACACCATTCATGACAAACCCAAATCACATTTGATATTAAATACAAGGCTCTGAATAGAAAATATATCAGCTTATATTCAATATCAAATTCTATAACCAACAAATATCGTATTGGAATTAACGATATATATATATATATATATATATATATATCTTTCAAATTTCCCTAACAACATCTGTATAATCACGAAATCCAACATTGAAATATTCCGAAGACAATTTCGATTCAAATCCATTCCAATGCAATTATTGGAAATTCTGGTTATTTTCAAAACCATTTCAAATCCACTTTATTTATTTTAAAAATAAATAGAATTATAGTTCTAGTTTAAAACTAGTTCATTTCGATAAAAATCTGTTTTTATCTTTTCAAATATGGAGTTTTTCATCCTAATTCTTCACAAATCATTTCTTATGATTTTACACAAATTATTACTATTTTTAATAATTTTATCAAGGTCCGTACAGTCGATTTCCATCAACGGCCATCGAACTGCACTTACAGCGACCTTTTCCAAATTGGATTTGGACATAATTCCAAATCCAACCGTTAGATTTCAAATTTCTAATATTCGTTAGAAAGCTCTTTTCGATACGAACCCAACGGTTCCGGTTTTAGGAGAATCCGATGGTCGGATCTTCCGCAATATCCGTTCGAAGTCAATGGTCGAAATTCGCAAACTGTCGTGGCGCGGCGCGTTCTATTCAGGCCATTATATTATATATATATATATATATATATATATATATATATATATATAATATATAATATATAATATATACTTCATCGATTTCCTTTTAAAACGTATTTTGTAAATCGTTTTAAGTTTGTTTTTAAAACGATTTCAACTCCCTTTTCAAATTCAAATCAAAATTGAATTTTCCCTTTTCAAATTCGTTTTAAATTCATTTCAAATTGATTTCAATTCAAATCGATTTTTAATTCAATTCAATTCATTTTCAATTCATTCAATTTCAATTCGAATTCATTTCTATTCAATTTCAATTCGAATTCATTTCTATTCACTTTCAATTCGAATTCATTTCTATTCACTTTCAATTCGAATTCATTTCTATTCACTTTCAATTCGAATTCTAATTCTTTTCAAAGTATCAGATTTTGAAATCACTTTCGATGTTCATTATAAAATGAATAAAATCAATATAAATATCGTTCACGTCAAAATGGCGTCAATCTAATCAACACGGCTTCGTATATTTCTATTTTCGAATATTCTATTTCAAATATTTCTTTTCAAAACTGGAATGAAGCCCAATCAATTACCATAGATTTTATTTCTATGGATTTTCATACAACGCATGTATATATCCACAATGACAAATAATCGACCGTCATCCAAAGTGCATTCTACACTGTATAAGCATCAAATATAAATATTCAACGCTTATAGCAGTCTGTCAAGCAATCGATCGACATACGACTAATTATCGGGATTAGTGTACGTCATATATCATCCCAATACCCATGTGGGTTTCAAACAATCAAACATATATTTTATTTGTGTAGTTGGGCGATGTGTAAAATTTATCGGCCCAATCAATATCAATCAAATTAGTGTATATAAACAAATCGTCCGATCTGTTTATATTTATTTATTTATTTTATATACGCGTTAAAAATTCTATTTTCAACCATAAAATATTTTTAACTATATAAATATTTTATTTCTTTTCACATCACATCACACAATCAACTACACATCAAAATCAAACTAATAAGCATACAAGCCGTCCATGGTCTGTGGACGACGGGTGTTGGGTGCTACTAAACACCGTCTGCATCCTAGTATATATTTTAACTTGAAAATTAAATTAAAGGTGAGAAGTTCTCACAGAGGGTTCCACTCCGCCGTGCTTTGCTGTTGAACTGCTGAACCGTCTTAATCTGCTTGAATTTCTTATGCAGTTCCTTTCACGTTGTTCAAATAAAAAATTTATTTTAACTTTTTTTACTTCCTATATAAAGATCGAAATTTTATTTCATCGCTATGAAAATCACATCTTTATTTCAACACACATATAATAAAAATCAGATTTTTATTTTGCTATATTTATAAAGATGATATTTTTACTATCTTACCTATATAAAAAATATATTTTTAATCTTCCTATAGAATAAAAATCATATTTTTATTTCAATACCTATATAAAAATCATATTTTTACTTTCATAAAAATCGAATATATATATATATATTTATAACGTTATACCCATATATATTAAAACGGAAAAGAAATAAATGTAAAATAAAATAAAATCAAACTCATATTTTTTTCCCAGAGGAGGGGGTGTTCTCTGTAATTGGAAAGGGAGTAGCAAGGAGGGGGAGTCGAGATCGGAGAAGCAGGGGGTGGATGGTGCGGCGAGGCTAGAAGGGGGGTCACGGTTGGGCGGCGTCGGAGCTCCAGGGGGAAGCGGTTAGGGCTTCGCAACGGGATTGGGGAATTTAGAGGAGAGAGAAGCGCGTGCGGCGGCGTACAGGCGAACGGCGGCCAGGCTAGGGGGTGGCGAAGTGATGAGCGTGGGCGGCGGCTTCCATCGAGGTGGCGCGGTGGAGGGAGGGTGGCGGCGGAGCAGATCGACGGCGCCCTTTTTTCCTTTTTTTTTGATCGTTCGATTGAAATGATACCGAGGGGGGGTCTGATGGTATAGAGAGAGAGAGGAAGTTTTAATTTTTATATTATTTTATTTCCTATTTATGTTGACTTTTTATTTCGACCTCGAAATGAGGCCCACCGCCTGTCGTCCACAGTTAATTACCCCCATTCCGAACACAATGGGATATGTATCGTAGGCTGATTTGATCGTTTCGATCAGTTTTCATTGAATTTACATTTAAATCATTATATTGAATTTTAAACGTAAATTTCAATTTACAGGGGTCACATACTAACTCGAAAAATTCCAGAAAAATATTTTCTGGCTTCGTATTGACGATACAGTCCTAATAAAACCAGTTTCGTCGAATTCTGAGACCGTTTGAAAATTGGCCATTTTCCAGTCGATTAAAATCAACTAAAACTGGTCAAACGCGTTTTCCTTTGCCACGCTCACATATTGATTCGAAAAATTACGAATTTTGGAATCTAGCAATAACCTGACATCATGGATCCAACAAAAGTGGTTTCGTCGAAATCCGAGGTCATTTGCAAAATTTCTATTTTTAAGGGCCAGAATTCCATAGCGATTATTCTGGATTTTCAACTGGACATATCTTTTGATTTCCGCTATGAAATTTTGATTTTTCGGATACGTTAGAAAGATATTCTCAAATAGATTCAAATATTTTTGGTTTCACTAAAATCCGGTTTATTTTGAATCCTGTACATTCATTTGAATTTTGAAATCGAATTTTCAAACTACCGCGCCATTTTCAATTCCTTTTATATTTTAAAATAAATATTTATATTCTAACGACGATCTATATAAATATGTTCGTTCTATTTCTATTAAAAATAAATTTCTCGTCGATATTGTTTAAAATAGTTCATTTTAAATAATAAAAATTCACTAAAATTGCCAAAATAAAAATTTTAAATTGGATCGGATTTCCGGGTTATTACATGAAATTTCCAATTTTTTCTTCCAATAGAAAACTATAATCAAATCGATTCAAATGGTTCTTGTTTCACAGAATTCCGGCCTATATCGGATTCGGTATGACCAATTAAAGTTTAAATAGTAAATTAGGAACTACCACGTCGTTTCGAGCTCGTTTAATTAATTTATAAATATATAAATTCAAACACTTTTTTTATATAAATAATTTCAATAAAAAATCCAATATATTTCTATTAACATATGTAAACAGATTTAAATATTCCAATTTAAATGGCAGAAAAATCTGGGACGTTACATTAAAGCTCGACTTCCCTGCAACCAACAACTATGTCGAATACAAAGGCTTGATTGTTGGACTCAGAATTGCAATCAAACTCAACATAAAGGTTATCCAAATTTACTCCGACTCACAACTCGTCGTATGTCAGGTGTAGGGCGAGTATCAAGCTAAGGGGCATGGCTCACTCCCTACCTTGCTCGGGTTCGTGAACTGCTTACCAACTTCAAGCGCTATATAATCACGTACATCCCTCAAGAACAGAATGAGAATTCTAATTTATTAGCCAAAATAGCAAGCTCTGGGGATAAGCAACTTTTAGGACTTGTCCCAATCAATATAATCGACTCTCCGAGTATCGATCAAATGCAAACTGATTCGATATCAATGATGGAGACCGAGCTTGAGCCCAAGTCTTGGATGAGTCCAATTAGGTATTGCTTGCAACATGGTATCCTCCCCGACAATCGAAATGGAAAGCGAGCACTCATCCGAAAATCATCACGTTATATCATTCAAGAAGGAGCGCTCTACAGAAGAGGATTCTTTGTTCCATTCCTTCGGTGCGTAGCCCACACAACACCGACCGTGTACTACAGGATGAGTACGAAGGCGAGTGCGGCAACCACACCGAGGTAAACTCTGGCAAAGAAGATTCTCTGATAATACAGATTCCCGAGATTCTCTAAGATACCAAGAACCCCACCTACTGAACTTAGGAAGATGGTCAGCGCATGGACATTTGCAACATGGGGGATCTATATCATCGAACTCTTCCGATGGCGGTGCACGATATGCCATTCTTGTAGTTGATTACTTAACCAAATGGGCCGAAGGCCGGATCCTAACAACAATCACAACCAAAAAAGTAATCAACTTTGTCGTGTGCAACATTATTTATCGTTTTGGAGTTCCCGAAACTATCATTTCTGACAATGGAATCATTCGAGAGTTTTAAATTCAAGACCTGTTGATGCCGACATCACATTGAAAAATGATTCTCGGCAGTAGCTCATTCTCAAGCTAATGCGCAAGTCGAGGATGTCAACAAAGTGATCAACTCCATCATCAAAAAGCATTTGGGTAAAGCCAAAGGCTTATGGGTGCATGAACTCCCTATAGCCCTTTGGCTTACCGGACTACTCATAAGTCAACGCCCGGTCACACTCCATTTGCCCTCTCATATGGATCCAAAGCCATCATTCCCACAGAGCTTAAGGTCCAATCTCATCAAGTCACATACTATGATCCAAAGACAAACCAAGACCTTCTCTTGGAATCACTTGACTTACTCGAAGAGAAAAGAGATGAAGTCAAACTCAGAGCATCCGCTTAGCATTAACGATTCATCCGATACATCAACTAAAAAGTTCATCCAAAACACTTTGACATTGGTGAACTCATCCTAAAGCGGACCTTTCCAACACCGGCCGATTTCAGTTCTCACTGGGATGATTCGTACGTCATTCGACGGAGGCATGGAGATGACACTTTCAAGCTAAAGACCGTTGATGGCGCCGAACTACCAATGGCATGGAACAAGAAGGATCTCCGCTGCTAACTTACTTAGTTTTTCTTACAGATTTACTGCTTTCCACAAATGTTGTGTTTTCAAGATTCAAGGCATTGTAAGGAAAAGGCCATTATAGCCAATAGTTTATCAGTAAAGGAATTTCATACGTCCATGTACTTGGTGTGTTTACTTTCTACATAGTATGTTTGAGCTATGATGACTACCGATTTGCATACACAAGCACACAACACTGGATCAACACCTCAGGACTTGGCATCGATCCACCATCCTAAGTCTTTACAAGGAATCAAACCTTGTGAAGTGTTCCGCTCTTCACAAGTCGACCCGGGTCTCGAATCAATGACGAGGCCAAGTATAATTAACTCGCGATGCTCATTTACTTGAGTGTCCAACTCTGACCCTAGGTCTCCGGACTTTTGGGAAACCCACCAGCCGGGTGAGTGCGATTCCGACCGCTTGGTCGACTACATCCGACCCATAGGGTCCGGACTCGGGTATAAAACCAACTTAGTTTTATTGATTCATTTTGAACTAAGGGCTGACCTAATGCTTTTTGATTGGTCCAATGACATGGCTGACCCAGATTTAATCCTAAATTTGGACGGTTGAGGACGCTCAATAAACCCTATAAATAGACCAATAAAGCCTCTCTTATTTCTTTACATCCATTATTTCTCTCTTCTTCTTCTTCCCTAGGCTTATCCTCAAAATTAGGAAGGTCCAAATAATTAAATTCTTATAGGGATAAAGAAGTTTTATACTTTTAAATATTTATTTTTATAAATACTTCTAAAGGTGAAGGTTCTGCTGGAATAAAGAAAGGGCACAGGGGAAGCTCTCTTTAACATATCTGTTAGTTTTTATGTGATTTCTAGATTGGTAATTTATGTAGGAAAAGTTAGGCAGTTAAATAGTTTTAATTTACAAGTTTAATGTTTACAGTTATTTAAAGTATTTATGCGTTTAGTTTTTCGTAAAGTTACTGTAATTTATTTACTATCTATGCCTAGGGTTGTCAATGGGTCATGTCAGGTTAAATCGGGTTCAGGTTGATTTATAAATGGCTCGGTTCAACCCATTTAATAAACAGTTCATTTTTTCTCAACCCTAACTCGACCCATTTATAAACTGGTTGACTCGACCCAACCCATGTAACACGTTTAACAAAACAGAATACAAGAATAAATTATTAATAGTATGAAGGAGATATTGTTATAAGTAAAATATAACTAACATAATACAAGAATAAATCAGTAAAATATAATAGCGTACACAAGAATATATTAGCACACTGATTACTGCATACATAAAAGACTGACACTAACAACATACACAAAAGACTAACAGTATGGAAGAGATACAACATATAATCTGGTTTGGCGGTCAAAATCGTGTTTGAGGGTCAACCCTAAACCCACCCGTTTATAAAAAAAATCAAATTCAGGTTGACCCGAAAATGACCCGCCAACTAAACGAGTCGGGTTAAACTGCTAATTTCCGCGCGGGTTTCGAGTCATGTAAGAAATTGATAACACTATCTATGCCTATTTCTTTCCAATTATTTACTATTTATAAGAATTCTCCTTCATCTATCCCTTCTCTGTTGTGGTTTATTTACAATTGGGTTATGCCCTATTTTATTTGTTTTGTTTATTTTTGAGTCTAGGCCTTACGAGAAGCCTAGACTATTTCCCTTTTCTTTTAGCGTTGACCTGGGCCTAAGGAGAGCTTAGACCTTTATCGTTATTTTGCGTTAAAATTGAAATAGTGTTAAATTGAATAAAAAATGATAATTGGGCATGTTAGAATTAATTAAATATCATAATCAGTATTAGAATGTAAATTGGAGATAAAATTTAATATGTAATTGGAGAACATGTGAACATATAAACTGGAATAGATAACTTAGTTGGACACTAAGTGATGTGGGATTGGGTTGTATAAAAGAATAGACATTAATTAGAAATGTTTAATACAACCTAAAAATATAAAGTAAGGTTGTGTTGGGCTTATTAATAAACCTAAATTGTATTAAGTTAAAGATGAAATTAATAAGCTGAGATAGTGGAGTTTGTTCTGGCAACGTGGGGTTGATTAGGGAAAATAAGTGGCTTGCAGGTTAGGTCCGTTCCGCCAACGTGGGGATGATTGCAGAAATAAGAGGCCTAATAAAATAATAAACTCCTAGTTTAGGTCCGTTCTGGCAGCATGGGGCTGATTAGGGAAACTAAGTGACCCAATAGAAAAATAAATGGGGACCAAATCTAGGGATGACTTGTGTCTATTGCATATTACGTTCTGGACCCTACCAGGAAGTATCTTTATTATCATCTATGGAGGTATCACACTAGGTAGAGGTGAGGGCATGCTTTACTGCACTGGATAGTAAGAGGTTCAAACGAGGCGTGTACGGGCTTGTCCTGACGGGACGATTTGTGTGCATCGTGCCAATTGGGAAAAATAAGCCGATGTAATGCCCGTGATTAACGACTATGTCCCTTTAACTGATGGGTTCAGGATTGATAACCTCGAGTTCCATAGCTGGCATAGGTTATCACATCGTGATAACAGGAGCCGATCGATGGTAGAAATTAGGTAAAGCCTAATTATTATATATTCGCAAGTTAGTGCAAAAATCTTGGATATGAATGAGAAGCCAATATTTATTTTTGCTTAACTTTTTTTTACTACTTTTTTACCTTTATGTCTTATGTCCTTAGAACTTTTCATATGTCTAATGCTTCCTTAACTTGCACTCATGCTAGAAATTACTAGAAATCACAAGACATGTGTCTGACCTACTTTGTTTTCTCCTTCTCTCTTCCTTTCCCCCCCTAAGTTCGCATGGCGGAGGCTCTTAGTTCAAAAAAAATATTGGAGATTGTGTAATGCGTACTCTCAAACTCTTTGTTTACACAGTAGTTATATTTTTTGTTTCTCTCTTCATCTTTGGATTCTTATCTAATGATCCAGACCGTAATCCTGGACGTGAGGAATAAAAAATAATAAACTTGGAAGTTTTTTAAATAACTTATTTTTTTATTACCATCTCCAAATATAGATGGATCTATACATCTATATAAAAAATATGTATTGCGCTCTAGATTATTAATATGTATTGTATGTTGACCCGCTTCAATTAATTTGATGAGGTACAAATAACTTTTCAATCGATTAATTATGTGTCAGGAACCAGATTTGAACTGGTAACATGAGGATTAGTGATTCTTGATTAAGACTCATTTCAGACTTATGTATTAGTTCATTTCATCATTTTTTGATTATTGTATTGACATTGAGAGGGATGGTTTTACTTATGTACTCTGATATTATGGTTTTCCATGAGACAGTGTATTCGGTTTTGTGTTAATGACTATTTGGTACTTTTTGAAATGCAATAAGCACTATGATTTGACTTGCTTTATGAAACGTTGTAATAAAAAGTTTTGTTGTATTTTATATTTCTATCTTGTGAATTTTAGTCTCTGTGTTGTTACTTTATGCCTAAGCACTTCATAAACCTTAGCGCATCCTTATATGAGTGATGTTAAAGGGTGTGGTGTGTTTAATTTGGTATAAGTGCCTAAGGTTACAAGATCAGAGGAATTTTTTTGAAATAGTGTTTTCAAAAGTAAATTATTTCCAAGTAAAACTCGTTTTTGAAAAATATCCCCTTAAGTCAACTACATTATTCCCTTGAATCCTTGTCTCTTTTCTTTTTTCAGCATGTATGGGGCTCCCAACTTTCCAGAGGGTGTTCCCATCCCGGCATGGTTTCGTAGGTTTGTTGAAGCTACAACATCTGCCGAAGGTCAAGGAAATTCCCAACCTTCACCTGTAGTCGCGGTAGTTCCACCGAATGTAGCGGTTATTTTTTCTAAGCTCTATAAGGATTTTTATGCTTTGGGAGGAAAGCTATTTCTTGGATCGAAGAGTTTTCTTAATACTCATAATTGGTTTAGAAAGACCGATCATATATTTGGATTATTGGAGCTTGATGATGGGAGGAAGATTCAATTCGCGCCTAGCAAATGGAAGGAGAGGTATCATATTGGTGGGAAATGCTCGAGGCAGAGCAGGTCGTGAGGACATGGGATGAGTTCAAAGGTAAGTTTAAGAAAAAGTTTTTATCACAAGATGAAGAAGGGATGCAAATGGAAAGATTCTTGAGTCTGAGACAGGGTGATATGTCAGTTAAGGAATATGTGAATAGCTTTAACAAGTTAGCGAGATTTTGCTTAGAGCCGGTTAATACTGTGCATAAGAAGGCATTAAGGTTTGCAAGGTGACTGAACCAACCCCTCAAAGGACTGGCACTGACACACATTCCTATTGGTGCGACTTTTGAGGCTCTAGTGGAGATGATGCTTATGCACGATGATGGAAAGGGTAGTACACATGAGGCTAAGACTGAGGTGGCGAAGACATGTTCTAGGAAGAAAAGGTGGTAGCCTAAGAAAGGAGGAAAGAAAAAGGGAAAGAAGCCGGATAAAGCACAAATCAAGAAGGAAGTGAAGTGTCAGAGTTATGGTATATGATGGGGCATTTCGTCGGAGACTGTAAGAAGACAACTAAGAAGGGTGCTTGCTTTCAGTGTAGACAGATGGGACATTATAGCAGGTAGTTCCCTTATAGGAAGGGACATTAAGCAGGTTCATCCAGAGCACAGGTTCATTCTCTTGACGTAGCTTAGATCGGTGATAGAGGTCAGGGCAGAGGTAGGAAGGTCACTGTAGAAGGTTTGATTTCTCTTTTTGAATTCCCTATCAGGACCTTGTTCGATTTTGGTGCTTCTCATTCTTTCATATCAAGTACTATTGTTGATAGTATACACATAGATACTTCTATATTTTATGATCCAATAGTTTCCTCAAACACCATAGGAGGTACGACTCACCTATCTATGATGTATCAGGGTTTGAGGATTTCTATTCTTGGCGTCAAGTTTGATTCTGATGCATATGTACTGGGTTTCATGGGTTATAGGCTTGCTACCGGGTTGGATTGGCTGGCTATGTATGGTGTCATCCTTGATTGCGAGAGGAGAGTAATGAGGATTTTAATGTGCTATGGTAAGACTCTAAAGATTTCTTGCGCCCCGCGGGGTCAATCATGCTCATTTTTTTGGATTCCCTAGATGCTTCTATAGATGATCTTAGTTTGGTGCCCATAGTTAAAAACTTTCCAGACGTATTTAAGGAGTTGAGATGGCTACCTCATAGGCATGAGATTGATTTTCGGATATACTTGGTGGAGAATGCTAAGCCTGTTCCATTGCTAGTGCGCTACATGACTCCGAGCGAAAGGAGGGAGCTTAGTAAGCAGGTGGGTAAGTTATTCGAGAAAGAGTTTACTACGCGGAGTATTTCTGAGTGGGGAGAAACAATTATCTTCGTGACTAAGGTAGATGGCTCTCTTCGTCTATATATGGATTACAGAGAATTGAACAAGCTCACAAAGAATAATAGACAACCACTCTCTTGGATAGATGACTTATTTGATCAATTGGCATGCACTTTAGTTTTCTCGTAGTTGGATTTGACTAAAGGTATTCATCAGCTTAGCGTGGAGGATGATAGCATAGATAAGACTGCCTTTAGGACTCCCGATGGATTCTTTGAGTGACTGGTTATGCCATTTGGGCTAACCAATGCATCAACATATTTTGTTGATTTGATGAACTGGGTATTTAGGGAATTCCTAAATAAGTTCGTGGTAGTGTTTGTTGATGAAATCTTTGTGTTCTCGAGGAGCGAGGACGAGCATTGTAACAAACCGGAAATTCTGAGCCAATTAAAAATTTTTATTTTAGCAATTTTGATGAATTTTGAATATTTAAATGAATTATTTTAAATAATATCAACAAAAATTTATTTTGAATAGAATTAGAACGTATATATTTATATAGATCGTCGTTAGAATATAAATAATTATTTATAATTATAAAAGGAATTGAAAATGGCGTGGTAGTTCGATAATTCGATTTCAAATTTCAAATGAATGTACCGGGTGAAAAATAAACCGGATTTTGGCGAAACCAAAAATATTTGAATCTAATTGAGAATATCTTTCCAACGAATCCAGGAAATCAAAATTTCATAGCGGGAATCAAAAGTTATGGCCAAATGAAAATTCAGAATAGTCGCTGTAGAATTCTGGCCCTTAAAAATGGAAATTTTGCAAACGACCTTGGATTTCGACGAAACCACTTTTGTTGGATCCGTCATGTCAAGTTATTGCTGGATTCCAATTTTCATAATTTTTCGTTCCAATATGTGAGCGTGGCGAAGGAAAACGCGTTTGACCAGTTTCAGTTGATTTTAATCGACTGGAAAATGGCCATTTTTCAAACGGTCTCAGAATTCGACGAAATCAGTTTTGTTAAGACTGTATCGTCAATACGAAGCTAGAAAATATTTTTCTGTAATATTTAGAGTCCGTATGTGGCCCCGGTAAATTGAAACGCACGTTCAAATTCAATATATAGAGTTATATGTTGATTTTGACGAAAACTGATCGAAACGATCGAATCAGCCTACGATACTTATCCTATTGTGTTCGGAATGGGGGTAATTAGCTATGGACGACAGTCGGTGGGTTTGATTTCGAGTTCAAAATTAAAAGTTGCTTTTTGAAATTAAAAATAAATAAATAAATATATTCCCTTACCCTCATTTCTCTCTCTCACTTCCAGATCAGAAAATCGTTCTAAATAAAAAAAATTGCGCCCTAGCGCGACTGGCGCCCTCCACCGCCGCCAAGGCGGCGCACCCACCTCTTCCTTCCCCCGCTCCACCCTCGCTCACCCCCTCCCTCAGCCCCTCTTCCCCCATCGACGAAAACCCATGCCCCTTTCCACCTTAAAACCCCGACGCTGCCAAGAGTTTCCCCCAACACCGACGGTCGCGCAACCCTCCTCCCCGACCTCCGATCCATCCCTCCTCCTCTAGTCGCCAGCGGGCCCCCTCTGCCTTCTCTCTCCTTCTTTAAAAACCCTAATCCCCTTTTCCTTGAGATAGCCGCCGCCATGGGTGTCATCGCCACCACTTCCCGACCCCAAACCACCCCACCGAGCTGCTGCACCCACCCCGACGCGTAGAACTTCTTTTCTTCTCTTTCTTTTTTATGCGCTGTAAGTTTTTTTAAACTTATTTACTTCAATTTCTTTTGAATAATCCGTTCTACATTTTATTAGAAAAATGAGATTTTTGTTAGGTGAAAGTTAGTATTTTTACTAGAAGAAAGTTAGGATCTTTACAAGAAAGAAATTAGGATTTTTACATGGGTTTAAGATATAAAAATTCGATTTTTATTTGAATAAAGGCGAAATAAAAATAGAATTTTTATAATGAAAGTGAATTGGTAAAGACAAGATTTTTATCATATATTGGAAAATATTTCTAGTTTGTAAAAATATGAAGTGGCAATTTAAAAGAAGTGATTTTTATACGTTAAAAAGTGGAATTTTTATATGTTAAAAGGTGGAATTTTTATATGTTAAAAGGTGGAATCTTTATATGAAAGTGATTTAAAAATGTGATCATTCTTTATAAGAAGTGAAATATAAAAGATTTGATTTTGTTTATTTGAAAAGATTGGATCTTTACTCATCTAAAGATGAGATTTTTATGATATTAAAGGTGATATTTTATCCACAAAAAGATTAGATTTATATTCAAAGAAAGGTTAGATTCTTACTTTAGAAAAGATATGCTTTTTATATTTGAAAAGATATGAATTTTAGTCGTATAAAAATTCGATTTTTAATGTATAAAGTTATAATTTTTATATGAATCAAGGTAAGATCTTTAATGTAGAAAGGATGAAATTTTTATATGAGATGTAGGAATTTTTAAAACAAAAAGATTCGATTTTTATATATAATAAAAATATAATTTTTATAATATAGAAAGGTTAAAAATATAATTTTTATACTAGTGGCATATTAAAAATATGATTTTTATATAGGTATGATAATAAAAATATGATTTTTATTCATGTAGAGTTATAAAAATATAATCTTTATTAGGAGAAGAGCAATATAAAAATATAATCTTTATAACGAAGTGGAGAATAAAATATGGTTTTTATACAAGGTGAAATATGAATTTTATTTTTATCATGAAACAACGAGAATAAAGATTCGATTTTTATATATGTAGTGGATACGGGCGACGAAAGTGACAAAGGGCGAGCACGGCGAAGATTTCCTACATATGAAGAGTCGAGGAGTTTGGATAACTTTGGTGAGAACTTCTCACTTTAATTCTTGTTTTCTAGTTAAAATTATATACTAGGTTGCAAACGGTGCTTAGCAGCACCTAACACCCGTCGTCCACAGACCATGGACGGCTTGTATGCTTGTTTGTTTGATTTTGATGTGAAAAAATGAATGTGTGAATGAAATAAAATATTTATATAGAAAATAAATATTGTATAGCTAAAAATAGAATTTTTAACGTGTATATAAAATGAAATGAATATTTATAAACAAATCGAACGATTTGTTTATATACACACATTTGACTGATATTGATTGGGACGATAAATTTTACACATCGCCCAACTGCACAAATAAAATCTGTGTTTGACTGTTTGAAACCCCACACGGGTATTGGGATGATATATGACATACACCAATCCCAATAATTAGTTGTATGTCGATCGATTGATTGAGAGGCCGTTATAAGTGTTAAATATTTATATTTGATGCTTATACAGTGTAGAACGCACTTTGGATGATGGTTGATTATTTATCGTTGCTGTGATATACATGTGTTGTATGGAATCCATATAATTAACATTATATGGTAATTGATTGGGCCTCATTCCAATTGGGAAAATAAAGAATAATAAAATATAGATTCACGTGTTGACAGTACTCATTTGTTGAGATTAGTCACGTATTGAAAGAAATATAGATTCACGTGTTGAACGAAATATTTTAACAATAAAATTTACATCTTTATCATATATAAAATTAAAAACTAACTGGAAAATAGATAAGATGAGTGGTCTCCTAGATATTGATTTAATGTTGGTTTCGGCCTTCGGGGTTAATATTTAGGGAATCGTTTTCTTACTAATTTACGGTTAGAGTTTGATTAAAAATTTAACGATAGAAATCAAAATTTTATAAAATATATTAAATAACAAAAATAGTCATGTGTGGACAGTACTCATTTGTTGAGATTAGTCACCTATTGAAAGAAATATAGATTCATGTGTTGAATAGAATAAATATTCATTTGTTGAATAGAATAACGAAGTTATTGAAAAATATAAAGCCGTGTTGATTAGAGATGCGCTATTTTGATGCGAACGACATTTATATCGAGTATATTCGTTTTATAATGAATATCGAAAAGTGATTTCAAAATCGAATATTTCGAAATGAAATTTGAATTAAATTAAATTGAAATTCAAATTGAAATTGAATTGAAACGAATTTGAATTGAATTGAATTGAATTAAATTGAAATTGAATTGAAACGAATTAGAATCTGAATTGAATTGAATAGAATTAAAATTGAAATTGAATTGAAACGAATTAGAATTTGAATTGAATTGAATTAAATTGAAATTCAAATTGAAATTGAATTGAAACGAATTAGAATCTGAATTTAATTGAATAGAATTTAATTAGAATTGAAATTGAATAGAATAACAAAGTTATTGAAAAATATAAAGCCGTGTTTGTAAGAACCCGTAACTTCACCGTGAAGGAAAGAGCGGATACTTCGAGAACAACACACAAAAGAACGCAGACGGAAGAACATTTCATTGCTTATTACAACAATTCCATCAGAATAAAAGAATATACAGAGTATAAATAAATAATATACATTATAAAATTATCAGAGATTACAATACATTGCATAGCAGTGGAAAATAATACAATACACAACTAGAAGAGATATACGGATACAAAGCTTCCCGGATATCATTCCAGCTGTAAACCAGGATCCTGTGAATATAAATCTGCAAAACCAAAAGTACTAGCTACCCATGTCAAAATAAGGGCACCCAGAGTTTAGGTTAAAACAATAAACTCCAGGTCAGTCATGTGACTGGTGTGAGAACTAAAACAGTTATTAATCTTTATTTTAAAGTTAGGTAAATCCAGGGACCACGCCATATAACACGGAACGGGTTTCCTCCCAAGAATACCAGTGCATAAAACAAACAGCGCAATGCTAAATAAAGAAAAATGAAGCTATTATAAGACGCAGGTCCCATCACACAATGCAACGCAAGCCGGAGGATAGGGTTTTACCTTATAATAGCCAAACATGCTTGGTACGTTAAAAACAAATCATTTGATACTATTATAAGTGCATAGTGTATAAAACAACTTCAAATCATAAGTATCAATCATAGACAGCATAGCATCCCATGCTACTATGTCGCCAATACTAGGCTCTACAATCAAAACCGCAAAGTCACATATTTGGAAATTGGATTTCCATCTATGAACCGAGGTCGTGGATCGTCCTCTACCGATTCGAGACAATCTAGCCTACGTCTCAGGACCCAGACTTAGGTGGGCCCTTGGAGCGACAGGGTCGGTCCACCGATGTGGATTAAAATTACTGAACACTGCGTTTCCCTGCCCTTTGGGGTGTAAATGAGCCAACGAATGACTCCATCGGACCCGGATCGTCCGATCTAACCGAGGCGCCTCGCAACAGCAACAACCACATAAGTCAAACTTGTCAGGGCGTGTAAAACCACAAACGCCACTTCTAACTAGAAAGAAACGCATGTCCTCCCTGAGGTCCTCTCCCGTTTTTGGTTCACCACCGGGGTGTGAGGCTCGCGAATCAACGTTACACAAAGCTGTGCCACACAGGCTGTGCTTTGATCATCAACCACAAGACTTTGCTTTGCAACAGAAGCCTTGATCATTTGCCACTTAGGCATGCCACACAGGCAATTCACTCCATGCGTTTGATATCCATCAATATACACCCCTTGAGCTCGTACGTCTCAGAGAAGGGCGTTAAGCAAGAGAATAAATTCTCCGCCGCCAAACAGATATATATTTAATAGAAATCAATCACACAGACTAAAATCCAATGTCAGACACACAGTTCATTTACAAGTTCGTTCTGGGTCTGAACGAAACCGGAGGCACCTAGTACCCCGCATATCCATCGATCTCCAACTACGTCTAGACGATCACTAACTGATTCCCTCCTCTTGGGTGTACGGCCCAATCAAGATCGTCAGTAATCACCCAAACGACGTGAAGACCTACGGTCTCCAACCACCATCTTCATCTTCGACACTACGTCGAATCAGTTATTCATAATGGGATAAACCCGGTCTTTCTGAATAACTCGCGTATATATTATAAAAGTGTTACATAAACACAACATACGCCTCATTCCACTTCAGAATATTCTTTTTTATTCAAATATTCTTATATTTTGGGAAAGGTTCCCATTAATTTTATCAAAGATAAATTCTTTAATCTTCCTTTGAATATCACTTTAAACTAGTCGGGATTAGCGAACCACACCGAAGTAATTATTTATTTTATTTCCCAATCCCAACCTATTTATCCCATGAAGTAAAACTGGTCATACTTCATATCTAACACCATGGTGTTATCGGTAAATTCAATTACCATTTCACGTTCAAATCTAATTAAAGATTTAACTATCGCCTGGAGCAAAACTGGTGATACTCCATTCTCGATCTTTTCAATCTAATTAAAGATTCATTAAAACTCCACTTAGTTTTAATCTTCACAGAAATCAATATCCTGTCTTTAACTGGGTTAAAGAACCAATGTCATTTAAAACACGGCTCACTATAAACCCAAAATCACATTACATTAATTATCGGGTTAAAGAACAAGTGTTATTTAAAAACACAGTTCACGATAAACCCAAAAATCAATACCAATTCAATCCCAATTAAATATTATTTAATTGGTACACTTCATTAAATCTAAATAAAAAGATTTAATCTTTTTCTCAACTGGGCTTAAGGACAGTGTTAATGAAGACACCATTCACGACAAACCCAAATCACATTTGATATTAAATACAAGGCTCTGAATAGAAAATATATCGGCTTATATTCAATATCAAATTATACGACCAACAAATATCGTATTGGAAATAACGATATAAATATATCTTTCAAATTTCCAGAACAATATCTGTATAATCACGAAATCCAACATCGAAATATTCCAAAGACAATTTCGATTCAAATCCATTCTAATTCAATTTTTGGAAATTCTGGTTACTTTTAAAACCCTTTTTCAAATTCAATTTATTTATTTAAAAATAAATAGAATTATAATTCTAGTTCAAAACTAGTTCATTTCGATAAAAATCTATTTCTATCTTTTCAAATTTGAAGTTTTTCATCCCAATTCTTCACAAATCATTTCTTATGATTTTACACAAATTATCACTATTTTTAATAATTTTATCAAGGCCCGTACAGTCGATTTCCATCAACGGCCATCGAACTGCACTTACAACGACCTTTTCCAAATTTGATTTGGACATAATTCCAAATCCAACCGTTAGATTTCTAATTTCTAACTTCTAATATTCGTTAGAAAGCTCTTTTCGATACGAACCCAACGGTTCTGGTTTCAGGAGAATCCGACGGTCGGATCTCCCGCAACGTCAATTCGAAGTCAATGGTCGAAATTCACGAACTGCCGCAGCGCGGCGCGTTCTATTCAGACCATTATATTATATATATAATATATATAATGTATACTTCATCGATTTCCTTTTAAAACGTATTATATAAATCATTTTAAATTCGTTTTCAAAACGATTTCAACTTCTTTTCAAATTCAAATCAAAATTGAATTTTTCCTTATAAATTCGATTTAAATTCATTTCAAATTGATTTCAATTCAAATCGATTTTTAATTCAATTTCAATTCGAATTCATTTCTATTCAATTTTAAATTCGTATTCATTTCTATTCAATTTTAATTCGAATTCATTTCTATTCACTTTCAATTCGAATTCATTTCTATTCACTTTCAATTCGAATTCATTTCTATTCACTTTCAATTCGAATTCATTTCTATTCACTTTCAATTCGAATTCTAATTCTTTTCAAAATATCAGATTTTGAAATCACTTTCGATATTCATTATAAAATGAATAAAATCGATATAAATATCGTTCACGTCAAAATGGCGTCAATCTAATCAACACGGCTTCATATATTTCTATTTTCGAATATTCTATTTCAAATATTTCTATTTCAAATATTTCTATTTCAAATATTTCTGTTCAAGACTGGAATGAAGCCGAATCAATTACCATAGATTTTATTTCTATGGATTTTCATACAACGCATGTATATATCTACAATGACAAATAATCAACCATCATCCAAAGTGCATTCTACACTGTATAAGCATCAAATATAAATATTCAACACTTATAACAGTCTATCAATCAATCGATCGACATACAACTGATTATCGGGATTAGTGTACGTCATATATCATCCCAATACCCGTGTGGGGTTTCAAACAATCAAATACAGATTTTATTTGTGAAGTTGGGCGATGTGTAAAATTTATCGTCCCAATCAATATCAATCAAATCAGTGTATATAAACAAATCTCCATTTTGTTTATATTAATTTATTTCATTTCATATACACGTTAAAATTTCCATTTTTAACTATATAATATTTTCCACTATAAAATATTTTATTTCGTTTCACATCACATCGCACAATCAACTACACATCAAAATTAAACAAACAAGCATACAAGCCGTCCATGGTCTGTGGACGACGGGTGTCGGGTGCTACTAAACACCATCTGCAACCTAGTATATATTTTAACTAGAAAATTAAATTAATGGTGAGGAGTTCTCACAAAGGGTTCCACTCCGCCGTGCTTTGCTTTTGAACTGCTGAATCATCTGAATTTGTTTGAAATTCTACGGCAGCTCTTTTCACGCTGTTCAAATAAAAATTATATTTTTATTGCTTCATTCAATAAATAAAAATTATATTTTTATTTCTAATTCATATATATTTTCCACTACTTCATTCTTTTTGAAAATTATATTTTTATATTTCTACTTCATATACAAAGATCGAATTTTTATCTATAAAAATCTCAACTTATATTTTAAATAAAATCATTCCTTTACATTGTTAATTCGCTACAACACATATGAAGATCGTATTTTTATAATCTCAACTATATAAAGATAATATTTTTATATTCTCCATTATATAAAAATCATATTTTTATTACTTCTACTTTATAAAAATCATATTTTTTTATATCTCCTACATAATAAAGATCGAATTTTTATTATCTATATTATATAAAAATTATATTTTTAACCTTTCTATCATATAAAAATATTGTCTTTCTCTAATTAAAAATATCACCTTTCTCTTATCGCTATACATATAAGATCAAGTCTTTGTTCGCATTTCATAGTAATAAAAATTGTATTTTTAAAGTGTTAAAAATCATACTTTTACTTTTAAACGATTTTATATCAAGAATCATATTTTTAAAGTGTTATATATATATATATAATTAGGTTTTAAATTAATAAAACTAAATAAAATAATATAAAAACTCACCTTAATCGATTGAAGGAGGGGATGCTCGCGTCGTTGGAGGGGGTTCGGCGCGCTGGAGGGTGGTTGGAGGCGGCGCCGGGCTGCTGGCCATCGGAGGTGGTCTCGGGGGGCTCGGTTCCGGGTTATAACGAAGGGGGTTGAAGGAGAAGGAGGGGCGAAGGAGAGAGAGAGGTAGCGGCAGGGGGAGGGAAGCTTGGAGGAGGAGGCGGGGGAAGTGGTGCGTCGAACATCAGAGAGGGGGGGCTGCGGCGTCGGATTCGAGATTGGGGCGAGAGGAAGAGCAAGGAGGGAAGAGGAAGGGGGAAGCTTGGAGGAGGAGGCGGCGCTGGGGAGGCCGCCTCCGGCGTGTGCGACGGTGGAGCTAAGGCTCCGCCCCTTTGCTTCGTTTTTTTTATAATGAAGTCAACGATAGGAAGGGGTGGGGGGTTAAGGAGAAATATAATTAATTAATTTAATTTATTTCATAACTCCTAAAAAGCAACTTTTTTTTCTCGACCTCGAAATCGAACCCACCACCTGTCGTCGATAGCTAATTACTCCCATTCCGAACACAATGGGATATGTATCGTACGTTGATTCGATCGTTTCAATCAGTTTTCGTCAAAATCAAAATATAACTCTATATATTGAATTTGAACGCACATTTCAATTTACCGGGGCCACATACTAACTAGAAAAATTCCAGAAAAATATTTTCTAGCTTCGTATTGATGTTACGGTCCTAACAAAACTAATTTTGTCGAATTCTGAGACCGTTTGAAAAATAGCTATTTTCCAGTCGATTAAAATCAAATGGAACTGCCAAAACACGTTTTCCTTTGCCACGCCCACATATTGATTCGAAAAATTATGAAATTTGAAACCTAGCAATAACTTGACATCGCGGATCCAACAAAAATGGTTTTGTCGAAATCCGAGGTCGTTTGCAAAATTTCCATTTCTAAGGGCCAGAATTCCATAGCGACTATACTGAAAATTCATTTGGACATAACTTTTGATTCCCGCTATGAAATTTCGATTTTTCCGATTCGTTGGAAAGATATTCTCAATTAGATTCAAATATTTTTGGTTTCACTAAAATCCGGTTTATTTTGAATCCTATACATTCATTTGAACTTTGAAATCGAATTTTCGAACTACCGCGCCATATTCAATTCCTTTTATAATTATAAATAAATATTTATATTCAAACGACGATCCGAATAAATATATACGCTCGAATTCTATTCAAAATAAATTTCTCGTCGTTTTTATTTAAAATATTCATTTTAAATATTCAAAATTTGCTGAAATTGCCAAAATAAAAATTTTAAATTGGCTCAGATTTCCGGGTTATTACAATCTCCCCCACTTAAAACTTTTCATCCCCGAAAAGGAACGAAGCCGAAAGTAGTTTAACAAACCAACTCAACTTCTAGTATTTTCTTTACGGCATAAGTTTTTCAACTTTTCAGTTTCTAAAAACTTTTCAAATTTTTCAAAAATTTGGCTAACACCCTAAATTTTCAAAAACTTTCGCCATAACCTCCCCTGCACCGGGGACTTCGGGATATTTCATATAGCCTCCCATGGCCTTCTTCAATCCAAAAGAAAAAGAGAAAGCCAAGCGGCTCACAAAATCACCCAAAACTCAAGAATTACAATAAACATGTACCTATTTGTTGGGCAAACAATTTTACTCTTCTGCTCTAGCCTCCTTGTTATGGCCTGTTTAATGTAAGTACATGTATATGCATGCAAATGCGACAAATTTTCAATACAATTCACTATTTGATACAATTTGGCTAAAACGGTTCAACATTTAATTAATTCAAACAATAATCAAACAACACAACCAGCAATCAATTTGTTGATTATCATTTCAAATTCATAACTTTGATATATAGTCAAAAATCACATTTTTGATGCCAAATCACAACAATAGACCCTATCTAATTTTGGTTCTCACACCAGTCAATAGGAAATATATAAATATCACACCTTCGGAATTCGAACACAAATACTGATGATGTCGCGACATCACCAAAATTATCCCCGAGCGACTACAGTGCGATTTTATATCTATCCACTATATTAAAACTTTGAATACCCGTGGATCAGACGTATACGCAAAATCTGTATATACTGGATAGTCCAAATCAATATAAATAAATAATCAAATACGAATAATTGATTTAAATTTTCAAAACAAAAATTGTTTTCAATTTAAAAATATACTCTTCACACCCGTTCTAGGATACTACTGATCCCATCTCTAACGAGTCATCCTCATTGGATATTACTAATCCAAGTTCTGATGAATTCTTTCGTTCGGTTCTAACGTGTCCTGTTCTCTGAGATTTGTATACCTAAGCTTTGATACCAACTGTAAGAAACCGTAACTTCCCCGTGAGGGAAAGAGCGGATACTTCGAGAACAACACACAAAAGAACGCAGACGGAAGAACATTTCATTGCTTATTACAACAATTCCATCAGAATACAAGAATATACAGAGTATAAATAAATAATATACATTATAAAATTATCAGAGATTACTATACATTGCATAGCAGCGGAAAATAATACAATACACAACTAGAAGAGATATACATATACAAAGCTTCCCGGATATCATTCCAGCTGTAAAACAGGATCCTGTGAATATAAATCTGCAAAACCAAAACTACTAGCTGCCCGTGTCAAAATAACGGCACCCAGAGTTTAGGTTAAAACAATAAACTCCAGGTCAGTCATGTGACTGGTGTGAGAACTAAAACAGTTATTAATCTTTATTTTAAAGTTAGGTAAATCCAGGGACAACGCCATATAACACGGAACGGGTTTCCTCCCAAGAATACCAGTGCATAAAACAAACAGCGCAATGCTAAATAAAGAAAAATGAAGCTATTATAAGATCCAGGTCCCATCACACAACGCAACGCAAGCCGGAGGATAGGGTTTTACCTTATAATAGCCAAACATGCTTGGTACGTTAAAAACAAATCATTTGATACTATAATTAGTGCATAGTGTATAAAACAACTTCAAATCAGAAGTATAAATCATAGACGGCATAGCATCCCATGCTACTATGTCGCCAATACTAGGCTCTACAATCAAAACCGCAAAGTCACGTATTTGGAAATTGGATTTCCATCTATGAACTGAGGCCAGGGATTGTCCTTACCGATTCGAGACAATCTAGCCCATGTCTCGGGACCCAAACTCAGGTAGGCCCTTGGAGCGACAGGGTCGGTCCACCGATGTGGATTAAAATTCCTGAGCACTGCGTTTCCCCGCCCTTTGGGGCGTAAATGAGCCAACGAATGACTCCATCGGACCCGGATCGTCCGATCTAACCGAGGTGCCTCGCAACAGCAACAACAACATAAGTCAAACTCGTCAGGGCATGTAAAACCACTGACACCACTTCTAACTAGAAAGAAACGCATGTCCTCCCTGAGGTCCTCTCCCGTTTTTGGTTCACCACCAGGGTGTGAGGCTCGCAAATCAACGGTACACAGAGTTGTGCCACACAGGCTGTGCTTTGATCATCAACCACAAGACTTTGCTTTGCAACAGAAGCCTTGATCATTTGCCACTTAGGCATGCCACACAGGCAATTCACTCCATGCGTTTGATATCCATCAATATATACCCACTAAGCTTGTACGTCTCAGAGAAGGGCGTTAAGCAAGAGAATAAATTCTCCGCTGCCAAACATATATATATATTTAATAGAAATCAATCACACAGACTAAAATCCAATGTCAGACACACAGTTCATTTACAAGTTCGTTCTGGGTCTGAACGAAACCGGAGGCACCTAGTACCCCGCATATCCATCGATCTCCAACTACGTCTAGACGATCACTAACTGATTCCCTCCTCTTGGGTGCACATACCAATCAAGATCATCAGTAATCACCCAAACGACGTGAAGACCTCCAGTCTTCAACCACCGTCTTCATCTTCGACACCACGTCGAATCAGTTATTCAGAATGGGATAAACCCGGTCTTTCTGAATAACTCGCGTATATATTATAAAAGTGTTACACAAACACAACATACGCCTCATTCCACTTTAGAATATTCTTTTTTATTCAAATATTCTTATATTTTTGGAAAGGTTCCCATTAATTTTATCAAAAGATAAATTCTTTAATCTTCCTTTGAATATCACTTTAAACTAGTCAGGGTTAGCGAACCACACCGAAGTAATTATTTATTTTATTTCCAATCCCAACCTATTTATCCCATGAAGTAAAACTGGTCATACTTCATATCTAACACCACAGTGTTATCGGTAAATTCAATTACCATTTCACGTTCAAATCTAATTAAAGATTTAACTATCGCCTAGAGCAAAACTAGTGATACTCCATTCTTGATCTTTTCAATCTAATTAAAGATTCATTAAAACTCCGCTTAGTTTTAATCTTCACATAAATCAATATCCTGTCTTTAACTGGGTTAAAGAACCAATGTCATTTAAAACACGGCTCACTATAAACCCAAAATCACATTACATTAATTATCGGGTTAAAGAACAAGTGTTATTTAAAAACACAGTTCACGATAAACCCAAAAATCAATACCAATTCAATCCCAATTAAATATTATTTAATTGGTACACTTCATTGAATCTAAATAAAAAGATTTAATCTTTTTCTCAAATGGGCTTAAGGATAGTGCTAATGAAGACACCATTCACGACAAACCCAAATCACATTTGATATTAAATACAAGGCTCTGAATAGAAAATATACCGGCTTATATTCAATATCAAATTATACGACTAACAAATATCGTATTGGAAATAACGATATAAATATAGCTTTCAAATTTCCAGAACAATATCTGTATAATCAAGAAATCCAACATCGAAATATTCCAAAGACAATTTCGATTCAAATCCATTCCAATTCAATTATTGGAAATTCTGGTTACTTTTAAAACCCTTTTTCAAATTCAATCTATTTATTTAAAAATAAATAGAACTATAATTCTAGTTCAAAACTAGTTCATTTCGATAAAAATCTATTTTTATCTTTTAAAATTTGGAGTTTTTCATCCCAATTCTTCACAAATCATTTCTTATGATTTTACACAAATTATCACTATTTTTAATAATTTTATCAAGGCCCGTACAGTCGATTTCCATCAACGGCCATCGAACTGCACTTACAACGACCTTTTCCAAATTTGATTTGGACATAATTCCAAATCCAACCGTTAGATTTCTAATTTATAATATTCGTTAGAAAGCTATTTTCGATACGAACCCAACGGTTCCGGTTTCAGGAGAATCTGACGGTCGGATCTCCCGCAACGTCAATTTGAAGTCAATGGTCGAAATTCACGAACTGCCGCAGCGCTGCGCGTTCTATTCAGGCCATTATATTATATATATAATATATATAATATATACTTCGTCGATTTCCTTTTAAAACGTATTATATAAATCATTTTAAATTCATTTTCAAAACGATTTCAACTTCTTTTCAAATTCAAATCAAAATTGAATTTTTCCTTATAAATTCGATTTAAATTCATTTCAAATTGATTTCAATTCAAATTGATTTTTAATTCAATTTCATTTCGAATTCATTTCTATTCAATTTTAAATTCAAATTCATTTCTATTCAATTTCAATTCGAATTCGTTTCTATTCATTTTCCATTCGAATTCATTTTTATTCACTTTCAATTCGAATTCATTTATATTCACTTTCAATTCGAATTCATTTCTATTCACTTTCAATTCGAATTCATTTCTATTCACTTTCAATTCGAATTCATTTCTATTCACTTTCAATTCGAATTCTAATTCTTTTCAAAATATCAGATTTTGAAATCACTTTCTATATTCATTGTAAAATGAATAAAATCGATATAAATATCGTTCACGTCAAAATGGCGTCAATCTAATCAACACGGCTTCATATATTTCTATTTTAGAATATTCTATTTCAAATATTTCTGTTTCAAATATTTCTATTTCAAATATTTCTGTTCAAGACTGGAATGAAGCCCAATCAATTACCATAGATTTTATTCCTATGGATTTTCATACAACGCATGTATATATCCACAATGACAAATAATCAACCATCATCCAAAGTGCATTCTACACTGTATAAGCATCAAATATAAATATTCAACGCTTATAACAGTCTGTCAATCAATTGATCGACATACAACTGATTACCGGGATTAGTGTACGTCATATATCATCCCAATACCCGTGTAGGGTTTCAAACAATCAAACACAGATTTTATTTGTGAAGTTGGGCGATGTGTAAAATTTATCGTCCCAATCAATATCAATCAAATCAGTGTATGTAAACAAATCTCCGATTTGTTTATATTATTTTATTTCATTTCATATACACGTTAAAAATTCCATTTTTAACTATATAATATTTTCCACTATAAAATATTTTATTTCGTTTCACATCACATCACACAATCAACTACACATCAAAATCAAACAAACAAGCAAACAAGCCGTCCATGGTCTGTGGACGATGGGTGTCGGGTGCTACTAAACACCGCCTGCAACCTAGTATATATTTTAACTAGAAAATTAAATTAAAGGTGAGGAGTTCTCACAGAGGGTTCCACTCCGTCGTGATTTGCTTTTGAACTGCTGAATCATCTGAATCTGTTTGAAATTCTACGGCAGCTCTTTTCACGCTGTTCAAATAAAAATTATATTTTTATTGCTTCATTTAATAAATAAAAATTATATTTTTATTGCTTCATTTAATAAATAAAAATTATATTTTTATTTCTAATTCATATATATTTTCCACTGCTTCATTCTATATGAAAATTATATTTTTATATTTCTACTTCATATACAAAGATCGAATTTTTATCTATAAAAATCTCAACTTATATTTTAAATAAAATCATTCCTTTACATTGTTAATTCGCTACAACACATATAAAGATCGTATTTTTATAATCTCAACTATATAAAGATAATATTTTTATATTCTCCATTATATAAAAATCATATTTTTATTACTTCTACTTTATAAAAATCATATTTTTTTATATCTCCTACATAATAAATATCGAATTTTTATTATCTATATTATATAAAAAAAATATTTTTAACCTTTCTATCATATAAAAATATTGTCTTTCTCTAATTAAAAATATCACCTTTCTCTCTTCGCTATACATATAAGATCAAGTCTTTGTTCGCATTTCATAGTAATAAAAATTGTATTTTTAAAGTGTTAAAAATCATACTTTTACTTCTAAACGATTTTATATCAAGAATCATATTTTTAAAGTGTTATATATATATAATCAGGTTTTAAATTAATAAAACTAAATAAAATAATATAAAAACTCACCTTAATCGATTGAAGGAGGGGATGCTCGTGTCGTTGGAGGGGGTTCGACGCGCTGGAGGGTGGTTGGAGGCGGCGCCGGGCTGCTGGCCATCGGAGGTGGTCTCGGGGGGCTCGGGTTCGGGTTAGAACGAAGGGGGTTGAAGGAGAAGGAGGGGCGAAGGAGAGAGAGAGGTAGCGGCAGGGGGAGGGAAGCTTGGAGGAGGAGGCGGGGGAAGTCGTGCGTCGAACATCAGAAAGGGGGGCTGCGGCGTCGGATTCGAGACTGGGGCGAGAGGAAGAGCAAGGAGGGAAGAGGAAGGGGGGAAGCTTGGAGGAGGAGGCGGCGCTGGGGAGGCCGCCTCCGGCACGTGCGACGTGGAGCTAGGGCTCCACCCCTTTGCTTCATTTTTTTTTATAATGAAGTCAACGATAGGAAGGGGGGGTTAAGGAGAAATATAATTAATTAATTTAATTTAATTCATAACTCCTAAAAAGCAACTTTTTTTTCTCAACCTCGAAATCGAACCCACAGCCTGTCGTCCATAGCTAATTACCCCCATTCCGAACACAATGGGATATGTATCGTATGTTGATTCGATCGTTTCGATCAGTTTTCGTCAAAATCAAAATATAACTCTATATATTGAATTTGAACGCACATTTCAATTTACCGGGGCCATACACTAACTAGAAAAATTCCAGAAAAATATTTTCTAGCTTCGTATTGACGATACGGTCCTAACAAAACTAATTTCGTCGAATTCTGAGACCGTTTGAAAAATGGCTATTTTCCAGTCGATTAAAATCAACTGGAACTGCCAAAACACGTTTTCCTTTGCCACGCTCACATATTGATTCGAAAAATTATGAAATTTGAAACCTAGCAATAACTTGACATCGCGGATCCAACAAAAATGGTTTCATCGAAATCCGAGGTCGTTTGCAAAATTTCCATTTTTAAGGGCCAGAATTCCATAACGACTATTCTGAAAATTCATTTGGACATAACTTTTGATTCCCGCTATGAAATTTCGATTTTCCTATTCGTTGGAAAGATATTGTCAATTAGATTCAAATATTTTTGGTTTCACTAAAATCCGGTTTATTTTGAATCCTATACATTCATTTGAACTTTGAAATCGAATTTTCGAACTACCGCGCCATATTCAATTCCTTTTATAATTATAAATAAATATTTATATTCAAACGACGATCCGAATAAATATATACGTTCGAATTCTATTCAAAATAAATTTCTCGTCGTTTTTATTTAAAATATTCATTTTAAATATTCAAAATTCGCTAAAATTGCCAAAATAAAAATTTTAAATTGGCTCAGATTTCCGGGTTATTACAGTGTTGATTAGAGATGCGCTATTTTGATGCGAACGACATTTATATCGAGTATATTCGTTTTATAATGAATATCGAAAAGTGATTTCAAAATCGAATATTTTGAAATGAAATTTGAATTAAATTAAATTAAAATTAAAATTGAAATTGAATTGAAACGAATTTGAATTGAATTGAATTAAATTGAAATTCAAATTGAAATTGAATTGAAACGAATTAGAATCTGAATTGAATTGAATAGAATTAAATTCAAATTGAAATTGAATTGAAACGAATTAGAATTTGAATTAAATTAAATTAAATTGAAATTGAATTGAAACGAATTAGAATCTGAATTGAATTGAATAGAATTTAATTAGAATTGAATAGAATAAATATTCATTTGTTGAATAGAATAACGAAGTTATTGAAAAATATAAAGCCGTGTTGATTAGAGATGCGCTATTTTGATGCGAACGACATTTATATCGAGTATATTCGTTTTATAATGAATATCGAAAAGTGATTTCAAAATCGAATATTCTGAAATGAAATTTGAATTAAATTAAATTGAAATTCAAATTGAAATTGAATTGAAACGAATTTGAATTGAATTAAATTAAATTGAAATTGAATTGAAACGAATTAGAATCTGAATTGAATTGAATAGAATTAAATTCAAATTGAAATTGAATTGAAATGAATTAGAATTGGAATTGAATTAAATTGAAATTCAAATTGAAATTGAATTGAAACGAATTAGAATCTAAATTGAATTGAATAGAATTTAATTAGAATTGAAATTGAATAGAATTGAATTCAAATTGAAATTGAATTGAAAATAAAATGAATTCGAATTGAATTGAATCGAATTGAAATTGAAATGAATTTAAAACGAATTTATGATGGAAAATTCAATTTTGATTTAAAATTGAATATGAAGTTGAAACTGTTTTGAAAACGAATGTAAAACTATTTATAAAATTCGTTTTAAATAGAAATCAATGAAAATATATATTATATATATAATATAATGGCCTGAATAGAACGCGCCGCGCTGCGGCAGTTCGCGAATTTCGACCATTGACTTCGAACGGACATTACGGGAGATCCGACCGTCGGATTCTCCTAAAACCGGAACCGTTGGGTTTGTATCGAAAAGAGATTTCCAATGAATATTAGAAATTTGAAATCTAACGGTTGGATTTGGAGATACGTCCAAATCAAATTTAGAAAAGGTCGCTGTAAGTGCAGTTCGACGACCGTTATTGGAAATCGACTGTACGGGCCTTGAGAAAATTATTAAAAATATCTATAATTTGTGTAAAATCAAAATATATGAATTGGAAAGAACTGGGATGTAAAATTCCCTATTTGAAAGGATAAAAATATATTTTTATCGAAATTAACTAGTTATGAACTAGAATTAAAATCCATTATTTTTAATTAAATAAATTGGGTTTGAAGGGGTTTTAAAAATAATCAGAATTTGATATTGAATATAAGCCGATATATTTTCTATTCAGAGCCTTGTATTTAATATCAAATGGAATTTTGGGTTTATCGGGAATTGTGTTTTAAAAGACATTAGTTCTTTAACCCAGTTAAAGAGTAAACTATGTGGAGTTTTAATGAATCTTTAATTAGATTGAAATGAGAATTGATAATTTAAATTATCAAAATTTGGAAATGATTGGAAGGGGAGTATCACCAGTTTTGCTCCGAGCGATAGTTAAATCTTTAATTAGATTTGAACCTGAAATGGTAATTAAATTTACCGATAACACCGTGGTGTTAGTTATGCGGTAATAACAGTTTTGATCCATGGGATGAATAAGTTGGGATTGGGAAATAAAATAAATAATTACTTCGGTGTGGTTCGCTAATCTCGACTAGTTTGGAAAACCATAATTTGGTTTGATATGACATCCAAAGGAAAATTAAAGAATAAATTTCAAAGAATTTATCTTTGATAAAATTAATAGGAACCTTTCCCTAAGAATGTGAAATTGACTGATGAATTGGAATGAGGCGTATGTTGTGTTTATGTAACAAGTGTTTATTATATACGTGTGTTATTCAGAAAGGTCGGGTCTATACCCATTCTGAATAACCGATTCGACGATAAGTCGAAGAGATTGAAGACGGTGCAAGACCGACGATTTTCACATCGAATGGATGGGTGCTACTGAAGCTCACGATGGGAGTAGCTACCTTGAAGGGGGCTGAAGTGGTAACCGTCCGGACGTACTTGTTGATTGTACAGATATGCGAGGAAAGTGCCTCCGGTTTCGTTCAGACCTAGAACGGACTTGTAAATTGTAACGGCCCAGATTTTTTGACCATTTAGTTTAATATTTAAAAATGTTTTTTTATTGTTTTGGAATTTTATATGGTTTAATTTAAATAATATTGAATATTTTATTTTATTCCGAAATGGTAGAAATTTAGTGGATCTGCAATATAATGTGAACTGGCAGTATAAAAGGATAAATTTTTAATTTAAAATAGTACGTTTACAAAGGATGTAGTAGCTAACGAACTCGGATTTCGATGAAATCAGTTTCATTAAATCCGAAATGATGAAATTAGGTAACCAACCAAGTTACGTCAAAAATGACATCTGTATGTGGAAAAGAAAAAAATAAAAGGCCAAAATTTGAACTAAATTTTGACGGTAATTGAAATTTGCTAATGCTAACGGCAAAACTGGAACCTGAGACCTATCCAGGAAAATTCTAAACATAGGATATTAGCTATATATGAAATTTGGGAAAATCCTATAACGGATATAGAAAGTTATTAAGGAAACAAAATTTAAATAAATTATTTGAAAATCTAAACGAACTCCGATTTTTGATTTGAATACATAAGATTGAAGTACGTTAAAAACCGGACCAGATGGTGGAAGAATTTCTGAAAACCGTTATCGTTTGATACTCCAACATGAGACCGGAAGGTGTTGAAACTAACACAAAACACTATTTTGAATTTGAATTTAAATTATTTGAAAGTTCAAAAAAATTCAAAATTGATATATTTTTATATAGTATTGAAGAGCAAGAAAAATTGAACAACATGGTTGAAAAAGATTTCGGATAAGGTATCAATAAGTAAGTCAAATTAACGTCCGAATAGGGTTGAGAAAACACACTTTACTATTCATAAATTATTAAATTTATTTATAATTTAATTAATTTAAGGATTAATCCTAGCCATCCATTTTCGATCGTTGGATTCGCGCCACCTCAGCAATCCATGTGACTCCTTCGGCTATAAATAGCCCCCCCCCCCTTCATTTTAAACTCACTCCTCCTCCTCCTCCTCTTTCAAGCTTTGGCAATGGCAGAAATAATAATAAAATATTAGGAAATAGGGAAAAGGGAAGGAAGGGAGAAAGGAGGGCAAGACGGGGAGCTAGGGACTCTTAGGCAGAGGCTTGGGCTTCGCGGGGTAAGTTTTTAAATAATATTTATTTATTTATTTATTTGTGTAATATATATATATATATATATATATATATATTATAATTAAAATAGAATTTGTAAAAATAAATATCAGAACATTCTAAGGGTGACAGAGAGGATAGTGTCTAAGGCTTGAGTTTGGAAAATATAGTTTCCTGCTCTCCCTGGCTATCCCTAACTGATCCGACGGATGGGATGATTAATTTAAATTTAAATTTAAAATTTAATTTGAATTTAATTTGAATTTAAAACAGACCAGGGGCATTTTCGTAATTTTTAACCATAAATTTTAAAAGCTTATAACTTTTTCAAAACAAGTCGGATTTCCACGAAACAAGGACCATCGGATTCTTATCGAAAAATACTTCAAAATGAGTGGAAGCAGATTTTTGATCCGGGTTAAAATTTTTAAGTTATAATTAAATGAATATTTTTAAATATTTTATTTGAAAATTAAATTAAATTAATATTAAAATGATTTTTCAATTTTTAAAAGAATTGGATATGGCTAGAGATGGGAAAGTAGGATTTTTTAGAAGGGCAGGGAAGGTAATTTGGCTAATAACGCAATTAGAAATTAATTAAGATAAAAATAATTTAATTAATTAAATTAATTTAATATTCATTTAAATTAGGTAGATATTGTAAATAGCATAACTTTTGCATACATTAACGAAATTTAACGAAACAGGATCCGTTGGGATCGTATGGACGAGCACTACGTAAGGGAACTGACCGCAAGTGGATTGGAGCTCGTTTGGATTTATGGTGAAATTTAACGTCTGAACCAAATCAATGACCAATTATCGTTATTCAACGATAAACCGTCCAAGGTGAGTAAATCTCACTAACTCTGAACACTTTATATTTTTATAACACTTTATATTTTTATAAAGTATTTTTAGAACTGATAAATATTGGTTGAATTGCTGAGTGTTGATTGTTTGGTTGAACTGCTAGTCAGCTGGTTGAAAATACCGATATAGTTATGTATATCGTTAACCGATGTTGATTTTGTTTATCAGAATACCTCATATTGAAATGAAATTGATGTGAATTATATTGTGTAACATCTGTGGATGCAGGGAAACAGGTCGGAGGAATCCAACTGGATTCCTCAACATTTATTTACCGTTTTTCATATATTCTGATATATGATGTGTTATATCATCTGTTGTTGAACCTGTGTGTTTGGATGATGATTGAACCTTTTGATTTGGTATTTTTATACCATAAGTGATACTAGAAAGTGAAAAGGGATTTTCAAAGTTTATTTTGAAAATAAATTATTTATATAAAATCAATAGATTTTATATATAAAAGGAAGAGAATTTCATGAGAGAAAATGATTATAGAATCAAAGCATTTGTTAAAAAACAAATATTGGTGAAATCAAATAGAAGGGAAAATATTGGTGAAATCAAATAGAAGGGAAATATTTGTGAAACGATTACAAATAGAAATAAAAAGGGAAACATTCGTAAAAGTATTTACAAATGGAATTGAAAAGGGAATATTCATGTAGGGAATAAAGAAAAGTTGAAAGAAGTACTTATTTGTTAAATAAATAGAAAAGTTAAAAGAAATATTTATTTGTTAAATAAATAGAAGCGAAAAGAGAATAGTTATTTGTTGAGTAAACGAATAGAAAAAGAATCTATTCAAGGGAAGTAATTCAAAGGAATTATTCCAAAGGAATTATTCAAAAGAGAAAAGTCAAAGGGATTAATTCAAAAGAGTTAATCAACTAGAGTTAAACAGTTGGAGTTAAACTGTAGAGTTAAACCGTTGAAGTTAAACTGTCAGAGTTAAACCGTAAAGTTAAACAGTTAGAGTTAGTTAGTTAGAGTTAACCAGTTACAGTTATTCAGTTAGAGTTATCCAGTTAGAGTTATTCAGTTAGAATTAACCAGTTAGAGTTAATCAGTTAGAGTTAATCGTTTTGAGTCAAATCGAACTAGAGTTATTCAAATATAGTAATCGAATAAGGGTTAATTGAATATTAGTTATTCAATTAGGATTGATCGAATCTAATTATTCGAGATAGAATTAAAAATAGACAAAGTTATTTAAGGATGAATTTCCATTTAGCACGACTGCTAGCGTAATTCGCAGGGCTGCAGATAGCCTACGGCGGTCGGATGTTTCCTGAGGGAATCAGGCGTAACCATTGTGATCGCTGCGATCTAGAGTCAAGCAAATGGTGTTAAATCAAATAGTAATTAATCAATAGAAGTTAATTAAGTCGAGTTAGTCGAGTATTAGTAAATTAAGTAGGGTTAGTCAAAAAGGGAATTAATCGAATATCACCTATTCGAAGTAGAGTTATCGAATATAGTTTATTCGAGAAGAGTAATCGAATATAGTTCGTTCGAAGTGTGTTAAATCGAATATAGTTATTCGAAGGAGAGAATTATCGAATATGGTTTATTCGAAGTGAGATTTTCGAATATTAGTTATTCGAAGAAAAGGATTATCGAATATTAGTTATTCGAATAGGGGAATCGAATATAGTTTATTCGAAAGAGAATTATCGGATAGTGATTATTCGAGAGTGAATCATACATGGAAATTCGATTATATCGAATCAAGGGAAGTAATGTTTACTTTCCATTTCAAATCAAGTTTTAATTATCTGTTAATAAAGTAGTTGGTTGTTTATTTATCCAAATTAAGATATGGAAATATATTTAAGTTAACATATTTTGAAAGCATGGAATTATAACATTTACAGTTATAATCAAATGATTCAGTAAAGGAAGTAGATTCATAAATAGAATCCGAGAGTTCGCAAGGAAGTTTCTTAAAGAGTAATGTTTGAACATTGTCTATTTCGAAGTTAGAAATGTTGTTCAGTTAAGGTCTGAGAGGTAATTATACCCCAACTTGATTGACTTCGTTTTTAACTAAGAAGTGGATAAGGTTCGAGAGTGAAAGGGGTTAAGTGAATTTAGTTAATGAGCGAAATGGTTGGTGTTGGCATAGCGATGTTTATTCAAACATCAGTTTAAACCCAATGAAGGAGATTTGGAAATGTCTTCCAAATGAAAATCAGAAATGTTTTCTGAATATAGAAAATGAGAAATGGAATTGTTTTCCATTGTTAATAACGTATATTTTCTAAATATAGTAAATAAGAAATATAGGAAAACAAGAATAAGGAAAAGGGTAAATTTATGATAATTTGATGATGAATGATGATTGATCGATAGAATTTCCATCTGGAAATAATATCGTTGTTTGCACACAGACATGTTTTCATTTGATAGTTAAATCACCAACTATCAAAGTTTTGACCATTTTAACGTTGTTAATATGGAGAGACCGGTCGGATTATTATCCAGAGAACCACTCCGTATTGGCATAAGCGTTGCGAATCAAGTATGCTGAATATATTGAAGACGGAGTTATGCAAGGGCTATCCTATTTACAGAATAGTACCTTCGGTTTGTCCAGTCCCAGGACAAACGTGAATGGACGAATGTCTGACAGAGTATATTCAAAGGATCGCGTAAGTTGATCTCTTCAAACGTACTTACGTTTGGTGGTGGAGGAATTCGTTTCTCTTAGCTGTATACCCGTGGTATTTTTGGTGAAATCAATTTGTGATTTGGCGGGTATGACGATGTGGCATTCAAAGTAATGGAGGTGGGATCTGTCAAAAGATACGTTATGACCTCAAGCCTCATCCACCGGGAAATGACAAAAATCGGGCAGGCAGCATGGCTATGTGGGTCGCACCCATTAGGATGTATGATCACCTATCTAGAGAAATTCCTTTTGTTCTTTAATCTATCGATGCTGTCCTATTCGGGAGACGGTTGCTGATCCCAACCGTTGGTGATATACATTCGATACACTCAAGCGAAATGAGTGGTCGGTCATGTGAGGGCCGGGTTGCAAGATGTTCTTGTTGAACCCAGTGTATTCGCCTCTAGAGATACACTATCGGCAGGTGGTCCCATACCTTGTCAAGGTCGGAATCCAATCTCCAATAAGTGCCCGCGAGTTTGATTTGTATACTATATATGTAGAGCGTGAGATGCAAGCGTTCTACTAGATTTAATTACTTGTGATTAGACATTATTATAATATCAGATAATATATGATTTCCAAAGTGTTTTTGGTTATCGTAAGGTAAAAACCGTCCGTGTTTATGTGTGGATTGGTCTTACGATTATCTTTTCTTTCGAAAGGATTTTGAAAGTTAAACCAAATGATTTGAGTTTACTCACACAGTCCCATGACTGACCCAGAGTTTATTTTGTTTTGTTTTCCCTAAACTCTTGGGTGCCCAAATTTGTACGGGCAGTCAAGTAGTCAGGGTTTACAGGTATGCTTGAAGAGCTTGGAGCAGGAGGCTTCAAGATTTTTCTAGCTATTGATTATTCCGCTGTGATGAAAGTGTTGTACTCTGATAATGGTATGATATACATATACTACTTTGATTTCAAGATATGTTGTCTATTATATTTTATTCGTTCCGCTGTGAGATTCATGTTACTCTGATGTTGTTGTGTTCTTCTTCTTCTTCTGTTCTAATTTTCTATCTTATCTATCCTCACCCTCTAATTTCTTTCTTGGACTATCCGGTAATTTCGACTTTTGATTGTTCGATAGGTGTTATATATCGGATAACCAAGGTCGCTTTTCCCGGGTCGTTACAGTGGTATCAGAGCTGAATGTTAGGTGATTTACCTTGGCTCTGTGGCGTGACTCAGTAGAGATGGGTTTAGTAATGCCCTAGACTGAGTTTGAGTGTATATATAAGAGTGAACGTATTTGTTATTTTATATAAAATGATTTTATACCGTGGAGATTTATTGGTTGAGTCGTTTATGAGTTCTAGTCGATCAGTTTGATCCACTGTATCGATAGGAGTTTATAAACACTTGAATACGATGGGTCAACACGATATGTTTTGAAAAAAGGGTAAATGAAATAATTTTACCCAAATTATATTTTGATATTAGCAAAGTATAGATATTTGAAATTATTATAGTATATTGAATGTGTTGGTTGTGATTATAATCGAATAAGATTATAAAATGTGAAATGGTTATGTAAATAACAAATCAAAATTCATATAAGTGAACTATATGAAATCAGATGAATTAAATCTGAATTTAAGTTCAGAATTGGAGTTAAAATTGCTAAAATTTGAATAAGCGTTGTAAATGGAATTAAATTGAATATATGTGAATTTTAAAATCCTGGGAGATTTTAAATTTGTTACAAGCATTAAAAAGGGATATTTCAAAATGAATTTCAAAATGAAAGTGTTTAGAAATGGTTTTGAAAGTGACATAGTATTGAACTCACTTCGATTGCTGGAAAATAAATTCCGATGTTGATCCGGACATCATCGGTGTTCATTTTCGAGTTTGTAAGTGACAGGTTACTACCAAAGATTTTGTTTTTGAATTGTTTTGAGAAACCAAGTTGTTTTGATATTCCAAAGGGATATTTGATTTTTGGAAAAGGCAAAGCTATTTGAAACTCCCAGGTAAGATTGTTTGAAATAAACACAAATTAAATAGAAATTTGTGAAAGTAAATTTGAAATTGAATTGAAGGCAGTTCAGTGGAAATTGATTTGAATTGAAATAGAATGGTATCAAGTAGAATTGGACTGGATTAGAGATAATATGGGATAGAAATGGATGGTCAAGCAAGAAATTTGAATTGAGATTGGAATTGCAGTTTGATTGAAATTTGGCTTGGTTATAAGAGGATGGTCGTGTTGAAGATAAAAGTGATTGGGAGTTTGATTGGGATGATAGTGGTATATGCTAAATTGATAGCAGAATTGAATGCCGACAAAAAGGTACACGTACATATTCATATGAGTTTGATGAGATTTATGAGCCTGTTTGGCAAGCCACTTGGATATTTGATTTTCTTTTGGGTTGAAGAAGGCCTAGAGAGGCGAGTTAGAGTTTGAGCTATTGACCAGTACAAAGGAGGTGCTGGCGAAATTTTTCAGAAATTTCGAGTGTTAGAAAATTTTCAGAATTTTTGAAAATTTTCGTTTATAGAAATAAATTAATAAATTAATTAGAATAGATTGGTTTAGTGAAACCAGAGTAAACAAATAATTTTAACCTAGTTATAAAGTTCATTTTTCTACCTTAGCAATTTCGAGGACGAAATTATTTTAAGGGGGAAAGAATGTAACGGCCCAGATTTTTTGACCATTTAGTTTAATATTTAAAAATGTTTTTTTATTGTTTTGGAATTTTATATGGTTTAATTTAAATAATTTTGAATATTTTATTTTATTCCGAAATGGTAGAAATTTAGTGGATCTGCAATATAATGTGAACTGGCAGTATAAAAGGATAAATTTTTAATTTAAAATAGTACGTTTACAAAGGATGTAGTAGCTAACGAACTCGGATTTCGATGAAATCAGTTTCATTAAATCCGAAATGATGAAATTAGGTAACCAACCAAGTTACGTCAAAAATGACATCTGTATGTGGAAAAGAAAAAAATAAAAGGCCAAAATTTGAACTAAATTTTGACGGTAATTGAAATTTGCTAATGCTAACGGCAAAACTGGAACCTGAGACCTATCCAGGAAAATTCTAAACATAGGATATTAGCTATATATGAAATTTGGGAAAATCCTATAACGGATATAGAAAGTTATTAAGGAAACAAAATTTAAATAAATTATTTGAAAATCTAAACGAACTCCGATTTTTGATTTGAATACATAAGATTGAAGTACGTTAAAAACCGGACCAGATGGTGGAAGAATTTCTGAAAACCGTTATCGTTTGATACTCCAACATGAGACCGGAAGGTGTTGAAACTAACACAAAACACTATTTTGAATTTGAATTTAAATTATTTGAAAGTTCAAAAAAATTCAAAATTGATATATTTTTATATAGTATTGAAGAGCAAGAAAAATTGAACAACATGGTTGAAAAAGATTTCGGATAAGGTATCAATAAGTAAGTCAAATTAACGTCCGAATAGGGTTGAGAAAACACACTTTACTATTCATAAATTATTAAATTTATTTATAATTTAATTAATTTAAGGATTAATCCTAGCCATCCATTTTCGATCGTTGGATTCGCGCCACCTCAGCAATCCATGTGACTCCTTCGGCTATAAATAGCCCCCCCCCCCTTCATTTTAAACTCACTCCTCCTCCTCCTCTTTCAAGCTTTGGCAATGGCAGAAATAATAATAAAATATTAGGAAATAGGGAAAAGGGAAGGAAGGGAGAAAGGAGGGCAAGACGGGGAGCTAGGGACTCTTAGGCAGAGGCTTGGGCTTCGCGGGGTAAGTTTTTAAATAATATTTATTTATTTATTTATTTGTGTAATATATATATATATATTATAATTAAAATAGAATTTGTAAAAATAAATATCAGAACATTCTAAGGGTGACAGAGAGGATAGTGTCTAAGGCTTGAGTTTGGAAAATATAGTTTCCTGCTCTCCCTGGCTATCCCTAACTGATCCGACGGATGGGATGATTAATTTAAATTTAAATTTAAAATTTAATTTGAATTTAATTTGAATTTAAAACAGACCAGGGGCATTTTCGTAATTTTTAACCATAAATTTTAAAAGCTTATAACTTTTTCAAAACAAGTCGGATTTCCACGAAACAAGGACCATCGGATTCTTATCGAAAAATACTTTAAAATGAGTGGAAGCAGATTTTTGATCCGGGTTAAAATTTTTAAGTTATAATTAAATGAATATTTTTAAATATTTTATTTGAAAATTAAATTAAATTAATATTAAAATGATTTTTCAATTTTTAAAAGAATTGGATATGGCTAGAGATGGGAAAGTAGGTTTTTTTAGAAGGGCAGGGAAGGTAATTTGGCTAATAACGCAATTAGAAATTAATTAAGATAAAAATAATTTAATTAATTAAATTAATTTAATATTCATTTAAATTAGGTAGATATTGTAAATAGCATAACTTTTGCATACATTAACGAAATTTAACGAAACAGGATCCGTTGGGATCGTATGGACGAGCACTACGTAAGGGAACTGACCGCAAGTGGATTGGAGCTCGTTTGGATTTATGGTGAAATTTAACGTCTGAACCAAATCAATGACCAATTATCGTTATTCAACGATAAACCGTCCAAGGTGAGTAAATCTCACTAACTCTGAACACTTTATATTTTTATAAAGTATTTTTAGAACTGATAAATATTGGTTGAATTGCTGAGTGTTGATTGTTTGGTTGAACTGCTAGTCAGCTGGTTGAAAATACCGATATAGTTATGTATATCGTTAACCGATGTTGATTTTGTTTATCAGAATACCTCATATTGAAATGAAATTGATGTGAATTATATTGTGTAACATCTGTGGATGCAGGGAAACAGGTCGGAGGAATCCAACTGGATTCCTCAACATTTATTTACCGTTTTTCATATATTCTGATATATGATGTGTTATATCATCTGTTGTTGAACCTGTGTGTTTGGATGATGATTGAACCTTTTGATTTGGTATTTTTATACCATAAGTGATACTAGAAAGTGAAAAGGGATTTTCAAAGTTTATTTTGAAAATAAATTATTTATATAAAATCAATAGATTTTATATATAAAAGGAAGTGAATTTCATGAGAGAAAATGATTATAGAATCAAAGCATTTGTTAAAAAACAAATATTGGTGAAATCAAATAGAAGGGAAAATATTGGTGAAATCAAATAGAAGGGAAATATTTGTGAAACGATTACAAATAGAAATAAAAAGGGAAACATTCGTAAAAGTATTTACAAATGGAATTGAAAAGGGAATATTCATGTAGGGAATAAAGAAAAGTTGAAAGAAGTACTTATTTGTTAAATAAATAGAAAAGTTAAAAGAAATATTTATTTGTTAAATAAATAGAAGCGAAAAGAGAATAGTTATTTGTTGAGTAAACGAATAGAAAAAGAATCTATTCAAGGGAAGTAATTCAAAGGAATTATTCCAAAGGAATTATTCAAAAGAGAAAAGTCAAAGGGATTAATTCAAAAGAGTTAATCAACTAGAGTTAAACAGTTGGAGTTAAACTGTAGAGTTAAACCGTTGAAGTTAAACTGTCAGAGTTAAACCGTAATGTTAAACAGTTAGAGTTAGTTAGTTAGAGTTAACCAGTTAGAGTTATTCAGTTAGAGTTATCCAGTTAGAGTTATTCAGTTAGAATTAACCAGTTAGAGTTAATCAGTTAGAGTTAATCGTTTTGAGTCAAATCGAACTAGAGTTATTCAAATATAGTAATCGAATAAGGGTTAATTGAATATTAGTTATTCAATTAGGATTGATCGAATCTAATTATTCGAGATAGAATTAAAAATAGACAAAGTTATTTAAGGATGAATTTCCATTTAGCACGACTGCTAGCGTAATTCGCAGGGCTGCAGATAGCCTACGGCGGTCGGATGTTTCCTGAGGGAATCAGGCGTAACCATTGTGATCGCTGCGATCTAGAGTCAAGCAAATGGTGTTAAATCAAATAGTAATTAATCAATAGAAGTTAATTAAGTCGAGTTAGTCGAGTATTAGTAAATTAAGTAGGGTTAGTCAAAAAGGGAATTAATCGAATATCACCTATTCGAAGTAGAGTTATCGAATATAGTTTATTCGAGAAGAGTAATCGAATATAGTTCGTTCGAAGTGTGTTAAATCGAATATAGTTATTCGAAGGAGAGAATTATCGAATATGGTTTATTCGAAGTGAGATTTTCGAATATTAGTTATTCGAAGAAAAGGATTATCGAATATTAGTTATTCGAACAGGGGAATCGAATATAGTTTATTCGAAAGAGAATTATCGGATAGTGATTATTCGAGAGTGAATCATACATGGAAATTCGATTATATCGAATCAAGGGAAGTAATGTTTACTTTCCATTTCAAATCAAGTTTTAATTATCTGTTAATAAAGTAGTTGGTTGTTTATTTATCCAAATTAAGATATGGAAATATATTTAAGTTAACATATTTTGAAAGCATGGAATTATAACATTTACAGTTATAATCAAATGATTCAGTAAAGGAAGTAGATTCATAAATAGAATCCGAGAGTTCGCAAGGAAGTTTCTTAAAGAGTAATGTTTGAACATTGTCTATTTCGAAGTTAGAAATGTTGTTCAGTTAAGGTCTGAGAGGTAATTATACCCCAACTTGATTGACTTCGTTTTTAACTAAGAAGTGGATAAGGTTCGAGAGTGAAAGGGGTTAAGTGAATTTAGTTAATGAGCGAAATGGTTGGTGTTGGCATAGCGATGTTTATTCAAACATCAGTTTAAACCCAATGAAGGAGATTTGGAAATGTCTTCCAAATGAAAATCAGAAATGTTTTCTGAATATAGAAAATGAGAAATGGAATTGTTTTCCATTGTTAATAACGTATATTTTCTAAATATAGTAAATAAGAAATATAGGAAAACAAGAATAAGGAAAAGGGTAAATTTATGATAATTTGATGATGAATGATGATTGATCGATAGAATTTCCATCTGGAAATAATATCGTTGTTTGCACACAGACATGTTTTCATTTGATAGTTAAATCACCAACTATCAAAGTTTTGACCATTTTAACGTTGTTAATATGGAGAGACCGGTCGGATTATTATCCAGAGAACCACTCCGTATTGGCATAAGCGTTGCGAATCAAGTATGCTGAATATATTGAAGACGGAGTTATGCAAGGGCTATCCTATTTACAGAATAGTGCCTTCGGTTTGTCCAGTCCCAGGACAAACGTGAATGGACGAATGTCTGACAGAGTATATTCAAAGGATCGCGTAAGTTGATCTCTTCAAACGTACTTACGTTTGGTGGTGGAGGAATTCGTTTCTCTTAGCTGTATACCCGTGGTATTTTTGGTGAAATCAATTTGTGATTTGGCGGGTATGACGATGTGGCATTCAAAGTAATGGAGGTGGGATCTGTCAAAAGATACGTTATGACCTCAAGCCTCATCCACCGGGAAATGACAAAAATCGGGCAGGCAGCATGGCTATGTGGGTCGCACCCATTAGGATGTATGATCACCTATCTAGAGAAATTCCTTTTGTTCTTTAATCTATCGATGCTGTCCTATTCGGGAGACGGTTGCTGATCCCAACCGTTGGTGATATACATTCGATACACTCAAGCGAAATGAGTGGTCGGTCATGTGAGGGCCGGGTTGCAAGATGTTCTTGTTGAACCCAGTGTATTCGCCTCTAGAGATACACTATCGGCAGGTGGTCCCATACCTTGTCAAGGTCGGAATCCAATCTCCAATAAGTGCCCGCGAGTTTGATTTGTATACTATATATGTAGAGCGTGAGATGCAAGCGTTCTACTAGATTTAATTACTTGTGATTAGACATTATTATAATATCAGATAATATATGATTTCCAAAGTGTTTTTGGTTATCGTAAGGTAAAAACCGTCCGTGTTTATGTGTGGATTGGTCTTACGATTATCTTTTCTTTCGAAAGGATTTTGAAAGTTAAACCAAATGATTTGAGTTTACTCACACAGTCCCATGACTGACCCAGAGTTTATTTTGTTTTGTTTTCCCTAAACTCTTGGGTGCCCAAATTTGTACGGGCAGTCAAGTAGTCAGGGTTTACAGGTATGCTTGAAGAGCTTGGAGCAGGAGGCTTCAAGATTTTTCTAGCTATTGATTATTCCGCTGTGATGAAAGTGTTGTACTCTGATAATGGTATGATATACATATACTACTTTGATTTCAAGATATGTTGTCTATTATATTTTATTCGTTCCGCTGTGAGATTCATGTTACTCTGATGTTGTTGTGTTCTTCTTCTTCTTCTGTTCTAATTTTCTATCTTATCTATCCTCACCCTCTAATTTCTTTCTTGGACTATCCGGTAATTTCGACTTTTGATTGTTCGATAGGTGTTATATATCGGATAACCAAGGTCGCTTTTCCCGGGTCGTTACATAAATGGATGGTGTGTCTGACATTGTATTCCTTTATATTGTATTCGCTGATCTCTGCTAAATATATATCTGTTTGGCGGCGGAGAATTTATTCTCTTGCTTAACACCCTTCTCTGAGACATACGAGCTCAGAGGTTATATATTAGCAGAAATCAGTGGTACGATACGGATTGATAGTGTGGCATGCCGAGATGCAGTGATCCAAACTTTTGTTGAAAAGCAAAGTTTGGTGGATGATGATCAAAGCACAGCTTTAATGTAGCACGGCTTTGTGTAGCGTTAATTCGCGAGCCTCACACCCCGGTATGGTGGTAAACTGATGGTTTGATTAGTATGCTTTTTAGATGATGGCCACCTTCGTGGTGTCGTGGATTCGGTCGACCGAGATTGAGCTTCGTGCTCAGAGGGATAGGGCTCACCCCAGATTTCCCTGAGGGATAGAGTAAGCGGTGTTTTCTCTCGCCGAGACGTAAGCCGCAGTGATACTCGATTTCCTGAAAGTGCGGATGTGCATTACGGTGTTTTCTCTCACTGAGACGTAAGCTATTGTAGATGGCACTACGCGATCGTTCTTTCGAATCAGGAGCCACCATGATGGAAATCCAATTTCCAAATACGATATTTTGCGGTTTTGATTGTAAAGTCTAGTATTGGCGACATGATATATGGTACCCACGTCGTCTATGATTGATACATTTATATTTGAAGTTGTTTTCTTCACTTATAGTAATAATATAAGATGAAATTTCACGTATCAAGCATATTTGGCTATTATAAGGGAAAACCATATCCTCCGGCTTGCGTTGCATTGTGTGATGGGACCTGGGTCTTATAATAGCTTCATTGTTCTTTATTTAGCATTGCGTTGTTTGTTTTATGCACTGGTATTCTTGGGAGGAAACCCATTCCGTGTTATACGGCGTGGTCCCTTGATTTGCCTAACTTTAAAAACAAAGATTAATAACTGTTTTAGTTCTCACACCAGTCACATGACTGACCTGGAGTTTATTGTCTTAACTTAAACTCTGGGTGCCCCTATTTTCCACACGGGCAGCTAGTAGTTTTGGTTTTGCAGATTTATATTCATAGGATCCTGATTTACAGCTGGAACGATGCTCGGAAAGCTATCTATCTGTTTATTACTTTCAGTTGTGTTTTTTATTGTTTTTCCGCTGCTATGTAATTTATTGTAATCTCTGATATTTGTCGGATGTATATTTATTCATACTCTATATATTCTTATATTCTGATGGAATTGTTGTAATATACAATGAAATGTTCTTCTGTTTGCGTTCTGATTTGTCGTGTTCTCAAGGTAATCCGGGCTTTCCTTCACGGGGAAGTTACGGGATATCACAAGCATGCCTTACACTTGGGAGAGTATCTCCGTATTCTCTGTAAACATCAATTGAAGGCGAAGTTCTCTAAGTGCCACTTTTGGCAGAAGGATGTGAGGTTGTTGGGGCATGTTATCTCTAATAATGGTATAATGGTGGATCCCACTAAGATTTTCGGATTGGAAAGACACCAAGAATACGATAGAGGTGAGGATCTTTCTTGGTTTGGTAGGATACTATCAGAATTTCATTAAGTATTTTGAGCGGATCTCAACTCCGCTTACCTGTCTTACGAAGAAAAACCTAGTATTTTCTTGGGATGTGGATTGCAAGGATTCATTCTTGAGTTTGAAGAAGGCTCTTACTCGACTCCTGTATTAACTCTTTTGAATCGTACGAAGATGTTCACTATGTATACAGATGCTTGCGGTAAGGGTTTAGGTGCGGTGCTTATGCTAGAGGGTAGGGTTGTCCGTTATGGGAGTAGACAACTGAGGGTACATGAGAGGAATTACCCTACCCACGATTTGGAGCAAGCAACGATAGTGTTTGCACTTAAGTCTTGGAGATATTACCTATTAAGAAAGAGGTTTTAGCTATACACCGACCATAAGTACCTCAAGTACTTGTTATCACAAAAGGATATTTATTTCAATAGCGACGCTGGATGGATTTTCTTGCTTCCTATGACATTGAGATATCATATACCCTAGGGAAGGGGAATGTAGTGGAGGATGCATTAAGTAGGCAGAGGATGACTTTGAGTCCATTTTTCGTGGAGTGGCGGACTTTGGAGTTTATCTCATTGTTCGATTTTAGACTATCTACGGATTACGCGCCAGGATTAGTAGCATTATTAGAGGTGAGACCTACTATCCTAGAGTGTATTAGATTCAGTCTACACGAGGATCAACGGTTAGCAGATATCATAGACCGGCTTAGTGGAGGAGAGACCTCTAGTCACCGTGCCAGGTATTCTATGGATGAGTTTGGGTTGCTACATTGTGATGGGAGATTATGTGTTCCTCGAGTTGATGATTTGTTGAGATTGATTTTAGAGGAGGCTCATCACTCTCGAATGGCCATCCATCCGGAGGTGATAAGATGTATAGAGACACGAGGAGGGCCTTTCACTGGATAGAGATGAAGAAGGACATGGCTAGATGCATGACTTTTTAGAGAGTGAAGGCTGAGCAATGAAAGCCTAGCAGATTGCTTCATCCTCTGGATGTACCATAGTGGAAATAGGATAGCGTCTCAATAGAATTTATAGATGGGTTGAGAAAATCGAGGAAGGGCAACACAAGTGCTTGGGTTATAGTTTATTAGTTAACTAAAAGTGCTCATTTCATCTCGGTTAAGAGTAAGCAGATAACAGGTTGGTTGGCTTCAATGTATCTTAGAGAGATCTTCCAACTTCATGGAGTTCCCTCTAGTATTGTTAGTGATAGAGACCCCATCTTTACCAGTGAGTTTTGGTGGAGCATGTAGCAGGCATTATTGATAAAGCTACGACTTAGCACTGCCTATCACCCCCAGACAGATGGTCTGACGGAGAGGGTTAATAGTATTCTTGAGAATTTATTACAGATGTGTATCTTGGACTTTGTAGAGGCTTGGGAGGGTCATCTTCCATTGGTAGAGTTTGTGTATAATAATAGCAACCAGTCGAGCATAGGTATGGCTCTCTTTAAGGCATTGTATGGGAGGCCCTGCAGATCACCTACTTATTGGTGGGAGTCCACGAATAGACTTCTACTTGGGCCTAAGATGGTTAGGGAGACCTCAAATAAGATAGATTTTATTCGAAGGCAGATGAAGGCAGCTCAGGATAGACAGTGGAGGACAGACCTAGTTTAAGGCAGGGGACATGGTTTTCATTAAGGTATTACCCATGAGGAGTGTTGTTCGACTTGGCTCAGTGGGGAAGTTAGCGCCAAGGTTAGGCCATTCCCTATTGTAGAGAGGATATGTCAGATGGCCTATAGGTTTAGACTACCGGAGAGGTTGGCAGGAGTTCATGATGTATTCCTTGTTTTGCACTTGCAAAAGTGCTTACATGATTCCGCGGTAGTGGTGGAGCCGAGTACCCTAGAGGAGGTTGAGGTAGAGAGAGAGGCATCGGTCAGGCGAGTTCCTACATAGATACTAGGATCTGAGGTGAAGAAATTGCATAATAAAGAGATCAAGCTTGTTAAGATTCAGTGGGGAGAGGACAACGATGATGCAACTTAGGAACCAGAGGATAGGATTCACGCTTCTTTTCCGTTTCTATTTAATTGTTTTCTATTTAATTGTACGCTCTAATCCCTTCATAACCTTTGAATTTGAATCTATTTTTCCTATCGTTTGAATTATAAGTCTTAGGTAGAAGCCCATGGATGGTAGGAATTGGTTTAAAACATGTTAATAGAACATGTTATGGTTGAATGGATTCAAGTGGATGCAAGTATTTGCTAGCGGATGTAGTGGATTCATACACACACTAGGCACTAGTTAGAGATCAGCAAACTAGGACACTTACCTAATTGCATGTGGATATGTGTGCATTTTTAATTTATTTTAAATATGGATGAAAAATAATTTAATCATCACTTGGATGTTTCATTTTGATGAATGGTTGTTGCACGCATATAGAATTACATGTATTATAAGGATTCCTTTGCATACATATTGGATGCATGACATATACATGAAATTGCATTAAGGAGGTCAACTGAATCAGTTTTGACAGCCTGATTTTTGCATTAGCTTAGGAACATATACACTACACCTTTCACATACATTAATGAAAATAATTAGAAAAATTAAGGACAATGGATTCCCGTGGTTGATGGTTGAGTAGATGGGTGTAGATAATGGTTGGAAATAGTGACATCATTCTTCTAACCTTGGAGATTTTGAGGGCAAAATCCTCTAAGGATGGGAGAATGTAACACCCCGAGTTTTAATAAATAATAACTAAATAGAAAAGGGTAACAAACTTCAAAATTGGACAACGGGACTGGCACCATTGGGTCCAATGTGATTTTCAGATAAAGTTAGACACTTGGTTTGCAGAAAACAGAGATAAATGGATAATTTATGAATTAAATAAGATAAATATAATTCAAAAAATATAAATATAAATATATATTGAATATACAGTTAAGTGGGACAATCGACTCCCACTTGGGTCAACCCTGTGTACTTAGGTCGACCCTGTGTCGTTGGGTCGACCCTATGTCGTTCAGTCGACCCTGTGTCGACCCAAGACATGGTTGTGTCGATGTTGTTTCAGCGTGCATTGGAGTGCACGTGTCGGCATCAAACATTTATTATTGTTTGAATGTTATTTTCTGAGTTGGCTTAGTTTTATTGGTTCATTTTGAATCAGAGGCCGACATGGCTCTTTCGATTGGTCCAGTGCATGGCTGGCCCAGACTTAATCCTAAATTTGGATGGTTGAGGATGCCCAGTAAACCTTATAAATAGACCAACAAAGCCTCTCTCATTTCTTCACATCCATTCTTTCTCTCTTCTTCTTCTTCCCTAGGCCTATCCTCAAAATTATAAAGGGCAAAATAATTAAATTTTTATGGGGATAAAGAAGTTATGTACTTTTAAATATTCATTTTTATAAATACTTCTAGAGGCCAAGTTTCTGCTGGAATAAAGAAAGACCACGGGGGAAGCTATCTGGATCAGATCTGTGAGTTTTTAGGTGATTTCTAGATTAGTAATTTATGTAGGAAAAGCTAGTCAGTTAAATAGTTTTAATTTGCAAGTTAATGTTTACAATTGTTTACAGTATTTATGCATTAGGTTTTCTGTAAAGTTACTATAATTTATTTATTGTCTATGCCTATTTTTTCAGTTATTTACCAGTAATAAGTAATTCTCCTTATTTTATCCTCGTTTCTGTTGTAGTTTTATTTACAATCGGGATATGCCCTATTTTATTTGGTTTGTTTATTTTTGAGTCTAGGCCTTGCGAGTAGCCTAGACCGTTTCCCTTTTTCTTTTAATTCGAGTATAGGCCTAAAGAGAGCCTAGACTTTTATCATTATTTTACGTTAAAACTGGATAGTGTTGAATTGAATAAAAAGGAATAATTGGGCATTTAGAACTGATTAAATATTATAATCAGTATTGGATTGTAAATTGGGGATAAAACTTAATATGTAATTGGAGAACATGCAAACATATAAATTGGAATAAGTAACTTAGTTGGACTTAAGTAATGTGGGTTTAGGTTGTATAAAAGAATAAACATTAATCAGAAATGATTAATAAAACCTAGGAATATAATATAAGGTTATGTTGGGCTTGTTAATAAATGTAAATTGTACTAAGTTAAAAATAAAATCAGTAAACTAAGATAGTGGAGTCTGTTTTGGTTGGTGGGGCTGGTTGGGGAAAATAAATGCCTCGTAGGTTAGATCTGATCCGACAGTATGGGGATGACTGGGGAAATAAGAGGCCTAATAAAATAGTAAAATTGTAGTGAGAGTCCGTTCCGATAGCATGAGGATAATTAGGGAAAATAGGTGGCTCGTAGGTTAGGTCCGCTCTGGTAGCATGGGGCTGATTAGGGAAAATAAGAGGCATAATATAATAATGAAATCCTAGTTTAGGCCCATTCCGATAAGGTGGGGATGATTAGGGAAACTAAGTGGCCTAATTGAAAAAATAAATAGGGACCAAGTCTAGAGGTGAATTTTGTTAATTGCATATTTGGTTTGGGACCTGTATCAGGCAGTATCCCTATTATCATCTATGGAGGTCTCACACTAGGTAGAGGCGAGGTCATGTTTTACTGGATTGAATAGTAAGAGATCCAAACAGGATGGGAATTGGCGCGTTCCTGTGGGACGATAAGCGCATATCATGCTAGTTGGGGGAAAATAAGTCGTTGTAATGCCTGTGATTAGCGACTATGTCCTTTTAGTTGATGTTTCAGGATTGATAACCCCGAGTTTCGTAGCTGGCATAGGTTATCACATTGTGGTTATAAGAGCCGATCGACGGGTAGAAATTAGGTAAAGCCTAATTATCATATCTTTGGTAAGTTGGTGCAACAATATTGGATATGAATGAGAAGCCAATCTTATTCGTGCTTAACTTTGTTTTCTGCTTTTATACCTTTATGTCTTATGTCCTTAGAACTGTTCATCTATCTAATGCTTCCTTAACTTACGATCATGGTATAAATTACTAGAACTCACCATACGTATGTCTAACCTAGTTTTTTTCTCCTTCTCTCTTCCTTCCCCCTTCCCCACACAAGGTTCGCAGGGTGAAGGGTCTCAATAGTGATTTTTGACTTTTCAGTTCAGCTTGGATTAAGACTCATTTTCGACTCATGTATCGGTTCATTTCGTCATTTTTTGATTATTGTATTGCCATTAGGAGGGATGGTTTTACTTACGTACTCTTTTATTATGGTTTTCCAAGAGACAGTGTATTTGGTATTATGTTGATGACTATTTGGTACTTTTTAAAATGTAATAAACACTGTGATTTGACTTGCTTTATGAAACGTTATTTTGATAATTCCGCTGTGTCTTATATTTTTGTCTTGTGAATTTTAGTCTTTGTGTTGTTACTTTATACCTCAGTGCTTCATAAACCTTAGCGCATCCTCATATGGGTGACGTTAAGGGGTGTGGGGCATCTCACTGGGCCAAGCGATGGGAGAGTATAAAGGACGAAACAACAATGTCCACCTAAACTTCTCACGACTCGGGATGAACGGCCGTAAGGAGATCCCGAGAGTGGAGTCTCCAAAATCGAACTTCGCGCGACTCGAAACTAACGATTGGAAGGAAGTCTTGAGAGCAGAATTAGCACACAAGCTTCGGCCGATTTGCATATTTCAAGAGTGAAGTCATGTACAACATTGATTTAAGTATAACGATGAATACATTTACGCAAGTACAGAAATTGGAAAGCGTAGTCAATAGTTCGAACACTTAAAACAATATGTGGAGCAAGAAAAGTTTACTAACTTTCATTCATGCAGCAAAATACAACTATCTTTTCCTTTCTAACAACGTGATGTAAGGAGAACCACATCACGTCTCAAAAGCGAGGGTCGTACTCGCGTACCCTATTTTCCTATAACCAAAAAGCTTGCTAACTATAATAATCATGCCAGGGGACTACCTTTCTCCTTCTTCTCTGATCCAGATTCGGATGGCTCCTCCTCCTCTTTCCTCTTCTTTTTCTTCTTTGACCCGCTTCCACCAGTATCCTTCTGGCCCTTTGTCGGAGTCGGCTAGGTACGGGAATTAAACTCAAATCCTATGCCCTCCCCGAGCAGCGTTTCCTTGTCAGAGTTACTCAGAGTGTCAGTAACGAATGCTTCAACATCAGGGGCAGACACAACTTTTAGGGGTTTGGGCGGAGGCTCTGTGTGAAGCCGACACCACGGATTTGTTCAGCTCAACGAGTTCCACCTGCTCCACTTTCTTGGCCTCCCTATCAGCTTTCTTCTTCGCCGCCCTCTCAAACTTCTTTTGAGACTCATGCCCTACCTTTAGCTTCCTATCCTCCTCTGCCTTCAAACTATTAAACTCGCCCTCTGCTCTCCTCATGGTTGTCGCATCATTAGCTCTCTTTCGACCCGCCTCTTGAACTTTTGCCTAAGCATGCTTCTCGGCCTAAGCTCTCACCTCATCCTAAGCCTTCTAGAGTGCCTCCTCAACAGTCTTTCTCTTCGCCTCCACCTCTTCCGATTTCACTAGCGGTTGGTCTCTTTGTGCTTCAACCAGCTCATGCATAGTCTTCCCTCCTACTTCCGTCGGTCCGACCACCAGCACACCCTCGCCATCCTTCCCCTTCTCTTTCGAGAGAACATCCTCTACTCTGAATTCCCCCAATTCCTAGTCCAGGAATGTGTCTAAGTGACTGAATCCCTACCCTAGCGGCTCTTGACGAATTTCCATGGCGAACTTGGACATTGCAGGCACTATTGGTGTAACAGCCCGAATTTCGATAGGCCAATTTTTTCTTAAAAATCTTAGTCTATCAAAGCTCGAGTTGGTTTCTCTGGTATCCCGCAGAAAAGACAGAGATAATAAATATATCGTAGTTTGATAAAACATCTCACAACGGAATGGATAAATAAAATAATCAAGTATAGCCTTGTCGAAATAATGACACTGCCTAACAAGTGTCCAAAGGCTAACTAATCTCTGCCATAAATCTAAGATGCGAGTACGTTATGAAGAGGAGGTTAGAACACAAGTTTTGGTGATAGGACAAATTATACATTCTGAAATAACCCTACATATAATGTTCAGTTACATTTTCTTAATTATTAGGTTGTTCGGGTTACTAGCACTCTAAGCTCTACACACACATCGCACCCATTACTTCCTAGCAGATTAAACCTAATATAATATATGTTGTTATACCCAACATCTCAAGGTACTCCCCATAGTACCCTCCTCGTATGATCTCCGCCATCACACCATGGAAGTATGCAAAACCTACAGCCTATGCCAAACCGCGTTTGAAAATCTATATCGTTACACAACGTAATCGCACAAAACCACCATCGCCATGCCACGTAAGTGTACAGATTGTGACGACCCGAACTCCCCAGTCTCCGAAGAGAAGAGAAAGACCAGATTGTCTAAGAATACGACAAATCAGAACACAAACAGAAGAACATTTCATTGCATATTACAACAATTTACATCAGAGTACAAGAATATACAGAGTATGAACAAATAATATACATTTGATAAATATCAGAGAATTACAAATTACAATGCAGAGGAAAATTAGACAAAACACAACTGAAAGAGATAAACGGATACAGAGCTTTCCGAATATCGTTCCAGCTGTAAACCAGGATCCTGTGAATATAAATCTGCAAAACCAAAACTACTAGCTCCCTGTATAGAAAAAAGAGGCACCTAGAGTTTAGGTTAAAACAATAAACTCCAGGTCAGTTATGTGACTGGTGTGAGAACTAAAACAGTTATTAAATCTTTATTTTAAAGTAAAGCAAGGGACCACGCCGATATAATTTTCATACTGGTATATATCGTTATTTCCAATACGATATTTGTTGATTTCAGAATTTGATATTGAATATAAGTCGGTATAATTTCTATTTAGAGCCTTGTATTTAATATTGAATTGGATTTTGGTTTTGTCGTGAATGGTGTCTTCATTAACACTGTTCTTAAACCCAGTTGAGAAAAGCATAAATCTTTTAATTAAGATTTAGTGAAGAACTCCCAATTAATTAATATTTAATTGGAATTGAATAAAAGAAGTGGATTTTGGGTTTGTCGTGAATGATGTCTTAAATAACACTGTTCTTAAACCCTGTGTGAAAAGAATAAATCTATTAATTATGATTATTAGTGTTTCCAGTTAATTAACATTTAACTGGAATAAAATGGAATGTGAATTGGGTTTATCGTGAATTGTGTTTTAACGACATTCGTTCTTTAACCCGATTTACAGTGAAATGTGATTTGGAATTTATAAATCTTTTTACTAAGATTTAACAGAAATTTTCCAAAGTAAAGTCTTCCAATTTAATACATTAAATTGGAATTGAATGGAATTCGATTTGATAATAATTGAAATGAGCTTCTGTGGAGGAAGACTATTAATATATATGGAATTTAAAAGGATTTGTCATTATTCCATTTATATTATTAGTCGGATATGGAAATTGATATCGATTGTATAGTGATCTGTTTTCTGTGAAGATTCCATAATTAATGGAATGTGATTTGGGTTTATCGTAAATTGTGTTTTAAATGACACTAGTTCTTTAACCCAGTTAAAGACATGATTACATGTCTAACATTGTACTTCGAACTGTATGGTTGATCTCTGCTAAATATATATCTGTTTGGTGGTGGAGAATTTATTCTCTTGCTTAACACCCTTCTCTAAGACGTACGAGCTTAGAGATTATATATCGGCAGAAATCAATAGTACGGTGTAGATTGTCGATGCGACATGTTTGTGTTTCCAAAGTTAAATAATCATTAATATTGATTTTTGGGAAGATTAAAACTAAGTGGAGTTTTAATGAATCTTTAATTAGATTGAAATAGGAATTGATAATTTAAATTATCAAATTTGGGGAAATGATCGAGAATGGAGTATCACCAATTTTGCTCCTAGCGATAGTTAAATCTTTAATTAGATTTGAACGTGAAATGCTAATTAAATTTACCGATAACACCGTGGTGTAAGATATGGAGTATGATCAGTTTTTCTCCATGCGATGAATAGGTTGGGATTGGGAAATTAAACAAATTATTACTTCGGTAAGGTGCGCTAATCCCGACTAGTTTGGATAAACCTTAATTTGGTTTGAATTAATATCCAAAGGAAGATTAAAGAATAAATTTAAAGAATTTATCTTTGATAAAATTAGTGGGAACCTTTCCCAAAGTATAAGAATATTTGAATAAAAGAATATTCTGGATTGGAATGAGGCGTATGTTGTGTTTTATAGCACTTGTTTATTATATACGCGAGTTATTCGGAAAGGTCAGGTTTATACCCATTCTGAATAACTGATTCGACAATAAGTCGACGATTAAGACGGTGGTTGAAGACCGAAGGTCTTCACATCATTTGGATGATTACTGATGTCTAGATTGGGCTGTACACCCAAGACAAGGTAATAAGTGGTGATCGTCCAGACGTACTTGGAGATCGACTGGATATGCGAGGACCTTTCTCCTGTATTGGATATATGGGACGAGGAATAAGGTGCCTCCAGTTTCGTTCAGACCCAGAACGAACTTGTAAATGGATGTGTGTCTGACATTGGATTTTATTCTGTGTTGATTGATCTCTATTAAATATATATCTGTTTAGCGGCGGAAAATTTATTCTCTTGCTTAACGCCCTTCTCTGAGACGTACTACTCAGAGGTTATATATCGACAGACATCAGTTGCATGGAGTGAATTGCCAGTGTGGCATGCTGAGATGCAAAGGATCAAGGCTTCTTTTGAAAAGCAGAGTCTTGTGGTTGATGATCAAAGCATGGCTTTAATATAGCATAGCTTCGTGTGTAGCGTTAATTCGCGGGCCTCACACCTCGGTATTGAGTCAAAAACATGATAAGGGATGCAGTAAGAACATGACGTTTCTTTCTAGCTATGGGTGGTGTCATGGTATGGAGCCCAGACATTTATTATTTTTACCTATGTGTTTGTTGGATAGCGAGGCGCCTCTGTTATATCAGTTACTACAGAGCCGATGGATAGGTCCGATAGGACCGGAAAACGTGTGTTCAAGAATAATTAATCCTCAAATGTAAGGGAGGACCAGCACTACAGGATCCAGGGGTTGCCCAGAGAGTGCAGTCCCGAGGCATTTGCTAGACTGTCTCAAAGCAGTTAGGAGTACATCCTTTACCTAGACTCATGACGGAAATCCAATTTCCAATACGTGACATTTCGGTTTTAATTGTAGAGCATAGTATGGCGACATAGTAGCATGGGATACTATGCCGTCTATGATTGATACATTTATATTTGAAGCTGTTTTGACACTATACACTTATTATAGTATCAAATAATTTGTTTTAAACGTACCAAACATGTTTGGCTATTATAAGGGAAAACCCTATCCTCCGGCTTGCGTTACATTGTGTGATGGGACCTGGGTCTTATAATAGCTTCATTTTTCCAAAAAGCATTATGCTGTTTGTTTTATGCACTGGTATTCTTGGGAGGAAACCCGATTCATGTTATACGGCGTGGTCCCTTGCTTTACTTTAAAATAAAGATTTAATAACTGTTTTAGTTCTCACACCAGTCACATGACTGACCTGGAGTTTATTGTTTTAACCCAAACTCTGGGTGCCCCTATTTTCCACACGGGTAGCTAGTAGTTTTGGTTTTGCAGATTTATGTTCATAGGATCCTAGTTTACAGCTGGAATGATATTCGAAAAGTTCTATATCCATCTATCTCTTTCAGTTGTCTTTTGTCTTATTTTCCTCTGCATTGTAATTTGTAAATCTCTGATATTTATCAAATGTATATTATTTGTTCATACTCTTTATATTCTTGTACTCTGATGTAAATTGTTGTAATAGGCAATGAAATGTTCTTCTGTTTGTGTTTTGATTTGTCGTGTTCTCGGGCAATTCGTTCTTTCTCTTCTCTTCGGAGATCGGGGAAGTTCGGGTTGTCACAGTTATTTGTTCATAATTTGTATATTCTTGTACTCTAATGTAAATTGTTGCAATAGGCAATGAAATGTTCTTCTGTTTGTGTTCTGATTTGTCGTGTTCTCAAACAATCCGTTCTTTCTCTTCTCTTCGGAGACTGGGGAAGTTCGGGTCGTCACACAGATCCTTGTATCTGAACTACTCAATCAAATCACGTTTCAACATGGAGTAATGCCCTAATGTATATAATACACCACCTAGTGCGTGTATCTAGACCCTCACATGAACATACTTCCTACTATAACCCGAGTCTCATAATAAGGCTGCATCCAATGCACAAAACTCGGTTGGGAGCTTTCAATATCTGTAAAGGATATGTTCATTAGGCCTATAATATAGATATTCACATATGATCTGTCTCTTTTCACGGTGGTTATGGCACCACATTGGCCCCTCCCCCAACTAATGAAAGACTACATCAAGAGCTAATGACGTCCCCCTAAAAACCAATCTAACATCCAATTTGGCATGTCCCTCACCAACGTCCTAATAGTGAAAGATCATTGTTTGTCGGTTTAGCTCTTAGTCTTTCTACATCCCACTGATTGCCGATGATAAGGATCTGACCATTATTAACCTTAATTTGGTCCTGACCCACCTCCTTCTAGAGCGAGAAAAATCGCTAAATCACCCAACGCCACTTAGCATAGCCTTCTAACCGCCATACCATAGTTGCAATCAAGGTATATATATATACTCTAGATGGTGCAATAAACCGCCTCCGAGCGATGGCTTCATCCAGTTATTCCTCAGAGGGCCATCTCAGAGTACCGTACCATGTCCCACAGAAGCCTCATGCTTCCTTCTAGTCCCATAGAATAATCAGTTGGACGTGCTCCTCTCGTGTCTCCAGACACCGCGATGATCTACCTTGTTGGGTTCTTCATATCCATATGTACGGATTGGTCCCAGCGCATCACGCCATCGCGTTATTTGACCCTACGTCTAATCTTTTAATCATGCCCTTACTTTATCTCATCACATTTTTAATTAACTTGATTATACACATATATACATTTTATTCAAGTTACTAGGTTTATTAGTTCACAATTGGCTGCTTACTTTCTTTAATCATCTCTATGCCATTGGAGCGGATTTCAGCTTATTATTTATTACATTTATTAGACTTAATACTTCCAATTATAAGTCTACTAATATTAAGCCTATTTTGTTCTTTCTTACTTAATTTTAACCTTATCTTACACCATTACCCCAACCGTTGTTGTGGGTTTGCTTATTAACTTAGTTCCTTTAACTACAGTTTATTAGTAAGTTCTATGTTTATCATTAATTATAACTTACTTTATAATTCCACTTGTCCCTGGGACAAGACTACCTATTATATTTCATTCTTATTTATATAATTAATTATAATAGGTTATATTCTCCGTTCGTCACATTTTCCCTAGTTTCCTTAATTTGAACCAACTTTTATTGTTGTAACCTTTCTTTATTTACTATTTTGTACATTTTTTTACTTCAGGGAAATGTATTGCACAATTCATTAGATTGGTTTGCGAAAAGATATAAAGATCTATTTTCATGATGTACATCAATTAAGATCCGTAGTTGGAAGCTATTTCTTTTTTGTACATCGTGGACATCTATATATATTTATTCAATTAGTGTGCAATGCGGTAAAAGAACCCCTATTCCATACTGATTCCTTTTTCCTTTCTACTTGTTGTTCTCAATAATTTTACCGTGATGGCAAGACAACCATGGAAATGTATCCTTTTTTTTTTCAAACCCAAGTAACTTAGTCCATTAGTAATTCTCTTTTTCTAGGTTAGATATTAATTCTTGCTTTTTATATACCAATTCCAATCACTTAAATTTCCATACAAAATTTTACATACTAATTATCTTTTTTTTCTTTCTTTTTTACGCAATTCACCGTAACTTCTTACAACATATCTAATTTACCGTTGAATAACTATTTTACGAATATGGCAGAGCTTTGACGTCGTCTCAAAAAATATGAGTTAGAAGCTAGACTTTATTAGTCTATTTACATGTGTAAATGTTCATGATTAATATATGATTGATAGACATAATGATGATTAACGTGAATGGTAAGTAATGGGTTTATATTATAAACAATAGTTCATGATTAGTATATGATTGACGTAGTATTCATGTGTTAGTTGGTATTTAATTTTTAGAACTATACCTTGACAATATTCAAAGTTTTTCACATGTGATTCATGTAATCCCAAGTAGATCATGCAGAATTCATGAACAGTGGATCATCGTTTCGAAGGTTAGAGCAATGTGAAATGAACTGATGAACTTCTCTATTTGCCGCCGATCAATGCATTTAACAATTTTGTTAACATAATGGTGTATTTCAATAGTTTTTATAAATTAAAACAATTAGATTTTCAAAATTTGTGATTTTGAGATTGTTGCAAGAAAGTTTTTATTGTATTGATTAAAACAGAAATGTTCAAAAACTGCTGGTATGTATAGTACCAGACTTTGTTTACAAGTGTGGATCGAATTGCAACAGAGAAAAAGAAAATAAAGAGTTGGGTTAAGCCCGAACCCGTATACAAGCCCAAGAATAATTGGGTTAATATCCTTTATGTGTATTAGCGGCACCGATTCATTTCATTCTCTTATTTGCCCCCTTCAAATTTAGGGTTACCAGAAACCCTAAATTTGCCTTCAATCCGATGAACCGATGCCTTCATCCCGGCGTCTTTGAGCTTTGTTGGCTAGAGATTCATGAGTGCAAAGTGAATCTTCATTAGTTATCTTTCTTCTGCTGGTCTTCGTCGATAGTTGAGTCTGATGCTTCGCTTTGTCTTTTATCTTCAGGTCTGAAGTTTGAGAACTCTCCTTGCCTTCAATTGATGGATTTGCAGCGGATTTAGGTGCTGAACAGTGGTTAACCTTCAAATCGTCACGAAGTCTGGTAAAGTTTTTAGCTGAAAGGGCTTTGGTTAGTATATCAGCATTTTGATAGAAGGAAGGTACATAGTTTATTTGTAATTTTCCTTCTTTTACTTGTTCTCGAACAAAGTATATGTCAATTTCTATATGCTTTGTTCGAGCATGTTGGATAGGGTTTGCTGACATGTAGATAGAACTCTGATTATCACACCAAATTGTTGCTTTTGATGTACTGTTTAGCCCTAGATCCTTTAGCATAGATTGAATCCACATGATTTCAGCTGTAGCACATGCAATACTTCTGTATTCTGCCTCTACGCTTGATTTTGATATGGTAGATTGCTTTTTGGAACTCCATGATATTAGATTGTTGCCCATGTATATGCAGTAGCCAGTGATGGATCTTCTGTCATCTGGATCTACAGCCCAGTCAGAGTCTGTGTATCCAGTAATGTTTAGGTCTTTGTTGTCCCTTAATATTAAGCCATAGTTTAGAGTCCCTTTTAGGTATCTTAAGATTCTCTTTACAGCTCTCCAATGTTCATCTTTTGGTTCCTGCAAAAATTGAGACACCTTGTTAACACTGAATGATATGTCAGGTCTTGTTATGGTGGCATATTGTAATGCCCCCACAACACTCCTGTATTGTTTGATATTATTTATAGCTTCTCCCCTGTTCTTAGAGTAGTGTTGGCTGGAAATCATGGGAGTTGGTTGTGATTTGGCCTCAATCATGTCAGTTTTGATCAGCAGTTCTGTTATATACTTTCTTTGATTCAGTATCATTTCTGACTTTGATATTCTGTTTGCTTCTATGCCCAAAAAATAATTGATTTCTCCCAGATTTTTGATTGGAAATTCCTTGTTTAGATACCTGATAAGCTTTTCTGTCTCAACATCACTGTTACCTGTAATGATTAAGTCATCAACATAGATTAGTATGTAAACAGTGGATGATTGAGTAATTTTGATAAATAAGGAATTGTCAGATTTAGGGGTCCTGTATCCCAATGTATTTAGAGTTGATTTGAGTTTGTCAAACCAAACTCTGGGTGCCTGTTTCAACCCATAGATAGCCTTACTATGTTTGCACACCAGTTTTGAATCTTGAACATATCCCTCAGGTTGTTTCATATATATTTCTTCTTCTACATTGCCATTGAGGGAAACATTATTAACATCTAAATGTTGAATATGCCATTGATTTTTGAGTGCTATTGTGAGAATTATCCCGATAGTGGTGGGTTTGACTATTGGTGAGAAAGTTTCACAGTAGCCAAATCCATACTCTTGTGTAAAGCCCTTTGCAACTAATCTGGCTTTATATCTGTTAATAGTGCCATCTGGATTTCTTTTGATCCTATATATCCATTTACAACCTATGATGTTTTTGTTGTTGGGTTGAGGGACAAGTGTCCAGGTTTGATTTTTGATAAGAGCTTTGAATTCTTCATCCATTGCAGTTTTCCATTCATTGTGTTTGTTGGCTTGAATGAATGTGGCAGGTTCATCTTTGCACTCAGTAGCTAGATATACCTTTGGCTTGAATATGCCACTTTTGGATCTGGTCATCATGGGATGACCAGTGCTAATTAAAGGAGGATCAGTGTGTTGTTCAGAGTGCTCTGCACTGCCTTCAGTGGTAGGTGAGTGGTTATTAGCTCCTTCATCTGATGTTGATTGATTTCTTCTTTCATAGTTTTGACTGTTGTCATTTTTAGGTGTTGCATTGGTGTGGCTGATGTTCTCATTGTTGCTGAGCTGATCATTCTCAGTATTGTGCATAACTTGATCATCAGCAGCCATTTGATCACTTGCAATTGAGGGGTGCTCAGTGTACAGAGGGATATCAGGTATGGTTATCTTTTCATTGATAACTTTATTGGTGGTTTTAATATGAGACTGAGCATAGGGAAAGACATTTTCATTAAATATAACATGCCTGCTTACGAAAATTCTACCATTTTCATCGATACATATGTATCCTTTTTGCTTAACTGCATAGCCTAGAAATGTGCATAATTTTGATCTAAAGTTAAGCTTGTTAGCATTGTAAGGTCTAAGATAAGGAAAGCATAGGCAGCCAAAGGCTTTTAGATCATGATAATTTGGTTTAACTTTGTACAATCTTTCAATTGGACTGATATTATTTAATACTTTGGTTGGCATCCTATTAATTAGATATACAGCAGTATTAAATGATTCAGACCAAAATTTTAAAGGTAATGAAGCCTGAGATAAAAGAGTTAAACCACATTCGACTATATGTCTATGTTTTTTTTCAGCTAGGCCATTCTGTTCTGATGTATAAGGACATGTTAACCTATAAATTATGCCTTTATCATCAAAGTATTTACCAAGGGTCTTATATTCAGTACCACCATCAGACTGAAATATTTTCACTCTAGTATTAAACTGATTCTCTATCATGTTAAGGAACTTAATAACAACATCATAAGTATCAGATTTGGATTTTAAAAAATAAATCCTAGTGTATCTAGAGTGACCATCAATGAAAGAAATATAATATTTATACCCAAAGTCAGCTGAAATTGAGGTTGGACCCCATAAATCAGTGGCAATTAGATCAAAAGGCTTAGTGTAAATAGTTGATGAATTGTCAAAAGGTAATTTATGACTTTTACCTAACTGGCGATAAGTGCAAATATATGGTAAATTCACATTACTGTAAGAAATGTTATTATTATCCAAGATGCTTTTGACAATATTGACACTAGGGTGTGTTGGATCTAGAATAACCCTAGAGGGGGGGTGAATAGGGTTATTCACAGTTTTTAACTGAATTAAAAACTTAACGAGATATATAATAATAAACTGATCACAGAAAATAGCAGAAACTGAAATGCAGAAAATAAATCACACACAGATATACCCAGCTTCGGCAAAACCCTGCCTACTGCTGCATTTCTAAGGTTTCTACTAGGTGATAGAACAGTTCCCGCATACAAGACCATGTACACTCGCAAACCCCTGCTCCTATTCTAACCCTACGCTCAAAACCCTAGACTGAACGATGTCCTCTCGATCAGATTCCCCAAATTACAACCCCGTAATCCGTATCCCAGAAATTTATAGACTCTGTAACTGACAGCCAACACACTGACTGAATCTAGAATTTTTACAGACTCTAGACAACTGTTTGAATCGTTTGATTTTACAACACAAAAAATTAAAAAAAAAAAGAAACTTTTAAAACCCTAGATGTAAGGAGTTAAAATAAGGGGGTCATCCCCTTTTTTTTTTAAAAAAAAAAAATTATCCTTCATTTCATTTCTTGGCCGGCCCTTTTAAAATTAGTTCAGCCCGTTCTCTTTTGCTCTGAAACTCAAAAATGGCGGCGGCGATTAGAAACTAGGGTTTCTTCAATTGCTCCAGACCAAATCGATGCTTGATTGTTGACGTTGTGATAATTCCGAAGCTTGATTCTTCGATGGCTTTCCTCGTCTGACTTGGAGTTGCTCTCTGGCTCGATCGAATCAGTGAGTTCTCTGAAATTTGTTGCTTTGAAAAAAATTGAACTATTTTGTGGGTTTCGATTTCTTGACTGTTGCGTGTGGATTCGATTTCATTGCCAATGATGAAAATGGTGATTAAATAGGGATTTTGAAAACCCTAGAAACCCTCTGATTTCGATTTAAAAAAATGATTTGGTTTGATTTGTCCCTGATTTGCGATTTCCTCTTTTGAAATTCTCGGTTTGAAATGGAATTTGTTGGCTTTAAAATACTGAAAATTTCTTTCCCCTCTTGACATATCTCGATTTGAACATGGTTCCTCTTTTGGTTTGATAAATCCTGACTTTGAATGACATGTGTATATTGCCAGTTTTTGATTGCCTCGGCATTGATTGTTGCTTGAAATATTACTGAGAATTTTGCTCGATTCCTCAATTGATTAGTTGCCTTGGAAGACTTTCCTTATAGTGAATTACTGTCTTCACCTTCCATTTGCACAGTTATAAACTTGATTATAAATGTCGACACATCCATGCTTGAATTTGTATTTGAGAGTTGCTGTAAACACCATATTCATGTCATACAAATTTGACTACAATTTTCTTGTGCATTTCTGGGATTAAAACTTGCCACTTTCCTTGAAATGCTTGCGTGTGTTTGGACATGAATGTGGTCCTTTGATTCCACTGAGTAAAAATCGGTTTGTTTCCTTGCATGATTCCACTGGTTGATTTTGGATTTTGTTTCCTGTTTTATTGCTTGATAGATTTGACTGCAATGAATCTCATTTGCAAAACTGGAAAACAATTTTTGTTGCCCCAAAAAAATATTGTGAAATAAATAAAAAAAACTTGGTCCACTTTGCTTGACTGCTGGAGATCTGGAAACTAATTCCTTGAACGTTATCATTTCTGGAAATGATTCATTTGCATGGTCCCTGAAGCATTTACTCTTTGACATTTATTTGAGTTTTAATTCTGGAAAATAATAATTATTACCTTGCCCAAAATTGTGTCTTGAATTTCCTGTTGCACCACTGAGTATACTGCTTTGTAATTTTCTGGAAATCAATGCATGTCGACCAGAACTGTGTAATTTGTCTGAGCACTTGTTTTTTTTTTTTTGATGAGTTTGAAACTAGCTCAACCATTTTGACTGTAGTATTTGACTTTGTTTACTATGCTGGAATATTTTTGAACCTTGACATACTTGTACATTTGCTGCTTTGCTTGAACTCTGAACTTGTATATGTGCTAATATCATTGCACCTGTCTTGAGTTGACTGCACCATGCATATTCACAACTGTATTGCATCGACCCATGTCTTCATGTCTTGCTGAAACATTTTAGTTTGCACCTGCATCATCTTGGTTTAACCGTTCATTGCTGTTGCACCTTCTCGACCAATTCAATATCTTGCCATGCACCACTTTGTTTCCACTGACTCATGTACATGTGTTTATGCTGTCTTGACTTTGTTAGTTTGCTGTTGCCATGTTGTTTACATGTATTCATGCTCTCGTCCATTTCATTTGCACTGAGCACCATCTGCACTTCCATTGTACTACCATGCTTGCTAGTTTGTTTTGAAATTGCCTTTACTATACTTGCTGAACTCCATGACCATGCTGCATTGTTTTGGACCTTGGCTCGACACTTGAACAATGAGACTCGACCACTTGACCTGTCCATTCTGATCCTTGCTGCATTGCCCTATCTTGATCCATGTTGACATTGAGTTTTAGCTTTCCTGTATATGTGCCATGACTTTTCTCGACTATGGTTCGACCCCTTTTCATTGCCGTTTTGATTTGAACCATGTTTGAACTATGTTGAGCTTTCACTTGAATGTTTGTTGTAGCACTGAGTCGAGATGGTCCACGTGGCTCCTCCTCAGTTGCATACACTATATTCTGATTGGCGAGGCAGTGCACATATGTATATTTATACATGTGTGTATATGCAGCCATCAAACATATTTTCCTGTCCCTGCATTGTATATACATACTGTCTGCCTTGTGGTATTTACAGTGTATCACTGTGAATATCACAAGCTGTCTAGACACAGATTGATGGTTTTTATAAAACAGATCAAGTCATGAAAAATGATGAGAAACACACCGAAATTCTGAGGCAAATAAAATTTTAAAAATAAATTATATTTGCATGTATTCTGTTTTATTTCTATTGCAGTATACTGTGTGTTTCTGTTTCATGTGTGACAGGTAAGCTGGGATGACTGGACTGACTGTGATGACAGGACTGACAAGCTGAAGATAAGAAGACAGTGTGTGGTGTCAATGAATGTATGAGTCTGTATATACAAGTGAAAATGGATATATATGAAATGTAAACTGAATGAATGTATGAGTGTTGCAGTGAGGAGCTGTGCATATATGAAATGTACTGATGTCTGTAATAAACAAGTTTGATTGAAATAAAATATCATTTTATTGTTGTCAAACGAACTTGTCTATTTTATTCTGTTTATATACAAGTACAAATATTCTGTGAATGTATAAATAGTGGAGTTACAAATAGTTGTACTGTTTGAATATTGAAATAAAATATTCTATTTAAATAAAATACTGTGTTAATATTTGAATTTCTGTACAGTCGTATTTTATTTAAATATAAATATTATATTCATTGCTGTGATGTATATATATAACAGTACAGTACCAAACACATTTATAATAGAAATATATTTGGTTGTTATCATCAAACAAAAATCATATAATTGTGTATACAACACCGTTATATACAACAATCTCCCCCTTTTGATGATGACAAACAAATAAAAGATTTTGAATATAATAAATGTGTTTGTTCGTGGATATTTGAACTCCCCCTATTTAAATGCTCCCCATACAACAGAAACTCCCCCTATAACTATGCATGAGTGAAATGTATGAATAATTAAATTTTCAAAATTAAAAATATTTATAAAATATTCACTCATAAATCAAAATCTAATCCATTCTCCCCCTTTTGTTATCATCAAAAGGATACAGATTTTAAAATACAGATGAAAATTGACTAAAAATATAGTTTCAGCTTAAGAGGAAGAATGATCATCATAAACCTCAATCAGTCAAACAAAAATCATAATAAACTGAGAACTAGTGGCATATTTCAAATTGCAGAAAATGACCGATTTACGACGAAATTTATATAAAATGGGGAGAGTAAAAAAAAATGTATTCCAATTATTTTCCAAAAAAAAATGGGGTTCAAAAACGGAGATGGAATTTGGACTATAATTAAAAAATCAATTTAAGTGACAAGATCGAATAATCTCAAATCCCAATACCCATCAATTAGCAAATCATAATACGTCATAAAATATTAACACATTTCACAGATTAGAAAATGAATTGGTAGGCTGGCTTTTATACACAAAGGAGAATTTCAAGTTTATTTCAATTTATAGCACATTATTCCTTTTTCTTTTATTTTTATTTAAGAGCACACTGACCACGCATAACCAGAGCTTGGATTTTTAAATGAGATCAGTCGCAGCTTAAATTATAAGTTGTCTCTTAACCATGCATGACCAGAGCTTGGATTTTTAAATGAGGTTAGAGACACACTTATATATTAATTATATTTATTATTTTCAGCATTTAAAGGAAAAACTCCTCAGTATGTAAAACCAATATATGAATGATAGAGAATGGGGTAGGTACAGAGATGGACTGTGAAAATAAATTTCTAAATTAATTATATTATGAAATAAGCTCGACTGTACCGGGATTATTGAAAAATTTTCAATTATCACTAATTCTAAAAATAAATAATATAGTCCCATTTCTATCACGAATAATTTTCACTGTTTTAAAAACAAGATGATTTTTCCTTTTTTTTAAAAAAATAAACTCTCCATATTAATATAAAATCATGATGGATGGCAGACGGGTGATAGATAAAGGAGATGGTCGTGAAATAATTGCCAGTTCAAAGATATTATAATAAATATTCAACCATCATGAAAATCTGAATAAAAACTCCTCTTGTTGTGAAATATATTGTAGTCACAGTTCATCATAATTTCGAAATCTAATAATAATTTTGATGAATTATAAATGCAGCTCAAGTTGGATATTGATTTCAATTTCTGAATGAATAATCAACAAATAATTTTAAAGTTGAAAATTAATTACAAGAGGAAATATGACAAGCTATACAGGACAAGAGGGAAAAAAAATCAGCACTTCTGATACCAATTGTTCTCTCTTCTCAAGGATTTAAAATTGACACTTGAGACGAACAAGGATATCAAAGAGTTTCAAACACAGAGCCCACGCAGACAAGATTTGCAAATTTGGAAAGCAACAGACAAATCAAAACAGGCAGTTTATTTGAAAACAGTATCAGAGCAGCACAAACAAGAACTGTTCAAAATCAGACTTGTCAAGATGTTGGTCACATAAGGTGGTTCATGATCCAAGATTTGCAAATATACTCTATTTTAAATCATTTGAAGAAATGTGAAAGTATTGAGAATTTAATGAATCAATCACACCAGGTTATATTTCAGATTCAAGATATGTGTGAGATCCAATAAATCAATAATTTCAAATGATTTTAAACAAACAAATATTTAAATCATGTAACCATGAAATAACAAAGAAATTCAAGACCGGATTTTCAAAGAGTTTTCACAAGAATTTTCTGACATGTATAAGAGAAATTTCAGATCATTTACATCAAATTTGAAGGGTATTCATGATCCAGAAAATTAATAATTTATTTGAAATCACTTGAATCAATGTCAAGTTTGAGATATAATGAATCATTCACACAAGATCGATAATTTTAAATTTAAGAGGTATGTGAGATTCAAAATATCAAGAATTTCAGATGATTTCAAACAAACCAATTTGAACCATAATAATCATGAATATAAGATGGATTTCAAGATGTATCACTGAGATTCTAGACAATTTACAATATTCAAGCCAATCTGAAAATGTCTGAAATTATCACAACTGATAAATAACAGAGTGTACTGTAATGAGTATAATATTTTCAGCGTTTCCAAAATGAATTGGAAGAACCTCAAAACAGCATAAGCGTGTGAAATTTCATTAATTATTCAGATCTTCAAAAAATTTAGAATTCTAATTAACAGTGTTCAAGATATGATATGAATGCATCAACACTGTTATGAATTCAATAATTAGAAACTAAACTTCAAAACAATTGTAGATATTTACAAGTTTAAATACAAGATCTGGAAAAGATTAAAATATCAGAATTATATTCAACTAAGGCAAATTTCCAGAAAATATGAATTCTACAATTGGAAGTTAATGAAGCCCAGAAGAAGTTACAGTGATGTGACAGTGAAAAATTAAAACAGAAGAGATAAAGTAAATACACAGAGGGGGTAGAAGGAGAAATAAACAAAAATAAAAAAATATTTACAAAGATGAGTTTAGAGATCATACCAGAATCCACTGTAAATCAGAATCTATAACTCAACAGATCTTGGCCTAAGGAACTGTAAATGACACAGAGTTATAGACAATCTTGATTTCAAATTTCTTTTCAGCACAGCAGTTCCTCAGCCACCTTCGATACCTAACAGTTTATAGAATTGAGTGGTCTAACAAAGTTTGTAAAACCACTCACAGTTGTATTCATAGCTTTAGGTACCCAAACCTGCTTATACAACAATCCGTTAGAATCAACTAGAGTTCCCTTTGTAACCCAAATTTGTTTAGGTTTTCCAAAAATCATTTTATTTCTTTTCGGGATCCAAAATGAATTGTTATCAAACCAATTCTTATCTCGATTGTGATTAAAAAAACTTTTGGAATTTTTAAAATTTAAATTTTTAGAATGACTCTTCTTGAAGCAGTTTAAAGAGTTTTTGAAATCACAAGAGTTCAAACTTTCAAAATCATTTCTTTTCCCAAAACCAAGACCATTTTTATGACCAGAAGAAAATTGATTTTTCAACAACATATTCAAAGATTTTTCACCAATTGAAAAGCGTTTCAAACTCAATTCAAGATTGTTGATTTTGGATTTAAGATCAGAATTCTCTTTCATTAGATTCGAACAACGATTAATGCTGATCTTTCTCTTTTCAGTATCATTCTGTTTCAAAATCAAATTTTCGTTTTCAAGCATTTTAACTTTGGTCTTGAATTCAAAGATCTCTGATTCAAATTTAATTTGTTTTTCAAATCCAAGTTTCTTGAGATTTTCAATCTCTTTTTCAAGCTCACTCAAAATCAGATCTGTTTTCAACAAACTATCACTTTCAGCAATTTCAAGTTTGGAATTTTCGATAGCCTTAAAATTGTTAAATTCCTTTTGAAAAGAATTGTTTGCATTTTTCAACTCAATCTCGTTACCTTTTAAAACTAGAATTTCTTCTTCAAGCCTTTGAATGTTATTGTTGAGATGAACGAGATCTGTTTTTAATTTCAAACAATTTTCACAATTAGAATTTTCAAATTTCACGACATTTGACACTTTTGATTCCAAACAATTTATCTTGTTGGTCAACTCAGAATTTATAGATTTCAGAGATTTATTTTTCGATTGGAGTTTGTCAACAGATTTGGTTAAATCAACACAAAAATAAACTAGATCTTCATATGAAAAATTTCTTATCTCATCATCTGTTGAGTCTTCATCAGCTGATTCATCTGTTGAACAAAGATCTGAATCTGAGTTGACAGTTGAGGGTTTTGAGAAGTTGCTGTCGTTTCCATATCTTGTATTTAGAGCTTTCCAAATTTCCTGTGCAGTTAAACAATGAGAAATCAGACTGTATTGATTATCATCAAGGTGAGAATACAGAATATGTGTAGCACGAGAATTAGAAGCTTTATCTACCATGTCAAACTCATTGATAACAACATCCCAACATTTAATATCAACAGATTTTAAATAAAATTCCATTTTGGATTTCCAATTTAAAAAATCTGTTCCAGTAAAAATAGTTGGAGATGAGCTGGACTGACTCTCTATCGACTGACAACTAGGATTCACCATTTCTCTAGAGTTAAAGAATACCTGCTCTGATACCACTTGTTGGATCTAGAATAACCCTAGAGGGGGGGTGAATAGGGTTATTCACAGTTTTTAACTGAATTAAAAACTTAACGAGATATATAATAATAAACTGATCACAGAAAATAGCAGAAACTGAAATGCAGAAAATAAATCACACACAGATATACCCAGCTTCGGCAAAACCCTGCCTACTGCTGCATTTCTAAGGTTTCTACTAGGTGATAGAACAGTTCCCGCATACAAGACCATGTACACTCGCAAACCCCTGCTCCTATTCTAACCCTACGCTCAAAACCCTAGACTGAACGATGTCCTCTCGATCAGATTCCCCAAATTACAACCCCGTAATCCGTATCCCAGAATTTTACAGACTCTGTAACTGACAGCCAACACACTGACTGAATCTAGAATTTTTACAGACTCTAGACAACTGTTTGAATCGTTTGATTTTACAACACAAAAAAATTAAAAAAACAAAAAAAAAAACTTTTAAAACCCTAGATGTAAGGAGTTAAAATAAGGGGGTCATCCCCTTTTTTTAAAAAAAAAAAAATTATCCTTCATTTCATTTCTTGGCCGGCCCTTTTAAAATTAGTTCAGCCCGTTCTCTTTTGCTCTGAAACTCAAAAATGGCGGCGGCGATTAGAAACTAGGGTTTCTTCAATTGCTCCAGACCAAATCGATGCTTTATTGTTGGCGTTGTGATAATTCCGAAGCTTGATTCTTCGATGGCTTTCCTCGTCTGACTTGGAGTTGCTCTCTGGCTCGATCGAATCAGTGAGTTCTCTGAAATTTGTTGCTTTGAAAAAAATTGAACTATTTTGTGGGTTTCGATTTCTTGACTGTTGCGTGTGGATTCGATTTCATTGCCAATGATGAAAATGGTGATTAAATAGGGATTTTGAAAACCCTAGAAACCCTCTGATTTCGATTTAAAAAAATGATTTGGTTTGATTTGTCCCTGATTTGCGATTTCCTCTTTTGAAATTCTCGGTTTGAAATGGAATTTGTTGGCTTTAAAATACTGAAAATTTCTTTCCCCTCTTGACATATCTCGATTTGAACATGGTTCCTCTTTTGGTTTGATAAATCCTGACTTTGAATGACATGTGTATATTGCCAGGTTTTGATTGCCTCGGCATTGATTGTTGCTTGAAATATTACTGAGAATTTTGCTCGATTCCTCAATTGATTAGTTGCCTTGGAAGACTTTCATTATAGTGAATTACTGTCTTCACCTTCCATTTGCACAGTTATAAACTTGATTATAAATGTCGACACATCCATGCTTGAATTTGTATTTGAGAGTTGCTGTAAACACCATATTCATGTCATACAAATTTGACTACAATTTTCTTGTGCATTTCTGGGATTAAAACTTGCCACTTTCCTTGAAATGCTTGCGTGTGTTTGGACATGAATGTGGTCCTTTGATTCCACTGAGTAAAAATCGGTTTGTTTCCTTGCATGATTCCACTGGTTGATTTTGGATTTTGTTTCCTGTTTTATTGCTTGATAGATTTGACTGCAATGAATCTCATTTGCAAAACTGGAAAACAATTTTTGTTGCCCCAAAAAAATATTGTGAAATAAATAAAAAAAACTTGGTCCACTTTGCTTGACTGCTGGAGATCTGGAAACTAATTCCTTGAACGTTATCATTTCTGGAAATGATTCATTTGCATGGTCCCTGAAGCATTTACTCTTTGACATTTATTTGAGTTTTAATTCTGGAAAAATATAATTATTACCTTGCCCAAAATTGTGTCTTGAATTTCCTGTTGCACCACTGAGTATACTGCTTTGTAATTTTCTGGAAATCAATGCATGTCGACCAGAACTGTGTAATTTGTCTGAGCACTTGTTTTTTTTTTGATGAGTTTGAAACTAGCTCAACCATTTTGACTGTAGTATTTGACTTTGTTTACTATGCTGGAATATTTTTGAACCTTGACATACTTGTACATTTGCTGCTTTGCTTGAACTCTGAACTTGTATATGTGCTAATATCATTGCACCTGTCTTGAGTTGACTGCACCATGCATATTCACAACTGTATTGCATCGACCCATGTCTTCATGTCTTGCTGAAACATTTTAGTTTGCACCTGCATCATCTTGGTTTAACCGTTCATTGCTGTTGCACCTTCTCGACCAATTCAATATCTTGCCATGCACCACTTTGTTTCCACTGACTCATGTACTTGTGTTTATGCTGTCTTGACTTTGTTAGTTTGCTGTTTCCATGTTGTTTACATGTATTCATGCTCTTGTCCATTTCATTTGCACTGAGCACCATCTGCACTTCCATTGTACTACCATGCTTGCTAGTTTGTTTTGAAATTGCCTTTACTATACTTGCTGAACTCCATGACCATGCTGCATTGTTTTGGACCTTGGCTCGACACTTGAACAATGAGACTCGACCACTTGACCTGTCCATTCTGATCCTTGCTGCATTGCCCTGTCTTGATCCATGTTGACATTGAGTTTTAGCTTTCCTGTATATGTGCCATGACTTTTCTCGACTATGGTTCGACCCCTTTTCATTGCCGTTTTGATTTGAACCATGTTTGAACTATGTTGAGCTTTCACTTGAATGTTTGTTGTAGCACTGAGTCGAGATGGTCCACGTGGCTCCTCCTCAGTTGCATACACTATATTCTGATTGGCGAGGCAGTGCACATATGTATATTTATACATGTGTGTATATGCAGCCATCAGACATATTTTCCTGTCCCTGCATTGTATATACATACTGTCTGCCTTGTGGTATTTACAGTGTATCACTGTGAATATCACAAGCTGTCTAGACACAGATTGATGGTTTTTATAAAACAGATCAAGTCATGAAAAATGATGAGAAACACACCGAAATTCTGAGGCAAATAAAATTTTAAAAATAAATTATATTTGCATGTATTCTGTTTTATTTCTATTGCAGTATACTGTGTGTTTCTGTTTCATGTGTGACAGGTAAGCTGGGATGACTGGACTGACTGTGATGACAGGACTGACAAGCTGAAGATAAGAAGACAGTGTGTGGTGTCAATGAATGTATGAGTCTGTATATACAAGTGAAAATGGATATATATGAAATGTAAACTGAATGAATGTATGAGTGTTGCAGTGAGGAGCTGTGTATATATGAAATGTACTGATGTCTGTAATAAACAAGTTTGATTGAAATAAAATATCATTTTATTGTTGTCAAACGAACTTGTCTATTTTATTCTGTTTATATACAAGTACAAATATTCTGTGAATGTATAAATAGTGGAGTTACAAATAGTTGTACTGTTTGAATATTGAAATAAAATATTCTATTTAAATAAAATACTGTGTTAATATTTGAATTTCTGTACAGTCGTATTTTATTTAAATATAAATATTATATTCATTGCTGTGATGTATATATATAACAGTACAATACCAAACACATTTATAATAGAAATATATTTGGTTGTTATCATCAAACAAAAATCATATAATTTTGTATACAACACCGTTATATACAACAGGGTGACCCAATTTATGATGCCAAAGATCAAAGACGTTGCTGCTACTGTTTTGATCTTGAACAGTAGAGACAAAACATTGTTTTTCTTTTACAGGGTGTAATTGATCTCCAAGTTTGAACTTATACAATCCATGAGTTTCATCACCCTGCAATAAAATTTCATGAGTTAGCATATCTTTGACAACACAATAATTAGGATAAAATTCAAAGTAAACGTTGTTATCCTTTGTGAATTGTGACACACTCATCAGGTTTTTCCTAATTTTAGGTACCCTTAGAAATTTATGCAGAAACAGTTGTCTCTTGCCTTTTAGTAAAGCATCACCAGTATGTGAAATACTAATACACTTACCATTACCCATGGTTATTAACTGTTTACCTCTGTATTCTCTATTTCCAAGATTGAGATTATCAAGATTGTTGGTCATATGATTAGTAGCACCTGAATCACGGAACCAGTTGTCATCAATGTTGAGTCTGACTTAGTAGCTTCAGTTTGATTGCACTGTTTAGCATTGACTTGATTTGAAGATTCAGGTTGAACTTGTGCCACATTAGCATTAGGATTATTTTCATTGTTACTGCTATTTCCTTGATTCCCAGTGTAATTAGAATTAAATCTGAAATAGCATTTAAGAGCTGTGTGGCCAATTCTTTCACTTATTTAACATTTGGATTTATTGTTGTTGGACCACCTTGCTCTTCCTCTTCCTCTGGGAGGAAAGTCTCCTCTTTGATTGTTGTTATTTTTATAATTTCCCTGCCCTCTGCCTTTATTATTACCAGCATAGTTGAGCGAGTAATCGGATTCAGTAGAGTTCTTGTGAGAGAATCTTGCCTCATATGAGAGAATCTTGCCTCATGTGAGAGTAACATAGCATGAACATCATCAAGAGGTGGTGTAATCTTTTGTGATGTAATGATTGATACCACATCCTCATATTCATCACCTAACCCATTTACTAGAGAAAGAACATTATCTGATTCTTCAATATTGCTACCTGAGGCTTTCAACATATCACAAATGTTTTTAACCTTTGCATGATATTCATCATACTCATATTGTCTTTCTTGCAGTTTTGAAGTTGTCTTTTGCAGAATAAAGATTTGGCAGCTGACTGTGTATTAAAGATTTTCTCATAAGTAGTCCATATTTCATTAGCTGTTTTACATCCAATAACTTGTCATTAGGGCAGCACTAATAGATGATAACAACCATGCACCGATTAATCTTTCTTGCCTATAGTAAGATATATAATCATCATTACTTACTATTGTGTTTGATGCATCAGTTATAAATTTTGGTGGAATTGGTATGGTGCCAAGGATGTATCCCTCCAGACCATATCCTTGAAGAGAGGTTTCTACTTGTAGCTTCCAGAGGAGATAGTTGTTTTGATCAAGAGGAATGGTGATTAGTTGATTTTTGAGACTGATCACATTCTTGAAAGGAGGATTTGGATTGGCAGGTTGAGATCCACCTGAAGTGTTACTGGATCCAGTATTGCTATTTGTCATTCTGAAGGATTTGATGAAGATAAATGCTGGAAAGAAGAGGTAATATGAACTGAACTTCTTTACTTTGCATTGAATTGCTCAAGAAATTGATTTGCAGTCAAGAACTTGAGCACAAGGAGCATTTAAATGATGAAATTGTATTTTTCACACTGAGTTTTCAGTTGAAATAGCTTCTGATGGCTTTCTTGATGCTTTCTTTCTTGATTGTGAACACTTCGAGGATAATCTGATCAGTAAAGGATGATTCAAATTCGATTACCTCTTTCTTTATGATTGAACCACTGATGCAGCCAATTTCTTTTGGGCGAGGCACAGTGGTTTGATTGAATCAAGAGCAGAAAATCTCAAAGGATAAGAAAAACTGATCTTTGATGAGTCAGATTCAGATGATGAATCTTTGCTGATGAATCTGCTTAACAAAATTTCTTTTGTTATTTTATGAGCAGATTAATATGGCTCCGATACCAAATTAGATTTTCAGAATTTGTGATTTTGAGATTGTTGCAAGAATGTTTTTATTGTATTGATTAAAACAGAAATTGTACAAAAACTGCTGGTATATATAGTACCAGAATTTGTTTACAAGTGTGGATCGAATTGCAACAGAGAAAAAGAAAATAAAGAGTTGGGCCAAACCCAAACCCGTATACAAGCCCAAGAATAATTGGGTTAATATCCTTAATGTGTATTAACTGCTCCGATTCATTTCATTCTCTTATTTAAAACAGATTAAAAGAAGAGGGAGGTGCCTAACGCCATTTTTATAAGCATCCAGCCATAGGCACATATTTAGTGAACGTGCAATGTCTGAGTATGTATTAAATAAACGCCTTGAAAAAGACTGTTAGCGTGTTTACACATTGAGCAACTACTAAGTTACACATTTAGTCGTGAGTATTGGACCCCTCTGTTGAAGAAGCTCTCACTTTACCACAATACATGATATCACGTAAACAGCCACTACACGCAACACTTAAAACTAGATAAGCGCAAAACATAACTTACGCCCATGATATTAAAAATTAACCCTTCATTTTCAGAAGTCCTGTAAAATAATTCTGCAAGTTAACTATTGCTTTCCATATACCAGCGTCTGATTTACAAAATACACTAAAGTGTAAACAACAAATACACCACTACTGTTTACAAAAATATATTCAATTAAAATCAATGAGTAAATTCATTCGGTCTCTGGATAAAACTAAATGAGAAGTAATAGAATCAAAATACTGCCAAATACAGCAGCAAGAAAATTCCAAGAATTCTTGTCACTAGACTTCCATGCTGTAGCTGCAAAGGTGCAGTTGATTGCCTGAAACATGGTTTTTAACACATGAAATTTGTTATACTTGCATAATGATGCATTTCAAAAAGAATGAGAAAAACAAGAAATCATACTCTGAAGAAAGATATCTGCATGATCCATAACCTTATAAAGGAAAGAAAGGAAAATAATGTCATTAACAAAAAAGGCTGAGGAAAAATAAAATAGTACATAGCCATTGAAGCATGCACTCACTGGGATTTCTCCTCACAATGCTACCAGTTCCTCCAAAATTACAGGCGATATCGGAGTTTCCATTCTGCTGGTAATAGCTATTAAAAGCAAAAGAAGCATGGGACAGAAGAGTATCAGGCTGGTAGCAGGGCCCAGCCGGTTGTATCGGAGAACAGTCTGCACCACCAAGGCCGCAAGCCCAGTTAAGGGCATTTACGAGGTCACTTTCAGGAACTCCGGGCAATGCGACGCAGAAGGTCATGCCGTCCACAAATGTAGTATTGCCTTCAGGAGGCGAGTTTGTCGCAATTGGAATTATTGACTCTGCTTTTTGGCTCACTTGTATACCATAAGCACAGGCTTAGGAAAAAAAATAAGGAATCAAATAGGTTGGAGTTTAAATGAAAATAACTTATGTATGCATGTAACAGTACGGAGAAACAAGATACCTAAGTAGAATTTCAGCATGAGAATTCCAAGAACTAGGTTATTGCATCCTCTTCTCTTCATTTTTGCTTGAAATACACTGCTCTTTTTCCTTCTTTATAAACTGATCCAAGAAATATAAGAGATGGAAGTGCAATTAAAACACAGAGATGTCTCTGTCTTTCATTTTATTTGTTGCAAGAGTAAAGTTAAGTATTCTGTCTGTGCATGTATTGCTTGTATAAGTAATATGTTTACAAAGTAGGACTGCATCGCAAGCACAAATATATCACTTTACACGCCTGTTGGTGACAGTTGTAAGTCTTTGAAGGGTAAGATAAATCTCAACCATTAGATCACTCACAATTTCAATTTTAGTGTTTAACACATTGAGATTCAAAAGTAAAGATATATTGTATTATATTTCATGTTTTATTCTGTGTTCAAATTATAGTAGTGCCAAGACAGTCAAATTTAAATCCAGTAAAAATCCAGTTTCATCAGGTTAAAATATCTGTTACAAGATTGTTACATATGCATTTAAAAGCTTTTGGATAGCATCCAGTTTATCTTTGTGTGTATGTGTTAATTTTTATTTTTTAAATTAAGTGCACTGAAATTTTCAATGTTATGAGACTTACAAATTGAGTTGTCGGCTACACGTGAACAAAAGTTCTCTAATTGATGTATGTTTTATAGATTTTTACAGTATTTTCCAGTAGTTTGTACCTTGATTCCGAGAGTGGCAGGGGAAGTTTCTGAATACGTATTAAGAAGTGCTTTTTATGGTTGTTCAAATTTAAAGAATAAATTTACCTTGAACATGAAGAAAAAAGGATTCTTTTACATGTGTGTTCAGACTCCTTTCTCTAAACTTTGACAACTAAATATTCAGATATATAAAAGATATTGCTGGGGAATAAATCATTTTCTTCTTTTTGAAAGAATGCAGACCAGTTTAATTAGTTTGATAAAAAGACTCTATAACATCGTACTGTCAAGGAAAGATTAAATGAAATTTTTCTTGGAAATGAAGAGAAGAATAAAGGAAGAGTTAAAAAGTATTATTACACAAGGAAACTAAAATTGGCAACAGAAGGGGAAACATACGATATTTGACTAATGTATTCTTCGACAAATACGTCAGATAAAAATTGAAGCTGCAACGTCGACCCTCCAACGCCAATACCTAGAAAATGAACACAGATCAGGCAAGCCAATAATAAGGGCAGACGATCAGACACCATTCGTCATAAGTCATGCCTAAATTCAAACTAGGAAAATAAAAATCAGGGGTGAAGCTATGGATTAGCAAACAGAATAACGAAGCCGGGAATCAAATCAATCAAGTTAGGTTACTACATGCAAAAAATCATTTTGGTTGGTTATGAAAAAAGTGAGTGAAAAATTTATCATGCAGTTTTGCAGAACCAAAATGAAGCAAATGTACAAAAACTTAACTCCACTGTTAAAACACAGTAATAATTTTTAGTAGCAGCAATTTCTGGCAGACCAATCACGACAATAAGTGACGTAAGTCAATCAACTTTTAAATATTTTTAAATCACAAAGCCTTCGAGCTGTAGCTAGCCGTAGCTAAAAGTCATCTCTCTTTAACCTGATGCTAACCAAGTAGCGACGCATTGACCGTCGGCTTTGTAACATAACTAGCTACAGTTGAAGACGACAAATTGGGACAAATGACAAATTGTAGTCACTCTGATGGATGTCGTTAGCCGTCGTCAACCGTAGCAAGTCCGTAACAATAGATCGTTGTCAGCCGTTGTTATCCAGACTACACGTGACCGGAGTGGTATCATGACCAGTTGCTATCCGTCGCTAAACTGGAACTATTTTGCTGTTTTCGAGCCACCATTCTTCCTTTCGGTCACACAAACTTATATCCATTCATTTCACAACTCATATACCACTACTAGAAATAGTGGCTACAACATCTGTTTTTGGCCAATGTCTAAGAGTTTTTCGACCGATGTCTTTACAAGGGTAGAGAAAGGCCAGGTTCTTTCACATCGGCTCTTGGCTGATGTCTAAGATGACTTTAGACAATGTTTTTATTAGAATATCTGATGTCTAAGATGATTTTATACAACGTTTTTATCGGTCTTGTTTTAATTAGTCGATGTTTTAGGTGCTTTTGAACATATTTTTTTGAGTTTTTCCTTATGTTTGTAGTTTTTTTTTACATCAGTTATTTGTAATAAACTGGTGTCATTTTAATTATATACATCAGCTTCCAATAACTATATGATGCAAAAAAACTAAAACTAACATCACATAAAAAATGAAAATGATGATAAACACATAGAATCACTATGTCAAATATAATAAACACACAAATCACAGGCATAATAGATACCACAATATCTCATAACAAAATACTTTTATTAAAAAAATATCAAAGTTGATACAATATTTATTATGTAGCGGAAATTTTAAAATACATAAAAAAATTCTTAAACGAGAATTTTACAGAAGAACGAACCCAAAGGTAGCATCTTCATCATACTCTAACTTCGATCGCTAAAGTCTTTAAATCTGCAACAATTGGGTTTGACCCAAGCTTCGATGCAAAAACATAAACAATCGAGTCAGAATTAACTTTAATCAAGTAAGTCAACTTCAATAAAACACTAAATATAACAATTAATCATGTTTTAAATATATGTCATATGCAAATACACAGTTATGTAGTGTTTAGATCAAGTGTAATATCTATGCATATCAGTTTTAATTTTCAGGGACAAGTGGTCATAGGAGCATGCATGTACACACGTGTACATGCACACGTGTGTACTGCCACAACATCCCAGAACCATGAAATAACAAGTGCAATTAAAGCATATACAAGTGACAACACAAGCCAAAACAATGCAACAACATGTATAAGGCGTACCAATACAAATATAAATTTCATATTTGCACGAGCATAAATACAAATATACACATACATTTATATGTATATACAACTATATGTTCAAAATCACTACAAGAAAAGTGTCTATCTACAATATTAGAAGACAACATTTTGGACCGAGTACTGTTGTTGTTGAACCTTCAATAAGTTGAAAATACAAAGTGAAAAAACAAAGACAACGCTGAAGTATTCATGTGGAAAATTTATTAAGATCGTTCCCTCTAAAAATTTCATTGCCGCGCTAAATTCATTTCCCCTTTCTCTTAAAAACATAGAAATCTAAATCGCTTAACCTAAATCGCTTTGCTCTGCAAATATCTTAAATGGATCATCTCTAAATCGTTTCTACCTCTTCTCAGCAAATCCTTTAAAACGCTCTCTGCCACAACCGCTACCCACAAAGAAGCTCACCATGGCCATCTGAGAGGTATCTTTCCTTAAATCGGCTAATAGCTTCACTTGGAACTCAACCGTGTCGTACTAGCCACCCTATGCTCTTCTCTAAGAAGCAAGTTGAAATCGAATTTAGAGAAGCAAGATGAAATCAAGGTAATTTGTGATTTCAATTAGTTATGTTTGATTCATGATAGTATTTTTAAACTGTTTAGTTTATGCAATCCATAACTCAGCAAATTCAGTTAAACTTTTTAGATTATTTGTAGTTCCAGGCACTCTTTTACATTTTCGTTCTTTGAACATGTTATAGCCAGTACTTTTGTATTGCAATCTGCTCATTTTTTATTTTGCCAAGGCAGGAATGATAAAGCAGGCAAATGAATTATTCAATGAAACAAAATAGAGAGGAGTATTGCCTGATTGTACAACGTATAATATACTGATATGTGGATGGTCCAGAATAAGAAATAGATTTGAAGTCGGTATGTTAATGAGTGAGATGGATAAATTAGGACATGTACCTTCTAAAAATGCACTTAGTTCTATTGGGCATGCATTTGCCAAACGAGGGAAAGAAAAGAGATTTACCAGACTCTAAAGGAGAAGTATAGATTGACAAGTAGTGGAAATGAGGGTGTATCGTTGTTAGTAACGTAGAGGCTAAATGTGTGCCAAGACTGCCATGTCAAGCAATGGTTGTTATTTGTTATACAGAAAAGTTAATGGATATATGAAAGAAATTATAAATCTTCTTATGGAAATGGTCCAATACTGCAATACACACTACAATAAAAAACACTTTTCGCAACATGCGATATCTGTTGCAGTAGGCCTATTGCAACAGGCCTGCGCCTGTTGGTATAGCCGAAATTGCTAAAAGTCCACAACATTTTCGGCCTGTTGCAAAAAGATGTTGCAGTATACCTTTTTGCAACAAGCTTTTGTTGTTGCAATAGATCATTTTGCAACAGTATATGCCTGTTGCAATAGATCCATAAATCTATAAAAAAAATTTACAGCTTATAGATATTACATATTAAATGTATTCGTTTTAGTAATAGCATATATCACAAAATGAAATAAACAAATAAAATTTTTATTTTAACAAAGTTTTAACAGTACAAACAATTACAACAAAAATTTCTACAATTTTCATACACCATTCGTGTATAACAATTTCTTCTCTCACACAACACGTTTTTTTCGAATAGAGTATTTTCTGATCATAATTCTACTCTATCATACATATATTATAACAAGAAAACAAATATCATCAGTTCACTAGAACAAATTTGCAGTTTGTGCTCTATGTTTGCTATCGATCACGAACATCATGGTACTTAATAGTTGTTGCGTTGATTCATGGCCAAGTACTTAAACATGCCTCGGTATTCGAACAAAGGTGCAAAACTGATAAATTTTTTGTTGTGATGGATGGCAAAGCAAGCTATAATCCTGCGTACACCAATCAACAATCATGGATGGCAAAGCAAGCTATAATCTAACCAAAATGGAAATGCAAAACTTTAGAAAATTCAAATGTTTTATATATTTATTCCGATTATATCTCACTTTTCTATATGATTTGAATACCAAAAAATGCATAATGCTGATACCTGGAGGTTTTACAGGGAACTTATGCTTTTTTCTTTTTTATACTGCAAAGGCCGCAGCTGACGCAGTTGCAACAAATAAAATTCTAACAAGCTTGAAGAGATGTCATTGAAAGCTCTCGTCTAATTTTAAACGCTTTATTCATTCCAACTGTGAAGCATCACGAACTCCGTTAACATGCAGCTCAAGATTGCAACTAACATCTATAATAATGATGAACCACAGAATCACAACTAACATCACTAATAATATACACACAATTACACAATTACAGCAGTGATACAAAAATATGCAATATTATATAGGCCAAAATTAAGGAAAAAATTGGGTTAAGGACTATTGAGGAGAAGCCACTGTTAAATGAACTTACATTTGTAACATATGTGGCAGCAATCACTCATAACGTCAGTTACAACTTAATCAGCTAATTTCAGTATTTTTCAAACTTCTATAGTTCATCACTATAATTTAAACGTTTACCTTAAAAAATAAATAGTGAAATACATTGATTTTTAACCAAATTTGATCTGAGCGTGAGCAGTAACTACTAGCTATCTCCGAACTATACTTTGCACATTAGGAATTAGGATTGAGAGTAACTGACCATTGAGCGCAAATGGATGCAGCATTTCAGCCATTGTTTGTTTGACTCAAATAAAGAAAATCAAATTACATACAAAATATTTACCAACCGAATATGAAATTCCATTAAGATCAATATTTTTTCACCGTCAATAGCAAAAATAATTTTTTTTGGACATGCACAAATGCAATTGTAAAATAAGTGTAACTTACTATGTTTTAAATTACAGCAACAAGTTTCCATTCCCTATTCTATTCATTTTTCCGTTTCATTAACATTTATTCAGCTTTACAATTTGATTTTTTAGTGCATTCTGTTGCATCCAATTCACTTGTTGCTGTAATTTAAAACATAGTAATTACAAACCCAATACAAAATAGTTGCAAGTCAGGGAGGTATGAGTGCAAAAATTTAAAACATAGTACACAAATGCAATTGTAAAATGAGTGTAACAGACCTAGCTCTTGAACAAAGTTGTAACTTACTTGAAACTGAATATAATTATGCCTTTTTTTCTTTTGTGAAATCGAACTAACTGACGGCCAGTACCATGCAAACTGAAAATTGAATGTGAAATGTGAAGTTGAACCTACGTTGTGAAATGTGAAGTCAGAAACAAATGCGTGAATGCAAATTGAAATGTTTTTTGAAGTGAATTGGATGCAAGAGAATGTACTGAAAAAAAAATTGTAAAACTGAACAAATGTTAATGAAACGGAAAATTGAACAGAATAGGGAATGGAAACTTGTTGTAGTAAACTATAATGCAAATGAGAAAGGAAACTAAAAACTATTAACAGAAACAGAATTGTAAATGCAAGAGGAAAAAAAGCAATGGAACTATTTCTAAAAAAAATAGTTGAAAGAAAACAACAAAGTAAAGAAGCAAGAGTGCCACAAAATCAGAGAAGCAAGCAATGCATCAAAATGCAGAGGAATTTTGGTTTTTTTTTTTTTAACAAACTAACAATAAATTTAATTAAGTGAAATCAAACACAAGGTGACCAACACAAAGTGAACAAAGCAAAGAAATCACTATGCTGGAACAAACGATCTTAATGGGATTTACTAATGGGTTTACCTTAAAAAAAATATTTTTGCTACTTGAGCACTTAATCAACCATTTAAAGCATTCAACGATTAAACAGAAAGACTATGGAAAAGGCAAGCATGAGAAAAAAAAGGTAACTCAACTGATTTACATGAATTCCCTGATGGCGAATTATAACAAGCTGAACATGGACCGATAAAAAAAATTCATTAAACAAGAATAAAATAACCGATTATTTATGAAAATACTGATTTACACACAATAATAAGTAACATAAACACGCAATCGATGAATAAGTGAAATATTAATTGAGATCTTACGAAATTAGGAACGGACAGAAACCTGCTACTCCGTGATTCTTCCATGGCAAGAAAAAGCTCGTCGTTGTGAGAGAAAGACCATAGCGGTAACATAGTTGAGGATGGCATCAGTGGCGGTGCTGACGGCATCTGACTTGGATACGATGACGGAAATTGTAGCAGTTTTCTTCTTTAGAAGGCAAGAGAGGCGGTGTCGCTCTAGAGTAAGTAATTTTTATCCGAGAAGGCGGCGGGGGAGACTGGAGCGTAGGTGGTTTCCACGTAAGCTTTACTCTGGAAGATTTGGTCGTATTTGTTTAGAAAATGAAAGCTTATTCTGGAAGGTTTGGGGATTTAGGGTTTAGAAGGATAAAGGGTGAAGGCTGGAAAAGACGTGGGGACTGGAGAGAAAAATGTCGTGGCGGAACTTTAAGGTTGGAGCCAAAAAAAATTTATGGATGGAGCCAAAATTTAAGGAGCCGCCAAAATTTAATTTCTGGAGCATATAAACGGTTAATTATTACTGATTATAGAGTTATTAACTATAAATAACTATTAAGTATTATTGATATAGAGTTATTAACTATAAATATCACTTTATAAAAAATTTGTTAATTAATAATTATATTAAATTGTGATCCTAACTATTAAGTAATACTAATATAGTTGGTAATTTAGTAAATATTTATTGAAATGTTATTTATTAAAAATTATTTTAATTACATTTAATTATTAGTAGTTTTACTTCTAAATTATTATCGAATACTAATTGTCAAACATAATGCATTATGTATAATTTATTAATTATTTAATATCTATTGTTAATTAGATTTATAATTATTAAATGTAATTAATAATTGTTAAATATAATTTACACACTATTAACAACTAACCTTGTTAATTTATTAAAGTATTAATTGAGCGGCTATAGGGACACACAATTGGATACAAAATTATGTACACAAAATCTAGATCATAAGGTTTGTTTTTCTTTATGTGTGAGGTGGAATTCAAGGGGAAATCTAATGACTCAGATTTTGTGTGTTTAATTTTGTGTCCACATTTTGTGTTCATTTAGACTTTCCCTTAATTAATTATTATTACTTAATACTTGTTCATTTTTTTATTATGAATATATTAATTATTTATTATGAATATATTATTTATTTATTTTTTTATTATTTATTTAATATTTAAACATATTCATATTTCAAATTAATTATTAATTATTATCTATTAGTTTTTAATTACTAATTTATTATTATTTAATACTTGTTTATCTATCTTATTATTTTTTAAATGTTAATTATTAATTACCATTTTTTAATTATCAGTTATAAATATCACTTTAAAATACTTTAATTTTATTATTAATTAATAATTATTAAATATTAATCTTAATTATTATATAATTACTAGTAGTTAATCATTTAATTGGTAACTATTTAAAATTAATTATTAAAATTTAGTTACTAAAACCCTGTACTTATTTTATGTATGTTTTTCCCCACTGACTTTACCGGTTGTAAAAAAATACAGTTATTGCAGCTAGCGAAAACAGTTGCTAAAGATATTTATTCGCAACTGGAAAGGAAGTGCAGTTGCAAATAATATGTTTGTTGCAACTGATATGGAAGCACAGTTGCTAAAAGTATGCTTTTGCAACAGGAAGAGAAGCGCAGTTGCTAAAAATATGCTTTCTGCAACAGATAAAAATGACATGTTGCTAAATCTTACCTACTGCAATTGCAATAATAGGTCTGTTGCTAAATATCATTTACTGCAACTATAATTTATCGCCTGTTACAAATAGCTAGTTGCAATAGGGTATTTTTCTTGTAATGACAATGCACATTAACTTCAGAATGGTCTGCAGCGGTCATGCATTACTATAGCCAAACTTGAGTCAATTAATCGGGAGCAGACAGAGGAGCAAAGGCTTCAATTTGTTGTCGTTTCGGGAGTAGTGTGCGACGCTGCTGGGTCAACAACATGGTGGAGGTAGAACTGACATAATGGCTTGATGGCGGTTACAAGAGAGTGGTGACGAGGGAAAGAATGTTGCAGGAAGGAACCGATGCGATGGGGGCCATCACAGCTTGGAGGTGGGGAGAATGTCTGGTGGAGTGGTTCAGGGGTTGCGGCGCTGCCTGAAGCAGCAGAGGTTGGGCGATGGACGACGTCAAGGAGGGGATGAAGGAGGAGCGAATTCGGGTAGCTGGATTTGGGGGACGAAGTAATTGGCTGATAGCCATTATTTTGGTTCTAGAGACTTGACCATTGTGTGAAATTGTTAATGTAATTAGGTAATTGAAAAGCCTCCGTGATCAATAGAGCAAGAATTTACTGGAACTCCTTATGTTCCACTCTGGATTATGCTTCCTGTAAATTAACCTCACTTTATGTTATTGATAAGTTTTATGGTTGTCGTTAAAATATTTGAAAATCAACATGCACGTTGAAAGAATTTACTCTTCATCTAATAATTTTGCTTTTAATCATCTTCCTTATACTTTTATTGAGACCTTATTGGTTATATGTGTTATTATTCTATAGAACAAAATATAACATGATATAAGGTATTTGATGGAATTTTTGTTCAATTGCAACATGTAAACTCTTTAGTTTAAGTGGTCTACTGGAATCGGTCCATAAGCAAGGGCTGAAGAATGATACTAGCTCTTAATTTACCAGCATAAATATTTGAGTAATTCAACTCATGCTCATTGCACAGAATTTCAATTATGTGTACTTTGACTATGTATTGTTCTGTGTTAGGAGCTGGCATTTGGAATGTGAACTGATTAATCCAGAAGGATCGTTAAATCAGTTAGTAGATTTGACAAGTTTAATGTAAATGGTGTAAAGTATGATTGTTGTCTGGGACTGCTGGAATATAAGGCACCACAGCAATACAGCTAGTCTGTAAGATGTTGCTTCAAACTGTTGGGAGACTCAATCTTAAAGTTGCAAAGTGAAAATGTATTTCAGGTGTGAATGTATAGCTCACATTACGGCACCCTACCATGAAACTAAGAACTTTTGGCACATAGACTTCTACAACATTTGCACTTCAAAACATTATTACTTTTTTTATTGGTTAAATGAAAACCCTACAAGATTCCTTCTGTATGATGCTATCTAATTTGTTTACGGTCATGTCATTTCAGGGAAAATTGTTGACGGTGTGAGCATTCGCCTGCCTTTGATGCGTTGTAGAAATTTAACTCAATGCAGCTCGAGTTTCTTTTTCGATAAAAGGAAGAAGACAGGATGATGATGTTCAGATTCCGTAAATACAGAGGAAATACTGTTAATGGTATGGCAATTCACACCCATATTATTAATGTATGAAAATATCTCGTTATAAATCAAAAATTATAGTGCTCTTATATATGTTTAGGAAAATGTCATATTTGCTTGCTAGATCTGTCAAACAATACATTTGGGGTTTTTGAAGTTTTATTTGGTTGCCTGTCCAGTTTATTATCTGGTAGGTCAGAGACTAAGGGTTTACATGAAGAAATCGGTATGAAGTTTACTTTTAGTTTGTCTGTGTCGTAAATGATAAACCCTGAAAATATAATCACTGTTATGCAACTGTATATGGTGGTTTCAACTTTTCCCAATGGTAGTAAAATCTAAGGTATTGCAAAGAAAATGTTTAGTTAGACAAAAGAAAAATAATAATATGAAAATAATTAAATTGAATTCTTATCTGAAGAAGACAATGAAGGATGAGTACGATAACAGCAGAAAACAAAAAGGACCCGAGGAAGTGGAAATCGCTACCTCTTTTTGCTTCCTAGAATATTTTAATGAAATGCAAATAAAAGGGAAGGGCTGATATGAGCTTCCTTAACTGTTTAGCCACTGCAGAATTTTTTTGTCTCTCTCTTGATTTTGCACATAGTACATATTTCGTAAATTTTATTCTTCCCCTATCTATTTTTGGTTTTATTATTTTTGAGTTCGTTTTTTTTATGGATTTAAAAGTACATGTCCAAGCAATGTTCGCATTAAATTTCTATGCAAATAAAGAGTGGTAAAAAGTTTCAAGCATCATGTTATTGGAATTAGTTAGTGATAATGCAAGTGTTTTTTCGATAGTTATGCTCAACCAACTGCTAGTGTATTGATTGTGTCTCAAAATTTCGACCAGACACACCGAAATCTTGTCCATTCTAGTCCAGTTTCTACAATGGACAAGCAAGAGTTAAACTAATAATATTGTTTTAGACATTTATATTTATAGGCATACAAATGCCTCAAAGAAACAGATATGAAAATAAGATTTGTATTTGGGAACACATTTTATTATTACAAAACCAATATACATGCAAAGGATCATATATAGTTCCCTTTTTCTTTGCACTACAATCTTCATATAGAGTCCATTGCAATCTTTATTCTCTTTATTCACAGTTTTAATCATCAAGTCTGCCATTCTTAAGAAAAAAGGTTGTATTTGGTGAGCCAGTTACGTAGTGAAGCGCAAAAGCTCAAAGATAACAATGACGATTTATATGAGAAAAATAAAGAGTTGAAGGTAGGGTTGTACTTCTTTTCTTCTTTCATAAAACTATAGGCATACCTAACCATTGTTTTATTTTATGTATATTTTATAATTTGAGACACATCAGTTTAGTTGGGGAGTACTTTGAAACTCTAAACCTTTTTTTCTTATATGCAGAAAAAAGAAGCTGTTCAACCTTCTCCTCTTATGTGTTTCCTAGGATAATATGCTTGCAGTTGCATTCGATCAAATATTAGTAGAAGTTAGCCACCTATTTGATTTTCTGTTGCACTTCATTGTCTGTTTGTGTGGATAACCTTTTCTGGGCATGCTAACATTGCTGATAGAAAACAAAAGAGTAAAATAAGTGGTTATATTTTCATTGAAAAATTCTTATTATCTCATCTCATCTCCAATAAGAAGTTACCTATTTTGAAAGTTGTTTTTTTAACTAGAAGTTCTTTCTATTTTCGAATTCATTGCTACTCTGTTACTGATTTTTATTGTCTATGAATGTGTTTTGCAGGAAACAAACGGTGGATCTGCTGGGAAATTGCCTCAAACTAAATCAACAGTAATTTCTATCATCTTATTTACAATCATTTTATGCTCAAACAAGTTACTTGATTTATATAAACATCTATATATAAACAGGCTCTAAGGTTTTATGGGAGCTACAATGTAGATGATCACTCTTTCACCAAAGTAATTTGACAGTCACGTAGATGGAGAGCATAAAAAAGTTTTATTTGCTCTCTTTATTATACGATGATCACTCTTTCACAAATAAATAAAGTTCTATTTTATTTTGTATTGAAAATATTTACGTCGATTGATCCATTTCAACATATAAAGAAGAACATAATACTGACAACATGTGCACCCATACCATTAAGCTTTTTTAGTCTCTCATATATACTACAAATTGAGTGTCATAACTGATTGCTTCTTGGACATTGGAAAGGCGGAGGAGAGCGTTGCACGCCACTCTTTCCTTGTCGTCCAATGCTTCTTTGCAAGATGGAAAGAATAATATTTTGACCATTCAGAAATAAGGGAATTATCAAAAGGTATGGTATTAAATATACACGTTCAGGTTTGATGAATTCTTGGCAGGGTATTTATGGATTTTTATTAAATGAATTCAACCTCAAATGGTCAGTCTTTCTTGCATGATAAAGTGATAGTTTTTTCCTAGTTTCTTGAACATATCAATGTCATTGAACAACAGGTGATTACAACTTAATACATAGATATATGTCTACTAGGATTATAATATTTTGATTTATTTTTTGGTCAATTAACAATTGCTGGTATAAAGTATGTTGGAATCTATAGTCAGATGCATTCAATCAAGAAGGTATGTACCTTCTAGCAACATGAACAGACATAATGTTTAATATGCCCTTCATTAGCAGGTATATATATCAAAGCCCACCGGGAAACAATAACAAAACAGGTCAGATGTCTGAAATAAGTTTCAGACGTCTGTACCAAGCCTGGGAATTGCCCGAGAACATTTTCAGACGTCTGAAATAAATTTTAGACGTTTGTACCAAGCCTAGGAATTGCCTGAGAACATTTTCAGACGTCCGAAATGGTCTCAGAGTGTTGGCCAAAATCCGTTTCAAATGTCTGGAACTTATTTTCAGACGTCTGAACCAGGTTAGACGTCTGAAAATAGTTCCAAAAGTCTGAAATTTGCTGTTGTTTCTAGTTTTCCTTCTATCGACCGGTTGGTTGTTTGCGATGTCAACTTATTACTTGTTTTTCTTGTGAAGCTTATGACCCTTTTGTTAATGAGACATGCGTTGAGCTTTTCTAATGACGACGATGACTATGATTTTTTCATATTTTTCTATAAGTAATTATATTCATCGCATGGCATTCATGTAAGATTAACAAAGTACATAAAAATAAAAAACATAAGTAAACTTTTGTAATAATAATAACAATAAGATTTATAATAGTAGTAAATTAAGTAAGATTTATAAAAAATTAAATAAACTTATAAAAATAAATAAAGTATTATTAAAATGGACTAAATAGTATAAAAATTTAACTAAGTTTACTAATTTTATAAAAAATTAACTACGTTAATCTAAGTATTATAAAATTAACTAACAATTATAGAAAATAACTATGTTTACTAATTTTATAAAAATTAAGAAGTTTAGTTTATAAAAGTTAACTAAGTATATAAAAATATAAAATATTACCAAATATTCTATAATAGTAATAGTAATAATTAAAAATTAGCTAAGTGTTATAAAATTAACTAAGTGTTATAAAATTAACTAAGTATTATAAAATTAACTAAGTATTAACTAAGCATTATAAAATTAACTAAGCATTATAAAATTAACTAAGTATTATAAAATTTAACTAACTATTATAAAAATTATTTAAGTTTACTAATTTTATAAAAAATAACTAACTATTATAAAAATTAACTAACTATTATAAAAATTAACTAAGTTTACTAATTTTAGAAAAAATTAACTAACTATTATAAAAATTAACTAACTACTATAAAAATTATCTAATTATTATAAAAATTAACTAAGTATTATAAAAATTAAGTAAGTTTACCAAATTTATAAAAGATTAGAAGTTTAGTTTATAAAAGTTAACCAAGTATATTAAAATATAAAATATTACCAAGTATTCTACAATAATTATAGCAATAATTAACAGTTAACTAAGTATTATTAAAATTAACAAAATAGTATAAAAATTTAACTAAGTTTACTAATTTTATAAGAACGAAGAAGTAGTTTATAAAAGATAACTAAGTATATACAGATATAAAATATTACCAAGTATTCCATAATAATAATAGCAATAATTAAAAATTAACTAAGCATTATAAAATTAACTAACTATTATAAAATATTGCCAAGTATGCCATATTGTTATCTTCAACTTTCTCCTTGTATTCGGGCATTGTTTTTTTTTGTTAATGTGTAAGCATGACCAAATGCTAACATGAACAAATGTGTATAGGTGTTGGAGATGGGCATCGTTGTGCATTTGACTATAATTAGAATATCGTTAGGCGCTTCTGAAGATCGCTCAGCTAAAAGACCACTTGTGGTATCTGATTACGGAAAAAACGGTAACTTTTAGATGTTCATTTTATTGGTATTCGGCGCAAATTATTTGATGGGAAGTTTTTTTTTTTGTAGATATTGTGACTTTATTCTACAGATATTGTGTAAATTTAGTTTATGTTGTTAATTCTTTATGGAAATTATGTAAAGTTTGTTTATTGATGATGTCTTTGTGTATGAATACTGCGTTATATAATTAGCTGGTTGGCGTATATTTACATGGTGTTATGTTTGTGCATGAATATTTCGATACTACAATATGTAAACGCTGTGATAGATTGTAAATACCCGTAACTTCCCCGTAAAGAAAAGCGTCGGATAGTTCGAGAACAAACCACAACAGAACGCAAACAGAAGAACGTTTTATTGTATATTACAACAATGCATCAGATTACAAGAATATACAGAGTAAAAATGAATAAATATTACACAGAAATATCAGAGATTTAAATTACATTTAAATACATAGCAGCGGAAGATAATACAATACGCAACTAGAAGTAGATATACGGATACAAAGCTTTCCGGATATCGTTCCAGCTGTAAACCAGGATCCTGTGAATATAAATCTGCAAAACCAAAACTACTAGCTGCCCGTGTCAAAATAAGGGCACCCAGAGTTTAGGTTAAAACAATAAACTAGGTCAGTCATGGGACTGGTGTGAGAACTAAAACAGTTATTAATCTTTATTTGAAAGTTAGGTAAATCAAGGGACCACGCCGTATAACACAGAACGGGCTTCCTCCCAAGAATACCAGTGCATAAAACAAACAGCGCAATGCTAAATAAAGAAAAACGAAGCTATTATAAGACCCAGTTCCCATCACACAATGCAACGCAAGCCGGAGGATAGGGTTTTTACCTTATAATAGCCAAGAATGCTTGATACGTTTAAAACAAATCATTTGATACTGTTATAAGTACATAGTGTATAAAACAACTTTAAATCATAAGTATCAATCATAGGCGGCATAAGTGCCCCATCCCACTATGTCGCCATACTAGGCTCTACAAATAAAACCGCAAATGTCACGTATTTGGAAATTGGATTTCCGTCTATGAACCGAGGCAAAAGATAGTCCTCAACCGATTCGAGACGCTCTAGCCCGCCCCTCAGGATCAGAGCTCGAGTGACCCTTGGATCCTCAGGGCCAGTCCACCGATGTGGATTAAACTTAAACCCTGAACATGCGTTTCCCCACCCTATGGGGTGTAAGTCTGGTCCGTCTGCCGACCAGAATGCATCGGCCGAAACCGATATAACCGAGGCGCCTCGCAACAGCAACAACCACATAAGTCAAACTCGTCAGGGCGTGTAAAACCACTGACGCCACTTCTAGCTAGAAAGAAACGCATGCCCTCCCTGACGTCCTCTCCCGTTTTTGGTTCACAACCGGGGTGCGAGGCTCGCGAATTCACGTTACACAAAGCTGTGCCACACAGGCTGTGCTTTGATCATCACCACAAGACTTTGCTTTTCAACAGAAGCCTCGATCAATTGCCACTTAGGCATGCCACACAGGCAATTCACTCCATGCGTTTGATATCCATCAATATATAACCCCTGAGCTCGTACGTCTCAGAGAAAGGCGTTAAGCAAGAGAATAAATCCTCCGCCGCCAAACAGATATATATTTAATAGAGATCAATCGCACGGACTAAAATCCAATGTCAGACACACAGTCCATTTACAAGTCCGTTCTGGGTCTAAACGAAACCGGAGGCACCTAGTACCCCGCATATCCATCGATCTCCAAGCACGTCTGGACGATCACTAACTATTTTCATCTTCTTGGGTGTACAGCCCAATCAAGATCATCAGTAATTACCCAAACGACGTGAAGACTTCCGGTCTTCGACCACCGTCTTCATCTACGACACCACGTCGAATCAGTTATTCAGAATGGGATAAACCCGGTCTTTCTGAATAACTCGCGTATATATTATAAAAGTGTTACACAAACACAACATACGCCTCATTCCAATTCAGAATATTCTTTTATTCAAATATTCCTATACTTTGGGAAAAGTTCCCATTAATTTTATCCAAGATAAATTCTTTAAATTTATTCTTTAATCTCCTTTGAATATCAATTCAAACTAGTCGGGATTAGCGAACCACACCGAAGTAATCATTTATTTTATTTCCCAATCCCAACCTATTCATCCCATGAAGTAAAACTGGTAATACTTCATATCTAACACCACAGTGTTATCGGTAAATTCAATTACCATTTCACGTTCAAATCTAATTAAAGATTTAACCATCGCCTGGAGCAAAACTGGTGATACTCCATTTTCGATCATCTCAATCTAATTAAAGATTCATTAAAACTCCACTTAGTTTTAATCTTTAACTGGGTTAAAGAATCAGTGTCATTTAAAACACGGTTCACGATAAACCCAAAATCACATTCCATTAATTATCGGGTTAAAGAACAAGTGTTATTTAAAACACTGTTCACGATAAACCCAAAAATCAATACCAATTCAATTCCAATTAAATATCGTTTAATTGGTACACTTCATTAAATCTAAATAAAAAGATTTAATCTTTTCACAACTAGGTTCAAGAACAGTGTTAGTGAAGACACCATTCGCGACAAACCCAAATCACATTTGATATTCAATACAAGGCTCTGAATAGAAAATATATCGGCTTATATTCAATATCAAATTCTACGACTAACAAATGTCGTATTGGAAATAACGATATAAATATATATCTTTCAAATTTCCATAACAACATCTGTATAATCACGAATTCCAACATCGAAATATTCCGAAGACAATTTCGATTCAAATCCACTCCAATGCAATCATTGGAAATTTTGGTTATTTTCAAAACCCTTTTCAAATTCAATTTATTTATTTAAAAATAAATAGAATTATAATTCTAGTTCAAAACTTGTTCATTTCGATAAAAATCTATTTTCATCTTTTCAAATATGGAGTTTTTCATCCCAAATCTTCACAAATCATTTCTTATGATTTTACACAAATTATTACTATTTTTAATAATTTTATCAAGGCCCGTACAGTTGATTTCCATCAATGGCCATCGAACTGCACTTATAGCGACCTTTTTCAAATTTGATTTGGACATAATTCCAAATCCAACCGTTAGATTTCTAATTTCTAATATTCGTTAGAAAGCTCTTTTCGATACGAACCCAACGGTTCTGGTTTTAGGAGAATCCGACGGTCGGATCTCCCGTAATGTCCGTTTGAAATAAATGGTCGAAATTCACGAACTGCCGCGGCGCGACGCGTTCTATTCAGGCCATTATATTATATATATAATATATATAATATATACTTCGTCGATTTCTATTTAAAACGAATTATATAAATAGTTTTGAATTCGTTTCAAAAACATTTTCAACTTCCTTTTCAATTCAAATCACAATTGAATTCTTCTTTATAGATTCGTTTTAAAATTCATTTCTATTCAATTCAAATTTCAATTCAATTTGAATTCGTTTTCAATTCAATTCATTTCGAAATCGTTTTCAATTCACTTCATTTCGAAATCGTTTTCAATTCACTTTGAAATCGTTTTCAATTCACTTTGAAATCGTTTTCAATTCACTTCATTTCGAAATCGTTTTCAATTCACTTCATTTCGAAATCGTTTTCAATTCACTTCATTTCGAAATCGTTTTCAATTCACTTTGAATTCGTTTTCAATTCAGTTCATTTCGAAATCGTTTTCAATTCACTTTGAATTCGTTTTCAATTCAATTCATTTCGAAATCGTTTTCAATTCAATTCATTTCGAAATCGTTTTCAATTCAATTCATTTCGAAATCGTTTTCAATTCACTTCGAAATCGTTTTCAATTCACTTCATTTCGAAATCGTTTTCAATTCACTTCATTTCGAAATCGTTTTCAATTCACTTTGAATTCGTTTTCAATTCAATTCATTTCGAAATCGTTTTCAATTCACTTTGAATTCGTTTTCAATTCAATTCATTTCGAAATCGTTTTCAATTCAATTCATTTCGAAATCGTTTTCAATTCAATTCATTTCGAAATCGTTTTCAATTCACTTTGAATTCGTTTTCAATTCAATTCATTTCGAAATCGTTTTCAATTCACTTTGAATTCGTTTTCAATTCAATTCATTTCGAAATCGTTTTCAATTCAATTCATTTCGAAATCGTTTTCAATTCAATTCATTTCGAAATCGTTTAAAATCGATATAAATATCGTTCACGTCAAAATGGCGTCAAACTAATCAACACGACTTCATAAATTTCTATTTTCAAATATTCTATTTCAAATATTTCTATTTCAAATATTTCCATTTCTAAACTGGAATGAGGCCCAATCAATTACCATATAAAATTAATTATATGGATTTTCACACAACACATGTATATAATAACATTGAAAAATGATCAACCATCAACCAAAGTGCACTACACTGTATAAGCATCAAATAAAGATATCTAACGCTTATAACAGCATGTCAATCAATCGATCGACATATTTAATCAATCAGGATGAGTGAACTTCAAATTTCATCCCAACACCCGTGTGGGGTTTCAAACAATCAAACGCATATTTTATTTGTGCAGTTGGGCGATGTGTAAAATTTATCGTCCCAATCAATGTCCTTCAAATAGGTGTACATAAACAAACCGTCTGGTTTGTAAATGAATATTTATTTATTCACATTCACGTTAAAAATTATATTTTTAACGATAAAACATTTTATTCCAACATATGAATTTCTATTAAGTTCATTCTTTAAATAAAATGATATTTTTATTTTTCTAACACATTTTAGAAAATTTCGGCGGCATAACGGCACGATACTAGAAACGGGACGAGGCCTAGCCTTATCCCCGGTCTAGTGAAGGCCCACGCCATTCACACATCAATCATATCAATTTCAATTTCACCAAAACAATCAAATCCAAATCAAATAATCTAACCAACTACACAACCAATCAAACAAGTCCATGGTCTGTGGACGGGTGTCGGGTGCTTCTAATAAGCACCGTCTGCATCCTAGTATATATATATATATATATATATATATATATATATATATATAACTAGAAAAGTAGAATTTGAGTGAGAAGTTCTCACCGATAGCTACCCAATCATCTTGACTCTTCTTTGATATAAAGCTTCTTCGTTCTCGCCTTTTTGTCACCTTCGTTATCCGCTTTCACTACATATGTAAAAATCGAATTTTTACTTCGCTTTTCAATATATAAAAATCACATTTTTAATTCGAAGTTCAATATATAAAAATTCTATTTTTATTTCGAAGTTCAATATATAAAAATCATATTTTTATTTCGAAGTTCAATATATAAAAATTCTATTTTTATTTCGAAGTTCAATATATAAAAATTCTATTTTTATTTCGAAGTTCAATATATAAAAATTCTATTTTTATTTCGAAGTTCAACATATAAAAATCATATTTTTATAAAAAATATAGATTTCGCCTTTATAAAACATAGACTTCGCCCTTTCTAATTTAAAGATTTCATCTTTATAAAAATCTCATTTTTATTTTTCTACACATATAAAGATGATATTTTTAATATTCCTATCATGTAAAAATTATATTCCTAATTCTCTACCTAACCAAAAATCATATTTTTACATCTTCTATATAGTAAAGACTATATTTTTAATACTTTAAAAATATAAAAATCATATTTTTATTTTGCCACTCGTATAAAAGTTATATCTTTATTACTTTAAAAATATAAAAATCATATTTTTCACTTACTACCATATAAAAGATTACATTTTTATAACTTTACAACATAAATGAAATTCAGTTTATATAATAAATAAAATTCAGTTTATATAATAAATAAAATTCAGTTTCGAAAACTTTAAAAAAAACCGCTTTAACATTATATAAAAATCAGTTTTAACATTATATAAAAATCAGTGTTAACATTATATAAAAATCAGTGTTTAAAAATAAATAAATAATCAGTTTTAAAGATAAATAAATAAAAATCAGTGAACTTACAGGGGGGCTTTGGAGAGCTGGAGGCGGCGAAATGGGGTGGTGGTCGCGGTCAGGGAGTGGCGGCGGTCCGGCTGGCTAGGGCTTCGATGGGTCTTAGGGGGACAAGAGAACGGCGGCATCGATTGGGAAGAGGGAGAATGGGGGCGATTCGAGGGGGGGGGGTTCCTCGCGATGGTCGGCGTCGGCTTGGAGGGGCGCAGTGGCGAGCTCCGCCTCTGGCGGCGGTCAAGGCAACGGGGGGGGGGGGGGGAGGGGGAGACGATCGCGATTTTCCCCCTTTTTTTATCTTTATTTTTTTTTGATTTCTGTTCTGAACTAACGGGGGGGGGGGTATATGAAAAAGGGTTTTTTTTATATTTTTAATTTAATTTTAATTATTTTTATAAGTTGACTTTCACATATGTCATCTAAACGAGGCCCACCGCCTGTCGTCCATAGCGTTTAACCCCATTCCGAACACAATGGGATATGCCACGTAGGCTGATTCGACTGTTTCAATCGGTTTCCGTTAAATTTACATTTAAATCACTATATTGAATTTTAAATGTACATTTCAAATTACCGGGGTCACATACTAGCTTTAAAAATTCTCGAAAAATATTTTCTAGCTTCGTATTGACGATACGGTCCTAACAAAACTAGTTTCGTCGAATTCTGAGACCGTTGGAAAAATGGCCATTTTCCAGTCGATTAAAATCAACTGAAATGGTCAAAACACGTTTTCCTTCGCCACGCTCACATATTGATTCGAAAAATTATGAAATTTGAAACCTAGCAATAATTCGACATCACGGACCCAACAAAAGTGGTTTCGTCGAAATCCGAGGTCATTTGCAAAATGTCCATTTTTAAGGGTCTGAATTCCATCGCGACTATTCAGAATTTTCAACTGGACATATCTTATCATTCCCGCTACGAAATTTCGATTGGTCGGATTCGTTGGAAAGGTATCATCAATTAGAACCTAAGGTTTTTGGTTTCACTAAAATCCGGATTGTTTTGCACCCGGTACATTCAATTGAAGTTTGAAATCGAATTATCGAACTACCACGACATTTTCAATTCTATTTATAATTATATATAAATATTTATATTCTAACGACGACGCGTATAATATATACGTTCGAATTCCATTCAAAATAAATTTCTCGACGATATTATTTAAAATAATTCATTTTAAATAATCAAAATTCGCTAAAATTGCCAAAATAAAAATTTTAAACTGGCCTAGATTTTCCGGGTTATTACAATCTCCCCCACTTAAAACTTTTCATCCCCGAAAAGGAACAAAGTCGAAAGTGGTTTGATTATTTAACTCTACGTTCGATCCGGCTTCCATTCTCCAACTTTTCAGTTTCTGAGAATTTTCAAAATTTCAAAAATTTGGCTAACACCCTAAATTTTCGAAAAATTTCGCCATAACCTCCCCTGCACCGGGAGCATCGGGGAATTTCAAATAGCTTCCCCGGTCCTTCAGATCTCAAAAAGAAAAAGAAAAAGCCAAGCGGCTAGCCAATAGGCTCATAAAATCATCATCACCCAAACAAAACAGTAAATTATGTAGTAAACATGTACCTATTTGTCGGGCAAACAAATTTTATTCTCTGCTCTAGCCTCCTTGCTATGACCTGTTCAATGATATACTTGTATATGCAAGCAAATGCTACCAGTTTTCAATCCAATTCAATATTTGGTTATATTAGGCTAAATGGTTAAAAATTAGCAAACACATAAACAAACAACACAAACATCAATCAATTAGTGAATTAGAGTTTCAAATTCATTATCTTTGATACATATACAGAAAATCATGTTTTTGATGCCAATTCACAACAATAGGTTTTAGCTACATATACAAGTTTTGGTTCTCACACCAGTCTAATGGAAATATATAGATATCACACCTTCGTCACTCGAAAATAAATGCTGATGATGTTTTGAACCACCATCAGAACATCTCCGGATGACTAGAATGTGATTCTATATCTATCCAGTATATTAAAATTTCGAATACACGCGGATCAGACGTATACACAAAATCTATATATACTGGATTGTCCACATCAATATAAATAGATAATCAAATACGAATAATTGATTTAAATCTTCAAAACCAAAATTTTTTTTCACTTTCAAAAATATACTCTTCACACTCGTTCTAGGATACTACTGATCCCATCTCTAACGAGTCATTCTCATTGGATTTTACTAATCCAATCATCTGATGAATTCTTTCGTTCGATTCTAATGTGTCTTGTTCTCTAAGCTTTGTAAACCAAAGCTCTGATACCAAATGTAAATACCCGTAACTTCCCCGTAAAGGAAAGCGTAGGATAGTTCGAGAACAAACCACAACAGAACGCAAAAAGAAGAACGTTTTATTGTATATTACAACAATGCATCAGATTACAAGAATATACAGAGTAAAAATGAATAAATATTACACAGAAATATCAGAGATTTAAATTACATTTAAATACATAGCAGCGGAAAATAATACAATACGCAACTAGAAGTAGATATACGGATACAAAGCTTTCCGGATATCGTTCCAGCTGTAAACCAGGATCCTGTGAATATAAATCTGCAAAACCAAAACTACTAGCTGCCCGTGTCAAAATAAGGGCACCCAGAGTTTAGGTTAAAACAATAAACTCCAGGTCAGTCATGGGACTGGTGTGAGAACTAAAACAGTTATTAATCTTTATTTGAAAGTTAGGTAAATCAAGGGACCACGCCGTATAACACGGAACGGGCTTCCTCCCAAGAATACCAGTGCATAAAACAAACAGCGCAATGCTAAATAAAGAAAAATGAAGCTATTATAAGACCCAGTTCCCATCACACAATGCAACGCAAGCCGGAGGATAGGGTTTTTACCTTATAATAGCCAAGAATGCTTGATACGTTTAAAACAAATCATTTGATACTGTTATAAGTACATAGTGTATAAAACAACTTCAAATCATAAGTATCAATCATAGGCGGCATAAGTGCCCCATCCCACTATGTCGCCATACTAGGCTCTACAAATAAAACTGCAAATGTCACGTATTTGGAAATTGGATTTCCGTCTATGAACCGAGGCAAAAGATAGTCCTCAACCGATTCGAGACGCTCTAGCCCGCCCCTCAGGATCAGAGCTCGAGTGACCCTTGGATCCTCAGGGCCAGTCCACCGATGTGGATTAAACTTAAACCCTGAACATGCGTTTCCCCACCCTATGGGGTGTAAGTCTGGTCCGTCTGCCGACCAGAATGCATCGGCCGAAACCGATATAACCGAGGCGCCTCGCAACAGCAACAACCACATAAGTCAAACTCGTCAGGGCGTGTAAAACCACTGACGCTACTTCTAGCTAGAAAGAAACGCATGCCCTCCCTGACGTCCTCTCCCGTTTTTGGTTCACAACCGGGGTGCGAGGCTCGCGAATTCACGTTACACAAAGCTGTGCCACACAGGCTGTGCTTTGATCATCACCACAAGACTTTGCTTTTCAACAGAAGCCTCGATCAATTGCCACTTAGGCATGCCACACAGGCAATTCACTCCATGCATTTGATATCCATCAATATATAACCCCTGAGCTCGTACGTCTCAGAGAAAGGCGTTAAGCAAGAGAATAAATCCTCCGCCGCCAAACAGATATATATTTAATAGAGATCAATCGCACGGACTAAAATCCAATGTCAGACACACAGTCCATTTACAAGTCCGTTCTGGGTCTGAACGAAACCGGAGGCACCTAGTACCCCGCATATCCATCGATCTCCAAGCACGTCTGGACGATCACTAACTGTTTCCATCTTCTTGGGTGTACAGCCCAATCAAGATCATCAGTAATTACCCAAACGACGTGAAGACTTCTGGTCTTCGACCACCGTCTTCATCTTCGACACCACGTCGAATCAGTTATTCAGAATGGGATAAACCCGGTCTTTCTGAATAACTCGCGTATATATTATAAAAGTGTTACACAAACACAACATACGCCTCATTCCAATTCAGAATATTCTTTTATTCAAATATTCCTATACTTTGGGAAAAGTTCCCATTAATTTTATCCAAGATAAATTCTTTAAATTTATTCTTTAATCTCCTTTGAATATCAATTCAAACTAGTCGGGATTAGCGAACCACACCGAAGTAATCATTTATTTTATTTCCCAATCCCAACCTATTCATCCCATGAAGTAAAACTGGTAATACTTCATATCTAACACCACAGTGTTATCGGTAAATTCAATTACCATTTCACGTTCAAATCTAATTAAAGATTTAACCATCGCCTGGAGCAAAACTGGTGATACTCCATTTTCGATCATCTCAATCTAATTAAAGATTCATTAAAACTCCACTTAGTTTTAATCTTTAACTGGGTTAAAGAATCAGTGTCATTTAAAACACGGTTCACGATAAACCCAAAATCACATTCCATTAATTATCGGGTTAAAGAACAAGTGTTATTTAAAACACTGTTCACGATAAACCCAAAAATCAATACCAATTCAATTCCAATTAAATATCGTTTAATTGGTACACTTCATTAAATCTAAATAAAAAGATTTAATCTTTTCACAACTAGGTTCAAGAACAGTGTTAGTGAAGACACCATTCGCGACAAACCCAAATCACATTTGATATTCAATACAAGGCTCTGAATAGAAAATATATCGGCTTATATTCAATATCAAATTCTACGACTAACAAATGTCGTATTGGAAATAACAATATAAATATATATCTTTCAAATTTCCATAACAACATCTGTATAATCACGAATTCCAACATCGAAATATTCCGAAGACAATTTCGATTCAAATCCACTCCAATGCAATCATTGGAAATTTTGGTTATTTTCAAAACCCTTTTCAAATTCAATTTATTTATTTAAAAATAAATAGAATTATAATTCTAGTTCAAAACTAGTTCATTTCGATAAAAATCTATTTTCATCTTTTCAAATATGGAGTTTTTCATCCCAAATCTTCACAAATCATTTCTTATGATTTTACACAAATTATTACTATTTTTAATAATTTTATCAAGGCCCGTACAGTCGATTTCCATCAATGGCCATCGAACTGCACTTATAGCGACTTTTTTCAAATTTGATTTGGACATAATTCCAAATCCAACCGTTAGATTTCTAATTTCTAATATTCGTTAGAAAGCTCTTTTCGATACGAACCCAACGGTTCCGGTTTTAGGAGAATCCGACGGTCGGATCTCCCGTAATGTCCGTTTGAAATAAATGGTCGAAATTCACGAACTGCCGCGGCGCGGCGCGTTCTATTCAGGCCATTATATTATATATATAATATATACTTCGTCGATTTCTATTTAAAACGAATTATATAAATAGTTTTGAATTCGTTTCAAAAACATTTTCAACTTCCTTTTCAATTCAAATCACAATTGAATTCTTCTTTATAGATTCGTTTTAAAATTCATTTCTATTCAATTCAAATTTCAATTCAATTTGAATTCGTTTTCAATTCAATTCATTTCGAAATCGTTTTCAATTCACTTCATTTCGAAATCGTTTTCAATTCACTTCATTTCGAAATCGTTTTCAATTCACTTTGAAATCGTTTTCAATTCACTTTGAAATCGTTTTCAATTCACTTCATTTCGAAATCGTTTTCAATTCACTTCATTTCGAAATCGTTTTCAATTCACTTCATTTCGAAATCGTTTTCAATTCACTTCATTTCGAAATCGTTTTCAATTCACTTTGAATTCGTTTTCAATTCAATTCATTTCGAAATCGTTTTCAATTCACTTTGAATTCGTTTTCAATTCAATTCATTTCGAAATCGTTTTCAATTCAATTCATTTCGAAATCGTTTTCAATTCAATTCATTTCGAAATCGTTTTCAATTCACTTTGAATTCGTTTTCAAATCACTTCATTTCGAAATCGTTTTCAATTCACTTCATTTCGAAATCGTTTTCAATTCACTTCATTTCGAAATCGTTTTCAATTCACTTTGAATTCGTTTTCAATACAATTCATTTCGAAATCGTTTTCAATTCACTTTGAATTCGTTTTCAATTCAATTCATTTCGAAATCGTTTTCAATTCAATTCATTTCGAAATCGTTTTCAATTCACTTTGAATTCGTTTTCAATTCAATTCATTTCGAAATCGTTTTCAATTCACTTTGAATTCGTTTTCAATTCAATTCATTTCGAAATCGTTTTCAATTCAATTCATTTCGAAATCGTTTTCAATTCAATTCATTTCGAAATCGTTTAAAATCGATATAAATATCGTTCACGTCAAAATGGCGTCAAACTAATCAACACGACTTCATAAATTTCTATTTTCAAATATTCTATTTCAAATATTTCTATTTCAAATATTTCCATTTCTAAACTGGAATGAGGCCCAATCAATTACCATATAAAATTAATTATATGGATTTTCACACAACACATGTATATAATAACATTGAAAAATGATCAACCATCAACCAAAGTGCACTACACTGTATAAGCATCAAATAAAGATATCTAACGCTTATAACAGCCTGTCAATCAATCGATCGACATATTTAATCAATCAGGATGAGTGAACTTCAAATTTCATCCCAACACCCGTGTGGGGTTTCAAACAATCAAACGCATATTTTATTTGTGCAGTTGGGCGATGTGTAAAATTTATCGTCCCAATCAATGTCCTTCAAATAGGTGTACATAAACAAACCGTCTGGTTTGTAAATGAATATTTATTTATTCACATTCACGTTAAAAATTATATTTTTAACGATAAAACATTTTATTCCAACATATGAATTTCTATTAAGTTCATTCTTTAAATAAAATGATATTTTTATTTTTCTAACACATTTTAGAAAATTTCGGCGGCATAACGGCACGATACTAGAAACGGGACGAGGCCTAGCCTTATCCCCGGTCTAGTGAAGGCCCACGCCATTCACACATCAATCATATCAATTTCAATTTCACCAAAACAATCAAATCCAAATCAAACAATCTAACCAACTACACAACCAATCAAACAAGTCCATGGTCTGTGGACGGGTGTCGGGTGCTTCTAATAAGCACCGTCTGCATCCTAGTATATATATATATATAACTAGAAAAGTAGAATTTGAGTGAGAAGTTCTCACCGATAGCTACCCAATCATCCTGACTCTTCTTTGATATAAAGCTTCTTCGTTCTCGCCTTTTTGTCACCTTCGTTATCCGCTTTCACTACATATGTAAAAATCGAATTTTTACTTCGCTTTTCAATATATAAAAATCACATTTATAATTCGAAGTTCAATATATAAAAATTCTATTTTTATTTCGAAGTTCAATATATAAAAATCATATTTTTATTTCGAAGTTCAATACATAAAAATTCTATTTTTATTTCGAAGTTCAATATATAAAAATTCTATTTTTATTTCGAAGTTCAATATATAAAAATTCTATTTTTATTTCGAAGTTCAACATATAAAAATCATATTTTTATAAAAAATATAGATTTCGCCTTTATAAAACATAGACTTCGCCCTTTCTAATTTAAAGATTTCATCTTTATAAAAATCTCATTTTTATTTTTCTACACATATAAAGATGATATTTTTAATATTCCTATCATGTAAAAATTATATTCCTAATTCTCTACCTAACCAAAAATCATATTTTTACATCTTCTATATAGTAAAGACTATATTTTTAATACTTTAAAAATATAAAAATCATATTTTTATTTTGCCACTCGTATAAAAGTTATATCTTTATTACTTTAAAAATATAAAAATCATATTTTTCACTTACTACCATATAAAAGATTACATTTTTATAACTTTACAACATAAATGAAATTCAGTTTATATAATAAATAAAATTCAGTTTATATAATAAATAAAATTCAGTTTCGAAATCTTTAAAAAAAACAGCTTTAACATTATATAAAAATCAGTTTTAACATTATATAAAAATCAGTGTTAACATTATATAAAAATCAGTGTTTAAAAATAAATAAATAATCAGTTTTAAAGATAAATAAATAAAAATCAGTGAACTTACAGGGGGGCTTTGGAGAGCTGGAGGCGGCGAAATGGGGTGGTGGTCGCGGTCAGGGAGTGGCGGCGGTCCGGCTGGCTAGGGCTTCGATGGGTCTTAGGGGGACAAGAGAACGGCGGCATCGATTGGGAAGAGGGAGAATGGGGGCGATTCGAGGGGGGGGGGGTTCCTCGCGATGGTCGGCGTCGGCTTGGAGGGGCGCAGTGGCGAGCTCCGCCTCTGGCGGCGGTCAAGGCAACGGGGGGGGGGGGGGGGGAGACGATCGCGATTTTCCCCCTTTTTTTATCTTTATTTTTTTTTATTTCTGTTCTGAACTAACGGGGGGGGGGTATATGAAAAAGGTTTTTTTTTATATTTTTAATTATTTTTAAAAGTTGACTTTCACATATGTCATCTAAACGAGGCCCACCGCCTGTCGTCCATAGCGTTTAACCCCCATTCCGAACACAATGGGATATGCCACGTAGGCTGATTCGACTGTTTCAATCGGTTTCCGTTGAATTTACATTTAAATCACTATATTGAATTTTAAATGTACATTTCAAATTACCGGGGTCACATACTAGCTTTAAAAATTCTCGAAAAATATTTTCTAGCTTCGTATTGACGATACGGTCCTAACAAAACTAGTTTCGTCGAATTCTGAGACCGTTGGAAAAATGGCCATTTTCCAGTCGATTAAAATCAACTAAAATGGTCAAAACACGTTTTCCTTCGCCACGCTCACATATTGATTCGAAAAATTATGAAATTTGAAACCTAGCAATAATTCGACATCACGGACCCAACAAAAGTGGTTTCGTCGAAATCCGAGGTCATTTGCAAAATGTCCATTTTTAAGGGCCTGAATTCCATAGCGACTATTCAGAATTTTCAACTGGACATAACTTATCATTCCCGCTACGAAATTTCGATTGGTCGGATTCGTTGGAAAGGTATCATCAATTAGATCCTAAGGTTTTTGGTTTCACTAAAATCCGGATTGTTTTGCACCCGGTACATTCAATTGAAGTTTGAAATCGAATTATCGAACTACCACGCCATTTTCAATTCTATTTATAATTATATATAAATATTTATATTCTAACGACGACGCGTATAATATATACGTTCGAATTCCATTCAAAATAAATTTCTCGACGATATTATTTAAAATAATTCATTTTAAATAATCAAAATTCGCTAAAATTGCCAAAATAAAAATTTTAAACTGGCCCAGATTTTCCGGGTTATTACATAGATGCAAAGAACATTGTGATATGTGGGAAAATGCTATAATAGTAAAGAACATGTAAACTTGGCAAAACGCTGTGATATATGGAAAAACGCTGTGATGTTAAAAAACTTGTAAACTTCGAGAAATGCTGTGACATATGGCTAAACGCTGTAGAAAAGGGAAGATAACAACATTTTTGATACAGTATAAAATGTTGTATAAACAGAAGGACAACACCATTTGAAACGCTGTAATATGTCAATTTTCTACAGCATTTTTGAAATGCTGTGATATATCCAGTGACCTATAACAACGTGTTAGTAGACAACATTCATCAAAATGTTGTTAAAGGATATAAAAATGTTTTTTCAATGTTGTGAATAGACATAGTTGTTGTAGTGAATCGACAAGTGCATTTGCAGTTAAACAGGTCGGCAGCAAAGACAAGTACCAAGTACACATGATAATGCACAAGCATACTAGTTAACAAGCATAGCATGGCTAAGGCAAATGCATGCAGCCATACAAGATCAGACAACAACAACAAACTCAATAAATACATGATCGCAAGCCAATGCACTTCATGTATGTGCATAGTAACTAGTGAAAAGAAAATCAGTTGCTACAGGTCAAAGTAATGAAAATAACAAATGTAAAAACATAAGATTCAAGTGACACAAACACAAATAGTTCAACAACTCAACAGTTACATGAATATGGCAAGTAAAACAACAAGCTGTGGGCCAACATAAGGGAACCAAAAGCAAAAGTGCATAAGAGCACTGCAATAAGGCAGAAAAGGTACAAAGACATAAGTGCACAAATGCAATTTGTTCAGGAAATTTAAGATAGTTGCATGAGTTCATATGCACAAGTGAAAAGTAAAATGACAGCAGCACAAAACAACAAGTGTACAACATCAAACCGATATACACATGTGCACTGCCTCCGCACCTAAGAAACGAGCAAGACACAAGTTCAACATTCAAGACTGAAATTTATAACACAAGGGGACATCATATGTATGGCCTACAACACCAAGGTAAACAATACATATTCAGTTCAGTGATGAGACAAACACAGTTCAGTTTAAGTGATCAAAAGTTAGGATGTCACACCATTTGTAGTCGTTTAAGTTTGCATGGCATCAACTTGTATTATTTCTTAGCAAGGCATGAGCCAGTTCCAGGTACAAGGCAACACATTTTAAGTTTATCCCAAATCAAATTAAGGTAACTAATTCATAGGTGAGAGCAAAGCATAGGATAGGTTCAAGGTAACAAGGAAATAAACCTAAGGCATTCATATTTAGTAAATCAAACAAGCTACAACAATTTTTCAAGTTTGAACCAAATATATATTTTAGCTTCATAAGTTAGCATATGATAATACCAAGGCAGTGTCGATTCAGGCCAATAACTAACAAACCAACCAAAAGACAATAGCATGCAGCACAAAGTCAGCAACCAACAAGAATTTGACTATCATATTTTACATTAAATCGATGTCAAAATGCTTGAATAAAGTAAATCGTGAGCTAACACTCACCTTTGGCACAGAAGTTGAAGGCCTGGAGGAGGTTGCGGTGGTGGCTTGCGATTCGAAGGATGAAGGGAGAACTGTGGCGGTTTTGTGGTCTTCGCTAGAGGATTCGCCTAGATTGAGGAGCGATGGCTTCGGTTTGAATGAAGGAGGAATGAATTTGGCTAGGGGGTAAGCCTTGAGCTTGTGGTTTCCGCAAAGCTATCTGACAACAACAGGAACGTCGTCCGAAGTTGGTGGGATTAGACTAATTAAAAGCATTGTATTTTGATTAGCCTTATCCCACCAACTGGACGAAGTTCCAGTTGTTGCAAATAGCTCCGGTGAGGCTTGAGCTTGTGGTTTCGGTGGAGCTACCTGACAACAGCAGGAACATCGTCCGAAGTTGGTGGGATTAGACTAATCAAAAGCGTCCCTTTTTGATTAGCCTTATCCCACCAATTGGATGACATTCCTTTTGTTGTAAATAGCTCCGGTGAGGCTTGAGCTTGTGGTTTTGGTGGAGCTATCTAACAACAACAGGAACGTCGTTCGAAGTTGATTAAACTAATCAAAAGCATCTCCTTTTGATTAGCCTTATCCCACCAACTGGACGACGTTCTTGTTATTACAAACAGCTCCACCGAAACCACAAGCTCGAGCCACACCCTGGCCGGTGCAGAAACCACTAGGTAGATCAACCTATAATCACAAGAAAGAGACACTCACCAGAAACCACTAAATATAACTCGAACTAAAAATAGTATACTTTTTATATTGTTGCCTATGGTATTTGCTTGTTTATCATCATCTTTTGATTCTATAGTATTTGTTCTTATCAGTTTTGACTAAGTGTGGTATCTTCTCTTATCAATTTTGACTAAGTGTACGTATGCTAACGATCTGTATGTACACATACTAGACTGTGTATATATACACACATGTGTGTCGGCCTCAACGTATATACTAAGTCATATTTCCAAGCATGCAACATCAAGTAAGACATAAAAGAAACATGGAGGAGCTGAGTACCAAGCATACATGGATGCCAAACATGCAAGAATAACTATATCACGACAATAGGAATGTATGAGTAATCACATATACAAAACTCATACATATATAAATAAAAAGCAAAGCAAATATACAAATACAAGTGCTATGGGAAACAAAATTTTATCAGTTTTTTTTTCTTTTAAACATTTTTGTGGAAAACAATAATATATACAAAGACTACTTAGTAGTAGACAATTATGCTTGTTTTGTATATTTTTTAATCAAAATATACTATATTATAATGGATATGCATAAAAAAAAATGTAATGACCGAACTGAGCAAAGATTACAATTTTTAAGTGACTACCCAGTATAGCAAGAGCCATTAAATCATCTAAACTCCCATTTAAGCTAAGAATTATATAAACCTTTATGCAAAGATTACATTTTTCTGAGTGAATGTATGCACCAAGCAACATACAACAAATCAAAATCACTTGAATCGGTCAATCAAAATCAGACTAGAAAATAGGATTTTCAACTCCTATTTAAAACTCAATCATCATTGGCATATGAATGTATTCGAGTTCAAGCTTAAACATAAACCATGCTCGATATAAGAGGACAGATCGAGCAAAAGTAATAAATAGAATCACTTACAATTTTCCAATTGCAACCGTGCTCGAGATAAGAGGACGGATCTGAAAGCGAAGCATTAGTTTTTATCAAAAACCCTAATTTGGAGGAGAAAAATGCTTCCACTTGCATTCTTGCTCGACTGTTGGTGGCGGCTCGTGATTTAGAGGTGGAAAGGCGAGGCGATGGAGGAAACGGAAGATGGTTTCGTCTACCTTTTTTGTTTTTATTTTTTAAAGAGGAGAAGGCACAAGAAATGATTTTGGGAGAAACGTTTTTTCGCTACCAAAGATAACAGGTTTTTTTAAATGATAGATGTTGGTTGTTTGAACAATCGATGTCTAAAGACCCATTTAACATTGCTTTAAAATTTACTGATGTTAAAAGAACTTTTAACATCAGTGGTTTTAGAAAACAATGTTAAAAGGGTGATGTTATAGCCACTGTTTCTAGTAATGTACGATTAATTCCACAACAAATTTTCATATTCAATTACCCAATACATTGTATGTATTCAAATTCATAACACAAAGCAGAATATATACCACAAATCAACTCATAAACTGCAAAATAACATATAAACCACAAATACCAACATCACACTTCATAACAAACCATCATATACACAACAACTCATGCTTATCAAAAAACCATCCACAATTTTGTTTTCCAAGAACACATGTTTATATTTACATATGTCAAAGCAATCAAAAAAGACAAATACCTACTCATCTCCATCATCATCCTCTTTCTCCTCATCCGACCCACCATCATCCTCAGGTATCCTCCTATGCTCGGAAAATTATGCAATGGTTCGCTCATCGAGCTTGGTGTGTGTCCACTCTTCTATCAATCTTGAAGCTCAGCCACCTGTTGATGGTGCATGTGACGGACCACCCCGTACCAGCTGACATTTCCAAGGAAAGTGTGTTGTGCCGATGTCCAATCAGCATGGACGGTTGCCAAAGAAAGGAAAGAAAGGATTTTGAACTAACAGATAACCTGTAGAATACCTCATAGCGCATGGGATAAAATATAATAATAACATACTTGACATAAAACAGGTGAGACAGTGCATAAGCTGAAAACTAAACCATAATAGCAGCGGAAAATTCAAATACAGCTTATGTTCCACATCATCATTATTACAACTTTTCAATCTGTCTCTAAAGAAAATTAAAGGAAGGGTACACTACTAATGCCCAAAGTAGTGACCATCAGTGACACAGGGAGGATACATATATATATGTATATCATACGTGGGAGCCTCCTGCTCGTCTCCGGATCAGCTACTCGTGCATAACCAGCTAACCTGTCTCTAGTCTGCCCGTTTAAGAGCATCCAAAGTAATAAGAAGAGATATAAAACTCTGGGTAAGACAAAATTATGGTATGAGCAATAAGCAGCAAAACAGAACAATAACATGTATACTAAACCATACCTGAACTTGCAACTAGAGAGTTAGTACAACAAGATGTAAAATACTCTAAGGCGACACTAACATATGGGGTAAAGATACAGGGGTGGGGGTGTGCATGTCATAGTGATATCAAACAATCAAACATAGCAACCATCCTCACATCTCTCACTCAATGCGTAAAGCATAGGATATCCACCACTTTGATCACCCAAATCCTTGCTATGATCACTCTGCCCCATGGAGTCATAGTGACTCCACTGCACTGATCCACAGCCACTAGTCCTAGCTATGTCCACTCTACCCCATGAAGTCATGACGACTTCACTGCAATGGCTCATAGCCATGCTACGATCACTCTGCCCCATGGAGTAATAACTACCCCACTGCACTGATCCGTATCGTGAAAGTCCAATTCGTGAAGTTAACCCATTGGTTCCCATCTGGATCCTGAGTTCTACTTCCTATTTGGACTTCCTTTGCATCTCGGGTTTTGGTCGAATTGGAGTTGGTCTTCATAGGAGTTGTCGCGTAGAAGTAAGAGTATACATCTGGTTCAGTTTGGTACTCCTAACCCAGTTCGGTTCGGTGGTCCTAGCCCATGCCTTGATTTGGTTTAGGTATGCGCAGTGCTCCATTCCTCCTTGGTCCGGTCCAGTCACACTTAAGGTTCGGGTCGGTGGTCACCTCCATCTGGTTCGATTTGGTTACGACGAACCGATCTCATCCGTTTCTCCAGCTCCTCTTCTCCGATCCGATCTGATCCGATCCGCAACTCCTTCCTTGCTCCCTATCAGAAACCAACTCCAACTCTTATGCAAGTGGCCTTCCTTCTTGCCAAGCCTCCTTTAGTGCCAAGTCCGATCCGAATCGAATCCCCCTTGCCCAGTTCTCTTATCCGGTCTGAGCCCCATATCAGATCCGATCTGAAACCCTGCACATTTCCTACAACTTTTCCATCGGCTGTTTTATGCCACACGACGGCGTTTTCGACCATTCTAACTATTCTAATCAATCATAAAGCATACCATATAGTTATAGCAATATATAGAATTGACCACAAACACCAACACAACAATTTGATATGTCAAAACGGATCAAACATACCTAAAACCCATATTTTCCCCTTAAGCATGTCTAAGCAAATCTGATGATAGGATTAGCTAAACTTAACCAAATTAACACAAACTTCTAACAGAGGCTTAAAATAATATTTAAGAATTTCTGAACATTTTTCCAGATTTTTAACATGCATAATTTCATTAATTAACACTAATCACCCTAATTAACTGTAATTAGTGTAAAAACATTGCTAATCACTCACCTTAGGCACAAATTAACTTTAGATCTGAAACTATCTCTAATTTGGGTCGAATCTCTATGCAACACAGTAGCTTTGTTCCCAATTTGATGCTAATTTGCCTTGTTTGATGTAGATTAGGCTAGAACTTGATTAGAGAGCGATTTGGGATGAAATTAGAAGGTGGAGGCCATGGCCAGGGTTAGAGAAATGTTTTAGGCGGCTGAAAAATGAAATAAAAACCGTTTTCCTACTGTTCTCAGCCTCTCCATAACCCTAATCCCGAAATGGGTTATGGGCCTTCTTGCTAATCACCCTAATTAGGCCCGGTTAAGCTGTTTTTCACCTTCTAAACCTTGTTTCAGCCATATCTCCCAAACGGTTTGTCCATTTGGCTAATGTGACCAGTCTAAAAAAAGGTAAACCATTGTCTAAATCTAATGGAAGTGGTTTTCGGTCAAAACCCCTTATCAATCAAAAGTTATGACCGAAACAAGATCAGTTAGGGGCAAAACGGTCATTTAAAAATCGGCAAAAATCACGAACATGGGAAATGACCCCAATAGTCGTCTCCCAAAGATACATGGGTATATGACTTTGCATGAAAAAGAAATAAATATTCTACGATCCCCTGATGCGTAGAATGTGGGTCGTTACAGAGCATGACGATCTCCTTATGCTGGAATTGTTATAAGAGGCATGTGTCATCGCTATCAGTAATTTATTATATTATGAATTTTAATTTATATTTTTCTACTAATCATTAAGGTTGATTAACGATCTCAAATTGAAACTTAAATATGCAGTATGTAAGAATAAAATATGATTTTATCTGAAGACATTCAAAATTCTTAATTTATTACAGTCGAATTTGTGAACACTTTAGTATAATTTTCCTACATAGAGATTTTTGCATATATAATCTTTAAAAACCTAAATAAAAGCAAACAACTAGTTAAGATTAGAGTGAAAGCTTCACTTTTTTAAATCATATATTATTTTTATGTCATTCGGTGGTTAGCTATGACATTATGCAAAAGAAAAAGAGATATATGGAAATTTTCATTGTGGGTAACGATGGAAGAACCAAAACTTTCACCTTCTTCCCTCCAAGAAGATATAAAAGATTCATGTTTATTACATGGCGAAATTCAATGGTTGAAAGTCGACATAATGTCTTAAACTTTTTGTTGCATGTCCATACTTTTCATTTATTATCATGATTAAGAGCACTTATAAATTGGAAAATAAAAAGGTAACTTAGTTAATAAATTGTAATTTATTATATTATGAGTTTTAATTTCGAATTTAGGATTAAGTATTATTTATAACTTAGTTAATAAAACACACTATACCTCTATATTTTCGAAATTATACCGCCTATTCTGGGTAGGATGGTTAATGATGGCATGCCAGATGCGATTACACTCCTCCATGGTCAGGTCACGACTTAAAGGCGGCATTATTCGAGCAATCTCAGCTTGATATCTCTCCTGCGATAGCGAACAGTTAATTCACACATTAAATATTCAATTTCAAATTTATTTAATGTGAAATAGAAAATATTATGAATGCTTACCATCACACGCTTGGAATTAGCATCCATCCAGGTATAGGAGGTGTTACCCTCCTTGACGGTCTGCTCGGCCATGTGATAAACACCTCAGCAAGTGTAGGCTCCCGCGCTAGTGTCGACATCCGAAATGGTACAAATGAACAATATTACCAATATGCTTAAATATAATTAAACAATGATACAACTACTTATAAATGCAATTTATCATACGTATCACTTCTCGTCGATGCTGTGAGAAGAACTGAGAGACACTAAGGTGCAAAGTAGGATTTTTATTCCTATTCTCGGTTCCTCTCTGAAACCTCCTAAAAATTTAATTATTCAATTAATTTAATTGATATACTGTAATGACCCACCTTTCCGACCATCGAAAGTCGACACTAAATATGACCACTATACATTAATGTCGATCATCCAATCGTCGGAATCGTAGATTGTTCGAGTGAAAAGAAAAAGAAAAGGAAAAGAAGAAACACAGAATCTCACAGCGGAAGCAACATAAATAATAAACCGACACATGAATTATCACTCCAAGATGCAACGTATATCAGAGTTAAATAAAAATCCTATCAGCTGGACTGTTATAAAATTCTGATCTTACAAATGTTGAAAGGTAAAATAAAATATAGCGGAAATAAAATAATGTGACAGGAAAACTTCCAACTCTACTCCATGAGCTCCATATCCAATAAAAGGCAACCTGGAAACAAGCTCGGTCTGACCCAAGCATTATAATGAAATAATACGTTGATCAGTCTGCAATACCAACACGAGAAAAACTCAAACAATAATAAACAAACAAAAATTCCATGAGACCACACCGTTGATTACGGAATGGGTTTTAACCTCACAAGAACAACATATATGTAAGCATCAACACCAAAAAATCACCGAAACAACAAAAGATTAGTGTAGTAAGTAAAATTTGCCAACATAAAAGTAGTAATAGAACAACACCCCAATGAGAAGAGCTCACGACATTTCTCGATGGAAACAAAGAAACTAATACAAAAATTTGGATTGAACCAGGAAATGGTTAGTTTTCCCGAATGATTGGACCACACTACGGACTAAACCACTTAAACAACATCTAATCTCGCCATAGATACAAATAATTGAACTTTGCGAAGGTTTTATCCTCTTGATGTAATTAAAAATAGGAAAACTTATAAATTCAGATTTAAAGGAGTATAATAAGGATTTTATTCCAACAAATGACTAGGAGGGTGCGCCCAAAATACCGAATAGTATACCTCTAGAATATACTTGAGAGCTACACTGTTCCCGAAAATGTACTAGCTGGACCCCGCCAACTTTACCGAGTATCCGAGTATTTCAAATCTTGCGCACAAACAACCAAACCTACCCTAGAGTGGATGTGAAATTAAACTAATGGGAACAACTCCACATAGCTAGACGTCCAATCGCTTTTTGGATTTAGTCATTTATAACAAAGGATAACAACACTCAAAGAGCAATAAATCATTTTGATTTGATGATACAACTCAAGAAAGATGAACCAATAGTTGTTAAGTAATCTATCGGGAAAAGTCAAAATAATCGTATTGGAAACTAAATCACATTCTATTACCATTGTTTATCGATCCCAAACTTGTACTATCTCTTGGTTAAAAATAAAGTCAGGCAAGTTGAGGTAGTATTACCTGTAGGCATCTTTCGGACAATGTTATCAAACTTCGATATAGGGAAAGTTTCTATACTTCGACATCTAGTGATGAGAGTATAACTAAATATTTCCATATAAGCGATATCGTTTATCGAAATTTCTTTTCATATTTGAACGAAAACACTTTTCACAATATTATTTAAAATACTAGTTGTAAAGAGATGAGTTATAAGTGTATTTAAAAGAAAAGTTGAAACTAATGCTAAATTTAAACATCAATTTCGATAAAACCCACCTTACACATAGACTAAATTTCAAAACCATTTCTATATACAAATATTGTTTATAAGATCTAATGATATTATTTATCCAAAAAGGACAATAAATCAAATTTAATTACTTAAATATGATTAAAGCATATATTAATTATTCCGTAAAATAATTAATCCAATTTATGATCTTTTATAGTCAATAAGTTGCTTAATTACAAACTATGATTAAATAGATTCATCAAGTTTAAAACCTTTTTATAAATCGGTTAATCATTCTTAATTTTTTATTTTAAATCAATTAAAATGATTTTATTGTTTTCATTAAATCAATTTAATTTCACTTTAAAGCAACTTACAAAATACAGACCAATTGTATCAACCTCATTAGTTAAAATAGTTAATGGAACTAAAGCATCTTTCATTAAAATGATTATTAAGTATTAATTAACTCTTTAATTAAAATAATTAATTGAAATTAAGTTTTAATCACTGCAATTGTAACAACCCGGAAAATCAGAACCAATTTAAAATTTTTATTTTGGCAATTTTAATGAATTTTGAATATTTAAAATGAATTATTTTAAATAATAATGACTAGAAATTTATTTTGAATAGAATTAGAACGTATATATTTATTTGAATCAAAGTTAGAATATAAATATTTATTTTAAGTATAAAAGGAATTGAAAATGGCGCGGTAGTTTGAAAATTCGATTTCAAATTTCAAATTTCAAATGAATGTACAGGATTCAAAATAAACCGGAATTTAGTGAAACCAGAAATATTTGAATCTATTTGAAAATATCTTTCCAACGAATCTGGAAAATTGAAATTTCATAGCGGGAATAAAAAATTATGTCCAGTTGAAAATTCAAAATAGTCGCTATGGAAATATAGCCCTTAAAAATAGCGATTTTGCAAACGACCTCCGTTTTCGATGAGACCACTTTTGTTGGATCCAGAATGTTAAATTATAGCTGGATTCCAATTTTCATAATTTTTGGAATAAATATGTGAGCGTGGTGAATTTAAACATGTTTGGCAATTTCAATTTGAATTTAATCGACTGAAAAATGACTGTTTTTCAAATGGTCTCCAAATTCGGCAAAAATAGTTTTGTTAGGACCGTATCGTCAAAACATAGCTAGATTTATTTATTTGGAATTTTTGGAGTCATATGTGACCTCGGTGAATTGAAATGTACATTTAAATTAGATATACATTGATTTATATTTTAATTTGAAAAAAAATCAAGTGAAACAGTCGAATTAGCTTACCGGACATATCCCATTGTGTTCGATATGTGGGTAATTAGCTAGGACGACAGTCGTTGGGTTTGATTTGGAGTATGAATGTAAAATCTCCTTTTTCTCGGATTAATTTATTAATAAATATAATATAAATATACCCTTTGGCCTCAAAACCCTAGTCCACTTCCACAACGTTACAGCCGCCACCCTCTTGAATTAAGAGCCACAATTTTTCACTTTTAAATTCTTAATAACTCACAAACCACGCCTCGATTTCAACGCGTTCTAAAGAGAAAATCGAAGAGGGAGGTAAGGTCGTGCTAATCAATGGCCATAAGCAGGTTTTGGGGAGTACAATCGCCAGAATTTTCCCTCATATGCCCACCGTTCGCAGCCGTTTTATGAGGATTTGGGCGCTTTGAGTTTCGCACAGCCATAGGCCAAGGTTGAGGGGGCTCCGGTGCTCTGAATGTTGACCGCCGATCAACCTCTGGCCGCTCCAGGAGAGTGCTACAGCGTGCCCTAGGTTTGAAGTCGGGTTTGAATTCGGTGAGCCCCAATTAGTAATAAGGAAGAAATAACGTGGCCCGATCTTTTTGCTAAGTGTAATTAATTCATTAATGATGGTAATTAAGGGAAAACATTATTAAGTTAATTATTCATTTAATTGTCTAATGGTTAATTGGCTATTTCTCATTCATACAACAACAAAATTCAACGATTTCGAATCCATTGAAATCATGGCGACGAGATCTTCACAATGGGACTGACTAGAGTAGAAACGGGAGCAGTTGCAAATTTTAACTGAATGGAACGTCCAGTTTAATCCAGTTAAAGTAATCGTTTTTAACGATTTCAAAACCGACCACTGTGAGAACTCTCTCACTAAATTCTTTTTGTACAGTTATTTATTTTTATAATTGAATTTGTGTTGATTGCCTATTTGCTCACTCCCCTCGTCCACAGACCATGGACGATTTATTTGATTGTGTTGTGATTATGATTGTGATGTACGAATAATATATACTTGGAAAGAAAATATACATATATGAAATGTGAATATACATATATGAAATGCCAATTTACATATATGAAATGTGAATAATATATATATGAAATGAAATATATATATATATATAAGAAGTGAAAATTATATATATAAGAAATGAAAATAATATATATATATATATATGAAATGGAAATAATATATATATGAAATGTGATATATATATATAGATGAAGTTATAATGAAATATATATTGGTTTGTAAAAATAATTATTTTTAACGTATATATGAGATGTATAGAATTTTCATGTAATGGAATATTCGATTTTGATTAAAAATTGAAATGAAGTTGAAATCGTTTTTGAAACGAATTTAAAACGATTTATAAAATACATTTTAAATGAAAATCGATGAAATATATTATATATATATATATTATATTTAATGGCCTGAATAGAATGGGCCGCGGCAGTTTGCGATTTTCGACCATTGACTTCGAATTGACATTATGGATATCTGACCGCCAGATTCTCCTAAAACCGGAACCGTTGGGTTCGTATCGAAAATAGCTTTCCAATCAATACAAGAGATTTGAAATCTAATGGTTAGATTTGGAGATATGTCCAAATCAATTTCAGAAAAGGTCGTTATGGATGCAGTTTGGTGGCCATTATTGGAAACCGACTGTATGGGCGATAATAAAATTATTTAAAATATGGAAAAATTATGTAAAATCATAATAAATGATTTGTAAAGATTTTGTATGAAAAATTCCAGTTTTTAAAAGATAAAAATATATTTTATCGAAATGAACTAGTTATTAACTAGAATAATAATTTATTTATTTTTAAAATAAATAAATTGATTTAAAAATGGTTTTAAAAGAACCAAAATTTTCCAAAGAATAAATTGGAAATGGATTCGGAATGGAAATAATCTTTGAAATATTTCGATATTGGATTCCGTGATTATACGAATATTGTTGAGGAATTTGGAAGATATATATATATGTATGTATGTATTTCGTTATTCCAATATGATATCTGTTGGTTTCAGAATTTGATAATGAATATAAGCCGTTATATTTTCTATTCAGAGCCTTGTATTTGATATCAAATTGGATTTTTGGTTTGTCGTGGATGGTTTATTCATTAACGTTGTTCTTAAACCCAGTAGAGAAAAGAATAAATCTTTAAATTAAGATTTAGTGAAGTTTTCCAATTAATTAATATTTAATTTGAATTGAATAAAAGAATTGGAATTTTGGGTTATCATGAACAGTGTTTTAAATAACACTTGTTCTTTAACCCGATTAACAATGGAATGAGATTTTGGGTTTGTCGTGAATGGTATCTTTAATAATACTCTTCTTAAACCCAATGGAGTTAAGAAAATTAGAAACTAACCAGAGATTAGCTAAGTTGAATGGTTTCCTGGGTATTGATCTGATGTTGGTTTCGGCCTTCGGGATTAATACTTAGGGAATTGTTCTCTTACTAATTTACGGTTAGAGACTGATGGGATGGGATCTTCAGTAACACTGTTCTTAAACCCCATGTGAAAAGAATAAATCTATTAAATAAGATGTAGAGAAGAATTACCAATTAATTAACAGTTGATTGGAATTGAAATGGAATGTGAATTGGGTTTATTGTGAAGTGTGTTTTTAACGACGTTTGTTCTTTAACCCGATTTACAGAAATGAGATTTGGATCTTATAAATCTTTTTATTAAAGGTTTAATGGAGATTTTCCAAAGTAAAGTTTTCCAATTTAATATATTGGAATGGAATGGAATTCGATTAGATAACAATCGAAGTGAGTTTCTATGGAGGAAGACTGTTAATATATATGGAATTTAAAAGGCTTTGTCGTTATTCCATTTATATTATTAGTAGGATACAGAAATTGATATCGCTTATATATTGATTTGTTTTTTCCATGAAGATTCCATAATTAATGGAATGTGATTTTGGTTTTATCGTGAATCTGCTTTAAATGATATTGGTTCTTTAACCCAGTTAAAGATAAGATTAATTTCTTAGCTTTGAATAATCATTAATATTGATGTTTAGGTAGATTAAAACTAAGTGAAGTTTTAATGAATCTTTAATTAGATTGAAAAGTGAATGTAATAATTAAAATTATCAATTCAAGAAAATGATCCAGAATGGAGTATCACTAGTTTTGCTCCAAGCGATAGTTAAATCTTTAATTTGATTTGAACGTGAAATGGTAATTAATTTTATCGATAACACCGTGGTGTTAGATATGGATTATTACCAGTTTTGCTCCATGGGATGAATAGGTTGGGATTCGAAAAATAAACAAATGATTATTTCGGTAAGGTTCGCTAATCCTGACTAGTTGATAAACCTTAATTTGGTTTAGAAATGATATCCAAAGGAAGATTAAAGAATAAATTTAAAGAATTTGTCTTTGGTAAAATTAATGGGAACCTTTCCCAAAGGAAAAGAATATTCTGGATTGGAATTAGGCATATGATGTGTTGTTATAGCACTTGATTATAAGATACACGAGTTATTCAGAAAGGTCGGGTTTAACCCATTCTGAATAACTGATTCGACGTTAAGTCAAAGAGATTGAAGATGGTGCAAGACCGACGATCTTCACATCGAATGGATGGGTGCTAGTGATGCTTATGATTGGAGTAGCTACCTTGAAGGGGCTATAGTGGTAGCGTCCGGATGTATTTATTGATTGTACGGATATGCGAGGGCCTCTTTCCTGTATTGGACATACGGGACGAGGAATAAGGTGCCTCTGGTTTCATTCAGACCTAGAACGGACTTGTAAATGGATGGTATGTCTGACATTGTATTCCTTTATATTGTATTCATTGATCTCTGCTAAATATATATCTGTTTGGTAGCGGAGAATTTATTCTCTTGCTCAACACGCTTCTCTGAGACATACGAGCTCAAAGGTTATATATCGGCAGAAATTAATGGTACAGTATGGATTGATAGTGTGGCATGCTGAGATGTAGTGATCCAAACCTTTGTTGAAAATAAAAGTTTGATGGATGATGATCAAAGAACAGCTTTAATATAGCACAGCTTTGTGTGGCGTTAATTCACGAGCCTCACACACCTGTATGGTGGCAAACTGATGGTTAGGTCAGTATGCTTTAGAGAGGAGGATAGACACCTTATGGGTTGTCATGGATTCGGTCGACCGAGGTGATACTGGTTGTGGTCGCCCCATACCAGTAGGGATAGGGGGGCACACCCCCCGATTCCCAGATGGATAGAGTTAGTAGTGTTTTCCAATGCTTGGACGTAAGCTGCGATAACTTGTTTTCCTGGATAGTGCGGATGTGCATTACGGCGTTTTCGTATGCCTGCGACGTAAGTCGTTGGGAATTGTAATGCGCGATAGATCTTTCAGATCAGGAGCCATCATGATGGAAATCCAAACTTCCAAATACGATATTTCGCGGTTTTGATTGTAGAGCCTAGTATGTCGACATGATATATGGTACCCATGCCGTCCATGATTGATACATTTAGTAACAATAAAAGATTTGTTTTAAAACGTACCAAGCATATTTTGCTATTATACGGTAAAACTCTATCCTCCGGTTTACATTGCGTTGTGTGATGGTACCTGAGTCTAATAATAGCTTCATTTTTCTTTATTTAGAATTGCGCTATTTGTTATAGGCACCGGTATTCTTGGGGGCAAACCCGTTCCATGTTATACGACATGGTCCCTTGATTTACCTTATTTTAAAGTAAAGTTTTAAATAACTATTTTAGTTCTCACACCAGTCCCATGACTGACCTGGAGTTTATTGTTTTAACCTAAACTCTGGGTGCCCATATTTTCCACATGGGAAGCTAGTAGTTTTGGTTTTGCAGATTTCTTTATACAGGATCCTGGATTTACAGCTGGAGCTATATTCAGAACGCTCTGTATCCGTGTATTTCTTTCGGTTGTATTTGTTAATGTTTTTCCGCTATGCATTGTATTTTTTACATTCTATTTTCATTGTTATGTATTTTAATCTCTGATATTTTTCTATGTAATATTTATTCATACTCTGAATATTCTTGTACTCTAATGTAACTGTTGTAAATAACAATGAAATGTTCTTCTTTTTATGTTCCGATTGGTCTTGTTATCGAAGGAATCCGGGCTTTCCTTTACGGGGAAGCTTGGGTCGCTACAACAATGATGAATTGAATTATCATTGATTAGAATGAATAATCAACATTCACTTTGTTACGTACACCAGAATCCGACTCAACCATCATTTGTTAAAATAGATAATTGAATCTAATTATTATTAACTCGAATAATAAATAAACTTATAAACGTCTTTAATTAAAATGATAAGTTTTGTTAAAATATCAATGCTGCGAAAACCCAAGCTCATATTGAACAAAATGTTTAATTTACTTCGATTACCGACAATAATCAATATGTAGACACACATAAGTAAATATGGGCGATAAACGAACATAACAAACAAATGCAAGAAAATATAAATATAGATGAGGATAATTATGAACAATCAAATGAATTATTAATCTCGTAACAATCACACAAAGATATGTAGATTTCGGAGTGTTCTATCGCGACCTAATTCGCTACGTTCACTTCGCTTTTCCTTTTATAGTCCCATGCAAAAAAATGGTTATTTATGTCCATATATAATCAATAATATAATATGATTCATTTAAGATTAATCTTTCGCTTAAAAGCAGGTAAATTCAAAAGTCATCCGTTCATAGACAAGAATATATGTGTGTGTGTGTGTGTGTGTGTGTGTATATATATGTGTATATATATATATCAACATTCACTAACAATGCAGTAAATCAACCAATCAATCAAACAAAAAAATTAAACATATCACACAAATAAAATTGATTCAACAATAGATATTTGTATTACACGACATGAGAATGTAGCAATCCAGAAAGTGTGAGAGTTAACTCTCATTGATTTTTGGTTATCACCAAAGCGATATGATTCAAACTAAAATTGAACGGCATTTTATTTTAGCAAAAATCTAAATAGATTCAGAATTAGTCCAATCCACTTCCAAAATGTTGTCGTAGTCATTGCGAGTCCTACGCAACTGACGACACTTGTTTAGGATCTAGTATGAGCTAGACACAAGCTTTATAAGAAATTAACTAATTAAATTAATAACTAAAATTAATTAACCAAATTAATTTTACAATTAATTTAACTAACCAATTAAGTCACACTGTTAATCCCTCTTTTACATAGAAAAACGTGATACTTCAAACCCAAAGAAAACACGACAGACTTGGCCAAAAACAAGGGTGTTGTGCCACCAATGCTTCACCGGAGCTCCGCCCATGACCACTACTGGACTCGCCCCTCCGACCTCCACCCTCGTGCCAAACAACGAGCTCTACATCATCTCATTGATCGAGAAATGACCTAAAATCGTCATTGCAGGATTTAAATTAACCCTAGAGAGGGGGGGGGGGTGAAAAGGGTTTATCGTAGATTTTCACATAGTAATTAAATAATAACAGCACAGATAACAATCAGAATAAATGCGGAAAATAAATAACACATAGATATACCCAGCTTCGGCAAAACCCTGCCTGCTACTGCATTCCCCAATGTTTCTACTAGGAGTTAAAACAATCTCTATGCTTACAATCCCCTGTAAACTCGCGACACTCACTCCTGACTATTCTTAACCCTACGCTCAAAACCCTATACTGGTTTCTATCCCCGAAACCAGATTTCCCCGAATTACAAATCCCGTAATTCGTCTCCCTAGTTTTAGATACAAACTAGAAAACTCTAAAGTCGATTACAAATTTAAAACAAAAAAAACAATTTAAAATAAAAACCTTTACCAAAACCAAACCCCAGTTTTAAATAATAAAGTCCCTTTATAGACTACTGAGCTCCTTAATAAAGATCTAGGGTTAAGCTGGTCGGCCTTCTTTATAATTTGCTTCACCACTTTTAGCTCGATCTCCTTTGTCTCTCTGGAAATTGAAATGGCGGCTCCACTTTGAACTAGGGTTTCTGAATACTCCTCCAAATTAATTCGATTGCTTCTGGAATTGCTGGTTCTCTGTTTTCTTGTGTTTCCCTTGTTGTTTTATTGATTTGTGATTGTTCGATCATAGCTACGTCGATCTCTGGTATGTTATTTCAAATCGAATTTCTCTTTGATTTTTTTGAACTTGGATGCCTTTAATGCCTGTGATGATTGGTGCATTTATAGGATTAAAAATCCTAATTTTGTGCTCTGATTTCGTGTTAAACTTGGTCATGATATATGAGTAAATTTTGGGCTTGTTTTCATCTGAAATTCTGGAGATTTCTTCGATTCAAAAACTTGAATTTTGCGTATATTTTGGACTTTGAACTAGTCTTGAATTTGGTCTTTGATATATTGTCCCTTTTTGATTTCCTCTGCTTTGAAATTGGTATTCTCGATTTAAAAAAAAAGCTACGTGATTTCCTTGATGAAATTAAACATGAAGTTGATCTTTGATTTATTTCCTATCTTAATAAACTATTGAAGAAAATGAATGAATTTCAGGCATGAAATCTGAATTGAATATTTTGTGGCCCCTTGAGAAGATATCCTTGTTACAAGAAAACTGGAGTTGATTTTCTCCTTATAATTTGGCTAGTTTTCTTGATCACTTGGTTCACCATTCATTGTCGATCATAGCTTCAATATATACATATATACTTGACCAACTAAAACTGTTGCTTGGGTTTTGATCTATAGTAATGGCTTGGTAGTATAATCATTGATACTCATATGCATATGAAACTTCCCTTGTATATATACCATTCTTGAGTGCTGTTGTGTATCACCAGTTTACATTATTGTTGCTGCTGTAGTAATGTATTTTCCTCCCTTTTGACCAGACTTTTATTGAATGTTGTGTGTGTATGTATATATATATATATATATATATATATATATATATATATATGCTCAGCCATTCATGTATTGTGTGTCACACAGTCCTGGAATAAGTTTTCATTGAACACTTGCTCTTTGCACTTGTACACTTCAATTCCTATGTAATTCACTGCTGCACCATATATGTATTTGCTCCATACCCTTTTGACTTATGTTGATCACTTGAATTAGCATTGATACTCCATTTTCTTGTGTCCACATGAACTGTTTTGATCATGTTGTTACACCATGCAGCGTGTACATCCATCCATTGTTGCTTTAACAACATTTAAGTTGCCCTCTAATATTTGCACCATGCTGAAATCTTGCGTTGTGTCATTGTTGTGTTGATTTTTGCCATTTTTCTGAACTGTTGGCTTGCTTTAATCTTGAGCCTCTTTCATATGAATTTGTCCCACTTGCCATGTTGCATTGACGCTGTCGTGTACCTTGATTTTGCTTGTTGAACCATTTGACATATGAGCACTTGTGTTGCATGTATTGATGTTATTGGCTATCTTTGTGTATGTTGTCACATTGCTTTGAACCTTGTACATGGCTCGACCATGTATGACTATCTTTTGCTGCTTGACATCCTTTTATTTTGAGCTATTCATGTTTGCTCGACTACTTTTCTTTGTCCATGTATTTTAGCAGACCAGTTTGCATTAGTGCTCGTCCATTTGTGTTGAGCTGTATTCGTTGATGTTTTGGGTTGCGTCGACCATATTGATTATTGTTGCACTGAGTCGAGATGGTCCACGTTGCTACTCCTCAGTTGCATACTGGATTGGCGAGGCAGTGCACATGTGTATGTATATACACATGTGTATATGCAGCCATCTAGGAAAGTTTTTCGGACCCTGCATATCAGACCAAGTCCAGAAAAATGATGAGAAACATACCGTAATTCTGAGGCAAATAAAATTTAAAAAAGAATTTTTTATTTGCTTGTATTTAATTTTATTTTTGTTGTAGTCTACTGTGTGTGTTTTTCTATTTGTGATAGGTATGAAGATGATGAACTGGATTGGAGTATGTAAAGATTCAGAAGACTGAAGACAGAGTGTTAGTGTGTGTGTGTAACAACCCGGAAAATCTAAGCCAATTTAAAATTTTTATTTTGGCAATTTTGATGAATTTCGAATATTTAAAATGATTTATATTAAATAATAATGGCGAGAAATTTATTTTGAATAGAATTAGAATGAATATATTTATTTGAATAGAATTAGAATTAATATATTTATTTGAATCGACGTTAGAATATAAATATTTATTTTTAATTATAAAAGGAATTGAAAATGGCGCGGTAGTTCGAAAATTCGATTTCAAAGTTCAAATGAATGTACAGGATTCAAAATAAACTGGATTTCAGTGAAACCAAAAATATTAGAATCTATTTGAAAATATCTTTCCAACGAATCCGAAAAATTGAAATTTCATAGCGGGAATCAAAAGTTACGCCCAGTCGAAAATTCAGAATAGTCGCTATGGAATTCTAGCCCTTAAAAATGGAAATTTTGCAAACGACCTCTGTTTTCGACGAAACCACTTTTGTTGGATTCAGGATGTCGAATTATTGCTAGATTCCAAAATTCATAATTTTTCGAATCAATATGTGAGCGTGGCGAAAGAAAACGTGTTTTGACAGTTTTAGTCAATTTTGATCGACCAGAAAATGGTCATTTTTCAAACGTTCTCAGAATTTTACGAAATTAGTTTTGTTAGGACCGTATCGTCAATACGAAGCTAGAAAGTATTTCTCGAGAATTTTTAGAGCCCGTATGTGGCCCCGGTAAATTGAAATGTGCGTTCAAATTCAATATATAGATTTATATTTTGATTTTGATGAAAACTGAACGCGATTGAATTGGCTTGCAGACCATATCCCATTGTGTTCGGAATGAGGGTAATTATCTAGGTGCGACATTCGTTAGGTCTCGTTTGGAGATTGAATGAAAAAGTTACTTTTTGAAGAGAAAATAAAATAAATGTATATTTTAATATATACTCTCCCTCTCCCTTAATTTCCCTCAGTCAACGAATAGAAAAAAAACATCGAAAGAGGAAACCGCTCCTCCAGACCTCGCGCCGCCATCGACCGACCCCATCCCGCCATCGCGCATCACCCTCCGACCCTCTTTTTCCCCTCCGCACCCCCTTCTCCTCCTCTACGGCCTCTGCCCTTCTTCATCGATGAACCCTAGCCCCAAAATCAATTGCTTCAGCCGTTGCTCCATCCCCCTATCACCACCCACAACACGACGCCGCCATTGCCAGAAACCGCCCCTTCCCCCCGACGAAGCCTCTCCCTCCCTCCTGTGTAAAAGAAAAGCAAAATAAAAGGTGCATTTTTTTATATATTCTGATTTTATTTTTTATTTCAGTTTATACATGTATAAAGTTATAAAACCTAATTTTATATAAATTGTCAGAGAATAAAAATTAGATTTTTAATCGTGATAAAGATAGGATTTTTATAAGAATGGTTTCATGATAAAGATAGGATTTTTATATGATTTTTATAAGAATGGTTTCATAATAAAGATAGGATTTTTATAAGAATGGTTTCATAATAAAGATAGGATTTTTATATGAATGGTTTAGAAATAAAAATATGATTTTTATGATATGAACATCGCTATAAAAATATGATTTTTATACTATGGAAAGAATAAAAATATGATTTTTATATTATAGAGATATTAAAAATATGACTTTTATATAGTAGAGATTATAAAAATATGATTTTTATAAGACTGAGAATATAAAAATATATTTTTTATATATGTAGTAGCGAAATAATTCGATTTTTATATGAGTAGCGGATTGAAAATAGAATTTTTATATAATAAAGAATATAAAAATATAATTTTTATATATGTAGCGAATTAAAAATATGATTTTTATTATTTGGGTAGCGAAATAAAAATACGATTTTTATTTAAACAACTTCGTTTTAAAAATTAGATTTTTATACGAATAGTACAAGAATAAAAATGTGATTCTTAACATATACCACGTGAAACAGATCTTGTGGGAAACACGGCGAGGATTTCCTACATATGAAGAGTTGCGGTGAATTGGATTGGCTAGTCGATGAGAACTCCTCACTTTTATTTTAATTTCTAGTTGAAATATATACTAGGATGCAGAGGTGCTTAGCAACACCCGACACCCGTCGTCCACAGACCATAGACGACTTGTTTGATTTTGTGTGTTGTGAAAATTGATTGTGATGCGGAATGAAATAAAATATATATTCATGTGTTGAATAGAAAAAAATTCTTGTGTTGAAATAAAATATATATTCATGTGTTGAATAGAATAAAATTCATGTGTTGAAATAAAATATATATTCATGTGTTGAATAGAATAAAATTCATGTGTTGAAATGAAATATATAATTCATGTGTTGAAATAAAATATATATTCATGTGTTGAAATAAAATATATATTCATGTTTTGAAATAAAATATATATTCATGTGTTGAAATAAAATATATATTCATGTGTTGAAGTAAAATAAATATTCATTTACAAATCGAACGATTTGTTTATGTACACCGATTTGACTGATATTGATTAGGACGATAAATTTTACACATCGCCCAACTGCATAAATAAAATATGTGTTTGATTGATTGAAACCCCACACGGGTGTTGGGATGATATTGACGTACACTAATCCCAATTGTTTGGTTGTATGTCAATCGATTGGTTGACAAACTGTGTAAGCGTTAATTATTTATATTTAATGCTTATGCAGTTGTGTGGTGCACTCTGGATGATGGTTGATTATTTATTGTTGCTATTATATACATGTGTTGTATGAAATCCATATAATTAACATTATATGGTAATTGATTGGGCCTCAATCCAATTTGGAAAATAAGGAATATTAAAAAAGAAAATTCATGTGTTGAATAGAAAGAAAATTCCTGTGTTGAATAGAATAAAAATTCATGTGTTGAACAGAATATAAATTCATGTGTTGAATAGAATAAATATTCATGTGTTGAATAAAATAAATATTCATGTGTTGAAGAAATATTCATTTGTTGAGTAGAATAACGAAGTTATTGAAATATATAAAGCCGTGTTGATTAGATATGCGCCATTTTGACGTGAACGATATTTATATCGATTTTGTTCATTTTTATAATGAATATATGAAAGGAAATGATTTCAAAATATAACGTTTTGAAAATATTATCATTTATATATAGATGATACGGAATATTCAATTTTGATTAGAAATTGAATAGGAAGTTGAAATCCTTTTGAAAATGAAGTTAAAACGATTTATAAAATACGTTTTAGAAGGAAATCGATGAAGTATATATAATATATATTTAATATATATATATATATATATATATATATATATATATATATAGAGGCCTGAATAGAACGCGCCGCTCCGCGGTAGTTCGCGAATTTCAACCATTGACTTCGAACGGATATTATGGGAGATCCGACCGTCAGATTCTCCTAAAACCAGAAACGTTGGGTTCGTATCGAAAAGAGCTTTCTAACGAATATTAGAGATTTGAAATCTAACGGTTGGATTTGGAATTATGTCCAAATAAAATTTGGAAAAGGTTGTTGTAAGTGCAGTTCGATGGCCGTTGACGGAAATCGACCGTACGGGCCTTGATAAAATTATTAAAAATAGTAATAATTTGTGTAAAATCATAAGAAATAATTTGGAAAGAAATGGGATGAAAAACTCCATATTTGAAAAGATAAAAATAGATTTTTATCAAAATGAACTAGTTTTGAACTAGAATTATAATCCATTTATTTTTGAAATAAATAAATTGGATTTGAAAAGGGTTTTAAAAAGTAGCCAGAATTTCCAATAATTAAATTGGAATGGATTTGAATCGAAATTGTCTGTGGAATATTGTGACGAAAAGGAATCTCGCTCGGTCCGAACCAGTCGCTAAACCGACCCAGACCGTTCGAAACGCCTGATCGTTTTGAGAATACGACAAAATCAGAACGCAGACGGAAGAACATTTCATTGTATATTACAACAATGCATCAGAATACAAGAATATACAGAGTATAAACAAATAAATATTACACAGAAATATCAGAGATTACAATAAATTACATAGCAGCGGAAAATAATACAATACACAACTAGAAGAGATATACGGATACAAAGCTTTTCGGATATCGTTCCAGCTGTAAACCAGGATCCTGTGAATATAAATCTGCAAAACCAAAACTACTAGCTGCCCGTGTCAAAATAAGGGCACCCAGAGTTTAGGTCAAAACAATAAACTCCAGGTCAGTCATGTGACTGGTGTGAGAACTAAAACAGTTATAAATCTTTATTTTAAAATTAGGTAAATCAAGGGACCACGCCGTATAACACATAACGGGCTTCCTCCCAAGAATACCAGTGCATAAAACAAACAACGCAATGCTAAATAAAGAAAAATGAAGTTGTTATAAGACCCAGGTCCTATCACACAATGCAACGCAAGCCGGGGGATATGGTTTTCCCTTATAACAGCCAAAGAATGCTTGATACGTTTTAAAACAAATCATTTGATACTATTATCAGTGTATAGTGTATAAAACAATCTTAGAATCATAAGTATCAATCATAGGCGGCATCGGTACCATATATCATGTCGCCATACTAGGCTCTACAAATAAAACCGCAAAGGTCACGTATTTGGAAATTGGATTTCCTTCTATGAACCGAGGCAAAAGATAGTCCTCAACCGATTCGAGACGCTCTAGCCCGTGTCTCAGGACCCAGACTCAGGTGGGCCCTTGGATCCTCAGGGCCACTCCACCGATGTGGATTAAACTTAAACCCTGAACATGCGTTTCCCCGCCCTATGGGGCGTAGGTGAGCCAACTAAATGACTCCATCGGACCCAGATCGTCCGATCAAACTGAGGCACCTCGCAACAGCAACAACCACATAAGTCAAACTCGTCAGGGCGTGTAAAACCACTGACGTCACTTCTAGCTAGAAAGAAACGCATGCCCTCCCTGACGTCCTCTCCCATTTTTGGTTCATACCGGGTGTGAAACTCGCGATGTAAACGTTACACAATGCTACGCCACAAAGGCCGTGCTTCGGTCATCAACCACAAGACTTTGCTTTTCAACAGAAGCCTTGATCACTCGCCACTTAGGCATGCCACACAGGCCATTCACTCTATGCGTTTGATATCCATCAGTATATAACCCCTGAGCTCGTACGTCTCAGAGAAGGGCGTTAAGCAAAAGAATAAATTCTCCGCCGCCAAACATATATATATTTAATAGAAATCAATCACACAGACTGAAATCCAATGTCAGACACACAGTCCATTAACAAGTCCGTTCTGGGTCTGAACGAAACCGGAGGCAACTAGTACCTCGCATATCCATCGATCTCCAAATACGTCTGGACGATCACCAACTGTTTCCATCTTCTTGGGTGTACATCCCAATCAAGATCATCAGTAATTATCCAAATGACGTGAAGACCTCCGGTCTTCGACCACCGTCTTCATCTTCGACTTATCGTCGTATCAGTTATTCAGAATGGGATAAACCCGGTCTTTCCGAATAACTCGCGTATATTTTAAATAAGTGTTACACAAACACAACATACGCCTCATTCCAATCATCAGTCATTAACCGTAAATTAATCAAGAGAATAATTCCCCAAATATTAACCCCGAAGGCCGAAACCAACATCAGATCAATATCCAGAAAACCATCCTGCTTAGCTAACCGATAGTTAGTTTCTAAATTTCACATTCATAGGGAAAGGTTCCCATTAATTTTATCCAAGATAAATTCCTTGAATTTATTCTCTAATCTTCTTTTGAATTTCGATTCAACTAGTCGGGATTAACTAACCTTACCGAAGTATTTTTTTTTTTAATTTCCCAATCCCAACCTATTCATCCCATGAAGTAAAACTGGTAATACTTCATATCTAACACTACGGTGTTATCGGTAAATTCAATTACCATTTCACGTTCAAATCTAATTAAAGATTTAATTATCGCCTGAAGCGAAACTGGTGATACTCCATTCTCGATTCTTTCAATCTAATTAATGATTCATTAAAACTCCACTTAGTTTTAATCTTTAACTGGGTTAAAGAACCAATGTCATTTAAAACACGGCCTACAATAAACCCAAAATCACATTCATTAATTATCGGGTTAAAGAACAAGTGTTATTTAAAACACTGTTCACGATAAACCCAAAAATCAATACCAATTCAATTCCAATTAAATATCGTTTAATTGGTACCCTTCATTAAATCCAAATAAAAAGATTTAATCCTTTCTCAATTGGGCTTAAGAACAGTGTTAATGAAGACACCATTCAAGACAAACCCAAATCACATTTGATATTAAACACAAGGCTCTGAATAGAAAATATATCGGCTTATATTCAATATCAAATTTTACGACCAACAAATATCGTATTGGAAATAACGATATATATATATCTTTCAAATTTCCATAACAATATCTGTATAATCACGAAATCCAACATCGAAATATTCCGAAGACAATTTCGATTCAAACCCATTCCAATGCAATCATTGGAAATTCTGGTTATTTTCAAAACCATTTCAAATCCAATTTATTTATTTAAAAATAAATAGAATTATAATTCTAGTTCAAAATTAGTTCATTTCGATAAAAATCTATTTTTATCTTTTCAAATATGGAGTTTTTCATCCCAATTCTTTCTAAATCATTTCTTATGATTTTACACAAATTATTACTATTTTTAATAATTTTATCAAAGCCAGTACAGTCGATTTCCATCAACGGCCATCGAACTGCACTTACAGCGATCTTTTTCAAATTTGATTTGGACATAATTCCAAATCCAACCGTTAGATTTCAAATTTCTAGTTTTCGTTAGAAAGCTCTTTTCGATACGAACCCAACGGTTCCAGTTTTAGGAGAATCCGACGGTCGGATCTCCCGTAATATCCGTTCGAAGTCAATGGTCGAAATTCGCGAACTGCCGCGGCGCGGCGCATTCTATTCAGGCCATTATATTATATATATAATATATACTTCGTCGATTTCCTTTTAAAACGTGCTTTATAAATCGTTTTAAATCCATTTTCAAAACGGTTTCAATTCGAATTCATTTCTATTTATTTTCAATTCGAATTCATTTCTATTTATTTTCAATTCGAATTCATTTCTATTTATTTTCAATTCGAATTCATTTCTATATAGTTCGAATTTCAAATCTATTCAATTTCCAATCTATTCAATTTTCATTGAAGAATGAATAAAATCGATACAAATATCGTTCACGTCAAAATGGCGTCAATCTAACCAACACGGCTTCATATGTTTCTATTTTCAAATATTCTATTTCAAATATTTCTATTTCGAAACTGGAATGAGGCCCAATCAATTACCATATAAAGTTAATTATATGGATTTTCTACAACACATGTATACAATAACAACGATGAATAATCAACCATCATCCAAAGTGCATTCTACACTGTATAAGCATCAAATATAAATATTCAACGCTTATAGCAGCCTGTCAATCAATCGATCGACATACAACTAATTATTGGGATTAGTGTACGTCAAATATCATCCCAATACCCGTGTGGGGTTTCAAGCAATCAAACACAGATTTTTATTTGTGCAGTTGGGCGATGTGAAAAATTTATCGTCCCAATCAATGTCCTTCAAATAGGTGTACATAAACAAACCGTCCGGTTTGTAAATGAATATTTATTTATTCACATTCACGTTAAAAATTATATTTTTAACGATCAAATATTTTATTTTAACACATGAAATTTTATTCAGTTTATTTTCAAAATAAAAATGATATTTTTATTTTTCTAACTTATTTTAGAAAATTTCGGCGGCATAACGGCACGATACTAGAAACGGGACAAGGCCTAGCCTTATCCCCGGTCTAGTGAAGGCCCACGCCATTCACACATCAATCAAATCAATTTCATTTTACCAAACAATTCAATTCAAACCAAATAATCTAACCAACTACACAACCAAACAATTAAACAAACAAGCCATCCATGGTCTGTGGGTGACGGGTGTCGGGTGCTACTAAACACCGTCTGCATCCTAGTATATATTTATAACTAGAATAATTAAATTGAAAGGTGAGAAGTTCTCACCGATAACTATCCAACCATCTCGACTCTTCTTTTATAGAAATCTTCATCGTTATCGCATCTTTGTCATCTTCGTTGTCCGTAGCCACTACATATATAAAAATCACATTTTTACGTCGCTATTCCATATGAAAAAACCCAATTTTTACTTTGATGTTCAATATATAAAAATCATATTTTTACACCGCTACTATATATAAAGATTTCGCCTTTTCAAATATAAAGATTTCGCCTTTTTCCATTTTAAAAATCATATCTTTTCCATTTTAAAAATCATATCTTTTCTATTTTAAAAATCATATCTTTTCTATTTTAAAATCATATCTTTTCTATTTTACAAATCATATCTTTTCTATAAATTGATGAATAAATAAACAAATTATTATACATTCTAAGAATAAACAAAGATAGATTCTATATAAATTAAAATAAATAAGTAAAACTTACATTGGAATTTTAGAGAGAGGGAGGGGGGTCTTCTGCGCTGTGTTGACCGACTGGGGGGGAGGGGGTTTCGGCGATGCGAGGGGAGGCTGAAGGGGGGGTGCGGTCGGCAGTAGGGAAAATGGGGGGGGGGGGGTCGGCAGTAGGAAAAAGGGGGGGTGCGGTCGGCAGTAGGGAAAAAGGGGGGGTATCGCGTCGATTAGGAAGGAGGGGAGGGGGGAGGAGGAGGTCGCAGTCGGAGAAGAAGGAGTGGAGGAGGAGGAGAAGAAAGGAGGCGGCGGAAGGAGGGGGTTGCGGCGGTGGTTTGGGGGTCTGGGGGCTTGCTGTGTCGCGATGGCAGGGGGGAGAGGTAGCGGAGGAGAAGGAGAAGGGGAGGGGGTGCGGTCAACAGTAGCCTTGGGGCGCGGCGGCTCGTCGGGGAGGGGGGTGCGGGTGGCAATTCCGTTATTTTTTTTTCTGTTAGAAACGGGAATGAAAGGATAAGGGGAGGGAGGGCTTAAATGAAATTATATATATTATTATTTAATTTATTTATTTTAATTCCATAAAGCAACATTCTATTTCGAACTCGGAATCAAGCCCACCGCCTGTCGTCCATAGCTAATTACCCCCATTCCGAACACAATGAGATATGTATCGTAGGCTGATTTGATCGTTACAATCAGTTTCCATTAAAATCAACATATAATTCTATATACTGAATTTGAACGCGCATTTCAATTTACCGGGGTCGCATATTAACATGAAAAATTCCAGAAAAATATTTTCTAACTTCGTATTAACGATACGGTCCTAACAAAACTAATTTCATCGAATTCTGATACAGTTGGGAAAATGGCCATTTTCCAGTCGATTAAAATCAATTGAAACTGGTCAAACGCGTTTTCCTTTGCCACACTCACATATTGATTCGAAAAATTATGAAATTTGAAACCTAGCAATAACCTGACACTGCGGATCCAACAAAATTGGTTTCGTCGAAATCCGAGGTCGTTTGCAAAATTCCCATTTTTAAGGGCCTGAATTCCATAGCGACTATTCAGAATTTTCAACCAGACATATCTTTTGATCCCCGCTATGAAATTTTGATTTTTCGGATTCGTTGGAAAGATAGTCACAATTAGATTCCATTATTTTTTTGTTTCACTAAAATCCAGATTGTTTTGCAACCGGTACATTCATTTGAAGTTTGAAATCGAATTATCGAACTACCGCGCCATTTTCAATTCTATTTATAAATATAAATAAATATTTATATTCTAACGACGACGAATATAAATATATACCTTTGAATTATATTCAAAATAAATTTCTCGTCGATATTATTTAAAATAATTCATTTTAAATAATCAAAATTCGCCAAAATTGCCAAAATAAAAATTTTAAACTGGCCCAGATTTTCGGGTTGTTACAAATATTTCGATGTTGGATTTCGTGATTATACAGATATTGTTATGGAAATTTGAAAGAAATATTTATATCGTTATTTCCAATACGATATTTGTTGGTCGTAGAATTTGATATTGAATATAAGCCGATATGTTTTCTATTTAGAGCCTTGTATTTAATATCAAATGTGATTTTGGGTTTATCGTGAACCGTGTTTTAGATGACATTGGTTCTTTAACCCAGTTAAAGACAGGATATTGATTTTTGGGAAGATTAAAACCAAGTGGAGTTTTAATGAATCTTTAATTAGATTGAGAAGATCGAGAATGGAGTATCACCCGTTTTGCTCCAAGCGATAGTTAAATCTTTAATTAGATTTGAACGTGAAATGGTAATTGGATTTACCAATAACACTGTGGTGTTAGATATGAAGTATGACCAGTTTTACTTCATAGGATGAATAAGTTGGGATTGGGAAATTTAAAACAAATGATTACTTCGGTAAGGTTCGCTAATCCCGACTAGTTTGGATAAAGCATAATTTGGTTTAAATTGATATTCAAAAGAAGATTAAAGAATAAATTTAAAGAATTTATCTTTGATAAAATTAATGGGAACCTTTCCCAAAGTATAAGAATATTTGAACAAAAGAATATTCTGAATTGGAATGAGGCGTATGTTGTGTTTGTGTAACACTTGTTTATTATATAAGCGAGTTATTCAGAAAGACCGAGTTTATCCCATTCTGAATAACCGATTCGACGATGTGTCGAGGATGAAGATGGTGGTCGAAGACCGGAGGTCTTCAACATCATTTGGATAATTACTGATGATCTTGATTGGGCTGTACACCGAAGAGGAGGGAATCAGTTGGTGATCGATGGATATGCGAGGTACCAAGTGCCTCCGGTTTCGTTCTGACCTCGAACGAACTTGTAGGTGGACTGTGTGTCTGAAATTGAATTTTATTCTGTGTGATTGATTTCTATTAAATACATATCTATTTGGCGGCGGAGAATTTATTCTCTTGCTTAACGCCCTTCTCTGAGACGTACGAGCTCAGAGGTTATATATTGATGGATATCAATCGCATGGAGTGAACTGCCTGTGTGGCATGCCTAAGTGCAAATGATCAAGGCTTTTGTTGAAAAGCAAAGTCTTGTGGTTGATGATCAAAGCACCGCCTGTGTGGCATAGCTTTGTGTAACGTTGATTCGCGAGCCTCACACCCCGGTTTAGTTCTCACACCAGTCACATGACTGACCTGGAGTTTATTGTTTTAACCTAAACTCTGGGTGCCCTTATTTTCGACATGGGCAGCTAGTAGTTTTGGTTTCGCAGATTTATATTCACAGGATCCTATTTTACAACTGGAAAGATATCCGGAAATCTCTGTATCCGCATATCTCCTTCAGTTGTGTATTGTATTAATTTTCCGCTGCTATGTAATGTATGGTAATCTCTGATATTTATCGAATGTGTAATATTTATTCGTACTCTATATATTCTTGTATTCTGATGAATTATTGTAATAAGCAATGAAATGTTCTTCTATTTGTATCCCGATGTGGCTTGTTCTCAAAGCAATCCGGGCTTTCCTTACCAGGGAAGTTACGGGTTTTCACAGTGTGTATATGTAAATATACTGAGTGATGAGTGATGTATGAGGAATCTATGTAAGAAATCAATTATAAACATGAATAAAATTGTACTGTTATTTGTAATAAACAAATTTAATTGAATTAAAATATTATTTTATTGTGTTCAATTCAATCTGTCTATTTTTATTTGAATTCCTTCAATATTACAATTTCATGTGATGTGCAATGTCAGAAATATTCGAATTTATTTAAGTGAATTGTAAATAGTGGAGCTATAAATTGTTGTAATATTTGAATGTTTGAAATATAATATTTAATTTAAATAAAATACTGTATGAATATATAAATGTCTGTACAGTCGTATTCTATTTAAATATTATATTCCCCTCTATGATGTATAAATAGAACAGTACGGTAACAAACTCATTTAAAATAATATTTATTTGGTTGTTATCATCAAACAAAAATCATATAATTGTGTATACAACTACGTCATATACAAAAATCTCCCAATTTTGATGATGACAAACAAATAAAAGATTTTGAGCACAATAAATGTGTTTGACAGTGAATATTAAACTCCCCCTATTTATTAGCTCCCCTTACCACAGAACTCCCCCTATATATATGGAAAATATGAATGATGAAATCCGATTGAGCATTCTCCCTCTAGATATTTAATTTCCAATCTTAAAATATTTTTGAATTAAGTGCTCATCAATCAAAATCTTGATCATTCTCCCCCTTTTGTTATCATCAAAAGGATAATAGAGATCGAAATAGTGACAAATTTAGACTATTAATATAAATTCAAATTCAGAGAGAGAATATATATATATATATATCGCAAATCCCATTTAATCAAACAAAAAAGCATAATAATCTTTAAATCAGAAGAAAAATTCATTTTCAGAATGAACGGATTTACGATGGATTTTATAGAATGAAGAGAGTTCAATAAAAATTGAATATTTGAATATGAATTTCAAAGATTTTAAATACGCCCAAAAATGTGTTAAGCACTTGCTAACCACGCATAACCCAAAGGTCTTTTAAATGGGGTTAGTAGTAACTTAACTTTATCCTCTCTAATGAGTTCCATCCATGCACAGCCCAAAGGTCTTTTCAGTGAGAATGGAAGCACATAGAAATTAAGGTAATTTACCCACGCATAATCGCGAGGACTTTTAAATAGGAGTGAATACCAAGGATAAATTATATATGAATATTTTTCTTTTTATTTATTTTTATTTTTATTTCCAAGAATAATTTGAACTCCCCAAATTAAATATAACCATGATGAATGACAGAAATATGGTAGATATAGAAGTTGGTCGTGAAATAAGCTCTAATTCAAAGATGTTATAAAATCTGTCCAATCATCATGAGATTTAAAATAACATCTCCTCTAGTTATGAATTATACCATAATTACAACTCATCACAATTTCATAAATCTATTAATAATTTTAATGAGTCACAAAATGGTTCAAATTAATCAATAATTTCAATTTTTGAATAAACAATCAAAAATAATTTTAAAATTGAAAATATCAATTTCAAGGGGAGTTTTTGAAAATATCGATGCAAATTTGAAAATCAGTTTTAAGAAAAAATCAGTAGAATATGAAATTATCTAATATTTCTAATGTTGATTGCTCCTAGACAAATTTAAAACCACTTATATATTTAATTCAAATTTTTTATGGAATTTAAAGATATTTAATCATTGATTTTTCAATTTATCATCCAGTCACCGAGATATTCAAACAAATCAAATCAATTTCCTTATTAGAGCAGCACAAGATCATTTCCAAAGCAAGAATCATAAGTGAAACTTTTAGAGAATTTTTTGAAAACAAGAACAAGAAACTGTCAACGATCAAATCTGAAGATAATTATTTGAAATCACTTGAGAAAAAGTCAAAATTTTATAATCCAAGAAATTCAACAATCAATAAGGAATGATTTCAAAATCAACCAAGTAAAAAATAAAGAAAATAAAAGAAATATAAACTAAAAAATGAAAATTAACTAAAAAGGAATTAAAATAAAAATACAAGTTTAGAGATCATACCTGACTTACCATAATCGATGTGATCCAATGAATCTCCAACTCTGAAATCTATGGCTAAGGAACTTCAAACAATTCAATAAAATGAAATAATTTGAATTTTCAACTCTTAAACACAGTTGTTCCTTAGCCTATCCTTGGTGCCTAAATGTTTATAACATCGAGTGGTCTAACTATAACTGTTTTACCACCCTTAGCTTCATTTACATGTTTTGGTACCCAAACCCGTTTATATAACAATCCATTATTATTCACTAACGTACCCTTTGGAACCCAAATTCATTTAAACTTGTTCAAATTCATTTTGTTATTTTTTGGGATCCAAATTCGTTTAATTGAATTATTTCTAAACGAGTTTTCATATTGTTTATGATTTAAAAACCTTTTAAAATTATTAGAATTCAAAATTTTAATTTGATCAATTTCAAAGCCATTTATAGGATTTTTAAAATCATTAGGATTTTGTTTTTCAACTTGATCGATTTTCCCAAAGCGGTTTGAAGGATTTTTAAAATTACATTTTTCAATTTGATCAAATTTATCAAAACCGAGTCCTTTCTTATTCTTAACAAAAAATTGGTGTTTCAACAACATATTCAACGATTTTTCTCCTTTAGAAAATTTAGCCAATATTGACTCAAGTCGTTGAATTTTAGATTTAAGATCGTTATTTTCTTTTATTATATTCGGATAACGATTTTTCTCTTTTTAGAATCATTTTTGTTTCAAAACCATATTTTCATTTTCAAGCACTTTAATTTTTGCATTAGACACAAAAATCTCACTTTCAAATTGTTTACGCTTTTCAATTTCAAGTTTTTCAAAATCCTTGAAATTTTCAATTTCTTTTTCAAAATCGTGATTTATACGAGTAATTTCAAATTCGTTATTTTTCAAAATCACATTTTCTTTTTCAAGGGCTTTGAAATTTTCTTTTATTTCAAATAATTCTTTTTGAAAAGTCGTACAATTATTGCACTTGAGATTTTTGATTTGCTTGGTTTCAATTTCAAGCTCATTCAGAATTGATTCAGTTTTCAATCAACTCTCTTTCTCTAAAATTTCATATTTGGAATTTTTAGCCTTCTTAAACTTATCCAACTCTTTTTGCAAAAAATCAATTTTTTAGTTCAATCTCATTTATTTTTAGAAACACAATTTCTTTTTAAAGCTTTTGAAATTTTTCATTAAGATGAACTAAATCATTTTCCAAATCTAAATGTTTTTTGCAATTCGAGTTTTCAATCATTTTAACATTTTCAAGTTTTAATTCCAAATCATGATTTTTATTGCTCAACTTAACATTTTCAGATTTTAAATTTTTATTTGTCAGTTTGAGATTCTCAATAGTTTTAGTTAATTTGTCACAAAGAAAAATTAACTTTCTAAAAGGAAATTTACCGTGGTCGTCATTTGTTGAGTCTTCATAACTGTCATCATCTGATCCATCTTCTATAAGTCCTATCAAGTGTATTTCTGAAGCTGAGTTGGCAATCGGGGGTTTTGAGCAATTATTGTCTTTTCTTCCATATAACGTTTCGAGATTTTTTAGATTTCTTGTGCAATTAAACAATGAGAAATATGGTTATACTGATCATTGTTAATATTAGAATATAAAATGTGAGTAGCACGAGAGTTAATTATAATATCATTCTTATCTACCATATCAGACCCATTTTTAATAATATCCCAACATCTAATATTAATAGATTTTAAATAAAATTCCATTTTTAATTTCCAATTTAAAAAATCTGTTCCATCAAAAATAGTTGGGGGTTATACTAGAAAATTCCCGCTAGATTGACAACTAGAAAACTCATCGTTAGGGAAATCCATGACTCTAGAGTTATTTTAAAATAAAAAATTCCTGCTCTGATACCACTTGTTGGATTTAAATTAACCCTAGAGGGGGAGGCGGGGTAAATAGGGTTTATCACAGATTTTCACAGAGTAATTAAATAATAACAACACAGATAATAGTCAGAATAAATGAGGAAAATAAATAACACACAGATATATCTAGCTTCAGCAAAACCCTGCCTACTGCTGCGTTCCCCAAGGTTTCTACTAGGAGTTAAAACAATTTCTATGCTTACAATACCCTATAAACTCGCGACACTCGCTTTGAACTGTTCTTAACCCTACCCTCAAAACCCTGCACTAGTTTCTATCCCTAAAACCAGATTTCGCCGAATTACAAATCCCGTAATTTATCTCCCTAGTTTTAGAGACAAACTAGGAAACTTAAAGTTGATTACAAATTTAAAAAATAAAAAAACAATTTAAAATAAAATCCTTAACCGAAACCAAACCCTATTTTTAAATAACAAAGTCCCTTTATAAACTTTGAGCTCCTCATTAAAGATCTAGCGTTAAGTTGGCTAGCCTTCTTTATAATTTGCTTCACCACTTTTAGCCCGTTCTCCTTTCTCTCTCTGGAAATAGAAATGGCGGCTCCACTTCGAATTTCTCTTTAATTTGTTTGAACTTGGATGCTTTAGATGCCTGTGATGATTGGTGTATTTATAGGATTAAAAATCCTAATTTTGTGCTCCGATTTCGTATTAAACTTGGTCGTGATATATGAGTAAATTTTGGGCTTGTTTTCATCTGAAATTCTGGAGTTTTCTTCGATTCAAAAACTTGAATTTTTCGTATATTTTGGACTTTGAACTGGTCTTGAATTTGGCCTTTTATATATTGTCCCTTTTTGATTTCCTCTGCTTTGAAAACGGTATTCTCGATTAAAAAAAAAAGCTAAGTGATTTCCTTGATGAAATTAAACATGAAGTTGATCTTTGATTTATTTCCTGTCTTAATAAACTATTGAAGAAAATGAATGAATTTCAGGGAAGAAATCTAAATTGAATATTTTGTGGCCCCTTTAGAAGATTTCCTTGTACGTTCATGAAAACTGCAATTGATTTTCTCCCTATAATTTGGCTAATTTTCTTGATCACTTGGTTCACCACTCATTTCAGATCATAGCTTCAATATATACATATATACTTGACCAACTAAGACTGCTGCTTGAATTTTTGATCTATAGTAATGGCTTGGCAATATAATCATTGATACTCATATGCATATGAAACTGCCCTTGTATGTATACCATTCTTGAGTGCTGCTGTGTATCACCAGTTTATATGATTGTTGCTGCTGTAGTAATGTACTTTCTTCCCTTTTGACCAGACTTGTATTGAATGTTGTCTCCGTATATATATATATATAACTCATCCATTCATGTATTGTGTGTATGTAATTCACTATTGCACCATATATATATATATATATATTTGGTGCATACCCATTTGACTTATGTTGATCACTTGAATTAGCATTGATACTCCATTTTCTTGTTTCCAGATGAACTGTTTTGATCATGATGTTACACCATGCCATGTTTACATCCATCCATTGTTGATCGACAACACTTAAACTGCCCTGTAATATTTGTGCCATGCTGAAATCTTGTGTTGTGTCATTAATGTGTTGATTTTTCCATTTTTCTAAACTGTTGGCTTGCTTGAATCTTGAGCTGCTTTCATATGAATTTGTCCCACTTGCCATGTTTCATTGACCCTGTCATGTACCATTGGTTTTGCTTGTTGAACCATTTGACATATGAGCACTTGTGTTGCATACATTGATGTTATTGGCTATCTTTGTGTATGTTGTCCACATTGTTTTGAACCTTTTACATGGCTCGACCATGTATGACTATCTTTTGCTGCTTGACATCTTTTTATTTTGAGCTATTCATGTTTGCTGGACTACTTTTGTTTGTCCATGTACTTGAGCAGACCAGTTTGCATTAGTGCTCACCCATTTGTGTTGAGCTGTATTCATTGATTTTTTTGGGTTGGCTCGACTATATTGATTATTGTTGCACTAAGTCGAGATGGTCCACGTGGCTACTCCTCAGTTGCATACTGGACTGGCAAGGCAGTGCACATGTGTATGTATATACACATGTGTATATGCAGCCATCTAGGCAAGTTTTCTGGTCCCTGCATATCAGACCAAGTCTAGAAAAATGATGAGAAACACACCGTAATTCTGAGGCAAATAAAATTTTAAAAATTAATTTTTATTTGCCTATATTTAATTTTGTTTTTGTTGCAGTCTATTGTGTGTGTTTTTCTATTTATGACAGGTATGAAGATGATGAACTGGACTGGAGCACGTGAAGATTCAGAAGACTGAAGACAGAGTATCAGTGTGTGTGTGTATATGTAAATATACTGAGTGATGAGTGATGTATGAGGAATCTGTGTATGAAATCAATTATAAACGTGAATAAAATTGTACTGTTATTTGTAATAAACAAATTTGATTGAAATAGAATTTTATTTTATTGTGTTCAATTCAATTTGTCTATTTTTATTTGAATTCCTTCAATATTACAATTTCATGTGTGATGTGTCTTATCAGAAATATTCAAACTTATTTAAGTGAATTGTAAATAATGGAGCTATAAATAGTTGTACTGTTTGAATGTTTGAAATATAATATTTAATTTAAATAAAATACTGTATGAATATATAAATGTCTATATAGTCGTATTCTATTTAAATATTTTATTCCTGTCTGTGATGTATAAATAGAACAGTACGGTAACAAACACATTTAAAATAATATTTATTTGGTTGTTATCATCAAACAAAAATCATATAATTGTGTATACAACTACGTCATATACAACATTCATCTCATTGTACTAAGATCTAAGGCATTTCACTGTACCATCCTCTAAAAGGAGACCATCGATGGAAACCCCTGACCAACTCTCACCCAATTGTAGTTGACAGCATCCTTTGATATGGCCTAGGTTGGCCTGTTACATCACGACCGTTGACAAGTACGACGACAGTTATTAGCTATAAACGACAGTCATTGTGAGTCCTACGCAACTGACGACACTTGTTTAGTCATTGCGAGTCCGGTGTTGTGTCGCTAGCTTCTACAGAAGAAGAGTGGGTGGACTACCACCTAGGAGGCATATCTGACACAAACATATCATTTCATATAATGATAACACATATCATTTAGCATATCCATTATCGAACAATACTAATAGCATACAATATATATATCCATGAACTCAGAACATGCATTATATAGGTTCAATAAATCAATTCGTAGACTTAGTACGGAATATCAGTTCGTTATTAGAAAACATATCATTATACGACATAGCTCACAACACAGTTAAAATTCATAATATATCTATACAACAAATGATACAAATATTATCAGTATCGTTGTTGTTTAATTCAGTCTCGATCTTGTTCCCTATATTGTTTTCTTCTATACTCTCAAATGCTTTTATTAAAACATTTGATTCATCATTCAACGACATTAAATCAATTTAATCATTTATTATTATTTCACTGTACATCTATTTGATATGGTGTGTCTGCTGGAATAGTTATTCCTTCAAACATAAACCTTGTGTTTGTTTTATTTACAACATGCCAATCTACTTTATCTCTTTTACGGATGAATACGGAGCAAAATAAACTTGTAATGCTTGTTTAACTAATACGAAAGAATCATACTTATAGTAATGTGATGTGTCAAGCTTTTAATCTTTATGCTCGTTGATTCTAGTACAAGGAACATTGCTGAACCAATTGCACTTGAGTAAAATAACCTTTTAGCAGGTTGTACATAATTTGTCAATTCTAAACCTATAGTAAGACGTTGTAAAAGTCTTTTATATGCTCTTGTGGATCGTTATGACCTTTGACAAATACACCATTGGTATATGTCATTGTTTCAGTACCATGGTCTTTGGTGTTATATTTAATTCTTTTGATGAAGAATATTGATTAAGTCTTAACATTTCTTTTTTATCCGAGTGATATATGTTGTAAACCTTTGCCATTGACGCAGTTGATTAGATTCCAAAAGCCATTAGCAAAATATTCACTGAGATCGCCAGATGGATTATGTGATTCATAAATACTGCAAACATATATAACTTTATTATTACCAAACAACTAATGTAGATATAACTGAAATAAGTATGAAATTTTTAATACCGAACTAATGGTGCAACTTCAATACAATTTATAAGAACATATGTGTGTGCTACATGATGATCTCTATCATCTAACCATATTTCAGCACATTTTCCAGTAGACCACCCATGTTGCCTAAAAATAGACAACATTGTAAAATAAAAAAATTGTTCCATGGCTTCATCATTATGAAGACCACTTACAAATGATAAGTTCACATGGTTCCTTAAGTAATGAGAAAAATGTTAGGAATTGATATGATGGTTTTGATGCCGACATCCTTTTTAACTATTATTATTATAAAATATATACTAACACTCTTTGTCCAGATAATATATACATACATATATATGCAAGTATTATATGTAGGTGTTAAGAATGAAGATTGTACAATATAATGATTCAAGATTGAACAATACACATATGAAGAATTCAAGATTGAAGACTCATAAGTATCAAGAATTCAAGTTATCCAGATAAGTAATAGAATCTAGATTTATGGTAAAACTTCATAATAACACCAATATCTTTATTCAAATTTTTAGTAATGGGATGGAACCCATGATCTTTCAAAAGTGTTTTCAAAATTTCCTTTTCGATTTGTTAGCCTCAAAATCATGACTGTTTTGAATAAATTAATTTTGATTTCTAAATATTTTTTGTTCTTAAATATATTACTCTTTGGTATCTTTGTAATTGATTATTGTTTTAAAACTCAAAACTTTAGCTTTAATCTAAAATTATATTTTTGATTTAATTTTCTTATATTCTTATTTATAGTTTTATATGTTTTGTATTATTTTCAAATCATTTTATGGAAGTCTAACAAGTGTTTACTTATATTATGATTATAATGTTTAACAAATCTAAAAAATGTTTTAATAAGTTTTAGAGTAAAATTTTAAATATATAATTAAGTTTTAATATCACTTTTTTTATTATAAACATATGTTTTAAATCAATATTCTTACTCTATTATACTATTTTATAATATAGGTAAATAGTTTGTTTAAACTCTATAATTATCTTGAATTATTTTAACATCATTTACATTATTTTCAAAAATTCAGCTTTCAAAAAAACAAAGGGCATGTCGACATAAGGGGATGACCCATGTCGACTTCCTAGCCGTTTTTTCAAAGAAAAAGTGTCAATTCGTTTAAACCATTTTTTAAATGGACATGATTATTGTTTCCTTATAAATAGTCAATCGAAAATGATTTTTTTAAACTATTTTCCATTATCTCCTTCTGTCCATTTTCTTTCTAAATTTGAAGACTTCTAAACCAAACTCTGCGAAATTTAGAGAATCAAATCAAATTATTTTTAATTTAATTCTTTGTCCTCTCTCAAAGATCTAAGTGTTATTCAGAGTTATAGAAGAATTTATATTCAAGTATTGGATGATCAAACTCCTATCAACTTTCTCTACCAAACTATTACTGGAAAGGTGTGGTTTTATCAGATTTAAATCAATTCAGTGTGATTGTATCTCGTAAATCAATTTGGTGATCTTGTAGGCTAGTTAAATCAAGAGAGCTCCCTGTGCTCGGAAGCAAGTGGGGGTGGACCTCATGGCCCCAAAATCAAGGATTGTAATTTTAAAGATTATATTAAAAGAAATCTGCACAATCCTGAGTTGTGTGGGACTAGACATATGGTAAATCCGAACCAGTATAAAATCCTAGCATGTTCTCTGCTTTATTGCTTTTACTTATTATTTGCATCCGTGATTGATTCTATAGTGCTTTCATATATGCGATTTTCATATGATTTTGATATATTCAAAAAGATTTGAATAAATTCATAAATTCCATAAAACACTGTTCAACCTCCTCTAGTGTTAAATTAGCTTTAAGATCCATAATCTACATTCCCAATAATTGGTATCAAAGCATAGGTTTTTAAATTTTTCATAATCTGATTTTTCTGAAAAGTTAAAAATGGAAATTTTTGGAATTTCTGATAACACTAGCTCAAAAATGATCAATTCATCATTGTTTCGTGAGTCTACATATAGTTGTTTTGAAAAATCAAGTTATATACTGAGTTGGTGTGTTGTGTGGAAATGGATGTGCTATATGACTCTTGATGATTAAACACTCAATGGATAAATATGAAAATTAACAAAAATAAATAAATAATTGATAACGACTGTTCAAGACACACGATTGGAAATCCAGACATACTAAATAACATAGTTTATGAAGATTGAGGAATGGTTAATTTTGGAGACACCCAAAAGGATATGTAACTGGCACTGGCAATGTCGGTATTTCTATAAATCCTATTATTTCTGATGTTTTATTAGTTAGGAATTTAGAACACATCTTACTTATTATAATTCAATTGTGTGACAAAGGTATTAAATTTGAAAAACATAAGTGTTACATCGTAGATAATGATTCAAATATTATAATTGTAGAAGATAGAAAGAAAAATACTTATATTCGAAGTATGAAAATTTCAAATGATAGCTTATATCCTTTGGCTAATAATAGTGATCCTTGGATTTAGCTCAAAATATTTGGACATTCGAATTTCAAACTTCTATCCAAACTTTCGAAACTTGATTTAGTAAGAGGTCTTCCTAAAATGACTTTAAAATAGACAGTTTATGTGATGCTTATCAACTAGGAAAACTTAAGAAAAGTTCATTTAAAATAAAAGATGAGATTTCCACTTCAAAACCTCTGGAGTTACTTCATTTAGATTTATTTGGTCCATCTTAAATGAAGTCAATAAATCATAGTAGATATGTCTTAGTTATTGTAGATGATTATTCAAGATACTCCTAGACTATTTTTCTTAAACATAAAAGTTACGCTTTTGATCTATTTGAAACTTTTGCAAAAAAGAATTCAAAATAAACTATCTTTGAAAATCAAAACTACAAATAGTGACCATAATGGTGAATTAGAAAATGAAAATTTTGAGAATTTCTGTAATAAAATGGGAATTACTCATAATTTATCCTTTCTAAGGCCTCTACAACAAAATGGAGTAGTTGAACGTAAGAATAAAACGATTTAGGAGTGTGCTAGAGTTATTCTTTCAGATATTAAATTACCAAGAAATTTTTGGTTGAAGCAATCGCTACCGTTTGTTATATTTTGAATAGAATTTTAATTAGATCACTAGCCATCAAAACATCATATGAACTTTTTTAAATAAGAAACCAAAGTTATCACATTTCAATGTTTTTGGAAGCAAATGTTTTATTTTAAATACTAAAGAAAATTTGGATAAATTTGATGCTAAATCTGATAAAGGAATTTTTATTGAATTTCCAAATATGATTAAAGCCTATAGAGTTTTCAATTTAAAAACTAATACCATTGAAGAAATACTGCATGTATCATTTGATGGAAAATTTAAAGATATTGGTCAAACAAATGATGAAGATGAGTTTGATAATGTAAAAAACGAATCAAATGAAATAAATTGTGAAATTAATCAACCTAATAAAAGAATCAAAAAGATCATCCTTTAGAAAGTATACTAGGGTATATTGAATATGTAGTTAGAACTAGAAATCAATAAAATAAAATGAGTAATATAGCTTTAGTACCAACTATTGAACCTCAAAATCTAGAGGAAGAATCATCTAACATTTTATGGATACTTGCTAATTGCCATGCAAGAAGAACCAAATCAGTTTACCCGAAATGATGGAAACTTGTTCCTAAACATGAGGAAAAAACAATTACTGGAATAAATGGGTTTATAAAAATAGAATGAATGAACTTGGTGAGGCCATTAGAAATAAAGCACGATCAGTCGCACAAAGTTATTGTCAAGAAGAAGGAATAGATTTTAATGAAACCTTTATACCCTGTAATAACCCGAAAAATCTGGGCCAGTTTAAATTTTTTATTTTGGCAATTTTAGCGAATTTTGATTATTTAAAATGAATTATTTTAAATAATATCGACGAAAATTTATTTTGAATATAGAATTAGAACGTATATATTATATACGCCGTCGTTAGAATATAAATATTTATATATAATTATAAATAGAATTGAAAATGGCGCGGTAGTTCGATAATTCGATTTCAAACTTCAATTGAATGTACCGGGTGCAAAACAATCCGGATTTTAGTGAAACCAAAAACATTAGGATCTAATTGGTAATATCTTTCCAACGAATCCGAAAAATCAAATTTTCATAGCGGGAATCAAAAGATATGTCCAGTTGAAAATTCTGAATAGTCGCTATGGAATTCAGGCCCTTAAAAATGGAAATTTTGCAAACGACCTCGGATTTCGACGAAACCACTTTTGTTGGATCCGGGATGTAGAGTTATTGTTAGATTCCAAATTTCATAATTTTTCGAATCATTATGTGAGCGTGGCAAAGGAAAACGCGTTTGACCAGTTTCAGTTGATTTTAATCGACTGGAAAATGGCCATTTTTCCAACGGTCTCAGAATTCGACGAAACTAGTTTTGTTAAGACCGTATCGTCAATACGAAGCTAGAAAATATTTTTCTGGAATTTTTAAAGTTCGTATGTGGCCCCGGTAAATTGAAATACGCATTCAAATTCAATATATAGAGCTATACGTTGATTGCAACGGAAACTAATTGCAACAGCCGAATCAGCCTACGATACATATCCCATTGTGTTCGGAGTGGGGGTAAAACGCTATGGTCGACAGGCGGTGGGCCTCGTTTTGAGGTCGAAAATAAAGGTTGCTTTTTGGCGAAAAATAAATTAATTAAATAAAAAAAAAACCCTTATCTCTATACCCTGGCCCCCCCCCCAATCGAATTTCATTCTACAGAAATAAAAAAAAAAACAAATCGATCGACGCCAGCACCACCGCCCCACCGCCACATTTCGCCTTCGATCCTTCCCTCCCCCACTCGCCATCACCCCTCTGACCAAACGCGACGCCCTAGCCCCCGTACCCAATGGAAGACGACAGCCACCGAGTTGGCCAAGAATTAGGGCGCTGGCGGAGCTTGTGATGGCCGATGATGTGGCACCCGCAGATCCGCCTACAGTCGAGTGTGTCGATGACGGTTGGAAACCCTAGATGTCGTGAATGGTTCGACGTGTTACAGGCAACTCCCGATGGAAGAAGATGAAGTGTGGCCTTCAGATCAGAAAATGGACGATGGTGATAAATAGAGGGTAAATAATATTTATTTAAATTCTGAAATTATTTGTAAATAACATAGTATAAATATTAAAAATGATTTTTCTTCTATATATAAATATGAATATACCTTGCTTTAGAAGTATGAATGTACTTTGTTTAATATATATATATATATATATATATAGCATCAGTTTTCAAAAATAGAAAATAACATTATTTTGAAAGTAGAAAATAACTACAGAATAGATCTTTATTAAGTAAAAATGTGATTTTTATATATTGAACTTCGAAGTAAAAATTCGATTTTTATATATTGAATAGCGAAGTAAAAATTCGATTTTTATATATGTAGTGGCTACGGGCGAAGAAAGTGATAAGAGGCGAGAACAGTGAAGATTTCCTGCATTGGAAGTGCCGTGGAGTTAGGATAGCTATCGGTGAGAATTTCTCACTCTTCAATTTCATTTCTAGTTATATATATATACTAGGATGCAGACGGTGCTTAGTAGCACCCGACACAATCGTCCACAGACCATGGACTTGTTTGTTTGATTGCAAAAATTAGTTAGATTATTTGATTGAAATTGAATTGTGTGGTGAAATGAATTGATTTGATTGATGTGTGAATGGCGTGGGCCTTCACTAGACCGGGGATAAGGCTAGGCCTCGTCCCGTTTCTAGTATCGTGCCGTTATGCCGCCGAAATTTTCTAAATTAAGTTAGTAAAATAAAAATATCATTTTATTTAAAGAATGAACTGAATAGAAATTCATATGTTGGAATAAAATGTTTTATCGTTAAAAATATAATTTTTAACGTGAATGTGAACAAATAAATATTCATTTACAAACCGGACGGTTTGTTTATGTACACCTATTTGAAGGACATTGATTGGGTCGATAAATTTTACACATCGCCCAACTGCACAAATAAAATCTGTGTTTGATTGTTTGAAACCCCACACGGGTGTTGGGATGAAATTTGAACTTCACTCATCCTGATTGATTAAATATGTCGATCGATTGATTGACAGGCTGTTATAAGCGTTAGATATCTATATTTGATGCTTATACAGTGTAGTGCACTTTGGTTGATGGTTGATTATTTTTCAATGCTATTATATGTGTGTAATGTATGAAAATCCATATAATTAATATTATATGGTGATTGATTGGGCCTCATTACAATTTAGAAAATAAAGAATAATATAAAATAAAGGTTCATGTATTGACAGTACTCATCCATTGAGATTGGTCATGTGTTGAACGAAATATTTTAGTAATAAAATTTACATCTTTATTAATATAAAGTAAAGGTTCATGTGTTGACAGTACTCATCCATTGAGATTGGTCATGTGTTTAACGAAATATTTTAGTAATAAAATTTACATCTTTATTAATATAAAGTAAAGGTTCACGTGTTGACAGTACTCATCCATTGAGATTGGTCATGTGTTGAACGAAATATTTTAGTAATAAAATTTACATCTTTATTAATTTAAAGTAAAGGTTCATGTGTTGACAGTACTCATCCATTGAGATTGGTCATGTGTTGAACGAAATATTTTAGTAATAAAATTTACATCTTTATTAATATAAAATAAAAGTTCATGTGTTGACAGTACTCATCCATTGAGATTGGTCATGTGTTGAACGAAATATTTTAGTAATAAAAATTACATCTCTATCAATATAAAATAAAGGTTCATGTGTTGACAGTACTCATCCATTGAGATTGGTCATGTGTTGAACGAAATATTTTGATAATAACAACTATTTTGAAAAAGAAATATTTGAAATAGAATATTTGAAAATAGAAATTTATGAAGCCGTGTTGATTAGATTGATGCCATTTTGACGTAAACGATATTTATATCGATTTTATTCATTTCGAAATGAATTGAATTAAAAACGATTTCGAAATGAATTGAATATAAAACGATTTCAAAATGAACTGAATTAAAAACGATTTCGAAATGAATTGAATATAAAACGATTTCGAAATGAATTGAATATAAAACGATTTCGAAATGAATTGAATATAAAACGATTTCGAAATGAATTGAATATAAAACGATTTCAAAATGAATTGAATCGAAAACGATTTCGAAATGAATTGAATATAAAACGATTTCGAAATGAATTGAATTGAAAACGATTTCGAAATGAATTGAATTGAAAACGATTTCGAAATGAATTGAATTGAAAATGAATTCAAATTGAATTGAAAGCGAATTGAAATGAATTCAAATTGAATTGAAATTTGAATTGAATAGAAATGAATTTTAAAACGAATTTATAAAGAAGAATTCAATTTTGATTTGAATTGAAAAGGAAGTTGAAATTGCTTTTGAAACAAATTTAAAACTATTCATATAATTCGTTTTAAATAGAAATCGACGAAATATATATTATATATATTATATATATAATATAATGGCCTGAATAGAACGCGCCACGCCGCGGTTGTTCGCGAATTTCGACCATTTATTTCAAACGGACATTACGGGAGATCCGACCGTCGGATGCTCCTAAAACCGGAACCGTTGGGTTCGTATCGAAAAGAGCTTTCTAACGAATATTAGAAATTAGAAATCTAACGGTTGGATTTGAAATTATGTCCAAATCAAATTTGAAAAAGGTCGCTATAAGTGCAGTTCGATGGCCATTGATGGAAATCGACTGTACGGGCCTTGATAAAATTATTAAAAATAGTAATAATTTGTGTAAAATCATAAGAAATGATTTAGAAAGAATTGGGATGAAAAACTCCATATTTGAAAAGATAAAAATAGATTTTTATCGAAATGAACTAGTTTTGAACTAGAATTATAATTCTATTTATTTTTAAATAAATAAATTGAATTTGAAAAGGGTTTTAAAAATAACCAGAATTTCCAATGATTGCATTGGAGTGGATTTGAATCGAAATTGTCTTCGGAATATTTCGATGTTGGAATTCGTGATTATACAGATGTTGTTATGAAAATTTGAAAGATGTAGATATTTATATCGTTATTTCCAATACGACATTTGTTAATCGTAGAATTTGATATTGAATATAAGCCGATATATTTTCTATTCAGAGCCTTGTATTGAATATCAAATGTGATTTGGGTTTGTCGTGAATGGTGTCTTCACTAACACTGTTCTTGAACCCAGTTGAGAAAAGATTAAATCTTTTTATTTAGATTTAATGAAGTGTACCAATTAAATAATATTTAATTGGAATTGAATTGATATTGATTTTTGGGTTTATCGTGAACAGTGTTTTAAATAACACTCGTTCTTTAACCCGATAATTAATGGAATGTGATTTTGGGTTTATCGTGAACCGTGTTTTAAATGACACTGATTCTTTAACCCAGTTAACGATTAAAACTAAGTGGAGTTTTAATGAATCTTTAATTAGATTGAGATGATCGAGAATGGAGTATCACCAGTTTTGCTCCAGGCGATAGTTAAATCTTTAATTAGATTTGAACGTGAAATGGTAATTGAATTTACTGATAACACCGTGGTGTTAGAGATGAAGTATTACCAGTTTTACTTCATGGGATGAATAGGTTGGGATTGGGAAATTAAAACCAATGATTACTACGGTAAGGTTCGCTAATTCCGACTAGTTTGAATTGATATTCAAAAATAGATTAAAGAATAAATTCAAGAAATTTATCTTGGATAAAATTAATGGGAACCTTTCCCTATGAATGTGAAATCAGAAACTAACTGTCGGTTAGCTAAGCAGAATGGTTTTCTGGATATTGACCTGATGTTGGTTTCGGCCTTCGGGGTTAATATTTGGGGAATTATTCTCTTGATTAATTTACGGTTAGTGACTGATGAATTGGAATGAGGCGTATGTTGTGTTTGTGTAACACTTATTTAAAATATACGCGAGTTATTCGAAAAGACCGGGTTTATCCCATTCTGAATAACTGATACGACGATAAGTCGAAGATGAAGACGATGGTCGAAGACCGGAAGTCTTCACGTCGTTTGGGTGATTACTGATGATCTTGATTGGGCTGTAAACCCAAGAAGATGGAAACAGTTGGTGATCGTCCAGACGTACTTGGAGATCGATGGATATGCGGGGTACTAGGTGCCTCCGGTTTCGTTCAGACCCAGAACGGACTTGTAAATGGACTGTGTGTCCGACATTGGATTTTAGTCCGTGTGATTGATCTCTATTAAATATATATCTGTTTGGCGGCGGAGAATTTATTCTCTTGCTTAACGCCCTTCCCTGAGACGTACGAGCTCAGGGGTTATATATTGATGGATATCAAACGCATGGAGTGAATTGCCTGTGTGGCATGCCTAAGTGGCAATTGATCGAGGCTTCTGTTGAAAAGCAAAGTCTTGTGGTGATGATCAAAGCATGGCCTTTGTGGCGTAGCTTTGTGTAACGTTTACTTCGCGAGTATCACACCCGGTATGAACCAAAAACGGGAGACGGACCTCAGGGAGGGCATGCGTTTCCTTCTAGCTAAAAAGTGGCGTCAGTGGTTTTACACGCCCTGACGAGTTTGAGTTATGTGGTTGTTGCTGTTGCGAGGCGCCTCGGATTGATCGGTCGTTCTCGAACCGATGGAGTCATTTAGTTGGCTCACTTACGCCCCAAAGGGCGGCGAAACGCATGTTCAGGGTTTAAGTTTAATCCACATCGGTGGACCGGCCCTGTCGCTCCAAGGGCCCACCTGAGTCTGGGTCCTGAGGCTCGGGCTAGAGAGTCTCGAATCGGTTGAGGACTATCTTTTGCCTCGGTTCATAGATGGAAATCCAATTTCCAAATACGTGACTTTGCGGTTTTATTTGTAAACCTATATATGGCGACATAGTGGCATGGGACGCTCATGCCACCTATGATTGATACTTATGGTTTGAAGTTGTTTTATACACTATGCACTGACAATAGTATCAAATGATTTGTTTTAAACGTACTAAGCATGTTTGGCTATTATAAGGGAAAACCCTATCCTCGGCTGCGTTGCATTGTGTGATGGGACCTGGATCTTATAACAGCTTCATTTTTCTTTATTTAGCATTGCGCTGTTTGTTTTATGCATTGGTATTCTTGGGAGGAAACCCGTTCCGTGTTATACGGCGTGGTCCCTTGATTTACCTAACTTTTAAAATAAAGAATAATAACTGTTTTAGTTCTCACACCAGTCCCATGACTGACCTGGAGTTTATTCTTTTAACCTAAACTCTGGGTGCCCCTATTTTGACACGGGCAGCTAGTAGTTTCGGTTTTGCAGATTTATATTCACAGGATCCTGGTTTACAGCTGGAACGATATCCGGAAAGCTTTGTATCCGTATATCTCTTCTAGTTGTGTATTGTATTATTTTCCGCTGCTATGTATCTAAATGTAATTTAAATCTCTGATATTTCTGTGTAATATTCATTTATACTCTGTATATTCTTGTAATCTGATGCATTGATGTAATATACAATGAAATGTTCTTCCGTCTGCGTTCTATTTTGTGTGTTGTTCTCAAACGATAGGGCGTTTCGAACGGTCTGGGTCGGTTTAGCGACTGGTTCGGACCGAGCGAAATTCCTTCTCGTCACAGTTGGTATCAGAGCTTTGGTTTACAAAGCTAGAGAACAAGACACATTAGAACCGTACGAAAGAATTCATCAGAAACTGGATTAGTAATATCCAACGGGAATGACTCGTTAGAGATGGGATCAGTAGTATCCTAGAACGAGTGTGAAGAGTATATTTTTCAAATGAAAACAAATTTTGCTTTGAAAATTTAAATCAATTATTCGTATTTGATTATTTATTTGTATTTATTTGGACAGTTCAGTATATAAAGAATTCGCATATACGCCTTGCAAACGTATATTCAAAGTTTTAATATATTGGATAGATATAGCATCACACTCTAGTCGCCCGAAGATGATATTGATGATAACGATCGCATCATTAACATTTATGTTCGAGTTTCGAAGGTGTGATATCTATATATTTCCATTAGACTGGTGTGAGAACCAAAACTAATATAGCTAGAATACATTGTTGTGATTTGGCATCGAAACATGATTTTCTTTATATATGTCAAAATTATCAATTTGAAACGTTAAATTCACTAATTGATTGATGTTTGTGTTGTTTGTTTATTTGTTTGATAATTTTGAACCATTATGCCTAATTGAAACAAATATTGAATTGTATTGAAAATTGGTCGCATTTGCTTGCATATACATATACTTATATTGAACAGGTCATAGCAAGGAGGCTAGAGCCGAAGAATAAAATTTGTTTGCCCGACAAATAGGTACATGTTTACTACATAATTTACTGTTTTGTTTGGGCGATGATGATTTTATGAGCCTATTGGCTAGCCGCTTGGCTTTTTCTTTTTCTTTTTGAGATCTGAAGGACCGGGGAAGCTATTTGAAATTCCCCGATGCTCCCATTGCAGGGGAGGTTATGGCGAAATTTTTCAAAAATTTAGGGTGTTAGCCAAATTTTTGAAATTTTGAAAATTCTCATAAACTGAAAAGTTGGAGAATGAAAGCCAGATCGAACGTAGAGCTGATTAATCAAACCACTTTCGACTTTGTTCCTTTTCGGGGACGAAAAGTTTTAAGTGGGGGAGATTGTAATAACCCGGAAAATCTGGGCCAGTTTATAATTTTTATTTTGGCAATTTTAGCGAATTTTGATTATTTAAAATGAATTATTTTAAATAATATCGACGAAAATTTATTCTGAATAAAGAATTAGAACGTATATATTATATACGCCGTCGTTAGAATATAAATATTTATATATAATTATAAATAGAATTGAAAATGGCGCGGTAGTTCGATAATTCGATTTCAAACTTCAATTGAATGTACCGGGTGCAAAACAATCCGGATTTTAGTGAAACCAAAAACATTAGGATCTAATTGGTAATATCTTTCCAATGAATCCGAAAAATCAAATTTTCATAGCGGGAATCAAAAGATATGTCCAGTTGAAAATTCTGAATAGTCGCTATGGAATTCAGGCCCTTAAAAATGGAAATTTTGCAAACGACCTCGGATTTCGACGAAACCACTTTTGTTGGATCCGGGATGTAGAGTTATTGTTAGATTCCAAATTTCATAATTTTTCGAATCATTATGTGAGCGTGGCAAAGGAAAACGCGTTTGACCAGTTTCAGTTGATTTTAATCGACTGGAAAATGGCCATTTTTCCAACGGTCTCAGAATTCGACGAAACTAGTTTTGTTAAGACCGTATCGTCAATACGAAGCTAGAAAATATTTTTCTGGAATTTTTAAAGTTCGTATGTGGCCCCGGTAAATTGAAATACGCGTTCAAATTCAATATATAGAGCTATATGTTGATTGCAACGGAAACTGATTGCAACAGCCGAATCAGCCTACGATACATATCCCATTGTGTTCGGAATGGGGGTAAAAAGCTATGGTCGACAGGCGGTGGGCCTCGTTTTGAGGTCGAAAATAAAGGTTGCTTTTTGGCGAAAAATAAATTAATTAAATAAAAAAAAACAAAACCCTTATCTCTATACCCTGGCCCCCCCAATCGAATTTCATTCTACAGAAAAGAAAAAAACAAATCGATCGAGCCCCCCCTCGACGTCGATCGACGCCAGCACCACCGCCCCACCGCCGCATTTCGCCTTCGATCCTTCCCTCCCCCACTCGCCATCACCCCTCTGACCAAACGCGACGCCCTAGCCCCCGTACCCAATGGAAGACGACAACCACCGAGTTGGCCAAGAATTAGGGCGCTGGCGGAGCTTGTGATGGCCGATGATGTGGCACCCGCAGATCCGCCTACAGTCGAGTGTGTCGATGACGGTTGGAAACCCTAGATGTCGTGAATGGTTCGACGTGTTACAGGCAACTCCCGATGGAAGAAGATGAAGTGTGGCCTTCAGATCAGAAAATGGACGATGGTGATAAATAGAGGGCAAATAATATTTATTTAAATTCTGAAATTATTTGTAAATAACATATTATAAATATTAAAAATGATTTTGCTTCTATATATAAATATGAATATACCTTGCTTTAGAAGTATGAATGTACTTTGTTTAATATATATATATAGCATCGGTTTTCAAAAATAGAAAATAACATTATTTTGAAAGTAGAAAATAACTACAGAATAGATCTTTATTAAGTAAAAATGTGATTTTTATATATTGAACTTCGAAGTAAAAATTCGATTTTTATATATTGAATAGCGAAGTAAAAATTCGATTTTTATATATGTAGTGGCTACGGGCGAAGAAAGTGATAAGAGGCGAGAACAGTGAAGATTTCCTGCATTGGAAGTGCCGTGGAGTTAGGATAGCTATCGGTGAGAATTTCTCACTCTTCAATTTCATTTCTAGTTATATATATATATACTAGGATGCAGACGGTGCTTAGTAGCACCCGACACAATCGTCCACAGACCATGGACTTGTTTGTTTGATTGCAAAAATTAGTTAGATTATTTGATTGAAATTGAATTGTGTGGTGAAATGAATTGATTTGATTGATGTGTGAATGGCGTGGGCCTTCACTAGACCAGGGATAAGGCTAGGCCTCGTCCCGTTTCTAGTATCGTGCCGTTATGCCGCCGAAATTTTCTAAAATAAGTTAGTAAAATAAAAATATCATTTTATTTAAAGAATGAACTGAATAGAAATTCATATGTTGGAATAAAATGTTTTATCGTTAAAAATATAATTTTTAACGTGAATGTGAATAAATAAATATTCATTTACAAACCGGACGGTTTGTTTATGTACACCTATTTGAAGGACATTGATTGGGTCGATAAATTTTACACATCACCCAACTGCACAAATAAAATCTGTGTTTGATTGTTTGAAACCCCACACGGGTGTTGGGATGAAATTTGAAGTTCATTCATCCTGATTGATTAAATATGTCGATCGATTGATTGACAGGCTGTTATAAGCGTTAGATATCTATATTTGATGCTTATACAGTGTAGTGCACTTTGGTTGATGGTTGATTATTTTTCAATGCTATTATATGTGTGTAATGTATGAAAATCCATATAATTAATATTATATGGTGATTGATTGGGCCTCATTCCAATTTAGAAAATAAAGAATAATATAAAATAAAGGTTCATGTGTTGACAGTACTCATCCATTGAGATTGGTCATGTGTTGAACGAAATATTTTAGTAATAAAATTTACATCATTAATATAAAGTAAAGGTTCATGTGTTGACAGTACTCATCCATTGAGATTGGTCATGTGTTGAACGAAATATTTTAGTAATAAAATTTACATCTTTATTAATATAAAGTAAAGGTTCATGTGTTGACAGTACTCATCCATTGAGATTGGTCATGTGTTGAACGAAATATTTTAGTAATAAAATTTACATCTTTATTAATATAAAGTAAAGGTTCATGTGTTGACAGTACTCATCCATTGAGATTGGTCATGTGTTGAACGAAATATTTTAGTAATAAAATTTACATCTTTATTAATATAAAATAAAAGTTCATGTGTTGACAGTACTCATCCATTGAGATTGGTCATGTGTTGAACGAAATATTTTAGTTATAAAAATTACATCTCTATCAATATAAAATAAAGGTTCATGTGTTGACAGTACTCATCCATTGAGATTGGTCATGTGTTGAACGAAATATTTTGATAATAACAACTATTTTGAAAAAGAAATATTTGAAATAGAATATTTGAAAATAGAAATTTATGAAGCCGTGTTGATTAGATTGACGCCATTTTGACGTAAACGATATTTATATCGATTTTATTCATTTCGAAATGAATTGAATTAAAAACGATTTCGAAATGAATTGAATATAAAACGATTTCGAAATGAATTGAATTAAAAACGATTTCGAAATGAATTGAATATAAAACGATTTCGAAATGAATTGAATCTAAAACGATTCGAAATGAATTGAATATAAAACGATTTCGAAATGAATTGAATATAAAACGATTTCGAAATGAATTGAATCGAAAACGATTTCAAAATGAATTGAATATAAAACGATTTCGAAATGAATTGAATTGAAAACGATTTCGAAATGAATTGAATTGAAAACGATTTCGAAATGAATTGAATTGAAAACGAATTCAAATTGAATTGAAAGCGAATTGAAATGAATTCAAATTGAATTGAAATTCGAATTGAATAGAAATGAATTTTAAAACGAATTTATAAAGAAGAATTCAATTTTGATTTGAATTGAAAAGGAAGTTGAAATTGCTTTTGAAACGAATTTAAAACTATTCATATAATTCGTTTTAAATAGAAATCGACGAAATATATATTATATACACTATATATATAATATAATGGCCTGAATAGAACGCGCTGCGCCGCGGCAGTTCGCGAATTTCGACAATTTATTTCAAACGGACATTACGGGAGATCCGACCGTCGGATGCTCCTAAAACCGGAACCGTTGGGTTCGTATCGAAAAGAGCTTTCTAAGAATATTAGAAATTAGAAATCTAACGGTTGGATTTGGAATTATGTCCAAATCAAATTTGAAAAGGTCGCTATAAGTGCAGTTCGATGGCCATTGATGGAAATCGACTGTACGGGCCTTGATAAAATTATTAAAAATAGTAATAATTTGTGTAAAATCATAAGAAATGATTTAGAAAGAATTGGGATGAAAAACTCCATATTTGAAAAGATAAAAATAGATTTTTATCGAAATGAACTAGTTTTGAACTAGAATTATAATTCTATTTATTTTTAAATAAATAAATTGAATTTGAAAAGGGTTTTAAAAATAACCAGAATTTCCAATGATTGCATTGGAGTGGATTTGAATCGAAATTGTCTTCGGAATATTTCGATGTTGGAATTCGGGATTATACAGATGTAGTTATGAAAATTTGAAAGATGTAGATATTTATATCGTTATTTCCAATACGACATTTGTTAATCGTAGAATTTGATATTGAATATAAGCCGATATATTTTCTATTCAGAGCCTTGTATTGAATATCAAATGTGATTTGGGTTTGTCGTGAATGGTGTCTTCACTAACACTGTTCTTGAACCCAGTTGAGAAAAGATTAAATCTTTTTATTTAGATTTAATGAAGTGTACCAATTAAATAATATTTAATTGGAATTGAATTGATATTGATTTTTGGGTTTATCGTGAACAGTGTTTTAAATAACACTCGTTCTTTAACCCGATAATTAATGGAATGTGATTTTGGGTTTATCGTGAACCGTGTTTTAAATGACACTGATTCTTTAACCCAGTTAACGATTAAAACTAAGTGGGGTTTTAATGAATCTTTAATTAGATTGAAATGATCGAGAATGGAGTATCACCAGTTTTGCTCCAGGCGATAGTTAAATCTTTAATTAGATTTGAACGTGAAATGGTAATTGAATTTACCGATAACACCGTGGTGTTAGATATGAAGTATTACCAGTTTTACTTCATGGGATGAATAGGTTGGGATTGGGAAATTAAAACCAATGATTACTACGGTAAGGTTCGCTAATTCCGACTAGTTTGAATTGATATTCAAAAATAGATTAAAGAATAAATTCAAGAAATTTATCTTGGATAAAATTAATGGGAACCTTTCCCTATGAATGTGAAATCAGAAACTAACTGTCGGTTAGCTAAGCAGAATGGTTTTCTGGATATTGACCTGATGTTGGTTTCGGCCTTCGGGGTTAATATTTGGGGAATTATTCTCTTGATTAATTTACGGTTAGTGACTGATGAATTGGAATGAGGCGTATGTTGTGTTTGTGTAACACTTATTTAAAATATACGCGAGTTATTCGGAAAGACCGGGTTTATCCCATTCTGAATAACTGATACGACGATAAGTCGAAGATGAAGACGATGGTTGAAGACCGGAAGTCTTCACGTCGTTTGGGTGATTACTGATGATCTTGATTGGGCTGTACACCCAAGAAGATGAAAACAGTTGGTGATCGTCCAGACGTACTTGGAGATCGATGGATATGCGGGGTACTAGGTGCCTCCGGTTTCGTTCAGACCCAGAACGGACTTGTAAATGGACTGTGTGTCCGACATTGGATTTTAGTCCGTGTGATTGATCTCTATTAAATATATATCTGTTTGGCGGCGGAGAATTTATTCTCTTGCTTAACGCCCTTCCCTGAGACGTACGAGCTCAGGGGTTATATATTGATGGATATCAAACGCATGGAGTGAATTGCCTATGTGGCATGCCTAAGTGGCAATTGATCGAGGCTTCTGTTGAAAAGCAAAGTCTTGTGGTGATGATCAAAGCATGGCCTTTGTGGCGTAGCTTTGTGTAACGTTTACTTCGCGAGTATCACACCCGGTATGAACCAAAAACGGGAGACGGACCTCAGGGAGGGCATGCGTTTCCTTCTAGCTAAAAAGTGGCGTCAGTGGTTTTACACGCCCTGACGAGTTTGACTTATGTGGTTGTTGCTGTTGCGAGGCGCCTCGGATTGATCGGTCGTTCTCGAACCGATGGAGTCATTTAGTTGGCTCACTTACGCCCCAAAGGGCGGCGAAACGCATGTTCAGGGTTTAAGTTTAATCCACATCGGTGGACCGGCCCTGTCGCTCCAAGGGCCCACCTGAGTCTGGGTCCTGAGGCTCGGGCTAGAGAGTCTCGAATCGGTTGAGGACTATCTTTTGCCTCGGTTCATAGATGGAAATCCAATTTCCAAATACGTGACTTTGCGGTTTTATTTGTAAACCTATATATGGCGACATAGTGGCATGGGACGCTCATGCCGCCTATGATTGATACTTATGATTTGAAGTTGTTTTATACACTATGCATTGACAATAGTATCAAATGATTTGTTTTAAACGTACTAAGCATGTTTGGCTATTATAAGGGAAAACCCTATCCTCGGCTGCGTTGCATTGTGTGATGGGACCTGGGTCTTATAACAGCTTCATTTTTCTTTGTTTAGCATTGCGATGTTTGTTTTATGCACTGGTATTCTTGGGAGGAAACCCGTTCCGTGTTATACGGCGTGGTCCCTTGATTTACCTAACTTTTAAAAATAAAGAATAATAACTGTTTTAGTTCTCACACCAGTCCCATGACTGACCTGGAGTTTATTGTTTTATCCTAAACTCTGGGTGCCCCTATTTTGACACGGGCAGCTAGTAGTTTCGGTTTTGCAGATTTATATTCACAGGATCCTGGTTTACAGCTGGAACGATATCCGGAAAGCTTTGTATCCGTATATCTCTTCTAGTTGTGTATTGTATTATTTTCCGCTGCTATGTATCTAGATGTAATTTAAATCTCTGATATTTCTGTGTAATATTCATTTATACTCTGTATATTCTTGTAATCTGATGCATTGATGTAATATACAATGAAATGTTCTTCCGTCTGCGTTCTATTTTGTGTGTTGTTCTCAAACGATAGGGCGTTTCGAACGGTCTGGGTCGGTTTAGCGACTGGTTCGGACCGAGCGAAATTCCTTCTCGTCACATACCCATACCAAGATTAGAAGCTATCAGTTTTCTACTTGCTTTCCCTAATTACAATAATTTCAAATAATTCCAAATGGATGTAAAAAGTGCTTTTCTAAATGGTTTGGTTAAAGAAGATTTTTATGTTAAACAACCTCCACTTTTCATGGAAGAAATATTTCTGAATCATGCTTACAAATTAAAGAATGCTTTGTATGATCTAAAACATGCTCCTAGATCTTGGTATGACAGATTAAGGTTTTTTTTATTACAATCAAATATTGAAACCGGTAAAGTAGATAATACTCATTTTATTAAAAGAAACAAAAATGATAATCAATTAGTACAAATCTATGTAGGTATATTATATTTGGATCAACCAATAAAATGAATAAAAAGTTTTCTGAAATTATGAAAATAGAGTTTGAAATGAGTCATGTGAGAGAACTCACTTTCTTTTTAGGGTTGCTAATAAAATATTTAGATAATGGTATTTTTATTAGTCAAGAAAAATATGCTAGGGATTTAATTAATAAATTTAATATGAACACTCCAAAACTCCACTCCTATGGCAACCGATGAATCTTTAAGCAAAGATGATATATCAAAAGACGTAGATCAAAAATTATATAGAAGTATTATTGGTTCACTACTCTATATTGCTCTGAATAGAACAGATATAATGCATAGTGCGCGTCCTCGTGCTAGATATCAATCTTAACCTAACGGAACTCATTTAAAAGCTGTAAAACATATCTGAAGTATGTTAAACACACTGCAAAACTTTGATTTATTTTACCCTAAAATGATTCATTAGATTTAATTTCATATTGTGATGCTGACTATGCTGGTTGTAAATCAGACTGAAAAAAACAAAAGTGGAACTTATCACTTTTTGGGGCATTCCTTAATTTTCTGGCTTAGTAAAAAGCAAAATAATGTATCCTTGTTGACCACTGAAGCAGAATATATCTCTGCTACTTTAGCTTTGTAACACCTCGTATTTTCTGTAATCATAAGAATAACACATCAAGGCAGAATTAAATTTTAAAATAAGAATCAAGGGAAACCAATTGCGCCATTGCGTTTGTCTCGAAATTCTGCTTGAAAACGAGTTCGAGTTTTCGAAAAATGGAGTACGTATGACCAAGTTATGACCCTCCAAAGTTTCAGGAATTTTCAGAATAAAAAACAGCTCGAAATTCGAATTCGAAATTCGAATTCAGACCCCGGGGCAGACTGGGCGTGAAATTTCCCGCCCAGGACCAGGTCGACCTGGGGGTCGACACTATGGTCGACCTCCCAGGGACCAGGTCGACACTATGGTCGACCCTATGGTCGACCTGGTGCCAAAACCTGGTTTTCAGCCTGAGTTCATTCGGATGTTTCTGGTCTCATTTTCAGTCTAGATTCGTCCTCCTAAACCTATATAAACAGCCCCTAGCCTCATTTTCTCTACACAATTTCATTCTGTCTATACTCTACCTCTGTTCTAATTAAAAATAAATATGGTGTCGCTACTCTGCTGGAATCAAAACTTGGACTGATGCATCTTCTTCCAACCTGAATAGAATTAAAAGCTAAATCAAATCTCAAATCAAAACTAGGATCTTCTTCCAATCTGAATAAAGTTAAAAGGGAACAACTATTTTCAAATCTAATCTATAGTCTACGCCAAGGGAACGCTATTCAGTGTCAGAACTCAGAAACCAGAAATCAAGTATTTCCTTTTTGATTGTTATTACAGTTATTTTCAGATATGAATTTTAATTATGATCTTGACGTGGTTATAAATCTGAATCTGAGGTTATGTATATTCTTATCTGTCAGATCTGTTTTTCTGTGACTATTTTGTACCTCTTTCTTCTTTCTGTTATATAGCCAGGCTACTATGAGCCTGCGCCGAATCTCATAAGAGATTAATGCACAAACACTAAATTTTGGGATAAATAATGAATAATGCATAATTGGACATGAAACTGTTGCCTATGAGATTATTGCCTATGATTATGATTCATGCCCATGAGACTGTTGCCTATGACATTGAACAAGAAACTATTGTGATTAGTCGCCCATGACTATTGTGGTTAGTTGCCTATAATTATTGTAGTTAGTTTCTTATGCATATTCCCTTAATTATGTTAGATCTCATAATTAGTGTGTAACTTGGCTAGTTTATTCCCATTCACTGTTATGTACATCGAGCCTATTGGAGCTATTGTTATTGTATTTGGTTCATTATTGCATGCCTATTCTTTTATATCAATTGTTGTGCTTATCCCCTACTCCTTTTGTTAGTGCCATTTCATGAGTACTTAGAGAACTTGTGGAAACATGTTATACGAGGATTGGGCGTAGCTTAATTAAGATAATTTGGCATAATAAATATGTTGGCATAATCTGAATTGGCTATAATAGTGAATGATTAACATGTATATTAGTCTTGGACATAAATGGTGAACTAGAATATAAATCTAATTTTGACATGAACTGTAAATGGGAATATTAAGACTAAAATTTGGGTCATATATTGTATTATGAATTATGACCTTGATTTGGGCATGTAAGTTTAGGCTAAATTTTTGATTAGGCAAGATACGTAAATAGAGTTTTAGATATATATAATCTGCTAAATATGTTATATGCTAAATCTGTTGAATCGCTTAAATTGCTAGATCTGCTATCTGTTGAATTGTCTGATCTGTTGAAAACAAGATAATGGTAATCTGGGTATGGAAATCCATAGGCTCGACCTAAGATTTAGTAAAACATGGAAATTTGATTAATCTGTTGTATCCTGTGAAGAAGTTTAATCTGTTAAATAAACAGAATTAGTCTGATATCTGAAAAATCTGTATTGGAATGAATTGGCTATGACACGAGGTTAGGCTCTATTTGCGGTAGAAGCCTGCCCAGAACCAACTGGCTTAACAAGCAACCGCAAACTGCTAGTCTAATGTGAGAGGTCGTAGGCATAAATAAAATATGCTTTGACACGAGGTTAGGTCTGGCTTGTGGCAGAAGTCTGCCCGGAACCGCCCGGCTTATCCAGCGGCCACAAGCTATCGCCTAATGTGAGAGGCATACGCATTAATATTTAATTAATGCAAATCTAAGGTAAATATGATGTCTAAAACGTGTTGGATAGATAGGGCTAAACCAACTGGACTGATGAATTAATAAACCTGTTTCGTGAATCTGTAGGCCTAATACAAAGTTAGACAATATGTAAGTCTGTTAAAACTGTACATCTGATCCGTTAGTCTGAAAACCTGTTAACCTGATTTTTCAAATCTGTGAACTAGTTGACTTAACTCTGTATGTCTGAAAACTTGTAAACAAGTTAATCTAAAATCTGTTTGTTTGGGGACACAAGGTTAGGAGGGAAAATACTTGTGTCATCTGTTGTTTGGGACCCATATTAGTCAGTAACCCTTTCTGGTATCAAAACTATGACCCAACAGTAGGTAGGGTCCGGGCATGCTTACTGAACTAATTATAAGCGGTTCATTCTGATAATGGCGAGGGGTGTTGATGGTGCGTTCCAACTGGATCATGTGCGTGCATGGATCCCAGTCTGCCTCTGAGGATGTAAGACGCCGTGACATCTGTAAATAGGTTTGTGTCATTTAAAGGTTGCCACTTTGGGGAGTGATACACCCATCTGTGGGGCTGGCACAGGGTTTTTATGTGTTAGGGAGCCGGTCGCTGGGGGTAGATTTAGGGTACACTTAGTTCTGTCTGTTTCCGTTGGGGTACCGTCTGTTTCTGTTGGGTGGTAACACCTATCTGTTTCTGCGTGGTACCGTCTGTTGGGGTGGTAAAGGCCCATTAACTAGTACACCTAATTCTAACATTTTGCTTCCGTAAGGATTATTCTGTTTCTGTACCTTCTGTTCGGGTGGTCAAGGCCCATTATTCTGTTTCTGTTTAGACATTAGGGTAACACCTAATCCTGTTATACTAGTATTAGTGCAGAGAAGTAAAAAGTAATAGCTTACATCATTCTGTTTATTCTGTTTAACCTAGGTATATCTGCTACTCCTGTTACTGTTATCTCGCATCCAGTTTTATTTGCATGCCATGATTATTATTATATGTTCATATGCTGGAAATCACTGGACTCGCCAGACTTTATGTCTGACCTCGTTTGTTTTTCGCCCCTTTTCTTTCCGTTTCCCCCCAGGTTTCCATGGAGGGAATACTTCAGCTTGATCCGGATTTCTTCTGCTTGAAGTGCTTAAAGTATGGCTTGACTCCTTATGGCATCTTCTGAGGGGATTATGATTTTAAAGTTTTGTACTCTGAGGGATTTTGAAAAAGGCTGATATATATATGTGTGCTTGGGTTTTGGTAAAGTGATTTCGAAGGATGTAACCAAACTGATTTCTGTTTTCCACTGTAATAAAGTTGTAAATTTTGCTAGTACTGTTTTATGTATCTGTTCTTGTAATATTATGTTTTGTCTACTAAAACGCTCCATCAAAGTCAAGGTTAGGCTCTGTTTGCGCAATAGATGTCTGTATGTGAAAAAACTGTATTGGAATGAATTGGCTATGACACGAGGTTAGGCTCTGTTTGCGGTAGAAGCTCGCCCGGAACCAACCGGCTTAACCTGCAACCGCAAACTGCTAGTCTAATGTGAGAGGTCGTAGGCATAAATAAAATATGCTTAGACACGAGGTTAGGTCTGGCTTGTGGCAGAAGTCTGCCCGGAACTGCCCGGCTTATCCAGCGGCCACAAGCTACCGACCTAATGTGAGAGGTCTGCGCATTAATATTTTATTAATGCAAATCTGAGGTAAATATGACGTCTAAAACGTGTTGGGTAAATAGGGCTAAACCAACTGGACTGATGAATTAATAAACCTGTTTCGTGAATCTGTAGGCCCAATACAAAGTTAGACAATCTGTAAGTCTGTTAAAACTGTACATCTGATCCGTTAGTCTGAAAACCTGTTAACCTGATTTTTCTGGTCTGTGAACTAGTTTACTTGAACTCTATATGTCTGAAAACTTGTAAACAAGTTAATCTGAAATCTGTTAGTCTGGGGACACAAGGTTAGGAGGGAAAATACTTGTGTCATCTGTTGTTTGGGACCCATATTAGTCAGTAACCCTTTCTGGTATCAAAACTATGACCCAACAGTAGGTAGGGTCCGGGCACGCTTACCGAACTAATTATAAGCGGTTCATTCTGATAACGGCGAGGGGTGTTGATGGTGCGTTCCAACTGGGTCATGTGCGTGCATGGATCCCGGTCTGCCTCTGAGGATGTAAGACGTCGTGACATCTGTAAATAGGTCTGTGGCATTTAAAGGTTGCCACTTTGGGGAGTGATACACCCTTCTGTGGGGCTGGCACAGGGTATTTATGTATTAGGGAGCCGATAGCTTGGGGGTAGATTTAGGATACACTTAGTTCTGTCTGTTTCCGTTAGGGTACCGTCTGTTTCTGTTGGGTGGTAACACCTGTCTGTTTCTACATGGTACCGTCTGTTGGGGTGGTAAAGGCCCATTTACTAGTGTACACCTAATTCTAACATTTTGTTTCCGTAAGGATTATTCTGTTTCTATTTCTGTACCTTCTGTTCGGGTGGTAAAGGCCCATTATTCTGTTTCTGTTTAGACGTTAGGGTAACACCTTATCCTGTTATACTAGTATTAGTGAAGAGAAGTAAAAAGTAATAACTTACATCATTCTGTTTCTTCTGTTTAACCTAAATATATCTGCTACTCCTGTTACTGTTATCTCGCATCCAGTTTTATTTGCATGCCATGATTATTATTATCTGTTCATATGCTGGAAATCACTGGACTCGCCAGACTTTATGTCTGACCTCGTTTGTTTTTCGCCCCTTTTCTTTCCGTTTCCCCCCAGGTTTCCAAGGAGGGAATACTTCAGCTTGATCTGGATTTCTTCTGCTTGAAGTACTTGAAGTGTTTAAAGTATGGCTTGACGCCTTATCGCATCTTCTATGGGGATTATGATTTTAAAGTTTTGTACTCTGAGGGATTTTGAAAAAGGCTGATATATATATGTGTACTTGGGTTTTGGTAAAGTGATTTTGAAGGATGTAACCAAACTGATTTCTGTTTTCCGCTGCAATAAAGTTGTAAATTTTGCTAGTACTGTTTTATGTATCTGTTCTTGTAATATTCTGTTCTGTCTACTAAAACGCTCCATCAAAGTCAAGGCATTCCCTTTGTGAGTGACCTTGACGGAGGTGGGGTGTTACACTTGGTATCAGAGCTGAAGGTTACCAGATTGGGTAAAGTTTTTGAAAACTATTTTCAAAAAGGTTTTAAAAGGAAGTATTTTCAAAAATAAAGGTTTATTTTGAAAAACATAATCCCCAAAATGCCATATATCTATCTTTTTGTTTCCGTTTTAAATCTTTTTCTTTCATTCCAGCATATTTGGGAATCTTAACTTTCCAGAGGGCGTGCCAATACCTGGCTGGTTCAGGAGGTACTTAGAGGCTAGGGCCAACCACGCAGACCCAACATATATTCCTCCTCCAGCTGCAGCGATTCCTCCTCCTCCACCCCCTCATCGTGCAATTGCTTTTTCAAAGATCTGTAAAGATTTTAGGGCCATGGGTGGAAAGGATTTCAAGGGAACTGAATCATTCGTAGAAGAGAGGAACATGCTCAAAGAAACTGAGGATCTGTTCATTATCTTCGAGGTGGATGATAGGCAGAAGGTGCAATTGGTGATATGGTTGCTCAAGGACGAAGCTTCCTATTGGTGGGAAGTCACTAACGCCGAGAGGCCGGTTGAAACATGGATGGATTTCAGAACAAGGTTTGAAACGAAATTTCTCTCGCAAGCTGAACAAAGTCTACAACTGGAAAAGTTCTCATCTCTTAAGCAAGGGAGCATGACGGTCAAGGAATACGTCAACTAGTTCAACCAACTGGCTAGGTTCGGACTGGATTTCGTCAACACTCAGCATAAAAAGGCTCTCCGCTTTGTTAAAGGATTGAACGAGCCACTACACAGGCTAGCCATGACCAATGTACCCATGGGAGCGACTTACGAGAGATTGGTGGACATGGCACTATGGCACGAGGAAGACAAGGGCAAGAAAGAGGTCAAGAAGGAAGAACCACAGAACAAGAAAGCATGGCCCAAAACGGAAACACAAAAGAAGGATGAGAAATCTGATGATAAGAAGGAGAAAAAGTGCTTTACTTGTGGAAGCTCGACTCATCTGAACAAGGGTTGTAGAAAAAGGAAGGGCACTTGCTTCAACTACGGTGAGATGGGACACTTCACTAGGGATTGCCCGAAGAAACGAGGGCAAGGGAAGAGGGCAGGACCAACTTCTGGAGGGCAGACGAACACTCTTGAGGCTAGTGGATATGATAGAAATAGGAAAACTTTCTGTGGGAGGTTTAATTTCTTTATCTGATTGTTGAGTTAAAAATCTTTCTTTTTCTGGTATTTTGATTCTGTAATGGAAACTCTGCACTTTAATACTAGTCTTGTTTCTGATTCTGCTATAGTCTTAAACCTCATGGGGGTTACAACTTATTTGTTTGTGATAAGTTGGGGTTTGAGGGATATCTGTGTTAGGCGTCAAGTATGACGCATGGATTCTGGGTTTTTGCGGGATATGATTTTATAATGCTTAGTTTCCTAAGAATCATTTGATAATCTGATCTGTACCAGTAATCTATAAATATCTGAATATTTCAGATAAGGTTAAGATTTCCAATTTTGACATTGTCTAAAAAGGGTAATCCTCTGGGTGTTAATCTGATGTTGATTTCGGTCTTCAGGGTTGATACTTAGGGGAAATTATTCCCTCAACCAATGTCTATTGGGAACGAAGTTTTTGTTTTATCTATACTCGCTTCCATCATTCGACGATATCCTATCCATTGAATCTTCGACCTTTAGGTAGAAACTAATGGGTGTAAACATGTGTTTGAGACATGTTATGTTTGATGGTTGCAAGTGGATGCAATTGGTTGCTAGTGGTTGCTCGTGGATGCATATACACACACTAGGCACTAGATCGGCTCAAAAACACTCTATACTGCATATGGATGAGTGTGCATTTTCAATTTTGTGGATGCAAAATGGTTGACTCATCACATGGATGTAGCATTTGGATGGATCATTGCGCACACATTTAGGAATGATATGTATCAAATAGGAAAATTGCATACATGTTGGACTCATGGCACTGACATAATTCGCATTAAGGAGGTCAATTGAATCAGTGGACCGCCTGATCTTTGCATTAGATAAAGAACATATACACACACTTTTGCATATGCTCATACAACATTAGAAGTTTTCTAAGGACAATGGATGCTTGTGGATGATAGTTGAGTAGATGGACGACTGGATGGTAGGACACATTCTTCTTAACTTGAAGATATCGGGGACGAAATCTTTTAAGGAGGGTAGAATGTAACACCCCGTATTTTCTGTAATCATAAGAATAACAAATCAAGGCAGAATTAAATTTTAAAATAAGAATCAAGGGAAACGGGTTGCACCATTATGTTCATCTCGAAATTCTGCTTGAAAACGTCCGAGTTTTCGAAAAACGGAGTCCGTATGACAAGTTTAAGACCCTCCGAAGTTTCAGGAATTTTCAGAATCAAAAATAGCTCGAAATTCGAATTCGAAATTCGAATTCAGACCCCAGGGCAGGCTGGGCGGGAAATTTCCCGCCCAGGACCAGGTCGACCTGGGGGTCGACACTATGCTCGACCTCCCAGGGACCAGGCCGACACTATGGTCGACCCTATGGTCGACCTGGTGCCAAAACCTGGTTTTCAGCCTGAGTTCATTCAGATGTTTCTAGTCTCGTTTTCAGTCTAGATTCGTCCTCCTAAACCTATATAAACAGCCCCCTAGCCTCATTTTCTCTACACAATTTCATTCTGTCTATACTCTGCCTCTGTTCTAATTAAAAATAAAAATGGCATCGCTACTCTGCTGGAATCAAAACTTGGACTGATGCATCTTCTTCCAACCTGAATAGAATTAAAAGCTAAATCAATTCTCAAATTAAAACTAGGATCTTCTTCCAATCTGAATAAAGTTAAAAGGGAACAACTATTTTCAAATCTAATCGATAGTCTACGCCAAGGGAATGCTATTCAGTGTCAGAACTCAGAAAACAGAAATCAAGACTTTCCTTTTTGATTGTGAGTGCAGTTATTTTCAGATATGAACTTTAATTATGATCTTGACGTGGTTATAAATCTGAATATGAGGTTATGTATATTCTTATCTGTCAGATCTATTTTTCTATGACTATTCTGTACCTCTTTCTTCTTTCTGTTCTATAGCCAAGCTACTACGAGCCTGCGCCGAATCTCATAAGAGAATAACGCATGAACGCTAAATTTTGGGACAAATAATGAGTAATGCATAATTGGACATGAAATTGTTGCCTATGAGACTATTGCCTATGACTATGATTCATGCCCATGAGACTGTTGCCTATGACATTGAACAAGAAACTATTGTGATTAGTCGCCCATGACTATTGTGGTTAGTTGCCTATAACTATTGTAGTTAGTTTCTTATGCATATTCCCTTAATTATGTTAGATCTCATAATTAGTGTGTAACTTGGCTAGTTTATTCCCATTCACTGTTATGTACATCGAGCCTATTGGAGCCATTATTATTGTATTTAGTTCATTATTGCATGCCTATTCTTTTATATCAATTCTTGTGCTTATCCCCTACTCCTTTTGTGAGTTCCATTTCATGAGTACTTAGAGAACTTGTGGAAACATGTTATGCGGGGATTGGGCGTAGCTTAATTAAGTTAATTTGGCATAATAAATATGTTGGCATAATATGAATTGGCTATAATAGTGAATGATTAACATGTATATTAGTCTTGGACATAAATGGTTAACTAGAATATTAAATCTAATTTTGACATGAACTGTAAATGGGAATACTAAGACTAAAATTTGGGGCATATATTGTATTATGAATTATGACCTTGATTTGGGCATGTAAGTTTAGGCTAAATTTATGATTAGGCAATATATGTAAATAGAGTTTTAGATATATATAATCTGCTAAATCTGTTATCTGCTAAATCTGTTGAATCGCTTAAACTGCTAGATCTGCTATCTGTTGAATTGTCTGATCTGTTGAAAACTAGATAATGGTAATCTGGGTATGGAAATCCGTAGGCTCGACATAAGATTTAGTAAAACATGGAAATTTGATTAATCTGTTATATCATGTGAAGAAGTTTAATCTGTTAAATAAACAGAAGTAGTCTGATATCTGAAAAATCTGTATTGGAATGAATTGGCTATGAGACGAGGTTAGGCTCTGTTTGCGGTAGAAGCCTGCCCGGAACTAACCGGCTTAACTAGCAACCGCAAACTGCTAGTCTAATGTGAGAGGTCGTAGGCATAAATAAAATATGCTTAGACACGAGGTTAGGTCTGGCTTGTGGCTGAAGTCTGCCCGGAACCGCCCGGCTTATCCAGCGGCCACAAGCTAACGACCTAATGTGAGTGGTCTGCGCATTAATATTTAATTAATGCAAATCTGAGGTAAATATGATGTCTAAAATGTGTTGGGTAGATAGGGCTAAACCAACTGGACTGATGAATTAATAAACCTGTTTCGTGAATCTGTAGGCCCAATACAAAGTTAGACAATTTGTAAGTCTGTTAAAACTGTACATCTGATCCGTTAGTCTGAAAACCTATTGACCTAATTTTTCTGATCTGTGAACTTGTTAACCTGAACTCTGTATGTCTAAAAACTTGTAAACAAGTTAATCTGAAATCTGTTAGTTTGGGGACACAAGGTTAGGAGGGAAAATACTTGTGTCATCTGTTGTTTGGGACCCATATTAGTCAGTAACCCTTTCTGGTATCAAAACTATGACCCAACAGTAGGTAGGGTCCGGGCACGCTTACTGAACTAAGCGGTTCAATCTTATAATGGCGAGGGGGTGTTGATGGTGCGTTCCAACTGGGTCACGTGCATGCATGGATCCCGATCTGCCTCTGAGGATGTAAGACGCCGTGACATCTGTAAATAGGTCTGTGTCATTTAAAAGTTGCCACTTTGGGGAGTGATACACCCTTTTGTGTGGCTGGCACAGGGTATTTATGTATTAGGGAGCCGATCACTTGGGGTAGATTTAGGGTACACATAGTTCTTTCTGTTTCCGTTGGGGTACCGTCTGTTTCTGTTGGGTGGTAACACCTGTCTGTTTCTGCATGGTACCGTCTGTTGGGGCGGTAAAGGCCCATTTACTAGTGTACACCTAATTATAACATTCTGTTTCTGTAAGGATTATTCTGTTTCTGTTTCTGTACCTTCTGTTCGGGTGATAAAGGCCCATTATTCTGTTTCTGTTTAGACATTAAGGTAACACCTAATCCTGTTATACTAGTATTAGTGCAGAGAAGTAAAAAGTAATAGCTTACATCATTTTGTTTCTTCTGTTTAACCTAAGTATATCTGCTGCTCCTGTTACTGTTATCTCGCATCCAGTTTTATTTGCATGCCATGATTATTATTATCTGTTCATATGCTGGAAATCACTGGACTCACCAGACTTTATGTCTGACCTCATTGTTTTTCGTCCCTTTTCTTTCCGTTCCCCCCCAGGTTTCCAAGGAGGGAATACCTCAGCTTGATCCGGATTTCTTCTGCTTGAAGTACTTGAAGTGCTTGAAGTATGGCTTAACTCCTTATGGCATCTTCCGTGGGGATTATGATTTTAAAGTTTTGTACTCTGAGGGCTTTTGAAAAAGGCTGATATATATATATATATATATGTGTGTGTGTGTGTGTGTGTGTGTGTGTGTGTGTACTTGGGTTTTGGTAAAGTGATTTTGAAGGATGTAACCAAACTGATTTCTGTTTTCCGCTGTAATAAAGTTGTAAATTTTGCTAGTATTGTTTTATGTATCTGTTCTTGTAATATTTTGTTCTGTTTACTAAAACGCTCCATCAAAGTCAAGGCATTCCCTTTGTGAGTGACCTTGATGGAGGTGGGGTGTTACAAGCTTGTTCTCAAGTAATTTACATGCAAGAAACTCTCAAAGATTTGAGATTAAACATTACCAAATCACCAATTTATTGTTATAATATTGGTGTAATAAATCTATCTAAGAATGCTACACATCATGCTCATACTAAACATATTGATGTTAGACATCATTTTCTTAGAGATAATGAGAATCAACTTGCAAATATTTTAACTAAACCCTTGAATAAAGAAAAATTTACTAAATTTTGAAGAGAACTAAGAATTTGTTCTTTAGCCGAAATATAATATTATTGTGTGTGTATATTAAAATATAAAATGAAAAACAAAAATTTTCGGAATATACATACTCATATCAACATACCCATCCACCCATGTTGACAAAATTTCAAATTTAATTTTCCCTCCAAAATCGGTTTATTTGTTTATTTAAACTTTTAATTTCGAAATTTTCGCCACTTCACTCATTTTCTCTGTAATAAACTTCCGGAAATAAGAAATTAGTTGCCTCCTCATCCAATACCACTAAAAACAACACCTTTTATTTCCCTTTTCCCCCTTTAGAGCCATTTCCACGTACTACGCTCGCTCATGTAATGAAATTAGTAGAGTCTTCGAAAAATTCTCTGCAATGCTCCCTGAAATTCAAGTTGTGCAACTTCGTATGGCCAAGGAACAAGAAAGTCAAGGGAATATCCTTAGGAGTCTACATAAATTCCTAATGGGTAATCATTCTGACCCTATCATTATTGAGGATGATCCTTCCAATACACTTATCCATAATCCTATGGAAGATGTAGAGGAAGAAGTAGAATAAGAAGAAGACGAGGAGGAAGAAGAAAACAAGCATATGGAAGAAGACGATAAAGTCATATGTGTTAAAGAGGTTTGTTTTGATAAAAGCGGGAATATAATTGAACAAAATGGAGATTTTTGTCTTCATTATCCAAATTGTGCAATTCACGAATCACCCATTATCAAAAACACTCGTTGGAAAGGTTATGTTTAATTATATATATTTGTTATATAAATTAATTTGGTACTTATTGTATAATTAGATAATCTTATTATGTATAGTCTTATATGCGTAAAGATTACATAGTAAATATGAAATTTAGTTTAATTGTTATGTCATCTTGTTAAGGTATATATTAGTTCAAGGGGAATATTATAGTTTAGACATAATTATATAGTTTTTTTATGACAAAGGGGGAGAATTATAAAATAGGCTAGAATAAGGAAAATTATAAAATAGGTTAGATTAAAAAAGTATAAAAAAGGTTAGACTACGCTTAGATTAAGCGGGGTTATTATTTTTAGTAGGAGACATTGGAGTACAGGGAGTAATTGAAGGCTCAAGGAATCAGTAAGTATATTTTATGAACAAAGGTTGTCATCATCAAAAAGGAGGAGATTGTTCAGAACCAAGATGATGGTTTTGCTGACAACAACCTTTATTAACTATTATTATTATAAAGTTTAAACTAACACTTTTTTCTTGATTATATAAATATACACGTATTAAGAATGAAGATTGTACATTATAAAGATTCAGCATTGAAGATTACAAAGATGAAGAACTCAAGATTGAAGACTCATAAGAATCAAGAATTCAAGATATAAAGATAAGTAATAGAGACTAGATTTATGTTAAAACTTCATAATATAACAAAAAACTTTATTCATATTTTTAATAATGGGCTGCTACCAATGTTCTTTCAAAAGTGTTTTTCAAAATTTTCTTTTCGATTTTTTAGTCTCAAAATCAAGACTATTTTGAATAACTTATATTTGATTCCTAAATATTTCGAATTTTTAAATATTTTACTCCTTAGTATCTTTGTAATTTATTATTGTTTTAAATTTCAAAATTTTAGCCTTAATCTCAAATTATGTTTTAAGCTAATTTTCTTATACTCTTATTTATAGTTTTATATGTTGTATTATCTTCAAGTCATTTTATAGATTGTTTAACAAGTGTTATTATTAACCTATGTTATGATTAGAATGTTTTATAAATATCATAATTATTTTAATAAATTTAAGAGTCATAATTTTAAATATATTCTTAAGTTTTAATATCATCTTTATATATTATAAATACATGTTTAATCTATATTCTTACTCTATTATAATATCCTATAATATAGTAAAATAGTTTGTTTAAACTCTAGAATTATCTTGATTTATTTGAACATCATTTACATTGTTCTAAAAAATTTGGATTTCAAAAAACAAAAGGACATGACACAAGGGGATGACCCAGGTTGACATCATAGACCTTTTTTTTCTAAAATTTCAAATTTCAAAAGAAGTGTCTATTTGTTTAAATATTTTCATGAATGGACATGGCCAATGTTTCCCTATAAATACCCAATTGGAATCGAATTTTTAACTACTTTTTATTATCTTCTACACTCCTCTCCATTTCCTTTCTAAATTCTTAAGATTTCTTAACCAAACTCTATCGAAATTCAAATAGAATAAAATTAGAATATCTGTAGTTTAATTCTCTGCCCTCTTACTCAAAATTCTAAGTGTTATTTAGAGTTATAAGAGCCTTTGTAATTAAAGATCAAAGTCTACCAAACTTTTATTGAAAAGGCATGGTTGTATCCCGTTTAAATCAAGTGGGCGTGATTATATCCTGTAAATCAATTAGGTGATATTGTAGCCTGGTTAAATCAAGAGGTCCCCTTGCGTTCGGAAGCAGGCGGGGGTAGACCTTGTAGCCCTGAAATCAGGAATTGTAATTTTTAAGATTATTTTAAAAGAAATCTGCACAACCCTTTGTTGTATGGGACTGGATGTAGGGTAACTCCAAACCAATATAAAATCCATTGTGTTCCTTTCTTTACTAGTTTTACTTGTTATCTGCATTTATGACTGATCCATATATGTGATTTGCATATGATATACATAATTATTTCAAAAAATTCTTTAATTCCATTAAACACCGCTCATCCCCACTAGTGTTAAATTAGCCTTAGATCCATAATCCACATTCCTTACAAAAAAGAACCAAGCCTTTTCTTCCAGATAAGATTAGCAAATCGAACCTTCAACTCATGCTTTTTGTCATACTTTTTTCCTCGGATGATTCAAATGCCTATTACAAAATTAATTCAATCTATATGTACTTATGTAAGTCTGGATTTTAAACTTACATAAATTTTACTAATATTTTGTATTACCTCTCAAAAGGATATATCCATCCATATTGCACTAGACCTCGAAGAATTTCTTTAGATGGAAGATGAATATGTAAATGATCCATTACATTAAGGAAACCTAAAGGAAATATTTTCTCCATTTTGCAAAGCAATATTGGAACTTCTACTTCAAGTTTACACAAACAATCGATTTTTAAAATTGTCGAACAAAGCTGTTGTAACGACCTGGATTTTTAGCGACTTTGGTTATCGACATAAGCTCGATGTCGATAACCAAAACATCGAAAAATCCCGGTAATTAATGAAAGAAATTAGAAGGTGAGAATAGATAAGATAGAAACATAGAATAGAAGAAGAAGAAGAACACAACATCAGAGTAACACGAACCTCATAGCGGAACGAATAACATATAATAGATAACATAACTTTGAAATATAACAATTATGTATACAATAGCACTTATCAGAGTACAACACTTACAACACAGCGGAAATAACTATAGCTATATGATCTTGAAGCCTCCTGCTCCAAGCTCTCCAAGTATATCTGTAAAATCCTGACTACTTGACTGCCCGTACAAAATTGGACACCCAAGAGTTTAGGGAAAACAACAAAGTAAACTATGGGTCAGTCATGGGACTGGTGTGAGTAAAATCGTTTAAACAGGTATATGAACAAGTAAACGATATCTCATCAGACCACGCCGCCTTACGGAACGGGTTTTTCCCTTATGAGAATCCAAAATATCTTTATATCAAAAACCTTTTGATATTATAATAATGTCTATGTATAAATAGATATCAACTAGCAGAAACGCTTTCATCTCACGTTCTACATATATAGTATACAATCAAAATCGCAAGCACGTATCGGATAATGGATTTCCAACTATGACAAGGTATGGAACCACCTTCCGATCAGTGTACTCTAGGAACGATACACTGGAGTTCAACAAGAACATCTTGTAACTCAGCCACACATGACCGACCACTTATTTTGCTTGAGTGTATCGAATGTATATCACCAACGGTTGGGATCAGAAACCGTTCCTGTATATATATGGGACAACATTGATAGATTTAAGAAACAAATGAATATTCTCTAGATAGGTGATTATACACCCTACTTCGGTGCGACCGACTTAGCAATGCTGCCTGCCCGATTTTTGTCATTTACCAGTTGATGAGGCTAGAAGCTACGCTTTATCATTACATCAGATTCACTTCGAATGCCACATTGTCAGATCCGTCGAAAATCACTAATTGGCGTCTACAACAGTACGTTACGTGTTAGCTAAAGAAGTTTCCTTCTCCGCTTCCACTCTTGGTATAGTTGAAGAAATCAATGTACGTGACCTTTCTGGAAATACTCTGTAAGACATTCATCAACACAAGTCATCCTCATTCACTTAGAATGTCACATCGTCATACCCGCCAAATCACAAATTGATTTATCCAAAAATAACACGGGTATACAGCTTAGAGAAACAAATTCCTCTGCCACCAAACGTGAATACGTTTGAACAGATCAACTTACGCGATCCATTGGATATACTCTGTCAGACCTTCGTCCATACAAGTTGTCCTGGGACTGGACAAACCGAAGGCACTATTCAGTATATCCATCTTAGTCACTGTTATCTAAGACTTATACAACAACCCTTGCATTTTACTCCGTCTTCAATTATCTTTGGCATATATGATTCGCAACGCTTATGCCAATACAGAGTGGTTCTTCGGATAATAATACAACCGGTCTCTCCATATTAACAACGTTAAAATGGTCAAAACTTCGATAGTCTGTGATTTAACCACCAAAGAAAAACAAGTGTGCAAACAACGATATTATTTCCAGATGGAAATTATATCGGTAAATCATCAACATATATCTATATATATATTCACATTGCCTTATTTTCTATGTTTAGAAAATATATGTTATTAACACTGGAAAACGTTTTCCATTTGCTTATTTACAAATCACTATTCTTCCCCAACTATCAGTCCCTGACCGTGAACTAGTATGAGAACAATTCCCTAAGTATAAATCCCGAAGGCCGAAACCAACATCAGATAGACACTTAGAAAACCATTCAATTTACTAATCTCTAGTCAGTTCTAATTTTACTTAACTCTATTTGATTAACTCTGATTGATTAACTCTAACTGGTCAACCTTAATTAATTAACTCTAACTGGTTTTACTTGGTTTGACTAACTCCATTTATTAACTCGACTGACAAATTCAACTCGATTAACTGAACTAATCACTTTGATTAACTCGACAAATTCACTTTGGTTAACTTAACCAATTCACTTAACTAATTCACTTAGTTTAACTTAACTAATTCACTTTGATTAATCTAACTATTCAATTAACTCCTGTCGAATAAACCATATTCGATAACTCCTCTAACTCTAATCGAATAAACTATATTCGATTAACTCCTTTAATCTATTCGATTTGATAACTCCCCTTTTCGAATAACCAATATTCGATTAACTCACTTCGAATAACCAATATTCGAGTACTCACTTCGAATAACTAATAATTGATAACTCCTTCAAATAAACTATATTCGATAATCTCCTCTCGAATAACTAGATTCGATTAACTTAACTTATTTAACTTGACTTGATTAACTCCTATCGAATGACTAGATTCGATCAACTTAGCTTATTTAACTCATCTTTATTAACTCCTATCGAATAACTAGATTCGATCAACTTAACTTATTTAACTCATCTTGATTAACTCCTATCGAATAACTAGATTCGATTTAACTCCATTCGCTTGACTCTAGATCGCAACGATCACAATGGTTACGCCTGATTCCCTTAGGCAACATCCGACCGCCTTAAGCTATTTATAGCCCTGCGAATTACGCTAGCAGTCGTACGAGATGGCAACTTACCCTGAATATTATGTTTGACTAACTCTGTCTCAAATAACTATATTTGATTAACTCTAGTTCGTTTTAACTCTAATCGATTAACTCTAACTGAGTAACTCTAACTCGATCAACTCGACTTGTTTAACTCGACTTACTTGACTTGACTTACTTAACTCACTGGTTAACTTGACTTACTTAACTCACTGGTTAACTTGACTTGCTTAACTCATTGGTTAACTTGACTTACTTAACCCAACTGGTTAACTTGACTTACTTAACTCACTGGTTAACTTGACTTACTTAACCCAACTGGTTAACTTGACTTACTTAACCCAACTGGTTAACTCTATTGAACTGGTTAACTCTACTAAACTGGTTAACTCTACTGAACTGGTTAACTCTACTGAACTGGTTAACTCTATTCAACTAACTCGACTCGACTAACCCCTTTCGAATAGCATATTCGTTTTACTAACTTTCGAATACCGTATTCGATTTACTCCCTTCGAATACCATATTCGATTTAACTCCTTTCAAATACCATATTGGATTTACTTTATTCACTTTATAAAGATTTCCTTTATAACAACGTTTTATTCATTTGAAAAGATTTACTTTTAAATAACGGTTCTACACTTTAAAAATGATTTCCTTTTTATAACGTTTCCTTTTCAATTCTATTTGTAAATGGTTTACAAATATTTCCTTTTCAAATTTATTCTTGAAATATTCTAACTCCTTAAATTCTCTGAAAAATTCGCCATAACCTCCTTTGTAACGGGAGCATCAGGAAAATCCCCAAACCAGCCACACAAGCCTTTCCATTCAAAAAGAAAATGGTTTGTAATTATTTCCTTTTTGAATATCTCCTATTTACAAATATTCCAATTTATAAACATTTTTTATTTATAAATATTCCACTATATAAATATCTCTTATTTATAAATATCCCATTTTATAAATATTCTATTTTCAATATCACTTTGAAAACCCCTTATCAACATTTCGGTATGTTATGGTATTCAATCATATCAAATCACGATGTTCAATATCGTCCAAGTACATATAATCGCCCACAGATTTTATATCACATCATATAACAATATATGAAAAACAATAAAATAACTGTTGAGGAATCCAATCGGATTCCTCCAACCTGTCTCCCTGCATCCACAGATGTTACACAATATGATTATCATCACTTTCAGTTCAATATAAATTATTCTGATAGCAGAATCAATATATAAATATTTAACGGTTTATATATATATAATTACATATATATATATATATATATATATAATTTTCACTAACTAACTAGCAGTTCAATTAAACAGTCAACACACAGTCAATCAACCAATATTTAACAGTTCTAAAAATATAACATGAAATTATAAACTGTTCAGAGTTAGTGAGATTTACTCACATTGGACTATCATCGTTAGATAACGATAATTGTCGCTTGATTCTGACGGATAATTTATTTCGCTATAAATTGTGACGGACTCCAATTGACACGCGGTCAGTTCCATTGTGTAGTGTCCGTCCATACAATCTAACGTGACCGACGGTTCGAATTTCTGATAAAGTATGATCGAGTTATACATTTTACAAGTTGATATACTATTTAATTAAGTAAAACTCAAATATTTTTCCTTTAATTGGGCTTACTCTATTCAAACAGGCCCATCCCTCCTTTAAATTACCAAACCCGCATACCTTCTTCCTCCTTCACATTTTCGATCCCAGGAAAAACACCACGGCCTCATTCGATTTCCTCAAGCATCCACAACTCCACCGTTACTTCACCTTAAACCAGAAAATCACCACCAAATCACTTCTACTTCCGACCTCTTTCTCCCTATCATCCTTGTACGCAACTCGCAGCACCCTCGAGAAGCGCGACTTCGAGCTTCGGAGCTCGGCTACAGGAACCTCCGACCACAATGGAACCCGAACTCTACCATAACATCATACCAGGTGCGGATTTCATCACCGAATCCAAAAACAAACTTCATTCCTTGAATCGAAGCTCCTACAACTCAAACCCGTAAACCCTAGGTTTACTGCTGCCATCAATAGTGAACGCAAATGGGTATTGGTCCCTTCAAAAATCACATGGGCTGAAGCGTGGCACTCAGCGAAACCATGTATTTTAGTTTTGGCAATTAAGGGATTTTTATTTGATTGATCTTGATTTTTACCTTTGTCTGCATTTGGTGTTTTGCTGTTGAATGAATGTGGCGGCTTAGAATGTTTTGGAATTAGGTTTAGATGAGGTATGTGTTGTATTTATAGGGTAAACAAGTATCTAGATATTTTGTAGAAGGAATATTCCCGGTATATTCTTTTTTTTAAATTAGTTTTCTCCTTCTAAAAATCCGTGTGATCACACACGATACCCAAAAATCACGAAACTGGACATGTAGCTAGAGCTCGACATTACGGTCCCAACGAAAGTGGTTTCGTCGAATTCCGACTCCTTATGATCACACAGCGTATTTTAACCGTCGAAATACTGACTGTTTCTCACTCTAAAAATCCGTACGACCACACAGTGACTCTAAAAATCACGAAACTGGAAATCTAACAACTATTTGACACTGCGGATCTAACAAAATTAGTTTCGTCGAATTTCGACGTCGTTTGCAAAAGTGGCTATTTTTAAAGCTCTGGATGACCCATTTAAATATATAAATATATTTAAATATTATTAAATTAAATATAAATAAATTTATATTATCGTATATCTTCACATATGATATCGTACAACTCCAGAATATCATATCAGAATTTACAGTTTGATATTTTAGATTTTAGATTTATCGATATTCAGTTTTATATCGAAAATCCTTTTATAACGTAAATAAAGCGTTGGAAATTATAAAGGAATTCCACAGTGACTTTTCTGAAATTTGATTTGGACGTAAATCAAAATCTACACGACGAAATCCCGATTTTTCTCTTCCACTAGAAAGATATACTCCACCAGCTCCCGACGTTTCTTGTTTCACAGAAATCCGGCTTAAAACGAATCCTGTACATTCAGTTGAAGTTCAAATCGCGAACTACAGCGCCATTTCAAGCTCGATTTTAATTAGAATATAATTATATGTTCAAACCGACGTCGATTGAATATATTCGTCAATATAATTCAACTCTAAGCTGAATTAAATCTTAGGGATGACCCTGTTCACAGAATATTGTGATTTCCAATATTTTTGATTATTTCTGAATTAAATACATTATTTAATTTATTATTTTAATTAAATATTCCCAGTTATTTAATTCCACGACCATTTAATTCACTATATCACTATATATATAATTAAATTAATTAATTATAATACTTCTGCCAATGCGGGTCATTACATTCTTCCCCACTTAAAATAATTTCGTCTTCGAAATTGCTAAGTTAGAGGACAACCCTATCTATTTGGTAAAAGCTTATCGGTTTACCCCTTATCTCTGGTTTCAACTGAACCAACTAATATCGATTTCAATATTAATTCCTTCCGACTAACTAAAATTTTAAAAAATTCTGAAAATTTTCTAACACTTTAAATTCTCGGAAAATTTCGCCATAACCTCCTTTGTACAGCCCTATCGGTAAAACCACAACTCGCCTCTCTAGGCCATCTCCAACCAAAAAGAAAATCAAACAGCCAAGCAGCTTGCCAATTCGGCTCAAAAATCCCAAACTCATATCAAATATAAACTTGTACCTTTTTGTCGGGCGTTTCATTATCTCATTTCCATCTGCTATCAATTTAGCAGATACCAATGCCGCCCCAATCAAATTCCAATCAGTTTTAGCACCAACACAACCATTCGCTTATATCCAAGCCAATTATCATTTTAACTCGAGTTTGATTCTCGATTTTAAACTCTTAACTCATCAATACAAGACCATTTCGGATTATTCTCTTATCACCCCAGTTTTACTTAACCTATCATCTCAAGTTAAATTCTGGTTTATTATTTACTTTTACCATCCCATTCGAATTAACTTCACAAGTTAAATTTTAATTTCTAGAACTTAAATTCCCGGTTTTATTTCAAATCAAATTTGAAATCATAATACCAATTCAAAACCTTAGAATTTCTAAACAACTTATTTTCTCAAAACATTTCAAATCAAAATCTCTGGTAGTAATCCACCACTTAGAACTCGAAAATCACACCGATGATACTGCGCAGTCATCATCGGAATTATTTTCCAGCGACCCAAGTGATTTCAATACTATATCATTTCAAAACCCTTACTAAATACATCCATTTTGAAAACATCTCAAAATCTCCCAGGAACTTAAAATTTCCTTATTTTAATTCCAAATCTGATTTAAATTCATATTTAATTCATCTTATTTCATATACTTTACTTATATTATTCTTATTGGTTATATATAACCATTTCACTTATAATATCATTCGATTATAATTACAACCAATATATATAATATATGATAATATATTACATATCCATACTGTGTCGGTCCATCGTATTCAAGTATTTATTTACTCCTACCGATACAGTGGATCAAACTGATCGACCAGAACTCATAAACAACTCAGCCAATGAATCTCCACAATATAAAACCGTTTTTATATCAAATACAAATACGCACTCGTATATATACACTCAACTCAATCTAGGGTATTACTAACCCTATCTCTACCGAGTCACGCCACAGAGCCAAGGTAATTCTTAACTTAAGCTCTGATACCAACTGTAACGACCCAGATTTTTAGCGACTTTGGTTATCGACATAAGCTCGATGTCGATAACCAAAACATCGAAAAATCCCGGTAATTAATGAAAGAAATTAGAAGGTGAGAATAGATAAGATAGAAACTTAGAATAGAAGAAGAAGAAGAACACAACATCAGAGTAACACGAACCTCACAACGAAACGAATAACATATAATAGATAACATAACTTTGAAATATAACAGTTATGTATACAATAGCACTTATCAGAGTACAACACTTACAACACAGCGGAAATAACTATAGCTATATGATCTTGAAGCCTCCTGCTCCAAGCTCTCCAAGTATATCCGTAAAATCCTGACTACTTGACTGCCCATATAAAATTGGACACCCAAGAGTTTAGGGAAAACAACAAAGTAAACTCCGGGTCAGTCATGGGACTGGTGTGAGTAAAAAAGTTTAAACAGGTATATGAACAAGTAAACGATATCTCATAAGACCAAGCCGTAGAACGGAACGGGTTTTTCCCTTATGAGAATCCAAAATATCTTTATATCAAAAACCTTTTGATATTATAATAATGTCTATGTACAAATAGATATCAACTAGCAGAAACACTTTCATCTCACGTTCTACATATATAGTATACAATCAAAATCGCAAGCACGTATTGGATAATTGATTTCCAACTATGACAAGGTATGGAACCACCTTCCGATCAATGTACTCTAGGAACGATACACTGGAGTTCAATAAGAACATCTTGTAACTCAGCCACACATGACCGACCACTCATTTTGCTTGAGTGTATCGAATGTATATCACCAACGGTTGGGATCAGCAACCATTCCTGTATATATATGGGACAACATTGATAGATTTAAGAAACAAAAGAATATTCTCTAGATAGGTGATTATACACCCTACTTCGGTGCGACCGACTTAGCCATGCTGCCTGTCCGATTTCTGTCATTTATCGGTTGATGAGGCTAGAAGCTACGCTTTATCATTACATCAGATTCACTTCGAATGCCACATTGTCATATCCATCGAAAATCACTAATTGGCGTCTACAACAGTACGTTACGTGTTAGCTAAAGAAGTTTCCTTCTCCGCTTCCACTCTTGGTATAGCTGAAGAAATCAATGTACGTGACCTTTCTGGAAATACTCTGTTAGACATTCATCAACACAAGTCATCCTCATTCACTTAGAATGTCACATCGTCATACCCGCCAAATCACAAATTGATTTATCCAAAAATAACATGGGTATACAGCTTAGAGAAGCGAATTCCTCTGCCACCAAACGTGAATAAATTTGAACAGATCAACTTACACGATCCATTGGATATACTCTGTCAGACCTCCGTCCATACAAGTTGTCCTGGGACTGGACAAACCGAAGGCACTATTCAGTATATCCATCTTAGTCACTGTTATCTAAGACTTATACAACAACCCTTGCATTTTACTCCGTCTTCAATTATCTTTGGCATATATGATTCGCAATGCTTATGCCAATACAGAGTGGTTCTTCGGATAATAATCCAACCGGTCTCTCCATATTAACAACGTTAAAATGGTCAAAACTTCGATAGTCTGTGATTTAACCATCAAAGACAAACAAGTGTGCAAACAACGATATTATTTCCAGATGGAAATTATATCGGTAAATCATCAACATATATCTATATATATATTCACATTGCCTTATTTTCTATGTTTAGAAAATATATGTTATTAACACTGGAAAACGTTTTCCATTTGCTTATTTACAAATCACTACTCTTCCCCAACTATCAGTCCCTGACTGTGAACTAGTATGAGAACAATTCCCTAAGTATAAATCCCGAAGGCCGAAACCAACATCAGATAGACACTTAGAAAACAATTCAATTTACTAATCTCTAGTCAGTTCTAATTTTACTTAACTCTATTTGATTAACTCTGATTGATTAACTCTAACTGGTCAACCTTAATTAATTAACTCTAACTGGTTTTACTTGGTTTGACTAACTCCATTTATTAACTCGACTGACAAATTCAACTCGATTAACTGAACTAATCACTCTGATTAACTCGACAAATTCACTTTGGTTAACTTAACCAATTCACTTAAATAATTCACTTAGTTTAACCTAACTAATTCACTTTGATTAATCTAACTATTCACTTAACTCCTGTCGAATAAACCATATTCGATAACTCCTCTAACTCTACTCGAATAAACTATATTCGATTAACTCCTTTAATCTATTCGATTTGATAACTCCCCTTTTCGAATAACCAATATTCGATTAACTCACTTCGAATAACCAATATTCAAGCACTCACTTCGAATAACTAATAATTGATAACTCCTTCGAATAAACTATATTCGATAATCTCCTCTCGAATAACTAGATTCGATTAACTTAACTTATTTAACTTAACTTGTTAACTCCTATCGAATGACTAGATTCGATCAACTTAACTTATTTAACTCATCTTGATTAACTCCTATTGAATAACTAGATTCGATCAACTTAACTTATTTAACTCATCCTGATTAACTCCTATCGAATAACTAGATTCGATTTAACTCCATTCGCTTGACTCTAGATCGCAACGATCACAATGGTTACGCCTGATTCCCTTAGGCAACATCCGACCGCCTTAGGCTATTTACAGCCCTGCGAATTACGCTAGCAGTCGTACGAGATGACAAATTACCCTAAATACTATGTTTGACTAACTCTGTCTCAAATAACTATATTTGATTAACTCTAGTTCGTTTTAACTCTAATCGATTAACTCTAACTGAGTAACTCTATCTCGATCAACTTGACTTGATTAACTCGACTTACTTAACTCAACTGGTTAACTTGACTTACTTAACTCACTGGTTAACTTGACTTACTTAACTCACTAGTTAACTTGACTTGCTTAACTCACTGGTTAACTTGACTTACTTAACCCAACTGGTTAACTTGACTTACTTAACTCACTGGTTAACTTGACTTACTTAACCCAACTGGTTAACTTGACTTACTTAACCCAACTGGTTAACTCTATTGAACTGGTTAACTCTACTGAACTAGTTAACTCTACTGAACTGGTTAACTCTACTGAACTGGTTAACTCTATTCAACTAACTCGACTCGACTAACCCCTTTCGAATAGCATATTCGTTTTACTAACTTTCGAATACCATATTCGATTTACTCCCTTCGAATACCATATTCGATTTAACTCCTTTCGAATACCATATTCGATTTACTTTATTCACTTTATAAAGATTTCCTTTATAACAACGTTTTATTCATTTGAAAAGATTTACTTTTAAATAACGGTTCTACACTTTAAAAATGATTTCCTTTTTATAACGTTTCCTTTTCAATTCTATTTGTAAATGGTTTACAAATATTTCCTTTTCAAATTTATTCTTGAAATTTTCTAACTTCTAAAATTCTCTGAAAAATTCGCCATAACCTCCTTTGTAACGGGAGCATCGGGAAAATCCTCAAACCCGCCACACAGGCCTTTCCATTCAAAAAGAAAATGGTTTGTAATTATTTCCTTTTTGAATATCTCCTATTTATAAATATACCAATTTATAAACATTTATTATTTATAAATATTCCACTATATAAATATCTCTTATTTATAAATATCCCATTTTATAAATATTCTATTTTCAATATCACTTTGAAAACCCCTTATCAACATTTCGGTATGTTATGGTATTCAATCATATCAAATCACGATGTTCAATATCGTCCAAGTACATATAATCGCCCACAGATTTTATATCACATCATATAACAATATATGAAAAACAATAAAATAACTATTGAGGAATCCAGTCGGATTCCTCCAACCTGTCTCCCTGCATCCACAGATGTTACACAATACGATTATCATCACTTTCAGTTCAATATAAATTATTCTGATAGCAGAATCAATATATAAATATTTAACGGTTTATATTTATATATATATAATTACATATATATAGATATATATATATATATATAATTTTCACTAACTGACTAGCAGTTCAACCAAACAGTCAACACACAGTCAATCAGCCAATATTTAACAGTTCTAAAAATATAACATGAAATTATAAACTGTTCAGAGTTAGTGAGATTTACTCACATTGGACTATCATCGTTAGATAACGATAATTGTCGCTTGATTCTGACGGATAATTTATTTCGCTATAAATTGTGATGGACTCCAATTGACACGCGGTTAGTTCCATTGTGTAGTGTCCGTCCATACAATCTAACGTGACTGACGGTTCGAATTTCTGATAAAGTATGATCAAGTTATACATTTTACAAGTTGATATACTATTTAATTAAATAAAACTCAAATACTTTTCCTTTAATTGGGCTTACTCTATTCAAACAGGCCCATCCCTCCTTTAAATTACCAAACCCGCATACCTTCTTCCTCCTTCACATTTTCGATCCCAGGAAAAACACCACGGCCTCATTCGATTTCCTCAAGCATCCACAACTCCACCGTTACTTCACCTTAAACCAGAAAATCACCACCAAATCACTTCTACTTCCGACCTCTTTCTCCCTATCATCCCTGTACGCAACTCGCAGCACCCTCGAGAAGCGCGACTTTGAGCTTCGGAGCTCGGCTACAGGAACCTCCGACCACAATGGAACCCGAACTCTACCATAACATCATACCAGGTGCGGATTTCATCACCGAATCCAAAAACAAACTTCATTCCTTGAATCGAAGCTCCTACAACTCAAACCCGTAAACCCTAGGTTTACTGCTGCCATCAACAGTGAACGTAAATGGGTATCGGTCCCTTCAAAAATCACACGGGCTGAAGCGTGGCACTCAGCGAAACCATGTATTTTAGTTTTGGCAATTAAGGGATTTTTATTTGATTGATCTTGATTTTTTCCTTTGTCTGCATTTGGTGTTTTATTGTTGAATGAATGTGGCGGCTTAGAATGGTTTGGAATTAGGTTTAGATGAGGTATGTGCTGTATTTATAGGGTAAACAAATGTCTAGATATTTTGTAGAAGGAATATTCCTGGTATATTCTTTTTTTTTAAACTAGTTTTCTCCTTCTAAAAATCCGTGTGATCACACACGATACCCAAAAATCACGAAACTGGACATGTAGCTAGAGCTCGACATTACGGTCCCAACGAAACTGGTCTCGTCGAATTCCGACTCCATATGATCACACAGCGTATTTTTAACTGTCGAAATACTGACTGTTTCTCACTCTAAAAATTCATACGACCACACATTGACTCTAAAAATCACGAAACTGGAAATCTAACAAATATTTGACATTGCGGATCTAACAAAATTAGTTTCATCGAATTCCGACTTCGTTTGCAAAAGTGGCTATTTTTAAAGCTCTGAATGACCCATTTAAATATATAAATATATATAAATATTATTAAATTAAATATAAATAAATTTATACCATCGTATATCTTCACATATGATATCGTACAGCTCCAGAATATCATTTAAGAATTTACAGTTTGATGTTTAAGATTTTAGATTTATCGATATTCAGGTTTATATCGAAAATCCTTTTATAACGTAAATAAAGCGTTGCAAATTATAAAGGAATTCCACAGGGACTTTTCTGAAATTTGATTTGGACGTAAATCAAAATCTACACGACGAAATCCTGATTTTTCTCTTCCACTAGAAAGATATACTCCACCAGCTCCCGACGTTTCTTGTTCACTGAAATCTGGCTTAAAACGAATCCTGTACATTCAGTTAAGTTCAAATCGCCAAATCGCGAACTGCAGCGCCATTTCAAGCTCGATTTTAATTATAATATAATTATACGTTCAAACTGACGTCGATTGAATATATTCGTCAATATAATTCAACTCTAAGCTGAATTAAATCTTAGGGATGACCCCGTTCACAGAATATTGTGATTTCCAATATTTTTGATTATTTCTGAATTAAATACATTATTTAATTTATTATTTTAATTAAATATTCCCAGTTATTTAATTCCACGACCATTTAATTCACTATATCACTATATATATAATTAAATAAATTAATTATAATACTTCTGCCAATGCGGGTCATTACAGCTGTTTATAAAATAGACTTAACTCGAATATTACAGGAAAAAATTCCTTGAACACCACTAGTAATAAATATTCCATCATGATATGACAATCATGACTTTTCATCCAACTCAATTTATTGTTTCTAAAGTAAACACTTGACTAATATTATAAGAAATCCAGTGAGGACATTTTAGTCCCTTAATCCATTTTAATACAAGTTTTATTTGCTCGTTGTCTAGTTCATAACATGCTTTGGGTTTTTTGCCTATGGGTTTTGTAATAACCCGGAAAATCTGAACCAATTTAAAATTTTTATTTTGGCAATTTTGATTAATTTTAAATATTTAAAATGATTTATTTTAAATAATAATGATGAGAAATTATTTTGAATGGAATTGGAATGTACATATTTATTGAATCGACGTTAGAATATAAATATATTTTTTTAAATATAAAAGGAATTGAAAATGGCGCGGTAGTTTGAAAAATTCGATATCAAAATTTAAATGAATATACAGGATTCGAAATAAAACGGATTTTAGCAAAATAAAAATACTAGGATCTATTTGATAATATCTTTCCAACGAATCCGAAAATTTGAAATTTCGTAGCGGGAATAAAAAGTTATGCCCAGTTGAAAATTCAGAATAGTCACTATGGAATTTTAGCTCTTAAAATGGAATTTTGCAAAAGACCTCCGTTTTCGACGAAACCACTTTTCTTAGATCCGGGATGTCTAATTATTGCTAGATTCCAAAATTCTTAATTTATCGAATCAATATGTGAGCGTGGCAAAGGAAAACATGTTTTGTATGTTTTAGTTAATTTGGATCGACCAGAAAATGGCCAATTTTCAAACGGGCTTCAAATTTGACAAAATTAGTTTTGTTAGGACTGTATCGTCAATACGACGATAGAAATAATTGTTCTAGAATTTTTAGAATCAGTATGTGGCCTAAGTAAATTAAAATGTACGTTTAAATTGAATATATTATGATTTATATTTTAATTTAAAGAGAAACTGATTCAAACAGTCTAATTAGCTTGCGATACATATCCCATTGTGTTCGGAATAGGAGTATTTAGTTAGGGGCGATAGTCATTGGGATTGGTTTGGAGATTGTATCGGTAAAAAGGTAAATTTGAAATTAAATAATAAAATATAATAAAATATTAATATAAATAAACAAAACCCTAATCTCTATCTCATAATAAACACCACCTCTCTTCTTCGTTGGACGATCCAAATCGCCCTAACCTTCTTTCTTCTCATTCTCTTCATCCACTTAATCGATTTCAGAACTTCCAAAAGTGAATTGTCGAGCTACAAGAGCTCTTCAGATTAAACAGTCGAGATTTAATTTTATTTCATATGTTGCGCGAAATCAAGGGCCAAAATAGCAGCAGTCGCCGAGGTTTTTAGCGAGAGGGAGACCGCCGAGTTCTATGGCGTGGCCGACATTGGGGTGGCTCTGGGAGGCGCTTGCGGGGGTGCAAGCTGATTGGGGTCCGGTGCGACGGTGGAGGTTCGGTGACGGGTTGAGTTTGGCGACAATGGGTTCAGTTTAGGGTTCCAGATAACGGGGAAGAAGGGTTATAATATGATTAAGGTTAATTAATTATTTAATTAATTTAAACTATCCCCATTAAGAAATTAACGCGTTAATTATCATAACTTCTTCATACGAGGTCGGAAAAATGCAAACTTGGATCCATTGCGATCGTGGAGCCGAGAGCTTCGCAACAAAACTGACTGGGTTCAATTTGGAGGATGCTGAAATTTCAGGCAAATTCAAATCCAATTGTTCAGAAATTCAGATAAAAACTGACGGAGTGGATCCCAATATGAGAACTTCTCACTATTATTTTTGTACAGTTATTTAAATTATTTTGTAAATGCACATATGAACTGCTCCTCGTCGTCCACAGACCATGGGCGACTTGTTTCATTGTATTCTGTGCGAAATGGACTGTATTGTGATTGTTGATTGTATTGTATGAAATAAAATATTTGAATAATAAAAATATCATTTTTATTGTATATATATAAAATATTCATGTATGAAATAAAATATTAGAACAATAAAAATCACATTTTTATTGTATGAATGAACTGTATAAAATATTCATGAGAATAAAATAAATATTCATTTACAAATGGACGGTTTGTCTATGTACACTGATTTATCTGATATTGATTGGGACGATAAATTTACACATCGCCCAACTGCATAAATAATAAGTAGTATTTGTTGTTTGAAAACCCCACACGGGTATTGGGATAATATTTGACATATACTGATCCCAATAATTAGTGGTATGTCAATCGATGGGCTGACAGACTGTATAAGCATTATTTATTTATTTTAATGCTTATACAGCTGTAGAATGCACTCTGGATGTTGTATGAATTTTAATGATTGTTTATCGTTATTGTTGCATATATGTGAAGTTGACATCCATATAACTAAAATTATATGGTAATGGATTGGGTCTGACTTCAATTCGGAATTAACGGATATTCTAAAATAATATTCAGTAAATATTGAAATGTGAAGCCGTGTTAAGTAGTTAAACGCCATTTTAACACAAATGGGAATTTGGTCGATTTTGTTCATTTTATAATGAATATCGAAAAGTGATTTCAAAATCTTTTATTTTGAAAATATTATCATTTTAATATTGAAATGATATGGAAAATTAAATTATGATTTGAATTTGAAAATTGAATTGAAATCGATTTAAAATGAATTCAAAACGGACTGAAATGGAATTGAATTGAAATCGATTTAAAATGAATTCAAAACGGATTGAAATGGAATTGAATTGAAATCGTTTAAATTGAATTCAAAACGGATTGAAATGGAATTGAATCGAAATCGATTTAAAATGAATTCAAAATGGATTGAAATGGAATTGAATTTAAATCGATTTAAAATGAATTAAAACGAATTGAAATGGAATTGAATTGAAATCAATTTCAAATGAATTCAAAACCGATTGAAATGGAATTGAATTGAAATCGATTTAATATGAATTCAAAATGGATTGAGATGAAATTGAAATTGGATTGAAATCGATTTGAAATGAATTTAAAAGAAATTTATATTGGAATATTCAATTTTGATTTGAATTTGAAATGGAAGTGAAAATTGTTTTTGAAACGAATTTAAAACAATTTATAAAATTATTTTTAAATGGAAATCGATGAAATATATAATATATAAATATATTATAATGGCCTGAATAGAATGCGTCACGTAGCGGCAGTTTGCGAATTTCGACCATTAACTTCAAATGGATGTTACGGGAGATCCGACCGTCGGATTCTCCTAAAAACGGAACCGTTGGATTCGTATCGGAAAGGGCTTTTCAATGAATTCAAGAGATTTAATATCTAATGGTTGAATTTGGAGATACGTACAAATCAATTTCAGAAAAGGTCGTTATGGATGTAGTTCGTTGGCCGTTATTGGAAACTGGCTGTACGCGCGATAATAAAATTATTAACAATATGGAAAAATTATGTAAAATCATAATAAATGATTTGAAAAGATTTTGGATGAAAAATTCCGTATTTGAACAGATAAAAATATATTTTTATCGAAATGAACTAGTTTTGAAATAGAATAATAAATCCAATATTTTTAAAACAAATAAATTGGATTTGAAATGATTTGAAAAATAACCGGAATTTCCAATTTATGAATTGGAATGGATTTGAATTGAAATTATCTTTAGAATATTTAGATATTGGATTTCGTGATTATACAGATATTATGGAGGAATTTGGAAGATATATATCGTTATTCCAATACAATATTTGTTGGTTTCCAAATTTGATATTTAATATAAGCCGATATATTTTCTATTCAGAGCCTTGTATTTAATATCAAACTAGATTCTGGGTTTGTCGTGAATGGTATCTTTAATAATACTTTTCTTGAACCAATGTAGTTAAGAAAATTAGAAACTAACTAGAGGTTAGTTAAGTTGAATGGTTTCCTGGGTATTGATCTTATGTTGGTTTCGGCCTTCGGGGTTAATACTTAGGGAATTGTTCTCTTACTAATTTACGGTTAGAGACTGATTAGATTTCGGGTTTGTTGTGAACTCTGTTTTCAACGACATTCGTTCTCTAACCCGATTTATAGTGAAATGAGATTTGGAATTTATAAATCTTTTTTATTAAGGTTTAACGGGAATTTACAAAAGTAAAGTTTTCCAATTTAATATATTTAATTGGAATTGAATTTAAATTGGTATTTGAGTTTATCGTGAACGGTGTTTTAAATAACACTGGTTCTTTAACCCGATTAACAATGGAATTAAGAGAATCAGAAATTAACTGGAGATTAGTTAAGTTGAATGGTTTCTTGGGTACTGATCTGATGTTGGTTTCGACCTTCGGGGGTTAATACTTAGGCAATTGTTCACTTGCTAATTTACGGTTAGAGGCTGATAGAATGGAATTGATTTTGGGTTTATCGTGAACCGTGTTTTAAATGACATTGGTTCTGTGATGGCCCGCCCCGCACCAGCCGACATTTCCAATGAAAGTGCACTGTGCCGATGTCCAACCAGCACGGGCCGGTCGTCAAACAAAGGAAAGGTAAGTGATTTGAACTAACAAGGAACCTGTATCATATCTCACAGAGCATAGAATAAAATATAATAATAACATACTTTGACATAAAACAGGCGAGACTGTGCATAAGCTGAAAACTAAACATCATAGCAGCGGAAAATCCAAATACAGCTTATGTTCCACATCATTATTATTACAACTTTAAAACTGTCTCTAAAGAAAAATAAAGGAAAGTTACACTACTAATGCTCAAAGTAGTGACTAGCAGTGACACAGGGAGAATATATATAGAATAGTATATGTAAGACTCCAGCTCGTCTCTGGACAGCTACTCGTGCACAACCAGCAAACCTGTCTCTAGTCTGCCCGTTTAAGAGCACCCAGAGTAATAAGAAGAGACATAAAACTAATGGTTAGACAAAAGTCTGGTATGAGTGATAAGCAGCAAAACAGAACAATAACATGTATACTAACCCATACCTGAACCTGGACCTGCAACCAAAGAGTTAGCACAACAAGATGTACAATACTCCAAGGTGTCACTGAAATATACGTTATAAGGATACGGGGGTGGGGTGTTCATGTCATAGTGATGTCAAACAATCAAGCATAGCAACCACTCTCACATATCTTACTCAGTGCGTAAAGCATACGATATCCACCACTTTGATCACTAGACCTATCGAGGTAGTGACGGAGTTTGACTTGTATAACAATTGCTACCACCAAGCTTGCCCCATGGAGTCATGACTAAATCCATACAAATGACCCCACCTCATTGGTCCATAGCCAATAGTCCTACCTAGGCCACTGTGGCCCTGAATCCGTCCACATACCCCATATTCCATAGTGATCCAAAGTTATAGACATCGATAGCCCCTTAGCACACGTCCCGCAGCAAAGCCCAACTCATGAAGTTAACTCATTGGTTCCAAATTGGATCCTGAGTACAAACTTCCCATTTGGACTACCGTTGCATCTTGGGTTTTTGTCTCCTCCGGATCAGTTCAGAACAAGCTTCTATTCAGATCGGCTCTCTTCTTTTCGTTCAGTTCATTGTCATCAACCTCGTTCGGTTCGTGATCGTCAAGTCTCAAGTCCAAGCTCCTCGGTTCGGGTCATGGTTAACCCTATCGAGTTGGTTCGTGCCCAACACCAGCTCGTGGCACAACAGTTTGGCTCGTGACATCCTTCCTCCATTGGTTCAGATCATGAGCTCCCCTCCAGGTCGGGTCGCACTTCTCCATTGACTCGTGGGTCATGCCTTCATCAGATCGTGACTTGCTTTCTCAGGTGGTCCGTGGCACACTCCAGGAGAATGGGTCGGGTCTGCGGTTCGTGAAGAAGGGGGTGCTCCCCGAGGCGGTTCGGATCGCGCCATAAGGATCTGGTCCGGATTCTCCACTTCGTAGCCACCAAGCGGTTCGGTTCGTGCTCCCCTTCTCTGATCCGATCCTGTTCGGTAGATTTCCTGCACTTCTTTCCAGCAACTGTTTTACGCCATTCGATGACGTTTTCGACCAATCTAACTTTTCTAGTCAATCATAAAGCATACCATACAGTCATAGCAACATATAGAATTGACCACTAACACCAAAATGACAATTTGATATGTTAAAACGGATCAAACATATCCAAATCCCCATATTTTCCCTAAAGCATGTTTAAATAAATCTAATGATAGGACTAGCAAAACTTAACCAAATTAACCAAATTTTCTAACAGAGGCCTAAAACAATATTTCGAAATTTAAAAATATTTTCCAGAATTTAATCATTTTAAATTCTTTAATTAACACTAATTACCCTTAATTAACCATAATTAGTGAGGAACTATGCAAATCACTCGCCTTAGCCACGAACAAAATATAAATATGAAATTATCTTCTTTTTGGCGCTGTCCCCAAGGCTATACAGCAGTTCTGACCTTGATTTGGTGCTATTTCCCTTTGATTTGATGTTGCTATGCTTAATCATTGATTAAACAGTGATTAGAGATGATTCTAGATGTTGGAGGCCATTGTTAAGGTTCTTAGGAGGTAAATGGCGGCTAGAAAACTGAAATGAAATGAAAACCTAACTCATTTCAGCCTCCCCATAACCCTAGTCCTGAAATGGGTTGTGGGCCCATTCACTAATCACCTCATTTGGCCTAGTTAATCAGTTTTTCACCATGTAAACACTATTTCAGCCACATCTCCCAAGCGGTAAGTCCGTTTTTCACATATGACCACTCTACGGAAAGGTAAACCATTATTTGGATCTAATGGAAGTGGTTTCAAGTCAAAAGTCCTTTCCAATCAAAAGTTATGGCCAAAACTAGATCAACAAGGGGCAAAACGATCATTTGAAAATCGGCAAAAATCATGAACATGGGAAATTACCCCAATAGTCGTCTCCCAAAGTTACATGACCATACGACTTCGTATGTGAAAGAAATAAATATTCTTCAATGCGTAGAATGCGGGTCGATACATTCTCCCTCCCCCTCCCCCCCCCCCCCACCCTTAAGAAATATTGCCCCCGAAATTCCTTAACTAAGAAACAAGAAAATGATCCTGCATGCCTATCAACCATTCACAACAATCAAACATATAAAACAAACAAACAAGCCTACCCTAGCATGTAGAAAACTAAGTCGCAATTAAAATCTTACTAGGCAAAAAATTCTGGATACGTCTTCCTAATGCTCTCCACTGTTTCCTAAATACGGTCATTCTCATTCTCGCCTCACTGAAAATTAACTAAATTCACCGCTGTCCTTCAAAGTTGTTTTGTATCGTTCTTGACAATACGAATTGTTTTGTGGTTCCCAACCGCCCCGGGTTCTACTTCGATATCATCCAACTGATCAGTTGAAATTGTCATATGGGGTCGTGCACGAATTTCCTTAACTGGGAAACATGAAATACGTTATGAACTCCTGCCATTTTCTCTGGTAATTCAACTTTATATGCCAAATTCCCAATTTCCTCGAGAACTGGGAACGGTCCAACAAATCTTGGTGTTAACTTGTCTCTCCTGCCAAAACGTATCACGCTCTTTAGCGGAGAAATCTTGACAAACACCAAGTCGCCAATGGAGAACTTTAAATCTCTTCTCCTCTTATCAACATAACTCTTCTGTCTATCTTGGGCAGCCTTCATCCGCTGTCGGATAATCTTGATCTTATCTGAGGTTCCTTTTATTACATCTGGCCCAAGCACCAATTTCTCACCGGTTTCCAGCCAACATGATGGTGAGTTGCACGGTCTTCCGTATAAATCTTCAAACGGAGCCATACCAATACCGGCTTGATAACTGTTATTATATGCAAACACTACTAGATGCAAATGGTCATCCCATGATCCACCAAAATCTAATATGCAATCTCTCAAGAGATCTTCTAGCACTCGATTTACCCTCTCTGTCTGACTGTCGGTTTGAGGATGATACGCGGTACTGAGATGTAATTCTGATCCTAACGCCTCTTGTAAGCTCTTCCAAGACCCACTAGTAAACAACGGGTCTCGGTCACTCATAATGCTTTTAGGTACTCCATGAAATCTCACTACCCATTCCATATATAGCTCAGCTAACTTAGCTTCCGTTCTATTCGACTTAACGGGTATAAATCTTTCACTCTTGATCAATCGGTCCACAATCACCCAAATGCTATCGTGGATCGACCTAGTCCTTGGTAACCCATCAATGAAATCCATTGAGACTTGTTCCCATTTCCATTCTGGAACTTCTAATGGTTGCAACAAACCACTAGGCTTCTTTTTCCCAGCTTTAACAAGCTAGAAATTCATGCATTTGGATATACACTTCCCAATGTCTCTTTTCATCCCTTCCCTGCAGTAGGTCTGCTTCATGTTCCGATACATCTTGTTACCACCGGGGTGTATAGTCAGTTTTGAGTGATGACATTCTCTAAGCACTTCATCTCTCAATCCATTGACATTGGGTACAACTAGTCTTCCATTCTTTCTAAGCCATCCACCTCGATCAAGCCCATACTTGTTCATCTCCTCGTCGATACCCATCTCTAACTTGGAGATGACTTCCAATAAGTTAGGATCCTCCTTCTGACTAGAACCAATATGCTCAATCAAAGTGGGTCTGATCGTCAAACTTGCTAATACTTCTAGATCCAATTCGCACTTTGGTCTTAAATCATACCCAGCGATGTACTCCAGTTGCTTCCATTCTAGAAACATAGCCCCTAAACTGGCATTTCTTCTACTCCATGCATCAGCTACCGCATTGCCCTTTCCTGGTGTGTATGGTATATCGAAATCATAGGAAGCCAAGAATTCAAACCATCTTTGTAGTCTGAGATTTAGATCCTTCTGAGAGAAAAGATACTTTAACGAGTTATGATCGGTGAACCACTCGAATATTTCTCCCAAGAGATACTATCTCCACATCTTTAATGCGAACACGATCACTGCCAATTCCAAATCATGGGTAGGATATCTTTTCTCATGCGGTTTCATTTGCCTACTAGCATAAGCTACAACCCTACCTCCTTGCATCAATACAACACCTAGTCCGGTACCACAGGCATCTGTGTATACCGTCATCTCTTCATTCCCTTTAGGAATGACGAACACTGGTGCACATGTTAACTTTTTCTTTAGACTCTTAAATGCATTCTCGTAGTTTTCGTCCCAGACGAAAGCTTGATTCTTCTTGGTCAACTGAGTCAACGGTGCCGCTATCTTGGAGAAGTCTTGGATAAACTTACGATAATATCCAGCAAATCCCAAGAAACTTCTTACATTTGTTGCATTCTTGGGCGTAGACCGATCTTGTACCGTAGCCACCTTTGCAGGGTCCACGACAATACCATTCTCTGAAACAATATGGCCCAAGAATCTCACTTCGATGTTATTACCATTTTTGAACCAAAGAGAACATCAACGTAAGGTTCTAAAAAATCCATAGCATTCATCTAACGAGTCCTGTCTATCATCCGCTAAAACCATGAATACGTTGATACCCGAATGACTGGTCCAACCAGTAGCAAGGGCTAATGGAAGCCCTGGCTTCAAACAGACTACCACACATCTCACGCATGTTTATCCTCCAAGGATAACTCGATCATGTCCAACGGATCCAAGGTAAGTGGGCGTCCCCAGATTACCCTGCTTCGAGTTCGCCTAGAACACTCCAAACTATCGACGACTCCTTGGCACTCCATCAGAAGAGCTACCCTTAACTCCATGGAAAATATAACTGGTGCTCCCCACTGGGAGACGCTTCTCCAGATAAATCCCTTCTTAAAAAGAACGCTTACTTGCACCCTGAGCTCTCGCTGCTCCCTTGGTGCCATACGACGAAGTGGCATCACTATAGATCTGGCATCTTTCACGAAACCAATACGAAACTCAGTCTCTCGTGTGGTGGAAGTCCAATCACTTCCTCAAAGACGTCCGAATACTAGCCAGCCACGGGCACATATGACAACTCATCATGCGGGATGTCGAGGGAATTTAGAAAACTAGCCATTACCCCATCACTAGCAGACCACCAAACACTACCCTCCACCCATCATCCGCTCTAACTGTCACCAAAAAGCCCTGACAGTCTACCACCACCCCGTACCTTTGGAGCCAATCGACTCCCAAAATAATGCCAAACCCAGTAAAGCCCAAAACAAAGAAATCACAAGCAATCATACATCCATGACTCGATAGGACTGTAATACGATAAGTCATACTAAGGCTAATCGAACCACCAATCGGGTTCATCACGACTAAAGGTCTATCGACAATCTCATGTTCCAATCTCAACCTATCTACCAGGTCACTAGATACGAAGGAATGGGAAACCCCGATATTAAAAAAACTAGAACCTCATAAATGGAAAGCATACCTTGAATAACAACACCCTTTCCCTTCTCCGTCGCAGTTGGGGCATTCGACGAAGAAGGAACAGCGTTGATAGCATAAACTTCCACACTCTGCTTCTTCTTAGGGGGTTACAGACATTCTTTCTTGAGATGTCCCACTTGGCCGAAATTGAAGCACTTCCTTTCCCCTGACTTTGTTCGACATTCTTTGGCATAGTGGCCCTTCTTGCCATAGCTAAAGCACTCTACATGTTTCTTGTTCTTCCTTTTCTGGACATCCATAGCTTGATTCTGTTTCCTCTTTTTCTGGGACTCCTCATTAATCTTGGCGAGACCGACTCTAGGCGCCTGCACTACTACACCACCACCATTAGTAGCATTAGGAACTATTCCAGAGCATCCCTAACCATCTCTCCTATGAAGGCAGCAAACATCTCCTTTATGTCAGGGACATTCCAATTGTTGGCCCCTGAACCCGCTTCTTCTTCAACTTCTGATGCAGAGTGTAATAAACCAGAAATTCTGAGCCAATTTAAAATTTTTATTTTGGCGATTTTAATGAATTTTGAATATTTAAAATGAATTATTTTAAATAATAATGGCCAGAAAAATATTTTGAATAGAATTAGAACGTATATATTTATTAGAATTGACGTTAGAATATAAATATTTATTTTTAATTTTAAAAGGAATTGGAAATGGGGCGGTAGTTCGAAAATTCGATTTCGAAGTTCAAATGAGTGTACAGGATTCAAAATAAACCGGATTTTAGCAAAACCAAAAATATTAGAATCTATTTGAGAATATCTTTCCAACGAATCTGAAAACTCAAAATTTCATAGCGGGAATAAAAAGTTATGCCCAGTTGAAACTTCAGAATAGTCACTATGGAATTCTGGCCCTTAAAAATGGAGATTTTGCAAATGACCTCAGTTTGCAACGCAACCACTTTTGTTGGATCCGGGATGTCAAGTTATTGCTAGATTCCAAAATTTGTGATTTTCTGAATCAATATGTGAGCGTGGCAAAAGAAAACGCATTTGACCAGTTTCAGTTGATTTTAATCGACTGGAAAATGACCATTTTATCAAACGGTCTCGGAATTTGACGAAATTAGTTTTGTTAGGACGTATCGTCAGTGCGAAGCTAGAAATATTTTTTCGGGAATTTTTAGAGTTAGTATGTGGTCCCGGTAAATTGAAGTTTGCGTTCAAATTCAATATACATTGATTTATATTTTAATTTAAATCAAAACTGATCGAAACGATAGGGTTGGCCAACGAAACTAATCCCATTGTGTTCAGCATGGGATAAATTAGCTAGGGATGACAGGTGGTGGGTCTCGTTTGGAGATCGAAATTTAAAGTTACTTTATGGAGAATAAATAAAATAAAATAAAATAAAAATCCCTTCTCTCCTCCACTAAGTCAACGCGCCCCCCTTTTTTCCCAGTTCATTTCGAAATCGATACAGGAAAAAAAAGAAAGAGAAATCGACGAACTCGTCGCCCCCTACTCCGTCCACCGTGCCGCCGAAGGTCCCCCTCCCCTTCACATACACCGATCCGCGAGCCCCCTCCATCCTCGGTTGAGCGCCCGTCAGCCTGTAACTCGCGAAACCCTAAACCGCCCACTCCATACCCGCCTGGAACCACCTCGTGCCACTAACCGCCACAAAGACCTGCCCCAGCGTCGCGACCCTCAGCCTCCATCCCCTCTAAAAAGTGAGTTCTTCTATTTTATTGATTTACATTTGTTTATTTTCAGTTTTCTTATGTGTATATATATTTAAAAATATGAAATTATACATTTAGGTATATATTTAAAGATTAGATTTTTAGTAGGATAAAGTTATGATTTTTAATTAGCTAAAAATATAATTTTTATGCTTTTGCATATTTAAAAATATGATTTTTATGCTTTGTTTAGTTAAAAATATAATCTTTCCTATATAACCATCGTTTTGAAAATATATTAACATGATAAAGAGGTGATTTATATATATGTGAAAGAGAAATAAAAGTGTGATTTTTATTTTAAAGATAGCGGTTTAAAAATATAATCTTAATATAGATAAAGTTTGGATTTTTATCATAAAGGAAAGATTAGATTTTTAAAGAGATAAAAATTCGATTTCTATATATATGAAGTGAAGATAAAAATTCCATTTATATATATATATATATGAAGTGAAGATAAAAATTCGATTTTTGCACACATATAGTGATAGTAAAAATGTGATTTTTACTGTGAACAGCGTGGAAAAGTTTAGTTGGAATTTCAAGCAGATCCGAGCCGTTCAGAATAGAATGGCAGAGTGGATCCCAAAGGTGAGAACTTCTCACTTTAGTGCTTGTTTTCTAGTTAAAATTATATACTAGGATGCAGACGGTGCTTAGCAGCACCCGACACCCATTGTCCACAGACCATGGACGAATTATTGGATTTTGTTGTGTTGTGAAAATTGATTGTGATGTGGAATGAACGGAAATATATTCATGTGTTAAAATAAATTATTTATCATTAAAAATATAAATTTAACATGAATGTGAATAAATAAATATTCATTTACAAATCGAACGATTTGTTTATGTACACCGATTTGAAAGATATTGATTGGGACGATAAATTTTACACATTCCCCAACTGCAAAAATAATATCCAGTGTTTGTTGATTTGAAACCCCACATAGGTGTTGGGATGATATTTGGCGTACACTATTCCCGATGGTTTAGTTGTATGTCAATTGATAGGTTGACAGACTGTGTAAGCGTTAATTATTTATGTTTATTGCTTATGCAGTTGTGCGGAGCACTTTGGATGATGGTTGATTATTTATCATTGTTATTTTATACATGTGTTGTACAGAATCCATATAATTAACATTATATGGTAATTGATTGAGCCTCATTCCAAATTTGGAAAATAAAGAATATTATAAAATAAATTATATTCATGTGTTGAATAAACAAAATAGTCATGTGTTGACAATGTTCATGTGTTGAGAATATTCATGTGTTGAAACCATTCATGTGTTGAAAATATTCATGTGTTAAGTAAAATCTTTTAACAATAAAATTTACATCTTTATCATATATAAAATTAGAAACTTACTGGAAACGAGCTAAGATGAGTGGTTTCCTAGGTATTGATTTGATGTTGGTTTCGGCCTTTGGGGTTAATACTTATGGAATCGTTCTCTTACTAATTTACGGTTGGAGTCTGATTAAGAATTAAATGATAGTCGTAATTTTATAAAATATATTAAATAACAAAAATAGTCATGTGTTGACGATACTCATGTGTTGAGAATATTCATGTGTTGAAAGAAATATATATTCATGTGTTGAAGAAAATATTCATTTGTTGAATAGAATAACGAAGTTATTGAAATATATAAAGCCGTGTTGACTAGATTTGTGCCATTTTGATGCGAATGATATTTATATCGATTATATTCGTTTTTATAATGAATATAGAGAAAGAAGTGATTTCAAAATCTAATATTTTGAAAATATTATCATTTATATATTAATGATATGGAATATTCAATTTTGATTTAAAATTGAATATGAAGTTGAAATTGTTTTGAAAACGAATTTAAAACGATTTATAAAATACGTTTAAAATTGAAATCGACGAAATATATATAATATATATTATAATGGCCTGAATAGAACGAGCCGCGCCGCGGCAGTTCGCGAATTTCGACCATTGACTTTGAATTGACTTTGAGGGAGATCCGACCGTCGGATTCTCCTGAAACCGGAACCATTGGGTTCGTATCGAAAAGAGCTTTCCAATGAATATTTGATATTTGAAATCCAACGGTTGAATTTGGAATTATGTCCAAATCAAATTTGGAAAAGGTCGCTGTATGTGTAGTTCGACGACCGTTACTGGAAATCGACTGTACGGGCCTTGATAAAATTATTAAAAATATTAATAATTTTTGTAAAATCATAATAAATGATTTAGAAAGAACTGGGATGAACAATTCCATATTTGAAAGGATAAAAATATATTTTTATCGAAATGAACTAGTTTTGAACTAGATTTGAAATGGTTTTAAAAATAATCAGAATTTCCAATATACGAACTGGAATGGATTTGAATCGAAATTATCTTCAGAATATTTCGATGTTTGATTTCGTGATTATATAGATATGGTTGTGGAAATTTGAAAGACATATTTATATGATTATTTCCAATACGATATTGGTTGGTTTCAGAATTTGATATTGAATATAAGCCAGTATATTTTCTATTCAGAGCCTTGTGTTTAATATCAAATGGGATTTTGGGTTCGTCGTGAATGATGTCTTTAATAACACTGTTCTTGAACCCAATTCAGAAAAGAACAAAACTTTTAATTAAGATTTAGTGAAATTTTCCAGTTAATTGGAATTGAATTTAAATTGGTTTTTAGGGTTTATCGTGAGCGGTGTTTTGAATAACACATGTTCTTTAACCCGATAACCGGATGGCATTGGTTCTTTAACCTAGAGAAAGATAAGATTAACTTCTTAGCTTTGAATAACCATTAGTATGGATTTTTGGGAAGATTAAAACTAAGTGGAGTTTTAATGAATCTTTAATTAGATTGAAGTGATCGAGAATGGAGTACCACCAGTTTTGCTTCAAAGCGATAGTCAAATCTTTAATTAGATTTGAAGGTGAAATAGTAATTAATATTTACCGATAACACAATGGTGTTAGATATGGAGTATTACCAGTTTTTCTCCATGGGATGAATAGGTTGGGATTGGGAAATAAAATAAATAATTACTTCGGTGTGGTTCGCTAATCCCGACTAGTTTGGAAAATCTTAACATGGTTCACCCAAGATGAGGGAATTAGTTGGTGATCGACCAGACGTACTGGGAGATCGATGGATATGCGAGGAATGAGGTTCCTTCGGTTTCGTTCAGACCCAGAACGAACTTTTAAATGGACTGTGTGTCTGACATTGGATTTTATTCTATGTGATTGATTTCTATTAAATATATATCGGTTTGGCGGCGGAGAATTTATTCTCTTGCTTAACGCCCTTCTCTGAGACGTACGAGCTCAGAGGTTATATATTGATGGATATCAATCGCATGGCATGAATTGCCTGTGTGACATGACTAAGTGGCAAATGATCAAGGCTTCTATTGAAAAGCAAAGTCTTGTGGTTGATGATCAAAGCACGGCCTATGTGGCATAGCTTTGTGTATAGCGTTAATTCGCGAGCCTCACACCTCGGTATGAGTCAAAAACGGGATAGTGACTGCAGGGAGAGCACGACGTTTCTTTCTAGCTATGGGTGATGTCAGTGACCTACCAGCCCTGAAATTTATATGCTTTTTACCTATGTTGTTGTTGGATGCGAGGCGCCTCGGATATAGGTCTGAAAGGACCGGGAAACGTGTGTTCAGGAATCAAAAGTAGGAGAGGGCCGACCCAGAAGATCCAGGATCGCTGTGTGTGGTCCTGAGACATTTGCTAGGGTGTCTCGAACGGAGAGGAGCTTGCCCCTTGCCTCGACTCATGACGGAAATCCAATTTCCAATATGTGACATTTCGGTTTTATTTGTAGAGCCTAGTATGGCGACATAGTGGTATGGGACACTTATGCCGTCTATGATTGATACTTATGATTGAAGTTGTTTTTTCACTTATAGTAATAATAATAGATGAAATTTAGAATATCAAGCATTCTTTGGCTATTATTAGGTAAAACCCTATCCTCCGGCTTGCGTTGCATTGTGTTATGGGACCTAGGTCTTATAATAGCCTCATTTTTCTTTATTTAGCATTGCACTGTTTGTTTTATGCACTGGTATTCTTAGGAGGAAACCCGTTCCGTGTTATACTGCGTGGTCCCTTGATTTACCTAACTTTAAAAATAAAGATTAATAAATGTTTAAGTTCTCACACCAGTCACATGAATGACCTGGAGTTTATTGTTTTAGCCTAAACTCTGGGTGCCCTTATTTTCCGCACGAGCAACTAGTAGTTGGGTTTTGCAGATTTACATTCACAGGATCCTAGTTTACAGCTGGAATGATATTCGGAAAGCTCTGTATCCGTATATCGCCTTCAGTTGTGCTTTATATTATTTTTCCGCTGCTATGTATTTAAATTTAATTTGAATCTCTGGTATTTCTAATGTATAATATTTATTCTTACCCTGTATATTCTTGTATTCTGATGGAATTGTTGTAATAAACAATGAAATGTTCTTCTGTTTGTGTTCTGATTCATCTTGTCCTCAAAGCAATCCGCGCTTTCCGTACCGGGGAAGTTCGGGTCGTTATAACATGGTATCGGAGCTTTGGTTTATAGAGCTCGAGAATAAGACACATTAGAACCGAACGAAAGAATTCATCAGAGATTGGATTAGTAATATCCAATAAGAATACCTCATTAAAGATGGGATCAATAGTATCCTAGAACGAGTGTGAAGAGTATATTTTTAAAATAAAAATGGAAACAAACTTTGTTTTGAAAATTTATATCTAAGTATACGTATTTGAATATTTTATTTGTATTGAATTTGGACAATCGAGTATATAAAGATTTTGCATATACGCATGATGAACGTATATTCGAAGTGTTAATATACTAGATGTATATAGAATCACATTCTAGACACCCGGGGATGATTCTGATGATGTGGCCACATCATCAGTATTTATGTTCGTGTTTTGAAAGTGGGATTTCTATACATTCCCATTAGATTGGTGTGAGAACCAAAACTAGATAGGTTTATTGTTGTGATTTGGCATCAAAAACATGATTTTCTGTATATGTATCAAAATTATGAATTTGAAACATTAATTCACTAATTGATTGCTGGTTGTGTTGTTTGATTATTGGTTTGAAATTTTGAACCATTATGCCAAATTGAACCAAATATTGAACTGTATTGAAAAGTTGATTACAATTGCATGCATATACATGTATATCCATTGAACAGGTCATAGCAAGGAGACTAGAGCAGAAGAATAAAATTGTTTGCCCGGCAAATAGTACATGTTTACAAATTTATTGGGTTTTGGATGATTTTATGAACCGATTGGCTTTTTATTTTGGATTGGTGAGGGCCATGGGAGGCTATTAGAAATATCCCGAAGCTCCCGGTGCAGGGGAGGTTATGTCGATTTTTTTCGAAAATTTAGGGTGTTAGCCAAATTTTTGAAAAATTTGAAAAGTTCTTAGAAACTGAAAAGTTGAAGAACTTAAGACGTAAAGAAAATAATGAAAGTTGAGTTAATTAGTAAAACAACTTTCAGCATCGTTCCTTTTCGGGGACGAAAAGTTATAAGTTGGGGAGATTGTAATAACTCGGAAATTCTGAGCCAATTTAAAATTTTTATTTTGGCGATTTTAATGAATTTTGAATATTTAAAATGAATTATTTTAAATAATAATGATGAGAAATTTATTTTGAATAGAATTAGAATGTATATGTTTATTTGAATCGACGTTAGAATATAAATATTTACTTTTAATTTTAAAGGAATTGGAAGTGGGGCGATATTTCGAAAATTTGATTTCAAAGTTTAAATGAGTGTATAGGATTCAAAATAAACCGGATTTTAGCGAAATCAAAAATATTAGAATCTATTATATAATATTTATCCAACGAATCTGAAAAATCAAAATTTCATAGCGGGAATAAAAAGTTATACCCAGTTGAAAATTCAGAATAGTCGCTATGGAATTCTGGCCCTTAAAAATGGAAATTTTGCAAATGACCTCGGTTTTAGACACAACTAATTTTGTTGGATCCAGGATGTCAAGTTATTGCTTGTTTCCAAAATTCATGATTTTCTGAATCAATATGTGAGCGTGGCAAAGGAAAACGCGTTTGACCAGTTTTAGTTGATTTTAACCAACTGGAAAATGGCCATTTTTTCAAACGGTCTTAGAATTTGACGAAATTAGTTTTGTTAGGAACGTACCATCAGTACGAAGCTAGAAATAATTTTTCGGGAATTTTTAAAGATAGTATGTGGTACCAGTAAATTGAAATGTGCGTTCAAATTCAATATACATTGATTTATATTTTAGTTTAAATCAAAACTGATCGAAACGATAGGATTGGCCAACGAAACATATCCCATTGTGTTCGGCATGGGGATAATTAGCTAGGGACGACCGGCGGTGGGTCTCGTTTCGAGAACGAAATTTAAAATTACTTTATGGAGAATAAATAAAATAAAATAAAAATCCCTTCTCTCCACCCCTAAGTCAACGCACACCCCTTTTTGCTAGTTCATTTCGAAATCGATACAGGAAAGAAAAAGAAAAAAAAGAGAAACCAACTAACTCGTCGCCCCTTACTACGTCCACCACGCCGCCGGAGGTCCTCCTCCCCTTCACCTACACCGATCTGTGAGCCCCCTCCTTCCACAGTTGAGCGCCCGTCCCCAATCACCGTGTAACCCACGAAACCCTAAACTGCCCACTCCAAACCCGCCTGAAACCACCTCGTGCCACCAACCGCCGCCAAGACTTGCCCTTATGTCACGCCCCTTAGCCTCTATCCCCTCAAAAAAGTGAGTTCTTCTATTTTATTGATTTACGTTCGTTTATTTTCAGTTTTCTTATGTGTATATATATTTAAAAATCTAAAATTATGCACTTAGGTATATATTTAAAGATTAGATTTTTAGTAGGATAAAGTTATGATTTTTAATTAGCTAAATTTTTTTTTGCTTTGCCATATTTAAAAATATGATTTTTATGCTTTGTTTAGTTAAAAATATAATCTTTCCTATATAAACATCGTTTTGAAAATATATTAGCATGATAAAGAGGCGATTTATATATATGTGAAAGTGAAATAAAAGTGCGATTTTTATTTTAAAGATAGCGGTTTAAAAATTTAATCTTTATATAGATAAAGTTTGGATTTTTATCATAAAGGAAAGATTAGATTTTTAAACAGATAAAAATTCGATTTATATATATATGAAGTAAAGATAAAAATTCGGTTTTTATATATATGAAGTGAAGATAAAATTTTGATTTTTGCACACATGTAGTGATAATAAAAATGTGATTTTTACTGTGAACAGCGTGGAAAAGTTTGAGTTAGAATTTCAAGCAGACCCGAACTGTTCAGAATAGAATGGCGGAGTGGATCCCAAAGGTGAGAACTCCTCACTTTAATTCTTGTTTTCTAGTTAAAATTATATACTGGGATGCAGACGGTGCTTAGCATCACCCGACACCCGTTGTCCACAGACCATGGACGACTTGTTTGATTTTGTTGTGTTGTGAAAATTGATTGTGATGTGGAATGAATGGAAATATATTCATATGTTGAAATAAATTATCTATCGTTAAAAATATAAATTTAACGTGAATGTGAATAAATAAATATTCATTTACAAATCGAACGATTTGTTAGTGTACACCCATTTGAAAGATATTGATTAGGACGATAAATTTTACACATCGCCTAACTGCACAAATAATATCCAGTGTTTATTGATTTGAAACCCCACACGGGTGTTGGCATGATATTTGGCGTATACTAATCCCGATTGTTTAGTTGTATGTCAATCGATAGGTTGACAGACTGTGTAAGCATTAATTATTTATGTTTAATCCTTATGCAGTTGTGTGGTGCACTTTGGATGATGGTGGATTATTTATCATTGCTATTATATACATGTGTTGTATGGAATCCATATAATTAACATTATATGGTAATTGATTGGGCCTCATTCCAAGTTTGGAAAATAAAGAATACTATAAAATAAATTATATTCATGTGTTGAATAAACAAAATAGTTATGTGTTGACAATGCTCATATGTTGAGAATATACATGTGTTGAAACCATTCATGTGTTGAAAATATTCATGTGTTGAGTAAAATCTTTTAACAATAAAATTTACATCTTTATCATATATAAAATTAGAAACTAACTGGAAATGAGCTAAGATGAGTGGTTTCCTGGGTATTGATCTGATGTTGGTTTCGGCCTTCGAGGTTAATACTTAGGGAATCGTTCTCTTACTAATTTACTGTTGGAGTCTGATTAAGAATTAAACGATAGAAATCATAATTTTATAAAATATATTAAATAACAAAAATAGTCATGTCTTGATGATACTCATGTGCTGAGAATATTCATGTGTTGAAAGAAATATATATATTCGTGTGTTGAAAGAAATATATATATTCATGTGTAGAAGAAAATATTCATTTGTTGAATAGAATAACGAAGTTATTGAAATATATAAAGCCGTATTGGCTAGATTTGCGCCATTTTGACGCGAACAATATTTATATCGATTATATTCGTTTTTTTAATGAATATAGAAAAAGAAGTAATTTCAAAATCTAATATTTTGAAAATATTATCATTTATATATTAATGATATGGAATATTCAATTTTGATTTAAAATTGAATATGAAGTTGAAATTGTTTTGAAAACGAATTTAAAACGTTTTATAAAATACGTTTAGAATTGAAATTGACGAAATATATATAATATATATTATGTATATTAAATGGTCTGAATAGAAGGCGCCGCGCCGCGGTAGTTAGCGAATTTCGACCATTGACTTCGAATTGACGTTGTGGGAGATCCGACCGCCGGATTCTCCTGAAATGGGAACCATTGGGTTCGTATCGAAAAGAGCTTTCCAATGAATATTAGAAATTTGAAATCTAACGGTTGGATTTGGAATTATGTCCAAATCAAATTTGGAAAAGGTCGTTGTAAGTGAAGTTCGACGACCGTTATTGGAAATCGACTGTACGGGCCTTGATAAAATTATTAAAAATATTAATAATTTGTGTAAAATCATAATAAATGATTTAGAAAGAACTAGGATGAAAAATTCCATATTTGAAAGGATAAAAATATATTTTTATCGAAATGAACTTATTTTGAACTAGATTTGAAATGGTTTTAAAAATAATCAGAATTTCCAATATATGAATTGGAATGGATTTGAATCGAAATTATCTTCGGAATATTTCGATGTTTGATTTTGTGATTATACAGATATGGTTGTGGAAATTTGAAAGATATATTTAAATCGTTTTTTCCAATACGATATTGGTTGGTTTCAGAATTTGATATTGAATATAAGCCAGTATATTTTCTATTCAGAGCCTTGTGTTTAATATCAAATGGGATTTTGGGTTCGTCGTGAATGGTGTCTTTAATAACACTGTTCTTAAACCCAGTTTAGAAAAGAATAAATATTTTAATTAAGATTTAGTGGAATTGTCCAGTTAATTGGTATTTAATTGAAATTGAATATAAATTGGTTTTTAGGGTTTATCGTGAGCGGTGTTTTGAATAACACTTGTTCTTTAACCCGATTAACAACGGAATGGGATTTCAAGTTTATCGTGAACCGTGTTTTAGATGACACTGGTTCTTTAACCCAGTGAAAGATAAGATTAACTTATTAGCCTTGAATAACCATTAATATGGATTTTTGGGAAGATTAAAACTAAGTGGAGTTTTAATGAATCTTTAATTAGATTGAAGTGATTGAGAATGGAGTACCACCAGTTTTACTCCAAAGCGATTGTTAAATCTTTAATTATATTTGAACGTGAAATGGTAATTAATATTTACCGATAACACCGTGGTGTTTGTGACGGCCCGCCCCGCACCAACCGACATTTACTCCAAAAGTGCGCTGTACACATGTCCAGTTAGTACGGAACAGATCATTAGAAGGAAAGGGAAGAAGGAAATGAACTAACAAGGAACCTGTAGAATGTCTCACAGCGCATAGAACAAAATATAATAATAACATACTTGACATAAAACAGGTGAGACAGTGCATAAGCTGAAACAACTAACATAGCAGCGGAAAATCCAAGTACAGCTTATGATCCAAAGTTAAACATTATTACAAATTCCAAACTGTCTCAAAAACAAAAGCAAGATAAAGGAGGTACACTACTAATGCCCAAGTAGCGACCACCAACGACACAGGGAAAATATCTATATATCATACGTTGAAGTCTCCTGCTCGTCTCCGAATCAACTACTCGCGCATCACCAGCTAACCTGTCTCTAGTCTGCTCGTGTGAGCACCCAGTGTAATAAGAGGAGACATAAAACTCTGGGTCAGACTTAAAGCCTAGTATGAGCGATAAGCATCTAAACAAAACAATAACAGGTAGACTAAAACATACCTGAACCTGGACCTGCAACCAAAGAGTTAGCACTACATACTGTACAACACTCTAAGGTGCCATTTCAAATGGTGTAAAGATAACGGGGGTGGGGGTGTGCATGCCATAATGATGGCAAACTATCAAACATAGCTATCATCCTCACATCTCTCACTCAGTGCGTAAAGCATACGATATTCACCACTTTGATCACCCAACATACCTTGCTATGATCACTTTGCCCCATGAAGTCATATATGGCTTCACTGCACCGATACATAGCCACTAATCCTTCGCTATGTCCACTTTGCCCCATGGAGTCACAATGACCCCACTGCACTGGCTCATAGCCTTCCTAATCCTTTACTATGTCCACTCTGCCCCATGGAGTCCCAATGACCCCACTGCACTGGCTCATAGTCTTACTACGCATCACTTTGCCCCATGAAGTCATAAATGGCTTCACTGCACTGATAACGTAGTCCTGCTACCATCACCTTGCCCCTCGAGTCATAGTGACTCTACTGCACTGATAAGTAGCCCTTCATCCATTTTCAGTGGTGAATCGAAGTTATGAACGTCGACAACTCCTTAGCACACGTCTGGCAGCAAAGCCCAACCATGAAGTGAAATCATTGGTTCCCAACTGGATTCTGAGCTCTAACTTCCCATTTGGACTACCTTTGCATCTCAGGTTATGGGTCATCACCGGATCGGTTCGGATCTACCCCTAGTCATCAGTTTGGTTCGGATCGGAGTGCTCCTCCTTCGCTGGATCGGATCGGGTCATCTTCACCTCAGCGGATCGGATCGAGTCTCCATGTCCAATCGCCATCATCGGTTCGGGTCGGAGTCCTCCAATGTGCCAGAGTTCGGATCAGCTTCTTCTAATCAACTCGGGTCGGGTCGTAGTCTCCAAGCCTCGTCGAAGTACATCGGTTCGGATCGGGTACTATGGCGGATCGGGTCGGAGAACATCAGGCGGGTCGGATCGGACGATGCATGCCACGAGAAGAGCGAATAGATCGAAGATTAAAGTATAGGGGCGGATCGGGTCCTCTCTCCGTTCCGATCCGGATCGGCCTGTTTTCTGTACCTTTCCAGCAAGCAGTTTTACGCCACTCGACGGCGTTTTCGACTATTCCAACTATTCTAATCAATCACAAAGCATACCATACAGTCATAGCAACAAGTAGAAGTGACCTCAAACACCAAAACATCAATATGATAGGTTAAAATGGATCAAACTTACCCAAAACCCCATATTTCCCCTTAAGCATGTTTAGGTGAAACTAATGATGTGATTAGCAAAACTTAACCAAATTAACCCAAATTCATATCAGAGGTCTAAAACATTATTTTCGAATTTATAAATATTTTTCCAGAATTTATTAATGTATAAATTCGCTAATCTTCACTAATTACCCCTAATTAACTGTAATTAGTGTCAAAACAATGCTAATCACTCACCTTAGCCACAAACAAAACTTAGATATGAAATAAATCTCTGATTTGGTGCGAATCCCGATGCTAAATAGCAGCTCTAACGTTGATTTGGTGTAGATCTCCCTTGATTTGATGTTGCTAAGCTTAATCCTTGGTTAGAAGATGATTTGGAGGTGATTTAGAGTTTGGAGGCCATTTTTTTGGTTTCTAAGAGGTAAGTGGAGGCTAGAAAACTGAAATGGAATGATTCTCTAACTCCTTTCAGCCTCCCCATAACCCTAGTCCCGAAATGGGTTATGGGCCCATTCACTAATCACCCTATTTGGCCCGGTTAAGCAGTTTTTCACCTTCTAAACCTTATTTCAGCCATATCTCCCAAACGGTAAGTCAGTTTGGCTAATATGACCACTCTATGGAAAGGTAAACCATCAAACAAATCTAATGGAAGTGGTTTCAGGTCAAAATTCCTTTCCAGTCAAAAGTTATGGACGAAACAAGATCAGCTAGGGGCAAAACGGTCATTTAAAAATCGACAAAAATCATGAACATAGGAAATGACTCTAATGGTTGTTTCCCAAAGTTATATGACCATAAGACTTCATATGGGAAAGAAATAAATATTCTACGATCCTCCGATGCGTAGAATGCGGACTGTTACATTCCCCCCCCCTCTTAAGAAATTTCGCCCCCGAAATTCCCTAACCAAAACACACAAAGGGTCCCGCATGCCTATCAACCATAAAACAACGATCAAACATGCAAAACAATCAAAACAAGTCTATCCTAGCATGCGGAATAACTAAATCACAAAGTAAATCTTACCAGGCAAAGAGTTCTGGATACATCTTTCTCATGCTCTCTTCTGTCTCCCAAGTACAGTCATTCTCGTTCTCGCCCCACCGAACCTTGACTAGCTTCACCGCCTTCCTTCGAAGTTGCTTCATATCGTGCTCGACGATACGAATCGGCTTGCGGTTCCCAACCGCCTCAGGTTCTACTTCGAAGTTCTCTAACAGATCAGGTGAAATAGTCATATCTGGGTCATGAACGAACTTCCTTAGTTGGGAAACATGAAATACGTTGTGAACTCCCGCCATCTTCTCTGGTAAGTCAACTCTATACGCCAAATTCCTGACTAGTTCAAGAACAAGGAATGGGCCAACAAATCTTGGTGCCAATTTGCCTCTCCTGCCAAATCGTATCACGCTCTTCAACGGAGAAATCTTGACAAACACCAAGTCACCAACGGAGAATTTTAAGTCTCTTCTCCTCTTATCAGCATAACTCTTCTGCCTATCTTGGGCAGCCTTCATTCGTTGTTGAATGTTCTTAATCTTATCTGAAGTTTCCCTCACCACATCCGGTCCAAGCATAAACTTCTCGCCAGTCTCTATCCAACATGATGGTGAGTTGCACGGTCTTCCATACAAAGCTTCATATGGACCCATACCGATACTGGATTGGTAGCTATTATTATATGCAAACTCTACTAGATGCAAATGGTTATCCCATGATCCACCAAAATCCAATATACATGCTCTCAAGAGATCTTCCAATATACGATTCACCCTCTCCGTCTGACCGTCGGTCTGAGGATGATATGCGGTACTGAGATGTAATTCTGACCCTAGAGCCTCTTGTAAGCTCTTCCAAAACCCACTAGTGAACAACGGGTCTCGGTCACTCATAATACCTTTAGGTACTCAATGAAATCTCACTACCCACTTCATATACAATTCTGCTAATTTAGCTGCCGTTCTGGTCGATTTGACTGGTATAAACCTTGCACTCATAGTCAATCGATCCACAATTACCCAAATGCTATCATGTCCCATTCTAGTCCTTGGTAAACCATCGATGAAATCCATCGAGACTTGCTCCCATTTCCATTCAGGAATTTCTAATGGTTGCAACAAACCACTAGGCTTCTTTTGCTCGGGTTTAACTAGCTGGCAATTCATGCATTTGGATATAAACCTCCCAACGTCTCTTTTCATCCCTTCCCAGTAGTAAGTCTGTCTCATGTCTCGATACATCTTATCACCACCGGGGTGTATAGTCAGTTTTGAGTGATGACATTCCCCAAGCATTTCATCCCTCAAACCATTCACGTTGGGTACAACTAGTCTTCCATTCTTTCTAAGCCATCCATCTCGATCAAGCCCATACAAATTCATCTCCTCACCGTCGATGTTCATCTCTAACTTGGAGATGATTTCCAATAGATTAGGATCGTCCCTCTGGCAGGAACCAATCCTCTCTATCAAAGTGGGTCTGATCATCAAACTAGCTAGCATGTCTGGATCCAACTCGCACTTTGGTCTGAAATCAAACCCCGCGATATACTCCTGTTGCTTCCATTCCAGAAACATAGCCCCTAAACTGGCATGTCTCATACTCAAGGCATCAACTACCACATTACATTTCCCAGGTGTGTCTGCGATATCAAAATCATACGAAGCCAAGAACTCTAACCATCTCTGTTGACGGAGATTTAGATCCTTCTGGGAGAAGAGATACTTTAACGATTTATGATCAGTGAACAACTCAAATCTTTCCCCCAAGAGATAATGTCTCCACATCTTCAGCGCAAACACGATCGCTGCTAATTCCAAATCATGGGTAGGATACTTCTTCTCATGCGGCTTAAGCTGCCGACTAGCATAAACTACAACCCTACCTCCTTGCATCAATACAGCACCTAGTCCGGTACCACAAGCATCCGTGTATACCGTCATTTCTTCATTCCTTTTAGGAATGACTAATACTGGCGCACGCGTCAACTTTTCCTTTAGACTCTTGAATGCCTTCTCACACACTCCATCCCAGACGAAGGACTGATTCTTCTTAGTCAACCGAGTCAACGGCTCTGCTATCTTGGAGAAGTCCTGGATAAACTTGCGATAATATCCAGCTAACCCCAAGAAACTTCTTACATCTGTTGCATTCTTGGGTGTAGGCCAATCCTGTACCGTAGCCACCTTCGCAGGGTCCACGGTAATATCATTCTCTGAAACAACATGACCCAAGAATCTCACTTCCCTTCTCCAAAAGTGACACTTAGAGAATTTCGCTTTCAATTGGTGTTTCCTTAACACCTCCATCACTATCCTCAAGTATCTCTTGTGTTCCTCCTCTGTCCTCGAATAAACAAGGATATCGTCTATGAACACAAGAACAAACTTATTCAACTGATCTCTGAATACTCGATTCATAAGATCCACAAAGTAAGCTGGTGTATTGGTCAACCCAAATGGCATGACCAACCACTCATAGAATCCAGACGGCGTCCTAAATGCCGTTTTCGGAACACTCTCATCCGCTACTCTAAGCTGATGAAATCCTATCGCGAGGTCCAACTGGGAGAACACTCTTGCTCCTTCCAATTGAACAAACAAATGATCTATTCGCGGTAGAGGATACTTATTCTTCCTCGTTACCTTATTCAACTCGCGATAGTCCACACACAAACGAAGGGAACCATCTGCCTTAGTGGCAAACACAACTGGTGCTCCCCACTCGGAGACACTTCTTATAATAAATCCCTTCTTCAAAAGATTGCTGACTTGCACCTCGAGCTCTCACTGCTCCCTTGGTGCCATACGACGAAGTGGCATCACTATAGGTCTGGCATCTTTCACTAAATCAATACGGAACTCAATCTCTCAGTGTGGTGGAAGCCCGGTCACCTCCTCGAAGATGTCCGGATACTGGCCAATCACGGGCACAACTGACAACTCACCATGCGGGATGTCGAGGGAATTTATAAAACTAGCCATTACCCCATCACTAGGTAGACTACCAAACACTACCCTCCGCCCATCATCCGCCCTAACTGTCACCAAAAAGCCCTCACAGTCTACCACCACCCCGTATCTTTGGATCCAATCGACTCCCAATATAATGCCATACCCAGTAAAGCCCAAAACAAAGCAATCACAAACAAACATACATCCATGACTCGATAAGACCAAATTTCGGCAAATCATACTAAGGCTAGTCGAACCACCAATCAGGTTCGTCACAACCAACGGTCTATCGACTATCTCGGGTTCCAGTCTCAACCTATCTACCAGGTCATTAGATATGAAGGAACGAGAAGCCCCAGTATCAAACAAAACTCGGACTGGTACATTATAAATAGAAAGCATACCTTGAATAACAACATTCTTTCCTTTCTCCGCCGCAGTTGGGGCATTCGATGAAGAAGGAACAACATCAATAGCATATGCTTTCACAATCTGCTTCTCCTTAAGAGGTTGCGGACACTTATCCTTGTGATGTCCCACTTGGCCACAGTTGTAGCACTTCCTTTCCGCTGGCTTGGCCCGACATTCTTTAGCATAATGGCCCTTCTTACCACAGCTGAAGCACTCAACATCTTTCTTGCTCTTTTTCTGGCCATCCTTAGATTGGCTCTGCTTCCTCTTACTCTGAGAGTTATTCATGCCTTGCGGCTTCAGCCCTTCTGCAGATGCAACTTCAGTCTTTGACTTAGGGTAAAGACTCTCTGATCTTAAAGCTTTCCCCACAATCGTTTCAAAAGTCTCATCGATGTGGTTGATAAGACTTTCCCCCAAGTATCCATCCAACCCAGTAATGAAATTCTCATTCTACTTCTCAGGAGTATCGATAAGAGATAGTCCATACTTCGACAAAGTGTCAAACTCAGCAATATAGTCAGAGACTGCCCTACCATTCTGCTTGAGTTCCAAGAACCTCTTAAACAACACTGACTTCTGGGCAGTTGGAATGAACTTCTCGCTAAAGCGAGCCTTGAACTGATCCCAAGTAACCTGATCTTCTGGAGTAGCTGTTCTAATGGCATTCCACCAATTCATCGCTCGTCCTTGCAGCTGACGAGACGCTAGCCTTCTCTTCATCGCATCCTCGATACCCAAGTCGTCGAAGATACGATCATAGTTATCCAACCAATCCTGAACATCTGTGGCCGACTCCCTTCCGTGGAACGGCTTCCCGCCTAGGTTAGTGTAATCCTTGCACAACTTGGCGAAATCGACCCTAGGCGCCTGCACTACTGGACCACCACCAATTCCGGGATTGGGAACTGCCCCTTACGCCTCTCAAAGCATGTATCTCATGAGGCCAGTAAACCTCGCCCTCATGTCAGCAGCATTCCCATTATTGGCTCCCCTACCAGCACCTCTAGCATATCGGCTGATCGTCAATCTGTAAAAGGGGAAATGATTAACGACCCCATAGTGGTGCTAGTGCTGTACGACTTCATTCTTATACTACTAATAGTATATATAGCTTTTGAAAACCAAAGTAATCACAAATACGCGCTCTCATATACGTACTATCTCTCCCTAGTGTCTTTCCCTAGGTTAACTACGCAACCTAGAGCTCCGATACCAAATGTGACGGCCCGCCCCGCACCAACCGACATTTACTCCAAAAGTGCGATGTACACATGTCCAGTTAGTACGGAACGGATCGTCAAAAGGAAAGGGAAGAAGGAAATGAACTAACAAGGAACCTGTAGAATGTCTCACAGCGCATAGAACAAAATATAATAATAACATACTTGACATAAAACAGGTGAGACAGTGCATAAGCTGAAACAACTAACATAGCAGCGGAAAATCCAAGTACAGCTTATGATCCAAAGTTAAACATTATTACAAATTTCAAACTGTCTCAAAAACAAAAGCAAGATAAAGGAGGTACACTACTAATGCCCAAGTAGCGACCACCAACGATACAGGGAGAATATCTATATATCATACGTTGAAGTCTCCTGTTCGTCTCCGAATCAGCTACTCGCGCATCACCAGCTAACCTGTCTCTAGTCTGCTCGTGTGAGCACCCAGTGTAATAAGAGGAGACATAAAACTCTGGGTCAGACTTAAAGCCTAGTATGAGCGATAAGCATCTAAACAGAACAATAACAAGTAGACTAAAACATACCTGAACCTGGACCTGCAACCAAAGAGTTAGCACTACATACTGTACAACACTCTAAGGTGCCATTTCAAATGGTGTAAAGATAACGGGGGTGGGGGTGTGCATGCCATAATGATGGCAAACTATCAAACATAGCAATCATCCTCACATCGCTCACTCAGTGCGTAAAGCATACGATATTCACCACTTCGATCACCCAACATACCTTGCTATGATCACTTTGCCCCATGAAGTCATAAATGGCTTCACTGCACCGATACATATCCACTAATCCTTCGCTATGTCCACTTTGCCCCATGGAGTCACAATGACCCCACTGCACTGGCTCATAGCCTTCCTAATCCTTTACTATGTCCACTCTGCCCCATGGAGTCCCAATGACCCCACTGCACTGGCTCATAGTCTTACTACGCAACACTTTGCCCCATGAAGTCATAAATGGCTTCATTGCACTGATAACGTAGTCCTGCTACCATCACCTTGCCCCTCGAGTCATAGTGACTCTACTACACTGATAAGTAGCCCTTCATCCATTTTCAGTGGTGAATCGAAGTTATGAACGTCGACAACTCCTTAGCACACGTCTGGCAGCAAAGCCCAACCATGAAGTGAAATCATTGGTTCCCAACTGGATTTTGAGCTCTAACTTCCCATTTGGACTACCTTTGCATCTCGGGTTATGGGTCATCACCGGATCGGTTCGGATCTACCCCTAGTCAAAGTTTGGTTCGGATCGGAGTGCTCCTCCTTCGCTGGATCGGATCGGGTCATCTTCACCTCAGCGGATCAGATCGAGTCTCCATGTCCAATCGCCATCATCGGTTCGGGCCGGAGTCCTCCAATGTGCCACAGTTCGGATCAGCTTCTTCTAATCAACTCGGGTCGGGTCGTAGTCTCCAAGCCTCGTCGAAGTACATCGGTTCGGATCGGGTACTATGGCAGATCGGGTCGGAGAACATCAGGCGGGTCGGATCGGACGATGCATGCCACGAGAAGAGCGAATAGATCGAAGATTAAAGTATAGGGGCGGATCGGGTCCTCTCTCCGTTCCGATCCGGATCGGCCTGTTTTCTGTACCTTTCCAGCAAGCAGTTTTACACCACTCGACGGCGTTTTCGACTATTCCAACTATTCTAATCAATCACAAAGCATACCATACAGTCATAGCAACAAGTAGAAGTGACCTCAAACACCAAAACATCAATATGATAGGTTAAAATGGATCAAACTTACCCAAAACCCCATATTTCCCCTTAAGCATGTTTAGGTGAAACTAATGATGTGATTAGCAAAACTTAACCAAATTAACCCAAATTCATATCAGATGTCTAAAACATTATTTTCGAATTTATAAAATTTTTTCCAGAATTTATTAATGTATAAATTCGCTAATCTTCACTAATTACCCCTAATTAACTGTAATTAGTGTCAAAACAATGCTAATCACTCACCTTAGCCACAAACAAAACTTAAATCTGAAATAAATCTATGATTTGGTGCGAATCCCGATGCTAAATAGCAGCTCTAACGTTGATTTGGTGTAGATCTCCCTTGATTTGATGTTGCTAAGCTTAATCCTTGGTTAGAAGATGATTTGGAGGCCATTTTTTTTGTTTCTAAGAGGTAAGTGGAGGCTAGAAAACTGATATGGAATGATTCTCTAACTCCTTTCAGCCTCCCCATAACCCTAATCCCGAAATGGGTTATGGGCCCATTCACTAATCACCCTATTTGGCCCGTTTAAGCAGTTTTTCACCTTCCAAAACTTATTTCAGCCATATCTCCCAACGGTAAGTCCGTTTGGCTATTATGACCACTCTACGGAAAGGTGAACCATCAAATGAATCTAATGGAAGTGGTTTTAGTTCAAAATTCCTTCCCAGTCAAAAGTTATGGCCGAAACAAGATCAGCTAGGGGCAAAACGGTCATTTAAAAATCGACAAAAATCATGAACATAGGAATTGACTCTAATGGTTGTTTCTCAAAGTTACATGACCATACGACTTCATATGGGAAAGAAATAATTATTCTACGATCCTCCGATGCGTTGAATGCGGGTTGTTACAGTGTTAGATATGGAGTATTACCAGTTTTGCTCCATGGGATGAATAGGTTGGGATTGGGAAATAAAATAAATAATTACTTCGATGTGGTTCGCTAATCCCAACTAGTTTGAAAAACCTTGATATGGTTTGAAATGATATCCAATGGAAGATTAAAGAATAAATTTAGAAGAATTTATCTTTGATAAAATTAATGGGAACCTTTCCATAAGAATGTGAATATTTGAATAAAAGAATATTCTGAATTGGAATGAGGCGTATGTTGTGTTTGTGTAACACTTGTTTATTATATAGGCGGGTTATTTGGAAAGGCCGGGTTTATACCCATTCTAAATAACCGATTCGATGATAAGTCAGAGATGAAGACGGTGGTTGAAGACCGGAGGTCTTCACGTCGTTTGGAAGATTATTGATGATCTTGATTAGGCTGTACACCCAAAAGGAGGGAATCAGTTGGTGATCGTCCAGTCGTACTGGGAGATCGATGGATATGCGAGGAATGAGGGTTCTCCGGTTTCGTTCAAACCCAGAACGAACTTGTAAATGGATTGTGTGTCTGACATTGGATTTTATTATGTGTGATTGATTTCTATTAAATATATATCTGTTTGGCGGTAAAGAATTTATTCTCTTGCTTAACGCCATTCACTGAGACGTACGAGCTCAGAGGTTATATATTGATGGATATCAATCGCATGGCATGAATTGCCTGTGTGGCATGCCTAAGTGGCAAATGATCAAGGCTTTTGTTGAAAAGCAAAGTCTTGTGGTTGATGATCAAAGCACGGCCTATGTGGCATAACTTTGTGTATAGCGTTAATTCGCGAGCCTCACATCTCGGTATGAGTCAAAAACGGGATAGTGACTGCAGGGAGAGCACGACATTTCTTTCTAGCTATAGGTGATGTTAGTGACTTACCAGCCCTAGCATTTATATACTTTTTACTTGTGTGGTTATTGGATGTGAGGCGCCTCGGATATAGGTCTGAAAGGACCGGGAAACGTGTGTTCAGGAATAATTAATCCTCAAAAGTAGGAGAAGAACGACCCTGAAGATTAAGGATCGCTGTGTGTGGTCCTAAGACATTTGCTAGAGTGTCTCGAACGGAGAGGAGCTTGCCCCTTGCCTCAACTCATGGCGGAAATCCAATTTCCAATACATGACATTTCGGTTTTATTTGTAGATCCTAGTATGGCGACATAGTGGTATGGGACACTTATGCCGTCTATGACTGATACTTATGATTGAAGTTGTTTTCTTCACTTATAGTAATAATAAAAGATGAAATTTAGCGTATCAAGCATTCTTTGGCTATTATAAGGTAAAACCCTATCCTCCAGCTTGCGTTGCATTGTGTGATGGGACCTGGGTCTTATAATAGCCTCATTTTTCTTTATTTAGCATTGCGCTGTTTGTTTTATGCACTGGTATTCTTGGGAGGAAACCCGTTCCGTGTTATACGGCGTGGTCCCTTGATTTACCTAACTTTAAAAATAAAGATTAATAACTGTTTTAGTTCTCACACCAGTCACATGACTGATTTGGAGTTTGTTGTTTTAACATAAACTCTGGGTGCCCTTATTTTCCGCACGGGTAGCTAGTAGTTGGGTTTTGCAGATTTACATTCACAGGATCCTGGTTTACAGCTGGAATGATATTCGGAAAGCTCTGTATCCGTATACGCCTTCAGTTGTGCTTTGTATTATTTTTCCGCTGCTATTTATTTAAATGTAATTTGAATCTCTGTTATTTTTCTGATGCATAATATTTATTCTTACCCTGTATATTCTTGTATTCTGATGGAATTGTTGTAATAAACAATAAAATTTTCTTCTGTTTATGTTCTGATTCGTCTTGTCCTCATAGCAATCCACGCGTTCCGTACCGGGAAAGTTCGGGTTGTTATACGGAGTTCCTCACCGCATTTCCCGTATTTCGATTCATTGTTCAATCTGTAAAGAGAAAACGATTTACCATCTCTTTAGCGGTGCCAATGCAGTGCGACTTCATCCTTAGCTATACTAATAGTGTATATATATAGCTTTTGAAAACCAAAATGTCACAAATACACACTCTCATATACGTACACTATCTCTCCCTGGTGTCTTCCCTAGGTTAACTACGCAACCTAGAGCTCTGATACCAAGTGTGATGGCCCGCCCCGCACCAGCCGACATTTCCAATGAAAGTGCGCTATGTCGGTGTCCAACAAGCACGGGACGGTCGTCAAAGAAAGGAAAGGTAAGGGATTTGAACTAACAAGGAACCTGTAGCATATCTCACAGCGCATGGAATAAAATATAATAATAACATACTTTGACATAAAACAGGTGAGATAGTGCATAAGTCGAAAATTAAACATCATAGCAGCGGAAAATCCAAATACAGCTTATGTTCCACATCATTATTATTACAACTTTAAAACCGTCTCTAAAGCAAAACAAAGGAAAGGTACACTACTAATGCCCAAAGTAGTGACCAACATCGACATAGGGAGAATATATATAGAATAGTACGTGTAAGCCTCCTGCTCATCTCCGGACAGCTACTCGTGCACAACCAAATAACCTATCTCTATTCTGCCCTTTTAAGAGCACCTAGAGTAATAAGAAGAGACATAAAACTCTGGGTCAAACAAAAATCTAGTATGAGCGATAAGCAGCAAAACAGAACAATAACAGGTATACTAAACCATACCTGAACCTGGACCTGCAACCAAAGAGTTAGCACAACAAGATGTACAATACTCTAAGGTGACACTAACATTTGGTGTAAAGATACGGGGGTGGGGTGGGCATGTCATAGTGATGTCAAACAATCAAGCATATCAACCACTCTTACATCTCTCACTTAGTGCGTAAAGCATACGATATCCACTACTTTGATCACTAGACCTATCGAGGTAGTGATAGAGTCTGACTTATATAACTATTGCTACCACCAAGCTTGCCCCATGGAGTCATGACTAAATCCTTACAAATGACCCCACCTCATTGGTCTATAGCCAATAGTCCTATCTAGGCCACTGAGGCCCTGAATCCTCCACGTACCCCATACTCCATAGTGATCCAAAGTTATAGACATCGATAACCACTTAGCACACGTCCCGCAGCAAAGCCCAACTCATGAAGTTAACTCATTGGTTCCCAATTGGACCCTGAGTACAAACTTCCCATTTGGACTACCTTTGCATCTAGGGTTTTAGTCTCCTCCGGATCGGTTTGGAACAAGCTTCTATTCAAATCAGCTCCCTTCTTCTCATTAAGTCCATTGTCATCAACCTCGTTCGGTTCGTGATCGTCAAGTCTCAAGTCCAAGCTCCTCGGTTCGGGTCGTGGTTAACCCTATCGGGTCTGTTCGTGCGCAACACCAGCTCGTGGCACAACAGTTCAACTCTAGACATCCTTCCTCCATCGGTTCGGATTGTGAGCTCCCCTCCAGGTCGAGTCGCACTCTTCCATTGACTCGTGGGTCATGCCTTCATCGGATTGTGACTTCCTTTCTCAGGTGGTCCGTGGCACACTCCAGGAGAACGGGTCAGGTCAGCAGTTCATGTAGAAGGGGGTGCTCCACAAGGCAGTTCAGATCGCGCCATAAGGATTGGGTCGGGATTCTCCACTTTGTAACCACCAAGCGGTTCGGCTCGTGCTCCCCTTCTCCGATCCGATCCGGTTCGGTAGATTTCCTGCACTTCTTTCCAGTGACTGTTTTACGCCATTTGATGACGTTTTCGATCAATCTAACTTTTCTGGTCAATCAATAAAGCATACCAAACAGTCATAGCAACATATAGAATTGACCACTAACACCAAAACAACAATTTGATATGTTAAAACGGATCAAACATAGCCAAAACCCCATATTTTCCCTTAAGCATGTTTAAATAAATCTAATGATGGGACTAGCAAAACTTAACCAAATTTTTTAACAGAGGCCTAAAACAAGATTTCGAAATTTATAAATATTTTTCCAGAATTTAATCATGTTTAAATTCGCTAATTAACACTAATTACCCTTAATTAACCATAATTAGTGAGGAACTATGCAAATCACTCACCTTAGCCACAAACAAAATACCAAATCTGAAATTATCTTCTATTTGGCGCTGTCCCCAAGGCGAGACAACAGTTCCGACCTTGATTTGTGCTATTTTCCATTGATTTGATGTTGCTAAGCTTAATCCTTGATTAAACAGTGATAAAAGATGATTCTAAATGTTGGAGGCCATTGTTAGGGTTCCTAGGAGGTAAATGGCGGCTAGAAAACTGAAATGAAATGAAAACCTAACTCATTTCATCCTCCCCATAAACCTAATCTTGAAATGGGTTATGGGCCCATTCACTAATCACCTCATTTGGCCCGGTTAAGCAGTTTTTCACCTTCTAAACCCTATTTCAGCCATATCTCCCAAACGGTTAGTCCGTTTTTCACATTTGACCACTCTACGGAAAAGTAAACCATCATTAGGATCTAATGGAAGTGGTTTCAGGTTAAAACTCCTTTCCAATCAAAAGTTAGGGCCAAAACAAGATCAGCTAGGGGCAAAATGGTCATTTAAAAATCGGCGAAAATCATGAACATGGGAAATGACCCCAATAGTTGTCTCCCAAGGTTACATGAACATACGACTTCATATGTGAAAGAAATAAATATTCTACGATCCTTCGATGCGTAGAATGTGGGTCGTTACAGGTACTTTAACCCAGTTAAAGGCAGGATATGATTTCCCAAGTTAAACAATCGTTAATATTGATTTTTGGGAAGATTAAAACCAAGTGGATTTTTAATGCATCTTTATTTAGATTGAAATGATATCCAAAGGAAGATTAAAGAATAAAATTAAAGAATATATCTTTGATAAAATTAATGGGAACCTTTCCCAAAGTATAAGGATATTTGAATAAAGGAATATTCTAGATTGGAATGAGGCGTATGTTATTTTTTATAACACTTGTTTATTATATGTGCGAATTATTCAGAAAGACAGGGTTTATCCCATTCTGAATAACTGATTCGACGATGTGTCGAGAATGAAGACGGTGGTTGAAGACTGGGGGTCTTCACATCGTTAGGATGATTACTGATGTCATGACTTGGGCCGTACACCCAAGATGATCTAATAAGTGGTGATCGTCAAGACGTACTTGGAGATCAACGGAGATGCGAGGGCCTCTCCCCTGTATTGGACATATGAGGGAGGAATAAGGTGCCTCCGGTTTAGTTTAGTCCCAGAACGAACTTGTAAATGGATGTGTGTATGAAATTGGATTTTATTCTGTGTTGTTTGATTTCTATTAAATATATTTCTGTTTGGCGACGGAGAATTTATTCTCTTACTTAACGCCCTTCTCTGAGATGTACAAGCTCAGAGGTTATATATCGATAGATATCAGTCACATGGCATGAATTGCCTGTGTGGCATGCTGAGATGCAGTGATCAAGGCTTTTGTTGAAAAGAAAAGTCTTGTGGTTGATGATCAAAGCACGGCTTTAATATAGCATAGCTTTGTGTAGCGTTAATTCACGAGCCTCACACCACAGTATGAACGAGAAACGGGAGAGGACAGCAGGGAGGGCATTGTGTTTCCTTCTAGATAGGAGTGGTGCTAGCATTTTACCAGTCCTAACATTTTACTCATGTAGATGTTGCATATGTTGCTTATTACTTGATGGATAGCGTGGCGCCTCGGTTATATCGGTTGATCCGGGGCCGATGGAGTCATTTGGCTCATTTACGCCCCATAGTGCGGGGAAACGGATGCTCAGAAATTATTAATTCACCATTGCACTTAGTGTGGACCGGCCCTGCATGTTGACTAGGTATAGTTGCGGCTGAGTCTTGAGGCTCGGGCTAGAGAGTCTCGAAACGGTAGGATTGTGCCTTGCCTTGGTTCATGACGGAAATCCAACTTCCAATACGTGACATTTGCGGTTTTGATTGTAGAGCCTAGTATTGGCGACATGATATATGGTAACCATACCGCCTAGGATTGATACATTAATATTTGAAGTTGTTTTATACATTATGCACTTATAATAGTATCAAACGATTTGTTTTAACTGTAACAACCGGTAATTTTTAACGATTTAAAATCCGATTTAAATCAAATTTTTATTTTGAAAACTTTTTGCAATTTTTTTTGTAACGGGAATTTAAAATACGTACAATGAGATGCAGCAGTAGTGAAAATCACATTGGAAAATTTGATTGTTTCTCGATCGTGCAATTTTCAGTGCAAAGCTGCGCATAACGGACCAAATTTTAGCGATTTAAAAATTTCTCCAAAACCAGTTCGGACAAACACGAAAAATATTCTATTCGTTGTCACGAATTCGACAGCGAAATTCGTTTCGCGAAAATCGGACGTTTTGACATCTGTTTTCCATCCGCATTTTTATGTCAAAGGGGTCCGTAACGCGCTTTTAAACAGAGCATCCTGACACTGCAAATTTTATACCGTTGTGTCCGTCTCGTCGCGCTGATTACCGCAATATATTCATTTGTTAGTTTCGGTGTTCATTTCGCGCTGAAATTGTGAAAATGCTTGCACAGTTCATTTTTGAAACAGAGCCATTTGAGTTCGATGTGTCCCTTTTCCGATCTTTCATATTTTTTTTAGACATTTTGGGTCTGCTACTTTTTTTTTTTAAACCACCTAAATATTTTTGTTTTTTTTTGAAGGCTTAGTTTGGACATATTTCAAGTGACACATTATTACATATGGCATGCACGTTCTTTCTTCTTTTTTTTCTTCCTTGCATTCAACGTTGCACTTCCACTTTTCCCATTTACATGCGTCATTTTTTTTCCAAAGCTATGTGTACATTTGTCCAAACCATGCATGCACGTCTATTTTTTTTCTTCTTTCTTTTTTCTTGCATTAGAATATGACCTTCCACTTTTAGTTTTGTTCTCTTTTAATACATATACATTCATAAAGATTGAAATTGTCCATTTCTTTTAAACCAAAAGCGTGTCCTTCGATATTAGGCGAACGACTCCATTTTATTTTATTTTATTTCATATTAATTACGAGACTCTGACCACCTTGAGTCAGCTTGATGTGGCTAAAACAGGAGCTATGCACGGACCAAGTGAGGTCATACCTCTTATCGAGCACACTTCTTCGATATTATTCTATTATTGTTGAGATTCGATTTGGGCCCTTTTGATTATGGGAGTGTGTATCGAGGTGGGAGGTAGTTGCTACTATGCGTTACCACCAGTCCGGCTCTGCAAACGGTGAATCCACCCTGGCATTCCTTGCGTGCCTTGTCACATGCCTTATACGAGCCCACTACGATTTTGTTTTGTACTGTTTTATATGGAGTGCCCTGTGATCAACCTCCAGTTTACGGAGGAATTACGGTACTGTATATACTATGGGAATATATAAACGGTGTAAGGGTAATCATGGTAATCCCGCTTACGCTATTTTGATATTTTACTTTACTGATAGACACTATCGTATATAGCGTATTATACTATATAGTATTAGTTTGACGGATCCTTAGAGGATGGTGATCCCAAACATCCTCTAAGTTACTGTTTGCATTTCATCGAACATTTCATTTGAATTGATTTACTTCCACGAGAATGTTAGTCCTGATCCGAGTTGTTTTGTTTTGCATTATTGCTCGGGTCAGATCGATTATCACAGCTTTCAAGATCCACTCTTGGAGTTTGAAGATTATTGGGTTTTCTCATTTATATCTACATGTTCAGTTATCTTTGTCATTCTGTTTCAGATTGTTATCAGTTATTTATTGTATTAGACTTCCACTGAATTATTTATGTAAACTCTGATGTAAAGCTTCATGAACTACTATTGTATTTTAATTTTTCCGCTGTGAGATATTATATTGCTTTGTATCTGTGTCTGTGATCAGTGATTTGTTCTATTTACCTCAGAAGCTAATAACAGTCTGTTGTTTTGGACGTTTCGAGTTGGCATATTTTGCCAATTCGGCATGGTCAAAATGATGGGTCGTTACAAGTGGTATCAGAGCTTTGGTTTTATCAAAGCTTTAGCTTATGGGGTAAACACTCATTAGAGACAGGGTAGCGATACCCTAGAATGAGTGGAATTAATCGCAGAATCCTTCTTGAGGGAGCGTATTTTGGAAAGTATAAATGTTTTCAAATGTTTTTAAATAAATATTTCAAATATAATATTCTGTTTAATATTTAAATCTTCTTCTGAGTTTCCTTTCCATTTGAATCTATCTTCCTTCGTAGATCCTCTTTGATTAGGTTCTTTTGTTCTTTCAGCTTTTACCTCGAATTCTATAATTTATACTTGTCCATTTCAAGGTAAGAAGTAGAAGAAGAGTGTAAGTCTTCTAGCCAGTCTGTCTTTATTAAATATTGGTTTAAATTTATATTTTGAAAGATATTATTATATAAGATCTTCTTAATGTAATATTTAATTTGATATTTGTAAATAATTTGGTAATACCAATGGTTTGTAAAGATTTTATGTGTAATGTATTCATATGTTAACTTATAGAATTAATTAAGTATTATAAGTTTAAATATTGATAACATGAATTTGAAAAGATTTAGACATAGTGTAGAATGATTTTGTTATATATTTGATTTAACAATAATATTATTGTATATTTATTAAGAATTGTAGTTGAATTTTTACAAATAAATGAGTGGGGGAGAGATACATTTTTCCCTACTTGAAATTTTAATGATTTGAAATATATTATTTATAATATATGATTTAGAGTGTGGTATATATACTATTTAAATATAAAAAGATGTTTTGAGTACTTATTTGACGTTAAAGTTGGCATATCAAATACCTAGTGATTTGGTGTATACGTTTGATCAACGTATATGTTAAGTCCTATGTGTATTAGATAGATATAAAGTCACACTCTGGTCGCTTGGAAATGATTTTGTTGATGACTGCAGCATCATCGATATCTATTTTCGGGTTTCGAAAGTGGGATATTTATATACAGCCAATCGAGACGTCGAGTGAGTACTTGAAATTATTTTGAAATACGTTTGAAAATATTTTAACTTTTGATTTGTGTATATATATATTTCCAATTATATATACGTATGATTATAGATATGAACCATTGGTTTTTAGTTATTTAATTACTATTTGCTTGCCTCTTTCCTTTTCGGGGACGAAAAGTTTTGAGTAGGGGAGATTGTAACAACCGGTAATTTTTAACGATTTAAAATCCGATTTAAATCAAATTTTTATTTTGAAAAATTTTGCAATTTTTTTTGTAACGGGAATTTAAAATTTGAAATACGTACAGTGAGATGCAGCAGTAGTGAAAATCACATTGGAAAATTTGAATGTTTCTCGATCGTGCAATTTTCAGTGCAAAGCTGCGCATAACAGACCAAATTTTAGCGATTTAAAAATTTCTCCAAAACCAGTTCGGACAAACACGAAAAATATTCTATTCGTTGTCACGAATTTGACGGCGAAATTCGTTTCGCGAAAATCGGACGTTTTGACATCTGTTTTCCGTCGGCATTTTTACGTCAAAGGGGTCCGTAACGCGCTTTTGAACAGAGCATCCTGACACTGCAAATTTTGTACCGTTGTGTCCGTCTCGTCACGCTGATTACCGCAATATATTCATTTGTTAGTTTCGGTGTTCAGTTCGCGCTGAAATTGTGAAAATGCTTGCACAGTTCATTTTTGAAACAGAGCCATTTGAGTTCGATGTGCCCCTTTTCCGATCTTTCATATTTTTTTAGACATTTTGGGTCTGCAAAAGATGTACTTTTATTTTTTTAAAACCACCTAATTTTTTTTTTTTGAAGGCTTAGTTTGGACATATTTCAAGTGACACATTATTACATACGGCATGAACGTTCTTTCTTCTTCTTTTTCTTCCTTGCATTCAACGTTGCACTTCCACTTTTCCCATTTACATGCGTCATTTTTTTTTCCAAAGCTATGTGTACATTTGTCCAAACCATGCATGCACGTCCATTTTTTTTTCTTCTTTCTTCTTTCTTGCATAAGAATATGACCTTCCACTTTTAGTTTTGTTCTCTTTTAATACATATACATTCATAAAGATTGAAACTGTCCATTTCTTTTAAACCAAAAGCGTGTCCCTTTTTTTTTTTTTTGAGATCCAAACCAGAAAGTTGTGGCCGCATTCACCACTTTTGTTTTAACCCATTCAGTTTTCCTAAACTTTCATTCAAACTGTTGTCCGCTTCTAAAGGAAAAAAATACGTGCTTTCGAGAAGAATAAGTAAGCGAACCTAGGCCTATTTAAATGTGTGAAATCGAAGTGCAGTTGCCACTCTTAATTTCATCTTCCCCATTTTTTTATGCTTCGCTCCCATCATCCAAAAAAAAAAATTGATGAAAGCTGCTTCCTTTCCAAACGTCAGATCTGAAGCCGGCCTCTCCGCGTCGCCAGCTCCGCCCTTCCCTGTCCCTCCGCCCTACTACTGAAGCCCTCCAACCAAAACTGATCAACCATTGTCCTCGTCCGTCCGGTCGACCCCACTACCTGGAAGTCCTAAGCCGCATCCACTCAAACCCGAGCCCTCTTCCCATACAACCTTCAGATCCCATCATGTTGGTGTGTGTGAGTTTGTATATAATTTATTTATGTGAATTGTGTTCTAGGCATATTTGTTTTGTGTGATATTTTTGTGTTCTGTGTGTAGCGTGCGTGAATTTGTAGTGTGTTTTATTTGTGTCATGCGTGTGTGGTTATATAGTGTGTAGAAATTTTGCTGGGTGTGTTTCATTTATGGTTATCAAATTTGTTTTGGGTTTTCATTTCGCGTAAATATATATATAAATATTTTAATGTATATATATTTGCTAGTTTGTGTGTATGTTTATATATATATATATATATATATATATATATATTGTTTTAGTGTGTTTATATGGGTTGTTTAGTTCAAGTGTGCATGAGTTTATCTGTGTTGAGCATGTGGGAGTGTATATCCGGGGTATGTTATATATAAATATATTTATATTTATATGTTGGTGTGAGTTGTTTTAAATAGATTTGTTCAGAAAATATTGGTTTACATATTTGTTAAAATATTTATGAATGTATATTTATATAACGGGGTTTTGGTGTACGTTGAATTTTAAATATATACACTCGTATATGGAAATATTTATATAACATTTTATAAAATATTTTTTTTTTGTGTGTGTGTGTGTTTATTTCTGAGTTAAGTGTAGTGTTAAGTTCGAACCGTCCCGTAACCCGTCCCAAAAACCCGATAACCACACTGATATGTCGAGAAATTCCCTAGCATCCTCTCATAAAAATTAAAATAAATATTGAGCGATCATCAAGTCGGATCCATTCTAAATCGTGCCTGTAAGCCGTCAGTTCATTCGGTGCCAGTTCGTCTACTATCTCCAATCTGTACCACGAAAGGTGAGTTTATCTCACACCTGACTCACATTTACTTCATGGATGTTAGATCAATAATGAACTGTTATACGAAATGTATAGGATTGCTGATAGAAATTGTTTGATTTGATATATGCTGTGATTGTTGCCATGTAATGATTTGTTTATACTGTTGATACCCCTAGTATAGGAAAAATCACTAAGGGTTGAAATGATACATACCCGAACGGACAGTAGCATAGGAGAAATCGTTATGGGTTGAAATGATAGACCTGAACGATTTTTACTGAATTTGTGATCGTGGGTTGAAATGATAGACCTGTTGAATTTTATAAATTACGGGTTGAAATGATAAATATCCATATCACTTGACCATAGGGTAGAAACTATATACGAACACCGTTGGTCATGTATTCGAAGTAAAATGATTTGGAAGTTGATTTTAACTTACAATTTAATTATATAAATATTTTAAAAACTTTTATATATTATATTATAGTAAATATTTCTTTTAAATCTATTTTATACTATTTTGACCTTATATATGTTTATAATCTATTTCTATTTTATTTTAGAAATTTATAAACTTATATATATATTTCAAAATTATATTTTTCTTTATATATATTTACAAACTTTAATAATAAACCAAGAGTTGGATAGGTTAGATTTCGCGATTTAAATTCGAAGTTTAAAGATGTAAATTTTTATAACGATATTAGAATAACGAGTGAACTCATATTAAGTTATGAATTCAAATTGATTCGAACTTTTAGTGGAGATGAATTTGAATTAGGTAAAAATGAAATGAATTTGATTTCTTTAGTGACAGAAGTGTAAATTTAAATATTTAAATTTTATATAGAATTGGTTTTGTAAATCGTTAGGTTTGAATTGGGAAATTTGTGAAATTGATTTATAGGAATAATTTTAAATCTTATGAATTGTTGAATTAAATATAAGGCTTCAACTCAAATTTTAAGTAATGAATTTGATAGTTCGATTTGAGTTAATATATTATAAGATTTGATTTAATTAGAAACATAAGGTTTCGAAATAAATTATATAAACTAAATTTGAACTTAAGTGTTGGATTTTGAATCAACTTGAATGAATGCTTAAATAGTAAAACTTGTTTTAATGAATTGTTTGAATAACGATTTCGAATCGTATGACTTGAATAAAATTTGTTTAATTGAAATGTAAGTTTTGACTTGAATCGTATACTTTGAATTTGAACCAAATGGTTGGATTTAACCGAATCAACTTAAAGCGAATTCTTGGAAAGGTGAAATTTAATCATTTGAATTGTTTCGAACTTGAATTTTTGCGAATATAAACTGAATCAAAAATGTTATCGAAGTTAAATGTTGGTATTGATTTAAATGGAAATTAAGACCTTTACGATATGATTTCTAAATCAATTCGATTTAAGCGATTTAATTGAATGGGTTTCATAATTTTATATATTCGAAGTTAGATATTTAATTTTGATTTCAAAATCGAATATGATATTTCGTATAAACTATTTTATAAAATGATTTATAAAATAATGACCATGGTGTGAAAAATGTAAACGATGGGATGTTAAAGAGACCGGGATCGGCTATTGTCATACTCTCTGCCAATACCGAAAACCACTTTAACAACTGTGAACGCGGTGGAGTTCTAAAATGAAGGGGGTGATTTGGCGAACGACTCCATTTTATTTTATTTTATTTCATATTAATTACGAGACCCTGACCACCTTGAGTCAGCTTGATGTGGCTAAAACAGGAGCTATGCACGGACCAAGTTAGGTCATACCTCTTATCGAGCACACTTCTTCGATATTATTCTATTATTGTTGAGATTCGATTTGGGCCCTTTTGATTATGGGAGTGTGTATCGAGGTGGGCGGTAGTTGCTACTATGCGTTACCACCAGTCCGGCTCTGCAAACGGTGAATCCACCCTGGCATTCCTTGCGTGCCTTGTCACATGCCTTATACGAGCCCACTACGATTTTGTTTTGTACTGTTTTATATGGAGTGCCCTCTGATAAACCTCCAGTTTACGGAGGAATTACGGTACTGTATATACTATGGGAATATATAAACGGTGTAAGGGTAATCATTGTAATCCCGTTTACGCTATTTTGATATTTTACTTTACTGATAGACACTATTGTATATACCGTATTATACTATATAGTATTAGTTTGACGGATCCTTAGAGGATGGTGATCCCAAACATCCTCTAAGTTACCGTTTGCATTTCATCGAACATTTCATTTGAATTGATTTACTTCCACGAGAATGTTAGTCCTGATCCGAGTTGTTTTGTTTTGCATTATTGCTCGGGTCAGATCGATTATCACAGCTTTCGAGATCCACTCTTGGAGTTTGAAGATTATTGGGTTTTCTCATTTGTATCTACTTGTTCAGTTATCTTTGTCATTCTATTTCAGATTGTTATCAGTTATTTATTGTATTAGACTTCCGCTGAATTATTTATGTAAACTCTGATGTAAAGCTTCATGAACTACTATTGTATTTTAATTTTTCCGCTGTGAGATATTATATTGCTTTGTATCTGTGTCTGTGATCTGTGATTTTTTCTATTTACCTCAGAAGCTAATAACAATCTGTTGTTTTGGACGTTTCGAGTTGGCATATTTTGTCAATTCGGCACGGTCAAAATGGCGGGTCGTTACATTAACGTACCAAGCATATTTGGCTATTACAAGGGAAAACCCTATCCCCCGTCTTGCGTTGTATTGTGTGATAGGACTTGGGTCTTATAATAGCTTTTTCCAAAAAGCATTGCGCTGTTTTATTATATGCACTGGTATTCTTGGGAGTAAACCTTTTCTGTGTTATAAGGCGTGGTCCCTTGATATATATGATTTTGAAGTAAAGTTTTAAATAACTATTTTAGTTCTCACACCAGTCCTATGAATGACCTGGAGTTTATTGTTTTAACCTAAAATCTAGGTGCCCCTATTTCCGCATGGGTAACAAGTTGTTTTGGTTTTGCAGATTTATATTCACAGGATTCTGGTTTACAATTGAAGCGATATTCAGAAAGCTATGTATTCGTGTATCTGTTTTCGGTTGACCTTCGTATTGTTTTTCTGCTGCTATGTATTCAAATGTAATTTAAAACTCTGATATTTCATGTTGTATAATATTTATTCATTTATACTCTATTATATTCTTGTATTCTGATGGAATTGTTGTAATAGACAATGAAATATTCTTCTGTTTGTGTTCTGATTTGTCGTGTTCTCAAAGTCAATCCGGGCTTTCCTTCACGGGGAAGTTCGGGTCGTCATATTTGGGTATTAGAGCTCTGGTTTACAAATATCGAGAACTAAGCACATTAGAACCAAACGAAAGAATTCATCAGAGGTTGGATTAGTAATATCCAATGAGAATGACTCGTTAGAGATGGGATCAGTAGTATCCTAGAACGAGTGTGAAGAGTATATTTTTAAAATGAAAACAAATTTTTGTTTTAAAAATTTAAACCTTATACGTATTTGAATATTTTATTTGTATTGAATTTAGACAATCCAATATATAAAGATTTTGCATATATGCCTTGCAAACGTGTTTTCGAAGTTTTAATATACTGAATAGATATAGAATCACACTCTAGTCTCCCTGGCATAATTCTGGTGATGTCGCGACATCATCAGCATTCATTCTCAAGTTTCAAAAGTGGGATTTCTATATATTTCCAATTGACTGGTGTAAGAACCAAAAACTAGATAGGGTTATTATTGTGATTTGGCATCAAAAACATGATTTTCTGTATATGTATCAAAATTATGAATTTGAAACGTTAATCGACTAATTGATTGATGTTTGTATTGTATGATTATTCATTTAAACCAACATGTGAATGAAAGGCGAATTAGGCCAAACTAAATCAAATTTTGAACTGAATTGAAAATTGTTTGGAAATGCATGCATGTATATATATATGTGTGAATAGGTCATTGCAAGGAGGCTAGAGAAGAGGAATAAAATTGTTTGCCCGACAAATAGATACATGTTTATTGTATTTCTTGGGGTTTTTGATGATTTTATGAGCCGATTGGCTGTTTCTTTTCTTTTTGGATTGGAGAGCCCTATACGGCGATTTCGGGATTTTCTCGGTGCTCCCGTATATGGGAGGTTATGGTGAAATTTTTCGGAAATTTAGGGTGTGAGCCAAATTTTTAAAGAATTTGAAAAGTTATTAGAAACTGAAAAGTCGAAGAACATAAGCCATAATGAAAATAATGAAAGTTGAGTTGATTAGTAAAACAACTTTCATCTCCGTTCCTTTTCGAGGATGAAAATATTTTAAGTGGGGGAGATTGTAATAACCCGGAAAACCTGAACCAATTTAAAAATTTTATTTTGGCAATTTTGATGAATTTTGAATACTTAAAATGATTTATTTTAGATAATAACGACGAGAAATTATTTTGAATAGAATTGGAACGTATATATTTAATTGAATCGACGTTAGAATATAAGTATTAATTTTAAATATAAAAGGAATTGCAAATGGCGTGGTAGTTTAAAAAATTCGATTTCAAATTTCAAATTTCAAATGAATATACAGGATTCAAAATAAACCGGAATTTAGCGAAATCAAAAATATTAGGATCTGTTTGAGAATATATTTCCAACGAATCCGAAAAATTGAAATTTCATTGCGAGAATAAAAAGTTATGCCTAGTTGAAAATTCAGAATAGTCGCTATGGAATTTTAACCCTTAAAAATGGATATTTTGCAAATGACCTCCGTTTTCGATGAAACCACTTTTATTGGATCCGGGATGTCTAATTATTGCTAGACCCCAAAATTCATAATTTTTCGAATCAATATGTGAGCATGGCAAAGGAAAACGTATTTTGTCAGTTTTAGTTAATTTGGATCGATTAGAAAATGGCCATTTTTCAAATGGTCTTCAAATTTGACGAAATTAGTTTTGTTAGGACCGTATCGTCAATACGAAGCTAGAAATAATTTTTTGGAATTTTTAGAATTAGTATGTGGCCCTTGTAAATTAAAATGTACGTTTAAATTGAATATATTATGATTTATATTTTAATTTAAAGAAAAACTGATTCAAGTAGTCTAATTGGCTTGCGATACATATCCCATTGTATTCAGAATGGAGGAATTTAGTTAGGGGCGACAGTCGTTGGGTTTGGTTTAGAGTTCGTATCGATAAAAAGGTAATTATGAAATTAAAATAATAAAATATTAATATAAATAAATTAAACCCTAATATCCATCTCATAATAAACGCAGCCGCTCTTCTTCGTTGGACGATCCAAATCGCCCCAACCTTCTTCCTTCTCGCTCTCTTCATCAACTTAATCGATTTCAGAACTTCCAAAAGTAAATTGTCGAGCTACAAGAGCTCTTCAGATTAAACGGTCGAGATTTAATTTTATTTCCTATGTTACGCGAAATCAAGGGCCAAAGTAGCAGTATCCGCCGAGGTTTTTAGCGAGAGGGAAACCGCCGAGTTCTATGGCGTGGTCGGCATCGGGGTGGCTGGGGGAGGCGCTCACGGGGGAGCAAGTTGATGGGGTCCGGTGCGACTGTAACGGCCCAGATTTTTTTGACCATTTAGTTATTATTTAAAAATGTTTTTTTATTATTTTGGAATTCTAAATGGTTTAATTTCAATAATTTTGAATATTTTATTTTATTCCGAAATGGTAGAAATTTAGTGGATCTGCAATATAATGTGAACTGGCAGTATAAAAGAATAAATTTTTAATTTAAAATAGTACGTTTACAAAGGATGTAGTAGCTAACGAACTCGGATTTCGATGAAATCAGTTTCACTAAATCCGAAATGATGAAATTAGGTAACCAACCAAGTTACGTCAAAAATGGCATCCGTATGTGGAAAAGAAAAAATAAAAGGCCAAAATTTGAACTAAATTTTAACGGTAATTGGAATTTGCTAATGCTAACGGCAAAACTGGAACCTGAGACCTATCCAGGAAAATTCTAAACATAGGATATTAGCTATATATGAAATATGGGAAAATCCTATAATGGATATAGAAAGTTATTAAGGAAACAAAATTTAAATAAATTATTTGAAAATCTAAACGAGCTCCGATTTTTGATTTGAATACATAGGATTGAAGTACGTTAAAAACCGGACCAGATGGTGGAAGAATTTCTGAAAACCGTTATCGTTTGATACTCCAACATTAGACCGGAAGGTGTTGAAACTAACACAAAACACTATTTTGAATTTGAATTTAAATTATTTGAAAGTTCAAAAAAATTCAAAATTGATATATTTTTATATAGTATTGAAGAGCAAGAAAAATTGAACAACATGGTTGAAAAAGATTTCGGATAAGGTATCAATAAGTAAGTCAAATTAACGTCCGAATAGGGTTGAGAAAACACACTTTACTATTCATAAATTATTAAATTTATTTATAATTTAATTAATTTAAGGATTAATCCTAGCCATCCATTTTCGACCGTTGGATTCGCGCCACCTCAGCAATCCATGTGACTCCTTCGGCTATAAATAGCCCCCCCCCCCTTCATTTTAAACTCACTCCTCCTCCTCCTCTTTCAAGCTTTGGCAATGGCAGAAATAATAATAAAATAATAGGAAATAGGGAAAAGGGAGGAAGGGAGAAAGGAGGGCAAGACGGGGAGCTAGGGACTCTTAGGCAGAGTACATTCAATTGGAGCTAGGGACTCTTAGGGACTCTTAGGGTAAGTTTTTAAATAATATTTATTTATTTATTTATTTATTTTTGTAATATATATATATATATTATATTAAAATAGAATTTGTAAAAATAAATATCAGAACATTCTAAGGGTGACAGAGAGGATAGTGTCTAAGGCTTGAGTTTGGAAAATATAGTTTCCTGCTCTCTCTGGCTATCCCTAACTGATCTGACGGATGGGATGATTAATTTAAATTTAAAATTTAATTTGAATTTAAAACAGACCAGGGGCATTTTCGTAATTTTTAACCATAAACTTTAAAAGCTTATAACTTTTTCAAAACAAGTCGGATTTCCACGAAACAAGGACCGTCGGATTCTTATCGAAAAATACTTTAAAATGAGTGGAAGCAGATTTTTGATCCGGGTTAAAAATTTTAAGTTATAATTAAATGAATATTTTTAAATATTTTATTTGAAAATTAAATTTAATTAATATTAAAAAGGTTTTTCAATTTAAAAATAAAATAAAATTGGATATGGCTAGAGATGGGAAAGTAGGATTTTTTAGAAGGGCAGGGAAGGTAATTTGGCTAATAACGGAATTAGAAATTAATTAAGATAAAAATAATTTAATTAATTTAATTAAATATATATTCATTTAAATTAGGTAAATATTGTAAATAGCATAACTTTTGCATACATTAACGAAATTTAACGAAACAGGATCCGTTGGGATCGTATGGACGAGCACTACGCAATGGAACTGACCGCAAGTGGATTGGAGCTCGTTTGGATTTATGGTGAAATTTAACGTCTGAACCAAATCAATGACCGATTATCGTTATTCAACGATAAACCGTCCAATGTGAGTAAATCTCACTAACTCTGAACACTTTATATTTTTATAAAGTATTTTTAGAACTGATAATTATTGGTTGAATTGCTGAGTGTTGATTGTTTGGTTAAACTGCTAGTTAGTTGGTTGAAAATACCGATATAGTTATATATATCGTTAACCGATGTTGATTTTGTTTATCAGCATACCTCATATTGAAATGAAATTGATTTGAATTATATTGTGTAACATCTGTGGATGCAGAGAAACAAGTTGGAGGGATCCAACTGGATTCCTCAACATTTATTTACCGTTTTTCATATATTCTGTTATATGATGTGTTATATCATCTGTCGTTGAACCCGTGTGTTTGGATGATGATCAAACCTTTTGATTTGGTATTTTTATACCATAAATGATAACGGGAAGTGAAAAGGAATTTTCAAAGTATATTTTGAAAAATAAATTATTTATATAAAATCAATAGATTTTATGTATAAAAGGAAAAGAGTTTCATAGAGGAAAATAATTATAGAATCAAAGAAATTGAGTAAAGGAAAATATTTGTGAAATCAAATATAAAGGAGAAGATTTGAAAAGAAAAACAAACATAGAGGAAATACATTTGTAAAACAAATGTAAAGGAAAATATTTGCAAATCAAATAGAATAGGGAAAAAGTAGCTATTTGTGAAACCTTTACAAATAGAAATCAAAAGGGAATCATTTGTAAAACGATTACAAATGGAATTGAAAAGCGAATATTCATTTAGGGAATAAAGGAAAGTTAAAAGAGATATTTATGTAGAGAATAAATGGAAAAGCTAAAAGTAATAATTATTTGTTAAATAAATAGAAGTAAAAAGGGAATAGTTATTTGTTAAGTAAACAAATAGAAAAAGAGAAAATTCAAAAGGATTATTCAAAAGGAGTTATTCAAAAGGAATTATTCAAAAGAGATAAGTCAAAGGGATTAATTCAAAAGAGTTAATCAACTAGAGTTAAACCGTTGGAGTTAAACTGTTAGAGTTAAACCGTACGAGTTAAACCGTTAGAGTTAAACCGTTGGAGTTAAACTGTTAGAGTTAAACAGTTGGAGTTAAACTGTTAGAGTTAAACCGTAAAGTTAAACAGTTAGAGTTAGTTAGTTAGAGTTAACCAGTTAGAGTTATTCAGTTAGAGTTATCCAGTTAAGAGTTATTCAGTTAGAATTAACCAGTTAGAGTTAATCAGTTAGAGTTAATCGTTTTGAGTCAAATCGAACTAGAGTTATTCCAATATAGTAATCGAATAAGGGTTAATTGAATATTAGTTATTCAATTAGAATTGATCGAATCGATTTATTCGAGATAGAGTTAAACAGAAATAGTTATACAGGATGAGTTGCCATTTAGCATGACTGTTAGCGAAATTCGCAGCGCTGCAGATAGCCTACGGCGGTCGGATGTTTCCTGAGGGAATCAGGCGTAACCATTGTGATCGCTGCGATCTAGAGTCAAGCGAATAGAGTTAATCGAATAAAGTTTATTCGAGAAGAGTAATCGAATATAGTTCATTCGAAGTGCGTTAAATCGAATATAGTATTTGAAGGAGAGAATTATCGAATATAGTTTATTCGAAAGGGAGTTATCGGATAGTGATTATTCGAGAGTGAATTGTACATGGTGATTCGATTATATCGAATCAAGGGAAGTAATGTTTACTTTCCGTTCAAATCAAGTTTTTACTTATTTGTTAATAAAGTAGTTGTTTGTTTATTTATCCAAATTGAGATATAAAAATTATATTTAGGTTAACATATTTTGAAAGCATGGAATTATAACATTTATAGTTATAATCAAATGATTTTATAAAGGAAGCAGATTCGTAAATAGAATCCGAGAGTTTCGCAAGAAATGTTAAAGAGTTAAAGTTTGAACTTTGTTTATTTTGAAGTTAGAAATGTTGTTCAGTTAAGGTCTGAGAGGTAATTATACCCCAACTTGATTGACTTCAGTTTTAACTAAGAAGTGGATAAGTTCGACAGTGAAAAGTGGTTAAGTGAATTTAGTTAATGAGCATAATGGTCTGTGTTGACATAACGATGTTTATTCAAACATCTATTTAAACCCAATGAAGGAATTTTGGAAATGTTTTCCAAATAAGATCAGGATATTTTCTAATATAGGAAACAAGAAGTGGAAATGTTTTCCATTGTTAATAAGGTATATTTTCTAAATATAGTAAATAAGAAATATAGGGAAACAGGAATAAGGAAAATAATAAATTTATGATAATTTAGTTTAAGAATTAATGATGATTGATCGATAGAATTTCCATCTGGAAATAATATCGTTGTTTGCACACAAACATGTTTTCATTTGATAGTTAAATCACCGACTATCAAAGTTTTTGACCATTTTACGTTGTTAATATGGAGAGACCGGTTGGATTATTATCCACAGAACCACCCCGTATTGGCATAAGCGTTGTGAATCAAGTATGCTAAATATATTGAAGACGGAGTAAAGTGCAAGGGCTATCCTGTTTACAGAATAGTGCCTTCGGTTTGTCCAGTCCCAGGACAAACGTGTATGGAAGAATGCCTGACAGAGTATATTCAATAGATCGCGTAAGTTGATCTCTTCAAACATACTTACGTTTGGTGGCGGAGGAATTCGTTTCTCTTAGCTTTATACCCGTGGTGTTTTTGGGGAAATCAATTTGTGATTTGGCGAGTATGACGATGTGGCATTCAAAGTGAATGATCTGTCAGAGATAAGTGTGGCCTCTAGCCTCATCAACCGGGAAATGACAAAAATCGGGCAGGCAGCATGGCTATGTGGGTCGCACCCATTAGGATGTATAATCACCTGTCTAGAGAAATTCCAATTGCTTCTTAAATCTATCGATGCTGCTCCATTCGGGAGACGGTTGCTGATCCCAACCGTTGGTGATATATATTAGATACACTCAAGCGAAATGAGTGGTCGGTCATGTAAGGGTCGGGTTGCAAGATGTTCTTGTTGAACCCAGTGTATTCGCCTCTAGAGATACACTATCGGCAGGTGGTCCCATACCTTGTCAAAGTCGGAATCCAATCTCCAATAAGTGCCCGCGAGTTTGATTTGTATACTATATATGTAGAGCGTGAGATGCAAGCGTTCTACTAGCTTTTAATTACTTGTGATTAGACATTATTATAATATCAGATAATATATGATTTTCAAAGTGTTTTGGGTTATCGTAAGGTAAAAGCCATCCGTATTTATGTGTGGATTGGTCTTACGATCATCTTTTCTTTTGAAAAGGATTTTGAAAAGTTAAACCAAATGATTTGAGTTTACTCACACCAGTCCCATGACTGACCCAGAGTTTTATTTTGTTTTGTTTTCCCTAAACTCTTGGGTGCCCAAATTTGTACGGGCAGTCAAGTAGTCAGGATTTACAGGTATGCTTGAAGAGCTTGGAGCAGGAGGCTTCAAGATTTTCTAGCTATTGATTATTCCGCTGTGATGAAAGTGTTGTACTCTGATAATGGTATGATATACATATACTGCTTTGATTTCAAGATATGTTGTCTATTATATTTTATTCGTTCCGCTGTGAGATTCGTGTTACTCTGATGTTGTTGTGTTCTTCTTCTTCTTCTATTCTAATTTTCTATCTTATCTATCCTCACCCTCTAATTTCTTTCTTGGACTATCCGGTAATTTCGACTTTTGATTGTTCGATAGGTGTTGTATATCGGATAACCAAGGTCGTCTTTTCCCAGGTCGTTACAGTTGGTATCAGAGCTGAAGGTTAGGTGATTTACCTTGGCTCTGTGGCGTGACTCAGTAGAGATGGGGTTAGTAATGCCCTAGACTGAGTTTGAGTGTATATATAAGAGTGAACGTATTTGTTATTTTATATAAAATGATTTTATACCGTGGAGATTTATTGGTTGAATCGTTTATGAGTTCTAGTCGATCAGTTTGATCCACTGTATCGATAGGGGTTTATAAACACTTGAATACGATGGGTCGACACGATATGTTTTGAAAAAAGGGTAAATGAAATAATTTTACCCAAATTATATTTTGATATAAGCAAAGTATAGATATTTGAAATTATTATAGTATATTGAATGTGTTGGTTGTGATTATAATCGAATAAGATTATAAAATGTGAAATGGTTATGTAAATAACAAATCAAAACTCATATAAGTGAAATATATGAAATCAGATGAATTAAATCTGAATTTAATTTCAGAATTGGAATTAAAATTGCTAAAATTTGAATAAGCGTTGTAAATGGAATTAAATTGAATATATGTGAATTTTAAAATCCTGGGAGATTTCAAATTTGTTACAAGCATTGAAAAGGGATATTTTGAAATGAATTTCAAAATGAAAATGTTTAAAAATGGGTTTTGAAAGTGCTATAGTATTGAACTCACTTCGGTAGCTGGAAAATAAATTCCGATGTTGATCCGGACATCATCGGTGCTCATTTTCGAGTTTGTAAGTGACGGGTTACTACCAAAGATTTTGTTTTTGAATTGTTTTGAGAAACCGAGTTGTTTTGATATTCCAAAGGGATATTTGATTTTTGGAAAAGGCAAAGCTATTTGAAACTCCCAGGTACAGATTATTGAAATAAACACAAATTAAATAGAAATTTGTGAAAGCAAATTTGAAATTGAATTGAAGGCAGTTCAGTGGAAATTGAGTTGAATTGAAATAGAATGGTATCAAGTAGAATTGGACTAGATTAGAGATAATCTGGGGTAGAAATGGATGGTCGAGCAAGAAATTTGAATTGAGATTGGAATTGCAGTTTGATTGAAATTTGGCTTGGTTATAAGCGGATGGTCGTGTTGAAGATAAAAGTGATTGGGAGTTTGATTGGGATGATAGTGGTATATGCTAAATTGATAGCAGAGTTGGATGCCCGACAAAAAAGGTACACATTCATATTCATAAGAGTTTGATGAGATTTATGAGCCTGTTTGGCAAGTCACTTGGCTGTCTGATTTTCTTTTGGGTTGAAGAAGGCCTAGGGAGGCGAGTTGGAGTTTGAGCTATTGGCCAGTACAAAGGAGGTGCTGGAGAAATTTTTCAGAAATTTCGAGTGTTAGAAAATTTTCAGAATTTTTGAAAATTTTCGTATATAGAAATAAATTAATAAATTAATTAGAATAGATTGGTTTAGTGAAATCAGAGTAACCAAATAATTTTAACCTAGTTATAAAATTCATTTTTCTACCTTAGCAATTTCGAGGACGAAATTATTTTAAGGGGGGAAGAATGTAACGGCCTAGATTTTTTGACCATTTAGTTATTATTTAAAAATGTTTTTTTATTATTTTGGAATTCTAAATGGTTTAATTTCAATAATTTTGAATATTTTATTTTATTCCGAAATGGTAGAAATTTAGTGGATCTGCAATATAATGTGAACTGGCAGTATAAAAGAATAAAATTTTAATTTAAAATAGTACGTTTACAAAGGATGTAGTAGCTAACGAACTCGGATTTCGATGAAATCAGTTTCATTAAATCCGAAATGATGAAATTAGGTAACCAACCAAGTTACGTCAAAAATGGAATCCGTATGTGGAAAAGAAAAAATAAAAGGCCAAAATTTGAACTAAATTTTGACGGTAATTGGAGTTTGCTAATGCTAACGGCAAAACTGGAACCTAAGACCTATCCAGGAAAATTCTAAACATAGGATATTAGCTATATATGAAATCTGGGAAAATCCTATAATGGATATAGAAAGTTATTAAGGAAACAAAATTTAAATAAATTATCTGAAAATCTAAACGAACTCCGATTTTTGATTTGAATACATAGGATTGAAGTACGTTAAAAACCGGACCAGATGGTGGAAGAATTTCTGAAAACCGTTATCGTTTGATACTCCAACATGAGACCGGAAGGTGTTGAAACTAACACAAAACACTATTTTGAATTTGAATTTAAATTATTTGAAAGTTCAAAAAAATTCAAAATTGATATATTTTTATATAGTATTGAAGAGCAAGAAAAATTGAACAACATGGTTGAAAAAGATTTCGGATAAGGTATCAATAAGTAAGTCAAATTAACGTCCGAATAGGGTTGAGAAAACACACTTTACTATTCATAAATTATTAAATTTATTTATAATTTAATTAATTTAAGGATTAATCCTAGCCATCCATTTTCAACCGTTGGATTCGCGCCACCTCAGCAATCCATGTGACTCCTTCGGCTATAAATAGCCCCCCCCCCCTTCATTTTAAACTCACTCCTCCTCCTCCTCTTTCAAGCTTTGGCAATGGCAGAAATAATAATAAAATAATAGGAAATAGGGAAAAGGGAGGAAGGGAGAAAGGAGGGCAAGACGGGGAGCTAGGGACTCTTAGGCAGAGGCTTGGGCTTCGCGGGGTAAGTTTTTAAATAATATTTATTTATTTTGTAATATATATATATATATATTATATTAAAATAGAATTTGTAAAAATAAATATCAGAACATTCTAAGGGTGACAGAGAGGATAGTGTCTAAGGCTTGAGTTTGGAAAATATAGCTTCCTGCTCTCTCTGGCTATCCCTAACTGATCCGACGGATGGGATGATTAATTTTAATTTAAAACAGACCAGGGGCATTTTCGTAATTTTTAACCATAAACTTTAAAAGCTTATAACTTTTTCAAAACAAGTCGGATTTCCACAAAACAAGGACAGTCGGATTCTTATCGAAAAATACTTTAAAATGAGTGGAAGCAGATTTTTGATCCGGGTTAAAATTTTTAAGTTATAATTAAATGAATATTTTTAAATATTTTATTTGAAAATTAAATTTAATTAATATTCACTAATGGGTGCGTTTTTTAGAGGTCCCTATTAAGTTTCAAAATATAAAAAAAACCCGGTCATAAACTTATTGTAAATTTAGTCCCTATTTTTCGAAAATTCATAAAAAAAATATAAAAAAATCACGATAATTCGTATTTAAATTAAACATGCACTCGCCCAAAAATTCAGATCATAATAAAATCAAAACACGCATCAAAATCAAAAAAATACAGAAAACAACGAAAAATGCAGTAATTTGCATCAAATCATGCACATATTTGGAATACTTGCATTCATCGGTGCAAGTATTTCTCTGTTATATTTTTACATGCAATACTTGCATACATGTGTGCAAGTATTTAAAATAGTTGCATACATGTATGCAAGTTTCTGCACACATTTTATTTTCACATGTAAATACTTGCATACATGTGTGCAAGTATTTCAAATAGTTGCACACATGTATGCAAGTTTCTGCATACATTTTCAACTAAAACAGCTTCAGAAATACTTGCATACATGTATGCAACTATTGGCAAAAGTTGCATACATGTATGCAACTATTTGCAAGTTTTAAATTCACACCACATCCCTGTAATGTTTTCTCTGTAAACCCGCCCCCTATTTTAGCTGCCGCCTGGAATCTTCCGCCTGCCAATTTCCATACCTCCGCCTCTTTCGTTTTCTGTCCAAATTTTCAGGCGCTATCACTTAAAAAAAAAAAAAAAAAATTCTAAAATCTATAAATATTCTCGGAAGTCCACAGAAATTAAAAAAAAAAAAAGTTGCATAAATGTATGCAACTTTTACGAATAGTTGCATACATTTATGCAACTATTCGAATACACATGCATATATTTATGCACGCCTGTTTGAAAAATTGCATACATATATGCAGTTTTTCTATATAACTGCATACATGTGTGCATATATGTCAAAATATATGCAAACGTGAATAAGTTGCACGTAGGTATGCAGTTTTTAAATAAATGCATCAGCAGATGCATGTTTTAACAATATGTGCATACATGTATGCATTTATACTGCAGTTTTGACGCAGATTTGAAATAAATGCATACATGTATGCAACTAATCGATTTATATGCATGTTTTGATGCAATTTACTGCATTTCATTGATTTTCTGTATTTCATGATTTCGACGTTGTTTTTAATGTTTTTTGGATCTGATTTTTTTCACGATTAATTGTTTTAATTAAATACGAATTTACATGGTTTTTTAATATTTTTTTTGTATTTTTTTGATGAATTTTCAAAAAATAGGGACTAAATTTACAATAAGCTTATGACCGGATGTGAGCCTAATTAAGTTTCGTTTTAGGGATGTGTGCCTAATATTCACTAATATTAAAATGGTTTTTCAATTAAAAAAAAAAATTGGATATGGCTAGATATGGGAAATTAGGATTTTTTAGAAGGGCAGGGAAGGTAATTTGGCTAATAACGGAATTAGAAATTAATTAAGATAAAAATAATTTAATTAATTTAATTAAATATATATTCATTTAAATTAGGTAAATATTGTAAATAGCATAACTTTTGCATACATTAACGAAATTTAACGAAACAGGATCCGTTGGGATCGTATGGACGAGCACTACGCAATGGAACTGACCGCAAGTGGATTGGAGCTCGTTTGGATTTATGGTGAAATTTAACGTCTGAACCAAATCAATGACCGATTATCGTTATTCAACGATAAACCGTCCAATGTGAGTAAATCTCACTAACTCTGAACACTTTATATTTTTATAAAGTATTTTTAGAACTGATAATTATTGGTTGAATTGCTGAGTGTTGATTGTTTGGTTAAACTGCTAGTTAGTTGGTTGAAAATACCGATATAGTTATATATATCGTTAACCGATGTTGATTTTGTTTATCAGCATACCTCATATTGAAATGAAATTGATTTGAATTATATTGTGTAACATCTGTGGATGCAGAGAAACAAGTTGGAGGGATCCAACTGGATTCCTCAACATTTATTTACCGTTTTTCATATATTCTGTTATATGATGTGTTATATCATCTGTCGTTGAACCCGTGTGTTTGGATGATGATCAAACCTTTTGATTTGGTATTTTTATACCATAAATGATAACGGGAAGTGAAAAGGAATTTTCAAAGTATATTTTGAAAAATAAATTATTTATATAAAATCAATAGATTTTATGTATAAAAGGAAAAGAGTTTCATAGAGGAAAATAATTATAGAATCAAAGAAATTGAGTAAAGGAAAATATTTGTGAAATCAAATATAAAGGAGAAGATTTGAAAAGAAAAACAAACATAGAGGAAATACATTTGTAAAACAAATGTAAAGGAAAATATTTGCAAATCAAATAGAATAGGGAAAAAGTAGCTATTTGTGAAACCTTTACAAATAGAAATCAAAAGGGAATCATTTGTAAAACGATTACAAATGGAATTGAAAAGCGAATATTCATTTAGGGAATAAAGGAAAGTTAAAAGAGATATTTATGTAGAGAATAAATGGAAAAGCTAAAAGTAATAATTATTTGTTAAATAAATAGAAGTAAAAAGGGAATAGTTATTTGTTAAGTAAACAAATAGAAAAAGAGAAAATTCAAAAGGATTATTCAAAAGGAGTTATTCAAAAGGAATTATTCAAAAGAGATAAGTCAAAGGGATTAATTCAAAAGAGTTAATCAACTAGAGTTAAACCGTTGGAGTTAAACTGTTAGAGTTAAACCGTACGAGTTAAACCGTTAGAGTTAAACCGTTGGAGTTAAACTGTTAGAGTTAAACAGTTGGAGTTAAACTGTTAGAGTTAAACCGTAAAGTTAAACAGTTAGAGTTAGTTAGTTAGAGTTAACCAGTTAGAGTTATTCAGTTAGAGTTATCCAGTTAAGAGTTATTCAGTTAGAATTAACCAGTTAGAGTTAATCAGTTAGAGTTAATCGTTTTGAGTCAAATCGAACTAGAGTTATTCCAATATAGTAATCGAATAAGGGTTAATTGAATATTAGTTATTCAATTAGAATTGATCGAATCTATTTATTCGAGATAGAGTTAAACAGAAATAGTTATACAGGATGAGTTGCCATTTAGCACGACTGTTAGCGAAATTCGCAGCGCTGCAGATAGCCTACGGCGGTCGGATGTTTCCTGAGGGAATCAGGCGTAACCATTGTGATCGCTGCGATCTAGAGTCAAGCGAATAGAGTTAATCGAATAAAGTTTATTCGAGAAGAGTAATCGAATATAGTTCATTCGAAGTGCGTTAAATCGAATATAGTATTTGAAGGAGAGAATTATCGAATATAGTTTATTCGAAAGAGAGTTATCGGATAGTGATTATTCGAGAGTGAATTGTACATGGTGATTCGATTATATCGAATCAAGGGAAGTAATGTTTACTTTCCGTTCAAATCAAGTTTTTACTTATTTGTTAATAAAGTAGTTGTTTGTTTATTTATCCAAATTGAGATATAAAAATTATATTTAGGTTAACATATTTTGAAAGCATGGAATTATAACATTTATAGTTATAATCAAATGATTTTTATAAAGGAAGCAGATTCGTAAATAGAATCCGAGAGTTTCGCAAGAAATGTTAAAGAGTTAAAGTTTGAACTTTGTTTATTTTGAAGTTAGAAATGTTGTTCAGTTAAGGTCTAAGAGGTAATTATACCCCAACTTGATTGACTTCAGTTTTAACTAAGAAGTGGATAAGTTCGATAGTGAAAAGTGGTTAAGTGAATTTAGTTAATGAGCATAATGGTCTGTGTTGACATAACGATGTTTATTCAAACATCTATTTAAACCCAATGAAGGAATTTTGGAAATGTTTTCCAAATAAGATCAGGATATTTTATAATATAGGAAACAAGAAGTGGAAATGTTTTCCATTGTTAATAACGTATATTTTCTAAATATAGTAAATAAGAAATATAGGGAAACAGGAATAAGGAAAATAATAAATTTATGATAATTTAGTTTAAGAATTAATGATGATTGATGATTGATCGATAAAATTTCCATCTGGAAATAATATCGTTGTTTGCACACAGACATGTTTTCATTTGATAGTTAAATCACCGACTATCAAAGTTTTTGACCATTTTACGTTGTTAATATGGAGAGACCGGTTGGATTATTATCCACAGAACCACTCCGTATTGGCATAAGTGTTGCGAATCAAGTATGCTGAATATATTGAAGACGGAGTAAAGTGCAAGGGCTATCCTGTTTACAGAATAGTGCCTTCGGTTTGTCCAGTCCCAGGACAAACGTGTATGGAAGAATGCCTGACAGAGTATATTCAATAGATCGCGTAAGTTGATCTCTTCAAACATACTTACGTTTGGTGGTGGAGGAATTCGTTTCTCTTAGCTTTATACCCGTGGTGTTTTTGGGGAAATCAATTTGTGATTTGGCGAGTATGACGATGTGGCATTCAAAGTGAATGATCTGTCAGAGATAAGCGTGGCCTCTAGCCTCATCAACCGGGAAATGACAAAAATCGGGCAGGCAGCATGGCTATGTGGGTCGCACCCATTAGGATGTATAATCACCTATCTAGAGAAATTCCAGTTGCTTCTTAAATCTATCGATGCTGCTCCATTCGGGAGAAGGTTGCTGATCCCAACCGTTGGTGATATATATTCGATACACTCAAGCGAAATGAGTGGTCGGTCATGTGAGGGTCGGGTTGCAAGATGTTCTTGTTGAACCCAGTGTATTCGCCTCTAGAGATACACTATCGGCAGGTGGTCCCATACCTTGTCAAAGTCGGAATCCAATCTCCAATAAGTGCCCGCGAGTTTGATTTGTATACTATATATGTAGAGCGTGAGATGCAAGCGTTCTACTAGATTTTAATTACTTGTGATTAGACATTATTATAATATCAGATAATATATGATTTTCAAAGTGTTTTGGGTTATCGTAAGGTAAAAGCCATCCGTATTTATGTGTGGATTGGTCTTACGATTATCTTTTCTTTTGAAAAGGATTTTGAAAAGTTAAACCAAATGATTTGAGTTTACTCACACCAGTCCCATGACTGACCCAGAGTTTTATTTTGTTTTGTTTTCCCTAAACTCTTGGGTGCCCAAATTTGTACGGGCAGTCAAGTAGTCAGGATTTACAGGTATGCTTGAAGAGCTTGGAGCAGGAGGCTTCAAGATTTTTCTAGCTATTGATTATTCCGCTGTGATGAATGTGTTGTACTCTGATAATGGTATGATATACATATACTGCTTTGATTTAAAGATATGTTGTCTATTATATTTTATTCGTTCCGCTGTGAGATTCGTGTTACTCTGATGTTGTTGTGTTCTTCTTCTTCTTCTATTCTAATTTTCTATCTTATCTATCCCCACCCTCTAATTTCTTTCTTGGACTATCCGGTAATTTCGACTTTTGATTGTTTGATAGGTGTTGTATATCAGATAACCAAGGTCGTCTTTTCCCAGGTCGTTACAGCGACGGTGGAGGTTCGGTGACGGGTTGAGTTTGGCGACAATGGGTTCGGTTTAGGGTTCCAGATAACGGGGAACAAGGGTTATAATTTGATTAAGGTTAATTAATTATTTAATTAATTTAAATTATCCCATTAAGAAATTAACGCGTTAATTATTAAAACTTCTTCATACGAGGTCGGAAAAATACAAACTTGGATCCGTTGCGATCGTGGAGCCGAGAGCCTCGCAACAAAACTGTCTGGGTTCAATTTGGAGGACGTTGGAATTTTGGGCAAATTCAAATCCCATTGTTCAGAAATTCAGGTAAAAACTGACGGAGTGGATCCCAATGTGAAAACTTCTCACTATTATTTTTGTATAATTATTTAAATTATTTTGTAACTGCACATATGAACTACTCTCCATCGTCCATAAACCATGGACAACTTGTTTGATTGTATTATGTGTGAAATGGACTGTATTGTGATTGTTGATTGTATTGTATGAAGTAAAATATTTTAATAATAAAAATATCATTTTTATTGTATATATATATAATATTCATGTATGAAATAAAATATTTGAACAATAAAAATCACATTTTTATTGTATGAATGAACTGTATAAAATATTCATGAGAATAAAATAAACATTCATTTACAAACCAAACGGTTTGTCAATGTACACTAATTTATCTGATATTGATTGGGACGATAAATTTACACATCGCCTAACTGCACAAATAATAAGTTGTATTTGTTGTTTGAAAACCCCACACGGGTATTGGGATAATATTTGACATATACTGATCCCACTAATTAGTGTTATGTCAATCGATGGGTTGACAGCCTATATAAGTGTTATTTATTTATTTTAATGCTTATATAGTTGTATAATGCACTATGGATGTTGTATGAATTTTTAATAATTGTTTATCGTTATTGTTGCATATATGTGAAGTTGAAATCCATATAACTAAAATTATATGGTAATGGATTGAGTCTGATTCTAGTTCAGAATTAATGGATATTCTAAAATAATATTTAGTAAATATTGAAATGTGAAGCCGTGTTAAGTAGTTAAACGCCATTTTAACACGAATGGGAATTTGGTCGATTTTTTTCATTTTATAATGAATATCGAAAAGTGATTTCAAAATCTGTTATTTTGAAAATATTATCATTTTAATATTGAAATGATATGGAAAATTAAATTATGATTTGAATTTGAAAATTGAATTGAAATTAATTTAAAATGAATTCAGAACGGACTGAAATGGAATTGAATTGAAATCGTTTAAAATAAATTCAAAACGGATTGAAATGGAATTGAATCGAAATCGATTTAAATTGAATTCAAAGCGGATTGAAATGGAATTGAATCGAAATCGATTAAAATGAATTCAAAACGGATTGAAATGGAATTGAATTGAAATCGATTTAAAATGAATTCAAAACGAATTGAAATGGAATTGAATTGAAATCGATTTAAAATGAATTCAAAACAGATTGAAATGGAATTGAATTGAAATCGATTTAATATGAATTCAAAATAGATTGAAATGAAATTGAAATTGAATTGAAATGGATTTGAAATGAATTTAAAACGAATTTATATAGGAATATTCAATTTTGATTTGATTTTGAAATGGAAGTGAAAATCGTTTTTGAAACGAATTTATAACGATTTATAAAATTCTTTTTAAATGGAAATCGACGAAATATAATATATGTATATGTATATATATTATATATATTATAATGGGCTGAATAGAACGCGTCCGCAGTGGCAGTTCGCGAATTTCGACCATTAACTTCAAATGGACGTTACGGCAGATCTGGCAGTCGGATTCTCCTAAAACTGGAACCGTTGGGTTTGTACCGAAAAGAGCTTTCCTATGAATACAAGAGATATGAAATCTAACTTTTGGATTTGGAGATATGTCCAAATAAATTTCAGAAAAGGTCGCTATGGATGCAGTTCGGTGGCCGTAATTGGAAACTGACTATACGGGCGATAATAAAATTATTAAAAATATGGAAAAATTATGTAAATTCATAATAAATGATTTGAAAAAAAATTGGATGAAAAATTCCATATTTGAAAAGATAAAAATATATTTTTATTGAAATGAACTAGTTTTGAAATAGAATAATAAATCCAATATTTTTAAAATAAATAAACCGGATTTGAAATAGTTTTAAAAATAACCGGAATTTCCAATATATGAATTGGAATGGATTTAATCGAAATTATCTTCAGAATATTTTGATGTTGGATTTCGTGATTATACGGATATTGTGGAGGAATTTGGAAGATATATATATATCGTTATTCCAATACAATATTTGTTGGTTTCAGAATTTGATATTGAATATAAGCCGATATATTTTCTATTCAGAGCCTTGTATTTAATATAATATTGGATTTTGGGTTTATCGTGAATGGTATCTTAAATAATACTGTTGTTGAACTAATGTAGTTAAGAAAATCAGAAACTGACTGGAGTTTAGTTAAGTTGAATGGTTTCCTGGGTATTGGTTTGATGTTGGTTTCGGCCTTCGGGGTTAATACTTAGGGAATTGTTCTCTTACTAATTTACGGTTAGAAACTGATTGGATTTTGGGTTTGTTGTGAACTGTGTTTTCAACAACATTTGTTCTTTAACGCGATTTATAGTGAAATGAGATTTGGAATTTATAAATCTTATTTATTAAGTTTTAACGGGAATTTTCCAAAGTAAAGTTTTCCAATTTAATATATTTAATCGGAATTGAACTGAAATTGGTGTTTGGGTTTATCGTGAACAGTGTTTTAAATAACACTGGTTCTTTAGCCCGATTAACAATGGAGTTAAGAGAATCAGAAACTAACTGGAGATTAGCTAAGTTGAATGGTTTCCTGGGTATTGATCTGATGTTGGTTTCGGCCTTCGGGGTTAATACTTAGGGAATTGTTCACTTGCTAATTTATGGTTAGAGGCTGGTAGAATGGAATGTGATTTTGGGTTTATCGTGAACCAAGTTTTAAATGACTTTGGTTCTTTAACCCAATTAAAGACAGGATATGATTTCCCAAGTTAAACAATCGTTAATATTGATTTTTGGGAAGATATAAACCAAGTGGAGTTTTAATGCATCTTTAATTAGATTTAAATGATATCCAAAGGAAGATTAAAGAATAAATTTAAAGAATTTATCTTTGATAAAATTAATGGGAACCTTTTCCAAAGTATAAGGATATTTGAATAAAGGAATATTCTGAATTGGAATGAGGCGTATGTTGTGTTTTTATAACACTTGTTTATTATATACGCGAGTTATTCAAAAAGACCGGGTTTATCCCATTCTGAAGAACTGATTCGACGATGTGTCGAGGATGAAGATGGTGGTTGAAGACCGGAAGTCTTCACAGCGTTTGGATGATTATTGATGTCTTGATTTGGGCCGTACACCCAAGACGATGTAATAAGTGGTTATTGTCCAGACGTACTTGGAGATCGACGGAGATGCGAGGGCCTCTCCCCTGTATTGGACATATGGGGGAGGAATAAGGTGCCTTCGGTTTCGTTCAGACCCAGAACGAACTTGTAAATAGATGTGTGTCTGACATTGGATTTTATTCTGTATCGATTGATTTCTATTAAATATATTTCTGTTTGGTGGAAGATAATTTATTCTCTTGCTTAACGCCCTTCTCTGAGACGTACGAGCTCAGAGGTTATATATCGATAGATATCAGTCGCATGGCATGAATTGCCTATGTGGCATGCTAAGATGCAGTGATCAAGGCTTTTGTTGAAAAGTAAAGTCTTGTGGTTGATGATCAAAGCACGACTTTAATATAGCATAGCTTTGTGTAGCGTTAATTCGCGAGCCTCACACCCCGGAATGAACCAGAAACGGGAGAGGACAGCAGGTAGGGCATTGCGTTTCCTTCTAGATAGGAGTGGTGTCATCATCTTACCAGCCTTGACATTTTATTCATGTGGATGTTGCATATGTTACTTATTACTTGATGGATAGCGGAGGCGCCTCGGTTATATCGGTCGATCCGGGGCCGATGTAGTCATTTGGCTCATTTACGCCGAATAGGGCGGGTAAACAGATGCTCAGGAATTATTAATTCACCATTGCACTTAGTGTGGACCGGCCCTGCATGTTGCCTAGGTACAGTTGTGGCTGAGTCCTGAGGCTCGGGCTAGAGGGTCTCAAAACGGTAGGATTACGCCTTGCCTTGGTTCATGACGGAAATCCAACTTCCAATACGTGACATTTGCGGTTTTGATTGTAGAGACTAGTATTGGCGACATGATATATGGTACCCATGCCGCCTAGGATTGATACATTTATATTTGAAGTGTTTTATACACTATGCACTTATAATAGTATCAAATTATTTGTTTTAACGTACCAAGCATAATTGGCTATTATAACGGAAAACCCTATTCCCCGGCTTGTGTTGCATTGTGTGATAGGACCTGCGTCTTATAATAGCTTCATTTTTTCAAAAAAGCATTGCGCTGTTTTGTTATATGCGCTGGTATTCTTGGGAGGAAACCCATTCCGTGTTATACGACATGGTACCTTGATGTATCTGATTTTGAAGTAAAGTCTTTAATATCTGTTTCAGTTCTCACACCAGTCACATGACTGACTTGGAGTTTATTGTTTTAACCTAAACTTTGGGTGCCCCAATTTCCATGCGGGCAACTAGTAGTATTGGTTTTGCAGATTTATATTCACAAGATCCTGGTTTATAGCTGAAGCGATATTCGAAAAGCTCTGTATCCGTGTATCTGTTTTCAGTTGTGCTTTGTATTGTTTTTCCGTTGCTATGTATTTAAATGTAATTTAAAACTCTAATATTTCCTATTGTATAATATTTATTCATTTATACTCTGTTATATTCTTGTATTCTGATGGAATTGTTGTAATAGACAATGAATTGTTCTTCTGTTTGTGTTCTGATTTGTCGTGTTCTCAAAGTCAATCCCAGCTTTCCTTCACGGGGAAGTTCAGGTCATCACAGGTTTCATATGAAGATCGAGACATTTACAGAAGTGTTCTATGTCAGGTCTAGAATTTATATCATCTTTGTTTTTCCTTTAAGTTCCAAAAATATGTCAAACGCATTATAAAACCCATTTTTTTATTGTGCTTCACGTCGATATTATATCAAAGCAGGAGATCTTTCCAATAAGGTATCTCCAAGAATATACTTTGTTTACACCAATGATGAATGTCAGATTTTACCCGTAATTAAGTCTGTACACCAGTTTCATGTGTCTTGGGATACTTTTTTACAATTTTGTAATGTTCCGGATTTCTAGAGATTTAATAATTAATTAATTAATTTAATTGTTTCAATATATTGGCTTGATAATTTGAATGGTTTGAATTCAAATATTTTGAATATTTACTAATATAAATAATGGGATGATATACTTGTTCCCAAAATGGTCGGAAATATGTTGAATTGGCAATACTGTGTAAATTGGATAATGTAAAATATTTAATTTAGTTTATACTCGAATTACTATAACGAATATATTTATTTAAACAACATTTGAACATATAAATTATAATATAATTATAATAAAGCATGTAATGCCTTAGTAGTTCGTAATTTGGCAGTTTGAACTTCAATTGAATATACAAAATCCATTTTAAGTCGAAACTCTGTGAAGCAAGAAAAGTTTGAAGCTATTAGATCATATTTTTCTAATGGAAGAGAAAATTGGGGATTTCATATTATAGATTGTAAGTTATGTCCAAATCAAATTTTCAGAAAGTGGATATGGAATCGTTTATAAACCATAATGATATATTTAGTTATAATTAGATATTGGTTTCGAATTTGGATAAGATTTTTGAGACGCGGTTATAATTTAATTTTTAGAATTTAACTGAAATTTTTATTTGGAAAACAAGCCAGTTTTTATTTGGGGTTTAACAAAATAAGTTAACTTGTCTATGTTATTATATGTTTGGGATCATGACGTGTTGCTTGACATGATGGTATTTTTACTTTTATCCATAACTGTCCGTAAACGAACGAAACTCTACGCAACATGGTACTCTATAAACTAAGTTTTTACAAACAAATGGAGAGACGAACACACTGCAACCCTATATTCCCATTTTACACAGGACATCGACTTTTCTACGTTTCCACCTCACGTTTCTTTGTATACCCTATCCTTAGCAAGTAAGGAACCAATATATATATATATATATATATATATATATATATATATATGCACACACACACTTTATGTCACGTACATGTACAATATGTTGATAGGAAAACTCATGCCTGAGAAAAATGAAAGTACTACCCAATTACTTCCGTGCAAAGCTATGTAATACTATAAATATATGTTTTCTTTTCCTTAACAATGAAGTAACCCCTCACTATAAATACATAATGAGTGCTCGGTTATTTCTGACTTCAGGAAATTAATACTCCGAAGTTGATGGCTTCACAAATTCATTTCATACTCCACCTAAAAAAATAAAAAATAAAAAAATGGAGCAATAAATAAAAACTTATCGAGCCATTTTAGTAGCAGTTGCCTTTAGTAATGTGGATCCCTCCTCTGATGTGGGTTGACTTCTCTCACATCCTTGTTGGTATAGGTAATGGAGACCGGGAAGTAAAGGATTGATAGGATGTGTTTGACAAGATGCAATTCGGCGTCGATAGGGGGAGTTTAAGTGTTAGCACGGCAGTTTTTTTCTATGAAGCAGGAAGGCAGGGACATTTCTGGAGAGGGAAGGAGGGTCTGAAGCATGTAGGAGGGTTGGTGCACCGATGGATCTGCAAGCGCATGTATAGGGTGATTCGTTCATATATTTTTCGGTTGGGGCATGGCCTGTATGGTGAGAAAAGGAACAATGAAGGAGAACGCACTTTAAAGGAAAAGCAAGATAGGCTTGTAGCCGTGACATGAGTAGTTGAGTTGGTGAGGAATTCTAGTTTCTTTGAGCAAGCATGGGGGTAGTTAGAGGAAAGGCATTGCAAAATGATGAGTTGGTTTACAAGAGCTTCTGTTTGTTCTATTTGTTTGGGAAGAAGAAGTTAGACAGTGGATCGGGTGTTGGGAAAGATAGGCCAATATATGTGTTTAACAATGAGGCCCAGTATAGTATAAATAAATAATAAATAAAAAAAAAGAATTAAAGGGAAAAATACATGCATTATAGTGCAGCATGAAGGGGCTTCAGTGTAACGATGCGTAAGGTATTCGAATGAGCTGAAATTTGTGTAGGAATGGGAAGCTTCCGGAGGGAAGTTGAATGGTAGGTCGGTTCTCATTCTCATATTAAGATGAAGGGGTTATAGCCATTGAAAGGGACGGAAATGGCCATGCAAACAATACAGAGGAGAGCGGGTTTTATTTTGGATCAATGACAATGATCCTGTAGCTAATGGATCAGTTGCCGGTTGGTGATTCATGGGCCGTTAAATAATCATAAGCCCAAAATTTATACATATATTAATAATTCAAGTTTTACTTATTTAATTTAAATATATGTCTTAACTAATAAATTAAATATCTCGTACATAAGGTGTCAGTTTCACGAACGGTCTAATCCGTTGGGATCGTATGGAAGCAGGCTACACAATGAAGCTGGTTTGGAATTGTTCGGAGCCTGTTTGAATTTATGGCATAATTTAGTACATGATATGATCAACCGAACGTTTATCGTTATTCAATGGTAAACGACCAAGGTGAGTAAACTCACTAACTCTGTTCAGTTTTATAATTTTATAAACGTTATTTAATATTGATAAAAATGTTTGAATGTTGTATGTGATGGTTGTTTGCTTGATTTCTTATTGATTGGTTAAAATCATGTACATAGTCACATATATAAACAGTTGATTGGATACTGATCTACTTTATTTTAATATCTTGTATTGTTTTGAAGTTGGTGTTATTTATGTCGATTTAACATCTGTGGATGCAAGGAAACAGGTTGGAGGAATCCAACTGGATTCCTCAATAATTTTATTCTTGTTTTTCATATATTGCAGTACATGATGTGAAAATAATCTGTGATTGACTATTGTGTATTTTGGGATGTTGAATAACATTGACCCTGAGATAACTGGTATTTAAGTACCGTAAAATATATTCGAATATATTGGAAAAGAAATGGTGGTTTTAAAAAGGATAATCTATTTAAATTAGAAATGAAATTTCGATTGGGCTAGAATATCACAAGTTGTTTTAATTATATTAAAATAAATGATTTGATTTATTAGCGATGTCTATAAATGGGATGAAATAATGGCTATTAAATAAATTTGGAATATAAATCTAAGATTAAACTAAAATGGAATTGGGATTTGTTTCAAAGGAAAGCGATGGAAGTATTTCGATGTTCAAAATGAAATAGGATTGAAATAAATCCGTAAGGATCTATAATTATAATTCGACTATTTCAAATAATATAAAGATAATTTATTCTTATAAATTACATATAAAATGAAATTTCAGTATTTAACGAGAAAATTAATAATTGGATTTGTTAGCGAATAGGAAAGCGAGATTTAAATTATAACTTAAAGTCGGTAACCACCACCAACCTCCCGTGTACGAAGCATGAGTCTCATCCTAGTTATCACTTATAAAATGAGTTTATGAAATGAAATATATAGTATGTGTTTATAAAATAACCATATAAGTGGGATTTTAAAATGTAATGATATTTGTTATTTAAATCAAGATTTGATTTAATAAAATGGGTCCAGATTTCAATAGAAGAAACATTATCACGTTTAAAGTGAATAATGGTTTAAAACAAATATTTTGCATATTTAAAAGGAGTTAAGGAAAGTAGAAACTGACTAGAGACTAGTTAAGTTGAATGACTTTCTGAGTGTTGATTTGATGTTGGTTTCGGCCTTCGGGGTTAATACTTAGCGAGTTGTTCTCTTACTGGTTTATGGTTAGGGGCTGGTGGACGTTGACGGATAGTGATGCGTGAGTGTAAGAAACGGAAATGTTTTCCAATGCTAGTAACGTATATTTTCTAAATATAGAAAATAGGAAGTTAGGAATATATGGGAATTGTTTTCCGAGAATCGTGGGAAGTTAAAACAAGTTTTAGGAAATTGGGAAATGAATAAATTTATGATAAATTAATAAAAAAATGGGTGAGTGTTGATTGAATCGATAAGATTTCCATTTGGGAATACGACCGTTGTTTGTACACATGTTTTCCTTTGATAGTTAGATAACCGACTATCAAAGTTTTTGACATTTCCGTAGTCAATATGGAGAGACCGGGACCAGATTTATTATCTGAAAACCACTCCGTATGGACATTATCGTTTTGAATCAAATATATCAAAGAAAATTGAAGATCGAGTTTATGCAAGGGTTATTTTGGCGATCCAAGGTATAAATTTCCTAAGATGGATTTGCAGAATAATTCCATCAGTTTGTCCGGCCCTAGGACAACTTGAATGGATGAATGTTTGATAGAGTATTACTAGTAGGTCGCGTAAGTTGATTATTTCAAACGTATTTATGTTTGTGGCGGAGGAATTCGTCTCTCTTAACTTATACCCATGGTATTTTTGGGGAAATCTATTTGTGATTTGACGGGTATGATGATGTGGCATTCAAAGTAAATAAAGGTATGATCTGTTTAAAAGATACGTTATGACCTCAAGCCTCATCAATTGGGAAATGACAGAAATCAAACAGGCAGCATGGCTAAGTGGATCACACCTAATTAGGGTATACTCTCACCATCTTGATAATATTCAAATTTGTTACTTCTTTCAATTCTGTATCTCCCAGGAACAGTTATTTTGGTATACCAACCGTAAGGCGATAATATATTCAGAACATTCAAGTGAAATGATTGGCTGGTCATGTGTGGCCGAGTCACAAGATGTTCTTGTTGAACTCCAGTGTATCGTTTCTAGAGTACACTGATCGGAAGGTGGTTCCATATCTTGTCATAGTTGTAAATCCATTACCCAATAAGAGCCCACGGCTTTTGATTTTATATTACATATGTGGAGCATGAGATGAAAGTGTTCTGCTAGATTGTTATTTACTTGATTTAGACATTATTATAATATCAGAAAAGTATTATTTTAGAAAAGAATGTTTTGTTTATCGTAAGGTAAAAACCATCCGTGTTTATGTGTGGATCGGTATTATGGTTATCATTCCTTTGAAATGGATTTGGAAAAGTTAAACCGAAATGATTTGAGTTTACTCACACCAGTCACATGACTGACCCAGAGTTTATTTTGTTTTGTTTTCCCTAAACTCTTGGGTGCCCAATTTTGTTCGGGCAGTCAAGTAGTCGGGATTTTACAGATACAACCAGAGGAGCTTGGAGTAGGAGACTTCAACGTCAGATATATATAGTTATTTCTGCTGTGATATTTGATGTACTCTAATGATGATGAATGCAAGTACAAATATAGTTTTGTATTTCAAACATTTTTTATAATATATTTTATTCGTTCCGCTATGAGATTCGTGTTTTATCGGTTGCGATCTTCTTCTTCTTTTATTCTAACTTTCTTTCTTTCTATTTATCACCCTCCAACTTCTTTCTATTAATGATCTGGTATTTCCGATGCTTAACAGTCGACATCGTGTTTTATGTCAATTTTCAGGATCAAAAATCCGCTTTCGTTAGAGTGGTATCAGAGCTGAAGGTTAGTAATTTCCTTGGCTCCGTTGTGTATCTCAGCGAAGATGGAGTTAGTAATACCCTAGATTGAGTTGAGTGTATATATATGAGAGAGCGTATTTGTTGATTGATTAAACATGGTTTTATATTGTGGAGATTTATTGGTTGAGTGGCTTATGAATTCTGATCGACATCGGGGCAACACAATGTCCATAGGGGTTTCTAAACACTTGAATACGATGAACCGACACAGTATGTTTTGAAAAAAAGGGTAAATGAAATAATTTTACCTAAATTATATTTATGATATAAAGTATATATATTGGAATTATTATATATATTGATGTGTTGGTTGTTATTATAATCAAATAAGACTATAATTGAGATGGTTATAAATTACCAATCAGAATTCGTATAAGTATAAAATCAAATGAATTAAATACTGGATTTAAATTTGTATCAAAATTAAAAGTTTAGAAACTAGGAAAATTTTTGTAAATGAATTTTGGATTAAGTATATGGAAATTTAAAGATCCTGGGTGAATTTGGATATGTTTTCAAATTATTTTTAAGAATATTTTGAAGTAATTTCAAAAAGGAAATGTTTAAGAATGGTTTTTGAAACTAATACAGTATTGAACTCACTTGATCGTTGGGAAATAACTCTGGTGATGATGGCCACATCATCAGTGTTCATTTCTGAGTTCCAAAGTGACGGATTACTGCCAAAGATATTTGTTTTGAATTGTTTAAGAAAATAAGCTGTTTAGAAATTCAAATGTTTTGAATTATTATTATATATGATTTCAAACTTAATTGAAATAAACCTAGGAATTTGGATTTCCAAAATTTAAATTTAACTCACGAAGTTAAATAAATTGAAATCGTAAAAGTGAGTAAATAAATTTGGAATTAAATTGAAGGCAGTTAAGTGGAAATCGTATTGGAATAGAATTTAACTTGGTGAAGTAATGGGATTTGTGAAATTAGATTTTAGAATGGAAATTAGAATTGGAGTTCGAAATGAAATTTTGCTTGGGTGTAAGCCAATGGTCAGATTTGAGGATAAGTTGACGGAGGATCAATTGGAAATGACATTAGTTCATGCTTAATAGATAAGAAGATGGAAGTGACAAAGTTGAATTCCCGACAAAAAGGTATGAGTTTATATTATATTGAATTTGAGATTTTTTATGAGCCTATTTAGAAAGCCGATTGGCTGTTTGATTTTCTTTTGGATTGTAGAAGGCCTAGAGAGGCAAGTTGCAGTTGTACCAATTGAGCATGCAAAGGAGACGCTGACAAAAAATTTCGGAAATTTAGAGTATTACGAAATTTTCAGGATTTTTGAAATATTTATTGGTAAGATAAATTAATATTTTAATTGGAATTAATTAGTTCAGTTAAGGAGTAAAATAAAATATTTTAAATCTAGTTAATAGGGGATAGCATTTTTCTGGCTTAGTAATTTTGGGGACGAAATTCTTTTATGGGGGAAGGAATGAAATGTCCTGGATTTCTAGCGATTTAATGATTAATTTATTTAATTTTTTCAATATATTGGTTTGATAATTTGAATGGTTTGAATTCAAATATCTTGAATATTTATTAATATAAATAATGGGATGATATATTTATTCCCGAAATGGTCGGAAATAAGTTGAATTGGTAATACTGTGTAAATTGGATAATATAAAATATTTAATTTAGTTTATATTCGAATTATTATAACTAATATATACATATTTACACAATGTTTGAATGTCTAAATTATAATATAATTATAATCGAGCTAGTAACGCCGTAGTAGTTCGTAATTTGGCAGTTTGAACTTCAATTAAATATACGGAATCTGTTTTAAGTCGGAACTCTATGAAACAAGAAACATTTGAAGCTATTAGATCACATTTTTCTAATGGAAGAGAAAAATGGAGATTTCGTATTATTAATTGTTAGTTATGTCCAAATCAATTTTTCAAAAAGTCGCTATGGAATCGTTTATAAACCATAACGATATATTTGATTATAATTAAATATCGTTTTCGAATTTTGATAAGATTTTTGAGACACAGTTAAAATTTAATTTTTAGAATTTTACTGTGTAATTTTTAATTTGGAAACTAAGCCACTTTTTATTTGGAGTATTTAACACCCTATATCAGTATTTTGGGGTTTCACAACATAAGTTAACATGTCTATATTATTATATGTTTGGGATCGTGACATGTTGTTCGACATGATGGTAACTTTTGTCCATAAACGAACAAAACTCTACGCAACAGGGTACTCTATAGGACAAATTTTTTACAAACAAATGGAGAGACGAACACACTGCATCCCTATATTCCCATTTAACATAGGACATTACCTTTTCTATGTTTCCACCTCACGATTCTCTGTATACCCTTTCCTTAGCAAGTAAGGAACTAATATATATACACACACACACACATATACACACACTCTCTCTGTGTCATTTACAAATACAACATGTTGGTAGGAAAACTCATGCCTAAGAAAAATGAAAGTACTACCCTATTACTTCCATACAAAGCTATGTAATACTATATATATATATATATATAAATATTCTATCTTCCTTAACAATGAAGTAACCCTTCACTATAAATACATAACGAGTGCTCGGTTATTTTCAGCTTTAGGAAATTGATACTCCGAAGTTGATGGCTTCACAAATTCATTTCGTACTCCTCTTAAAAAAATAAAAATGGCGCAAGAACTAAAAATTTGTCGATTCATTTTAGTAGCAGCTACCTTCGGTAACATGGATCCCTCCTCCGATGTGGGTCGAGTGCTCTCACATCCTTTTTGGTATAGGTAATGGCGACCGGGAAGTAAAGGATTGATAGGATAGGTTCAACAAGATGCAAGTTAGCGTCAATGGAGGGTGTTTAAGTGTCGGCATGGCGGTTTGTTTCTATGAAGCAGGCAAGCAGCGACATTTCTAGAGAGGGAAGGAGGGTTTGAAGCATGTAGGAGGGTAGGCGCTTGGATGGAGCTGCAGACGCATGTATGGGTGATTCCGTTCATATATTGTTCGGTTGGGGTATGACATGTATGGTGTGAAAAGGAAGAATGAAGGGGAACGCGCTATAAAGGAAAAGCAAGATAGGCTTGTAGCCATAACCTGAGTAGTTGAGTTGGTGAGGAATTCTAGTTTCTTTGAGCAAGCATGGGGGTAGCTGGAGGAAAGGCATTGCAAAATCATGAGTTGGTTTACAGGAGCTTCCGTCTATTTTATTTATTTGGGAAGAAGAAGTTAGATAGTGGATCGGTTGTTGGGAAAGATGGGCCAGTATATGTGTTTAACGATGAGGCCCAGTATAGTATAAATAAATAAAATATTAAAAATTAAAAAAAAGGGAAAGATACGTGCATTATAGTGCAGCGTGAAGGGGCTTTAGGGTAACGATGTGTAAGGGATTCGAATGGGCTGAAATTTGTGTAGGAATGGGAAGGTTCCGGAGGGAAGTTGAATGGTAGGTTGGTTCTCGTTCTCATATTAAGATGAAGGGGTTACGGCCATTGAAAGGGACGAAAATAGCTATACAAACAATACAGAGGAGAGCGAGTTTTTTTTCGAATCAATGATAATGACCCTTTTGCTGATGGATTAGTTGCGAGTTGGTGATTCATGGGCCGTTAAATAATCATAAGCCCAAAATTTATACATATATTTATAATTCAAGTTTTATTTATTTAATTAAAAATATGTCTTAAGTTATAAATTAAATATCTCGTACATAACGTGTCAGTTTCACGAATGGTCTGATCCGTTGGGATCGTGTGGAAGCAGGCTACACAATGAAGCTAGTTTGGAACTGTTCGGAGCTTGTTTGAACTTACGGCGGAATTTAACGCCTGATATTATCAACCGAATGTTTATCGTTATTCAGTGGTAAACGACCAAGGTGAGTAAACTCACTAGCTCTGTTCAGTTTTATAATTTTATAAACATTATTTAATATTGATAAAAATTATTGAATGTTGCGTGTGATGGTTGTTTGGATGATTGCTTATTAATTGGTTGAAATTATATATATAGTCATATATATAAAAAGTTGATTGGATACTGATCTATTTTATTTTAATATCTCGTATTGTTTTGAAATTGGTGTTATTTATGTTGATTTAACATCTGTAGATGCAGGGAAATAGGTTAGAGGAATCCAACTGGAATCCTCAACAATTTTATTGTTGTTTTTCATATATTGCAGTATATGATGTGAAAATAATCTGTGATTGATTATTGTGTATTTTAGGATGTTGAATAACATTGGTCTTTAGATAACTGGTATTTATGTACCATAAAATATATTCGAATATATTAGAAAAGAAATGGTGGTTTTAAAAAGGACAATCTATTTAAATTAGAAATGAAATTCTACTGGGCTAGAATATAATAATTTGTTTTAATTATATTAAAACAAGTGATTTGATTTATTAACAATGTCTAAAAATGGGATGAAATAATGGCTATTAAATAAATTTGGAATATAAATATGAGACGACCCCAAACCCCGTTTGACGGCGGCAAGGGTAATCCTTGGAATATAACACATAAACAGATAACAGCAGAACAGAAATAAATAAATAAATAAATACACCAGATAATGCACAATAGAATATACTGGATAAAGTAATCATCAGAGTTACACAGTATAGGATCATACTTAGAACAAAATACAGTTCAGTTATACATAAATGTCTACAGCGGAAAACAAACATAATGTACAATAGGAGTTGAACAACATAAAAAGAGATAAATGATAGAATCTATCTTCAGCTCCATTTATCCAGAAAATCCTGCTAAACCTGAACACAAGGCTGCCCGTGTAGAAAAAGGGGCACCCGAGTTTGAATGTGAAACAAACTACGAGTCAGTCATGGGACTGGTATGAGAAATCTACTCAACACACTTAAAATATGGCTAATCACAGGACCACGCCACTTTCGTGGAACGAGTTTACTCCATCGGATTACCAATGCTTTAAAACAAATCATTCTTTTAAACATCGCAATGCTTTTTATAAAAATGAAACCATTATAAGACTCGGTTCCCATCACACAATGCAACGCAAACTGGAGGATAGAGTTTTTACCTTATAACGGCCAAAATATGCTTGATACGAATAAAACAAAAGCATTTGATATTATTGCTAGTGTTATATGTTTTAAAAACAATTTCAAATCATAACTATCAATCATAGAAGGCATTAATGCCCCCATACCACTATGTCGCTATATATAGGTATACAATCAAAACCGCACAGTCATGTATTTGGAAATTGGATTTCCGTCATGAACCAAGGCAAAAGATAGTCCTTACCGAATTCGAGACTGCCTAGCCCGAGTCTCAGGATCAGAACGCATCGATGTAACGACCCAGAAAATATGAACCAATTTAAAAATGTTAAATTGGCTAAAATAATGGATTTTAAATATTTAAAATAAATATTTTAAATAATAGCGATGAAAACTGAGTTTGAGCCGACAATTGAAAACGAATATAATTAATTATAATTATAAACAAGGCCTGAAAAGGCGCTGCAGTTTCAAAAATTGAATTCAAACTTTGTCGGACTGTACCGGGTGCAAAACAAAACGGATTTTAGTGAAACCAGAAATATTTAAATCTGTTAGTGAATACCTTTCTAACGAATCTGAAAAATCGAATTTTCATAGCGGAAAGCAAAAGTTATGGCCAAATGAATTTTCAGAAAGGTCGCTATGGAATTTATATAGCCCGTGAAATTGGCCATTTTGCATACGACCTCGGAATTCGACGAAACCACTTTTGCTGGATCCGGGATGTGAAGTTATTGCTAGGTTTCAAATTTCATAATTTTTGAAGCTAATATGTGAGTGTGGCAAAGGAAAACGTGTTTTGGTCAATTACAGTTAAATTGGATCGACCAGGAATGGGCCTTTTTGCAAACGGTCTCAGAATTCGACGAAACTAGTTTTGTTGGGACCGTATCGTCAAAACATAGCTAGATTTATTTTTCTGGAATTTTTCGAATCAGTTTGTGGCCCTGGCAAATTGAAATGTACGTTCAAATTAAATATTGAATGTTTTATACTTTAATTTGAAGGAAAACTGACTGAAACATTCGAATGGGCCTTCGAAACATATCCCATTGTGTTCGGAATGGGGGTAATTAGCTAGGGGCGACAGTCGTTGGGTTTGAAAAGGAGTTCGTTTAAGAAAAACACTATTTTTAAATTAAATATATATGGACCAATCACAAAATTCCATCATAAATAAAAAAAAACCTGAAGCCTCGCGATCGACGACGGAGAACGCTCCTCCGTTCCCGTCCATTTTCCCGTCGCTCCGATCACCAACACCCACCACCCCTTTGCAACTTCTGGTAGATCTCCCTCCCCTCTACAAATCTGTACCACCCTCGACCTCCACCTTCCAGCCGTCGACGAGATCTGGCCCTCCCAACCTAACGTCGTCGAAGCCCCGCCACGCCCTCCACCTGCAACCGAGTGGGGCCTACCTGGCGTCGATAGGCGCGCCTCACGATGCCCTACGTCGTGGTATGGTTGGATTTTGACCAAGTGCAGCGGATTGAAAACTATTGCTAAACCTAGTTTCGAACATCAAAGGCAAGGTACGGCTATTATCAATTTTGAACTGTTTTGAGGTTTAAAAGTGTTGCAAACTTTGAAAAATCGTATCTTTTTGCTATATGATCGAAATTCAGTGAAACAAGAGACGCCGGGACCGTGAGGACGTCTTCTACATTTTAGAAGAGACCGCATATTTTTCTGAGCCTTCTGCTATTTTTGGTGGAGTGGAACCCAATGTGAGATTTCTAATTTATAAACGATATGGAAAACGACGATGTATAAATTATATAGTCAATGTATGAGTTATATAAGCGTTGTACACCTCATGTATAAGCATTGCATAAGTTGTACGTTCGATGTATAAGTTATATATGCGTTGTAAAAATTATATATGTGTTGAAATAGAAGTAAATTGCTATATATATATATATACGCCCCTCGTCCACAAACCATGGACGATATTTAATGGTTGTGATTGGTGTGAAAATTGATTGATAGCGAATGTTTGTTTGGGATTGTTTGTGGTTGATATTGATTGATTGTGGTTGAAAAATACCCATTTGTGGTTGAGAAATATACGGTTGAAACCACATAGGATTAGTTTGTGGAAATGAAATAAATATATACATGCCGCCTGCGTGCGAACTAGATGCATGATCCCCATTGTCAAAAACCGCGAGGTTTTAAGGTAGAGCGAGGAGCCGTACTAGGGACGGTCCCGGTTTTAACTACCCTGCCGTTATGCTGCCGAAATTTTGAATAATATTCATGTGTTTGAATTATTTTCATTTGCTGAAACCATATTTATTCATTGAATAGAAAACCTTCATGTGTTGAATCGATATTCATTCGTTGATTAGAAATTCATGTGTTGAATGGTATTCGTGTTTTAAATATAAAAATCACATTTTTATCTATATATAGAAACTATAGAAAACCTTCATGTGTTGAATCGATATTCATTCGTTGAATTGAAATTCATGTGTTGAATGGTATTCATATTTTGAAATAAATTGTTTTATAATAAAAATCACCTTTTTATCATCTATATGAGCTATGTAAAATGACCTTGTTTTAAAATAAATTATTTTACAATAAAAATCCTATTTTTATCACTTATATATACTATATAAAATAATAGTGTTTTGAAATGAATTGTTTTACAATAAAAATCACGTTCTAATTATATACCTGAATTGTTGAAATGTGAAGTGTTAAAAATAGCCACTCGTTCAAATAAATATGCATGAGTTGAAATATTCATTAATTAGCTAATGATATGACTTTGCCTATGCATGCAACATTAGAATGAATGGTGCTTTTAAACCAAATGGAATCAAATATGAAGTTGAATGGAAAATGATAAGTGATAAGAACTGTATATATGTACATGCATATTTATTGAACAGGTTATAGCAAAGGGGCTAGAGAAGAGGAATAAAATTTTGTGCCCAACAAATAGGTACACATTTACTGTTTTGTTTGGGTGATGATTTTATGAGCCTGTTGGCTAGCCGCTTGGCTTTTTCTTTTTCTTTCTGACATGAGACGCCCGTGTGGCTATTTGGGAATTTTCCCAACCCCTCCCGTACAAAGGAGGTTATGGCGAAATTTTCCAAAATTTAAAGGCGTTAGTGAAATATTTGAAGTGAAAACGATATTGAAATTGTTGAATGAACTATATTTATATAAATATATAAATATAAATAAAATTAAAACGAAACGTGGCCGTGCAGTTCGTATTTTGAAACCGTGATTTCAAACAACTAGTGCGGGAAATCCGACCAGTGGATTTTCCCGAAACCGCAACCGTTGGGTTCGCCTTGGAGATATCTTTCCAACGGCACCAACTTTGTAAAAATCCAACGGTTGGATTATCTGGAATGTTTAATTCAAATCTGAGGAAAAAACAGCACCAGAATCGATTATATTTATATATATATAAAAATATATTATATTTAATTGAATAACGACGCTGCAGTTCTTATTTTGGAAATCGAAACTTCAAACGATTGTACCGGGAGATCCGACCGTCGGATTTTCCCGAAACTAGAACTATTGGATTCGCTTTGAAAAGACCTTTCTAATGATGTAAATTATGTGAAGATCCAACGGTTAGATTTTTAGATATGTGTAAATCAAATCTGAAGAAAAACAGCGCCGCGGCCGCGTTATGGCCCGAAGCATCGTTTTGAATAAATTGGCTATTTTAAAATAAATAAAAATAGCGATAAATCGTTATAAAATATCATAAATGATATGGAATGGAAATAAACTGAATTTGCTTGATTTATGTGGTATTTGATGGTTGAGTGTGTTTGGTGTGAAAATTACATTAAAGAACAAAATTGGTGTTGTCGAATGATTTAACCATTGAAATAAATTGATTTGAAATTCTAAATATACGTGAATTATTTGAAAAGGCCGAGTTAATTCTCATTTCAAATAATTGACCGATGATTGAAAGTCGAAGATGAAGACGGTGGTAGAAGACCAGAGATCTTCACCTCGTTTGGATGGTAACCGAGGTCCTGATTGGGAGGCATCCCAAAATATGGATAATGAGTGGTGATCGTCCAGACGTACGTGGTGATCGATGGGTTTGCAAGGTATTTAGTGCCTCCGGTTTCGTTCAGACCCAGAACGGACTTGTAAATGGACTGTGTGTCTGACATTGGATTTTACGTTGTGTGATTGATCTCTATTAAATATACATCTGTTTGGCAGCGGAGAATTTATTCTTTTGCTTAACGCCCTTCTCTGAAACGCACAAGCTCAGAGGTTGTATATCGATGGACGTCAGTCGCATGGCATGAATTGCTAGTGTGACATACCTAAGTGGCAAATGATCAGGGCTTCTGTTGAAAAGCAAAGCCTTGTGGTTATGATCAAAGCACCACCTGTGTGGCGTAGCTTTGTGTAAAATGTGAATTCGCGAGCCTCACACCCCGGTATGAACCAGAAACGGGAGAAAGACCTCGGGGGGGCATGCATTTCTTTCTAGCTAGGGTGGTGTCAGTGACCTACCAGTCCTGACATTTATACACTTTTCACCTGTGTGGTTGTTGCTGTTACGAGGCGCCTCGGTTAGATCGGACGATCCGGGTCCGATGGAGTCATTCGTTGGCTCATTTACACCCCAAAGGGCGGGGAAACGTATTGTTCAGGAATTTTAATCCACATCGGTGGACCGGCCCTGTCGCTCCAAGGGTCGATGCGCTCTGACCCTGTGGCTCGGGCTAGAGAGTCACGAAGTCGGTAAGGACTATCTTTTGCCTTGGTTCATGATGGAAATCCAATTTCCAAATACGTGACTGTGCGGTTTTGATTGTATACCTATATATGGCGACAAAGTGGTATGGGGCATTAATGCCGTCTATGATTGATAGTTATGATTTGAAATTGTTTTCAAAACATATAAACACTAGCAATAATATCAAATGCCTTTGTTTTATTCGTATCAAGCATATTTTGGCCGTTATAAGGTAAAAACTCTATCCTCCGGTTTGCGTTGCATTGTGTGATGGGAACTGAGTCTTATAATGGCTTCATTTTTATAAAAAGCATAGCGATGTTTAAAAGAATGATTTGTTTTAAAGCACTGTTAATCCAATGGAGTAAACCCGTTCCATGAAAGTGGCGTGGTCCAGTGATTAGCCATATTATATATGTGTTGAGTAGATTTCTCATACCAGTCCCATGACTGACTCGTAGTTTGTTTCACTTTCAAACTCGGGTGCCCCTTTCTCTACACGTGAAGCCTTGTATTCAGGTTTAGCTGGTTCTTTCTGGATAGCTGGAGCTGAAGTTGGATTCTATCATTTATCTCTTTTTATGCTGTTCAGCTCCTATTGTACATATTTTGTTTGTTTTTCCACTGTAGACATTTATGTATAGTTGAACTATATTTGTACTAAGTAAGATCCTGTATACTGTGTAACTCTGATGATTACTTTTATCCAGTATATTCTATTGTTCATTATCTGGTGTATTTATTTAATTTTGTTCTGCTATTATCTGTTTCTGTGTTATATTCCAAAGATTACCCTTATCTGCGTCAGTATGGGGTTTGGGGTCGTCTCAACGTGGTATCAGAACGTTGGTTAAGCTTAGTTCTGGAATATAACATTTGAACGAACTCGTCAGAAATAGAACCAGTAGTGTTCTAGGACGGGTAACTCTATACAGATAGGATCAGCAATATCCTAGTATGAGTAAAACAGAATGAAATTACACCTCGATAGACATATTTACATTTGAAGTATGTGTTTCTATATTTTAAAAAAACCTTTTCTGTGACCTGACACTTGATCTGCTAATTGCAGAAGTACTAGAAAAATGAGTGTCAGAAACAGGAGAAATACAGAACCCGATCTAGAGGCTCTATTAAAGAGATATCGAAATCTAAACGGAGCACAGTTCTCGGGCAATGAATCTATAATTCAAACTGAAGCTTGGATGAGTTCTGTCGAAAGAATCTTTGAGCATATCCAGTTGAGAGATGACCAGAAACGGTTAGTAACATCTTGGGCGCTCAAAGAAGAAGCTTTAATCTGGTGGGAAACAATAATCAAAGATAATCTAGAAGGTGATATCACATGGGACAAATTCAAAGTGATTTTCCTGGAAAGATTTACTCCTCCCGAAGCGACGGAGCGATTATGTGATGAATTTTCTTATCTGATACAAGGTGATATGACCATCCCAGATTATCATAAGAAATTCAACGAACTTGCTCACTTTGCTCCTCATCTGATTCAAGATCCAAAGAGGAAGAATCTGAGATTTATCCATGGCCTGCAAAGGAGATATCAGAATAGTGTGATAAGGAATGTGAAGCTTCCTTTTTCAGAAATGATATACATGGCTTATCAGTATGAAGATCTCCATAAGAAAAGAATGTTACGCGACGAAGAAGAAGTCAGTTCTAGTGACAAAGCAGAGTCGGAAACTGATATTGCTGGAGCCAGTACGAGGTCTGAGGTCAATCAGAAGCCCAGTGCCAAGAGAAAAAGGGCTGAATCTGGGAAAGAACCAGTAACAACTGCTATTTGCTCTAACTGCAATAAGAAAGGACATTTGTCGATGAGTTGCAGATCTTTAAAGAAACAAAGAAAAGAGGGATATAGAGCCAATCGAAAGAAAAAGAAGAAAAGGTTTAGAATTGATGGGGAGTTCTAAGAGAAAAGGGAGTGCAAAAAGTGCCACGAGGCTGGTCATCTTGCAAAGGATTGCCCACTCTTAAACAAGCCCAAAGTAGTTCAAGTGAACGAAGCGACAGAAGTGCCTGCATCTTCGTCTGCTCAGGAAAGGTCTGATGTTTTAGAAGGCACGCTCAATGTCAAGAACATTCCAGTTAAAGTACTGTTTGATACTGACGCGTCACGAAGCTTTATTGCAAAGAGTGCAGTCAAGAAGTTGGATTTGAAATTGAAGAAGCTCAAAGAGCCAATGACTGTCCAAAATCCAGTTGGGGGTTCCATCAATCTCAATTGGATTTGTGCAGTACCTGTCTCTTTTTCTTGCTATAAATTCCCTATTATCTCTATCATCATGAATTTTAATGAATTTGATCTTAATCTAGGATTGGATTGGCTAACCAAATATGAAGCGGAGGTTAGATGCGCTGAGAGAGTGGTTAAAGCAAACGCCCAATCGGGGAATTATATAACCATACCATGTGAGGGCCCGACTTCAAATAGAAAAGATTTCTGGTCAGCTCTCGATGTTTCTCCAGTTCAAATAGAAAATATCCCAGAAGTCACAGAGAATATTCCCGACCTCATCAAAGATATTCCTGTCGTCAAAAATTATGCGGATGTGTTTGAAGAAGTTGTTCGCTTACCCCCGCAAAGAGAAATAGATTTCAAAATTGCTTTAATTCTGAATGCAAGGCCGGTAGTTCACGCTATTCGAAGAATGTCCTAGAAAGAGAAAGAGGAATTAGACAATCAAACACGTCAGCTAGTATGGAAAGGTCTGATCAGGCCTAGTTTCTCTGATTGGGGAGCAGCAGTGGTGTTTGTCCCAAAATCTGACGGTACTCTACGTCTATGTGTGGATTATCGAGATCTGAACAAACAGATAATAAAGAACAAATATCCATTGCCGCGGATTGATGATTTGTTGGATCGATTAAATGGCGCACAAGTATTCTCAAGGATGGACCTAGCTATAGGCTTCCATCAACTTCGAATAGCCGAAGAGTGTGTTCCAATGACAGCATTCAGGGGTCCCTACTTATTCTACGAGTGGTTAGTAATGCCGTTCGGCTTATGTAACGCTCCAGCCTATTTCGCCGATCTGATGAATAGGGTGTTTAGAGGGGTTTTGAATAAATTTGTTCTGGTTTTTATTGACGATATTCTAATCTTCTCTAAGTCAAAGGTCGAACATGAAAAGCATTTAGAACAAGTGTTAGAAATCCTCAGAAGGAATGTATTGAAAGCAAAGTTTTCCAAATGTATATTCTGGCAAGATGAAGTAAAATTTCTGGGCCACGTCGTATCGAAAGAAGGAATCGCTGTGGATCCAAGTAAAATCACGGCTATTCAAAACTGGAAACAGCCTAGTACTCCCACTGAAGTCCGCAGTTTTCTCGGATTGGCTAGCTATTACCGGAAGTTCGTTAAAAACTTTCCGAAGATATCTGGTCACTTAACGAAGCTTACAAAGAAGCACTCTAAATTCAAATGGACTCCAGAAAGTGAGGAGGCTTTTGAAGAGCTAAAGTTGATATTAACAACTGCTCCAGTGTTAACCATCATCGATGGCAACCAAGATTTAAAAGTCTGGACTGATGCTTCTAGAGAAGGCCTTGGCGCAGTGTTAATGCAAAGGGGTCAAGTGATTGCTTATGCTAGCCGTCAGCTGAAGCCGCACGAGAAAAACTATGTCACTCATGATCTTGAGTTATTGGCTATAGTATTCGCTTTGAAAATCTGGAGACACTATCTTCTGGGTGAGAGATTTGAACTGTTTACAGATCATCAGTCGTTAAAGTATCTATTCACACAGAAGGACTTGAATCTGAGGCAGCAACGTTGGCTAGAGTTCCCTGCAGCCTACGATTTTGAAATTATATATACTCCAGGGAAAGCCAATGTCGTGGCCGATGCGCTGAGCCGAAAGAATGTAATGATCGCCAGCTTTATTATCACGACTTCCTTGATTGACAAAATATCTATTCTTTAGAAGGAGGATAACTTTATTAAGGATATGATCAAAAGGATTCAGAAAGACGAACCCTCGTGTTTTCAAATAAATAACGATGAGACCTTGAGGTTGAAAGGAAGGATTTGTGTTCCTGACATCCCAGAGTTAAAAAGGGAAGTGTTAGACGAGTGTCACAAGTCCAAGCTGAGTATCCATCCTGGTGTGGCCAAAATGTATAACGATCTCAAACGAACATTCTGGTGGAAGGCTATGAAAAGAGACGTTTCAATATATGTTAGCCGATGCCCTACTTGCCATCTAGTCAAAAGCGACCAACAGAAATTGGCTGGATTGTTACAACCACAAGAAGTTCCTGGTTGGAAGCGGGAACATATTTCTATGGATTTCATTGATGGTCTGCCCAGAACCAGAAAAGGAAATGGCAGTATTTGGGTGATCGTAGATTGCTTCACGAAGACCGCCCATTTCATACCTGTCAGATCAAACAGAACTGCTTAGAGTCTGGCGCAGATATACTTCAGCGAAATAGTTAGACTGCATGGACTGCCGCTCAGTATAGTCAGTGATAGAGATACAATATTCACTAGCAAATTCTGGGAAGCATTTCAAGTTGAGCTAGGAACGAAGTTGAACTCAAGCACCGCTTATCATCCTCAGACAGACGGTCAGACTGAGAGGGTGAATCATATTTTAGAAGATCTATTGCGGGCTTGTGTTATAGATTTCAGTGAATCATGGGAAGACCATCTGCATTTGGCTGAATTCTCTTATAACAACATCTACCAGGCGAGTCTGACAATGTCCCCATTCGAAGCATTGTATGGTAGACCGTGCCGATCTCCTGCTTGTTGGGTCGAACCCGGAAATAGATTTGTGTTAGGGCCAGACATGATTCGAGAAGCCGCCGAAAAAGTCGATTTTATCAAGAAACGATTACTGGCCGCTCAAAGCCGACAAAAGAGCTATGCCGATAGAAGAAGAAGAGATATATCCTTTGCTGTTGGCGACTATGTATATTTGAAAGTATCGCCGATGAGAGGAGTTATCCGGTTCGGTAAAACTGGAAAGTTGGCGCCCAAATTCATTGGTCCGTTTCCTATTCTGGAACGGATCGGAACTCTCGCTTATAGGGTTAAATTGCCTGATTGGTTGCCTGGAGTTCATGATGTATTTCATATATCTCAACTTCGAAAGCACGTTCATGATCCAGACTTGATCGTGGAAGAAGCAGCTCAGCAGGATATTGAAATTACTCCAGAATTAGCTGTGAGAAGAGAGCCGCTCAAGATTATCGGTAAAGAAACCAAAGAACTGAGGAACAAGAAGGTTCACTTAGTCAAAGTGCAATGGAGTGGAGATCCGCGAGATTTTACTTGGGAAACGGAGGAGAGCATTCAGAAAGCCTATCCCAGATGCCGAGTGGATATCTCTGATTGACTCTGGTGCAAGGTACATTTACCCTACTTTGCATTACCATTTAATTCTCTACTCTGTTGTTATTTTCTTTCCATGGATGTGCACTTTTAAATTCTATAGTCTGAATGATTTTAAAAAGAGTATAGAAATTGATTAGTATATTTTTGAAAGGTTGAAAACAATTAGATTGGTTGTTGTGTTGGGTGATTGTAGATTTATCAAACCACTTTCGACTGTGTTCCATTTTGGGGACGAAAAGTTTTAAGTGGGGGAGATTGTAACGACCCAGAAAATCTGAACCAATTTAAAAATTTTAAATTGGCTAAAATAATGGATTTTAAATATTTAAAATAAATATTTTAAATAATAGCGATGAAAACTGAGTTTGAGTCGACAATTGAAAACGAATATAATTAATTATAATTATAAACAAGGACTGAAAAGGCGCTGCAGTTTCAAAAATTGAATTCAAACTTTGTCGGACTGTACCGGGTGCAAAACAAAACAGATTTTAGTGACACCAAAAATATTTAAATCTGTTAGTGAATACCTTTCTAACGAATCTGAAAAATCGAATTTTCATAGCGGAAAGCAAAAGTTATGGCCAAATGAATTTTCAGAAAGGTCGCTATGGAATTTATATAGCCCTTGAAATTGGCCATTTTGCATATGACCTCGGAATTCGATGAAACCACTTTTGCTGGATCCGGGATGTGAAGTTATTGCTAGGTTTCAAATTTCATAATTTTTGAAGCTAATATGTGAGCGTGGCAAAGGAAAACGTGTTTTGGTCAATTACAGTTAAATTGGATCGACCAGAAATGGGCCTTTTTGCAAACGGTCTCAGAATTCGACGAAACTAGTTTTGTTGGGACCGTATCGTCAAAACATAGCTAGATTTATTTTTCTGGAATTTTTCGAATCAGTTTGTGGCCCTGGCAAATTGAAATGTACGTTCAAATTAAATATTGAATGTTTTATACTTTAATTTGAAGGAAAACTGACTGAAACATTCGAATGGGCCTTCGAAACATATCCCATTGTGTTCGTAATGGGGGTAATTAGCTAGGGGCGACAGTCGTTGGGTTTGAAAAGGAGTTCGTTTAAGAAAAACATTATTTTTAAATTAAATATATATGGACCAATCACAAAATTCCTTCATAAATAAATAAAAAACCCTGAAGCCTCGCGATCGACGATGGAGAACGCTCCTCCGTTCCCGTCCATTTTCCCGTCGCCCCGATCACCAACATCCACCACCCCTTTGCAACTTCTGGTAGATCTCCCTCCCCTCTGCAAATCCGTACCACCCTCGACCTCCACCTTCCAGCCGTCGACGAGATCTGGCCCTCCCAACCTGACGCCATCGAAGCGCCGCCACGCCCTCCACCTACAACCGAGTGGGGCCTACCTGGCGTCGATAGGCGCGCCTCACGATGCCCTACGCCGTGGTATGGTTGGATTTTGACCAAGTGCAGCGGATTGAAAACTATTGCTAAACCTAGTTTCGAACATCAAAGGCAAGGTACGGCTGTTATCAATTTTGAACTGTTTTGACGTTTAAAAGTGTTGCAAACTTTGAAAAATCATAACCTTTTGCTATATGATCGAAATTCAGTGAAACAAAAGACCGGGACCGTGAGGACGTCTTCTACATTTTAGAAGAGACCACATATTTTTCTGAGCCTTCTGCTATTTTTGGTGGAGTGGAACCCAATGTGAGATTTCTAATTTATAAACGATATATATATATATATATATATATATATATATATATGCCCCTCATCCACAAACCATGGACGATATTTATTGGTTGTGATTGGTGTGAAAATTGATTGATAGCGAATGGTTGTTTGGGATTGTTTGTGGTTGATTTGATTGATTGTGGTTGAAAAATACCCATTTGTGGTTGAGAAATATTTGGTTGAAACCACATAGGATTAGTTTGTGGAAATGAAATAAATATGTACATGCCGCCTGCGTGCGAACTAGATGCATGATCCCCATTGTCCAAAACCGCGAGGTTTTAAGGTAGAGCGAGGAGCCGTACTAGGGACGGTCCCAGTTTTAACTACCCTGCCATTATGCTGTCGAAATTTTGAATAATATTCATGTGTTTGAATTATTTTCATTTGCTGAAACCATATTTATTCATTGAATAGAAAACCTTCATGTGTTGAATCGATATTCATTCGTTGATTAGAAATTCATGTGTTGAATGGTATTCGTGTTTTAAATATAAAAATCACATTTTTATCTATATATAGAAACTATAGAAAACCTCCATGTGTTGAATCGATATTCATTCGTTGAATTGAAATTCATGTGTTGAATGGTATTCATATTTTGAAATAAATTGTCTTATAATAAAAATCACATTTTTATCATCTATATGAGCTATGTAAAATGACCTTGTTTTAAAAAAAATTGTTTTACGATAAAAATCCTATTTTTATCACTTATATACGCTATATAAAATAATAGTGTTTTGAAATGAATTGTTTTAAAATAAAAATCACGTTCTAATTATATACCTGAATTGTTGAAATGTGAAGTGTTAAAAATAGCCACTCGTTCAAATAAATATGCATGAGTTGAAATATTCATTAATTAGCTAATGATATGACTTTGCCAATGCATGCAACATTAGAATGAATGGTGCTTTTAAACCAAATGGAATCAACTATGAAGTTGAATGGAAAACGATAAGGGATAAGAACTGTATATATGTACATGCATATTTATTGAACAGGTTATAGCAAAGGGGCTATAGAAGAGGAATAAAATTTTGTGCCCAACAAATAGGTACACATTTACTGTTTTGTTTGGGTGATGATTTTATGAGCCTGTTGGCTAGCCGCTTGGCTTTTTCTTTTTCTTTTTGACATGAGACGCCCGTGTGGCTATTTGGGAATTTTCCCAGCCCCTCCCTTACAAAGGAGGTTATGGCGAAATTTTCCAAAATTTAAAGACGTTAGTGAAATATTTGAAGTGAAAACGATATTGAAATTGTTGAATGAACTATATTTATATAAATATATAAATATAAATAAAATTAAAACGAAACATGGCCGTGCCGTTCGTATTTTGAAACCGTGATTTCAAACAACTAGTGCGGGAAATCCGACCATTGGATTTTCCCGAAACCGCAACCGTTGGGTTCGCCTTGGAGATATCTTTCCAACGGCACCAACTTTGTAAAAATCCAACGGTTGGATTGTCTGGAATGTTTAATTCAAATCTGAGGAAAAAACAGCGCCAGAATCGACTATATTTTTATATATATATATATATATATATAATTATATTTAATCGAATAACGACGCTGCAGTTCATATTTTGGAAATCGAAACTTCAAACGATGGTACCGGGAGATCCGACCGTCGATTTTCCCGAAACTGGAACCGTTGGATTCGTTTTGAAAAGACCTTTCTAATGATGTAAATTGTGTGAAGATCCAACGGTTAGATTTTTAGATATGTGTAAATCAAATCTGAAGAAAAACAACGCCGCGGCCGCGTTATGGCCCGAAGCGTCGTTTTGAATAAATTGGCTATTTTAAAATAAATAAAAATAGCGATAAATCATTATAAAATATCATAAACGATATGGAATAGAAATAAACTGAATTTGCTCGATTTATGTGGTATTTGATGGTTGAGTGTGTTTGGTGTGAAAATTACATTAAAGAACAAAATTGGTGTTGTCGAATGATTTAACCATTGAAATAAATTGATTTGAAATTCTAAATATACGTGAATTATTTGAAAAGGCCGAGTTAATTCTCATTTCAAATAATTGACCGACGATTGAAAGTCGAAGATGAAGACGGTGGTCGAAGACCGGAAATCTTCACCTCGTTTGGATGGTAACCGAGGTCCTGATTGGGAGGCATCCCAAAATATGGATAATGATTGGTGATCGTCCAGACGTACGTGGTGATCGATGGGTTTGCGAGGTATTTAGTGCCTCCGGTTTCATTCAGACCCAGAACGGACTTGTAAATGGACTGTGTGTCTGACATTGGATTTTATGCTGTGTGATTGATCTCTATTAAATATACATCTGTTTGGCGGCGGAGAATTTATTCTTTTGCTTAACGCCCTTCTCTGAAACGCACGAGCTCAGAGGTTGTATATCGATGGACATCAGTCGCATGGCATGAATTGCTAGTGTGACATACCTAAGTGGCAAATGATCAGGGCTTCTGTTGAAAAGCAAAGCCTTGTGGTGATGATCAAAGCACCACCTGTGTGGCGTAGCTTTGTGTAAAATGTGAATTCGCAAGCCTCACACCCCGGTATGAACCAGAAACGGGAGAAGGACCTCAGGGGGGGCATGCGTTTCTTTCTAGCTAGGGTGGTGTCAGTGACCTACCAGCCCTGACATTTATATACTTTTCACTTGTGTGGTTGTTGCTGTTGCAAGGCGCCTCGGTTAGATCGGACAATCCGGGTCCGATGGAGTCATTCGTTGGCTCATTTACGCCATAAAGGGTGGGAAACGTATTGTTCAGGAATTTTAATCCACATCGGCGGATCGGCCCTGTCGCTCTGACCCTGTGGCTCGGGCTAGAGAGTCACGAAGTCGGTAAGGACTATCTTTTGCCTTGGTTCATGAAGGAAATCCAATTTCCAAATACGTGACTGTGCGGTTTTGATTGTATACCTATATATGGCGACATAATGGTATGGGGCATTAATGCCATCTTTGATTGATAGTTATGATTTGAAATTGTTTTCAAAACATATAAACACTAGCAATAATATCAAATGCCTTTGTTTTATTCGTATCAAGCATATTTTGGCCGTTATAAGGTAAAAACTCTATGCTCCGGTTTGCGTTGCATTGTGTGATGGGAACTGAGTCTTATAATGGCTTCATTTTTATAAAAAGCATAGCGATGTTTAAAAGAATGATTTGTTTTAAAGCACTGGCAATCCAATGGAGTAAACCCGTTCCACAAAAGTGGCGTGGTCCGGTGATTAACCATATAATATATGTGTTGAGTAGATTTCTCATACCAGTCCCATGACTGACTCGTAGTTTGTTTCACTTTCAAACTCGGGTGCCCCTTTATCTACACGGGAAGCCTTGTATTCAGGTTTAGCTGGTTCTTTCTGGATAGCTGGAGCTGAAGATGGATTCTATCATTTATCTCTTTTTATGCTGTTCAGCTCCTATTGTGCATATTTTGTTTGTTTTTCTGCTATAGACATTTATGTATAGCTGAACTGTATTTGTACTAATTAAGATCCTGTATACTGTGTAACTCTAATGATTACTTTTATCCAGTATATTCTATTGTTCATTATCTGGTGTATTTATTTAATTTTGTTATGCTATTATCTGTTTCTGTGTTGTATTCCAAAGATTACCCTTGTCTCCGTCAGTATGGGGTTTGGGGTCGTCTCAATCGACCCTGGGATCGTCAGGGCCGGTCCACACAGAGTGGATTAAAATGCCTAAACACTACGTTTCCCCGCCCTTTGGGGCGTAAGTGAGCCAACAAATGACTCCATCGGTCCCGGATCGACCGATATATCCGAGGCGCCTCGCAACAGCAACAACCACATAAGTCAAACTCGTCAAGGCGTGTAAAACCACTGACGCCACTTCTAGCTAGGAGGAAATACAGGCCCTCCCTGAGGTCCTTTCTCTCGTTTCTAGTTCATACCGGGGTGTGAGGCTCGCGATTTCACGTTATACACAAAGCTACGCCACACAGGTGGTGCTTTGATCATCACCACAAGACTTTGCTTTTCAACAGAAGCCCTGATCACTGCATCTTAGCATGCCACACAAGCAATTCACACCGTGCAACTGATAGCTATCAATCACACAGAATAAATTCCAATGTCAGACACACTGTCCATTTGCAAGTCCGTTCTGGGTCTGAACGAAACCGGAGGCACTATATACCTCGCAAACCCATCGATCACCACGTACGTCTGGACGATCACCCCTCACTATCCATATTTCGGGATGCCTCCTAATCAGGACCTTGGTTACCATCCAAACGAGGTGAAGATCTCCGGTCTTCGACCACCGTCTTCATCTTCGATTTCTTATCGTCGATTCAGTTATTCAGAATGGGATAAACCCGGTCTTTCTGAGCAACTCGCGTATATAATAAACAAGTGCTACACAAACACTATTAGTCATCATTTCAATTCATTAGTCACTAACCGTCAATCAGTAAGAGAGCGATTTCCCAAATATTAACCCCGAAGGCCGAAACCAACATCAGATCAATACCCATGAAACCATTCGACTTAGCCGACCTTCAGTTAGTTTCTATATTTCACATCCATATCGTTTATAATATTTTATAACGATTTATCGCTATTTTTATTTATTTTAAAATAGCCAATTTATTCAAAACGACGCTTCGGGCCATAACGCGGCCGTGGCGTTGTTTTTCTTCAGATTTGATTTACACATATCTGAAAATCTAACCGTTGGATCTTCACAAAATTTACATCATTAGAAAGATCTTTTCAAAGCGAATCCAACGGTTCCAGTTTTGGGAAAATCCGACGGTCGGATCTCCCGGTATAATCATTTGAAGTTTCGATTTCAAAATACGAACTACAGCGTCGTTATTCGATTTAATATAATTATATATATATATATAATCGATTCTGGCGCTGTTTTTCTTCAGATTTGAATTAAACATTCCAGACAATCCAACCGTTGGATTTTTACAAAGTTGGTGTCGTTGGAAAGATATTTCAAAAGCGAACCCAACAGTTGCGGTTTCGGGAAAATCCGATGGTCGGATCTCCCGGTATAATCGTTTGAAATCACGGTTTCAAAATACGAACTGCAGCGTCGTTATTTGATATATTTCAATTCTATATATATATATATATATATATATGTCGATTCTTCGATTTCAAAAACCATAAGAATTTCATACATTTGATAAAAATGATATTTTTATCTAACTATTTTCTATTTCAACACTTCACTATTTTTAACAATTCATGTATATAATAAAAATATGATTGTTAATGTAAAACAATTTATTTCAAAACTCGACTATTTTATATAGTTAATATAGGTGATAAAAATAGGATTTTTATTATAGAACAATTTATTTCAAAACAAGATTATTTTATATAGTTCATATTAATGATAAAAATAGGATTTTTATTATAAAACAATTCCTTTCAAAATATGAATACCATTCAACACATGAATTTCAGTACAACGAATGAATATCGATTCAACACATGAAGGTTTTCTATAGTTTATATATATAGATAAAAAGGTGATTTTTATATTTAAAACACGAATACCATTCAACACACGAATTTCAATTCAACGAATGAATATCGATTCAACACATGAAGGTTTTCTATAGTTTGTATATATATATATATATGTGATTTTTATATTTAAAACACGAATACCATTCAACACATGAATTTCAATTCAACGAATGAATATCGATTCAACACATGAAGGCTTTCTATAGTTTGTATATATAGATAAAAATGTGATTTTTATATTTAAAACACGAATACCATTCAACACATGAATTTCAATTCAACGAATGAATATCAATTCAAAACATGAAGGTTTTCTATAGTTTGTATATATAGATAAAAATGTGATTTTTATATTTAAAACACGAATACCATTCAACACATGAATTTCAATTCAACGAATGAATATCGATTCAACACATGAAGGTTTTCTATAGTTTGTATATATTGATAAAAATGTGATTTTTATATTTAAAACACGAATACCATTCAACACATGAATTTCAATTCAACGAATGAATATCGATTCAACACATGAACGTTTTCTATTCAACAGACGAATATAATTTCAACACAGGAAAATAATTCTAACACATGAATATTATTCAAAATTTCGGCAACATAACGGCAAGATAGTTAAAACAGGGACCGTCCCTAGTACAGCTCCTCGCTCTACCTTAAAACCTCGCGGTTTTTGACAATGGGGAATCATGCATCTAGTTTGCACGCAGGCGGCATGTATATTTTTTTCATTTCCATAAACTAATCCTATGTGGTTTCAACCAAATATTTCTCAACCACAAACGGGTATTTTTCAACCACAATCAATCAATTTCAACTACAAACAATTTCAATCAACCATTCGCTATTAATCAATTTTCACACCAATCACAACCAATAAATATCGTCCATGGTTTGTGGACGAGGGCCGTATATATATATATATATATATATATATATATATATAGCATTTCACTTCCATTTCAACACATAAATAATTTTTACAACGCATATATAACTTATACATCGAACGTACAACGTATACAACGCTTATACAAGAGGTGTACAACACTTATATAACTCTTACATCGACTATATAATTTATACATCGTCGTTTTCCATATCGTTTATAAATTAGAAATCTCACATTGGGTTCCACTCCACCAAAAATAGCAGAAGGCTCAGAAAAATATGCGGTCTCTTCTAGAATGTAGAAGACGTCCACATGAGTCCAGTATCTCTTGTTTCACTGGATTTTGTCAAGAAACGAAAAAGATATGAATTTTACAAGTTTGCAACGGTTTAAAGGTGTTAAAATCAGTTCAAAGAAAATCAGCCGTACCTTTCAGAGGAGGTTCAAAACAAGGTTTTGATTTTTCGTGAAATCCGTTGCTCGATACGATGATCGGCTTGTACAGTGACGTAGAGGGAGGAGAGAGCTTCCAGCGCAGGGGGGCAGCCAGTACGATCGCCTCTAGCGATGGTGGCGGCGGCGGGAAGACGTCGACTTCCAGGCGTCGATTCTCACTCCACAGGCCACGAAAAATTCCAAACTATATATGGATTTGAAGATCTCGAGGAGCACTACAAAATCTTCAACTGGAGGAGGGGCTAATTTTGCGTGGATTGATCGGAAAATGAACGGGAAGTGATGAACACCTTTCCGTCGTTCGTCGTTTTTAATCGGGAGAGAGAATAGGTTTTCTGACCAAAGAATTTTTTTAAAATTTATTTATATATTTTAAAATCTCTAAAATACCCTCTTCCACACACGAATACCAATCCAAACCCAACGACTGTCGTCCCCAGCGTTTTACCCCCATTCCGAACACAATAGGATATGTTTTGAAGGCCCATTCGACTGTTTCAATCAGTTTCCATTCAAATTAAAATATATAACATTCAATATTTGATTTGAACGTACATTTCAATTTGCCAGGGCCACAAACTGATTCTAAAAATTCCCCAAAAATAAATCTAGCTATGTTTTGACGATACGGTCCCAACAAAACTAGTTTCGTCGAATTCTGAGACCGTTTGCAAAAAGGCCCATTTCTGGCCGATCCAATTTAACTATAATTGACCAAAACACGTTTTCCTTTGCCACGCTCACATACTAGCTTCAAAAATTATGAAATTTTAAACCTAGCAATAACTTCACATCCCGGATCCAACAAAAGTGGTTTCGTCGAATTCCGAGGTCGTATGCAAAATGGCCAATTTCACGGGCTATATAAATTCCATAGCGACCTTTCTGAAAATTCATTTGGCCATAACTTTTTCTTTCCAATATGAAACTTCGATTTTTCAGATTCGTTAGAAAGGTATTCACTAACAGATTAAATATTTTTGGTTTCACTCAAATCTGTTTTGTTTTGCACCCGGTACAGTTCGACAAAGTTTGAATTCAATTTTTGAAACTGCAGCGCCATTTCATGCCTTCTTTATAATTAGAATTAATTATATTCGTTTTCAAATGTCGATTCAAACTTACTTTTCATCCCTATTATTTAAAATATTTATTTCAAATATTTAAAATCCACTATTTTAGCCAATTTAAAAATTTTAAATTGGTTCAGATTTTCCGGGTCGTTACAATCTCCCCCACTTAAAACTTTTCGTCCCCGAAAAGGAACAAAGTCGAAAGTGGTTTGATTAATCAACTCTGCGTTCGATCTGGCTTCCATTCTCCAAATTTTCAGTTTCTGAGAATTTTCAAATTCTTCAAAAATTTGGCTAACACCCGGAATTTTCGAAAAATTTCGCCATAACCTCCTTTGTACGGGGAGTGGTTTGGAAATTTATTGGGCCGTATTAGGTACCCAATAAATCCTAATAAGCATACACATATTTACAGTGATATATTCTGGTGTTTACATGGGAGCGTGTATAGATAATAACTCCAGAGAATAAATTCTCGTCACCCTGTCAAAGCCTGAGGGAGTGTCTATTTTAAATGCTCCAGAGGATAAATCCTCGTCACCTCGTCCCGTGTGGGAAATAAATAGTCCATGTGCCGTATCTAATGACTAGAGAGACATGATTATTGTCAACTCCAAACCCGTGTGGCATTTTTATTAATCTGGCAATTTTATCGTTACAATTTAAATAGTCCATATCAGTCATCAGTTCAACCTGTAAAATATAGTCATTGCCATACAAGCCTCTCGCTCGTATGGTAAATCTTCCACCTCGTCACACAAGCTCCAAATGCTTATGTGATATATGATGAAGTATTCCTATCTTCAGAAATATGCCATGTAATGTAGTTCAAAATTAATTGTTACTATCCTATGGCGACGTTTATTGTTACACATAGAATAACCAGCACTCTGCATCCAATGGCATTCACAGGAGTTGATATAATAATACTTCGCATCCAACTCATTAAGGTTTACCTATTTGTCGGGCACGCAAATAAATTCTTTACTCAACAGCTATCCATTTACCTGTTCAAACATACATAATGCACATGTATATATTTCTATCTATTTTCTAAACAGTTCAATGTGTGATATATTCAAATAAATTCTACCATCCATTCTATTACTGATTAAATTAACTATCATTTTAATAATTTTAATTAATCAAATCTACTATCACACAACACAAACAACAATCAAATTGTTTTTTAACTTTTCAAAATCATACAAATCAATTCCTATATTCTTTTAAAATCATTCAGACTATAGAATTAAAAGTGCACATACATGGAAAGAAAATAAAAACAGAGTAGAGAACTAATTGGTAATGCAAAGTATGGTAAATGTACCTTGCACCGGAGTCAATCAGAGATATCCACTCGGCAACTAGGATAGGCTTTCTGAATGCTCTCCTCAGTTTCCCAAGTACAATCTCGCGGATCTCCACTCCATTGCACTTTGACTAAGTGAACTTTCTTGTTCCTCAGCTCTTTGGTTTCTTTGCCGATGATCTTTAGCGGCTCTCTTCTCACAGCTAATTCTGGAGTAATTTCAATATCCTGTTGGGCTGCTTCTTCCACGATCAAGTCTGGATCATGAACGTGCTTTTGAAGTTGAGATATGTGGAATACATCATAAACTCCAGGCAACCAATCAGGCAATTTAACCTTATAAGCAAGGGTTTCGATCCGTTCAAGAACAGGAAACGGACCAATGAATTTGGGCGCCAACTTCCCAGTTTTAACGAACCGGATAACTCCTCTCATCAGCGATACTTTCAAATATACATAGTCGCCAATAGCAAATGATATATCTCTTCTTCTCCTATCGGCATAACTCTTTTGTCGGCTTTGAGCGGCGAGTAATCGTTTCTTAATGAAATCGACTTTGTCGGCAGCTTCTCGGATCATATCAGGCCCCAATACAAGTCTGTTACCGGGTTCGACCCAACAAGCAGGAGATCGGCACGGTCTACCATACAACGCTTTGAATGGTGACATTGTCAGGCTCGCCTGGTAGCTGTTATTATATGAGAATTCAGCCAGATGCAGATGGTCTTCCCATGATCCACCAAAATCTAGAACACAAGCCCACAATAGATCTTCTAGTATACGATTCAACCTTTCAGTCTGACCATCTGTCTGAGGATGATAAGCGGTGCTCAAGTTCAACTTCGTTCCCAGTTCGACTTGAAATGCCTCCCAGAATTTGCTAGTAAATATTGTATCTCTATCACTGACTATACTGAGCGGCACTCCATGTAGCCTAACAATTTCCCTGAAGTATATCTGCACCAGACTCTGAGCAGTTCTGTTTGATCTGACAGGTATGAAATGGGCAGTCTTTGTGAAGCGATCTACGATCACCGAAATACTGTCATTTCCTTTTCTGGTTCTGGGCAAACCATCAATGAAGTCCATGGAAATATGTTCCCACTTCCAACTAGTAACGTCTAGCGGTTGTAACAATCCAGCCAGTTTCTGTTGTTCGCTCTTGACCAGCTGGCAAGTAGGGCATCGACTAACATATATTGAAACGTCTCTTTTCATAGCCTTCCACCAGAATGTTCGCTTGAGATCGTTGTACATTTTGGCCACAACGGGATGGATACTCAGCTTGGACTTGTGACACTCGTCTGACACTTCCCTTTTTAACTCTGGGATGTCAGGAACACAAATCCTTCCTTTCAACCTCAGGGTCTCGTCGTTATCTATTTGAAAACACGAGGGTTCGCCTTTCTGAATCCTTTTGATCACATCCTTAATAAAGTTATCCTCCTTCTGAAGAATAGATATTTTGTCAATCAAGGAAGTCGTAATAATAAACTGGCGATCATTACATTCTTTCGACTCAGCGCATCGGCCACGACATTGGCTTTCCCTGGAGTGTATATAATCTCAAAGTCGTATGCTGCAAGGAACTCTAGCCAACGTTGCTGCCTCAAATTCAAGTCCTTCTGGGTGAACAGATACTTTAACGACTGGTGATCTGTAAACAGTTCAAATCTCTCACCCAGAAGGTAGTGTCTCCAGATCTTCAAGGCGAATACTATAGCCAGTAACTCAAGATTATGAGTTACGTAGTTTTTCTCATGCGGCTTCAGCTGACGGCTAGCATAAGCAATCACTTGACCCCTTTGCATTAACACTGCATTAAGGCCTTCTTTAGAAGCATCTGTCCAGACTTCTAAATCCTGATTGCCGTCGATTATGGTTAACACTGGAGCAGTCGTTAATCTTAGCTTTAGCTCTTCAAAAGCCTCCTCACTTTCTGGAGTCCATTTGAACTTGAGTGCTTCTTTGTAAGCTTCGTTAAGTGACCAGATATCTTCGAAAAGTTTTTAACGAACTTCCGATAATAACTAGCCAATCCGAGAAAACTGCGGACTTCTGTAGGGGTACTCGGCTGTTTCCAATTCTGAATAGTTGTGATTTTACTTGGATCCACAGCAATTCCTTCTTTCGACACTACGTGGCCCAGAAATTTCACTTCCTCTTTCCAGAATATACATTTGGACAGTTTGGCTATCAATACATTCCTCCTCAGAATTTCTAGAACCTGTTCCAAATGCTTTTCATGTTCGGCCTTTGATTTAGAGAAGATTAGAATATCATCAATAAAAACCAGGACAAATTTATTCAAAACCCCTCTGAACACTATATTCATCGGATCGACGAAGTAAGTTGGAGCGTTACATAAGCCGAACGGCATTACTAACCACTCGTAGAATAAGTCGGGACCTCTGAATGCTGTCATTGGAACACACTCTTCGACAATTCGAAGTTGATGGAAGCCTGTAGCAAGGTCCATCCTTGAGAATACTTGTGCTCCATTCAGGCGATCCAATAAATCATCGATTCGCGGCAATGGATATTTATTCTTTATGGTCTGCTTGTTCAAATCACGATAATCCACACATAGTCGCAGAGTACCGTCAGATTTTAGTACAAACACCACTACTGCTCCCCAATCAGAGAAACTAGGCCTGATCAGACCCTTCCATACGAGCTGTCGTGTTTGATTGTCTAATTCCTCTTTCTCTTTCAAGGACATTCTTCGAATAGCGTGAACTACCGGCCTTGCATTCAGAATCAAAGCAATCTTGAAATCTATTTCTCTCTGCGGAGGTAAGCGAACAACTTCTTCGAACACATCCGCATAGTTCTTGACGACAGGAATGTCCTTGATGAGGTCAGGAATATTCTCTATGACTTCAGTGATATTTTCTATTTGAACAGCAGAAACATTCAAAGCTGCCCAGAAGTCTTTTCTATTAGCATTTTGTCCTTCACAGGGAATGGTTATATAATCACCTGATTTAATCTTCGCCTTAACGACTCTGTCGGCGCATTTAACCTTAGCTTCATACTTGGTCAGCCAGTCTAACCCCAAGATAAGATCAAACTCTGTAAAATTCATGACGACCGCGATGGTAGGAAACCGATAACGAGAAAAAGAAACCGGCACTCCACAAACCCAACTGAGATCAATGGAACCCCCAACCGGATTCTGGACAATCATTGGTTCCTTGAGCTTCTTCAAATTCAAATCCAGCTTCTTAGCTGCATTCTTTGCAACAAAGCTTCGTGACGCGCCGGTGTCAAACAATAATTTAACTGGGATATCTTTGAAAGTTAGCGTGCCTTCTAAAACATATGGCCTTTCTTGAATAGCTGATGGCTCAGACGTTTCTGCTACTTCATTTATATGTACTGCTTTGGATTTCTTAAATTGCCCGCAATCCTTTTCAAGACGGCCAATCCGACAGGCATTGGCAACATTTCCTATTCTCTCGAAACTGGTTATCGGGTTAAAACCCCTTCTTTTGTTTCTTTAAGGTTTTACATTTCCTAGTCAAATGCCCTGGTTTCCTGCCGTTAGAGCATGTGGCCGTCGTTATGGGTTCTTTCTCAGACTTAGCCCTTTTCCTCTTGGCACTGGGCTTCTTACCGACCTCAGACATCGTACTGGCCTCCGGACGATCAGTCTCAGACTCAATTTTCTTACTAGAGCTGACCTCTTCTTCGCAAGGCAAGATACCTTTCTTGTCGAGATCCTCATACTGATAAGCCATATAAATCATTTCTGAGAAAGGAAGCTTCACATTCCTCATCACACTATTCTGATATTTTCTTTGCAGGCCATGAATAAGCCTCAGATTCTTTCTCTTTCGATCTTGAATCAGATGAGGAGCAAAGTGAGAAAATTCGTTGAATTTCTTATGATATTCTGGGATGGTCATATAACCTTGTATCAGATAAGAAAATTCATCACATAATCGCTCGGTTGCTTCGGGAGGAGTAAATCTTTCAAGGAAAATCACTTTGAATCTATCCCAGGTGATATCAACTTCTGGATTATCTTTAATAACTGAATCCCACCAAAACAAAGCTTCTTCTTTGAGTGCCCAAGACGCCAGTAATCTTTTCTGATCATCTCTCAGCTTTAAACCCTCAAAGATTTTCTCTGTAGAACGGATCCAAGCTTGTGTTTCCATAATGGACTCTTTGCCTAAGAATGGTGATCCACCCAGATTTCGAAATCTCTTGAATAGAACTTCTATTTCTAATTCTGGCTGAGGGAGCACAACTGGCTCATTAGTTGGTCGAGCCATACGATTATTTCTTCTGTTCCTGTCACTCATTTTCTAGTGCGTCTGCAATTAGCAGACAAATTGTTAGGTCAACAGAAAAGATATTTCAAAATATAGAGACAAATACTTCAATGTAAATGTGTCTACTGGGGTGTATTTCATTCTGCATTACTTATACTAGGATATTACTGATCCTATCTGTATAGAGTTACCCGTCCTAGAACACTACTGGTTCTATTTCTGACGAGTTCATTGATATGTTATATTCCACAACTAAGCTTAACCAAAGCTCTGATACCAAATGAGACGACCCCAAACCCCGTCTGACGACGGCAAGGGTAATCCTTGGAATATAACACATAAACATAAAATAGCAGAACAGAGATAAATAACTAAATACACCAGATAATGCACAATAGAATATACTGGATAAACGTAATCATCAGAGTTACACAATATAGGATCATACTTAGAACAAAATACAGTTCAGCTATACATAAATGTCTATAGCGGAAAACAAACATAATGTACAATAGGAGCTGAACAGCATAAAAAGAGATAAATGATAGAATCCATCTTCAGCTCCATCTATCCAAAAAAGCCTGCTAAACCTGAACACAAGGCTGACCGTGTAGAAAAAGGGGCACCCGAGTTTGAAAGTGAAACAAACTACGAGTCAGTCATGGGATTGGTATGAGAAATCTACTCAACACACTTAAAATATGGCTAATCACAGGACCACGCCACTTTCGTGGAACGGGTTTACTCCATCGGATTGTCAGTGCTTTAAAACAAATCATTCTTTTAAACATCGCAATGCTTTTTATAAAAATGAAGCCAATATAAGAATCAGTTCCCACCACACAATGCAACGCAAACTGGAGGATAGAGTTTTTACCTTATAACGGACAAAATATGATTGATACGAATAAAACAAAAGCATTTGATATTATTGCTAGTGTTATATGTTTTAAAAACAATTTCAAATCATAACCATCAATCATAGACGGCATTAATGCCCCATACCACTATGTCGCTATATATAGGTATACAATCAAAACCGCACAGTCACATACTTGGAAATTGGATTTCCGTCATGAACCAAGGCAAAAGATAGTCCTTACCGAATTCGAGACTGCCTAGCCCGAGTCTTAGGATCAGAACGCATCGACCCTTGGATCGTCAGGGCCGGTCCACACGGAGTGGATTAAAATTCCTGAACACTACGTTTCCCCGGCCTTTGGGGCGTAAGTGAGCCAACAAATGACTCCATCGGTCCCAGATCGACAGATATATCTGAGGCGCCTCGCAACAGCAACAACCACATAAGTCAAACTCGTCAGGGCATGTAAAACCACTGACGCCACTTCTAGCTAGGAGGAAACGCAGGCCCTCCCTGAGGTCCTTTCTCCCGTTTCTGGTTCATACCGGGCTGTGAGGCTCGCGATTTCACGTTATACACAAAGCTACGCCACACAGGCGGTGCTTTGATCATCACCACAAGACTTTGCTTTTCAACAGAAGCCCCGATCACTGCATCTTAGCATGCCACATAGGCAATTCACACCGTGCAACTGATAGCTATCAATCAAACAGAATAAATTCCAATGCCAGACACACTGTCCATTTGCAAGTCCGTTCTGGGTCTGAACGAAACCGGAGGCACTATATACCTCGCAAACCCATCGATCACCACGTACGTATGGACGATCACCACTCATTATCCATATTTCGGGAAGCCTCCCAATTAGGACCTCGGTTACCATCCAAACGAGGTGAAGATCTCCAGTCTTCGACCACCGTCTTCATCTTTGATTTCTTATCGTCGATTCAATTATTCAAAATGGGATAAACCCGGTCTTTCTGAGCAACTCGCGTATATAATAAACAAGTGCTACACAAACACTACTATGCATCATTTCAATTCATTAGTCACTAACCGTCAATCAATAAGAGAGCGATTTCCCAAATATTAACCCCGAAGGCCGAAACCAACATCAGATCAATACCCAAGAAACCATTCGACTTAGCCAACCTTCAGTTAGTTTCTATATTTCACATCCATATCGTTTATAATATTTTATAACGATTTATCGCTATTTTTATTTATTTTAAAATAGCCAATTTATTCAAAACGACGCTTCGGGCCATAACGCGGCCGTAGCGTTGTTTTTCTTCAGATTTGATTTACACATATCTGAAAATCTAACCGTTGGATCTTCACAAAATTTACATCATTAGAAAGATCTTTTCAAAGCGAATCCAACGGTTCTAGTTTTGGGAAAATCCGACGGTCGGATATCCCGGTATAATCGTTTGAAGTTTCGATTTCAAAATACGAACTACAACGACGTTATTCGATTTAATATAATTATATATATAATCGATTCTGGCGTTGTTTTTCTTCAGATTTGAATTAAACATTCCAGACAATCCAACTGTTGGATTTTTACAAAGTTGGTGTCGTTGGAAAGATATTTCAAAAGCGAACCCAACAGTTGCGGTTTCGGGAAAATCCGATGGTCGGATCTCCCGGTATAATCGTTTGAAATCACGGTTTCAAAATACGAACTGCAGCGTCGTTATTTGATATATTTCAATTCTATTTATATATATATATCGATTCTTCGATTTCAAAAACCATATGAATTTCATACATTTGATAAAAATGATATTTTTATCTAACTGTTTTCTATTTCAACACTTCATTATTTTTAACAATTCATGTATATAATAAAAATATGATTGTTAATGTAAAACAATTTATTTCAAAACTCAACTATTTTATATAGTTAATATAGGTGATAAAAATAGGATTTTTATTATAGAACAATTTATTTCAAAACAAGATTATTTAATGTAGTACATATTAATGATAAAAATAGGATTTTTATTATAAAACAATTCCTTTCAAAATATGAATACCATTCAACACATGAATTTTAGTACAACGAATGAATATCGATTCAACACATGAAGGTTTTCTATAGTTTATATATATAGATAAAAAGGTGATTTTTATATTTAAAACACGAATACCATTCAACACACGAATTTCAATTCAACGAATGAATATCGATTCAACACATGAAGGTTCTCTATAGTTTGTATATATAGATAAAAATGTGATTTTTATATTTAAAACACGAACACCATTCAACACATGAATTTCAGTTCAACGAATGAATATCGATTCAACACATGAAGGCTTTCTATAGTTTGTATATATAGATAAAAATGTGATTTTTATATTTAAAACACGAATACCATTCAACACATGAATTTCAATTCAACGAATGAATATCAATTCAAAACATGAAGGTTTTCTATAGTTTGTATATATAGATAAAAATGTGATTTTTATATTTAAAACACGAATACCATTCAACACATGAATTTCAATTCAACAAATGAATATCGATTCAACACATGAAGGTTTTCTATAGTTTGTATATATTGATAAAAACGTGATTTTTATATTTAAAACACGAATACCATTCAACACATGAATTTCAATTCAACGAATGAATATCGATTCAACAGATGAAGGTTTTCTATTCAACAGACGAATATAATTTCAACACAGGAAAATAATTCTAACACATGAATATTATTCAAAATTTCGACAGCATAACGGCAGGGTAGTTAAAACCGGGACCGTCCCTAGTACGGCTCCTCGCTCTACCTTAAAACCTCGCGGTTTTTGATAATGGGGAATCATGCATCTAATTCGCACGCAGGCGGCATGTATATTTTTTTCATTTCCACAAACTAATCCTATGTGGTTTCAACCAAATATTTCTCAACCACAAACGAGTATTTTTCAACCACAATCAATCAATTTCCACCACAAACAATTTCAATCAACCATTCGCTATCAATCAATTTTCACACCAATCACAACCAATAAATATCGTCCATGGTTTGTGGACGAGGGGCGTATATATATATATATATATATATATATATATATATATATATATATATATATATATATATAGCATTTCACTTCCATTTCAACACATAAATAATTTTTACAACGCATATATAACTTATACATCGAACGTACAACTTATACAACGCTTATACAAGAGGTGTACAACGCTTATATAACTCATACATCAACTATATAATTTATACATCGTCGTTTTCCATATCGTTTATAAATTAGAAATCTCACATTGGGTTCCACTCCACCAAAAATAGCAGAAGGCTCAGAAAAATAAGCGGTCTCTTCTAGAATGTAGAAGACGTCCACAGGAGTCCACTATCTCTTGTTTTACTGGATTTTGTCAAGAAACGAAAAAGATATGATTTTTACAAGTTTGCAACGGTTTAAAGGTGTTAAAATCAGTTCAAAGAAAATCATCTGTACCTTTCAGAGGAGGTTCAAAACAAGGTTTTGATTTTTCGTGAAATCCGTTGCTCGATACGACGATGGGCTTGTACAACGACGTAGAGGGAGGAGAGAGCTTCCAGCGCAGGGGGGTGGCGGCCAGTTCGATTGCCTTTGGCGATGGTGGCGGCGGCGGGAAGACGTCGACTTCTAGGTGTCGAGGCCGCGAAAAATTCCAAACTATATATGGATTTGAAGATCTCGAGGAGCTCTACAAAACCTTCAACTGGAGGAGGGGCTAATTTTGCGTGGATTGATCGGAAAATGAACGGGAAGTGATGAACACCTTTCCGTCGTTCGTCGTTTTTAATCGGGAGAGAGAATAGGTTTTCTGACCAATGAATTTTTTTTAAATTTATTTATATATTTTAAAATCTCTAAAATACCCTCTTCCACACATGAACACCAATCCAAACCCAACGACTATCATCCCTAGCGTTTTACCCCCATTCTGAACACAATGGGATATGTTTTGAAGGCCCATTCGACTGTTTCAGTCAGTTTCCATTCAAATTAAAATATATAACATTCAATATTTGATTTGAACGTACATTTCAATTTGCCAGGGCCACATACTGATTCTAAAAATTCCCGAAAAATAAATCTAGCTGTGTTTTGACGATACGGTCCCAACAAAACTAGTTTCGTCGAATTCTGAGACCGTTTGCAAAAAGGCCCATTTCTGGCCGATCCAATTTAACTATAATTGACCAAAACACGTTTTCATTTGCCACGCTCACATACTAGCTTCAAAAATTATGAAATTTGAAACCTAGCAATAACTTCACATCCCAGATCCAACAAATGTGGTTTCTTCGAATTCCGATGTCGTATGCAAAATGGCCAATTTCACGGGCTATATAAATTCCATAGCGACCTTTCTGAAAATTCATTTGGCCATTACTTTTGCTTTCTGCTATGAAACTTCGATTTTTCAGATTCGTTAGAAAGGTATTCGCTAACAGATTTAAATATTTTTGGTTTCACTCAAATCCGTTTTATTTTGCACCCGGTACAGTCCGACAAAATTTGAATTCAATTTTTGAAACTGCAGCGCCATTTCAGGCCTTGTTTATAATTAGAATTAATTATATTCATTTTCAAATGTCGAATTCAAACTTACTTTTCATCGCTATTATTTAAAATATTTATTTTAAATATTTAAAATCCACTATTTTAGCCAATTTAAAAATTTTAAATTGGTTCAGATTTTCCGGGTCGTTCCAAAATCCAAGAATAAACTAAAAGCGAATTGGGACTTGTTTTCAAAGGAAAGCAATGGAAGTATTCCGATGTTCAAAATGAAATAGGATTGAAATAAATCCATAAGGATCTATAATTATAATTCAACTATGTCGAATAATATAAAGATAATTTATTCTTATAAATTATATATAAAATGAAAATTCAGGATTTGACAAGATAATTAATATTTGGATTTGTTAGCGAATAGGAAATTGAGATTTAAATTATAAATTAAAGTAGGTAGCCATCACTAACCTCCCATGTGCGAAGCATGGGTCTCATCCTAATTATCCCTTATAAAATAAGTTTATGAAATGAAATATGAAGTATGTGTTTATAAAATAACCAGATAAGTGGGATTTTAAACTGTAATGATATTTGTTATATAAATCAAGTTTTGATTTAATAAAATAAGTCTAGATTTCTGTAGAAGAAAAATATTCACGTTTAAAGAGAATAATGATTTAAAATAAATGTTTCGCATATTTAAAAGGAGTTAAGGAAATTATAAACTGACTGGAGACTAGTTAAGTTGAACGACTTTCTGAGAGTTGATCCGATGTTGGTTTCGGCCTTCGAGGTTAATACTTAAGGAGTTGTTCTCTTACTGGTTTACGGTTAGAGACTGATGGACGTTGACGGATAGTGATGCGTGAGTGTAAGAAACGGAAATTTTTTCTAATGCTAGTAACGTATATTTTCTAAATATAGAAAATAGGAAGTTAGGAATATATGGGAATAGTTTTCCGAGAATCGTAGGAAGTTAAAACAAGCTTTGGGAAATTGGGAAATGAATAAATTTATGATAAATTAATAAAAAAAATGGGTGAGTGTTGATTGAATCGGTAAGATTTCCATTTGGGAATACGACCGTTATTTGTACACATGTTTTCCTTTGATAGTTAAATAACCGACTATCATAGTTTTTGACCATTTTCGTTATCAATATAGACCGGGATCAGATTTATTATCTGAAAACCACTCCGTATGGGCATTATCGTTTTGAATCAAATATATGGTAGAAAATTGAAGGCAGGGTTTATGCAAGGTTTACTCTGGCGATCCAAGGTATAAATTTCCTAACATGGATTTACAGAATAATTCCTTCGGTTTGTCCAGTCCCAGGACAACTTGAATGGACGAATGTCTGACAGAGTATATCTGGTAGATTGCGTAAGTTGATCGTTTCAAACGTATATACGTTGGTGGTAGAGGAATTCGTTTCTCTTAGCTTATACCCATGGTATTTTCGGGGAAATCAATTTGTGATTTGATGGGTATGATGATGTGGCATTCAAAGTAAATAAAGGAATGATATGTTAAAAGATACGTTACGACCTTAAGCCTCATCAGCTGGGAAATGACAGAAATTGGGCAGGCAGCATGGCTAAGTGGGTCGCACCTGTAACACCCCACGTCCGTTAATATCAGTCACAAAGGGAATGCATTAAGTTTCGTGGAGCGCTATAAGTAAACAGAACAGAATATTACAAGAACAGAATATTACAAGACAGATACATGAAATAGTACTTGAAAATTTTATAACTCTATTGCCGTAGAAACATAAATAAGTTTGGTTACATATTTAAACCCATTGCACCAAAACCAAGTACATAATATCAGTATTGTACAAAAGCCATTAGAGTACATAATTTTTGAAACCATAATCCCCAATCCAAAATTCCATATGAAAGATAAACAAAGCTAAGAATTGCTTTCAGCACTTCAAGCAGGAAAGTCCGAATTAAGCCTCAACGTGCCCACCCGGAGAACCTGGGGGAGGGGAAAGGAAAGAAAAGAGTCGAAACAAAAAGGGTCAGACATAAAGTATGGCGAGTCCAGTGACTTTAACAATATAATTAGTAAAGCAACATGATAAGAACATAAACTGTATGTAAGAGACGACTGTAACATAAGCAGATACGACAAGGTAACAAGATGAACATGACGTAACATTGACAGCGCTTCTAACCACTATAAGGTATTCTCTGCACCGCACCAATACTAGTTTCATACTAAAAGAAGATCCCTCTTGGATAAACAGAATGATGATAGTTTCGTGTACTTCTAGCTGCTCTCATAGGTAACCATCGTGCACCTATCATCACTAGGTGTATCCACTATCCTCCTTGTTCGATTATGTACCTCTACCTGCTATCATAGGTAACCAATGTGCACCTATCACCACTAGATGTATCCTCCCTGCTAATCATAATAATGGTAGCTTAGTGTACCCCTAGCTGCTCTTGTAGGTGCCTCACTTGCTCCTACCACCACTAGTTGTACCCACTGCCATCCACATTCGATCGCTCCCTAACCTCGTAGATACTTGCGCTGGTCTCACAATAGGGTGTATCACTCCATAAGGTGGCAACCCCGATACTATTGAAATGCATAGCTTGTACCTACATGATACAATATCGTCTTACCTACTAGCTTGGACTCACACACGCACATGACTCCGTTGGACTTGCACTGCATCGCTAGCTCTTTATTGACCTCTAATAATCAACCCCAGTGAGTGTGTCCGTGTCCTCGACCTAGTTCGAGCTCATATAGATACTGAGATGGGTTACTGGTTGAAAAGGGTCCATACACTTGACACAGGCTTCCCTCCTAAGCATGGTCCCCACTAGGAATTCCCACTTAACCCCTTTTTATCCCCATGATTTATCACACGTCTCATCTTGGTTAAGTGCTTTTATTATGTTTCGCATGCAACCCAGTCACCCACTTAACCCCTTTACTATTCCCATGTCTTACCACATGTCTTATCTTGGTTAAGTGTTCACTATTTACGTTATACATGCTACCCACTTAACACTTTTACTATTCCCATGTCTTCCCACATATCTTATCCTGGTTAAGTGTTTTTAATTGTGTTTCACATGCTATCCATGTCTCCCACTTAACCCCTTTACTATTCCCATGTCTTACTACATGTCCCAGCTTGGTTAAGCGCTTTAATTATGTTTCACATGCTACCCATGTTACCCACTTAACCCTTTATTATCCCCATGTCTAATCACATGTCTTATCTTGGTTAAGTGTTCATTAATTCATTATAACCGTAATCTTGCAAGACCTCCCAAATTAGATTATTGTTTTGCGGTTGCTGGATATGCCGGGCGGTTACAGGCAGGCTTATACCGCAATCCGAATCTAACCTCGTGTCTTTGCATTATTACACATCTAATTTCCACCCTTGACCTCTCACATTATATTACCAAATTGCGGTTGTTGGTTATGCCGGGTGGTTCTAGGAAGACTTCTACCACAATGCAAATCTAACCTCATGGCTTAGGCGTTTATTATCACTTTTCTAATTCAATCCCCAATTTCAAATCTTGGATTATAATATATTCCAATCAACCATAATTTCCAATCTAAATTATGTTTATAATTTTAATCCAAATTATGCCTATAATCTCATGTGTACAAGTTATGCCAAATTAAGCCCAAACCAATTTTCATAATTATTAACAATTTATGCCAAATCTCATGTATACAAGTTGTACTCAATTATGCCCAAACCAATTTATGCCAAATCTCATGTATAATTATGCCCAAAACAATATCCATATTCATTAACAATTTATACCAATAATCTCATTTCATTCCATATTTCCCAAAAATTTCACAATTATTCCAACGTTATTCGTATGTAAATCTCAACGCAATATGCTTAGGCTTGAAGTAGCCTAATGTCAAAAGGAAAAAGGGAAAGAAGAAGGGGAGAGAATCAAAACATCAAAACTGGCATAAAGATACAAATAGGCATGTGAAATAATTAAGGACAAAATAGATCGGATATGCATACGATAATAGCAATTGGGTATGAATCTTAAGGATAAAAATTACAAAACTTGATATGATTCAACTTATTTATAGGCATATACATCAGATCCAATTTACAATCCTATCACAATTAATTTTTAACTTAATTGTATGTGAAAGTAACATGGACTCACAGCGATACAATTCTTAGAAAAGAGAATTAGGTGCTGTTGTAGCAATTCTGATCTTGAATAATCTCTATTTTGATTTGTAAATCCGATCTTCTGATTGGAATACTCTTATTCTGATTTATTTTGGTGGAGAAGAAAGGCTAGTTTAGATTAGAGCACCATGGAGGCGCCATGGATGATAACAATGAGATTAGGGTTACGTGTTTATTTATAGATGTGTTAGGTGAATTAGGGCCTTTAGATTAGATTAGAGAACATCTGAACCACTCAGATAAAAAAGACACATCATCCAGCCAATCCTAGAAAGACACGTCATTAATGGAACTCTCCAGAATTCTGCAGATTCTGGCTCGGCCTGGGCGCACTTCCCAAGTGCGCCAGTGCATTTTTTTTCTGGCGCACTTCACAACTGCGCCAGTTATCCCGGCTTGTTTCCGGATTTTTCTGCCCAGCTTCTATCTTCCATAACTCCTTCATACGTTATCCGTTTTACGCAAACTCGGACTCTATCTCAAGCAGAACTCTGAGATGAATGCAATGGTGTAACCCGTTTTACTTAATTCTTCTTTTAAAAATTAGTTATTCTTTGATTATCCTTTTTTTCATGTTTAAAAATTACGGGGTGTTACATTCCTCCTACTTAAAGGATTTCGTCCTCGAAATCTCGAAGCTGAAAGGAATGTATGTCCTACCATCCATCATCCATCTACTGGATTTCGTCCCCGAAATCTAGAAGTTGAAAGGAATGTATGTCCTACCATCCATCATCCATCAATCACGGGCGTCCATTGTGCTTAAAAGATTTCTAATGCTTTCATGAACATATACAAATTGTGTGTATATATCATTATCCAAATGCAAAATCAGGCGGTCTGCTGATTCTGTTGACCTCCTTAGTGCAAAACATGATAGTGCCATGCGTCCATTATGTATCCAAAAGAATCCTATTGATACATATCATTTCTATATGATTGCACAACAATTCATCCAAATGCAACATCCATATGATAACACATTCAATATACATCCACTAATTTAAATATGCACACTCACCCATATGCAATATAAAAGTGATTGAGCCGATCTAGTGCCTAACGTGTGCGTAAATGCATCCACAAGCAACCACTAGCAAACACTTACATCCACTTGCATCCACCAAACATAACATCTCTTAAACACATGTTTACAACCATATGATTTTCTACCTAAAGATTGAAGATATAATCGAGAGGATACACTAAACGATAGAACAAGTATAAACAAAGCGGTAGAGAAAGGAGAAGTTAAGAACATACCCTCAAAAAGGAAAGGGTACGATGCACGTATCTTATCTTCCGTTTCCCAAGTCACGTCTCCTTGATCATCTCCCTATTGACTTTAACCAACTTGACCTCTTGGTTGTGTATTTTCTTGACCTCCGATCCAAGGATGCATGTAGGAACTCATCTGATCATGGCATCTTGCTTTAATTCCACTTCTCTAAGCATGCTCGGCTCTACTACTTCCGCGGTATCGCTTAAACACTTCCTCAAATGCGACATGTGAAATACATCATGAACACCACTAACCTTCTCAGGCAACTTTACTCTGTAGGACATCTGTCCAATTCTTTCTGTAATGGGGAATAGCCCTACGAACCTTGGTGCCAATTTCCATATAGATCCAAAATGAACTATGTTCCTCAATGGTGACACTTTAATAAAAACCATGTCTCCAACATCGAACTCAAGATTGGTTCGTCTCTTATTAGCGTATGAATTTTGTCGGTCATGTGCCGTCTTCATGCATCTTCGAATCAAGTCTGTCTTCTCTGAATTTTCTCTAACCATCTCGGGCCCAAGATAAATCTTATTCGTAGATTCCCACCAATAAATAGGTGATCGGCAAGGCCGTCCATATAGAGCTTCAAAAGGTGCCATGCCAATACTGGTCTGATAACTGTTGTTGTAGGTGAACTCTACTAATGGAAGGTGTTCCTCCCATGTCCCTCCAAAGTCCAAGATGCATAACCTCAAAAGATCTTCTAGAATTCAATTCACTCTTTCTGTTTGGCCATCCATCTGAGGGTGATAAACGGTGCTAAAAAACAATTGCGTTCCTACTGCCTCTTGCATATCACCCTTTCCTCTTGCACCGAAAACTATTCCAAGCCCTGTCCCGCAAGCATCGGTATACACTGTGAACGGTTTACTCCCATCTGGAAAAACTAAAATGGGAGCTATCATCAATCCCCTCTTCAATCATTGAAAAGCATCAACATAGTCAACATCCCAAGAAAAGGTCAAATTCTTTTTCGTCAACCGTGTAAGTGGGGCAGATATCTTCGTAAAGTCCTTAATGAACTTCCTATAATAGTCCGTCCAACTAAGAAAGCTTCCGTTGTTTTCTTTGGAATCCTCCAATCCTGGATTGCCACTGCCTTTGCGGGATTCTACTGACATCCCTTCTTTAGAGACCACGTGCCCTAAGAACCTAACTTCCTTCCTCCAAAAATGACATTTGGAGAATTTAGCCTTGAGTTAATGTGCTCGAAGGGTCTCTAAGACATCCTTAAGATGTAAGGCATGCTCTTCCTCCCTTCCAGAGAAGATCAATGTAACGGCCCGAAAAGTTCTGATCCTGATTATCGATACTAACACATATCTTGTACCATATATTGACTAATCAAACACCAAAAATTCTCAGATCATTGAAAAAAAGAAGTTAGAGGGTGAGAAATAGAAAGAAAGAAAGTTAGGACAGAAGAAAATGAAGAACTTAACACAACAGCATCAGAGTAAATACGAATCTCACAGCGGACTGAATAATATATATTATATAACATCTTGAAATACAAAACTGTATTAACACTTACATACACCATCAGCCTACAACACATATTCAACACAGCAGAAATAACTCTATATATCAAATCTTAAAGCCTCATGCTCAAAGCTCCTTCGAGTGAATCTGTAAAATCCTGAAACCACTGGACTGCCCGTACAAATTTGGGCACCCAAGAGTTTAGGGAAACAGGGAAAAATAAACTCCGGGTCAGTCATGGGACTGGTGTGAGTAAATGGTTTTAAAATAGCTTGATTTAACATTCAAAAATCCTTATGAAATAAAACGTAATCATAAGACCGATCCACACATAAATACAGATGGTTTTTACCTTACGATAACCCAAAACATTTTTGAAATCAATATATTATTCTGATATTATAATAATGTCTAAATACAAATAAATATCAATTTAGTGGAACGCTTGCATCTCACGCTCCACGTATATAGTATACAATCAACACCGCGGGTGCTTATTGGAGATTGGATTCCGGCTATGACAAGGTATGGAACCACCTGCCAATAGTGTATATCTAGAAGGGAATACACTAGGTTCAACAAGAACGTCTTGCAACCCGACCCACACATGACCGGCCACTCATTCCGCTTGAGTGTATCGTATGTATATCACCAACGGTTGGGAGCTACCCACTGTTTCCCGAAAAGGGATAGCACCGAAAATAGATTAAAGAATGAAATGGGTTTTCTCTAGATAGGTGATTATACATCCTAATGGGAGCGACCCATATAGCCATGCTGCCTGCCCGATTTTTGTAAATTCCCGGTTGATGAGGCTTGAGGTTAGAGTTTACCTTTATAACATCTGTTCATCATTTACTTTAAATGCCATATCGTTAGATCCGTCAAATCACTAATTGACGTCCAAAAATGTACTCGGGATGTAAAAAAGCGGCCATTCCTTGCCATCAACTTGGTATATTTGTAAAAATCAACGTACGTAATTTTTAGGAAATACTCTATCAGACATTCGTCCATTCAACTCATCCAGGAGCAGGATGAACCGAAGATACTCTCCTACTGCGTCCAATATAGGAACCACCCCATGGATCAATAACGAATAGTCCTTGTTAGACCAAAAATTGGCTCTAACACCCAAATTAGATATGAATTCGATGAAATAGAATCAAAAAAGCAGTAAAGAACACGCAATTTATAGTGGTTCGGCGTTAACTAGCCTACGTCCACTTTGTTTTCTTTTAATTGATGGTTGGAATACAAATGCAGCAATGATTCTCACTCAACCTCGCAATTACAATTCACAACCTCACTCAGATCTCTCAAAAATGGATTTTAAGAGATGATTTTGATGTGAATATGATTGTAGAATTCGGCTATGGAGGATGTATGGACTGAGAATTTGCCAAAAGATCCTTTCAAATGCCTCTAGGTGGTGTATTTATAGGTGAAAAATCTCCTCGAAGTGGCTTCGGTTCGGAATCGCGTGGCATCCATCCCTTGAGAGTCGGGTTTGGAAGCCCCAAGATGGCTACAGTGCATTGATCCAGTAGGAAATCGTGGGAGAAATGGTCAGATCTTGTCCGAATCTTCAGGGGATATATGTAGCAACGGCTATAGATTAAAGGGAAAAAGGGGTTCGGATCGGGGCTTCCGATCCGACCCGGTGAAGCAACTTGTTGTCCCTTGACGCTGCTGACGTACTCATCTGATCCGAACTGATGGGATTGCTTGCTTTCTCTTTATGCCGCTGAAGTGTTCTTCCGATCTGAACCGCTGAGGCCACCTGCTTTGTGGTATTGCTGCCATATTCTTCCGATCCGAACCGATAAGGCCATTTGCTATCCTTTGGCATTGCTGACATATCACCGATCCGATCCGATGTGGTCTCTGCGTTCTTGATCTTTACTCACTTCCTGCATTATCTTCCTCCGATCCGAACTGACTGGTGTCTTCCTCACTATTTACTCTTTGTGTAGCCTAGTTCACAAAGTAGGCTAACATTTTGCCCCCTCGAAGTACACTCTTATTTAAGATAAAGTGTGCTTCGAAGCAATTTATGAGACATCCTTTGAACTAGAGTCATCGAATGATCGCCTTCGGTTTAGATTCCGATCCGAACAGGTTTTCTTCAGTAGCACACTCGGATGGACCTTTCAATACTGCTACACCATAGACTAACAGGCCAGAGTTCCTTCATGGGCTCGATTTCTGGTCCGAACGGAATGATGTTGGCTAGGAATACGAGTAGTCACAGCGATTTCATATAAGTACCCTCCTCGTCTCCTTCTTCCTCTTCCTTCTTTATTATTTTCATCTAGCGAAACTCACATCTAAACCCTAGAATTTTAAAAACACTGAAATTCTTCTTGTTTTAATCCCTGAGTCCAACATATAGGTAGATTTATAAACTTGAATCTCCTCTTTGTAATTGCTTTTAACTTAAATTCGCGATTCCCTTGAACGATTCAGCGATGTATTCGATAGATTTCATCGCCATGACCTCCTCCACCCCGTCATCGTCGCTAAGGGCGTTAAATTTCTCACAAGACGACGGTGGAGGGGGTTAGGATCCTTCATTGAGCGTTCGAATGCATCATTACTCGATTTCAGCTGGGATTCTCAACATAGGATCGATTTTGACCCCATAGAGGAGAGAAAAAGGGAGAGGAGAAGTGCAGGGGATTGGTTCGGGTGATAGGGCAGAGACGAGGATAAAGAGAGAGAAGGAGTGCAGGGGATCGGTTCGGGTGACAAGGCAGAGACGAAAATGGTGTTGAACTGACCGGTTCGGGTCGGTCTTGTGAGCCATAAGAAGAACAAGATTCACTTGACTGGACTGGATTGGAATGTGAAACAAAGAAGGGGAGAAGCATGGCTGTTCAATCCGATCTGGACCGTCCAAGTACTCACCTCCGAACCAATCTGTAAGAACCCGTTACTTTCCCGTGAAGGAAAGAGCGGATACTTTTGAGAACAACACACAAATGAACGCAAAAGGAAGAACATTTCATTGTTATTACAACAATTCCATCAGAATACAAGAATATACAGTATGGATAAATAAAATACATTCGATAAATATCATAGATTACAATAAATTACATAGCAGTGGAAAATAATACAAAACACAACTAAAAGTAATACACGGATACAGAGCTTTCTGGATATCATTCTAGCTGTAAACCAGGATCCTGTGAATATAAATCTGCAAAACCAAAACTACTAGCTTCCCGTGTAGAAAATAAGGGCACCCAGAGTTTAGGTTAAAACAATAAACTCCAGGTCAGTCACGTGGCTGGTGTGAGAACTAAAACAGTTATTTAAAACTTTATTTTGAAAGAGAGTAATTCAAGGGACCACGCCGTATAACACGGAACGGGTTTCCTCCCAAGAATACCAGTGCATAGAATAAACAGCGCAATGCTTTTTCGAAAAATAAAGCTATTATAAGACCCAGGTCCCATCACACAATGCAACGCAAGCCGGAGGATAGGGTTTTACCTTATGACAACCAAACATGCTTGGTACGTTTAAAACAAATCATTTGATACTATAATAAGTGTATAGTGTCAAAACAATTTCAATCATAAATATAAATCATAGACGACATAAGTGCCCCATACCACTATGTCGCCATACTAGGCTCTACAAATATAGCCGAAATACACGTATTGGAAATTGGATTTCCGTCATGAGTCGAGGCAAGGGGCAAGCTCCTCTCCGCTTCGAGACACTCTAGCAAATGCCTCAGGACTACACACTTTGGGTAACCCCTGGATCTTCAGGGCCGGTCCTCTCTTACGTTTGAGGATTAATTATGCCTGAACACAGTTTTCCCGGTCCTTACAGACCTAAAATCGAGGCGCCTCATCCTACAACCACATAGGTGAAAAGTATATAAATGCCAGGGCTGTTAAGTCACTGACACCACCAAAGCTAGAAAAAAACGTCGTGCTCTCCCTGCAGTCCTTATCCCGTTTTTAACTCATACCGAGGTGTGAGGCTCGCGAATTTACGTTATACACAAAGCTACGTCACAAAGGCCGTGCTCTGATCATCAACCACAAGACTTTGCTTTTCAACAGAAGCCTTGATCCATGCAACTTAGCATGCCACACAGGCAATTCATGCCATGCGATTGATATCTATCGATATATAACCTCTAAGCTCGTACGTCTCAGAGAAGGGCGTTAAGCAAGAGAATAAATTCTCCGCCGCCAAACAGATATATATTTAACAGAAATCAATCAACACAGAATAAAATCCAATGTCAGACACACAATCCATTTACAAGTTCGTTCTGGGTCTGAACGAAACCGGAGGCACTTTCCTCGCATATCCATCCATCTCCAAGTACGTCTGGATGACCACCAACTGATTCCCTCATCTTGGGTGTACAGCCCAATCAAGATCATCAGTAATCACCCAAACGATGTGAAGACTTCTGGTCTTCAACCACCGTCTTCATCTTCGACATATCGTCGAATCGGTTATTCAGAATGGATATAAACCCGGCCTTTCCGAACAACCCGCGTATATTAAAACAAATGTTACACAAACACAACATACGCCTCATTCCAATTCATTAGTCACTAACCGTAAATCAGTAAGAGAGCAACTCCCCAAATATTAACCCCGAAGGCCGAAACCAACATCAGATCAATACCCAGGAAACCATTCTTCTTAACTAACCTACAGCTAGTTTCTAAATTTCAATTCTTAGAGAAAGGTTCCCATTAATTTTATCCAAGATAAATTCTTTAAAATTTATCCTTTAATCTTCCTTTGGATGTCATTTCAAACCAAATTATGGTTTTCAAAACTAGTCGGGATTAGCGAACCACACCGGAGTAATTATTTATTTTATTTCCCAATCCCAACCTATTCATCCCATGAAGCAAAACTTTTAACGCTCCATATCTAACACCACAGTGTTGTCAGTAAAATTAATTACCATTTCACGTTCGAATCAAATTAAAGATTTAACTATCGCTTTGGAGCAAAACTGGTGATACTCCATTCTCGCTCACATTCTAAATTTGATAATTTGAATTATCAATTCACATTTCAATCTAATTGCAGATTCATTAAAACTCCTTTTACTGGGTTAAAGAACTAGTGTTATTTAAAACACAGTTCATGATAAACCCAACAAATCAATTCTATTTAAAACCCATTTCAAATCCAATTTATTTATTTAAAATAAATGGGCTTTTATTTTAGTTCTAAACTAGTTCATTTCGATAAAAATCTATTTTTATCTTTTCAAATATGGATTTTTTCATCCCAGTTTTTCCCAAATCATTTCTTATGATTTTACACAAATTATTGATATTTTTAATAATTTTATCAAGGCCCGTACAGTCGATTTCCATCAACGGCCATCGAACTGCACTTACAACGACCTTTTCCAAATTTGATTTGGACGTATCTCCAAATCCAACCGTTAGATTTCAAATTTTTAATATTCGTTAGAAAGTTCTTTTCGATACGAACCCAACGGTTCCAGTTTTAGGAGAATCCGACGGTTGGATCTCCCGTAATGTCCGTTTAAAGTCAATGGTAGAAATTTATGAACTGCCGCGGCGCGGCCCGTTCTATTCAAGCCATTATATTATATATATATAATATATATATGTATATTTCGTCGATTACTATTTAAAACGAATTTTGTAAATAGTTTTGAATTTGTTTCAAAAACAATTTCAACCTTTATTTCAAATTCAAATTAAAATTGAATTTTCTATTATAAATTCTTTTTACTTTCATTTCTATTTGATTTCAGTTCAAATCGATTTTAATTCGATTCGAATTCATTTTCTTTTCAATTCAATTCGAATTCTTTTTCTTTTCAATTCAATTCAATTCGAATTCGATTTCTATTCAATTCAAATCAAATTCGTTTTCTATTCAATTCAATTTGAATTCGTTTTCTATTCAATTCAAATCAAATTCGTTACATATTCAATTCAAATCAAATTCTTTATATATTCAATTCAAATCAAATTCGTTATATATTCAATTCAAATCAAATTCGTTATATATTCAATTCAAATCAAATTCGTTATATATTCAATTCAAATCAAATTCGTTATATATTCAATTCAAATCAAATACGTTATATATTCAATTCAAATCAAATTTGTTATATATTCAATTCAAATCAAATTCGTTATATATTCAATTCAAATCAAATTCATTATATATTCAATTCAAATCAAATTCGTTATATATTCAATTCAAATCAAATTCGGAAAACGAATATAATCAATATAAATATCGCTCGCGTCAAAATAGCGCATCTTCAATCAACGCGGCTTTATATATTTCAATAATTCTGTTGTTCTATTCAACAAATGAATATTTCTTCTATTCAATACATGAATCTATATTTTTGTCAACACATGACTAATCTCAACGAATGAGTACTGTCCATATGTGACTATTTTTGTTATTCAATATATTTTATAAAAATTATGGTATCTATCGTTTGATTTCAAATCACACTCCAACCGTAAATTAGTAAGAGAACGATTCCCTGAATATTAACCCTGAAGGCCGAAACCAACATCAGATCAATATCTAGGAGACCACTCATCTCATCTATTTTCCAGTTAATTTCTAATTTTTGTATATGATAAAGATGTAAATTTTATTGTTAAAATATTTCGTTCAACACATGACTAATCTCAACGGATGAGTACGGTCAACACATGAACCTTTATTTTATAATATAAAGATGTAAATTTTATTGTTAAAATATTTCGTTCAACACATGACTAATCTCAACGGATGAGTACTGTCAACACATGAACCTTTATTTTATAATATTCTTTATTTTCTAAATTGGAATGAGGCCCAATCAATTACCATATAAAGTTAATTATATGGATTCCATACAACACATGTATATAATAGCAACGATAAATAATCAACCATCATCCAAAGTGCACTACACTGTATAAGCATCAAATATAGATATCTAACGCTTATAACAGCCTGTTAATCAATCGATCGACATACAACTAATTATTGGGATTAGTGTATGACGTATTTTATCCCAATACCCATGTGGGGTTTCAAATCAACAAACACGGATTTTATTTGTGCAGTTGGGCGATGTGTAAAATTTATCGTCCCAATCAGTGTCAATCAAATCAGTGTATATAAACAAATCCGCCGATTCGTTTATAAATATTCCTTTGTTCACATTCACATTAAAAATTATATTTTTAACGATAATTAATTTATTTCAACACATCCACATTTTATTATCGATTTCACATCAACAACACGAACAAATTTCACAACACATCAATTAAACAAACAAGCCATCCATGGTCTGTGGATGACGGGTGTCGGGTGCTGCTAAGCACCGTCTGCATCCTAGGATATATATATATATATATATATATATATATAACTAGAAAAAGAAATTTAGAGTGAGAAGTTCTCACTGATAGCTATCCTAACTTCACGGCACTTCCTATGTAGAACATCTTTATCGTGCTCGCCTTTTGTCCCTTTTGTTGCCCGTAGCCACTACATATATAAAAATCGAATTTTTACTTTGCTATTCAATATATAAAAATCGAATTTTTACTTTGTTATTCAATATATAAAAATTTAATTTTTACTGCGCTATTCAATATACAAAAATCGAATTTTTTACTTCGCTATTCAATATATAAAAATCGAATTTTTACTTCGTTATTCAATATATAAAAATCGAATTTTTACTTCGCTATTCAATATATAAAAATTGAATTTTTACTTCTTTATTCAATATATAAAAATCGAATTTTTACTTCGCTATTCAATATATAAAAATCTCGCCTTTTCAATTATAAATATTTCGCCCTTTCAAATATAAAGATTTCGCCTTTTCAATTTCAAAAATCTAATCTTTTCTATTTTAAAAATCTATTCTTTTCTATTTTAAAAATCTAATCTTTCCTATTTTAAAAATCTAATCTTTTCTACTTTAAAAATCTAATCTTTTCTATTTTAAAAATCTAATCTTTTCTATTTTAAAAATCTAATCTTTTCTGTTTTAAAAATTTAATCTTTCTTATATTAAAAAAAAATCTAGACTTTTTCTATATAAAAGCATATCATTCTTATTCTAAGTAAATATTAAAAATCAAATTTTTTTGTCTTTAAAAAAAAACACAACTTCTTATATTCAAAGATCAGATTTTTATCGTATTAAAATCCTAACTTTATATTATTATTTTTATATTTTTACATAGTTATTATATATTAAACTGAAAATTAAATTAAAATTGAATTTACTTACTTTGCTTTGGTGGAGGGGGTCCACTGTGGGCGGTGGATGGCTGAGAGGTCGGGGCTTCCTCTGGTGGTCGACGAAGGAGCGGTCAGGGCCTAAGGCGGCGGTTGGTGGAGGGTTTGGGCGTTGGTGGCATACAGAGAAAGAGAAGATGGGAGGAGCGAGTAGGAAGGAGAGGGGGTCATCGGAGCTGAGGCGTTGGGTGGTCGGCTCGACGGCGAGGTGCTCCGGAGGCGTGGCGGGATCCAGAAGCTCGATCGGGGTTTTTTTCTTTTCTTTTTTTTTATTTCTGATCGATCTGAAGTATAAAGGGGGGCAGAGGAGATAAGGGGAAGAGGGTTTTAATTAATTTTTTTTAATTTAATTATTTTTTTTTTCAAAAAAGTTGACTTTTACATACGACCTCTAAACGAGGCCCACCGCCTGTCGTCCACAGTGTTTTACCCCCATTACGAACCCAATGGGATATGTATTGTAAGCTGATTCGATCGTTTTGATCAGTTTTCGTCAAAATCAACATATAACTCTATATATTGAATTTGAATGCGCATTTCAATTTATCGGGGTCACATACGAACTCTATAAGTTGCAGAAAAAAAATTTCTATCTTCGTATTGACGATACGGTCCTAACAAAACTAGTTTCGTCGAATTCTGAGAACGTTGGAAAAATGGCCAATTTCCAGTCGATTAAAATCAACTAAAACTGGTCAAACGCGTTTTCCTTTGCCACGCTCACATATTGATTCAGAAAATTATGAAATTTGGAATCTAGCAATAATTTGACATCACGGACCCAACAAAAGTGGTTTCGTCGAAATCCGAGGTCGTTTGCAAAATGTCTATTTTTAAGGGCCTGAATTCCATAGCGACTATTCATAATTTTCAACTGGACATATCTTTTGATTCCCGCTATGAAATCTCAATCATTCGGATTCGTTGGAAAGATATTCCCAATTAGATTCTAATGTTTATGGTTTCACTAAAATCCGGTTTTTTTTGCACCCGGTACATCCAATTGAAGTTTGAAATCGAATTATCGAACTACCGCGCCATTTTCAATTCTATTATAATTATATATAATTATTTATATTCTAACGACGACATATATAATATATACGTTCAAATTCTATTCAAAATAAATTTCTCGTCGATATTATTTAAAATAATTTATTTTAAATGTTCAAAATTCGCTAAAATTGCCAAAATAAAAATTTTAAACTGGCCTAGAATTTTCGGGTTATTACAATCTCCCCCACATAAAACTTTTCATCCCTGAAAAGGAACAAAGTCGAAAGTGGTTTGATCAATCAACTCTACGTTCGATCTGGCTTCCATTCTCCAACTTTTCAGTTTCTGAGAATTTTCAAATTCTTCAAAAATTTGGCTAACACCCTAAATTTTTGAAAAATTTCACCATGACCTCCCCTGCACCGGGAACCATGGGAAAATCCCAAAATTGCCATACAGGCCTTCTGATCTCAAAAAGAAAAAGAAAAAGCCAAGCGGCTAGCCAATCGGCTCATAAAATCATCATCACCCAAACAAAACAGTAAATTATATAGTAAACATGTACCTATTTGTCGGGCAAACAAATTTTATTCTCTGCTCTAGCCTCCTTGCTATGACCTGTTCAATAGATATACATGTATATGCATGCAAATGCGACCAATTTTCAATAATATTCAATATTTGATGCAATTAGTGAATTTAACGTTTCAAATTCATAATTTTGATATATATACAAAAATCATGTTTTTGATGCTAAATCACAACAATAAATCTATCTATATTATATTTTGGTTCTCACACCAGTCTAATGGAAATATATAGATATCATACCTTCGAAACACGAACACAAATTCTGATGATGATATATCAATCATCAGAATCATCTCCGGGTGTCTAGAATGTGATTCTATATCTATCCAGTATATTAAAACTTCGAATATACGTTCATGACGTGTATATGCAAAATCTTTATATATTGGATTGTCCAAATTCAATACAAATAAATTTCAAATACGTTTAAAACGATTTAAATTTTCAAAACAAAAATTGGTTTTCATTTGAAATATATACTCTTCACACCCGTTCTAGGATACTACTGATCCTATCTCTAACGAGTCATTCTAATTGGATATTACTAATCCAATATCTGATGAATTCTTTCATATGGTTCTAATGTGTCTTGTTCTCGAGCTCTGTAAACCAAAGCTCTGATACCACTGTAAGAACCCGTTACTTCCCCGTGAAGGAAAGAGCTGATACTTTTGAGAACAACACACAAATGAACGCAAACGGAAGAACATTTCATTGTTATTACAACAATTCCATCAGAATACAAGAATATACAGTATGGATAAATAAAATACATTCGATAAATATCAGAGATTACAATAAATTACATAGCAACGGAAAATAATACAAAACACAACTAAAAGTAATACACGGATACAGAGCTTTCCGGATATCATTCCAGCTGTAAACCAGATCCTGTGAATATAAATCTGCAAAACCAAAACTACTAGCTGCCCGTGTAGAAAAATAGGGCACCCAGAGTTTAGGTTAAAACAATAAACACCAGGTCAGTCATGTGACTGGTGTGAGAACTAAAACAGTTATTTAAAACTTTATATTAAAAGAGAGTAATTCAAGGGACCACGCCGTATAACACGGAACGGGTTCCTCCCAAGAATACCAGTGCATAGAATAAACAGCGCAATGCTTTTTCGAAAAATGAAGCTATTATAAGACCCAGGTCCCATCACACAATGCAACGCAAGCCAGAGGATAGGGTTTTACCTTATGACAGCCAAACATGCTTGGTACATTTAAAACAAATCATTTGATATTATAATAAGTGTATAGTGTCAAAACAATTTCAATCATAAATATAAATCATAGACGGCATAAGTGCCCCATACCACTATGTCGCCATACTAGGCTCTACAAATAAAGCCGAAATACACGTATTGGAAATTGGATTTCCGTCATGAGTCGAGGCAAGGGGCAATCTCCTCTCCGCTTCGAGACACTCTAGCAAATGCCTCAGGACTACACACTCTGGGTAACCCCTGAATCTTCAGGGCCGATCCTCTCTTACATTTGAGGATTAATTATGCCTGAACACACGTTTCCCGGTCCTTACAGACCTAAAATCGAGGCGCCTCATCCAACAACCACATAAGTGAAAAGTATATACATGTCAGGGCTGGTAAGTCACTGACACCACCAAAGCTAGAAAGAAACGTCGTGCTCTGCCTGCAGTCCTTATCCCGTTTTTAACTCATACCGAGGTGTGAGGCTCGCGAATTTACGTTATACACAAAGCTACGTCACAAAGGCCGTGCTCTGATCATTAACCACAAGAATTTGCTTTTCAACAGAAGCCTTGATCCATGCAACTTAGCATGCCACACAGGCAATTCATGCCATGCGATTGATATCTATCGATATATAACCTCTAAGCTCGTACGTCTTAGAGAAGGGCGTTAAGCAAGAGAATAAATTCTCCGCCGCCAAACAGATATATATTTAACAGAAATCAATCAACATAGAATAAAATCCAATGTCAGACACACAATCCATTTACAAGTTTGTTCTGGGTCTAAACGAAACCGGAGGCACTTTCCTCGCATATCCATCCATCTCCAAGTACGTCTGGACGACCACCAACTGATTCCCTCATCTTGGGTGTACAACCCAATCAAGATTATCAGTAATCACCCAAACGATGTGAAGACTTCCGATCTTCAACCACCGTCTTCATCTTCGACATATCGTCGAATCGGTTATTCAGAATGGGTATAAACCTGGGCTTTCCGAACAACCCGCGTATATTAAAACAAATGTTACACAAACACAACATACGCCTCATTCCAATTCATTAGTCACTAACCGTAAATCAGTAAGAGAGCAACTCCCCAAATATTAACCCCGAAGGCCGAAACCAACATCAGATCAATACCCAGGAAACCATTCTTCTTAACTAACCTACAACTAGTTTCTAAATTTCAATTCTTAGGGAAAGGTTCCCATTAATTTTATCCAAGATAAATTCTTTAAAATTTATCCTTTAATCTTCCTTTGGATGTCATTTCAAACCAAATTATGGTTTTCCAAACTAGTCGGGATTAGCGAACCACACCGGAGTAATTATTTATTTTATTTCCCAATCCCAACCTATTCATCCCATGAAGCAAAACTGGTAATACTCCATATCTAACACCACAGTGTTGTCGGTAAAATTAATTACCATTTCACGTTCAAATCAAATTAAAGATTTAACTATCGCTTTGGAGCAAAACTGGTGATACTCCATTCTCGCTCACATTCTAAATTTTATAATTTAAATTATCAATTCACATTTCAATCTAATTACAGATACATTAAAACTCCTTTTACTGGGTTAAAGAACTAGTGTTATTTAAAACACAGTTCATGATAAACCCAACAAATCAATTCTATTTAAAACCCATTTCAAATCCAATTTATTTATTTAAAATAAATGGGTTTTTATTTTAGTTCTAAACTAGTTCATTTCAATAAAAATCTATTTTTATCTTTTCAAATATGGTGTTTTTCATCCCAATTTTTCCCAAATCATTTCTTATGATTTTACAGAAATTATTGATATTTTTAATAATTTTATCAAGGCCCGTACAGTCGATTTCCATCAACGACCATCGAACTGCACTTACACCAACCTTTTCCAAATTTGATTTGGACGTATCTCCAAATTCAACCGTTAGATTTCAAATTCTAATATTCGTTAGAAAGATCTTTTTGATACGAACCCAATGGTTCCGGTTTTAGGAGAATCCGACGGTCGGATCTCCCGTAATGTCCGTTTGAATTCAATGGTCGAAATTTACGAACTGCCGCGGCGCGGCGCGTTCTATTCAAGCCATTATATTATATATATATATATATATATATATATATATATATTTCATCGATTACTATTTAAAACGAATTTCATAAATAGTTTTGAATTCGTTTCAAAAACAATTTCAACCTTTATTTCAAATTCAAATTAAAATTGAATTTTCTATTATAAATTCTTTTTACTTTCATTTCTATTTGATTTCGATTCAAATCGATTTTAATTCGATTCGAATTCATTTTCTTTTCAATTCAATTCGAATTCGTTTTCTATTCAATTCAAATTAAATTCGTTTTCAATTCAATTCGAATTCGTTTTCTATTCAATTCAAATCAAATTCGTTATATATTCAATTCAAATAAAATTCGTTATATATTCAATTCAAATCAAATTCGTTATATATTCAATTCAAATCAAATTCGTTATATATTCAATTCAAATCAAATTCATTATATATTCAATTCAAATCAAATTCATTATATATTCAATTCAAATCAAATTCATTATATATTCAATTCAAATCAAATTCGTTATGTATTCAATTCAAATCAAATTCCTTATGTATTCAATTCAAATCAAATTCGTTATGTATTCAATTCAAATCAAATTCGTTATATATTCAATTCAAATCAAATTCGTTATATATTCAATTCGAATCAAATTCGTTATATATTCAATTCAATTCGAACTCGGAAAACGAATATAATCAATATAAATATCGTTCGCGTCAAAATAGTGCATCTCTAATCAACACGGCTTTATATATTTCAATAATTCCGTTATTCTATTCAACAAATGAATATTTCTTCTATTCAATACATGAATCTATATTTTTGTCAACACATGACTAATCTCAACGAATGAGTACTGTCCATATGTGACTATTTTTGTTATTCAATATATTTTATAAAAATTATGGTATCTATCGTTTGATTTCAAATCAGACTCTAACCGTAAATTAGTAAGAGAACGATTCCCTGAATATTAACCCCGAAGGCCGAAACCAACATCAGACCAATATCCAGGAGACCACTCATCTCATTTATTTTCCAGTTAATTTCTAATTTTTGTATATGATAAAGATGTTAATTTTATTGTTAAAATATTTCGTTCAATACATGACTAATCTCAACGGATGAGTACGGTCAACACATGAACCTTTATTTTATAATATAAAGATGTAAATTTTATTGTTAAAATATTTCGTTCAACACATGACTAATCTCAACGGATGAGTACTGTCAACACATGAACCTTTATTTTATAATATTCTTTATTTTCTAAATTGGAATGAGGCCCAATCAATTACCATATAAAGTTAATTATATTGATTCCATACAACACATGTATATAATAGCAACGATAAATAATCAACCATCATCCAAAGTGCACTACACTGTATAAGCATCAAATATAGATATCTAACGCTTATAACAGTCTGTCAATCAATCGATCGACATACAACTAATTATTGGGATTAGTGTATGCCGTATTTTATCCCAATACCCGTGTGGGGTTTCAAATCAACAAACACAGATTTTATTTGTGCAGTTGGGCGATGTGTAAAATTTATCGTCCCAATTAATGTCAGTCAAATCAGTGTATATAAACAAATCGGCCGATTCGTTTATAAATATTCCTTTATTCACATTCACGTTAAAAATTATATTTTTAACTATAATAATTTATTTCAACACATCCATATTTTATTATCGATTTCACATCAACAACACAAACAAATTTCACAACACATCAATTACACAAACAAGCCATCCATGGTCTGTGGATGACGGGTGTCGGGTGCTGCTAAGCACCGTCTACATCCTAGGATATACATATAACTAGAAAAAGAAATTTAGAGTGAGAAGTTCTCACCGATAGCTATCCTAACTCCACGGCACTTCCTATGTAGAACATCTTTATCGTGCTCGCCTTTTGTCCCTTTTGTTGCCCGTAGCCACTACATATATAAAAATCGAATTTTTACTTCGCTATTCAATATATAAAAATCGAATTTTTACTTCGTTATTCAATATATAAAAATCGAATTTTTACTTCGCTATTCAATATATAAAAATCGAATTTTAACTTCGCTATTCAATATATAAAAATCGAATTTTTACTTCGCTATTCAATATATAAAAATCGAATTTTTACTTCGTTATTCAATATATAAAAATCGAATTTTTACTTCGCTATTCTATATATAAAAATCGAATTTTTACTTCGCTATTCAATATATAAAAATCGAATTTTTACTTCGCTATTCAATATATAAAAATCTCGCCTTTTCAATTATAAATATTTCGTCCTTTCAAATATAAAGATTTCGCCTTTTCAAATATAAAGATTTCGCCTTTTCAAATATAAAGATTTCGCCTTTTCAATTTCAAAAATCTAATCTTTTCTATTTTAAAATTCTAATCTTTTCTATTTTAAAAATCTAATCTTTCCTATTTTAAAAATCTAATCTTTTCTATTTTAAAAATCTAATCTTTTCTATTTTAAAAATCTAATCTTTTCTATTTTAAAAATCTAATCTTTCTTATATTAAAAAAAATCTAGACTTTTTCTATATAAAAGCATATCATTCTTATTCTAAGTAAATATTAAAAATCAAATTTTTTGTCTTTAAATAAAACACAACTTCTTATGTTCAAAGATCAGATTTTTATCGTATTAAAATCCTAACTTTATATTATTATTTTTATATTTTTACATAGTTATTACATATTAAACTGAAAATCAAATTAAAATTGAATTTACTTACTTTGCTTTGGTGGAGGGGGTCCACTGTGGGCGGTGGTTGGCTGAGAGGTCGGGGCTTCCTCTGGTGGTCGACGAAGGAGCGGTCAGGGCCTAAGACGGCGGTCGGTGGAGGGTTTGGGCGTTGGTGTCATACAGAGAAAGAGAAGAGGGGAGGAGCGAGTAGGGAAGGAGAGGGGGTCATCGGAGCTGAGGCGTTGGGTGGTCGGCTCGACGGCGAGGTGCTCCGGAGGCGCGGCGGGATACAGAAGCTCGATCGGGGTTTTTTTTTTCTTTTTTTTTTCTGATCGATCTGAAGTATAAAGGGGGGGGGGGGGGCAGAGGAGATAAGGGGAAGAGGGTTTTAATTAATTTTTTTAATTTAATTATTATTTTTTTTTCAAAAAAGTTGACTTTTACATACGACCACTAAACGAGGCCCACCGCCTGTCGTCCACAGCGTTTTACCCCCATTCCGAACATAGTGGGATATGTATCGCAAGCTGATTCGATCGTTTCGATCAGTTTTCGTCAAAATCAACATATAACTCTATATATTGAATTTGAACGCGCATTTCAATTTACCGGGGTCATATACGAACTCTATAAATTACAGAAAAATATTTTCTAGCTTCGTATTGACGATACGGTCCTAACAAAACTAGTTTCATCGAATTCTGAGACCGTTGGAAAAATGGCCAATTTCCAGTCGATTAAAATCAACTAAAACTGGTCAAACGCGTTTTCCTTTGCCACGCTCACATATTGATTCAGAAAATTATGAAATTTGGAATCTAGCAATAATTTGACATCACGGACCCAACAAAAGTGGTTTCGATGAAATCCGAGGTCGTTTGCAAAATGTCTATTTTTAAAGGCCTGAATTCCATAGCGACTATTCAGAAATTTCAACTGGACATATCTTTTGATTCCCGCTATGAAATCTCAATCATTCAAATTCGTTGGAAAGATATTCCCAATTAGATTCTAATGTTTTTGGTTTCACTAAAATCCGGATTGTTTTGCACTCGGTACATCCAATTGAAGTTTGAAATCGAATTATCGAACTACCGCGCCATTTTCAATTCTATTATAATTATATATAATTATTTATATTCTAACGACGACGTATATAATATATACGTTCGAATTCTATTCAAAATAAATTTCTCGTCGATATTATTTAAAATAATTTATTTTAAATGTTCAAAATTCGCTAAAATTGCCAAAATAAAAATTTTAAACTGGCCTAGAATTTTCGGGTTATTACACGATCCGACTTTAGTCTCTGGGCACCAAGTCTTGTCCCAGGCCAGCATAAGGCCTTCTCCCAGATTCGACCCTAATGTGTGTATCCGAACCGAACCGAAAGACAGTCCAAGATTGCACATAAGACCTTGCTTAGTTGGTTAAACCAACTCTCAATAATATCTTCAACTTAATGGACAGTTAGGTTAGTGCCTTGCGAACATAAACAAATATCAAGAAATGTTTTGAACATCACTGCTTCCTTGGACCTTTACATTATGCTTTCATGTATTTACTTTGCATCTCTGTCACACGTAGCACACACTTTAGTTCACATACACACACGGGGACACGGGCAACTTCACTCTAATCCTTGCCATTGTTTCTTCAATAGTCTAGCGATCATGGCCGAAAGACGTTCTTCTAGATTAACAAAGAAGATGGAAATGGCAGAAACTTCTGAGAAATATACTCTCGATGACATATCTTCTCCTTCAGACCCTGAATGGGATGAAGAGGGTTCAGATTATGAAATACGAACGCTTAACAACGAAACACCTTCGAACAGCGAAGTTTCTCTGGGCTATGAGGAGGAAGGAGAGATAGGAGATTACCGAGATCCTGACGAATTTGAGTCTGCCATTATCTTGGAATCTCCCATGGACTCTGTTGAATCAACGATCGACGATGATAGACTTGCTCGCATATGTCTAAAGCACGGTATACTAAGAAGGGATAATCTGGTGTTGTCGAAAACTGACCGTCCTCACAGTCCTCCAAAAGGATTTATGGCAATCACCCGATTGATGTGCATGGTTGGGGCTATCCCACTATTTTCTCCTTTTGTTGTCGACTTCTTAAGACAGATGCGGATTGCCCCCATGCAGCTGCATCCCAACACCTATGCTTACCTATATACCTTATATGTAGCATACCGCGAGATCTTAGGTACAGAGCTCACTTTCAACGGCGTTCATTTCTTTTATAACTTCAAGCATCGGACTCAAGAAACTCCTTCTTTCTCTTGCTTCGAATCAGTCCCAAAAAGGAAAATAATTTCAGTGTCGTTCAGCAGCAAGGCCGGCGATTCCAAGCTGGAATGGTTTTATATAAGGCAACAGTCGGGATGTGCTAGGAGATGGACAAAATCAAGTAAAGCATTGGTTTTCTAAATCTCAACTCTGAATGTCCACGCCAACACATTAATCCGTTTTCTTTTTGTTTGCAATTGATAATCCTAAACAAATATCGGGTCAAGTGTACTTTGATCGGATGCATCAGCTCCTTAATGGCGACCAAAAATTTCTAACCATCGATGAAGTCCTTAAGGATGAATTCCTTCATCGTCACGGGCTACTGTCCATTACCCGTAGCATAGGTCACGGGTCGGGTCCATATGTATACATCCCTCCAGTGGATGTGATTCCAGGAATGGGCGAGAGCTCGAAAATCCCCACAATACCACTTCAAACTTCACCTTCTCCTACTTCGACTCAAGACGATGAGCTGGCTAACATACCCGAAAAGCACCGAGAAGGGTACATCGCCCTTGGGGATGCTATTTCTCCTGAAAAATCATTATCTCCTAAAAAACTACCAACAGATGCTTCCCAAGGAGATGCCCCTACTACTGATGATCCTACATTTCAGGGCTTGGGAGATCTCCCCCAACCTGACACTATCTATACTTCCGAGGATTTTGGCACAAATCCTTTAGTTTTACTTCTTCAGTGGAGACTACTCCTGTTAAGGCCAGAGAGTCCAATCACGCTGGCTCGGCTTCGGACTCGGGTTTGTCCGTGGGAACATCACTTAGGATGTACTTAACACGATAGCACGACATTCACATCACTTACTCCTCATGAGAATACTGATTCTGAATTCCACTTGTATTGTTGCGCAGGTACAATGTCTCTTGCTCACTATGACATTAGGAAACTACGCCGCAGCATGACCAGACCCCTTTCTGATGTTGAGCACGATCGCCGCGAAAGCCGGGGTAGAGAGGATAGAAGGCCTTATGACTCTTATCAGTCGCGGACCACGCGTTCTTGCTCTCCCGTTCGGTCGGATCCAAAGCGAGACAAAAGATCCCTAGGTCGTAGAGGAGATGACACGTCGCAGTCAAAAGATCAAACCTCTTCTCAAGAAAAACGCAGTAGGGAAAGGAGCCCGTCGAAAGGTACAGACTCACAAGGCAAGCATATGGTTCCTGCTAAGCGGCCTAGGAAGGGTGAGGAAGCCATTGTGCCCGCCACTCATAAGGACACCGAGCTAACATTCCCCGCACCTTCGCCATTGGATGCTGAAACTAAAGTTAAGCGAGCATACCTGGAGGAGCAGTTCCCGAACACTATTTTGAGAACCTAACTTTCTTACCTGCCCTCGAGCCCATTACCTCGAGGTGGGCAGACGAGGCCAAGGCGAAAATAGACGCAGTCGAAAAACAATATTCGGAGATGTTCAAGTACTCGTGTAACCTTTCCAAAATTATCCGAACTCTAATCATGGATACTAAATCGATGAAAAAGACTGCAGATCCCGACGCAAAAGCCTTGAAAAATTTGGGGAATGACCTTGAGGATACATAGGCCCCACTTGCTATCACTCAAAGGGATGCTGCTAGCTTCAAGCAACAATTTGAAGAGCTACAAAATCGTTATCATGACTTGCTCGAGTCTCATAGTCAAGAGCGCTCGGAGCTGAAGAAGCAAGCGGAAGACGCTAAGTCAGATAACGGCAAAATGCAACTTGCTTAAGCTGCTCTTGAGCGAGAAAAGGCCGAGTTAGTGAGGAAGAACGCTGAATTGGAGAAGAAAAACGCTGACTTGGTTCCAAGTTGATGGAGGCCGAAAACAGGACTGCCCTAGCGGAGGGTAATATTGAAAGTGTCATTAAGTCGGCCGAAGAGACCCGCAAGCAGCTGTCAGAGGCCCAGGAGGATGTGCATGGTTTCGGCGAACTAATGATCGAATTTTTTGCACACATAATTCGTCACCGAAAAATCTCTTGGATCGAAGATTATCCGACTACCTTGGTTCACGTGTAGAGCCAAATTTTTGAATGAGAGAAGGAGGAACTCAAGGTAGATTTCGTCGATGAAGACAAGCTCATGGAAAAATATCTAAGAGATGATGAGCCGGCACGTCTGGCTGAGGGGCGTCGCCTCATCGCTGCTGCCATGGAGGAGGAAAAGAGGAGGGCCAAACAAAAGCATATCTCCGAGGCTAGTTCTTCTTCTACTGCCGCTGAAACTCCTAAAGTCGAGGGGTACGACCCCGAAAACCCGGCGATCCCTCAGGCATCTCTTTTATCCCCCACTCCTGAGATGGTGTCAGAGACGACAGTTACTCCAGTTGAGAAATCATCAGAAGGTATTTCTAACTTTTCACCCCAATTCGTCAAAGCTATCTCCACTTTCCATCACATAGTCGGGCAATCGATGAACGACCCTTCATTTTGTCTCGAGTTGATAACTGTTGCTTCTCATTCTGTAGGTGCTGAACCGTCCGAGAAGACAGACATGCCTCAGGGGACCACCGTCGGAACAGAATCCGTGGAGAAGGCTGAAGGAGAAAAGGATAAGGCTGATGCTCCTCATGCTGACGAGATTATAGCCGCCTTGAAAGATGATGGAGGTAGCGAGGGGCATGAGGAAGACCCTGACGTGGCTATAGTCGGGGATCCAAAAAGCGCTGATGAAATCACTTCGGCTGAAATGAAAGTCGAGCAAGATAAACGTATGCAGCTAAAGGCTGAAGACCTGGATCCCAAAAGCCTTAAGCCTCTTGCAGTGGTTGACCTTGGATCAAGGTTAGTTGTTAAGCTTTCGTCTAGATCTATCACAGAAGAGCTTACTAAAAAGTCTTCTCTTGATTCCAGCGTTCCATCTCCTGGGAAAAAACCAATTGATTCTAGCGCTTCGGCCACAGAGAAGAAAAAGTCGAAACGCGTTATGACCGAAGCTGAAAAGGAAGCTAAGGCAGCTCAAAAAGCTGCTAAAAAATCCACGTCTGATCCGAAGCCCAAATGATGAAGTGCTTCGTTCTATTTTGGAATTTAGTTGGTTCGCAACTGTTGTAGCGAGTGCAGCCCTCGCATCTTCTTTTTTGCATGTTTTTCACGTACAAACTCACACGTTTGTAAATAAAAGTAATTCATTTGCTGCAATGCGTGTAAGTCGTTAGTTCAGCACTTACGTAAATATACAAATGCATGTCATACTGAAGTTATGTAATGGAGTCATGGTGGAGGGGAATATGTGTATACATGCATGACCCTAGTCAATCTTGAATAACTGAGGGAGAACTATTCAAGATTAAATTAAAAAGTCCAAATGTCCCCGATTCTCTAACGGGGGTCATATTCCTTTCGTTGTTGAAGCCTGTTCTTTCTGGCGTCTTTATACTCTCCTGTCTCAAATCCAGGTTAGAGTTTTCGCTGAGGTGGTCTCTCATCTGGGTGCACCTTCACGCCTCAGAGGACGTCGTCTTCCCGTCCTTTATACTCTCACTCGATTCTTGAGAGTTAGAGTTAAGAATGTCGTCTTCCCATTCTTCTACGTCTTATCGTGCAAACAGTCGTTTTGTTTGTCCCTGCATATAGGTCATCTTCAACTTTAGTTTAACATTTCGTATTTCACAGTCATAATAGAATAATAGTTGAAGATATAAATAATGCAGGAAAGTAAATGACACACGATATTTTTATAGTGGTTCGGCTAAGTCGTAGCCTACATCCACGTTATAATCTTTTGTTCACATAAACAGACTTTTTAAGGCAAGTCGTGCCTTTTTACATAGCTTATGAAAACAAAAGAAATGACATTTCATATTTAGCTCAGATATCGTCGTAGGTGATGAGCGTTCTAGGCTCTAGGAATCTCTTCACCGTCCACGGGCGTTAGCTTGAATGCTCCTGTATCAAGATTCCGTTGGATGGTGTATGGTCCTTCCCATTTTGGACCCAACTGGGTTGAAGGCGGGAAGACTCGCTTCAGTACTAGGTCTCCTGGTTCAAAGGTTTTGAGGCGAACCTTTTGGTCATAATAACGTGCTACTTGATGTCGATGTCTTGAGGCACGCAAGTCGGCTTCATCTCTTTTTTCTTCAATCATATCAACAGACTCTAGGAGGAGCGCTTTATTCGTCTTCGGGTCATAGTACGCGACTCGATGAGAAGGGACTTCCAATTCTACCGGGATCACTGCTTCAGACCCAAGTGAAAGTGAATAGGGAGTATGGACGGTAGCCGTCTTAAAGGTCGTCCTATATGCCCATAAGGCTAACGACAACTCATCTACCCATCTGGCTTTGGCCTGTTTCAGCCGCTTCTTTAGAATTGATTTAATGACTTTATTTACGGCTTCGACCTGTCCATTTGACTGCGGATGAGCTACTGCAGTATATCACTTATCAGTTTTGTATTTCTGGCAAAAGTTTCTGAAATCTATGCTGTCAAACTGCGTCCCATTATCAGTTATGATGGTCTTCGGTATTCCAAATCGACAAATAATGTTTCTTACCACAAAACTGATCACTTTCCTTGCCGTGATAGTTGTCATAGGTTCAGCTTCCACCCACTTTGTGAAATAATCCACGACAACGATCGCATACTTGGCTCCTCCTCTGGCAATGGGTAGTACTCCAATAATGTCAATTCCCCACATGGGAAATGGCCACGGACTTACCATTGACTTGAGCTGAGTCGGAGGCGCTCTGGGAACTTTGGCATATCTTTGACATCTGTCGCAGCGTCGTGAATAAGCAGCCGCGTCTTTGTTCACGGTAGGCCAGAAATATCCATACCATAACACTTTCTTTGCTAAGGTTTGGCCCCCAGTGTGATCTCCACACTCACCTTCATGTGCCTCTTGCAGTACACGTTTGATGTCGTCGTGTGCGATACACCGTAGCAGGGGCATCGAAAACCGTTGATGATAAAGGACGTCGTCCTGTAAAACGTATCTGGTGGCCTTACGTCTTATAGCTCGTCTTTCACTCTTTTTCAATGGGAGGGTTCCATTTTTGAGAAAATTCTTAATTGATGTCATCCAGGATTCTTTTTCTGGTTCAATTTCCAAGGCTAGCTCTGTTTCCATTAGATCGAAACTTGGTGAATTCAACACCTCTGTCGGAACCATTTCGGATTCTTTAAGACTATCTGAACTTGCTAGCTTCGCTAATCAATCTGCTTTCTGATTTTCCGCCCTTAGAATGTGTGTTATGCTAAAACGCTCTAAATCTTCCAACAATTCCTTTACCTTCTTGAGGTAAGTGACGAGTCGAGATCCTTTAGCAGCAAATTCTTCCCGAACTTGACATACAACTATCTTGGAGTCACAATATATATCTAGTGTCTTCACTCCCAAATCTTTGGCAAGTTTCAGCTGGGCAATTAGGGCTTCATACTTGGTGTCATTATTGGTAGCAGCAAACTCTAATCGCAATGCATAGTAGATAGATCGTCCTTCAGGAGTTATTAAAACAACTCCGGAGCCAGACTTTCTATTGTTCTTGGCTCCATCTGTATATAATTTCCATGGACTAAGCTCTAATTCTTGATCCAAAGTAACTGTCTTGTCACCCACCGTTTCTTCTTCAGGAATTGTAAATTCAGCTATGAAGTCAACCAAGGCCTGCCCCCGTATTGATCTTCGCGGCTGAAAGTTCAAATCAAACTAGCTCAGCTCGATATTCCATTTGAGTAGCCGCCCTGATGCTTCAGGTTTCTGCAACACTTGTCTCGAACGTTGGTCGATATACACAACTATTGGGTGTGCCTGAAAATAATGGCGGAATCTGCGGGAAGCAATCAAGAAGCTATAAGCAGGCTTCTCTATCTTCGGGTAGTTGCGTTCTGCAGCAGCTAGTTTTTTGCTTATGTAATACACAGGTTTCTGGACTTTTTCCTCTTCACGTACTAGTGCTGCACTGACGGCGTGAGATGATACCGCCAAGTAGACGAACAAATCCTCATGTTGCATGGGCTTTGATAATATTGGAGGCATTTCTAGGAAGTCTAACAAATTCTGGAATGCCTCCACACAGTCGGGGGTCCACTCAAAATTTCGCTTTCTCGTTTTATGAGATCGAAGAAAGGCACACACTTGTCTCTTGCTTTGGAGATGAACCTTCCCAGTGCTGCAACCTTCCCAGCTAAGCTCTGAACATCCCTAATCTTTCGCAGCTCCTCTATATTCCGAATTGCTGCTATTTGGTCTGGGTTGATTTCAATTCCTCTGGAACTCACGATAAAGCCAAGGAACTTGCCTGATGCCACGCCAAAAGAACACTTCAAGGGGTTCAACTTCATCCCATACCTTCGTAGTATGCCAAACATTTCTGCTAAGTCTATCGTATGATCGGGAGATTGCTTGGATTTCACTAGCATATCATCTACGTAAACTTCCATAGTCTTCACAATTTGATTGTAAAACATGCGATTGACCAGGCGCTGATATGTGGCTCCCACATTTTTTAATCCAAACGACATTACGACGTAATAATACAATCCCAAGTCTGTAATAAAGCTTGTATGCTCTTGATCTGGTACGTGCATGGGAATTTGATTGTACCCGAAATAAGCGTCCATAAAGGATAAAATTTCATGCTCGGCGGTTGAATCTACTAGTTGGCCAATTCTTGGGAGAGGAAAACTATCCTTCGGGCAAGCCTTGTTCAAATCAGAAAATTCGATGCACGTTCTCCACTTCCCATTTGACTTTTTAAACAGGACATGATTTGATATCCAGTCGGGATACTTCGAGTCCTCAACGAATCCGTTACCTTTTAACTTCTCTACTTGTTCTTTCAAAGCTATTGACCGCTCTGGGCCCAACATCCGTCTCTTCTGCTTGACTGGTGGGTGCTTTGGATCAATACACAAGGAGTGACTCATGATGGTAGGCGAAATACCACACATGTCAGCGTGAGTCCAGGCAAACACATCCAGATTTGCCTTCAAAAGTTCATCCAATTCTCTTGCTCTAACTGGATCTAGTTATGAGCCAATCTTTTGCACTTTTATTGGATCCGTTTCATCAACAGGTATATCAACTGTTATTTCATTGGGGGTCGCTTTCATGTCCCCAAGTTCTCTATCTTCTCTGGGATCTATATCCTCGAGCACGTCTGAAGGCGACTCTCTTGGGGTAGGACCCCTTAGTTGCTATGCTGAGGCCCCCTTTGGAGAGGCGGAATCATCTTTAGCATCTATATTTAGCCCCTTCATTAGCATCTTTAACTCTGCCACTTAACAAGCTCGTCCCGTACCTTGGTCGCCTCTCGTCGTCCCAACTCCCGAGTCAGTCGGGAATTTTAGCAGCAAACACCAAGGCGCAATACATACCCTAAATTCGGCAAGGGCTGGTCGGCCTAGGAAGGAATTATAAGGCGACTCCAAATCCAGAACTACAAACGGCAGGATCCTTACTCTCTGGCGGTCCCCCTGCCCTAGTATGACTGGTAATTCCACAAAACCCATTGGAGCTGTGGATACTCTGTTAAAACCATGTATCCATCCCTGGCATGGCTTTAAGTCTTTTGCTTCGAGCTTCATTTGTTCGAAGGCTTTCTTGAAGAGGATATTAACCGAGCTTCCGTTGTCCACTAACACCTTATGAACCATAGCAGGGCCAATTGTCGTGGTTTTCACTAGCGGATTGTCGATTGGGGATTGATCTCCAAACTCGTCTCTATTGTGGAATATGACATCATCGGACATCGTTTTTTGCTGCTTTATTGGAGTGACGTCTTCAAGGCTGCAGCATTCTCCTACTTCATAAAGCTTGGCGGCGTTGACGTAATGGTCCATTGCTTTAAAACTACGACCAACCAAGTGAGGCTTGCCTATAATGGAGTTAATGATGATTCTCTTACCCATTTGCTGAGCTGTGGGTTTTGAAGCAGGCTGTTCTTGGTTCGGGGCTTGTCCCCCTTGCCCCCTGTCCCTCGGGGCGGCTTTGTACTCATCCAACTTCCCTTCTCGTAGCAATTTTTCGACGATATCCCTCAAATGATGGGATTCATTGGTGGAATGACCGTGTATACCATGAAACAAGCAAAACTTTCCTGTTTCAATCTCCTTCTCAGAAGAATCTCTGGGTGGTTGTTTTTTGTACTGCAATATGCTGTATGTGTCTAGATAAATGTTCTACAACGTATCATTTAACGGCGTGTAATTTTCAAAACTCTAGAATCTGGATCTTTTATTAGAGCTATTCCCACGGTTTATGTTCCTTCTATTGCCATTCCCATTTCTGTTGCTATTACCACCACTCTGGTTGCCAACATTTACTTCTACTTTTTTGAACTGTCACCAGACTGTTTCACAGTGACATTACTCTGAACACCTTCCTTCGAGGTCCCTTCGGACTTTCTCTTCCGATTTGCCTTAGCTTCTTCTCGCCTTAGGCGAACAATAGCATTTTCATAGAATAATTCTCTTGTAGGAGGTGGTTTTCCAGCCGAGTAATCCCCAAACTCTGTGTCGGGATCTACTCCTATCAAGGCCATCAGGATAGTGGGCTCATGGGGATCAGTGACTTCGGTGACGGCCAGGTTGAAGCGATCCAAGTATGACTTCAAAGATTCTCCTGGGCCCTGTTTAATTCGTGACAATTCTATGACGGTCTTGGACTTTTGTACATGGAGTCGGAACTGATTCATGAAACACTCACTTAAATCTGTGAAATTTGACACCGACCGAGGAGGAAGTCGAGTGAACCACATTAACGCTACATCTTCAAGATAAATGGCAAAAGCTTTGCATTTTACGGCATCAGGAGCTGCTGCCGCGTTCATAAACCATGCATATCTCATTAGGTGTTGCCCTGGGTGTGTCCTTCCTGAATATCGATCCATCTAAGGCAAGTTGAATCATCGGGGGAACTGGAAATTCAGGATGTCATCTGTGAAAGGGGTATGACTTCGCTCAATGACCCAATCTTCATTGGTATATCGCCGGCTTTCAGACATAATCTGTCGCACCATTGCCCATACATCGGCGTTGGCTAGTGTCTGCACAGGCTCTCTAGATCTAATGTTCGGATTACCCCTGGGTTCCTGATCAGGGGATAACCTTATTTTTCTAGCGGAAACCGCTCTACGTTGCTCTCTGCGCTCCCGGTCGACCTTTGGAGGTAGAGGTTGGAGAAGTTGTTGCTGCGTGGGGTTAGTAATATTGGGATCCCTGGGTAAGACGTGGGATCCGCGCATAGGTAGTAACATAGGCTGTTGTAGACTCGAGTCATCAGGGCCCAATACGCGAGCAACATCTTCTCGGGATCCCAAAGATCTGAAAGTCAATTGATCTAGGTTCTGAGGTCGTTCAAGCGGCCTTCTCTCGCGAGGACGTTCCTCCTCCGAAGAAGACGAATCATTTGAAGGAATGTGGCGTGGTGGGGAAGGAGTTCTCTACCTCTGGAGCTCTTGTAATTCTCTGCCCATTGTGATCATGTTTTCCTGCATGCGAAGGTTGTCACGCCTTTGGGCTTCCAATTCTTCTTTAGTGCTCTGAAGCATGTCAAGAAAACATGAAAAGTCTCCCTATGTAATGGGTGCAGATGGATCAGGCTGGACATTAGTCATCGTGGCTCGAATTGGAGCATTGGATGGAGCTCGAGTAGAAGTTCCAGCTTCATTCTGATTCGGATCGGATCAGCCTACAGCAGCCTGTTCGGGGCGGTTCGGATGGAGAGAGTGAGAGCCCCGAACACCATCATCGCCTCGATTCGGATCATCGGGTCGGATCGGAGTTAACACGTTCCGGTTCATTTCCTCTCGATTCGGATCAGCCCTCCGATTCGGTTCGGATCCTCCTGGTTAGAGTGATCTGCTCCAAAGCTTTGAGCGCGTGGCCTTGTTAACATAATAGCTTGCTGATTTTCTCTAGCATTATTTCCCCTAGCTCCTTGCACTTCCTTTCCTTTAGTCTTAGCTATAATACTTGATTCTTCAATGGTTAGTCAACAAGTACTGAAAGATGACAAAGAGAAGGGATTAACTTCTTTGAACTTAAGGGTTCAAATAGTAGAATGGCAATCCTGAAAAAGCTTAGAATTCAAAGTTTCTCAGTGAAAGCACCAAAATGTTAGACCAAAAATTGGCTCTAACACCCAAATTTTGTTTTCTTTTAATTGATGATTGGAATACAAATACAGCAATGATTCTCACTCACCCTCACAATTACAATGCACAACCTCACTCAAATCTCTCAAAAATGGATTTTAAGAGATGATTTTGATCTGAATATGATTATAGAATTTGGCTATGGAGGAAGTATGGACTGAGAATTTGCCAAAAGATCCTTTCAAATGCCTCTAGATGGTGTATTTATATGTGAAAATCCTCCTCGAAGTGGCTCCGGTTCGGAATCGCATGGCATCCATCCCTTGAGAGTCGGGTTCGGAAGCTCCAAGATGGCTACAGCACATTGATCCAGTAGGAAATCATGGGAGAAATGGTCATATCTTGTCCGAGTCTTCAGGGGATATGCGCAGCAACAGCTACAGATTCAAAGGGAAAATGGGGTTCGGATCGGGGCCTCCGATCCGACCCGGTGAAGCAACTTGTTGTCCTTTGACGCTGTTGATGTACTCATCTGATCCGAACCGATGGGATTGCTTGCTTTCTCCTGATGCCGCTGAAGTGTTCCTCCGATCCGAACCGCTGAGGCCACCTGCTTTGTGGTATTGCTGCCATATTCTTCTGATCTGAATCGATAAAGCCATTTTCTATCCTTTGGCATTGCTGACGTATTACCGATCCGATGTGGTCTCTGCGTTCTTGATCTTTACTCACTTCCTTCATTATCTTCCTCCGATTAGAACCGACTGGTGTCTTTCTCACTATTTACTCTTTGTGTAGCCTAGTTCACAAAGTAGGCTAACAGTCCTTGCAAACCCGAAGATTTCAATCGCGAAAGGATTACAAGTTGTATTAACTCCAGTGGACAAACCAGAGAATCAAAAAAAGTAATTCTATCATTCATGAAGATCTACGGTCTTCAACTTCATTATTTGTATTAGTATCCTGCAAGTTAGTTCACATAAAGTTGGTTCGTAGTGGTTTTGGGTCCAGTTCCCATCCCAGTCTCTTCGAACTAACGCGTAGGGAATATTTGTTCAATAGTCGGTGTTTTAACTATCAAACGTACACAGTGTAGATGAGTAAAACATTTATACAATTTATTTTATACTATAAATAATTTCCATAACATTCCAATTCAGATGAATTAAGTTATACAAATCTAAACTCTGATTTCATTAGAGCAGACAACACAAAGCGATACAATATGATGTGTCAACGTTTTATTTAACTAGCTTAGATCTAATTTATCGCTTTACAGCATATCAGATAATTTACAACAATAACAATCAACACGGTTCGATGTTTAATTTCAAATTTATAATAGTTTGGAATATGGGATTTCATGTAACGATTAATTCACATCATATTTATTCCAAATTCTTTGGAAATAAATTAACTGTTTCAATTTAACTTTATTTTGTTTTTAATGGACTAAATACAAATTGAAGCTATGAACTTGATGACAATCATTTTTGTAATTACGAAACAACTTTCCGATCCTTTTCTCTCTATTCGTATTTACCAACATGTTTAAAATCATTTTCAAACAAATTGGTTAATTTAAATCATACGAATTTCTTTGACCTATTACGGTTTAATTCTTCTGTATATATATATATATATATACACTAATATGATTTGTCATTTCCTGTGAACTTCTCCTTCTTTTAAATTTGATTACATGTGAAAAATGTTTATTAAAAAGGAGACTTAAACCTTAAAACAAACTTTATTTAATTTATAATATAAATTAAATCCCGAAAGCCCAATAGCATGAAAAACTCCAGTGGCCCATTTTCTACCTTTCTTTCTTTTGTTTTCTTTGCCAATCATGTATCAGACTTCAACAAACAAGGATCAGCATGGTGATCCATGTTTTTTTCCTTTTGCCCAATATTCTACTTTATCAGACAATCAAACTAAGCAAAACATTGATTTGGTAATGAAATACTTCATAAAATATGCGACTAATTAATCCGATTAGCCATTTCTCCTGTACCTTTTTCTTCTACTGTTAACCTTGTTTCTACCCTTCTTTCATGTACACCGCTTCAATGTGCACGTGCACAACTAATTCAGCCACAATACCGACCTTCTTACCATCACGACACGTCACCCAGCTACCACCGGTTTCATCATTATCATCGAAACCCGACCTAATCGACTGCATCAAAATTCATTGTTCAAAACCGAATTCTTGTTTGAAGCTTTCAAATAACACCTCCATAAAAATGTCTTGTTCTGCCACCACATACCTCGCCTCCAGCATGCCGACGACTTGTCCCTCCGTTCGCCCCTGGTGCCCATGCGGAAGGGGATGTTCGCCATTAAAGTTGGCTTACCCAAACAGTAGTCAGCCCTTGAGAAAAAATCCAAATCCTACAAATTACTCTATTTAAAATAATGGTTGTATTTTTTCCCATACTTCACGATCCTTCCTGCTCCTCGAATTTCAATGTCGTCTCCTGCGATCGACACTCTTGCCGGAATTTGATCAAAGTTCTATCTTTGATCAACTCGAAAATTCTCACAACTTACTCCATTAAAAATCAAGATTTTTATATTAAAATTCATGACTTTTCATTTCAATCCTATCTGCATATCTGAATTATATATTGCGATTTTTGAATATTCGAGTATTTTTGGTTCTTTACTATCATCTGCAAATTTCTAGTGATGTATACTGTTGTTTGAATTGAAACAAATTTTAGAGTATATCCGAGACAAAAATAAACATCTTTCATGTTGGATTTAACTCCTATAACCAAGTAAAGTTTGTGTTATTGAAATTTTGATTTGACAGTGTGTGGGTATGTATTTTCCCTGTTAGGCATATACATTTTCTAAATGGCCTATCTATAGTGAATTTAAATCTAGCTAGGCTAACATGTAATATGTTAGAAAATTAGTAGTACCAACAAAAATGACATATGTTTTGAATCTAATTACCTATACAACACTAACATGGATTTGGAAGTAAGAAATTAGAGTTTTGTTCATTAATCAAATACTGCTGATACTATGCTTTGAGTGGTGAAATCTGATAGCAACCACATGTATATATGTTATACAACAATTTGTAGCATCAATAGGAAGACCTACGTTTTTAAACCAAATTGACATACAACTACGTAATAGATTTACCATAGAAAAATGTAGTTATTTAAACACCTATTTTCTTTACTGTCTTATGTGTCTTTGTACCAGGTTTATTTAACTACTAAGCCTAACTCTAACTATTTCCAGATATAACCATTAAGTAACTTAAATAGTTAGATCAATGTATGATGAACACATATATAGTTAGAATCCAATAAAATATTGAAAAGATTAAGATGTTTACCCACTCTTGTTTATTACTGTGTTCATTATATATGTCTTAGGTTCCAAGTTCTCAAGCCATATCTTAGCTATTACAGATATTAATTCTTAAACAACGGACAATTTTGGATCTTATACCGTAAGCACAAATTGGAACACATGTAGTTAAGTGTTCTATGAGATCAAATATGAAACAATAGACGATTTCTGAGATGTCTTCTCACATATATACTGCTACTGTTCTTTTGTTTCGGCATCTCAACTTTTTAATCCTAAACTAAGTATATTCACCGATTATACTTCAATATTGGATCATAAACGATGAAAATACATCAACACATACACAATTTTAATGTACTAGAATTTTACATAAAGCAGTGACAATGGCGAGGTGTTTACTCACCATATCAATGTTTACTGATATTTTGAATTTACTAATTTCATTCAATATGATAGAAACACAATGGCATACTCACACAAGATTTAGAAAACAAACAGTATAAAAATTCTAAAGTGTTTACTCACCCAATTGTTTAGTTCACTGTCATGCTATGGTGCGTAGTTGTATGCTCTGTTTCTCGGCCATTTCCAGTTCTTGCTTTGCTCACTTTATATACTAGTTTCCAGACCATTTGTGTATGTGTTCGTGGGGGGTTTTCATGTGTATTTATACATGAATATGTAGGCCTTAACTAAGGTAGGTATTTACAGGAAACAACCATTTAAAGTGATGGATGCTCGATTGAAAAGATGTGTGTATGGTCAGTTTTGAAGTGTACACATATACACACATCCATGCGCTAAAGAAATCTTAGGACTAGGCTTAGACAAGTAGACAATGAGATGTAATTTGGGCTAGCCTTAGGGTGACTGGACTACTAAACTTAGATGAATACCAAAACAGAGTCTCGGCTAGTCTTAAGATCATGACATGCTGCAGCCCTGATGTGAATGAGGTGATGTGCGCTGTCAGTTTTAGGCTTTCTAAAGCTATTTGAAAAGAGGGGTTGTGTACGGTCATCTCCATTTATACCTTCTAGGCAAGTGCACATGCATGTTAGTCATAGTAGAGTACACATTAGAGTACCATTCCATATGAGAAAGGGTTTAGAAACTAGGATTTTCTTTGTATAGAGTAGATGTAGGGTGTTAGAACTGTCTCTAAATTGAAGTGAAAGGCGCCTTATGCTGCAGAGTTCTATGACTGAGATGAAGTGGTGCCTAGGCTTTTGGGTAGGCTGGCTACACTTTGTGATATAATGTATGTGCAACTGTACCCAAAAAAAATCTTTAATATTGGTTGGTTCCATCCGACATTGTTCAGCTTTATTATGTTATTCTGAAATTGGATTGACTAATGGTGGTTGATCAGAACCCAACTGGATATAAAGCGCCAACCAACTCACCCGAAATCCTACAAACATGGGCGCATGGCACAACTTGTCATATGCTAGTCTATGCAACAGAAGGTTTATTTTGACAAGTTTCAGGACACCTAGATGTCTACGTATGATTTTCTTTTCCACGTATGTGACTAACAAATAAATTACATTGGATAAAGCATTAAATGGTTTGCATCCAACTTACTATGCACCATTTACCATCCGTTGGATTCATAGTTTGGATAAAGAACGTTAAAATATATGTTCAAACTTTTCTGGAACAACACAATAAAAATGTTATTATACACATACTATATTTTACTTATATGTACAAATCAAGATTGAATGCTATGCTTTTACTTATGTAGTTTTCCTATATGTACATTTATCTATATACAATTTACTTATTTTCCAGTCCAAGCAAATGTTAAGACTTGTCTTCTTTTAATCAAAATTATGATCATCTTATGTGAAGTTGAATGATATTTTACATCAAATATCCTTACTAGTTACATTATGTAACTCTATGTATATGACATTTAAACCAAGTTTTTAAATGTAAAATAAGTGGTTTTAAACCATACACTTGATTATATATACATATATATAAATAATTATTTTAAATTAAGTGAATCCGATCTCATAAACATCAATTATTATTATATACACATATGTAACACTGGTTAAGGAATTTTAATTCATCCAAAATATATTTATATGAAATTCCCGGATATAGGTCACGAAACATATAAATCTTAATTTATTTAATGAATTTTAATTATCAGCATAATTTATACATTATAGATTATAGAACTGGTCCAAAAACAGGGTCGTTACAATCTACCCCCCTTAAAAGAATTTCGTCCCCGAAATTAAAGACTAATGAGGTGATTCAAATTTTATTCAATGTCTTTAAATTTTTATCAACACAAACATGGGTCATCCCCTTATAATCATAACAACCAAGGCATCTGAAACACACTGTTATTTTATCCAAAATATTTCACTTTAGTTAATACATCAGTATATAGCTATAAATCACATTCATATTCGTAACTTACGAATATTTGTTAGTTAGAAAATATTTCCATTCCATATGCAAGCCTTACTATTCTTCCACATTTATCAGCTCCTAACTGCAAACCGGTAAGAAGATAATTCTCTAAGTATCGACCTCGAAGACCAAAATCAACATCAAATCAATACTCAGAAAATCATTTAGCTCAACCGATCTCCAATCGGGTCCAAATTTCTTAACTTTGTACCTTAATTCTTATCAACCCCAAATATATCTGATTATATTTGGAAATTAATTCCAAAACTCATTGGTTTGAATCAAATTTGTATAACCATACTTATTTGCTTCAAATTCTCCTTTTACATTCCAATCCAATTTAATTCTTCTCAACTTAACCTCTGTCAACTGCTTTACTCTGCTTGGCTTGTTTTATTTGAATTGTCAAGTTCCTGAATCTAAATTCCCAGTTTTTATTTCAAATTAGTTTGAATATAGTTTGAAATAACCGTTCTTATTTCAAAACCTTTGCATTTCCCAAGACCACCATTTATTTTTCCAAACAATCTTTCATTAAAAAACTTTCTAACTCCTGGGATTTCAAATTCAGGTTCCAGTTTGAATTTAGTTTCGGTTTGTCTCATTTGTATATCTTATTCGTATACAAATTCTAATTTAGTTTTATATAGCCATCTTAATGTTATAATCTAATACCAGATTATAATGGCAATCATCACATCCATTTATAATAGTTCCAAGAAATTATTCTTTTATATCAAAATATAATTTTAGGTAAAATTATTTCATTTACCCATATGGTAAAACAATATTGTGTCGTATTACTCTATTCAAGAGTTTAAAAACACTTTTCAATTCCGGGTTCGACCACTGTATCGACCAGAGTTCATAAATTACTCGATAAACTAATCAACACAATATAAAACAAGTTTGTATCAATTTTACAAATATGCGCTGATAAATATACACTCAAACTCAATTTAGGGTGTTACTAACCCCATCTCTACCGAGTTACGCCACAGAGCCAAGGTTATTACTAAACCATTGCTCTGATACCAACTGTAACAGCCCGAAAAGTTCTGATCCTGATTATTGAAACTAATATACATCCTGTACCATATATCGACTAATCAAACACCGAAAATTTTCAGATCATTGATAAAAAGAAGTTAGAGGGTGAGAAATAGAAAGAAAGAAAGTTAGCATAGAAGAAAATGAAGAACCAAACACAACAGCATCAGAGTAAATACGAATCTCACAGCGGAACTGAATAAAATATATTATATAACATTTTGAAATACAAAACTGTATTAACACTTACATACACCATTAGAGTACAACGCATATTCAACACAGCAGAAATAACTCTGCATATCAAATCTTAAAGCCTCCTGCTCCAATCTCCTTCGAGTGAATTTGTAAAATCCTGAAACCACTAGACTGCCCACACAAATTTGGGCACCCAAGAGTTTAGGGAAACACGGAAAAATAAACTCTAGGTTAGTCATGTGACTGGTGTGAGTAAACGGTTTTAAAACAGCTTGATTTAACATTCAAAAATCCTTTTGAAATAAAAGGTAATCGTAAGACTGATCCACATATAAATACAGATGGTTTTTACCTTACGATAACCCAAAACATTTTTGAAATTAATATATTATTCTGATATTATAATAATGTCTAAATACAAATAAATATCAATTTGGCGGAACGCTTGCATCTCACGCTCCTAATATACAGTATACAATCAAAACCGCAGGTTCTTATTGGAGACTGGATTCCGACTATGACAGGGTATGGAACCACCTGCCGATAATGTATCTCTAGAGGAGAATGCACTGGGTTCAATAAGAATGTCTTACAACTCGGCCCACACATGACCGACCACTCATTTCGCTTGAGTGTATCGAATGTATATCACCAACGGTTGGGAGCTACCCACTGTTTCCCGAAAAGGGACTGCATCGAAAATAGATTAAATAATGAAATGGATTTTCTCTAGATAGGTGATTATACATCCTAATGGGAGCGACTCACATAGCCATGCTACTTGCCCGATTTTTGTCATTTCCCAGTTGATGAGGCTTGAGGTTAGAGTTTACCTTTATAACATCTGGTCATCATTTACTTTAAATGCCACATCGTCAGATCCGTCAAATCACTAATTGACGTCCACAAATATACTCTGGATGTATAAGAGCGGTCATTCCTTGCCATCAACTTGGTATATTTGTAAAAATCAACGTACGTGATTTTTAGGAAATACTCTGTCAAACATTTGTCCATTCAAGTCATCCAGGAACAGGATGAACTGAAGGAACGCTCCTACTGCGTCCAATATAGGAATCACCCTGTGGATCAGTAGCGAATAGTCCTTGCAAACCCGAAGATTTCAGTCGCGAAAGGATTTCAAGTTTTAATAACTCCAATGGCCAAACCAGAGAAATTAAAACAAGTTGTTCTATCGTTCATGAAGATCTACGGTCTTTAACTTCATTATTTGTATAAGTATCTTGAATGTTAGTTCACGTAAAGTTGGTTCGAAGTGGTTTTGGGTCCAGTTCCCATCCCGGTCTCTTCGAACTAACGCGTAGGGAATATTTGTTCAATAGTCGGTGTTTTAACTATCATACGTACATAGTGTAGATGAGTAAAACGTTTATACAATTTATTTTATACTACAAATAATTTCCATAACATACCAATTCAGATGAATTAACTTATACAAATCTAAACTCTGATTTCATTAGAGTTGACAACACAAAGCGATACAATATGATGTGTCAACGATTTATTTAACTAACTTAGATCTAATTTATCACTTTACAGCATATCAGATAATTTAGAACAATCACTCATTACAACAATAAAAATCAACATGGTTCGATCTTTAATTTCAAATTTACAATAGTTTGGAATATGGAATTTCGTGTAACGGTTAATTCACATCATATTTATTCCAATTTCTTTGGAAATAAATTAACTATTTCAATTTAACTTTTATTTTGTTTTCAACGGACTAAATACAAATTGAAGCTACGAACTTGATGACAATTATTTTCGTAATTACGAAATAACTTTCTGATCATTCTCTCTCTATTCATATCTACCAACATGTTTAAAATCATTTTTAAACAAATTGGTTAATTTAAATCATACAAATTTCTTTGACCCATTACGGTTTAATTCTTCTGCATATATATACTATTTTGATTTGTCGTTTCTTGTGAACTTCCCCTTCTTTTAAATTTGATTACATATGAAAAATATTTATTAAAAAGGAGACTTAAACCTTAAAACAAACTTTATTTAATTTATAATATAAATTAAAGCCCGAAAGCCCAACAGCATGAAAAACTCCAGTGGCCCATTTTCTGCATTTCTTTCTTTTGTTTTCTTTGCCAATCATGTATCAGACTTCGACAAACAAGGATCGGCATGGTGTTCCATGTTGTTTCCCTTTTGCCCGATATTCTACTTTATCAGACAATTAAACTAAGCAAAGCATTGATTTGGTAATGAAATACTTAATAAAATATGTGACTAATTCATCCAATCATCCATTTCTCCTGTACCTTTCTCTTCTACTGTTAACCTTCTTTCTACCCCTCTTCCATGTACACCGCTTCCCATGTGCACGTGCACAACTGATTCAGCCACCATTCCGACCTTCTGACCATCACCACACGTCACCCAGCTACCACCGGTTTCATCACTATCATCGAAACCCGACCTAACCGACTGTGTCAAAATTCAGTGTTCAAAACCGAATTCTTGTCTGAAGCTTTCAAATAATACGCCTCCACAAAAAAGTCTTGTTCTGCCACCACATATCTCCGACTATTGTCAGAATCCGTCTCCAGCATGCCAACGACCTGTCCCCCCGTTCGCCCCTGGTGCATAGTCCTATATTGCCATGTGGAAGGAGTTGTTGGCCAGTAAAGTTGGCTTACCCACACTGCAGTCGGCCCTTGAAAAAAAAATCAAAATCCTATGAATTACTCTATTATAAATAATGGTTGTATTTTTTCCCATACTTCACGATCCTTCCTGCTCCTCGGGTTTTGATGTCATCCCCTACGATCGACACTCTTACAGGAATTTGTTCAAAGTTCTATTTTTGATCAACTCGAAAATTAGCACAACTTACTCCATTAAAAATCAAGATATTTATATTAAAATTCATGACTTTTCATTTCAGTCCTATCTACATATATGAGTTTATATATCTTGATGTTTGAATATTCGAGTATTTTTGGTTCTTTAGTGTCATCTGCAAATTTCTAGTGATGTATACTATAATGACCCAGAGATTTTCGACTCCGAAAATCGACACAAATACCAATGTCAACTATTCAAACATCAGAAATACCGGATAGTTAATAGAAAGAAGTTAGAGGGTGTGTAACGTCCCGCCTTTTTGACCGCTTCAAACTGGTGATTAAACCAACCTAAAATGTTCAAATCGACGGATCGTTATTTAGCTTATAGAGTTTAACGACAGAATCAACACAGAAATATAGAATAAATAAATAACACAGTGTTGAATAGCGGAATAGAACTTTTATTTAGAATCAAAATTTTTGAATACAAAACTTTTCTATATACAGCGAAATGAAATATAGTTTGAATACAAAGAAAAATTTACTATTAAAAATCTTTAGAATGTGCTTCTTCATGAATCCCCTGCTTTTTCCAATCTTCGAATCTCAAGTAGTAATCTCCTAATCTGTATTGCTCGGGTCTGACCCGAGCGTTCCATGCAAAAACATAAAACACTCAAGTCAGGATTAATCATAGTTCAAGTAAATCAACTTCAACAGAACTAAATATAATTGTTAAACCTCACATCGACATATATATAAAAAAATGGTTATGTAGCAACCATGCTGTCATTTCTAATTTTCCAGGGACTGGAAGCACAGGAGCTTGCATATACACACATGTATAGGTACATGTGTGTACTGCCTCAGCGTCCCGTAAACAAACACAAGTATGACTAATCATACGTTTACAAAGCAAAATAAATAATTACGGTAGCAATTGTACAGTTTTCGCATAGCATAATGCACGTCACAACTTACAAAAAAAATGGCCAGGCTACGACATATGTCGCACAAGTGAAGTGAGCACATGAAACTAGGGTTAAAGTACATTACAAGCTTCAGGGGATATCAAGCAGTTTACAAAAATTCCATAAGTTTTGAACAAAACATAAGCATTCAACTTATTGGAATAGTCCATGTCATATGCCAAGGAATAAAGACATATATATCAGCAACTGGGTCAGGCGATATCATGGGTGATGGTAGGAAATATAACCAAATATTTCAGACCCCAATAGGATTTAAGTTCACCAAATGAAGCGAAAACACACGACATGGCAGCTAACGACCAAACGTTTCAACATAGCAGCTTATGACACTACCATAAATATGATTAGCAAGACACAGAAAAGCTAGATCAAGCACCAAGCGGTATAGACAATATTAAGTGTGTGTGTGTGTATGTATATATCTTGAATATGCGTAGATCACGTCCAACTTAACTTGTTTATAACTGTGTGTAACATTCAGACAATAATTAATCATGTATAGATGCATAACCCAGACAAGGATTTATTTTAGAATTTTATAATTTTAATCAGTACTGGATGTGTGGCAATGAAGTGAGCCCAACATGAGGAATAAAAAATATACACAACACAGCTTTTACACCTAGATATTCTGTCATTTGTTCTATGTTTTCATTTGAATTTCTTCCATCATTTAGTGGTAGTTTACATCGGGGAGCAAGCTACAAGTCTATGAGTATCCACTAATAAGTTATCATCAGGTCATAGCTCAAAGATTTGGGAATTTAAGAAAATTTTATTCTCAAATTATACCCGTTGTCTTTAGTTTCATGCAACACATTATTATTCAACACGTATAAAATAATAATATGGCAGATTTCGGATTCGTAAGGCATAGGGGTAAGACTCATTCCAGGTTTGTAACAAGTAAACATTTGTGGTCCTTTAGATTTTTATACGAGAGACGACTCAAATCAAAGATGCATTTTTGGGACACAGGGAATTATTCTAAGTTTTCCGACAAAGGCTTATGCAAAAATCCGACAGCATATGTATATACGTATACCAGTGATATGTATATACATATACAAGGTATATGTGTACACATACGTACACCGGCCACCCCGCATATACACAGATCAGATTTCCATCACCCAATCAATTAACATGATATGAATGTAAAGGTAACAAGGTTGGAAATGGTCGGCAGCATGCAATGAAAGTGGTAGGGCATGTAAGAACTTAATAGGAAATGTTGTTGATCATGCAGCTCTTAGGACCGCGTGAGTTGTATTTTTCCCGAAGGGAAAATAAAGAGAGATTTACTAAATAAAAAGGCCCTTTGTTCTATGGTTTGTTTGTTTTTTTTCCAATTTTTATATGAAGATCAAATTAGCTACATACAACACATCAAAGTGTATGCATAGCCATGTGAGCCCCAGTTAAATAGGCGGATAAACATGTTTTTCAGAAAACATGTTTTAGGTAAAAGATTTTCTCAAAAGAACACATGTTTAAAGTTATTTACTTTCACAAAGGATCCACATTACATGGTTTTAGAACAAGTCAAGATCATCAATTCATACAATCAATGCAACACAAAACTAGCTTGAAATGGCTACAACAAATATTATTCTCAAGTAGACCACACGTTTTAATTTTTTTTCTAGATATATCAACTAATTATGACCAGAAACACGTGTAGATCAAAATAGTAAGTGTTTCCTATATGTATCAACTGAATCTTGGCCAAGTCAGGTTTGTAGTTGTGGTTGAGCCAAACTTATATCACTGAATTAAATATACATTAACTGAATATGAACAGAAGGCATCGAGCACCACTCGATTAGATATTCGTCGAGGCATCTGTTCTCATCAGTTTGAATATAATATACTTAGAAATGATACGATTAGGGCAAATCTATCTCAACTCAACAATTAATCAATCTTACAGCAAACAAACCCAAACTAATCGCAACCAGAACTAGCATATTTAGTTTAAATCTAGGTTGACATACTTAAACTAAAATTAATCGAAATCGTGAGTTTCAAAAGAAACTCACCTATATGTCATGGCCTCCTTATTACCCTGGCCTTAATTCGAGGAGCAACAGCTTCGCTGAAGGTTCAGCTAGACAAACAGTGGCAAGGCGAGCTTGATTTTGATCCGATCCTTTCTACATCTTCGGTTTGTTGAGGCATAGAAGGGGCGATTTTATTTGATAGCCATAGTGGTTTAATTTGGGAAAAAGGAAGGGTTTTTGTTGATAAACAAAAAGCAATGTGATTTAATTTGAAGAGGAAAGAGGCTGATTCACTTTCGTGGTGGAAGAGGAGGCCATAAAATTTAAAAGGGAAAGATGATTTTTTTTGTTTTCTCTGAATGGAATTAGGGCCGAACCCCAGATTTATAGAAGAAATGAAGAAAAGAAAGTGTGGCGTCCAAATATACTAAGAAAGGAAGGAATTGCGGTTGTTATTGAGTTAGGTGTAATTTGGTTGGTCCCAAAAAAAAGTTAATTCTACCGCAATCCACGTCGATGTTTTATTTTTTTTATACCGCTACCACTAACTCCACACGCAATGAAATTTGATGTGCCCCTACGCCTTTACGTTCGGAATCCGATAAAAATTAGTCTGGTTGTATCCGACTCCTTTTGTATACGAACGTTATTTTATTTTTAAATTATTTATCGGTTCGTAAATTTTTATTCCGTCTGTCCAACAACAACTCTGTTTGATTCCAAATCTGAAACGTTGAATTCTATTTTCACAAATACACACATATCCAAGAAAAATTTGCATATATTTCAAAAAATAATATCTCCAGTTTATTTACGTTTATTTTTAGTTTTAACCATTTACATTTCTCAGTCGAATTTCAATTCAACTCAAATATCCAACAATAATTATATGATTTCCAACCAACCATTCTGAATTTAATTATGGAATTCAGTTCATAATCAAAATAACATATTTGGTATTTAATTTCCAGCCCAAGTATAAATATAAAATTGATTATTAATTGTTGAATCTTTAATTCATCCATATTCCAGTTGCCGAAATTTCTGGGACGTTACAATCTTCCACCCTTTAAAACTTTTCGTCCTCGAAAAGGAGAGATCGTTAGGGTTATACCCTCGTATACTTCAAATTTTCATATTCATGTGAAATTTTCCACAACTAAATTTAAATATCGATGTTTTTGTTATCGATCTATTCTGTTCATCTATCATATTCAGTTAACTTGCAAAATCAACTTCCATTTCTTACGATTGGGGATTACTGTTGATCAGCACTATTTCTTTATCTTCCGAATCGGGTTTTATTTATTTCCATGTTACTCACACTATATTCAGTTTTCTTAGATCAATTTCTATCTCAAATTATTTTGAGATATCTCCCAATTTCTCATTCTAAAAAAAATTCTAACAGATTTAAAACATATAATAATTTTGTTTTCAAAACCGATCTCTTTTTTAAATTTTCACTTCTGCGTAACTTGGATTTATGCATTCCAAATTATTATAAATTTCATATCAACCTCACATGCCAATGTTTACTTATCCATTGTTGCAACTGCAGTGGGTCTAGGCTTCGCAGCCATCAACCCAAAATCATTACATTCAATCCTTTTAATCTTCCCCAACACTCATTGAAGAGTGTAAATAACAACTTCTTTTCAAGTCAACCATTTATAAATTTAAAGCCAAAAATCAGAAATCTTCTAAAAATTCCATACCAAATTTGTGTAGTAAACATTTGTATTATTACTTCAAAGCTATGTATTTGAAAATACTTTGAAATTCTCTTTCTTAACTTATTACATTAGATATATTTTAATTCCAAATTATTGACTTGAAAATACTTGATAACTCGAAGTTTGACAAGTCTATCGTCATTCTTATAGACGTTAGGCATACGTTGGCCAGGTGCACGACTAAAATCTCCAAGCACTAAAAATCCTTGTTTCTACTCCCAGTGAAAAATATTTCAAAATTTGCTTTTAAAAACATATACGAAAAGTACCAATGTGATGTCGATATGTTGATTGTTCATGAATCGCAGATACAAAATGGTTTCGTTTGGATCCCCAGAAAACATCCGTATCCATAGGAATTCACTTCCCTGTGAATTTCGCTATGGACAGATCAACGGAAGATATTCTAGAATCAAAAGAAAAACTGAGGTCACTAAGCGTTGACTGCTCTATCTCAGGGTCATGAAAACAAATTATGAAGATACACTAAGACAGATCAAATCTTGAAGACAATCATGTCACGAAGACACATCAAGTCACAAAGACCAATTCAGTTACAAAGATAAGTCACAATGACAAACTGCTGCATCAAACAGATGGCTCACTATCACTAAGATATCTCAACTTCTCATGGCTCCATTCTACCTTTAGTAACTCTAGTGGTTACATCTCTTTCACTTGTAGATATGCCATGGGGACCATAAGTACACAATGGTTACGCCTGATTCCCTCAAGAAACATCTATACCCGTAAGCTTTCACAGCTCTGCGGATTACGCCCTTATCACGACTGTAGATCGCAGAAGACATAATGGTTACGCTTGGTTCCCCCAAGAAACATCCGTCCACCGTAGGCCATCTACAGCCCTGTGAATTACGCTACACGGTCGTGTTCTTTCAGACAACTCGAGTTTTATGTCCGGACAACCTACTACCACCAGCAACAAATCTCATTAACCTCGAAATTCAGAGGAAAAGGAAGGTACTTTCCTTATTTTGCTTTGAAAACGTATAATACTATATACATATAGTACTTCATTTCATTCTCCTCATAAATTATACGTATGATTTTTCAAATCATATTTTCAAATATCTCATTCTTATAATTCCATTACCTTCCCATCAGTAGTTTCAAATTCACTTTATTCTTATATAATTTTCCATATAAATTCCGGAAACATCTATATCCACTATCCAAAATCAATTATTCTCAGATTCCATTCAAATTTCAAAATCTCAGCTTTGATATCTTTAATCAATTCAGATAATTAGTATTCTTTTCAAACCAAATTTATGAATCTATTGGTTTCAACCCTATTTTCTTCCAATTTTCCAGTAACTCAAAATTTTCAATTATTCGCTTCATCAACTAATTCCAACTTTTTACACTTCCAAAATTCCAGAATTCTTATCTTTCTCCTTATAACAATTTCTCATTCACGCTCTATTTCTCTTTCATGTTCACATCCTTCGACCGTCAATTAGCAAGCGAACAGTTTCCTAAGTATCAACCCCGAAGGTCGAAACCAACATCAGATCAACACTCAGGAAATTATTCAACTTAAATAACCTCCAATCAGTTTCTAAATTTCTTAACTAGATTCTTAATTTCCTTAATTCCCTTTTATTTATTTTATATATATTTACTTAAATTTAATTATAAACTCATCTCATCGATATTAACTTATTTACCAACTTGGTTTATCTAACAAATACCGGTCTTCCTTATTCAATATTCTCAAATACTTCATATAATGTGATTAAAACACTAATAAAAAATTTCCATACCGATTTCAGTTAAATAATTATACATAGCCTCAACTTATTCAAACCTCGTACATAGGAGAATACAAAGGACAATACAAAGTTAACTTAATTTGGATCCACTATCATCGATAATTGTCTGCTTTTCGATCCATAATCGATTGATTCACTTATTCATCATTCTGGAGCCTCCACAAGAAGGATTAGTGCATTCCTCATCCACATGACCCCACTCCTTGCATTTTTTTTGCAATAATACGAGATGGATACATCTACGTACTTCACTGTTTTCTTTTTAGCGGGGCGTAACACTGCATGTCTTCCATGTTGTCTCTCGGAATAGTTCTGAGCTATATGTCCAATTTGTTTACATTGATAACAAATGATTGGTTCATCGGGCTTCATAGAGATGGCAGGCTTTTTCTTTTTGACCTTAAGACAAAGACTGTGGAAATGTCCCCTCTTTGGACATTTAAAACAGAAAATCTCAGATTGGTAAATTTTTTCTTCTTTCTTCTTTCCCTGGTCTCGCTATCCGCACGTAGCCGCGTAATATCCCTTTTTCTGACATCTGTAACAGACGACATTGTCATAGGGGCCAGCTGTCCATCTTTCCTTAAACCTCTCCTCATATTCCAATATTAATTCTTCCCTTCTTCTACATTCTGTTGTCCTTCGTTCTCGACGTGCGGCTTTTTGTTCTTCAGTTCTTTTCATTCTAATTTATCAAAACCCATTAACTTTTCATGATTTTTTTTGAAAAAACAATTCATATTTATTTCCTATAATTCTAGAAATTCCCCTATTATCGTTGGAAAACATTTCCATATATTCGTAAATCTTTAATTTCAATATACTTTATTATCAAGGGGAAATATTTCTAAATTCGTTATTTGGACTAAAATAAATATTAAATACACACCGCTATTTTCACTTAACTGCTATCGCTCTCTTCTTACTCCATATAATTGTTTAACTATGGAACCATAAACATTTCTTTGTCAACACTGAAGCCAATCAAGTTAGGGTATATTTACCTCTCAGACCTTAACTGAACAACATCATTAACTTCGAAACAGATAAAATTAATCACTTCAAACACCATCAAGACATTTATTCTCGAAATTTCTGATTTTAAGTTAAGAATTTATTTTCCTTACAATAATCATTGATTATAACAGTAATTCACACCTTTGAAATATTTAACTTTGAAATATATTTTATTAAACAATTATATTAAATTTTAATTTAAAATGGAAAGTAAATAACACTTTCCTGAAATTCGTCATAATTAACTTCCCCGAATAACAGCCTCCGAATAATTCCTTATTCGATAATTCATTCCGAACTTCGGAAAAATCTCACTTGACTTATATTCTGAATTTCAGAATAATCTCATCGTACTGGTTAATTCTATTTCCATTTTCGTTTTCAACATATTTGCTTTCAAAAGTTATTCGCTTCTAAAAATGAATATCATTCTGTAACGTCCCGTATTTTTAGCAGTCAAATATTTAATTTAATTTATTATTTTAAATATTATATTTGGAATATTATTGGTTTTTAATATTGAATACGTATTTAAAATGAAGTTTGAACGCTATAATTTATATATAATTTAAATCGAGCTCGAAATAGAGTTGCAGTTCATAAAATAGAGTTTTGAACTTCAACTAAGCATACAGGATTCAATATAAGTCGGATCTCTATGAAACAAGAAACGTTAGAACCGTGTTGATGATAATTTTCATATGAAAGAGAAAAATCCAGATTTCGTGTTATAGATGGTTAGATATGGACAAATCAAATTTTGAAATAATCGCTATGGAAATCGTTATCGACCTTTAAAATGGTCATTTTGCAAACGAACTCTGTTTTCGATGAAATCAGTTTCATTGGGGCCGTATCATTAAATTATTGCCAAAAAACCAAACTGCGTGGCAAACCGATATCGTATGTGACCAAGGCAACAGTAAACGCCCATTAAATTTCTACAGCACGTAATTTATGTAATGGAGAGATTTTTGAGTGTAACTTGAGCAGACGATCAAATTAGGCCGCAAAACCAGTTCCGTTGAGTTTGTATCATCGATTATAGTCAGGATAGGTATATAGTTTGTTATTTTTAGAGACCGGGTAATTTGGCGTCTTAAATGGCATCGCGGTGCACGTAAAAGTAGCCTGCCGGGGAAACAGTCTCAGAATGCAACGAAACTAGTGTCGTTGGGTTCGTATTGAAAAATTACTATAGGATTTCAGAGTTTCAAGTTGATTCGATTTATCTGGTGATCGTGAAAAAATTAAACACGTGTTTATTTCTGGTTTTATACAGGAAATTTTTTCATATGACCTCGGATTTCGACGAAACTTGTCCCTTTGGGTCCGGAATACCTTTTTACACTAAGATTAGTTTTCTATCAGTAAACAGAAATCATTTGTGGTGGTTTCTGCATGTTACTTCGTGTTGAAGTTTCGTAAAAATCTATTATATTAAATTGAGACCACACGTACAGCCTACCCATACTATTCCCAATAGTGCACACAATGTTTTCATATACCATAAACACAGCTACCCTACTGATCTATAACTTTCCTTGCATCCAAATCATTATTTACTTTTCTTTGGCTGCCAATCCACTGAGCGCGAAACCCAAGTTTCTGATATTTACAGCTAACCTATATCACTGCATACCAATACCTAAAATTGCTTAGTGCCTACGTTGCCTCTTCTATAAATAAACATGCTTCCTTCATCTTTTCATTTGTTTCAGTATTTGTGAAACCAGAAATTCCTCCAACCAAAAATATCCAAACAGAAAACCCAACGTACCTCACCACCAAAAACATAAAGCCCGTAACCTCTTTCCCCATATTAAAAAGAAAATCCCTCGGCCTTGTTTCGTTGAAGGGTTGGATGGCAACGTGGAGTGGCTCTTTGGTTCATTTGCGGGATCATCAACGGTGGAGGGTCGATGCAGTGCGATGGGTGCGAGCTGAGTTCCAAGGGTGTACTGATGCGGTCCAGTCAGCGGCATGGTAGGGTGGTTCACGTTTCCTGGTGATGGCGGTTCCTGGTCAGATCAAACAAAAGAAAGGAGGTCAGCACAGGGGTAGGCGCAAGTGAAGGAGGCGGTTTAGGTTCTGAAGTGTTGGGGGAAAATGAAGTAACGATTTTCCAAAAGGAAGATAGCAGGGACAGTTTTTTTTATTCTTTGCAAATAAGGGTGACTTGAACGGGAAAGAAAAAAGAAAAAAAAGCATGAAAACAAGGTCGACCTACAAACAAACGGAAGAAATGTCTGATCGAAACAAGGCAAGTGAAGAAGGGAACGTTATTGTGAAGTCAGAGGTCAAGAAGTAAATAGCAAGGACGCGTGGCATACATGAAGTTAGGAATAACAAAGGCTGGGAAAATCGTTTGAACGAAGGCGTAAACAATAGGTTATCGAAATCAAGTCAAACAAGTTGTAACGGACTCATAGTAACGAGCGCAACATGGTGAAACTTGTCTAGACAAATTAGGAAGTTGCCGGAGTTTATGATTAAATTAAACAACTGTTTAATGGTTTTGTGTTAAACTCACTCAATTTTACCCATTTATATTTTATATAATTTGGGTTTTGATTTTGTGTGCTCTGCTTGCCAATGATTGACTATTTGCTAATTATATATTTATTTGCTGATTTAACTGATGAAATTAAACCGTCGTTTAATTTCAGTAAAATACCAAATCGTTATTCTAACGATTGGTTCCAATAAAGGTAACTTACCTTATTGGTCACGTTTATCAATAAACGTGTTTAATGATTGGAATTGTTCGGTCTGTTGGAATTGTTTGATTTGTACGAATTGTTTGAACTGTTTGGAGATAACCGTTTGTATACAGGGAAGAACAGGTTAGAGGGATCCAACGGGATTCCTCAAAATATATTATTTATTTTCGTATTATCATATGAATTGTCATGTTTGGGTAATTGAGTTGAGTGTTGATCATTGATTGGAAAGTCAACCTGTGTTTGGTTTTAACCAATAGGCAGTATTGGTTGGGTACTCGGCAGTAAATGGCCTAAAAGTTAATTGTTTTATTTATATCGATTTACCTTCAGGTAAATTGATAGAACTAAAGTTATAAAATTTATTTTATAACTAAAGATAGATTTTGAAATATATATATTTTGAATAAAAGTTTATAAAGAAAATAAAAATATATTATTTATTATTTAATTTAATAATTGATTTTACAAAGACAAATGCTGATGATAATAAGATTAGAAATACGAGAATAAGAAATTTAACCTAATAACTAAATTGGATAATTGTTTGTTAAGTGAAAGTGGGAAATTGAAAAGAGAATCTCAAACCAGAGATGGTTGGATGGATTTGAAAGGGATTAGTGAAAGTGGAATTGGTAAAAGAAGTGAGTCGTAGGATTTGATAACCAAACCCGAAACATAAAATGAATTGGTTTAAAGAGGTGGAGATTATAAAGTGGTGTGTTATAAGGAGTTACTTAATTGAATTAAGAAATAATGGTGCATTAGAGAAAGAGATTTTCAAAATGATAATAAGGTTTACGAAATCGTATTTTAAATCTGTTAGACCAAAATTTGGCTCTAACACCCAAATCGTCGTATTTCGAGCATATGATATGAAGGAATAACTGAAAAATATGAGAAAAAGCAAGACAACAGGATTTTTATAATGGTTCGGCGTTAACGTGCCTACGTCCACTTCATATTTTCTCATTTCACTCATATATTACAATTACAATGAATATTGTCTTTCAATCACTTGAATTCAATGAATAATTCTCTCCGAATCCATTGAATTTATTGAGGAAGATGGTGGTTATTCATGGAGAAGTGTTGGCCATGGCAACCATGGAAGTTGAGATGCCAAAAGTCCCCTGAAAATGCCCTCTGAAGGTGTATTTATAGCTGTAGGAATGCTCCTGGGAGGACTGGTTCGTGATGTGGTACGTGGCAGGCGATCCAGAAAAATAGGAGAGCCAGTAGCCTTGAGAATAGGTCAAAACAAGCTGCGTGTGAACAGGTCCAAAGGTCGGATCGCGGTCATATGGTCGGATCGCGGTCATGGGTCGGATCGGATCGCGTAGGCAAGGGCGGATCGGATCGCGGAGGCAAGGGCGGATCGGATCGCATAGGCAAGGGCGGATCGGATCACGTAGGCAAGGGCGGATCGGATCGCGGTCATATGCCAGCTTACACTCGTTCACGGAAATGGGCGTAACTTTCAAACCGTAAGTCCGATTGAGCCAAACCAAAGCTCAAACTGAAGCTAATTCAAAGGGCTACGAGTATATGAGGTAAATAGATCCAAATGAGGTCATTTGATAGGGGTTTTGGGCCAGTTTATACTGATGTTGTGATTTTGACCAAACTGCCTTGTGTCTTCTGACGATGCTCCCAATGCCAGAGAGCGATGTTATCCAGAAATTCCATACGAGACAGCATTTACCCAGAGGTGTGTCAACATGATCTTTGCTTTGGGTAGCCTGGTCACAAAGCAGGCTAACATTTTGCCCCCCAAAGTACATCTTATCGAAGATGAGATGTGCTTTGAACATGTTGAGCTAAATCTCTCTGGAACGTCATTTATCCTTGAGAAGGCTTTATCCAACTATTGCATTGCTTCCCTGGGAGCTAGTCAGGCCAAGTTCCACGGAAGGTGTATTCGAGATGATCAAGAAATCATTTAAACCTTGTCGGATCAAAAGATCTAATTCATCCGTCAGATGTCATGCTAAATCGTTGGCTCCCGAGTGTGATTCTACACGCACAGGTCGTTGCCAAACAATTTTATCATTTTTCGTAAGCTGAGTGCATCGTCGGGCCAGACTTTCTTTTACATATAGGTCAATATATGAAGTAGCCACCCAAATCAGGGGGCGATGTAAGAATCCTTGGGCTCTGAGCTAACAACTGGACTGTTGGGACGAAGCACATCAGAATCAACATATGAATTTGCCATTTGTACTCAAGTTCGGATCTTGATATCTTGATATTAATCCAGGATCTTAAAATCGCATTGAATCGTAACAGTAAGGAATTCAAAAGTCATAATCACTCTGGATCGTAGTCGAGAGAATCCACAATTGTTACGGATCATTTCTTAATCCAATATTCACATATGAAGTAGTCAGTAAGGGATGTTGTTAAAATTATGCGGACCAGTGCCTATAGGATCGTCACCATCGCGAGGCAGTAGATAGGTTTGTCACACCTTCCATTTGGTGTAGTTTGAGTCTTTAAGTTCACATTTGATCCACAAGCTAGCTCGCTTGGTTGGCAAAGATGAGTAGGATTGTACTCCGGAGGCATGACATACATGTTTTGAATCCCATTTCATGCCAGGATTGTCTTCAAAGTTAGTCTATAAACCGACACTTGTGCTCTCAGTGCCATCGGAGGACAAGCGAGGTCAGTACTTATGCCCCCAGTATCGATGGGGGTTGAGTTGAGTCAATAAGGTATTTAATCTTGAAGATTTTATACTTCCTTTCGTTGCAACTGGTAAGAGTTGCAGGTTCAGCAATCTTAGCCGACCCAGTTCATTCTGTACTGTTTCTCAATTTAGCAAAAATTGGAATTGTATATGCAAATGGTTGAACCACGTTTGCTTTGATATCATCTCTTCTCTTTAGTCAGATAGTGAGGATTGCCTCATTGGGCATCAGCGACTTCGGTTACTCTCATCAGATCAGTTGCGGAGTCAAGTAAGATTGTTGAATGCGAATGAATAAATGACGTTATGAAGTTAGTTGGGCTTGTACTTAGTGAATGAAATTCCATTTCTTTTTATACTGTTGTGTTCGTGTGCTGCCCCCCGATTCCCGGAAACGAGTGTTTCGAGCTCCATTTTCATTCTTGGTCCCAGTCGTGTGACGGGATAGGAGCCCTTGAGTGGCATATGTCGTCATGCATTTATACTCTCCTGTCGTAGTTTGGGATATAGTTTGAATTTAGCTTTAAGTCTGCACCCCGATCCTTCAGCGGGGTATGAACCCTTGTGGCGCTAAGTCTCTAGCACTTTTATACTCTCCCGATCCTTCCGCGGGCTAGAGTGCTCTTGGCACTAAGTCTCTAATGCTTTTATACTCTCCCGATCCTTCAGCGGGTTAGAGTGCTTTCTCAGTGCTTAATCATAGACGCTTTTATACTCTCCTGGCGTTCCCCAAGGTTAGAGTTCAGACTCAGCTATTCAGTCGCTCCCCGGTCCTTCAGCGGGATGAGAGTCCTTTCGCATTATCCTGTACTTAGTGCCTGGCCATGTCTTGTTGAGGATTGATTAGGACCATAACTGTGTTGCCCCCATGTCCGGACATGGAGGATTTGGCATCAGCTTCCATCCTGCCCCCCCCCCCCGATCCTTTAACGGGGGAGGAATTTTCCCGTGGCGCTAAGTCTCTAGCCCTTTTATACTCTCCCGATCCTTCAACGGGTTAGAGTTGCTGGGGCGTTGAATCTCTAGTGCTTTTATACTCTCCCGATCCTTCAGCGGGTTAGAGTTGCTGGGACGCTGAATCTCTAGCGCATTTATACTCTCCCGATCCTTCAGCGGGTTAGAGTTCGAGCTCGGTTCATGATCTGCTCAACGATCCTTCAGCGGAGCAGAAGTTCTCAGCGCTAAATCATAGACGCTTTTATACTCTCTCTCGACTCTGGAGAGTTAGAGTTGGGACTCAGCCGTTCCATCGCTCCCCGATCCTTCAGCGGGGTAAGAGTCCTTTCTCATCGCCAAATCATGGACGCTTTTATATTCTCCTGGCGGTCGCCCAGGTTAGACTTTTTCTCAAGCGGCTCCGATCATGGTACACCGCCATGCCTTGTGGACGTCATCTTCGCGTCCTTTATACTCTCTCTCAGCTCTGGAGAGTTAGAGTCACGGATCAAGCGGTCTGCAATCATGCACGCTCATCAAACTCGTCCTAGGTTTATATTTTAATCCAAGCTCCGAGGAATAAAACTAGTCGGACAAGCAGTTGGAGCATTTGCCAAGGCTTTGAGTTCCTCCGAACAGTCTACGGGAGGAATGGTTGGCACCAGACCTCGGATACCTGCATTATTCACACCGCACGAATTAGTTACGTCAGTAACTCGGAAAGCACGTGAAAGCAAATTTTATGATTGAAAAGTAAGCAAATTAAGAGGCAGTGTTGCCTCCATTATTTGAATTCATGTAATCTGGTGGCGTCGAGCATAGGATCGGGCCATGTAGGCGGTCACACCGCGTCCATCTGGAGTCGGACTATGACTTTGTAACTCAATGATTTATGTTCAATTGTCTTGCGGTCTGCCACGTGTAAGCCAAGGATTGGATGATCATTCCGAATCCACCTTGAGCTATATGACTTTCTTTAGACGGGGGCATGGCTTTGCTAGCGAGCAGTTCAGTCGGGCCCGTTATGGCAGTGCTCCATAATTCTGCATGCGGGTGTTAAAAGTCTGATCGATACCAGATCCGAGGTACCTACACCATCCACATATTATTTCATCTGAGTTAATTATATCAATAACTCATAAAGGATGCAAATATAAGAGTTATGGTTAGAGAATAATCCTGTTAAAGGAATGAGTATCATTCTGAGTGAAAAATGGCATTGCATATTCATTGCAGGTCCATTTTGCTTCGCCCTATCTCTGCCAATGAAGGGCTTCCAAAGTCTTTTTAGTTGATGAGGAGTATCTTTTCAAACTATCATGGGGGCGGCAGTCCCAAAAAATGAATAGACCTTGATCAGGGTCTTGAGATGGCAAAGGCGGCTAAGTAGGTACTATAAGCAAGTGATGAGGTCGCATCTCTTTTTGAATCGCCTCTTTGCCCCCTATGCTGAGGGTAAGGATAGAGTGTCAGGAAGTCATGACTGTATCGCTAATGGTAGCACATCGTCGCATTGGTGCTAAGAAATAGGATAATGCTGCTGGTGAGATAATCATATCTCACAAATTTGCTGATACGCCTTCGATTCCATATTGGGGGCAAGAATTGGAGTGTAGACGATCAAATAGCATTCGGGCGTAAGCATTTTAAATGCTCAATTTGCTACTCTTCGGGCAAGAAAAAGGCAGTCGGCCGTGCAAACTCCTGATGTGTCAGCTTTGAATTGGATGATTTATTCTCGAGCGATTCATGCTCAAATCTCCAGTTGCCCCCAGCATCCGGGGAATGAGTTATTTAGCAGATAGTTGATGAGAGGAGTGAAAGTGTGAATCTTTACTTTGTAACACTAAAACGTCACTCATCAGATATTCCGTTCACGTATATTTCTCATCAAGCTAGGACTTGATTAGTGATTTTGTCATATCATTCAGGCCGGTGAATCAGCAATGGGACTCGTTGGTGTCTGTTTTGGGACAACCTTCCATGAAAAATAGGCAGTGTCGACTTGCCTGTCATATCTCGAGGCATAAAGAACGATGGCACACATTTCACTTCACCATGCTAGATGCATTACGTGCTACAGGAAGTTCATCATGGGGTTATCCATGACTCTCTTCCGGGTTCGGTCTCCAACGCTGGATCAACTTCCATCTGATCCATGGTTGTATTTTATAGTGTCTTGATAGGGATCATCTCTATCTTTTCTAGATTGTCGGACCCTTCTAACTTGGTCAGATTATCCGCCTTTTGATCTTCTTCTCGTAGGACATGAGATATGTTGTAACGTTCCAATACATCAAACAACCCTTCTTCCGGTTCTAGGCAAGCTGCGAGTGGTGGTTCCTGCGCCTGGAATTCCTTTCGAGCTTGTCGAACAATGATATAAAAGTCATAAAATATGTTCGATGCCACTATTCCCAACTCCTTAGCGAATTTCAATTCGATAACCAGGGTGTCATCTTCGGAGCCGTTGTTAATAGCGGAGAATTTCAACCGTAAGGCATAGTAAATTGATCGTCCTTTAGTTATTAATAAGACACCGGCGTCGGACGGTCAATCATTCTTTGCACCGTCTAATTACATCTTCCAGGTGCATCTTCTACATCTGACACATCCTCTTCGGGGGTGGTACATTTAGCCATGAATTTGGCTAATGCTTGTCCTCGTATGGACTTCTTTAGGAGGGAATTGAGATCGAACTGGTTCAGCTCTATGTTCAGTTTGAGAAATCTTCTAGATACCTCAGGTCGCTGCAAGTCTTTATTCAAATCTGAGAAATCGATGCATGTGCGCCATTTCCCATTAGCATTCTTGACGAGGACAGGATTTGATACCCAAGCGGGATGTGTGGCGCCTCATATAAAACCATTGCATTTTAGCCTTCTAAGTTCTTCTTTCAAGGCAGACGCTCTCCCCGGACCGAGCATACGTCCTATTTGCTTGACAGGAGCACAATTTAGGTTTATACTCGATCATAATTTATGGTAAAATCCTGCGAATATTAGCATAGGTCCAATCGATCATATCCAGGCTCGCCTGTAGAAAGCATGTAAGTTCCCTTGCTCGGAATAGGTATAAATAAGATCCGACTTCAAGGCCTTAGTCAGGACGGCATCACTAATCAGAACATGTGTAGTTGTGTCATTAGATGTCACCCTTCTGCATCCCGAATCACCATCCTCTCTGGGGTTTATGTCTTCGAGCGGATCATCGGGCAATTCCTTTTGTGATGCTTCCTTCATTCGCAATATTAACACCTCCTTCACACTCCATTTCATCCAGGGGGAAGTGTCTTTGGGTTTCACGCCATCTGTGTTGCATAGCACATTCCATCCAGCCAAATAGTCGGCTTCTTCAATAACTCGGTCACCATAGACCATTCTCACTACATCTTCGGTTGGGATATTTAGTAGTAGACACCAAAGTGCTAGGTAGAGCTGGTCAGTCTAGACCTTAATCAGATAAGTTTGACTGCGATAGCGTGGCTTGCAAGGCTTAAAGTAGTGTTCACAAATTGTATCACGACTATTGTATGAAGTGGAGAGCTAATGGTTGATTCATATTTTCATTGATCTCAAATTCTCATTTCTTGACCAATGTCATATGGTGGCTGGTGAGCAGTCAAGTTGTTATCATCCCAGCAATGATCCATATATCCAATCACGGCCTGCGGAGGTTCAATTGGTTCCTAACTCTGGGGACCAAAGTACATTGATCTACCCTTCATTCTATGGAAATGATCTTCCTTGATGCGGTTGACGACAAATAGGCATTGCAAATGTTAGCTAAGCTTTGGAAGGAGTGAACCGTGGGACATATATTTTTCACCACGCCATTCAAGCGAAGGGTAACTTTGTAGTGCTAGGATCCTTTCTTGCTGTTGGATATCCCATCATTGAGAATCATGGCCTTTGGGATCTTCTGAGTCACCTTTAGAGTAGTGTCTGGATCGTTCTATGTCAATGGCATTTTGGACTCCGCCTGTTGGACATGTTTAAGCCACGTAACTAGGTGATCACCACTCGTTCAGGAACATCATCGGTTGCATTGGTGAAATCTATACACCATCGGAGCTCTGGAAGAGGAGGTTGCCAGGAGATAATCTTTACCTTGTATATCACCATAGCCAGCATGTTGAATCTTTTCTATATCTCCTCACATTGAATAACATCAGTAAATAGGTGTTATGGCTCTAGGAAGAACTCCCGTCGTTGCCAATTTGCTGTCGATTTACTCAGGCTATCTACTGAATCTTGGTTGTTAAGCGTTTGTGATAATTGTACGCCAAAACGTATTACGAGCCGAAGGCGAGCCGTGCTCCGAGCCGAAGGCGAGGCCGTCAGCGGGTCCGGGCGCAGCGCCGGCGGGGGTCCGGGGCCCCGCAGTCCCGGCGGCGATCGACCTAACCGGTTAGGTCGAAAATGTGGGCACCGCACGATTTTTTCGATTTTGGAAGATGGAGCCTTTTATGAAATGATCTGAAAATTGTACTTTTTCCAAAAATTGTCACTTTTTTGGATCAGGTCGTGACCCTTATTCGTCGTCATTTTTCCGGGTCGCGGTTCGCTACTGTCCTCCGGTTCGCGATTCGTGACAGTTCTCTAGACTCGGTTCGGTTCATGGTTGAGCTCCTTCGGGTCGCGGTTCACTGAACTTCTTCGGGTCGTGGTCCAGCTTGGCGATCGGGATACTCCAACCTTCCAGCTTCGGATCGGTTCGTGGTCTTCTCCAGTTCGTGGATATGTTCACAACAATTGCTCCAGGTCGGGTCGTGGAAGTATCACCGGGTCGGATCGCGACTTCCTTGCTCGGTCGGGTCGTGGGTTCATCTTGAGATCGGATCGTGGTCTCCCCGCGATCCGCGATCCGCGACCCGCGACCCGCGATCCGCGACCCGCGATCCGCGATCCCCTCGACCTGCTCCAGCACATTTTCTTTATTATCCTCATTTGGTCGTGAAGCTTGTGAACCCTTAGCTTTTTTTCGAAGGTATGAAGCTCTGATTTTCTGAAATCAACGAAATATTCAAAAATGGTAGAAACGCGGACTGTTTTCTTCGAACTTTCAAATCCAAATAGTAGAATAGCAATCCGATAGGTTGAGAATTCGGTTCTCAGTGAAAGCACCAAAATGTTAGACCAAAATTTGGCTCTAACACCGAAATCGTCGTATTTCGAGCATATGATATGAAGGAATAACTGAAAAATAAGAGAAAAAGCAAGACAACAGGATTTTTATAGTGGTTCGGCGTTAACGAGCCTACGTCCACTTCATATTTTCTCATTTCACTCATATATTACAATTACAATGAATATTGTCTTTCAATCACTTGAATTCAATGAATAATTCTCTCCGAATCCATTGAATTTATTGAGGAAGATGGTGGTTATTCATGGAGAAGTGTTGGCCATGGCAACCATGGAAGTTGAGATGCCAAAAGTCCCCTGAAAATGCCCTCTGAAGGTGTATTTATAGCTGTAGGAAAGCTCCTGGGAGGACTGGTTCGTGATGGGGTACGTGGCAGGCGATCCAGAAAAATAGGAGAGCCAGTAGCCTTGAGAATAGGTCAAAACAAGCTGCGTGTGAACAGGTCCGAAGGTCGGATCGCGGTCATATGGTCGGATCGCGGTCATGGGTCGGATCGGATCGCGTAGGCAAGGGCGGATCGGATCGCGGAGGCAAGGGCGGATCGGATCGCGGAGGCAAGGGCGGATCGGATCACGTAGGCAAGGGCGGATCGGATCGCGGTCATATGCCAGCTTACACTCGTTCACGGAAATGGGCGTAACTTTCAAACCGTAAGTCCGATTGAGCCAAACCAAAGCTCAAACTGAAGCTAATTCAAAGGGCTACGAGTATATGAGGTGAATAGATCCAAATGAGGTCATTTGATAGGGGTTTCGGGCCAGTTTATACTGATGTTGTGATTTTGACCAAACTGCCTTGTGTCTTCTGACGATGCTCCCAATGCCAGAGAGCGATGTTATCCAGAAATTCCATACGAGACAGCATTTACCCAGAGGTGTGTCAACATGATCTTTGCTTTGGGTAGCCTGGTCACAAAGCAGGCTAACAAAATCAAATATTTAAAATAGCATTTGCATCAGAAGCAAATATTGGTTGTGGATTACAACTTATATTTATCTTTAGATATGAACGTTGTTGATCAAGGTATGAGAGGTAAGTACAATACCCCAACTTGAACGACTTCAGAATTATCTGAGGGTGATATAAGTTGTAATGGTAAAAGAGATTAGTAAAGTTCATTATTTCATTGGAGAAATAATAACGCAACATGTTGGTGAAACTTGGAATATATATATATATATATATATATATATATATATATATATATGTAGGAATTCCAAGGTAAAGAGGAAAGAATAGGGGTTGTCGCAAATATAACCATATTTTCAAGTTAGAAAGGGATTATAAAGTTGAGTTTTATTCTCTAAGAATAAACGTTGGGTTTTGTTTTCAAGTAAGGAATAAAAGATATCTCGTAACACTGTTTTATGACAAATAAGTTGAATGGATTTTCCAATAAATATAATAACTTGGCTAATGTTTTGAAATTGGAATGGAAACTGGATATGATATGGAATTTGTCTAAATAATAAAATGAACTCGTTAAAAAGAATAATCTTATATAAATAAGAATCGGAAAACTATATTTATAATATTGAAATATTTAAGAGTTTTAAATCTACAATTGTTTTATTTAAAAGGCCAGGTGATGTCGAATACTGAACCAGTGAACTCACCGGATTATCATGATTTAACCACTGATTATCTTTATAGTTAAATCACCGACTATCAAATTTGTCCAATACGATTGTTCATATGGAAAGACCGGGATCGAATTATAGTCGAAAACCATTCCGACCAACAAATACGTGAAGAGATCAGAAAGTGATCGAGACGGAGCATTGAAGACCGTGGATTTGCATAAATGGAAGAACTACTAAAAATCTCTGGTTTAGCGGCCAGAGATAAAATGTGGTTCTGTTGTGGTTGGAATCTACGGATAGCAAGGACTTCTTGCTACTGATCCATGGGGTGATTCCTATATGAAATGCAGTAGGAGAGTGCTTTCGGTTCATCCTACTCCTGGATGACTTGTATGGACGGATGTCTGACAGAGTATTTCCAAAGGAATTACGTACGTTCATTTCATCAAATGTACTATAGTTGATGGCGGAGAAATGGTTTTCTCTAGCCAAATAACTAGAGTATTTTTGTGGACGTCAATTAATGATATCTTGCGGATCTGACGATGTGGCACTCAAAGTGAATGGTGACCATATGTTTCAAAAAGGGAATTAAAACCTCAAGACTCATCAACCGGGAAATGACAAAAATCGGGCAGGCAGCATGGCTATGTGGGTCGCTCCCATTAGGGTGTATAATCACCTATCTAGAGAAATTCCAATTGCTTCTTTAATCTATTTCGATGTGTTCCTTTTCGGGAAACAGTGATTTGAGCCCAACCGTTGGTGATATACATTCGATACACTCAAGCGGAATGAGTGGTCGGTCATGTGAGGGCCGGGTTGTAAGACGTTCTTATTAAACCCAGTGTATTCGCCTCTAGAGATACACTATCGGCAGATGGTCCCATACCTTGTCATAGTCAAAATCCAATCTCCAATAAGCTCCCACGGTTTTGATTGTATACTATATATGTGGAGCGTGAGATGCAAGCTTTCCACTAGATATTTATTTACTTGTATTTAGACATTATTATAATATCAGAAAAGATATTGATTTCAAAAATGTTTTGGGTTATCATAAGGTAAAAACCATCCGTGTTCATGTGTGGATTTTGTCTTATGATTATCTTTTTCTTTCGAAAAGATTTTGACTTTAAAATCAAGTTGTGTGATATCCTTAATTGTGCGAGTTTTTCTCACTCTGGTTCACCAAACTGACCCGGTGTTTTGCTAATGCTCGGGTTAGCCCGGGGTGTATAGGTTCAGGTTATCGAATGCTGTGAAGAGACGAGCTGGGAGATGTTCAGAAGTATGATATTATATAGCTACTATTCTGTTGTGTGTTGTATATGGGAACAAATTATTATAATTGTCCCGTTGTGTGATGTACTCTGATATTGTAAGTATTTTTAAAGCTCTCAATAAAGATTTATTTCTGTATTATATTTTGTTCCGCTGCGATGTGAGACTCTGATTCTGTGTTGTGTTGGTTCTTCTTCTTCTTCTATTCTTATATTTCTTTCTTTCTTATCTCACCCTCTAATTTCTTTCTAATAACGTCCAGTGTTTTCGGTGTTTGAAAGGTCGGCATGAGTTATGGTAAAGGTATTTATGTTGATTTTCGGGGCCAAAAATGCTTGGGTCGTTACCGTGGTATCAGAGCTATTGGTTTAGTGATAACCTTGGCTCTGTGGCGTAACTCGATAGAGATTGGATTAGTAATACCCTAGATCGAGATTGAGTGTGTGTGTGTATATATATATATATATATATATATGAGAGCATATTTGTAAATTCTATATACAAATGTTTTGTGTTGTGTTTGTTGATCGGTTCAATTGTTGAGAAGCGTTAAACTGGCAATCGATACAATATTGTTTTGTAAAGAGGGTAAATGAAATAATTTTACCTAAAATATATTTTTGTATAGAAAATAAATAATTTAATTAAATTATTGAGATATTAGTGTGTTTGATTGATTTGGATGGAAATCAAATGGGATTAAAAATTTGAATCGAGATTTAAATTGGTTAAGTGAAGTTAAATCAAGAATGATATCAAAATTAAATAAAACAGATTTGAAAGTTGGAAATTTAATGAATAACTAAAAATCAAATCGGTGAAACCAAAATAAAATATTAATATTGAATGTAATTCAATTGACTTTGTTGATTTGGTTGTGTATTGGTTGTTGATTGTGAATTGTTCGTTATTGGGTGATGGTTTGTTTGTATGGAAATAATCAACAGTTTATTGGAATTAAATGAATTATAAACTGAAGATTAATTTTCGGTATAATTAAACTGGAATGAAACTGCATATGGATTGGAATTTCGGATTCAACCCTGTAGTTGATAATGGATTGATATTATCTGCTTAGTTTTTGAATTGATATGGTTATATTGTTGATTAATAAGATAGTACTTGAGATTTTCACATATTTATTACTCATAATGAATTAAGTACAGGTGCCAGATGGCTGAACAGATTGATATTTTTGAGTAAATCACATATACGATAAGCAGATATGCTCAATAACGCTCGTAAAAGGTACGCCTATGCGAAACATTAAATTTTTGGTTTTGGTTTTTGGTTTACCGACCTTGTGAGTCGATGGATACATATTATTTGTTCCTGCGACATCGCAGATGTCACTCCGTGTAGGGGAGACTCTGCCGAATTTTTCCGGGAATTTAGAGTGTTAGAAAATTTTCAATATTTTTGAAAATATTTATTTATGGTGTTAAATTGGTTTTCGATTTAAAATAAATTGGATTTGGAAATTAATGGGATTCGTAACATTCTTTCTTACCTGAGCAATTTCGAGGACGAAACTATTTTAAAGGGGGAAGAATGTAACGTCCCGTATTTTTGGTAGTCAAATATTTAATTTGATTTATTAATTTAAGTATTATATTTGGAATATTATTGGTTTTTAGTACTGAATTCGTATTTAAAACGAAGTTTGAACGCTATAATTTATATATAACATAAATCAAGCTCATAATAGCGCTGTAGTTCATAAAATAGAGTTTTGAACTTCAACTGAATATACAGGATTCGATATAAGTCGGATTTCTGTGAAACAAGAAACGTTAGAACCGTGTTGATGATAATTTTCATATGAAAGAGAAAAATCCAGATTTTGTGTTATAGATTGTTAGATATGGACAAAACAAATTTTGAAATAATCGCTTTGGAAATCGTTATCGGCTGGCAAACCGATGTCGTATGTGACCACTACAACCGTAAACGCCCGTTAAATTTCTACAGCGCGCAATTTATGTAATAGAGAGATTTTCGAGTGTAACTTGAGCAGACGATCGAATTAGGCCGCGAAACCAGTTCCGTTGAGTTCGTATCGTCGATTATAGTTAGGATAGGTATATAGTTTGTTATTTTTAGAGACCATATAATTTTGCGTCTAAAATGGCATTGCGGTGCACGTAAAAGTAGCCTACCGGGGAAACAGTCTCAAAATGCGACGAAACTGATGCCGTTGGGTTTGTATTGACAAATTACTATAGGATTTTAGAGTTTCAAGTTGATTCGATTTATCTGGTGATCGTGAAAAAATAAACGTGTATTTATTTATGGTTTTATAAAGGAAATTTTTTCATACGACCTGAGATTTCGACGAACCTTGTCCCATTAGGTCTGGAATACATTTTTACACTAAGATTAGTTTTTTATCAGTAAACAGAAATTATTTGTGGTGGTTTCTGCGTGTTACTTCGTGTTGAAGTTTCGTAAACATCTATTATATTAAATTGAGACCACACGTAGAGCCTACCCATACTATTCCCAATAGTTTACACAGTGTTTTCGTATACCATAAAAACAGCTAACCTACTGATCTATAACTTTCCTTGCATCCAAAACATTATTTACTTTTCCTTGGCTGCCAATCCACCGAGCGCGAAACCCAAGTTTCTGATATTTACAGCTAACATATATCACTGTATATCTATACCTAAAACTTCTTGGTTCCCATGTTGCCTCTTCTATAAATAAACATGCTTCCTTCATCTTTTCATTTGTTTCAGTATTTGTGAAAACGCAAATTCCTCCAACCAAAAATATACAAACAGAAAACCCAACGTACCTCACCACCAAAAACATAAAGCCCGAAACCGCTTTCCCCATATTAAAAAGAATATCCCTTGGCCTTGTTTCGTTGAAGGGTTGGACGGCAACGTGGAGTGGTGCTTTGGTTCATTTGCAGGTTCAACAATGGTGGAGGGTCGATGCAGTACGATCGGGTGCGAGCTGAGTTCTGAGGGTGTACTAATTTGGTTCAGTCAGCGGCGTGGTAGGGTGGTTCACGTTTCCTGGTGATGGCTGTCCAAGTCAGATCAAACGAAAGAAAGGAGGTCAGCACAGGGGTAGGCGCTGGGTTGGCGCAAGTGAAGGAGGTGGTTTGGGTTCTGAAGTATTGGGGGAAAATGAAGTAACGGTTTTCCAAAAGGAAGATAGCAGGGATAGTTTGTTTTTTAATTCTTTGCAAATCAGGGTGACTTGAACGGGAAAGAAAAAAGAAAAAAAAGTATGAAAACAAGATCGGCCTGCAAACAAACGGAAGAAATGCCTGATCGAAACAAGGCACGTGAAAAAGGGAACGTTATTGTGAAGTCAGAGGTCAAGAAATAAACAGCAGGGACGCGTGGCATACATGAAGTTAGGAATGACAATGGCTGGAAAAATCGTTTGAACGAAGGAGTAAACACTAGGTTATCGAAATCAAGTCAAATATGTTGTAACAGACTCATAGTAACAAGCGCAACATGGTGAATCTTGTCCAGACAATTTTGGAAGTTGCCGGAGTTTATGATTAAATTAAACAACTGTTTAATTTAATAATAACCGAATTGCTTCAGCAACAAATCAAGGTGAGTTAAACTCACTCAGTTTTACCCATTAATATTTTATATAATTTGGGTTTTGATTTTGTGTGCTCTGCTTGCCAATGGTCGACTGTTTGCTAATTATATATTTATTTGCTGATTTAACTGATGAAATTAAACTGTCGTTTAATTTCAGTAAAATACCAAATCGTTATTTTAACGATTGGTTCCAATAAAGGTAACTTACCTTATTAGTCACGTTTATCAATAAACGTGTTCAATGGTTGGAATTGTTTGGTCTGTTTGATTTGTTCGAATTGTTTGAACTGTTTGGAGATAACCGTTTGTATACATGGAAGAACAGGTTGGAGGGATCCAGCGGGATTCCTCAAAATATATTATTTATTTTCATATTATCATATGAACTGTCATGTTTGGGTAATTGATTTAAGTGTTGATCATTGATTGGAAAGTCAACCTGTGTTGGGTTTTAACCAATAACCAGTATTGGTTGGGTAATCGGCAGTAAATAGCCTAAAAGTAAATTATTTTATTTATATCAATTTACCGTCAGGTAAATTGACAGAACTAAAGTTATAAAATTTATTTTATAACTAAAGATATATTTTGAGTAAAAGTTTATAAAGAAAATAAAAATATATTATTTATTATTTAAGTTAATAATTGATTTTATAAAGACAAATGCTGATGATAATACGATTTATAAATACGAGAATAAGAAATTTAACCTAATAATTAAGTTGGATAATTGCTTCTTAAGTGAAAGTGGGAAATTGAAAGGATAATCTCAAATGAGAGATGGTTGGATTGATTTCAAAGGGATTAGTGAAAGTGGAATTGGTAAAAGAAGTGAGTCATATGATTTGATAACCAAACCCGAAACATAAAATGAATTGGTTTAAAGAGGTAGAGATTATAAAGTGGTGTGTTATAAGGAGTTACTTAATTGAATTAAGAAATAATGGTATATTAGAGAAAGAGATTTTCAAAATGATAATAAGGTTTACGAAATCGTATTTTAAATCAAATATTTAAAATAGAATTTGCATCAGAAGGAAATATTGGTTGTGGATTACAACTTATATTTATCTTTAGATATGAAGGTTGTTGATCAAGGTATGAGAGGTAAGTAAAATACCCCAACTTGAACGACTTCAGAATTATCTGAGGATGATATAAGTTGAAATGGTAAAAGAGATTAGTAAAGTTCATTATTTCATTGGAGAAATAATAACGCAACATGTTGGTGAAACTTGGAATATATATATATATATATATATATATATATATATGAGAATTCCAAGGTAAAGAGGAAAGAATAGGGGTTGTCGCAAATATAACCATATTTTCAAGTTAGAAAGGAATTATAAAGTTGAGTTTTATTCTCTAAGAATAAACGTTGGATTTTGTTTTCAAGTAATGAATTAAAGATATCTCGTAACACTGTTTTATGACAAATACGTTGAATGGATTTTCCAATAAAGATATTAACTTGGCTAATGTTTTGAAAGTGGAATGGAAACTGGATATGATATGGAATTTGTCTAAATAATAAAATGAACTCGTTAAAAAGAACAATCTTATATAAATAAGAATCAGAAAACTATATTTATAATATCGAAATATTTAAGAGTTTTAAATCTACATTTGTTTTATTTAAAAGGCCAAGTGATGCTGAATACTGAACCAATGAACTCACCGGATTATCATGTAACCACTGATTATCTTGATAGTTAAATCATCGACTATCAAATTTGTCCAATACGATTTTTGGTATGGAAAGACCGGGATCGAATTATAGTCGAAAACCATTCCGACCAACAAATACGTGAAGAGACCAGAAAGTGATCGAGACGGAGCATTGAAGACCGTGGATTTCCATAAACGAAAGAACTACTAAAAATCTCTGGCTTAGCGGCCAGAGATAAACTGTGGTTCTGTTGTGGTTGGAATCTACGGATAGCAAGGACTTCTCGCTACTGATCCATGGGGTGATTACTATATGGAATGTAGTCGGAGAGTGCCTTCAGTTCATCCTATTCCTGGATGACTTGTATGGATGGATGTGTGACCGAGTATTTCCAAAGGAATTACGTACGTTATTTCTTCAGACAGACTATAGTTGATGGCGGAGAAATGGTTTTCTCTAGCCAAATAACTAGAGTATTTTTGTGGACGTCAATTAGTGATATCTGGCGGATCTGAGATGTGGCATTCAAAGTGAATCGTGATCAGATGTTTCAAAAAGGGAATTAAAACCTCAAGCCTCATCAATCGGGAAATGACAAAAATCGGGCAGGCAGCATAGCTATGTGGGTCGCTCCCATTAGGGTGTATAATCACCTATCTAGAGAAATTCCTATTACTTTTTTAATCTATTTCGATGTTGTCCCTTTTCGGGAAATAGTGGTTTGATCCCAACCGTTGGTGATATACATTCAATACACTCAAGCGAAATGAGTCGTCGGTCATGTGAGGGCCGAGTCGCAAGACGTTCTTGTTGAACCCAGTGTATTCGCCTCTAGAAATACAATATCGTCAGGTGGTCCCATACCTTGTCATAGTCAAAATCCAATCTCCAATGAGCGCCCGCGGTTTTGATGGTATACTATACATGTGGAGCGTGAGATGCAAGTGTTCCACTAGATTGTTTTTAACTTGTATTTAGACATTATTATAACATCATAAGAGATATTGATTTCAAAAATGTTTTGGGTTATCGCAAGGTAAAAACCGTCCGTGTTTATGTGTGGATTTGGTCTTACGATTATCTTTTTCTTTCTAAAAGATTTTGACTTTAAAATCAAGTTGTGTGAAATCCTTAATACTGTGCGACTTTTTCTCACTTTGGTTCACCATACTGACCCGGTGTTTTGTAAATGCTTGGGTTAGCCCGGGGTGTACAGGTTTATGTTATCGAATGCTGTGAAGAGACAAGCTGGGAGATGTTCAGACGTATGATATTATATAGCTACTATTCCGTTGTGTGTTGTGTATGGGAATAGATTATTATAACTGTCTCGTTGTGTGATGTACTCTGATATTGTAATTATTTTTAAAGCTCTCAATAAAGATTTATTTCTGTATTATATTTTGTTCCGCTGCGATGTGAGACTCTGATTCTGTGTTGTGTTGGTTCTTATTCTTCTTCTATTCTTATATTTCTTTCTTTCTTATCTCACCCTCTAATTTATTTCTAACAACGTCTAGTGTTTTCGGTGTTTGAAAGGTCGGCATGAGTTACGGTAAAGGTATTTATGTCGATTTTCGGGACCGAAAATGCCTGGGTCGTTACAGTGGTATCAGAGCTATTGGTTTAGTGATAACCTTGGCTCTGTGGCATAACTCGATAAAGATTGGGTTAGTAATACCCTAGATCGAGATTGAGTGTATATATATGAGAACGTATTTGTAAATTCTATATACAAATGTTTTGTATTGTGTTTGTTGATCGGTTCAATTGTTGAGAAGCGTTGAACTGGCAATCGATACTGTATTATTTTGTAAAGAGGGTAAATGAAATAATTTTACCCAAAATATATTTTTGTATAGAAAATAAATAATTTTATTAAATTATTGAGATATTAGTGTGTTTGATTGATTTGGATGGAAATATAATGGGATTGAAAATTTGAATTGAGATTTAAATTGGTTAAGTGAAGTTAAATCAAGAATGATATCGAAATTAAATAAAATAGATTTGAAAGTTGAAAATTTAATGAATAACTAATAATCAAATCGGTGAAACCAAAATAAAATATTAATATTGAATGTAATTCAATTGATTTGGTTGTGTATTGGTTGTTGATTGTGAATTGTTCGTTATTGGATGATGGTTTGTTCAAATGGAAATAATCAACAGTTTATCGGAATTAAATGAATTATAAACTGAAGAATAATTTCCAGTATAATTAAACTGGAATGAAACCGCATATGGATTGGAATTTTGGATTCAACCCTCTAGTTGATAATGGATTGATATTATCTGGTTGGTTTTTGAATTGATATGGTTATATTGTTGATTAATAAGATAGTACTTGAGAATTTCACATATTTATTACTCATAATGAATTGAGTAAAGTACAGGTGCCAGATGGCTGAACAGATTGATATTGTTGAGTAAATCACATATACGATAAGCAGATATGCTCAATAATACTTGTAAAAGGTACGCCTACGCGAAATATAAAATTTTGGGTTTTGTTTTTTGGTTTACTGACCTTGTGAGTCGATGGATATATATTATTTGTTCCTGCGAAATCGCAGATGTTACTCCATGCAGGGGAGACTCTGGCGAATTTTTCCGGGAATTTAGAGTGTTAGAAAATCTTCAATATTTTTGAAAATATTTATTTATGGTGTTAAATCGGTTTTCGATTTAAAATAAATTGGATTTGGAAATTAATGGGACTCGTAACGTTCTTTCTTACCTGAGCAATTTCGAGGACGAAATTATTTTAAAGGGGGAAGAATGTAACGTCCCGTATTTTTGGCAATCAAATATTTAATTTAATTTATTATTTTAAATATTATATTTGGAATATTATTGGTTTTTAATATTGAATTCGTATTTAAAATGAAGTTTGAATGCTATAATTTATATATAATATAAATCGAGCTCGAAATAGCGCTGCAGTTCATATAATAGAGTTTTGAACTTCAACTGAATATACAGGATTCGATATAAGTCGGATTTCTGTGAAATAAGAAACGTTAGAACCGTGTTGATGATAATATTCATATGAAAGAGAAAAATCCAGATTTCGTGTTATAGATTGTTAGATATGGCCAAATCAAATTTTGAAATAATCGCTATGGAAATCGTTATCGGCCTTTAAAATGGTCATTTTGCAAACGAACTCTGTTTTCGATGAAATCAGTTTCATTATGGCCGTATCGTTAAATTATTGCCAGAAAACCAACTTGCATGGCAAACCGATGTTGTATGTGACCACGACAACCATAAACGCCCGTTAAAGTTTTACAGTGCGTAATTTTTGTAATAGAGAAATTTTTGAGTGTAACTTGAGCAAACGATCGAATCAGGCCGCGAAACCAGTTCCGTTGAGTTCGTATCTTTGATTATAGTCAGGATAGGTATATAGTTTGTTATTTTTCGAAATCGGGTAATTTGGCGTCCAAAATGGTTTTGCGGTGCGCATAAAAGTAGCCTATCAGGTTAACAGTCTCAGAATGCGAAGAAACAGGTGCCGTTGGGTTCGTATTGAAAAATTACTATAGGATTTTAGAGTTTCAAGTTGATTTGATTTATCTGGTGATCGTGAAAAAATTAAACGCGTGTATATTTCTGGTTTTATAAAGGAAATTTTTTTCATACGACCTCGGATTTCAACGATACTTGTCCCATTGGGTCCGGAATACCATTTTACACTAAGATTAGTTTTTTATCAGTAAACAGAAATCATTGGTGGTGGTTTCTGCATGTTAATTCGTGTTACTTTGTGTTGAAGTTTCGTAAATATCTATTATATTAAATTGAGACCACACGTAGAGCCTACCCATACTATTCCCAATAGTTCAAACAGTGTTTTCTTATACCATAAAAACAACTAACCTATTGATCTATAACTTTCCTTGCGTCCAAAACGTTATTTACTTTTCCTTGGTTGCCAATCCACCGGGCGCGAAACCCAAGTTTCTGATATTTACAGCTAACCTATATCACTGCATACCTATACCTAAAACTACTTGGTTCCCACGTTGCCTCTTCTATAATAAACATGATTCCTTCATCTTTTCGTTTGTTTCAGTATTTGTGAAATCGCAAATTCCTCCAACCAAAAATATCCAAATAGAAAACCCAACGTACCTCATCACCAAAACCATAAAGCCCGAAACCTCTTTCCCCATATTAAAAAGAAAATCCCACAGCCTTGTTTTGTTAAAGGGTTGACGGCAACGTGGAGTGGTGCTTAGGTTAATTTGCGGGTTTCGCAACGGTGGAGGGCCGATGCAGTAAGATGGGGTGCGAGCTGAGTACCGAGGGTGTACTGATGTGGTTCAGTCAGTGGCTTGGTAGGGTGGTTCACGTTTCCTGGTGATGGCATGTCCAGGTTAGATCAAACGAAAGAAAGGAGGTCAGCACAAGGGCAGGCGCTGGGGTTGGCGCAAGTGAAGGAGGCGGTTTGGGTTCTGAAGTGTTGGGGGAAAAAGAAGTAACAGTTTTCCAAAAGGAAGATAGCAGGGACAGTTTGTTTTTTTTATTCTTTGCAAATCAGGGTGACTTGAGTGGGAAATAAAAAAGAAAAAAAAAAGTATGAAAACGAGGTCGGCCTGCAGACAAACGGAAGAAATGCCTGATCGAAACATGGCACGTGAAGAAGGGATCGTTATTGTGAAGTCAGAGGTCAAGAAATAAACAGCAGGGACGCGTGGCATACATGAAGTTAGGAATGACAAAGGCAGGGAAAATCGTTTGAACGAAGGCATAAACACTAGGTTATCGAAATCAAGTCAAACAAGTTATAACGGACTCGTAGTAACGAGCGCAACATGGTGAATCTTGTCTAGGCAAATTTGGAAGTTGCCAGAGTTTATGATTAAATTAAACAACTGTTTAATTTAATAATAACTGAATTGCTTCAGCAACAAATCAAGATGAGTTAAACTCACTCAGTTTTACCCATTTATATTTTATATAATTTGGGTTTTGATTTTGTGTGCTCTGCTTGCTAATGGTTAACTGTTTGCTAATTATATATTTATTTGCTAATTCAACCGATGAAATTAAACCGTTGTTTAATTTCAGTAAAATACCAAATCGTTATTCTAACGATTGGTTCCAATAAAGGTAACTTACCTTATTGGTCACGTTTATTAATAAACGTATTTAATTGTTGGAATTGTTTGGTCTGTTGGAATTGTTTGATTTGTTCGAATTGTTTGAACTGTTTGGAGATAACCGTTTGTATACATGGAAGAACAGGTTGGAGGGATCCAACGGGATTCCTCAAAATATATTTTTTATTTTCATATGATCATATGAACTGTCATGTTTGGGTAATTGATTTGAGTGTTGATCATTGATTGGAAAGTCAACCTGTGTTTGGTTTTAACCAATAGGCAGTACTGGTTGGGTAATCAGAAGTAAATGGCCTAAAAGTAAATTGTTTTTATTTATATCGATTTACCATCAGGTAAATTGATAGAACTAAAGTTATAAAATTTATTTTATAACTAAAGATAGATTTTGAAATATATATATTTTGAATATAAGTTTATAAAGAAAATAAAAATATATTATTTACTATATAAGTTAATAATTGATTTTATAAAGACAAATGCTGATGATAATAAGATTTAGAAATACGAGAATAAGAAATTTAACCTAATAACTAAATTGGATAATTGTTTGTTAAGTGAAAGTGGGAAATTGAAAAGATAATCTCAAACGAGAGATGGTTGGATGGATTTGAAAGGGATTAGTGAAAGTGGAATTGGTAAAAGAAGTGAGTCGTAGGATTTGATAACCAAACCCGAAACATAAAATGAATTGGTTTAAAGAGGCAGAGATTATAAAGTGGTGTGTTATAAGGATTTACTTAATTGAATTAAGAAATAATGGTATATTAGAGAAAGAGATTTTCAAAATGATAATAAGGTTTACAAAATTGTATTTTAAATCAAATATTTAAAATAGAATTTGTATCAGAAAGAAATATTGGTGCTGGATTACAACTTATATTTATCTTTAGATATGAACGTTGTTGATCAAGGTATGAGAGGTAAGTAAAATACCCCAACTTGAACGACTTCAGAATTATCTGAGGATGATATAAGTTGTAATGGTAAAAGAGATTAGTAAATTTCATTGTTTCATTGGAGAAATAATAATGCAACATGTTGGTGAAACTTGGAATATATATATATATATGGGAATTCCAAGGTAAAGAGGAAAGAATAGGGGTTGTCGCAAATATAACCATATTTTCAAGTTAGAAAGGAATTATAAAGTTGAGTTTTATTCTCTAAGAATAAACGTTGGGTTTTGTTTTCAAGTAACGAATAAAAGATATCTCGTAACACTGTATTATGGCAAATAAGTTGAATGGATTTTCCAATAAAGATAATAACTTGGCTAATGTTTTAAAAGTGGAATGGAAACTGGATATGATATGGAATTTGTCTAAGTAATAAAATGAACTCGTTAAAAAGAATAATCTTATATAAATAAGAATCGGAAAACTATATATATAATATCGAAATATTTAAGAGTTTTAAATCTACATTTGTTTAATTTAAAAGGCCAAGTAATGCTGAATACTGAACCAGTGAACTCACTGGATTATCATGATTTAACCAGTGATTATCTTGATAGTTAAATCACCGACTATCAAATTTGTCCAATACGATTGTTGGTATGGAAAGACCGGGATCGAATTATAGTCGAAAACCATTCCGACCAACAAATACATGAAGAGATCAGAAAGTGATCGAGACAGAGCACTGAAGACCGTGGATTTCCATAAACGGAAGAACTACTAAAAATCTCTAGTTTAGCGGCCAGAGATAAACTGTGGTTCTGTTGTGGTTGGAATCTACGGATAGCAAGGACTTCTCGCTACTGATCCATGGGGTGATTCCTATATGGAATGCAGTAGGAGAGTGCCTTCGGTTCATCCTATTCCTGGATGACTTGTATGGACGGATGTGTGACAGAGTATTTCCAAAGGAATTACGTACGTTGATTTCTTCAAACGTACTATAGTTGATGGCGGAGAAATGGTTTTCTCTAGCCAAATAACAAGAGTATTTTTGTGGACGTCAATTAGTGATATCTGGCAGATCTGACGATGTGACATTCAAAGTGAATGGTTACCAGATGTTTCATAAAGGGAATTAAAACCTCAAGCCTCATCAATCGGGAAATGACAAAAATCGGGTAGGCAGCATGGGTATGTGGGTCGCTCCCATTAAGGGGTATAATCACCTATCTAGAGAAATTCCTATTGCTTCTTTAATCTATTTCGATGCTTTCCCATTTCGGGAAACGGTGGTTTGAGCCAAACCATTGGTGACATACATTCGATACACTCAAGCGAACTGAGTGGTCGGTCATGTGAGGGCCAGGTTGCAAGACGTTCTTGTTGGACCCAGTGTGTTCGCCTCTAGAGATACACTATCGGCAGGTGGTCTCATGCCTTGTCATAGTCAGAATCCAATCTCCAATAAGCGATCGTGGTTTTGATTGTATACTATATATATGGAGCGTGAGATGCAAGCGTTCCACTAGATTTTTATTTACGTGTATTTAGACATTATTATAATATCAGAAGAGATATTGATTTCATAAATGTTTTGGTTTATTTAAGGTAAAAATCGTCCGTGTTTATGTGTGGATTTGGTCTTACGATTATCTTTTTTTTTCTAAAAGATTTTGACTTTAAAATCAATTTGTGTGATATCCTTAATACTGTGTGAGTTTTTCTCACTTTGGTTCACCAGACTGACCCGGTGTTTTGTAAATGCTTGGATTAGCCCGGGGTGTACAGGTTTAGGTTATCGAATGCTGTGAAGAGACAAGCTGGGAGATGTTCAGACTTATGATATTATATAGCTACTATTCTGCTGTGTGTTGTGTATGGGAATAGATTATTATAACTGTCCCGTTGTGTGATGTGCTCTGATATTGTAAGTATTTTTAAAGCTCTCAATAAAGATTTATTTCTGTATTATATTCTGTTCCGCTGTGATGTGAGACTCTGATTCCGTGTTGTGTTGGTTCTTCTTCTTCTTCTATTCTTATATTTCTTTCTTTCTTATCTCACCCTCTAATTTCTTTCTAATAACGTCCAGTGTTTTCAGTGTTTGAACGGTCGGCATGAGTTAAGATACAGGTATATATGTCGATTTTCGGGGCCGAAAATGCCTTGGTCATTACGCATTCCTTTTGTCTAAACTCGTCACATCAAATCAATTTTGATTCTATTCAAATATAGTTCCAAATCTCTTTGAAATCTTCATTTATATTACGCTTTCGTTATAACTCCTCTTTTCAGATCACCTCCTGTTAATCGATTAACAAGTTTATAACTATCCATCAAATTCATATATTCGATTATGCATTATTGGTTGGAAATCAATTATAATATATCTTGCCACGGTCTGAATAAATTAATCAAATTTACACAGTCATATCCCAATTATATCTCTTTTTCCCGTTTTACTTCTATTCAGGATATCAAAATAAAATCCATCGTTTCGTTTTTGAAACGATTCCAAATTTCCTCTTTCCATTTAAATTTCCATCGAAATGCTTATTACTCATCAATTTTAAGTTATCTCTGATTACCAAAATACACGATTAGTAAAATCAATTCCTTGGTTCTCTTGTATTTAAGACTCAAAATCTAAGTGGATGTATCGAAGAAAGCTCCCATAAACATGGATTCGAAGACTGGGGATTCTGGAAAATTTTAAACCTCAAAATAAATTTTATTTCCGCTGCATAAATTCAAAAATGCTAATTTCAAAATCGTTTACCTTTCAAAATCATTTAAAATTATTTATACTTTCAAAAATTATATTTCAAATCCTTCTAGTTTTCAAAATATGCCTTTAAACCCAATAAGCTAAGCTTTGAATAAACCAAAGCTCTGATACCACTTGTAATGTCCCGCCTTTTTGACCGCTTAAAACTGGATATTAAACCAACCTAAAACGTTCAAATCAACAGGTCGTTATTAGGCTTATGGAGTTTAACAACACAGAAATATAGAATAAATAAATAACACAATATTGAACAGCGGATAGAACTTTTATTTATAATCAAAATTTTTGAATATAAAACTTTTCTATATACAGCGAAATGAAATATAGTTTGAATACAAAGAGAAAAAATTACTATTAAAATTCTTCAGAGTGCGCGTCTTCCGGAATCCCTGGCTTTTGCCAATCTTCAAATCTCAAATCGTAATCTCCTAATCTGTAATACTCGGGTCTGACCCGAGTGTTCCATGCAAAAACATAAAACACTCGAGTCAGGATTAATCATAGTTCAAGTAAATCAACTTCAACAGAACAAAATATAATGGTTAACCCTCACATCGACATATATAAAAAAACGGTTATGTAGCAACCGTGTTGTCGTTTCTAATTTTCCAAGGACTGTAAGCATAGGAGCTTGCATATACACACATGTACTGGTACATGTGTGTACTGGCTCAGCGTCCCGTAACAAACACAAGTATGACTAATCATACCTTTACAAAGCAAAATAAATAATTACGATAGCAATTGTATAGTTCCCATATAGCACAATGCATGTCACAACTTACAAAAAAATTGGCCAGGCTACGGCTTATGTTGCACAAGTGAAGTGAGCACATGAAACTAGGGTCAAAGTACATTATAAGCTTCAGGGGATATAAAGCAGTTTACAAAAATTCCAGGCCCTTAAGTTTTGAACAAAACATAAGCATTCAACTTATTGGAATAGTCCATATCATATGCCAAGGAATAAAGGCATATATATCAACAACTATCAGGTGATATCATGGGTGATGGTAGGAAATATAACAAAATATTTCAGACCCCAATTGGATTTAAGTTCACCAAATGAAGCAAAAACACACGACACGGCAGCTATAATGGCCAAACGTTTCAACATAGCAGCTTCTGACACTACCATAAATATGATTAGCAAGACACAGAAAAGCTAGATCAAGCACCAAGCAGTATGGAAAATAGTAAGTGTGTGTGTGTATATGCGTAGATAATGTGCAACTTAACTTGTTTATAACTGTTGTAACATTCAGACAACAAGTAATCATGTATAGATGCATAACCCAGACAAGGATTTATTTCAGAATTTTATAATTTTAACCAGTACTGGATGTATGGCAACGAAGTGAGCCCAACATGAGGAATAAAAAATATACACAACACAGCTTTTACACCTAAATATTCTGTCATTTGTTCTATGTTTTCATTTGAATTTCTTCCATCATTTAGTGGTAGTTTACATCGGGAAGCAAGTTATACAAGTCTATGAGTACCCACTAGTAAGTTATCATCAGGTCATAGCTCAAAGATTTGGGAATTTAAGAGAAGTTTATTCTCAAATTTTACCCGTTGTCTTTAGTTTCATGCAACACATTATTATTCAACACATATAAAATAATAATATGGCAGATTTCGAATTTGTAAGGCATAGGGGTAAGACTCATTCCAGGTTTGTAACAAGTAAACATTTGTGGTCCTTTAGATTTTTATACGAGAGACGACTCAAATCAAAGATGCATTTTTGGGACATAGGGAATTATTCTAAGTTTTCCGACAATGGCTTATGCAAGAATCCGAAAGCATATGTATATATGTATACCAGTGATATGTATATACATATACAAGGTATATGTATACACATACGTACATTGGCCACCCTGCATATACACAGATCAGATTACCAACACCCTATACATTAACATGATATGAATGCAAAGGTAACAAGGATGGAAATGGTTGGCAGCATGCATTGAAAGTGGTAGGGGCATGCAAGGGAAATGTTGTTGATCATGTAGCTCCAAGGACCGCACAAGTTGTATTTTTCCTAAAGGGAAAATAAAGAGAGATTTACTAAATAAAAAGGCTCTCTATTCTATGGTTTGTTTTTTTTTCAAATTTTTATATGAAGATTAAATTAGCTACATACAACCCATCAAAGTGTATGCATAGCCATATGAGCCCCAGTTAAATAGACGGATAAACATGTTTTTCAGAAAACTTGTTTCAGGTAAAAGATTTTCTCGAAAGAACACATCTTTAAAGTTATATGCTTTCACAAAGGAGCCACATTACATGGTTTTAGGACAAGTCAAGATCATCAATTCATACAATCAATGCAACTCAAAATAAGCTTGAAATGGCTATAACAAATATTATTCTCAAGTAGACCACACGTTTTAATTTTTTTCAGATATATCAACTAATTATGACCAGATACATGTTTGGAGCAAAACATTAAGTGTTTCCTATATGTATCAACTGAATCTTGGCCGAGTTAGGTTTGTAGTTGTGATTGAGTCAAACTTATATCACTAAATTAAATATACATTAACTGAATATGAACAGAAAGCATCGAGCACCACTCGATTAGATATTCATCGAGGCATTTGTTCTCATCAGTTTGAATATAATATACTTAGAAATGATACAATTAGGGCAAAGCTATCTCAACTCAACAATTAATCAATCTTACAGCAAACAAACCTAAACTAATCACAACCAGAACTAGCATATTTAGTTTATATCTAGGTTGGCATACTTAAACTAAAATTAATCGAAATCGTGAGTTTTAAAAGAAACTCACCTATATGTCGTGGCCTCCTTATTACCCTGGCCTTAATTCGAGGAGCAACAGCTTCGCTGAAGGTTTAGCTAGGCAAATAGTGGCAAGGCGAGCTTGATTTTGATCCGATCTTTGCTGCATCTTCGGTTTGTTGAGGCATAGAAGGGGCTATTTTATTTGATGGTAGAAGTGGTTTAATTTGGGAAAAAGTAAGGGTTTCGGTTGATTAACAAAAAGAAACGTGATTTAATTTGAAGAGGAAAGAGGCTAATTCACTTTCGTGGTGGAAGAGGAGGCCATAAAATTTAAATGGGAAAGATGATTTTTTTTGTTTTCTCTGAATGGAATTAGGGCCGAACCCTAGATTTATAGAAGAAATGAGGAAAAGAAAGTGTGGCGTCCAAGTATTCTTGGAAAGGAAGGAATTGCTGTTGTTACTGAGGTAGGTGTAATTTGGTTGGTCCTTAAAAAAAGTAAATTCTACCACAATCTACGTCGATGTTTTATTTTTTTGTATACCGCTACCACTAACTCCACACGCAACAAAATTTGATGTGCCCCTACGCCTTTACGTTCTGAATCCGATAAAAATTAGTTTGGTTGTAATCCGACTCTTTTTGTATACGAACGTTAATTTATTTTTAAATTATTTATCGGTTCGCAAATTTTTATTCCGTCTGTCCAACAACAACTCCGTTTGATTCCAAATATGAAACGTTGAATTCTATTTTCAAAAATACACACATATCCAAGAAAAAATTTCATATATTTCAACAAATAAAATCTCCAATTTATTTACGTTTATTTTTAATTTTAACCATTTACATTTCTCGATCGAATTTCATTTCAACTCAAATATCCAACAATAATTATATCATTTCCAACCAACAATTCTGAATTCAATTATGGAATTCAATTCATAATCAAAACAACATATTTGATTTTTAATTTCCAAACCAAGTATAAATATAAAATTGATAATTAATCGTTGAATCTTTAATTCATCCATATTCTAGTTGCCGAAATTTACGGGACGTTACAGGGTGAGAATAGATAAGGTAGAACTATTAGAATAGAAGAAGAAGAAGAAGAACACCACAACATCAGAGTAACACGAATCTCACAGCGGAACGAATAAAACATATAATATAACATAACTTTGAAATACAAAACTGTATTTGTACTATACATACCATTTCAGAGTACAACTCACAACATCACAGCAGAAATTAACTCTGTATATAACAAATGTTGAAGCCTCCTGCTCCACACTCCTCTAGGTATATCTGAAAAATCGCGACTACTTGACTGCACGTACAAAGTGGGGCACCAATGAGTTTAGTTTAAACAAAACCAAATAGACTCCGGGTCAGTCATGGGGCTGGTGTGAGTAAACTCCAACCATTCGGTTTAACTTTTCAAAAATCATTTTCGAAAGAAATGATAATTGTAAGACCGATCCACACATAAACATGGATGGTTTTTACCTTATGATAACCCAAAACATTTTCAAAATCAATACTTTTCTGATATTATAATAATGTCTAATCACGGATAACTAACAATCTAGCATAACGCTAGCATCTCATGCTCCACATATATATAGTATACAATCAAAACCGCAGGCGCTTATTGGAAATTGGATTCCGACTATGACAGGGTACGGAACAACCTGTTGATAGTGTATCTCTACAGAGGAATACACTGGGTTCAACAAGAACGTCTTGCAACCTGACCATACATGACCGACCACTCATTTCTCTTGAGTGTATCGAATATATTATCACCTACGGTTGCTAACAACATAACCGTTCCCGGGAGATACAGAAGCGAAAAGAAGTAACAAATATGAATATTCTCTAGATGGTGACAATACACCCTAATGGGGGCGACCCACATAGCCATGCTGCCTGCCCGATTTTTTGTCATTTCCCGGTTGATGAGGCTTGAGGTTATAACTTATCTTTTGACAGATCACACCTCCATTTACTTGAATGCCACATCTTCATACCCGCCAAATCACAAATTGATTTCCACAAAAATACCACGGGTATAAAGCTAAGAGAAACGAATTCCTCGGCCACTAAACATGGATACGTTTGAAGCGATCAACTTATGTGATCCATTAGATATACTCTGTCAGACATTCATCCATACACGTTGTCCTGGGTGTGGACAAACCGAAGGCACTATTCTACAAATCCATCTTAGGAAATTTCTACCTACGATCGTCAGAACAGCCCTTGCACAACTCTGTCTTCAGTTATCGTCTTCATATTTGATTCGCAACGCTAATGCCCATACGGAGGGGTTTTCAGATAATGAATCTGATCCCGATCTCTCCGTATTCACAACGGAAATGGTCAAAAACATTGATAGTCGGTTATTTAATTATCAAAGGAAAACATGTGTACAAACAACGGTTTTATTTCCAAATTGAAATCTTACCAAGCAAATCATCAATCAACAATGATCCCCTTTAATTTAATTTTCCATTTAATTATTCATTTTCCTATTCTCATTTCCATATTTTTGTAAGTTCTTATTTTTCTAAATTTAGAAAAATATTGTTATAAATCATTGAAAAACACTTCCATATTTACTCTTATTTCTTATTTTCTATATTAGCAAACATTTCTGATTCTTATTTGGAAAACATTCCCGAACTCCTTCATTTGATTTAAATAGATGTTTAAATAAAATGTCGCTATGCCAACTCGAACCATTAACACTTACTAACCAAATTCAATTAACTAACCTTCCCTATCGAGCTTAACCATTCCTTAATTAAAATAAAGTCAATCAAGTTGGGGTAAAATTACCTCTCAGACCTTAACTGAACTACATTTCAACCTCGAAATAGACAAAGCTCACATTTTAAATCTTCAACAAACTTCCTTACGTAACTCTCGGATTCTATTTTTTGAATCCACTTCTTTACAGAAATCATTTGATTATAACAATAGTGTTATAATCCCATGCTTCCGAAATATAATAACTTAAATATAACTTTTATTTCTTAATTTGAATAAATAAACAAATAAATAATTTATAAATCAATAAATAAATCTTGATTAAAAAGGAAAGTGAATAGTAATTTTCCGAATTCGATAAAATCGAATTTCAATGTATAATTCTTTTTTTTGGCAAAGCATTAATTTTTTTTGGCAAAGCTTCAATGTATAATTCTCTCTCGAATAATCTATATTCTATAACTCTCTTTCGAATAACTATATTCGATTATCTCTATTTCAAATAAAATATATTCGATAAATCTTTTTCTGATAAACTATATTCAATTAACTCACTATTTGAATAAACTATATTCAATTATCTCTCTGTTCGAATAAACTATATTCAGTTAACTCCCTATTCGAATAAACTATATTCAATTAATTCTCTATTCGATTAACTCTTTTCGAATAAACTATATTTGATTATCTCTAATTCGATTAACTCTAATTCGAATAACTAATATTCGATTAACTCTAATCAATTAACTCTATTCGATTAACCAATATTCGATTAACTCTATTTATTTGACCTATTTCCAATCTCATTCAAATTCCCATTTGAATTCATATTTCAAAACCTAAGTTTCCTTATAAATGTTTTAATTCATAAAATATTCATTTTAACCCATTATTCACATCGAATGTGAAAAATATTTCTTTTATATAATCCATTAAGTTAGATTTTGTATTTCAAAATAATATCCCATTTCCAAATTCTATTCATAGAATTTTTCATACGAAATCTCCTTTTCATTCTAACACTTATATCTCGTTTGTAATTCTCTTATAATCGCTACATTCGATTTCAATCTCAATGTTAAAACCGAATTTTACTTCTATCTATAAATTCAGACTTATATATTCAATTTATCCAATGATAAATAATTTACTTAATTTATAAAACATTATTTATAAATTAATCTTTTCCATTTATCTGTTAAAATAGATTTCCATTTAATATTTATTTTCCACTTATTTTCTTTTATAGAATTCTATTCATTTTATAAAATACTTCCTTTTATAATTCCTATTTATTTCCCAAATAATTCTGTTTCCATTCTATTTGGTTTACAAATATTTCCTATTTAAATATATTTGTTTTACAAATATTTCATTTTAAACTCTATTTATTTTACAAATAGATATTTCTTTTATAAAATCCTATGTTTTATAAATATTTCCTTTATATAATTCTCTATATTTTATATAAATCTTTCAATTATACAATTCTATTTATTTTATATAAGTATTTCATTTACACAATTCTATTTATTTTATATGTATATTTCATTTTGTAATTCTATTTGTTTTCTAAATAAATACTTCTTTTTATTTATTTTCTAAATAAATATTCTCATTTTTTTACATTCTTGTATCACTAATGGCATTAAAATAACAAATCAAAAGGATCAATCATCATCCAAACACACATAATCAATAACATATTATATACCACATCATATATTAGAATATATTAAAAACAGTAAAATAAATGTTGAGGAATCCAACTGGATCCCTCCTACCTGTTTCCCTGCATCCACAGATGTTACACAATATAATTCACGTCAATTTCATTTCAATATGTACTATTCTGATAAACAAAATCAATGTTTGTTTAATGATACGTGTATATATCGTTATCAAGGATTCCAAACAATAAATCAACAATTCAACCAAACAATCAGTACACAGCAATCAACCATCATTTATCAATTATAAAAAGATGTTATAAAAATATAATTAAGCAGCGTTAGTGAGATTTACTCACATTGGACGATCATCGTTAAATAACGATAATTGTCATTTGATTCTGACAGACAATTTATTTTTCTGTAAATTGTAACGAGTTCCAATTCACTACCAGTTAGTTCCATTGCGTAGCCGCCGTCCATACGATCCCAACGAATCTTGTTTTGCTGAATTCTGATAACGTACGAGTAAGTTATGACAATTATAACTTAATACACAATTTATAATAAACTTAGAATTAATTTTATTTAAATATATATGGGCCTCACCCTTGTAAACCACGGCCCATGCCCAATATCACACCCTCTACGCTACAATGTCTCCTTCCTCCAGGAATTAAAAAACACGGCTTCCTCTTCTAATGGCCAATTCCAAATTTCAACCTTCCAATGCTCCTTCCCCTCTTCCTTTAAATGCAAACCAATTCCACAAAACTTCTTCTCTTCGAATCCTCTATCTACCAACATCAAAACCATATAGCTCGAGTGACGAAACCAGAAAGCATCGCCTGCACCATTCGATCACTGTACATAACTTGCGACATGAAAATTTCCAGAAATCCACAAAAAAAAAACAACATAAACCCATTTCTCTTACTTAAGCCTGAATCCGTACTCCAAATGGCCATTAATGTCTTAATCGCCCAGAAACTATTGCCCTAGTCGAGCTGCCTTAACGTCAGACATCACGGAAGGCTTGCGCATGCTATGAAACACATACGGGAAGGAAGAACTCTACTTCCTGAGTTCGAATATATGTATAAAATGACTTTTAGGATTTTCTGCGAATTGATTTTGGTTTTCTAGAATAGATTTCTCATGTTTTGGATAAATAGATGGCGGCTACTCATTTTGATCAGGAGGAAAGTTCTGTTTAGGGTTTGCGAGGTTAGTAGTGTTTATATTGTGGAGAAATTAATATTTAATTTTACTTTTATATTTATTATATTCAAACGCTACTTGTAATTGTCATTTAAAATTCCCATGATCACACACAATACCCAAAAATCATGAAAATGGCTATGCAGCTACAGTTCGACATTACGGACCTAATGTAACTTGTTTCGTCGAATTCCGAGTCCGTTTGCTCACACAACATAATTTTAAAGTCAAATTATTGAATATTTTTCACATTAAAATCCCGTATGGCCACATATTGACTCCAAAAATCATGAAAATTAAAACCTAGCAATAATTTAATATTACGGATCCAACAAAATTAGTTTAATCGAAAACGGAGGTCATTTGTAAAAATGGCTATTTTCTAAGCTCTAAATAACCCATATAAATATATACATATATTTAAAAATAATTAAATTAAATAAAAATAATTTAATATCATCGTATATATTCACATAGAATATTTTCTAGCTCCAAAATAAATATATAGGGATTTATAATTCGATATTCCAAAATCAGAGCTAATCGGAATTCAATTTAAAATAGAAATCCTTTTATAAATTCGTTACAAATTATAAATGAATTCCATAACGACTATTTTAAAATTTGATTTGGACACAACTTACAATCTACAAGACGAAATCCTGATTTTTCTCTTCCTTTTGAAAAATATAGTTCACCAGCTCCGAGCGTTTCTACTTTCGCAGAAATCCGATTTAAAACGGGTTCTGTATATTCGTTTATAGTTCGAAACGCCAATTTACGAACTCCCGCGCCATTTCGGGCTCGATTATAAATATAACATAAATTATACATTCAACTGACATTTATAAATAAATTCGTTAATACAATTCAATTCTAAACTGAATTATATATTCTAAATTGTCCAATTCACACAACTATTTCCGAATTAAATATATTATTCTATTATTTATATTAATTAAATATTCAATATTATTTTCTTAAATGACCATTTAAACCTCTAATGACTATTTAAATAACTAGATAATTTAATTATTATACCGTAAAAATACGGGACGTTACATTCTTCCCCCCTTAAATTAATTTCGTCCTCGAAATTGCTAAGGTAGAAAACAAACCCTTATTGACTGGGTTAAAAATTATTTGTTTACTTTTAACTTCGATGTCACTAAACCAATTTATTTCAATAAATATTAATTCATTTCTATGAACGAAAATTTTCAAAAATTCTGAAAATTTTCTAAAACCCGAAATTTTCGAAAACTTTCTAACACCCGAAATTTTCGAAAACTTTAACCAGCACCTCCTTTGTACGAGTCAATCGGTACAACTACAACTCGCCCCTCTAGGCCTTCTCCAACCCAAAAGAAAATCAAATAGCCAAGAGGCTTGCTAATTCGGCTCATAAATTGCCAAACTTATATATAAATAAACATGTACCTTTTTGTCAGACATATTATTATATCGTTTTCATCTGTCACCAATTCAGCATATACCAATGTCATTTAAATCAAATTCCAATCAATTCTTATCCTCGAACCCAAATCATTCACCTATCCAAGCCAATTTCCATTTCAAACCAAAGTTCCATTCTGGATTCCAAACTCCTAACTCATCAATTCAACTTACTTAACCTCATTAAGTTCTATCCCCATATTTCATTAACTAGTTAATTCCTCTAATCAATTACCTTCATCCCAAAATCAAAATTGTAATTTTTATTTCAAAAATCAATCCATTTACACAATCGAGTCCAATTATATACTAAATTACAATTCGACTTGATATTACTCCATTTCAATACATCTTCCACTTAACTAGCTTTAACCCAATTTCAATTTATTTTCACAAATTTCAATTCAATTTGTTTTTAATTCAAACAGTCTATTTCTAGGATTTTTAAACAGCTTTGCTTTTCTAAAACCAAATATTCCTTTTCGGATATCAAACAATCTTTTTTCTTCAAAACAATTCAAAAACAATCTATTTGGTAGTAATCCGTCACTTATAACTCGAAAATGAACACTGATGATGTGGCCAGCATCATCAGAGTTATTTCCCAGCGATCAAAGTGAGTTCAATACTATATCACTTTTCAAAACCATTTCTTAATCATTTATATTTTGAAATTATTTCAAAATATCCTTCTCAATGCTTGTAAAACAATTAAAAATCTCCCAGGATTTTAAAATTCTCATATATTTAGTCCAAATCCATTTGCAAACACTTTTCACATTTCCAGAGTTTTTTAATTCCAATTCTGATTTAAATTCAGATTTAATTCATCTAATTCCATATTTTACATTTATATGAACTTTGATTGGTTCGTTACATCGCCACTTAATTTATAATCTCATTTTAGATTCTAATAACAACCAACACATCCAATATTATATAATATTTCCAATATTAATCATTCTTTTATATCAAAATATAATTTGGGTAAAATTATTTCACTTACCCTCTTTTTAAAACATACTATGTCGGTTCATCGTATTCAAGTGTTTAGAAACCCGTACCGTTACAGAAACTGATCGATCTGAATCCATAAACAACTCAACCAATAAATCTCTACAATATAAAACAATTCTTATAAAATCTACAAATACGTATATGTACACTCAAACTAAATCTAGGGTATTATTAGCCCCATCTCTGCTGATTCACGCCACAGAGCCAAGGTTATTACTTAACCTCCATCTCTGATACCACTGTAACGACCTAGAGATTTTCGACTAAAAATCGACACAAATACCAATATCGACTATTCAGACATCGGAAATACTGGATAGTTAATAGAAAGAATTTAGAGGGTGAGAATAGATAAGGTAGAACTATTAGAATAGAAGAAGAAGAAGAACACCACAACATCAGAGTAACACGAATCTCACAGCGTAACGAATAAAAAATATTATATAACACAACTTTGAAATACAAAACTGTATTTGTACTATACATACCATTTCAGAGTACAACTCATAACGTCATAGCAGAAATTAACTCTGTATATAACAAATATTGAAGCCTCTTGCTCCACGCTCCTCCAGGTATTTCTGAAAAATCCCGACTACTTGACTGCCCATACAAAATTGGGCACCCAAGTGTTTAGGGAAAACAAAACAAAATAAACTGTGGGTCAGTCATGAGACTCATGTGAGTAAACTCCAACCATTCGGTTTAACTTTTCAAAAATCATTTTCAAAATAAATGATAATCTTAAGACCAATCCACACATAAACACGGATGGTTTTTACCTCACAATAACCCAAAAGATTTTCAAAATCAATACTTTTCTGATATTACAATAGCAGAACGCTTGCATCTCACGCTCCACATATATATAGTATACAGTCAAAACCGCAGGCATTTGTAGGAGATTGGATTCTGACTATGACAAGGAATGGAACCTCCTGCCGATAGTGTATCTCTAGAGAGGAATACACTGGGTTCAAAAAGAACGTCTTGCAAACCAGCCACACATGATTAACCACTCATTTCTCTTGAGTGTATCGAACATATTGTCACCTACGGTTGCTGGAAACATAACTATTCCCAGGAGATACTGAAGCGAAAAGAAGTAACAAATATGAATATTCTCTTGATGGTGATAATACACCCTAATGGGGGCGACCCACATAGCCATGCTGCCTGCCCGATTTTTGTCATTTCTCGGTTGATGAGGCTTGAGGTTATAACGTATCTTTTGACAAATCACACCTCCATTTACTTTGAATGCCACATCGTCATACCCGTCAAATCACAAATTGATTTCCACAGAAATACCACGGGTACAAAGCTAAGAGAAACGAATTCCTCCGCCACAAAACCTGGACACGTTTGAATCGATCAACTTACGTGATCCATTAGATATACTTTGTTAGACATTCGTCCATACACGTTGTCCTGGGTCTGGACAAACCGAAGGTACTATTCTATAAATCCATCTTAGGCAATTTCTACCTAGGATTGTCAGAACAGCCCTTGCACAACTCGGTCTTCAATTATCTTCTTCATATTTGATTCGCAACGCTAATGCCCATACGGAGGGTTTTTCAGATAATGAATCAGATCCCGGTCTCTCCGTATTGACAACGAAAATGGTCAAAAACATTGATAGTCGGTTATTTAATTATCAAAGGAAAACATGTTTACAAACAACGGTTGTATTTCCAAATGGAAATCTTACCAAGCAAATCATCAATCAACACTGATACCCTTTAATTTAATTTGCCATTTAATTATTCATTTCCCTATTTTCGTTTCCATATTTTTGTAAGTTCTTATTTTTTCTAAATTTAGAAAGATATTGTTATTAATCATTGGAAAACACTTCCATATTTACTCTTATTTCTTATTTTTCTATATTAGCAAATATTTCTGATTCTTATTTGGAAAACATTCCCGAACTCCTTCGTTTGATTTAAACAGATGTTTAAATAAAATGTCGCTATGCCAACTCGAACCATTAACACTTATTAACTAAATTCAATTAACTAACCTTCCCTATCGAGATTAACCATTCCTTAGTTAAAATGAAGTCAATCAAGTTGTGGTATAATTACCTCTCAGATCTTAACTGAACAACATTTCAACCTTGAAATAGACAAAGATCGCATTTTAAATCTTCAACAAACTTCCTTAAGTAACGCTCGGATTCTATTTATGAATCCACTTCTTTATAGAAATCATTTGATTATAACAATAGTGTTATAATCCCATGCTTCCAAAACATAATAACTTAAATATAACTTTTATTTCTTAATTTGTATAAATAAACAAATAATTAATTTATAAATCAATAAATAAATCTTGATTAAAAACAGAAAGTGAACAGTACTTTTCCGAATTCGATAAAATCGAATTTCAATGTATAATTCTCTCTTGAATAATCTATATTCGATAACTATCTTTTGAATAAATATATTCGATTATCTCTCTTTCGAATAAACTAAATTCGATAACCCTTTTTCGAATAAACTATATTCGATTAACCCCCTATTCGAATAAACTATATTCAATTGTCTCTCTATTTGAATAAACTATATTCAATTAACTCCCGATTCGAATAACTATATTTGATTAATTCTCTATTCGAATAACTATGTACGATTAACTATTTTCGAATAAACTATATTCGATTATCTCTAATTCGTTTAACTCTAATTCGAATAACTAATATTCGATTAACTCTATTCGATTAACTCTAATCGATTAACTCTATTCGAATAACCAATATTCGATTAACTGTATTTATTTGACCTACTTCCTATCTCATTCAAATTCCCATTTGAATTCATATTCCAAAACCTAAGTTTCCTTATAAATGTTTTAATTTATAAAAATATTCATTTTAACCCATTATTCACATCGAATGTGAAAAATATTTCTTTTATATAATCCGTTAAGTTTGATTTCGTATTTCAAAATAATATCCCATTTTCAAATTCTATTTATACTTCCATTCATAGAATTTTTCATATGAAATCTCCTTTTCATTCTAACACTTATATCTCATTTGTAATTCTCTTATAATTGCTACATTCAATTTCAATCTCAAATATCGGTGTTAAAACCAATTTTTACTTCTATATATAAATTCAAACTTATATATTCAATTTATCCAATGATAAATAATTTACTTAATTTATAAAAAATTATTTGTAAACTAATCTTTTCCATTTATCTGTTAAAACAAATTTCCATTTAATATTTATTTTCCACTTATTTTCTTTTATACAATTCTATTCATTTTATAAAATACTTGCTTTTGTAATTCCTATTTATTTTCCAAATAATTCCTTTTCTATTCTATTTGGTTTACAAATATTTCCTATTCAATTCTATTTGTTTTACAAATATTTCCTTTTCAATTCTATTTATTTTACAAATAAATATTTCCTTTGTTTTATATATTTTTCCTTTATATAATTCTCTTTATTTTACATAAATCTTTCATTTATACATTCTATTTATTTTATATAAATATTTCCTTTATACATTTCTATTTATTTTATATAAATATTTCATTTTATAATTCTATATGTTTTCTAAATAAAAACTCCTTTTTATTTAATTTCTAAATAAATATTCCTTTTTATTTATCTTCTAAATAATCCATTGATTTTATATAAATATTTTATTTTCTAAATAAACTTTGAAAAATCCCTTTTTTTACATTCCAGTATCACTTATGGTATTAAAATACCAAATCAAAAGGATCAATGATCATCCAAACACACATAATCAATAACAGATTATATATCACATCATATATCAGAATGTAAGTAAAACAGTAAAATAAATGTGGAGGAATCCAATTGGATCCCTCCGACCTGTTTCCCTGCATCCATAGATGTTACACGATACAATTCACCTCAATTTCATTTCAATACTATTCTGATAAACAAAATCAATGTTTTTTTAACGATATGTGTATATATCGTTATTTGTGATTCCAAACAATAAATCAACAATTCAATCAAACAATCAACACACAGCAATCAACCATCATTTGTCAGTTCTAAAAAGACGTAATAAAAATATAATTGAGCAGAGTTAGTGAGATTTACTCACATTGGACGATCATCATTAAATAACGATAATTGTCGTTTGATTCTGACAGACAATTTATTTTGCTATAAATTGTAACGAGATCCAATTCACTCCTAGTCAGTTCCATTGTGTAGCCGCCGTCCATATGATCCCAAAGGATCTTGCTTTGCTGAATTCTGATAACATATGAGTAAGTTATGACAATTATAACTTAATACACAATTTATAATAAACATAGACTTAATTTTATTTAAATATATATGGGCCTCACCCTTGTAAACCACGGGCCATGCCCAATATCACACCCTCTACGCTACAGTGTCTCCTTTCTCCAGGAATTAAAAAATGCGATTTCCTCTTTTAATGGCCATTTCCGAATTTCAACCTTCCAATGCTCCTTCCCCTCTTTTTTTAAATGCAAACTGATTCCACTAAACTTCCTCTCTTCGAATCCTCTATCCACCAACATCAAAATAATACAGCTCGAGTTGCGAAACTATAACGCGTCTCCTGCACCATTATCACTGTACATAACTTGCGACATAAAAAAATTCAGAAATCCACAAAAAAAACAACACAAACCCGTTTCTCTTACTTAAGCATGAATCCGTACTCCAAATGGCCAATCAATGTCTTAATCGCTAGAAAATATTGCCCTAGTCGAGCTGCCTTAATGTCAGTTATCACGAAAGGCTTGTGCACCCAATGAAACACATACGGGAAGGAAGAACTCTTCTTTCTAAGTTCGAATATATGTATAAAATGATTTTTAGGATTTTCTACGAATTGATTTTGGTTTTCTAGAATAGGAATTCTCATGTTTTGGATAAACAGGTGGCTGATACTCATTTTGACCAGGAGGAAAGTACTGTTTAGGGTTTGAGAGGTTAGTAGTATTTATAGTGCAGAGAAATTAATATTCAATTTGACTTTTATATTTATTATATTCAAACGCGGCTTGTAATTGTCATTTAAAAATTCTCGTTACCATACACAATACCCAAAAATCACAAAAATGGCAATGCAGCTACAGTTCGACATTATGGACCCAGTGAAACTTGTTTCGTCGAATTCCGAGTCCGTTTGGTCACACGGCGTATTTTTAAAGTCAAATTATTCACTATTTTTCACATTAAAATCCCGTACGACCACATACTGACTCCAAAAATCACGAAAATTAAAATCTAGCAATAATTTAATATTTCGGATCCAACAAAATTAGTTTCGTCGAAAATGGAGGTCGTTTGTAAAAATGGCTATTTTCTAAGCTCTAAATAACCTAGTTAAATATATAAATATATTTAAAAATAATTAAATAAAATAAGAATAATTTAATCTTATAAATTCACATAGAATATTTTCTAGCTCTAAAATAAATATATCAGGATTTATAATTCGATATTCCAAAATCAGATAATTGATATTCAAATTAAAATAGAAATCCTTTTATAAATTCGTTATAAATTATAAACGAATTCCATAGCGACTATTTTAAAATTTGATTTAGAATAACTTATAATCTACACAACGAAATCCCAATTTTTCTCTTGCATTAGGAAAATATAGTTCCCCAGCTCCGAGCATTTCTTGTTTCACAGAAATCCGATTTAAAACGGGTTACGTATATTAATTTAAAGTTCGAATAGCCAATTTATGAACTGCCGCGCCATTTCGGGATCGATTATAATTATAATATAAATTATATGTTCAATTGACATTTATAAATAAATTCGTTAATATAATTCAATTCTAAACTGAACTATATATTCTACATTGTCCAATTCACACAATATTGCCAATTCAATATTTCCGACTATTTGAATTAAATATATTATTCTATTATTTATACTAATTAAATATTATTTAATTAAATGACTATTTAAACCTCTAATCGCTATTTAAATAATTAAATAAATTAATTATTATACCGTAAAAATATGGGATGTTACATATACTGTTATTTGAATTGAAACTAATTTTAGAGTATATCCGAGACAGAAACAAACATCTTTCATGTTCGATTTAACTCCTATAACCAAGTAAAATTTGTGTTATTGAAATTTTGATTTGACAGTGTGTGGGTATGTATTTTCCCTGTTAGGCATGTATATTTTCCAAATGGCCTATTGTGAATTTAAATCAAGCTAGGCAAACATATAATATGTTAGAAATTCAGTAGCACCAACAAAAATGACATATGTTTTGAATCTAATTACCTATACAACACTAACATGGATTTGGAAGTAAGAAATTAGAGTTTTGTTCATTAATCAAAATACTGCTGATACTGTGCTTTGAGTGGTGAAATCTGATAGCAACCACATGTATATATGTTATACAACAATTTGTAGCATCAATAGGAAGACCTACATTTTTAAACCAAATTGACATACAACTACGTAATAGATTTACCATAGAAAAATGTTGTTATTTGAACACCTATTTTCTTTACTATCTTATGTGTCTTTGTACCAAGTTTATTTAACTTGTAAGCCGAAATCTAACTGCTTCCAGGTATAAACCATTAAGTAACTCAAATGGTTAGATCAAAGTATGATGAACACATATATAGTTAGAATCTAATAAAATATTGAAAAGATTAAGATGTTTACTCACTCTTGTTTATTACTATGTCCATTGTATATATCTCAGTTTCCAAGTTCTCAGGCCATTATATATATGAATCTTCAAAATTTCTAGCTATTACAGATATTAATTCTTAAACAACGGATAATTTTGGATCCAATACCGTAAGCACAGATTGGAACACATGTAGTTAAGAGTGCTATCGATCAAATATGAAACAGTAGACGATTTCTGAGATGTCTTCTCACTTATATACTGCTATTGTTCTTTTGTTTCGACATCTCAACTTTTTAATCCTAATCTAAGTATATTCATCGATTATACTTCAATACTGAATCATAAACGACAGATATACATCAACACATACACAATTTTAATGTACTAGAATTTTACATAAAGCAGTGAAAATGGCGAGGTGTTTACTCACCATATCATTGTTTACTGATACTTTGAATTTACTAATTTCATTCAATATGATAGAAACATAATGGCATACCTACACAAGATTTAGAAAACAAACAGTATAAAAATTCTAAAGTGTTTACTCACCCAAATGTTAAGTTCACTGTCATGCTAAGGTGCGCAGTTGTATGCTCTGTTTCTTGGCCATTTCCAATTCTTGTTTTGCTCACTGTATATACTAGTTTCCAGACCATTTGTGTATGTGTTTGTGGGGGGGTTTCATGTGTATATATACATGAATATGCAGGCCTTAACTAAGGTAGGTATTTTCAGGAAACAACCAATTAAACTGATGGATGCTTGATTGAAAAGATGTGTGTATGGTCAGTTTTGAAGTTAAACACATCCATTTGCTAAAGAAATCTTAGGACTAGGCTTAAACAAGTAGACAATGAGATGTAATTTGGGCTAGCTATATGGTGACTGGACTACTGCACTTAGATGAATACCAAAACAGAGTCTCGGCTAGTCTTAAGATCATGACATGCCGCAGCCCTGATGTGAATGAGGTGGTGTGTGCTGTGAGTTTTAGGTTGTCTATAGCTGTTTGAAAAGAGGGGTAGTGTATGGTCATCTTCATTTATACCTTCTAGGCAAGTGCACATGCATGTTAGTCATAGTAAAGTACACATTAGAGTACCATTACATGTGTAGATAGGGTTTAGAAACTAGGCTTTGCTTTGTATAGAGTAGATATAGGGTGTTAGAACTGTCTCTAAATTGAAGTGAAAGGCACCTTATGCTGCAGCGTTCTATGACTGAGATGAAGTGGTGCCTAGGCTTTTGGGTAGGCTGGCTACACTTTGTGATAGAATGTATGTGCATCTATACCCACAAAAAACTTTAATATAGGTTGGTTCCATCCAACGTTGTTCAGCTTAGTTATGTTATCCTGAAATTGGATTAGCTAATGGTGTTTGATCAAAACCCAACTGGATATAAAGCGCCAACAAATTCACTCGAAATCCTACAAACATAGGCACATGGCAAAACTTGTCATATGCTACTCTATGCAACAGAACGTTTATTTTGACAAGTTTCATGACACCTAGATGTCTAAGTATGCTTTTTTTTTCACGTATGTAACTAACAAATAAATTACATTGGACAAAGCATCAAATGGTTTGCATCCAACTTACTATGCACCATTTATCATCTGTTGGATTCATAGTTTGGTTAGAGAACGTTCAAATATATGTCCAATCTTTTCAGGAACAACACAATAAAAATGTCATTTTGTAATACTATATTTTACTTATATGTACAAATCAAGATTGAATGTTATGCTTTTACTTATGTAGTTTTCCTATATGTACATTTATCTATATACAATTTACTTATTTTCCAATCCAAGCAAATGTTAGGACTTGTCTTCTTTTAATCAAAATTATGATCTTCTTATGTGAAGTTGAATGATATTTTACCTCAAATATCCTTACTAGTTACGTTATGTAACTCTATGTATATGACATTTATTTAAGTTTTTAAATGTAAAATAAGTTTTTTTTAAACCATACACTTGATTTTATATACATATATATGTAAATAGATATTTTAAATTAAGTGAATCCTGTCTCATTAACATCAATTATTATTATATACTCATATGTAACACTAGTTAAGGAATTTTAATTCGTCCAAAATATATTTATATGAAATTCCCAGATATAGATCACCAAACATATAAATCTTAATTTATTTAATCAATTTTAATTATCAGCATAATCTATACATAATAGATTATAGAACTGGTCCAAAAACTGGGTCGTTACGATTAGGATATCATCCACAAAGACTACCACGAACTTGTTTAGAAACTCCCTAAACACCCTACTCATCAAGTCCACGAAATATGTGGGTGCATTCATCAAACCAAAATGCATGATGAGCCATTCAAAGAAACCATATGGAGTTCTAAATGTAGTCTTATCTATGTTGTCCCCAGCCTCCCTTAGCTGATGAAATCCTGTAGCTAAATCCAACTGCGAGAAAACCGAAGCACCAACAAACTGATCAAACAAGTCATCTATCCTCGGCAATGGGTGTCTATTTTCCTTCGTGAGTTTATTCAGCTCCCTATGGTCCATGCACAATCTAAGCGAACCGTCCGCCTTCGTAGTAAAAACAACTGGCGCACCCCATTCCGAAATACATCTTCTTATGAACCCTTTCTCAAGCAGCTCCCCTACTTGTTTACTGAGTTCGTTCCTCTCTCTCGGAGCCATGTGGAGCACAGGCAATGCAACTGGCTTTGCATTGTCCACCAAGTACATATTGAAATCTATCTCGCGTTTTAGAGGTAATCCCCTAACCTCCTCAAAGACATCTACATACTCATGGACTACTCGAACAGATTGCAAATCATCAATAGATGTGGCAAGAGATTCTAGGTAGCTAAGCATAACAGAACCCTTAGGGTCGCATGAGATGTCGAGAGTATATCCCAAACTAGTCAACAGCCTAACTACCCTCTTTTCACAGTCGAGAATGGAAACATACCTGGCTAGCCAATCCATTCCTAAAATTAACCCATAGCCCATGAAACCAAGCACATAAGCGTTGCATTCGAACTCGACGCCATACACAGATATTCTCAAATCCCGACATAACATAGACATATGAGTCGTACCCCTAATAGGATTTGAGACAACAACTGGATCCACTACTATACTAGTATCTAGGTGCAGAGACTCAACAACAGAAGCAGATATAAACGAATGTGAAGCGCCAGAATCAAACAAAGTACGTACAAGATGATCGAAAAGGAAAATCAAACTTTCAACATAAACTTTTCTACCTTTATCAGGTATGCCAGCCGTGAGAGAATGCATCTGTCTTCTGGAAGATCCTATACTTTGTCCTTGCCCTTGCCCTTGCCTCTCTGGACAATCCCTGATAAGATGTCTTGTCTATCCACAATGATAACAACCAGTCTTCTTCTTCTTTCTACGGTCACTGGCTATATATGACCCACCATTCCTCAGTAATGACACTTCCTCTTTTCTCGGGGTCTATAGTTCTTTCCACTCTTCTTAGGTTCCACTTCCTTATTATGTGATTCTTCAACCTTGACCTCCTTATTTTATCCTTTATCTTCTTTGTGCATCAAGGCTATATCCATGAGTTTCTCGTCCTTGGGCTATTCTCCTTAGCCCAAATCCCTCCTCATTCTCATTATCATTCTCATTCTTGTGAAACATGTTAACAAGTCTCTCTAAAACTGCCTCCAAAGCGCAGGAAACCCTACAAAGCTAGAAAGAAATTTAGCTGTAGGTGAATCTACAGTGGCTATAGATGGAAGTTAGGAACTTCTTTGACCTTTGACAGGCGTCGTAGTCTCATCATGCCTGTGAAATAATGCCGCGATGAGGTTACCTCCCAGAAAGCCAGGAGCCTCGGAGACTCAGAAAAGAAGGAAACAAGGATTCAAACAAAAAAAATCAAGAGATAGTGCATATGGCTTTAGGGAATATGTCTTTCAAAACAAACTATTCTATTGAAAATACTTCTTTTAAAACCGTTTTGAAACCAGCTTTCAAAATCTTTTATCTGATCCAGTAACCTTCTACTCTAATACCACGTGTAACACCCTACGCCCGTTAATGTCACTCACAAAGGGAATGCATTAAGTTTCGTGGAGCATTATAAGTAAACAGAACAGAATATTACAAGACATATATATAAAATAGTACATGAAAAATTTATAACTTTATGGCAGCGGAAACAAAAATAAGTTTGGTTACATCGTTAAACCCATCGCACCAAAACCAAGTACATAATATCAGTATTGCACAAAAACCATCAGAGTACATAATTTTTGAAACCATAATTCCCAATCCAAAATGCCATATGAAAGAGAAACAAAGCTAAGCATTGCTTTCAGCACTTCAAGAAGGAAAGTCCGAATCGAGCTTCAACGTGCCCACCCTGAGAACCTGGGGGGGGGGGGGGAGGGAGGAAAAAAAGAGGCGAAACAAAAAGGGTCGGACATAAAGTCTGGCAAGTCCAGTGACTTTAAAGATTTAATTAGTAAAGCAACATGATAAGAACATAAACTGGATGTAAGAGACGACTGTAACATAAGCAGATACGACAAGGTAACAAGATGAACAGGATGTAACATTGACCGTGCTTCTAACCACAATAAGATATTCTCCGCACTGCACCAATACTAGTTTCATACTGAAAGATGATCCCTCTTGGCTAAATAGAATGATGATAGTTTTGTTTTCTTTTAGCTGCTCTCATAGGTAACCATCGTGCACCTATCACCACTTGATGTATCCACTCTCCTCCCTATTCGATTATGTACCTCTAGCTGCTATCATAGGTAACCAATGTGCACCTATCACCGCTAGATGTACCCTCCCTACTAATCATAATAATGGTAGCTTCGTTTACCCCTAGCTGCTCTCGTAGGTGCCCCACTTGATCCTACCACCACTTGTTGTACCCACTACCCTCCCCATTCGATCGGCTCCCTAACCTCGTAGATACCTGTGCTGGTCCCATAATAGGGTGTATCACTCCCTAAGGTGGCAACCTCGATACTACTGAAATGCACATCTTATACCTACATGATGCAACAACGTCTTACCTACCAGCCCGGACCCACGCACGCACATGTCTCCATTGCACTTGCACTGCCATCGCTAACTCTTTGTTGATCTCTTACAATCAACCCCAGTAAGCGTGTCCCTATCCTCGACCTAGTTCGAGCTCATATAGATACTGAAATGGGTTACTGGTTGAAAAGGGTCCATACACTTGACACAAGCTTCCCTCCTAAGCTTTGTCCCCACTAGGAATTCCCACTTGACCCCTTTTTATCTCGATGTCTTATCACATGTCTCATGTTGGTTAAGTGCTTTTATTATGTTCCACATGCTACTCATGTCACCCACTTAACCCCTTTACTATTCCCATGTCTTACCACATGTATTATCTTGGTTATGTGTTCTTATTTATGTTATACATGCTACCCATGCAATACATGTTGCCCATGTCACCCACTTAACCCTTTTATTGTTCCCATGTTTTCCCTTATGTCTTATCTTAGTTAAGTGTTTTTAATTATGTTTCACATGCTATCCATGTCACCCACTTAACCCCTTTACTATTCCCATGTCTTGCTACATGTCTCAACTTGGTTAAGTGCTTTAATTATGTTTCACATGCTACCCATGTTACCCACATAACCCATTATTATCCCCATGTCTAAGCACATGTCTTATCTTGGTTAAGTGTTCATTAATTCATTATAACCGTAATCTTGCAAGACCTCCCACATTAGATTATCGTTTTGCGGTTGCTGGATATGGCGGGCGGTTCCAGGCAGGCTTATACCGCAATCCGAATCTAACCTCATGTCTTTGCATTATTACGCATCTAATTTCGGCCTTGACCTCTCACATTATATTACCAAATCACGGTTGCTGGATATGCTGGGCGGGTCCGAGCAGACTTCTACCGCAATCCAAATCTAACCTCTTATCTTCGGCGTTTATCATCACTTTTCTGATTCAAGCCCCAATTTCAAATCTTGATTTATAATATATTCCAATCACCCATGATTTCCAATCTAAATTATGTTTATAATTTTAATCCAGATTATGCCTACAATCTCATGTGTACAAGTTATGCCAAATTACGCCTAAACCAATTTTCATAGTTATTAACAATTTATGCTAAATCTCATGTATACAAGTTATACTCAATTATGCCCAAACCAATTTATGCCCAATCTCATGTATACAAGTTATACTCAATTATGCCCAAACCAATTTCCATATTCATTAACAATTTATACCAATAATCCCATTTCATTCCATATTTCCCAAACTTTTCCTAATCGTTCCAATGTTATTCGTACATAAATCTCAATGCAATATGCTTAGGCTCGAAGTAGCCTAACATCAAAAGGAAAAAGGGAAAGAAGAAGGGAAGAAAATCAAAACATCAAAAATGGCTTAAACATATAAATAGGCATGTGAAATAATTAACGACAATATAGATCAGATAGGCATATGATAACAGAAATTGGGTATGAATCTTAAGGATAACAAATTACAAACTTGATATGATTCATCTTATTTACAGGCATATACATTAGATCCAATTTACAACCCTAACACAATTACTTTTTATTTAATTATATGTGAAAGTAACATGGACTCACAGCGATAGATTCTTAGAAAAGAGAATTAGGTGTTGTTGTAGCAATTCTGATCTTGAATAATCTCTACATTGATTTGTAGATCCAATCTTCTAATTGGAATACTCTTATTTTGATTTGTTTTGGTGGAGAAGAAAGGATAGTTTAGATTATAGCAGCATGGAGGCGCCATGGATGATAACAATGAGATTAGGGTTAGGTTTAGGTGTTTATTTATAGATGTGTTAGGTGAATTAGGGCCTTTAGATTAGATTAGAGACCATGTGAACCAATCAGATCAAAAAGAGACGTCATCCAGCCAATCCTAGAAAGAACGTCATCAATGGAACTCTCCAGAACTCTGCAAATTCTGGCCCGGTCTGGGTGCACTTCCCAGGTGCGCCAGTGCATTTTTATTCTGGTGCACTTCACAAGTGCGCCGGTTATCCTGGCCTTTTTCCGGATTTTTTTGCCCAATTTCTATCATACATAACTCCTTCATACGGTATCCGTTTTATGCAAACTCAGACTTTATTTCAAGAAGAATTCTGAGACGAATACAATGGCGTTACCCGTTTCACTTAATTCTTCTTTTAAAAATTAATTATTCTTTGATTATCCCTTATGTCATGTTTTAAAATTATGGGATGTTATAGCACCCAATTAGAGTAAATTGTCACCATCTAGAGAATATTCATATTTGTTACTTCTTTCAATTCTATATCTCCCGGGAATGGCTATGTCGGTATACCAACTGTAAGGTGATAATATATTCGGAACATTCAAGCGAAATGAATGGCCGGTCATGTGTGGCCAAGCTACAAGATGTTCTTGTTGAACTCCAGTGTATCGCTTCTAGAGTACACTGCTCGGAAGGTAGTTCCATACCTTGTCATAGTTGGAAATCCATTACCCAATAAGAGCCCGCAGTGTTTTATTGTATATTATATATGTAGTGCGTGAGATGAAAGCATTCTGCTAGATTGTTATTTACTTGATTTAGACATTATTATAATATCAGAAAAGTATTATTTTAGAAAAGAATGTTTTGGTTATCGTAAGGTAAAAACCATCTGTGTTTATGTGTGGATCGGTCTTATGATTATCATTCCTTTGAAAAGGATTTTGAAAATTTAAACCGAAATGATTTGAGTTTACTCACACCAGTCACCTGATTGACCCGGAGTTTATTTTGTTTTGTTTTCCCTAAACTCTTTGGTGCCCAATTTTGTATGGACAGTCAAGTAGTCGGGATTTTTGTAAAGACCCGCAACCTCCCCGTAAGGGAAAGCGTCGGATAGTTCGAGAACAAACCACAGCAGAACGCATACAGAAGAACATTTCATTGTATATTACAACAATGCATCAGATTACAAGAATATACAGAGTATAAATCAATATTACACAGAAATATCAGAGATTTAAATTACATTTAAATACATAGCAGCGGAAAATAATACAATACACAACTAGAATGAGATATACGGATACAAAGCTTTCCGGATATCGTTCCAGCTGTAAACCAGGATCCTGTGAATATAAATCTGCAAAACCAAAACTACTAGCTGCCCGTGTCGAAAATAAGGGCACCCAGAGTTTAGGTTAAAACAATAAACTCCAGGTCAGTCATGTGACTGGTGTGAGAACTAAAACAGTTATTAATCTTTATTTTTAAAGCTAGGTAAATCAAGGGACCACGCCGTATAACACAGAATGGGTTTCCTCCCAAAAATACCAGTGCATAAAACCAGCAGCGCAATGCTAAATAAAGAAAAATGAAGCTGTTATAAGACCCAGGTCCCATCACACAATGCAACGCAGCCGAGGATAGGGTTTTCCCTTATAACAGCCAAACATGCTTGATACGTTTAAAACAAATCATTTGATACTATAATAAGTGTATAGTGTCAAAACAACTTCAATCATAAATATAAATCATAGACGACATGAGTGCCCCATCCCACTATGTCGCCATACTAGGCTCTACAAATAAAGCCGAAATACACGTATCGGAAATTGGATTTCCATCATGGTGGCTCCTGATTCGAAAGATCGCTCGCGTAGTACAAATCACCGCGGCTTACGTCTCAGCGAGAGAAAACACCGCTATGCACATCCGCACTTTTGGGGACTCAAGTATCACCGCGGCTTACGTCCCAGCAAGAGAAAACACCGCTTACTCTATCCCTCCGAGCACGAAGCTCAATATCGGTCGACCGAATCCACTACACTAAAAAAAATGTATACTGATCAAACCATCAGTTTACCACCATCCCGGGCTGTGAGGCTCGCGGATCAACGCTATACACAAAGCCATGCTATATCAGCTGCGCTTTGATCATCAACCACCAACCTTTGCTTTTCAACAAAAGTTTGGATCACTGCATCTCAGTATGCCACACTGTCAATCCATATCGTACCACTGATTTCTGCCAATATATAACCTCTGAGCTCATATGTCTCAGAGAAGGGCGTTAAGCAAGAGAATAAATTCTCCGCCGCCAAACAGATATATATTTAGCAGAGATCAACAAATACAATATAAAGGAATACAATGTCAGACACACCATCCATTTACAAGTCCGTTCCAGGTCTGAACGAAACCGGAGGCACCTAGTACCCCGCATATCCATCGATCTCCAAGTACGTCTGGACGATCACTAACTGTTTCCATCTTCTTGGGTGTACAACCCAATCAAGATCATCAGTAATTACCCAAACGACGTGAAGACCTCCGGTCTTCGACCATCGTCTTCATCTTCGACTTATCGTCGTATCAGTTATTCAGAATGGGATAAACCCGGACTTTCCGAATAACTCGCGTATATTTTAAATAAGTGTTACACAAACACAACATACGCCTCATTCCAATTCATCAGTCACTAACCGTAAATTAATCAAGAGAATAATTCCCCAAACATTAACCCCGAAGGCCGAAACCAACATCAGATCAATATTCAGAAAACCATTCTGCTTAGCTAACCGACAGTTAGTTTCTAATTTTCACATTCATAGGGAAAGGTTCCCATTAATTTTATCCAAGGTAATTTCCTGAATTTATTCTTTTATCATCCTTTGAATTTCGATTCAACTAGTCGGGATTAAGAAACTTATCGAAGTAATCATTTGTTTTAATTCCCCAATCCCAACCTATTCATCCCATGAAGTAAAACTGGTAATACTTCATATCTAACACCACAGTGTTATCGGTAAATTCAATTACCATTTCACGTTCAAATCTAATTAAAGATTTAACTATCGCCTGGAGCAAAGCTGGTGATACTCTATTTTCGATCAATTCAATCTAATTAAAGATTCATTAAAACTCCACTTAGTTTTAATCTTTGACTGGGTTAAAGAATCAGTGTCATTTAAAAACACGGTTCACGATAAACCCAAAATCACATTCATTAATCATCGGGTTAAAGAACGAGTGTTATTTAAAACACTGTTCACGATAAACCCAAAAATCAATATCGATTCAATTCCAATTAAATGTTATTTAATTGGTACACTTCATTAAATCTAAATAAAAAGATTTAATCTTTTCTCAACTGGGTTCAAGAATAGTGTTAGTAAAGACACCATTCACGACAAACCCAAATCACATTCGATATTCAATACAAGGCTCTGAATAGAAAATATATCGGCTTATATTCAATATCGAATTCTACGACTAACAAATGTCGTATTGGAAATAACGATATAAATATATATCTTTCAAATTTCCATAACAACACCTGTATAATCACGAATTCCAACATCGAAATATTCCGAGGACAATTTCGATTCAAATCCACTCCAATGCAATCATTGGATATTCTGGTTATTTTCAAAACCCTTTTCAAATTCAATTTATTTATTTAAAAATAAATAGAATTATAATTCTAGTTCAAAACTAGTTCATTTCGATAAAAATCTATTTTTATCTTTTCAAATATGGAGTTTTTCATCCCAATTCTTTCTAAATCATTTCTTATGATTTTACACAAATTATTACTATTTTTAATAATTTTATCAAGGCCCGTACAGTCGATTTCCATCAATGGCCATCGAACTGCACTTACAGCGACCTTTTTCGAATTTGATTTGGACGTATCTCCAAATCCAACCGTTAGATTTCAAATTTCTAATATTCATTAGAAAGCTCTTTTCGATACGAACCCAACGGTTCCGGTTTTAGGAGAATCCGACGGTCGGATCTCCCGTAATGCCCGTTTGAAATAAATGGTCGAAATTCACGAACTGCCGCGGCGCAGCGCGTTCTATTCAGGCCATTATATTATATATATAATATATATAATATATATTTCGTCGATTTCTATTTAAACCGAATTATATAATGAATTCGTTTCAAAAGAAATTTCAACTTCCTTTTCAATTCAAATCAAAATTGAATTCTTCTTTATAAATTCGTTTTAAAATTCATTTCTATTCAATTCCAATTTCAATTCAATTTGAATCCATTTCAATTCGCTTTCAATTCAATTTGAATTCGTTTTCAATTCAATTCATTTCGAAATCGTTTTCCATTCAATTCATTTCGAAATCGTTTTCAATTCATTTCATTTCGAAATCGTTATATATTCAATTCATTTCGAAATCGTTATATATTCAATTCATTTCGAAATCGTTATATATTCAATTCATTTCGAAATCGTTATATATTCAATTCATTTCGAAATCGTTATATATTCAATTCATTTCGAAATCGTTATATATTCAATTCATTTCGAAATCGTTATATATTTAATTCATTTCGAAATCGTTATATATTCAATTCATTTCGAAATCGTTATATATTCAATTCATTTCGAAATCGTTTTCAATTCAATTTATTTCGAAATCGTTTTCAATTCAATTCATTTCGAAATCGTTTATATATTCAATTCATTTCGAAATCGTTATATATTTAATTCATTTCGAAATCGTTATATATTCAATTCATTTCGAAATCGTTATATATTCAATTCATTTCGAAATCGTTATATATTCAATTCATTTCGAAATCGTTATATATTCAATTCATTTCGAAATCGTTATATATTCAATTTTAAACGTACATTTCAAATTACCGGGGTCACATACTAACTAGAAAAATTCCAGAAAAATATTTTCTAGCTTCGTATTGACGATACGGTCCTAACAAAACTAGTTTCGTTGAATTCTGAGACCGTTGGAAAAATGACCATTTTCCAGTCGATTAAAATTAACTGAAACTGGTCAAACGCGTTTTCCTTTGCCACGCTCACATATTGATTTGAAAAATTATGAAATTTGGAATCTAGCAATAACTTAACATCACGGACCCAACAAAAGTGGTTTCGTCGAAATCCGAGGTCGTTTGCAAAATTGCTATTTTTAAGGGCCTTATATATATAAAAATATATATAAATTCCACAGCGACTATTTCTAATTTTCAACTGGACATATCTTATCATTTCTAAGATGAAATCTCAGTTTGTTAACTTCGTTACAAAGATATAGTTATACAGATTCAAATATTTCTTGTTTCGTTCAATTCTGACTTATATTGAATTCTGTATATTCATTTGAAATTAGAAATCGAATTTTCGAACTACCGCGCCATTTTCAATTCCTTTTATAAATATAAATAAATATTTATATTCTAACGACGACGTATATAATATAAACGTTCGAATTATATTCAAAATAAATTTCTCGTCGATTATTATTTAAAATAATCCATTTTAAATAACCAAAATTCGCTAAAATTGCCAAAATAAAAATTTTAAACTGGCCCAGATTTTACGGGTTGTTACAATTTTATAGATACAATTAGAGGAGCTTAGAGAAAGGGACTTCAGTGTTAGACATATATATAGTTATTTCTGCTGTGATATTTGTATGATGTACTCTTATGATGATATATATATATAGTTATTTCTGCTGTGATATTTGTATGATGTACTCTTATGATGATGAATGTAAGTACAAATACATTTTTATATTTCAAACTATTGTTATAATATATTTTATTCGTTCCGCTGTCAGATTCGTGTTTCATCCGTTGTGATCTTCTTCTTCTATTCTAACTTTCTTTCTATTTATTACCCTCTAACTTCTTTCTATTAATGATCTAGTATTTCTGATGCTTGGCAGTCGACATCGTGTTTTATGTCTATTTTCAGGGTCGAAAATCCGTGTTTGTTACAAATTTCATATGTCTTGGGATACTCCCTTAAAATTTCATATATTTCATATGTCTTGGGATACTCCTTTATCTCTTAGAAAAGTATGATTAAGATATAGAAAACAACAGTGACAAAGTAACCAAGAAATCTTCATCCTATACTGTAAGTAAAATGCTCATATTTCTTCCATGCAATGAGGACAAGCTAGATAACTGGCCGTATTCCAACCTAAAAACAAAATACGCATGAAAATCACTAATAGTCCATAACTAGGATGCGTACATGTGAAAATTATGTTTTTTTAATGCCATATGTTTCAACTCTTTCCAACCATAGTGTTTATGTAACGATCCAAAAAATTCGGCCCTCTAATTCTTGCACTAAAACGTTACTTGTATTCACTTACCACTACTCAAGTATCAAAAAACCACATAGTAAAAAGAAAGAAGTTAGAGGGCGAGAAGAAGATAGACAGAAACGTTAAAATAGAAGAAGAACATCAACACTACAGAATCAAAGAAAAATAGAATCTCATAGTAGAACGAATAAAATATAATATATTAATACTCTTTACCCAAAGAGAAACTGTATACAAATATTTACAATCGTCAGAATACTCAACTAGATCATCCTATACAATGTTGATAAATACAATACACACAACGGAAATAAATTAATACAAAAAAATACGGGAATAAATTTCGATTCCGGTTCCTCTTCTAAAGCTCCAAGCAAAACCCAATGCTACCTGGAAAATGTTCTTGGTCTGTCCGAACCCATTTTGAGAAAAACAAAATCATTTGGATTCAATCAGTCTGGAGCACTTTCAATGAGAAACTCATATTACAAACAACTTTTTAATTTTCAAAAATCCTTTAAAAAAATGGAACACTCATAAGACACTACCACACATCAACATGGCACATGTTTTTCCTTTACGATATCCAATGATATTATAATAATGTTTATATTCCAAAAATAAAATAGAAATATAGCCGAAAAGCTTGCTCTCACTTTTCGACATAGTTGGTTTACATCTAAAACTGTATAGCTCGTATTGAAGTTTGGATTCCCATATAAGACTAGGTGAGGAACTACCTCTCGAATAGTGTTCCTCTAGATAAAAACATTGGGGTTCAACAAGAACATCTTGCAGCCCGACCACATAGAACTGAGAACACATTCAACCTTAGTGTACCGAATATATCATCACCACGGTTGTAGGCCATCCAACCGTACTCATTCCAAAGCATACATATAGGGGATAATCGGTTTCTTTAGACGCGGTGATGATATACCCTAATGGGTATGACCCTCATAGATCTGCTGCTTGCCCAATTTCATTCATTTGCCTGTTGATGAGGCTTGAGGCTACAATTACCTTTTTCAGACATCAAATCCAACTTTGAATGACATATTGTCAGATCCGTCAATCATTGCTTGATGTTCAGAAAAATACTCTTAGTGTTAAGCTAAAAGAAGTTGTCTTCTTCGCTACCATACTCGGTATATTTGTAAAAACCAACGTATGTGATTTTTTGGAAATGTTCTGTCAGACATTTGTCCATACAAGTTGTCTAGTATTAGGATTAACCGAAAATACTATTTTACTACATCATGTCAGGATAATCCCAAGGATTAGTAATAAAAAGTCCTTGCATTATGCAGAACTTGAAACGTAAGGATTACTGCTACAATTATAATCCAGCTAGTTAGCCAGAGACATCAGCGAGCACCCTTTTTCGCTCCCACGGTCTACGCTTCAAATCATCTTAATGCGTGAGTGCATACTAGCAAATTCAGTTTTCAAATGCAAAGTCGGTTCAAAGGGATTTCAGGTTCATTTCCTATCTCGGTTTCCTCAAACTAACATGTTATAAGTTAAAGGGATATTTTTTATAGTCAGTTCTTTAACTATCAGATCTGACAATACAATTAAGAACATCAGTAGCACAAGCCCTTTTTATTAAAACTATTCATTAAAATTATTTCATTGATTTGTAAAAATCGCTTCCATATACATATCCCAATGGAATACGTATATTAACAAATCTCTTATTTTTCTTTTACTTTGAAAACCATAACCATACACTTATATCTTCAGAATAAGCGTATTCACAAAATCTCCTCTTTATTTTCTTTACTTCAAAAATATTGCTATAAATACTTAACCAAATGGTGTAAGTCTAATTACCAATCTTATATGGGTCAAAACAATGTCATACGACACATTGTTTATTATATGAACCCAAACGATTTTATTTAACTTCAAAACTTTGTAGAATAGAGTTTAAAACTTCACTTATGGAAATAATAATTCAATTTCCGTATCCTCTTTAATTTTCAAACCATTTGTAATCTCTAATTTTCATTATTTCAAAATCCATAACTATACACTTATTTCTTGGAATAAGTGTATTCCCAAAACCATACCATTTTCATTACTTAGAAAATAGTGATATATACTTAACCGAATGGTATAAGTTTAACCATGCTTCATACTTGGGCCAAAACAATGTCAAGTGATACATTTTTTAATATAAAACCTAATAGTTTTATTTAAATTTTTAAACCTTGCAAATTTAAAGTTGCAACATATCTTATGCAAATAATATTTTATTTCAAACATCATTACTGTTTCAAACTAGTGTCATCCTTTGGTTAACAATGAAGTCATCCAAGTTGTGGTATTTTATTTACCTCTTAAACCTTGACTCGACAATGTTCTTATTTATAGACAAATAAAAGTTGGTAACTTAAAACTGATAATAATTATAATATCTCACACATCTCATTTACTACTCCATTTAAATATGTTTATAAACTAGTCCTTACATTTGAAAAATCTCCTTTCAATATAACCGCTTTACTTAATTCATTTGTTAAGTAAATCCTTACTAAAAAATCACAAACCTTATCTTTAAACATCTTTAATAAAATTTGTTTACAACTTGGATTTATTACAAAAATCCATTTACGAAATCTTTTAAACAAATTCATTAAGAATCTTATTATAAAACTTAACCTGTTCTGCAAATCCATTTACTAAATCCTTTACAAATGTTTTGCACAAAGCCTTGATTTCATTATAAAAGGAACGTTTTTATATAAAACTTCATAAATATATTAACAAAACTTATTTTAATTCTATCTGAATAAAACTTCATCTCTTACTTAAACTTCTTAACTTAAATCGAATCCTTTATAACCTGACATGCATAATCAATTTTAGGCTCTCGTTTAGATTTCCAACTTCATACCTTTCCACTTCTAAGTTTTAACTCCATTTATAGGCCATTTCTTAAGTTTATAAATGAATTTATAAAACTCATTCCAATAGTTGAAAACACTTATAAAATTTCTTTGTTTATAAACTTGGTTTTCCTAAACTTTGTAAAACTTGGATTGGTTAATGAAATTCCTTTACAAAAATTCAATTAAAAAATCATTGCAAACTTGTTTACTTTACTAAATGGATTCTTGTCAAAAAGTAATCACTTTAATTATTGTTAATTAAAATAATAATTAGCTTCAACATTAACAAAAGTGAAAGTTGTTTACTTCTGTAATTAACTAAAATAAAATAGTTAAATTCCTTTAAAAAGTTATTAAAATAATAACTAATTTCATTAATAACTCACAACTCGATAATTATGTTTATGCATAGCTAATTAGAAAATTATTAATCTTTAAGAAATCTTATTAAGTTAAACATCTATTTTTCAAAACTATTTCTATTAAATTAACTGAAAACAAATAATTTAATAATCAGTTTCAATTAAAACACTTGACTAAGTCAACTTGAAAACCTAGTTAACTTGTTAACTGATTTCCATTAATCCTTTCCTTTAAATTTATTAATAACTAAATTAATTAATCGTCATCCCACTTATTTTTTTTATAGAAAACAATTATTCCTAACTATTAACCCTTAGGTTAATTTCTGACTTTCTTGCTTATGAAACTTATTTAAAACACAAAAAAATTCTACATGAATCGTTTTATAAATACTTTGTAAATATCAATTACAAATATTGATTTATTTATAAAACCTCTATTTTGTATAACTTGTATAAAGTATAATTTAAAACCTTGCTTCATTTATGAAAATAAATTTTATAACTGCGAATAAATGTCTTAAAAAGATGGATTTTAGGCTACCTTCTGCCAATCACATAATCAATATTGTTTATTGATTAATAACACATCAATGTTGAATTCAATTCAACAATCAACATCCAAACTAGATTTAACCTTGCTTGGGTTAAACATTTCATATATGAATAATGTGGAGATAGGTAACATTCACAAATTTTAAGGAATCGTGTTGGATCCCTCTAACCTATTTACTCTGCATCATAACTCATAATATCATTTTATATATGCACATGAAATAAATAATCTAATCTAAATCATTTAAGATGATGGAAATATAAATATCGACAATCATTACCAAAGCAATAATCATCCAAAGCATCCAAACACACAATTTATATTAATAACCATGAATACTATTATGCAAAATAGTAATATCTAGAAGTACTCCAGGAAGACTGAGAGTTAACTAACCACCCAATTTCGATCGATGATTTTGCGTCATTTTAATTACTTTCAAACTGAATTTAAAATTAGACAAAATTCCATTTAGCTCCAAAACACACCAATTCAACTCGTACACATAGTGTTTTCCGATACGATTCCAACAAAATTCGTTTCACCTCAATCTCATCACGTATGAAATAATTACTCTTGTTACAAATAAAATTAGTCATCGCGCACTCAGCCCTAGCTCGCTGTTGGAAAAAATCGACCGTGGCAAGGTTCATCACACCAAATACTTTGTACCTCCCTGCGAAGCTCTCGAGGCTGAGAGTTTAATGAATCAATCAACGTTTGATTTCATTTGGTTTTTGATTTTATAAAATTTGTTGAATGATTTTTAGAGTGGCTGCCCAAAACTTTCACAGGGGAGAATAGTCGTAAAGAGGGTCCAGGAATTAGAGATTATTTTTAGGTAGATTTTTTATTATTTTAATAATCACATGTTATCTTTATTTGATGTTTTTAATTTGTACAATCACATACTAAACCAGATCATCATGAAACATGAAAATCTTCCATAGTTTAACATTCTGGACTCGATGAAACTAGTTTCATCGAAATCCGAGATCGTTTGCATGAAAACACTATTTTGGTTTCAAAATCTTAAATCAATACGTGACAATACGCACGCTCACATAACAACTCCGATTGACACTAAACTTGAAATCTTACAATAATTAACCATTACAGATTTAATAAAATTGGTTTCATTGAAATCCAAAATCGTTTGAAAAAAATTACTATTTCCATGTATTTAAATTAAATCATCAAAATATAAATTGATTTTAAAACAGTCAAATCAATTGATAAAAAATTATTGTTATCGTATATATTCAAATTGAATTTATATAGCTTGAAGTTAACTTAACTCTATTTAAAATTCAAGATTTTCATTTTCAAGGTAATTTAATGTTCAAATCCTTACCTAAATAAATTTCAAGTCTTTAAATCTTAAAACTAATAGTTTTAAATATTTAGATTACTTAGATATTTCTACATAAAAATCCAGGTCATTTAATTCTTCCCACCTTAAACGATTTCGTCCCCAAAATCACTAGTTATGAAGATTGTTATAAACCGATTAATTTTTCTTCAAGAACATTTCTTACTAAATTAGTTAAAATTTTCTAATTCTTGAAATTTTACAAAAAATTCGGCAGCACCTCCCTTGTACGGCTCGATTCGAAAAATAAAAAATGCCTCGTAAGACCTCACTCAATTCGAAAGGAAAAAAAACCAAGTAGCTACCCATATCTGGAATATAAAATAAACCAAACAAATCATATCATAAAAATGTACCTATTTGTCCTACAATTAAACTCTCATTTATGAAACCAAATGCTATAAGCGAGCTAACTAGCTTTTAATTCCATATACCTAAATATGCTTATATAACTCAAAAGAGAGTTAAGCAAATAAACAAGTAATAAATAACAAAAATCATAGAAATCATAGCAACACCCAAATATGGTGCAATTAGCACTAATGATGCAATTCAACAAACAACACATATGTAACATGACATTACATGTAATCACAATCAATCAACACATGTCATTATTGTACAGTGTTATAAACACTAAAAATCTTAACTCGAGACTTATTCAGAATACAAATCTTATCATCACACAAAGATGATAAACAACCTGTTAAGCATCACTGTCTGCTCAACAACCTCAGGTTATTACTTAATCATTATTCATTTCACCTTACGAAACTCAGAAATTCAAATCTAAGCTCACTACAAGTTAATATACCAAGCAAGTATATTTTATTAATGGAAACTCCAATTTTATATACTTACAATTCATCCATTTAATTAGAAAAAGTCATTATAATTTATAAACTAACACACCATGATTTTTCTCAAAATTTTATTCTGACATAACTTAAAATCTACAAGTTGAAATCTCAATTTTTCTCTTCTAGTAAAGAAACTAGAATCCAATAGATTCGGAAGATTCTTCTTTCAAAGAATTCCTACATATATTGCATCTTATACACTCAATTGAAATTCAAAATGCAAAATTGTGAACAATAGCGATGCAACGAGTTTTTTTCATTAAAATTTATTTATATGTTCAAACTTCATTTAACTGATAAATTATAACATATTCACTTAAGTTTATTTTTATATAAACTAAGTCAGGTTTCTAAATCTAACTTTAAAATTTCGATTGTCCAAAGTCGTCGAATATTCCAATACAAATCCATAAAGCATCACATAAATAAAATAAGTCTAATAATTAGGATCTACATGCATCCATATTATAATTTGACTCAAAATTTTGGACCCAAACTCTGAACTTCAAAATCATAAATTCTGGATTCAAAACCAACTTATGTTTACATCCAACCATTTATCTCAGGTAGCAAGTCTTATCTAGAAATTCAAAAATGAACACCAATGATGTTGCAAACATCATCGGAATTATTTCCCAGTGACATGAGCAAGATCATTTCTTTTAAAATCTTTAAAATCCATTTATATCCACAAACACTTTCAAATAATTATATTACTATTTTTCTAAAAAACCATTTTCAAAATTCACTAGAAATTTAGACCGTTCACTTCTCAACTAAAATTTATTTCCTATTTATAAACCTTGCTTATAAACTTACCCTTATATACATTTAGTCTTATATAATATTGCCCCACTTAGGTTCATCCAAGTTTAATTACATATTAAACTGTAACAACCCGGATTTTCAAAACAAATTTAAATTACTTATTTTAGCTATTTCAATGGATTTTGAACATTTAAAATAATTTATTTTAAATAATAACGACTAAAAATTTGTTTAAATCAAAGTTAGAACAAATTTTTTTAATTTAATTATAAAAGGAGTTAGAAATGGCGCGGTTGTTTGAAAATTCGTTTTCAAATTTCAATTGAATGTACATAATTCAAAATAAATCGGATTTTAGTTAAACTATAAGTATTAGAATCTTCTTAACAATATCTCTCTAACAAATTGAAAAATCCAAATTTCATAACGGGAATAAAAAGTTATATTCAGTTTAAAATTTGAAATGTCGCTATGGAATTTATATATATATATATATATATATATACATATATATATATATTAATATAATAAATAGCAATTTTGCAAACGACCTCCATTTTCAACAAAACAACTATTGTTGGATCCAGAATGTCAAATTATTACTAGATTCCAATTTTCATAATTTTTGGAATTAATATGTGAGTGCAACAAATTTTAATGTATTTGGTAATTTAAATTTGAATTGGATCGACTAAAAAATGACCATTTTTCAAACGGCCTCCAAATTCGACAAAACTAAATTTTTAGGATAGTATCATCAAAACATAGCTAGATTTATTTTTTGGGAATTTTTGGAGTTAGTATGTGGCCCCGGTAAATTAAAATGTACGTTTAAAATTAAATATATATTGATTTATATTTTAATTGAAAGAAAAACTGATAGAAATAGTCGAATTGGGTTACAAAACATATCCCATTGTGTTCGGAATGATGGTATTTAGTTTGGGGCGATAGTCGTTGGGTTTGATTTGGAGTTCGTGACGATAAACTAGTATTTTAAAACAAAAAAATTAAATATATTATTTTAAATGGTGTATATACCGTGGTTTACAACAATATACGATCAAACCCTAATTCTACTCTTCACAAATGAGCAGCCACCACCGTTCTCAACTAATGGCTGAAATGATCCGAAGTTCTCATCCATTTTCTCACAATCCATTCCATGAAATTCCAAACTACCTAAGGCTAATTCGAAGACCTCAACAAGATCTTAATACTGAATGGTTAAAATCATCTGTTGTGTAGTAAATCGAGGGGAATCGGGCCACGTAGGGCTGTTGTTTGCACCAGAATTCATCGACGCATCGGCCGTCGAGGTTGGCGCCGCCACCGGCGCATGGAGGAGGCACGATGCCCTTCGATGCGGAGGCTTCTGATCTAACTCCGACGCAAAGTTGGAGGTGCAAATTCAAAGCCTATAAATGAAGACCAGCGTGCTGAGTGGGTTCGTATGCTAACAGTATCATAACAAAGAAGAAAGGTTGTTTTATAAAAATATGGTTTATATATATATATATATATATATATATATATATAGCTTTACAATAAAAATATGATTTTTAAAAATAGCTTTGTAAATTAAAAATATGGTTTTTAAAATAGAAATAGCATAGATTTTTAAAATAAAATTGACATTGTTTTTATATAATAAAATTGACGTTGTTTTTAAATAATAAAATTGACATTACTTTTAAACTATAAAATAGCATTACTTTTAAACTATATAAAAAGCATTGTTTTTAAATTATAAAAGAAGCGTTGTTTTTGAAATAAATATGGTTTTTAGAAATAAATATGGTTTTTTAAATAAATTCAACATTGGTTTTTATTATATTAAATAACAATGATTTTGTTAAATAAAAATAGCATTGATTTTATTAAATAAAATAGCCTTGTTAAAAATGAGATTTTTAATATATATATACACACATAATGTTATAGAAATGTGATTTTTATTTATAAATACTTTGTTTTAAAAATATGGATTTTTATAGAAATAACTTTGAAATTAAAATAGGAATTTTTAAAAACATATGGTACAATTTAAAAATGTAATCTTTATATATATATATAGCTTAAAGAAAAATGTGATTTTTTTCACTGTATAGAAAAATATGATTTTTCACTATATAGAAAAATGTGACTTTTCACTGTATAGGAAAACATTATTTTTCATTGTATAGAAAAACATTATTTTTCATTGTATGGAAAAATATGATTTTTATTTATAAATATCGTTGTTTAAAAGTGCGATTTTTAAATATATAAACATCATATTAAAAATCATAATGAACAGCATGAAGAAGATTGCATTGGAATTTTGGGAAAATCCAAACTGTTTAGAAATTCAGAAATTAAACTGGAGAAGTGGATCCCAAAGGTGAGAACTCCTTTTCACTCTATTTATTTTACTAGTTAAATATATATTAGGATGCAGACGGTGCTTAGTAGCACCCGACACCTTTGATTGAAACCATGATTGTTTGTTTGGACTGTATTATTTTGTGATTGTTGAATAAAATGTGTGAATAATAAAGATATCATTTTATTGTATAAATGAACTAAATAGATTTTCTTATGTTGAATAAAATATTTTATCGTTAAAAATATATTTTTAACGTATATATATGAACGACATAAAATTATCATGAAAAGAAATAAAATAAATATTCATTTACAAATCGAACGATTTGTTTATGTACACCCATTTATCTGATATGGATTGGGACGATAAATTTTACACACCACCCAACTGCACAAATAATAAATAAGTTGTTGTTTGAAAACCCCACACGGGTATTGGGATGATATTTGACATACACTATTCCCAATATTTAGTTGTATGTCAATCGATGGATTGACAGTCTGTGATGAGCGTTATTTATTTATTTTAATGCTCACACAGTTGTAGAATGGACTCTGGATGTTGTACGAATTTTTAATGATTGCTTATCATTATTTTTGTATTCATGCGCTGTATGAAATCCATATAACTGAAATTATATGGTAATTGATTGAGTCGCATTCCAATTTAGAAATAAAGAATATTATATCCTTTAAAATAAATGATATTTTAAAATAAAAAATATTTCAAAATAATATTTAATGAAGTAATAAAAATAATCATACGTTGAATTATATGTTTGTTAGATAAAAATATTATTTTTAATATATATGTGAAGGGAACAAAATTTATATGTGATGAAATGCACATTTTTATTGTATTTATAAAATATGTAGAATGTTAATGTTTTGTTATAGAGTAGGTTGAAAAATAAAAAAATTCATTTTTATTATATATATATACATATAAAATATGAGAATGATCATTTGTTTGAAATAAAAATATGTTAACGATAAAATTTACATTTTTATTATACATGTAGAATAATGAAAAATATTCATTGATTGAAATAAAAAAGTCAAACGATAAAAATTCAAATTTTAATTGAATGTAGGAATAATGAAAAATATACATTGATTGATATAAAAAGATTTAACAATAAAAATTTCATTTTCATTGTATATAAGAAATGGTGAAAAGATTCAAGTTTGAATAAAAATATTTCAATATAAAGAAATTACATTTTTAAGTATAATTCATTAAAATATTCATTGTTTGAATAAAAATGTTGTAACATTAAAAATTTACATTTTTAATGTAAGTATGATTCAAAAAAATATTCATTGTTTGAAATAGAATATGCTAACAATAAAAATATACATTTTTATTGTGTATGCAGGAATGATTAAAAATATTCAATGTTTTTAAATAAAATGTATATACAATGGAAATTACATTTTTTTATTGTATTATAAAATCATTAAAAAGAACTATGTTAAGTAAAATGTTTAAACAATGAAAATTACATTTTTATTGTATTTTGAAATCACAAAAAAGAATTATGTTTTAAATAAAAAGAGTAGACAATAGAAATTATATATCTATTGTATATTTAATTTATTAAAGAGATTTTGTTTATTAAAATGTAAATCATTTGCATGATAGTAAAGTAGAAAAAATGATCATTTATTAACATGTTTTATTTATTAAAATGTAAATCATTTACATGATAGCAAAATAGAAAATATTATTATTTTAATATGATAAAGATATGGAATATTCAATTTTGATATAAAATTGAAAATGAAGTTGAAATTGTTTTAAAATGAAATAATAAACAATTTATAAAATATTTTTTAAATAGAAATCAACGAAATATGTCATATACATATTATATATATTTAATGGCCTGAATAGAACGCGCCGCGTAGCGACCGTTCGCGAATTTCGACCATTAACTTCAAATTGGCGTAACGGGAGATCTGATCGTCGGATTCTCCTAAAACTAGAACCTTGAGTTCATATCGAAAAGAGCTTTCCAATGAATATTAAAGATTTGAAATCTAATGGTTAGATTCGGTGATATGTCCAAATCAATTCAGAAAAGGTCGCTATGTTGCAGTTCGGTGGCCATTATTGGGAACCGACTGTACAGACGATAATAAAATTACTAAAAATATGGAAAAAATTATGTAAAATCATAATAAATGATTTGGAAAGATCTTTGGATGAAAAATTCCACTTTTGAAAAAAAAAATTATATTTTTATTGAAATGAACTAGTTTTCAACTAGAATAATAAATTAATTTTTTTTTTAAAAAAAAATTGGGTTTGAAAATGGTATTAAAGTAACTAGAATTTTTCAAAGAATAAATTTGGAATGGATTTGAATGGAAATTATCTTCGGAATATTTTGATATTGGATTCCATGATTATACGGATATTGTTATGGGAATTTGGAAGATATATATATATCATTATTCCCAATACGATATTTGTTGGTTTAAGAATTTGATGTTGAATATAAGCCGATATAATTTCTATTCAGAACCTTATATTTAATATCAAATGGGATTTTGGGTTTGTCGTGGATGGTGTCTTTAATAACACTGTTCTTAAACCCAGTTTAGAAAAGAATAAATCTTTTAATTAAGATTTAGAAAATTTTACCAATTAATTAATATTTAATTGGAATTGGATAAAAGAATTGGATTTTTGGGTTTATTGTGAACAATGTTTTAAATAACATTTGTTCTTTAACTCAATTAACGGAAATTTCCCAAAGTAAAGTTTCCAATTTAATATATTAAATTGGAATTGAATAGAATTCGATTTGGTAATAATCAAGATAAGCTCATGTGAATGAAGACCGATACTATATATAGAATTTAAAAGGCTTTGTCGTTATTCCATTTATATTATTAGTCTGATATGGGAATTTATTGAAATTATATACTGTCATGATTTCCGTGAAGATTCCATAGTTAATGCAAGAAGATTTGGGTTTATTATAACAACCCAGAAAATCTAAACCAATTTAAAAAATTTATTTTGACAATTTTAGTGAATTTAGAATATTTAAAATGATTTATTTTAAATAATAACGATGAGAAGTTTATTTTGGGATAGAATTAGAACGTATGTAACAACCCGCAAATTCTGAACCAATTTAAAATTTTATTTTAGAAAATTTTAATGAATTTTGAGGATTTAATATAAAATAATTTATATAAATAATAATGGCTAGAATTTATTTTAATCGAAGTTAAAACGAATAAATTAAATTTAAATATAAATGGAGTTAGAAATGGCGCGGTAGTTTTAAAATTTAATTTTAAACTTTAACTGAATGTACATGATTCAAAATAAATCAGAATTGGGTGAATTTAGAAATATTTAAATCTTTTTAATCATATCTTTCTAACGAATCTGAAAAATTGAATTTCATAGCGAAAATCAAAAGTTATGGCCAATTCAATTTTTAGAAAAGTCGCTGTAGAATTTATATATATAATATATATGGCCCGAAGGGCTACTTTTTACATATGAAGGAATTTGGACTCGAAACCACTTCCATTGAGTCTGGAATGATGTTTCTGCATTTAAAAAGTATAAACACTTATATATTTTGAGTTTCGGAAATTATTTGTTTAAAAATGTATTTTTAATATTAAATATATTGGCCTTGAAAATAGCCATTTTTCAAACGGCCTCCGTTTTCGACAAAAACACTTTTGTTGGAACCGGAATGTCAAATTATAGCTAGGTTTCAATTTTCAGAATTTTTCGAATTAATATGTGAGCGTGGCAAAAGAAAATGTGTTTTGACTATTTCAGTTAAATTTAAATGCCTTAAAAATAGCCATTTTTCAAACAGTCTCAGAATTCGACGAAATTAGTCTTGTTAGAACCGTATCGTCATAAGAAAGCTAAAAATATTATTTTTTTGAATTTTCTGAGGTCATATGTGGCCCCGGCATATTTAAATGTACGGTCGATATTTAAATTAATTAATTTTTAATGGAATTTTAAATAAAATTTCTACAGATTTTGGAATTGGACCCCGAGACCCAACCCATTGCGTTCAGAAGGCCTCAAAATGTTAAAATCGACAGTAAGCAAGCCCAATTCAGAGACAGCCCGCATTTTCACCTTATTAACACATTTTTAATAATAAAAAAGTAAAAAAATCCGAGAATAAAACCCTAACCCTAATTTTTTCCAGCCGCCTCCTATTAAAACAATGGCCAGAAACATCCCAACTTCAAACATCAATTTCTCTCAATCCGTTCAGTGAAAATCTACAAACTATATATCAAATCGAAGAGAATTCAGAGAGGTTCAAATCTATACGGTTAAGATAGGGTTTTAGTGCACGGATTTCGCGAATTCTGGCAAGGAAGGATCGACGGTCGGAGGCAAATTTCAGGCGATGAGGCCCACCGAGCGTGACGGAGTTCTGGGTGGTGGTGGCTCGCGGGCAGAGCTTCGGAGTGGCGGTGTCTGATCAGTGCCTGGGTGACCATAGGGGGGTGCGACGTGGAGGGATCGGAGGTGGTACATGGGTTCGGCGTGTTTCCTGAGTAATGACGTAAGGAGGGAGATGGTATTATTTTAATATTATTTTATTTAATTAATATTTAATTTATGCAATCTTTAAAAATCAATAACTCTCTCATATGAGGTCTGATTGACGAACCGTAAGTTGCGTTGGACTCGTCTTTCCGAGATCTTCGCAATGGCGTAGACCAGAGCTGATTCTGAGACAGTCGGATTTTTAGCAAAAATCAATGTGAGAATTCTGAATTTTATTATTTAATTAATTATCAATTATTTTTCTCGCTTTAAAATAGTTGTATTGTGATATTAGTTCGGATCTGAAATGTTCTGTGTTGTATAAATTATTGGTTGTCGCTTGTGGTGTGTTCTACTGTCCATGATTGAGATTGCATATATTGTTGAATTTTATTTGCGATTGGATCTAGTTGTTCTAACTTATTTTATATTGTCAAAATATTATTTTTATCTGAAATTGAACAACGGAACTGGTTAACAAATAAAATCTTACTTTTATTTGTTTACATTAAGAACAAATTTGTGAATTACAGTAAAAAAAAATAAAAATCTTTTTCCTGTCACCTTATACATAGGATATTATAGAATCAGAATCGTTATAAGATATTAAAATTTATTGTTGATATTAAAAACATGTTTATAAAACAAAACTTTATTTACATTGTACTTGTAAATTAAAAGTAATATTTGGAGAAAAAAACATAAGTGCTTACATTTTATTTGAGAAAAAGAAACCATTCTTTTATTTGTGTTTTTCGTCACAAATAATAAATTAGAAAAAGAACCATTCTTTTATTTGTGTTTTTCAACATAAATATATACATAGAAATGAATTATTATTTTTATTTGTGTTTTTCAACACAAATATAACTCAGCAAAAGAATTATCTTTTTATTTGTGTTTACCAACACAAATAAAACTTAGAATATGAATTATCTATTTGTTTGCATTTTACAATGCAAATATTACATAGAAAATAAGATCACAAATGAATTATCTTTATATTTGTGTTCTTAACATAAACATAGAACATGAATCATCCTTTCATTTGTATTCTTAACATAAGCATAGACATAAGAAAAATAAATGTTTTACATTTGTGTTCTTAACACAAATGCACATAGAATAATGAATGTCTTTTTAATTTTTTCCCATTAACACAAATATTAACATTGAAATTGAATTGCTTCTTTTATCTGTGTACTCAACACAAATATTAACATAGAAATTGAATTGTTTCTTTTTATTTGAGTTCTTAACACAAATATACACTTAGAAAATAAAGTTCATCTTTTTATTTGTATTTTTCAATACAAATATAACATAGAAATAAAGTTCATCTTTTTATTTGTATTTTCCATACAAATATAACATAAGAATTAAGTTCATCTTTTTATTTGTATTTTTCCATACAAATATGACATAGAAATAAAGTCCATCTTTTTATATACTTGCTACAACACAAATATATACTTAGAATCTGTTGCACAAATAAAATCCACTTTTATTTGTCACTTGAAACTTAGAATTTGTTGCACAAATAAAATTCACTTTTTATTTGTCATTTGAAACTCAGAATTTATTGTACGAATAAAATCTACTTTTTATTTGTCATTTAAGAATTAGGATTTATTATACAAATAAAATTCAATTTTATTTGACATTAGAATACATAGAAAAATGTTTACATAAAATATTCTTTTATGTGTTAGTAGAATGTATAGAAAAGTATAAACAAATAAAATATTCTTTTATTTGTTATTAGAACACATAGAAATGTGTAAAACAATGAAATACCCTTTTTATGTTGTTCTAAAATTGAAATTTTGAGTTCAATCTTTTATTTGCATTCACTAATGCAAACATACATTGAAATAAAAATTTACCCTTTTATTTGCATCCACCAATACAAATATATGTTGAAACTAAAATATATTCTTCTATTTACATTCACTAATGCAAATATAAGATGGAAAAATAAGTTAACTTTTTTAGTTGCATTTTCCAATGCAAATATACATTGAAGATAAAGTTTATTCTTTTATTTGCATTCTCTAATGCGAATATACATTAAAATATAAATTGTTCTTTTATCTGCATTCCCTAATGCAAATATATTTTGGAAATAGAGCTTACCATTTTATTTGCATTCACAAATGCAAATATATTCTGAAAATGAAATTTGTTCTTTTATTTTCATTTTTCAATGCAAATATGCATTGTAAATAAAATTATTTCTTTTATTTGCATTCACAAATGTAAATATACATTGAAAATAAAATTATTTCTTTTATTTGCATTCACGAATGCAAATATATATACTGAAAATAAAATTTGCTCTTTTTACATTCACAAATGTAAATATACTTGAAAATCAAGTTTGTTCTTTTATTTGCATTCCACAATGCAATATAACATCTAAAATAAAAGTTACATTTTATTTGCAAACATAAACATCAAATAAGCATCTTTGTCAAACTTAATTTAGTTAAAATGAAATGAACATTTTTGTCAAACTTGATTAGTTAAAATAAAATAATTACTTTTGTCAATTTATACTAGTTAATAACAAAATATTCACTTTTATCAATTTACATTCTTGAAACAATTATTTATTTTAGTCAATTTTTACTAGTTAAACCAAAATAGACATTTTGTCAAAAATATTCATTTTTGTCAAAATGAATTAGTTAAAGCAATTTATATATATATATATATATATATATATATTATGTTTGGCAAGACATATACTTGTCAAGATAGGTTAGTTAATCAATATTTATTTTTTCGAAACAAAAAAATCATCATTTTTCTCTCATTAGAATTGTCAGAACAATATAACTATTCTTGCTTGAGTTTAAACTAGCGGAATAGAAATTATCAATAGAGACGAAGTTATTATGCTTATTCATTCATTGCAATAGAGATATTTTCTTGTCATGGTTATATATTGTGTATTACACCTCCATTCACAAGTTACCCGACTTGTTTATTTGATTAGGACGATTATTTTCACACATCGCCCAGGTGCACAAATTAGTTTATTATTTGTTTGTTGGTTGAAACCCCACACGGGTGTTGGGATGAAAATTTACATACACTAATCCCAATATTTAGTTGTATGTTGATCGTTAGATCGAGAGGCTGTGATGAGCGTTATTATTTAGTTTTAATGCTTACACAGTGGAAATTACACTCTGCATGTAGATGGGTGGTTTGATGATTATACTGATGTGTGTGAAATCCATGTAATCCAAATTATATGGTAAATGATTGACTCGCATTTCGATTCAGGTGTTCCTTTAAATAAGAATATTCTTACATTTGAAAAATCCTTTTTATATAAAGTATATATATTTTCGTAAAATATATATTGTTAATCAAGTATATGTTAAAACAAAGAATATTTGTAAAAGATAAATAACTTGTAATATAACGAATACTTCTCATTTAGAATCTTTTATATAAATAATATTTTTAATAATTAATTTAAAATATGTTTCTGAAAGATTACTAGCATTTGCAATTATATTTTGTGATATGAAATAAATTGAGATGTGAAGTGGATTTATCGTGGACGATGTTTTGAACGACATTTGTCCTTTAATCCAATTTACATTGAAATTATTATTTGCAATTTAAAAATCTATTTTATAGATTTGAAATAAGTGATCTTGTAATAATGATTTTTGATAGCGAATCAAAACTGGAGTTTTAATAAATCTTTTAAGGAAGATCCAAGATTTTGTTTTCTGAGTTTATCTTTGATAAAATTAATGAGAATCTTTTAACACAAATATCTATTAAAAGAATATTCAGAGTTGGAATGTGCCGTAATGTGTGATTTTCCAACATTTGCTTTTTAATCACAAAATACACGAGTTATTCAGAAAGACCGGGTTTAACCCATTCTGAATAATCCTCACGATGATCAAGAGTCAAAGATGAAGACGGTGATTGAAGACCGAAGGTTTTCACATCGTTGGGATGATGATGACTGGTATCTTGAATTGGGATTGGCCTTCCAAGGCAAGGTATTTAGTAATGATCGTCCAAATGCATTTGGAGATCGACGGACACGTTGTTTCGCTCAGACCCAGAGCGGACTTGTAAATGGATTGTGTGTCTGACATTGTATTCCTTCCTGCTGTATTTGTTGAACGCTACTGATTATATATTTCTGTTTGGTGGTGAAGAATTTATTCTTTACTTATCACCCTTATCTAAGATGTATGAGCTTAGAGGTTATATATATATTGGTAGATGATCAATAATATGGTAGGGTCTGACAATGTGACATGCTAAGATCTATTTAAAAAAAAAATTAAATTGGTCATTTCAAAGGAATTTGAACAATTGAAATAGAATATTTCAATAAAATAGTGAATTAGAAATAGTGAGTCAGTTTGAAAATTTGAATTCAAAATTTGACTGACTGTGCAGGGTGGAAAATACAACGGATTTTAGTGAAACCAAAAATAATTAAATCTGTTTATCAATACCTTTCTAACGAATCTGAAAAATTGAAGTTTCATAACGGGAATCAAAAGTTATGGCCGAATGAATTTTCAGAAAGGTCACTATATAGAATATATAGCCCTGGAAAATAGATATTTTGCAAGCGACCTCAGAATTCGACGAAACTAGTTTTGTTGGGACCGTAGCGTCAAAACATAGCTAGATATATTTTTCTGGAATTTTTCGAATCAGTTTGTGGCCCTGGCAAATTGAAATGTACGTTCAAAGTTAAAATTAAATGTTTTATACTTTAATTTGAAGAATAACTGAATGTAACAGTCGAATTGGCCAACGAAACATATCCCATTGTGTCCGGGATGGGGGTAATTAGCTAGGGACGACAGTCGTTGGGTTTGAATTGGTGTCCGTGTGGAGAAACACTATTTAAAAATTTATTAAAACTTTGGGCCAATCAGAATTTTCCTTTCATTATTTTTAAAAATAAAAAAAAACCCGAAAACCCTCGTTTTCTCTCCTGATCGACGATCGACGTCGTTCAACCCTTCCCAGCCAAATCGCCGCCGCCACAGGCGATTCCAGCCGCCGCCACCACCACCAGTTGACGCGCCTCCCTCCCATCTTCCAATCCGACCCTACCCCGACCCATATCGCCTCCTCCATCGCCAGAATCGACGACCCAAACCCCGACACTTCCCAGCGCCACCACGTGCACCACCGACCACCGAACCACCTCAAACCACCCTGCGTCAACTCCCCTCTCCTCCCTCTTCCACGTCATCACCTCTGATCATCCCATCGTGCCTCGGTTTTCGTGAAAACTGCAACCCTAGTTTTGAACCATCGATAAAGGTGAGTTCTTTTTGATGTTTGCACTTTGAAAAATCATATCTTTATGGTATGTTGACAAAATTCGATAAAACAGGAAACATTGGGACCGCAAGGAAGCTCTCTACCACATAGAAGAGACCGCGGATTTTTCTGAGTCACCTACGATTTTTAGCACTCCAAAAACCAATGTGAGAAATCTAAATTAAAGGAATTTGAATGGAAAATGTCGTGTATAATTTATATAAGCGAAATATAAATTACACACGCGTTGTATACTTCATGTACATGCGTTGTGTAAGCTATATAAGCGAAGTATGAATTATACATGCATAGTACAATTGATATATGTGTTGAAATGCAAGTGATATATATATATATATACACTCCCCTCGTCCACAAACCATGGACGATATTTATTGTTGTGAATTGGTGTGAAATATTGGATAAAAATGCGAATGGTTGAATAATTGTTTGTGGTTGATATTGATTGGTTGTGGTTGAAAAATACCCATTGGTGATGGAAATGAATTGGAAATAATTGTGGAAATAAAAATAAAACATGCCGCCTGCGTGCGAATTAGATGCATGAATCCCCATTGTCAAAAACCGCGAGGTTTTAAGGTAGAGCAAGGAGCCGTACTAGGGACGGTGCCGGTTTTAACTACCCTGCCATTATGCTGCCGAAATTTTGAATAATATTCATGTGTTAGAATTATTTTCATATGTTGAAATTATCTTCATACGTTGAAATTAAAGTCATGTGTTGAAACTATATCCATGTGTGGAAATGCTCATGTGTTGAGAAGTGATGTATGAAAATTAAATTCATGTGTGAATGAATGAAGTGTTTAAACAATAAAAATCACATTTTTATAATATATATGAAGTATGTAAAATATTCTCCTTATATATAAATAGTTTCAACAATAAAAATTTCATCTTTCTTATATGAACAACATATATAAAATATCCATGTGTGGAAAAGCTCATGTGTTGAGAAGTGTGTGTGTTTGAAAAGTTCATGTGTTGAATAAAAAGATCGAACAATAAAAACTACATTTTTATTGAAATCATTAAGTCTTAAAAACATTCATTTGTTGAACAAATATTTTAAATGATAAAAATATCATTTTTATCATATATGTGATATGCTAAAGATATGCGAGCGTTGAAATAAATATTTGTGAGAGAAATATTATTTTTAACATGCATAGGAACTAAATAAAATAGTCATGTGTTGAAATATATTTTAGTTCGCCAAAATTATCATCTTTGAAATGTGAAGTGTTAAAAATAGCCACTTGTTCAAATAAATATGCATGAGTTGAAATATTCATTAATTAGCTAATGATATGATTTTTGCCTATGCATGCAACATTAGAATGAATGGTGTTTTAAAACCAAAGTGAATCAAATATGAAGTTGAATGGAAAATGATAAGTGATAAGAATTGCATATATGTACATGCATATTTATTGAACAGGTTATAGCAAAGAGGCTAGAGAAGAGGAATAAAATTTTGTGCTCGACAAATAGGTACACGTTTACTGTTTTGTTTGGGTGATGATTTTATGAGCCTGTTGGCTAGCCGCTTGGCTTTTTCTTTTTCTTTTTGACATGAGACGCCCGTGTGGCTATTTGGGAATTTTCCTAGCCCCTCCCATACAAAGGAGGTTATGGCGAAATTTTCCAAAATTTAAAGGCGTTAGTGAAATATTTGAAATGAAAACGATATTGGAATTTTTGAATGAACTATATTTATACAATTATATAAATATAAATAAAATTAAAACGAAACGTGGCCGTGCAGTTCGTGTTTTGAAACTGTGATTTCAAACGACTAGTGCGGGAAATCCGACCATTGGATTTTCCCGAAACCGCAACCGTTGGGTTCGCCTTGGAAATATCTTTCCAACGGTACCAACTTTGTGAAGATCCGACGGTTGGATTGTCTGGAATGTTTAATTCAAATCTGAAGAAAAACAGCGCCAGAAACGATTATATCTATATATATATATATAATTGAATTAAATCGAATAATGACGCTGTAGTTCGTAAATTGAAATCGTAACTTCAAATGGCTAGTGTGGAAGATCCGACCGTTGGATTTTCCCGAAACTGAAACCGTTGGATTCGTTTTGAAATGATCGTTCTAATGATATAAAATTTGTGAAGATCCAACGGTTAGATTTTCAGATATGTGTAAAAAAAAATTAGTGAAAAACAGCGCCAGTGCATCGGCACGACCTGAATCGTCGTTTAATTAAATATGGCTATTTTAAATAAATAAAAATTGCGATATATCGTTATAAAATACTATAGACGATATAGAGTGGAAATAAACCAATTTTGTTGTGTTTGCTTGATATGTGATGGTTGAATGTATTTAACATGAAAATTATAACTAAAGAACTGAAATGTGAATGTTGAATAGTCCAACCATGTGATAAATTGATTTGAAAATCTAAATATACGTGGATTATTTGAAAAGGCCGAGTTCAACTCATTTCAAATAATCGATCGACGTTGAGAAGTCGAAGAGTCGAAGATGGTTGAAGACCGACGATCTTCACATTGGATGGATGGGCGCTACTGATGCTCGTGATTGGAGTAGCTACAGTGAAGGAGCTGAAGTAGTAGCCGTCCAGACATACTGTTGATTGTACGGATATCCGAGGAATTGGTGCCTCCGGTTTCGTTCAAACCCAGAATGGACTTGTAAATGGACTGTGTGTCTGACATTGGATTTTGTTCTGTGCTGATTGATCTCTGTTAAATATATATCTGTTTGGCGATAGAGAATTTATTCTCTTACTTAACGCCCTTCTCTGAGACGTATGAGCTCAGAGGTTATGTATTGATAGAAATCAGTCGCATGGAGTGGATTGCCTGTGTGGCACGCCTAAGTGGCATATGATCAAGGCTTCTGTTGCAAAGCAAAGTCTTGTGGTTGATGATCAAAGCATAGTCTATGACGTAGCTTTGTGTATAACGTGAATTCGCGAGCCTCACACCCCGGTATGAGTCAAAAACGGGAGAAGGACCCAAGGAGTGCATAACGTTTCTTTCTAGCTATGGTGGTGTCAGTGACCTCCCAACCCTGACGTTTATATCTACTTTACACCTGTGTGGTTGTTGGAATACGAGGCGCCTCGATTATATGTCTGTAAGGACCGGGAAACGTTTGTTCAGGAATTGCCAATCCTCAAAAGTAAGAGAGGACCGGCCTTGGAGGATCCAGGGATTGCTGTGTGCAGTCCCGAGGCATTTGCTAGAGTGTCTCGAACGGAGAGGAGCTTTCCCCTTGCCTCAACTCATGAAGGAATCCAATTTCCAATACGAAATTCCGGACGTGATTGTATTACTAGTACGGCGACATAGTTGTATGGGTCATTTATGCCGCCTATGATTGATATTTATGATTGAAATCGCTTTTGAAACATATATGCACTAGTAATAATATCAAACGCTTTTGTTTTATTTGTATGAAGCATTTTTGGCCATTATAAGGTAAAACTCTATCCTCCGGCTTGCATTGCATTGTGTGATGGGACCTGAGTCTTATAATGGCTTCATTTTATAAAAAGCATTGCGGTGATTTAATCATTTACTTTATTTCATGCACTAGCACTCATTGGAGTAAACCCGTTCCGCGAAAGTGGCGTGGTCCTTTGATTTGCCTTATTATTGTTGTTAATAAGTTAAGTAGATTTCTCATACCAGTCCCATGACTGACTCGTAGTTTTTTTCACCTTACAAACTCGGGTGCCCTCATTTTCACATGGGCAGCCTAGTTACAGGTATCTGGTGCACTTTTGGCTCATGGCGAGGCTTGACTACACCGTGCTAACTTTGACTCTCTCCGCCATTATAGTATATGTATTATGATTCCGCCATTGGCGATGTAGACTGATATTTATTTTGTGTACTCTTTATGTATGATTCCGCCTCTGGCGATGGTGACTGATTATGTATTATTATGCACTAAGTTGTATCCTGCACTGTGCTCTCTGATGTGGTGATATCTATATGATTCCGCTGTCATATATGTGTAAATTATTCTATTTTATGTTTATGCTATTATCTGTGATCTGCTAATGATGATAATGTGTTATATTCCAATGATTATCCTTAACACTGTGTCACGGGGTTTTGGGATCGTCACACAAAGCACAGTCTATTTAGGCATAGCTTTGTGTATATCGTGACTTCGCGAGCCTCACATACCGGTTGAGTCTAAAACAGGAGAAGGGAACGTAGGGAGTGCACACGTTTCTTTCTAGCTAGAAGTGGTGTGGGGTTTTAACACGACCCGACATTTGCTTATGTGGTTGATGGAATTTTTGCGAGGCCTCGGTTTATTCTTATCGGTCGCCCTCGGCTGATTTGTAGGTCCAATAGGATCGGGGAGCGTGTGTTCAGGCATAACTAATCCACTAAAGTATTTGTGGACCGGCCCTGCTGCATCCAAGGGTTCGCCAACGTCCGAATCCTGAGACATTGCTAGAGTGTCTCGAATCGGTCAGGAGCTCCTCCCTAGCCTTGACTCATAATGGAAACCCAATTTCCGATACGCCCTTGCGGTTTTGATTGTATAACTAGTATGGCGACATAGTAGATGGTAGCTATGCCGTCTAGGATTGATATTATATCTGAAAATGTTTTAAATATATATATACACACACTAATAATATCGTATTTTGTGTATTTAGCATCTTTTGACCATTATAAGGTAAAACCCTATTCTCTGGTGTGCGTTGCATTGTGTTATGGGACCTGGGTCTTATAATGGTTTCATTTTTCTAAAAAGCATTGCGTCATTTGAAGATTTACTTTATTTATGCACTGGCAATCCAATGGAGTAAACCCGTTCCGCGTTAGCGGCGTGGTCCTATGATTAGCCTACTTATTAGATAAGTTAAGTATAGAATTCTCACACCAGTCCCACGACTGACCTGTAGTTTGTTTCACTTTGCAAACTCGGGTGCCCTCTTTCCACATGGCCAGTCGAGTAGCTTTTTGCAGATATAGTTAAGCAGGATCCTGGATTGAAGCCTGAAGCTGGTTCCAGAATATTGATGGCCTTCCGCTGAGATTAGTTCCACTGCATTATATTTCTTTTGTTGTAATGTATCTTCCACTGTATTATTTATCGATGTACTCTGATGTAACATTTATTATTGAAGTTATAAAAGTCTGTGTTGTTGTTCTGATGTTGTTGTATGCCCAAAGTTAACGTACGCGGGATTTGAACGGTCTTGATCGATCTTGCGATCGATTGGGGTCGGGCGAAATTCGGGGTCGTTACAGCTGGTATCAGAGCCAGGTTAGCTCAAATCTTTGGGGTACAATTCATTAGAACTAAACAGAAGACTCATTAGAGGTTGGATTAGTAATATCCAATAAGAATACTCATTAGAGATAGGATCAACAGTATCCTAGAATGAGAATACTCATTAGAGATGGGGTTAGCAACGCCCTAGAATGAGTCAGAGTGGAAAGTTTATAATTAACGTACTTATTATTATATATAATACGATTTTAGAAAATATGATTTTGAATATATAAAAGTTATATATTTTTGGAAATTTAATCAACTAATTGATTGATGATTGTGTTGTGTGAATATGAGTTCAACTAATAAAATTATTAAACAATTAATAAGAATGGGAAATTAAATTAGTTAAATAAACAACTTTAGCTTCATTTCCTTTTCGAGGACGAAAATATTTTAAGTGAGGGAGATTGTAACAACCCGCAAATTCTGAACCAATTTAAAATTTTTATTTTAGAAAATTTTAATGAATTTTGAGGATTTAATATAATATAATTTATATAAATAATAATGGCTAGAATTTATTTTAATCGAAGTTAAAACGAATAAATTAAATTTAAATATAAATGGAGTTAGAAATGGCGCGGTAGTTTTAAAATTTAATTTTAAAATTTAACTGAATGTACAGGATTCAAAATAAATCAGAATTAGGTGAATACAAAAATATTTAAATCTGTTTAATCATATCTTTCTAACGAATCTGAAATATTGAAATTTCATAGCGGAAATCAAAAGTTATGGCCAATTCAATTTTTAGAAATGTCGCTGTAGAATTTATATATAATATAAATGGCCTGAAGGGCTACTTTTTACATATGAAGGAATTTGGACTCGAAACCACTTCCATTGAGTCTGGAATGATGTTTCTGCATTTAAAAAGTATAAACACTTATATATTTTGAGTTTCGGAAATTATTTGTTTAAAAATGTATTTTTAATATTAAATATATTGGCCTTGAAAATAGTCATTTTTCAAACGACCTCCGTTTTCGACGAAAACACTTTTGTTGGAACCGGAATGTCAAATTATAGCTAGGTTTCAATTTTCAGAATTTTTCGAATTAATATGTGAGCGTGGCAAAAGAAAATGTGTTTTGACTATTTCAGTTAAATTTAAACGCCTTAAAAATAGCCATTTTTCAAACAGTCTCAGAATTCAATGAAATTAGTCTTATTACAACCGTATCGTCATAAGAAAGAAAAAAATATTTTTTTTTAGAATTTTCTGAGGTCATATGTGGACCCGGCATATTTAAATGTACGATCGATATTTAAATTAATTAATTTTTAATGGAATTTTAAATAAAATTTCTATAGATTTCGGAATTGGACCCCGAGACCCATCCCATTGCGTTCAGAAGGCCTCAAAACGCTAAGATCGACAGTAAGCAAGCCCAATTCAGAGACAGCCCACATTTTCACCTTTTTAACACATTTCTAATAAAAAAATAATAAAAAAATCCGAAAATAAAACCCTAACCCTAATTTTTTTCAGCCGCCTCCTATTAAAACAATGGCCAGAAACATCCCAACTTCAAACATCAATTTCTCTCAATCCGTTCAGTGAAAACCTACAAACTATATATCAAATCGAAGAGAATTCAGAGAGCTTCTAATCTATACGGTTAAGATCGGGTTTTAGTGCACGGATTTCACGAATTCCGGCGAGGAAGGATCGGCGGTCGGAGGCAAATTTCAGGCGATGGGGCCCACCGAGCGTGACGGAGTTCTGGGCGGTGGTGGCTCGCGGGCAGAGCTTCGGAGTGGCGGTGTCTGATCGGCGCCTGGGTGACCATAGGGGGGTGTGACATGGAGGGATCGGAGGTGGTACATGGGTTCGGCGTGTTACCTGAGTAGCGACGTAAGGAGGGAGAGGGTATTATTTTAATATTATTTTATTTAATTAATATTTAATTTATGCAATCTTTAAAAATCAATAACTCTCTCATACGAGGTCCGATTGATGAACCGTAAGTTGCGTTGGACTCGTCTTTCCGAGATCTTCGCAATGGCGTAGACCAGAGCTGATTCTGAGACAGTCGGATTTTCAGCAAAAATCAATGTGAGAATTCTGAATTTTATTATTTAATTAATTATCAGTTATTTTTCTCGCTTTAAAATAGTTGTGTTGTGATATTAGTTCAGATCTGAAATGTTCTGTGTTGTATAAATTATTGGTTGTCGCTTATGGTGTGTTCTACTGTCCATGATTGAGATTGCATATATTGTTGAATTTTATTTGCGATTGGATCTAGTTGTTCTAACTTATTTTATTTGTCAAAATATTATTTTTATCTGAAATTGAACAACAGAAACTGGTTAACAAATAAAATCTTACTTTTATTTGTTTACATTAAGAACAAATTTGTGAATTACAGTAAAAAAAAAAACTTTTTCCTGTCACCTTATACATAGGATATTATAGAATTAGAATCGTTATAAAATATTAAAATTTATTGTTGATATTAAAAACATGTTTATAAAACAAAACTTTATTTACATTGTATTTGTAAATTAAAAGTAATATTTGGAGAAAAAAACATAAGTGTTTACATTTTATTTGAGAAAAAGAAACCATTCTTTTATTTGTGTTTTTCGTCACAAATAATAACATAGAAAAAGAACCATTCTTTTATTTGTGTTTTTCAACATAAATATATACATAGAAATGAATTATTATTTTTATTTGTGTTTTTCAACACAAATATAACTCAGCAAAAGAATTTTCTTTTTATTTGTGTTTACCAACACAAATAAAACTTAGAATATGAATTATCTATTTGTTTGCATTTTACAATGCAAATATTACATAGAAAATAAGATCACAAGTGAATTATCTTTATATTTGTGTTCTTAACATAAACATAGAACATGAATCATCCTTTCATTTGTATTCTTAACATAAGCATAGACATAAGAAAAATAAATGTTTTATATTTTTGTTCTTAACACAAATACACATAGAAGAATGAATGTCTTTTTATTTTTTGCCCATTAACGCAAATATTAACATTGAAATTGAATTGCTTCTTTTATCTGTATACTCAACACAAATATTAACATAGAAATTGAATTGTTTCTTTTTATTTGTGTTCTTAACACAAATATGCACTTAGAAAATAAAGTTCATCTTTTTATTTGTATTTTTCAATACAAATATAACATAGAAATAAAGTTCATCTTTTTATTTGTATTTTCCATACAAATATAACATAAGAATTAAGTTCATCTTTTTATTTGTATTTTTCCATACAAATATGACATAAAAATAAAGTCCATCTTTTTATATACTTGCTACAACACAAATATATACTTAGAATCTGTTGCACAAATAAAATCCACTTTTATTTGTCACTTGAAACTTAGAATTTGTTGCACAAATAAAATTCACTTTTTATTTGTCATTTGAAACTCAAAATTTATTAGACGAATAAAATCTACTTTTTATTTGTCATTTAAGAATTAGGATTTATTATACAAATAAAATTAACTTTTATTTGACATTAGAATACATAGAAAAATATTTACATAAAATATTCTTTTATATGTTAGTAGAATGTATAGAAAAGTATAAACAAATAAAATATTCTTTTATTTGTTATTAGAACACATAGAAAAGTGTAAGACAATGAAATACCCTTTTTATGTTGTTCTAAAATTGAAATTTTGAGTTCAATCTTTTATTTGCATTCACTAATGCAAACATACATTGAAATAAAAATTTACCCTTTTATTTGCATCCACCAATACAAATATATGTTGAAGCTAAAATTTATTCTTTTATTTACATTCACTAATGCAAATATAACATGAAAAAATAATTTAACTTTTTTATTTGCATTTTTCAATGCAAATATACATTGAAGATAAAGTTTATTCTTTTATTTGCATTCTCTAATGCGAATATACATTAAAATATAAATTGTTCTTTTATCTGCATTCCCTAATGCAAGTATATTTTGGAAATAGAGCTTTCCCTATTATATGCATTCACAAATGCAAATATATTCTGAAAATGAAATTTGTTCTTTTATTTGCATTTCAATGCAAATATGCATTGTAAATAAAATTATTTCTTTTATTTGCGTTCACAAATGTAAATATACATTGAAAATAAAATTATTTCTTTTACTTGCATTCACGAATGCAAATATATATATTGAAAATAAAATTTGCTCTTTTTACATTCACAAATGTAAATATACTTGAAAATCAAGTTTGTTCTTTTATTTGCATTCCACAATGCAATATAACATCTAAAATAAAAGTTACATTTTATTTGCAAACATAAACATCAAATAAGCATCTTTGTCAAACTTAATTTAGTTAAAATGAAATGAACATTTTTGTCAAACTTGATTAGTTAAAATAAAATAATTACTTTTGTCAATTTATACTAGTTAATAACAAAATATTCACTTTTATCAATTTACATTGTTGAAACAATTATTTATTTTAGTCAATTTTTACTAGTTAAACCAAAATAGACATTTTGTAAAAAATATTCATTTTTGTCAAAAATATTCATTTTTGTCAAAATGAATTAGTTAAAGCAATTTATATATAGATATATATATATATATTATGTTTGGCAAGACATATACTTGTCAAGATAGGTTAGTTAATCAATATTTATTTTGTCGAAACGAAAAAATCATCATTTTTGTCTCATTAGAATTGTCAGAACAATATAACTATTCTTGCTTGAGTTTAAACTAACGGAATAGAAATTATCAATAGAGACGAAGTTATTACGCTTATTCATTCATTGCAATAGAGGTATTTTCTTGTCATGGTTATATATTGTGTATTACACTTCCATTCACAAGTTACCCGACTTGTTTATGTGATTAGGACGATTATTTTCACACATCGCCCAAGTGCACAAATTAGTTTATTATTTGTTTGTTGGTTGAAACCCCACACGGGTGTTGGGATGAAAATTTACATACACTAATCCCAATATTTAGTTGTATGTTGATCTTTAGATCAACAGGCTGCGATGAGCGTTATTATTTAATTTTAATGCTTACACAGTGGAAATTACACTCTGCATGTAGATGGGTGGTTTGATGATTATACTGATGTGTGTGAAATCCATGTAATCCAAATTATATGGTAAATGATTGAGTCGCATTTCGATTCAGGTGTTCCTTTAAATAAGAATATTCTTACATTTGAAAAATCCTTTTTATATAAAGTATATATATTTTCGTAAAATATATATTGTTAATCAAGTATATGTTAAAACAAAGAATATTTGTAAAAGATAAATAACTTGTAATATAACGAATACTTCTCATTTAGAATCTTTTATATAAAGAATATTTTTAATGATTAATTTAAAATATGTTTCTGAAAGATTACTAGCATTTGCAATTATATTTTGTGATATGAAATAAATTGAGATGTGAAGTGGATTTATCGTGGACGATGTTTTGAACGACATTTGTCCTTTAATCCAATTTACATTGAAATTATTATTTGCAATTTAAAAATCTATTTTATAGATTTGAAATAAGTGATCTTGTAATAATGATTTTTGATAGCGAATCAAAACTGGAGTTTTAATAAATCTTTTAAGGAAGATCCAAGATTTTGTTTTCAGAGTTTATCTTTGATAAAATTAATGAGAATCTTTTAACACGAATATCTATCAAAAGAATATTCGGAGCTAGAATGTGGCGTAATGTGTGATTTTCCAACATTTGCTTTTTAATCACAAAATACGCGAGCTATTCAGAAAGACCGGGTTTAACCCATTCTGAATAATCCTCATGACGATCAAGAGTCGAAGATGAAGACGGTGATTGAAAACCGAAGGTTTTCACATCATTGGGATGATGATGACTGGTATCTTGAATTGGGATTGGCCTTCCAAGGCAGGGTATTTAGTACTGATCGTCCAAACGCATTTGGAGATCGCGGACACGTTGTTTCGCTCAGACCCGGAGCGGACTTGTAAATGGATTGCGTGTCTGACATTGTATTCCTTCCTGTTGTATTAGTTGAACGCTAATGATTATATATTTCTGTTTGGTGGTGAAGAATTTATTCTTTACTTATCACCCTTCTCTAAGACGTATGAGCTTAGAGGTTATATATATATTGGTAGATGATCAATAATATGGTAGGGTCTGACAATGTGACATGCTAAGATGCAAATGATCAAGGCTTTGTTGAAAAGCAGGCCTTGTGGTTGATGATCAAAGCACAGTCTATTTAGGCATAGCTTTGTGTATATCGTGACTTCGCGAGCCTCACACACCGGTTGAGTCTAAAATGGGAGAAGGGAACGCATGGAGTGCACACGTTTCTTTCTAGCTAGAAGTGGTGTTGGGTTTTAACATGACCCGACATTTGCTTATGTGGTTGATGGAATTTTGTGAGGCCTCGGTTTATTCTTATCGGTCGCCCTCGGATGATTTGTAGGTCCAATAGGATCGGGGAGTGTGTGTTCAGGCATAACTAATCCACAAAAGTATTTGTGGACCGGCCCTGCTGCATCCAAAGGTTCGCTAGCGTCCGAATCCTGAGACATTGCTAGAGTGTCTCGAATCGGTCAGGAGCTCCTCCCTAGCCTTGACTCATGATGGAAACCCAATTTCCGATACGCCCTTGCGGTTTTGATTGTATAACTAGTATGGCGACATAGTAGATGGTAGCTATGCCGTCTAGGATTGATATTATATTTGAAAATGTTTTAAATATATATATACACACACTAATAATATCGTATTTTGCGTATTTAGCATCTTTTGACCATTATAAGGTAAAACCCTATCCTCTGGTGTACGTTGCATTGTGTGATGGGACCTGGGTCTTATAATGGTTTAATTTTTCTAAAAAGCATTGCGTCATTTGACGATTTACTTTATTTATGCACTGGCAATCCAATGGAATAAACCCGTTCCGCGTTAGCGGTGTGGTCCTGTGATTTGCCTACTTATTAGATAAGTTAAGTATAGAATTCTCACACCAGTCCCACGACTGACCTGTAGTTTGTTTCACTTTGCAAACTCGGGTGCCCTCTTTCCACATGAGCAGTCGAGTGGCTTTTTGCAGATATAGTTAAGCAGGATCCTGGATTGAAGCCTGCAGCTGGTTCCAGAATATTGATGGCCATCCGCTGAGATTAGTTCCGCTGCATTATATTTCTTTTGTTGTAATGTATCTTCCGCTGTATTATTTATCGATGTACTCTGATATTATGTACTCTGATGTAACATTTATTATTGAAGTTATAAAAGTTTGTGTTGTTGTTCTGATGTTGTTGTATGCCCAAAGTTAACGTACGCGGGATTTGAACGGTCTTGATCGATCTTGCGATCGATTGGGGTCGGGCGAAATCCGGGTCGTTACAACGTATATATTCCTTTGAATCGACATTAGCATATAATTATTTATTTTTAATTATAAAAGGAATTAGAAATGGCGCGCTAGTTTGAAAACTCGATTTCAAATTTGTGACGACTCTGATTTTCAGAACCAGTTTAAAATTTTTATTTTAGTTATTTTAATGAATTTTGAATATTTAAAATGATTATTTTAAATAATAACGATTAAAAATTTAGTTTAATCGAAGTTAGAACGTATAAATTTATTTAAATTATATAACGAGCCTGAAATGGCGCGGTAGTTTGAAAATTCGATTTTAATTTTCAAATGAATATACATAATTCAAAATAAATCAGATTTCAGTGAAACAAGAGGTAATTGAATCTGTTTAATCATATCTTTCTAACGAATGTAAGAAACTGAGATTTCACTTTATAAGCTGAAGTTATGTCCAGTTTAAAATTCAGAAAAGTCGCTGTAGAATTTATATATATTTTAATTTAATATATAGCCCTTAAAAATAGCCATTTTGCAAACGACCTCTGTTTTCGACGAAACCACTTTTGTTGGGACCGTATCGTCAAAACATAGCTATATTTATTTTTCTGAAATTTTTAGAGTTAATATGTGAGCGCAGTGAATATAAATGTGTTTGGTAGATTTACTTTGAAATTAGGTCGACCAGAAATTGGCCATTTTTCAAACGGTCTCAGAATTCGATGAAATTAATTTTGTTGGGACCGTATCGTCAAAACATAGCTAGATTAATTTTTAGGGAATTTTTAAAGTCAGTATGTGGTGCCGGTAAATTAAAATGTACGTTTAAAATTCAGTAAACTGATTTATATTTTATTTTTGATGAAAACTGATCGTAACAGTCGAATTGGCTTGCGAAACATATTCCATTGTGTCTGGATTAGGGGTATTTAGCTATGGACGACAGTCGTTGGGTTTGATTTCGAGTTCGATTGCAAAACTAGTATTTATGGAATTTAAAATAATATAAATTAACTATATATACCCCTTCATGTTAGAAACCCTAAGTTTTTCCAACCCAGAAACAGGCCGCCGCCTTTTATCATCAAGGGCCGATATTTTCAGCTTTTCTCTTCCAAAATTCGCGAGATTTACTAAGAGAATTCAACAAACTCCAATTGCAAAAATAATCTACTCAATGAGATCTAGAAGGTAAACGGTGATGATGAAGTATGGTTTCCGGGTTTGTTCGATTTGGGGCCTAAATGGCTGCCGGTTTACACGCCGTTCTAGGGCGTTGGAGGAGGTCGAATTGGATGTGGAGGATGGCAGGGGACGGCGGCACAACGAGGGACAGTGTGGCGTGGGTTGATCGAAGTCCGGTGGTACCTAGGAGCGTGCGTCGGCGTTCTTTTGGTCGATGTTGGGTGTGAAGGTTTCGATCGTGAAACCTGGGTAGTAAATGAAGACGGAGGACTGATTAAGGTTACCGAAAAATTAACTGATTATTAATTAATTAAAGTATATATTAAAATGACCATTGTTTAAATAGTTATAACTTGTTCAAATAAAATCAGAATTCAGCGAAACGAAGTTCGTTGAGATCGTGTCGACGAACTCTTCAGCATGGAACTGAGTGGAAAGAGATTTGAGCTAGTTAAATTTTGAGCCAAAATGACATTGCAAAATAAAGAATGACGATGATTGTCAGGATTTGAGTTCGTTAAATTTTCAGAAACCAATCAAAGTGAGTTTTCTCACACTGCAAAAATATTCACATTTTTGTGAAATTGAAATTCTGTGATTTATCTGATTGTTTGTTTGTTGATTTCTATTTTAAATGGACATCTAATTTAAACTGTTAGAAAATAAATTGCTAGTTAGTTTATTTTGAATCGAACTGCTAGTTGAACCCTGACACATATAATCAGTAAATTATTGCAAATTGAACTGTTTGAATGATGGTTGTGATGTGTGTTTATATGTGGATATTTTGAACTGTACGGATATTGTCTATATTTTTATATCACTGTTATCACATTGGATTGAAATGATATATATCCATTCCCTGAAACAATTATATTGAAATGTCGAAAGTGAAATATATTGAAATGTCGAAAGTGAAATATATTGAAATGTCGAAAGTGAAATATATTGAAATGTCGAATGTAAGATATGTTGAAATGTCGAAAGTCAATTATATTGAAATGTCGAAAGTGAAATATATTGAAATGTCGAAAGTCGATTATATTGAAATGTCGAAAGTGAATTATTTTGAAATGTCGAAAGTAAAATATGTTGAAATGTCGAAAGTCAATTATACTGAAATGTCGAAAGTCAATTATATTGAAATGTCAAAAGTGAATTATTTTGAAATGTCGAAAGTGAAATATATTGAAATGTCGAAAGTAAAATATGTTGAAATGTCAAAAGTCAATTATACTGAAATGTCTAAAGTGAAATATATTGAAATGTCGAAAGTAAAATATATTGAAATGTCGAAAGTAAATTTTATCAAAATGTCGGAAGTGAAATATATTGAAATGTTGAAATTGAATTATATTGAAATTTGAATTGAAATTGAATTATTTCAAAGGTTTAAATCTTTATTTAAACTTTGAAATTAAATTCGAATTGAAATGATCTAGAATTTGTTATTTGAAATTTGAACTAAAATTGATCATAATTTAAATTATTTCAAAGGTTTAAATCTTTATTTAAACTTTAAAATTTAATTTGAATTGAATTTGAAAATTTGAAATTAAATTCGAATTAAATGGCTTAAATAAATATTATGAACTTGAACTTGAACTCGAATTTGATTTGAATCGAATAGATTCAAATAATATTTTAAATGGGAAGTTATCCTTTAAAAATGGATTGTTCTCAAATGAATTTGATTGTGGAATCAATTTGGATTGGATTTTGGAAATCGATTTGGTTTGTTTTGAGATTTGAACTTTGGTTCATATTTATTTGAAATGGAAAGAAACAGTTGTTTTGAAAATTATTTCTATATAAACAAATTTATATATAAACTATTTTATGAAATTTATTCCTTTGATATATGGAGTACTTTATATAAATTGTTTTTCAAAACCTATTTTTCTCTATATATATATATAAGTAGTTTATTTTATAAAATATTTTAATATATATAAAACCATTTCCAATACTCAAGCTGTTTTGATTTCCAAACTATTCCAAATCTCTTAACTATTTAAAAATTATTCAAAAATTTATTTAAACCCCAAAACTATTTCAAACTTATAGACTGTTTTAGAAGTGAAATTATTTACATTTAAATCTCCGATTTAAAAGTAAATATATTATTTTGATGTTAAAATCAAAAATGAATTCAAAACTATTTCTGAAGTAAACTGAATGATTCGAATGAAATGTGGTTAATTGAAGTTATAACCAATTGTTTAATTTGAAATTTATCTCAAAGCAAAATATGAATTGTGAAAGTAAATATTATAGTGATTAAAATAATATGATATTTTAAAGTGAAAATTTGTTTAGTTGAATATGATATTTTGATATCATAACGATTCACTTTTGAAACATAAAATACAAATTGGTGTGTAACATGACGTTTTGTTGTTAAAGAGACCGGGGCCTCTTATTGACATACTCTCTGTCAATGTTGGAACCACTTTAACAACTGTGTACATGTTGGAGTTCCAGAAATGAAGTAGGATGAATTTGGAGGCGATTACTGGATTTGAAGAAAGTGAACGATAATGGATGACCCCGACACTTGTGTCGATTTGAAATGACTAAAACAGGAGCCGTGCCAGACCAAATGAGGCTTGACTACCTCTTAGTGGACATCTGCTCTTCGATTTTCCTGGGCCTCGGGTCCATACTATTACTATTCAGTTGTTGTTGTTTTGTTGGTGCGCACCCTTGATGGGAGGTATTTCCCTTTGATTCGATATGGGGCGGATGTCTACGGTGGGCCGTTAGGGGTAACCACCAGTCTGGATCAGGCAAACTAGTACCATACTACTTTGGGTATAGCCTCATGTGCCTTGTCATACGTTTATCCTTATGCGAGACAACTACGATTTTGATTTTTGGCATAGGTCTATAGGGGACTCACTGGCTACCGACGTTACTGGTTGTGTTACAGGACCTGCATAGACCATGTGCTTATAAACTGTGTAAGGGTAATCAATGTAACCCCGCTTACGCTATTTTTCTGACAAGTATTTGTGAATAGACACTAGTATAATAGCGAAATTATATTATATAGTATCTAGTTTGACGGATCCTTAGGAGATGGAATTTCCCGTAACATCTCTTGAGTTATGTGTGTGCATGTTCATATGATATCGATTTGACTTAGATGAGAATATTTTTGCCTGATCCGAGCTTGTTTTATTTTCACGCTATTACGCTCGGGTCAGACTTGAGCATTCCAGTTTCAAAGATTATCTTCTGAAGGATGAAGACGAAGACGGTATACTATTATTACTATTGTATTCCACTACTATTCTGTTGCATTACTCTGTATTATCAGTTGTGTATATAAAATGTATAACTCTGATAAATGTTGTAAAATGATCAAATGTTTATTTTAAACAGCTTCATGAACTGTTATTTGATTATTATATTTTGTTCATTCCGTTGCGAGATTCTGTGCTTGTTTTCTTCTTTCTTTCTAATTCTAAATTAATCCCCTTGATTATCTATATTTTTGACTATAATGGTTGAAGATGTGGATCGTCATTTAACAATCTGTAAATACGTACAGTTTTGAGTTAGACATGTGTGGATTATTGTCGATTCAAAAGGTACGGGTTTCCGGGTCGTTACAGTTGGTATTAGAGCTTATGGTTTAGCAGTAAACCTTGGCTCTATTGGGATTTACTCATTAGAGATAGGGTTAGTAACACCCTAGAATGAGTTCTGAGTGTACGTATATGAGAGAGCGTACTTGTATTTTGATATAAAATGATTTTGTATTGTGTTGTTTGGCTTGTTGAGTTTGAGTTGGAGTTCTGGTCGATGCGTCTGGACAACGTTATCGACAGGCGTTCTAAAACACTTGAATAGGGTATTTTGACACAATATAGTTTTCGATTATATATTTTGTATACAAAGGATATACTTTGAAATTCAAAGAGTTAAATGGTTCAGTAATCAATGTTTTTAACCTATTGATTACAATTAAAAAAAAATCAAAATCAAAATTTATATTTGATTTATAATTAATGAGGGAGTATAAATAAAATAAATTAAAATGGAGAATTTGAGATATTAAAATCCAATTGGTTTTAAATGATTTTCGAGACTTTGAAAAAATTTATAGTAGTAATATTTGAAGGATATTCAAATAAAAAAAAAATTGGTTAAGTACTCTATTTTGCTACTGGGGAATAAATTTCGGTGATGAGATGATCATAGTCATCGATTTTCATTTTCGAGTCTCAAAGTGGGGGAGACCACTTGGTAGCATTGCTACCTATTCGTTTTTGAAATTTTAAATTTGAAATCTTGAGTATGTTTTGATATAAAAAAATAATAATATTTATGTATAGTATATATTATTTCAAAATGTTTTGAAAAGAAATTGGTATTTAAGATTCTCAAGTCTCTATTTATACAAATTACTCTCCTTGTTGGTAATCAACGAAATAAATAATTGTCAGTATTAATATCAAATGAATTTTGAATAGGTGAATAAAGAAATATGATAAATGGATAAGAAAAATATAAATAAAAATATAATATAATATTATAAAATTGAAACATAAAGTAAAGAAAATGTTGAAGAAAAAAATGAAATAAATACCCCTGTTACTTTGATGAATAACAGTAAGTTGTGAAATATTAAAAATTTCATTTGTTATATATACAAACCTACCTAAATGAGAAGTTTAAGAGTATATATATGTACTGAAATATTTTACAAGTGAAGTTTAAATGAATAACATGTTCAAAATGATGTGTTGAATCACATAAATGTTATGAAGATAACGAAAAGTAAAGATGAAAAAAATGAATTTGAATCAAAGAAATGTTATAAAGGTTAAATCAAGTGGTTGTAATAAATTTTTAATGTGTTAATGTTCTGAAACGATTAACAAATGGATAGAATATTTGCAAAGGACTGGTAATAACTAAAATTGTAACCTCCTAAGATAATTGTAAGCTTGAATAGAATTGAAAAAAAAGGAAAGGTGTCTTAAGTAATGTATAAACTTAAGAAATTAAGTAGCAAGTCATTCCATAGTAATAAATTTATAAAGTAACGTAAATAACAAAGGAAATAAAGTCTATAGGTTGTGAAATAATGTGAATTAACAATAAATTACAAATTTGGTTAGTTATGAATAAAGGAAAATGGACTTAGATTCTGTAACACCCCGAAAATTCTATAACTATGAAATTAACAAATAATTAATTTGAAATCAAAGAACTAAGGGAAACGGGATACGCCATTGCGTTCGTCTCGGAAAAATACGCGAAATAGAGTCCGAGTTTTCGAAAAACGGAGTCCGTATGAAGAAGATATGGCCTTCGGAAGTTTTGAATTAAATTTAAAATTCAAACAGAATAAAATAATTAAAACCGGGCCCAGTGGGCCAGGGCGGATAAACACCCGCCTAGGCCACCCAGGTCGACTGGGCTGTCGACCTGGGCTACCCATGTCGACAGGGCTGTCGACAGCCCTGTCGACAGGGGTGTCGACCTGGTCGAGCCCAGTCAACCTGGCTGGCCAGGTCTGTGTTTGGTCGAATTTCTGTGGTCTGCTTTGTCATTAGGGCTAGGTGGCGGGTTCTAATTGGTCTCTCTTTCTAATGAATGGCTACGATCTAACCTAGCAACATCAAGGGTCCTAATCAATTCCTAACCTCTATATAAACAACCCTAGACTAAACCCTAATCTATTCATTCAAATTAAGAACATAGCCACCATGTTGCTGAGGAACGACTAAGAGTAGCCGCCAACTAGAGAGAGGATTAGGGAGAAAGTTCTAAAGCCTAAAGCAACCTAAAGCCAATCAATTCAACGAAGGAATCATATCTCTTAATTAGAGAATTCGCCGCAACCATTGTAAGTAGAGTATTACTTTGGTATAAATAAACAACTGTGTTGATGTGTATGCTTGAATTGTGGCAATGGAAGTAATTCATATTTGTGCGTTCTTATCAATTTATATACGTTTGGATATTCTTGAATTATGTTATTCGATTATAAAGAACTACATGCGGTAGTTCTATGCAAGTAAACGTTTGGAATATTGAGCAAATTATGTTGAAGCTACATGTATGTAGTTGATTGAAATTCATGCAAGTTTGGGGCTTTGTTATTATGCCATCATGATGTATATTTTGTGCATGAATCATTTGCAAGTAATTGAAACAAGTTTGGTTGTTATAGTTTATATGAAACTATGTTGGAATTTTGACACCATAATCCATGTATTAAGTCATGCTTTTGCAAACTTATGAATATGGCTAGGCTATGAATGATATAATTGAAATCCATGATTAAGTCTATCTTGTTAACAAGAATTATATGATGACATATGTGAGACACGGCTAGGTTAGACTCAAAAATCCCTTTTTGCAAGTTTAAAACAAACACCATGTTTAGGAATATTTTTGCATAAGTATGTTTATACCATCGTTATGTGATTAGACTTAAACCATGATTAAGTTGAACTATGCTTTTGTGTTGGTAACAAAGTATCCCCTTTGTAAACATGTAGAAACCTTATGAACATGACTTGTTTATGTTTATGCCGTGTTTATGCTAAAAGTATTTATGCCATGCTTATGTTAAACATTATGCTATGCTTATGCTAGAAATATTTATGACATGCTTATGTTTGACATTATGCCTAAATAAGAATATAGGTTCATGTTGTAGTTAAACCTATGCAAGATCACATGCTTTGATTCATGTCGCCTATGTTACCACTATGCAAGTACACCAATTTCTATTTTGTATTTCCAACGTCGTATTGCAAGTTCATGCGCTCACCTTCCCCTCTTTGTGTATACGCCATAAGCCTCCCCTTTTCGCATGGCTAAATTGGGCTTTAAAAGGCTAAGCCCAATATATATAAACGGACGTGTAAAACGGGGGAAAATAACGTTGGGTTAAAATTAATTAATGAATGAAAATATAAAATAGAAGGGCCCAAATTCAAGTATGGGTTGGGCCCGTGATTGGTGTAACCTGTACACCATTAACTTAATAATGGGCCGCAAATATTTACATATAAGAAATAAAGAAGAATGACAAGATATGTAAATGTAGAAAATACGATGTGTTTAACCCGAGGTTGGATTGAGTTGTGGTGTAAACCTGCCCGGAACCGCCCGGCTGTCCAGTAGTCACAACAATACCTATCCAATGTGGGAGGTTAAACATGGAGCCCAGCAAGGACCCGAGGTTAGACTGAGTTGTGGCGTAAGACTGCCCGGAACCAACCGGCAACAGGCAGCCACAACAATACCTGTCTAATGTGAGAGGTCAGGGCCTTAATAAGACAATTAAGGCTGAGTCAGGATTGTTAGGATTAAGTGAACTAAAGACTTAATCAAAATGGAACATGCTAAACTAAACGGACTGGTGGGGTTAGGTTAGGAAACACTTAACCAACTTAGCATGTTGGCTAGAGATAGAAAACCTAGTAACGGGGGACCCTTTTCAGCAGTAACCCTAAAAGGTGTATCAGGATACCCTGAAACTAGGCAGGGTGGGGCACGATTACTGGGCTGATTGTAAGAGGTCAAAGCGACGGCGGTGGTGTAGCAGTGTAGGTTCTAACGGAGTGCGGGCGTGCACACACTCCGGCGCAGAAAAATCAGGCACTGGACACCAGTAGCATATCTGTGCACTCTAAGGTTGTGTCGGGTTGCCACTATGGGACTTGATACACCCCATGGTGGGACCAGCATAGGTAACTACAGACATCGGGGGCCGTAAGACACATGTAACTAAGCGAGTAGGAGCCGATCATCATAGAATGGATCACATCACCCTGATTATGGGGTGCAAATTGGAAACTAGTTTATATGGGTTCAGAGATTAACATGGGGTACGATAGTATATTCGACCCTAGACAACTTAACCAAGTTTATTGTGCTTGCCCACTTCTTGTTTATACTTATCATACCCAGTTCTTTATTCATAGACAAAATAGTACTAGACTTACTCAGGCTTTATGTCTGACTCTATTTTTCTTTCGTCTTCTTTCTTCCGTTTCCCCCCCCCCCCAGGTCCTCAGGGAGGGAACACAGCAGCTTGATCAGCCTTGACATCCAGCTTGAAGTAGAGAAATGTATTGCTTGGACTTTCCTGTTTTGAACTATGGCTTTGGACAATCCACTATGGGGTTTTTGCAGTTTATCTACGTTTTATTTATGCTTCTTTAAATAATGTACTCAAGACAGACTATGAAAGTGTTATGTTATGTTTTTGGAAAGGATGTTGTTGTAACACGTATTTGACTTTTTGAAATAAAGTTTGTCGTTCTTCCGCTGTTTACAAATATGTGTTCTTATATCTGTCTTGTATATCTGTGACTTGTACTTATAAACCTCCACCAAAATTAGGGCATTCCCATTGAAGAGTGACCCTAAAGGAGGTGGGGTGTTTCACTTGGTATCAGAGCATAGGTTTACCAGATAAGATAAAAAGTTTTGGAAAATTATTTTCAAAAAGGAAATTTAAAGAAGCATTTTTTTTAAAAGAAAATTATTATTTTATTTTAAAAAGGCAAAGTCCACTCCCCAAAGCCATAGGTACTATCTCTTATCCTTCGTTTTGAATCTATCCTTTTTGTTTCAGCATGTCCCAAGAACTTAACTTGCCGGAAGGGGTGCCAATACCTGGTTGGTTTAGACGGTTCTTAGAAGCAAGAGCCACTTAGCCAGGTCCTACCATTCCTCCTCCCCCAGCGGAAGGAAATCATCCAGCCGCAGCAGCACCTTTTCCTCCACCTCCTCCTCGGGGAAACACATTCGCTAAGATATGCAAAGATTTCAAAGCTATGGGAGGAAGGGATTTCCATGGAACTGAGTCCTTCGTGGCAGCTAGAAATTGGCTGAAAGAAACGGAGGACCTATTCATCATCTTTGAAGTAGAAGATAGACAAAAAGTACAATTGGCGGTATGGCTATTGAAGGGCGAGGCTTCCTACTGGTGGGAAGTCACTAATGCTGAAAGACCAGTGGAGACATGGGAGGACTTCAGGGCAAGGTTTGAGACTAAATTTCTCTCTGATGCGGAAAGAAGTTTGCAGTTGGAAAAATTCTTATTTCTTAAGCAAGGGGACAAGACAGTCAGAGAGTATGTGAATCAGTTCGATGAGCTGGCTAGGTTTGGGCTTGACCTAGTCAACACCCCGCACAAGAAGGCTCTCCGTTTCGTCAAAGGGTTGAATGAGCCATTACAAAGTTTGGCCATGACCCATATACCCATGGGAGCCACGTATGAAAGATTGGTGCAAATGGCATTGCTGAATGAAGAGGATAAGGGCAAGAAGAAAGAGGGTTTGCAGCCCAAGAAGACAGACTTTAAGAAGGGCGGAAAAGGCAACAAAGAGAAGAGGAAGTGCAATTTCTGTGGCAAAGTGGGGCACTTAGTAAAGGACTGCCGGAAAAAGAAGGCCAAGGAGAATGGTGGGTGCTTTTCTTGCGGTGAGACGGGCCACAGGGCTAAGGACTGCCCAAAGAAACGAGGAGAGGGGCAGAGGGCTGGATCCACCCCAGGGGCACAGGTCCATGTGCTAGAAGTGCCACCTCTGCAACAGCGAGGTATAAATACTTCTGTAGAAAGTGTAGTTTATCTTTATGATCACCCCGTTCGCACTTTATTTGATTCTGGCGCATCACACTCCTTTATCTCGTCTGCTTTAGTAGAATCTCTGCACCTAAGAACTAGTATGGTAGAGGACCCCTTAATTGTTTCAAACCCAATTGGGGGCCCAGCTCATTTGTCTATGATCTGTGTAGGATTGAAAATTTCTATTCTAAGTGTAGAATTTCAATGTAGTGCCTTTGTTTTGGGCTTTTCGGGTTATGGTTTGATTTTGGGTATGGATTGGCTATCCAGTAATGGGGCCATCCTTGATTGTGAGAAAAGGGTTGTTAGGCTCCTAACCCAGCTCGGTAATACTTTGGAAATTTCTTGTAATCCCTCGTATGCGGTTAAGCTTAGTTATCTTGAATCGCTAGATGCCTCTGTTGAAAATTTGAAATCAGTTAAAGTGGTCCGGGAATATCCGGATGTCTTCGAAGAGGTGAAGGGCTTGCCTCCGAAGCGGGAAATAGACTTCCGCATATATCTTGTAGATAATGCAAAGCCCGTTGCATTGCACGTTAGACATATGGCTCCACGAGAAAGGAAAGAGCTCAGTAAACAGATTAAAGAGCTTCTAGAAAAGGGGTTCATTAGGAGGAGCATTTCAGAATGGGGCGCTCCAGTGGTGTTCGCTACGAAGGCGGATGGTTCACTCCGTCTATGTGTTGACTATAGGGAGCTCAACAAGCTAACGAAAAAGAATAGGCACCCTCTCCCTAGAATTGACGATTTATTTGACCAGCTTGTAGGGGCGTCTGTTTTCTCCCAACTCGATTTAGCAACCGGTTTTCATCAGCTAAGGGTGGCTGAAGATAGCATCGATAAAACGGCGTTCAGAACCCCAGACGGTTTCTTTGAATGGCTTGTCATGCCTTTCGGCTTGACAAATGCACCTGCTTACTTCGTGGACCTAATGAGTAGGGTATTTAGAGATTTCCTCAACAAATTCATCGTGGTCTTCGTAGATGATATCCTTATCTTCTCAAAGAGTGAAGAGGAACATGCTCAGCACTTAAGGGCAATCATGGAAACTTTGCGAGTCCATCAACTAAAAGCCAAATTCTCCAAATGCCACTTTTGGAGAGAAGAGGTGAGGTTCCTTGGGCACATAGTATCCAAACAAGGGTTAGCAGTGGACCCTGCTAAGGTAGTGGCGGTACAGGACTGGAAGACACCAAGGAATGCAACTGAGGTCCGAAGCTTTCTAGGACTAGCGGGTTTCTATCGAAAGTTTATAAGGGATTTTGCGAAAATCTCAGCTCCGCTCACGAAGTTGACTAAGAAGAATCTAGTGTTCAATTGGGATTTGGATTGCGAGTTTGCTTTCCAACGACTAAAAAGGGCTCTCACAACAGCCCCAGTTTTGACGCTGCCAGATGGGAGCAAGATGTTCACTGTTTATACGGATGCATGTGGGACAGGGCTAGGCGCCGTCTTAATGCAAGAAGGAAGGGTAGTAGCTTATGGCGGGAGGCAATTGAAGATGCACGAAAAGAACTACCCAACCCACGATCTTGAGTTAGCCGCCATCGTCTTTGCACTCAAGTCTTGGCGACACTATCTCCTAGGTGAGAAGTTTGAACTTTACACTGACCATAAATCGTTGAAATATCTTTTCTCGCAGAAAGATCTTAACTTGAGGCAACAAAGATGGATGGAGTTTCTTGCCTCGTACGATTTCGAAATCTCCTATACTCCGGGCAAAGGCAACGTAGTGGCAGACGCGTTGAGCCGAAAGAAATTGACCCTAAGCCCGTTGTTTGTTGAAAGACAAAGCCTAGAGTTTATAGCCAGCTTCGACTTTAGGCCTTCCTCCGATTTTGTACCAGGCTTGCTAGCATCTCTCGAAGTACGCCCAACTTTACTGGATTCGGTAGGGGCAGCACAACGCGAAGACCCTCAGCTTGTGGAAATAATTGATAGGCTAATTAGGGGTGAGACTTCAAGTCACCTCAACAGATACTCCATTGACGATAAGGGTGTACTAAGGCGAGACGGAAGACTATGCATCCCACAGACGAAAGATTTAGTAAAGAAGGTTCTCGAGGAAGCGCATCATTCCAAGATGACGATACACCCAGGCGGAGATAAAATGTACAAAGACATAAAGAGGACTTTCTTTTGGAACGGCATGAAAAAGGACATGGCAGAGTTCGTTTCTAAGTGTATGGTGTGCCAACAGGTTAAAGCGGAACAGAAAAAGCCTGGCGGACTGCTACATCCTCTGGAGGTCCCGCAGTGGAAGTGGGATAGCATCTCAATGGACTTCATCGATGGGCTGCCTAGGTCTAGGAGAGGCAACACTAGCATTTGGGTAATAGTGGATAGGCTTACTAAAAGCGCCCACTTTTTACCTGTCAAAAGTAAAAGAACTGCCTCATCCCTAGCATTACTTTACCTCAAAGAAATCGTTCGACTCCATGGAATACCATCTAGCATCGTTAGTGACCGAGACCCCATCTTCACCAGCGAGTTTTGGCGGAGTCTGCAAGAAGCAGTAGGAACGCAGTTATGCTTGAGCACAGCCTATCATCCCCAAACCGACGGCCAAACAGAGAGAGTGAACAGAGTTTTGGAAGACCTTTTAAGACTATGCGTCCTTGACTTCGGAGGGACATGGGAAGACCACCTTCCTTTGGTGGAATTTGCCTACAACAACAGTTATCAAGCAACCATCGGAATGGCGCCCTTCGAAGCTTTATATGGAAGACCGTGCCGATCGCCCACTTGTTGGTGGGAGTCTACGGATAAGCTCATACTTGGACCAGATATGATCCGAGAGACCTCAGAGAAAGTAGACTTAATACGAAGAAGGATGAAGACGGCCCAAGACAGACAAAAGTCCTACGCCGACAAGAGGAGGACCGACCTTGAATTCAAGGTTGGAGACAGAGTTTTTCTCAAGGTATCACCGCTAAGAAACGTTGTTCGTTTTAGAACCACAGGAAAGCTAGCACCAAGGTTCGTAGGGCCATTCCCCATCATCGAGAAAATTGGGAAAATGGCCTATAGATTAGAGCTACCCGAGAAGTTGGCTGGAGTCCACAACGTTTTTCACGTTTCACATCTCTGAAAATGTCTACATGAGTCTGCTGAAGTGGTAGAGCCAAATATCCTCGAAGAGGCCGAAGTGGAACGCGAAGCAACCATAAGAAAAGTTCCAACCCGCATCTTAGGAACGGAAGTGAAGAAGCTACGCAACCGTGAAGTCAAGCTCGTCAAAGTTCAGTGGAGCGACGCCGAGGGAGACGCGACTTGGGAAACTGAAGCTAGAATACGTACTGCCTACCCTTTTCTGTTCGAGGGTACATCCTTGATCTTTCTTTTTCCTTAAGTTGCGCTTTTATCTATCTTTTTAGGTATATTTCCTCGACCTTATCTTTTAGGTAGAGACCCTTTGGATGGAAACATGTAGTTGAAACATGTTATGTATGATGGTTGCAAGTGGTTGCAAGTGATTGCTAGTGGTTGCTCGTGGTTGCATATACACACACACAATCTAGGTTTTAGATCGGCTCAGTCACTTCATATTGCATATGCATATATGTTTGCATTCGTATATGGTTGAACTTTAATGTGTTGTCATGTGGATGTTGCATTTGTATTGAATGATTGTGCACTCATGTAGAATCATGAATAGGGAAATTTGCATACATAATGGATTCATGGCACTTACATAATTCGCATTAAGGAGGTCAACTGAATCAGTAGACCGCCTGATTTTGCATTAGATAAGTTCATGTACACACACACTTCGCATATGATCATGAAGCATTAGAAGTCTTTTAAGGACAGTGGATGCTCGTGTTTGATGGATGAGTAGATGGATGATTGGATGTTAGGATATACATTCCTCCTAACTTGAAGATTTCGGGGACGAAATCCTTTTAAGTGGGGGAGAATGTAACACCCCGAAAATTCTATAACTATGAAATTAACAAATAATTAATTTGAAATCAAAGAACTAAGGGAAACGGGATACGCCATTGCGTTCGTCTCGGAAAAATACGCGAAATAGAGTCCGAGTTTTCGAAAAACGGAGTCCGTATGAAGAAGATATGGCCTTCGGAAGTTTTGAATTAAATTTAAAATTCAAACAGAATAAAATAATTAAAATCGGGCCCAGTGGGCCAGGGCGGATAAACACCCGCCTAGGCCACCCAGGTCGACTGGGCTGTCGACCTGGGCTACCCATGTTGACAGGGCTGTCGACAGCCCTGTCGACAGGGGTGTCGACCTGGTCGAGCCCAGTCAACCTGGCTGGCCAGGTCTGTGTTTGGTCGAATTTCTGTGGTCTGCTTTGTCATTAGGGCTAGGTGGCGGGTTCTAATTGGTCTCTCTTTCTAATGAATGGCTACGATCTAACCTAGCAACATCAAGGGTCCTAATCAATTCCTAACCTCTATATAAACAACCCTAGACTAAACCCTAATCTATTCATTCAAATTAAGAACATAGCCGCCATGTTGCTGAGGAACGACTAAGAGTAGTCGCCAACTAGAGAGAGGATTAGGGAGAAAGTTCTAAAGCCTAAAGCAACCTAAAGCCAATCAATTCAACGAAGGAATCATATCTCTTAATTAGAGAATTCGCCGCAACCATTGTAAGTAGAGTATTACTTTGGTATAAATAAACAACTGTGTTGATGTGTATGCTTGAATTGTGGCAATGGAAGTAATTCATATTTGTGCGTTCTTATCAATTTATATAGGTTTGGATATTCTTGAATTATGTTATTCGATTATAAAGAACTACATGCGGTAGTTCTACGCAAGTAAACGTTTGGAATATTGAGCAAATTATGTTGAAGCTACATGTATGTAGTTGATTGAAATTCATGCAAGTTTGGGGCTTTGTTATTATGCCATCATGATGTATATTTTGTGCATGAATCATTTGCAAGTAATTGAAACAAGTTTGGTTGTTATAGTTTATATGAAACTATGTTGGAATTTTGACACCATAATCCATGTATTAAGTCATGCTTTTGCAAACTTATGAATATGGCTAGGATATGAATGATATAATTGAAATCCATGATTAAGTCTATCTTGTTAACAAGAATTATATGATGACATATGTGAGACACGGCTAGGTTAGACTCAAAAATCCCTTTTTGCAAGTTTAAAACAAACACCATGTTTAGGAATATTTTTGCATAAGTATGTTTATACCATCGTTATGTGATTAGACTTAAACCATGATTAAGTTGAACTATGCTTTTGTGTTGGTAACAAAGTATCCCCTTTGTAAACATGTAGAAACCTTATGAACATGACTTGTTTATGTTTATGCCGTGTTTATGCTAAAAGTATTTATGCCATGCTTATGTTAAACATTATGCTATGCTTATGCTAGAAATATTTATGACATGCTTATGTTTGACATTATGCCTAAATAAGAATATAGGTTCATGTTGTAGTTAAACCTATGCAAGATCACATGCTTTGATTCATGTCGCCTATGTTACCACTATGCAAGTACACCAATTTCTATTTTGTATTTCCAACGTCGTATTGCAAGTTCATGCGCTCACCTTCCCCTCTTTGTGTATACACCATAAGCCTCCCCTTTTCGCATGGCTAAATTGGGCTTTAAAAGGCTAAGCCCAATATATATAAACGGACGTGTAAAACGGGGGAAAATAACGTTGGGTTAAAATTAATTAATGAATGAAAATATAAAATAGAAGGGCCCAAATTCAAGTATGGGTTGGGCCCGTGATTGGTGTAACCTGTACACCATTAACTTAATAATGGGCCGCAAATATTTACATATAAGAAATAAAGAAGAATGACAAGATATGTAAATGTAGAAAATACGATGTGTTTAACCCGAGGTTGGATTGAGTTGTGGTGTAAACCTGCCCGGAACCGCCCGGCTGTCCAGTAGTCACAACAATACCTATCCAATGTGGGAGGTTAAACATGGAGCCCAGCAAGGACCCGAGGTTAGACTGAGTTGTGGCGTAAGACTGCCCGGAACCAACCGGCAACAGGCAGCCACAACAATACCTGTCTAATGTGAGAGGTCAGGGCCTTAATAAGACAATTAAGGCTGAGTCAGGATTGTTAGGATTAAGTGAACTAAAGACTTAATCAAAATGGAACATGCTAAACTAAACGGACTGGTGGGGTTAGGTTAGGAAACACTTAACCAACTTAGCATGTTGGCTAGAGATAGAAAACCTAGTAACGGGGGACCCTTTTCAGCAGTAACCCTAAAAGGTGTATCAGGATACCCTGAAACTAGGCAGGGTGGGGCACGATTACTGGGCTGATTGTAAGAGGTCAAAGCGACGACGGTGGTGTAGCAGTGTAGGTTCTAACGGAGTGTGGGCGTGCACACACTCCGGCGCAGAAAAATCAGGCACTGGACACCAGTAGCATATCTGTGCACTCTAAGGTTGTGTCGGGTTGCCACTATGGGACTTGATACACCCCATGGTGGGACCAGCATAGGTAACTACAGACATCGGGGGCCGTAAGACACATGTAACTAAGCGAGTAGGAGCCGATCATCATAGAATGGATCACATCACCCTGATTATGGGGTGCAAATTGGAAACTAGTTTATATGGGTTCAGAGATTAACATGGGGTACGATAGTATATTCGACCCTAGACAACTTAACCAAGTTTATTGTGCTTGCCCACTTCTTGTTTATACTTATCATACCCAGTTCTTTATTCATAGACAAAATAGTACTAGACTTACTCAGGCTTTATGTCTGACTCTATTTTTCTTTCGTCTTCTTTCTTCCGTTTCCCCCCCCCCCCCAGGTCCTCAGGGAGGGAACACAGCAGCTTGATCAGCCTTGACATCCAGCTTGAAGTAGAGAAATGTATTGCTTGGACTTTCCTGTTTTGAACTATGGCTTTGGACAATCCACTATGGGGTTTTTGCAGTTTATCTACGTTTTATTTATGCTTCTTTAAATAATGTACTCAAGACAGATTATGAAAGTGTTATGTTATGTTTTTGGAAAGGATGTTGTTGTAACACGTATTTGACTTTTTGAAATAAAGTTTGTCGTTCTTCCGCTGTTTACAAATATGTGTTCTTATATCTGTCTTGTATATCTGTGACTTGTACTTATAAACCTCCACCAAAATTAGGGCATTCCCATTGAAGAGTGACCCTAACGGAGGTGGGGTGTTTCAGATTCTGACTGAATAAAATATCAAGATGAGCTTAAGAAAATTTACAATAATATTTAACTAAGTTAAATAAAATAAAATAAAAACATAGAGAGCATAAGATATAGAAATTGAAATGAGTAAGTACGTAAATTTCAAACATGTTGAGAATAAGTATAGATAAAACGAAATGCCAGCATATAGAAATTTTAATACAGTTGAAATAAGTAGTATAAAAAAAAATCCAACAGTTTTAAATAACAAATTGGATTTTGGGTTGTCGTGAGTGGTGTCTTAAATAACACTGTTCTTGAACCCATTTGAGGAAAAAAAATCTTTTAACTAAGGTTTAAAGAAGTATTCTAGTTAACAAATATAATTAGAATTAAGTGGAAGTTGGTTTTGGGTTGATTGTGAACATTGTTTTAAATGACATTAGTTCTTAAAACCCGATTAACAATGAAATTATGATTTGGAATTTATTAGTCTTTTAACTAAGATTTAATGGAAAAGCTTTGGTTTACAAAGCTCGAGAACCAAAACTTAGTTAGAGGTTAATGGTTGTGATTTGGCATCGAAAATATGATTTTTGAGTATACAGAAGTTATATGTTTTGGAAATTTAATTCATAAAATTGATTGCTGGTTATGATGTTTGATAATTAGTTCAACTAATTAAAGTATTGGAACGATAAAACCAATAAGAGAACAAAAGGTAAAAATTTAGCCAAATAGAATCAAATTTGAACTGAATTGAAATTTATTGAAATTTGCATATATGTACATGTATATATATTGAGCAGGTCATAGCATGAAAGCTAAGAAGAGGAATAAAATTGTGTGCCCGACCAATAGGTACATGTTTACTAAATTGATTGGGATTTGATGATTTTATGAGCCGATTGGCTAGCCGCTTGGCTTTTTCTTTTCTTTTTTGAGATGAGAGGGCCTATGTGGCGGTTTGGGGATTTTCCCGATGCTCCCCGTACAAAGGAGGTTATGGCGAAATTTTTCGAAAATTAAGGGCGTTAGCCAAATTTTTGAGAAATTTGAAAATTCTTAGAAACTGAAAAGTTGAACAATGAAAGCCAGAATGGAAGTTGAGTTGGTTGGTTAGACGACTTTCGGCTTCATTCCTTTTCGAGGACGGAAAGTTTTAAGTGGGGGAGAATGTGACGACCCTGATTTTCAGAACCAGTTTAAAATTTTTATTTTAGTTATTTTAATGAATTTTGAATATTTAAAATGATTATTTTAAATAATAACGATTAAAAATTTAGTTTAATCAAAGTTAGAACGTATAAATTTATTTAAATTATATAACGAGCCTGAAATGGCGCGGTAGTTTGAAAATTCGATTTTAATTTTCAAATGAATATACATAATTCAAAATAAATCAGATTTCAGTGAAACAAGAAGTAATTGAATCTGTTTAATCATATCTTTCTAACGAATGTAAGAAACTGAGATTTCACTTTATAAGCTGAAGTTATGTCCAGTTTAAAATTCAGAAAAGTCGCTGTAGAATTAATATATATTTTAATTTAATATATAGCCCTTAAAAACAGCCATTTTGCAAACGACCTCTGTTTTCGATGAAACCACTTTTGTTGGGACCGTATCGTCAAAACATAGCTATATTTATTTTTCTGAAATTTTTAGAGTTAATATGTGAGCGCAGTGAATATAAATGTGTTTGGTAGATTTACTTTGAAATTGGGTCGACCAGAAATTGGCCTTTTTTCAAACGGTCTCAGAATTCGATGAAATTAGTTTTGTTGGGACCGTATCGTCAAAACATAGCTAGATTAATTTTTCGCGAATTTTTAAAGTCAGTATGTGGTGCCGGTAAATTAAAATGTACGTTTAAAATTCAGTAAACTGATTTATATTTTATTTTTGATGAAAACTGATCGTAACAGTCGAATTGGCTTGCGAAACATATTCCATTGTGTCTGGATTAGGGGTATTTAGCTATGGACGACAGTCGTTGGGTTTGATTTCTAGTTCGATTGCAAAACTAGTATTTATGGAATTTAAAATAATATAAATTAACTATATATACCCCTTCATGTTAGAAACCCTAAGTTTTTCCAACCCAGAAACAGGCCGCCGCCTTTTATCATCAAGGGCCGATATTTTCAGCTTTTCTCTTCCAAAATTCGCGAGATTTACTAAGAGAATTCAACAAACTCCAATTGCAAAAATAATCTACTCAATGAGATCTAGAAGGTAAACGGTGATGATGAAGTATGGTTTCCGGGTTTGTTCGATTTGGGGCCTAAATGGCTGCCGGTTTACACGCCGTTCTAGGGCGTTGGAGGAGGTCGAATTGGATGTGGAGGATGGCAGGGGACGGCAACACAACGAGGGACAGTGTGGCGTGGGTTGATCGAAGTCCGGTGGTACCTAGGAGCGTGCGCCGGCGTTCTTTTGGTCGATGTTGGGTGTGAAGGTTTCGATCGTGAAACCTGGGTAGTAAATGAAGACGGAGGACTGATTAAGGTTAACGAAAAATTAACTGATAATTAATTAATTAAAGTATATATTAAAATGACCATTGTTTAAATAGTTATAACTTGTTCAAATAAAATCAGAATTCAGCGAAACGAAGTTCGTTGAGATGACCATTGTTTAAATAGTTATAACTTGTTCAAATAAAATCAGAATTCAGCGAAACGAAGTTCGTTGAGATCGTGTCGACGAACTCTTCAGCATGGAACTGAGTGGAAAGAGATTTGAGCTAGTTAAATTTTGAGCCAAAATGACATTGCAAAATAAAGAATGACGATGATTGTCAGGATTTGAGTTCGTTAAATTTTCAGAAACCAATCAAAGTGAGTTTTCTCACACTGCAAAAATATTCACATTTTTGTGAAATTGAAATTCTGTGATTTATCTGATTGTTTGTTTGTTGATTTCTATTTTAAATGGACATCTAATTTAAACTGTTAGAAATTAAATTGCCAGTTAGTTTATTTTGAATTGAACTGCTAGTTGAACCCTGACACATATAATCAGTAAATTATTGCAAATTGAACTGTTTGAATGATGGTTGTGATGTGTGTTTATTTATGGATATTTTGAACTGTACGGATATTGTCTATATTTTTATATCACTGTTATCACCTTGGATTGAAATGATATATATCCATTCCCTGAAACAATTATATTGAAATGTCGAAAGTGAAATATATTGAAATGTCGAAAGTGAAATATATTGAAATGTCGAAAGTGAAATATATTGAAATGTCGAATGTAAAATATGTTGAAATGTCGAAAGTCAATTATATTGAAATGTCGAAAGTGAAATATATTGAAATGTCGAAAGTCAATTATATTGAAATGTCGAAAGTGAATTATTTTGAAATGTCGAAAGTAAAATATGTTGAAATGTCGAAAGTCAATTATACTGAAATGTCGAAAGTCAATTATATTGAAATGTCAAAAGTGAATTATTTTGAAATGTCGAAAGTGAAATATATTGAAATGTCGAAAGTAAAATATGTTGAAATGTCGAAAGTCAATTATACTGAAATGTCGAAAGTGAAATATATTGAAATGTCGAAAGTAAAATATATTGAAATGTCGAAAATAAATTTTATCAAAATGTCGGAAGTGAAATATATTGAAATGTTGAAATTGAATTATATTGAAATTTGAATTGAAATTGAATTATTTCAAAGGTTTAAATCTTTATTTAAACTTTGAAATTAAATTCGAATTGAAATGATCTAGAATTTGTTATTTGAAATTTGAACTAAAATTGATCATAATTTAAATTATTTCAAAGGTTTAAATCTTTATTTAAACTTTAAAATTTAATTTGAATTGAATTTGAAAATTTGAAATTAAATTCGAATTAAATGGCTTAAATAAATATTATGAACTTGAACTCGAATTTGATTTGAATCGAATAGATTCAAATAATATTTTAAATGGGAAGTTATCCTTTAAAAATGGATTGTTCTCAAATGAATTTGATTGTGGAATCAATTTGGATTGGATTTTGGAAATCGATTTGATTTGTTTTGAGATTTGAACTTTGGTTCATATTTATTTGAAATGGAAAGAAACAGTTGTTTTGAAAATTATTTCTATATAAACAAATTTATATATAAACTATTTTATGAAATTTATTCCTTTGATATATGGAGTACTTTATATAAATTGTTTTTCAAAACCTATTTTTCTCTATATTTATATATATAAGTAGTTTATTTTATAAAATATTTTAATATATATAAAACCATTTCCAATACTCAAGCTGTTTTGATTTCCAAACTATTCCAAATCTCTTAACTATTTAAAAATTATTCAAAAATTTATTTAAACCCCAAAACTATTTCAAACTTATAGACTGTTTTAGAAGTGAAATTATTTACATTTAAATCTCTGATTTAAAAGTAAATATATTATTTTGATGTTAAAATCAAAAATGAATTCAAAACTATTTCTGAAGTAAACTGAATGATTCGAATGAAATGTGGTTAATTGAAGTTATAACCAATTGTTTAATTTGAAATTTATCTCAAAGCAAAATATGAATTGTGAAAGTAAATATTATAGTGATTAAAATAATATGATATTTTAAAGTGAAAATTTGTTTAGTTGAATATGATATTTTGATATCATAACGATTCACTTTTGAAACATAAAATACAAATTGGTGTGTAACATGACGTTTTGTTGTTAAAGAGACCGGGGCCTCTTATTGACATACTCTCTGTCAATGTTGGAACCACTTTAACAACTGTGTACATGTTGGAGTTCCAGAAATGAAGTAGGATGAATTTGGAGGCGGTTACTGGATTTGAAGAAAGTGAACGATAATGGATGACCCCGACACTTGTGTCGATTTGAAATGACTAAAACAGGAGCCGTGCCAGACCAAATGAGGCTTGACTACCTCTTAGTGGACATCTGCTCTTCGATTTTCCTGGGCCTCGGGTCCATACTATTACTATTCAGTTGTTGTTGTTTTGTTGGTGCGCACCCTTGATGGGAGGTATTTCCCTTTGATTCGATATGGGGCGGATGTCTACGGTGGGCCGTTAGAGGTAACCACCAGTCTGGATCAGGCAAACTAGTACCATACTACTTTGGGTATAGCCTCATGTGCCTTGTCATATGTTTATCCTTATGCGAGACAACTACGATTTTGATTTTTGGCATAGGTCTATAGGGGACTCACTGGCTACCGACGTTACTGGTTGTGTTACAGGACCTGCATAGACCATGTGCTTATAAACTGTGTAAGGGTAATCAATGTAACCCCGCTTACGCTATTTTTCTGACAAGTATTTGTGAATAGACACTAGTATAATAGCGAAATTATATTATATAGTATCTAGTTTGACGGATCCTTAGGAGATGGAATTTCCCGTAACATCTCTTGAGTTATGTGTGTGCATGTTCATATGATATCGATTTGACTTAGATGAGAATATTTTTGCCTGATCCGAGCTTGTTTTATTTTCACGCTATTACGCTCGGGTCAGACTTGAGCATTCCAGTTTCAAAGATTATCTTCTGAAGGATGAAGACGAAGACGGTATACTATTATTACTATTGTATTCCACTACTATTCTGTTGCATTACTCTGTATTATCAGTTGTGTATATAAAATGTATAACTCTGATAAATGTTGTAAAATGATCAAATGTTTATTTTAAACAGCTTCATGAACTGTTATTTGATTATTATATTTTGTTCATTCCGTTGCGAGATTCTGTGCTTGTTTTCTTCTTTCTTTCTAATTCTAAATTAATCCCCTTGATTATCTATATTTTTGACTATAATGGTTGAAGATGTGGATCGTCATTTAACAATCTGTAAATACGTACAGTTTTGAGTTAGACATGTGTGGATTATTGTCGATTCAAAAGGTACGGGTTTCCGGGTCGTTACAAAATTTAAAATGAATGTATAGGATTCAAAATAAACCGGATTTTAGCGAAACGAAAAATATTCGAATCTATTTGAAAATATCTTTTCAACGAATCCGAAAAATCCAAATTTTATAGTGGGAATAAAACATTACGCCCAGTTGAAAATTCAGAATAGTCGCTATGGAAATATAGCCCTTAAAATGGAAATTTTGCAAACGACCTCCTTTTTCGACAAAACCACTTTTGTTGGATCCAGGATGTAATGTTATTGCTAGATTCCAAAATTCATAATTTTCTGAATCAATAGGTGAGCGTGGCGAAGTAAAACGTGTTTTGACAGTTTTATTCAATTTGGATCGACCAGAAAATGGCCATTTTTCAAACGATCTCCAAATTTGACGAAATTAGTTTTGTTAGGACCGTATCGTCAATACGAAGCTAGAAAATATTTTTTGGGAATTTTCAGTGTCTGTATGTGGCTCCAGTAAATTGAAATATGCGTTCAAATTCAATATATAGATTTATATTTTGATTTTGACGGAAACTGATCTAAACCATCGAATCAACTTACGATACACATCCCAATGTGTTTGAAATGGGGGTAATTGGCTAGGGGCGACAGTCGATGGGTTTGATTTGAGGTTCGTTTGGAGATCGAAGAATAAATAAGAAAAATCTAAATAAAATATTATTAAAATAATTATATAACTCCAAACCCTCCCCATTCCCTCTTCTCTCTCTTCGATTTCAGTTTTTAAAGGAAAAAACCACGAGACCGCGCCTCCTGTCCAGATCAACCGCCGACCTCTGCCTTCGCCACCGCGGATGGCGAACCCCCCCCCCCTCGACGAGCCTTGCCACAGCCACCCTCTCCCCCCTTTCTTCTCCGATCCAACCAAGCCCTAACCCCTCTCCACCGTGAAGCCCCAAAACCGCCGCCCTCTACTCAAGCCGCCACCTCCTCCTGGACAACCATTGACGCCTGCACAAAACCCCTGTAGCCCCTCCTTCCCTCCAACGCACGAGACCCCTCCTCCATTCGAAGAAAGGTGAACTTATTTATTTATTTAGGTTAAATAGATTTCTATAATTAAATGAAATCAAATCTGACTTTCATTATAAAGAAAAGCTTTGTTTTATTTATTATGAAAAGATTTGATTTTATTTATATAATGTAATATTTTTAATTTATGAAAAAATACGATTTTTATAATGTTTTCATTTTGATAAAAATACGGTCTTTATATGGATATCATTAAGATAAAAATTCAATTTTTATTATATATGAAGCGAAATAAAAATTCGATCTTTATATAAGAGGTAAAATATAAAAATATAATTTTTATATAAAAAGAAGCATTGTAAAAATATACGACGTAGAAATAAAAATATGATTTTTATTTATTGGAATGAAGTGATAAAGATATGATTTTTATATATGAACAGCAGGAAAAGGTCGCATTGGAATTTTGGGCATATCCAAGCCGTTCAGAAATAGAGAATGGTGGAGTGGAACCCTAAGGTGAGAACTTCTCACTTTAATTTTAATTTCTAGTTAAAATATATACTAGGATGCAGACGGTGCTTAGCAGCACCTGACACCCGTCGCCTACAGACCATGGACGACTTGTTTGTTTGTTTGATTGTGTTGTGAAAATTGATTGTGTAATATGGAATAAAGTAAAATATTTTATAGTTAAAAATATGTTTTTTAACGTGTATATGAATAAAATAAATATTTATAAACAAATCGGACGATTTGAATATGTACACACATTTGAATGATATTGTTTGGGACAATAAATTTTACACATCGCCCAACTGCACAAATAAAACCTGTGTTTGATTGTTTGAAGCCCCAAACGGATATTGGGATGATATTGGACATACACAAATCCCGATATTTACTTGTATGTCAATCGATTGGTTGATAAGCTGTGTAAGCGTTAAATAATTATATTTGATGCTTATATAGTGTAGGATGCACTCTTGATGATGGTTGACTGTGTTTGATTGTTGTTGTATACATGTGTATGAAATCCATATAAGTCAAATTATATGATAATTAACTGTGTCTGATTCCAGTTCAGAAAGAATGAATATTTTAAAATGACAATTTTTTTAAAATAATGAATGTTTTAAAATAATATTCAGTAAAAGATCAAAATTTGATTTTGATGCACAATTTGGAATGGACACGAAAATATTTAAATATATAAAGCCGTGTTGATTAGATTAACGCCATTTTGGCATGAACGATATTTCTATCGATTTTATTCATTTCTATAATGAATATCGAAAAGGATTTGATTTCAAAATATAATGTTTTGAAAATACTATCATTTATATATCGATGATATGGAATATTCAATTTTGATTTGAAATTGAATATGAAGTTGAAATCGTTTCAAAAACGAATTTAAAATGATTTATAAAATACATTTCAAAAGGAAATCGATGAAATATATACTATATATATATTATATATATATATAATATAATGGCCTGAATAGAATGCGCCGCGCTGCGGCAGTTCGCGAATTTCGACCATTGACTTCGAATGGACATTACGGGAGATCCGACCGTCGGATTCTCTTAAAACCGGAACCATTGGATTCATATCGAAAAGAGCTTTCTAATGAATACTAGAGATTTAAAATCTAACGGTTGGATTTGGAATTATGTCTAGATCAAATTTGGAAAAGGTCGCTGTAAATGCAGTTCGATGGCCGTTTATGGAAATCGACTGTACGGGCCTTGATAAAATTATTAAAAAATATCAATAATTAGTGTAAAATCATAAGAAATGATTCGGAAAGAATTGGATGAAAAATTCCATATTTGAAAAGATAAAAATAGTTTTTTATAGAAATGAACTAGTTATGAACTAGAATTATGAAATCCAATATTTTAAATAAACAAATTGGATTTGAAATGGTTTAAAAATAAGTGGAATTTCCAATATATGAATTGGAATGGATTTGAGTCAAAATTATCTTCAGAATATTTCAATATTGGATTCTGTGATTATACGAATATTGTGGAGGAATTTGGAATATATATATATATATATATATATATATATATATCGTTATTCCAGTACGGTATTTGTTGTTTCCAGAATTTGATATTGAATATAAGCTGATATATTTTCTATTCGGAGCCTTGTATTTGATATCAAATGTGATTTTGGGTTGTCGTGAATGGTATCTTTAATAATACTGTTCTTAGACCTAATGGAGTTAAGAAAATCAGAAACTAACTGGAGATTAATTAAGTTGAATGGTTTCCTGGGTATTGATCTGATGTTGGTTTCGGCCTTCGGGGTTAATATTTAGGGAATTGTTCACTTGCTAATTTGCGATTAAAGGCTGATGGAATGGAATGTGATTTTGGGTTTGTCATGAACCGTATTTTAAAGGACATTGGTTCTTTAACCCAGTTAAAGACAGTAATAAGATTTTGGGTTGTCGTGAATGGTATCTTTAAAATACTATTCTTAGACCCAATGAAGTTAAGAAAATCAGAAACTAACTGAAGATTAGTTAAGTTGAATGGTTTCCTGGGTATTGATCTGATGTTGGTTTCAGCCTTCGGGGTTAATATTTAGGGAATTGTTCACTTGCTCATTTGCGGTTAAAGGCTGATGGAATGGAATGTGATTATGGGTTTGTCGTGAACCGTGTTTTAAAGGACATTGGTTCTTTAACCCAGTTAAAGACAGGAATTAGATTTTGGGTTGTTGTGAATGGTATCTTTAATAATACTGTTCTTAGTCCCAATGGAGTTAAGAAAATCAGAAACTAACTGGAGATTAGTTAAGTTGAATGGTTTCCTGGGTATTGATCTGATGTTGGTTTCGGCCTTCGGCGTTAATACTTAGGGATTTGTTCATTTGCTAATTTACGGTTAGAGGTTGATGGAATGGAATGTGATTTTGGGTTTATCATGAACCGTGTTTTAAATGACATTGGTTCTTTTACTAAGTTAAATACAGGATATGATTTCCCAAGTTAAACAATCGTTAATATTGATTTTTGGGAAGATTAAAACCAAGTGGAGTTTTACTGCATCTTTAATTAGATTGAAATGATATCCAAAGGGAGATTAAAGAATAAATTTAAAGAATTTATCTTTGATAAAATTAATGGGAACCTTTCCCAAAGTACAAGAATATTTGAATAAAGGAATATTCTGGATTGGAATGAGGCGTATGTTGTGTTTTTACAGCACTTGTTTATTATATACGCGAGTTATCCAGAAAGACCGGGTTTATCCAATTCTGAGTAACTGATTCGATGATGTGTCGAGGATGAAGACGGTGTTGAAGACCGGAGGTCTTCACATCGTTTGGATGATTAATGATGTCTTGACTGGGCTGTACACCCAAGACGAGGTAATAAGTGGTGATCGTCCAGACATACGTAGAGATTGACCAGATATGCGAGGACCTCTCCCCTGTATTGGACATATGGGGAGGAATAAGGTGCCTCCAGTTTCGTTCTGACCCAGAACGAACTTGTAAATGGATATGTGTCTGACATCGGATTTCATTCTGTGTGATTGATAGACATCGGTTGCATAGCGTGAATTGCCTGTGTGGCATGCTGAGATGCAAATGATCAAAGCTTCTGTTGAAAAGCAGGGTCTTGTTTTTGCTGATCAAAGCATGGCCTTTGTGGTATAGCTTTGTGTATTGCGTTAATTCGCGAGCCTCACACCCCGATGTAAACCAGAAACGGGAGAGGACCTCAGGGAGGATATGCGTTTCTTTCTAGCTAAGAGTGGTGTCAGTGTTTTACTAGCCCTAGCATTTATCTTATGTGGATGATGGATAGCGAGGCGCCTCGGTTATATTGGTTGTTCTGAGGCCGATAGTTTGGTCGGGATATGACCAGTTTACGCCCCATAGGGCGGGGAAACACATTATTCAGGCATTTTAATCCGCTCCGTGTGGACCGGCCTTAATGATCAAAGGCTTGCCTGTGAGCTTGCCTGAGGGGCGGGCTAGAGCATCTAGAAGCGGTAAGGATGATCTCTTGCCTTGGTTCACATATGGAAATCCAACTTCCAATATGAGACGACCCGATTTCCCGTTCTCACGGAAACAAGGTTATCTTTGGAATATAACACAGATACATATAATAGCAGAACAGAATTAAATAAATACACCAGAATGAACAACAAAATATACTGGATAAAAGTAATCATCAGAGTTACACAGTACACAGGATCTTACTTAGTACAAATACAGTTCAGCTATACATAAATGTCTACAGCGGAAATAAACAAAATATGTACAATAGGAGCTGAACAGCATAAAAAGAAATAAATGATAGAATCCATCTTCAGCTCCAGCTATCCAGAAAGAACCAGCTAAACCTGAATACAAGGCTGCCCGTGTAGAAAAAGGGGCACCCGAGTTTGAGAGTGAAACAAACTACGAGTCAGTCATGGGACTGGTATGAGAAATCTATTCAACACATATCTAATTGGCTAATCACAGGACCACGCCACTTTCGTGGAACGGGTTTACTCCATTGGATTGCCAGTGCTTTAAAACAAATCTTTCTTTTAAACATCGCTATGTTTTTAACAAAAATGAAGCCATTATAAGACTCAGTTCCCATCACACAATGCAACGCAAACCGGAGGATAGAGTTTTACCTTATAATGGCCAAAATATGATTGATACGAATAAAACAAAGGCATTTGATATTATTGCTAGTGTTTATATGCTTTGAAGACAATTTCAAATCATAACTATCAATCATAGACGGCATGGGTACCATATATCATGTCGCCATATATATATATACAATCAAAACCGCACGATCACGTATTTGGAAATTGGATTTCCGTCATGAACCAAGGCAAAAGATAGTCCTTACCGAATTCGAGACTGCCTAGCCCGAGCCTCAGGAACAGCCGCAACTGCCCCTTGGATCGTCAGGGCCGGTCCACCGATGTGGATTATTATGCCTGAACAATACGTTTCCCCGCCCTTTGGGGCGTAAACGAGCCAACGAATGACTCCATCGGACCCGGATCGTCCGATCAAACCGAGGCGCCTCGCAACAGCAACAACCACATAGGTGAAAAGTATATAAATGTCAGGGCTGGAAGGTCACTGACACCACCCTAGCTAGGAAGAAACGCATGCCCTCCCTGATGTCCTCTCCCGTTTTAGGTTCATACCGGGGTGTGAGGCTCGCGAATTTACGTTATACACAAAGCTACGCCACACAGGCGGTGCTTTGATCATCACCACAAGACTTTGCTTTTCAACAGAAGCCCTGATCACTGCATCTTAGCATGCCACACAGAATAAATTCTATGTCAGACACACAGTCCATTTACAAGTCCGTTCTGGGTCTGAACGAAACCGGAGGCACTAAATACCTCGCAAACCCATCGATCAACACGTACGTCTGAACGATCACCACTCATTATCCATATTTCGGGATGCCTCCCAATCAGGACCTCGGTTACCATCCAAACGAGGTGAAGATCTCCGGTCTTCGACCATCGTCTTCATCTTCGAATTTCAATCGTCGGTCGATTATTCGAAATGAGAATTAACTCGGCCTTTTCAAATAATTCACGTATATTTAGAATTTCAAATCGATTTATTTCAATGGTTAAATTATTCGACAACACTGGTTTTGTCCTTTAATGTAATTTTCACACCAAACACATTCAACCATCAAACATCACATAAATCAAGCAAATTCAGTTTATTTCCATTCCATATCGCTTATGGTATTTTATAACTATTTATCGCTATTTTTATTTATTTTAAAATAGCCATTTTATTCAAAACGACGCTTCGGGCCATAAGGCGGCCGTGGCGCTGTTTTTCTTCAGATTTGATTTACACATATCTGAAAATCTAACCGTTGGATTTTCACAAAATTTACATCATTAGAAAGGTCTTTTCAAAACGAATCCAACGGTTCCAGTTTCGGGAAAATCCGACGGTCGGATCTCCCGGTACAATCGTTTGAATTTTCGATTTCAAAATACGAACTGCAGCGTCGTTATTCGATTAAATATAATTTTATTTATATATATAAATAAATATAATCGTTTCTGGCGCTGTTTTTCTTCAAATTTGAATTAAACATTCCGGACAATCCAACCGTTGGATTTTTACAAGGTTGGTGCCGTTGGAAAGATTATTCCAAGGCGAACCCGACGGTTGAGGTTTCGGGAAAATCCAATGGTCGGATTTCCCGTACTAGTCGTTTGAAATCACGGTTTCGAAATACGAACTGCACGGCCTCGTTTCGTTTAATTTTATTTATATTTATATAGTTATATAAATATAGTTTATTCAATGATTTCCATATCGTTTACACTTCAAAAATTTTTCTAACACCTTAAATTTTGGAAAAATTTCGCCATAACCTCCCCTGCACCGGGAGCGTCGGGAAATCGCAAATAGCGTCCCGGTCCTTCTAATCTCAAAAAGAAAAAGAAAAAGCCAAGCGGCTAGCCAATCAGGCTCAAAATCATCACCCAAACAAATCAGTAAATGTGTACCTATTTGTCGGGCACAAAATTTTATTCCTCTTCTCTAGCCCCTTTGCTATAACCTGTTCAATGAATATGCATGTACATATATATACAGTTCATATCATTTTTCATTTTCTATTCAACTTCATATTTGATTTCTATTTGGTTTAAAAACACCATTCATTCTAACGTTACATAAATAGGTGCAAATCATTTCATTAGCTAATTAATGAATATTTCAACTCATATATGTTTATTTTGAACAAGTGGCTATTTTTAACACTTCATATTTTAACGATTTATGCATACAATAAAAATGTGATTTTTATTGTAAAACAACTCATTTCAAAACACTATTTTTTTTTCTATATAGTTCATGTAGGTGATAAAATAGAATTTTTATCATAAAACAATTTATTTCAAAATATGAATACCATTCAACACATGAATTTCTAAACAACGAATGAATATCAATTCAACACATGAATGTTTTCAATAGTTTTTAGATATAGATAAAAAATGTGATTTTTATTATCTAACAGTTTATTTCAAAATATGAATACCATTCAACACATGAATTTCTAAACAACGAATGAATATCAATTCAACACATGAATGTTTTCAATAGTTTTTAGATATAGATAAAAATGTGATTTTTATTATCGAGCAATTTATTTCAAAATATGAATACCATTCAACACATGAATTTCTAAACAACGAATGAATATCAATTCAACACATGAATGTTTTCTATAGTTTCTATATATAGATAAAAATGTGATTTTTATTATCGAGCAATTTATTTCAAAATATGAATACCATTCAACACATGAATTTCTAAACAACGAATGAATATCAATTCAACACATGAATGTTTTCTATATAAGGAATAAATATAGTTTAAGCATATGAAAATAATTCAAACACACAAATATTATTCAAAATTTCGGCAGCATAACGGCAGGGTAGTTACACCGGCACCGTCCCTAGTACGGCTCCTCGCTCTACCTTAAAACCTCGCGGTTTTTGACAATGGGAAACATGCATCTAGTTCGCACGCAGGCGGCATGTATATATTTTTATTCATTTCCACAAACTAATCCTAAGTGGTTTCAACCAAATATTTCACAACCACAAACGGGTATTTTTCAACCACAATCAACCAATATCAATCCCAAACAATCATTCAATTTTCACCACAATTTCAACCAATAAATATCGTCCATGGTTTGTGGACGAGGGGGCGTATATATATATATATATATATATAAATATATAGCAATTCACTTTCATATTCACACACATATATAATTTTAAATCAGAAATCTCACCAATAGCTATCCAACTGCACGACTCTTCCTAATAGAAATCTTCGCCTATTTGTCGCTTTCGCCCGTATTCTCTACACATGTAAAAATAGAATTTTTACGATGCTATTCAATATATAAAAATATGATTTTTATTTTTGCTTCCACATATAAAAATATGATTTTTATTTCGACTTTCAACATATAAAAATATGATTTTTATTTCGACTTTATATATATAAAAATCTGATTTTTATTTTGCTTTATATATATAAAAATCTGATTACAGTTTTTACATCTTTAAAAATTCTGTTTCAAATGCAGTTTTTTATTTTCTTAAAAAAAAAATGCAGTTTTTAAATAATTCTTCAAAACAGTTTTTTTCAAAACTCTTTTATAAATTTCTGTTTTAACTTCTTTTTAAAAATTTCTGTTTTAACTTCTTTTTAAAACTTTCTGTTTTTATTTACTTTAAAAATTTCTGTTTTTATTTACTTTAAAAATTCTGTTTTTAAAAATTCTGCTTTTAAAAAATTCTGTTCAAAATCCAGTTTTCAAATCTCTAAAAAAAAACTGTTTTTAAAACTAAAAGAAATATACAGTAATTAATTTTAAATCGCTTTTTAAATCAGAAATTATAAAACAGAAAATAAAAATAAATATAAAGTAAAATGGCTCACCGACAGTTGGCGAAGGGGATGAGGCGTCTTCGGCTCAGGGAGGCGTCGCGATGAGGCGTTCGCGGCAGGGTTCGACGAGGGCTGCTTCGGTGGTTCGGGGGGTTGCTCGATTGGATGTCGTGCGGTGCCTGGAGGGAGGAGGAGGTCGGCGGCTCGAGCGTCGGCGGTCTGGTGGTGGGCTTCCAGGTCAGGGGGCGGCGGCGATTTAGGTTAGGGTTTTCTCCTTTTTTTTTTTTTTATTTGTTTCTGATAAATGATCGGGGGGGGCCAACCAGGAAGAAAAGGGGGATTCTTTTTTTTTTTTTTTTTTTTATTTATTTTATTATTTAATTATTTAAATTTGCATTAGGGTTGACTTTTACATATGACCTCGAAACGAGGTCCACCGCCTGTCGCCCATAGCGTTTCACCCCCATTCCGAACACAATGGGATATGTATCGCAAGCTGATTTGATCGTTATAGTCAGTTTCCTTTTGAATTTTCATTTAAATCATTATATTGAATTTTAAACGCACATTTCAAATTACCGGGGTCACATACTAACTAGAAAAATTCTAGAAAAATATTTTCTAGCTTCGTATCAACGATACGGTCCTAACAAAACTAGTTTCGTCGAATTCTGAGACCGTTTGAAAAATGGTCAATTTCCAGTCGATTAAAATCAACTGAAATCGGTCAAACGCGTTTTCCTTTGCCACGCTCACATATTGATTCGAAAAATTATGAAATTTGAAACCTAGCAATAACCTGACACTGCGGATCTAACAAAAGTGGTTTCGTCCAAATCCGAGGTCGTATGCAAAATGTCCATTTTTAAGGGCCTGAATTCCATAGCGACTATTCAGAATTTTCAACTGGACATATCTTTTGATTCCCGCTATCAAACTTCGATTGGTCAGATTCGTTAGAAAGATATTACCAATTCGATTCCATTATTTTTGGTTTCACTAAAATCTGGATTGTTTTGCACCCGGTATATTCAATTGAAGTTTGAAATCGAATTATCGAACTACCGCGCCATTTTCAATTTTATATATAATTATATTTAATTATATTGGTTTTCAAATGTCGATTCAACTCAGTTTTCATCGCCATTACTTAAAATATTTATTTTAAATATTTAAAATCCATTATTTTAGCCAATTTAAAAATTTTAAATTGGTTCAGATTTTCTGGGTCGTTACAATCTCCCCCACTTAAAACTTTTCGTCCCCGAAAAGGAATAAAGTCGAAAGTGGTTTGATGAATCTACAATCCCACCATACAACAACCAATTTGTTTTTAATATTCAGTGTATAGAATAAACAATGCACATCCATGGGAAGAAAATAGCAACAGAATAGAGAATTAAAAGATAATGCAAAGTAGGTTAAATGTACCTTGCACCAGAGTCAATCAGAGATATCTACTCGGCATCTAGGATAAGCTTTCTGAATGCTCTCCTCTGTTTCCCAAGTACAATCGCGCGGATCTCCACTCCATTGCACTTTGACTAAGCGAACCTTCTTGTTCCTCAGCTCTTTGGTTTCTTTGCCGATAATCTTTAGCGGCTCTCGCCTCACAGCTAATTCTGGAGTAATTTCAATGTCCTGCTGAGCTGCTTCTTCCACGATCAAGTCTGGATCATGAACGTGCTTTCGAAGTTGAGATATATGAAATACATCATGAACTCCAGGCAACCAGTCAGGCAATTTGACCCTATATGCGAGAGTCCCAATCCGTTCCAGAATAGGAAACGGACCAATAAATTTGGGCGCTAACTTTCCAGTTTTACCGAACCGGATTACTCCTCTCATCGGCGATACTTTCAAATATACATAGTCGCCAACTTCAAAGGATATATCTCTTCTTCTCTTATCGGCATAGCTCTTTTGTCGGCTTTGAGCGGCGAGTAATCGCTTCCTAATAAAATCGACTTTGTCGGCAGCTTCGCGAATCATATCAGGACCCAACACAAGTCTATTTCCAGGCTCGACCCAACAAGCAGGAGATCGGCAAGGTCTACCATACAATGCTTCGAATGGCGACATTGTCAGACTCGCCTGGTAGCTGTTGTTATAAGAGAATTCAGCCAAATGCAGATTGTCTTCCCATGATCCACCGAAATCTATAACACAAGCCCGCAATAGATCTTCTAAAATGCGATTCACCCTCTCAGTCTGACCGTCTGTCTGAGGATGATAAGCGGTGCTCAAGTTTAACTTCGTTCCTAGCTCGACTTGAAATGCTTCCCAGAATTTGCTAGTGAATATTGTATCTCTATCACTTACTATACTGAGCGGCACTCCATGCAGTCTAACTATTTCCCTGAAGTAAATATGCGCCAGACTCTGAGCGGTTCTATTTGATTTGACAGGTATGAAATGGGCGGTCTTCGTGAAACGATCTACGATCACCCAAATACTGTCATTTCCTTTTCTGGTTCTGGGCAAACCATCAATGAAATCCATAGAAATATGTTCCCACTTCCAGCCAGGAACTTCTAGCGGTTGTAATAATCCAGCTAATTTCTGTTGGTCGCTTTTGACTAGCTGACAGGTGGGGCATCGGCTTACATATAAAGAAATGTCCCTTTTCATCGACTTCCACCAGAAAGTGCGTTTGATGTCATTATACATTTTGCTTACTCCTGGATGGATACTGAGTTTTGACTTGTGGCATTCATCCAGTACTTCCTTTCGAAGTTCAGGAATGTTAGGGACACAGATTCGACCTTTGAGCCTTAAAATCCCATCATTATCAACTTGAAAACTCGAGGGTTCGCCTTGTTGAATTATCCCCCTGATCTTCTGAATGAAGTGATCATCCCCCTGAAGAGCAGATATCTTATCTAGCAAAGAAGTTGTGATAATAAAACTGGCGATCATTACATTCTTTCTGCTTAACGCATCGGCCACGACATTGGCTTTTCCTGGAGTATATATAATTTCAAAGTCATATGCTGCAAGAAACTCCAACCAACGTTGCTGCCTCAAATTTAAGTCCTTCTGAGTGAACAGATACTTTAACGACTGGTGATCTGTAAACAGTTCAAACCTCTCGCCCAGAAGATAGTGTCTCCAGATTTTCAAAGAGAATATGATAGCCAATAACTCAAGATCATGAGTTACGTAATTTTTCTCGTGCGGTTTCAGTTGACGGCTAGCATAGGCAATTACTTGGCCTCTTTGCATTAACACTGCGCCAAGGCCTTCTCTAGAAGCATCAGTCCAGACTTTCAAATCTTGGTTGCCATCGATGATGGTTAGCACTGGAGCAGTTGTTAATCTCAACTTTAGCTCTTCGAAAGCTTCCTCACTCTCTTGAGTCCATTTAAATTTAGAATGCTTCTTTGTAAGCTTCGTTAAGTGGCCAGATATCTTCGAAAAGTTTTTAACGAACTTCCGGTAATAGCTAGCCAATCCGAGAAAACTGCGGACTTCAGTGGGAGTACTGGGCTGTTTCCAATTTTGAATAGCTGTGATTTTACTTGGATCCACAGCAATTCCTTCTTTCGATACGACGTGGCCCAGAAATTTCACTTCATCTTGCCAGAATATACATTTGGAAAACTTGGCTTTTAATACATTCCGTCTGAGAATTTCTAACACTTGTTCCAGATGTTTTTCATGCTCGGCCTTTGATTTAGAGAAGATCAGGATATCATCAATAAAAACCAGAACAAATTTATTCAAAACCCCTCTGAACACTCTATTCATTAGATCGACGAAATAAGCAGGAGCGTTACATAAGCCGAACGGCATTACTAACCACTCGTAGAATAAGTCGGGGCCTCTGAACGCTGTCATTGGAACACACTCTTCGGCAATTCGAAGTTGATGGAAACCTGTAGCTAGGTCCATTCTTGAAAATACTTGTGCTCCATTTAATCGATCCAATAAATCATCAATTCGCGGCAATGGATATTTATTCTTTATGGTTTGCTTGTTCAAATCACGATAGTCCACGCATAGACGTAAAGTACCGTCAGATTTTGGGACAAACACCACTGCTGCACCCCAATCAGAGAAACTAGGCCTGATCAGACCCTTCCATACTAGCTGTCTTGTTTGATTGTCTAATTCCTCTTTCTCTTTCAAGGACATTCTTCGAATAGCGTGAACTACCGGCCTTGCATTGGGAATTAAAGCAATCTTGAAATCTATTTCTCTCTGCGGAGGTAAGCGAACAACTTCCTCGAACACATCCGCATAGTTTTTGACGACAGGAATATCTTTGATGAGGTCAGGAATATTCTCTGTGACTTCAGGAACATTTTCTATTTGGGTTGGAGAAACATTCAAAGCCGCCCAGAAGTCTTTTCTATTAGCATTCTGACCTTCACAGGGAATGGTTATATAACTTCCGGATTTGATCTTAGCTCTAACAACTCTCTCGGCGCATCTAACCTCTGCTTCGTATTTGGTTAACCAATCCAATCCCAAAATAAGATCGAATTCATCAAAGTTCATGACGACAGAGATAATAGGGAATTTATAGCAAGAAAAAGAGACGGGTACTGCACAAACCCAACTGAGATCGATGGAACCTCCAACTGGATTTCGGACTGTCATTGGCTCTTTGAGCTTTTTCAAATTCAAATCCAACTTCTTGACTGCACTCTTTGCAATAAAGCTTCGTGACGCGCCTGTGTCAAACAGTACTTTAACTGGAATGTTTTTGACATTGAGCGTGCCTTCTAAAACATCAGACCTTTCTTGACTATCTGAGGGTGCTGAGGTTTCTGCTACTTCATTCACTTGAACTATTTCAGTCTTTTTCAACTGCCAGCAGTCTTGCTTTACGTGACCAGCCTGATGGCAGAGATTGCATTTACTATTGCCTTTAACCTTGCTCCTTGATTTAGATCCCTCCCTCTTTTGCAATTTCAAGGACTTACATTTCCTGGACAAATGACCTTTTTGATTGCAGTTTAAGCACATAGCGGTCATTGCTGATTCTTTCTCAGGTCTGGCCCTTTTCCGACTTACTTTGGGCTCCTTACCGACTTTAGACATTGAATTTGCCTCAGGAATATCAGTTTCCGACTCTGCTACGTCACTAGAACTAACTTCTTCTTCGTCGCATAACATTCCTTTCTTATGGAGATCTTCATATTGATAAGCCATGTAAATCATCTCTGGAAAAGGAAGCTTCACATGCCCTAATACTTTATTCTGGTATTTTCTTTGAAGTCCATGAATAAATCTCAGATTTTTCCTCTTCGGATTTTGAATTAGATGAGGAGCAAAGTGAGAAAGTTCATTGAATTTCTTATGATATTCGGGAATTGTCATATCGCCTTGAATTAGATAAGAAAATTCATCACATAATCTCTCGGTTACTTCGGGAGGAGTAAATCTCTCTAGGAAAATCACTTTGAATCTGTCCCAGGTGATATCACCTTCTGGATTATCTTTGATGATTGTTTCCCACCAGATTAAAGCTTCTTCTTTGAGCGCCCAAGATGCTACTAACCGTTTCTGGTCATCTCTCAGCTGGATATGCTCAAAGATTCTTTCGACAGAACTCAACCAAGCTTGAGTTTGAATAATAGATTCATTACCCGAGAATTGCGCTCCGTTCAGATTTCGATATTTCTTTAATAGAGCCTCTAGATCGGGTTCTGTATTCCTTCTGTTTCTAGCACTCATTTTTCTAGTACTTCTGCAATTAGCAGATCAAGTGTCAGGTCACAGAAAAGATAGTTTAACATATAGAAACACATACTTCAAATGTAAATGTGTCTATCAAGGTGTAATTTCATTCTGCTTTACTCATACTAGGATATTACTGATCCTATCTGTATAGAGTTACCCGTCCTAGAACACTACTGGTTCTATTTCTGACGAGTTCGTTCAAATGTTATATTCCAGAACTAAGCTTAACCAAAGCTCTGATACCACGTTGAGACGACCCGATTTCCCGTTCTCACGGAAACAAGGTTATCTTTGGAATATAACACAGATACATATAATAGCAGAACAGAATTAAATAAATACACCAGAATGAACAACAAAATATACTGGATAAAAGTAATCATCAGAGTTACACAGTACACAGGATCTTACTTAGTACAAATACAGTTCAGCTATACATAAATGTCTACAGCGGAAATAAACAAAATATGTACAATAGGAGCTGAACAGCATAAAAAGAAATAAATGATAGAATCCATCTTCAGCTCCAGCTATCCAGAAAGAACCAGCTAAACCTGAATACAAGGCTGCCCGTGTAGAAAAAGGGGCACCCGAGTTTGAGAGTGAAACAAACTACGAGTCAGTCATGGGACTGGTATGAGAAATCTATTCAACACATATCTAATTGGCTAATCACAGGACCACGCCACTTTCGTGGAACGGGTTTACTCCATTGGATTGCCAGTGCTTTAAAACAAATCTTTCTTTTAAACATCGCTATGTTTTTAACAAAAATGAAGCCATTATAAGACTCAGTTCCCATCACACAATGCAACGCAAACCGGAGGATAGAGTTTTACCTTATAATGGCCAAAATATGATTGATACGAATAAAACAAAGGCATTTGATATTATTGCTAGTGTTTATATGCTTTGAAGACAATTTCAAATCATAACTATCAATCATAGACGGCATGGGTACCATATATCATGTCGCCATATATATATACAATCAAAACCGCACGATCACGTATTTGGAAATTGGATTTCCGTCATGAACCAAGGCAAAAGATAGTCCTTACCGAATTCGAGACTGCCTAGCCCGAGCCTCAGGAACAGCCGCAACTGCCCCTTGGATCGTCAGGGCCGGTCCACCGATGTGGATTATTATGCCTGAACAATACGTTTCCCCGCCCTTTGGGGCGTAAACGAGCCAACGAATGACTCCATCGGACCCGGATCGTCCGATCAAACCGAGGCGCCTCGCAACAGCAACAACCACATAGGTGAAAAGTATATAAATGTCAGGGCTGGAAGGTCACTGACACCACCCTAGCTAGGAAGAAACGCATGCCCTCCCTGATGTCCTCTCCCGTTTTAGGTTCATACCGGGGTGTGAGGCTCGCGAATTTACGTTATACACAAAGCTACGCCACACAGGCGGTGCTTTGATCATCACCACAAGACTTTGCTTTTCAACAGAAGCCCTGATCACTGCATCTTAGCATGCCACACAGAATAAATTCTATGTCAGACACACAGTCCATTTACAAGTCCGTTCTGGGTCTGAACGAAACCGGAGGCACTAAATACCTCGCAAACCCATCGATCAACACGTACGTCTGAACGATCACCACTCATTATCCATATTTCGGGATGCCTCCCAATCAGGACCTCGGTTACCATCCAAACGAGGTGAAGATCTCCGGTCTTCGACCATCGTCTTCATCTTCGAATTTCAATCGTCGGTCGATTATTCGAAATGAGAATTAACTCGGCCTTTTCAAATAATTCACGTATATTTAGAATTTCAAATCGATTTATTTCAATGGTTAAATTATTCGACAACACTGGTTTTGTCCTTTAATGTAATTTTCACACCAAACACATTCAACCATCAAACATCACATAAATCAAGCAAATTCAGTTTATTTCCATTCCATATCGCTTATGGTATTTTATAACTATTTATCGCTATTTTTATTTATTTTAAAATAGCCATTTTATTCAAAACGACGCTTCGGGCCATAAGGCGGCCGTGGCGCTGTTTTTCTTCAGATTTGATTTACACATATCTGAAAATCTAACCGTTGGATTTTCACAAAATTTACATCATTAGAAAGGTCTTTTCAAAACGAATCCAACGGTTCCAGTTTCGGGAAAATCCGACGGTCGGATCTCCCGGTACAATCGTTTGAATTTTCGATTTCAAAATACGAACTGCAGCGTCGTTATTCGATTAAATATAATTTTATTTATATATATAAATAAATATAATCGTTTCTGGCGCTGTTTTTCTTCAAATTTGAATTAAACATTCCGGACAATCCAACCGTTGGATTTTTACAAGGTTGGTGCCGTTGGAAAGATTATTCCAAGGCGAACCCGACGGTTGAGGTTTCGGGAAAATCCAATGGTCGGATTTCCCGTACTAGTCGTTTGAAATCACGGTTTCGAAATACGAACTGCACGGCCTCGTTTCGTTTAATTTTATTTATATTTATATAGTTATATAAATATAGTTTATTCAATGATTTCCATATCGTTTACACTTCAAAAAATTTTCTAACACCTTAAATTTTGGAAAAATTTCGCCATAACCTCCCCTGCACCGGGAGCGTCGGGAAATCGCAAATAGCGTCCCGGTCCTTCTAATCTCAAAAAGAAAAAGAAAAAGCCAAGCGGCTAGCCAATCAGGCTCAAAATCATCACCCAAACAAATCAGTAAATGTGTACCTATTTGTCGGGCACAAAATTTTATTCCTCTTCTCTAGCCCCTTTGCTATAACCTGTTCAATGAATATGCATGTACATATATATACAGTTCATATCATTTTTCATTTTCTATTCAACTTCATATTTGATTTCTATTTGGTTTAAAAACACCATTCATTCTAACGTTACATAAATAGGTGCAAATCATTTCATTAGCTAATTAATGAATATTTCAACTCATATATGTTTATTTTGAACAAGTGGCTATTTTTAACACTTCATATTTTAACGATTTATGCATACAATAAAAATGTGATTTTTATTGTAAAACAACTCATTTCAAAACACTATTTTTTTTTCTATATAGTTCATGTAGGTGATAAAATAGAATTTTTATCATAAAACAATTTATTTCAAAATATGAATACCATTCAACACATGAATTTCTAAACAACGAATGAATATCAATTCAACACATGAATGTTTTCAATAGTTTTTAGATATAGATAAAAAATGTGATTTTTATTATCTAACAGTTTATTTCAAAATATGAATACCATTCAACACATGAATTTCTAAACAACGAATGAATATCAATTCAACACATGAATGTTTTCAATAGTTTTTAGATATAGATAAAAATGTGATTTTTATTATCGAGCAATTTATTTCAAAATATGAATACCATTCAACACATGAATTTCTAAACAACGAATGAATATCAATTCAACACATGAATGTTTTCTATAGTTTCTATATATAGATAAAAATGTGATTTTTATTATCGAGCAATTTATTTCAAAATATGAATACCATTCAACACATGAATTTCTAAACAACGAATGAATATCAATTCAACACATGAATGTTTTCTATATAAGGAATAAATATAGTTTAAGCATATGAAAATAATTCAAACACACAAATATTATTCAAAATTTCGGCAGCATAACGGCAGGGTAGTTACACCGGCACCGTCCCTAGTACGGCTCCTCGCTCTACCTTAAAACCTCGCGGTTTTTGACAATGGGAAACATGCATCTAGTTCGCACGCAGGCGGCATGTATATATTTTTATTCATTTCCACAAACTAATCCTAAGTGGTTTCAACCAAATATTTCACAACCACAAACGGGTATTTTTCAACCACAATCAACCAATATCAATCCCAAACAATCATTCAATTTTCACCACAATTTCAACCAATAAATATCGTCCATGGTTTGTGGACGAGGGGGCGTATATATATATATATATATATATAAATATATAGCAATTCACTTTCATATTCACACACATATATAATTTTAAATCAGAAATCTCACCAATAGCTATCCAACTGCACGACTCTTCCTAATAGAAATCTTCGCCTATTTGTCGCTTTCGCCCGTATTCTCTACACATGTAAAAATAGAATTTTTACGATGCTATTCAATATATAAAAATATGATTTTTATTTTTGCTTCCACATATAAAAATATGATTTTTATTTCGACTTTCAACATATAAAAATATGATTTTTATTTCGACTTTATATATATATAAATCTGATTTTTATTTTGCTTTATATATATAAAAATCTGATTACAGTTTTTACATCTTTAAAAATTCTGTTTCAAATGCAGTTTTTTATTTTCTTAAAAAAAAAATGCAGTTTTTAAATAATTCTTCAAAACAGTTTTTTTCAAAACTCTTTTATAAATTTCTGTTTTAACTTCTTTTTAAAAATTTCTGTTTTAACTTCTTTTTAAAACTTTCTGTTTTTATTTACTTTAAAAATTTCTGTTTTTATTTACTTTAAAAATTCTGTTTTTAAAAATTCTGCTTTTAAAAAATTCTGTTCAAAATCCAGTTTTCAAATCTCTAAAAAAAAACTGTTTTTAAAACTAAAAGAAATATACAGTAATTAATTTTAAATCGCTTTTTAAATCAGAAATTATAAAACAGAAAATAAAAATAAATATAAAGTAAAATGGCTCACCGACAGTTGGCGAAGGGGATGAGGCGTCTTCGGCTCAGGGAGGCGTCGCGATGAGGCGTTCGCGGCAGGGTTCGACGAGGGCTGCTTCGGTGGTTCGGGGGGTTGCTCGATTGGATGTCGTGCGGTGCCTGGAGGGAGGAGGAGGTCGGCGGCTCGAGCGTCGGCGGTCTGGTGGTGGGCTTCCAGGTCAGGGGGCGGCGGCGATTTAGGTTAGGGTTTTCTCCTTTTTTTTTTTTTTATTTGTTTCTGATAAATGATCGGGGGGGGCCAACCAGGAAGAAAAGGGGGATTCTTTTTTTTTTTTTTTTTTATTTATTTTATTATTTAATTATTTAAATTTGCATTAGGGTTGACTTTTACATATGACCTCGAAACGAGGTCCACCGCCTGTCGCCCATAGCGTTTCACCCCCATTCCGAACACAATGGGATATGTATCGCAAGCTGATTTGATCGTTATAGTCAGTTTCCTTTTGAATTTTCATTTAAATCATTATATTGAATTTTAAACGCACATTTCAAATTACCGGGGTCACATACTAACTAGAAAAATTCTAGAAAAATATTTTCTAGCTTCGTATCAACGATACGGTCCTAACAAAACTAGTTTCGTCGAATTCTGAGACCGTTTGAAAAATGGTCAATTTCCAGTCGATTAAAATCAACTGAAATCGGTCAAACGCGTTTTCCTTTGCCACGCTCACATATTGATTCGAAAAATTATGAAATTTGAAACCTAGCAATAACCTGACACTGCGGATCTAACAAAAGTGGTTTCGTCCAAATCCGAGGTCGTATGCAAAATGTCCATTTTTAAGGGCCTGAATTCCATAGCGACTATTCAGAATTTTCAACTGGACATATCTTTTGATTCCCGCTATCAAACTTCGATTGGTCAGATTCGTTAGAAAGATATTACCAATTCGATTCCATTATTTTTGGTTTCACTAAAATCTGGATTGTTTTGCACCCGGTATATTCAATTGAAGTTTGAAATCGAATTATCGAACTACCGCGCCATTTTCAATTTTATATATAATTATATTTAATTATATTGGTTTTCAAATGTCGATTCAACTCAGTTTTCATCGCCATTACTTAAAATATTTATTTTAAATATTTAAAATCCATTATTTTAGCCAATTTAAAAATTTTAAATTGGTTCAGATTTTCTGGGTCGTTACACAATACGACATCATGTGGTTTTAATTGTAGAACTAGTATGGCGACATGATATATGGTACCCATGCCGTCTATGATTGATACATTTATATTTGAAGTTGTTTTCTTCGCTTATAGTAATAATGAAAGATGAAATTTAGCGTATCAAGCATTCTTTAGCTATTATAAGGTAAAACTCTATCCTCCGGCTTGCGTTGCATTGTGTGATGGGACCTGGGTCTTATAATAGCTTCATTGTTCTTTATTTAGCATTGCGCTATTTGTTTTATGCACTGGTATTCTTGGAAGGAAACCCGTTCCGTGTTATGTGGCATGGTCCCTTGATTTACCTAACTTTAAAAATTAAGATTAATAACTGTTTTAGCTCTCACACCAGTCACATGACTGACCTGGAGTTTATTGTTTTAACCTAAACTCTGGGTCCCCCTATTTTCCGCACAGGCAGCTAGTTGTTTTGGTTTTGCAGATTTATATTCATAGGATCCTGTTTTACAGCTAGAGCCATATACGGAAAGCTCGGTATCCATGTATTTGTTTCAGTTGTGTTTCGTATTATTTTTCCGCTACAGTATTGTATTTAAATCTCTGATATTTTATAATGTGTAATATTTATTCATACTCTGTATATTCTTGTACTCTGATGTAAATTGTTGTAATAAGCAATGAAATGTTCTTTCGTTTGTGTTCTGATATGTTGTGTTCTCGATTCAATCTGAGCTTTCCATCACAGGGAAGTTCGGCTAGCTACTTTTGGTATCAGAGCCAGGTTTCAAACCTGGGACCTATGGGTTATGGGCCCACCACGCTTCCACTGTGCCACTTTGATATTTTATAATGTGTAATATTTATTCATACTCTGTATATTCTTATACTCTGATGTAAATTGTTGTAATAAACAATGAAATGTTCTTCCATTTGTGTTCTGATCTGTCGTGTTCTCAATTCAATCTGGGCTTTCCTTCACAGGGAAGTTCGAGTAGCTACATTTATCGTGAATTATGTTTTAAAAGACATTAGTTCTTTAACCCAGTTAAAGATAAGATTAATTTCTTAAATTCGAATAATCATTAAGTAATGATTTTTGAGATTAAAACTGAACTAGAGTTTTAATGAATCTTTAATTAGATTAAAATGTAAATATTTGAATAAAAGAATATTCTGAACTGGAATGAGGCGTAGGATGTATTTTAATAGCACCTGATTATAAATTACGCGAGTTATTCGGAAAGACCATGTTTAACCCATTCTGAATAACGAATATGACGACTAACAGTCTAAGAGATTGAAGACGGTGCGACATCGATGATCTTCACATCGAATGGGTGAGTTGCTACTAATGCCCGTGATTAGAGTAGCTACCTTGAAGGGGCTACAATGGTGGCCATCCGGACGTACTTGTTGATTGTTCGGATATGCGAGGGCCTCTCTCCCGTATTGGACATACGGGACGAGGAATTAGGCGCCTTCGGTTTCATTCAGACCCAGAACGTACTTGTAAATGGATGGTATGTCTGACGTTGTATTCCTTTACGCTGTATTCGCTGATCTTTGCTAATATATATCTATTTGGTGGTAGAGAATTTATTCTCTTGCTTAACACCCTTCTCTGAGACGTATATTGATAGAAATTAATGGTATGGTATGGATTAACAATGCGGCATGCTAAGATGCATGGATCAAGGCTTTTGTTGAAAAGTAGAGCCTTGTCGATGATGATCAAAGCATAGCTTTAATTATCCTAGCTTTGTGTAGCGTGACTTAGCGAACCTCACACCCCGGTATGATGGTAAACTGATGGTCAGATCAGCATGCTTTCAATATTAGTATGAATCCGGTCGATCGACATGAGTTGGTTGTGGTCGCTCCACGCTCAGAGGGATAGGGCATAGACCCCCGATTCTCATATGGATAGAGTAAGCGGCATTTTCTCATGCACGGGACGTAAGTTGCGGAGATACTCGATATCCTAGATATAGTGCAGATGTGCATTACGGTGTTTTCTCTAGCTGGGACGTAAGCCGTTGAGTATTGCACTACGCGATAGATCTTTCGAATCAGGAGCCATCATGATGGAAATCCAACTTTCCAATATTAGCTTTGCGATTTTGATTGTAAACCTATATACGGTGACATTGTGTGATGGGGCACTCATGTCGTCTATGATTGATACATTTACTTTCGAAATTGATTTCGATACTATACACTTATCGTAACTAATAAAGGAGAAATTTCGCGTACCAAGCATATATGGATATTATAAGGTAAAATTCTATCCTCCGGCTTGCGTTGCATTGTGTTATGGGACCTGAGTCTTATAATACTTCATTTTTCTTAAATTAGCATTGCGCTGTTTATTTATGCACTGGTATTCTTGGGGTAAACCCGTTCCGTGTTATATGGTGTGGTCCCTTGATTTATCTTACATTAATATCAAACTAATGACTGTTTTGAGTTCTCATACCGGTCCCATGACTGGCCTGGAGTTTATTGTTCCTTCCTGAACTCTGGGTGCCCATATTTTCCACATGGGTCAGTAGTTTTGGTTTTACAGATTTTTATTTAATAGGATCCTGGATTACAGCTGGAGCAATATTTGGAAATTCGGAAAGCTTTCCGTTACACATTATACTTATGTCTTATTTTCCGCTGCTATGTACTTTTTAATTCTCTGATTATATTTTTTGTTGTATAATTAATCATACTTTGGAATATTCTTGTACTCTGATGTAAATTGTTGTAATAAGCAATGAAATGTTCTTCTGTTTGTGTTCTAATTTGTCGTATTCTCAACTCAATCCGGGCTTTCCCGAAAGGTGAAGTTTGGGTCGTTTCATAAACAATTTACTAAGGTTAATTCATACCTAACCCATGCAAAAAGAGTGATAAGATTTCTTTTATCCAAAAAAAGCTAATACCCATAAATTGATCGGGCATAGCTGCTAATCATTCAACTATGGTCAATGCTCAAAAGTGAGCACGACTTAATAATAAATGATAATAATATAATATTATCATTTACAATCAAACTAATCATTCAGAAACTATATTTAGTTTGAATATTCCTCTGTATATGAAATCTTGGTGAAATTATTTCATTTACCAACTCTTTAAAACAATATTATGTCGATTTGCCTCATTCAAAGGTTTAGAAATCCCTGTCGACCATGTTGGCTAAAAGTGTCAATTTGGAATTTAGATACAGTTCAACCGATAAACAAACATAATATAACAAAAATTATAACACTAAGAAGTACGCTCTCTCATATATATACATATACGCTTAAGCTCAATCTAGGTTATTACTATCACAACACCAAACATGTTGTTTTGTAACATTTTTCTCAGTTCAATTTGTGACAGTTATTATTGTGACAAACCTATGATGGTTACTTTTGTTATAACGTAATATAATAATTATTTTCGTTATTACACTTGCACACTTTTGTAAATATTGGAAAATATAACGGGGTAAAATGTAAACTCCTGTTGTATTCGTGGTTTCTACCCTAGTAACGCTTCTAACCCCTTCTTTCTCGTTTTTTCCCTGTATATCAAAAAAGAGTTCTAGGGTTCTTCATTTCCAATTAGATTGTCATGCGCCTCCTCCTTCCCCTCGTCCACGCTTTCACCTCCTCCAACCTCTCTTCGTTTCCGATCAGATTGTTATGCTCCTCGTCCTTTACCTCGTCCATGCTTCCACCTCCTCCAACATTCTACGTCGAAGTCAGGATTGGTCCAATTGGGTATGTATTGTTCCTTTATAGTTGATTTCATGTATTTTAGATTTCAATCAAGTTAAAGCCATTTTAGTCCATGTAAAATTTTATAAAAAAAATTATGCCTTTATGGTATCAACTTCATGATATATTAGCTATTGTCACAGAGATCCTTTATGTCAACCCCACACAGATGTTCGAGAATGATGTCAGCAAATTGATGCTTTTACTTAGTTAACATAATAACTTCTGAGCAGTTATGAAATTTGTAATATAAATTTTATGACTCTTTAAAACCATGTCAAGTGGACATTTAAAATATTAACTCTTATTCAAACTATGATGATATGAATTTAGCTATGCCCTGTGCAGTTAAAGCGCTCAACGGTTTCATAGCGGTGGAGGTGCAAAAAGATGTAGCGGGGATACACGGGGGAATAGCGGAGATATAGTGGAGGCGCCAAAAGATTCAATAAAGGTAAAACCAAATATTTAAAAATAAGTTAATCATCTTTCTCACATTATATGTGTATAAGAAACTAATATTAATTAATCATATATAACAAAACAAGGAATATCATAGTTATGCATGTTAAAGTTGATGAATGTAATTGATTTTTACCATATATTAGTCGTGTATGCCTTAAATTTACCCCTTTACACTAATTTTATTGAAATTTTTTTAACAAGAACTAGTCAAATCAGTCTCTATGTAACAATATTGCTAAAGAGGATGCTAAAAAGCCTTGATTTAACGGATGCAGCGGGGCTAAAAGCGGTCCTACCGTTCATTAAGGCTAAATTGAAATAGCGTGGCGGCTGAAGAGTGCTATAGGCTATAGTGAGGATATTGTGGGGATTTAACTGCATAGGCTATGCCTAAAGTTTGACATCAGAATATCAAACGTTACACAGATAGAATGATATACACAAACTAAATTGAATACAAAATTTGTTTTTGGCCTAATATTATACCATGTACTTTAGAAGCAGAGTTTAAGTGACAATGAAGTGGAATCTGAGATCAAAATATGTCAGCTAATTTTTTTTGCTTAAAGTAATTCTGGCATTTTGGTAGATTTTCAGTTTTTATTTAAGTTTTACTATTGTCTAGTGTTTCCTTTCCAGTTGCTTTATGTATGCCATATATCATTTAAGCTAAATGATTGAAATACTGCAAAATTTACTGAGCACTTAAAGTAGCAACACCTTATCTAGCTTGGCACATATAAATTTGATCATATACTTCGTATACCTGTACAAGTTAGCAATGCCATAATACAAGCTTAAAGATTTTAATACTCAGCATTACCTTTAGAATTAACTATAGTTTCGTATATACTTTTATGTGAGTATACCTTAAGTGGATGCAAGTTTTGGTAAATATAACTAAGATAAAACGAGTTCATATGCTCTAAAAGTATCTATTAAATAAACTACAGTTGGGAAAGTATCTTTTGTATGCTTCAAAAATAATCAGTGAGAACTAGTAAAAAAGCGAACATATTTAATGCAATTGTTGACTAAATTACAGCATGTGCTTTATTAATTTTCTGAATTTTGTAAATGAAAGCAAGATTTTGTTTAAGAAAAATCTCAAAGTCATTTGTATCCATCTATAATATGACAATGGTTATTATTTCATTTTATTTATCGGATTCATTTTATTTTTTTAATTTGTAACATGAATATGTTATCTATTTAATTACATTAGTTTCATTTACAAAATATAATAGGAACAACTAAAGTTCTTGCTAATGTAGAAACCTACTTCAAGAGAGTGTATTCGAATTCGACATAGGAATATAAATGGATATATACAAGGAGTTCGATATTTTATGGACTTCATGAAGTGTCATTCACTACCCGACTTTGAAATGTGCAGCTGCCCTTGTATGAAGTGTAGAAATTTGAAGAAGTTGTCTTTTGAAATAGTTTAGAAGCACCTAATCATTCATGGTATGGATCCAACATACGATGAGTGGTTTCTTCATGGGGAGAGAAGCAACATTGACGTTAGGGTCACTAATACATCAAATGTTACATATGATGCTTACAACTCCCATCAATCTCGAGAGAAAACCTTGTAGACGATACTCTTGGAAACCTTATTGATGATGCATATGAATTATATGATAGCATAGAAGGAATGTATGACAGTTGTCAGTGAAAAAAGTATGGTGATTAATAGGAAAAAGCAAGTGAAAAATTGTACCCCTCTTATGAAGATGGTCTTACAATGTTAAGTGTTATTGTTCAGCTTCATAATTTGATAAAAGACTTTATTTGGTCTGGAAACAACATGACCGAGTTGTTGAAGCGATTGTAACGATGACTGCCAAAGGAAAATACAATACCTGAGAAGTACTCCACAATGAAACAAATGTTAAAATATATAGGAATGAAAGTAGAATGTATAAACGTTTGTGGAAATGATTGCATTTAATTTGGAAGGATTACAAGGATGTAGTGGAATGTCCACGTTGCCATACTTCGAGATTTAAAATGAAAAAAAAAACAAGGAAAAGTAATAAAAATCACAAAACAACTACGAAAGTATTGAAACACTTTCCACTAATTCTGAGGTTAACAAGGCTGTACATTGTACCATGGATAGCTCAAAAAATGTCGTGGCATAGTGAAGCAAAACCTTGTTGTAATTTAATGCGTCATCCAATTGACTCGAGTGAATGGAGATCAATTAAAAACAAGTGGCCCGAGTTCGCTAAAAATGGATGAAATGTTTGGCTTCGCATTGCTGCTAACGGGTTTAACCCTAGTACAACCCAATCTTGTAGCTATAGTTGTTAGCCTGTGTATATGGTTCCTTACAACTTACCCCCTTCATTGTCAAACATTCAGCGCGATTGACAAATATCCAGCCACCCAGTTTGAATCTTAAAAAGTCATATGACTACCATGCTATAATTTAATATTTCTGTTGCTAACAATTCACACAATGCTTGTGACGGCCCGCCCCGCACCAGCCGGCATTTCCTCCGAAAGTGCGCTGTACACATGCTTGACTAACACGGAACGGTCGCCAAAGAAGGGAAAGAAGAGAATGAACTAATCGAAAACCTGTAGAATGTATCACAGCGCATGGAACAAAATATAATAATAATATAATCTTGACGTAAAACAGGCGAGACTGTTCATAAGCTGAAAACTAAACCAACATAGCAGCGGAAATACAAATACAGCTTATGATCCAACATCATTATTACAACTTTAAACTGTCTCTAAAGCAAAAGAAAGCTAAAGTAAAAGATGCACTACAAATGCCCAAGCGGTGATCTTCAACAACACAGGGAGAATATCTATATGTATCATACGTGGAAGCCTCCTGCTCGTCTCCGGATCAACTACTCGTGCATACCCAGCTAACCTGTCCCTAGTCTGGTCGTGAGAGCACCCAGAGTAATAAGAAGAGAAATAAAACTCTGGGTCAGACAAAGAGTCTGGTATGAGCGATAAGTAGTTAAACATAACAATAATAGGTATACTAAACCATACCTGAACCTAGACCTGCAACCAAAGAGTTATCACTACATACTGTACAATACTCTAAGGTGCCACTGAACAGATGGTGTAAAGATAACGGGGGATGGGGTGTGCATGTCATAATGATGGCAAACAGATCAACCATAACAACCATCCTTACTTCTCTCACTCAGTACGTAAAGCATACGATGTCCACCACTGTCAATCACTAGACCCATCTAAGTAGTGACGGAGTTCGACTTGTATAACTACTGCTACTACCAAGCTTACCACATGGAGTCATGACCAATTCTTCACAACTGACCTCCCTTCATTGGTCTATAGCTCATTAGTCGTACCTAGGCTACTGTGGCCCTGAATCCGTTCATGTACCCCCTACACATAGTGATCCAAAGTTATAGACATCGACAACTCCTTAGCACATGTCCCGCAGCAGTGCCCAAATCATGAAGTCGTCTCGTTGATTCCCAACTGGATCCTGATTACAAACTTCCCATTGGACTACCTTTGCATCTTGGGTTATTGGTCTTCTTTCCCGGATTGGTTCGGTTTTCCCCCTTTGCTTTGCTTGGGATTGTCGTCCTCTCCTTGGGTTCGGATCGTGCTTCCCCAGTTCAGTTCGTGATCTTCATCTCATAGCGGTTCGGATCGGTCGTCATCACCTCCTGGCGGATAGGGTCGGGTTCTTCAAGTCCAATCGCCAGACATCGGTTCAATTCGGAGGTGGCCATACGGGTCGGGTCGGGATGGTACATGCCACGAGAGGCGGAGCGGTTCGGGTCGGAGTCCTTCTCTTGAGTGGTTCGGATCGCGTACGAGAGGCAGTTTACAGTTGATGCTCGTGGACCTCACACAGATGGTTTGGTTCGTAGGAGATGGCTTGGTTCGTGATGTGACTCTACGACCCCATAGGGCGATCCGATCCAGCCCTTAATCCCCCATCCGATCTGAATTCCTGCACTTTGTCCAGCGAGCTGTTTTACGCCATTCGACAGCGTTTTCGACCATTCTAACTATTCCAAACAATCAAAAAGCATATCGGTCATAGCAACATATAGAAGTGACCACAATCACCAAAACAATCAACATGACAAGGTTAACCGGATCAAACATAAACAAAATCCCATATTTTCCACTAAGCATGTTTAGGCAAAACTAATGATAAAATTAGTAAAACTTAATCAAATTAACCCAAATTTCTAACAGAGGTCTAAAACATCATTTAAGAATTTATAAATATTTTTCCATAATTTATTAGTGTATAAATTCGCTAATCAACACTAATTACCCTTAATTAACCATAATTAGGGAGGAACTACGCAAATCACTCACCTTAGCCTTAAATAAAATCTTTAGAACTGAAACTCTACTGTTTGGGCATGAATACCTATGCAACACAACAACTCTAACTCAATTCTTGTGCTAATCCGCCTTGATTTGATGTTGCTAATCTTAATCCTTGATTAGAAAGTGATTTGGAGGTGTTTTAGAGGTTGGAGGCCATTGTTAGGGTTTCTAAGAGGTAAGTGGCGGCAAGAAAACTGAAATAGAATGAAAACCTAATTCATTTCAGCCTCCCCATAACCCTAATCCTGAAATGGGTTATGGGCCCATTAACTAATCACCCTATTTGGCCCGGTTAAGCAGTTTTTCACCCTCCAAACATTATTTCATCCATATCTCTTAAACGGTAAGTTCGTTTTTCACATGTGACCACTCTACGGAAAGGTAAACCATCATCCAAAGCCAATGGAAGTAGTTTCAGGTCAAAACTCCTTTCCAGTCAAAAGTTATGGCCAAAACGAGATCAGCTAAGGGCAAAATGGTCATTTAAAAATCGGCGAAAATCATGAACATGGGTAATAACTCCCATAATCGTCTCCCAAAGTTACATGACCATACGACTTCGTATGTGAAAGAAATAAATATTCTACGATCCTGCGATGCGTAGAATGCAGGTCGTTACACTCTCCCACCTTAAGAAATTTCGTCCCCAAAATTCCTTAACCACAAGCATACAAAGGATCCCGCATGCCTACCAACCATATACAACAATCAGTCATGCAAAACAAACAAAACAAACCTATCCTAACATGCGGCAAGACTAAATTGAAACTGTAATCTTACCAGGCGAAGAGGTCTGGATACGTCTTCCTAATGCTCTCCTCTGTCTCCCAAGTACAGTCATTCTCATTCTCGCCCCACTGGACTTTGACTAGATTCACCGCTTTCCTTCGAAGTTGCTTCGTATCGTTCCCAACAATACGCATAGGCTTGCGGATCCCAACCGCCTCGGGTTCAACTTCGATATCATCCAACTGATCAGGTGAAATAGTCACATCTGGGTCGTGTACGAACTTCCTTAACTGGGAAACATGAAATATGTTGTGAACTCCTTCCATCTTCTCTGGTAATTCAACTTTGTATGCCAAATTCCCAATTTGCTCAAGAACTGGGAATGGACCAACAAATTTTAGTGCTAACTTGCCCCTCCTGCCAAATCGTATCACGCTCTTTAATGGAGAAATCTTGACAAACACCAAGTCGCCAATGGAGAACTTTATTTCTCTTCTCCTTTTATCAGCATAACTTTTTTGCCTATCTTGGACGGCCTTCATTCGCTGTTGGATAATCTTAATCTTAGCTGAAGTTTCTCTTATCACATCGGGTCCAAGCACAAACTTCTCACCAGTTTCTACCCAACATGATGGTGAGTTGCACGGTCTTCCGTACAAAGCTTCAAACGGAGCCATACTGATACTGGATTGATAACTATTATTATATGAAAACTCTACTAGATGCAAATGATCATCCCATGATCCACCAAAATCCAATACACAGGCTCTCAAGAGGTCTTCTAACACCCGATTCACCCTCTCTGTTTGACCATCGGTTTGAGGATGATACGCGGTACTGAGATGTAGTTCTGATCCTAACGCCTCTTGTAAGCTCTTCCAAAATCCACTAGTGAACAGCGGATCTTGGTCACTAACAATGCCCTTGGGTATTCCATAAAATCTCACTACCCACTATATACATTTCCACTAATTTAGCTGTCATCCTGTTTCACTTGACGGGTATAAACCTTGCACTCTTAGTCAATCGGTCCACAATCACCCAAATGCTATCATGGCCCGATCTAGTCCTTAGTAACCCATCAATGAAATCCATTGACACTTGTTCCCATTTCCATTCTGGAATTTCTAATGGTTGTAACAAACCACTAGGCTTATTTTGCTCAGCTTTAACTAGCTGGTAGTTCATGCATTTGGATATAAATTTCCCAACGCCTCTTTTCATCCCTTCCCAGTAGTAGGTCTGCTTCATATCTCGGTACATCTTGTTACCACCGGGGTGTATAGTCAGTTTTGAGTGATGACATTCTCTAAGCACTTCATCTCTCAATCCATTGACATTGGGTACAACTAGTCTTCCATTCTTTCTAAGCCAACCATCTCGATCAAGCCCATACTTGTTCATCTTTCCGTCGATTCCCATCTCTAACTTTGAGATGATTTCCAATAGGTTAGGATCGTTCCTCTAAGTGGAACCAACTGCTCAATCAAAGTGGGTCTGATCGTCAAACTTGCTAACATTTTTGGATCTAATTCGCACTTTGGTCTGAAATCATACCCAGCGATGTACTCCAGTTGCTTCCATTCTAGAAACATAGCCCCTAAACTGGCATGTCTTCTACTCAATGCATCAACTACCGCATTGCCCTTTCCTGGTGTATATGCGATGTCGAAATCATAGGAAGCCAAGAATTGTAACCATCTTTGCTGTCGAAGATTTAGATCCTTTTGGGAGAAGAGATACTTTAACGATTTATGATCGGTAAACAGCTCAAACCTTTCTCCCAAGAGATAATGTCTCCACATCTTCAACGCGAACACGATCGCTGCTAATTCCAAATCATGGGTAGGGTATCTTCTCTCGTGCGGTTTCAATTGCTGACTTGCATAAGCTACAACCCTACCTCCTTGCATCAATACAGCGCCTAGTCCGGTACCACATGCATCTGTGTATACCGTCATCTCTTCATTCCCCTTAGGAATGACTAACACTGGTGCACATGTCAACTTGTCCTTTAGACTCTTGAATGCATTCTCGCACCTTTTGTCCCAGACGAAAGCTTGATTCTTCTTGGTCAACTTAGTCAACGGTGCTGCTATCTTGGAGAAGTCTTGGATAAACTTACGATAATACCCAGCTAATCCCAAGAAACTTCTTATGTCTGTTGCATTCTTAGGCATAGACCAATCTTGTACCGTAGCCACCTTCGCAGGATCCACGACAATACCATTCTCTGAAACAACATGGCCCAAGAATCTCACTTCCCTCCTCCAGAAGCGACACTTAGAAAACTTTGCTTTCAGTTGGTGATTTCTCAACACCTCCATCATTATTCTTAAATGTTCCTTGTGTTCTTCCTCTGTCCTCGAATAAACAAGTATATCGTCCACGAACAAAAGAACAAACTTATTCAACTGATCTCTGAATACTCTATTCATAAGATGCACAAAATATGCTGGTGCATTGGTCAGCTCGAATCGCATAACCAACCACTCATAAAATCCAGATGGCATTCGAAAGGCTGTTTTAGCTATACTCTTAGCTTCCACTCTAAGCTGATGAAATCCTATCGCGAGATCCAACTGAGAGAACACTCTCGTGCCACTTAACTGATCAAACAAATCATCTATCCATGGTAGAGGATACTTATTCTTCCTCGTCACCTTATTCATCTCGCGGTAGTCCACACACAATCGAAGGGAACCATTTGCCTTGGTAGCAAACACAACTGGTGCTCCCCACTCAGAAACACTTCTTCTGATAAATCCCTCCTTCAAAAGATCGCTTACTTGCACCCCGAGCTCTCGCTGCTCCCTTGGCGCCATACGACGAAGTGGCATCACTATAGGTCTGGCATCTTTCACTAAATAAATATGGAACTCAATCTCTCGATGTGGTGGAAGCCCGATCACTTCCTCGAAGACGACTGGATACTGGCCAACCACGGGCAAACCTAACAACTCAGCATGCGGGATGTCGAGGGAATTTAGAAAACTAGCCATTACCCCATCACTAGGTAGACCACCAAACACTACCCTCCGTCCATCATCAGCTCTAGCTGTCACCAAAAAGCCCTCACAGTCTACCACCACCATGTATCTTTGGAGCCAATCGACTCCCAAAATAATGCCAAACCCAGTAAAGCCCAAAACAAAGCAATCACAAACAAACATGCATCCATGACTCGATAAGACCACATTATGACAAACCATGCTAAGGTTAATCGAACCACCAATCGGGTTCATCACTACTAAAGGTCTATCGACAATCTCGGGCTCCAATCCCAACCTATCTACCAGGTCACTAGATATGAAAGAACTGGAAGCCCCGGTATCAAACAAAACTCTAACAGGAACATCATAAACAGAAAGCATACCTTGAATAACGACATTCTTTCCCTTCTCTGCTGCAGTTGGGGCATTCGACGAAGAAGGAATAGCATTAACGGCATATGCTTTCACCATCTGCTTTTCTTTAGGGGGTTGCAGACACTTGTCCTTGTGATGTCCCACTTGGCCACAGTTGAAGCACTTCCTATCCGCTGGCTTGGCCCGACAATTACTAGCATAATGGCCCTTCTTACCACAGCTGAAGCACTCAACATCTTTCTTATTCTTTTTCTAGCCATCCTTATTCTGGTTCTGCTTCCTCTTATTCTGAGAACCACTCTTGCCTCCACCATTTGCTTGCGGCTTTGGCTCCTCTGCATATGCAACCTCAGTCTTCGACTTAGGATAAAGACTCTCTGACCTCAATGCTTTCCCCACAATCGATTCAAATGTCTCATCGATGTGGTTAATAAGCCTTTTCCCCATGTACTGATCCAAGCCAGTTATGAATTTCTCGTTCTTCTTCTCGGCAGTATCAATAAGAGATAACCCATACTTCGACAAAGTGTCGAATTCGGCAATATACTCCGAGACAGCTCTGCCATTCTGCTTGAGTTCCAAGAATCTCTTAAACAACACTGACTTCTGAGCAGCTAGAATGAACTTATCTCTAAAGCGAACCTTAAACTGATCCCAAGTAATCTGATCTTCGGGAGTAGCTGCCTTTATAGCATTCTACCAATTCATTGCCCGTCCTTGCAGCTGACGGGATGCTAGTCTTCTCTTCATCGCATCCTCGATACCCAAATCTTCGACGATACGCTCGTAGCTATCCAACCAATCCTGAACATCTGTAGCCAACTCCATTCCGTGGAACGGCTTCCCACCAAGACTAGTATAATCCTTGTTCAGCTTGGCGAAATCGGCCCTAGGCGCCTGCACTATTGGACCACCACCATTACCACCATTGGGAGCTTCCCTCTGAAAATCCCTAAGCATTTCCCTCATGAGGTCAGTAAACATCGTCCTCATGTCAGCAGCATTCCCATTATTGGCTCCTCTACCGGCACCTCTTGCGTATCGGCTCATCGTTCAATCTGTAAAGAGAAAATGATTAACCATCTCCATAGTGGTGCTAGTGCAGTACGACTTCATCCTTAGCTATACTAATAGTATATATATATAGCTTTTGAAAACCAAAATAATCACAAATACGCGCTCTCATATACGTATACTATCTCTCCTTGATGACTTCCCTAGGTTAACTACGCAACCTAGAGCTTTGATACCAAGTGTGACGGCCCGCCCCGCACCAGCCGGCATTTCCTCCGAAAGTGCGCTGTACACATGCCCGACTAACACGGAACGGTCGCCAAAGAAGGGAAAGAAGAGAATGAACTAATCAAAAACCTATAGAATGTCTCACAGCGCATGTAACAAAATATAATAATAATAATAATATAATCTTGACGTAAAACAGGCGAGACAGTGCATAAGCTGAAAACTAAACCAACATAGCAGCGGAAATCAAAATACAGCTTATGATCCAACATCATTATTACAACTTTAAACTGTCTCTAAAGCAAAAGAAAGCTAAAGTAGAAGATGCACTACTAATGCCCAAGCAGTGATCTTCAACAACACAGGGAGAATATCTACATGTATCATACGTGGAAGCCTCTTGCTCATCTCCGGATCAGCTACTCATGCATACCCAGCTAACCTGTCTCTAGTCTGCTCGTGAGAGCACCCAGAGTAATAAGAAGGGACATAAAACTCTAGGTCAGACAAAGAGTCTGGTATGAGCGATAAGCAGCTAAATAGAACAATAACAGGTATACTAAACCATACCTGAGCCTAGACCTACAACCAAAGAGTTAGCACTACATACCGTACAATACTCTAAGGTGCCACTGGACAGATGGTGTAAAGATAACGGGGGTGGAGGTGTGCATGTCATAATGATGGCAAACAAATCAACCATAACAACCATCCTCACATCTCTCACTCAGTACGTAAAGCATACGATGTCCAACACTGTCAATCACTAGACCCATCGAAGTAGTGACGGAGTCTGGCTTGTACAACTACTGCTACTACCAAGCTTACCACATGGAGTCATGACCAATTCTTCACAAATGACCCCACTTCATTGGTCTATAGCTCTTTAGTCGTACCTAGGCCACTGTGGCCCTGAATCCGTTCACGTACCCCCTACACATAGTGATCCAAAGTTATAGACATCGACAACTCCTTAGCACATGTCCCGCAGCAGAGCCCAACTCATGAAGTCGACTCATTGGTTCCCAACTGGACCCAGAGTACAAACTTCCCATTGGACTACCTTTGCCTCTCGGGTTATTGGTCTTCTTTCCCGAATCGATTCGGTTTCCCCCTTTGCTTTGCTTCGGATCGTCCTCTCCTTGGGATCGGATTGTGCTTCCCCAGTTCAGTTCGTGATCTTCATCTCATGGTGGTTTGGATCGGTCGTCATCACCTCCTGGCGGATCGGGTCGGGTTCTTCAGGCCCAATCGCCATACATCGGTTCGGTTCGGAGGTGGCCATACGGGTCGGGTCGGGATGGTACATGCCACGAGAGGCGGAGCGGTTCGGGTCAGACTCCTTCTCTTGAGTGGTTCGGCTCGGGTACGAGATGCAGTTTACAGGTGATGCTCGTGGACCTCACACAGATGGTTCAGTTCAAAGGAGATGGCTTGGTTCGTGATGTGACTCTAGGACCCCATAGGGCGATCCGATCCAGCCCTCAATCCCCCATCCGATCCGAATTCCTGCACTTTGTCCAGCGCGCTGTTTTACGCCATTCGACGACGTTTTCGACCATTCTAACAATTCCAAACAATCGCAAAGCATATAATATAGTCATAGCAACATATAGAAGTGACCACAAACACCAAAACAATCAACATGACAAGGTTAACCGGATCAAACATAACCAAAATCCAACATTTTCCCCTAAGCATGTTTAGGAAAAACTAATGATACAATTAGTAAAACTTAATCAAACTAACCCAAATTTCTAACAGAGGTCTAAAACATCATTTAAGAATTTATAAATATTTTTCCAGAATTTATTAGTGTGTAAATTTGCTAATCAACACTAATTACCCTTATATAACCATAATTAGTGAGGAACAATGCAAATCACTCACCTTAGCCACAAATAAACCTTTAGAACTGAAACTCTACTGTTTGGTCACGAATACTGATTCAACATAGCAGCTCTACCTCGATTCTTGTGCTAATCCGCCTTGATTTGATGTTGCTAAGCTTAATCCTTGATTAGAAAGTGATTTTGAGGTGTTTTAGAGGTTGGAGGCCATTGTTAGGGTTTCTAAGAGGTAAGTGGCGGCTAGAAAATTGAAATAGAATGAAAACCTAACTCATTTCAGCCTCCCCATAACCCTAATCCCGAAATGAGTTATGGGCTCATTCACTAATCATCCTATTTGGCCCGATTAAGCAGTTTTTCACCCTCCAAACATTATTTCAGCCATATCTCCCAAACGTTAAGTCCGTTTTTCACATATGACCACTCTACGGAAAGGTAAACCATCATCCGAAGCCAATGGAAGTAGTTTCAGGTCAAAAGTCCTTTCCAATCAAAAGTTATGGCCAAAACGAGATCAGCTAGGGGCAAAACGGTCATTTAAAAATCGGCGAAAATCATAAACATGGGAAATGACTCCCATTGTCGTCTCCCAAAGTTACATGACCATACGACTTCGTATGTGAAAGAAATAAATATTCTATAATCCTGCGATGCATAGAATGCGGGTCGTTACAATGCTTCCAGACTAGGTTTAGAAACTTGGTAAATATCCAGCCACCCAGTTTGAATCTTGAAAAGTCATATGACCATCATGCTATAATTCAATATTTTCTACCTGTGATGGTTCAATATGCATATCCAAAGAACCGTGATTTAAGACGTGTAATATTACAAGTATGCTTGTACTTCAATATTATTTGTTCAAAGGTTCTAAATCGAGAGCATTCCCAAGATTCCAAAGATATGGTTGCCTAGGCATTATGTGTGTTGGCTCATTATTTCCCTTTTATTTCTTTGACATCAGCATACATCTCATGGTGCATTTAGCTGATCAAGCACTATTATGTGGACCGGTTTGTTATACATGGATGTATCCATTTGAATGGTAGGCATTTCGTTTACAAGATTGTTAACTGATTTATATTTTATTAATGACATTAAATGTTGTTTTTTTAGAGCTATGAAGGAGTGCAAGAATATACCGAGAAATAAAATATTTGTTGAGGGATCAATTTCTAAAGTGTATCTTGTTTTGGAATATGTTAGATATGCAATGGAATATATGCAAAATCCGCGTGTTGGAAATCATAGCTCTAAACAAGCACCATTTTTAGATGAGAACTATGGTGATGATTATAAGCATTACATTATTGAGGGTAAAACTATAAAAGTACACGGCATACAACGTGTACAAATTCGAAGATGGATACTTTTTAGAATAGACAATCTAGATCGAGATGATTATTACAGGTTTTTCTTTTTTGCAAATTAAAATTTATAAATACAAGCACAAAATTACTTCATTTTTTGTAGCGATTATTGATTATCATTAGAAGAGGCTCAACATGGTAAAAAGCGGCTCCAATCAAATGCAGAAGTAGAAATTCAGTCTGAATTTATTAACTGGTTGCATTAAAAAGTTTGTTGGATTACAACGAACTTATAATTTGGTAATAAATAACATTTTTGAACATATTCTAGTTTTTTCAGTTAATGGAAGAAAAACGCTTGGAATTCCTATTGAATAATTCTATTTATACATCGATAATTGCTAAACGTACACCAAATTTTTTAATAAAATACTATACATCAAATATTACTTTACGTACACCGTGTATCTACAATACTACCCTTGCTCTCATCTTCTTTGGTTCCCTTCTTCAAACTTGAAACTCGTTTTCCCAAAATTAGAAATTCTTTGCACCAAATTAAGTTAAATTTAAGAAATTGGACACTAATATTTGTAGTAATGTTGTGACTTTTTATTTTTTTCAAAAATTTCCTAATTCCAATGAAATAAATAATTTTAGAAACAAGTAAACACTTTTAAGTTATAGCAATTAGTAATAATTTTTCTTAATTCAAATTTATGGTCTTGTGATGAAATAATTAATTCTCTTTTTCATTTAAATGTATAGTTTGGACCAAATTTGGTTAATTTTAAGGTTAATTTGATGGATTATATGCAAAAGCCTAAAAAGCAATTGATAAAAAAGATGGTAGTTTAGTAAGAGATTTTTATAAGAAAAACATGGTTGTATGTTAAGCGGTGTTCGGTGTATAAATAGAATTTGCCCTTGCTATTATGGTATTATGTTAGTGGACTAACATGGAAAGTCAAAACTCATCTTAAATATAGAATCAATGGTTATGTATTCACTTATTAGCACTACGATGACACTCTTCCAATACAAGATAATGGCGTTTGTATGGATGCAATTATAACATTTGTTGCAAGTGCAAATGATTAAAATCCTACGGAAGATGACACGGCTTGGTATACTATTATCTAGGAGATCAATGAAGTTGATTATTATGAATTTCAACATGTTGTGTTCTATTACAAGTGGGTTAATGTTGCTGATAAAACGCATGGTTGTAAGGTTTGTCCTGACTCCAAATTACTGATGGTGAATCTGAAAAGGCTCAAAAGCAATGATGGAAAGTACAAAGAGCCTGTCATTCTTGCATCAGAAGCTAGCCAAGTTTTTTACATAAAGAACACAAAGAAGATTTCTGATTTGTCCATTGTACGATGCTTCCCTAAACGCTTAATGGATAGCGTGGATGATTATGAGATGCCAACGAACTTTCAATCCGTTTTAAAAGAGCAAGCCAACTTAACAACATTGTTAAACTGTGTTGAATCCAAATAGACAAATTGGTTGAAGTAGTTGATGTTGCTTTATTCATTTTTCTATCTTTTTCTTGTTTTGAACATACGTAAATGTTATTTGTCAATTAGTTGGTTGTAATGTATCATCTTATGTAAGTATCTTTAGTTAAATATTTATATTATCAGGGTATGCTTGTTAGAGTGTTTTTGTGTTTTTCCTCAACTTTTTTAATTTGTTTTTTTTGGAGCATGAGTTTCTATTTTTATTTTGGACTACAAAACGAATATGCTGAGTTTCTAATGAGATATGATAAAATTATTTGATGAGTTTTGGCATGTAAATATAACTTATTATAACCTATGACATATGATAAAATTATTCGTTGAGTTTCTTATTATTGTGTATGAATTTACTATACGCTACTTGTCATTAATCTCCATTTGAAATGGCATCCACCATTGCTACTTGTTATCTTAAAGATATGTAAGCTACACCGTCTTTTTTCATTTCTTCCTTGTAACAACCCGGAAAATCAGAACCAATTTAAAATTAAATAATAACGATTTAAAATTTATTTAAATTGAAGTTAGAACAAATATATTTATTTTAATTTTAAAAGGAATTAGAAATAGCACGGTAGTTTGAAAATTTGAATCTGAACTTTGACTGAATGTACAGGATTCAAAATAAAATGAATTTTAGTGAAACCAAAAATATTTAAATCTGTTTAAAAATATCTTTCCAATGATTCCAAAAAATCAAAATTTCATAGCGAGAATAAAAAGTTACGGCCAGCTGAATATTCAGAATAGCCGCTATGAAATTTAATATAATTTATAGCTCGTATAAATGGCCATTATACAAACGACCTCCGTTTTCGACGAAACCATTTTTGTTGGATCCGGAATGTCAAATTATTGCTGAGTTTAATTTTCAATAATTTTTGGAATTAATTGGTGAGCGTGGTACATTAAACTGTGTTCGGTAATTTCTGTTGAATTTAATCGACCATTAAAAGACCATTTTTCAAATGGTCTCCAAATTTTACGAAATTAATTTTGTTAGGACCGTATCATTAAAACATAGCTAAATTTCATTTTTCGGGAATTTTCGGAGTCCGTATGTGGCCCCGGTAAATTTAAATATACGATCGAATTAATTAAATAAATAACTTAAATTTTAAATTAACGAAAACAGGCTGAAAAAGATTGTTTGGGCTGACCGGACCTAGCCCATTGTGTCTAGAACATGGGCAATTGGGTGGGAAAAACTTTTGTTGGGCTGAAATTGGGGCTGTTGAGGATTAATGGGCTAAACCAGTAATTAGAACATTAAATATTATTATATTATAAATAATAGAAAATCCAAAACCCTATTCACACTACAGAGCCGACGCCATCTCCTTCATTCCATGGCCGATATTGCTTCCCCCTTCCACCATTAAAATATCTTCATCCATTCAATAAAACCCCTACCTCCTTTTGACATTATTGGAGTACTCCTCTTCCTCTTCAAATCGGTATGGACATTAGTACCTGTAGTGGAGTATTTCGCTCGTTCCAAGGCCCCGAAGAGCCACCGTATACATCGTCGTGCCACCCTCCTACTTCCATCACACCTGACGACATGGGCCCCCCTGGAGTGTGCCACCACCCTCTTCGACACGGTGGTCTCCAATCGTCCTAAAGCTTGGTGATTTGAACGCAAATAGGAACCCTAGGATCGAACAATTTGGGTTAAGGCACGGCCTGAGTTCTGAGATAGAAGAAGATAGAGTAAACCCTTATTTTATTATTGAATTTATTAATTTAAAATATTGATTTCACAAATAAATTTGTATCTTGCTCATACTGAATCAAAATTGAATAATTTCAGATCCGTTACGATCATGAGTCCGATATCTACACTTCTGGACTGATTATAACTGATTTGGAGCAGACCAAAATTTGGAAAAAATTCGATTTTGAATTATTTAGAATTAAAACATGACTGTGAGATTTCTATTTTTACAACTAAAAATTTAATTATTCCTCACAATTCAGAATCCATGTAGTTATGTTAAATAAAATCAAATCTGTGATGCTTGGAATTTGAATTTGTTGAATGTTGATTATTGATTGTGATCCTCATGTTTGTTAGATCTTGTCCTATAATAGAAATTCTTTCTTTTATTTGAATATATATTTTATTGTTAGATCTTGATTTGAAATAAAAAAATTATTTTTATTTCAGATCTATGTATATTGATTTGATGTTATAATATAAGTTCCATCATTTATTTTAACATGAAACATGGTTTATTTAGACTTAGATTTACAATATAATATTCATTTTTATTGTTAACATGAAATATTGTTTTCTCAAATTTAGATTGACAATAAAAAAAAATTGTTAACATGAAACATTGTTTTGTCAATTTTAGGTTGACAATAAAAAAAATTATTTTTATTGTTATCATGAAACATTGTTTTGTCAAATTTAGATTGATAATTAAAATATTCATTTTTATTATTAATATGAAACATGGTTTTGTCAAATTTAGATTTAGATTTACAATAAAAATTTGATTTTTATTGTTGACATGAAACATGGTTTGTTTAGATTTTGGTTAACAATAAAAATCTCATTTTTGTTGTTAATACGAAACATGATTGTGTCAAATTTAGATAAAAAATAAAATATTCATTTTTATTGTTAACATAAACCATAGTTTTGTCAAATTCATAGTTTAGTTGAAACAAAAATTGCAAGAACCCGAAACTTCCCAAGAAGAGGAAGAACGGATTACTTTGAGAAAAAGATGAATCAGAACACAAACAGAAGAACATTTCATTGCTTATTACAACAATTCCACCAGAATACAAAAATATGCAGGGTATGAATAAATATTACACATTTGATAAATATCATAGATTTAAATTACATTTAAATACATAGCTGCAGAAAAACAATACAAAACACAACTGAAAGTAATACACGAATACAGAGCTTTCCAAATATTGTTCCAGCTGTAAACCAGGATCCTGTGAATATAAATCTGCAAAACCAAAACTACTAGCTGTCCGTATGGAAAATAGGGGCACCCAGAGTTTAGGTTAAAACAATAAACTCCAGGTCAGTCATGCGATTGTATGCGAAGTAAAACAGTTATTTATAAACTTTACTTTAATAGAGAGTAATTCAAAGGACCACGCCATATAACATGGAACGGGTTTTCTCCCAAGAATACCGGTGCATAGAATAAACAATGCAATGCTTTTTGGAAAAATAAAGCTATTATAAGACTCAGGTCCCATCACACAATGCAACGCAAGCCGAAGGATAGAGTTTTACCTTATAATAGCCAAACATGCTTGGCATGCTTAAAACAATTCATTTTGATACTATTATAGTGTAAAGTGTATGAAAACAACTTCAAATATAAATGTATCAATCATAGACAACATAGTGCCCCATCCCACTATGTCGCCATACTAGGCTCTACAAATAAAACCGAAATATCACGTATTGGAAATTGGATTTTCGTCATGAGTCGAGGCCAGGGATGGCTCCTCATCGATTCGAGACACTCTAGCACATGTCTCAGGATCCCCCGTAGTAAACCCTTGGATCTTCAGGGTCGGTCCTCCGTTACGTTTGAGGATTAGTTATTCCTAAACACACTTTTCCCGGTCCTATCGGACCTATCCATCGACTCCGAAGAGACCGATATATCCGTGGCGCCTCGCAATCCAACATCCACAAAGGTAAAAATATAAAATGTCAGGCCTTGATAAAACACTGACACCACCTATAGCTAGAAACAAACGTCGTGCACTCCCTGTAGTCACGATCCCGTTTTTAACTCATACCGAGGTGTTAGGCTCGCGAATTAACGCTATACACAAAGCTACGCTGTATTAAAGCTGTGCTCTGATCATCAACTACAAGACTCTACTTTTCAACAAAAGCCTTGATCATTTGCATCTCAGCATGCCGCGCAGGCAATTCGTGACATGCGACTGATATCTATCGATATATAACCTCTGAGCTCGTACATCTCAGAGAAGGCGTTAAGCAAGAGAATAAATTCTCCGTTGCCAAACAGATATATATATTTAGTAGAAATCAATCAGTATAGAATAAAATCCAATGTTAGGCACACAATCCATTTACAAGTCCGTTCTAGGTCTGAACGAAACCGGAGGCACCTTATTCCTCTCCCATATGTCCAATATAGGAGAGAGGTCCTCGCATATCCGACGATCTCCAAGTACGTCTGGGCGATCACCACTTATTACCTCTGCTTGGGTGTACAGCCCAATAAAGACATCAGTAATCATCCAAACGATGTGAGGACCTCCGGTCTGCAACCACCGTCTTCATCATCGACATATCGTTTAATCAGTTATTCAGAATGGGTATAAATCCGGCCTTTCCGAATAACTCACGTATATAATAAAAATGTACTGTAAAAACACAACATACGCCTCATTCCAATTCTGAATATTATTTTATTCAAATATTATTATACTGTCGGAAAGGTTCCCATTAATTTTATCAAAGATAAAGTCTTTAAAATTTATTCTTTAATCTTCCTTTGGATTTCAATTCGTCGTTAACTGGGTTAAAGAACTAATGTCATTTAAAACACGGTTCATGATAAACCCAAATCATATTCCATTCCATCAGCCTCTAACCGTAAATTAGCAAGTGAACAATCCCCTAAGTATTAACCCTGAAGGCCGAAACCATCATCAGATCAATACCCAGGAAACAATCTAACTTAACTAATATACAGTTAGTTTCTGATTCTCTTAACTCCATTGTTAATCGGGTTAAAGAACCGATGTTATTTAAAACACCATTCACGATAAACCCAAAGACCAATTTCAATTCAATTCCAATTAAATATATTAAATTGGAAAACTTTACTTTGGAAAATTCCCATTAAATCTTAATAAAAAGATTTATAAATTCCAAATCTCATTTCAATGTAAATCGGGTTAAGAATTGAATGTCATCGGGTTAAGAATTGAATGTCGTTGAAAACACAGTTCACAACAAACCCAAAATCCAATCAGTCTCTAACCGTAAATTTGTAAGAGAATAATTCCCCAAGTATTAACCCCGAAGGCCGAAACCAACATCAGATCAATACCCAGGAAACCATTCAACTTAACTAACCTCCAGTCAGTTTCTAATTTTCTTAACTACATTCGGTTCAAGAACAGTATTATTAAAGATACTATTCACGACAAACCCAAAATCCAATTTGATATTAAATACAAGGCTCTGAATAGAAAATATATTGGCTTATATTCAATATCAAATTCTGAAACCAACAAATATTATATTGGAATAACGATATATATATACTTTCCAAATTCCACCACAATACCCATATAATCACGAAATCCAAAATTGATATATTCTGAAGATAATTTCGATTCAAATCCATTCCAATTCATGTATTGGAAATCCTGGTTATTTTTAAAACCATTTCAAATCCAATTTATTTATTTTAAAAATAATGGATTTATTATTCTATTTCAAAACTAGTTCATTTCGATAAAAACATATTTTTATCTTTTCAAATATGGATTTTTTCATATTTATTCTTTCCACATCATGTATTATGATTTTAAACAAATTATTGATATTTTTAATAATTTTATCAAGGCCTGTACAGTCGATTTCCATAAACGGCCATCGAACTGCACTTAAAGCGACCTTTTTCAAATTTGATTTGGACATAATTCCATCCACCGTTAGATTTCAAATCTCTAATATTCATTAGAAAGCTCTTTTCGATAAGAACCTAAAGGTTCAAGGTTTAGGAGAATCCGACGGTCGGATCTCCCGTAATGTCCGTTCGAAGTCAATGGCCGAAATTCGCAAACTACCGCGGCGCGACGTGTTCTATTCAGGCCATTCCATATATATATATGTATATTATATATTTCGTCGATTTCCTTTTAAAACATATTTTATAAATCATTTTAAATTCATTTTCAAAATGATTTCAACTTCGTATTCAATTTCAAATTAAAATTGAATATTCCATATCATCGATATATAAATTATAATATTTTCAAGACATTAGATTTTAAAATCAGTTCCTTTTCGATATTCGTTATAAAAATTAATAAAATTGATATAAATATCATTCATGTCAAAATAGCGTTAATCTAATCAACATGGCTTTATATGTTTAACTATATTCGTGTCCATCCCAAATCGAACATCAAAATAAAATTTTGATTCTTTTCTAAATATTATTTTAAAATATTCATTATTTCAAAATATTCGTTATTTTGAAATATTTCTTCTTTCTGAAAAGGAATCAGACACAGTCAATTACTATATAATGTGATTTATATGGATTTCCATATACACATGTATACAACAACAATCAAACGCATTCAATCATCATCTAGAGTGCATTCTACACTGTATAAGCATCAAATATAAATATTCAACGCTTACACAGCTTGTCAACCAATCGATTGACATACAACTAAATATTGGGATTAGTGTATGTCCAATATCATCCCAATACCCGTGTGGGGTTTCAATCAACAAATAATGAATTTTATTTGTGCAGTTGGGCGATGTGTAAAATTTATCGTCCCAATCAATATCAGTCAAATGTGTGTACATAAACAAATCGTCCGATTTGTTTATAAATTTTTATTTTATTCATATTCACATTAAAAATTATATTTCTAACTATAAAATATTTTAACTATAAAATATTTTATTCCATTCCACATCACACAATCAGCTTTCACAACAAAATCAAACAAACGAACAAGCCGTCCATGGTCAGTGGACGACGGGTGTCAGGTGCTGCTAAGCACCTCTACATCTTAGTATATATTTCAACTAGAAAATAGAATAATAGTGAGAAGTTCTCACCTTTGGGATCCACTCCGCCGTGCTTTGATTGTCGATCAATGTTGTATACCTACGTTAAAAATTATATTTTTAACCAACCAATAATTATATTTCTTTGTATGATTATTTTATAAATAACATTCATAGGTTAAAAATTATATTTTTATCTTTCTAAAAATAATTTCATATTTTTATAACAATGCCACATAGATAAAAATCACATTTTTATACCGCTACTAGTAGATAAAAATCGAATCTTTCTATTGCTAATGAATATATAAAAATCACATTCTTACATTGCCTTTCAAACGATAAAATATCATATTTTTATTATCTCTATAATATAAAAATCATATTTTTATTATTTCTATAATATAAAAATCATATTTATATTATCTATATAATATAAAAATCATATTTTTATTATCTTAACAAATGGAAATAAAAAGGAGACTCGCCAGCCTTTCCCGAATAACTGAAGAAGACCCAAATCGGCGTAGCAACAAGAATTAACAGTCGATTAAAAAAGAAAGGAGCTTTTCTGGTCTGCATTGGAGGAAGGGAGGGGTTCATGTCGGAGATGGGGCTAAGAGGGGCGCGTAGGGGGTCGAATATGTCAGAGGTGATAGTGGGTGGCCAGTAGGGGCGATGGCGTGGGTTCCTACGGCTGGAGGGGCTTCGGATTTGGTTGAAAGGGGGAGCGGAGGGGCTAACGGATGGAGGGGAGCAGGAGAGGGAGGCGCGGCATAGGGAGGGTGGCGGCGCGATGAGAGGGGGGCGACGTCAGAGGTGGCAGAGGGGGTAGGGCACAGGTGGATTTTGTGTTTATTTTATTTCGATTTAAAGTGAAGAGAGAGAGAGGAGGGTAGGAGGCTATAATATTTTATTATGTTTTTAATTTCAAAAGCAATTTTTTATTTTGAACTCGAAATCAAACCCACCGACTATCGCCCCTAGTTAATTACCCTCATTCCGAACAAAATGGGATATGTTTGATAAGCTGATTCGACTGTTTTGATCAGTTTCCATCAAAATCAAAATGTAAATCTATATATTGAATTTGATTGCACGGTTCAATTTTCCGGGGCCACATACGGACTCTAAAAATTCCCAAAAAATATTTTCTAGCTTCATATTGATGATACGGTTCTAACAAAAATAATTTCGTCAAATTTGGAGACCGTCTGGAAAATGGCCACCTTCTGGTTGATCCAAATTGACTGAAACTGTCAAAACACGTTTAAATGCCACGCTCACATATTGATTCCAAAAATTAAGGAAATTGGAATCTAACAATAATTTGACATCCCGGATCCAACCAAAGTGGCTTTGTTGAAAACGGAGGTCGTTTGCAAAATCACTATTTTTAAGGGCCAAAATTCCATAGTGACTATTCTGAATTTTCAACTAGGCGTAACTTTATATTCCTGCTATGAAATTTCAATTTTTCGGATTCGTTGGAAAGATATTTTCAAATAGATTCAAATATTTCTGGTTTCGTTAAAATCCGATTTATTTGAATCATGTACATTCATTTGAAATTTGATATTTGAATTCGAGTTTGCAAACTATCGCGCCATTTCCAATTCCTTTTATAATTAAAAATAAATATTTATATTCTAACGACAATTCAATTAAATATACATTCTAATTCTATTCAAAATAAATTTCTCATCGTTATTATTTAAAATAATTCATTTTAAATATTCAAAATTCACTAAAATTGCCAAAATAAAAATTTTAAATTGGTTCGGATTTTCCAGGTTGTTACAATCTCCCTCACTTAAAATATTTTCATCCTAGAAAAGGAACGGAGTTGAAAGTTGTTTTACTAATCAACTCAACTTTCATTCTTTTCATTATGGCTTAAGTTTTTCAACTTTTCAGTTTCTAAGAACTTTTCAAAATTTCAAAAATTTGGCTAACACCCTAAATTTTTGAAAATTTTCGCCATAGCCTCCCCTGTACGGGAGCACCGAGAAAATCCCGAAATTGCCTTACAGGCCTCTCCAATCCAAAAAGAAAAAGAAACAGCCAAGCGGCTCATAAAATCATCCAAACTCAAGAAATTAGTAAACATGTACCTATTTGTTGGGCCAACAATTTTATTCTTCTGCTCTAGCCTCTTTGCAATGACCTGTTCAATGTATATGTATGCAATTTCAAACAATTTTCAATATAGTTCAATATTTGGTACCATTTGGCTAAATATACCATTCTTTCACATAATGGTTTTATTAGATAACAAATAATCATACAACACAACCATCAATCAATTAATGACTTAACGTTTCAAATTCATAATTTTGATACATATACAGAAAAACATGTTTTTGATGCCAATTCACAACAATGTATTCTAACTAGTTTTGGTTCTCACACCAGTGAATTGGAAATATATAGAAATCCTACTTTTGAAACTCGAACATAAACACTGATGATGATATATCAATCATCAGTATCATCTCCAGGCGACTAGAGTGTGATTCTATATCTATCGGGTATATTAAAACTTCGAATATAGGTTTGCAAGGCATATATGCAAAATCTTCATATATCGGATTACCCAAATTCAATACGAATAAATATTCAAATACGTATAATATGAATTAAATTTTCAAAACAAAATTTGTTTTCACTTTTATTTTGACAACACTACTCTTCACACATGCTTTACGATACTACTGATCCTATCTCTAACGAGTCATTCTCATTGGATATTACTAATCCAATCTTTGATGAATTCTTTCGTTCGGTTCTAACGTTTCTTGTTCTCGAGCTCTATAAACCAAAGAGAGCCCAAAACTTCCCGAGAAGAGGAAGAATGGATTGCTTTGAGAACAAGACGAATCAGAACACAAACAGAAGAACATTTCATTGCTTATTACAACAATTCCATCAGAATACAAGAATATACAGAGTATGAATAAATATTACACATTTGATAAATATCAGAGATTTAAATTACATTTAAATACATAGTAGCAGAAAAACAATACAAAACACAACTGAAAGTAATACACGGATACAGAGCTTTCCGAATATCGTTCCAGCTGTAAACTAGGATCCTGTGAATATAAATCTACAAAACCAAAACTACTAGCTGCCCGCATGGAAAATATGCACACCCAGAGTTTAGGTTAAAACAATAAACTCCAAGTCAGTCATGTGAATGGTGTGAGAACTAAAACAGTTATTTAAAACTTTACTTTAAAAGAGAGTAATTCAAGGGACCACGCCGTATAACACGGAACGGGTTTCCTCCTAAGAATACAGGTGCATAGAATAAACCACTACAACAAAATGATCATATTACAATGGTATAAAAAAGTTGTAAAAGACTTTTTACAATGGTGGAGCCGCCGTCATCTATTAAGAAGTTGTAATAGACTAAATTCTTTTACAGCTTTTTTGCACCGTTGCGACACCGTTGTAAAATGTATATTTTACAACTATTTTCCACCGTTGTAATTAACTTTATCACAACTTCTTATAACCGTTGTAGTATACTTTATTAAAAGTATTATTTAAAGTTGTAATATATGATCAAATTACTTACATATTATTAATAAAAGAATTCATTTCAGAACATACTATCTACAAACTGAAGATATCAAACAAAATTAAAACATGAACAAAAACAATATATTAGAATTTTCAAACTCTCATCATTTATTTATAAATTATACAAGTATCTCAAGTACATAAAGCATCTACAACAAAATCCATTATCCAAGACTCCAAAATCCAAATGACTTGAATTCATCTTTCATAGATATACATCACTAGGAGTAATACAAACCTAATGAAATTGAGATTTTCTCTCAGTGCTGATGGTCTTGCAATGGTCTTCATTCTTGAGTTGACTTCCAATGAATTTGAGAATTTCTTGCAATGTTGCAGGTGTTCTTGAATTAAACTATATGATGTAACATATTAAGCAATAAGAATGAAGTATATTAAAGTGTGAAGTAACCTAAGCTATAAAACGTAACAGAACCTATGCAGCATTCAATGTTAATATTTATATAAATAAATATGAACTGATATCTCATGTCTGGTGACTTCATAGGATACATTTTCACCATTGAATCAAAATCCAACTCCAGTCCAAAGCATCTACTCTACTAGTCTCACCTTAATCAATTGCATCAACTATAAATTTAAAGGAAATAAGACGTGAATGGATAGTACTGGAAAACTATTAACGGTTTCTATTATTGCTTTTTCTCTGCTGTTTCACTATGTTTGTAACGACCCGGATTTTTGGTCGAATTATTTTAAATATTTAGTATGGTTTTAAATATTGAATTTATAATATAAATGGTATTTTATTTAGTTATCGATTAAATAATCAAAATATGATTTATTTTGATAATCATCGTAATAGGAGAATTTAAAATAATTTAATTCGAAGTTAGAATTAAATCAAAACAATTCAGATGATCAATGTTAATTGTATTTGAATATAGATGATAATAAAAACATTTTATCATCAGAGAATTTATTTGTTTTTGAATTTAAAGTATATTATATCAATTTAATATATATACACATTCGAAATAATTTCAAAAAAAAAATATTTTGTTGAGTTCAGTATAACGTTATTACATTGGAACGATGGTCGGTACACAAAAATAGCGGTTCACGATATTTAATTTTGAACCCCGAGATATTTTATTGTGGATAGATTCGAAATCAAATCGATATCTATTTAAAAGAAATAAAAATCTCTTTAAATCTAGTCGAATTAAATACAAATCAAATCGCAAATCTTTTTAAAAAGAAATAAAAGATTTGTTCTGTACTTAACCAACCACCATTTAATACCACTTCCCGTTCCCTTCCTTCTCCCTTATATAATCGCGATACAACCCTCTTTCCTTTTCACCTTTTTAATCCTTAGAACAAATCAAAAATCACTCCTTTCAAATCTTCCTCCGTCCTCCATTTATCAAATCAGAGGCCTCGTTCAAACCCTCTGAAGCATGACAAGGAAGTCGCGGTGGTCATCTTTAGTCCAGGCTTCCATCTAGTATGACATTCGAAGGCTCGCGCTTCATCCTAACACTGTTCAGGAGCAAATAGGAAGTTTGATTTGGGCAACGTCTAGGGTTCGAGCTTCTTAAATGGGGACCGACCTCATGATTTTGAAAATACTATAAGGGATGGCGTTAGGTTCCTGAAGGGGGTTCGAGCGATGGAGTAACGCGATGGTCTGGCGAATGGACTGGAGAAATGGTGCTCGTGTGTGGTTCGAAGGGTTCGGCGTTGAGGGGTGTGCGAGATGGAGAAGGAGGGATGCGATGTAAAAGGGGGTGGACAGGATCGAATTATGGAGGTCGACAGGTGGTTCCTGTTGTTCCTATGGCGAAGGGGTGGAGATAACTTGATGGCAGGAACTCAGCGGATGGATGGATGGACGAACTGGAAATTGGAAGGATGGCGGTTCAACAATACATGGCGTTGGAGGGTACCAATCTGTAAATTTTGAAACTTAATCTGTGTTTTAAGAATAGACGAGGTGCTGAATGGTCAAAGTTGGATGTTCATTCTCTGACTGAAAGTGAAGAACAGAATTTGACTGAGAGGAGGAGAGCTAAGGGTAATTATTCTTTTTTTTAAAACTCTAATTTAAAATTTAATTTATATAACTTGGAAATATTAGCTAATAAGAATATACTAGCTTAATAGAAATATTATCATATTAGTTGAATACAAATATAATAATTATATGTTAATTGCATGAATTGAATAGGCATTGTCACGTTTGATTGGGAAATCTACGAGATGGGATTCATTAGAGATTTGTCTGAGTCAGCTAAGGATTTTATAGTTTGAAAAGATGAATATTCGACAATGGAATATCACGGTGAGTAAATCTCACTCACCTTTAGAATTATTTTTATTTCATTAAAAATAATTGTTTGTTGCTTGTGCGAATACTTTATGGTTGTTTTATATATATTAGTTATTTAGGCTATATATATATATATATATATATTGGGTTGTTGATTGGTTGGATTCCCGCAGTCTCATTAGCGGATGCCCGCAGTTTCATAGCGGATGATTACCCTATACGCCCCACGCTATGATTAGTGGATGACCTTCTATACCACGATATTCTGCCACGAAGTAGAATGGGTATTATTTATGTGCTAACATCTGTGGATGCAGGAAAAACAGGTTGGAGGAATCCAACAGGATTCCTCAAAAATATATTATCTGTTTGTTTGTTTGCTTGATTTCATGTATATTCATGTATGACGTGCTATAAATCAAATGATTGAAATTTGAATGGTTTGATTGTTTTAAATATCACTGGGCTTAAGTAATGATATTTAAAAATATCGTAAAAAGGATATTGGAGATTTAAAAAGGAAAATTCTATTTTTAAATAGAATTTGAATTTTAAATGGAAATAAAATATAAACTTGTTTGAAAAATAAAACAAGCAGTTTCTTTATAAACGAAGTTTATAAATAGTTCTTTTATAACGAAGTTATAAATGAAGTGAAAAGAATTATCATTTGATAATTCAGAAATAGAAATACAAGTGTGAAATTGGAATTTGAAATGAAATTTCAAAATAGGATGTGAAATGAAATTTTTACATGTATAACTCAAATGAAATTTGAGTATAACATTTGAATAGTAGAATTAGAAAAGGAGTTAAATATTTGAATTTTAAAAGGAGATTGAATATTAGAAATTCAAATAGAAGTTCAAATAGAATTTGAATAGACGAAATTAGAATGAAAAATAGAATTTGAATTCAAGGAATTAAAATAGAATTTGAATTCGAAGGAATTCAAATAAAGAAAATTCAAATAGAGGTTTGGATATAGAATTCGAATGAAATTCAAATATAGAAATTTGAATAGGGAAGTTCAAATGGAATTTTAAATATAGAGTTTGAATAAGAGATTCAAACAGCATTTGAATAAGAGAGTTCAAAATGGAATTTGAATAAGAGAATTGAAATAGAAATTGAATAAAGAAATTCAAATAGGGATTTGAATATAGAATTTCAAAATAGAATTTGAAATAAACTTTGAAAATAGGATTTCAAAGTAGAATAGGAAATCCAAATGGTTTGAAATGGAATTTGAATTCAAAGGAATTCAAATGGGTTTGAATAAAGAAATTCCAATGGGATTTAAATATAAGATTTCAAATAGAAATTTAAATGAATTTTAAATATTTAAATTCAAATATGATTTTCAAATATAACCATTCAAAAGGGATTGGATTATAGAATTTAAAGTGGAATTTAATTCAAAGGAATAAATTAAGGTATTGGGATTCAAGAAAATTAGATGTGGAGTTTAACTAATGAATTTGAATTTAGAATTCAAATGGTATTTGTAAATGAATTCGAATTTAGAATTCAATGGTGTTTGAGAGAAAATTGGAATATTTTAATTCAAATAGAGTTGGAAATAGATTTGAACATAGAAATTCAAATAGGGTTTGAATATTTGAATTTCAAAAAGGAATTCAAAATGGAGTTGAATATCTAAATTCAAGTATGAATTTCAAATATAGAAATTCAAAAAGGAGTAGAATTAAGGTGGAAAATACATAAAGGATTTGAAATGGAATTCGAATAAAGGATTTGAAATGGAATTCGAATAAAGGATTTGAAATGGAATTCGAATAAAGGATTTCAAATGGGATTTGAATACAGGATTTAAAACTATGGAATTTGAAATGTAAAGATTCAAATGGAATTTGAAATATATATGAATATATATATATATTAGAATGAAGTTGAATTCATTTTAAAGAAGTTTAAAGGTGTATATATATAAAACGAACTCGCCGCAGCGCTGCAGTTCGTAAAATAGCAATTCGAACTTCAATCGAGTATACAGGACTCAATTGAAGTCGAAATTCTTTGAAACAAGAAACGACAGGACCGGTTTGATAATAGTTTTCTAATGAAAGAGAAAAATATGAATTTCGTCGTATAGATTTTGAGTTATGTCAAAATCAAATTTTCAGAAAAACAGCGCCAGAACTATTTAAAAACCATAACGGTTTATTTCATTTTATAAAAGGATTTTAAGCAAATAAAATCCGAAGTTCTATTTAGAAAATGTCAGATTTGAGTTATAAAATATATGTGAACTCAGGTGGAGAAATGAATTGATTTTTGAAACAGAAATCAGATTTTTGATTATTGAATAGAATTAACTAATTCGAATAGTATTTAGTAAATGAGATGTTGAATGGATATTGAGCTTTAAACAAGTGAATTCGATTTGAAAATTTATATTCGAAATAGAAAAGGGAACTAGAATTGAAATCGAAATTCAATTTGGTTATGAACGAGTTAAATATTTTGTTTGAACATGTTATGTTCAACAAAGAAGTGAAATAGGCAAAAATGACTAATTAAAGAATAAATGGGCGAACTAAATTCAAACGATTAGATGGTATTGAATTGAATTGGAAACAGGTGAACAGGTGTTAAACAGATATGGGATGGAGTATATGAAGATTTAAATTTATGTGCTCGACAAAAAGGTACATGTTTAATTCATATATGAGATTTTATGCGCCGTATCGGCAAGCCGCTTGGCTTTTTCTTTTTCTTTTTGAGATTAGAAGGACCGGGAAAGCTATTTGAAATTTCCCGATGCTCCCGATACAGGGGAGGTTATGGCGAAATTTTCCGGAAATTTAAGGAGTTAGAATATTTTTAAGATATTTTGATAATTAGAAATCATTGTATCGATGTATTGAATTCGATAGGTAAGTGAATATAAAAATCGAATATCGTAAACAAAAAAAGGGATAGAGATAAGGGATTGAAATTGTTTTCAATTGCAAATAGAGACATTTTCTAATATATAGAAAATAAAAGAAGTTAATATTTGGAAACGTTTTCCAAATGGCATAATAGGCAAGAGGATTATTGAAAATATTTGGTTAACAAATATTGATAGAGAAAATAGAGAAATGGTTTAATTAATGAATATTAATTAAAGAGCCCGGTGATTTGTTTGATATGTTTGGATGAACACTTGTTTTTATTCGATAGTTAAATCACAGACTATCGAAGTTTTTGACCATCGTTGTCAATATGGAGAGACCGGTTGGATTATTATCCGAAGAACCACTCCGTATCGGCATTAGCGTTGCGAACCAAGTATGCTGAATATATTGAAGACGGAGTAAAGTGCAAGGGCTTTTCTATTAATAGAAATAGTGCCTTCGGTTTCGTTCAATCCCAGAACGAACGTAAATGGACGAATGTCTGACAGAGTATTTCCAATGATCAAATGGGTTGGTCTGTATAAATATATATGGTTGCAACGGATTTATTCCCTTAGCATAATATCCAGAATATTCGTGCAAACTCAACTAGTGATTAACGGATCTGACAATGTGGCATTCAAAGTGATTGTGTTATCAATGAATGGTAAGTAATCGTAGCCTCAGGCCTCAACAACCGGGAAAGGACAAAAATCGGGCAGGCAGCATGGCTATGTGGGTCGCACCCATTAGGGTGTATAATCACCTATCTAGAGAAATTCCTTTTGTTTCTTAATCTATCGATTCTGCCCATTCGGGAAACGGTGGTTTGAGTCCAACCGTTGGTGATATACATTCGATACACTCAAGCGAAATGAGTGGTCGGTCATGTGTGGGCCGGGTTGCAAGATGTTCTTGTTGAACCCAGTGTATTCCTCTCTAGAGATACACAGTCGGAAGGTGGTTCCATACCTTGTCATGTTGGAAATCCAATCTCCAATAAGCGCCATGCGGTTTTTGATTTGATACTATATATGTGGAGCGTGAGATGCAAGCGTTCTGCTATTTGGTTATTTATTTGATGTAGACATTATTATAATATCATTGGATTTGATATCAAAATGGTTTGGGTTATATTAAGGTAAAAACCGTCCATGTTTATGTGTGGGCCGGTCTTACTATTATCTTTTCTTTCGAAAGATCTTTGAAGTTAAACCATATGGTTGGAGTTTACTCACACCAGTCCCATGACTGACCCAGAGTTTGTTTTGTTTTGTTTTTCCTAAACTCTTGGGTGCCCAAATTTGTACGGGCAGTCAAGTGTTTCAGGCTTTTACAGATACACTTGGAGGAGCTTAAAGAAGGAGGCTTCAACGTTAGTTATTTAGAGTTACTTCCGTTGAATCAAATGTTATGTGTACTCTGATGATGGTATGTAAATAAAGTTACTGATTTGTATTTCAAAAGTTATGTTATATAATATATTTATTCGTTCCGCTGTGAGTTGTGATCTTCGTTTTTCTTCTATTCTAATATTTCTTGCTTTCTATTTCTCATCCTCCATCTTCTTTCTATTAATGGTTCGTATTTCTGTGTTATTTGGGTTGGACGTGTGGTGTTTTTAGTCAACTCAGATTGCACGGATTTGCGGGTCGTTACAGTTGGTATCAGAGCTGGTTGCTTAATTGGTACGGATGATAGGGGGTTCTCGCTTCGCGTTTGGTGGCGAACGGGAGACTCTTACCCCTACATCTCCCGACAATGTGGGTTGGTCGAGTCGAGAGGCTGGCCGTAAAAGCAGTTCTGAGGTATCTCTATAAGCCACGCTGGGAGGTTAGCCCAGTGCCGAGGGAGGAGAGGATGGTTGAAAAGCCTACTCGAATCCTGGGTCGTTACAGTTGGTATCAGAGCTGAAGGTTAAGTATTACATTGGCTCTGTGGCGTGATTCAGTAGAGATGGGGTTAGTAATACCCTAAACTGAGTTTGAGTGTATATATACGAGTGAACGTATTTGTTATTTGATATAAAATGATTTTATATTGTGGAGATTTATTGGTTGAGTTGTTTATGAGTTCTAGTCGATCAGTTTGATCCACTGTATCGATAGGAGTTTATAAACACTTGAATACGATGGGTCGACACGATATGTTTTGAAAAGAGGGTAAATAAAAGAATTTTACCCAAAATATATTTTGATATAAAGAAATATATATTTGAAATTATCATGGTATATTGGATGTGTTGGTTGTGATTATAATCGGATAAGATTATAAAATGTGAAATAGTTATGTAAATAACAAATCAAAATTCATATTAGTGAAATATATGAAATCAGATGAATTAAATCTGAATTTAAGTTCAGAATTGGAATTAAAATTGCTAAAATTTGAATAAGCATTGTAAATGGAATTAAATTGAATATATGTGAATTTTAAAATCCTGGTAGATTTTAAATTTGTTACAAGCATTAAAAAGGGATATTTTGAAATGAATTTCAAAATGAAAGTGTTTAGAAATGGTTTTGAAAGTGACATAGTATTGAACTCACTTCGATAGCTGGAAAATAAATTCCGATGTTGATCCGGACATCATCGGTGTTCATTTTCGAGTTTGTAAGTGACAGATTACTACCAAAGATTTTGTTTTTGAATTGTTTTGAGAAACCAAGTTGTTTTGATATTCCAAAGGGATATTTGATTTTTGGAAAAGGCAAAGCTATTTGAAACTCCCAGGTAAGATTGTTTGAAATAAACACAAATTAAATAGAATTTTGTGAAAGCAAATTTGAAATTGAGTTGAAGCCAGTTCAGTGGAAATTGAGTTGAATTGAAATAAAATGGTATCAAGTAGAATTGGACTGAATTAGAGATTATCTGGGATAGAAATGGATGGTCGAGCAAGAAATTTGAATTGAGATTGGAATTGCAGTTTGATTGAAATTTGGCTTGGTTATAAGCGGATGGTCGTGCTGAAGATAAAAGTGATTGGGAGTTTGATTGGGATGATAGTGGTATATGCTAAATTGATAGCAGAATTGAATGCCGACAAAAAGGTACACGTACATATTCATATGAGTTGGATGAGATTTATGAGCCTGTTTGGAAAGCCACTTGGCTGTTTGATTTTCTTTTGGGTTGAAGAAGGCCTAGAGAGGCGAGTTGGAGTTTGAGCTATTGACCAGTACAAAGGAGGTGCTGGCGAAATTTTTCAGAAATTTTGAATGTTAGAAAATTTTCAGAATTTTTGAAAATTTTCGTTTATAGAAATAAATTAATAAATTAATTAGAATAGATTGGTTTAGTGAAATCAGAGTAATCAAATAATTTTAACCTAGTTATAAAGTTCATTTTTCTACCTTAGCAATTTCGAGGACGAAATTATTTTAAGGGGGAAAGAATGTAACGGCCCAGATTTTTTTTGACCATTTAGTTTAATATTTAAAAATGTTTTTATTGTTTTGGAATTTTAAATGGTTTAATTTCAATAATTTTGAATATTTTATTTTATTCCGAAATGGTAGAAATTTAGTGGATCTGCAATATAATGTGAACTGGCAGTATAAAAGGATAAAATTTTAATTTAAAAATAGTACGTTTACAAAGGAATTAGTAGCTAACGAACTCGGATTTCGATGAAATCAGTTTCATTAAATCTGAAATGATGAAATTAGGTAACCAACCAAGTTACGTCAAAAATGGCATCCGTATGTGGAAAAGAAAAAATAAAAGGCCAAAATTTGAACTAAATTTTGACGGTAATTGGAATTTGCTAATGCTAACGGCAAAACTGGAACCTGAGACCTATCCAGGAAAATTCTAAACATAGGATATTAGCTATATATGAAATCTGGGAAAATCCTATAACGGATATAGAAAGTTATTAAGGAAACAAAATTTAAATAAATTATTTGAAAATCTAAACGAACTCCGATTTTTGATTTGAATACATAGGATTGAAGTACATTAAAAACCGGACCAGATGGTGGAAGAATTTCTGAAAACCGTTATCGTTTGATACTCCAACATGAGACCGGAAGGTGTTGAAACTAACACAAAACACTATTTTGAATTTGAATTTAAATTATTTGAAAGTTCAAAAAAATTCAAAATTGATATATTTTTATATAGTATTGAAGAGCAAGAAAAATTGAACAACATGGTTGAAAAAGATTTCGGATAAGGTATCAATAAGTAAGTCAAATTAACGTCCGAATAGGGTTGAGAAAACACACTTTACTATTCATAAATTATTAAATTTATTTATAATTTAATTAATTTAAGGATTAATCCTAGCCATCCATTTTCGACCGTTGGATTCGCGCCACCTCAGCAATCCATGTGACTCCTTCGGCTATAAATAGCCCCCCCCTTCATTTTAAACTCACTCCTCCTCCTCCTCTTTCAAGCTTTGGCAATGGCAGAAATAATAATAAAATAATAGAAAATAGGGAAAAGGAAGGAAGGGAGAAAGGAGGGTAGGACGGGGAGCTAGGGACTCTTAGGCAGAGGCTTGGGCTTCACGGGGTAAGTTTTTAAATAATATTTATTTATTTATTTATTTTTGTAATATATATATATATATATATTATAATTAAAATAGAATTTGTAAAAATAAATATCAGAACATTCTAAGGGTGACAGAGAGGATAGTGTTTAAGGCTTGAGTTTGGAAAATATAGTTTCCTGCTCTCCCTGGCTATCCCTAACTGATCCGACGGATGGGATGATTAATTTAAATTTAAATTAAAAATTTAATTTGAATTTAAAACAGACCAGTGGCATTTTCGTAATTTTTAACCATAAACTTTAAAAGCTTATAACTTTTTCAAAACAAGTCGGATTTCCACGAAACAAGGACCGTTGGATTCTTATCGGAAAATACTTTAAAATGAGTGGAAGCAGATTTTTGATCCGGGTTAAAAAATTTAAGTTATAATTAAATGAATATTTTTAAATATTTTATTTGAAAATTAAATTAATATTAAAATGGTTTTTCAATTTTAAAAAAATTTGGATATGGCTAGAGATGGGAAAGTATGATTTTTTAGAAGGGCAGGGAAGGTAATTTGGCTAATAACGCAATTAGAAATTAATTAAGATAAAAATAATTTAATTAAATATATATTCATTTAAATTAGGTAAATATTGTAAATAGCATAACTTTTGCATACATTAACGAAATTTAACGAAACAGGATCCGTTGGGATCGTATGGACGAGCACTACGCAATGGAACTGACCACAAGTGGATTGGAGCTTGTTTGGATTTATTGTGAAATTTAACATCTGAACCAAATCAATGACCGACTATCGTTATTCAACGATAAACCGTCCAATGTGAGTAAATCTCACTAACTCTGAGCACTTTATATTTTTATAAAGTATTTTTAGAACTGATAATTATTGGTTGAATTGCTGAGTGTTGATTGTTTGGTTGAACTGCTAGTCAATTGATTGAAAATACCGATATAGTTATATATATCGTTAACCGATGTTGATTTTGTTTATCAGAATACCTCATATTGAAATGAAATTGATGTGAATTATATTGTGTAACATCTGTGGATGCAGGGAAACAGGTCGGAGGAATCCAACTGGATTCCTCAACATTTATTTACCGTTTTTCATATATTCTGATATATGATGTGTTATATCATCTGTTGTTGAACCTGTGTGTTTGGATGATGATTGAACCTTTTGATTTGATATTTTTATACCATAAGTGATACTAGAAAGTGAAAAGGGATTTTCAAAGTTTATTTTGAAAATAAATTATTTATATAAAATCAATAGATTTTATATATAAAAGGAAGAGAATTTCATGAGAGAAAATGATTATAGAATCAAAGCATTTGTAAAAAAAACAAATATTGGTGAAATTAAATAGAAGGGAAAATATTGGTGAAATCAAATAGAAGGGAAAATATTGGTGAAATCAAATAGAAGGGAAATATTTGTGAAACGATTACAAAAAGAAATAAAAAGGGAAACATTCGTAAAAGTATTTACAAATGGAATTGAAAAGGGAATATTCATGTAGGGAATAAAGAAAAGTTGACAGAAGTACTTATTTGTTAAATAAATAGAAAAGTTAAAAGAAATATTTATTTGTTGAATAAATAGAAAAGTTAAAGGGAATATTTATTTGTTAAATAAATAGAAGCGAAAAGAGAATAGTTATTTGTTGAGTAAACGAATAGAAAAAGAATCTATTCAAGGAAAGTAATTCAAAGGAATTATTCCAAAGGAATTATTCAAAAGAGAAAAGTCAAAGGGATTAATTCAAAAGAGTTAATCAACTAGAGTTAAACAGTTGGAGTTAAACTGTAGAGTTAAACAGTTGGAGTTAAACTGTTAGAGTTAAACAGTTGGAGTTAAACTGTTAGAGTTAAACCATTGAAGTTAAACTGTTAGAGTTAAACAGTTGGAGTTAAACTGTAAAGTTAAACAGTTGGAGTTAAATTGTTAGAGTTAAACAGTTGGAGTTAAACTGTTAGAGTTAAACCGTTGAAGTTAAACTGTCAGAGTTAAACCGTAAAGTTAAACAGTTAGAGTTAGTTAGTTAGAGTTATTCAGTTAGAGTTATTCAGTTAGAGTTATCCAGTTAGAGTTATTCAGTTAGAATTAACCAGTTAGAGTTAATCAGTTAGAGTTAATCGTTTTGAGTCAAATCGAACTAGAGTTATTCAAATATAGTAATCGAATAAGGGTTAATTGAATATTAGCTATTCAATTAGAATTGATCGAATCTAATTATTCGAGATAGAGTTAAAAATAGACAAAGTTATTTAAGGATGAATTTCCATTTAGCACGACTACTAGCGTAATTCGCAGGGCTGCAGATAGCCTACGGCGGTCGGATGTTTCCTGAGGGAATCAGGCGTAACCATTGTGATCGCTGCGATCTAGAGTCAAGCAAATGGTGTTAAATCAAATAGTAATTAATCAATAGAAGTTAATTAAGTCGAGTTAGTCGAGTATTAGTAAATTAAGTAGGGTTAGTCAAAAAGGGAATTAATCGAATATCACCTATTCGAAGTAGAGTTATCGAATATAGTTTATTCGAGAAGAGTAATCGAATATAGTTCGTTCGAAGTGTGTTAAATCGAATATAGTTATTCGAAGGAGAGAATTATCGAATATGGTTTATTCGAAGTGAGATTTTTCGAATATTAGTTATTCGAAGAAAAGGATTATCGAATATTAGTTATTCGAAAAGGGGAATCGAATATAGTTTATTCGAAAGAGAATTATCGGATAGTGATTATTCGAGAGTGAATCATACATGGAAATTCGATTATATCGAATCAAGGGAAGTAATGTTTACTTTCCATTTCAAATCAAGTTTTAATTATCTGTTAATAAAGTAGTTGGTTGTTTATTTATCCAAATTAAGATATGGAAATATATTTAAGTTAACATATTTTGAAAGCATGGAATTATAACATTTACAGTTATAATCAAATGATTTAGTAAAGGAAGTGGATTCATAAATAGAATCCGAGAGTTCGCAAGGAAGTTTCTTAAAGAGTAATGTTTGAACATTGTCTATTTCGAAGTTAGAAATGTTGTTCAGTTAAGGTCTGAGAGGTAATTATACCCCAACTTGATTGACTTCGTTTTTAACTAAGAAGTGGATAAGGTTCGAGAGTGAAAGGGGTTAAGTGAATTTAGTTAATGAGCGAAATGGTTGGTGTTGGCATAGCGATGTTTATTCAAACATCAGTTTAAACCCAATGAAGGAGATTTGGAAATGTCTTCCAAATGAAAATCAGAAATGTTTTCTGAATATAGAAAATGAGAAATGGAATTGTTTTCCATTGTTAATAACGTATATTTTCTAAATATAGTAAATAAGAAATATAGGAAAACAAGAATAAGGAAAAGGGTAAATTTATGATAATTTGATGATGAATGATGATTGATCGATAGAATTTCCATCTGGAAATAATATCGTTGTTTGCACACCGACATGTTTTTAATTGATAGTTAAATCACCGACTATCAAAGTTTTGACCATTTTAACGTTGTTAATATGGAGAGACCGGTTGGATTATTATCCAGAGAACCACTCCGTATTGGCATAAGCGTTGCGAACCTAGTATGCTGAATATATTGAAGACGGAGTTATGCAAGGGCTATCCTATTTACAGAATAGTGCCTTCGGTTTGTCCAGTCCCAGGACAAACGTGAATGGACGAATGTCTGACATAGTATATTCAAAGGATCGCGTAAGTTGATCTCTTCAAACGTACTTACGTTTGGTGGCAGAGGAATTCGTTTCTCTTAGCTGTATACCCGTGGTATTTTTGGTGAAATCAATTTGTGATTTGGCGGGTATGACGATGTGGCATTCAAAGTAATGGAGGTGGGATCTGTCAAAAGATACGTTATGACCTCAAGCCTCATCCACCGGGAAATGACAAAAATCGGGCAGGCAGCATGGCTATGTGGGTCGCACCCATTAGGATGTATGATCACCTATCTAGAGAAATTCCTTTTGTTCTTAAATCTATCGATGTTGTCCCTTATCGGGAGACGGTTGCTGATCCCAACCGTTGGTGATATACATTCGATACACTCAAGCGAAAACGAAGTTTACAAATAGTTCTTTTATAACGAAGTTATAAATGAAGTGAAAAGAATTATCATTTGATAATTCAGAAATAGAAATACAAGCGTGAAATTGAAACGCAATTTGGTTATGAGCAAGCTAAATATTTTGTTTGAACATGTTTTGTTCAACAAAGAGGTGAAACAGGCAAAATGGCCGATTGAAAGAATAAATGGGCGAAACTGAATTCAAACGATTAGATAGTGTTGAATTGAATTGAAAACAGGTGAACATGTGTTAGACAGGTACGTGATGAAGTATATGAAGATTTAAATTTATGTGCTCGACAAAAAGGTACATGTTTAATTCATATATGAGGTTTTATGCGCCGTATCGGCTAGCCGCTTGGCTTTTTCTTTTTCTTTTTGAGATGAGAAGGTACCGGGAAGCTATTTGAAATTTCCCGATGCTCCCGATACAGGGGAGGTTATGGCGAATTTTTCCGGGAATTTAAGGAGTTAGAATATTTTTAAGAGATTTGACAATTAGAAATCTATATATCGATATATATAGAATTCGATAAGGAAACGAAATCAAAAAAATAGCATAAAGGGCCAATATGGTTATTGAAATATTTGGATAACAAATATTGATAGAGGAAATGGAGAAGAGATTTAATTAATGAAATATTAATTAAAGAGCCCAGTGATTTGTTTGATATGTTGGATGAACACTTGTTTTTATTCGATAGTTAAATCACAGACTATCGAAGTTTTGACCATCGTTGTCAATATGGAGAGACCGGTTGGATTATTATCCGAAGAACCACTCCGTATCGGCATAAGCGTTGCGAACCAAGTATGCTGAATATATTGAAGACGGAGTAAAGTGCAAGGGCTTTTCTATTTATAGAAATAGTGCCTTCGGTTTCGTTCAGTCCCAGAACGAACGTAAATGGACGGATGTCTGACAGAGTATTTCCAATGATCAAATGAGTTGGTATCAGAGCTTAGGTTGAGCGAATACCTAGGCTTGTGTGGCATGTGCTCATTAGAGATAGGGTCAGTAATACCCTAGAATGAGTTGAGCGTATATATACGAGAGAGCGTATTTGTAAATTGATATAAAAGTTGTTTTATATTGTGTTGACTAGTCTGTGAGGGGTTTATGAATTCTGATCGAATCGTGGGACGCCACGAAGTCGATAGGAATTTCTAAACACCTGAACAGAAAATACGACATGATATTGTTTTTAAATGGGTAAATGAAATAATTTTACCCAAAATTTCTATTTTTGATATAGAAAGAATAATTTTCTAGAATTATTATTATATGGATGTGTTGGATGTTGATTTTATAATCAAATGAGATTATAAACTTAGAATAGTTATCTATAACCAAATAGAATTTGTATAGGAATTAAATATACAAATGAGATGAATTAGAATTAAATTCAAACCAGAATTGAGAATTCAAAATCCTGGGAAGTTGAAAAATATTTTTCAAAGTATATTAAAATAATATAGATTTGTTTTAAAGGATTTGAAAGAAAATCATGGATTTTGAAATAATAAAGCACTGAACTCACTTCAGTGGCTGGAAAATAATTCTGATGATGACTGCAGCTTCATCAGTGTTCATTTTCGAGTTTCTAAGTGATGAATTGCTATCTTAGAAAATTTTTGATGGAAATTTGTTTGGAAGAAAACAAATAGTTTGGAAATATTCAAATGTTTTGAATTTGAATTAGTTATAAAATATGTGATTTCAAAAAGGATTTGAAACGAAAACCCTGGGATTTGGATTCTGGAATTGAAATTTAACTTAGACTAGTTAAATGGATTGAAGTGAATCAATTAACTAGAATCAATTTGAATAGGTTTAATGGAATATAGATTGGATATAAATGGATTGATCGTAGATCATTCGAATTAAATGTGTGAAGACCAAAAGTTTTGGTTGGAGCAAATTTGTTGAAAAGCCTACTCGAATCCCGTGGTCGACATAAACTTAATGACGACTAACCAAACATCACAAAAACCCGGATAGTCCAAGAAAGAAATTAGAGGGTGAGGATAGATAAGATAAAACTAATAGAATAGAAGAAGAAGAAGAAGACAACAACATCAGAGTAACACGAATCTCACAGCGGAACGAATAAAATATAATATACAATATAACTTGAAATCAAAAGCAGTATATGTATACGATACCATTATCAGAGTACAATACTTACAATACAGCGGAATAAACAATAGCTACATAAGTCCTGAAGCCTCCTGCTCCAAGCTCTCCAAGTATATCTGTAAAATCCTGACTACTTGACTGCCCGTACAAATTTGGGCACCCAAGAGTTTAGGGAAAACAAACAAAATAAACTCTGGGTCAGTCATGAGACTGGTGTGAGTAAACTCAAATCATTTGGTTTAACTTTTCAAAATCCTTTTCAAAAGAAAAGATAATCGTAAGACCAATCCACACATAAATACGGATGGTTTTTACCTTACGATAACCCAAATCATTTTTTTTGAAATCATATCTTATCTGATATTATAATAGTGTCTAATCACAAGTAATTAAAATATAGTAGAACGCTTGCATCTCACGCTCTACATATATAGTATACAAATCAAATTCGCGGGCACTTATTGGAAATTGGATTCCGACTTTGACAAGGTATGGGACCACCTGTCGATAGTGTATCTCTAGAGGCGAATACACTGGGTTCAACAAGAACATCTTGCAACCCGGCCCTCACATGACCGACCACTCATTTCGCTTGAGTGTATCGAATGTATATCACCAACGGTTGGGATCAGCAACCGTCTCCCGAATGGGACAGCATCGATAGATTAAAGAACAAAAGGAATTTCTCTAGATAGGTGATCATACATCCTAATAGGTGCGACCCACATAGCCATGCTGCCTGCCCGATTTTTGTCATTTCCCGGTTGATGAGGCTAGAGGTCATAACGTATCTTTTGACAGATCACACCTCCATTACTTTGAATGCCACATCGTCATACCTGCCAAATCACAAATTGATTTCACCAAAAATACCACGGGTATACAGCTAAGAGAAACGAATTCCTCCGCCACCAAACGTAAGTACGTTTGAAGAGATCAACTTACGCGATCCTTTGAATATACTCTGTCAGACATTCGTCCATTCACGTTTGTCCTGGGACTGGACAAACCGAAGGCACTATTCTGTAAATAGGATAGCCCTTGCATAACTCCCTCTTCAATATATTCAGCATACTTGATTCGCAACGCTTATGCCAATACGGAGTGGTTCTCTGGATAATAATCCAACCGGTCTCTCCATATTAACAACGTAAAATGGTCAAAAACTTTGATAGTCGGTGATTTAACTATCAAATGAAAACATGTCTGTGTGCAAACAACGATATTATTTCCAGATGGAAATTCTATCGATCAATCATCATTCATCATCAAATTATCATAAATTTACCATTTTCCTTATTCTTGTTTTCCTATATTTCTTATTTACTATATTTAGAAAATATACGTTATTAACAATGGAAAACAATTCCATTTCTCATTTTCTATATTCAGAAAACATTTCTGATTTTTCATTTGGAAGACATTTCCAAATCTCCTTCATTGGGTTTAAACTGATGTTTGAATAAACATCGCTATGCCAACACCAACCATTTCGCTCATTAACTAAATTCACTTAACCACTTTCACTTTCGAACCTTATCCACTTCTTAGTTAAAACGAAATCAATCAAGTTGGGGTATAATTACCTCTCAGACCTTAACTGAACAACATTTCTAACTTTGAAATAGACAGAGTTCAAACTTCACTCTTTAAGAAACTTCCTTGCGAACTCTCGGATTCTATTTATGAATCCACTTCCTTTACTGAATCATTTGATTATAACTATAAATGTTATAATTCCATGCTTTCAAAATATGTTAACTTAAATATATTTCCATATCTCAATTTGGATAAATAAACAACCAACTACTTTATTAACAGATAATTAAAACTTGATTTGAAATGGAAAGTAAACATTACTTCCCTTGATTCGATATAATCGAATTTCCATGTAGGATTCGCTCTCGAATAATCGCTATCCGATAATTCTCTTTCGAATAAACTATATTCGATTCCCCTGTTCGAATAACTAATATTCGTAATCCTTTTCTTCGAATAACTAATATTCGAAAAATCTCACTTCGAATAAACCATATTCGATAATTCTCTCCTTCGAATAACTATATTCGATTTAACACACTTCGAACGAACTATATTCGATTACTCTTCTCGAATAAACTATATTTGATAACTCTACTTCGAATATTTGATATTCGATTAATTCCCTTTTTGACTAACCCTACTTAATTTACTAATACTCGACTAACTCGACTTAATTAACTTCTATTGATTAGTTACTATTTTATTTAACACCATTTGCTTGACTCTAGATCGCAGCGATCACAATGGTTTCGCCTGATTCCCCCAGGAAACATCCGACCGCCGTAGGCTATCTGCAGCCCTGCGAATTACGCTAGCAGTCGTGCTAAATGGAAATTCATCCTTAAATAACTTTGTCTATTTTTAACTCTATCTCGAATAATTAGATTTGATCAATTCTAATTGAATAACTAATATTCAATTAACCCTTATTCGATTACTATATTTGAATAACTCTAGTTCGATTTGACTCAAAACGATTAACTCTAACTGATTAACTCTAACTGGTTAATTCTAACTGAATAACTCTAACTGGATAACTCTAACTGAATAACTCTAACTGGTTAACTCTAACTAACTAACTCTAACTGTTTAACTTTACGGTTTAACTCTGACAGTTTAACTTCAACAGTTTAACTCTAACAGTTTAACTCCAACTGTTTAACTCTAACAGTTTAACTCCAACTGTTTAACTCTAACAGTTTAACTCCAACGGTTTAACTCTAACAGTTTAACTCCAACGGTTTATCTCTAGTTGATTAACTCTTTTGAATTAATCCCTTTGACATTTCTCTTTTGAATAATTCCTTTGGAATAATTCCTTTGAATTACCTCCCTTGAATAGATTCTTTTTCTATTCGTTTACTCAACAAATAACTATTCTCTTTCCGTTTCTATTTATTTAACAAATAAATATTCCCTTTAACTTTTCTATTTATTCAACAAATAAATATTTCTTTTAACTTTTCTATTTATTTAACAAATAAGTACTTCTTTCAACTTTTCTTTATTCCCTACATGAATATTCCCTTTACAATTCCATTTGTAAATACTTTTACGAATGTTTCCCTTTTTATTTCTATTTGTAATCGTTTCACAAATATTTCCCTTCTATTTGATTTGTGTTTATTTCAATAATCTGTACCTGGGAGTTTCAAATAGCTTTGCCTTTTCCACCTTAATTCAACTCCTTTTTGAATTTCTATATTTGAAATTCATACTTGAATTTAGATATTCAACTCCATTTTGAATTCCTTTTTGAAATTCAAATATTCAAACCCTATTTGAATTTCTATGTTCAAATCTATTTCCAACTCTATTTGAATTAAAATATTCCAATTTTCTCTCAAACACCATTGAATTCTAAATTCGAATTCATTTACAAATACCATTTGAATTCTAAATTCAAATTCATTAGTTAAACTCCACATCTAATTTTCTTGAATCCCAATACCTTAATTTATTCCTTTGAATTAAATTCCACTTTAAATTCTATAATCCAATCCCTTTTGAATGGTTATATTTGAAAATAATATTTGAATTTAAATATTTAAAATTCATTTAAATTTCTATTTGAAATCTTATATATAAATTCAGTCAAATCCTTTATTCGAATTCCATTTCAAATCCTTTATGTATTTTCCACCTTAATTCAACTCCTTTTTGAATTTCTATATTTGAAATTCATACTTGAATTTAGTTATTCAACTCCATTTTGAATTCCTTTTTGAAATTCAAATATTCAAACCCTATTTGAATTTCTATGTTCAAATCTATTTCCAACTCTATTTGAATTAAAATATTCCAATTTTCTCTCAAACACCATTGAATTCTAAATTCGAATTCATTTACAAATACCATTTGAATTCTAAATTCAAATTCATTAGTTAAACTCCACATCTAATTTTCTTGAATCCCAATACCTTAATTTATTCCTTTGAATTAAATTCCACTTTAAATTCTATAATCCAATCCCTTTTGAATGGTTATATTTGAAAATCATATTTGAATTTAAATATTTAAAATTCATTTAAATTTCTATTTGAAATCTTATATTTAAATTCAGTCAAATCCTTTATTTGAATTCCATTTCAAATCCTTTATGTATTTTCCACCTTAATTCAACTCCTTTTTGAATTTCTATATTTGAAATTCATACTTGAATTTAGTTATTCAACTCCATTTTGAATTCCTTTTTGAAATTCAAATATTCAAACCCTATTTGAATTTCTATGTTCAAATCTATTTCCAACTCTATTTGAATTAAAATATTCCGATTTTCTCTCAAACACCATTGAATTCTAAATTCGAATTCATTTACAAATACCATTTGAATTCTAAATTCAAATTCATTAGTTAAACTCCACATCTAATTTTCTTGAGTCCCAATACCTTAATTTATTCCTTTGAATTAAATTCCACTTTAAATTCTATAATCCAATCCCTTTTGAATGGTTATATTTGAAAATCATATTTGAATTTAAATATTTAAAATTCATTTAAATTTCTATTTGAAATCTTATATTTAAATCCCATTGGAATTTCTTTATTCATGAATTCCTTTGAATTCAAATTCCATTTCAAACCATTTGGATTTCCTATTCTACTTTGAAATCCTATTTTCAAAGTTTATTTCAAATTCTATTTTGAAATTCTATATTCAAATCCCTATTTGAATTTCTTTATTCAATTTCTATTTCAATTCTCTTATTCAAATTCCATTTTGAACTCTCTTATTCAAATGCTGTTTGAATCTCTTATTCAAACTCTATATTTAAAATTCCATTTGAACTTCCCTATTCAAATTTCTATATTTGAATTTCATTCGAATTCTATATCCAAACCTCTATTTGAATTTTCTTTATTTGAATTCCTTCGAATTCAAATTCTATTTTAATTCCTTGAATTCAAATTCTATTTTTCATTCTAATTTCGTCTATTCAAATTCTATTTGAACTTCTATTTGAATTTCTAATATTCAATCTCCTTTTAAAATTCAAATATTTAACTCCTTTTCTAATTCTACTATTCAAATGTTATACTCAAATTTCATTTGAGTTATACATGTAAAAATTTCATTTCACGTCCTATTTTGAAATTTCATTTCAAATTCCAATTTCACACTTGTATTTCTATTTCTGAATTATCAAATGATAATTCTTTTCACTTCATTTATAACTTCGTTATAAAAGAACTATTTATAAACTTCGTTTATAAAGAAACTGCTTGTTTTATTTTTCAAACAAGTTTATATTTTATTTCCATTTAAAATTCAAATTCTATTTAAAAATAGAATTTTCCTTTTTAAATCTCCAATATCCTTTTTACGATATTTTTAAATATCATTACTTAAGCCCAGTGATATTTAAAACAATCAAACCATTCAAATTTCAATCATTTGATTTATAGCACGTCATACATGAATATACATGAAATCAAGCAAGCAAACAAACAGATAATATATTTTTGAGGAATCCTGTTGGATTCCTCCAACCTGTTTTTCCTGCATCCACAGATGTTAGCACATAAATAATACCCATTCTGCTTCGTGGCAGAATATCGTGGTATAGAAGGTCATCCACTAATCATAGCGTGGGGCGTATAGGGTAATCATCCGCTATGAAACTGCGGGCATCCGCTAATGAGACTGCGGGAATCCAACCAATCAACAACCCAATATATATATATATAGCCTAAATAACTAATATATATAAAACAACCATAAAGCATTCGCACAAGCAACAAACAATTATTTTTAATGAAATAAAAATAATTCTAAAGGTGAGTGAGATTTACTCACCGTGATATTCCATTGTCGAATATTCATCTTTTCGAACTATAAAATCCTTAGCTGACTCAGACAAATCTCTAATGAATCCCATCTCGTAGATTTCCCAATCAAACGTGACAATGCCTATTCAATTCATCCAATTAACATATAATTATTATATTTGTATTCAACTAATATGATAATATTTCTATTAAGCTAGTATATTCTTATTAGCTAATATTTCCAAGTTATATAAATTAAATTTTAAATTAGAGTTTTAGAAAAAAGAATAATTACCCTTAGCTCTCCTCCTCTCAGTCAAATTCTGTTCTTCACTTTCAGTCAGAGAATGAACATCCAACTTTGACCATTCAGCACCTCGTCTATTCTTAAAACACAGATTAAGTTTCAAAATTTACAGATTGGTACCCTCCAACGCCATGTATTGTTGAACCGCCATCCTTCCAATTTCCAGTTCGTCCATCCATCCATCCGCTGAGTTCCTGCCATCAAGTTATCTCCACCCCTTCGCCATAGGAACAACAGGAACCACCTGTCGACCTCCATAATTCGATCCTGTCCACCCCCTTTTACATCGCATCCCTCCTTCTCCATCTCGCACACCCCTCAACGCCGAACCCTTCGAACCACACACGAGCACCATTTCTCCAGTCCATTCGCCAGACCATCGCGTTACTCCATCGCTCGAACCCCCTTCAGGAACCTAACGCCATCCCTTATAGTATTTTCAAAATCATGAGGTCAGTCCCCATTTAAGAAGCTCGGACCCTAGACGTTGCCCAAATCAAACTTCCTATTTGCTCCTGAACAGTGTTAGGATGAAGCGCGAGCTTTCGAATGTCATACTAGATGGAAGCCTGGACTAAAGATGACCACCGCGACTTCCTTGTCATGCTTCAGAGGGTTTGAACGAGGCCTCTGATTTGATAAATGGAGGACGGAGGAAGATTTGAAAGGAGTGATTTTTGATTTGTTCTAAGGATTAAAAAGGTGAAAAGGAAAGAGGGTTGTATCGCGATTATATAAGGGAGAAGGAAGGGAACGGGAAGTGGTATTAAATGGTGGTTGGTTAAGTACAGAACAAATCTTTTATTTCTTTTTAAAAAGATTTGTGATTTGATTTGTATTTAATTCGACTAGATTTAAAGAGATTTTTATTTCTTTTAAATAGATATCGATTTGATTTCGAATCTATCCACAATAAAATATCTCGGGGTTCAAAATTAAATATCGTGAACCGCTATTTTTGTGTACCGACCATCGTTCCAATGTAATAACGTTATACTGAACTCAACAAAATATTTTTTTTTTGAAATTATTTCGAATGTGTATATATATTAAATTGATATAATATACTTTAAATTCAAAAACAAATAAATTCTCTGATGATAAAATGTTTTTACTATCATCTATATTCAAATACAATTAACATTGATCATCTGAATTGTTTTGATTTAATTCTAACTTCGAATTAAATTATTTTAAATTCTCCTATTACGATGATTATCAAAATAAATCGTATTTCGATTATTTAATCGATAACTAAATAAAATACCATTTATATTATAAATTCAATATTTAAAACCATACTAAATATTTAAAATAATTCGACCAAAAATCCGGGTCGTTACATTCTTCCCCCCTTAAAATAATTTCGTCCTCGAAATTGCTAAGGTAGGAAAAATGGTACAAATTCATTTTTTTTTCAACATCTCACTTATGTTGAAACTCAACTCCTCATATTTCAACATATTTGCTCCAACCAAAACTTTTGGTCTAAATGATTTATACCCAATTCAAATTCCTTTCAATCTTATTCAAATTGACTTTCACTAATTTATTTATCTCGATCCATTTAACTTGCTTCAGTTAAACTTAAACTTCGGAATTCAAATTCCTGGGTTTTCCTTTCAATCCTTCGGAAATCACATAAAAATATTTATATACATTTCCATTTCAAATTCAAAACATTTGAATTTTTCAACTAAACTTGTTTTCTTTCAAACAAATTCCCATCAAAAACTTTTCTAAGGTAGCAATCCATCACTTAGAAACTCGGAAATGAACACTGATGATGTTGCAATCATCATCAGAATTATTTCCCAGCCACTGAAGTGAGTTCAGTGCTTTATTATTTCAAAATTCATCTAAAATGATTTTCTTTCAAATCCTTCTAAAACAAAGCTATATTATTTTAATATACTTTGAAAAATATTTTTCAACTTCCCAGGATTTTGAATTCTTAATTCTGGTTTGAATCTAATTCTAATTCATCTCATTTGTATATATAATTTCTATACAAATTCTATTCTGGTTATAAATAACCATTCTAATTTTATAATCTCATTTGATTATAAAATCAATATCCAACACATCCATATAATAATAATTCTAGAAAATTATTCTTTCTATACCAAAATAGAAATTTTGGGTAAAATTATTTCATTTACCCACTTTAAAACAATACTGTGTCGAATTTCTCTGTTCAAGTGTTTAGAAATCCCTATCGACTTTGTGGCGTCCCACGATTCGACCAGAATTCATAAACCACTCACAGACTAGTCAACACAATATAAAACAACTTTTATATCAATTTACAAATACGCTCTCTCGTATATATACGCTCAACTCATTCTAGGGTACTACTGACCCTATCTCTAATGAGCACATGCCACACAAGCCTAGGTGTTCGCTCAACCTGGCTCTGATACCAACTGTAACGACCCAGGATTCGAGTAGGCTTTTCAACCATCCTCTCCTCCCTCGGCACTGGGCTAACCTCCCAGCGTGGCTTACAGAGATACCTCAGAACTGCTTTTACGGCCAACCTCTCGACTCGACCAACCCACATTGTCGGGAGATGTAGGGGTAAGAGTCTCCCGTTCGCCACCAAACGCGAAGCGAGAACCCCCTATCATCCGTACCAATTAAGCAACCAGCTCTGATACCAACTGTGACGACCCGCAAATCCGTGCTATCTGAGTTGACTAAAAACACCACACGTCCAACCCAAATAACACAGAAATACGAACCATTAATAGAAAGAAGATAGAGGATGAGAAATAGAAAGAAAGAAATATTAGAATAGAAGAAAAACGAAGATCACAACTCACAGCGGAACGAATAAATATATTATATAACATAACTTTTGAAATACAAATCAGTAACTTTATTTACATACCATCATCAGAGTACACATAACATTTGATTTAGCGGAAGTAACTCTAAATAACTAACGTTGAAGCCTCCTTCTTTAAGCTCCTCCAAGTGTATCTGTAAAAGCCTGAAACACTTGACTGCCCGTACAAATTTGGGCACCCAAGAGTTTAGGAAAAACAAAACAAAACAAACTCTGGGTCAGTCATGGAATATCACGGTGAGTAAATCTCACTCACCTTTAGAATTATTTTTATTTCATTAAAAATAATTGTTTGTTGCTTGTGTGAATGCTTTATGGTTGTTTTATATATATTAGTTATTTAGGCTATATATATATATATTGGGTTGTTGATTGGTTGGATTCCCGCAGTCTCATTAGCGGATGCCCGCAGTTTCATAGCGGATGATTACCCTATACGCCCCACGCTATGATTAGTGGATGACCTTCTATACCACGATATTCTGCCACGAAGCAGAATGGGTATTATTTATGTGCTAACATCTGTGGATGCAGGAAAAACAGGTTGGATGAATCCAACAGGATTCCTCAAAAATATATTATCTGTTTGTTTGTTTGCTTGATTTCATGTATATTCATGTATGACGTGCTATAAATCAAATGATTGAAATTTGAATGGTTTGATTGTTTTAAATATCACTGGGCTTAAGTAATGATATTTAAAAATATCGTAAAAAGGATATTGGAGATTTAAAAAGGAAAATTCTATTTTTAAATAGAATTTGAATTTTAAATGGAAATAAAATATAAACTTGTTTGAAAAATAAAACAAGCAGTTTCTTTATAAACGAAGTTTATAAATAGTTCTTTTATAACGAAGTTATAAATGAAGTGAAAAGAATTATCATTTGATAATTCAGAAATAGAAATACAAGTGTGAAATTGTAATTTGAAATGAAATTTCAAAATAGGATGTGAAATGAAATTTTTACATGTATAACTCAAATGAAATTTGAGTATAACATTTGAATAGTAGAATTAGAAAAGGAGTTAAATATTTGAATTTTAAAAGGAGATTGAATATTAGAAATTCAAATAGAAGTTCAAATAGAATTTGAATAGACGAAATTAGAATGAAAAATAGAATTTGAATTCAAGGAATTAAAATAGAATTTGAATTCGAAGGAATTCAAATAAAGAAAATTCAAATAGAGGTTTGGATATAGAATTCGAATGAAATTCAAATATAGAAATTTGAATAGGGAAGTTCAAATGGAATTTTAAATATAGAGTTTGAATAAGAGATTCAAACAGCATTTGAATAAGAGAGTTCAAAATGGAATTTGAATAAGAGAATTGAAATAGAAATTGAATAAAGAAATTCAAATAGGGATTTGAATATAGAATTTCAAAATAGAATTTGAAATAAACTTTGAAAATAGGATTTCAAAGTAGAATAGGAAATCCAAATGGTTTGAAATGGAATTTGAATTCAAAGGAATTCAAATGGGTTTGAATAAAGAAATTCCAATGGGATTTAAATATAAGATTTCAAATAGAAATTTAAATGAATTTTAAATATTTAAATTCAAATATGATTTTCAAATATAACCATTCAAAAGGGATTGGATTATAGAATTTAAAGTGGAATTTAATTCAAAGGAATAAATTAAGGTATTGGGATTCAAGAAAATTAGATGTGGAGTTTAACTAATGAATTTGAATTTGGAATTCAAATGGTATTTGTAAATGAATTCGAATTTAGAATTCAATGGTGTTTGAGAGAAAATTGGAATATTTTAATTCAAATAGAGTTGGAAATAGATTTGAACATAGAAATTCAAATAGGGTTTGAATATTTGAATTTCAAAAAGGAATTCAAAATGGAGTTGAATATCTAAATTCAAGTATGAATTTCAAATATAGAAATTCAAAAAGGAGTTGAATTAAGGTGGAAAATACATAAAGGATTTGAAATGGAATTCGAATAAAGGATTTCAAATGGGATTTGAATACAGGATTTAAAACTATGGAATTTGAAATGTAAAGATTCAAATGGAATTTGAAATATATATGAATATATATATATATATATATTAGAATGAAGTTGAATTCATTTTAAAGAAGTTTAAAGGTATATATATATAAAACGAACTCGCCGCAGCGCTACAGTTCGTAAAATAGCAATTCGAACTTCAATCGAGTATACAGGACTCAATTGAAGTCGAAATTCTTTGAAACAAGAAACGACAGGACCGGTTTGATAATAGTTTTCTAATGAAAGAGAAAAATATGAATTTCGTCGTATAGATTTTGAGTTATGTCAAAATCAAATTTTCAGAAAAACAGCGCCAGAACTATTTAAAAACCATAACGGTTTATTTCATTTTATAAAAGGATTTTAAGCAAATCCGAAGTTCTATTTAGAAAATGTCAGATTTGAGTTATAAAATATATGTGAACTCAGGTGGAGAAATGAATTGATTTTTGAAACAGAAATCAGATTTTTGATTATTGAATAGAATTAACTAATTCGAATAGTATTTAGTAAATGAGATGTTGAATGGATATTGAGCTTTAAACAAGTGAATTCGATTTGAAAATTTATATTCGAAATAGAAAAGGGAACTAGAATTGAAATCGAAATTCAATTTGGTTATGAACGAGTTAAATATTTTGTTTGAACATGTTATGTTCAACAAAGAAGTGAAATAGGCAAAAATGACTAATTAAAGAATAAATGGGCGAACTAAATTCAAACGATTAGATGGTATTGAATTGAATTGGAAACAGGTGAACAGGTGTTAAACAGATATGGGATGGAGTATATGAAGATTTAAATTTATGTGCTCGACAAAAAGGTACATGTTTAATTCATATATGAGATTTTATGCGCCGTATCGGCAAGCCGCTTGGCTTTTTCTTTTTCTTTTTGAGATTAGAAGGACCGGGAAAGCTATTTGAAATTTCTCGATGCTCCCGATACAGGGGAGGTTATGGCGAAATTTTCCGGAAATTTAAGGAGTTAGAATATTTTTAAGATATTTTGATAATTAGAAATCATTGTATCGACGTATTGAATTCGATAGGTAAGTGAATATAAAAATCGAATATCGTAAACAAAAAAAAGGGATAGAGATAAGGGATTGAAATTGTTTTCAATTGCAAATAGAGACATTTTCTAATATATAGAAAATAAAAGAAGTTAATATTTGGAAACGTTTTCCAAATGGCATAAGAGGCAAGAGGATTATTGAAAATATTTGGTTAACAAATATTGATAGAGAAAATAGAGAAGTGGTTTAATTAATGAATATTAATTAAAGAGCCCGGTGATTTGTTTGATATGTTTGGATGAACACTTGTTTTTATTCGATAGTTAAATCACAGACTATCGAAGTTTTTGACCATCGTTGTCAATATGGAGAGACCGGTTGGATTATTATCCGAAGAACCACTCTGTATCGGCATTAGCGTTGCGAACCAAGTATGCTGAATATATTGAAGACGGAGTAAAGTGCAAGGGCTTTTCTATTAATAGAAATAGTGCCTTCGGTTTCGTTCAATCCCAGAACGAACGTAAATGGACGAATGTCTGACAGAGTATTTCCAATGATCAAATGGGTTGGTCTGTATAAATATATATGGTTGCAACGGATTTATTCCCTTAGCATAATATCCAGAATATTCGTGCAAACTCAACTAGTGATTAACGGATCTGACAATGTGGCATTCAAAGTGATTGTGTTATCAATGAATGGTAAGTAATCGTAGCCTCAGGCCTCAACAACCGGGAAAGGACAAAAATCGGGCAGGCAGCATGGCTATGTGGGTCGCACCCATTAGGGTGTATAATCACCTATCTAGAGAAATTCCTTTTGTTTCTTAATCTATCGATTCTGCCCATTCGGGAAACGGTGGTTTGAGTCCAACCGTTGGTGATATACATTCGATACACTCAAGCGAAATGAATGGTCGGTCATGTGTGGGCCGGGTTGCAAGATGTTCTTGTTGAACCCAGTGTATTCCTCTCTAGAGATACACAGTCGGAAGGTGGTTCCATACCTTGTCATGTTGGAAATCCAATCTCCAATAAGCGCCATGCGGTTTTTGATTTGATACTATATATGTGGAGCGTGAAATGCAAGCGTTCTGCTATTTGGTTATTTATTTGATGTAGACATTATTATAATATCATTGGATTTGATATCAAAATGGTTTGGGTTATAGTAAGGTAAAAACCGTCCATGTTTATGTGTGGGCCGGTCTTACTATTATCTTTTCTTTCGAAAGATCTTTGAAGTTAAACCATATGGTTGGAGTTTACTCACACCAGTCCCATGACTGACCCAGAGTTTGTTTTGTTTTGTTTTTCCTAAACTCTTGGGTGCCCAAATTTGTACGGGCAGTCAAGTGTTTCAGGCTTTTACAGATACACTTGGAGGAGCTTAAAGAAGGAGGCTTCAACGTTAGTTATTTAGAGTTACTTCCGCTGAATCAAATGTTATGTGTACTCTGATGATGGTATGTAAATAAAGTTACTGATTTGTATTTCAAAAGTTATGTTATATAATATATTTATTCGTTCCGCTGTGAGTTGTGATCTTCGTTTTTCTTCTATTCTAATATTTCTTTCTTTCTATTTCTCATCCTCTATCTTCTTTCTATTAATGGTTCGTATTTCTGTGTTATTTGGGTTGGACGTGTGGTGTTTTTAGTCAACTCAGATAACACGGATTTGCGGGTCGTTACAATGTTTGTACAACACAGCAAAAATAAATTTGATATTCTAGTAAGAAGAAAATCAAAAATGAAATTTTATGCATTGATATTGAATGCACATTTAATTATTTCCCTAAGTATTGATTACTGTATAGTACCAGATCTTGCATGTGCATATTTACGAAGCAACTAGAAAATAAAACATCCTGAGCTATCATGATACTAATTGTTTAAAGACCAAAAATATTATTCTATATTGTCAACTTGAAAGCAACTTTTATAACAAAATGGATAAAAACAATTATCCTTTTTTTTTTGCTCAAAACTACAGGACACACATCAGAGCCTGCATGCATACTCGCAAAATGTCAACTTTCCAATTCTAAATCACAACTACAAAAATCAACTTATCAAATACATACCTGAAAAGTCATACTAATTGTAGTTAAAAGTATTTCCGCCACACCTACCTACCAAGGCAGCCATTCAGAATAAGGTAGTAAGGAGAAAACGAATAGCAAACACGTAAATTAGATTACATCGGTAGTCAGTAGTTAAACATACAAATTTTAGATACAATGAACCTAGAAACTAATATGCTATGATAATGTGAAGTATGATTGTGCTGCTCGTTTTTTAGAACTTGGCCAGAGTAGCAACCAAATAGGCACTAGATAACCTTCAAAATAGTTTTTAATATGAACCCCTGTTTTTTGTCTTCCATTACACCTGTTTTTTGTCAATCATTTTGCCTTTCATTCGAAATATTATTATCAATCATTTTGCCTTCCATTACACCTGTTTTTGTCTAACGTCCATTAAATGTCCTTAAACTAGAGCAACTAGGACCCCTCAAAGGACCTAGATATCGTATGTTTCACCATCAAGCTTAAAATCCGGTTAGTAATTTTAGCAAACACTTCACCTGCATATTTGAGAAATCCTAAGTAACACACTACATCGTAGAATTATCTAGTTTCACAACGCTAGACAAGTTTCTTACCTCCATTGAAATATAAATCAAATGAACACTACGGTATCATAAACCAAATTTTAAAAATCAATAAACTATAAACTAAGGAATTAATTTTCAAAAAAAAAAATTATTACCTTTCGTTTTTTTCAGATTTAGGGACTTATTCGAATTAACCAGAGCGACTACCCCATGTCAGGCCGATTTCGATTTAGAACTAGGAACTTTTGAGAGTTTAGGATTTTGGGCTTTTGTTTTTAAAGCAGAGAACGATGCGATGCATGCTTGGATTTGAAGACCAACTACCCCTACGGAGGTAGTCAGATTCGGCGTCACAGGCGGAGTAGTACTCGAGGCTGTGCTAGCCGTGGGAGGTTCAAGATAGGTTCACGAAGACGCAATGGTGAAGAGGGAGTTGAAGTCGATGTCGTTGGTTGACACAGACATGATTTTTCTTGGATGAATTTTTTGGATCTGCAAACAGTATATAATAAGATATGTGGAAGATTGGGTTAAAGAAGTAAATACGAAATTATCAAGGAGATTTGGTGATGGAGCCAATAATAAATGGGAAGTAAAATTATAGGCGGGAAATGAAAAGAAGCCGCGGGAAAACGAAAAAATGGTGATTTGATGCACGTCTCAGAAAAGTAAATAAGCCAATGACTCATTACAACGTAGTCATAACATAAATTTATATCCACAATTTCATAGGATGCCACAAAATTTTTGGTAACCTGGTTACGTGCTCATCGGTTTTGTAAGAAACGTACTAAGACTAGAATTAACAAGTCAAATTTTAAATTAACTATAATATGGATTTCTTGGATTTTTAAGAAAGTATTAAATATTACTTTTTAAATATTTTAGGTTACTTTATTACTGTTGTCGAAAGTTAATTATTATGCATATATTATTAATTGTTAAATATCAAATATTTAATAGTTGTTTTTAATTTTAATATTCAACACAAATTATCAATAACTAATTTCTATTTATTAATTATTAGTAATTGATAATTAAATATTTTCAAATAGAAATTATTACTAGTAGAAATTAACTTTTGCTTATTTCTACTTAGTTGATTATAATCGAGAGTAATACTTATTAAAAGCTTATGTTACTATTAATTAATAAGTAGTTAACATACATTAATATTAAAAATAAATTACTACTTATTAACTATTAATTATTTAATAATAATTGATAAATATTATTAATTCCCAAAAGTTTATTATTTATTATTATTACTAAATATTAATATAATTAGTTATTAAATATACATATTATAAACATGAAGTTGTAATAGGCATATATTACAACTAATAAAATGAAAAGCTGTGATATATGTGTTTATTACAACTTTAGAGACCTGACAGTTGTAAAAAACCTTTATCACAACTGTGCTTTTTGCACAGTTGTGAAAAAGCATTTATTACAACTGTGCTTTTCGCACAGTTGTAAAATTAAAGTTGTAATATGGTGTTTTTGCTGTAGTGAACGACGCAATGCTTTTTGAAAAAATGAAGCTATTATAAGACTCAGGTCCCATCACACAATGCAACGCAAGCCGAAGGATAGAGTTTTACCTTATAATAGCCAAACATGCTTGGTACGTTTAAAACAATTCATTTTGAAACAATTATAGTGTTAAGTGTATGAAAACAACATCAAATATAAACGTATCAATCATAGACAGCATAGTGCCCCATTCCACTATGTTGCCATACTAGGCTCTACAAATTAAACCGAAATATCACGTATTGAAAATTGGATTTGCGTCATGAGTCGAGGCCAGGGATGGCTCCTCACTGATTCGAGACACTCTAGCACATGTCTCAGGATCCCCCACAGTGAACCCTTGAGTCTTCAGGGCTGGTCCTACGTTACGTTTGAGGATTAGTTATTCCTGAATGCACGTTTCCCGGTCCTATTGGACTTATCCATTGGCTCCGAAGAGACCGATATATCCGAGGCACCTTGCAATGCAACATCCACAAAGGTAAAAATATAAAATGTCAGGCCTTGATAAAATACTGACACCACCTATAGCTAGAAACAAACGTCGTGCACTCCCTGCAGTCACGATCTCGTTTTTAACTCATACCGAGGTGTGAGGCTTGCGAATTAATGCTATATAAAAAGCTACGCTGTATAAAAGCCGTGCTTTGATCATCAACCACAAGACTCTACTTTAAAAAAAAGCCTTGATCATTTGCATCTCAGCATGCCACACAGGAAATTCATGCCTTGCGACTGATATCTATCGATACATAACCTCTGAGCTCATTTGTCTCAGAGAAGGGCGTTAAGCAAGAGAATAAATTCTCCGCCGCCAAACAGATATATATTTAATAGAAATCAATCAACACAGAATAAAATCCAATGTCAGACACACAATCAATTTACAAGTCCGTTCTGAGTCTGAACGAAACCGGAGGCACCTTATTCCTCTCCCGTATGTCCAACACAGGAGAGAGGTCCTCGCTTATCCATCGATCTCCAAGTACGTCTGGACGATCACCACTTATTACCTCGGCTTGGGTGTACAGCCCATTCAAGACATTAGTAATCATCAAAACGATGTGAAAACCTCCAGTCTTCAACCACCGTCTTCATCATCGACATATCGTCGAATCATTATTCAGAATGGGAATAAACCCGGCCTTTCAGAATAACTCGTGTATATAATAAACAAGTTCTATAAAAACACAGCATATACCTCATTCCAATTCTGAATATTCTTTTATTCAAATATTCATATACTTTTGGAAAGGTTCCCATTAATTTTATCAAAGATAAATTCTTTAAATTTTATTCTTTTATCTTCCTTTGGATTTCAATTCGTCTTTAATTGGGTTAGAGAACTAATGTCATTTAAAACACAGTTCATGATAAACCCAAATCATATTCCATTCCATCAGCCTCTAACCGTAAATTAGCAAGTGAACAATCCGCTAAGTATTAACCCTGAAGGCCGAAACCAACATCAGATCAATACCCAGGAAACCATTCATCTTAACTAATCTCCAGTTAGTTTCTGATTCTTTTAACTCCATTGTTAATAGGGTTAAAGAACGAGTGTTATTTAAAACATCATTCACGATAAACCCAAGACCAACTTCATTTTGATTCCAATTAAATATATTCAATTGGAAATATTTACATTGGAAAATTCCCGTTAAATCTTAATAAAAAGATTTAAAAATTCCTTATCTTATTTCAATGTAAATCGGGTTAAAGAACAAATGTTGATAAAAACACAGTTCACAACAAACCCAAAATCGAATCAGTCTCTAACTGTAACTTAGTAAGAGAACAATTCCCTAAGTATTAACCCCGAAGGCCGAAACCAACATCAGATCAATACCCAGGAAACCATTCAACTTAACTAACCTCCAGTCAGTTTCCAATTTTCTTAACTACATTCGGTTCAAGAATAGTATTATTAAATATACCATTCATGACAAACCCAAAATCCAATTTGATATTAAATACAAGGCTCTGAATAGAAAATATATCGGCTTATATTCAATATCAAATTATGAAACCAACAAATATTGTATTGGAATAACGATATATATATCTTCCAAATTTCTCCACAATACCCGTATAATCACGAAATCCAATATCGAAATATTCTGAAGACAATTTCAATTCAAATCCACTCCAATTCATGTATTGGAAATCCTGGTTATATTTAAAACCATTTCAAATCCAATTTATTTATTTTAAAAATATTGGATTTATTTTTCTATTTCAAAACTAGTTCATTTCGATAAAAATATATTTTTATCTTTTCAAATATGGAATTTTTCATCCCATTTCTTTGCAAATCATTTATTATGATTTAACACAAATTATTGATATTTTTAATAATTTTATCAAGGCCAGTACAGTCGATTTCCATAAACGGCCATCAAACTGCACTTACAGCAACCTTTTCCAAATTTGATTCGGACATAATTCCAAATCCAAACATTAGATTTCAAATTTTTAAAATTCATTAGAAATATCTTTTCGATACGAACCCAACAGTTCCGGTTTTAGGAGAATCCGACGGTCGGATCTCCCGTAATGTCCGTTCGAAGTCAATGGTCGAAATTCGCGAACTGCCGCGGCACGGCACTTTCTATTCAGGACATTCTATATATATAATATATATTATATATATTTTGTTAATTTCCTTTTAAAACTTATTTTATAAATCGTTTTAAATTCGTTTTCAAAACGATTTCAACTTCATATTCAATTTCAAACCAAAATTGAATATTCCATGTCATCGATATATAAATTATAATATTTTCAAAACATTAGATTTTGAAATTAGTTCCTTTTCAATATTAATTATAAAAATGAATAAAATCGATATAAATATCGTTCAAGTCAAAATGGTGTTAATCTAATCAACACGGCTTTATATGTTTAAATATATTTGTGTCCATCCCAAATCAGACATCAAAATCAGATTTTGATTCTTTTCTGAATATTATTTTAAATTATTCATTATTTCAAAATATTCTTTATTTTAAAATATTTCTTCTTTCTGAACTGGAATCAGACACAGTCAATTACCCTATAATGTGATTTATATGGATTTCGTACACACATGTATACAACAACAACCAAACGCATTCAACCATCATCCAGAGTGCATTCTACACTGTATAAGCATCGAATATAAATATTCAACGCTTACACAGTTTGTCAACCAATCGATTGACATACAACTAAATATTGGGATTAGTGTACGTCCAATATCATCCCAATACCCGTGTGGGGTTTCAATCAACAAATAATAAATTTTATTTGTGCGGTTGGGTGATGTGTAAAATTTATCGTCCCAATCAATATCAGTCAAATGTGTGTACATAAACAAATCGTCTGATTTGTTTATAAATATTTATTTTATTCATATTCACGTTAAAAATATATTTTTAACTATAAAATATTTTATTCCGTTCGACATCACACAATCAACTTTCACAACAAAATCAAACAAACGAACAAGTTGTCCATGGTCTCTGGACAATGGGTGTCAGGTGCTGCTAAGCACCGTCTGCATCCTAGTATATATTTCAACAAGAAAATAGAATAAAAGTGAGAAGTTCTCACCTTTGGGATTCACTCTGCCATGCTTTGATTGTTGATCTATGTAGTATATCTACATTAAAAATTATATTTTTAACCAATCAATAATTATATTTCTTTATATGATTATTTTATAAATAACATACATAGGTTAAAAATTATATTTTTATCTTTCTAAAATTAATTTAATATTTTTATAACAATCCCGCATAGATAAGAATCACATTTTTATTCCTCTAGTATATAGATAAAAATCGAATCTTTCTGTCGCTAATGAATATATAAAAATCACATTCTTATATTGCCTTTCAAACGATAATAATCATATTTATTATCTCTATAATATAAAATTCATATTTTTATTGTCTCTATATTATATAAAAAATCATATTTTTATTATCTATATAATATAAAAATCATATTTTTATTATCTCAATAAATGGAAATAAAAAGGAGACTCACCGGCCTTTCCCGAATAACTGTAGAAGACCCAAATCGGCGTAGCAACAAGCATTAACAATCGACTAAAAAAGAAAGGGGCTTTTCTGGTCCGCGTTGGAAGAAGGGAGGGGTTCATGTCAGAGATGGGGCTAAGGAGGGGTGCACGGGGGTCGGATGCGTTAGAGGTGCTGGTGGATGGCCAGTGGGGGCGGCGACATGGGTTCCTAAGGCTGGAGGGGCTTCAGATTTGGATGAAAGGGGGAGCCGAGGAGCTGACGGAGGGACGGGAGCTGGAGGGGGAGGCGTGGCCTAGGGAAGGTGGCGGCGCGATGAGAGGGGGGCGACGTCAGCGGTTGCGGTGGGGGTAGGGCACAGGCGGATTTTGTGTTTTTTTATTTCGATTTAAAGTGAAGAGAGAGAGGAGGGTAGGAGGTTACAATATTTTATATATTTTATTATATTTTAAATTTCAAAAAGTAATTATTTTATTTTGAACTCGAAATCAAACCCACCGACTATCGCCCCTAGCTAATTACCCCCATTTCGAACAAAATGGGATATGGCCAGTAAGTTGATTCGACTGTTTCGATCAGTTTCCGTCAAAATCAAAATATAAATCTATATATTGAATTTGAACGCACATTTCAATTTACCGGGGCCACATACGAACTCGAAAAGTTCCCGAAAAATATTTTCTAGCTTTGTACTGAAGATATGGTTCTAACAAAACTAATTTCGTCAAATTTGGAGACTGTTTGAAAAATGGCCATCTCTGGTCGATCCAAATTGACTGAAACTGTCAAAACACGTTTAACTTCGCTACGCTCACATATTGATTCCAAAAATTATGGAAATTGGAATCTAGCAATAATTTGACATCCCGGATACAACAAAAGTGGTTTCATTGAAAACGGAGGTTGTTTGCAAAATCGCTATTTTTAAGGGCCAAAATTTCATAGCGACTATTCTGAATTTTCAACTGGGCGTAACTTTTTATTCCCGCTATGAAATTACAATTTTTCAGATTCGTTGGAAAGCTATTTTCAAATAGATTCAAATATTTCGGGTTTCGCTAAAATCCGGTTTATTTTGAATCATGTACATTCATTTGAAATTTGAAATCGAGTTTTCAAACTACCGCGCCATTTCCAATTCCTTTTAGAATTAAAAATAAATATTTATATTATAACGATGATTCAATTAAATATACATTCTAATTCTATTCAAAATAAATTTCTCGTCGTTATTATTTAAAATAATTCATTTTAAATATTATAAATTCACTAAAATTGCCAAAATAAAAATTTTAAATTGGTTCGGATTTTCCGAGTTGTTACAAAAACTATCACTTTTGTTTAATGGTTTAGTTGGAACAAAAACGAAAAGACAATTTTTATCATTTTTTTGAATTATAATTTTCAACAAAAATAAAAAGAACATTTTTTTATCATTTGGTTGAATTAGAATTTTCAACAAAAATGAAAAGACACGTTTTTATCATTTTGTTGAATTAGAACTTTCAAAAAAAATGAAAAGACAATTTTTATCATTTTGTTGAATTAGAATTTTCAAAAAAAATGGAAAGACACATTTTTATCATTTTGTTGAATTAGAACTTTCAACAAAAATAAAAAGACAATTTTTATCATTTTGTTGAATTAGAACATTCAACAAAAATTAAAAGACAATTTATATCATTTTGTGGAATTAGAATTTTCAACAAAATGAAAATGATAGTTTTTATAATTTTGTTGAATTCGAACTTTCAACAAAAATGAAAAGGACAATTTTTATCATTTTGTTGAATTAGAACTTTCAACAAAAATAAAAAGGACAATTTTTATCATTTTGTTGAATTACAATTTTCAACAAGAATGAAAAGAACATTTTTTATCATTTTGTTGAATTATCATTTTTAAAAAAAAATGAAGAGAACCATTTTTATCATTTTGATGAATTGAAATTAGAAACTAGGAAAATGTTCATGTTTTAAAATAAAACATGTCTACATTAAAATTTCACATTTTTAATGTAATGTAAGGAAATAGGAAAATGTTTATGTTTTAAAATAAAGCATGTCTACATTAAAAATTCACATTTTTAATGTGATGTAAGAAACTAGGAAAAAAGGAATTTTCAACAAAAAAAGTTAAAATAACATTTTTACTAAAAATGCATATAGTAGAATTTATATGCAAAGTTAAAATAACATTTTTATTGACAATGCATATAGTATAATTTATATGCAAAGTTAAAATTACATTTTTATTGACAATGCATATATTAGAATTTATATGCAAAGTTAAAATAACATTTTTATTAAAAATTCATATATTAGAATTTATATGCAAAGTTAAAATAACATTTTATTGACAATGCATATATTAGAATTTATATGCAAAGTCAAAATATCATTTTAATGACAATACATACATTATAATTTGTATGTAAGTTAAAGAATTATTTTCATTGTCAAAACATGCATTGAAACTATATACAAATAAAATATTACTTTTAAATTGTTAAAGTTAAAAACAGAAATACAAATAAAAATTATCTTTTTATTTTTCATTAGCAAATATCATGTAAATAAATTCATTTTATTTAACATTGTAAACATGTAGAAATGGTTCTGCAAATTAAAACATTCTTTTATTTGAGGAGTTAAATAAGTTAGTTAAATCGTCAAATGGTTTATATTTATATATAATTTTATATAAAAATATAAATTAAAATTAAACGAATCACGCATGGTAGATCGCGTTTCAGAATCATAACTTCAAACGATTATACAGGAAGATCCGACCGTCGGATTTTCCCAAAACTGGAACCGTTAGAATCGCTTTGGGAAGATCTTTCCAAAGGTATAAATTTTGTTAAAATCCAACGGTTAGATTTCGAAATAAGTGTAAATCAAATTTTGATAAAAACAGCGCTAGGGCAGCCTGTTGACCCGAAGCGTTGTTGAATTAAATTAAGCTATTTTTATATAAATAAAAACAGTGATAAATCGTTATTAAATAATATTAACGATATGAAATGGTTTTAAATCATATATATGCGAGAATTATTTGAAAAAACTGAGTTCAATCTCATTTCAAATAATTATACGACGATTTAAGTCGAAGAAATTAAAGACGGTGATTGAAGACCGGCGATCTTCACATCGAATGGATAACTACTGATGTCCGGCATTGGTTAGCTCCCAGTAAAGGGTTAAAGTGGTAGTTATCCAGATGTACTTGTTGATTGTCTGGATAAGCAAGCATCTCTCTTCCGTATTGAACATACGGGACGAGGAATAATGTGTCTCCGGTTTCGTTCAGACCCTGAACAGACTTGTAAATGGATGTGTGTTCGACATTGGATTTCATTCCATGTAAATTGATTTCTATTTAATATATATCTTTTGGTGGCGGAGAATTTATTCTCTTGCCTAACACCCTTCCCTAAGACGCATGAGCTCAGAGATTATATATTGGTAGTTATTGACTGCATGGCATGGATTGTCAATGTGGCATGCCAAGATGCAAATGATCAAGGCTTTTGTTGAAAAGCAGAGCCTTGTGGTTGATGATCAAAGCATAGCCTATTTCGGCATAGCTTTGTGTATAGCGTTACCTCACGAGCCTCACACCCCGGTATGAGTGAAAAACTGGATAAGGACTGTGGGGAGTGCACATGTTTCTTTCTAGCTAGAAGTGGTCTCAGTGTTTACAAGCCATGACATTTTTTTACTTATGTGGATGATGGATTATGAGGTACCTCAGATTTGTTGGTCGATAGTGACCAAATTATAGGTTCAATAGGACCAGGGAGCGTGTGTTCAGGAATTGCCAATCCATAAAAGTATTTGTGAACCGACCCTACCGCATCCAAGGGTTGCCCGTATGTGTAATCCTGAGGCATTTGCTAGAGTGTCTCGAATCTGAGAGGACAATCCCTAGCCTCGACTCATGATGAAAACCCAATTCCCAATACGACATTACGGTTTTGATTGCAAACCTATATATGGCGACATAGTAAGATGGGGTACTATGTCGTCTAGGATTGATACATTTACTTTGAAGTATTATAAAACTTATTAGATACTAATAATAATATTAAAATATTATTTTCTACGTATCAAGCATGTTTGATAATTATAAGATAAAACTCTATCCTCCGGTTTGTGTCGCATTGTGTGATGGGACTTGAGTCCTATAATGATTTCATTTTTCCAAAAAGCATTGCGTGGTTTTAAATAAAATTTATTTAACTTATGCACTGGCAATCCAATGGAGTAAACCCGTTCCGCATTAGCGGCATGGTCCTGTGATTAGCCATATTGTTAGATAAGTTTGGAAAGATTTGTCATACCAGTCCCACGACTGACTCGTAGTTTGTTTCACTTTGCAAACTCGGGTGCCCTCTTTTCACACAGGCATGCAAGTGACAGGTTTAGGTATTTATGCACATATGCTGGATTGGAGCATGCTTGTGGGCTAAAAATGAAGATCTTTTTATCTTTTATTTCTGCTTTGAAACATTTAGACATCCTTTATTTATGATGTACTTGATGGAGATTGAGACTTATTTCTTTTTGTTGTGGCTTCTATTTGCTAAGTTGTATCCTGTAACTGTGCCACTCTGATATTCTGATGTTGTGATGTTGATGACATTTCTATTTCCGCTGCAATGATTTATGTGTTATGATGTTATCTGAGATCTGTTATTGTTGTAATTATGTTATATTCCAATGACTATCCTTGCTTTTGTACTACGGAAGTTTGGGGTCATCACATTCCTTATATTTGCAAGTCAAAAATTTGTAATCATGCTAATGCGATAAAATTAACAGAATTTCAGGTGGTTCATCTAGACAAACAGAAAACATAGAAGATGTCCCTCCTCCTTCTCCAAATAAAAAGTACTTTATTAATTTTGAAATGGATGGTGACGAAGGAAAAGATGAAAAGAAGTGGAGTTCCCGATGTGGTGTTTTGATCCGTGGATACATTCCAATCATTTATGATGATTGGAGGAACATAGATGTATTCTTATAAAGACGCTTTATAGAGAGCAATACTGGCATCTTACTTCTCATTTAAATTCAATAAATCATAGAAAGATATCTTTGTATGGTTACCATATTATTAGGATTTTTGTTGTTAAACTTATAAGGCACATATTTTAGAATTACAATTATCTACTTTTGATTCATGAAAACCGGTAATGCATGACTACTTGACAAGAACTTCTAATTACTTATTTCAGTTTAATTTCAAGTTGACTACTCAACAAATGATTTTAATTTCAAGTTTCCTATCTCACGAAAAAGAAAAAATATTTATTCTAGGTTTTGTCGACATACATGCATCTTTCAAAAGAATATTTTGTATTTTACAACATTTTTATTCCCATACATTTCTTATCAAAAAGGAATTGCATATCAGTACTTATGTGTACATTTTGATTATATATAAAATTCTTATTTTGCTTCCTTTTAGATTATAGGTTTTGGTAAGACTTCATGACTCTATGTGAGTATGTAAAGTCGTCTTGAATGTACATATAATACCATGTTCAATATATTGTATCAAATTTGCAGTTGAATGTGTATATTTCTTGGAGAAACTCACTTTATCAAATTTGTAGTGGAATGTGTATATTTCTTGATTGTACATATAATACCTTTCTATGTATATTAGCTTTTCTAATCTATTGCCTTTGGTGAAGAATGAGTTATATATCAATAAAACATGACCAAGCTACATCATCTGCTTTTCTTTGGGGTGCTTAAAAACCCAACCAGTCATCTACTTTAATCTTTAAAGAAAACTAGACTTTTTTAATATTATTTGGATTTCCTTTTGATTTATTCTTGGTAATGTGGGTTTATGGGTTTAAGATCATGAGACAAATTTAGTTTATGTTTTTTTTCTAAAATTTACCATTGTTTTAGGAAATAAGGAAATCATCCATTGGTTCCATGATATTGTCATGATGGATATTTTAAGTGTGTAACTATAAATAGAAATTGTAATAACTTAATTATTGTCGCCATGATAAAGTTTTCTATTGCAATTTCCATTTGGTTCGCAAACGTCAATTTTATTTAATAGTTTGCAATGACTCATTTCTAACAAATATAGCTAATAAGGAGATTGATTCTCACATTATTGTCTCCATGATAAAGGAAAGATAATCAACATTGAAAAATGTAAATAGTTCAAAACTTGGATATTCCCCTAACATTAATTATTTTGCACCCTTCTCCCTCCTATACAGAACTCCATGTATTTACCACTATTAATTTCAGAATTTGAAACTTCTCTCTTTATCTGGTCCGTTTTAATTGTAAATTTGAATTTTTAGTTCTTTATCTTTTCAACATTCAATGGATGTGAACAAATAGTTAACAAGTGGTATTCTTTTGGTTAGGTTGCCCTATGACTGGTCCTTTAATTCGATTGCTTTGCAAAAACTCTGAATTTTTTTGTTGATTTATCACGTAATTTTAGTTATGTTGATTTTCAAACCATTCATGTATGTACTTTTCATCATTTATGAGGATCAAACCAAGGGATGCCTTTTGTTTTTGTTTGATCCACAGGTATATTTCACATCAACCTTGCATACTTAATAATGAATTGTCTTGATTTTTGATGTTTTTACTGGCGATGACTGATGTTGGAAAAAAGTCTTGGACAAGGTGAACTAACTCTATTTTTATTAGTTGGAATTTTTCTCTATTGCCTGTTGCTTCTTTAAAAATAGTTATGTGCATTGATTTATGTTATTAAACTTAAATGCTTATGCGTTACTTGAATTACTTATCTTAGTTGAATTATTTGATGCTATAAATATTTCCAATGTTATAAACATACATAAGTCAAAGATCCTTCTAAAATATGCTAACATGTTTTTAAAGCATCATAGCTAAGTCTCTTGTTTATAGGTATATACCTGGTTATATGTTTATAGCTGTTTAATACCATGGATAGAAATAACACTCATTCATACTGATAAATACTCATGCATACATGGTTGGGTATCTTAATTTATAGACAAAATTGTAAATCATAGATACAGCTTATTTGCATCACGATTAACTTTGGCAATGTAAGTTTTGTAACGTCTCATATTTTGGTAGGCAGATATTAATTTATTGTATTATTTTAAATACTGAATTGGGATTATAAATGGATTTATAATATAGAATTCGTTTGTATGACAAAGTTTGAACATTAAATTTATATATTATAAAATCGAGCTCATAACATCGCGGTAGTTCGTAATATTATGATTTGAACTTCAATTGAATATACAGAATCCATTTTAAGCTGGAATTCTTTGAAACATGAATTATTTAAATCTATTTGATTAAATTTTTCGATTGAAAGAGAAATATGGAGATTTCATGTTATAGATTGTGAGTTATGTCCAATCCAAATTTTCAAATTGTCACTATGAAATAGTTTATAAAGGACAACAATTTACTTAATAAATTATAAAAGGATTTTTAAATAATTTGAATATCGTTTAACCTGACAATTTTAAACGTTGAGTTTAAAATCTATATCGGTTTATTTTAAAGTTGTATAAGATTTCATATGGATGTATATACGATAATAATAATTTATTATATTTAAATTTAAATGTTTTGGAATTTATTATATTTTATTGGTATTATATAAGCCTTAGAAACAACCGTTTTTCAAACGATGTCCATTTTCGATGAAACGAATTTTATTAGAATACGTATAACTAGTTATTGCTAGATTTCTAGTTTGGAGCCAATCAGAGTTGTTTTATTTATGTGTGCAATTAAAGGCGAACCGATAAATAAATTGAAATTAAAATAAAAATAACGCCGTTGTGCAAACGAAGTCAGTTTTCAATGATATTAATTTCATTGGGATCGGAACGTCAAGACATAACAACGTGGCCATTTTCATTACGTTTGGTCGTGTTCGTCAGTACAAAAATAAAGCAGTCAACGTAATTAGTGGTGGAATAAATTAACTGTATAAATAAATAATATTAATAATATAAGACTTAAGTCCTTAGAAAAACTAAATTTGAAGTACATGCCTAACTTGTCCAAATGCCAGCTTATACTTATGAGTTGTATACACCTATGCTGCAAATATATTTGTACACAAACCTAACAAATTTAAATAGCACAGGCTATGTGTATAAACATTTTCAACTCCTACTTCGTATTTAAGAAAAATCGAATGTCCTGGCTTCTGCCTATATATATCTTTCAGCTACTCTGCCTAATGAAAGGAAATTTCATGCAACTACCATATATCCTATATGCCTACGAATGGACATTGTTTTTATCCGAACCTTCGTTCACACACACACGTATATGTATGTATGTATGTATGTGTGTGTGTATATATATATATACATATTTATATATTATACACACATATGTCCACTGTAGTTCAATCGTTCTCTTTTGAATTTCTTCCCAGCGAAAAAATATGCTGCCTTCAAACAAGATGGATGAACGAGAACATTCGAAACTATATCCTCCCAAATCTTGTAATCTATTGATCTTTTTCAAAATTCCCCAACTTGGAAAATGTTCATCGTGATGAGATTTTTGTTTCCACCAGCGGTGATGGGTTAGTTCTGTTGGTGGTGGACAGTATTGGGCTTGAAGAGGAGGTCATTTTGTGGGTGGATACTGAAGGAGGGAGGCACTGTGTTTGAAGTTGCTTAGGTCAGAGGACGGATGGGCTGAGGCAAAGATACAAGTGGTTGCTGATCGGACGTGGTGGCCTTATAGAGGCGCAATGAACGGAATTTCAGTGGCAGTAGGGTGCAGAATATACTGGAATGATGAAGCAGGAATGGGGAAAGAAGCACATTGGACAGAAGTGAAGTCTAGCCGAAGTGAGAACTATATTTTGACGCCTTTTTTCCAGAAGTGCAACCACTATTTTGTGCATGGTTTCAAATCGGGATATGTAGCAGAGGACGTGTGGAGTCCTAAAATGTAGCAGCAGTTCAAAAATAATAGGAACGAAAAAAAGATAAAGGATCGGGCATAATTTCGCGGAGACATGGGTATGTTTTAGTCTGGTGCAAGTGTCGGTTGGTTTATGAATGCTGAAGGGATTTATTTCAGGCCTGATAGTTTAAACTAGAAGATTAGGCTATAAATTTATAATCAGTTTAATTAAAATAAAGCTAGAAGAAGATAAATTTATATAACCGTTTTAACTAAAAACATGTATAACTTATTGTTACGTTAACAGAATCGGACGTATTAAGTTGCGATGGAATCATGGTAACGAACAGAACATTTTTGAACTATTTTGGACAGTAATGGAGACAATCAGAATTGACAGTTAAATTAAAAGATAGTTTAATTTAACTGTAACTGAACCGCTTCAACGATGAATAAAATCAAAGTGAGTATAACTCACTCAGTTTTTACCCACTTATATTTCATATAAGTCGGGATTTAATTTGTGTGCTACGGTTGATAGTTGTATGTTGAATGCCGATTATATATTTATATATTGGTTGAATTGATTGATTTAAAATGTTAGTTTAATTTAAATAAAATCTAATCGTTATCTTAATGATTATTTCAGAATGAGGTTACTTACCTTTTTGGTTGTGTTTATAATAATATAAACGTATCAAACTGAAATATGGATGCTTGAATTGTTGTTATTAATTGATTGTTAAATATCATAGTTGTTTATTTAATTGAATGATATTATTTTGAGGTAACCTATTTGGATGTAGGGAAAAACAGGTTGGAGGAATCCAATTGGATTCCTCACCAACATTGATAATATTTATCATATCTGTTGAGTATATTTGATTGGATTAAAATGTGAAAACCCTTATTTCACGAGTTTGGTATTTAGTTGTAGTTTAGCTTTATAATACCGTTGAAATCGATTTTTAAATCAAGTTGAATATTTTAAGATTATATATATAAATTAAATTTTTCGTTAAAATTATGTAAAGCACAATTTATTCCCTTTTGAGATAAACTTCAGGTTTATTTTTAAGTTGACCTAAGTCAATTATTTTAATAGAAGTTGGATATTAGATTAATTTGTTTAACTTAATCTAATGAAATAGTATAGCGGATAATTTTTTTAGACTTTAATAAGTTTTTTTAGAGGAAATTAATATTTATGTTCAGTTTACGAGGAAGTAAATTATTAATTTAATTAATAATAATTTGAGTGATTTTCGTGTAGATGAAATTCATTTAAATAAAGGAATTGAAGTTGAAATGGAAACTAGTAGAATTTTGTAAAGTGGTTATGAGCGGGTCTTTTTATTAAACCCGAGTTTTTATAACGAAGTTATAAAAGAGATTTTAAGCGAATATGATAGCTTAAAATAAATGTTTACTTAACATTTGAATTAATAAAAGAAATCGAAATTAAAGGGGTTTGTATTATACTTGGGTTTATAAACAAGGTTTATAAAAGGAATGTGAAATTAAAACATTGATTTTAAACTAGCGTTGCTTAATAATGAAATTAAAAGTAATGAATGGAATCGAAACGAGTTTTTCAAAGAGGAAAATGGTTGAATTGATTAGAAGTGGAATAATATGGGTGAATAAGAAGCTAAGATAAGAAATTTAAGAATTGGAACCTAAGTAGAGATTGGTTGAGTTGAGTGATTTTCTGAATGCTAATCTGATGTTGATTTCAGTCTTCAGGGTTGATACTTAGGGGAATATACTCTTACCAATTTACAGTCGAAGATTAATGAATGTTGAAGTAGCATGAATAAGAAATAGGAATGTCTCAACTTTAAAAAGATTTAAAGATATATAATGAGATTTCCAAAATAATGGAAAACAAAAGGAGATGGTGTGAAAATATATCAATATTTTCTAGGTAAAGGGAAATGAAAAGTGGAGTTTTGAAATAGATTTATTCGATAATAATAAGCATTGGTTATTGTTTCAAGTAATGAACAAAAGACATTTCATAACGTTATTTTACGAGTGATAAGTTGAATTGATTTCCAAATTATAGATAATGAACAAAAATGTAGCAAATGTTTTGAAAATGATTGTAAGATGGGTAACTTGATATGATTATAAGATATTTTTCTAAGTATATTAGAAGGAAATGATTTTAAATATATTTGTATATTAAAATAAGAAGTGGAAAGCTATGTTCGAACTATTGAAAGATTTAGAAGTTTTAAATTAATCTTTCATTAATTATTTTTAATTATAAAAGCCAAGTAATGTTATATACCGAACCTGTGAATTCATTTATTTTTATGGTTGAATGTTTGTTTATTTGATAGTTAAATAACCGACTATCAAATCTGGCCTATACATTTGTTGGTACGGAAAAACTAGGATCAAATTTATATTCGAAAAACATTCTAAACCAATGAATACGTAAATGTCATAAATGTTGATTGAAGAAGGAGCAATTGAAGACCATAGATCTTCATAGGTGGAAGGACTACTTATTGAATTTATTTGATTAACACCCATAGATATTTTGACAATGATTCCATCGTTATTGAAATCTTCGGATTTGCAAGGACTACTCACTACTAATCTATAAGGAGATTCCTACGATGTGGTAGGAGGGTACCCTCGGTTCATCCTATTCCTGGATGACTTGTATGGACAAATGTCTGATAGATTATTTCCTAAGAGTCATGTACGTTGATTTTTACAAATATACCGGGTTGATGGCGGAGAAGGAAACTTCTTTTGCTTAAGACCAGATTATATTTATGGACGTCAATTAGTGATTTAGCGGATCTGATAATGTGGCCTTCAAAGTAAATGATGATGTGATGTTCTTAAAAAGGTAATAGTAACCTCAAGCCTCACAACCAGGAAATGACAAAAATCGGGAAGGTAGCATGGCTAGTGGGTCGCTCCCGTTAGGGTGTATTATTACCTATCTAGAGAAAATCCATTTCCTTCTTTAATCAGTTGATGTTGTCCCTTTCGGAAAATGGTGGGTAGTTCCTAACCGTTGGTGATATACATTCGATAAACTCAAGAAAACTGAGTGGTCGGTCATGTGTGGTTAGGTTGCAAGATTTTCTTCTTGAACCCAGTGTATTCCACTCTAGAGATACACTATCGGAAGGTGGTTTCATACCTTGTCATAGTTGGAATCCAATCTCCAATAAGCACCTGCTGTTTTTGATTACATACTATGTATGCAGAGCATGAGATGCAAGTGTTCTGCTCGATGATTATTTACTTGATTTAGACACTATTATAATGTCATATTAGATATGGTTTCAAATCGGTTTCAGTTGTCGTAAGGTAAAAACCGTCCGTGTTTATGTGTGGATTAGTCTTATGATTATCTTTTTCTTTCAAAAAGAAATGTTTTGACTTTAAAATCAAGTTGGATGATACACTTAAACTTAGTGAGTTTTCTCATTCTGGTTCACCAGACTGATCCAGGCGTTTGCAATGCTCGGGTCAGACCAAGTTTTATAGGTTCAGGTTAGGACGCTATGGACTTCAGCAGACATGCTGGAGGAGTTCAAACGTTTTAATTTTTATTCTTCTATGTGTTGTATATAAGGACAGTTTGTTATAACCATTAGGATGTATTGATGTACTCTGATGATTGTAAGTATTATTTTCAAGCTCTCAATAAAGATTTATTTCTATATTATATTTTATTTCGCTACGATGTGAGACTCTGATTCGGTTATATTGTTATTCTTCTTCTTTTCTTCCATTCTAATATTTCTTTCATTCTTATCTCACCCTATAATTTCTTCTATTAACTATTTGTTGTTTTTGATACTTTGGTTTTGGCAAGTAATACGGGTTTTATGTATTATTGTCATAACTCGGGCATCGAATGCCCTAGGTCATTACAAGTTTTCTGTGACTTTTATTCACACATGAATAGGTTTGGGAATTTTCGTTGATCATACTTAGCGAGCATTGTAGAGCAGCTCAATTAATGTTTTGAATGAGAAATTTAGTAAATAATCCCAATTTGCTTGTTTGTTTTGTTTGTTCTAATCAGACGTTGGATGTTTTTTCTTTTATTTCTATAGAAAAAGTTTGAGATCTCGATATAGCAAGGTCTATAGTAGAAAAATGGTTCTTATAATATTTCAGAAGTGAGAAATCAAAGCTACGCAACAAATATCCTAAGAAGGATAATGAGCTTGTACCTGGACGTATTGCAATCAAAAATCGTCCTAATGATATTGATTAAGCTCAACGGGAGAGTTTTGTTGACATAGAGTATGGTGATAGGAAGTGAAAACAATGCAAGAAGAATTTTTAAACAAAGGAAAGATTATTATAAATTATTGTAATGACCCGTACTTTCCTGGGGTAATAATTAATTTTTTAATTATTTACAAAGTGATTAAGTGATTTAAATGGCCATTAAATTAATTAACTGTGAATATTTAATTAAAATAATAATAGAATATTATATTTAATTCAGAAATAGTCAAAAAAATTGGAAATCACAATATTCTGTGAAATTGGTCATCCCTAAGATTTTATTTCAGTTTAGGGTTGAAATATATTAGCGAATATATTTAAATAACGACAGTTCGAACGTAGAATTATAATATAATTATAATCGAGCTCGAACTGGCGCGATAGTTTGCGATTTGGCGATTCAGACTTCAACTGAATGTACAGGGTCCGTTTTAAATTGGATTTCTGTGAAACAAGAAACGTACGGAGCTGGTGGAGTATATCTTTCTAGTGGAAGAGAAAAATATGGATTTCGTTGGGTAGATTTTGATTTACATCCAAATCAAATTTCAGAAAAGTCGCTGTGGAATTCCTTTATAATTCGTAACGCTTTATATACGTTATAAAAGGATTTTCAATGTAAAATTGAATTTCGATTCAAATATGGACTTGGAATATCGAATATATAATTACCCTGGAGTCGTATGATATTCTGTTGTGAATATATACAATAATATATATATATATTTATTTATATTTAATTTAATTATATTTAAATATATTTATTTATTTAAATGGGTCATACAGAGCTTTAAAAATAGCTAGTTTTGCAAACGACCTCGGAATTCGACGAAACTAATTTTGTTGGGTCCGCAATATTAAATTATTGCTAGATGTCCAGTTTCGTGATTTTTGAATATCGTGTGTGACCACACGGTTTTTTAGAAGACAAAAATAGATATAAAGTGGTAAAAGGAAAATATCTAAAAGTATCTCCAACAAAATATCTAAAACAAATTCCCTATAAGTACCACTCAAAAAATCCTCTAAACTAATTTTCATTTTTCCTTTGGTCAGAACAAAAACCAAGCCATCAGTTGTTTTTCCTCAAAACAAAAATCAAAGTTCTAAAATCAAGAACAATGCAAATAAATTCTTATAAAATAGAAAACATGTGTATATGGATTCGACAAGGGTTGAGCTTCAATCTGCTGTGTTCAGATTTTGGTGCGATTTGATTTGTGGAGCTCGACAAATTACCAATCGTACTAGGGCAGAGCTGGAACATGGATTGGGTGGGGGAATGGTCCGAGGCGAGGTCGTCGTGGGGTTCTGCGAGACGAGGCGTGTCTGTTGGCAACAACGAGGAGGACTTCGGTGATTTGAAGGTGAATGCGACGTCAGGGATTCACGATCGATGGCAGCATTTCGATTTCAGGGGGGCGATCGAGTTTGGGGAAAGAGGGGTAGACGGGTGTAGATTTCGACGGAGAATAGGTTGGTGGTCTCCGGGACATCGCTAGGTGGTCGGAGCAGTTGGCAAGGTCGGTCAAAATGCTTGTTCAACGGTGGAGTTTGGGTTCAAAATGTATAGAAGGGAATGGGTATGAGGTGCGGGTTCCTTTGTTTGGTTGTTGCCTGGTAGGAGAATAAGTAAAAGTGGAGGTAGGGGCTTATGCGGATCAAGGGTTTTAAATGGGCTGGTGACTTTCCATTTGGGCCGGAGAGATTTAAAGGGTAAAGCCCAAAACAAGTTTATATTTAAATCAAGTTTAATGATATATAGTGTATTAAATTGTAAACTAAATAACTTTGTCATACGTTAACCAAATTCAGCGAAACAAGATCCGATAGGATCGTATGGACAGACACCACACCATGGAACTGACGGGGAATGAATCGAAGCTCATCTGAATTTATGGCGAAATAAATTGTTTGGTTCAAATCAAATTAACAGTTTATCGTTCTTTAACGATGAACATCAAATGTGAGTAAAACTCACCAACTCTGAACAGTTATATTTTTATAACGTATTTTTAGAACTGTTAATCATCTGTTGATTGTTGTGTGTTGATTTGGTTGATTGAACTGCTAGTTAGTTAGTTGAAATTATATATATATATATATATATATATATATATTGATTCTGTTTATCAGAATAATCCGTACTGAACTGAAATTGATGTTGATTTTTATTGTGTAACATCTGTGGATGCAGGAAAACAGGTTGGAGGGACCCAACTGGGTTCCTCAACATTTATTTTACTATTTTTCATATATTGTGATATACGATGTGATATATAATCTCTTGTCGATTATATGTGTTTGGACGATACTGATCATCGTGATTTGATATGTTGAATACCATAACATACCGAAATGTTGATAAGGGAATATTTTCAAAGTGATATTTGAAAATAAAATATTTATAAATGGAATATTTATAAATAAGAAATGTTTATTAATTGGAATATTTATAAATAGGAGATATTTAGAAAAGGGAAATTATAAAATCAAAGAATAAATTTGGAAAGGGAATATTTGTAAATCATTTACAAATAGAATTGATAGGAAATATTTAGAAAATAAATAGAGTTAAAAAGGGAAATTTATTTATAACGGAATAGGACATTATAAAAGGAAGAACGTTATAAAAAGGAAACTGTTATAAGAAGGAAATCATTTTTAAAGTGGAGAACTGTTACTAAAAGTAAATCTTTAAAAATGAATAAACATAGTTAAAAAGGAAATCTTTATAAAGCGAATAAAGTCAGTAAATCGAATATGGTATTCGAAAGGAGTTAAATCGAATATAGTTATTCGAAATAAAGTTAAAACAGATATTAGTTATTCGAAGTAGAGTAAATTAAGTAGAGTAAATTAAATAGAGTTAATCGAATAGAGTTAAAGAAATAGAGTTAAGCAAAATTAGAAACTGACTAGAGATTAGTAAGTTGAATGGTTTCCTGAGTATCGATCTGATGTTGGTTTCGGCCTTCGGGGTTTATACTTAGGGAATCGTTCTCATACTAGTTTATAGTTAGGGATTGATAGTTATGGAAGGATAGTGATACGTAAATAAACAATGGAAATGTTTTCCAACGTTGATAATGAATATTTTCTAAATATAGAAAATAAGGAAATATGTATAGATATACATGATGATTGATCGATATAATTTCCATCTGGAAATAATATCGTTGTTTGGACACGAGTTTTTCTTTGATAGTTAAATCACTGACTATCAAAGTTTTGACCATTTTAACGTTGTTACTAAGGAGAGACCGGTTGGATTATTATCCAAAGAACCACTCTGTATTTGCATAAGCGTTGCGAATTAAGTACGCTGAATATATTGAAGACGGAGTAAAGTGCAAGGGCTATTGTATAAGTTTTAGATAACAATGCCTAAGATGGATGTACTGAATAGTGCCTTCGGTTTGTCCACTCCCAGGACAACTTGTATGGACGAATGTCTGACAGAGTATTCCTAACGAATCATATATGTTGATCTCTTCAACGTATTACGTTTGGTGGTGGAGGAATTCGTTTCTCTTAGCTTCATACCTGTGATACTGTTAGTGGAATCGATAATGATTTGGCAGGTATGACGATGTGGTATTCCAAGTAAATGAAGATACGATATGAAAATGACAAGCGTAGCTTTTAGCCTCACATCCGGTAAATGACAGAAATCGGGTAGGTAGCATGGCTAAGCTGGTCGCTCCGAAGTAGGGTGTATAATCACCTATCTAGAGAATATTCATTTGCTTATTTAATCTATCAATACTGTCCCAAATATATATATATGGTAACGGTTGCTGATCCTAACCGTTGGTGATGTACATTCGATACACTCAAGCGAAATGAGTGGTCGGTCATGTGTAGCTGAGTTGCAAGATGTTATTGTTGAACTCCAGTGTATCGTTCCTAGAGTACACTGATCGGAAGGTGGCTCCATACCTTGTCATAGTTGGAAATCCATTACCCAATACGTGCTTGCGGTTTCGATTGTATACTATATGTAGAACGTGAGATGAAAGCGTTTCTGCTAGATTGATATCTATTTGTACATAGACATTATTATAATATCGAAAGGTTTTTGATATAAAGATATTTTGGATTCCCATAAGGGAAAAACCCGTTCCGTTATACGACGTGGTCTTATGAGATATCGTTTACTTGTTCAGACCGTTTTAAACTGTTTTACTTATACCAGTCCCATGACTGACCCGGAGTTTATTTTGTTTTGTTTCCCTAAACTCTTGGGTGCCTAAATTTGTACGGGCAGTCAAGTAGTCGGGATTTACAGATACACTTGGGGAGCTTGGAGCAGGAGGCTTCAAGATTTCATAACTATTATTATTTCCACTGTTGTTGTAAGTGTTGTACTCTGATAAGTGCTATTGTATACATAATTGTTTTATTTCAAAAGTTATGTTATATTTTATTCGTTCCGCTGTGAGTTTCATGTTTATTCTGATGATGATGTTCTTCTTCTTCTTCTTCTTCTTCTTCTATTCTATAAGTTTCTATCTTATATATTCTCACCCTCTATCTTCTTTCTACTAGTTTCTTGAATTTCCAGTGCAATTTGGGGTTGGACTTGGGTTATTTGGTCAGCTCAAATTGGTCCGGATTTTCGGGTCACTACAGTTGGCATCAGAGCTTAAGGTTAAGTGAATTACCTTGGCTCTGTGGCGTAACACAGTAGAGATGGGATCATTAATATCCCAGATTGAGTTTGAGTGTATATATACGAGTGCGTATTTGTTATTTGATATAAAAATTTGTTTTATATTGTGGAGCTTTATTGGTTGAGTGGCTTATGAATTTTGGTCGATGGTGGGGAACTACAATATCGATAAGGGTTTCTAAACACTCGAATACGATGGGTCGACATGATATGTTTTGAAAAGAGGGTAAATAAAAATAATTTTACCCAAAGTATATTTTGATATATATTGGTTGTGTTGGTAGTTATTATAATCGAGTAAGATTATAAAAGCAAAAAATGGTTATATATATTAACCAAGTAGAATTCGTACAAGTGTTACGAAATGAATAAAATCTGAATTTAAACCAGAAATTTAATTAAAACTGTGGAAAAATTGGATAAGTGTTTGTAAATGGATTTGGATTAAAAATAAGGAAAATTTAAGATCCTGGGAGATTTTAAATTGTTTTACAAGCAGTGTGAATTATATTTTTGAAATGAATTTCAAAGTGGAAAAGTTTAGAAATGGTTTTATAGTATTGAACTCACTTCGAAACTGGAAATAGATTCTGATGATGATCATGACATTATCGGTGTTCAATTTCGAGTTGTAAGTGACGGATTACTACTGAAAGGTTTTTGTTTTTGAATTGATTTGAGAAAAGCAAGTGTTTTGAAGCCTGAAAAGGAAAGTTGATTTTCGATATGGTAAACTGTTTAAAATTCCCAGGGAAAGATTTGTTGAATTAAAACAAAATATAATTGGAATGTGGTAAAGTAGTTGGAATTGAGTTGAAATCAGTTAAGTGGTAACTGAAATTGAATTAGAATACATCGAGACAAATTGGGTTTGTGAGATTCGAATTTGAAGTGTAATTTGATAAGCAAGTTAAGAATTTGAAATCGAGAATGAAACTCGAGTTTGAAATGATATTTTCCTTTGGTATAAGCAAGTGATTTGGATCAATGGATTGGATCGATATTGGTATATGCTGAATTAGCAGCATATGTAAAGGATATAATGATATGCCGACAAAAGGTACAAGTTTATTTATGTATGAGTTTGGTGTTTTATGAGCCGAATTGGCAAGACGCTTGGCTGTTTGATTTTCTTTTGGGTTGGAGATGGCCCAGAGAGGCGAGTTGTGGTTTTACCGATAGGGCTGTACAAAGGAGGTTATGGCGAAATTTTCAGAAAATTTAAAGTGTTAGAAAATTTTCAAAATTTTTGAAAATTTTAGTTAGTCGGAATGAATTAATATTTTAGTTGATATTAATTGGTTCAGTTGAAACCAGAGATAAGAGGTAAACAGATAAATTTTTACCCAGTAGATAGGGTCGTCCACTACCTTAGCAATTTCGAGGGCGAAATTATTTTAAGTGGGGAAGAATGTAATGACCCGTACTTTCCTGGTGTAATAATTAATTAATTTAATTATTTACTAAGTGATTTAAATGGCCATTAAATTAAATAACTGTGAATATTTAATTAAAATAATAATAGAATAATATATTTAATTCAGAAATAATCAAAAATATTGGAAATCACAATATTCTGTGAACTGGGTCATCCCTAAGATTTTATTTCAGTTTAGGGTTGAAATATATTAGCGAATATATTTAAATAACGAAAGTTCGAACGTAGAATTATAATATAATTATAATCGAGCTCGAAATGGCGCGGTAGTTCGCGATTTGGCGATTCAGACTTCAACTAAATGTACAGGGTCCATTTTAAATTGGATTTCTATAAAACAAGAAACGCACGGAGCTGGTGGAGTATATCTTTCTACTAGAAGAGAAAAATCTAGATTTCGTCGGGTAGATTTTGATTTATGTCCAAATCAAATTTCAGAAAAGTCGCTGTGGAATTCCTTTATAATTCGCAACGCTTTATATACGTTATAAAAGGATTTTCAATGTAAAATTGAATTTCGATTCAAATCTGGACTTGGAATATCGAATATATAATTACCCTGGAGCCGTATGATATTCTTTTGTGAATATATACGATAATATATATTTATTTATATTTAATTTAATTACATTTAAATATATTTATTTATTTAAATGGGTCATACAGAGCTTTAAAAATAGCCAGTTTTGCAAACGACCTCGGAATTCGACGAAACTAATTTTGTTGGGTCCGCAATATTAAATTATTGCTAGATGTCCAGTTTCGTGATTTTTGAATATCGTGTGTGATCACACGGTTTTTTAGAAGATAAAAATAGATATAAAATGATAAAAGGAAAATATCTAAAAATATCTCCAACAAAATATCTAAAACAAATTCCCTATAAATACCACTCAAAAACTTCCTCTAACCTAATTTTCATTTTTCCTTTGGTCAGAACAAAAACCAAGCCGTTGTTGTTTTACCTCAAAACAAAAATCAAAGTTCTAAAATCAAGAACAATGCAAATAAATTCTTATAAAATAGAAAACATGTGTATATGGATTCGGCAAGGGTTGAGCTTCAATCTGCTATGTTCAGATTTTGGTGCGATTTGATTTGTGGAGCTCGACAAATTCCCAGTCGTACTGGGGCAGAGCTGGAACACGGATTGGGTGGGGGAATGGTCCGAGGCGAGGTCGTCGTGGGGTTCTGCGAGATGAGGCGCGTCTGTTGGCAACAACGAAGAGGACTTCGGTGGTTTGTAGGTGAATGCGGCGTCAGGGATTCACGGTCGATGGCAGCAGTTCGATTTCAGAGCGGGCGATCGAGTTTGGGGAAAGAGGGGTAGACGGGTGCAGATTTCGACGGAGAATAGGTTGGTGGTCTCCGGGACATCGCTGCGTGGTCAGAGCGGTTGGCAAGGTCGGTCAAAAGGCTTGGTCAACGGTGGAGTTTGGTTTCAAAATGTACAGAAGGGAACAGGTATGAGGTGCGGGTTCCTTTGTTTGGTTGTTGCCTGGTAGGAGAATAAGTAAAAGTGAAGGTAGGGGCTTATGCGGATCAATGGTTTTAAATGGACTGGTGACTTTCCATTTGGGCCGGAGAGATTTAAAGGGTAAAGCCCAAAACAAGTTTATATTTAAATCAAGTTTAATGATTTATAGTGTATTAAATTGTAAACTAAATAACTTTGTCATACGCTAACCAAATTCAGCGAAACAAGATCCGATAGGATCGTATGGACAAACACCACACCATGGAACTGACGGGGAATGAATCGAAGCTCGTCTGAATTTATGGCAAAATAAATTGTTTGGTTCAAATCAAATTAACAGTTTATCGTTCTTTAACGATGAACTGCAAATGTGAGTAAAACTCACCAACTCTGAATAGTTATATTTTTATAACGTATTTTTAGAACTGTTAATCATCTGTTGATTGTTGTGTGTTGATTTGGTTGATTGAACTGCTAGTCAGTTAGTTGAAATTATATATATATATATATTGATTCTGTTTATCAGAATAATCCGTACTGAACTAAAACTGATGTTGATTTTTATTGTGTAACATCTGTGGATGAAGGGAAACAGGTTGGAGGGACCTAACTAGGTTCTTCAACATTTATTTTACTGTTTTTCATATATTGTGATATACGATGTAGTATATAATCTGTTATCGATTATATGTGTTTGGACGATACTGATCATCGTGATTTGATATGTTGAATACCATAACATACCGAAATGTTGATAAGGGAATATTTTCAAAGTGATATTTGAAAATAAAATATTTATAAATGGAATATTTATAAATAAGAAATATTTATAAATAGGAATATTTATAAATAGGATATATTTAGAAAAGGGAAATTATGAAATCAAAGAATAAATTTGGAAAGGGAATATTTGTAAATCATTTACAAATAGAATCGATAGGAAATATTTAGAAAATAAATAGAGTTAAAAAGGGAAATTTATTTATAACAGAATATATCATTATAAAAGTGAGAACGTTATAAAGAGGAACTTTTATAAGAAGGAAATCATTTTTAAAGTGGAGAACCGTTACTAAAAGTAAATCTATAAAAATGAATAAACGTTGTTAAAAAGGAAATCTTTATAAAGCGAATAAAGTCAGTAAATCGAATATGGTATTCGAAAGGAGTTAAATCGAATATAGCTATTCGAAATAAAGTAAAAACAGATATTAGTTATTCGAAGTAGAGTAAATTAAGTAGAGTAAATTAAATAGAGTTAATCGAATAGAGTTAAAGAAATAGAGTTAAGCAAAATTAGAAACTGACTAGAGATTAGTAAGTTGAATGGTTTCCTGAGTATCGATCTGATGTTGGTTTCGGCCTTCGGGGTTTATACTTAGGGAATCGTTCTCATACTTGTTTATAGTTAGGGACTGATAGTTGTGGAAGGATAGTGATACGTAAATAAACAATGGAAATATTTTCCAACATTGATAAAGAATATTTTCTAAATATATAAAATAAGGAAATATGTATAGATATACATGATGATTGATCGATATAATTTCCATCTGGAAATAATATCGTTGTTTGCACACGAGTTTTTCTTTGATAGTTAAATCACCGACTGTCAAAGTTTTGACCATTATAACTTTGCTAATATGGAGAGACCGGTTGGATTATTATCCAAAGAACCACTCTATATTGGCATAAGCATTGCGAATCAAGTACGCTGAATATATTAAAGATGGGGTAAAGTACAAGGGAAACTGTATAAGTCTTAGATAACAGTGCCTAAGATGGATGTACTGAATAGTGCCTTCGGTTTGTCCAGTCCCAGGACAACTTGTATGGACGAATGTCTGACAGAGTATTCCTATGGAATCATATATGTTGATCTCTTCAACGTGTTACGTTTGGTGGCAGAGGAATTCGTTTCTCTTAGCTTCATACCTGTGATACTGTTAGGGGAATCAATGATGATTTGGCGGGTATGACGATGTGGTATTCCAAGTAAATGAAGATACGATATGAAAAAGATAAGCGTAGCTTTTAGCCTCACATCCGGTAAATGACAGAAATCGGGCAGGCAGCATGGCTAAGTCGGTCGCTCCGAAGTAGGGTGTATAATCACCTATCTAGAGAATATTCATTTGCTTCATTAATCTATCAATGATGTCCCATATATATATATATATATATATATATATATATATATATATACGGGAACGGTTGCTGATCCCAACCGTTGGTGATGTACATTCGATACACTCAAGCGAAATGAGTGGTCGGTCATGTGTGGCTGAGTTGCAAGATGTTCTTGTTGAACTCCAGTGTATCGTTCCTAGAGTACACTGATCGGAAGGTGGTTCCATACCTTGTCATAGTTGGAAATCCATTACCCAATACGTGCTTGCGGTTTTGATTGTATACTATATGTAGAACGTGAGATGAAAGCGTTTCTGCTAGATTGATATCTATTTGTACATAGACATTATTATAATATCAAAAGGTTTTTGATATAAAGATATTTTGGATTCTCATAAGGGAAAAACCCATTCCGTTATACGACGTGGTCTTATGAGATATCGTTTACTTGTTCAGACCGTTTAAAACTGTTTTACTCATACCAGTCCCATGACTGACCCGGAGTTTATTTTGTTTTGTTTCCCTAAACTCTTGTGTGCCTAAATTTGTACGGGCAATCAAGTAGTCGGGATTTACAGATACACTTGGGGAGCTTGGAGCAGGAGGCTTCAAGATTCTATAGCTATTATTATTTCCGCTGTTGTTGTAAGTGTTGTACTCTGATAAGTGCTATTGTATACATAATTGTTTTATTTCAAAAGTTATGTTATATTTTATTCGTTCCGCTGTGAGTTTCGTGTTTACTCTGATGATGATGTTCTTCTTCTTCTTCTATTCTATAAGTTTCTCTCTTATCTATTCTCACCCTCTATCTTCTTTCTACTAGTTTCTTGAATTTCCAGTGCAGTTTGGGGTTGGACTTGTGTTATTTGGTCAGCTCAAATTGGTCCGGATTTTCAGGTCACTACAATTATAATATATGTATTTATTTGTATATTTTATTATAAAAGGGGAAATACAGAAAGTAAATTTATGCGAACTCTTGTTTAGAAAATAGCACATACAAGCAAAAAAACTGGGGAAGTACTTCCATGTGCCGCTGTAAAATATGTAAGTAATCCGAATCTTTTTTTTTAATTACCAGTTAAGAACATAGGCATGATCAGATTTTCTATGATCCTTGCATATTATGAAGCTCGTATAGGGCTGGGTTATAAGTAGTTCTGAAGAAACATGTGTTGAAGTAATATATGAAGGCTTGTTTTATATGATCAACTTCTAATTTAAAGATTTATTCTGATTAAGAATGCATCTTATATTTCTTTTAACTAATAAAACCACAAAATTATGGAGATGCCACACCATTCAACAAAAAAGTCACAGTCAAAATCTCAATCGCATAAGTTTTTTTTTCCAAAAAAATGTGAACTTCAGGTGTGATTTTCAAAGGCGATGATGTAAACATAATTTATTCCTTTTTATTATTTAGTTAAACCAACATTTTTTAGCTTGGTTTTGATCTCAAAAATTATATTAGCAAGGAATCATCAATCATCTATTGTTCCAATGGACAACAAAGATTAGCATTCATTAAATGAATCATCTAATTAATTTACACTGATTAGTGATAATATCACTCTATGTGCTTACGGTGAATTTAGTTGAAGAATACTAGTGTTGTAAAATTTAAAATTCTCGAAATTGACCAGAAGTAAACATGAATTAAGAAATACTTAAATACTTGTAATCATACATGTATAATACCCTTTTTCGCAAAAAGATCTACTGCTTAAAAATAAAACAAGTAGCACTATGTATAAGAATTACATTTTATTAAGAATCATATTCACTAATAAAAGTTCGATGCAATTTATTTTAAAAATGTGCAAATCTTTACACAGTGGACTATACAATGTGGAGATAACCTACACCAATGAATCAAACAAAATAAATCATCATTCAATCATGTGAACAAGCTACCATAATGTTGTGCAACTGGCTCATCGTTTATTTGATGGAAAGGTCATTATAAAAGGACCTGTGTATAATGAAAACAACAAAATAGGAGAATTGTAAATTTATTTGTGCATTTAATTATTACATGTACATTTGTGATCGCCATTGCTCAATTAAAACTGAGAGCCATGGCTCAGTTCAAACTGAGCAACATGACTCGATTAAAACTGAGCGCCATTGCTTAGTTATAACTGAGTGCCGAGGCTTAATGATAACTGAGTTGCGGTGCTTAGTTATAAATGAGCTGTGGTGCTAAATTTTAACTGAGTTATCATGGTACAATAAAAACTAAGACAAAATGGCTTGTTATAACTGAGCCATTTTGGCTCTTTATAACTGATCCATTTTGGCTCTTTATAACTAATAACATGGCTCAGTTATAATGGAGCCACTTATTTGGGCTCAGTTAAAACTGAGCCAAAATGGATAGTTAAAAGTGAACCATTTTGGCTTGTTATAACTAAGCCAATTTGGCTCAATTATAACTGAGCCACTTATTTTGGTTCAATTAAAACTGAGCCAAAATGGATAGTTAAAACTGAGCCATTTTAGCTTGTTATAACTTTGCCATTTTGGCTCAGCTATAACTGAGCATCATGGCTCAGTTGTAGCTAAGCCATTTATTTAGGTTTAATTAAAACAGAACCTAAATGGCTAATTATAACTGAGCCATTTTGGCTTGTTATAACTGACCCATTTTGGCTCAGTTATAACTGATCAACATGGCTCAATTATAACTGAGCCACTTATTTTGGCTCAGTTAAAACAGATCCAAAATCTTAGTTAAAACTAAGCCATTTTTTACTTGTTATAACTGAGAAACATGGCTCAGTTATAACTGATCCATTTATTTTGGGTTAATTATAACTGAGCCAAAATGGCTAGTTTCAACTGAGCCATTTTGGCTCATTATAACTAAGCCATTTTGGCTCAGTTATAGATGAGCAACATGGCTCAGTTATAACTGAGCCTATCTAGCTTTGGGGGTAAGAATTCGCGTGGCCCTGCCCAATTCTTAACATAAGCGCCCTTTTTTTCTTTTGTCAGTGCAAGCCTAGTTAAAACATATTCTGGACCGAGTTTTAGCATAAGCTTTTTTCTATTTTCTCTACAAGCCCAGTTTGAACATATTATTGGCCCACTTCCTTTTTGTGTTAAATGTCTTGCATTTAAGCTACAGTTATATGCAGCTCTTTCTTGTCCGTACAATCTTAAATTTTCCTAATATAACTAAATCAATCTGCTAGCTACACGGGTTCTGTATTCATCCAAGCAGAGTCAGGTGCTATGATAATTCCATAAAACGAAATCAACTAGAAATATTTCAGATTACTTTAAACATTTCAAATAACTTTATACAAAAATATACATTGCTCAGTTAAAAAATTCTTAAGTGTGATCATGTGCTAGAAAACGAAGGCGGGGACTTCGCAGTAAAAAAAATGTTATTGTTAAAAATCCATAACATTGAATGATTACAACTATTTAACGTAGTGTATTAAGAAAATAGCCAAAATAATAATAATTGAAATGAGTGCGCAGAAAATTTTCTCCCTATAATTTTTGATACGTACAATTTGAATTTGTTCTAATTCTAATCGGTTGCATGATTTTAAACATGAATCTTGATACTTGTAGCAAAGCTGAATGTAATTTTCCTCTGTAGATCCGTTAGAGCATCCATTAGTACATGAGTTGTTTACAAAATTGCACTTCTCTATGCACTGACTCAAAAAGTAATGAGGTGATGACCCTTCAACAATGTTTACAATTATCGTAAACAGAAAATATAAGGTAACAATTGTTTTTTTCAAAGTATATGAGACCATGTTGTTGTTTTGAGCTTTTAGGAGAAAATGATAGGTTATATATGGGAAAATAAGAATAAATTGAGCCTGGTCATGAAATTTTTGCTACCACAAAATTGCTGAGATATGATCATGCATATTGTGTTTTGAACTTGGTCTGACAATTTGTAGAATAGCGCGTGTGACGATCCCAAAACCTCATGGCACGGTGTTAAGGATAATCATTGGAATATAACACATTAATCATCATTAGCAGAGTACAGATAATAGCATAAACAAGAAAATAGAATAATTTACACAAATATGACAGCGGAATCATATATATCACCACATCAGAGAGCATATTGCATGATACAACTTAGTGCATAATAGTACATAATCAGTCAACATCACCGGAGGAGGAATCATACATAGAGAGTACATAAACTAAACATCAGTCTACATCGCCAGAGGCGGAATCATAATACATATACAATAATGGCGGAAAAAGTCATAGTCATCACGGTGTAGTCAAGCCTCTCCATGAGCCAAAAGTGCACCTCTACTGCGGTGCCAAGCCAAAATATACCAGCTACCTGTAACTAGGCTGCCCATGTGAAAATGAGCGCACCCGAGTTTGCAAGGTGAAAAAAGCTACGAGTCAGTCATGGGACTAGTATGAGAAATCTACTTAACTTATTAAACAACAATAATAAGGCAAATCAAAGGACCACGCCACTTTCGCGGAACGGGTTTACTCCAATGAGTGCTAGTGCATGAAAAAAAGTAAATGATTAAATCATCGCAATGCTTTTTAAAAAAATGAAGCCATTATAAGACTCAGGTCGCATCACACAATGCAACGCAAGCCGGAGGATAGAGTTTTACCTTATAATGGCCAAAAATGCTTCATACGTATAAAACAAAAGTGTTTGATATTATTACTAGTGCATATATGTTTCAAAAGCGATTTCAATCATAAATATCAATCATAGACGGCATAAATGACCTATACCACTATGTCGCCATACTAGTAATACAATCAAATCCGCAATTTCGTATTGGAAATTGTATTCCATCATGAGTCGAGTGTAACGACCCAGAAAATCTGAACCAATTTAAAAATTTAAATTGGCTAAAATAGTGGATTTTAAATATTTAAAATAAATATTTTAAATAATAGCAATGAAAAGTGAGTTTGAATCGACGCTTGAAAACGAATATAATTAATTCTAATTATAAACAAGGCCTGAAATGGCGCGGTAGTTTCAAAATTTGAATTCAAACTTTGACTGACTATACCGGGTGCAAAACAAAACGGATTTGAGTGAAACCAAAAATATTTAAATCTGTTAGTGAATACCATTTCTAACGAATCTAAAAAATTGAAGTTTCATAGCGGAAAGCAAAAGTTATGGCCAAATGAATTTTCTGAAAGATCGCTATGGAGTTTATATAGCCAGTGAAAATGGCCATTTTCTAAACGACCTCGGAATTTGACGAAACCACTTTTTTTGGATCCAGGATGTGAATTTATTGCTAGGTTTCAAATTTCATAATTTTTGAAGCTAGTATGTGAGCGTGACAAAGGAAAATGTGTTTTGGTCAATTACAGTTAAATTGGATCGACCAGAAATGGGCCTTTTTGCAAACGGTCTCAGAATTCGATGAAACTAGTTTTTTTGGGACCGTAACGTCAAAACATAGCTAGATTTATTTTTCTGGAAATTTTAAAACCTGTTTGTGGCCCTGGCAAATTGAAATGTACGTTCAAATCGAATATTGAATGTTATATATTTTAAATTGAATGAAAACGGACTGAAATAATCGAATGGGCCTACGAAACATATCCCATTGTGTTCGGAATGAGGGTAAAACGCTAGGGACGACAGTCGTTGGGTTTGGATTGGAGGTCGTGTCAGAAAACCCCTTTTTAAAACCATCAAACAATAGAATTATTTCTTCATAATTTAAAAATAAAAATAAAATCAAAAAACCCTAGCCGCTCACCTGTCATCGACGGAAGTCATTTTCGCCGCTTCCCAAGCGATTTCTGGCCGCCACGCTCATCTTCAGCTCCACCCCCAGTTGAACTTTTTGAAGAGCATCCTCTACTCTTAAAATCCATACCTTCCTCGCCCCCTATCGCCTCGTGCACCTCGAGAATCGCGCCAGGGAAGAGCCGCCGAACATCACCGTCGATCTCCCGCCTCCAACAACCGAACTGGACGTGCCTACCACCGTTCTGAGCGCCATTCGTAGCTCTTCCACGCTGCAGCACCTGATCGAGACAACACTTCGCGGATCGAGCGAAAATTCAAAACCTAGTTTTGAACATCAAAACGAGGTATACGGCTATGTTAATTTTCAACAGTTTTAACACCTTTAAACCGTTGCAAACTTTGAAAAATCATATCTTTTTCGTGTGTTGACAAAATTCAGTGAAACAAGAGACAATGGACTCGTGTGGACGTCTTCTACCTTCTAGAAGAGACCGCATTTTTTTCTGAGCCTTCTGCTATTTTTGGTGGAGTGGAACCCAATGTGAGATTTCTAATTTACAAATGATATGGAAAACGACGATGTATAAATTATATAATCAATGTATGAGTTATATAAGCGTTGTACACCTTTTGTATAAGCGTTGTATAAGTTGTACATTCGATGTATAAGATGTATATGCGTTATAAAAATTATATATGTGTTGAAATAGAAGTGAAATGCTATATATATATATATATGCCCCTCGTCCACAAACCATGGACGATATTTATTGGTTGTGATTGGTGTGAAAATTGATTGATAGCGAATGGTTGATTGGAATTGTTTGTGGTTGATATTGATTGATTGTGGTTGAAAAATACCCGTTTGTGGTTGACAAATATTTGGTTGAAACCACATAGGATTAGTTTGTGGAAATGAAATAAATATACATGCCGCCTGCGTGCGAACTAGATGCATGAATCCCCATTGTCAAAAACCGCGAGGTTTTAAGGTAGAGCGAGGAGCCGTACTAGGGATGGTCCCGGTTTTAACTACCCTGCCGTTATGCTACCGAAATTTTGAATAATATTCATGTGTTAGAATTATTTCCATTTGTTGAAACTATATTTATTCGTTGAATAGAAAACCTTCATGTGTTGAATTTAAATTCATTTATTGAATAGAATTCATGTGTTGAATGGTATTCGTGTTTTAAATATAAAAATCACATTTTTATCTGTATATATAAACTATAGAAAACCTTCATGTGTTGAATCGATATTCATTCGTTGGATTGAAATTCATGTGTTGAATGGTATCCGTGTTTTAAATATAAAAATCACATTTTTATCTATATATATAAACTATAGAAAACCTTCATGTGTTGAATCGATATTCATTCGTTGGATTGAAATTTATGTATTGAATGGTATTCGTGTTTTAAATATAAAAATCACATTTTTATCTATATATATAAACTATAGAAAACCTTCATGTGTTGAATCGATATTCATTTGTTGGATTGAAATTCATGTGTTGAATGGTATTCGTGTTTAAAATATAAAAATCACATTTTTATCTATATATATAAACTATAGAAAACCTTCATGTGTTGAATCGATATTCATTTGTTGGATTGAAATTCATGTGTTGAATGGTATTCATATTTTGAAATAAATTGTGTGATAATAAAAATCTTATTTTTATCATCCATATGAAATATATAAAATAATCTTGTTTTGAAATAAATTGTTTTATAATAAAAATCCTATTTTTGTCACCTACATTAACTATATGAAATAGTCGAATTTTGAAATAAATTGTTTTACATTAAAAATCATATTTTTATTGTATACATGAATTGTAAAAAAATAGTGAAGTGTTGAAATAGAAGACAGTTAGATAAAAATATCATTTTTATCAAATGTATGGAAATCATATAGTTTTGAAAACGAAGAATCGATATATATATAAATAGAATTGAAATATATCGAATAACGACGCTGCAGTTCGTATTTTGAAACCGTGATTTCAAACGATTATACCGGAAGATCCGACCATCGGATTTTCCTGAAATCGCAACCGTTGGGTACGCTTTGGAAATATCTTTCCAACGGCACCAACTTTGTAAAGATCCAACGGTTGGATTGTCTAGAATGTTTAATTCAATTCTGAAGAAAAACAGCGCCAGAATCGATTATATTTACATATATATATATAATTATATTTAATCGAATAACGACGCTGTAGTTCGTATTTTGACATCGAAACTTCAAACGATTGTACCGGGAGATCCGACCGTCGGATTTTCCCGAAACTGGAACCGTTGGATTCGTTTTGAAAAGATCTTTCTAATGATGTAAATTTTGTGAAGATCTAACGGTTTTATTTTCAGATATGTGTAAATCAAATCTGAAGAAAAACAGCGCCACGGTCGCGTTATGGCCCGAAGCGTCGTTTTGAATAAATTGGCTATTTTAAAATAAATAAAAATAGCGATAAATCGTTATAAAATACTATAAACAATATGGATGTGAAATTTAGAAACTAACTGAAGTTTGGCTAAGTCGAATGGTTTCTTGGGTATTGATCTGATGTTGGTTTCGGGCTTCGGGGTTAATATTTGGGAAATCGCTCTCTTACTGATTGACGGTTAGTGACTAATGAATTGAAATGATGCGTATGTGTATTTGTATTGCACTTGTTTATCATATATGCGAGTTGCTCAGAAAGACCGGGTTTATCCCATTCTAAATAACTGAATAGACGATAAGAAATCGAAGACAAAGACGGTGGTCGAAGACCGGAGATCTTCACCTCGTTTGGATGGTAACCGAGGTCCTGATTGGGAGGCATCCCGAAATATGGATAATGAGTGGTGATCGGCCAGTCGTATGTGGTGATCGATGGGTTTGCTAGGTATATAGTGCCTCCGGTTTCGTTCAGACCCAGAACGGACTTGCAAATGGACAGTGTGTCTGACATTGGAATTTATTCTGTGTGATTGGTAGCTATCAGTTGCACGGTGTGAATTGCCTGTGTGGCATGCTAAGATGCAGTGATCAGGGCTTCTGTTGAAAAGCAAAGTCTTGTGGTGATGATCAAAGCACCGCCTGTGTGGCGTAGCTTTATGTATAACGTGAATTCGCAAGCCTCACACCCCGGTATGAACCAGAAACGAGAGAAAGGACATCAGGGGGGACGTGCATTTTCTTTCTAGCTAGAAGTGGCGTCAGTGGTTTTACACGCCCTGACGAGTTTGACTTATGTGGTTGTTACTGTTGCGAGGCGCCTCAGAAATATCGGCCGATCCGGGACCGAGGGAGTCATTCGTTGGTTCGCTTACGTCCCAAAGGGCAGACAAACGCATTGTTCAAGCATTATAATCCACTTCGTGTGGACCGGCCCTGACGATCCAAGGTACGGTTGCGGCTGTGCCTGAGGGGCGGGCTAGAGCGCCTCGAATTCGGTAAGGACTATCTTTTGCCTTGGTTCAGGATGGAAATCCAATTTCCAAATACGACATCATGCGGTTTTGATTGTATACCTATATAAGGCGACATAGTGATATGGGGCATTAATGTCGTCTATGATTGATAGTTATGATTTGAAATTGTTTTCAAAACATATAAACACTAGTAATAATATCAAATGCCTTTGTTTTATTCGTATCAAGCATATTTTGGCCGTTATAAGGTAAAAACTCTATCCTCCGGTTTGCGTTGCATTGCGTGATGGGAATTGAGTCTTATAATAGCTTCATTTTTATAAAAAAAACATTGCGATGTTTAAAGGAATGATTTGTTTTAAAGCACTGGCAATCCACTGGAGTAAACCCGTTCCACGAAAGTGGCATGGTCCTGTGATTAGCCATATTTTAAATGTGTTGAGTAGATTTCTCATACCAGTCCCATGACTGACTCGTAGTTTGTTTCACTTACAAACTCGGGTGCCCCTTTTTCTACACGGGCAGCCTTGTATTCCTGTTTAGCAGGCTTTATCCGGATAGCTGGAGCTGAAGATGGATTCTATCATTTATCTCTTTTTATGCTGTTCAGCTCCTATTGTACATATTATGTTTATTTCCGCTGTAGACATTTATGTATAGCTGAACTGTATTTTTACTAAGTAAGATCCTGTATACTGTGTAACTCTGATGATTACGTTTATCCAGTATATTCTATTGTGCATTATCTGGTGTATTTATTTAATTCTGTTCTGCTGTTATCTGTTTATGTGTTATATTCCAAGGATTACCCTTGCCGCCGTCAGTACGAGGTTCGGGGTCGTCTTATTTAGTATCAGAGGTTTGGTTAAGCTTAGTTCTGGAATATAACATATTAACGAACTCGTCAGAAATAGAACCAGTAGTGTTCTAGGACGGGTAACTCTATACAGATAGGATCAGTAATATCCTAGTATGAGTAAAGCAGAATGAAATACACCCCACTAGACACATTTGCATTTGAAGTATATGTTTCTATGGTTTTAAAATACCTTTTCTGTGACCTGACACCTGATCTTCCATTTGCAGAAGTACTAGAAAAATGAGTGTCAGAAACAAAAGAAATGCAGAACCCGGTCTAGAGGCTCTATTAAAGAGATATCGAAATCTGAACGGAGCACAGTTCTCGGGTAATGAATCTATAATTCAGACTCAAGCTTGGTTGAGTTCTGTCGAAAGAATTTTTGAGCGTATCCAGTTGAGAGATGATCAGAAGAGATTAGTAGCATCTTGGGCGCTTAAAGAAGAAGCTTTAATCTGGTTTGAAACAATCATCAAAGATAATCCAGAAGGTGATATCACCTGGGATAGATTCAAAGAGATTTTCCTAGGAAGATTTACTCCTCCCGAAGTGACTGAGCGATTATGTAAAGAATTCTCTTATCTGATACAAGGTGATATGACCTTCCCAGAATATCATAAGAAATTCAACGAGCTTTCTCACTTTGCTCCTCATCTGATTCGAGATCCAAAGAGGTAGAATCTGAGATTTATTCATGGCCTGCAAAGGAGATATCAGAATAGTGTAATGAGGAATGTGAAGCTTCCTTTTTCAGAAATGATATACATGGCTTATCAGTATGAAGATCTCCATAAGAAAGGTATGTTGCGCGACGAAGAGGAGGTCTGTTCTAGTAACAAAGAAGAGTCGGAAAATGATATTCCTGAAGCCAGTACGAGGTTTGAGGTCAGTAAAAAGCCTAAAGTCAATCGAAAAAGGGCCAGATCTGAAAAAGAACCAGCAACGACCGCCATGTGCAAGAACTGCAATCAGAAGGGGCATTTGTCCAAAAAATGTAAATCTTTAAACAAACGAAGCAAGAGTGGATCTAAGCCCACTAAGAAACAAAAGAACCCATATGGGGAAAGGAGATGCCATAAGTGCCGCTAAGCAGGTCATATTGCACGGGAGTGCCAACTCTCAAATAAATCTGAAGCAGTACATATAAATGAAGTAGCAGACTTCCGAGCCCTCAACTAGTTAAGAAAGGGCTGATGTTTTGGAAGGCACGCTTAATGTCAAAAATATTCCAGTTAAAGTGCTTTTTGATATAGGCGCGTCGCGAAGCTTTATTGCAAAGAATGCAGCTAAGAAGCTGGATTTGAATTTGAAGAAGCTCAAAGAACCAATGACTGTCCAATATCCGGTCGGGGGTTCCATCGATCTTAGTTGGGTTTGTGCAGTGCCTGTCTCTTTTTCCTGCTATAAATTCCCTACTATCTCTATCGTCATGAATTTTACTGAATTCGATCTTATTCTGGGATTGGATTGGCTAACCAAATATGAAGCAGAGGTCAGATGCGCCGAGAGAGTTGTTAGGGCTAAAGATTAAATTAGGGAATTATATAACCATACCGTGTGAAGGTCAGAAATCTAATAGAAAAGACTTCTGGGCAGCTTTGGATGTTTCTCCTGTTCAAATTGAAAATATCCCTGAAGTCACAGAGAAAATTCCTGACCTCATCAAAGACATTCCTGTCGTCAAGAACTATGCCGATGTGTTTGAAGAAGTTGTTCGCTTACCTCCGCAGAGAGAGATTGATTTCAAAATTGCTTTAATTCCGAATGCAAGACCGGTAGTTCACGCTATTCGAAGAATGTCCTTGAAAGAGAAAGAGGAATTAGACAATCAAACACGACAGCTAGTATGGAAGGGTCTGATCAGGCCTAGTTTTTCAGATTGGGGGGCAGCAGTGGTGTTTGTCCCAAAATCAGACGGTACTCTACGACTATGTGTGGATTATCGTGATTTGAACAAGCAGACCATAAAGAACAAATATCCATTGCCACGGATTGATGATTTGTTGGACCGATTAAATGGCGCACAAGTATTTTCACGAATGGACCTAGCTACAGGTTTCCATCAGCTTCGTATCGCCGAGGAGTGTGTTCCTTTGACGGCATTCAGAGGTCCAGACTTATTCTACGAGTGGTTAGTAATGCCCTTCGGCTTATGTAACGCTCCAGCCTATTTCTTCGATCTAATGAACAGAGTATTCAGAGGAGTATTGAATAAATTTGTTCTGGTTTTCATTGATGATATCCTTATCTTCTCTAAGTCAGAAAGCGAGCACGATAAACATTTGGAACAAGTGTTAGAAATTCTCAGAAGGAATGTATTAAAAGCAAAGTTTTCCAAATGTATATTCTGGCAAGAAGAAGTCAAATTTCTGGGCCACGCCGTATCAAAAGAAGGAATTGCTGTGGATCCAAGTAAAATCACAGCTATTCAAAACTGGAAACATCCTAGTACTCCTACAGTGGTTCGCAGTTTTCTTGGATTGGCTAGTTATTATCGGAAGCTCGTTAAAAACTTTTCGAAGATATCTGGTCACTTGACGAAGCTTACAAAGAAGCACTCTAAATTCAAATGGACTCCAGAAAGTGAAGAGGCTTTTGAAGAGCTAAAGTTAAGATTATCTACTGCTCCAGTGTTAACCATAATCGACGGCAATCAGGATTTAAAAGTATGGACTGATGCTTCTAGAGAAGGCCTTGGCGCAGTGTTAATGCAAAGAGGTCAAGTGATTGCTTATGCTAGCCGTCAATTGAAGCCCCATGAGAAAAACTACGTCACTCATGATCTTGAGTTGTTGGCTATAGTATTCTCTTTGAAAATCTGGAGGCACTATCTTCTGGGTGAGAAATTCGAACTGTATACCGACCATCAGTTAAAGTATCTATTCACCCAGAAGGACTTGAATCTGAGGCAGCAACGTTGGCTGGAGTTTCTTACAGCATATGACTTTGAGATTATATACACTCCAGGGAAAGCCAATGTCGTGGCCGATGCGTTAAGCCGAAAGAATGTAATGATCGCCAGCTTTATTATTACGAATTCCTTGATTGACAAAATATCTCTTCTTCAGAAGGATGATAACTTTATTAAGGATATGATCAAAAGGATTCAGAAAGGCGAACCCTCGTGTTTTCAAATAGATAACGACGGAATCTTGAGATTGAAAGGAAGGATTTGTGTTCTTGACATCCCAGAGTTAAAAAGGGAAGTGTTAGACGAGTGTCACAAATCCAAGCTGAGTATCCATCCTGGTGTGGCCAAAATGTATAACGATCTCAAGCGAACATTCTGGTGGAAGGCTATGAAAAGAGACGTTTCAATATATGTTAGTCGATGCCCTACTTGCCAGCTAGTCAAGAGCGACCAACAGAAACTGGCTGGATTGTTACAACCGCTGGATGTTCCTGGCTGGAAGTGGGAACATATTTCCATGGACTTCATAGATGGTTTGCCCGAAACCAGAAAAGGAAATGACAGTATTTGGGTGATCGTAGATCGCTTCACGAAGACTGCCCATTTCATACCTGTCAGATCAAACAGAACTGCTCAGAGTCTGGCGTAGATATACTTCAAGGAAATTGTTAGACTACACGGAGTGCCGGTCAGTATAGTGAGCGATAGAGATCCAATATTTACTAGTAAATTCTGGGAGGCGTTTCAAGTAGAACTGAAAACAAAGTTCTAAGACCCGCTTATCATCCTCAAACAGATGGTCAAACTGAGAGGGTGAACCGTATACTAGAAGATCTATTGCGGGCTTGTGTTCTAGATTTTGGTGGATCATGGGAAGGCCATCTGCATTTGGCTGAATTCTCATATAACAACAGCTACTAGGCGAGTCTAACAATGTCACCGTTCGAAGCGTTGTATGGTAGACCGTGCCGATCTCATGCTTGTTGGGTCGAACCTGGTAATAGACTTGTGTTGGGGCCGGATATGATCCAAGAAGCTGCCGACAATGTCGACTTTATTAAGAAGCGATTACTTGCCACTCAAAGCCGACAAAAGAGTTATGCCGATAGAAGAGGAAGAGATATATCATTTGCTGTTGGCGACTATGTATATTTGAAAGTATCGCCGATGAGAGGAGTTATCCGGTTCGGTAAAACTGGGAAGTTGGCGTCCAAATTCACTGGTCCGTTTCCTATTCTGGAACGGATCGGAACTCTCGCTTATAGGGTTAAACTGCCTGATTGGTTGCCTGGAGTGCATGATGTATTTCACATATCTCAACTTCGAAAGCACGTTCATGATCCAGACTTGATCGTGGAAGAAGCAGCTCAACAGGATATTGAAATTACCCCAGAAATAGCTGTGAGAAGAGAGCCGCTAAAGATCATCGGCAAAGAAACCAAAGAGCTGAGGAACAAAAAAGTTCACTTGGTCAAAGTGCAATGGAGTGGAGATCCGCGAGATTGTACTTGGCAAACTGAGGAGAGCATTCAGAAAGCCTATCCTAGATGCCGAGTTGATATCTCTGATTGACTCCGGTGCAAGGTACATTTACCATACTTTGCATTACCAATTAGTTCTCTACTCTGTTGTTATTTTCTTTCCATGGATGTGCACTTTTAATTCTATAGTCTGAATGATTTTAAAAGAGTATAGAAACTGATTAGTATATTTTTGAAAAGTTAAAAACAAATTGCTTGTTGTTTGCATTGTGTGATAGTAAATTAGATTAATTAAATTATTGAAACGATAGTTAATTTAATCAATAATAGGATGAATGGTAGGATTTATTCGATTATATCACACATTGAACTGATTTAAAAATAGATAGAGATATATATACTCGTGCATTATATATGTTTGAACAGGTAAATGGATTAGCTTTTGAGTAAAGATTTTATTTGCGTGCCCGACAAATAGGTAAACCTTAATGAGTTGGATGCGAAATATTATTATATCAACTCCTGTGAATTCCATTGGATGCGGAGTGCTGGTTGTTCTGTGTGAAATAATAAATATCGCCATAGGATAGTAACAATTAATTTTGAACTACACTGCATGGCATATTTCTGATGATAGGCATACTTCATCATATACCACATAAGCATTTGGAGCTTGTGTGACGAGGTGGAAGATTTACCATACGAGCGAGAGGCTTGTATGGCGATGACTATATTTTACAGGTAGAACTGATGACTGATATGGACTATTTAAATTATAACGATAAAATTGTCAGATTAATAAAAACCCCACACGGGTCTGGAGTTGATAATAATCACGTCTCTCAAGTTATTAGATACGGCACATGGACTATTTATTTCCCACACGGGACGAGGTGACGAGGATTTATCCTCTGGAGCAATTAAAATACACACTCCCTCAGGCTTTGACAGGGTGACGAGAATTTATTCTCTGGAGTTGTTATCAATACATGCTCCCCTGTAAACATCAGAATATATCACTATAAATATGTGTATGCTTATTAGGATTTATTGGGTACCTAATACGGCCCAATAAATTTCCAAACCTCTCCCCGTACAAAGGAGGTTATGGCGAAATTTTTCGAAAATTCCGGGTGTTAGCCAAATTTTTGAAGAATTTGAAAATTCTCAGAAACTAAAAAGTTGGAGAATGGAAGCCAGATTAAAGTAGAGTTGATTAATCAAACCACTTTAGACATTGTTCCTTTTCGAGGACGAAAAGTTTTAAGTAGGGGAGATTGTAACGACCCAGAAAATCTGAACCAATTTAAAAAATTTTAATTGTCTAAAATAGTGGATTTTAAATATTTAAAATAAATATTTTAAATAATAGCAATGAAAAGTGAGTTTGAATCGACGCTTGAAAACGAATATAATTAATTCTAATTATAAACAAGGCCTGAAATGGCGCGGTAGTTTCAAAATTTGAATTCAAACTTTGACTGACTGTACCAGGTGAAAAGCAAAACGGATTTGAGTGAAACCAAAAATATTTAAATCTATTAGTGAATAACTTTCTAACGAATGTGAAAAATCGAAGTTTCATAGCGGAAAGCAAAAGTTATGGCCAAATGAATTTTCTGAAAGGTCGCTATGGAGTTTATATAGCCCGTGAAAATAGCCATTTTGCAAATGACCTCGGAATTCGACGAAACCACTTTTGTTGGATCCGGGATGTGAAGTTATTGCTAGGTTTCAAATTTCATAATTTTTGAAGCTAGTATGTGAGCGTGGCAAAGGAAAATGTGTTTTGGTCAATTACAGTTAAATTGGATCACCAGAAATGGGCCTTTTTGCAAATGGTCTTAGAATTCGACGAAACTAGTTTTGTTAGGACCGTATCGTCAAAACATAGCTAGATTTATTTTTCTGGAATTTTTCGAATCAGTTTGTGGCCCTAGCAAATTGAAATGTACGTTCAAAACGAATATTGAATGTTATATATTTTAAATTGAATGAAAACTGACTGAAATTGTCGAATGGGCCTACGAAACATATCCCATTGTGTTCGGAATGGGGGTAAAACGCTAGGGACGACAGTCATTGGGTTTGGATTGGAGGTCGTGTCAGAAAACCCCTTTTTAAAACTATCGGCCAATATAATTATTTCTTTATTATTTAAAAATAAAAATAAAATCAAAAAACCCTCGCCGCTCACCTGTCATCGACGGAAGTCATTTTCGCCGCTTCCAAAGCGATTTCTGGCGGCCACGCTCATCTTCAGCTCCACCCCAATTGAACTTTTTGAAGAGCATCCACCACTCTTCAAATCCATACCTTCCTCGCCCCCTATCGCCTCGTGCACCTCGAGAATCGCGCCAGGGAAGAGTCCCTGAACATCACCGTCGATCTCCCGCCTCCGACCACCGAACTGGCCGTGCCTACCACCGATCTGAGCGCCATTCGTAGCTCTTCCATGCTGCAGCACCTGATCGAGACAACACTTCAAGGATCGAGCGAAAATTCAAAACCTAGTTTTGAACATCAAAACGAGGTATACGACTATGTTAATTTTCAGTAGTTTTAACACCTATAAACCGTTGCAAACTTTGAAAAATCATACCTTTTTCGTGTGTGGACAAAATTCAGTGAAACAAGAGACAGTGGACTCGTGTGGACGTCTTCTACCTTCTAGAAGAGACCGCATATTTTTCTGAGCCTTCTGCTATTTTTGGTGGAGTGGAACCCAATGTGAGATTTCTAATTTACAAACGATATGGAAAACGATGATGTATAAATTATATAATCGATGTATGAGTTATATAAGCGTTGTACACCTCTTGTATAAGCGTTGTATAAGTTGTACGTTCGATGTATAAGTTGTATATGCGTTGTAAAAATTATATATGTGTTGAAATAGAAGTGAAATGCTATATATATATATATATATATATATATATGTATGTATATACATATATATATACGCCCCTCGTCCACAAACCATGGACAATATTTATTGGTTGTGATTGGTGTGAAAATTGATTGATAGCGAATGGTTGATTGGAATTGTTTGTGGTTGAAAAATACCCGTTTGTGATAGAGAAATATTTGGTTGAAACCACATAGGATTAGTTTGTGGAAATGAAATAAATATACATGCCGCCTGCGAACTAGATGCATGAATCCCCATTGTCAAAAACCACGAGGTTATAAGGTAGAGCGAGGAGCCGTACTAGGGATGGTCCCGGTTTTAACTACCCTGCCGTTATGCTACCGAAATTTTGAATAATATTCATGTGTTAGAATTATTTCCATTTGTTGAAACTATATTTATTCGTTGAATAGAAAACCTTCATGTGTTGAATTGAAATTCATTCGTTGAATAGAATTCATGTGTTGAATGGTATTCGTGTTTTAAATATAAAAATCACATTTTTATCTATATATATAAACTATAGAAAACCTTCATGTGTTGAATCGATATTCATTCGTTGGATTGAAATTCATGTGTTGAATGGTATTCGTGTTTTAAATATAAAAATCACATTTTTTATCTATATATATAAACTATAGAAAACCTTCATGTGTTGAATCGATATTCATTCGTTGGATTGAAATTCATGTGTTGAATGGTATTCGTGTTTTAAATATAAAAATCACATTTTTATCTATATATATAAACTATAGAAAACCTTCATGTGTTGAATCGATATTCATTCGTTGGATTGAAATTCATGTGTTGAATAGTATTCGTGTTTTAAATATAAAAATCTCATTTTTATCTATATATATAAACTATAGGAAACCTTCATGTGTTGAATCGATATTCATTTGTTGGATTGAAATTCATGTGTTGAATGGTATTCATATTTTGAAAGAAATTGTGTGATAATAAAAATCTTATTTTTATCATCCATATGAAATATATAAAGTAATCTTATTTTTGAAATAAATTGTTTTATAATAAAAATCCTATTTTTATCACCTACATCAACTATATGAAATAGTCGAATTTTGAAATTAATTGTTTTACATTAAAAATCATATTTTTATTGTATACATGAATTATAAAAAAATAGTGAAGTGTTGAAAAAGAAGACAGTTAGATAAAAATATCATTTTTATCAAATGTATGGAAATCATATAGTTTTGAAATCGAAGAATCGATATATATATATATATATATAAATAGAATTGAAATATATCGAATAACGACGCTGCAGTTCGTATTTTGAAACCATGATTTCAAACGATTATACCGGGAGATCCGACCATCGGATTTTCCTGAAATCGCAACCGTTGGGTCCGCTTTGGAAATATCTTTCCAACAGCACCAACTTTGTAAAGATCCAACGGTTGGATTGTTTGGAATGTTTAATTCAATTCTAAAGAAAAACAGCGCCAGAATCGATTATATTTATATACATATATAATTATATTTAATCGAATAACGACGCTGCAGTTCGTATTTTGAAATCGAAACTTCAAACGATTGTACCGGGAGATCCGACCGTCGGATTTTCCCAAAACTGGAACCGTTGGATTCGTTTTGAAAAGATCTTTCTAATGATGTAAATTTTGTGAAGATCCAATGGTTATATTTTCAGATATGTGTAAATCAAATCTGAAGAAAAACAGCGCCACGGTCGCGTTATGGCCCGAAGCGTCGTTTTGAATAAATTGGCTATTTTAAAATAAATAAAAATAGCGATAAATCGTTATAAAATATTATAAATAATATGGATGTGAAATTTAGAAACTAACTGAAGTTTGTCTAAGTCTAATGGTTTCTTGGGTATTGATCTGATGTTGGTTTCGGCCTTCGGGGTTAATATTTGGGAAATCGCTCTCTTACTGATTGACGGATAGTGACTAATGAATTGAAATGATGTGTAGGTGTATTTGTGTTGCACTTGTTTATCATATACGCGAGTTGCTCAGAAAGACCGGGTTTATCCCATTCTGAATAACTGAATCGACGATAAGAAATCGAAGATGAAGACGGTGGTCGAAGATCGGAGATCTTCACCTCGTTTGGATGGTAACCGAGGTCCTGATTGGGAGGCATCCCGAAATATGGATAATGAGTGGTGATCGTCCAGACGTACGTGGTGATCGATGGGTTTGCGAGGTATATAGTGCCTCCGATTTCGTTCAGACCCAGAACGGACTTGCAAATGGACAGTGTGTCTGACATTGGAATTTATTCTATGTGATTGGTAGCTATCAGTTGCACGGTGTGAATTGCCTGTGTGGCATGCTAAGATGCAATGATCAGGGATTCTGTTGAAAAGCAAAGTCTTTTGGTGATGATCAAAGCACCGCCTGTGTGGCGTAGCTTTGTGTATAACGTGAATTCGGGATCACACCCCGGTATGAACCAGAAACGGGAGAAAGGACCTCAGGGGGTACGTGCGTTTTCTTTCTAGCTAGAAGTGACGTCACTGGTTTTACACGCCCTGACGAGTTTGACTTATGTGGTTGTTACTGTTGTGAGGTGCCTCGGAAATATCGGTCGATCCGGGACCGATGGAGTCATTCGTTGGCTCACCTACGCCCCAAAGGGCGGAGAAACGCATTGTTCAGGCATTATAATCCACTTCGTGTGGACCGGCCCTGACGATCCAAGGTACGGTTGCGGCTTTGCCTGAGGGGCGGGCTAGAGCGTCTCGAATTCGGTAAGGACTATCTTTTGCCTTGGTTCAGGACGGAAATCCAATTTCCAAATATGACATCATGCGGTTTTGATTGTATACCTATGTATGGCGACATAGTGGTATGGGGCACTAATGTCGTCTATGATTGATAGTTATGATTTGAAATTGTTTTCAAAACATATAAACACTAGTAATAATATCAAATGCCTTTGTTTTATTCGTATCAAGCATATTTTGGCCGTTATAAGGTGAAAACTCTATCCTCCGGTTTGCGTTGCATTGTGTGATGGGAACTGAGTCTTATAATGGCTTCATTTTTATAAAAAAACATTGCGATGTTTAAAGGAATGATTTGTTTTAAAGCACTGGCCATCCAATGGAGTAAACCCGTTCCACGAAAGTGGCGTGGTCCTGTGATTAGCCATATTTTAAATGTGTTGAGTAGATTTCTCATACCAGTTCCATGACTGACTCGTAGTTTGTTTCACTTTCAAACTCGGGTGCCCCTTTTTCTACACGGGTAGCCTTGTATTTAGGTTTAGCAGGCTTTATCCGGATAGCTGGAGCTAAAGATGGATTCTATCATTTATCTCTTTTTATGCTGTTCAGCTCCTATTGTACATATTATGTTTGTTCCCGCTGTAGACATTTATGTATAGCTGAACTGTATTTGTACTAAGTAAGATCCTGTATATTGTGTAACTCTGATGATTATGTTTATCCAGTATATTCTATTATGCATTATCTGATGTATTTATTTAATTCTGTTTTGTTGTTATCTGTTTATGTGTTATATTCCAAGGATTACCCTTGCCGCCGTTAGTACGGGGTTCGGGGTCGTCTTATCGAGGCAAGGGGCAAGCTCCTCTCCGTTCGAGACACTCTAGCAAATGCCCCAGGATCGCACACAGCTGTCCTTGGAATCGGATGGGTCGGTCCACTCTTACTTTTGACGATTGGAAATTCCAGAACACACGTTTCCCGGTCCTTACAGACCTATAATCGAGGCGCCTCGTATTCCAACAACCACACAGGTGAAAAGTAGATATAAATGTCAGGGCTGGTAGTCACTGACACCACCATAGCTAGAAAGAAACGTCGTGCTCTCCCAGCGGTCTATCTCCCGTTTTTGACTCATACCGGGGTGTGAGGCTCGAGAATCCACGCTATACACAAAGTTACGTCACACAGACCATGCTTTGATCATCAACCACGAGACTTTGCTTTGCAACAGAAGCCTTGATCATATGCCACTTAGGCATGCCACACAGGCAATTCACTCCATGCGACTAATTTCTATCGATATATAACCTCTGAGCTCATACGTCTCAGAGAAGGGCATTAAGCAAGAGAATAAATAATCCGCCGCCAAACAGATATATATTTAACAGAGATCAATCAGCACAGAACAAAATCCAATGTCAGACACACAGTCCATTTACAAGTTCGTTCTGGGTTTGAACGAAACCGGAGGCACCAAATTCCTCGAATATCCACACAATCAACAATACGTCCGGACGGCTACTACTTCAGCTCCTTCAAGGTAGCTACTCCAATCACGAGCATCAGTAGCGCCTATCCATCCAATGTGAAGATTGTCGGTCTTGAACATCTTCATCTCTTCAACTTCTCACCGTCGGTCGATTATTTGAAATGAGAATTAACTCGGCCTTTTCAAATAATCCACGTATATTTAGATTTTCAAATCAATTATTTACATGTTTAAATTACTCAACATTCACATTTCAGTTCCTTAGTATAATTTTCATGTTAAATACATTCAATCCTCACATATCAAGCAAACACAATAAAATTGGTTTGTTTCCACTCTATATCGTCTATAATATTTTATAACGATATATCACCATTTTTATTTATTCCAAAACGACCATATTTAATTAAACAACGTTTCAGGTCATGCCGAGGCACTGACATTGTTTTTCACTAAATTTGTTTTACACGTATCTGAAAATCTAACCGTTGGATCTTCACAATTTTTATTCCATTAGAAAGATCTTTTCAAACCGAACCCAACGGTTCCAGTTTTGGGAAAATCCGACGGTCGGATTTCCCATACTAGTCGTTTGAAGTTACGATTTCAAAATACGAACTACAGCGTCGTTATTCGATTTTATTTAATTATATTTATATATTTATATAAATATAATCGATTCTGGCGCTGTTTTTATTCAGATTTGAATTAAACATTCCAGAGAATCCAACCGTCGGATCTTTACAAAGTTGGTGCCGTTGGAAAGATATTTCCAAGACGAACCCAACGGTTGCGGTTTCGGGAAAATCTGATGGTCGGATTTCCCACACTAAGCGTTAGAAATCACGGTTTCAAAACACGAACTGCACAACCATGATTCGTTTTAATTTTATTTATATTTATATATTTATAAAAATATAGTTCATTCGAAAATTCCCATATCGTTTTCACTTCAAATATTTCACTAACGCCTTTAAATTTTGGAAAATTTCGCCATACCCTCCTTTGTACGGGAGGGGCTGGGAAAATTCCCAAATAGCCACACGGGCGTCTCATCTCAAAAAGAAAAAGAAAAAGCCAAGCGGTTAGCCAATAGGCTCATAAAATTATTTTCCAAGCAAAACAGTAAACATGTACCTATTTGTCGGGCACAAAATTTTATTCCTCTTCTCTAGCCTCTTTGCTATAACCTATTCAATAAATATGCATGTACATATATGCAATTCCTATCACTTATCATTTTCCATTCAACTTCATATTTGATACTATTTGGTTTAAAGTCGCCATTCATTCTAATGTTGCATACATAGGCAAAAATCATATCATTAGCTAATTAATGAATATTTCAACTCATGCATATTTATTTGAACAAGTGGTTATTTTTAACATTTCACATTTCGATAAAAATGATATTTTTAGCGAACTAAAATATATTTCAACACATGACTATTTTATTTAGTTCCTATACATGTTAAAAATAATATTCATTTCACAAATATTTATTTCAACACTAGCATACTTTTAGTAAATCACATATATGATAAAAATGGTATTTTCATCATCAAAAATATTTATTCAACACATGAATGTTTTAACACTTCATAGTTTCAATAAAAATGTAATTTTTATTGTTCAATCTTTTATTCAACACATGAACCTTTCCAACACACACACTTCTCAACACATGAGCATTTCCACACATGGATATTTTATATAGTTTGTTCATATAAGAAAAATGAAATTTTTATTGTTGAAACTATTTATATATAAGGCGAATATTTTACATACTTCATATATATTATAAAAAGGTGATTTTAATTATTTAAACACTTTATTCATTCACACATGAATTTAATTTTCACACATCACTTCTCAACACATGAGCATTTCCACACATGGATATAGTTTCAACACATGACTTTAGTTTCAACGCATGAAAATAATTCGAACACATGAATATTATTCAAAATTTCGGCAGCATAACGGCAGGGTAGTTAAAACCGACACCGTCCCGAGTACGGCTCCTCGCTCTACCTTAAAATCTCGCGGTTTTTGACAATGGGGATTTCATGCATCTAGTTCGCACGTAGGCGACATGTTTTATTTTCATTTCCACAATTATTTCCAATTTGTTTCAATCACCAATGGGTATTTTTCAACCACAACCAATCAATATCAACCACAAACAATCACTCAACCATTCGCATTTTTCACCCAATTTTTCACACCAATTCACAACAATAAATATCGTCCATGGTTTGTGGACGAGGGGACTGTGTGTATATATATATATTATTTCTATATTTCACTTGCATTTCAACACACATATCATTTATACTATGCATGTATAATTCATACTTCGCTCATATAGCTTACACAACGCATGTACATGAGGTATACAACACGTGTATAATTTATATTTCGCTTATATAATTTATGCATGACATTTTCCATTCAATTTCATTTAATTTTGATTTCTCACATTGGTTTTCGTAGTGTTAAAAGTCGTAGATGGCTCAGAAAAATCCGCGGTCTCTTCTATGTGGTAGAGAGCCTCCTTGCGGTCACAATTTTCTTGTTTCATCGAATTTCGTTAACACATCATAAAGATATGATTTTTCAAAGTTCAAATATAATAAAGGTCTCACCTTTCACGATTGTTCAAAACTAGGTTTTCGGTTTTTGCGAAAACCGAGGCACGATACGACGATCGGAGGGTACAGCGTGGAAGAGGGAAGAGAGGGGAGTCGGCGCAGGGGGGTTTCGTCGCGATCGGTGGTCGGAGTTGGCGGTGGCGGCGCTGGGAAGGTCGGGACTTTGGAGGCGTCGTTCTCGTCGATGGGGCGACGAGGGGGGTCAGGGTTTGGTCGGATTTGAAGAGGAGGGGAGGCGCTGTCGATTGCAGGTGATGGCGGCGCTTGAAGGTGGCTGAGGCGGCGGCGATTGGGCTGGGAAGGGGCGAAGCGGGTTATCGTCGATCGCGAGGGTTACGGGGGTTTTTGGGAGAATTTTTTTATTTTTAAATAATGAATGAAATTTCCTTATTGGCCCATGGTTTTATTAAACTTTAAAATGGTGTTTTCCCACACGGACACCAATTCAAACCCAACGACTGTTGCTCCTAGCTAAATACCCCATCCCGGACACAATGGGATATGTTTCGTAGGCCAATTCGACTGATATAGTCAGTTATTTTTCAAATTAAACTATAAAACATTTTATATTCAATTTGAACGTACATTTCAATTTGCCAGGGCCACAAACTGATTCGAAAAATTCCAGAAAAATAAATCTATCTATGTTTTGATGCTACGGTCCCAACAAAACTAGTTTCGTCGAATTCTGAGATCGTTTGAAAAATGGCCATTTTCTGGTCGATCCTATTTCATAGAAATTCGCGAAACACATTTTCTTTTGCCACGCTCACATACTAGCTTCAAAAATTATGAAATTTGAAATCTAGCAATAGTTTGACATCCCGGACCCAACAAAAGTGGTTTCGTCGAATTCCGAGGTCGTTTGCAAAATATCTATTTTCAAGGGCTATATATTCTATATAGCGACCTTTCTGAAAATTCATTTGGCCATAACTTTTGATTCCCTCTATGAAACTTCGATTTTTCAGATTCGCTAGAAAGGTATTCATAAATAGATTTAAATATTTTTGGTTTCACCAAATTTCGTTATATTTTGCACCCAGTGCAGTCAGTCAAAGTTTGAATTCAAATTTTCAAACTGCCCCACTATTTCTAATTCACTATTTTATTGAAATATTCTATTTTAGTTGTTCAGATTTCTTTGAAATAACCAATTTAAAAATTTTAAATTGGCTCGTATTTTCCGGGTTGTTACAGTCTCCCCCACTTAAAACTTTTCGTCCCCGAAAAGGAAACAACAGTAAAGTAGGAAACAAAAATGTAAATGCAAAGTATTGTGAAGGTACCTTGCACCGGAGTTAGTCAGAGATGTCCACTCTACATTTGGGGTAAGCTTGCTTAATGCTTTCCTCAGTCTCCCAAGTACAGTCTCTAGGATCACTACTCCACTGCACTTTAACTAGATGAATCTTTTTGCTTCTTAGCTCTCTAGTTTCCTTGCCAACAATCTTTAATGGCTCTCTTCTGACTGCTAATTCTGGAGTAATTTCCAAGTCCTGTTGCGCTGCTTCTTCTATAACAAGATCCGGATCATGCACATGTTTTCTAAGTTGAGATACGTGAAGCACATCATGCACTCCAGGCAACCAATCAGGTAATTGAACCCTATAAGCAAGAGTTCCAATTCGTTCAAGTATAGGAAAGGGACCAATAAAGCTCGGTGCCAACTTTCCATTTTTACCGAATCTGATTACTCCTCTCATCGGAGAAACCTTCAAATAAACATGGTCACCAACAGCAAATATCAAATCTCTTCTTCTAGAATCTGTATAACTTTTATGTCGGCTTTGTGCAGTTCTCAATAGCTTTTTGATGAAGTCGACTTTATCAGACGCTTCTCTAATCATATCGGGTCCTAACATAAGTCTGTTGCCAGGTTCTACCCAACATGCTGGAGATCTGCACGGTCTGCCATATAATGCTTCAAATGGCGACATTCCCAAACTTGTTTGATGGCTATTGTTATATGAGAATTCTGCCAAATGTAAGTGATCTTCCCATGACCCACCAAAATCAATTATAATAGCCCGCGGTAAATCTTCCAGAATTCTATTCACTCGCTCAGTTTGGCCATCTGTCAAAGGGTGATAAGCGGTACTCATATTCAGTTTCGTTCCCAATTCTGTCTGGAATGCCTCCCAGAATTTGCTAGCAAATATTGGGTCTCTATCACTGACTATGCTGATCGGAATTCCACTTAACGATTTATTTGAAATATATCTGTGCTAGACTTTAAGCGGTTCTATTGGATCTGACAGGTATGAAATGGGCAGTCTTCGTGAAGCGATCTACGATTACCCAAATACTGTCATTACCTTTCTTGGCTCAGACAAACCATCTATGAAATCCATGGAAATCTGTTCCCATTTCCAACCTGGAACTTCCAACGGTTGCAACAATCCAGCTAGCTTTTGTTGGTCGCTCTTGACTAATTGACAAGTAGGGCATCTGCTATCATATAAAGAAATATCCCTCCTCATTGCCTTCCACCGAAAAGTGCGTTTGATACCGTTGTACATTTTGCTCACACCGGGATGAATGCAAAGCTTGGATTTATGGCATTCATCTAGCACCTCCCTTTTGAGCTCAGGGATGTCGGGAACACATATTCTTCCATTCAATCTCAAAACTCCCTCACTATCCATTTGGAAACTAGAGCCTTCGCCCCTTTGAATCCTTTTAATCATCTCTTTAACAAAATTGTCGTTTTTCTATAGAACAGAGATCTTGTCATTCAATGAAGATTTAACGATAAAGATGGCGATGATTTCAGTCTTTCTACTGAGCGCATCAGCTACTATGTTAGCCTTTCCCGCCGTATACAGAATATCCAGATCATACACGGCAAGAAATTCTAGCCAACGCTGTTGTCTCAAGTTCAGATCTTTTTCGGTGAACAAATATTTTAATGGTTGATGGTCAGTAAATAGTTCAAATTTCTCACCCAATAAGTAATGCCTCCAGATTTTTAAGCAAAAACGATAGCTAACAACTCAAAATCATGAGTTACATAATTCTTCTCATGCGGTTTTAGCTGGCGGCTTGCATAAGTGACTACTTCGCCTTTTTGCATTAACACTGCACCAAGACCCCTAATAGAAGCATCTGTCCAAACCATCAAATCCTGATTGCCATCGATAATGGTTAACACTGGAGCAGTTGTCAATTTCGATTTCAATTCCTGGAAAGCTTCTTCATAGTCGGAAGTCCACTTAAATTTCTCGTGCTTCTTCGTAAGCTTTGTTAACGGACCGAATATCTTCGAAAAATCCTTAATGAACTTTCGATAATAACTAGCTAACCCCATAAAACTTCTAACCTCTGTGGGTGTAATGGGCTGTTTCCAGTCTTGAATTGCTGTTATTTTGCTCGAATCGACAGAAATTCCTTCCTTTGACACGACATGGCCAAGGAACTTCACTTCTTCTTGCCAGAAGACACATTTAGAGAATTTGGCTTTGAAGACGTTCTTTCTCAGAATCTCCAATACTTGTTCTAAATGTCTTTCATGCTCAGGTTTTGATTTGGAGTAGATTAAAATATCATCGATGAATACGAGGACAAATTTAATCAGAACTCCCCTGAACACTCTATTCATTAGATCGACAAAGTATGCTGGAGCATTGCATAGGTCGAACGGCATTATTAACCATTCATAAAATATGTCTGGACCTCTGAAAGCTGTCAAAGGAAAACACTCCTCTGCAATTCTCAATTGATGTAAACCCGTAGCTAGGTCCATTCGGGAAAATACACTCGCCCCATTTAATTGGTCTAGCAGATCATCAATGCGGGGTAATGGGTATTTGTTTTTGAGCATCTGTTTGTTGAGGTCTCGGTAATCAACACACAATCGAAGAGTACCGTCTGACTTTGGGACAAACACTACAGCTGCACCCCAACTAGAAAATCTAGGTCTGATCAGACCCTTCCATAGTAGTTGACGAGTTTGATCGCCTAATTCTTCCTTTTCCTTTGGAGTCATTCTTCTGACTGGATGTACTACTGGTCTAGCATCGGGAATTAGATCGATTCTGAATTCTATTTCTCTTTGCCGAGGTAAGTTTTCGACTTCTTCAAACACATCCACATAGTTTCTAACAACAGGTTTCTCTTCTAAGGAAGTGGGGATAACTTCTAACGCATACCAAAATTCCTCTCTATCTGGATTCGAACCATGACATGGCATAGTAATATACCCAAGCTTCGTTCGAATTTTTACTATCCTTTCCGCACACTTCACTTCAGCTTCATAGTTCGTTTACCAATCTAGCCCGAGAATGATATCAAACTTAGGAAAATCCATAACTGTAACACCCCGCAAATTCTATAACTGTGAAATTAACAAATTAAAGTATAATTAATTTGAAATCAAAGAACTAAGGAAAACGGGATACGCCATTGCGTTCGTCTCGGAAAAATACGCGAAATAGAGTCCGAGTTTTCGAAAAACGGAGTCCGTATGAAGAAGATATGGCCTTCGGAAGTTTTTGAATTAAGTTTAAAATTCAAACAGAATAAAATAAGCTCAGAAAACAAAAATGGGGCCCAATGGGCCAGGGCGGAAAAAGTCCCGCCTGACGCACCCAGGTCGACTGGGCTGTCGACCTGGTCTAACCAGGTCGACAGGCCTGTCGACAGGGGTGTCGACCTGGTCCAGAGCCAGGTCGAGCCCAGTCTAACCTGGCTGGCCTATTCTATGTTGGTCGATTTTCTGTGGTCTGCTTTGTCATTAGGGCTAGGTGGCAGGCTCTAATTGGTCTCTCCTTAGGATGAATGGCTACGATCAATCCAAGCAACATCAATGGTCCTAATCAGTTCATTACCCCTATAAAAACAACCCTAGACTAACCCTAATCTATTCATTCAAAAATAAGAACAAAGCCGCCATGTTGCTGAGGAACGACTAGGAGTAGCCACCAAATTGGAGAGAAGATTAGGAGGAAAATTCTAAAGCCTAAGCAATTCAAACAAAGCAAATCAACGCCTACGTCATAAGGAGTCGCATCTCTAAATTCCTAAATTAGAGAATTCGCCGCAACGATTGTAAGTAGAGTATTACTTTGGTATGAACAAATAATTGTGTTGGTTTGTATGCTTGAATTGTGGCAATAAAGTAATTCATATTTGTGCGTTCTTATCAATTTGAAATATTATATACGTTTGGATATTCTTGAATTATGTTATTCAATTATAAAGAACTACATGCGGTAGTTCTATGCAAGTATACGCTTGGGATATTTCGCAAATTGTGTAATCCATGTTGAAGCTACATGTATGTAGTTGATTTAAATTCATGCAAGTTTGGGGCTTTGCTACTATGCCCTCATAATGTGTATTTTTATACAAACGTCATTTTTATGAAGTAATTGGAATAGGTTTGGGGTTATCATAATCCATATGAAATTATGTTGAAAATTGGGCATCATGTATTAAGCCATGCTTTTGTACTAGAAAACCTATTTGCAAACTTATGAATATGGCTAGGCTATGAATGATATTTGGCATAATTGAAATCCATAATTAAGTCTATCTTGTTTACAAGAATTTTATGATGACATATGTGGTACATAGCTAGGTTAGGCTCAAAAATCCCTTTTTGTAAGTTTACATGACTAAAGTAAAAATCATGATTTCATGTTAGAAATATTTATGCCATGGTTATGTGAACAAATTTAACTATACCTATGCCATGCTTATGTTTGACATTATGCCATGCTTATGTTCGACATTATGCCATGCTTATGTTAGAAATATTTATGCCATGCTTATGTTTGACATTATGCCTGAAATAAAAATATAGGTTCATGTTGTAGTTAGGCCTCTGTGTCAATAGTGATATTCTTAACATAACTACAAGTTCACATGCTTTGATTCATGTCACCTATGCTTTATGACCAAAAGTATATGTCACTATTATGCAAGTACACCAGTTTCTATTTTGTATTTCCAACGTCATATTGCAAGTTCATGCGCTCACATTCCCCTCTTTGTGTATGTAATCACGCTTTAAGCCTCCCCTTTTCGCATGGCTAAGTTGGGCTTTAAAAGGCTAAGCCCAATATATATATATATATATAATAAACGGACGTGTAAAACGGGGGAAAATAACGTTGGGTTAAAATTACTAATAAATGAAAATATAAAATAGAAGGGCCCAAATTCAAGCATGGGTTGGGCCCATGATTGGTGTAACCTTTACACCATTAACTTAATAATTGGCCGCAAATATTTACATATAAGAAAATAAAGAAGAAAGACAAAATATGTAAATGTAGAAAATACGATGTGTTTAACCCGAGGTTGGATTGAGTTGTGATGTAAACCTGCCCGGAACCGCCCGGCTGTCCAGTAGTCACAACAATACCTATCCAATGTGGGAGGATAAACATGGAGCCCAATAAGGACCCGAGGTTAGACTGAGTTGTGGCGTAAGACTGCCCGGAACCAACCGGCAACAGGCAGCCACAACAATACCTGTCTAATGTGAGAGGTCAGGGCCTTAATAAGACAATTAAGGCTGAGTCAGGATTGTTAGGATTAAGTGAACTAAAAACTTAATCAAAATGGAACATGCTAAACTAAACGGACTGGTGGGGGTTAGGTTAGAAAACACTTAACCAACTTAGCATGTTGGCTAGAGATAGAAAACCTAGTAACGGGGGACCCTTTTCAGCAGTAACCCTAGAAGGTGTATCAGGATACCCTGAAACTAGGCAGGGTGGGGCACGATTACTGGGCTGATTGTAAGAGGTCAAATCGACGGCGGTGGTGTAGCAGTGTAGGTTCTAACGGGGTGCGGGCGTGCACACACTCCGGCGTAGAAAAATAAGGCACTGGACACCAGTAGAATACCTGTGCACTCTAAGGTTGTGTCGGGCCGCCACCATGGGACTTGATACACCCCATGGTGGGACCAGCATAGGTAACTACAACATCGGGGGCCGTAAGACACATGTAACTATGCGAGTAGGAGCCGATCATCATTGAATGGATCACATCACCCTGATTATGGGGTGCCAGTTGGAAACTAGTTTATATGGGTTCAGAGGTTAACATGGGGTACGATAGTATATTCGACCCTAGACAACTTAACCAAGTTTATAGTGCTTGCCCACTTCTTGTTTATACTTATCATACCCAGTTCTTTATTCATAGACAAAATAGTACTAGACTTACTCAGGCTTTATGTCTGACTCTACTTTTCTTTCGTCTTCTTTTCTTCCGTTCGCCCCCCCCCCCCCAGGTCCTCAGGGAGGGAACACAGCAGCTTGATCAGCCTTAACATCCAGCTTGAAGAAGAAAAATGTATTGCTTGGACTTTTTCGCTTTGAACTATGGCTTTGGACAATCCACTATGGGGCTTTTGCAGTTTACCTATGTTTTATTTATGCTTCTTTAAATAATGTAATCAAGGCAGATTATGAAAGTGTTATGTTATGTTTTTGGAAAGGATGTAAGACAATCATGGTGATGTTGTTGTAACACGTATTTGACTTTATGAAATAAAGTTTGTTGTTTTTCCGCTGTTTACAAATATGTGTTCTTATATCTGTCTTGTATATCTGTGACTTATACTTATAAACCTCCACCAAAATTAGGGCATTCCCTTTGAGAGTGACCCTAACGGAGGTGGGGTGTTTCAATAACGATTAGATCAAAAGGAAACTGGTATCGTGAAAAAGAAGCAGGTACTTTACAATATGAACTGAGAATGAGAGATCCTCCTATCGGATTATGAACTTTAACCGATTCTTTGAGCTTTCTCTATTTTAACTTTAATTTGTGAACTGTGTTACTAGCAATAAAACTACGTGATGCACCTGTGTCAAATAACACAGAAACAGGAATATTTTTAATTGTAAGGGTACCTCCCAAAACATCGGGTTTACCTGCTCCATTGGAAGCAGCCGGCGGGTTCGTCCCGTCATACACATGAGCTACTGCGGCCTTTTTAAGCAAAGGACAGTCTTTGACAAGATGATCTATCTTGCGGCAGTTAAAGCAGGAGCGAGGGTTCTGGAAGCCTTGGCTTGAACCTTGAGAATTGATCTTCTGCCGTTTCGGGGCTGTGCAAACATTTGAGTAGTGCCCCACCTTGCCACAATTGTAGCAGCTTCCTTTTGGCGGCCTGCTAGTCTGTGATTTCGAGGATGCCGCTTGGCTTGACTCCGCTTGGTTCGCAGCGGGCTTGCGTTTATTCCCGGCTTGGCTTTTAGCATGATCCAGATCCAGGTGCCTTTGATCCAGGTCTTCGTAGTTGCACGCCATTTCCACTAATTCATTAAACCCCAGCTTTATGTGGGCCATTGCCCTGTCTTGGTACTGTCGCTTCAGCCCGAGGATGAACCTCTTATTCTTGGACTTTGCGGTGGCGACGAGCTCGGGAGCATAGCGGGATAATTGTGTAAATTTGTTCAGATAATCTTGCACCGAGAGATCCCCCTGCTAGGGGTTTGCGAATTCGTCGTGCATGCGCTCTAGGGCTTGCTTTGGGACATACTTCTCTTTGAATAATTCTTTGAATTCGTTCCAGGTCCTACCAGCATTTCTATTCCCAGCGGTGAAAGCTTCCCACCATAGTTCGGCTTCTTCTTGTAGGAGCCAAGTGCCCATGAAAGCTTTGTCTTGATCACCCAGCCTGAGGCCTCCAAGTATCTTCTCGCATGTTTTCAGCCATGCAAGGGCCTCAATTACAGTGCCCGTTCCAGAGAAGGTTTTGCCTCCTAGGTTCCTATACCTTTTAGCCACGCGGTCCAGCTCGAATTGTTAAGCGGCCGGGGGTTGTATCAAGGGTCCTTCTTCAACTGGGACTTCTCCTCGTCCTCTGCCACAGCAAGCTCAGCCTCCTCTAGCAGCGGCTCCTTGGGTAGCGATTGTTCAAGTTCTGTACAAGCAAGAAAAGAGTCAGCTTACAGAAATGATAATTTTATTGTATAGCAAAGTAGAAGAACTTAAGGAAAGACAACGATGTACTGATCAAATTGTTTTTGCTATTCTGCTTAGCTCATTCTAGGACATTACTAGTCCTATCCCTAATGAGCTACTCGCCTTAGAATACTACTGATTCTATTTTGACAAAGTGTTTAATGTGCTAAATTCCAGAACTAAGGTCAACCAAAGCTCTGATACCAGCTGTGACGATACCAAAACCCCGTGGCACGGTGTTAAGGATAATCATTGGAATATAACACATTAATCATCATTAACTGAGTATAGATAATAGCGTAAACAAGAAAATAGAATAATTTACACACATATGACAGCGGAATCATATATATCACCACATCAGAGAGCACAATGCAGGATACAACTTAGTGCATAATAGTACATAATCAGTCAACATCGCCAGAGGCGGAATCATACATAGAGAGTACATAAACTAAACATCAGTCTACATCACCAGAGGCGGAATCATAATACATAAACAATAATGGAAGAAAAAGTCATAGTCATCACGGTGTAGTCAAGCCTCACCATGAGACAAAAGTGCACCTCTACTGCGGTGCCAAGCCAAAATATACCAGCTACCTGTAACTAGGTTGCCCGTGTGAAAATGAGGGCACCCGAGTTTGCAAGGTGAAACAAACTACGAGTTAGTCATGGGACTAGTATGATAAATCTACTTAACTTATTAAACAACAATAATAAGGAAAATCAAAGGACCACGCCACTTTCGCGGAACGGGTTTACTCCAATGAGTGCTAATGCATGAAAAAAGTAAATGATTAAATCATCGCAATGCTTTTTATAAAACTGAAGCCATTATAAGACTCAGGTCCCATCACACAACGCAATGCAAGCCGGAGGATAGAGTTTTACCTTAAAATGGCCAAAAATGCTTCATACGTATAAAACAAAAGTGTTTGATATTATTACTAGTTCATATATGTTTCAAAAGTGATTTCAATCATAAATATCAATCATAGACGACATAAATGACCCATACCACTATGTCGCCATACTAGTAATACAATCACATCCGCAATTTCGTATTGGAAATTGGATTCCATCATGAGTCAAGGAAAGGGGCAAGCTCCTCTCCGTTCGAGACACTCTAGCAAACGTCCCAGGATCGCACACAGCGGTCCTTGGAATCGGCTGGGCCGGTCCTCTCTTACTTTTGAGGATTGGCAATTCCTGAACACACGTTTCCCGGTCCTTACAGACCTATAATCGAGGCGCCTCGCATTCCAACAACCACACAGGTGAAAAGTAGATATAAATGTCTGGGCTGGTAGGTCACTGACACCACCATAGCTAGAAAGAAACGTCGCGCTCTCCCATCGGTCCATCTTCCGTTTTTGACTCATACCGGGGTGTGAGGCTCGAGAATCCACGCTATACACAAAGCTACGTCACACAGACCATGCTTTGATCGTCAACCACAAGACTTTGCTTTGCAACAGAAGCCTTGATCATATGCCACTTAGGCGTACCACACAGGCAATTCACTCCATGCGACTGATTTCTATCGATATATAACCTCTGAGCTCGTACGTCTCAGAGAAGGGCGTTAAGCAAGAGAATAAATTATCCGCCGCCAAACAGATATATATTTAACAGAGATCAATCAACACAGAACAAAATCCAATGTCAGACACACAGTCCATTTACAAGTTCGTTCTGGGTTTGAACGAAACCGGAGGCACTAAATTCCTCGCATACCCGCACAATTAACAATACGTCCGGACGGCTACTACTTCAGCTCCTTCAAGGTAGCTACTCCAATCACGAGCATCAGTAGCGCCTATCCATCCAATGTGAAGATCGTCGGTCTTGAGCATCTTCATCTCTTCAACTTCTCACCGTCGGTTGATTATTTGAAATGAGAATTAACTCGACCTTTTCAAATAATCCACGTATATTTAGATTTTCAAATCAATTATATACATGGTTAAATTACTCAACATTCACATTTCAGTTCCTTAGTATAATTTTCATGTTAAATACACTCAACCCTCACATATCAAGCAAACACAATAAAATTGGTTTATTTCCACTCTATATCGTCTATAATATTTTATAACGATATATCGCCATTTTTATTTATTCAAAAACGGCCATATTTAATTAAACGACGTTTCAAGTCGTGTCGAGGCACGGGCGCTGTTTTTCACTAAATTTGTTTTACACGTATCTGAAAATCTAACCGTTGGATCATCACAATTTTTATTCCATTAGAAAGATCTTTTCAAACCGAACCCAACGGTTTCAGTTTTGGGAAAATCCGACAGTCGGATTTCCCACACTAGTCGTTTGAAGTTACGATTTCAAAATACGAATTGCAGCGTCGTTATTCGATTTATTTAATTATATTTATATATTTATATAAATATAATCGATTCTGGCGCTGTTTTTCTTCAGATTTGAATTAAACATTCCAGAGAATCCAACCGTCGGATCTTTACAAAGTTGGTGCCGTTGGAAAGATATTTCCAAGACGAACCCAATGGTTGCGGTTTCGGGAAAATCCGATTGTCTGACTTCCTGCACTAAGCGTTTGAATTCACGGTTTCAAAACATGAACTGCACGGCCATGATTCGTTTTAATTTTATCTATATTCATATATTTATATAAATATAGTTCATTCGAAAATTCCCATATCGTTTTCACTTCAAATATTTCACTAACGTCTTTAAATTTTGGAAAATTTTGCCATAACCCCCTTTGTACGGGAGGGGCTGGGAAAATTTCCAAATAGCCACACGGGCGTCTCATCTCAAAAAGAAAAAGAAAAAGCCAAGCGGCTAGCCAATAGGCTCATAAAATCATCACCCAAGCAAAACAGTAAACGTGTACCTATTTGTCGGGTACAAAATTTTATTCCTCTTCTCTAGCCTCTTTGCTATAACCTGTTCAATAAATATGCATGTACATATATGCAATTCCTATCACTTATCATTTTCCATTCAACTTCATATTTGATACTATATGGTTTAAAGTCGCCATTCATTCTAATGTTGCATACATAGGCAAAAATCATATCATTAGCTAATTAATGAATATTTCAACTCATGCATATTTATTTGAACAAGTGGTTATTTTTAATACTTCACATTTCGATAAAAATGATATTTTTAGCGAACTAAAATATATTTCAACACATGACTATTTTATTTAGTTTCTATACACGTTAAAAATAATATTCATTTCACAAATATTTATTTGAACACTAGCATACTTTTAGCAAATCACATATATGATAAAAATGGTATTTTCATCATCTAAAATATTTATTCAACACATGAATGTTTTTAACACTTCATAGTTTCAATAAAAATGTAATTTTTATTGTTCAATCTTTTATTCAACACATGAACCTTTCCAACACACACACTTCTCAACTCATGAGCATTTCCACACATGGATATTTTATATAGTTTGTTCATATAGGAAAGGTGAAATTTTTATTGTTGAAACTACTTATATATAAGGCGAATATTTTACATACTTCATATATATTATGAAAAGGTGATTTTTATTGTTTAAACACTTTATTCATTCGCACATGAATTTAATTTCCACACATCACTTCTCAACACATGAGCATTTCCACACATGGATATAGTTTCAACACATGACTTTAGTTTCAACGCATGAAAATAATTTTAACATATGAAAATAATTCTAACACATGAATATTATTCAAAATTTCGGCAGCATAACGGCAGGGTAGTTAAAACCGGCACCGTCCCGAGTACGGCTCCTCGCTCTACCTTAAAACCTCACGGTTTTTGACAATGGGGATTTCATGCATCTAGTTCGCACGCAGGCGACATGTTTTATTTTCATTTCCACAATTATTTCCATTTTGTTTCAACCACCAATGGGTATTTTTCAACCACAACCAATCAATATCAACCACAAACAATTATTCAACCATTCGCATTTTCACCCAATTTTTCACACCAATTCACAACAATAAATATCGTCCAAGGTTTGTGGATGAGGGGAGTGTGTATATATATATATATATTATTTCTATATTTCACTTGCATTTCAACACACATATCATTTATACTATGCATGTATTATTCATACTTCGCTCATATAGCTTACACTACGCATGTACATGAGGTATACAACATGTGTATAATTTATATTTCGCTTATATAATTTATACATGACATTTTCCATTCAATTTCATTTAATTTAGATTTCTCACATTGGTTTTCAGAGTGCTAAAAATCGTAGATGGCTCAGAAAAATCCGCGGTCTCTTCTATGTGGTAGAGAGCCTCCTTGCCGTCACAATCTTTCCTGTTTTATCGAATTTCATTAACACATCATAAAGACATGATTTTTCAAAGTTCAAATATAACAAAGGTCTCACCTTTCACGATTGTTCAAAACTAGGTCTTCAGTTTTTCGCAAAAACCGAGGCACGATACGACAATCGGAGGGTACAGCGTGGAAGAGCGAAGAGAGGGGAGTCGGCGCAAGGGGGTTTCGTCGCGATCGGTGGTGGCGCTGGGAAGGTTGGGACTTTGGAGGCGTCGTTCTCGTCGATGGGGCGACGAGGGGGGTCAGGGTTTGGTCGGATTTGAAGAGGAGGGGAGGCGATGTCGATTGCAGGTGGTGGCGGCGCTTGAAGGTGGCTGAGGCGGCGGCGATTGGGCTGGGAAGGGGCGAAGCGGGTTATCGTCGATCGCGAGGGTTACGGGGGTTTTTGGGAGAATTTTTTATTTTTAAATAATGAATGAAAATTCCTTATTGGCCCATGGTTTTATTAAACTTTAAAATGGTGTTTTTCCACATGGACACCAATTCAAACCCAACGACTGTCGCCCCTAGCAAAATACCCCCATCCCGGACACAATGGGATATGTTTCGTAGGCTAATTCGACTGTTACAGTCGGTTATTTTTCAAATTAAAGTATTAAACATTTTATATTCAATTTGAACGTACATTTCAATTTGCCAGGGCCCCAAACTGATTCGAAAAATTCCAAAAAAATAAATCTAGCTATGTTTTGACGCTACGGTCCCAACAAAACTAGTTTCATCGAATTCTGAGATCGTTTGAAAAATGGCCATTTTCTGGTCGATCCTATTTAACAGAAATTGACCAAACACATTTTCTTTTGCCACGCTCACATGCTAGCTTCAAAAATTATGAAATTTGAAACCTAGCAATAGTTTGACATCCCGGACCCAACAAAAGTGGTTTCGTCGAATTCCGAGGTCGTTTGTAAAATATCTATTTTCAAGGGCTATATATTCTATATAGAGTCCTTTCTGAAAATTCATTTGGCCATAACTTTTGAATCCCGCTATGAAACTTCGATTTTCAGAATCGTTATAAAGGTATTCATAAACAGATTTAAATATTTTTGTTTTCACCAAAATCTGTTATATTTTGCACCCAGTGCAGTCAGTCAAAGTTTGAATTCAAATTTTCAAACTGCCCCACTATTTCTAATTCACTATTTTATTGAAATATTCTATTTCAATTGTTCAAATTTCTTTGAAATAACCAATTTAAAATTTTTAAATTGGCTCGTATTTTCTGGGTCGTTACAGCGTGCACACGCGTGTGTGTGTGCATATATAAAGGGTGTAACTGAGCCATTTTATGCTTGTTTGTAACTATGAAATGTTTCATTTCTTGACACACACACACACACAAACACACACACACACACACACACACACACATATATATATATATATATATATATATGGGAGCGTCCATTGAGACACAAAATTGCATACAAATTTATGTACATAAAACACCACAAGATTTGTTTGTCTTTATGTGTGAGGTGTAATTCATGCGAAGATCTAATGGTTTAGATTTTGTGTTTAATTTTTGTCCCCATTTTGTGCTCATTTAGACTTTCTCCACACACACACAAACATAAAGGGTATAACTGAGCCATTTTATGCTTGTTTCTAACAATGAAATATTTTATGTCTTGACTCATATTATTATATTTGTTGAACCTCATAAGCTTTGGTTGCACTACAAGAAAAGTTAGTTATAACAGCAAAATGTGTCAGTGTTTTTAATTTATATGTTGTCCCTTGTTCAATGGAAAGGCGTAATGACCTCGTCAATGTTGTCTATACACACTATATTCTCGGTAGCTTCATTTTTTATTTTTCTGCTATCCCTCTTCCTTTTCATCCCGCTTCTTTTTTCTATCCCTTTTATTTCCATCTCGCTTCTTTTTTCATCCCGCCTAAGATAGAATGAAACAAAACCCTAAGCAGATTTCTCCTCCCTTTCTCTTTTCTCTTCAAATCAACTTTCCTCCTCTGCCTTCATGATACAACGCCATGTGAATTGCTAGTCAACCATTGTTCTCCACCCTTTCCTCCTGATTAGTTGCTCCTACTTATGGTAAGCATCTCTGCCATTAATTTCGAAAAAAAATTGAATTGGGTATTCCTTCTGATTTGAAAAAAAAATCACATTTGAAATTCATACATGTTTGAATCTCTATGTCAAGTGATGCTACAAGTTGGTGATTTGGATCGCGCTATCAAATTTTAGGAAAATGTTTTGTTTTCTGCATGCCTAATTTACTTATATCTTTCCAAGATTCATCTTATTTTCTGAAGCAATAAAATTCATAAGTCTAATTTGTTACTTATATTGTGTTAAATGATCTAAGGATAGCCTAATTTTGCACCTTTTAAATGTGTGAGAAGCTACCACTTTTGACCAATTAATAATTTCCACATTATATCATGATGTGAGTTCGTCTTGGAGCTTGCTTAGTTTATAAAAATTGAAAATTTTAATTCAGTGAACACGACTAGAAAGAAAGGTTTAGCTTTGTCTCTGGTCTTATTTGTTTCTGTTGGTATTCATATCTCTTTTAAATGTGTGAGAAGCTACCACTTTTGACCAATTAATAATTTCCACATTATATCATGATGTGAGTTCGTCTTGGAGCTTGCTTAGTTTATAAAAATTGAAAATTTTAATTCAGTGAACACGACTAGAAAGAAAGGTTTAGCTTTGTCTCTGGTCTTATTTGTTTCTGTTGGTATTCATATCTCTTTTAACTTTGTCTCTCGTATCTTACTATGCATTGTGTTTCTTATTCACAATGTAGTTTCAACGCGTTTTTGGATGTCCTAATTTTGCACCTTTTAAATGTGTGAGAAGCTACCACTTTTGACCAATTAATAATTTCCACATTATATCATGATGTGAGTTCGTCTTGGAGCTTGCTTAGTTTATAAAAATTGAAAATTTTAATTCAGTGAACACGACTAGAAAGAAAGGTTTAGTTTTGTCTCTGGTCTTATTTGTTTCTGTTGGTATTCATATCTCTTTTAACTTTGTCTCTCGTATCTTACTATGCATTGTGTTTCTTATTCACAATGTAGTTTCAACGCGTTTTTGGATGTTTTTGTCTAGGTAGCTGGTTCTGTTTCATGTATTTTCTTGTACAACTGTGTAATGTGAGTGTGTTTGTATGGATATGAGGATCAGGATGTGTGTTTCTGTAATTTAGACCTTGTTTGGTTTAGCAGTTTGTATGATTGTGTTGTGTGTTTTTGTAGTATATTTGTTTTTTCCCAAATTGTCATTGTTTTCGCTTAATACATTTGTCATGTGTTAGTAGGAGCAGGGTTCATTTATTGAAATGCCTTTTATTGGTATTATTTGATTGTAGCTAATCCTTTTATCATTTGATTTTAGTTACTAAGGCTGGTGCATCTATCCTTTGGAGTAAGCTATTTCAGTAATCTTATTATGTTAGCCAATATTTGGTCTACTTTCTGCATTCTGAACGGTCTCCACTAGTATAACTTGATCGTTCCAATAAGCAAGTTACAGTTTGAATTAAACTGTTCTTTTGTATATCTTGTGTAACAACCCGGATTTTCAGAACCAATTTCAATTTTTTATTTTAGATATTTTAATAAATTTTGAATATTTAAAATGATTTATTTAAATAATAATGATTTAAAATTTATTTTAATTGAAGTTAGAATGTATAAATTTAATTTAATTATAAAACGAGCCTAAAATGGCGTGGTAGTTTGATAATTCGATTTTAAATTTCAAATGAATGCATAGAATTCAAAATAAATTGGATTTCAGTAAAACTAGAAACATTTGAATTTATTTAATTATAACTTTCTAACAAACGTTAAAAACTGAGATTTCATAATATAAATTGAAAGTTATGTCAAGTTAAAAATTCAAAATAGTCGCTGTGGAATATATATATATATATATATATATATATTAATATAACATATAGCCCTTAAAAATAGCCATTTTGCAAACGACCTCCGTTTTCGATGAAACCACTTTTGTTGGATCCGGAATGTCAAATTATTGGTAGATTCCAGTTTTCATAATTTTTGGAATTAATTTGTGAGTGTCGTAAATAAAAACATGTTTGGCACCTTTAGTTTGAATTTAAGGAAAATGACCAATTTTCAAACAGTCTCTAAATTTGACCAAATTAGTTTTGTTAGGACTGTATCATCAAAACATAGCTAGGATTACTTTTCTGGAATTTTTGGAGTCAGTATGTGGTCCCGCTAAATTAAAATGTATGTTGAAATCAATATAGAATGTTATATTAATTTGTATTTTAATTTATCGAAAAATGATCGAGACAGTCAAATTGGCTTACCGGACATATCCCATTGTATCCGGAATGGGGGTATTTAGCTAGGGACGATAGTCGTTAGGTTCGAATTGGAGTATGGAAGCAAAATTGATTAAACTATAATTAAAATAATATTAAATTATTAGTATATATATTCCTTTTTCCCATAAAAGAATCTAAACCCAAATTCTAACAGAAGCCGCCGCCACTTCAAAAGGAATGCTCCAAATTGTCCAAACTTCGATCCTAATTTTCTTCCATAACAATTTGAATTAATCCATAGTTTCAAAACAAGGATCTAAGAGCTCTCTAAGCTATTTAATTTCGTATGCCTATGATCGAAATCTATGAAGAATTAAGGGGAATTCCTCCCTCAATGTCCTGTCGTTCGTATTCGAATCGAAGGCTCTAGGGACCCGCGGGTTCGCCTGAATCATGGTCGTAGGGAGCTCTAACGTCAGGGATGGAGGTGACATGTCTGATCGGGGAGTAGACGATTGTGGGTGATGGCGAATTAAGCCCTAGCGACTGAAGTTGGTTACGGCTTGAAGCTTGAAGCGCACAAAACAGAAGCAGGAAGTAAAGGTATGAAAGGGATTAATTTAATTAAATAAATTAACTGTTGATAATGATGTTTAAAGTACGACCAAATATTGTAATGACTGTAACTTATCCATACGATGTCAGAATCACGCGAAACTGGATCCATTTTGATCATAAGGACGAGAGCTTCACAACAAGACTAACTGGGTCAAATTCGGAGCTTCTTAGAATTTAGGGCAAATTCAAATCCAAACTATTCAGAAATAAAAACTGACGGAGTGGATCCCAACGTGAGAACTCCTTCTCAATCAAACTAGTTTACAGTTAAATATATCCTAGGTTGCATACGGGGCTTAGTATCTCCTGACACTACTTTTTGTACAAACCATGGATGATTTTTGTGATTTGATTTTATTGTGTTTTGTTTGTAATATTGAAATGTGATATATATATATATAATCATGATGTGAAAAATAAATATATATGCAATGTGAAAAATAAATATATATGCGATGTATAATAAATAAATATATATATAAGATGTAAATAAAATATTTATATGATATGTAAACAAAATATATATATTAGATGAGAATAATACATATATGCGATGAGAATAAAATATGTATATATATATATGAGATGTGAATAAAATATATATATGCGACGTGAATAAAATATATGTATATATATGCGATGTGAATAATATATATATGGGATGTGAATAAATTATATATATGAGATGAGAATAATATATATATATATATATATATATATGAGATGTGAATAAAGTATATATGCGTTGTATAATATATATATGCGTTGTAAAGAATTGAAATGGATAAAATTGTCATGTATTCAAATAAAATATTTATTCGTTAAAAATATTATTTTTAACATGTAAACGAAGTGAATAAAATGGTCATGTGTTGAAATAATTATTTGTTCACTATAAATGTTATTTCTAGCTTCTATATGAGATATATAAAATGGTCGTGAAATAGAATAATTATTGGATTGTTAAAAAATATTATTTTTAACATATATATGCACTATATAGAATTTTCATGTAACGGAATATTCAATTTTGATTTAAAATTAAAATGGAAGTAGGAATCTTTTTTAAAACGAATTTATAAATGATTTATAAAATGCGTTTTAAATAGAAATCGATGAGATATATATTATAATGGCCTGAACAGAACGCGCCGCGCAGCGACTGTTCACGAATTTCGACCATTGACTTCAAATTGACGTAACGGGAGACCCGACCATTGGATTTTCCTAAAATCGGAACCTTTGGGTTCATATCGAAAAGGGATTTCCAACGAATATAAGAGATTTGAAATCAAACGGTTGAATTTGGAATTATGTCCAAATCAAATTTGGAAAAGGTCGTTATGGATGCAGTTCAGTGGCCGTTATTGGAAACCGACTGTGCGGACCTTAATTAAATTATTAAAAATATAAATAATTTGTGTAAAATCATAATAAATGATTTGGAAAGAATTTGGATGAATAATTCCAAGTTTTGGAAAGATAAAAATATATTTTTATCGAAATGAACTGGTTATTACTAGATTTGAATTCCAAGGGTTTGTAAATAAATAAATTGGATTGAGAAATGGTTTTAATCTAAGCAAAATTTTCCAAATATATGAATTGGAATGAATTTGAATAGAAATCATCTACAAAATATTTCGATATTGGATTTCGTGATTATACGGATATTGTTGAGGAATTTGAAAGATATATATATATATGTATCGTTATTCCAATATGATATTTGCTGGTTTCAGAATTTGATGTTGAATGTAAGCCTATACTATTTTATTCAGTGCCTTGTATTCGATATCAAATTGGATTTTGGGTTTGTCATGAACAATGTCTTAAATAACACTGTTCTTAAACCCCGTGTGAAAATAATAAATCTTTTAATTAAGATTATTAAAGTTTCCAGTTATATTTAGTAATTCGAATAAAATGTAATGTGAATTAGGTTTATTATGAACTATGTTTTAGCGACATTCGTTCTTTAACCCAATTAACAGTGAAATGTGATTTGGATTATATGTAAATCTTTTATTAATTTTTAATCAAAATTTTCCAATGTAGAGCTTTCCAATTTAATAAAATAAATTGGAATGGAATGGATTTCGATTTGGTAATAATCGAATTGAGGTTCTCCACCAACCCTGACACGACCCGAACTTCCCCGTGAAGGAAAGCGCGGATAGCGTTGAGTACAAGACAAAATAGAATGCAGACGGAAGAACATTTCATTGTTATTACAACAATTCCATTAGATACAAGAATATACAGAGTATAAATGAATAAATTACATTCGATAAATATCAGAGATTACAATAAATTACATAGCAGCGGAAAATAATACAAAGCACAACTGAAGGTGATATACGGATACAGAGCTTTCCGGATATCATTCCAGCTGTAAACCAGGATCCTGTGAATATAAATCTTCAAAACCAAAACTACTAGCTGCCCGTGCGGAAAATAGGGGCACCCAGAGTTTAGGTTAAAACAATAAACTCCAGGTCAGTCATGTGACTGGTGTGAGAACTAAAACAGTTATTAATATTGGTTTTAAAGTTAGGTAAATCAAGGGACCACGCCGTATAACACGGAACGGGTTTCCTCCCAAGAATACCAGTGCATATCAATAAACAACGCAATGCTTTTTCGAAAAATGAAGCTATTATAAGACCCAGGTCCCATCACACAATGCAACGCAAGCCGGAGGATAAGGTTTTCCCTTATAATAGCCAAACATGCTTGGTACATTTAAAACAAATCATTTGATACTATAATAAGTGTATAGTGTCAAAACATTTCAATCATAAATATCAATCATAGGCGGCATGGGTACCATCTATCATGTCGCCATACTAGTTCTACAATTAAAACCGCAATACACGTATTGGTAATTGGATTTCCGTCATGAGTCGAGGCAAGGGGCAAGCTCCTCTCCGCGTTCGAGACACTCTAGCAAATGTCTCAGGGTTACGCACTCTGGGCAACCCTGGATGCGGCTGGGCCGGTCCTCACTTACGTTAGAGGATTGGCAATTCCTGAACACACGTTTCCCGGTCCTTACAGACCTATAATCGAGGCGCCTCATTCCAACAACCACAAAGGTGAAAAGTATATAAATGTCAGGGCTGGTAAGTCACTGACACCACCAAAGCAAGAAAGAAACGTCGTGCTCTCCCAGCGGTCCGTATCCCGTTTTTAACTCATACCGAGGTGTGAGGCTCGCGAATTCACGCTATACACAAAGCTACGCCACAAAGGCCGTGCTTTGATCATCAACCACAAGACTTTGCTTTTCAACAGAAGCCTTGATCATTGCATCTTAGCATGCCACACAGGCAATTCATGCCATGCGATTGATGTCCATCGATATACAACCTCTGAGCTCGTACGTCTCAGAGAAGGGCGTTAAGCAAAAGAATAAATTCTCCATCGCCAAACATATGTATATTTAATAGAAATCAATCAACACAAAATAAAATCCAATGTCAGACACACAATCCATTTACAAGTCCGTTCTGGGTCTGAACGAAACCGGTGGCACTTTCCTCGCATATCTATTCATCTCCAGGTACGTCTGGACGACCACCAACTATTTCCATATTAAAAGTCAGATTTTTATTCAATTACTAAGTTAATTAAACTAATTACATAACAACAAACAAATAAATAAAAGTAGAAACTTACTGCGGAAGGCGTAGGAGGATGGGGAAGGCGCGTTGTTGCTCGCTCGAGGTGGTCAAGGTTGAGGTAAGGCAGCTCAGGCGCGTTGTCAGCCCTCAGAGGCGGCGGCGGTGGTTGTCTTGGTGGTTTGAAGGACTTGGGGCGGTTTTGCTTCAAGGAGGAGGCGGGGAGAGAAGGGGGAGGACTGGGGAGGTCGCTGGCGTCGTGGGGAGGCAGGGGAAGGTGGCGGATAGTCTGGTGGTGGGCCAATTGGGGGCGGCGGCGTTCTCTCGAGGGTTTGGGAGGGAGGGCTTCACGAATGGATGAGGGAGGGGCGGAAGAGAAGGAGGTGGACCTGAAGGAGGTAGGCCGTCGTGGGGGAGCTCGGGTGGCGGTCGTGGTGCTCCTCCGGTGGCGGCGGTCTGTGGAGCGCGATCGATTTTCAATTTCCTTTTTTTTTATTTGGGTCGGGGTTTGACTGAAAGAGGGAAAGGATAAGGGGGGTCTTATATGCAAAGGTTTATATTATTATTATTATTTAATTTTCCACTAAAGGTTGACTTTAAATTCTAACTCCAAATCGAGCCTACCGACCGTCGCCCATAGCTAATTACCCCCATTCCGAACACAATGGAATATGTTCCGCAAGCTGATTCGACCGTTTCGACCAGTTTCCATCAAAATTAAAATATAAATCTTTATATATTCAATTTAAACGCACATTTCAATTTACCGGGGTCACATACGAACTCTAAAAATTCCAGAAAAATTATTTCTAGCTTCGTATTGACGATACGGTTCTAACAAAACTAATTTCGTCAAATTCTGAGACCGTTTGTAAAATGGCCATTTTCCAGTCGATTAAAATCAACTGAAACTGGTCAAACGCGTTTTCCTCTACCACGCTCACATATTGATTCGAAAAATTATGAAATTTGGAACCTAGCAATAATTTGACACTGCGGACCCAACAAAAGTGTTTTCGTCGAAATCCGAGGTCATTTCCAAAATTTCCATTTTTAAGGGCTTGAATTCCATAGCGACTATTCAGAATTTTCAACTGGACATATCTTTTGATTCCCGTTATGAAATTTTGATTTTTCGGATTCGTTGAAAAGATATCATCAATTAGTTCCTAATGTTTTTGGTTTCACTAAAATCCGGATTGTTTTGCACCCGGTACGTTCAATTGAAGTTTGAAATCGAATTATCGAACTACCGCGCCATTTTCAATTCTATTTATAATTATATAGAATTATTTATATTCTAACGACGACGTATATAATATATGCGTTCGAAATATATCCAAAATAAATTTCTCATCGATATTATTTAAAATAATTCATTTTAAATCTTCAAAATTCGCTAAAATTGCCAAAATAAAAATTTTAAACTGGTTTGGATTTTCGGGTTATTACAAACCCGCAAATTCTGAACCAATTTAAAAATTTTATTTGAGAAATTTTAATGGAATTTTAATAGTTAAAATAATTTATTTTAAATAATAATGGGTAAAAATTTATTTAAAATCGAAGTTAGAATGAATAATTTTAATTATAAAAGGAGTTAGAAATAGCGCGGTGGTTTGAAAAGTCAAACTTGAACTTTGACCGAATGTACTGGATTCAAAATTTAACGGATTTTAGTAAAACTAAAAATATTAGAATCGATTTAAAAATATCTTTCCAACAAATCTGAAAAATCGAAATTTCATAGCGGAAATCAAAAGTTATGCCCAGTTTAAGATTCAGAATAGTCGCTATAGAATTTATATATATATATATATATATATATATTAAAAATAGCCATTTTTTAAATGACCTCCGTTTTCGACGAAACCACTTTTGTTGGAACCGAAATGTCAAATTATTGCTAGGTTTCAATTTTTATAATATTTAGAATTAATATGTGAGAGTGGCAGAAGAAAATGTGTTTTGTCAGTTTCAGTCAAACCTGATCGACTAGAAAATGACCATTTTTCAAACGGTCTCGGAATTTGACGAAATTAGTCTCATTAGAACTGTATTGTCAAAACATAACTAGAAATAATTTTTCTGGAATTTTTAGAGTCCGTATGCGGCCCCGATAAATTTAAATGTACGATCAAATTTAATAATTAAATGTTTTATATTTAAATTTAAGGAAAAAAACCTATTGAAACAATTGAACTGGGTGACGAAACCTATTCCATTTTGTCCGGGACGGAGGTAATTAGCTAGAGGCAACTCTTGTTGGGTTTGGTTTGGAGTTCGTGGTGTTAAACTGATATTGTTTGAATTAAATGGAAATAAATAAATAAAATAAATCAAAATACGTGTATAAATACTCTAAGGATATGCAACCCTAATACGCCGTACTATAGCCGCCATCCCTCTTCGTTTTTCATGGACGATATCCTTTCCCTCTTCTCTCACTAAAATCCCATGATCCTCTCATTAAAACTCCTTACTCCTTTTGCAATATCAAAGTTCTCTTCCTCATCTCTACATCCATATGGCTAAAGCCCCCTGAAACCTCTTGTAGCTCGAGCCACACGCACCCGAACCTAACCCGCATCGACCCCAATTCCGCTACCGCCTGACACGCGATTTGAAGGTAGACCCCACCAAAAGGAAGCTCCCTCGAAGCCGCACCTCGCTGCAGTCTCTGATCGTCACCCCGTGCTTCGTGTTGGCCGCGAGATCGAACCCTAGGTTCGAACCTAGTTGAAAATCCATCGGCCAAAATCTATAGAAGAGGAAGAAGGTTAAAACCTTCATTATTTAATTAATTCATTTTATTATTGTTATCTATCTTAAATAATTCATAACTCATTTGTATGAACTCAGAACTGAACAACTTTCGTTGTGTTGGAATCGTCTTTCCGAGATCTACGAGATGGAACTGTCCATGACCAAAACAAAGCACTTTGAAAATTCAGCCAAATTGAACACGAACGATTTCTGAGAACCGATCGATGTGAGATTTCTCTTTCTTTTAATTAATTTATTTATTTAATTTATTTGCTATGTAACTATTGTATGTATATGTGTGATGGCCCGCCCCACACTAGTCGGCATTTCCTCCGAAAGTGCATTGTACACATGCCCGACTGGCCCGGAACAGTCGCCAAAGAAAGGAAAGAGAGAATGAACTAATCAAGAACCTGTAGAATGTCTCACAGCGCAAGGGATAAAATATAATAATAACATACTTGACATAAAACAGGTGAGACAGTGCATAAGCTGAAACCAAACATCATAGCAGCGGAAAATCCAAATATAGCTTATGTTCCACATCATCATTATTACAACTTTAAAACTGTCTCTAAAGCAAAAAAAGGAAGGGTGCACTACTAATGCCCAAACTAGTGACCAGCAGCGACACAGGGAGAATATCTATGTAAATATATATATATATCATACATAGAAGCCTCCTGCTCGTCTCCGGTACAGCTACTCGTGCATCACCAGCTAACATGTCTCTAGTCTGCTCGTGAGAGCACCTAGAGCAATAAGAAGAGACATAAAACTCTGGGTCAGACAAAAAGTCTGGTATGAGCAATAAGTAGCAAAACAAAATAATAATAGGTATACTAAACCATACCTGAACCTGGACCTTCAACCAAAGAGTTAGCACTACATACTGTATAGTACTCTAAGGTGCCACTAACACATGGTATAAAGAATACGGGGGTGGGGGTGTGCATGTCATAGTGATGGCAAACAAATCAAGCATAGCAACCATCCTCACATCTCTCACTCAGTGCGTAAAGCATACAATATCCACCACTTTGATCACTAGACCCTTCGAGGTAATGACGGAGTTCGACTTGTATAACTACCGCTACCACCAAGCTAATCCTATGGGATCATGACCAAACCTGTTCGAATGACCCCACTTCATTGGTCTGTAGCCCACTAGTCGTACCTAGGCCACTGGCCCTGAATCCGTCCACGTACCTCCCATTCATAGTGATCCAAAGTCCTAGACATCGACAACCCCTTAGCACATGTCCCGCAGCAAAGTCCAATCATGAAGTTAACTCATTGGTTCCCAAATGGATCCTGAGTACAAACTTCCCACTTGGACTGCCTTTGCATCTCGGGTTTTGGTCGAATTGGAGCTGGTCTTCATAAGAAGTCGTCACGATGAAGCGGTCCCAAGCCCAACATCGGTTCGGTTCGGCCATCTGGTTCGAATATGACATATAGAAGCTTTAGTTCAAAATACTTCAGTTTGATGATTCAATGCTCTGGTTCGGTTCGGTCTCTCAAGGTGTGGTCCGGTTCGTTGCTCCCCTTTCCGCCTTAGTTCGATACTCCTCAAACGGTTCGATACCCTGAAGTGGTTTGGTTCGTGTGTGCTTCCTCATGTCTCTAGATCCGTTCCAGTCTTCCCCTCTTAACTCCGATCTGATCCCCTTTTGGTCTCTTCGATCCGATCCCTGCCCAACTCCAACTCTAAGCAAATGGCCTTCCATCTCGCTAAGCCCCTTATGCTATGTTCTAATCCGAATCAAGTCCACTTGCCCGGTTCTCCTATCCGATCCGAGCCCAATAATCCGATCTGATCCGGTTTGAAACACTGCACATTTCCTGCAACTTTCCAATGACTGCTTTACGCCATACGACGGCGTTTTTGACCATTCTAACTGTTCTAATCAATCACAAAGCATACCATACAGTCATAGGAACATAGAGAATCAACCATAAACATAAAAACAACAACCATAGCATGTAAATTGGATCAAACATAGCCAAAAAACCATATTTTCCCTTAATCATGTTTAGGCATAACTAATGATATGGTTAGCAAAACTTAACCAAATTATCCAAACTTTCTCACAGAGGCTTAAAACATCATTTCGAATTTAATAAATATTTTTCCAGATTTTTAACATGTATAAATTCGCTAATTATCACTAATTACCTTTAATTAACCATAATTAGTGAAGAACTATGCAAATCACTCACCTTAGCCACAAACAAATTACAAAATCCGAAATGATTCTCTGTTTGGCGTTGTTCCCAAAGCTATACAGCAGTTCTACCTCGATTCTTGTGCTAATCCTCTTTGATTTGATGTAGATTTGGCTTAATTAGCGATTAGGAGGTGATTTGGGGTGTTTTAGATGTTGGAGGCCATTACTAGGGTTCCAAGAATGAATGTGGCAGCTGTGAAAGTGAGAAAAAGGGTGTTCTCTAAACCCTAACAGCCCTTAAATACTCCAAATCCCGAAATTCTCCTTTGGGCCTAGCTGTTAATCACCCGGTTAAGCCCAATTAAGCTGGTTTTCACCCTCTGAAACTTGTTTCAGCCATATCTCCAAACGGTGAGTCCGTTTGGTTAATGAGACCACTCTATGGAAAGGTAAACCATCATCCGGATCTAATGGAAGTGGTTTCAGGTCAAAACTCCTTTTGAATCAAAAGTTATGGCTGAAACAAGATCAGTTAGGGGTAAAACGGTCATTTAAAAATCGGCAAAAATCATGAACATGGGAAATGACCCCAATACTCGTCTCCCAAAGTTACATGACCATACGACTTCGTATGTGAAAGGAAGAAATATTCTACGATCCTTTGATGCGTAGAATGCGGGTCGTTACACTCTCCCCCCTTAAGAAATTTCATCCCCGAAATTCCTTAACCTAAAACATACAAAGGACCCCGCATGCCTATCAATCATATACAACAATCAAACATGCAAAACAAATAAAACAAACCTATCCTGGAATGCGGAAAAACTAAATAGAAACTGAAATCTTACCAGGCGAAGAGTTCAGGATACATCTTCCTAATGCTCTCCTCTGTCTCTCAAGTACAGTCATTCTCATCCTCGCCCCACTGAACTTTGACTAATTTCACCGCCTTCCTTCGAAGCTGCTTCATATCGTTCCCAACAATATGCATAGGCCTGTGGTTCCCAACCACCTCGGGTTCAACTTCGATATCATCCAACTGATCAGGTGAAATAGTCACATCTGGGTCGTGTACGAACTTCCTTAACTGGGAACCATGAAATACGTTGTGAACTCCTGCAATATTCTCTGGTAATTCAACTTTATATGCCAAATTCCCAATTTTCTCAAGAACTGGAAATGGACCAACAAATCTTGGTGTTAACTTGCCTCTCCTGCCAAAGCGTATCACGCTCTTCAACGGAGAAATATTGACAAACACCAAATCGCCAATGGAGAACTTTAATTCCCTCCTCCTCTTATCAGCATAACTTTTTTGCCTATCTTGGACAGCCTTCATTCGTTGTTAAACAACCTTAATCTTAGCTGAAGTTTCTCTTATCACATCTGGTCCAAGCACAAACTTCTCACCAGTTTCTAACCAACATGACGGTGAGTTGCACGGTCTTCCATACAAAGCTTCAAATGGAGCCATACCAATACTGGATTGATAACTATTATTATATGCAAACTCTACTAGATGCAAATGGTCATCCCATGATCCACCAAAATCCAATACACAGGCTCTCAAGAGGTCTTCTAATATACGATTCACCCTCTCTGTTTGACCGTCGGTTTGAGGATGATACGCGGTACTGAGATGTAATTCTGATCCTAACGCCTCTTGTAAGCTCTTCCCAAATCCACTAGTGAACAACGGATCTCGGTCACTCATAATGCCTTTGGGTATTCCATGAAATCTCGCTACCCATTTTACATATAGTTCATCTAACTTAGCTGCTGTTCTATTCGACTTGACGGGTATAAACCTTGCACTCTTAGTCAATCGGTCCATAATCACCCAAATGCTATCATGGCCCGATCTAGTCCTTGGTAATCCATCAATGAAATCCATCGAGACTTGTTCCCATTTCCATTCTGGAATTTCTAATGGTTGTAACAAACCACTAGGCTTCTTTTGCTCGGCTTTAACCAGCTGGCAATTCATGCATTGGAATATAAATTTCCCAATGTCTCTTTTCAACCCTTCCCAGTAGTAGGTCTGCTTCATGTCTCGATACATCTTGTTACCACCAGGGTGTATAGTCAGTTTTGAGTGATGACATTCTCTAAGCACTTCATCTCTCAATCCGTTGACATTGGGTACGACTATTCTACCATCTTTTCTAACCCATCCATCTCGATCAAGCCCATACTTGTTCATCCATTCGTCGATTCCCATCTCTAACTTTGAGATGATTTCAAATAGGTTAGGATCGTTCCTCTGACTAGAACCAATCCGCTCAATCAGAGTGGGTCTGATCGTCAAACTTTCTAACATTTTTGGATCTAATTCGCACTTTGGTCTGAAATCATACCCAGCGTTGTACTCCAATTGCTTCCATTCTAGAAACACAGCCCCTATGCTGGCATGTCTTCTACTCAATGCATCATCCACCGCATTACCCTTTCCTGGTGTATACGCGATGTCGAAATCATAGGAAGCTATAAATTCTAACCATCTTTGCTGTTGGAGATTTAGATCCTTCTGAGAGAAGAGATACTTTAACGATTTATGATCAGTAAACAACTCGACTCTTTCTCCTAAGAGATAATGTCTCCACATCTTCAATGCGAACACGATCACTACCAATTCCAAATCATGGGTAGGATATCTTTTCTCATGCGGTTTCAGTTGCCGACTTGCATAAGCTACAACCCTACCTCCTTGCATCAATACAGCACCTAGTTCGGTGCCACACGCATCCGTGTATACCGTCATCTCTTCATTAGTGACTAACACTAGTGCACATGTCAACTTGTCCTTTAGACTCTTGAATGCATTCTCGCACTTTTCGTCCCAGACGAAGGCTTGATTCTTCTTGGTCAACTGAGTCAATGGTGCTGCTATCTTGGAGAAATCTTGGATAAACTTACGATAATATCCAGCTAACCCCAAGAAGCTTCTTATGTCCGTTGCATTCTTGGGCATAGACCAATCTTGTACCGTAGCCACCTTCGCTGGATCCACGGCAATACCATTCTCTGAAACAACATGGCCCAAGAATCTCACTTCCCTCCTCCAGAAATGACACTTAGAAAACTTTGCTTTCAATTGGTGTTTTCTCAACACCTCCATCACTATCCTCAAATGTTCCTTGTGTTCTTCCTCTGTCCTCGAATAAACAAGTATATCGTCCACGAACACAAGAACAAACTTATTCAACTTATCCCTGAATACTCTATTCATAAGATCCACAAAATATGCTAGTGCATTGGTCAACCCAAATGGCAAGACCAACCACTCATAAAATCCAAACGGCATCTGAAATGCCGTTTTAGCTATACTTTCAGCTTCCACTCTAAGCTGATGAAAACTTGTCGCGAGATCCAACTGGGAGAACACTCTTGCGCCACTCAACTGATCAAACAAATCATATATCCATGGTAGAGGATACTTATTCTTCCTCGTCCCCTTATTCAGCTCGCGGTAGTCCACACATAATCGAAGGTAACCATCTGCCTTGGTAGCAAACACAACTGGTTATCCCCACTCAGAAACACTTCTTCTAATAAATCCCTCCTTCAAAAGATCGCTAACTTGCACCCCGAGCTCTCGCTGCTCCCTTGGCGCCATACGACGAAGTGGCATCACTATAGGTCTGGCATCTTTCACTAAATCAATACGGAACTCAATCTCTCGATGTGGTGGAAGCCCGGTCACTTCCTCGAAGACGTCTGGATACTGGCCAACCACGGGCAAACCTAACAACTCAGCATGCGGGATGTCGAGGGAATTTAAAAAACTGGCCATTACCCCATCACTAGGTAGACCACCAAACACTACCCTCCGTCCATCATCCATTCTAGCTGTCACCAAAAAGCCCTCACAATCTACCACCACCCCGTATCTGTGGAGCCGATCAACTCCCAAAATAATGCCAAACCCAGTAAAGCCCAAAACAAAGCAATCACAAACAAACATGCACCCATGACTCGATAAGACCACATTACGGCAAATCATGCTTAGGCTAGTCGAACCACCAATCGGGTTCATCACTACTAAAGGTTTATCGACGATCTCGGGTTCCAATCCCAACCTATCTACTAGGTCACTAGATATGAAGGAACTGGAAGCTCTGGTATCAAACAAAACTCTAACAGGAACATCATAAACAGAAAGCATACCTTGAATGATGACATTCTTTCCCTTCTCCGCCGCTATTGGGGCATTCGACGAAGAAGGAACAACATTAAGGGCATATGCTTTCACCATCTGCTTTTCTTTAGGGGGTTGCAGACGCTTGTCCTTGTGATGTCCCACTTGGCCACAGTTGAAACACTTCCTATCCGCTGGCTTGGTCCGACAATTACTAGCATAATGGCCCTTTTTACCACAGCTCAAGCACTCAACATCCTTCTTATTCTTTTTCTTCTGGCCATCCTTAGTCTGATTCTGCTTGCTCTTATTCTGAGAACCATTCTTGCGTCCACCGCTTGCTTGCGGCTTTGACTCCTTTGCAGATGTCTGCAACCTCAGTCTTCGACTTAGGGTAAAGACACTCTTACCTAAATGCTTTCCCCCACAATCGATTCAAACTGTAATGACCCAAAAATCTAGTCCAATTTGAGCTGACTAAATTACACAAGTCCAACCCCAATTACACTGGAAAATCGAAACACTAATAGAAAGAAAACAGAGGGTGAGGGAGGATAAGATAGAAACTTAGAATAGAAGAAGAAGAAGAAGAAGAAGAACACAACATCAGAGTAACACGAACCTCACAGTAGAACGAATAACATATAATATATATAACATAACTTGAAATATACATCCGTACTTGAATATACATCATTATCAAAGTACAACACTTACAACACAACGGAAATAACTATAGCTATATAATCCTGAAGCCTCCTGCTCCAAGCTCTTCCAGTATATCTGTAAGTCCTGACTACTTGACTGCCCGTACAAATTTAGGCATCTAAGAGTTTAGGGAAATTAACAAAATAAACTCCGGGTCAGTCATAGGACTGGTATGAGTAAAAACAGTTTAAAACAATTTGAGCAAGTAAATGATATCTCATAAGACCACGCCGTACAACGGAACGGGTTTTTCCCTTATGAGAATCCAAAATATCTTTATATCAAAAACCTTTTGATATTATAATAATGTCTATCAACCACAATATAATAATCATCTAGCAGAAACGCTTCCATCTCACGTTCTACATATATAGTATACAATCAAAACCGCAAGCACGTATTGGGTAATGGATTTCCAACTATGACAAGGTATGGAACCACCTTTCGCTAGTGTACCTCTAGAGAGGAATACACTGGGTTCAACAAGAACATCTTGCAACCCGACCACACATGACCGACCAATCATTTCGCTTGAGTGTATCGAATGTATATCACCAACAGTTGGATCAGCAACCGTTTCCCGAAAGGGATAGTATCGACAATAGATTTTTAGAAGTAAATGAAACTCTAGATCAGGTGATTATACAACCTACTTCGGAGTGACCGACTTAGCCATGCTGCCTTCCCGATTTCTGTCATTTACTGGTTGATGAGGCTTGAGGTTACGCTTCATCATCACATCAGATTCACTTCGAATGTCACATCGTCACATCCATCAAATCACATATTGACGTCTACAAACATACATTACGTGTCAGCTAAAAGAAGTTTCCTTCTCCGCTTCCACTCTTGGTACAGTTGAAGAAATCAATGTACGTGACCTTTCTGTAAATACTCTGTCAGGCATTCATCCATACAAGTCATCCAGGAACAGGATGAACCAAAGGTACTATTCAGTATATCCATCTTAGACACTGTTATCTAAGATTTATACAATAGCCCTTGCACTTTACTCCATCCTCAATTATCTTTGGCATATATGATTCGCAACGCTTATGCCAATACAGAGTGGTTCTTTGGATAATAATCCAACCGGTCTCTCCATATTAACAACGTTAAAATGGTCAAAACTTCGATGGTCTGTGATTTAACCATCAAAGAAAAATAGGTGTGCAAACAATGATATTATTTCCAGATGGAAATTCTATCAATCAATCATCAATCATATATATGTATACACTCATATTTCCTGTTTCAATATTTGATTACGTTTCTGATTCTATTTGGAAAACATTTCCGAATCCTCTTTACTTGGATTTAAACAGATGTTTAAATCAACATCGCGACGACAACTCAAACCACTATACTTATTTACTAAAATCACTTAACCACTTTCACTCTCGAACCTTTACCATTTCTAAATTAAAACGAAGTCAATCAAGTTGGGGTATAGCTACCTCTCAGACCTTAAATGAACAACCTTTCAAATCTCGAATTAGATAAGATTCACCTTTTTAACTCTTTAACACTTCCTTACGTAACTTTTGGATTCTATTTACGAATCCACTTCTTTATTGAAACATTGGTTATAACGATAACGTTATAACCCCTACTTTCGAAATATCTAACTTCAATTTACAACTTTTATTCTTTTAACTCTATTGGATTAACTCTTTTGGATTAACTCTAATTGATTAACCCTATTTGACTTAACTCCTTTAACTCTATTCGAATAACTATATTCGATTAACTCCTTTAATTCTATTCGAATAAACTATAGTCGATTTAACTCCTTTAATTCTATTCTAATAACTAATATTCGATAACTCCTTTCTCGACCAACTCTAATCGATTTATTCTAATTCGATTAACTCTATTTAAATTCTCTATTGGTTAATTCTAACTCTAACTGGTTAACTCTACGGTTTAACCTAACTGGTTTAACTCTACTGTTTAACCTAACTGGTTAACCCTAACTGATTAACTCTTTGCCCTTATTCAGTTTGAAACATCAATGTTGAAATCGATTCTTACTTCTTTATATAATTCCTGACTTATATATTCTATTTGTCCAAATGATAAATATTCAACTTAATTTATAAATGTCCTTTATAAATCAATCTGCTCCTTTTATCTGTTTACTTCCTCATATATAAGTTCAGACTTATATATATATACCTATTTATCTAAGGATAAATATTTTCGTTATAATCTATTTGTTTCCTAAACAGATATTTCCTTTATAATCCTATTTGTTTTCTAAACAAATATTTCCTTTATAATCTATTTGTTTTCTAAACAAGTATTTCCTTTTCGATTTCATTTGTAAAGGTTTTACAAATATTCCTCTTTCAATTTCATTTGTAAAGGTTTTAAATATATTCCCTATTCAATCTCATTTGTAAATAGTTTACAAATATTTCTCTTTCTAATCTATTTGCAAACGGTTTGCAAATAATTCCTTTAGGATTTTATTTCTAAGTATTTTCTATTTATAAATAATCCATTTATAAATAAATTTCTATTTATAAATATTCTATTTATAAATATTCTCTTTTCAGTATTCACTTTGACAAATTCCCCTTTTCTCCAAATCCTGGTATGTTATGGTGTTTAACATATCAAATTACGATGTCCAATATCGTTCATACACACACAATCAACAACAGGTTAAAATTCACATCATATATCAAAATGTATGAAAAACAGTAAAATAAATGTTGAGGAATCCAGTTGGATTCCTCCGACATGTTTCCCTGCATCACAGATGTTACACAACATAATCAACATCACTTTCAGTTCCATATAATATATTCTGTTAAACAGAATCAATATAGAAATTCAATTAACTGACTAGCAGTTCAATCAAACAGTCAACACACGGTCAATCTGCCAATATTTAACAGTTCTAAAAATACAACATGAAATTATAAACTGTTCAGAGTTAGTGAGATTTACTCACATTGGCGCGTTAACCGTTAAATAATCAGTTTGCGTTCTTTGATTTAGTCGGACAATTTATTCCGCCATAAATTGTAACGAGCTCGGATGGACTTGCAGTTGGTTCCATCATGTAGTGTCCGTCCATACGATCCCAATAGATCTTGTTTTGTCTGATTTCAATACCGTATGGATTAGATATGATATAAATAAGTTATACAATATTTAAATTAAAAATAAAACTTAATTAAATTCTAATTGGGCATTTTCCCTTATATTCACCTTGGCCCAAATTGACAAACACCGGCCCCCTACCTTTTAATACCCATCTGCATTATCTTCCTCCCCAAACACAATGTATCGAACTCCAGAAAGAAAATCCCCCTTTCACCTGATCTTCAAACCATAACAAACATCGAACAAAACTCCAAAGCCCTTCACAAACTTTAAATCGCACTTCATCATTTAATTAGGTTAATCACTTCGTTACTCAGCAAGAAGACATAAAAACTGATACTGTTCCTCAACCTATAACCAATCGCAGTACCTTCCAGGAGTCACCGGACCTCCAACACTCACCAGCGAAGACTGTGCCGACCCCGAGTCTCTGCATGTCCGTCGTTCTGACCTCCCCACGGTAACACTAGCCACCAGAGAATAGCGATAAAACCAACCTCCGTTCATTCCTCCACCGCACAGCCTAGGTCCCACCGGACTTCACTAGACCCACCTCAATCTAACCGCCGATGCACTGCCTACTCTCTCTAAACAAGTCGCGATCCTCCAACAGATTGTGGGAACCCATGCTCTAAACTGCTCATTAGGGAAAACAACCGAATAAAACGCTATACCCCGAACTGATGTTGCGTACTCACATCTATATTTATTTTCTGATTTGTAGACTTTGATTTCATTGAGTATCGCTCTTGATTTAATTGTTTGAAGTATTCTGTTTGGTGGCGGCCTCTTTTTGGTTTACAGAAGAAGGTAGAAATGAGTTAGGTCTTGAACGATTAATGTTTATTTATAGAGGAGAACTTTTGAGATATTTTCTTTGAATTTTGAGGATGAAGAACTCCACGTTTTAGAAAGAAGTATGTGGCTGAGAAGACAATGAAGGCGTGGCATCTGATGTCTCCTTTTATTCAGCTTCATGTCCTCAAACTGAAGTAAAGATTTCTTATATTGTAAACTTTGTATTAACTGTTAGCACATCTAACTTTTATCCGATTGTATTACTATATAAATAAACCATAGTACCACACTCCACTAACTCAAATGAAGTATCTCATTTGACCCTGTATTTCTAAATTTCAATAAGTTAGCAAGTTCCCTGAGTTGAGCTACCTTTGATCCTTTACAAAATAAGAACTACATTATTTTGTTTACAGTTAGAAAATGAGTGTATCTTCCTACATAAAATTTGGTATACATATGGATTGCTACCGACAGAAGTAAATATGTGATCATTTTAAGCGGTGTGTCACGATCCCAACAATATAATAATACCGGTAGATCAACTCATATTATGAAACCCCGAAATGTTGATTACAGGGTGCAAAATACTCCAAATAAAAAGTTGCTTATTTAATTAATTAAAAATTACAATAAATTTCTAAAAATTAAATTATCACTACGTCTCAAAAGAATCGTGTCTAAATTCGAATCCGGTACCTAGTTATATCGAATAAACCATTACGGTCGATAAACGATTCTATAACGACTATTTTAAAATTTGATTTGGACATATCTCAAAATCTACACGACGAAATCCTGATCTTTCTCTTCCGCTAGAAAGATATACTCCACCAGCTCCACATGTTTCTTGTTTCACAGAAATCCGGCTTAAAACGAATCATGTACATTCAGTTGAAGTTCGAATCGCCAATTTACGAACTACAGCGCAATTTCAATCTCGATTTTAATTATATTAAAATTCTATGTTCAAACTATCGTTTTATATAATATATTCGTTATTGCAATTCAATTCCAAGCTGAATTAAATATCACAGATGATCCGGTTCACACCATATCGCCATTTTAGCCAATTCTGATAATTTCAGAATTAAATATATTATTTAATTTATTATTTTAAATTAAATATTCACCATTATTTAATTAAACCACCATTTAATTCACTGTATCATTATTTATATAATTAAATAAATTAATTATAATACCTCTTCCAATGCGAGTCATTACAATCTTCCCCACTTAAATAATTTCGTCCTCGAAATTGCTAAGGTAGAGGACGACCCTATCGACTGGTTAGAACATATTTGTTCACTTCTTAACTTGAGTTTCAACTGAACCAATTTAATTTCAATTAAATATTAGTTAATTCTTATCAACGAAAATTTTCAAAAATCCTGAAAATTTTCTAACGCCTTAATTTTTTGGAAAAATTTCGCCAGCACCTCCTTTGTACTGGTTAATTGGTCAAACTAAAACTTGCCTCTCTGGGCCATCTCCAACCCAAAAGAAAATCAAACAGCCAAGAGGCTTGCCAATTTGGCTCATAAATCTCATATCCAATAGAAATATAAACTTGTACCTTTTGTCGGCATATCAACTCTATCACTTCCATATGTTATCAACTCAGCATATACCAATGTTATCCCAATCAAATTCCAATCTGCTTTTATCCACAACACCACCATTCGCTTATAGCCGAGCCAAATATCATTTCAACTCGAGTTTCTTCTCGATTCCCAACTCTTAACTTGATTATCACATTACACTTCAAATTTTAATCTCACAATCCAATTTGTCTTGATATCATTCTAATTCAATCTCAGTTACCACTTTACTGGCTTTACTTTAATTCAAATTTTCTTTCACAAATTTCTGTTAAATTTGTTTTTAATCCAAACAGTCTTTCCCTGGGAGTTTTTAAACAGTTTGCTCTTTTCAAAAATCAAATTTTCCTTTTGAACATGTCACTTAGCCCTTAATTAATATTCCATTAGTTAAATCACTTCTCTATTTCTTTATCAATATTTGTTAACCAAATATTTTCAATAACCATATTGGCCTTTTATGTTATTTGGAAAACATTTCCGAATATCGCCTTCCTTTATTTTCTAAATTTTAGAAAATATATGCTATTTATAATTGGAAAATATTCCAATTACTTATCTCTTTTCCGATCTCGTTTATTTCTATACTTAGGAAATATTCTTTATTATATTTCCAAGCTTACACTTATTTTGGTTAAAACGGATGTTGTGTAAAACATCGTTACGACAACCCAAATACTATATTCAACTAACTCTTATTAAACATTGATCTTCGAGGCTGAAATCTTACTATTTATTTGTTAATAATGAAAACAATCAACTTGGGGTATAATTACCTCTCATACCTTGACTGAATAACATTTATAACGTCAAAACAGATATGACTACTTACTCGAATAATCAATACCATACAACTCTTATTCACTTTTAAACACGTATACGCTTCCGCTTTCTATTCTTGCTAGATTTTATTCTTAGTCTTCCTTTTTTTTATTTTACTATTCTATTTCTAAGTTCGTTTCCTTATCGACTTCTATATATATATATATATATATATATATATATATATATATCGATACGTTGATTTCTAACTATCAAATTATCTTAAAAATATTCTAACTCCTTAAATTCTCGGAAAAAATCGCCATAACCTCCTTTGTATCAGGAGCATTGGGATATTTCAAATAGCCTCCCATGGCCCTCACCAATCCAAAAGAAAAAGAAAAAGCCAAGCGGCTAGCCGATACGGCGCATAAAATCTCATATATGAATTAAATACATACCTTTTCGTCGAGCATTCTATTTATATACCTTCATACCTTATCCATACCTATCTCATGTATATTTGTACCTGCCCAATCTATTTTAACCATAACTGGTCGTTTTAACTCAGTTCGTTAATTAATTTGTTAATTAACTCTTTAATCTATTTCACTTTCATATTTGAACATGACACGTTCAAATATATTTTAACTTGCTTATTAACAAATTTGAATCCAAAATTCAAATTTAAGTTCTATATTCGATTTTGAATATCCATTTACAAATCCAATTCACCTTTCAAAGTTCAACTTCAAATTCAAAACTCGATTAACTAATTCCTCTTTGACTTAGTTAATTCTATTCAATTTCTATTCAAATTTTATATCACTTCTATTATTCAAATTCTATTATTCAAATTCTATATTATAAATCCCATTTTGAAATTCAACACAACTTGTCTTTCCCAAAACAAATTCAAAACAGTATCTCTGATAGTAATTCGTCACTTACAACTCAAAAATGAATACTGATGATGCAGCTGTCATTATCAGAATCTATTTTCCAGCGATCGAAGTGAGTTCAATACTATAAAACCATTTCTAAACATTTCCACTTTGTAATTCATTTCAAAATATAATTCACACTACTTGTAAAACAATTTAAAATCTCCTAGGATCTTAAATTTTCCTTATTTTTAATCCAAATCCATTTACAAACACTTATCAAATTTTCCAGAGTTTTAATTCAAATTTCTGGCTTAAATTTTCAGATTTAACTCATCTGATTTCACGTATTTCACTTATATGAATTCTGATTGGTTATTTACATAACCATTAAATTTACAATCTTACTCGATTATAATAACAACCAATATATCCACTATATTATAATTTGGATATATATATCTTCTCTATATCAAGATATACCTTGGGTAAACTTATTTTAATTTACCATCTTTTCAAAACATACCGTGTCGACCCATCGTTTTCGAGTGTTTAGTAACTCCTACCGATATAGTGGATCAAACTGATCGACCAGAACTCATAAACCACTCAACCAATAAATCTCCACAATATAAAACAAATTTTTATATCAATAACAAATACGTTCCCTCGTATATATACACACAACTCAATCAAGGGTATTACTAACCCCATCTCTACTGAGTCACGCCACAGAGCCAAGGTAATTCACTTAACTTAAGCTCTGATACCAACTGTAATGACCTAAAAATCCGGTCCAATTTGAGCTGACTAAATTAACAAGTCCAACCCCAATTACACTGGAAAATCAGAACACTAATAGAAAGAAAACAGAGGGTGAGGGAGGATAAGATAGAAATTTTGAATAGAAGAAGAAGAAGAACACAACATCAGAGTAACACGAACCTCACAGTGGAACGAATAACATATAATATATATAACATAACTTGAAATATACATCTGTACTTGAATATACATCATTATCAAAGTACAACACTTACAACACAGCGGAAATAACTATAGCTATATAATCCTGAAGCCTCCTGCTCCAAGCTCTTCCAGTATATCTGTAAGTCCTGACTACTTGACTGCCCGTACAAATTTAGGCACCCAAGAGTTTAGGGAAAACAACAAAATAAACTCCGGGTCAGTCATGGGACCGGTATGAGTAAAAACAGCTTAAAACAGTTTGAGCAAGTAAATGATATCTCATAAGACCACGCTGTATAATGGAACTGGTTTTTCCCTTACGAGAATCCAAAATATCTTTATATCAAAAACCTTTTGATATTATAATAATGTCTATCAACCACAGTATAATAATCATCTAGCAGAAACGCTTCCATCTCACGTTCTAAATATATAGTATACAATCAAAACCGCAAGCACGTATTGGGTAATGGATTTCCAACTATGACAAGGTATGGAACCACCTTTCGCTAGTGTACCTCTAGAGAGGAATACACTGGGTTCAACAAGAACATCTTGCAACCCGGCCACAAATGACCGACCACTCATTTCGCTTGAGTGTATCGAATGTATATCACCAACGGTTGGGATCAGCAACCGTTTCCCGAATGGGATAGTATCGACAATAGATTTTTAGAAGTAAATGAAACTCTAGATCAGGTGATTATACACCCTACTTCGGAGCGACCGACTTAGCCATGCTGCCTGCCCGATTTCTGTCATTTACCGGTTGATGAGGCTTGAGGTTTCGCTTCATCATCACATCAGGTTCACTTCGAATGTCACATCGTCACATCCATCAAATCACCGATTGACGTCTACAACCGTACATTACGTGTCAGCTAAAAGAAGTTTCCTTTTCCTCTTCCACTCTTGGTACGATTGAAGAAATCAATGTACATGACCTTTCTTGAAATACTCTGTCAGACATTCATCCATACAAGTCATCCAGGAACAGGATGAACCAAAGGTACTATTCAGTATATCCATCTTAGACACTTTTATCTAAGATTTATTCAACAGCCCTTGCACTTCACTCCATCTTCAATTATCTTTGGCATATAGGATTCGCAACGCTTATGCCAATACAGAGTGGTTCTTTGGATAATAATCCAGTTGGTCTCTCCATATTAACAATGTTAAAATGGTCAAAACTTCGATGGTCTGTGATTTAACCATCAAAGAAAAACAGGTGTGCAAACAACGATATTATTTCCAGATGGAAATTCTATCAATCAATCATCAATCATATATATATATATCTATACACACACACACTCATATTTCCTATTTCAATATTTGATTACATTTCTGATTCTATTTGGAAAACATTTCCAAATCCTCTTTACTTGGATTTAAATAGATGTTTAAATCAACATCGCGACGACAACTCAAACCACTATAATTATTTACTAAAATCACTTAAGCACTTTCACTCTCGAACCTTAACCATTTCTAAATTAAAACGAAGTCAATCAAGTTGGGGTATAACTACATCTCAGACCTTAATTGAACAACCTTTCAAATCTCGAAATAGATAAGATTCACCTTTTTAACTATTTAACACTTCCTTACGTAACTTTCGGATTCTATTTACGAATCCACTTCTTCATTGAAACATTGGTTATAACGATAACGTTATAACCCCTACTTTTGAAATATCTAACTTCAATTTACAACTTTTATTCTTTTAACTCTATTGGATTAACTCTTTTGGATTAACTCTATTTGACTTAACTCCTATAACTCTATTCGAATAACTATATTCGATTAACTCCTTTAATTCTATTCGAATAAACTATATTTGATTTAACTCCTTTAATTCTATTCGAATAACTAATATTCGATAACTCCTTTCTCGACCAACTCTAATCGATTTATTCTAATTCGATTAACTCTATTTAAATTCTCCATTGGTTAATTCTAACTCTAACTGGTTAACTCTATGGTTTAACCTAACTGGTTTAACTCTACGGTTTAACTTAACTGGTTAACCCTAACTGATTAACTCTATGCCCTTATTCAGTTTCAAACATCGATGCTGAAATCGATTCTTACTTCTTTATATAAGTCTTGACTTATATATTCTATTTATCCAAATGATAAATATTCAACTGAGTTTTTAAATGTCATTTATAAACCAATCTACTACTTTATCTGTTTACTTCTTCATATATAAGTTCAGACTTATATATATACCAATTTATCCAAGGATAAATATTTTCTTTATAATCTATTTGTTTCCTAAACAAATATTTCCTTTATAACCCTATTTTTTTTGTAACAACCCGTATTTTTGAATAACATGTTATAACATAAATCAAGGCAGAATTAAACTATAAAATCTGAATCAAGGGAAATGGGCTGTGCCATTGCGTTCGTCTCAGAAAAATACGCGAAATAGAGTCCGAGTTTTCGAAAAACGGAGTCCGTATGACCAAGTTATGGCCCAAAGAAGTTTTCAGAAAATTCCAAGCTCGAAAACAGTTCAAAATTCGAATTCAGATTTAAATTTCAACCAAGGCAGAATGGGCGGGAATTTTCCCGCCCCAAGCAGGGTCGACACAGGGGTCGACCCCAGTGTCGACCCCACCCCAGATGGGTCGACCCCCATGTCGACCCATGGGTCGACACCTATGTCGACCCATGGGTCGACACCTATGTCGACCCAGGGGTCGACCCCCCTGTTCGGACCAGTTTTTCTGGTGCACCATTTTGACAGGTTAGATCTTGCTCTGGAAGTTTCTGACGGGAATTGATGGCTCAGATTCGATTTAGGGTTAATCCTATGGTTTAATTAACCTAATCACCTATAAAAAGACCCCTAGACCTAACCTAAACCCTCATTAATCATTCCTACAACTAAATGCTGTCCAAATATTCACCAATCATGGCCTCCACCTTCTTCATGAGAGCATGAGTGTCTCAAATCAATCTATGTCATAAAAGAGCCATCTTTCTTAAGTAAAAGAGCCTCCTTTCTTTGTCTTTGGGGTTATTACTTCTTGTTTCAAGGCGTTTAAGTGGAGCTTATTATTTTCTTTGCGGATTTTGCTTGTGGCTTCGTCTCAATCTTTATATATATTGATCTAGATCGCATAACCGCTCATTGTAAGCCCTATACTACTCTTAGATTCTAACTATGAAGTTAAATGTGACATGTTGCAAGTTGAGTTTGGGCCTAAGTATGATATGTGCTTTGATCTTATCATGTTATGCATGAATATATTCTATGCATGTTTGTAAACCTATGATCTTATCATGTTATGCATGAATATATTCTATGCATGTTTTTAAACCTATCACCTTGACCTTGCGGGGTAAAAGCTATAAGCTTTATGTTGAAATGTTGCATTATACAACATGAGAACCCTCATAACCTTTATGATAACTTGCATATAATGTTATATGCGAACTTCTAGTCATCATCCTATGTCATTCATGATCATGCTTCACCTATTTGCTTAAGTTGATATTATGCATGTTTTGAGGCCTATGATGTAATATGCAAGCCTATGAACATATTTATGCCTCATATGCCACCATGTTTAACTTGTGGCCAACCTTATTACCTTATGCCCCTTTTTCGTCATGCTTTTGCCAAGTTCCCTCTTTTGATCTATGTTATGTTATGCGAAACGTACATGCGATGGGAATGCGTTGGGTTTGGGTAATATTAATGACATGAAAACATGGTTTTAAAATATGACATGAACATTGACTTGAGATTATGTTTGTAAACATAATGGTGGACATGACACTTAGAGAATATGAATGTCGCCAACTCGAGGTTGGGTTGAGTTTGTAGCATAAATCTACCCGGAACCGACCGGCTTAACTAGTGGCTACAAACAATAGGACCCAATGTGAGTAGTTGGTCATGTCGCATTTGAAACCCGAGGTTAGACCAAGTTGTGGTGTAAAGCTACCCGGACCCGCCCGGCTTAACTAGTAACCACAACAAAGTCTAATGTGAGAGGTTGGGTGCATTAAAATAATTAATGCCACATGATAGGGTTAAGTCATGGACCACTTGAATACTTAACCAATTAAACATGATGGGTTGACGCGGTTAAGTCATGAACCTTGGGTACACTTAACCAACTTGATTGTGTAGGGTTAACCACATTTAACCCGCTAGAAACCCTAGTTACGTGGTCCTTTTCACCAATAACCCTCTTGATTGTATCATGATACCCCAGGGACTAGGCTAGGGTGGGGCACGATTACTGGGCTGACATGTAAGCGACCAAAACAACGGCTGAGCAGGTGCGCCGGTGTAGGTTCAGGCGGACTATGGTCGTGCACATGGTCCGGAGTTGAAAAAGCAGAGACGGGCGCCCGTAGGTTTAGACTGTGCGTGCTTGATCTGTGTCCGTGGTTGGCACCCTAGGGCTTGATACACCCTAGGGTGGACCTAGCACAGTTTAACTACACTGCGTGATTGGGCCGTATGACACCGACACTTGACGAGTTAGGCTTATAGGGAGCCGGTCGACTAGACCGAGTAGTTGGACCTTGATTTAGGTCATCTCATGATGTGGGCCAGCTTTGGGCCAAGGGATCATTTCTTGTTTATACTTGACATGGATTGGAATACTAGTACACTCCTGGTGCAAATTAACCTTGTATATGCGATGCCACACTTGATCTATCTTGTTAACTTTTCACCATGCCAGTTATCATCCTATCTCATCTCTGTTTTACACGTTCAGTTAACTTTATTAGTTTTTATACTAATAGTAGATAGGACTTACCAGTCTTTTTGACTGACCCGTTTTCTTTCGCCTCTTTTCTTCCGTTCCCCCCCAGGTTTGCAGGGTGGGAACACTGTTGCCCAGCTGGATCTTTAGCCGCTTTTCTGGATAGCTCACGTATGGTTTGAGCATGCTATGGCCTTATGCTACTTTGGGGATAGTTACTTTATGTTTCTTTTTCAGTTTTCAGTTTATGTACTAGACTTTGTTTTATGGGAAAATAATGACTAAATACTTTGATGTAACTTGACTATGGTTTTGAAATGCTAGTTTTATCCGCTGCTTTATTTATTCTGTTTTTACTTATATGTTATGTCTTGTGATATCTACATGCATGTTTACCTCGTTTAACGCCCCTCCAAAGCTAGTGTCCTTGCAAGAGTGGCACTGGCGGAGGTGGGGTGTTACATTTGGTATCAGAGCATAAGGTTTACAAGATTTGAGCAAAAGGTTTTTAAAACTTACCTTTTGAAAAACTATTTTTCAAAACCAATTAACTATTTTCCAAGAAAAAGTCTAGTTATTTTAAAAGGCTAGTCCCCAAAATCCATTAGCACTATCCTTCGTTTCCTTGTTCTAAATCTATCTTTTCCTTTTTCAGTATGGCCGATCTTAACCTTCCCGAGGGAGTGACCATTCCCGGATGGTTCCGGAGGTACTTGGAAGCTAGGGCCAACAATGTGCGCCCAGCAACCACCCCCACCGTAACTGAGGTTCCTCCTCCTCCTCCTCAGAATCCACAAGCAGATTTCGGTAAGATTTGCAAAGACTTTAAGGCGATGGGTGGCAAGAATTTCATTAGGACGGAGACTTTTGTAGAGGCACGAAATTGGTTGAAAGAAACTGAGGATCTCTTCACTATTTTTGATGTGGAAGACCATAGAAAGGTTTTATTGGCAGCATGGCTATTAAAAGAAGAAGCTGCTTATTGGTGGGAGGTCACCAATGCTACGAGGCCTATAGAGAATTGGGCCGACTTTAGGACGAGGTTTGGGCTTAAGTTTCTATCATCTGCTGAGGCGAATCTGCAATTGGAGAAGTTTATATCTTTGAAGCAAGGGGACATGACAGTGAGGGAGTATGTGAATCAGTTTAACCAGCTCGCTCGATTCGGTTTGGACATGGTTAATACCCCCCATAAGAAGGCTTTACGCTTTGCACGAGGGTTGAATGAGCCATTAAAAGGTTTAGCCCTATCTCATATACCCATGGGGGCCACTTTCGAAGGTCTAGTGGACATGGCATTGCTTCAAGGAGACGATAAGAATGGCAAGAAGGAATTCAAGGCTAATGAGACTCAAGCCAAGAATACAGACTCCAAGTAGGGAGGAAATCAGAGCAATCAGAACAACAAGAACAACAAGGGCAACAAGGCCAAGGCAAAGGACCCAAGAAAGTGCAACTTCTGTGGGATTGTTGGGCACATAGCCAAGGATTGCAGAAAGAAGAAGAGGAAGCGGGGCGAATGCTTTCATTGTGGAGAGACTCGACATTTTAGCAAGGATTGCCCCAAGAAGCAAGGGCAGAATCAGCGTGCAGGACCTTCTGGAGGGCAAGTGCATGCTCTCAACACTGCTCCAGTTCAGGACCGAGGTAGTATTTCTGTAGAAAGTCTTGTTTATGTTTCTGATTATCCTGTTCGCACCTTATTTGATTCTGGCGCATCGCATAGTTTTATTTCTTCTGACATTGTTGAAAGTTTGCACCTAAGTACTAGTCTAGTTGAGGATCCCGTTTGTGTTTCAAATCCAATTGGGTGTTCCGCCCATCTATCTATGATTTGTGTAGATTTGAAGATTTCTATCTTGACCGTAGAATTCACGTGTAATGCTTATGTTCTCGGGTTCACGGGATACGGTTTAATCTTAGGCATGGATTGGTTGTCCAGTTATGGAGCCATTCTCGATTGTGAACATAGGGTGGTGAGGCTCATGACTCGCCTCGGTAATACCCTAGAAATTTCTTGTAACCCTAGAGGTCCTGTCATGTTATGTTATCTTGAATCTCTTGACTCGTCCATCGATGATCTGCAATCTGTAAGGGTGGTCCGAGACTATCCTGATGTCTTTGAAGAAGTTAAGGGGTTACCCCCTAAACGAGAGATAGATTTCCGCATTTATCTAGTCGATAATGCCAAGCCAGTATCATTGCCCGTTAGGCACATGGCCCCACGTGAGAGAAGGGAGCTCAGTAAGCAAATTAAGGAGTTGCTTGAGAAGAATTTTATTAGGCGAAGCATTTCTGAATGGGGTGCTCCTGTGGTATTCGCTACTAAGGCGGATGGTTCGCTTCGTCTATGTGTTGATTATCGAGAGTGGAACAAGCTGACAAAGAAGAATAGGCAGCCGTTACCGAGGATTGATGATCTCTTTGACCAACTGGTTGGTGCTTCTGTTTTCTCTCAGCTCGATCTAGCCACCGGATTCCATCAGCTTAGAGTGGCAGAGGATAGTATTGATAAAACTGCGTTTAGGACTCCAGACGGATTCTTTGAATGGCTTGTCATGCCATTCGGTTTGACTAATGCACCCGCCTACTTCGTAGATTTGATGAGTAGGGTGTTCAGGGAGTTCCTTAACAAGTTTGTTGTTGTCTTCGTGGATGATATTCTGATCTTCTCAAAGGATGAGGAAGAGCATGCTAGGCATCTCAAGGAAGTGATGGATACGCTTAGAGCGCATCAGTTGAAAGCCAAGTTCTCCAAATGCCATTTTTGGAGAAGGGAAGTTCGGTTTCTTGGACATATAGTTTCTAAGCAAGGCATAGCGGTGGATCTCGCGAAAGTGGTTGTGGTTCAAGACTGGAAGACTCCTAGGAATGCAACCGAAGTAAGAAGCTTTCTCGGTCTGGCGGGCTACTATAGGAAGTTCATCAGGGACTTCGCTAAGATTTCGGCCCCTCTTACTAAGTTAACAAAGAAGAACTTAGTCTTTGCATGGGACTTGGAGTGTGAGCTTGCTTTTCAAAGGCTCAAGAGAGCCCTTACCACAGCTCCAGTTTTGGCATTACCCGATGGCGGTAAGATGTTTACCGTGTACATCGATGCATGTGGTACGGGGTTAGGTGCTGTTCTAATGCAAGAGGGAAGAGTGATATGTTATGGGGGTAGGCAACTTAAAGTTCATGAGAAGAACTATCTCACTCATGATTTGGAGTTAGCGGCGATCGTCTTTGCACTCAAATCCTGGCGCCACTATCTTCTAGGCGAAAGGTTTGAGTAGTATACTGATCACAAGTCACTCAAGTACCTCTTCTCGCAGAAAGATCTGAATCTAAGGCAGCAAAGGTGGATGGAATTCTTGGCATCTTATGACTTCGAGATAGCTTATACCCCTGGCAAGGGTAATGCTGTGGCTGATGCATTAAGCAGAAGGAGGTTGACTTTGAGTCCCTTGTTTATTGAGATGAAGAACTTAGAGTTCTTGGCAACCTTTGATTTCACGACGGCTGTTGAGTCGATGACAGGTTCATTAGCATCCCTTGAGCTTAGACCCACACTTCTTGATCAAGTTGGGGCTTCGCAGAAGGAAGATCCGCAGATAGTCGAGGTCATGGATAAGTTGATTCGTGGTGAGACGTCTAGCCACCTTGCCAGATATACTATTCATGAAAAGGGTTAGCTAAGGCATGATGGAAGACTATGCGTTCCACAAGTAGGAGACTTGGTGCATAAAGTTCTCGAAGAAGCACATCACTCGAAGATGACTATACATCCTGGAGGAAATAAGATGTATAGAGATATGAAGCGCATTTTCTTTTGGGCTGGAATGAAGAAAGATGTGGCAGAGTACGTTTCAAAGTGCATGGTGTTCCAACAAGTGAAAGCCGAGTCTAAGAAACCAGGTGGGCTATTACATCCGTTGGAGGTCCCGCAATGGAAGTGGGAGAGTATTTCTATGGATTTTGTGGATGGATTGCCTAGGTCAAGGAAAGGGAACATGAGCATATGGGTCATAGTTGATAGACTTACGAAGAGTGCTCACTTCATTCCAGTAAAAAGCAAGAGGACCGCATCATGGCTGACATCTATTTATCTCCAAGAGATAGTGCGGTTGCATGGAGTTCCTTCTAGCATAGTTAGCGATCGTGACCCAATTTTCACTAGCCAGTTCTGGAATAGTTTGCAAGAAGCGATGGGTACGCGACTGAATCTGAGTACAGCCTATCACCCTCAGACGGATGGCTAAACCGAAAGGGTGAATAGAGTGCTAGAAGATCTTTTGAGGCTTTGTGTTCTTGACTTTGGTGGTACTTGGGAAGACCACCTTCCTCTTGTAGAGTTTGCTTATAATAATAGCTATCAAGCCAGCATAGGGATGGCACCATTTCAAGCTTTGTATGGGAGGCCATGTAGGTCACCATCTTATTGGTGGGAGACAACAGATAGGCTTATACTTGGGCCCGATATGATACGGGACACATCCGAGAAAGTTGAATTGGTGAGAAGACGGATGAAAGCGGCCCAAGATAGACAGAAATCATATGCTGACAAGCGAAGGGCAGATTTGGAATTCGAAGTGGGAGACATGGTTTTCGTGAAGGTTTCTCCTTTGCGTAATGTGGTACGTTTTGGAGCAGTAGGGAAGCTGGCACCAAGGTTTGTAGGACCCTTCCTTATCATAGAGAGAATTGGAAAGATGGCCTATAAGGTGGAATTGCCTGAGAAGATAGCCGGAGTGCATAATGTATTTCATGTCTTGCATCTCCGAAAGTGCCTGCATGAATCCGCTGAGGTGGTTGGACCAAGCATTCTAGAAGACATTGAGGTAGAGAAAGAGGCAACCTTGAGAAGAGCTCCGATTCATATTTTGGGAACAGAGATCAAGAAATTAAGGAATCGAGAAGTCAAATTGGTGAAAGTTCAGTGGAGTGAAGCCGATGAAGATGCAACTTGGGAAACCGAGGAGAAGATGCGCGGGCTTTATCCATTCCTTTTTTAGGGTACATTCTCAATCTCCTTTCCTAATTAGCATATCTTTCTTTATCTCGTTAACCTTGTCATAAGAACCTTAGGTAGAAACCCTTTTGATGAAACATGTATTTGAAACATCTTATGCTTGATGGTTGCAAGTGGTTGCAAGTGTTTGCAAGTGGATACTCGTGGATGCATGATACACATTAGGCACTAAGATCGGCTCACACACTTTCATGTTGCATATGCATGAGTGTTTGTGCTTATTCATGGATGAAACTTGTTGTGCTATCACGTGGATGTTGCATATGAGTGAATGTTATGTGCACTCATGTAGAGATTATAGATTATGTTAGGAATTTGCATACATATGAACTCATTTCACTAACATGTTTTGCATTAAGGGGGTTTACTGAATCAGTAACCTCCTGATTTTCGCATTAGATAAGTACATATACACACACCTTTGCATATGATCATACAGCACTTAGAATCCTTTAAGGAAAATGACTGCACGTGGATGATGTTTCGAGTAGATGGATGATGGATGGTAGGATACGTTCTTCCTAACTTGGAGATTTCTGGGACGAAATCCTTTAAGGAGGGGAGAATGTAACAACCCGTATTTTTGAATAACATGTTATAACATAAATCAAGGCAGAATTAAACTGTAAATTCTGAATCAAGGGAAAAGGGTTGTGCCATTGCGTTCGCCTTGGAAAAATACGCGAAATAGAGTCCGAGTTTTCAAAAAACGGAGTCCGTATGACCAAGTTATGGCCCAATGAAGTTTTCAGAAAATTCCAAGCCCGAAAACAGTTCAAAATTCGAATTCAGATTTAAATTTCAACCAAGGCAGAATGGGCGGGAATTTTCCCGCCCCAGGCAGGGTCGACACAGGGGTCGACCCCAGTGTCGACCCCCCCCCCCAGATGGGTCGACACCCATGTCGACCCAGGGGTCGACCCCCCTGGTCGGACCAGTTTTTCTGGTGCACCATTTTGACAGGTTAGGTCTTGCTCTGGAAGTTTCTGACGGGAGTTGATGGCTCAGATTCGATTTAGGGTTAATCCTATGGTCTAAATTAACCTAATCACCTATAAAAAGACCCCTAGACCTAGCCTAAACCCTCATTAATCATTCCTACAACTAAATGCTGTCCAAATATTCACCAATCTTGGCCTCCACCTTCTTCATGAGAGCATGAGTGTCTCAAATCAATCTATGTCATAAAAGAGCCATCTTTCTTAAGTAAAAGAGCCTCCTTTCTTTGTCTTTGGGGTTATTACTTCTTGTTTCAAGGCGTTTAAGTGGAGCTTATTATTTTCTTTGCGGATTTTGCTTGTGGCTTCGTCTCAATCTTTATATATATTGATCTAGATCGCATAACCGCTCATTGTAAGCCCTATACTACTCTTAGATTCTAACTATGAAGTTAAATGTGACATGTTGCAATTTGAGTTTGGGCCTAAGTATGATATGTGCTTTGATCTTATCATGTTATGCATGAATATATTTTATGCATGTTTGTAAACCTATGATCTTATCATGTTATGCATGAATATATTCTATGCATGTTTTTAGACCTATCACCTTGACCTTGCGGGCTAAAAGCTATAAGCTTTATGTTGAAATGTTGCATTATACAACATGAGAACCCTCATAACCTTTATGATAACTTGCATATAATGTTATATGCGAGCTTCTAGTCATCATCCTTTGTCATTCATGATCATGCTTCACCTATTTGCTTAAATTGATATTATGCATGTTTTGAGGCCTATGATGTAATATGCAGGCCTATGAACATATTTATGCCTCATATGCCACCATGTTTAACTTGTGGCCAACCTTATTACCTTATGCCCCTTTTACGTCATGCTTTTGCCAAGTTCCCTCTTTTGATCTATGTTATGTTATGTTATGCGAAACGTACATGCGATGGGAATGCGTTGGGTTTGGGTAATATTAATGACATGAAAACATGGTTTTAAAATATGACATGAACATTGACTTGAGATTATGTTTGTAAACATAATGGTGGACATGACACTTAGAGAATATGAATGTGGCCAACTCGAGGTGGGGTTGAGTTTGTAGCATAAATCTACCCGGAACCGACCGGCTTAACTAGTGGCCACAAACAATAGGACCCAATGTGAGTAGTTGGTCATGTCGCACTTGAAACCCGAGGTTAGACCAAGTTGTGGTGTAAAGCTACCCGGAACCGCCCGGCTTAACTAGTAACCACAACAAAGTCTAATGTGAGAGATTGGGTGCATTAAAATAATTAATGCCACATGATAGGGTTAAGTAATGGACAACTTGAATACTTAACCAATTAAACATGATGGGTTGACGCGGTTAAATCATGAACCTTGGGTACACTTAACCAACTAGATACTTGATTGGGTAGGGTTAACCATATTTAACCCACTAGAAACCCTAGTTACGTGGTCCTTTTCACCAATAACCCTCTTGATTGTATCATGATACCCTAGGGACTAGGCTAGGGTGGGGCACGATTACTGGGCTGACATGTAAGCGACCAAAACGACGGCTGAGTAGGTGCGCCGGTGTAGGTTCAGGCGGACTATGGTCGTGCACATGGTCCAGAGTTGAAAAAGCAGACACGGGCACCCGTAGGTTTAGACTGTGCGTGCTTGATCTGTGTCCGTGGTTGGCACCCTAGGGCTTGATACACCCTAGGGTAGACCTAGCACGATTTAACTACACTTCGTGATTGGGCCGTATGACACCGACACTTGACTAGTTAGGCTTATAGGGAGCCGATCAACTAGACCGAGTAGTTGGACCTTGATTTAGGTCATCTCATGATGTGGGCCAGCTTTGGGCCAAGGGATCATTTCTTGTTTATACTTGACATGGATTGGAATACTAGTACACTCCTGGTGCAACTTAACCTTGTATATGCGATGCCACACTTGATCTATCTTGTTAACTTTTCACCATGCCAGTTATCACCCTATCTCATCTCTGTTTTACACGTTCAGTTAAATTTATTAGTTTTTATACTAATAGTAGATAGGACTTACCAGTCTTTTTGACTGACCCATTTTCTTTCGCCTCTTTTCTTCCGTTCCCCCCCAGGTGTGCAGGGTGGGAACACTGTTGCCTAGCTGGATCTTTAGCCGCTTTTCTAGATAGCTCACGTATGGTTTGAGCATGCTATGGCCTTATGCTACTTTGGGGATAGTTACTTTATGTTTCTTTTTCAGTTTTCAGTTTATGTACTAGACTTTGTTTTATGGGAAAATAATGACTAAATACTTTGATGTAACTTGACTATGGTTTTGAAATGCTAGTTTTATCCGCTGCTTTATTTATTCTGTTTTTACTTATATGTTCTGTCTTGTGATATCTGCATGCATGTTTACCTCGTTTAACGCCCCTCCAAAGCTAGTGTCCTTGCAAGAGTGGCACTGGCAGAGGTGGAGTGTTACAGTTTTCTAAACAAATATTTCCTTTATAATCTATTTGTTTTCTAAACAAATATTTCCTTTTCAATTTCATTTGTAAAGGTTTTACAAATATTCCTCTTTCGATTTCATTTGTAAAGGTTTTACAAATATTCCCTATACAATCTCATTTGTAAATGGTTTACAAACATTTCTCTTTCTAATATATTTGCAAATGGTTTGCAAATAATTCCTTTAGGGTTTTATTTCTAAGTATTTTCTATTTATAGATAATCCATTTATTAATAAATTTCTATTTATAAATATTCTATTTATAAATATTCTCTTTTCAGTATTCACTTTGACAAATTCCCCTTTTCTCTAAATCCCAGTATGTTATGGCGTTTAACGTATCAAATTACGATGTCCAATATCGTCCATACACACACAATCAACAACAGGTTAAAATTCACATCATATATCAAAATTATATGAAAAACAGTAAAATAAATGTTGAGGAATCCAGTTGGATTCCTCCGACCTGTTTCCCTGCATCACAGATGTTACACAACATAATCAACATCACTTTCAGTTCCATATGATATATTCTGTTAAACAGAATCAATATAGAAATTCAACTAACTGACTAGCAGTTCAATCAAACAGTCAACACACAGTCAATCAGCCAATATTTAACAGTTCTAAACATACAACATGAAATTATAAACTGTTAAGAGTTAGTGAGATTTACTCACATTGGCGCGTTAACCGTTAATTAATCGGTTTGCGTTCTTTGATTTAGTCGGACAATTTATTCCGACATAAATTTTAACGAGCTCGGATGGACTTACAGTCGGTTCCATCATGTAGTGTCCATCCGTACGATCCCAACGGACTTGTTTCGTCTGATTTCGATACCGTATGGATTAGATACGATATAAACAAGTTATACAATATTTAAATTAAAAATAAAACTTAATTAAATTCTAATTGGGCTTTTTCCCTTATGTTCACCTTGGCCCAAATTGACAAACACCGGCCCCCTCCCTTTTAATACCCATCCGCGTTATCTTCCTCCCCAAACACAACGTATCGAACTCCAGAAAGAAAATCCCCCTTTCACCCGATCTTCAAACCGTAACAAACATCGAACAAAACTCCAAAGCCCTTCACAAACTTTAAATCGCACTTCATCATTTAATTAGGTTAATCACTTCGTTACTTAGCAAGAAGACATAAAAACTAATATTGTTCCTCACCCTATAACCAATCGCAGTACCTTCAAGGAGTCACTGGACCTCCAGCACTCACTAGCGAAGACTGTGCCGACCCCGAGTCTCCCCGTGCCCGCCGTTCTGACCTCCCCACGGTAACCCTAGCCACCAGAGAATAGCGATAAAACCAACCTCCGTTCATTCCCCCACCGCATAGCCTAGGTCCCACCGGACTTCACCAGACCCACCTCAATCTAACCGCCGATGCGCTGCCTACTCTCTCTCGACAAGTTGCGATCCTCCAACAGATTGTGGGAACCCATGCTCTAAACTGCTCAGTAGGGAAAACAACCGAATAAAATGCTATATCCTGAACTAATGCTGCGTACTCACATCTATATTTATTTTCTGATTTGTAGACTTTGATTTCATTGAGTATCGCTCTTGATTTAATTGCTTGAATTATTCTGTTTGGTGGCGGCCTCTTTTTGGTTTATAGAAGAAGGTAGAAATGAGTTAGGTCTTGAACGATAAATGTTTATTTATAAAGGAGAACTTTTGACATATTTTCTTTCAATTTTGAGGATGAAGAACTTCCAAGTTTTAGAAAGAAGTATGTGGCTGAGAAGGCAATGAAGGCATGGCATCTGATGTCTCCTTTTATTCAGCTTCATGTCCTCAAACTGAAGTAAAGACTTCTTATATTGTAAACTTTGTATTAACTGTTAGCACATCTTACTTTTAACCGATTGTCTTACTATATAAATAAAGCATAGTACCACACTCCACTAACTCAAATCAAGTATCTCATGTGACCTTGTATTTCTAAATTTCAATAAGTTAGCAAGTTCCCTGAGTTGAGCTACCTTTAGTCCTTTACAAAATAAGAACAACATTATTTTGTTTACAGTTAGAAAATGAGTGTATCTTGCTACATAAAATTTGGTATACATACGGACTGCTACCGACAGAAGTAAATATGTTATCGTTTTAAGCGATGTGTCACGATCCCAACAATATATTAATACCGGTAGATTAACTCATATTGCGAAACCCCGAAATGTTGATTACAGGGTGCAAAATACTCCAAATAAAAAGATGCCTATTTAATTAGTTGAAAATTACAATAAATTTCCAAAAATTAAATTATCACTACATCTCAAAAGAATCATGTCTAAATTCGAATCCGGTACCTAGTTATATCGAATAAACCATTACGGTCGATAAACGATTCTATAACGACTATTTTAAAATTTGATTTGGACATATCTCAAAGTCTACACGACGAAATCCTGATCTTTCTCTTCCGCTAGAAAGATATACTCCACCAGCTCCACACGTTTCTTGTTTCACAGAAAACCGGCTTAAAACGAATCCTGTACATTCGGTTGAAGTTCGAATCGCCAATTTACGAACTGCAGCGCCATTTCAAGCTCGATTTTAATTATATTAAAATTCTATGTTCAAACTATCGTTTTATATAATATATTCTTTATTCCAATTCAATTCCAAGCTGAATTAAATATCACAGATGATCCGGTTCACACCATATTGCAATTTTAGCCAATTCTGATAATTTCAGAATTAAATATATTATTTAATTTATTATTTTAAATTAAATATTCACAATTATTTAATTAAACCACCATTTAATTCACTATATCATTATTTATATAATTAAATAAATTAATTATAATACCTCTATCAACGCGGGTCATTACACAAACGTCTCATCGATGTGGTTAATAAGCATTTCCCCCAAGTACTGATCCAAACCTGTTATAAACTTATCATTCTTCTTCTTGGTAGTGTCAATGAGGGATAATCCATACTTCGATAAAGTATCGAATTCTGCAATGTACTCCGAGACTGCCCTACCATTCTACTTGAGCTCCGGGAATTTCCTAAACAACTCTGACTTCTGGGCAGCTGGGATAAATTTCTCACCGAATCGGGCCTTAAACTGATCCCGAGTAATCTGATCCTCGGTAGTAGATGCCTTTATAGCATTCTACCAATTCATTGCCCGTCCTTACAACTGACGGCATGCTAGCTTTCTTTTCATAGCATCCTCGATACCCAAGTCCTCGAAGATACGCTCGCAGCTATCCAACCAATCTTGAACATCCGTGACCGATTCCGTTCCTTAGAACGGCTTTCCACCAAGACTAGTGTAATCCTTGTTCAGCTTGGCGAAATCGGCCCTAGGCGCCTGCACCGCTAGACCACCACCATTACCAGCATTAGGAGCTGCCCCCTGAACATCTCTAAACATCTCCCTCATGAGTTCAGTAAACATCATCCTCATGTCAGCAACATTCCCATTATTGGCTCCTCTACCGGCACCTCTTGCGTATCGGCTCATCATTCAATTTGTAATGAGAAAACTATTAACCATCTCCTTAGTGGTGCCAATGTAGTGCGACTTCATCCTTAGATATACTAATAGTATATATATATATATAGCTTTTGAAAACCAAAATAATCACAAATACGCGCTCTCATATACGTATTAACTCTCCCTGGTGTCTTTCCCTAGGTTAACTACGCAACCTAGAGCTCTGATACCAAGTGTGACGGCCCACCCCGCACCAGTCGGCATTTCCTCTGAAAGTGCGCTGTTCACATGCCCGATTGGCCCGGAACGGTCGCCAAAGAAAGGAAAGAAGAGAATGTACTAATCAAGAACCTGTAGAATGTCTCACAGTGCAAGGGATAAAATATAATAATAACATACTTGACATAAAATAGGTGAGACAGTGCATAAGCTGAAACTAAACATCATAGCAGCGAAAAATCCAAATACAGCTTATGTTCCACATCATCATTATTACAACTTTAAACTATCTCTAAAGCAAAAGAACTACTAATGCCCAAAGTAGTGACTAGCAGCGACACAGGGAGAATATCTATCTATCTATCTATCTATCTATATATATATATATATATATATATCATACGTGGAAGTCTCCTGCTCGTCTCCGGTATAGCTATTTGTGCATTACCAGCTAACCTGTCTATAGTCTGCTCGTGAGAGCACCCAAAGTAATAAGAAGAGACATAAAACTCGGGGTCAAACAAAAAGTCTGGTATGAGTGAAAAGCAGCAACACAAAACAATAACAGGTATACTACCTGAACCTGGACATGCAACCAAAGAGTTAGCACTACATACTGTATAGTACTCTAAGGTGCCACTAACACATGGTATAAAGAATACGGGGGTGGGGGTGTGCATGTCATAGTGATGGCAAACAAATCAAGCATAGCAACCATCCTCACATCTCTCACTCAGTGCGTAAAGCATACGATATCCACCACTTTGATCACTAGACCCATCGAGGTAATGACGGAGTTCGACTTGTACGACTATTGCTTCCACCAAGCTTATCCCATGGGAACATGACCAAACCTATTCAAATGACCCCACTTCATTGGTCTATAGCCCACTAGTCGTACCTAGGCCACTATGGCCCTGAATCCGTCCATGTACCTCCCATACATAGTGATCCAAAGTCCTAGACATCGACATCCCCTTAGCACACGTCCCGCAACAAAGTCCAATCATGAAGTTAACTCATTGGTTCCCAACTGGATCCTGAGTACAAACTTCCCACTTGGACTACCTTTGCATCTCTGATTTTGGTCGGATTGGAGCTGGTCTTCAGAAAAGTCGTCACGATGAAGCGGTACCAAGCCCAACATCGGTTCGGTTCGGCCATCTAGTTCGGTTTGGGAATGTAGAAGCTTTAGTTCGAAATACTTCAGTCTGATGATTCAACGCTCCGGTTCGGTCTCTCAAGGAATGGTCCGGTTCGGTGCTTCCCTTTCCGCCTCAGTTCGATACTCCTCAAACGGTTTGATACTGTAACGACCCAGAAAATCTGAACCAATTTAAAATTTTTAAATTGGCTAAAATAATGGATTTTAAATATTTAGAATAAATATTTTAAATAATGGCAATGAAAAGTGAGTTTGAATCGACAATTGAAAACGAATATAATTAATTCTAATTAGAAACAAGGCCAGAAATGGCGCTGCAGTTTCAGATTTTGAATTCAAACTTTGTCGGACTGTACCGGGTGCAAAACTAAACGGATTTGAGTGAAACCAAAAATATTTAAATATGTCAGTGAATACCTTTCTAACGAATCTGAAAAATCGAATTTTCATAACGGAAAGAAAAAGTTATGGCCAAATGAATTTTCAGAAAGGTCGCTATGGAATTTATATAGCCCGTGAAATTGGTCATTTTGCATACGACCTCGGAATTCGGCGAAACCACTTTTGTTGGATCCGGGATGTGAAGTTATGGCTAGGTTTCAAATTTCATAATTTTTGAAGCTAGTATGTGAGTGTGGCAAAGGAAAACGTGTTTTGGTCAAGTACAGTTAAATTGGATCGACCAGAAATGGGCCTTTTTGCAAACGGTCTCAGAATTCGATGAAACTAGTTTTGTTGGGACCATATCGTCAAAACATAGCTAGATTTATTTTTCTGGAATTTTTCGAATCAGTTTGTGGCCCTGGCAAATTGAAATGTACGTTCAAATCAAATATTGAATGTTTTATATTTTAATTTGAAGAAAAACTGACTGAAACAGTCGAATGGGCCTACGAAACATATCCCATTGTGTTCGGAATGGGGGTAAAACGCTAGGGACGACAGTCGTTGGGTTTGAATTGGTGTTCGTCTATGTAAGGGGTATTTTTGAAATTTTAAAAATTATAAAATAAAATAAAAAATATCATAGGTCCACATCATTTCTCTCTCCCCCGACATTCTCTCTCCCCGATCGACGCACGGCAGAAAAGAACACCCCGCTTACCTCTCGATTTCTGGCCAATCCACTCAATAAAATTCAAGGCCGATGTTGAGCTTTTTGTAGATCTTCCCGAGCTCTTCAAATCCGTATAAGCCTCGTCCCTTACCATCGCGTGTTCGTCGAGATACAAGCCCACAAAGTCGGCCACTTCGTTGCTCCGCCGTGTCTTCACCAGGCCGTCGATCTGAAGGTGGCCACCAGCGATTGGAAGCTGACTCCAAGCACTTCGTCGTGGTACTAGCCGATCATCCCCTCATGCCTCGTATTGCGTGCTAGGTTGAAACCTAGTTTCGAATCCAATCTGAAAGGTAACGGCTTTGAACTTCTAAACTGATTTCAACTCTTTAAAACCGTTGCAAACTTTGAAAAATCATATCTTTTTGCTGTGTTAACGAAATTCGATGAAACAGGAAACATCGTGACCTTGTGGACGCCTTCTACATTTTAGAAGAGACCGCATATTTTCTGAGCCTTCTGCTATTTTTGGTGGTGTGGAACCCAATGTGAGATTTCTAATTTATAAACAATATGGAAAACAACGATGTATAAATTATATAGTCGATGTATGAGTTATATAAGCGTTGTACACCTCTTGTATAAGCGTTGTATAAGTTGTATGTTCGATGTATAAGTTATATATGCGTTGTAAAAATTATATATGTGTTGAAATAGAAGTGAATTGCTATATATAAATATATATATACGCCCCTCATCCACAAACCATGGACGATATTTATTGGTTGTAATTGGTGTGAAAATTGATTGATAGTGAATGGTTGTTTGAGATTGTTTGTGGTTGATATTGATTGATTATGGTTGAAAAATACCCATTTGTGGTTGAGAAATATTTGGTTGAAACCACATAGGATTAGTTTGTGGAAATGAAATAAATATATACATGCCGCCTGTGTGCGAACTAGATGCATGATCCCCATTGTCAAAAACCGCGAGGTTTTAAGGTAGAGCGAGGAGCCGTACTAGGGACTGTCCTAGTTTTAACTACCATGTCGTTATGCTGCCGAAATTTTGAATAATATTCATGTGTTTGAATTATTTTCATTTGCTGAAACTATATTTATTCATTGAATAGAAAACCTTCATGTGTTGAATTGATATTCATTCGTTGAATTGAAATTCATGTGTTGAATGGTATTCGTGTTTTAAATATAAAAATCACGTTTTTATCTATATATAGAAACTATAGAAAACCTTCATGTGTTGAATCGATATTCATTCGTTGAATTGAAATTCATGTGTTGAATGGTATTCGTGTTTTAAATATAAAAATCACGTTTTTATCTATATATAGAAACTATAAAAAACCTTCATGTGTTGAATCGATATTCATTCGTTGAATTGAAATTCATGTGTTGAATGGTATTCATATTTTGAAATAAATTGTTTCATAATAAAAATCACATTTTTATCATCTATATGAGCTATGTAAAATAATCCTATTTTGAAATAAATTGTTTTATAATAAAAATCACCTTTTTATCATCTATATGAACTATATAAAATAATAGTGTTTTGAAATGAATTGTTTTACAATAAAAATCACATTTTTATTATATACATGAATTGTTGAAATGTGATGTGTTAAAAATAGCCACTCGTTCAAATAAATATATATGAGTTGAAATATTCATTAATTAGCTAATGATATGATTTTTGCCTATACATGCAACATTAGAATGAACAGTGTTTTTAAACCAAATGGAATCAAATATGAAGTTGAATGGAAAATGATAAGTGATAAGAACTATATATATGTACATGCATATTTATTGAACAGGTTATAGCAAAGGGGCTAGAGAAGAGGAATAAAATTTTGTGCCCGACAAATAGGTACACATTTACTGTTTTGTTTGGGTGATGATTTTATGAGCCTGTGGGCTAGCCGCTTGGCTTTTTCTTTTTGACATGAGACGCCCATGTGGCTATTTGGGAATTTTCCCAGCCCCTCCCGTACAAAGGAGGTTATGGCGAATTTTTCCGAAATTTAAAGGCGTTAGTGAAATATTTGAAGTAAAAACGATATTGAAATTGTTGAATGAACTATATTTATATAATTATATAATTATAAATAAAATTAAAACGAAACGTGGCCGTGCAGTTCATATTTTGAAACCGAGATTTCAAACGACTATACCGGGAGATCCGACCATCGGATTTTCCTGAAATCGCAACCGTTGGGTTCGCTTTGGAAAAATCTTTCCAACGGCACCAACTTTGTAAAAATTCAACGGTTGGATTGTCTGGAATGTTTAATTCAAATCTGAAGAAAAACAGCGCCAGAATCGATTACATATATATATATATAATTATATTTAATCGAATAACGACGCTGCAGTTCGTATTTTGAAATCGAAACTTCAAACGATTGTACTGGGAAATCCGACCGTCGGATTTTCCCGAAATTGGAACCGTTGGATTCGTTTTGAAAAGACCTTTCTAATGATGTAAATTTTGTGAAGATCCAACGGTTAGATTTTCAGATATGTGTAAATCAAATCTGAAGAAAAACAGCGCCACGGCCGCTTTATGGCCCGAAGCGTCGTTTTGAATAAATTGGCTATTTTAAAATAAATAAAAATAGAGATAAATCGTTATAAAATATCATAAACGATATGGAATGGAAATAAACTGAATTTGCTTGATTTATGTGGTATTTGATGGTTGAATGTGTTTGGTGTGAAAATTATATTAAAGAACAAAATTGGTGTTGTCGAATGATTTAACCATTGAAATAAATTGATTTGAAATTCTAAATATACGTGAATTATTTGAAAAGGCCGAGTTAATTCTCATTTCAAATAATTGACCGACGATTGAAAGTCGAAGATGAAGATGGTGGTCGAAGACCGGAGATCTTCACCTCGTTTGGGTGGTAACCGAGGTCCTGATTGGGAGGCATCCCGAAATATGGATAATGAGTGGTGATTGTCCAGACGTACGTGGTGATGGATGGGTTTGCGAGGTATTTAGTGCCTCCGGTTTCGTTCAGACCCAGAACGGACTTGTAAATGGACTGTGTGTCTGACATTGGATTTTATTCTGTGTTGATTGACCTCTATTAAATATACATCTGTTTGGCGGTGGAGAATTTATTCTTTTGCTTAACGCCCTTCTCTGAAACGCACGAGCTCAGAGGTTGTATATCGATGGACATCAGTCGCATGGCATGAATTGCTAATGTGGCATGCCTAAGTGGCAAATGATCAGGGCTTCTGTTGAAAAGCAAAGCCTTGTGGTGATGATCAAAGCACCGCCTGTGTGGCGTAGCTTTGTGTATAACGTGAAATCGCGAGCCTCACACCCCGGTATGAACCAGAAACGGGAGAGGACATCCGGGAGGACCTGCGTTTCTTTCTAGCTAGGGTGGTGTCAGTGACCTACCAGCCCTGACATTTATATACTTTTCACCTATGTGGTTGTTGCTATTGCGAGGCGCCTCGGTTTGATCGGACGATCTGGGTCCGATGGAGTCATTCGTTGGCTCATTTACGTCCTAAAGGGCGGGGAAACGCATTGTTTAGGAATTTTAATCCACATTGGTGGACCGGCCCTGACGATCCAAGGGCCCACCTGTGTCTGGGTCCTGAGACACGGGCTAGAGCGTCTCGAATTCGGTAGGGACTATCTTTTGCCTTGGTTCATGACGGAAATCCAATTTCCAAATACGTGACTGTGCAATTTTGATTGTATACCTATATATGGTGACATAGTGGTATGGGGCATTAATGCCGTCTATGATTAATAGTTATGATTTGAAATTGTTTTTAAAACATATAAACACTAGCAATAATATCAAATGCCTTTGTTCTATTCGTATCAAGCATATTTTGGCCGTTATAAGGTAAAAACTCTATCCTCCGGTTTGCGTCGCATTGTGTGATGGGAACTGAGTCTTATAACGGCTTCATTTTTATAAGAAGCATAGCGATGTTTAAAAGAAAGATTTGTTTTAAAGCACTGGCAATCCAATGGAGTAAACCCGTTCCACGAAAGTGGCGTGGTCCTGTGATTAGCCATATTATATATGTGTTGAATAGATTTCTCATACCAGTCCCATGACTGACTCGTAGTTTGTTCACTTTCAAACTCGGGTGCCCCTTTGTCTACACTGGCAGCCTTGTATTCAGGTTTAGCTGGTTCTTTCAGGATAGCTGGAGCTGAAGATGGATTCTATCATTTATCTCTTTTTATGCTGTTCAGCTCCTGTTGTACATATTTTGTTTGTTTTCCGCTGTAGACATCTATGTATAGCTGAACTGTATTTGTACTAAGTAAGATCCTGTATACTGTGTAACTCTGATGATTACTTTTATCCTATATATTCTATTGTTCATTATCTGGTGTATTTATTTAATTTTGTTTTGCTATTATCTGTTTCTGTGTTATATTCCAAAGATTACCCTTGTCTCCGTCCGAACGGGATTTCGGGTCGTCACAACGTGGTATCAGAGCTTTGGTTAAGCTGAGTTCTGGAATTTAACATTTGAATGAACTCGTCAGAAATAGAACCAGTAGTGTTCTAGGACGGGTAACTCTATACAGATAGGATCAGTAATATCCTAGTGTGAGTAAAGCAGAATGAGAATACACCTCGATAGATACATTTACATTGAAGTATGTGTTTTTGTATTTCAAATTATCTTTTATGTGACCTGACACTTGATCTGCTATTGCAGAAGTACTAGAACAATGAGTGCCAGAAACAGAAGTAATACAGAACCCGATCTAGATGCTCTATTAAAGAGATATCGAAAACTGAACGGAGCACAGTTCTCGGGCAATGAATCTATAATTCAAACTCAAGCTTGGATGAGTTCTGTTGAAAGAATCTTTGAGCGTATCCAGCTGAGAGATGATCAGAAACGGTTAGTAGCATCTTGGGCGCTCAAAGAAGAAGCTTTAATCTGGTGGGAAACAATCATCAAAGATAATCCAGAAGGTGATATCACCTGGAACAGATTCAAAGTGATTTTCCTGGAAAAATTTACTCCTCCTGAAGCGACGGAGCGATTATGTGAGGAATTTTCTTATCTAATACAAGGTGATATGACCATCCCAGAATATCATAAGAAATTCAACGAACTTGCTCACTTTGCTCCTCATCTGTTTCAAGATCCAAAGAGGAAAAATCTGAGATTTATTCATGGCCTGCAAAGGAGATATCAGAATAGTGTACTGAGAAATGTGAAGCTTCCTTTTTCTGAAATGATATATATGGCTTATCAGTATGAAGATCTCCATAAGAAAGGAATGTTACGTGACGAAGAAGAAGTATGTTCTAGTGACAAACAGAGTAGGAAACTGATATTCCAGAAGCCAGTATGAGGTCTGAGGGCAATAAGAAGCCCAGTGCCAAGAGGAAAAGGGCCAGAGCTGAGAAAGAACCCGTAACGACCGCCGTATGCAATAACTGCCATCAAGAGGGGCATTTGTCGATAAATTGTGGGCCCTTAAAGAAACGAAGCAAGGGTGGATTCAAACCAGGTGGGAAGTCTCGAGAAGGTAGGAAATGCCGGAAGTGCCATCATGCTGGTCATATTGAGAAAAACTGCCCGCTATTCAGAAAGCCTGGAATAGTTCAAGTGAATGAAGTAGCAGAAACTTCTGATCCCTCAGCAAGTCAAGGAAGATCTGATGTTTTAGAAGGAACGCTTACTGTCAAAAACATTCCAGTTAAAGTACTGTTTGACACAGGCGCGTCACGAAGCTTTATTGCAAAGAGTGCCGCTAAGAAGCTAGATTTGAATTTGAGGAAGCTCAAGGTACCAATGACTGTCCAGAATCCGGTTGGGGGTTCTATCAATCTCAATTGGATTTGTGCAGTACCTGACTCCTTTTCTTGCTATAAATTCCCTATTATCTCTATCATCATGAATTTTAATGAATTCGATATTATTCTGGGATTGGATTGGCTAACCAAATATGAAGCAGAGGTTAGATGCGCCGACAGAGTCGTAAAGACGAGGATTAAATCAGGTGATTATATAACCATTCCATGTGAAGGTCAGAAAGCTAATAGAAAAGTCTTCTGGGCAGCTTTGAATGTTTCTCCAGCCCAAATAGAAAATATCCCTGAAATCACAGAGAATATTCTCGACCTAGTGAGAGATATTCCTGTTGTCAAGAACTATGCGGATGTGTTCGAAGAAGTTGTTCGCTTACCTCCGCAGAGAGAAATAGATTTCAAGATTGCTTTGATTCCGAATGCAAGGCCGGTAGTTCACGCTATACGAAGAATGTCCTTGAAAGAGAAAGAGGAATTAGACAATCAAACATGACAGCTAGTGTGGAAAGGTCTGATCAGGCCTAGTTTCTCTGATTGGGGAGCAGCAGTGATTTTTGTCCCAAAATCTGACGGTACTCTACTGCTATGTGTGGATTATCGTGATTTGAACAAGCAGACCATAAAGAACAATTATCCCTTGCCGCGGATCGATGATTTGTTGGATCGATTAAATGACGCACAAGTATTTTCACGAATGGACCTAGCTACAGGTTCCCATCAACTTCGAATTGCCGAAGAATGTGTTCCAATGACAGCATTCAGAGGTCCCGACTTATTCTACGAGTGGTTAGTAATGCCGTTCGACTTATGTAATGCTCCTGCTTACTTCGTCGATCTGATGAATAGAGTGTTCAGAGGGGTTATGAATAAATTTGTTCTGGTTTTCATTGACGATATTCTAATCTTCTCTAAATCAAAGGCCGAACATGAAAAACATTTGGAACAAGTGTTAGAAATCCTCAGAAGGAATGTAATGAAAGCAAAGTTTTCCAAATGTATATTCTGGCAAGATGAAGTGAAATTTCTGGGCCACGTCGTATCGAAAGAAGGAATCGCTGTGGATCCAAGTAAAATCACGGCTATTCAAAATTGGAAACAGCCCAGCACCCCCACTGAAGTCCGCAGTTTTCTCGGATTGGCTAGTTATTACCGGAAGTTCGTTAAAAACTTTTCTAAGATATCTGGCCACTTAACGAAGCTTACATAGAAGCACTCTAAGTTCAAATGGACTCCAGAAAGTGAGGAGGCTTTTGAAGAGCTAAAGTTAAGATTAACGACAGCTCCAGTGTTAACCATCATCGATGGCAATCAGGATTAAAAAGTCTGGACTGATGCTTCTAGAGAAAGCCTTGGCGCAGTGTTAATGCAGAGGGGCCAAGTGATTGCTTATGCTAGCCGCCAACTGAAGCCACATGAGAAAAACTACGTCACTCATGATCTTGAGTTATTGGCGATAGTATTCGCTTTGAAAATCTGGAGACACTATCTTCTGGGTGAGAGATTTGAACTGTTTACAGATCATTAGTCGTTAAATATCTATTCACACAGAAGAACTTGAATCTGAGGCAGCAACGTTGGCTGGAGTTTCTTGCAGCATACGATTTTGAAATTATATATACTCCCGGGAAAGCCAATGTCGTGGCCGATGCGCTGAGCCGAAAGAATGTGATGATCGCCAGCTTTATTATCACGACTTCCTTGATTGACAAAATATCTATTCTTCAGAAGGAGGATAACTTTATTAAGGATATGATTAAAAGGATTCAGAAAGGCGAACCCTCGTGTTTTCAAATAGATAACGATGAGACCCTGAGATTGAAAGGAAGGATTTGTGTTCCTGGCATTCCCGATCTCAAAAGGGAAGTGTTAGATGAGTGTCACAAGTCCAAGATGAGTATCCATCCTGGTGTAGACAAAATGTATAACGATCTAAAGCGAACATTCTGCTGGAAGGCTATGAAAAGAGATGTTTCAATATACGTTAGTCGATGCCCTACTTGCCAACTAGTCAAGAGCAACCAACAGAAGCTGGCTGGATTGTTACAACCACTAGAAGTTCCTGGTTGGAAGTGGGAACATATTTCTATGGATTTCATTGATGGTCTGCCCTGAACCAGAAAAGGGAATGACGGTATTTGGGTGATCGTAGATCGCTTCACGAAGACCGCCCATTTCATACCTGTCAGATCAAACAGAACTACTCAGAGTCTGGCGCAGATATACTTCAGGGAAATAGTTAGACTACATGGAGTGCCGCTAAGTATAGTCAGTGATAGAGATACGATATTCACTAGCAAATTCTGGGAAGCATTTCAAGTCGAACTAGGAACGAAGTTGAACTTGAGCACCGCTTATCATCCTCAGACAGACAGTCAGACTGAGAGGGTGAATCGTATTTTAGAAGATCTATTGCGGGCTTGTGTTATAGATTTCGGTGGATCATGGGAAGACCATCTGCATTTGGCTGAATTCTCATATAACAACAGTTACCAGGCGAGCCTGACAATGTCGCCATTCGAAGCATTGTATGGTAGACCGTGCCGATCTCTTGCTTGTTGGGTCGAGCCCGGAAATAGACTTGTGTTGGGTCCTGATATGATTCGGGAAGCTGCCGACAAAGTCGATTTTATTAAAAAGCGATTACTCGTCGCTCAAAGCCGTTAAAAGAGCTATGTCGATAGAAGAAGGAGAGATATATCCTTTGCTGTTGGCGACTATGTATATTTGAAAGTATCGCCGATGAGAGGAGTTATCCGGTTCGGTAAAACTGGAAAGTTGGCACCTAAATTCATTGGTCCGTTTCCTATTCTGGAACGGATCGGGACTCTCGCTTATAGGGTCAAATTGCCTGATTGGTTGCCTGGAGTTCATGATGTATTTCACATATCTCAACTTCGAAAGCACGTTCATGATCCAGACTTGATCGTCGAAGAAGCAGCTCAGCGGGATATTGAAATTACTCCAGAATTAGCTGTGAGAAGAGAGCCGCTAAAGATCATCGGCAAAGAAACCAAAGAGCTGAGGAACAAGAAGGTTCACTTAGTCAAAGTGCAATGGAGTGGAGATCCACGAGATTGTACTTGGGAAACTGAGGAGAGCATTCAGAAAGCTTATCCTAGATGCCGAGTGGATATCTCTGACTGACTCCGGTGCAAGGTACATTTACCCTACTTTGCATTATCAATTAGTTCTCGACTCTGTTGTTATTTTCTTTTCATGGATGTGCACTTTTAACTCTATAGTATGAATGATTTTAAAGAAATATATGAAATTAATTTGTATGGTTTTGAAAAGTTAAAAACAATTTGATTGTTGGTTGTGTTGCGTGATTGTAGATTTGATTAATTAAAATTGTTGAAATGATAGTTAATCTAATCAAAAATAGAATAATGGTAGAATTTATTCGATTAAACCACAAATTGAACTGACTAGAAAATAAATAGAAATATATACATGTGTATTATATATGTTTGAATAGGTAAATGGATTAGCTGTTGAGTAAAGATTTTATTTGCGTGCCCGACAAATAGGTAAACCTTAATGAGTTGGATGCGAAATATTATTATATCAACTCCTGTGAATGCCATTGGATGCGGAGTGCTGGTTTTTCATTATGAAATAATAAACGTCGCCATAGGATAATAACAATTAATTTCGAACTACATTACATGGCATACTTCAGAAGATAGGCATACTTCATCATATACCACATAAGCATTTGGAGCTTGTGTGACGAGGTGGAAGAGTTACCATATGAGCGAGAGGCTTGTATGGCAATGACTATATTTTGCAGGTTGAACTAATGACTGATATGGACTATTTAAAATTGTAACGATTAAATTTTCCAGATTAATAAAAAACTCCACACGGGTCTGGAGTTGACAATAATCACGTCTCTCTAGTTATTAGATACGGCACATGGACTATTTATTTCCCACACGGGTCAGGGTGACGAGAATTTATTCTCTGGAGTTATTATCAATACATGCTCCCCTGTAAACACCAAAATATATCACTATAAATATGTGTATGCTTATTAGGATTTATTGGGTACCTAATACGGCCCAATAAATTTCCAAACCCCTCCCCGTACAAAGGAGGCTATGGCGAAATTTTTCAAAAATTCCGGGTGTTAGCCAAATTTTTGAAGAATTTGAAATTTCTCAGAAACTGAAAAGTTGGAGAATTGAAGCCAGATCGAACGTAGAGTTGATTAATCAAACCACTTTCGACTTTGTTCCTTTTCGGGGACGAAAAGTTTTAAGTGGGGGAGATTGTAACGACCCAGAAAATCTGAACCAATTTAAAATTTTTAAATTGGCTAAAATAATGGATTTTAAATATTTAGAATAAATATTTTAAATAATGGCAATGAAAAGTGAGTTTGAATCGACAATTGAAAACGAATATAATTAATTCTAATTAGAAACAAGGCCAGAAATGGCACTGCAGTTTCAAATTTTGAATTCAAACTTTGTCAGACTGTACCGGGGGCAAAACTAAACGGATTTGAGTGAAACCAAAAATATTTAAATCTGTTAGTGAATACCTTTCTAACGAATCTGAAAAATCGAATTTTCATAATGGAAAGCAAAAGTTATGGCCAAATGAATTTTCAGAAAGGTCGCTATGGAATTTATATAGCCCACGAAATTGGCCATTTTGCATACGACCTCGGAATTCGACGAAACCACTTTTGTTAGATCTGGGATGTGAAGTTATGGCTAGGTTTCAAATTTCATAATTTTTGAAGCTAGTATGTGAGCATGGCAAAGGAAAACGTGGTTTGGTCAAGTACAGTTAAATTGGATCGACTAGAAATGGGCCTTTTTGCAAACAGTCTCAGAATTCGATGAAACTAGTTTTGTTGGGACCGTATCGTCAAAACATAGCTAGATTTATTTTTCTGGAATTTTTCGAATCAGTTTGTGGCCCTGGCAAATTGAAATGTACGTTCAAATCAAATATTGAATGTTTTATATTTTAATTTGAAGGAAAACTGACTGAAACAGTCGAATGGGCCTACGAAACATATCCCATTGTGTTCGGAATGGGGTAAAACGCTAGGGACGATAGTCGTTGGGTTTGAATTGGTGTTCGTCTGTGTAAGGGGTATTTTTGAAATTTTAAAAATTATAAAATAAAATAAAAAATATCATTGGTCCACATCATTTCTCTCTCCCCCGACATTCTCTCTCCCCGATCGATGCACGGAGGAAAAGAACACCCCGCTTCCCTCACGATTTCTGGCCAATCCACTCAATAAAATTCAAGGCCGATGTTGAGCTTTTTGTAGATCTTCCCGAGCTCTTCAAATCCGTATAAGCCTCGTCCCTTACCATCGCGTGTTCGTCAAGATACAAGCCCACAAAGTCGGCCACTTCGTTGCTCCGCCGTGTCTTCACCAGGCCGTCGATCTGAAGGTGGCCACCAGCGATTGGAAGCTGACTCCAAGCACTTCGTCGTGGTACTAGCCAATCATCCCCTCGTGCCTCGTATTGCGTGCTAGGTTGAAACCTAGTTTCGAATCCAATCTGAAAGGTAACGGCTTTGAACTTCTAAACTGATTTCAACTCTTTAAAACCATTGCAAACTTTGAAAAATCATATCTTTTTGCTGTGTTAACGAAATTCGATGAAACATGAAACATCGTGACCGTGTGGACGCCTTCTACATTTTAGAAGAGACCGCATATTTTTCTGAGCCTTCTGCTATTTTTGGTGGAGTGGAACCCAATGTGAGATTTCTAATTTATAAACAATATGGAAAACGACGATGTATAAATTATATAGTCGACGTATGGGTTATATAAGCGTTGTACACCTCTTGTATAAGCGTTGTATAAGTTGTATGTTCGATGTATAAGTTATATATGCGTTGTAAAAATTATATATGTGTTGAAATAGAAGTGAATTGCTATATATAAATATATATATATATATGCGCCCCTCGTCCACAAACCATAGATGATATTTATTGGTTGTAATTGGTGCGAAAATTGATTGATAGCGAATGGTTGTTTGAGATTGTTTGTGGTTGATATTGATTGATTGTGGTTGAAAAATACCCATTTGTGGTAGAGAAATATTTGGTTGAGACCACATAGGATTAGTTTGTGGAAATGAAATAAATATATACATGCCGCCTGCAGGCAAACTAGATGCATGATCCCCATTGTCAAAAACCGCGAGGTTTTAAGGTAGAGCGAGGAGCCGTACTAGGGACGGTCCCGGTTTTAACTACCCTGCCGTTATGCTGCCGAAATTTTGAATAATATTCATGTGTTTGAATTATTTTCATTTGCTGAAACTATATTTATTCATTGAATAGAAAACCTTCATGTGTTGAATCGATATTCATTCGTTGAATTGAAATTCATGTGTTGAATGGTATTTGTGTTTTAAATATAAAAATCACGTTTTTATCTATATATAGAAACTATAGAAAACCTTCATGTGTTGAATCGATATTCATTCATTGAATTGAAATTCATGTGTTGAATGATATTCGTGTTTTAAATATAGAAATCACGTTTTTATCTATATATAGAAACTATAGAAAACCTTCATGTGTTGAATCGATATTCATTCGTTGAATTGAAATTCATGTGTTGAATGGTATTCATATTTTGAAATAAATTGTTTCATAATAAAAATCACCTTTATATCATCTATATGAGCTATGTAAAATAATCCTATTTTGAAATAAATTGTTTTATAATAAAAATCACCTTTTTATCATCTATATGAACTATATAAAATAATAGTGTTTTGAAATGAATCGTTTTACAATAAAAATCACATTTTTATTATATACATGAATTGTTGAAATGTGAAGTGCTAAAAATAGCCACTCATTCAAATAAATATATATGAGTTGAAGTATTCATTAATTAGCTAATGATATGATTTTTGCCTATACATGCAACATTAGAATGAACGGTGTTTTTAAACCAAATTGAATCAAATATGAAGTTGAATGGAAAATGATAAGTGATAAGAACTATATATATGTACATGCATATTTATTGAACAGGTTATAGCAAAGGGGCTAGAGAAGAGGAAAAAAAATTTGTGCCCGACAAATAGGTACACATTTGCTGTTTTGTTTGGGTGATGATGTTATGAGCCTGTGGGCTAGCCGCTTGGCTTTTCCTTTTTCTTTTTTACATGAGACGCCCGTGTGGCTATTTGGGAATTTTCCCAGCCCCTCCCGTACAAAGGAGGTTATGGCGAATTTTTCCGAAATTTAAAGACGTTAGTGAAATATTTGAAGTGAAAACGATATTGAAATTGTTGAATGAACTATATTTATATAATTATATAAATATAAATAAAATTAAAACGAAACGTGGCCGTGCAGTTCGTATTTTGAAACCGAGAATTCAAACGATTATACCGGGAGATCCGACCATCGGATTTTCCTGAAATCGCAACCGTTGGGTTCGCTTTGGAAAAATCTTTCCAACGACACCAACTTTGTAAAAATCCAATGGTTGGATTGTCTGGAATGTTTAATTCAAATCTGAAGAAAAACAGCGCCAGAATCGATTATATTTATATATATATATATATAATTATATTTAATCGAATAACGTTGCTGCAATTCGTATTTTGAAATCGAAACTTCAAACGATTGTACCGGGAAATCCGACCGTCGGATTTTCCCGAAACTGGAACCGTTGGATTCGTTTTGAAAAGACCTTTCTAATGATGTAAATTTTGTGAAGATCCAACGGTTAGATTTTCAGATATGTGTAAATCAAATCTGAAGAAAAACAGCGCCACGGCCGCATTATGGCCCGAAGCGTCGTTTTGAATAAATTGGCTATTTTAAAATAAATAAAAATAGCAATAAATCGTTATAAAATATCATAAACGATATGGAATGGAAATAAACTGAATTTGCTCGATTTATGTGGTATTTGATGGTTGAATGTGTTTGGTGTGAAAATTACATTAAAGAACAAAATTGGTGTTGTCAAATGATTTAACCATTGAAATAAATTGATTTGAAATTCTAAATATACGTGAATTATTTGAAAAGGCCGAGTTAATTCACATTTCAAATAATTGACCGACGATTGAAAGTCAAAGATGAAGACGGTGGTCGAAGACCGAAGATCTTCACCTCGTTTAGGTGGTAACCGAGGTCCTGATTGGGAGGCATCCCGAAATATGGATAATGAGTGGTGATCGTCCAGACGTACGTGGTGATCGATGGGTTTGCGAGGTATTTAGTGCCTCCGGTTTCGTTCAGACCCAGAACGGACTTGTAAATGGACTGTGTGTCTGACATTGGATTTTATTCTGTGTTCATTGACCTCTATTAAATATACATCTGTTTGGCGGCGGAGAATTTATTCTTTTGCTTAACGCCCTTCTCTGAAACGCACGAGCTCAGAGGTTGTATATCGATGGACATCAGTCGCATGGCATGAATTGCTAATGTGGTATGCCTAAGTGGCAAATGATCAGGGCTTCTGTTGAAAAGCAATGCCTTGTGGTGATGATCAAAGCACCGCCTGTGTGGCGTAGCTTTGTGTATAAGTGACCTGCGTTTCTTTCTAGCTAGGGTGGTGTAAGTGACCTACCAGCCCTGACATTTATATACTTTTCACCTATGTGGTTGTTGCTGTTGCAAGGCGTCTCGGTTTGATCGGACGATCCGGGTCCGATGGAGTCATTCGTTGGCTCATTTACATCCCAAAGGGCGGGGAAACGCAGTGTTCAGGAATTTTAATCCACATCGGTGGACCGGCCCTGACGATCCAAGGGCCCACCTGTGTCTGGGTCCTGAGACACGGGCTAGAGCGTCTCGAATTCGGTAGGGACTATCTTTTGCCTTGGTTCATGATGGAAATCCAATTTCCAAATACGTGACTGTGCGATTTTGATTGTATACCTATATATGGCGACATAGTGGTATGGGGCATTAATGCCGTCTATGATTGATAGTTATGATTTGAAATTGTTTTCAAAACATATAAACACTAGCAATAATATCAAATGCCTTTGTTTTATTCGTATCAAGCATATTTTGGCCGTTATAAGGTAAAAACTCTATCCTCCGGTTTGCGTTGCATTGTGTGATGGGAACTGAGTCTTATAACGGCTTCATTTTTATAAGAAGCATAGCGATGTTTAAAAGAAAGATTTGTTTTAAAGCACTGGCAATCCAATGGAGTAAACCCGTTACACGAAAGTGGCGTGGTCCTGTGATTAGCCATATTATGTATGTGTTGAATAGATTTATCATACCAGTCCCATGACTGAATCGTAGTTTGTTCACTTTCAAACTCGGGTGCCCCTTTTTCTACACGGGCAGCCTTGTATTCGGGTTTAGCTGGTTCTTTCTGGATAGCTGGAGATGAAGATGGATTCTATCATTTATCTCTTTCTATGTTGTTCAGCTCCTATTGTACATATTTTGTTTGTTTTCCGCTGTAGACATCTATGTATAGCTTAACTGTATTTGTACTAAGTAAGATCCTGTATACTGTGTAACTCTGACGATTACTTTTATCCTGTATATTCTATTGTTCATTATCTGGTGTATTTATTTAATTTTGTTCTGCTATTACCTGTTTCTGTGTTATATTCCAAAGATTACCCTTGTCTCCGTCAAAACGGGATTTAGGGTCGTCACAAATACCCTGAAGTGGTTTGGTTCGGGTGTGCTTCCTCATGTCTCCAGATCCATTCTAGTCTTCCCCTCTTAGCTCTGATCTGATCCCCTTTTGGTCTCTTCGAGTCGATCCCTGCCCAACTCCAACTCTAAGCAAATGGCCTTCCATCTCGCCAAGCTTCTTATGCTACGTTCCAATCCGAATCAAGTCCACTTGCCCGGTTCTCCTACCCGATCCGAGCCCAATAATCCGATCCGATCCGGTTTGAAACACTGCACATTTCCTGCAACTTTCCAATGACTGCTTTACACCATACGACGGCGTTTTTGACCATTCTAACTGTTCTAATCAATCACAAAGCATACCATACAGTCATAGGAACATAGAGAATCAACCATAAACATAAAAACAACAACCATAGCATGTAAATTGGATCAAACATAGCCAAAAAACCATATTTTCCCTTGATCATGTTTAGGCATAACTAATGATATGGTTAGCAAAACTTAACCAAATTATCCAAACTTTCTCATAGAGGCTTAAAACATCATTTCGAATTTTATAAATATTTTTCCAGATTTTTAACATGTATAAATTCGCTAATTATCACTAATTACCCTTAATTAACCATAATTAGTGAAGAACTATGCAAATCACTCACCTTAGCCACAAACAAATTACAAAATCTGAAATGATTCTCTGTTTGGCGTTGTTCCCAAAGCTATACAGCAGTTCTACCTCGATTATTGTGCTAATCCTCTTTGATTTGATGTAGATTTGGCTTAATTAGCGATTAGGAGGTGATTTGGGGTGTTTTAGATGTTGGAGGCCATTACGAGGGTTCCAAGAATGAAAGTGGCGGCTGTGAAAGTGAGAAAAAGGGTGTTCTCTAAACCCTAACAGCCCTTAAATACTCCAAATCCCGAAATTCTCCTTTGGGCCTAGCTGTTAATCACCCGGTTAAGCCCAATTAAGCTGTTTTTCACCACTTGGAACTTGTTTCAGCCATATCTCCCAAATGGTGAGTCCGTTTGGCTAATGTGACCACTCTACGGAAAGGTAAACCATCATCCGAATCTAGTAGAAGTGGTTTCAGGTCAAAACTCCTTTCCAATCAAAAGTTATGGCCGAAACAAGATCAACTAGGGGTAAAACGGTCATTTAAAAATCGTTTAAAATCATGAACATGGGAAATGACCCCAATAGTCGTCTCCCAAAGTTACATGACCATATGACTTCGTATGTGAAGAAAATAAAAATTCTACGATTCTTTGATCCGTAGAATGCGGGTCGTTACAATATGTCTTAGATCTGTTGTGATGCGATTGTGGATGATTTATTTGTTGATTGGTGATGTATAAACATAGATCTGTGTGTGTGTTGAATGAAAATGAATCATTTTGAAAAGTTATTGATTTGGATTAGAATTTCCAAATTGATAGTAAAATAAATCATTTTGTAAAATCATTGATTTGGAATATAATCGCCATTTCAATATAAATGTTCTTTATTTGCATTCTTTTATGCAAATATATACATAGAAGTATAATTGTTCTTTATTTGCATTCTTTTATGCAAATGTATACATAGAAATATAAAATGTTCTTTTATTTGCATTCTTTATGTGAATACACTTTGAAATGTAAGATATTCTTTTATTTGCATTCTCTAATGCAAATATGCATAGAAAATAAAAATGTCCTTTTATTTGCATTGGAAGTAAAACTATATTTTTGTTTGCAATTTTAGATGCGAACAAAACATTAGAATTAAAATCATATCTTTGTTTGCAATTTTAGATGCAAACAAACAATTAGAATTAAAACCATATTTTTTTTGTTTACAATTTCAGATGCAAACAAAACATTAGAATTAAAATTACATTTTGCTTGCATTTTAATGCAAAAACACTAAAATGAATATTACATTTCTATTTTGTATTTTGGATAGAAATAAAAATATGATTTAAAAGATTACTTTTTTTGTTGGTAAATTAAGTTGCAAGCAAAACATTTAACAAAGATTTTATTTTATTTGCATATTTAGATGCAAATAAACAACATTTAATAAACATTATATTTTATTTGCATATTTAGATGCAATTAAACAACGTTTAATAAAGATTATATTTTATTTTCATATTTAGATGCAAATAAACACCGTATTCAAAAGTTGAATTTTTATTTGCATTCTTTGATGCAAATAAACACCATATTTAAAAGTCGAATTTTCATTTGCATTCTTTGATGCAAATAAACTATGGTATTAAAAGTTGAATACGTATTTGCGTTCTTTGGTGCAAATAAACTATGAAATATAAAAGTTGCATATTTATTTTCATTCCTTGATGCAAATAAAATATTGAATTAGAAATTGCATATTTATTTACATTCCTTGATGGAAATAAAATATTGGATTAGAAATTGCATTTTTATTTGCAAATTTAGATGCAAATAAAACCTTGAATTAGAAGTTGCGTTTTATCTACATTCTTTGATGCAAATAAAACATGAAGTTAAAAGTTGTATTTTTATTTGCATTCTTAGATGCAAATAAATCATAAATTAAAATATCATCTTTCTATTTGCATTTTAGATGCAAATAAAAAAGCATAGTTTAAGAAGTTACACTTTTATTACAATTGAGATATAATTAAAAATATCACTTTTACATTTAAACCAGAGAAGAAAAAAAGAGAGGTTATAATAAAGTAATCACTTTTGTCACTTTACATTAATTATAACAAAATAATCACTTTTGTCACTTTACATTAGTTGAAACAAAATTATTCACTTTTGTCAATTTATATTAGTTGAATCAAACATTCATTTTGTAGAATTATATTGGTTGAAACCAAAAAGGACATTTTTGTCAAATCAGAATTAAACACAAACATCATTTTGATAAAATAGAATTGTCGGCAAATGAATGTATCACTCTTCTTATACATTTTGTTGAGATAGAATTTATATGCAAATAAAATAATCATTTTTATTTGCATAACATACCATAGAATTTATATGCAAATATAAAAATCATTCTTATTTGCAAACTTACATTGGAATCTATATTCAAATAAAAAAATCATATTCTTGGAAAAAACATACATTAGAACGTATAACTGAGTTAAAGTGACATTTATATATGTTAATCCATACATTAGAATTTGTATGCACTTTAAATAAAAAAATTAGGTGTTAGGTTATACATTGAAAAACATACATATTTGTGGTTATTTTTTTAATGTGTTAAATTTAAGAATAATAACATCCAAATAAAGTATAGGGGAAATTTTCTTTTATTTGGCATTAGCAATAATGACATATAAATAAATTACAGTTTATTAGACATTGGCAAAGTATAAGAAATTATGCGAGTCAAATATATTTTATTGCGACAATAGAAATAAAATATCATTTTTGTCCATCATTACCAACATGTTGGTATTATTAAAATTGGTTAAATTCATTAACCAATTATTTATTTACATGTACTGTTGCCGGCAGAAAACCCCACACGGGTATTGGGATGATAATTGATATACACTAGTCCCAATGTTTATTTGTATGTCAATCGATAGATTGACAAGCTGCGATGAGCGTTATTATTTCATTTTAATGCTCACACAGTTGAGAACTTCATTTTGGATGTTGAATGGATGTTTTGATTGTTGTCATTTACATACGATGTATGAAATCCATATAACCAAAGATATATGGTAAATGATTGAGTCGCTTTCCGATTCAGAATATCCTTCATATAAAGAATATTTTTAAACAAAGAATCTCTTTTAAATAAATAATAAATCTTTTAACTAAGATTATTGGTATTTCAATCTATATTTATTTATTTGAAAATGATTTTTGGGTTTATCGTGAATAATGTTTTCACATGACATTGATTCTTTAATCCAGCTAAAAATAAGATTAATTTCTTAAATTGGAATAATTGTAAAGTAGTGATTTTTGATATTAAAACTAAATTGGAATATTAATAAGTCTTCGAAAATAAGATTTAAGAATAAATCAGAAAGATTTATCTTTGATAAAATTAATGGGAACTTTTCACTAATAATATGAATATTTTGTTTAAAGAATATTATGAATTCGAAAGAGGCGTTGGATGTGTCCTTATAACACTTGATTTTTAATTATAAAAATATGTGAGTTATTCGGAAAGACCGGGTTTAACTCATTCTGAATACGATGATTAAGAGTCGAAGACATTGAAGATGGTGGATGAAGACCGACGATCTTCACATCGAATGGACGACTACTGATGCCTGGCATTGGGTCACTCCCAGTAAAGGGTTAATAGTGGTAGTTTGTCCGGACGTACTTGTTGATCGTCCGGATACGCGAGCACTTAGGTGACTCCGGTTTCGTTCAGACCCAGAATGGACTTGTAAATGGATGTGTGTCCGACATTGAATTTCATGCCGTGTAATTTAATTGATATCTATTAATATATTTCTGAGGTGGGAGAATTTATTCTCTTGCTTAACACCCTCCTCTGAGACGCACGAGCTCAGAGGTTATATATTGGTAGTTATCGATCGCATGGTATGGACTGTCAATGTGGCATGCCAAGATGCAATTGATCAAGGCTTTTGTTGAAAAGCAGAGCCTTGTGGATGATGATCAAAGCATAGCCTATCTATTCATAGCTTTGAGTGTTTCGTTACCTCGCAAGCCTCACACCCCGGTATGAGTCAGAAACGGAGCAAGGGAACGCAGGCAGTGCACACATTTCTTTCTAGCTAGAAGTGGTGTTTGGGTTTAACACAGCCCAACGTTTTACTTATGTGGTTGATGGATTTTGAGGCGCCTCTAATTTTTATTGGTTGCAATGGCCAATTTATAGTTCCAATAGGATCGGGAAGCGTGTGTTCAAGAATTGCCAATCCAACCCATTTCACTATTGGGGGATCGGCCCTGCAGGATCCAAGGGTTGCCTGTAGGTGTGATCCTGAGACATTGCTAGAGTGTCTCGAATCGGTCAAGAGATCGTTCCTAGCCTTGACTCTTGATGGAAACCCAATTTCCAATACGACACCAAGCGGTTTTGATTGTAGAACTAGTATGGCGACATAGTATATGGTAGCTATGCCGCCTATGATTAATACATTGTGACTGAAAGGTTTTTAAAACATATATACACTAGTAACAATAACAAATCCGTTTTTATCGTATCAAGCATTTTTGACCATTATAAGGTAAAACTCTATCCTCCGGCTTGCGTTGCATTGTGTGATGGGACCCGAGTCTTATAATGGTTTCATTTTTCTAAAAAGCATTGCGTTGTTTTAACGATTTACTTTATTTATGCACTGGCAATCCAATAGAGTAAATCCATTCCGCATTAGCGGCGTGGTCCCGTGATTAGCCACCTTATTAGATAAGTTAAGTAAAGATTTCTCACACCAGTCCCATGACTGACCCATAGTTTGGTTCACTTTGCAAACTAGAGTGCCCTCTTTTCCACACAGGCAGTCGAGTAGCTTATTTTGCAGATATATTGAGCAGGATTCTGGATCGAAGCTTGGAGCTGTGTCCAGAGCATTGGTAGTCTTCCGTTGTGATTGATTTAATTATTCCACTGCGTTGTATTACATGTATTGTAATTTATCTTTCGCTGTATTTTATTCAATGTACTCTGATATTCTATACTCTGATGTAACATTATTATGTAATAAAAGTCTGTTGTTATTTGTTCTGATGTGTTGTATTCCTAGAGTTAACGTATTCGGGTTTTGAATGGTCTTGATTGATCTCGCGATCGATCAGGTCGGGTGAAATCTGGGTCGTTACAGTTGGTATCAGAGCTCTGGTTAGCTCAAAACTTTGGGGTACAACTCATTAGAACTAAACAAAAGACTCATCAGAGATTGAATTAGTAATATCCAATAAGAATAACTTGTTAGAGATGAGATCAGTAGTATCCTAGAACGAGTGTGAAGAGTATTGATTTTTAAATTAAAAATGAAAACAAATTTAGTTTTGAAAATTTAAAATCTTATTATACGTATTTGAATATATTATTTTATTTTATTTTGGACAATCGAGTATATAAAGATTTTGCATATACGACTAGCTAGCATGTATTTGAAACCTCAAATATACTAGATAGATATAGAATCACACTTTGGTTGCCCGAAGATGTTTTGAATGTGGTTCGAAACTTCATCAGAATTTATGTTCGAGTTTCGAAAGTGGTATATCTATATATTTCCATTGACTGGTGTGAGAACCAAAAGTAGATAGGGTTTATTGCTGTGATTTGCACTAAAAATATTATTTTTGACTATATATAAAATTTATATATTTGAAAAGTTAATCACCTAATTGATTGCTGGTTGTGATGTTCGACAATTAGTTTAACTAATTAAAATATTGGAATGATAATTAATTCAACCAATATATAAAAGAATGACAAATTTAACTAAATCAAATTTAATATTGAACTAACCTGAAAATTGATTAAAATTAAAAGTTGAGTTGGTTAATTAAACGACTTTAGCATCATTCCTTTCCGAGGACGAAAAGATTTTAAGTGGGGGAGATTGTAACAACCCGCAAATCCTGAACCAATTTAAAATTTTTATTTGAGAAATTTTAATGGAATTTTAATAGTTAAAATAATTTATAATGGGTAAAAATTTATTTACAATCGAAGTTAGAATGAATAATTTTAATTTTAACTATAAAAGGAGTTAGAAATAGCGCGGCAGTTAGAAAAGTCAAACTTGAACTTTGATCGAATGTATCGGATTCAAAATTTATCGGATTTTAGTGAAATTAAACATATTAGAATCTATTTAAAAATATCTTTCCAACGAATCTGAAAAATCGAAATTTCATAGCGGGAATCAAAAGTTATGCCCAGTTTAAGATTCAGAATAGTGGCTGTAGAATTTATTTATTTATATATATATATATATATTAATATTAAAAATAGCCATTTTTCAAATGACCTCCGTTTTCAACGAAACCACTTTTGTTGGAACCGGAATGTCAAATTAATACTAGGCTTCAGTTTTCATAATTTTTAGAATTAATATGTGAGCGTGGCAAAAGAAATTGTGTTTTGTTAGTTTCAGTCAAACCTGATCGACTAGAAAATGGCCATTTTTCAAACGGTCTCGGAATTCGATGAAATTAGTCTCGTTAGAATCGTATCGTCAAAAATAACTAGAAATATTTTTTCTGGAATTTTTAGAGTCAGTATGTCGCCCCGGTAAATTTAAATGTACGATAAAATTTAATAATTAAATGTTTTATATTTAAATTTAAGGAAAAACCTTTCGAAATAATTGAATTGGGTGATGAAACCTATTCCATTTTGTCCGGGACGGGGGTAATTAGCTAGGGGGCACTCTTGTTGGGTTTGGTTTGGATTTCATGGTGTTAAACTGATATTGTTTGAATTAAATGGAAATAAATAAATAAAATAAATCAAAATATGTGTATAAATACTCTAAGGATACGCAACCCTAATACGCCGTACTGTAGCCCCCACCCCTCTTCGTTTTTTCATGGCCGATATCCTTCCCCTCTTCTCCCACTAAAATCCCATGATCCTCTCATTAAAACTCCTTACTCCTTTTGCCAATATCAAAGTTCTCTTTCTCCTCTCTACATCCATACGGCTAAAGCCCCCTGAAACCGCCCTTAGTTCGAGCCACACGCACCCGAACCCGACCCGTGTCGATCCCAATTCCGCCACCCCCTGACACGCGAGTTGAACGTGGACCCCACCAACAGGAAGCTCCCTCGAAGCCGCACCTCGCTGCGGTCTCTGATCGTCACCTCGTGCTCCGTGTTGGCCGCGAGATCGAACCCTAGGTTCGAACCTAGTTGAAAATCCATCGGTCAAAATTTGTAGAAGTGGAAGAAGGTTAAAACCTTCATTATTTAATTAATTCATTTTATTTAAATTATTATCGATCTTAAATAATTCATAACTCATTCGTATGAACTCAGAACTGAACAATGTTCGTTGCGTTGGAATCGTCTTTCCGAGATCTACGAGATGGAACTGTCCACGACCAGAACAGAGCAATTTGAAAATTCAGCCAAATTGAACACGAATGATTTCTGAAAACTGATCGATGTGAGATTTATCTTTCTTTTAGTTAATTAATTTATTCAATTTATTTGCTATGTAACTATTGTATGTATATGTCTTAGATCTGCTGTGATGCGATTGTGGATGATTTATTTGTTGATTGGTGATGTATAAACACAGATCTCTGTGTGTGTTGAATAAAAATAAATCATTTTGAAAAGTTATTGATTTGCATTAGAATTTCCAAATCGATAATAAAATAAATCATTTTGTAAAATCATTGATTTGGAATAGAATCGCCATTTCAATATAAATGTTCTTCATTTGCATTCTTTTATGCAAATATATACGTAGAAATATAAATGTTCTTTATTTGCATTCTTTTATGAAAATATATACATAGATATATAATTGTTCTTTATTTGCATTCTTTTATGCAAATATATACATAGAAAAATAAAATGTTCTTTTATTTGCATTCTTTATGCGAATACACTTAGAAATATAAAATATTCTTTTGTTTGCATTCTCTAACGCAAATATGCATAGAAAATAAAAATGTCCTTTTATTTGCATTAGAAGTAAAACTATATTTTTTGTTTGCAATTTTAGATGCGAACAAAACATTAGAATTAAAATCATATCTTTGTTTGCAATTTTAGATGCAAACAAACAATTAGAATTAAAACCATATTTTTTTGGTTTGCAATTTCAGATGCAAACAAAACGTTAGATTTAAAATTACATTTTGCTTGCATTTTAAATGCAAAAACACTAGAATGAATATTACATTTTTAATTTGTAATTTGGATAGAAATAAAAATATGATTTAAAAGGTTACTATTTTTGTTGGTACATTAAGTTGCAAGCAAAACATTTAACAAAGATTTTATTTTATTTGCATATTTAGATGCAAATAAACAACATTTAATAAACATTATATTTTATTTGTATATTTAGATGCAAATAAACAACATTTAATAAAGATTATATTTTATTTGCATATTTAGATGCAAATAAACACCGTATTCAAAAGTTGAATTTTTATTTGCATTCTTTGATGCAAATAAACACCATATTTAAAAGTCGAATTTTCATTTGCATTCTTTGATGCAAATAAACTACCGTATTAAAAGTTGAATTTGTATTTACATTCTTTGGTGTAAATAAACTATGAAATTTAAAGTCGCATATTTATTTGCATTCCTTGATGCAAATAAAATATTAAATTAGAAATTGCATATTTATTTGCATTCCTTGATGCAAATAAAATATTGGATTAGAAGTTGCATTTTTATTTGCAAATTTAGATGCAAATAAAACCTTGAATTAGAAGTTGCATTTTATTTGCATTCTTTGATGCAAATAAAACATGAAGTTAAAAGTTGTATTTTCATTTGCATTCTTAGATGCAAATAAATCATAAATTAAAATATCATCTTTTTATTCGCATTTTAGTTGCAAATAAAAAAGCATAGTTTAAGAAGTTACACTTTTATTTCAATTGAGATATAATTAAAAATATCACTTTTACTTTTAAACTAGAGAAGATAAAAAAAGAGGTTATAATAAAGTAATCACTTTTGTCATTTTACATTATTTATAACAAAATAATCACTTTTGTCACTTTACATTAGTTGAAACAAAATTATTCACTTTTGTCAATTTATATTAGTTGAATCAAAAATTCATTTGGTTGAATTATATTGGTTTGGTCAGGAAGAATGGCCCCTTGATAATGGCGTCTTCTTTCCCTAATATTGCCTCGTCTTCCTCCTTCCTTGATTCGTCCTCTTTCCCTCCTTTACCCCCTCGTCCTCCTCCACCTCTCCTCCATGACAATCTTGTCGTGTCATCTTCCTTGTTTGATTTGCCTTCCTCTTTGATTGCTTTTGAAATCTTGGATGATATTCTGAACTCTGTTTTGAATGCAGTTGTTGAGCAGGTTTCGGAGGATCTTGTTGACTTTGGAAATGATAATCATGATATCGCTGCTATTAAATCTGGATCTAGCTTTCCATCGAGTACATTGCAGACAGGTGTTAATTGTGATCTTGGCTCAAAGTTATCTTCAGATCCATCAGGTTTTTCTTCTGGATCTAATCCTTCCTCTTCTGCTCATGATCCTGCTCCTCCTAATATGATCAATTTTGTTCCTGTTAAATCATCGGTAAATCATTTTACTGCTGTAAAGTCCGATTATCTTTCTTTATTCAATTCGCTTCCTAGGAATGTTGGATCCTTTAAACCTCTTGATTTTGAGAAAATTAAGGATAGAAAGAAGAAAAATCCTCCTGATATTGTTAGAGTTGAAGGGATTAAATATTGGAACCAATATTTGGTGGTGTTCTTTCTTGATGGATCCTTATCATATTTGTCTGTGGTCAACTTTCTGAGGAATTATTGGACTCTTCATGGAGAAATTGATACAAAATCTGATGGTATTAACTTCTATTTTAAGTTTTCTAATGATTTTTATCAAGATAAAGTGTTGAAGGCAAATCCAATTTTCATTAGAGGGAGAATGTTCTTTGTTACCAGATGGGATCAATCAATTGGAAGTGCTTAGTCTCAGATTAAAAGAGTGCCAATCCGGATTCATTTGCATCGTATTCCTTTGCTGCTTTGGACTCTTATGGGTATCAATTGGTTAGCTTGCCAAGTTGGTAAACTAATCTGTTTTGATTTGAATACTGAAAGAATGCACATAATAAAATATGCCAAGGTGCTAGTTGATATTGATGCTGAAGAGGATTTACCTCAAATCATTGAACTGGGTGAATTAGGTGATAACTGTCCACAAGTAATTGTCTCTTATGATTGAAGGCCAGCTATTTGTACTCACTGTAAGGTGTTTGGGCACTCTACTAGGGATTGTGATGTTCATAGGTTGGGAAATAAAACAGGTGAATATCCAGTGGATGAGGTTAATGTAGTTTATCAAAAGGAAATGCCTATTCCTGTTAGGAAATCTCTTCCCAATGACCATCAAAATCATATTAGCAATGGTTGGAATGGAGTTAATAGGAAAAAGAAAATGGTTTGCCAGAGGAAAGAAGGGAAGTTTGGAACTAATGTTGAAAAAGAGGTTAATAAAGTAATGGAAGAGGTTGTTGAAATTAGTGGCTCAGGTAATTTGTAGAATGAATTGAATAATGAAGAATCGATGGAGATAAAAGGTGATTGTGACCAAAATATTATGGTTGCGGATGAGAATGGAGTATGTAGGATTATCAGAAAGGCTGATGCTGTTAGTAAAGGTAAGGAAAAAGTTAATGATCAACAAGGAATTTATGATGAGGTTCAAGTTCACAATTCCTTCTCATTGTTATCTAATGATTTCACCATGCCTTCTACCTCAATCAGTGTCCCTGTAAAATCCAGTAAATTCTCTTCATCTAATACTTCTCAATCTTATCCTATTACTTCTTCCAAAAATTGTAATTCTCTCTCTGGTAACTCTCCTCTTAAATTCGATATTCATCCTCACTCAAAATTCAGCTCTGATCTTTTTACCTCTTCAACTAAAACTTCTTCCCCTTATGCCCATTTATCTCCTCCTGATGGTATTATCCTTCCTCCTCCTCCAAATATCTCACAGCCTTCAAATAACCTCAATGAATTTTCTCCTTCTAATGTCCCTAAAGCTATGGTTAGTGACTACATTGATGTTGCTTTAAAATCTCCTTCAAAACCAGGTTCTCAATCTGTCACTAAGTCCAAGAGAGGGAGGAAAAAGAAAGTTAATGCTAAATCTGCAGGGAAAGAGGATATTGATGATGGAGTAACATATAGTCAGAATGATGTTCTTCCATTGAGTAATCAATCTAAGAAGTCAAAAGGACATACTAGGAATAATCCTGGTCCTCCTTCAGACATCACTAATATCCACTTATGAAGCACAACATATCTTTTTGGAATGTTAGAGGGATGAATCTTCCCTCTAAGCAAAGTGAGATCAAATTCTTTTTGAAGGAAAATAATAATCATTTGCTCTGTTTATCAGAGACAAAGCTTGACATTGTTTCAACTTCTCATGCTGCCTTCTTAATAGCTCCTAGATGGAGTTGTGATCATAATCTTGATCATGCATCTTTTGGTCGCTTGCTAACATTATGGAATCCTACTGTTTTTAGGCTTTCAAAGATTTCCTCTTTAGATCAATTCATTCATTACCAATGTGTTTATTTGCCTTCCAATTTTACTTTCTTTATTACCTTTGTATATGCTCATAATGCTTCTTCGCTTAGAGTCCCATTCTTATCTAATCTTTGCAATATTCATAAGTCCAATGTTCCTTGGGTCTTGGGTGGGGACTTTAATTGTATGTTTTCTTCAACTCATAAACAGGGTGGTTGTGCTCTAACTATTAATGATATTTCCCCTCTTAGTCAAGCATTAATTTCTTCTAATCTTTGTCATGTTAATAGTTTTGGTCCTTTATTCACTTGGTCAAACAGGAGTCGTTCTTGTCCTACTACCTTATGCAGACTTGATCACATTTTTGCCAACTCATCTTTTCTTTTATCCTGGCCTAATTCCTTTTACCAGATCCTTTCTCCCACTATTTCAGATCACTGTCCTTTGCTTTTATATTGGGGAAATTCAGATGCCATTGTTAAAGGGAAGTCCTCCTTTAAATTTTTTAATTTTTGGTGCTCTCATATTGATTATAATAGTATATTGCTGTAGGTCTGGAGTATTCTTTCTTTTAAAAATCCTATGGAGAAATTGATTCACAAATTAAGGCTACTGAAGATTCATCTTAAGGCCTGGTCTAGTCATACTTTTGGTGATGCATCTTTGCAATCTCATTCAATTAGATTACAAGTTGTTCAAGTGCAGACTGGATTATTGAATAATCCTCATGATAATTATTTACAAGCCTTGGAGATAGAATTATAGGATAAGCTAAAGCATTCTTTAGATATGGAATTGCAGTCTTTATGGAAGAAATCTAATGCAAAGAGGGAATTGGAAGCAAATAGAAACACCAGGTTTTTTCATAATTCTTTAAAGGTTGCTAAAATTAAGGAGATGGTTCATATGATACAGGATACTGATGGTACTATTCTTTCTTCTCAAGATAGTATAGATCATGCATTTGTTGATGTTTTTAGCTCCTTGCTAGCTCCGAATGATTTACCTGCTATTAATGTTGATCCTTTGTATAATATTGTGTTTCCCTTTATCCAAGTTGATCATGCTTCTAAGCTCATCACTCCAGTGACCAGTGAAGAGATTAAGTCAGCAATATTTAGTTTAGATTCTTCTAGTTATGGTGGGCCTGATGGGTTTAATGCCTGTTTTTTACATAAGAGTTGGCCTATTATTGGACCTGATATAATTGAGGTTGTCAAGTATTTTTTCCTGAAGAACTTTCTACCTCCTTTTTTCAATGCCATTTTTATTTCTTTGGTTCCTAAATTGGAGAATCCATCCTATGTGTCTGATTTTAGGCCAATTTCATGCTGTAGTGTTTTCTACAAGGTCATTTCAAAGGTTTTAGCTAAAAGAATTCAACAAGTTCTGCCTTTAATTATCTCGCTAAATCAGTCTGCTTTTGTTCCTGGGCGTACTATTAGTGATAACATACTGATTACACAAGAGTTACTTCATGGTTATGATAGGAAAAATATTTCTCCTCGTTGTATGATTAAACTTGACATTAAAAAAGCTTTTGATAGTGTATCGTGGTCTTCAGTTATTGCTATATTATCGAGAATGAATTTTCCTAAGCCTTTTATGGCATGAATTTATACCTGTATTTCTTCTCCAATGTTTTCAATATCAAGGCATGGTCAGCTTCATGGTTATTTCAAAAGTAAAAGAGGAGTTAGGCAGGGGGATCCCATTTCTTCATACTTGTTCATTATAGTGAAGGAACTATTTAATGCTTTGATTAAGGAACAAGTCCAAAAGGGTATTTTTCAATTACATCCTCGTTGTAAAGTTCCTTTAATCTCCCATTTATGCTTCATTGATGACCTAATTATAATTACCAAGCCAACCTTAAAGAACATTCATTGTTTACTCGACATTCTGAAGACTCTCTATCAAATTACTAGGTTGGAAATTAATCTGTTGATATCTCATATTAAAATTGCTGGGTTATCTCATTATAAGAAGCAGGAGTTGATTGCTTTATCTGGGTTGAATGATTTGCCTGACAATTCAAAATATCTTGGACTACCTTCATTCACTGAAAGAATTACAAAAGACAAATGTATGTAGCTGTATGAAAAGATTATAGACTATATGAAGCAATGGACTTCCTGTAAGCTCTCTCAGGCAGGTAGATTTACTCTTGTTCAATCCATAATAGTGTCTATGACTACCTTTTACACCAGGCATTATATACTTCCTTTAAAGCTGATAAATATGATTGTTAGTACTATGAATAAGTTTTTGTGGCATGGTGATCCATTTGTTAAGAAGATTATCCCTATTTCTTTTGCAAAAGTATGTGAGGATAAAAAGCATGGAGGATTGGGGTTACTAAATCTTTTTACTTGGAATAAGGCAGCTATTTCTGCTTATTTTAATAAGATTTTTTCTGATGATGAGAGTTTGTGGATAAAATTTGTGAAAAACAATTTAATTGGAAGAAATCATTTTTGGACAATGCCTGTACCAAACTTTTGTAGTTGGAGTTGGAGGCAAATTTTTAATCTTAGAGAACAGTTTTTACCTTTTATAAGATGCAATGCCAAAAAATTGGAAGGATTATCTTTTTGGCATACTCCTTGGGCTGGTGATGGGTTAATCTTAAGTCAGGTTGTCGATTATACTTTGAGAAGGAACAGTGGTATTTCATAGATTGCCTGTGTTGAAGATATGGTTCATGATGGAGTACTTGAGTTACCTCATAGTAGTTCAGTAATATTAAGGAAATTATGGTCTGAGGTAATTGACAGTCTTAGGTCTGATTTTGATGTTATCATTTGGAAAGGAAAATGTCATTCAATTAGTGGAGTTTATGATCTACTAGTAGTGATAAGCCTTTATTTCCATGGCATAAGAGGATTTGGAATATAATGAGCAATGCGAAGCAGAATTTTTTGTTGTGGAAAGTGATGTCTAATGCAGTTAATACAAGGGATAAGTTGGCAAAGATGGGTGTAATTGCTAATGATTCATGTGTGTTTTGTAATGATGATTCTGAGTGCAACACACATTTGTTTTTTGAATGTTCGTTTGTTTATCAATTGTGGAAGAGTGTTTTGATCTCTGGTAAGTTTCATGTCCCTTCTCAGATTAGTAAAGAAGAGTGGTTCATCCTTATTAAGGCTACACGTTGGAAGGACAGCAAAAGCTTGATGTTATTATGGATTTTAAAAAAATTTGTTTTTGAAATCTGGATGGAAAGGAATAGGAGGGTCTTCAATTCTGCTTCCTTGAGTTCGGACCAGTTGTTCTCACTGATTTGCAATGCAATTTTGAAGAAAGTGAGCTCCAATTGATTGATTAGTTGTTGCTTCATGTCATTTGTTGCTGGCGATTCATTCTTGAGTTTTTGATTCTTTTGTTTTCGTGTATGTTTTGGTATTTGTAATGGTGTTTTGTTTACGGCATTGAATTTTTTTTTGTTTTGTCATGAGTATTCTATAGTTTTTTTTTCAATGCCGAGCTGTGAGCTGGTTTTGTTTCTATTTTGTGTAACTCTTGAGACTCTAGTGAATAAAGTTTTGTTGCCTTTCAAAAATTATATTGGTTGAAACCAAAAAGGACATTTTTGTCAAATCAGAATTAAACACAAACAGCATTTTGATAAGATAGAATTGTCGGCAAATGTATGTATAGCTCTTCTTATACATTTTGTTGAGATAGAATTTATATGCAAATAAAATAATCATTTTTATTTGCATAACATACCATAGAATTTATATGCAAATATAAAAATCATTCTTATTTGCAAACTTACATTGGAATCTATATTCAAATATAAAAATCAAATCCTTGGAATAAACATATAATAGAATGTATAAGTGAGTTAAAGTGACATTTCTATATGTTAATGCATACATTAGAATTTGTATGTACTTTAAAATAAACATTTTTAGGTGTTAGGTTATACATTGAAAAACATATACAGATGTGGTTATTTCTTTTATGTGTTAAATTTAAGAATAATAACATCCAAATAAAGTATAGGGGAAATTATCTTTTATTTGGCATTAGCAATAATGCCATATAAATAAATTACAGTTTATTAGACATTGGCAAAGTATAAGAAATTATGCGATTCAAATATATTTTATTGCGACATTAGAAATAAAATATCATTTTTGTCCATCATTATCAACATGTTGGTAGTATTAAAATTGGTTAAATTCATTAACCAATTATTTATTTATATGTACTGTTGCTGGCTGAAAATCCCACACGGGTATTGGGATGATAATTGATATACACTAGTCCCAATGTTTATTTGTATGTCAATCGATAGATTGACAGGCTGCGATGAGCATTATTATTTCATTTTAATGCTCACACAGTTGAGAACTTCACTCTGGATGTTGAATGGATGTTTTGATTGTTGTCATTTACATATGTTGTATGAAATCCATATAACGAAAGTTATATATTAAATGATTGAGTCGCTTTCCGATTCAGAATATCCTTCATATAAAGAATATTTTTAAACAAAGAATTTTTTTTAATAAAGAATAAATCTTTCAACTAAGATTATTGGCATTTCAATCAATATTTATTTATTGGAAAATGATTTTTGGATTTATCGTGAATAATGTTTTCAAATGACAATGATTCTTTAACCCAGCTAAAAATAAGATTTATTTCTTAAATTGGAATAATTGTCAAGTAGTGATTTTTGATATTAAAACTAAACTGGAATATTAATAAATCGTCGAAAATAAGATTTAAGAATAAATCTGAAAGATTTATCTTCGATAAAATTAATGGGAACTTTTCCCTAATAATATGAATATTTTATTTAAAGAATATTCTGAATTGGAAAGAGGCGTTGGATGTGTCCTTATAACACTTGATTTTTAATTATAAAAATACGTGAGTTATTTAGAAAGATCGGGTTTAACCCACTCTGAATAATTACTACGACGATTAAGAGTCGAAGACATTGAAGACAGTGGATGAAGACCAGCGATCTTCACATCGAATGGACGACTACTGATGCCTGGCATTGGGTCGCTCCCAGTAAATGGTTAATAGTGGTAGTTTGTCCGGACGTACTTATTGATCGTCCGGATACGCGAGCACCTAGGTGACTCCGGTTTCATTCAGACCGAGAACGGACTTGTAAATGGATGTGTGTCCGACATTGAATTTCATGCCGTGTAATTTAGTTGATATCTATTAATATATTTCTGAGGTGGCGGAAATTTTATTCTCTTGCTTAACACCCTTCTCTGAGACGCACGAGCTCAGAGGTTATATATTGGTAGTTATCGATCGCATGGTATGGACTATCAATATGGCATGCCAAGATGCAATTGATCAAGGCTTTTGTTGAAAAACAGAGCCTTGTGGATGATGATCAAAGCATAGCCTATCTAGGCATAGCTTTGTGTATTTCGTTACCTCGCGAGCCTCACACCCCGGTATGAGTCAGAAACGGAGCAAGGGAACCCAGGGAGTGCACCCGTTTCTTTCTAGATAGAAGTGGTGTTTGGATTTAACACGGCCCGACATTTTAATTATGTGGTTGATGGATTTTGAGGCACCTCGAATTTTTATTGGCCGCAATGGCCAATTTATAGGTCCAATAGGATCAGGAAGCGTGTGTTCAGGAATTTCCAATCCAACCCACTGCACTATTGGGGGACCGGCCCTGCAGGATCCAAGGGTTGCCCGTAGGTGTGATCCTGAGAGATTGCTTGAGTGTCTCGAATCGGTCAGGAGATCGTTCCTAGCCTTGGCTCTTGATGGAAACCCAATTTCCAATACGACACCAGGCGGTTTTGATTGTAGAACTAGTAAGGCGACATAGTTTATGGTAGCTATGCCTTCTATGATTAATACATTGTGACTGAAAGGTTTTTAAAACATATATACACTAGTAATAATAACAAATCCATTTTTATCGTATCAAGCATTTTTGATCATTATAAGGTAAAACTCTATCCTCTGGCTTGTGTTGCATTGTGTGATGGCACCTGAGTCTTATAATGTTTCATTTTTCTAAAAAACATTGCGTTGTTTTAACGATTTACTTTATTTATGCACTGGCAATCCAATGGAGTAAACTCGTTCCGCGCTAGCGGCATGGTCCTGTGATTAGCCTCCTTATTAGATAAGTTAAGTAAAGATTTCTGACACCAGTCCTATGAATGACCTGTAGTTTGGTTCACTTTGAAAACTCGGGTGCCCTCTTTTCCACACGTGCAGTTGAGTAGCTTATTTTGCAGATATATTGAGCAGGATTCTTGATTGAAGCTTAGAGCTGTGTCCAGAGCATTGGTAGTCTTCCGCTGTGATTGATTTAGTTATTCCGCTACATTGTAATACATTTATTGTAATTTATCTTCCGATGTATTTTATTCAATGTACTCTGATATTCTGTACTCTGATGTAACATTATTATGTAATAAAAGTCTGTTGTTATTTGTTCTGATGTGTTGTATTCCCAGAGTTAACGTATTCGGGTTTTGAACGGTCTTGATCGATCTCGCGATCAATCGGGTCGGGTTAAATCCGGATCGTTACAGCTTCTGTGGAGGAAGACTGTTACTATATATGGAATTTAAAAGGCTTTGTCTTTATTCCATTTATATTATTGGTTGGATACGGAAATTGATATCAATTATATATTGATTTGTTTTCCGTGAGGATTCCATAGTTAATGGAATTTGATTTTGGGTTTATCGTGAACTTTGTTTTAAATGACATTAGTTATTTAACCCAGTTAAAGATTGGATTACAAATGGTAACTGAATTTACCAAAACACGTGATGTGATTAGACCAAATTTACTTGGTTGTTCATATTGATTGTGGTTGATTGATTGTTTGGATGGTGCTCGACCAGCTTATGAGCAGAATTTGCTTTTACATTTAGCATTGGGTTGGGTAGAAATATCGGTGTGCTAACACCTCGTGAAACACTTCACGATTTGCCTATGAGGTGTTTAGCGATGTTGTTGTTCATTTCAAATTTATTGAATGCTTTTGAAATGATATTTTCTTAAGTGAAAAGAAATGTTTTCCCGATTTTGGACAGGAATGTTTTATAAAACAGAAAGGATTTCGAGGGCTAAACCTGATGATTTCGAAATGATTTGGAAATATGTTATGATTTTACATTGTAGTTCAACACATAACCAATTAGTTACTATTGATGATGTATCTGTTTGGTGCTAGAGAATTTATTCTCTTGCTTAACACCCTTCTTTGAGACGTACGAGCTCAAAGATTATTTGAATAATAGTGACTGATCATATATGTGAATTGCTGATGCGAAGTACTATAGTTTGAAAGTACCCTTAAATGGCTTTGGGCGGTGTATGCTTCCATGCGTGGGAGGTGCATCGTCTGTGTAGCCTGCTCCATCGTGGGAGGTGCACATATATATTGTAACGAAAAGGAATTTCGCTCGATCAGAATCAGTCGCTAAACCGATCTAGACCGTTCGAAACGCCTGATTGTTTTGAGAACACGACAAAATAAAACGCAGGCGGAAGAACATTTCATTGTATATTACAACAATTCATCAGAATACAAGAATATACAGAGTATAAATGAATATTACACACAAATATCAGAGATTTAAATTACATTTAAATACATCGCAGCAGAAAATAATACAATATATAACTAGAAGAGATATACGGATACAAAGCTTTCCGGATATCGTTCCAGCTGTAAACCAGGATCCTGTGAATACAGATCTGTAAAACCCAAAACTACTAGCTGCCCGTGTCAAAATAAGGGCACCCAGAGGTTAGGTTAAAAAAATAAACTCCAGGTCAGTCATGGGACTGGTGTGAGAACTAAAACAGTTATTAATCTTTATTTTGAATCAGATATATCAAGGGACCACGCCGTATAACACGGAACGAGTTTCCTCCCAAGAACACCAGTGCATAAAACAAACAGCGAAACGCTAAATAAAGAAAAATGAAATTATTATAAGACCCAGGTCCCATCACACAATGCAACGCAAGCCGGAGGACAGGGTTTTTACCTTATAATAGCCAAGAATGCTTGATACGTTTAAAACAAATCATTTGATACTATTATTGAAACGACCCGCAAATCCGTGCTATCTGAATTGACTAATAACACCACACGTCCAACCCAAATAACACAGAAATATGAATCATTATTAGAAAGAAGATAGAGGATGAGAAATAGAAAGAAAGAAATATTAGAATAGAAGAAAACAAAGATCACAAACTCACAGCGGAACGAATAAAATATATTATATAACATAAGCTTCGAAATACAAATCTGTTTTGTATATATATACATACCATCATTAGAGTACACATAACATTTGATCCAGCGGAAGTAACTCTAAATAACTAACGTTGAAGCCTCCTGCTTCAAGCTTCTCCAAGTGTATCTGTAAAAGCCTGAAACACTTGACTGCCCGTACAAATTTGGGCACCCAAGAGTTTAGGGAAAACAAAACAAAATAAACTCTGGGTCAGTCATGGGACTGGTGTGAGTAAACTCCAACCACTTGTTTAACTTTCAAAACTCTTTTCGAAAGAAAAGATAATAGTAAGACCAGCCCACACATAAACACGGACGGTTTTTACCTTACTATAACCCAAAACACTTTGATATCAAATCCAATGATATTATAATAATGTCTACACCAAGTAAATAACCAAATAGCAGAACGCTTGCATCTCACGCTCCACATATATAGTATAAAATCAAAAACCGCATGGCGCTTATTGGAGATTGGATTTCCAACATGACAAGGTATGGGACCACCTTCCGATGATGTATCTCTAGAGGCGAATACACCTGGGTTCAACAAGAACGTCTTGCAACCCGGCCCACACATGACCGACCACTCATTTCGCTTGAGTGTATCGAATGTATATCACCAACGGTTGGACTCAAACCACCGTTTCCCGAATGGGCAGAATCGATAGAATAAGAACAAAAGGAATTTCTCTAGATAGGTGATTATACACCCTAATGGGAGCGACCCACATAGCCATGCTGCCTGCCCGATTTTTTGTCCTTTCCCGGTTGTTGAGGCCTGAGGCTACGCATACTTACCATTCATTGATAACACAATCACTTTGAATGCCACATCGTCAGATCCGTTAATCACTAGTTGAGTTTGCACAAATATTCTGGATATTATGCTAAGGGATAAATCCGTTGCAACCATATATATTCATACAGACCAACCCATTTGATTATTGGAAATACTTTGTCAGACATTCGTCCATTTACGTTCGTTCTGGGATTGAACGAAACCGAAGGCACTATTTCTATAAATAGAAAAGCCCTTGCACTTTACTCCGTCTTCAATATATTCAGCATACTTGGTTCGCAACGCTTATGCCGATACGGAGTGGTTCTTCGGATAATAATCCAACCGGTCTCTCCATATTGACAACGATGGTCAAAACTTCGATAGTCTGTGATTTAACTATCGAATAAAAACAAGTGTTCATCCAACATATCAAACAAATCACTGGGCTCTTTAATTAATATTTCATTAATTCAATCTCTTCTCCATTCTCTTATCAATATTTGTTAACCAAATATTTTCAATAATCATCTTGCCTCTTACGCCATTTGGAAAACGTTTCCAAATATCAACTCCTTTTATTTTCTATATATTAGAAAAATCTCTATTTGCAATTGGAAACAATTCCAATCACTTATCTCTATCCCTTTTTGTTACAACATTCGATTTTTATATTCACTTTACTATTGAATTCAATACGTCGATACAATGATTTCAAATTATCAAAATATCTTAAAAATATTCTAACTCCTTAAATTTCCGAAAAAATTCGCCATAACCTCCCCTGTATCGGGAGCATCGGGAAATTTCAAATAGCTTCCCGGTATCTTCCTCAATCAAAAAGAAAAAGGAAAAGCCAAGCGGCTTGTCGATACGGCGCATAAAACCCATATATGAATTAAACATGTACCTTTTTGTCGAGCACATAAATTATATACTTTATATACTTCATACACCTCATCCCATACCTGTCTAACACCTGTTCACCTGTTTTCAATTCAATTCAATAACATCTAATCGTTTGAATTCAGTTTCGCCCATTTATTCTTTAAATCGGCCATTTTGCCTATTTCACTTCTTTGTTGAACATAACATGTTTAAACAAAATGTTTAACTCGTTCATAACCAAATTGAATTTCGATTTCAATTCTAGTTCTCTTTTCTATTTCGAATATAAATTCTCAAATCGAATTCACTTATTTAAGGCCCAATGTCAATTCAACATCTCCTTTACTAATTACTATTCGAATTAGTTAATTCTATTCAAAGTCAAAATCTGATTTCTGTTTCAAAAATCATATTCATTTACACAACTTGAATTCGCATATATTTTACAACTCACTCTGATATTTTCTAAATAAAACTTCGGATTTTATTTGCTTAAAATCCTTTTATAACCTTAAATAAACCATTATGGTTTTAAAACGATTCTGGCGCTGTTTTTCTGAAAATTTGATTTTGACATAACTCAAAATCTATTCGACGAAATTCATATTTTTCTCTTTCGTTAGAAAACTATTATTAAACCGGTCCTGACGTTTCTTGTTTCGAAGAATTCCGACTTCAATTGAGTTCTATGTATTCAATTGAAGTTCGAATCGCCAATTTACGAACTGCAGCGCTGCGGCGAGTTCGTTTTAATTATATTTATATATATAAACTTTAAACTTCTTTAAAATGGATTCAACTTCATCTACTATATATATATTCATATATATTTCAAATTCCATTTGAATCTTTACATTTCAAATTCCATAGTTTTAAATCCTGTATTCAAATCCCATTTGAAATCCTTTATTCGAATTCCATTTCAAATTCCTTATTCGAATTCCATTTCAAATCCTCTATTCAAATTCCCACTTTAATTCAACTCCTTTTTGAATTTCTATATTTGAAATTCATACTTGAATTTAAATATCCAAACTCCATTTAAATTTCTATTTGAAATTCTAAATGTTTCAAATTCCATTTGCACTTCTATATTCCAATTTCTATATTTGAATTCTATTGAAATTCAATATTCAAACTCCTTTTTTAATTCTATATTCAAAATTCCATAGTTTAAAACCCATTTGAATTTCATATTCAAATCCCATAGATTAAATCCTATTTTGAATTCAATTTGAATCTCTTACATTCAAATTTCATTTTCCATTTCCGACCCCATTTGAATTTCTAATATTCAAATTCATTTTCAACACCATTTGAATTTCTAATATTCAAATTCATTAACACCATTTGAATTTCTAATGTTCAAATTCATTAACACCATTTGAATTTCTATTATTCAAATTCATTTTCAACACCATTTGAATTTCTAATATTCAAATTCATTGGAATTCCCTTGAATTCAAATTCCATTTCAAAACTATTTGGATTTCCTATTTTGAAATCCTATTTGAAATTCTATTTCCAATTCTACTTTGAAATCTTATTTTCAAAGTTTATTTCAAATTCTATTTTGAAATTTCATATTCAAATTTCTACTTGAATTTCTATATTCAATTCCATGTTCAAATTTCATATTTGAATTCCAATTCAAATCTCTATTCAAATTTCATATTTCAATTCTTCTTTGAAATTGTATATTTCAAATTCTCTTCAATTCTTCTTTGAAATTCTATATTTCAAAGTCTGTTTCTTTTTGAATTCTTATATCCAATTCCTTTAAACAAGTCTCGACTTCAATTCCTTTTGAAATAGATATTTCTACTTTTCTTTGAAGATAGATTTCCCATTTCCAATTTCACACTTGTATTTCTATTTCTGAATTATCAAATGATAATTCTTTTCACTTCATTTATAACTTCGTTATAAAAGAACTATTTGTAAACTTCGTTTAAAAAGAAACTACTTGTTTTATTTTTCAAAAAAACAAGTTTATACTTTTATTTCCATTAAAAATTCAAATTCTATTTAAAAATAGAATTTTCCCTTTTTAAATCTCCAATATCCTTTTTTTTACGATATTTTAAATACATTACTTAAGCCCAGTGATAAAACACACAAAGCAACCAATTATTTATTTTTCGAACACATCATATATATAAATATATATGCAAACAAATAAACAAATAGATAATATATTTTTGAGGAATCCAGTTGGATTCCTCCAACCTGTTTCCCTGCATCCACAGATGTTAGCACATAAATAATACCCATTCTGCTTCGTGGCAGAATATCGCGGTATAGAAGGTCATCCACTAATCATAGCGTGGGGCGTATAGGGTAATCATCCGCTATGAAACTGCGGGCATCCGCTAATGAGACTGCGGGAATCCAACCAATCAATCAACCCAATATATATATATAGCCTAAATAACTAATATATATAAAACAACCAGAAAACATTCACACAAGCAACAAACAATTATTTTTAATGAAATAAAAAAATAATTTTAAAGGTGAGTGAGATTTACTCACCGAAATTTTCCTTTTTCTGAATATCCATTTAAATTCAGCATCACTCGTCTAACGAATTTCCTCGCATCATCTCGAATAAATTTACTTCGTACCTACGATGATTTGATTTCCATTTAACAATGAAATGGATATAAATTTAACTATTTCAATGAATAGATGATTTAATTTAAGGGAAACTAACCACTTAAATGAATTATTCTACGTGTTTAAAATATTGTAAACGTATATACCTTACTTCTATGCGAACTTCTCGAAGAATCCATGAAACATAGTCAAAATTGTCGATCTATTTTGCTGAAAACAACCCCAACAACTGCACCATCCACTCAGTCATTCCATCGAACAACTTACCATCAATCACCATCTGGTCTCGGCACCACTAACCAACTGCCTCATTTGGCAGTCCCTCTCTCCAAAGTTAAACAGTCTTGAACCCCTCAAAACGCAAAACTGGACTCATGTTTCTTCCTCTGCCGAATCCCCCAAATCACCAAGTTCGGTCTCCTATTCTTCACTGCCGCATCCCCTATCCCCTAGGTACGAATTACATCAGAACGTTCAAACCCCTTCGACGTCGAAATTCCTCAGTCACTCACTGACCTTCAAATCCCCTTTCGCGATGACCGTCGAACCCAGAAACCAACTCGCGAACCCCTCTCCAGAACGCGAGCAACATATACGTTGATCTACTCGACCTCGACATTGACAACCCCAAATTTTCGAACGCCTCCGGTCTTGATTTGAGATGTAGGGTTGCCGTGATTGGATTTTGAGCTTCGGTGGACTCCTGGCTTTAATCGCGATTCATAATTTCTTCTTCTTTTTATTTTTTATTTTTTTTTATACGAGGATGGTATTGATTAAAATTTCGTGACTGGGGAAAAAGAATGGAGGGGATCGGCTTTAAATATACAAAGAGGGAACAAGTATTGCTGCTCGAGGTAGGGAGCAAAAAGTCGGCCATTAAATTGATGTTTCCCTGATGACGAAGAGGGAAGACAGAAAATTGTGCTCGAGAAGAAACATCTGCGTAATTTTACTACTTAGGGTAGCTTTAGGTGAGAGATAGGTCGGCCACATTCCTTTTTTACTATATTTTATTTTTCCCTTATAAACATTGATTTGAATTTGATTTTATTTCCTGTTCGAAAATATCCCATGGTCCTTTATCTTCAACAGCGAACCCTTATTTTGACTGATGTTATAAGGTTATAATGCTGCTCTGAACTCAATGGAACAGATTCTGAATTTTAATTCGACTTGTCTATAAGAGATACAATTTAAATTAACAATTTAAATTAAATTTGATTTAAAATATAAATCAATTCCAAACAATTAATTCTAATTCAATATAAAATTTATATAAATCGGCTAAATTGTTTTCAATATGGTTTTGACTCTAAATCCGATTGGTTTCTTCTTCGTATACGATTATTCAATATATTTGCTATTAAACCATATATCGATTATTAAATCGATGAATCCAATAAAAATTCATTATATATTCAACATTTAAAACCATACTAAATATTTAAAATAAACTGTTCAAAAATCTGGGTCGTTACATTCTTTCCCCCTTAAAATAATTTCGTCCTCGAAATTGCTAAGGTAGGAAAAATGGTACAAATCCATTACTTTCAAAATCTCACTTATGTTGAAACTCAACTCCTCATATTTCTATGACTTTAATTTCAACCAAAACTTTTGGCCTTCCTTCACTTAATTCGAATGATCTACGATCAATCCATTTATATCCAATCTATATTCCACTAAACCAATTCAAATTGATTCTAGTCAATTGATTTACTTCAATCCATTTAACTTGCTTAAGTTAAATTTAAATTCCAGAATTCAAATCCTTGGGTTTTTCTTTTCAAATTCTTTTGAAATCACATATATTTATAACTAATTCAAATTCAAAACATTTGAATATTCAAACCAATTTGTTTTCTTTCAAAAAAACATTTCTAAGGTAGCAATTCATCACTTAGAAACTCGAAAATGAACCCTGATGAGGCTGCAGTTATCATCAGAATTATTTCCCAGCGACTGAAGTGAGTTCAGTGCTTTATCATTTTTTTAAAAATCAATTCAAAATGATTTTCATTCAAAACCTTTTCAAAGTAAAACTATATTATTTTAATTACTTTGAAAAATATTTTTCAACTTCCCAGGATTTTGAATTCTTAATTCTGGTTTAAATTTAATTCTAATTCATCTCATTTGTATATTTAATTCATATACAAATTCTATTTGGTTATAAATAACCATTCTAAGTTTATAATCTCATTTGATTATAAAATCAACATCCAACACATCCATATAATAATAATTCTAGAAAATTATTCTTTCTATATCAAAATAGAAATTTGGATAAAATTATTTCATTTACCCTCTTGAAAACAATATCATGTCGTATTTTCTTTTCAAGTATTTAGAAATCCCTATCGACTTCGTGGCGTCCCACGATTCGACCAGAATTCATAAACCACTCAACAGACTAGCCAACACAATATAAAACAATTTTTATATCAACTAACAAATACGCTCTCTCGTATTATACTCTCAACTCATTCTAGGGTACTACTGACCCTATCTCTAATGAGCACATGCCACACAAGCCTAGGTGTTTGCTCAACCTAAGCTCTGATACCAACTGAAACGACCCGCAAATCCGTGCTATCTGAATTGACTAATAACACCACACGTCCAACCCAAATAACACAGAAATACGAATCATTATTAGAAAGAAGATAGAGGATGAGAAATAGAAAGAAAGAAATATTAGAATAGAAGAAAACAAAGATCACAAACTCACAGCGGAACGAATAAAATATATTATATAACATAAGCTTCGAAATACAAATCTGTTTTGTATATATATACATACCATCATTAGAGTACACATAACATTTGATCCAGCGGAAGTAACTCTAAATAACTAACGTTGAAGCCTCCTTCTTCAAGCTTCTCCAAGTGTATCTGTAAAAGCCTGAAACACTTGACTGCCCGTACAAATTTGGGCACCCAAGAGTTTAGGGAAAACAAAACAAAATAAACTCTGGGTCAGTCATGGGACTGGTGTGAGTAAACTCCAACCACTTGTTTAACTTTCAAAACTCTTTTCGAAAGAAAAGATAATAGTAAGACCAGCCCACACATAAACACGGACGGTTTTTACCTTACTATAACCCAAAACACTTTGATATCAAATCCAATGATATTATAATAATGTCTACACCAAGTAAATAACCAAATAGCAGAACGCTTGCATCTCACGCTCCACATATATAGTATAAAATCAAAAACCGCATGGCGCTTATTGGAGATTGGATTTCCAACATGACAAGGTATGGGACCACCTTCCGATGATGTATCTCTAGAGGCGAATACACCTGGGTTCAACAAGAACGTCTTGCAACCCGGCCCACACATGACCGACCACTCATTTCGCTTGAGTGTATCGAATGTATATCACCAACGGTTGGACTCAAACCACCGTTTCCCGAATGGGCAGAATCGATAGAATAAGAACAAAAGGAATTTCTCTAGATAGGTGATTATACACCCTAATGGGAGCGACCCACATAGCCATGCTGCCTGCCCGATTTTTTGTCCTTTCCCGGTTGTTGAGGCCTGAGGCTACGCATACTTACCATTCATTGATAACACAATCACTTTGAATGCCACATCGTCAGATCCGTTAATCACTAGTTGAGTTTGCACAAATATTCTGGATATTATGCTAAGGGATAAATCCGTTGCAACCATATATATTCATACAGACCAACCCATTTGATTATTGGAAATACTTTGTCAGACATTCGTCCATTTACGTTCGTTCTGGGATTGAACGAAACCGAAGGCACTATTTCTATAAATAGAAAAGCCCTTGCACTTTACTCCGTCTTCAATATATTCAGCATACTTGGTTCGCAACGCTTATGCCGATACGGAGTGGTTCTTCGGATAATAATCCAACCGGTCTCTCCATATTGACAACGATGGTCAAAACTTCGATAGTCTGTGATTTAACTATCGAATAAAAACAAGTGTTCATCCAACATATCAAACAAATCACTGGGCTCTTTAATTAATATTTCATTAATTCAATCTCTTCTCCATTCTCTTATCAATATTTGTTAACCAAATATTTTCAATAATCATCTTGCCTCTTACGCCATTTGGAAAACGTTTCCAAATATCAACTCCTTTTATTTTCTATATATTAGAAAAATCTCTATTTGCAATTGGAAACAATTCCAATCACTTATCTCTATCCCTTTTTGTTACAACATTCGATTTTTATATTCACTTTACTATTGAATTCAATACGTCGATACAATGATTTCAAATTATCAAAATATCTTAAAAATATTCTAACTCCTTAAATTTCCGAAAAATTTCGCCATAACCTCCCCTGTATCGGGAGCATCGGGAAATTTCAAATAGCTTCCCGGTATCTTCCTCAATCAAAAAGAAAAAGGAAAAGCCAAGCGGCTTGTCGATACGGCGCATAAAACCCATATATGAATTAAACATGTACCTTTTTGTCGAGCACATAAATTATATACTTTATATACTTCATACACCTCATCCCATACCTGTCTAACACCTGTTCACCTGTTTTCAATTCAATTCAATAACATCTAATCGTTTGAATTCAGTTTCGCCCATTTATTCTTTAAATCGGCCATTTTGCCTATTTCACTTCTTTGTTGAACATAACATGTTTAAACAAAATGTTTAACTCGTTCATAACCAAATTGAATTTCGATTTCAATTCTAGTTCTCTTTTCTATTTCGAATATAAATTCTCAAATCGAATTCACTTATTTAAGGCCCAATGTCAATTCAACATCTCCTTTACTAATTACTATTCGAATTAGTTAATTCTATTCAAAGTCAAAATCTGATTTCTGTTTCAAAAATCATATTCATTTACACAACTTGAATTCGCATATATTTTACAACTCACTCTGATATTTTCTAAATAAAACTTCGGATTTTATTTGCTTAAAATCCTTTTATAACCTTAAATAAACCATTATGGTTTTAAAACGATTCTGGCGCTGTTTTTCTGAAAATTTGATTTTGACATAACTCAAAATCTATTCGACGAAATTCATATTTTTCTCTTTCGTTAGAAAACTATTATTAAACCGGTCCTGACGTTTCTTGTTTCGAAGAATTCCGACTTCAATTGAGTTCTATGTATTCAATTGAAGTTCGAATCGCCAATTTACGAACTGCAGCGCTGCGGCGAGTTCGTTTTAATTATATTTATATATATAAACTTTAAACTTCTTTAAAATGGATTCAACTTCATCTACTATATATATATTCATATATATTTCAAATTCCATTTGAATCTTTACATTTCAAATTCCATAGTTTTAAATCCTGTATTCAAATCCCATTTGAAATCCTTTATTCGAATTCCATTTCAAATTCCTTATTCGAATTCCATTTCAAATCCTCTATTCGAATTCCCACTTTAATTCAACTCCTTTTTGAATTTCTATATTTGAAATTCATACTTGAATTTAAATATCCAAACTCCATTTAAATTTCTATTTGAAATTCTAAATGTTTCAAATTCCATTTGCACTTCTATATTCCAATTTCTATATTTGAATTCTATTGAAATTCAATATTCAAACTCCTTTTTTAATTCTATATTCAAAATTCCATAGTTTAAAACCCATTTGAATTTCATATTCAAATCCCATAGATTAAATCCTATTTTGAATTCAATTTGAATCTCTTACATTCAAATTTCATTTTCCATTTCCGACCCCATTTGAATTTCTAATATTCAAATTCATTTTCAACACCATTTGAATTTCTAATATTCAAATTCATTAACACCATTTGAATTTCTAATGTTCAAATTCATTAACACCATTTGAATTTCTATTATTCAAATTCATTTTCAACACCATTTGAATTTCTAATATTCAAATTCATTGGAATTCCCTTGAATTCAAATTCCATTTCAAAACTATTTGGATTTCCTATTTTGAAATCCTATTTGAAATTCTATTTCCAATTCTACTTTGAAATCTTATTTTCAAAGTTTATTTCAAATTCTATTTTGAAATTTCATATTCAAATTTCTACTTGAATTTCTATATTCAATTCCATGTTCAAATTTCATATTTGAATTCCAATTCAAATCTCTATTCAAATTTCATATTTCAATTCTTCTTTGAAATTGTATATTTCAAATTCTCTTCAATTCTTCTTTGAAATTCTATATTTCAAAGTCTGTTTCTTTTTGAATTCTTATATCCAATTCCTTTAAACAAGTCTCGACTTCAATTCCTTTTGAAATAGATATTTCTACTTTTCTTTGAAGATAGATTTCCCATTTCCCATTTCCAATTTCACACTTGTATTTCTATTTCTGAATTATCAAATGATAATTCTTTTCACTTCATTTATAACTTCGTTATAAAAGAACTATTTGTAAACTTCGTTTAAAAAGAAACTACTTGTTTTATTTTTCAAAAAAACAAGTTTATACTTTTATTTCCATTAAAAATTCAAATTCTATTTAAAAATAGAATTTTCCCTTTTTAAATCTCCAATATCCTTTTTTTTACGATATTTTAAATACATTACTTAAGCCCAGTGATAAAACACACAAAGCAACCAATTATTTATTTTTCGAACACATCATATATATAAATATATATGCAAACAAATAAACAAATAGATAATATATTTTTGAGGAATCCAGTTGGATTCCTCCAACCTGTTTCCCTGCATCCACAGATGTTAGCACATAAATAATACCCATTCTGCTTCGTGGCAGAATATCGCGGTATAGAAGGTCATCCACTAATCATAGCGTGGGGCGTATAGGGTAATCATCCGCTATGAAACTGCGGGCATCCGCTAATGAGACTGCGGGAATCCAACCAATCAATCAACCCAATATATATATATAGCCTAAATAACTAATATATATAAAACAACCAGAAAACATTCACACAAGCAACAAACAATTATTTTTAATGAAATAAAAAAATAATTTTAAAGGTGAGTGAGATTTACTCACCGAAATTTTCCTTTTTCTGAATATCCATTTAAATTCAGCATCACTCGTCTAACGAATTTCCTCGCATCATCTCGAATAAATTTACTTCGTACCTACGATGATTTGATTTCCATTTAACAATGAAATGGATATAAATTTAACTATTTCAATGAATAGATGATTTAATTTAAGGGAAACTAACCACTTAAATGAATTATTCTACGTGTTTAAAATATTGTAAACGTATATACCTTACTTCTATGCGAACTTCTCGAAGAATCCATGAAACATAGTCAAAATTGTCGATCTATTTTGCTGAAAACAACCCCAACAACTGCACCATCCACTCAGTCATTCCATCGAACAACTTACCATCAATCACCATCTGGTCTCGGCACCACTAACCAACTGCCTCATTTGGCAGTCCCTCTCTCCAAAGTTAAACAGTCTTGAACCCCTCAAAACGCAAAACTGGACTCATGTTTCTTCCTCTGCCGAATCCCCCAAATCACCAAGTTCGGTCTCCTATTCTTCACTGCCGCATCCCCTATCCCCTAGGTACGAATTACATCAGAACGTTCAAACCCCTTCGACGTCGAAATTCCTCAGTCACTCACTGACCTTCAAATCCCCTTTCGCGATGACCGTCGAACCCAGAAACCAACTCGCGAACCCCTCTCCAGAACGCGAGCAACATATACGTTGATCTACTCGACCTCGACATTGACAACCCCAAATTTTCGAACGCCTCCGGTCTTGATTTGAGATGTAGGGTTGCCGTGATTGGATTTTGAGCTTCGGTGGACTCCTGGCTTTAATCGCGATTCATAATTTCTTCTTCTTTTTATTTTTTATTTTTTTTTATACGAGGATGGTATTGATTAAAATTTCGTGACTGGGGAAAAAGAATGGAGGGGATCGGCTTTAAATATACAAAGAGGGAACAAGTATTGCTGCTCGAGGTAGGGAGCAAAAAGTCGGCCATTAAATTGATGTTTCCCTGATGACGAAGAGGGAAGACAGAAAATTGTGCTCGAGAAGAAACATCTGCGTAATTTTACTACTTAGGGTAGCTTTAGGTGAGAGATAGGTCGGCCACATTCCTTTTTTACTATATTTTATTTTTCCCTTATAAACATTGATTTGAATTTGATTTTATTTCCTGTTCGAAAATATCCCATGGTCCTTTATCTTCAACAGCGAACCCTTATTTTGACTGATGTTATAAGGTTATAATGCTGCTCTGAACTCAATGGAACAGATTCTGAATTTTAATTCGACTTGTCTATAAGAGATACAATTTAAATTAACAATTTAAATTAAATTTGATTTAAAATATAAATCAATTCCAAACAATTAATTCTAATTCAATATAAAATTTATATAAATCGGCTAAATTGTTTTCAATATGGTTTTGACTCTAAATCCGATTGGTTTCTTCTTCGTATACGATTATTCAATATATTTGCTATTAAACCATATATCGATTATTAAATCGATGAATCCAATAAAAATTCATTATATATTCAACATTTAAAACCATACTAAATATTTAAAATAAACTGTTCAAAAATCTGGGTCGTTACATTCTTTCCCCCTTAAAATAATTTCGTCCTCGAAATTGCTAAGGTAGGAAAAATGGTACAAATCCATTACTTTCAAAATCTCACTTATGTTGAAACTCAACTCCTCATATTTCTATGACTTTAATTTCAACCAAAACTTTTGGCCTTCCTTCACTTAATTCGAATGATCTACGATCAATCCATTTATATCCAATCTATATTCCACTAAACCAATTCAAATTGATTCTAGTCAATTGATTTACTTCAATCCATTTAACTTGCTTAAGTTAAATTTAAATTCCAGAATTCAAATCCTTGGGTTTTTCTTTTCAAATTCTTTTGAAATCACATATATTTATAACTAATTCAAATTCAAAACATTTGAATATTCAAACCAATTTGTTTTCTTTCAAAAAAACATTTCTAAGGTAGCAATTCATCACTTAGAAACTCGAAAATGAACCCTGATGAGGCTGCAGTTATCATCAGAATTATTTCCCAGCGACTGAAGTGAGTTCAGTGCTTTATCATTTTTTTAAAAATCAATTCAAAATGATTTTCATTCAAAACCTTTTCAAAGTAAAACTATATTATTTTAATTACTTTGAAAAATATTTTTCAACTTCCCAGGATTTTGAATTCTTAATTCTGGTTTAAATTTAATTCTAATTCATCTCATTTGTATATTTAATTCATATACAAATTCTATTTGGTTATAAATAACCATTCTAAGTTTATAATCTCATTTGATTATAAAATCAACATCCAACACATCCATATAATAATAATTCTAGAAAATTATTCTTTCTATATCAAAATAGAAATTTGGATAAAATTATTTCATTTACCCTCTTGAAAACAATATCATGTCGTATTTTCTTTTCAAGTATTTAGAAATCCCTATCGACTTCGTGGCGTCCCACGATTCGACCAGAATTCATAAACCACTCAACAGACTAGCCAACACAATATAAAACAATTTTTATATCAACTAACAAATACGCTCTCTCGTATTATACTCTCAACTCATTCTAGGGTACTACTGACCCTATCTCTAATGAGCACATGCCACACAAGCCTAGGTGTTTGCTCAACCTAAGCTCTGATACCAACTGAAACGACCCGCAAATCCGTGCTATCTGAATTGACTAATAACACCACACGTCCAACCCAAATAACACAGAAATACGAATCATTATTAGAAAGAAGATAGAGGATGAGAAATAGAAAGAAAGAAATATTAGAATAGAAGAAAACAAAGATCACAAACTCACAGCGGAACGAATAAAATATATTATATAACATAAGCTTCGAAATACAAATCTGTTTTGTATATATATACATACCATCATTAGAGTACACATAACATTTGATCCAGCGGAAGTAACTCTAAATAACTAACGTTGAAGCCTCCTGCTTCAAGCTTCTCCAAGTGTATCTGTAAAAGCCTGAAACACTTGACTGCCCGTACAAATTTGGGCACCCAAGAGTTTAGGGAAAACAAAACAAAATAAACTCTGGGTCAGTCATGGGACTGGTGTGAGTAAACTCCAACCACTTGTTTAACTTTCAAAACTCTTTTCGAAAGAAAAGATAATAGTAAGACCAGCCCACACATAAACACGGACGGTTTTTACCTTACTATAACCCAAAACACTTTGATATCAAATCCAATGATATTATAATAATGTCTACACCAAGTAAATAACCAAATAGCAGAACGCTTGCATCTCACGCTCCACATATATAGTATAAAATCAAAAACCGCATGGCGCTTATTGGAGATTGGATTTCCAACATGACAAGGTATGGGACCACCTTCCGATGATGTATCTCTAGAGGCGAATACACCTGGGTTCAACAAGAACGTCTTGCAACCCGGCCCACACATGACCGACCACTCATTTCGCTTGAGTGTATCGAATGTATATCACCAACGGTTGGACTCAAACCACCGTTTCCCGAATGGGCAGAATCGATAGAATAAGAACAAAAGGAATTTCTCTAGATAGGTGATTATACACCCTAATGGGAGCGACCCACATAGCCATGCTGCCTGCCCGATTTTTTGTCCTTTCCCGGTTGTTGAGGCCTGAGGCTACGCATACTTACCATTCATTGATAACACAATCACTTTGAATGCCACATCGTCAGATCCGTTAATCACTAGTTGAGTTTGCACAAATATTCTGGATATTATGCTAAGGGATAAATCCGTTGCAACCATATATATTCATACAGACCAACCCATTTGATTATTGGAAATACTTTGTCAGACATTCGTCCATTTACGTTCGTTCTGGGATTGAACGAAACCGAAGGCACTATTTCTATAAATAGAAAAGCCCTTGCACTTTACTCCGTCTTCAATATATTCAGCATACTTGGTTCGCAACGCTTATGCCGATACGGAGTGGTTCTTCGGATAATAATCCAACCGGTCTCTCCATATTGACAACGATGGTCAAAACTTCGATAGTCTGTGATTTAACTATCGAATAAAAACAAGTGTTCATCCAACATATCAAACAAATCACTGGGCTCTTTAATTAATATTTCATTAATTCAATCTCTTCTCCATTCTCTTATCAATATTTGTTAACCAAATATTTTCAATAATCATCTTGCCTCTTACGCCATTTGGAAAACGTTTCCAAATATCAACTCCTTTTATTTTCTATATATTAGAAAAATCTCTATTTGCAATTGGAAACAATTCCAATCACTTATCTCTATCCCTTTTTGTTACAACATTCGATTTTTATATTCACTTTACTATTGAATTCAATACGTCGATACAATGATTTCAAATTATCAAAATATCTTAAAAATATTCTAACTCCTTAAATTTCCGAAAAATTTCGCCATAACCTCCCCTGTATCGGGAGCATCGGGAAATTTCAAATAGCTTCCCGGTATCTTCCTCAATCAAAAAGAAAAAGGAAAAGCCAAGCGGCTTGTCGATACGGCGCATAAAACCCATATATGAATTAAACATGTACCTTTTTGTCGAGCACATAAATTATATACTTTATATACTTCATACACCTCATCCCATACCTGTCTAACACCTGTTCACCTGTTTTCAATTCAATTCAATAACATCTAATCGTTTGAATTCAGTTTCGCCCATTTATTCTTTAAATCGGCCATTTTGCCTATTTCACTTCTTTGTTGAACATAACATGTTTAAACAAAATGTTTAACTCGTTCATAACCAAATTGAATTTCGATTTCAATTCTAGTTCTCTTTTCTATTTCGAATATAAATTCTCAAATCGAATTCACTTATTTAAGGCCCAATGTCAATTCAACATCTCCTTTACTAATTACTATTCGAATTAGTTAATTCTATTCAAAGTCAAAATCTGATTTTTGTTTCAAAAATCATATTCATTTACACAACTTGAATTCGCATATATTTTACAACTCACTCTGATATTTTCTAAATAAAACTTCGGATTTTATTTGCTTAAAATCCTTTTATAACCTTAAATAAACCATTATGGTTTTAAAACGATTCTGGCGCTGTTTTTCTGAAAATTTGATTTTGACATAACTCAAAATCTATTCGACGAAATTCATATTTTTCTCTTTCGTTAGAAAACTATTATTAAACCGGTCCTGACGTTTCTTGTTTCGAAGAATTCCGACTTCAATTGAGTTCTATGTATTCAATTGAAGTTCGAATCGCCAATTTACGAACTGCAGCGCTGCGGCGAGTTCGTTTTAATTATATTTATATATATAAACTTTAAACTTCTTTAAAATGGATTCAACTTCATCTACTATATATATATTCATATATATTTCAAATTCCATTTGAATCTTTACATTTCAAATTCCATAGTTTTAAATCCTGTATTCAAATCCCATTTGAAATCCTTTATTCGAATTCCATTTCAAATTCCTTATTCGAATTCCATTTCAAATCCTCTATTCGAATTCCCACTTTAATTCAACTCCTTTTTGAATTTCTATATTTGAAATTCATACTTGAATTTAAATATCCAAACTCCATTTAAATTTCTATTTGAAATTCTAAATGTTTCAAATTCCATTTGCACTTCTATATTCCAATTTCTATATTTGAATTCTATTGAAATTCAATATTCAAACTCCTTTTTTAATTCTATATTCAAAATTCCATAGTTTAAAACCCATTTGAATTTCATATTCAAATCCCATAGATTAAATCCTATTTTGAATTCAATTTGAATCTCTTACATTCAAATTTCATTTTCCATTTCCGACCCCATTTGAATTTCTAATATTCAAATTCATTTTCAACACCATTTGAATTTCTAATATTCAAATTCATTAACACCATTTGAATTTCTAATATTCAAATTCATTAACACCATTTGAATTTCTATTATTCAAATTCATTTTCAACACCATTTGAATTTCTAATATTCAAATTCATTGGAATTCCCTTGAATTCAAATTCCATTTCAAAACTATTTGGATTTCCTATTTTGAAATCCTATTTGAAATTCTATTTCCAATTCTACTTTGAAATCTTATTTTCAAAGTTTATTTCAAATTCTATTTTGAAATTTCATATTCAAATTTCTACTTGAATTTCTATATTCAATTCCATGTTCAAATTTCATATTTGAATTCCAATTCAAATCTCTATTCAAATTTCATATTTCAATTCTTCTTTGAAATTGTATATTTCAAATTCTCTTCAATTCTTCTTTGAAATTCTATATTTCAAAGTCTGTTTCTTTTTGAATTCTTATATCCAATTCCTTTAAACAAGTCTCGACTTCAATTCCTTTTGAAATAGATATTTCTACTTTTCTTTGAAGATAGATTTCCCATTTCCAATTTCACACTTGTATTTCTATTTCTGAATTATCAAATGATAATTCTTTTCACTTCATTTATAACTTCGTTATAAAAGAACTATTTGTAAACTTCGTTTAAAAAGAAACTACTTGTTTTATTTTTCAAAAAAACAAGTTTATACTTTTATTTCCATTAAAAATTCAAATTCTATTTAAAAATAGAATTTTCCCTTTTTAAATCTCCAATATCCTTTTTTTTACGATATTTTAAATACATTACTTAAGCCCAGTGATAAAACACACAAAGCAACCAATTATTTATTTTTCGAACACATCATATATATAAATATATATGCAAACAAATAAACAAATAGATAATATATTTTTGAGGAATCCAGTTGGATTCCTCCAACCTGTTTCCCTGCATCCACAGATGTTAGCACATAAATAATACCCATTCTGCTTCGTGGCAGAATATCGCGGTATAGAAGGTCATCCACTAATCATAGCGTGGGGCGTATAGGGTAATCATCCGCTATGAAACTGCGGGCATCCGCTAATGAGACTGCGGGAATCCAACCAATCAATCAACCCAATATATATATATATAGCCTAAATAACTAATATATATAAAACAACCATAAAACATTCACACAAGCAACAAACAATTATTTTTAATGAAATAAAAAAATAATTTTAAAGGTGAGTGAGATTTACTCACCGAAATTTTCCTTTTTCTGAATATCCATTTAAATTCAGCATCACTCGTCTAACGAATTTCCTCGCATCATCTCGAATAAATTTACTTCGTACCTACGATGATTTGATTTCCATTTAACAATGAAATGGATATAAATTTAACTATTTCAATGAATAGATGATTTAATTTAAGGGAAACTAACCACTTAAATGAATTATTCTACGTGTTTAAAATATTGTAAACGTATATACCTTACTTCTATGCGAACTTCTCGAAGAATCCATGAAACATAGTCAAAATTGTCGATCTATTTTGCTGAAAACAACCCCAACAACTGCACCATCCACTCAGTCATTCCATCGAACAACTTACCATCAATCACCATCTGGTCTCGGCACCACTAACCAACTGCCTCATTTGGCAGTCCCTCTCTCCAAAGTTAAACAGCCTTGAACCCCTCAAAACGCAAAACTGGACTCATGTTTCTTCCTCTGCCGAATCCCCCAAATCACCAAGTTCGGTCTCCTATTCTTCACTGCCGCATCCCCTATCCCCTAGGTACGAATTACATCAGAACGTTCAAACCCCTTCGACGTCGAAATTCCTCAGTCACTCACTGACCTTCAAATCCCCTTTCGCGATGATCGTCGAACCCAGAAACCAACTCGCGAACCCCTCTCCAGAACGCGAGCAACATATACGTTGATCTACTCGACCTCGACATTGACAACCCCAAATTTTCGAACGCCTCCGGTCTTGATTTGAGATGTAGGGTTGCCGTGATTGGATTTTGAGCTTCGGTGGACTCCTGGCTTTAATCGCGATTCATAATTTCTTCTTCTTCTTTTTTTTTTTTATTTTTTTTTTTATACGAGGATGGTATTGATTAAAATTTCGTGACTGGGGAAAAAGAATGGAGGGGATCGGCTTTAAATATACAAAGAGGGAACAAGTATTGCTGCTCGAGGTAGGGAGCAAAAAGTCGGCCATTAAATTGATGTTTCCCTGATGACGAAGAGGGAAGACAGAAAATTGTGCTCGAGAAGAAACATCTGCGTGATTTTACTACTTAGGGTAGCTTTAGGTGAGAGATAGGTCGGCCACATTCCTTTTTTACTATATTTTATTTTTCCCTTATAAACATTGATTTGAATTTGATTTTATTTCCTGTTCGAAAATATCCCATGGTCCTTTATCTTCAACAGCGAACCCTTATTTTGACTGATGTTATAAGGTTATAATGCTGCTCTGAACTCAATGGAACAGATTCTGAATTTTAATTCGACTTGTCTATAAGAGATACAATTTAAATTAACAATTTAAATTAAATTTGATTTAAAATATAAATCAATTCCAAACAATTAATTCTAATTCAATATAAAATTTATATAAATCGGCTAAATTGTTTTCAATATGGTTTTGACTCTAAATCCGATTGGTTTCTTCTTCGTATACGATTATTCAATATATTTGCTATTAAACCATATATCGATTATTAAATCGATGAATCCAATAAAAATTCATTATATATTCAACATTTAAAACCATACTAAATATTTAAAATAAACTGTTCAAAAATCTGGGTCGTTACAATTATAAGTACATAGTGTATAAACAACTTCAAATCATAAGTATCAATCATAGGCGACATGAGCGTTCCATGCCACTATGTCGCCATATATAGGTTTACAAATAAAACCGCAAAGTCACGTATTTGGAAATTGGACTTCCATATATGAACCGAGGCCAGGGATCGTCCTCTACCGATTCGAGACAATCTAGCCCATGTCTCAGGCAGGTACTCAGTCAAGCCTTGGAGCGACAGGGCCGGTCCACCGATGTGGATTAAAATGCCTGAACAATACGTCTCTCCGCCCTATGGGGCGTAAATGAGCCAACAAATGACTCCATCGGACCCGGATCGTCCGATCTAACCGAGGCGCCTCGCAACACCAACAACCACATAAGTCAAACTCGTCAGAGCGTGTAAAACCACTGATGCCACTTCTAGCTAGAAAGAAACACATGCCCTCCCTGAGGTCCTCTCCCGTTTTTGGTTCACCACCGGGGTGTGAGGCTCGCGAATCAACGTTACACAAAGCTACGCCACACAGACCGTGCTTTGATCATCACCCCAAGACTTTGCTTTTCAACAGAAGCCTTGATCAATTGCCAATTAGGCATGCCACACAAGCAATTCACTCCATGCGTTCGATATCCACCAATATATAACCTCTGAGGTCGTACGTCTCAGAGAAGGCCGTTAAGAAAGAGAATAAATTCTCGGCCGCCAAACAGATATATATTTAATAGAAATCAATCACACAGACTAAAATCCAATGTCAGACACACAGTCCATTTACAAGTCCGTTCTGGGTCTGAGTGAAACCGGAGGCACCTAGTACCTCGCACATCCATCAATCTCCAAGTACGTCTGGACGATCACCAACTGTTTCCATCTTCTTGGGTGTACAGCCCAATCAAGATCATCAGTAATTATCCAAACGACGTGAAGACCTCCGGTCTTCAACCACCGTCTTCACCTTTGACTTATCGTCGTATCAGTTATTCAGAATGGGATAAACCCGGTCTTCCCGAATAACTCGCGTATACTTTAAATAAGTGTTACACAAACACAACATACGCCTCATTCCAATTCAGAATATTCATTTATTCAAATATTCTTCTACTTTGGGAAAGATTCCCATTAATTTTATCAAAGATAAATTCTTTAAATTTATTCTTTAATCTTCTTTGAATATCAATTCAAACTAGTCGGGATTAGCGAATCACACCAGAATAATCATTTATTTTATTTCCCAATCCCCACCTATTCATCCCATGAAGTAAAATTGGTAATACTTCATATCTAACACCACGGTGTTATCGGTAAATTCAATTACCATTTCACATTCAAATCTAATTAAAGATTTAACTATCGCCTGGAGTAAAACTGGTGATACTCCATTCTAACACCTTTTCAATCTAATTAAAGATTTATTAAAACTCCACTTAGTTTTAATCTTTAACTGGGTCAAAGAATCAGTGTCGTTTAAAACACGGTTCACGATAAACCCAAAATCACATTCTATTAATTATCGGGTTAAAGAACGAGTGTTATTTAAAACACTGTCCACGATAAACCCAAAATTCAATATCAATTCAATTCCAATTAAATATTATTTAATTGGTACACTTCATTAAATCTAAATAAAAAGATTTAATCTTTTCTCAGTTGGGTTTAAAAACATGTTAATGAAGACACCATTTACGACAAACCCAAATCACATTTGATATTAAATACAAGGCTCTGAATAGAAAATATATCGGCTTATATTCAATATCAAATTCTACGACCAACAAATATCGTATTGGAAATAGCGATATATAAATATCTTTCAAATTTCCATAACAACATCTATATAATCACGAAATCCAACATCGAAATATTCCAAAGACAATTTCGATTCAAATCTATTCCAATTCAATTATTGGAAATTCTGGTTATATTTCAAAACCATTTCAAACTCACTTTATTTATTTTAAAAATAAATAAATTACTATTCTAGTTCAAAACTAGTTCATTTCGATAAAAATCTATTTTAATATTTTCAAATATGGAGTTTTTCCTCCCAATTCTCCACAAATCATTTCTTATGATTTTACACAAATTATTACTATTTTTAATAATTTTATCAAGGCCCGTACAGTCGATTTCCATCAACGGCCATCGAACTGCATTTACAACGACCTTTTCCAAATTTGATTTGGACATAATTCCAAATCCAACCGTTAGATTTCAAATTTCTAATATTCGTTAGAAAGCTCTTTTCGATACGAACCCAACGGTTCCGGTTTCAGGAGAATCCGACGGTCGGATCTCCCGCAATATCCATTCGAAGTCAATGGTCGAAATTCACGAACTGCCGCGGCGCGGCGCGTTCTATTCAGGCCATTGTATTATATATATATTATATATAATATATACTTCGTCGATTTCAATTCAAAACGTGCTTTATAAATCGTTTTAAATTCATTTTCAAAACGGTTTCTACTTCATATTCAATTTCAAATCAAAATTGAATGTTCCAATATAAATTCGTTTTAAATTCATTTCAAATTGATTTTAAATTGATTTCAATTCAATTTAAATTTAATTCGAATGCAATTCCTTTCGATTTCAATTCGAATTCAATTCTATTCAATTTCAATTCGAATTCATTTCTATTCAGTTTCAATTCGAATTCACTTCTATTCAATTTAAATTTGTATTCATTTCTATTCAATTTCAATTCGAATTCATTTCTATTCAATTTCAATTTGAATTCATTTCTATTCAATTTAATTCGAATTTTAATTCTTTTCAAAATTTCATATTTTGAAATCACTTTCGATATTCGTTATAAAATGAATAAAATCGATATAAATATGGTTCACGTCAAAATGGCGTAAATCTAATCAACACGGCTTCATATATTGATATTTTCAAATATTCCATTTCGAATATTTCTATTTCAAATATTCTATTTCAAGTATTTCTTTTTCAAATATTTCTACTTCTAAACTGGAATGAGGCCCAATCAATTACCATATAATGTTAATTATATGGATTTTCTACAACACAGGTATATATCAACAACGATGAATAATCAACCATTATCCAAAGTGCATTCTACACTGTATAAGCATCAAATATAAATATTCAACGCTTATAACAGTCTGTCAATCAATCGATCGACATACAACTAAACAATCGGGATTAGTGTACGTCAAATATCATCCCAATACCCGTGTGGGGTTTCAAGCAATCAAACACAGATTTTATTTGTGTAGTTGGGCGATGTGTAAAATTTATCGTCCCAATCAATATCAGCCAAATGTGTGTATATAAACAAATCATCCGGTTTGTTTATTTTTATTTTATTTCATATACACATTAAAAATTCTATTTTTAACTATAAAATATTTTCAACTATATAAATATTTTATTTCATTTCACATCACATCACACAATCAACTACACATCAAAATCAAACAACCAAGCATACAAGCCGTCCATGGTCTGTGGACGACGGGTGTCGGGTGCTACTAAACACCGTCTGCATCCTAGTATATATTTATAACTAGAAAAATAAAATTAAAAGGTGAGAAGTTCTCACAGATTAGCTAATCCAATCCCATGACTCTTCTTATGTAGATATATTCGTCGTTCTTGCCTCTTGTCACTTTCTTTGCCCGTATTCTCTACATATGTAAAAATCGGATTTTTACTTCGCTATTCAATATATAAAAATCGAATTTTTACTTTGCTATTCAATATATAAAAATCGAATTTTTACTTTGCTATTCAATATATAAAAAACGAATTTTTACTTTGCTATTCAATATATAAAAATCGAATTTTTACTTTGCTATTCAATATATAAAAATCGAATTTTTACTTTGCTATTCAATATATAAAAATCGAATTTTTATCGCATTAAAAATCATATTTTTATATTGTTCACTTCACAATAAAGATCATACTTTAATATTCTTCTCTATACGATAAAAATTATATTTTTATTCTATCGCTTCATACATAAGAAAGTTCATATTTTTCTTCTAATCAAAATCGAATCTTTCTATTTTAAAAATATAATCTTTTTGCTATAATAATCCATTCTTTAACTAATTAAAAATCAGAAATTTAACTAATGAAAAATCAGAAATTGAACTAATTAAAAATCAGAAATTTAACTAATCAAATAAACCGCAAAACTCACCTTTTGTTGAACGAAGGGGGAGGAAGGAGGGAAGAAGAAGTAGCGGTCGCAACAGCAGGAGGAGGGGGGTTGTGTCGCGCAGCAGCAGGAAGGGGGGTGTGTCGCGCAGCGCAGTAGGAGAGGGGGGGTATCGCGCGGCGCAGCAGGAGATGAGGGGGTATCGCGGTGCAGCAGGAGAGGGGGGTACCGCGGCGCAGCAGGAGAGGGGGGGTATCGCGGCGCAGCAGAAGAGGGGGGGTGCGGTCGGCTGCAGGAGGGGGGGTATCGCGGCGCAGCAGGAAAGGGGGGGTGCGGTCGGCTGTAGGAGGGGGGTATCGCGGTCGGCTGTAGGAGGGGGGGTTGCGCGGTCGGCTGCAGGAGGGGGGGCGCGGTCGGCTGCTAGGGTTTTTTTTCTTTCCCGAAAAATCGATTTGGAAAATGAGGGGAGAGGGAGAGAGAATAAAGAAGGGGGCCATATAATATAATATATATTTAATTATTTTATTTTCCACTAAAAAGTACCTTTTTCATTCGAACTCAAAACGAGGCCCACCGCCTGTCGTCCATAGCTAATTACCCCCATTTCGAACACAATGGGATATGTATTGTAAGCTGATTCGATCGTTTCGATCAGCTTTCGTCAAAATCAACATATAACTCTATATATTGAATTTGAACGCGCATTTCACTTTACCGGGGTCACATATTAACTCGAAAAATTCCAGAAAAATATTTTCTAGCTTCGTATTGACGATACGGTCCTAACAAAAATAGTTTCGTCAAATTCTGAGACCGTTTGAAAAATGGCCATTTTCCAGTCGATTGAAATCAACTGAAACTGGTCAAACGCGTTTTCCTTTGCCACGATCACATATTGATTCGAGAAATTACGAAATTTGGAATCTAGCAATAATTTGTCATCACGGATCCAACAAAAGTGGTTTCGTCGAAATCCGAGGTCGTTTGCAAAATTCCCATTTTTAAGGGCCTGAATTCCATAGCGACTATTCAGAATTTTCAACTGGACATATCTTTTGATTCCCGCTATGAAACTTTGATTTTTCGGATTCGTTGGAAAGATATTATCAATTAGATTCAAATATAAATAAATATTTATATTCTATCGATGATCTATATAATATATACATTCGAATTCTATTTAAAATAAATTTCTCGTCGTTATTATTTAAAATAATTCATTTTAAATAATCAAAATTCGCTAAAATTGCCAAAATAAAAATTTTAAACTAGCCCAGATTTACGGGTTATTACATATATCAAGTTGCTTAGGTGCGTTCGCTTTTCCTTGTTAATGGGAGAAAACTCCTAATATCTGGTTGCATACTTATTTGTATGCATTGTGATGTTTTGGAATTCATATTTCCAAATGATTTGGTTTGAGATCCCAAAGTGAAATCTATTTTGATATAAAAGCAGATATGTATTTCAAATGATTTGAAATAAGAAATTGGGAAGTAAAGTCCAAAGAAATAATTTCTGTAAAGTGAGTTGGATTTCGAAAATCTATGTTTGGGGTTAAGCCTAAATGGGTAGATTGGAATATTGCATGTTGATTGATGCATTGTAGATCCATATCTCTATTATTTGTTATTGTTTGTACATTGGCATTCTTGAGAGGAAAATCATTCCGTGACATACGGTGTGGCCCCGTGATATGCTTCACAATTTTATATAAGTTATTTTTAACTGTAGAGTTTCTCACACCAGTCCCATGACTGACCTGTAGTTTGTTTTTCCCTTGCAAACTCGGGTGCCCACATTTTCTACACGGGCAGTCAAGTAGTTTTATTTTCCAGATATATTGAGCAGGATTCTGGATTGAAGCATTAAGTTGTGTCCAGAGCATTGATAGTCGTCCGCTGTGTTAGTTTATTTATTTTCCATTTTGCATTGTATTACATTTATTATAACTTTATTTTCCGCTGTATATTATTTTCGATACTCTGATATGTTGTACTTTGATGTAACATTATTATGATGTTTATAAATGTCTTATGTTGTTTGTTCTGATGTGTTGTGCGCCCAAAGTTAGCGTATCCGCTTTTTTGGTTCAATTTAAGTCGATTTAACTATCGATTTGGATTGACTGGGAGGGAGGATCGTTACAGCTGGCATCAGAGCTTTGATTAACTCAAATCTTTGGGGTGCAACCTGTTAGAACAGAATAAAAGACTCATCAGAGATTGGATTAGTAATATCCTATGAAAGAAAACTCAATAGAGATAGGATCAGTAGTGTCCTAGAATGAGAAACTCGTTAGAGATAGGGTTAGTAATGCCCTAGAATGAGTTGAGAGTGACAAGTTTATAATTAACATATTTGTGATTATATATATAATCCAATCTTAAAAAATATATTTTTGAATATATAAAAGATATATGTTTGAAAATTTAAGCAACTAATTGATTGTTGATTGTGTTGTGTGATTATTAGTTAACCAATAAAAATATTGGAATGATAAATTAAGCCAAATCGAATCAAATATTGAACTGAATTGAAAATTGTTTGAAATTGCATATACGTACATATATATGTGTGAACATGTCATAGCAAGGACGTTAAGAAGAGGAATAAAACTGTTTGCCCGACAAATAGGTACATGTTTACTATTTTCTTAGGTTTTGATGATTTTATGATCCGATTGGCAAGCCGCTTGGCTTTTTCTTTTTCATTTTGCATGATGAGGGCCCTGTGAAGCAAGTAGCGGTTTTAAAGGTCTACCCGTACAAAGGAGGTTATGGCGAAAATTTACGAAAATTTAGGGTGTTAGCCAAATTTTTGAGAAATTAGAAAATTCTTAGAAACTGAAAAGTTGAAGAATGAAAGCCAGAATGAAAGTTGAGTTGGTTAGCTAAACAACTTTCAGCTCCTTTCCTTTTCGAGAATGAAAAGATTTTAAGTAGGGAAGATTGTAACAGTCCAGATTTTCAAAACCAATTTAAAAATTTTATTTTAGCTATTTTAATGGATTTTGAATACTTAAAATGATTTACTTTAAATAATAACAATTTAAAATTTATTTTAATCGAAGTTAGAACATATAAATTTATTTTAATTATAAAACGAGCCTGAAATGACGTGGTAGTTTGAAAATTCGATTTTAAATTTCCAATGAATGTATAGAATTCAAAATAAATCGGATTTTAGTATAACCAGAAACATTTGAATCTATTTAATTATATCTTTCTAACGAATTTGAAAAACTGAGATTTCATAATATAAATTGAAAGTTATGTCCAGTTAAAGATTCAAAATAGTGGTTATGGAATTTATATATTTTTTAATATAATTTATAGCCCTTAAAAATCGCCATTTTGCAAATGAACTCCATTTTCGATGAAACCACTTTTTTTGGATCCAGAATGTCAAATTATTGCTAGATTCCAATTTTCATAATTTTTGGAATTAATATATGAGCGTGGTAAATTAAAACGCGTTTGGTACCTTCAGTTTGAATTTAATCGACTGGAAAATGACTATTTTTCAAAAGGTCTCCAAATTCAACGAAATTAGTTTTGTTAGGACCGTATCATTAAAACATAGCTAGATTTATTATTTTGGAATTTTTGGAGTCAGTGTGTGGTCCCCGTAAATTAAAATGTACGTTGAAATCAATATAGAAAGTTATATTAATTTATATTTTAATTTTGACAAAAACTAATAGAAACAGACCAACTGGCCTACCTGACATGTCCCACTATGTCGAAATGAGGGTATTTTGCTAAGGATAACAGTCATTGGGTTCGAATTGGAGTTCGGAAGCAAAATTGATTAAATTAGAATTAATGTAACAGCCCGGAAATCCGTACTATCTGAGTTGACTAATAACACCACACGTCCAACCCAAATTTCACAGAAATACGAATCATTATTAGAAAGAAGTTAGAGGATGAGAAATAGAAAGAAAGAAATATTAGAATAGAAGAAAATGAAGATCACAAACTCATAGCGGAACGAACAAAATATATTAAATAGCATAACTTTTGAACACTACAACAAAACAGTCCTTTTACAACGGGCAAAAACCGTTGTAATATGCATTTCACAACGGGCATATCCCCGTCTTAATATGCGTCGTCGTAATAGCTCCTGACAATTTGACAACGGGTAATGACTATTGTAAAGGACCGTTGTAATAACTTGCTCTGTCACGTGCAATGACTCTATGACAATGGTTATTAACCCATTGTAATAGCTAATAAATTACAAGCGGCTTTTTCCCGTTGTAATACAGTATATTACAACGGTCGTCAACCATTGTAATATACTACTTGGTAAACCTATTTTACAACGGGCCATGGACCATTGTAAAATTATCATATAACAACAGTTTTTGCCCCTTGCGAAATAATTGCAAATTTAAATATAACTGTTTTGATATACATCCATAATAATATTGAATATTTTAACATAATAACACATACTAAAAGACTGAAGAAAGAATCATATAATTCCAACACATTTCAAAAAGTTCCATAAGTTTATACTCCAAAAGACTAGATAAGTTTACATGCCAAAAGGTTAGATAAGTTACGTCGATATAGTTCTAACATAAATTACATAACTATTTTCATAAGTACCAACACTAGACCAAGGAAAAGTAATCTGTGTCAGGCGACGGTATATCCAACGGCCTGTTGATCTTGAGTCTGCATATTGTTACTAGCATGGTGTGACTGCGAAAAAAGAAATAATAAGTTACCAAATGTAGAGAGAATATATTATTATACACCATTCAGAACTTATTATACAACATTTAAGTCTTGCAATGTTGTAACCTTACAGCATTGCACTAAATTGGATTGTACTCATGATTAGTACTTCATTATTAGAAGCAGAACAATAAGTTGAAACTTTTATCTTTTTCTTGTAACAATGATGTGCATAAAAAAGATTTACAGACACTACATGATAAATTCACATTAAGTAAAACCTCCACCAAAATTCTGCATGGAATCTAAAGAATTTGCAATCATTAATCTATTGTTCATGGTGTTTTATTCATACCAATTTGACATGATTATGATTATTTACAAGAAATATATACCCGATAGCAAATATAAAGGCCGTGATGAAGAAAAAACGATAAACTAAAAGCAAAAAACAAGAAATCTCAGCAAATATCATGTTACCCACGAGAATCGTACATGTGAATTAGCTAAAATTAGCAAACATGATATTGAGTTATGTATGACAGGAAAAGAATATTTTTACCTTTTTTCACATCACTTAAGATCACTCCTCAAAATAAATTTTTACCTTTTTTCACATCAATTTCGCACATGGGTCCCTCAAATTTCTTTGAATAAAATTACCAGAATATAGACTGAATATATCAAAGCTTCACCTTCCTATTTTTTAGTACCAGAACGTATAACCAATTAACCATGTAGTTAAAACTGGTTATGCATGGACGAGGTTCAAAACTTTCCTATTTGCACTCAAAGAAACATTCAAAAAAAAGAAAAGTGAAATTTTTATTTGTTCATGAAACGACCCAAATTTCCGTACCCTTTGGGTCGACTAATAACGACACACATCCAACCCACAAGACACAGGAATACGAATCATTATTAGAAAGAAATTAGAGGATGAGAAATAGAAAGAAAGAAATATTAGAATAGAAGAAAACGAAGATCACAAACTCACAGTGGAACGAATAAAATATATTATGTAACATAACTTGTAAAAACAAATCAGTAACCGTATATATGCATACCATCATCAGAGCACAACATTTATCCCTGGAACAGTTATAAACTCATGTTTCCAGATACAACATAGTACACAGCGGAACATATGATAGTCTATAGCCAACTGATGAAGCCTCCTGCTTCGAACACCTCCAAGTGAATCTGTAACATCCCGACTACTTGACTTCCCGTACAAATTTGGGCACCCAAGAGTTTAGGGAAAATAAAACAAAATAAACTCTGGGTCAGTCATTGGACTGGTGTGAGTAAACTCCAACCATTTGTTTAACTTTTAAAAGACCTTTCAAAAGAAATGATAATCTAAGACCGATCCACACATAAACACGGATGGTTTTTACCTTACGATAACCAAAAATATTTTTGATATCAAATCCAATAATATTACAATAATGTCTATATCAAATAAATAACAATCTAGCGGAACGCTTGCATCTCACGCTCCATATATAATTTAAAATCGAAAAATGCAGGGCGCTTATTGGAGATTGGATTTCCAACATGACAAGGTATGGGACCACCTTCCGATAGTGTATCTCTAGAGAAGAATACACTGGGTTCAACAAGAACTTCTTGCAACCCGGCCCACGCATGACCGACCACTCATTTCGCTTAAGTGTATCGAATGTATATCACCAACGGTTGGGATCAGCAACCGTTTCCCGAAAGGGACAGCATCGATAAATTAAAGAACAAATGGAATTTCTCTAGATAGGTGATTATACATCCTAATGGGAGCGGCCCACTTAGCCATGCTGCCTGCCCGATTTTTGCCAATTCCCAGTTGCGAGGCATGAGGTTTGAATTACCTTCCAGAACATCTAGCCACCATTCACTTTGAATGCCACATCATCAGATCCATTGGAAATCACTAATTGGTTTCCACAAAAATACTCAGATTGTCAGGCTAAAGAAGTTTCCCTTCTTTGCCACCAACTTCGTACGTTTGAAGAAATCAATGTACGTAATCCCTTTGGAAATACTCTGTCAGACACTCGTCCATACATGTTTCCTGGGTTTGGACAAACCGAAGGCACCATTCTATTAATCCATCTTAGGGAATTTCTACCTAGGGTTAACAGAACAACCCTTGCATTTTACTCCGTCTTCAAGTATTTTCAGCACAAGTTGATTCGTAATGCTAATGCCAATACGGAGTGGTTTTCGGATATTAAATCTGATCCCGGTCTCTCCATATTGACAACGGAGGTATAAAATAAATCAGAACTTTGATAGTCGGTGATTTAACTATCAAAGAAAACGTCCATACAATCACTGGTCCTATTTCCAATTGGAAATCCTACCGAGCAAACATCAAACAACACTGGGCCCCTTTTTAATTGAATTCCTTATTATATTATCCTTTCAAATTCCTATTTCTTTTATTTGAGAAAATATTTCTTATTCCAGTTGGAAAACATCTATATCAACGAATCCTTATTTCTATATTCAGAAAATATACTTTATAAATAACGGAAAATATTTTCATATTCCATCCCTTAATTTCTCCTTGACTAATTCATTTCATTTTCTATTTGGAAAAATATTTCAAAATCCTTTAAATGAATGCCGTGTTATAAAACATCGTTATTATAACTCAAACCAAAACATCACTTAGACGACTCTCGGATTTGATCTAAGAACACACTTCCTTTACAGAAAAATATTGATTATAACAGTGGCATTATAATCGCTGTTTCCAAATATTTAGTTTATAAAACAATGCTTTTTAACAACAGCGTTACAATCTCTGTCTAGAATTATAGAACAATTATTTTCACAATAGCGTTAAGATCGCATTATAATGGCCGCGTTATAAATGGCTGTTTAGAATTTACAAAACATTTACTATAACAATAGCATTATAATCGCTGTATAAATTTACAAAACATTTATCATAGCAGTAGCTTTATCATCGCTATTTTCAAATATTTGGTATATAAAAATATAACTTGTACTTATTAATTTCAATTAATAAGTAATTAATTATATAATTAAATTTGATTCAAAACGGAAAGTAGAAATAACTACTTTCTTAAATTCGATATAATCAAATTTCAATAACCAACTCTCATTCGAATACTCTATATTTGATTAATATTCTGAACTTTGAACTAAAACTCATCGTTTCTTTTAAAACGATTACCATTTTCCTTTGACACTCAATTTCCAATTTGGATTTATATTTCAAATCATCTAAATTTCCTTTATAAAAATTTCATTTGCAAAATATTTCCTTTAAACCATTATTCACTTTAATTGTGAATATATTCCTTTGATTTCATACTTATAAAGACTATTTTAAACCCAATTTTTTTTATTTATAACTTCTAATAAGAATTACTCATATAAGTCTCACTTCTCTTTATCTTAATCATTTGAAATCTCGTTTAACATTTCCTTAATAATAGCTAAGTCCAAATCTCCTATCAAATATTGGCTTCAAAACCGATTTCTACTTCGCTATATAAATTCAATGTATCCAACGATAAATAATTCAATTCATATATATATTCTCATTCATAAACAATTTCTTGATTCATTCATTCGAACAGGTTTTCTATTTTTAACTCTATTCAAAATTTAAATTTATATTTTTGAAAATAAAGTTCCTTTTTAACACTCAAATTTCCTTTTCTATATTTGAAAATATTTTACAGTATTTAAATACCAAAATTCTAGATCAGGGTAGCTCAACCATAACAAAGTTGATCACTAACTATATATATATCACACCACACATCAAAATCAAGGGAAAACAGTAATATAAATATTGAGGAACCCAGTTGGGTCCCTCCAACCTGTTTCCCTGCATCCACTGATGTTAATCAACATTAATTAATAACAGAAATAATTATCGATCAACTATATTATCATATCAACCATTCAACCGATTTTATCAACTATTCATTCAAACAACCATCACACAATATAAATTAAAACTCATTTATATAACAGTATAAAGGAGTCAGAGTTAGTGAGTTTACTCACCTTGGTTCGCATTTGTCGATTCTGCTTTTATTTCTTTTACAATCAAATAGATGTTTGATTTTATCACGAAATTCCAACAGCTTTGTTCTCAACCTCCTCAGTTCACGGTTCCAACATGATCAGTTCCGTTCTAATTCTGATATCACAAATAAAAGTTATTTACGTTTAAGTCTATACGATTTAAATTAACTGCTAATTTCCATAATTAAATAATTTATTAAACTAAATTGCTTATTATTAACCATTACCGTTATTACTCATGGTTAGGTTCGTACCATATGGTTTCCTTCCACCCAAGTTTTGCAAACCCGTCTTCCCATTTTGGCGTGAGTACTCCATTGGAGATAAAACAAAACCACGGTGTCATCAGAAACCATTCCTGCACTTCACCGTTTCCCCCGCATCCGACTGCCTCTCAATATCGTCTTCTCTGTCTACCACCATGTTGGTACCACACACGTCCTACTTACCACATAACTGTTAAACAAATTCCCACAAACCACCTTTTTAACCACTATAATCTTCTTTTTTTTCTTCCATCGAAACCAAAACCTGTCACCCTTTTTATTTTCCCTTCTTCCCATTAAGTTTTCAAGAACCGCACCTCCAACATTTACCGCACAGAACTCACATTTCTCCACCTTGGCACGTTCACAATACCTACTCATCTCAAGACCGAAGTCCACCGTTATGCTCCTTTCACTGAAATGACAGAGCTGGACTCCTAGTATTTTCAAACCCGATAGCTCCACGTTGAACGTTGCTCCCTATTGCCCCGGCCTTCTATTCACTTTGCAACCACCTTCGATGTCTCCCCCCATCCGACGTTAGACCTCTGATAACTTCATCTTTACTCCACTATTTGTCTCCACACAACAGCCAATCACCTCTTTATTCAAACAAAATTCACTCCCACTCTGTCTCAGCCTCACGCAAATACAACCCATCACCCAACGTATCAACTTCAAGTCCATCTTCCCAATACACAAACTCCTTCATCACAGTAAACTTCACATTTCCCTTCCATCTCGACCTCGCATTGTTAGTTCCGCAACCCCCCTACGGACAACCAACCTCGGCTACGCAAATAAAAGTTGTGACTGCTACTTCTCTATTCTCCATCGGGTTCGCCAGAAATCTCGGCGTAGGTGACAAGCTCCTCCAGAAACCCAACACCGGCAGCGGCGGCCCGTAACCCCTTCTACACGGCTTCGACAGTCAAGTCCAAGCCGTTGCTCGTGATACCGGGTTCCAGAAAAGACCATCGAGTCTTACAAAATATATAGGAGTTGAAACCGAAGAGCACAGGATTTTAACGAACTGAAGATCGAATTTTATTGCGGAGATTTTGATTTTAAACGGATCTAAGAATTTCAGTTTTTTACTTTTTGTTTTCGGTCTGTAAAACAAGAATTGAGGGGAAGAGGTACAGTATATAAAAGAAAAGGATTACTTGGCACCCACGAGAATTACGTTGCTTCACAAACACGGTTTAGAAACCGTGGATAACACGGCTTTGAAATTTTTGGCAGTCACACTACTGAATGGCTTGGGAAACCGAAGTGCATTACTAGCCATTCATAAAATAAATCGGGTCCTCTGAAGGCTGTCAAAGGCACACATTCCTCACGAGTTCAAATGACTTGCTTGCGTCTTGCTATGTGAACGTGTTGTTGCTATTTGTAACAAAAGCATCCCTTAAGTTTGGTAGCAGTTACGTCTATTTCAATATTTAAAAATGTGAAGAAACTCTACTTTGTATTTCAAGTTTACCTGCGTCAATGTATCCATCACTATTTATGCTCCATTGTCCAGCTTGATGTACTCAAAGTTATTACAATAACCATTTATATTCTACATCTTTTAATATTAGTTTGTCTTTCTCATTTAGAATTGCTGCTCCTCTTGAGGAATACAGAGTAATTGTTACGATTAGTACATGAAAATACATGCAAGTTCCAACTGTTATGAATTATTTGGACTAGACAGAATTAGGTATGGATATATTTGTTTTAAGGCCTGAGGAATAAATATTTTATTAAGTTTTTAAAGATTAGCGTACCCTGCTACACTGAATATCATTCACTTACAGACTGCTATAGACAGAAGTAAGAATACAGTTGTGTCCAACGAGGTACCATGATCCAAAAAATATAATAATATCGGTAGGTCAACTTATATTGTGAAACCCAAATATATTGATATAGGGTGCAAAATACTCCAAATAAAAAGTTGCATATTTAATTAATTAAAAATTACAGTAAAATTCTAAAAATTAAATTATAACTACGCTTCAAAAGAATCTTGTCCAAATTCAAGACCGATATTTAAATATATTTAAATAACCCTTATGGCCTATATACGATTTCACAGCGACCTTCTGAAAATTTGATTTGGACGTAATTCACAATATACAAGACGAAATCTCGATTTTTCACTTCCATTAGAAAATAAAATCAAATAGACCCAAACGTTTCTTGTTTCAAAGAAATCCGACTTATTTTGGATCCTGTATATTCAGTTGAAGTTTAAAACGTAAATTACGAACTACTGCGATTATTTCGAGCTCGTTTAATTATATTATAAATTATACGTTTAAACATTATTTTATTAAAAAAATTCTTATAAATTCCTATATATAATTCAAATAACAAATTTAAATATTCAGAATTCAACTGCTGAAAATCCGGGTCGTTACATTCCTTCCCCCTTAAAATAATTTCGTCCTCAAAATTGCTAAGGTAGGAAAAGATGTTACATACCCTATTAACTAGGTCTAAAAATTCTTTTTGCTCACTTCTTAACTTCAGCTTAACTGGACCAATTTACTTTAATTAAAATATCAGTTTATTCTTACTAACGAAAATTTTCAAAAATTCTGAAAATTTTCTAACACTTTAAATTCTGAAAAATTTCGGCAGCATCTCCTCTGCACGATTCAATTGGTACTACCACAACTCGCCTTTCTAGGCCTTCTCCAATCCAAAAGAAAATCGAAAAGCCAAGCGGCTAGCCCTATTAGCTCATAAAATCATCAAACCCAAGTAATATTGTAAACGTGTACCTTTTTGTCGGGCATAATTCTATCTCTTGCATTTGCTTCCATTCAATGCCAACTCAACATCTACTTCAATCGATTCCAAATCAATTCAACTCTATGTTTCCAGTTCACTAATCAATCTCCTGACTAGTTCATTTCATTCTATAGCTCAAACTTGATTTGTATTTCAAAACCAATCTACTTATCCCACTTGGGTGCAAATTCATCACAACTTGATTCCAATTTCCAAATTATATATTCAACTTGTTGTGTACAAGACGAATTTACACTAATAATTCAAATCTCAAAAATCTCGCTTTAGTTAATTTCATTCGGAATTATTTCTTATTCAATCCAATTTTATATAAATCTTAACCTAAGTTAAATTTCAATTCATTTGATATATTTAACCATTTCAATTTATTCAACTTATACAAGTTAAACTTTAATTTCAGGATTCAAATTCCCGGGTTTTTATTTCAAATTAGTTTGAGAATTATATGTATATATATATGTATATATGTATATATTTATATATATATTATAATCAACTCAATTCAAAACATTTGAATTTCTAAAATAACTTGTCCTTTTCAAACAAATCTTTCATTCCGAAATTATTATGGTAGCAATCCGTCACTCAGAAACTTGAAAATGAATACCGATAATGTCGCGACCCATTATCAGTACTATTTTCTCGTCACTGAAGTGATTTCAGTGCTTAATCCCTTTAAATATCTATTTAAACCATCCTTATTCAAAAATACTTTAAAACAATGTTATATTTCCTTTAAAAATACTTCAGAAAATATTTCTAAACATCTGGAAATTCAATCCAAAATTTTGGTCAGAATCCAATTTTAATACAGCTTATTTGTATATTCCATTCTAATACAAATTCACTTTGGTTTTATATAACCAATCAACCAATAATTTTTTTAGAAAATTATTCCTTTATATAAAAATATAATTTTAGGTAAAATTATTTCATTTACCCACTTTAAAAACAATATCATGTCGAATTGCCTCGTTCGAGAGTTTAGAAACACCTATCAATACAGTTCTACATCCTGTATCGACCAGAATTCATAAACCACTCAACAAACCAGCCAACACAATATAAAACAATTTTTTTATATCAAATCTACAAATACGCGCTCATATATATGCACTCAAACTCAATCTAGGGTACTACTAACACCATCTCTATTGAGTTACGCCACAAAGCCAAGGTCGTCTACTCAACCTTCAGCTCTGATACCAAATGAAACGACCCGAATTTCCGTACCCTTTTGGGTTGACTAATAACGACACACGTCCAACCCAAATGACACAGAAATACGCATCATTATTAGAAAGAAATTAGAGGATGAGAAATAGAAAGAAAGAAATATTAGAATAGAAGAAAACGAAGATCACAAACTCACAGTGGAACGAATAAAATATATTATATAACATAACTTGTAAAAACAAATCAGTAACCGTATATATACAAACCATCATCAGAGCACAACATTTATCCCTGGAATAGTTATAAACTCATGTTTCCATATACAACATAGTACACAGCGGAACATATGATAGTCTATAGCCAAGTGATGAAGCCTCCTGCTTCGAACACCTCCAAGTGAATCTGTAACATCCCGACTACTTGACTGCCCGTACAAATTTGGGCACCCAAGAGTTTAGGGAAAACAAAACAAAATAAACTCTGGGTCAGTCATGGGACTGGTGTGAGTAAACTCCAACCATTTGTTTAACTTTTAAATGACCTTTCGAAAGAAATGATAATCGTAAGACCGATCCACACATAAACACGGATGGTTTTTACCTTACGATAACCAAAAATATTTTTGATATCAAATCCAGTGATATTACAATAACGTCTATATCAAATAAATAACAATCTAGCAGAACACTTGCATCTCACGCTCCATATATAATATAAAATCGAAAACCGCAGGGCGCTTATTGGAGATTGGATTTCCAACATGACAAGGTATGGGACCACCTTCCGATAGTGTATCTCTAGAGATGAATACACTGGGTTCAACAAGAACTTCTTGCAACCCGGCCCATGCATGACCGATCACTTATTTCGCTTGAGTGTATCGAATGTATATCACCAACGGTAGGGATCAGCAACCGTTTCCCGAAAGGGACAGCATTGATAGATTAAAGAACAAATGGAATTTCTCTAGATAGGTGATTATACATCTTAATGGGAGCGACCCACTTAGCCATGCTGCCTGCCCGATTTTTGTCAATTCCCGGTTGTGAGGCTTGAGGTTTGAATTACCTTCCAGAAAATCTGGCCACCATTCACTTTGAATGCCACATCGTCAGATCCACTGGAAATCACTAATTGGTTTCCACAAAAATACTCTGATTGTCAGGCTAAAGAAGTTTCCCTTCTTTGCCACCAACTTCGTACGTTTGAAGAAATCAACGTACGTAATCCCTTTGGAAATACTCTGTCAGACACTCGTCCATACAGGTTGTCCTAGGTCTGGACAAACCGAAGGCACCATTCTATTAATCCATCTTAGGCAATTTCTACCTAGGGTTAACATAACAGCCCTTGCATTTTACTCCATCTTCAAATATTTTCCGCATAAGTTGATTCGTAATGCTTATGCCAATACGGAGTGGTTTTCAGATATTAAATCTGATCCCGGTCTCTCCATATTGACAACGGAGGTATAATATAAACCAGAACTTTGATAGTCGGTGATTTAACTATCAAAGAAAACGTCCATACAATCAACGGTCCTATTTCCAATTGGAAATCCTACCGGGCAAACATCAAACAACACTGGGCCCCTTTTTAATTGAATTCTTTATTATATTATCCTTTTGAATTCCTATTTCCTTTGTTTGAGAAATTATTTCTTATTCCAGTTGGAAAACATCTATATCAACGAATCCTTATTTCTATATTCAAAAAATATACATTATAAATATCGGAAAATATTTTCATATTCCATCCCTTAATTTCTCCTTGACCAATTCATTTCATTTTCTATATGGAAAAATATTTCAAAATCCTTTAAATGAACGCGATGTTATAAAATATCATTATTATAACTCAAACCATAAATCATTCGTTAACTAATGGCATCACTAACCAATCCTTGCCACCGAACCTTAACCATTTCTCCGTCAATCATGACGTCAGTCAAGTTGGGGTATAATTACCTCTCAGACCTTAACTGAACGACATTCTTAACTTCGAAATAGTCAAAGCTCACAAATTTAACCAAAACATCACTTACACGACTTTCGGATTCGATCTAAGAACACATTTCCTTTACAGAAAAATATTGATTATAACGGTAGCACTATAATCGATGTTTCCAAATATTTAGTTTATAAAACATTGCTTTTTAACCACAGCATTACAATCGTTGTCTAGAATTATAGAACATTTATTTTCACAATAGCGTTAAGATCGCATTATAATGGCAGTGTTAAAAATGGCTGTTTAGAATTTACAAAACATTTACTATAACAATAGCATTATAATCGCTGTATAAATTTACAAAACATTTATCATAGCAGTTGCATTATAATCGTTGTTTTCAAATATTTGGTATATAAAAATATAACTTGTACTTATTAATTTCAATTAATAATTTATTTATTAAATAATTAAATTTGATTCAAAACGGAAAGTAGAAATAACTACTTTCTTAAATTCGATATAATTAAATTTCAATAAACAACTCTCATTCGAATACTCTATATTCGATTAATATTCTGAACTTTGAACTAAAACTCATCGTTTCTTTTAAAACGTTTACCATTTTCCTTTGACACTCAATTTCCAATTTGGATTTATATTTCAAATCATCTAAATTTCCTTTATAAATATTTCATTTGCAAAATATTTCCTTTAAACCATTATTCACTTTAATTGTGAGTATATTCCTTTGATTTCATACTTATAAATACTATTTTAAACCCAATTTTTTTTATTTATAACTTCTAACAAGAATTACTCATATAAGTCTCACTTCTCTTTATCTTAATCATTTGAAATCTCGTTTAACATTTCCTTAATAATAGCTAAGGTCAAATTTCCTTTCAAATATTGGCTTCAAAACCTATTTCTACTTCGCTATATAAATTCAAACTATCCCAAGATAAATAATTCAATTCGTATATATTCTCATTCATAAACAATTTCTTGATTCATTCATTCGAACAAGTTTTCTATTTTCGACTCTGTTCAAAATTTAAATTTCTATTTTTGAAAATAAAATTCCTTTTTAACACTCAAATTTCCTTTTCCATATTTGAAAATATTTTACAGTATTTAAATACCAAAATTCTAAATCAGGGTAGCTCAACCATAACAAAGTCAATCACTGACTATATATATATATCACACCACACATCAAAATCAAGGAAAAACAGTAATATAAATATTGAGGAACCCAGTTGAGTCCCTCCAACCTGTTTCCCTGCATCCACCGATGTTAATCAACATTAATTAATAATAGAAATAATTACTGATCAAATATATAACCATATCAACCATTCAACCGATTTTATCAACTATTCATTCAAACAACCATCAAACAGTATAAATTAAAACTCATTTATATAAAAATATAAAGGAGTCAGAGTTAGTGAGTTTACTCACCTTGGTTCGCAGTTGTCGATTCTGCTTTTATTTCATTTGCAATCAAACAGATGTTTGATTTTATCACGAAATTCCAACAGCTTTGTTCTCAACCTCCTCAGTTCACGGTTCCAACGTGATCAGTTCCGTTCTAATTCTGATATCACAAATAAAAGTTATTTACGTTTAAGTCTATACGATTTAAATTAACTGCTAATTTCCTTAATTAAATAATTTATTAAACTAAATTGCTTATTATTAACCATTACCATTATTACTCATGGTTAGGTTCGTACCATATGGTTTCCTTCCACCCAAGTTTTGCAAACCCGCCTTCCCATTTTGGCATGAGTACTCCATTGGAGATAAAACAAAACCACGGTGTCATCAGAAACCATTCCTGCACTTCACCGTTTCCCCCGCATCCAACTGTCTCTCAATATCGTCTTCTCTGTCTACCACCATGTTGGTACCACACACGTCCTACTTGCCCCATAACTGTTAAACAAATTCCCACAAACCACTTTTTTAACCACTATAATCTTCTTTTTTTCTTCCATCGAAACCAAAATCTGTCACCCTTTTTATTTTCCCTTCTTCCCATTAAGTTTTCAAAAACGCACCTCCAACATTTACCGCACAGAATTCACATTTCTCCACCTTGGCACGTCCACAATACCTACTCATCTCAAGACCAAAGTCCATTGTTATGCTCCTTCTTTCACTGAAATGACAGAGCCGCTACTCCCAGTATTTTCAAACCTGATAGCTCCACGTTGAACGCTGCTCCCTATTGCCTCAGCCTTTTATTCACTTTGCAACCACCTTCGATGTCTCCCCCCATCCGACGTTGGACCTCTGCTAACTTCATCTTTGCTCCACTATTTGTCTCCACACAACATCCAATCACCTCTTTGTTCAAAAAAATTCACTCCCACTCTGTCTCAGCCTCATGCAAATACAACCCATCACCCAACGTATCAACTTCAAGTCCATCTTCCCAATACACAAACTCCTTCATCACAGTAAACATCACATTTCCCTTCCATCACGACCTCACACTGTTAATCCCGCAAACCCCCTACGGACAACCAACCTCGGCCACGCAAATAAAAATCGCAACTGCCACTTCTCTAGTCTCCATCGGGTTCGCCAGAAATCTCGGTGTAGGTGACAAGCTCCTCCAGAAACCCAACGCCGGCAGCGGCGGCCCGTAACCCTTCTACACGGCTTCAACAGTCAACTCCAAGTCGTTGCTCGTGATACCGGGTTCCAGAATAGACGATCGAGTCTTACAAAAAATATAGGAGTTGAAACTGGAGAGAACATGATATTAACGAACTGAAGATCGAATTTTATTGCGGAGATTTTGATTTTAAACAGATCTAAGAATTTCAGTTTTTACCTTTTGTTTTCGGTCTGCAAAACAAGAATTGAGGGTGAGAGGTACAATATATAAAAGAAAAGGATTACTTGGCACCCACGGGAATTACATTGCTTCACACGCACGGTTTAGAAACCATGAATAGCACGGCTTTAAATTCTTGGCAGTCACGCTACTGAATGGCTTGGGAGGCACGAGTTCAAATGACTTGCTGGCGTCTTGCTATGTGAACGTGTTGTTGCTATTTGTAACAAAAGCATCCCTTAAGTTTGGTAGCAGTTACATCCATTTCAATATTTAAAACTGTGAAGAAACTCTACTTTGTATTTCAAGTTTTCCTGCGTCAATGTATCCATCACTATTTATGCGCCATTGTCCAGCTTGATATACTCAAAGTTATTACAATAACCATTTATATTCTACATCTTTTAATATTAGTTTTTCTTTTTCATTTAGAATAGCTTCTCCTTTTGAGGAATACAGAGTAAGTGTTACGATTAGTACATGAAAATACATGTAAGTTCCAACTAATATGAATTATTTGGACTAAACAGACTTAGGTATGGATATATTTGTTTTAAGGTGTAATGGCGCATTTTGTTAGCTGTCGAATAATTAATTTATTTAATTATTTATATATTGATTTGGGGATATCGATAACTTAAAGTACAACGTTCGAACTTATAATTTATAATTATAATTAAAACGAACCTGAAACGTCGCGGCAGTTCGCAATTTGGCAATTTGAACTTCAACTGAATGTACATGATTCATTTTAAGTCGGATTTCTGTGAAACAAGAAACGTGTGGAGCTGGTGGAGTATATCTTTCTAGTGGAAGAGAAAAATCGGGATTTCGTCGTGTAGATTTTGATGTACGTCCAAATCAAATTTCAGAAAAAGTCGCTCTGGAATTCCTTTATAATTTGCAACGCTTTATTTATGTTATAAAAGGGTTTTCAATATATTTAGATATTGGTATCGAATTTAGACAAGGTTCTTTAGAGACATAACGATAATTTAATTTTTAGAATTTTTCTGTAATTTTTAATTAATTAAATAAGTGACTTTTTATTTGAAGTATTTTGCACCTTGTGGTCAACATTTTAGGGTTTCAAAATATGAGTTAATCTACCGGTATTATTATATTTTTGGGATCGTGGTACGTTGCTCGACACGACGACACATTTATTTCTGTCTGTAACAGTTCATACACTAACGGAGTTGTACGTAAGAAAGTACGTACCCTAACCTATGTTCAAGCCCGATAATCTATCCACCCTATCAACTACAGAACGTGCATGTTAAGCCAAATCAACATACACGAAAATGCAGCAACCTATGCCAACCTAACTAGCTATGGGTATATGGGAATATGTGCTTTTATTCACTACTAAGTTATCCTTTTACTTAATAACTAAAGAAGGAGACATAGCCACGTTCGTATGGTTGTCCCTACATGACAATGTTTTCACCTACTTCCTCTCAAGTCCTCTTATTATTTACGGTCATCCCACATGCACGTCCCCCTTCATTGTGAAGTGCTGTGGAGATATTGCTTCCACACATATATGTATATATAAATACCCCATGAAAACTCTTATAACCTAACACACTTCGTTCATTTGCTAGAACACAAAACTAAGCCGCCACTGTTATTCTTTAAAAATCCAATAGCATGAAGAAATTAGATCAAATCCAAATTAATTCCTAAAGTCTCAAAACGTATATCGTTACACTCCAAGATTCGAATGGCATGGGAATACGAGAGAGCAGTAGTGGTTTCATGAAGTAGAACGCGGAAGTAAACAAGAAGAAGAAGAGGGGTCTCAAAAGAATGTAGCGCTATTTGTTTTGAGTTGTGTTGCGAACCTTGGTATCGGAGCAGGAGAAGGGTGCGAATGTGTATGAGTAGAAGGGAATGATGGCGGAGCACTTCATGATCATGTATGAGTTGACAGAGGAGCTTGGAGCATCCGAGGCATTCATGAAAACAGGAGTTGGTTCGAAATTGTGTACAGGAGAAGTCACGGCTAATGGCATGTTTTCGCGTTGGGGTGTGATGTCTGGTGTGTGCGTTTTTGGTAAAACAGTGGGAACTGTGCTGTGGTGACTTACTATAAGGGTTCGGTGGTGGCAAATTAAAGGAACTGTTGCAATTTAAATGAATGAGGTCGGTTGGGTATAATTTGAAGAGGAAATAGACAGTGGTTTCAGTTTTGGAAGTGGCGTGTGTGGAAGGGAGGAGGCCACGGCATTTTCTTGGTTTGGGGAAGACAACAGTATGCGGTGGGTTTTCATTTGGTAAATGGGCCAAGAAGTATTAAGGGAATTGGACAAAACAAGATCCGTTGGGATCGTATGGACGGGAGCAACACAATGGGACTGACCGCGAGTCAATTGGAGCACGTTACAATTTATGGCGAAATAAATTGTCTGATCAGAATCAATGAACGCAAACCGTTATTTATCGGCTAACGCGCAAATGTGAGTAAAACTCACCAACTCTGAACAGTTATAATTTCATGTTGTATTGTTAGAACTGTTAAAATTGTCTGTTTGACTGTGTGTTGATTGTTTGATTGAACTGCTAGTCAGTTAGTTAAATTTCTATATTGATTCTGTTTAACAGAATATATCATATGGAACTGAAAGTGATGTTATCTATATTGTCTAACATCTGTGATGCAGGGAAACAGGTTGGAGGAATCCGACTGGATTCCTCAACAGTTATTTTATTGTTTTCCATATATTGTTATATGATGTGATATAAAATCTGTGGGCGATTATATGTGCTTGGACGATATTGAACATCGTGATTTGATATGATTGAATACCATAACATACCGAAATGTTGATAAGGGGATTTTCAATGTTTATATTGAGAATGAATCTTATTTATAAAATCGATAGGATTTTATAAAAGGAAAACATTTATTTATTTAGAAAATAAATGAAATAAAATAGAAACATTTATTTAGAAAATAAATGAATTAGAATATAAAGGAATATTTATTTTAGGAAATAAATAAAGGAAACATTTATTTAGATTATAAATAAATGGAATAAAGGAATATTTATTTAGGGAATAAATAAAGGAACACTTGTTCGGAAAATAAATAGAATTATACAAGGATAGATTTAAACACGTGCTTCACACACAAGTATAACACGATATGGATTTTAAGGAGATATTGTAGAAGTAGGAATTATAACCAGAGTGTGATAAAAGGATTAAACAAAGTAATTGGTTAGGTTAACCAAAGCAAGTTAGTCGAGTTAAACAAAGTAATTTGTTAGGTTAACCAAAGCAAGTTAGTCGAGTTAATCAAAGTAATTGGTTAAGTTAACCAAAGTAAATTAGTTAAGATAAACTAAGCGGTTAATCGAAGTGAATTAGTTAAGTTAAACTAATTGGTAAATCAAAGTGAATTAGTTGCGTCAAACTAAGTGACTTAGTTAAGTTAAACTAATTTGTAAATCAAAGTGAATTAGTTGCGTCAAACTAAGTGAATTAGTCAAGTTAAACTAATTGGTTAATCGAAGTAAATTAGTTGGGTTAATCAAAGTGAATTAGCTGAGTTAAACTAAGTAAATCGGTTAGAGTTAATCAAAGTGAATTAACTAAGTTAAACTAAGTGGATTAGTTCAGTTAATCGAGACAAGTAAATCAAGTTAGGTTAAACCATTTGAGTTAACCAGTTAAAATTTACCGGTTAAAGATAAACAGTTAGAGTTGACCAGTTAAAGTTGACCAGTTAAAGTTGACCAGTTAGAGTTGATCAGTTAGAGTTACTCAGTTAGAGTTGACCATTTAGAGTTATCCAAGTGGAGTTAATCGAGTAGAGTTGCCGAATATCACTTATTCGAAGTAGAGTTATCGAATATAGTGTATTCGAGGGAAGAGTAATCGAATATAGTTTATTCGAGTGGAGAAATCAAATGTTATTCATTTGAGAAGAGTTACCGAATATTATTTATTCGAAGAGTAGTTATCGAATATTGGTTATTCGAAGTTAGTAATCCAAAGGAGTTATTCGAATTTAGTTATTCGAAATGAGTTATTCGAATTAGATATTTGAATAGAGTTAAACACATTAGAGTGATTTGAATTACTTATTCGAATAGAGTTAAACACGTAAGAGTTAATTGAATATTAGTTATTCAATTTGAGTTAATCGAATTTAGTTATTCGAGAAGAGTTAAATCGAATTTAGTTATTCGAAAGGAGTTAATCAATTTGAGTTAAGTTAATCGATTTGAATTAAGTTGAATCGAAATGGAGTAAATCGATTAGAATTAAGTTAATCTAGTTAGAGTAAATCGAATATTAGTTATTCGAAGGTAAGTTATTCGAATTAGTTATTCGAAGGAGTTAATCAATTAAGTTATTCGAATGAGTCATTCGAAGGAGTAAATCAAATTAAGTTAATCGATTAGAGTTGAGTTAATCGATTTGGGTTAAGTTAAGTTATCAAGTTAAGTAATCGAGTTAAGATTTATCGAGTTAAGTAATCGAGTTAAGTAATCGAGTTGAGATAATCGAGTTAAGAAAATCAAGTTGAGTTAATCGAATAAGTTATTCGATAAGAGTAAATCCATTTAAGTTAAATCGGATGTTAGTTATTCAATAAGAATTGACACATTTAAGAAAATCGAATATTTGTTATTCGATAAGAGTTAATGAAATAGAGCCAACCAAGAAGAGTTATTCGAATATTAGTTATTCGATAGGAGTTAATCGAAATAGAGTTTATCGAATATCAGTTATTAAAAAGGGAGAGTTAATCGAATAGAGATTACTCGAAAGAGAGTTATACGTCGAATTCGATTATAGCGAATTCGGGAAAGTACTATTTACTTTCCAGGGTTTAAATCAAGATTTAGTTATTGATTTAGAAATTAGGTGTCTGTTAAATTATTCGAGTTAGGAAATAAATTCATAATTTAGGTTAGATATTTTAGGGGTAGGAATTATAACGTTATAGTTATAATCAAACATTGTCATTTAAGAAGTGGATTCGTAACCTGAATCCGAGAATTTGCGTAAACAGATGATTGGAAAAAGTGAGTGACGAGCTTCATCTATTTCACAGTAAAGGACGTTGTTAAATTAAGGTCTGAGAGGTAATTATACCCCAACTTGATTGACTTCAGAATTGACAAAGGAATAGTCGTGGTTCGATAGAAAAGGTTGATTTGAAATATAGTTAAGTAATAAGCGATTAATGGATTAAGCGTAATGATGTTTTATACAACGTTCATTTGAAATCCGTAAATGAGTTTTGGGAACGTTTTCCAAATATAGTCAGATATGTTTTCTAAACATAGAAAATGAAATGTTTTCATGATAAGAATTTAAGAAATAGAGTTAAGCAAATTCAGAAACTGACTGGAGAGGGTAAGTTGAACGGTTTTCTAAGTGACGATCTGATGTTGGTTTCGACCTTTCGGATTGATACTTAGAGAATTGTTCTCATACTAGTTACAGTTAGGGACTGATAGTTGCGAAATAATAGTGATGTGAGAATAAGCTATGGAAATGTTTTCCAATAATTAATAACATATATTTTCTAAATATATGAAATAAGGAAATATGAACATATGATGATTGATCGATCGAATTCCCATTTGGAAATAAGATCGTTGTTTGTACACCGACATGTTTTCATTTGATAGTTGAATCACAGACTATCATAGTTTTGACCATTTTTACGTTGTTAATATGGAGAGACCGGTTGGATTATTATCCGAAGAACCACTCCGTATTAGCATAAGCGTTGCGAATCAAGTACGCTGAAGATAATTGAAGATGGAGCGAAGTGCAAGGGCTATTGTGAAAAGCCTAGGTAGGATGGATTCACTGAATAGTGCCTTCGGTTTATTCAGTCCCAGAACAACGTATATGGACGAGTGTCTGACAAAGTATTCTTAACGAATCATATGTTGATCTCTTTAAATGTATTACGTTGGTGGCGGAGAAATTCGTTTCTCTTAGCTTTTATACTCGTGATGCCTTGAGAAATCGATAATGATTTGACGGGTATGACGATGTGGCATTCAAAGTAATTGAAGAAATAATCTGTCAAAGTGATAAACGTGACCTCAAAACCTCACAACCGGGAAATAACAGAAGTTGGGCTAGGCAGCATGGCTAGTTGGGCTATACCCAAGCAGGGTGTATTATCACCATCTAGAGAATATTCAATTGTACTTCTTTATAATCTATTTCAATGCTGTCCCTTATCGGGAAGGATGGTTACTGATCCCAACCATCGGTGATAATATATTCGTTACACTCAAGCTAAATGAGTGGACGGTCATGTGTGGTCGGGTTGCAAGACGTTCTTGTTGAACCCTAGTGTATCTCCTCTAGAGTACACTGATCGGGAGGTGCTCCCATACCTTGTCTGTTGGAATCCAATCTCCAATAAGCGCTCAAGGTTTATTTGTATACTATGTATGTGGAACGTGAGATGCAAGCGTTCTGCTAGATTGATATCTATTTGTATTTAGACAATATTATAATATCAGAAAGATATCCTTTATTTAACCAAGTGTTGGAGTTTTATTCACACCAGTCCCATGACTGACCCGGAGTTTATTTTGTTTGTTTTCCCTAAACTCTTGGGTGCTTAAATTTGTACGGGCAGTCAAGTAGTCGGGATTTTACAGATACACTTGGAGATCTTGGAGCAGGAGGCTTCAGGATTATAGCTATTATTATTCCGCTGTGTTGTTAAGTGTTGTACTTTGAAATGGTATGTATATACGAGTACTGATTTGTATTTCAAAGTTATGTTATATTTTATTCGTTCCGCTGTGAGATTCGTGTTTACTCTGATGATGTAAGTTCTTCTTCTTCTTCTATTCAATTAGTTCTATCTTTTCTTCCTCACCCTCTACTTTCTTTCACTAACGTCTCGGGATTTTCGAATCTCGAGGAGTCGGAAATTTCCAGCCGTTACATAAGGCCTAAGGAACAAATATTTTATTAAGTTTTTAAAGATTAGCGTACCTTGCTATACTGAATGTCATTCACTTACAGACTGTTATAGACATAAGTAAGAATACGGTCGTGTCCAACGAGGTACCACGATCCCAAAAATATAATAATATCTGTAGGTCAACTTATATTGTGAAACCCAAAAATATTGATATAGGGTGCAAAATACTCCAAATAAAAAGTTGCATATTTAATTAATTAAAAATTGCAGTAGAATTCTAAAAATTAAATTATAACTACGATTCAAAAGAATCTTGTCCAAATTCAAGACCGATATTTAAATATATTTAAATAACCGTTGTGGTCTATATACGATTTCACGGCGACCTTCTAAAAATTTGTTTTGGACGTAATTCACAATATACAAGACGAAATATCGATTTTTCACTTCCATTAGAAAAATAAAATCAAATAGACCCGAACGTTTCTTGTTTCAAAGAAATCCGACTTATTTTGGATCCTGTATATTCAGTTGAAGTTCAAAACGTAAATTACGAACTACCGCGATTATTTCGAGCTCGTTTAATTACATTACAAATTATACGTTTAAATATCGTTTTATTAAAAAAAATCTTGTAAATTCCTATATATAATTCAAATAACAAATTTAAATATTCAGAATTCAATGGCTGAAAATCCGGGTTGTTACAGTTCAGCACTATCAAAACTGCATAAATTAGAAACTGGTACATACCCTAATTGCATTTATCTAAAAACTCATACATGAAAATTTTGATATGCCCAGAATTGATATATTTGAAGGCTGGTTATATATACGGTCCCATTATATATATCAAAGCACCCATATTCTGAACTCGAAATTAGTGTAATCTAGAAACTTATTCCATAATGACTATTTATTGTAACCTAGAAACTTATTCCACGATGTTAGTGTTGACGTTCCCTTTGCAAAATAAGGAGCACATATATCCAAGACTAGGACGTAAAAATTAGAGCTCTGAAATATTCCATGATGACTAATTTAAGATATATTCCCAATACACCTTAGGAGCTAGATGAAAGTTAAAGAAACTCCACTTTCAGTTTGCAGTGAAGTATTAATTAAGTAAAAATATGGTTCGGAAGTAATTTTATTCACATGATATTAAGTTATTAATTCATTTACATAAGAATCTGATAAACTTACTTTTATCTGTAAATTCCCTTTTTCTTCACTTCGTAACGTTAGGTGCCCATCAAACCATGTTAGATATTTTGGAGCCCACAACCAACTAAGACCAAAAATAATTATGTAGTCCAAAATGAGATTAATATTCGATTAAATTTGAACAAGAACAACTTTGGTATTGCATTCTTTAAACTGAACAAGCTCTTTTATCCTGATTTTAACCTAAAACATATCGCCATAAACACTTCCTCTGCTCGACAACCTTTACAACATCTCTGCACTGCCACTACACTCAACAACTACATAGAAAATACACAATCTGGTGCACAATCCACAAATGTCACTAAATATAAACCCTTCTCTACCTATTTCGATATCACTAAACAAGCATTATGCAATCGGTTAACTTCCTGACTGAAAGACACAACAGTGCACTAAAAATTTCATGTTCACTATTTCGATTGCACTAGCACTTAACGGGAAAAATCAAAGTGCAATGTATAGGAGTGTAGATTATATTTCTAACTAGAAACATCAAAGATATACCAGTATTTTCAGTCAAAGTCCAAAGAACATAAGAACTAACTCTCCTAATTCATTGACTTGAAACATTCAGCCTCCTTCGTTGCCTACCAAGAATATATTTCTTATACTTCAGTGTTAAGCGAATGAGGCGCTAAGTGAGGCAATTAAAATGCTACATTATTTAGTGGTTCATAAGTGTAAATTTAGTTAATTTGAAGATTGGGTAAGGCCCCATGCATTTCCTGATAAGGAATTCATTAGGAACATAAATTATGAACATACATAATTATCAACTGGTAATGCACTAGAGTGAGCATTAATACCTTTAACTGAGCAGAGAACTGAGGGTCACACATTGATTCAAGTGATGCAGGAATAGCTTGAGTTTCCTTAATATCTTCCTAAAGAAAAAGTAACTTGGTCCTGGCTTGAAAAGAAATGTCTAGCCCTGCAAATAATCAAAACATGCATTTATCAAAACCCAGAAGGCTAATGAATCAAATTCACTATCAAATAGCAATGCTTTCTTGTGTATAAATTAGTCTGTTTTTAATTATCTGAAAATTTTGTTAAAGGAAACACTTTTAGAATTCAGTGTATCAGTGACTTATACTAGCGTATGGAAACAACCAGCATTAAGATCACACAATTCACTTACAAAACAAGCATGCACATCACTCATTACACATACATATTTCATAAAACAAAACATAGCCAAATGAACTCATGCACAAACACAACACAATATCTATGCATGCACGCTATACTGCCATGCATTCACCAATTCACAGCCATGCACATTTAAAGCGCAACCTCTACAACACAAATAGCGTAACCGAAGAAACAAAGCCACCACTCTCGCATACTCACGAATAAAATAGGCACACTATACATTCTAACACAATACACAGCCATACTTATTACACTACACATAGCATAGCGATTTTTTATTATTAAAATATCAAGCTTAGGCAAATTATTAACCAATGAAGAAGAAGTGAAAGCATGAGCTGGAATTACAAGAGGTAAATAATGGCTTTAGCACAGTCAAGCACAACGAAACAAAAAAATTTGTTTATATTTTAAAAGTTTTTATTTTAGTTTGTTTTATGTGTTCAATATAAAAGTTTATATTCTTTTTCATTTATTCTAAATATTGGCTAGCACGTATACATCTGTAGATTCGAATGCACCTAGGTGCAACCTTGTAAAGTTGTAATATAAGAAGGCAAAATGTAATAACCCGCCATTTTAACCGCCCCAAATTGGTTATTAAACCAACTCGAAACGTTTAAAACGACGGATTGTTATTGTCTTACGGGGTTTAAACAGAATTAACACAGAATCCCAGTGCACGATATCTGCAACGAAATTTTTTTTTATAGAAATTTCAAAGTTCTACAATATTCATACAGCGGAAAGGAAAAATTTATACATAATTTCTTTTTATCAATTATAACTTTTGTCAAGCATTGCGCGCACATGCATCTTCTTGTGCCTCTCCTCTTTAAGAGCTAAAAACCCTTGCATCTGTATACATAGGGTCAATATGGGGACAGCTTACATAATATGGCATAAAAGGAACAGTATTCATGCATCGCATCAATGCGTGAATACATTACTCATGTACTCCATAAAAGGAACAGTACATATGTATCCCCATCAAATCCAAAAAGCTAAGATAATGTCAGGCATACATAAAAGCATAGCAAAGCAAAAGTAGCAATAAACAATTTAGAGAAGATTTCTTACTTAATAGCTAAGACACCATTTATGATTTTATTTTAGAATGTCTACCCAAGGAAAAGGAAAAAAATAAAAAATAAATGACAAGATTAAAACTGTCCTCAGTTAGCGAAGTTTATCCATAGTCAAACATGTGCATGTACTACTTTTGATGCCTCAAGATGAAATAGCAAGATTTATCCTTGGTTAAAACCAACATAGTATAGCAAAAATACAGGTAGAAGTACAATTCATTTTGTGCATAAAGTGGACTGACCAGCCAACTGGCCGCCATTTATGCCACAACATAATGCATATTATTATGAAATGTGGAACAGGGAATTAATTACCTTTTATGCAGTTCTTACAAATTTTGGCAACTACGGAATCATACGTGATTAAACATGCTGTTTGAGTGTACAAATGCATATAAAATGAAAACTAAAATGCTTTCACAAACTCTAAAATGTCATATATCAGCACGCCATAACAGGCTGAAAGGCTACTGATATGGTATAAAATAATTAAAACCAAATGCATTTCTCTATAAGATAGAGTACATGCACTAGTCAGTTTAAAAGAAAGGTTATTTTATAAATGAATAAAAGTAAATGTTTTCTGTGAAACATTTAGATTGGAAAGAACATGTATATTTCTTCCATAATTATATGTTGCCATATATGCTTAGACAAGAAAACTTCTGTTTTCCTTATTCATATTTGTATTTAAAGTGTGTAATAAGCATTAACTTTCCAGTTTGCATACTTTATATATATTTTTTATTTTATTTTTATTTTCACTTGCGTGCCTTCTTATGATATATACTTGCCCTGTAACTAAAGAAAATGGCAAACAGTGGTAACAATGAAGTGTACCACCATTTATAAAACCACCCAAATATTCCTACGTCCAAGTTCAAAACTGGTGTAAACAAACATACAATAGTATATATTGAAATGTAACAGAAGAAAGTGATTCATGGTTTATATCTAGTTTCAATTTAAAGCCCAGACTTTAAGATGGTATCACGTTTTGATAAACACATTTAAGTTCACTAAAATAAATAAGGATGGGACAATGTACTGATTTGCAAATATAGAACTGAATACAGGGTTTTCGTCATGGTTCAGCAACTTAGTTTTATATTTTGACTTTTTGACTTGGTAAGATAATATATCTGTAACATTTGTAACACAAATAAAACATATTAAAGCTTTGTATATTTAAAAAAACAAGTTACCTGTGATAATGCATGAATACATATAAAATTTATATACACATGTCAGCACATGCAAATAAACACAGTCATAAATAATGAATGAGGTTAAGAGGCTCACATATATTCAGTCAGATGCACAGCTTAACACATATATACACATAATGCTATATGTGTATACACGTATGAAATTAAAATGCCAAGTGGATGCATCAATTTTATAGCAGTGAGTATAATGCAGTTTGTGCATGCAACGTTGTGACACAATAGGAAATAGGAATGCAAGGTTCCAAAGCAAAACTTTTGTAAAAACATAGTTATAGAGGACGCTATTAACATCACATAGAAATACCAATCATACTCACGTGGTTATTGAGCAAACATTTGGCATACATGTCTCATAAATTAATAAAATAGTTTCCAAAAAAAATTAATAGTATAATAAATAAACATACAAAATGCCAACCTTAAACATCAGCTGTAATGTCAAGATACATTCCAGGTTCATAAATTCTATTCAATGGAGTCCGTAAGCTGCTTATTTGAGTTCAGAAGACACCAATAATTTAACCACAGCAGTGAAATAAGACCATCAATATCTATCATACCTTTTCGCATAATGAAGTATCTAGAATATACGAATGCAAAAACATTGGCAACTGTGACATCCTTATAACTAAACACGGGAGGGAAATGTAAGTAGTAGGGAAAAGCACATTATTAAACACATTAGTCATGCTTGATTAAGTGATATAGAATATTACAAACCTAATAAAATTTCAACATGGAATGTTTTCCGAAATGAAAGAAACCGATGCATAAAGTTCATCTTTCAAACAATTTCATTGAACTGGTAATATTATTACCTTTTTAAGCAAAGTATCAGCCATATCAAATGACGACTTGTACTCTTTGAACAGTATTTTAAATCATACAAATGCATCTGCAGAGACAAATCTGTAGGTATTATCAAATTCAAATTTTGAAATAGAAAATAAATCAATATTTTTCAATTTTGAACTAAGAATCTATAAAAAAAATCGAAATTATATTTATACATGACACTTCTTTAAACACAAATGGCGGAAAAAAAATCGTGAATACAACCATATTATTGTAGGCCTTATAGTGATATGAATGTCAATTTAAGTAGATTTTTATAATCACAGACATCTCTAAAACTTTTAAACGCTTTATGCTAGTTTTCTGACTGATTCATGATAACAAACAAAACCAAGTTGATGGTATTTTGACAACCAAAACTTTGAATGACAGGATATATAAAACTAATAGCATGGTAACCAGATATTGACTTCCAATATCAAAGATCAAACTAAATGAACCGAGGAAAGAATCTAAAGGTATTTGACTTGTGGAAAATAAAACTGGTTTAGATATTGTATCAGAAAAGGGTAGCTGATTATCAGTGATCATTGTTTGTGATTCCCCATGGACTGACTACTTTTATAAACATCACTTTTAATAGTCAATAGACTTACACATGAAGCCCAGACTTTTTCTTCAAATCCCAATCCATCTTAACAATTACATATGCATGTTGAAATTTTACTTGTGTTATTTTATATTTAAAGAATAACATGATATCTAAATCAAAGTTAACAAAGAAACACAATGTTTGTGTTATGTGTGAGCTATTTAGTTGCATCTTCCTTATCTATGATATAAGGTTCGATAAATACCGCAAGACCACCAACGATTGCATCAATTGAGTTAATAAATAGCTGGCTAACTGATAAAAACACTGGTAAAAACTACCCCATAATTACCTCCACATTTACTTCAGCTCTTCAGTCCTGATTACTCTTCTCATTCATTTTCCTCTAGGAAATAACTTCTCATCTGATAGTACTTTTCCTAGCCTCTCTTCAAAAGGGGTGGCATGCCAGCTAACCTTCCGATTCTTCTGCAACACCTCGATGCTTCTAGTGTGTAGCTTAAATCGATGATGGAGGGAGGTCTCGAGCACGGGTTTCGGACCGGAAGCCAACACGATGACTTAGGGTGACAGGTGGTTGCGCGCGACTGCTTGCATGGCAGGGGATGAAAAACAGTGCCTGATTTTTGTTAGAGCCATTACGGTGAAGTTCAGTTTTTGGGGAAAAGTGGAGCACTGATGAAAATACCGAGAGCACGGAGGAGAAGCAAGGTTGCGAGAGAGGACGGGAAAATCGATTGAAAATGAAGAAAAGCAATTAGGGTTAAGGAAATCGAAATTGGGAATGAAACGCAGAAATGTAAAATTGAAACCCGCTGCCTTCCTTTGTTCGCCGCGTATTAGTTAATAGTTATTAGATGGCTTGGCACAAAAAAGTAAACAGGAAGGAAAACTTTTCCAGCGGAAATGGTAAAACATTTCAAGCAATTTTCATCTCTTGTTGGAAGAAATTCCTTCCAACAATATTAGCGAATGGAATTCCATGTAAATCGGAAAATTGGAAAAAATCCCAGCCCTAGTTAATTTTGTGAATGACGGATAGTAGCGATGGTTAGATTAAATCTAGCGCTTTAAATTACTGACTATGTCACTGCTGTTGTTTTTAGTACACCAGTTGGTTTGTGAAATTTTGAATTCTTAAATATTAAATTCTAAGAAATAAATACTGCCACTTGATTATAAAAGATTTTTTCGTAGTATCTCTGTTTTCAGATAAATGCATATCATTTATTAATTATTTGTCACAATTTTTTTTTAGCGCTTTTAAATTATTTAATACTAATATTTAATTATCAATTATTTACTGCAACATAACCAAATTAAATATTGAATATTAATTGAAAATTATTTAATAGTAATATTTATTACTATAATTATTCGTCCTTAATTATACTTATTAATTATCTAATGTAATTAATATATGCAAACTGTAATTTACCAATACTTAATTATAATTTTGAACTAAATCGAGAAAGTTAAAATTGTACAATTTATTTATTTGAAATGATTTTTTATTTTAATGAAATTTTGCAATTTTTTTCATGCAATTCGCAATTATTAAACGCAAATTACACAATTAAAAATAAATAATCAATTAATTATAAATTAGTTGAATTAAAAATCATGAATTATATTCCCTTGATTAAGTGCTCTTCTCGAATATCTTGTTCATAGTTGCAAACCTATACTTCATTCACCCATCGTTCTTTCTTAAATGTATATAGCACACATTTTAAAAAAATCATGTTGATTCGATCCTTTCATATGGCGAAGATTCCCTTGTAAATTTTTACCAATTTGTATAGTAGTAAATTAGTTATTAATGATTAACTATTAAATATTAGTAAATAATAAATATTAGTGACATATGATTAATATAATATTATTATTGATTAATAAATATTAGTAGCATATGATAAATATTATTAGTAATGCAATATTATAGTTAGTAATTAGTAACATATGACTAATATATATAATATTATTAATGATAAATTATTAAATACTAATAAATATTAATTTTAAGAAAACATTGTGATTATTAATTGTTTATTACTGAAAATTCATAGCAGAAATTCATTATAACGATTGTAATGGGCATTTTTTGGCCATTGTAAAATTGGTACCTATTGCAACGGTCACTTTTTGCCCGTTGCAAAATTGACATCTATTACAACGGGCATTTTGTGAACGTTGTAAAATTGATATCTATTACAATGGGCCGGAAAGAACCGTTGTAATAGATGCCTTTTACAACGGGCTTCCAATGCCTATTGTAAAAAAGGCGTTGTATAGGGCATCAATTACAACGGGCCTTAGTTGACCGTTGTAATAGTCCTCTATTACAACGGCCAGCCGATGCCCGTTGTAAAAATGATGTTGTAATAGATTGTTTTTGTTGTAGTTGAAATACAAATCAGGAACTGTATATACATACCATTATCAGAGCACAACAGTTATTCCTAGAACAGTTATAAACATCTGTTTCTAGATACAACATAGTACACAGTGGAAATATGATAGTCTATTTCTAACTCGTGAAGCCTCCTGCTTCCAGCTCTTCCAAGTGAATCTGAAAAATCCCAACTACTTGACAGCCTGTACAAATTTGGGCACCCAAGAGTTTAGGGAAAACAAAAACAAAATAAACCCAGGGTCAGTCATGGGACTGGTGTGAGTAAACTCCAACCTATTTGTTTAACTTCAAAATCCTTTGAAAAGAAATGATAATCATAAGACCGATCCACACATAATCATGGATGGTTTTTACCTTACGATAACCCAAAATATTTTTGATATCAAATCCACTGATATTATAATAATTTCTACATCAAATAAATAGAATCTAGCGGAACGCTTGCATCTCACGTTCCATATATATTATAAAACCAAAAACCGTAGGGCGCTTATTGGAGATTGGATTCCGACTATGACAAGGTATGGAACCACCTTCCAATAGTGTATCTCTAGAGAGGAATACACTGGGTTTAACAAGAACGTCTTGCAACCCGGCCCACACATGACCGACCACTCATTTCGCTTGAGTGTATCGAATGTATATCACCAACGATTGGGTTCAGAAACCGTTTCCTGAAAAGGGATAGCATCGATAGATTAAAGAAGTAAAAGGAATTTCTCTAGATAGGTGATTATACACCCTAATGGGAGCGACCCACATAGTCATGTTGCCTGCTCGATTTTTGTCATTTCCCGGTTGTTGAGGCCTGAGGCTACGATTTCTTATCATTCATTGATAGCACAATCGCTTTGAATGTCACATTGTCAGATCCGTAAATCACTAATTGAATGCGCAAATATATTTTCGATATTATGCTAAGAGAATAAATTCTCCACCACCGTATATATCTATACAGACCAACATATGCGATCAATGGAAATACTCTATCAGACAATCGTCCATACACTTCGTTCTGGGACTAAAGGAAACCAAAGGCACAATTTCTATTAATAGAAAAAGTCATTGCACTTTACTCCGTCTTTGATTATCATTATATAATCTGATTCACATTGCTACTGCCAATACGGAGTGGTTCACGAATAATAATCCAACCGATCTCTCCATATTGACAACGATATTGGCAATACTTTGATAGCCAGTTATTTAACTATCGAAGGAAAATAAACAAACACTCCAACCATCAAACAAATCACTGGGCCTCTTAATTAATATTTCATTAATTAACACACTTCTCCATTTCCTTATCCATATTCGTTAACACGATATTTTCGATAATCATCTTCTTGGCCTCATACACTATTTGGAAAACATTTCCATATCTCGCCTTCTTTTATTTTCTACACTTAGCAAATATTTTCTATTTATAATTGGAGAACATTTCAATTATTTATTTCTTTCACGATCATTCCTTTTTAGACTTAGGAATGTTTACTATTTTATTTCCAAAATTTCACACTACAACAAAACAGTCCTTTTACAACGGGCAAAAACCATTGTAATATGCATTTCGCAACGGGAATATGCCTGTCTGAATATGCGTCGTCGTAATAGCTCCTGACTATTTGACAACAGGCAATGACTATTGTAAAGGACCGTTGTAATAACTTGCTCTGTCACGTGTAATGACTCTATGATAATGGTTATTAACCCGTTGTAATATCTAATAAATTACAAGTGGCTTTTGCCCGTTGTAATACAGTATATTACAACGGTCGTCAACCATTGTAATATACTACTTGGTAAACCTATTTTACAACAGGTCATGGACCATTGTAAAATTATCATATAACAATAGTTTTTACCCCTTGCGAAATAAATGAAAATTTAAATACAACTGTTTTGATATACATCCATAATAATATTGAATATTTTAACATGCAACAAATATTGTTATGCAACAATCAAAATCACATAATAACACATACTAAAAGACTGAAGCAAGAATCATATAATTCCAACACATTTCAAAAAGTTCGATAAGTTTATACTCCAAAAGACTAGATAAGTTTACATGCCAAAAGGTTAGATAAGTTACGTCGATATAGTTCTAACATATATTACATAACTAGTTTCATAAGTACCAACACTAGACCAAGGAAAAGTAATCTGTGTTAGGAGACGGTAGATCCAACGGCCTATTGATCTTGAGTCTGGATATTGTTACTAGCATGGTGTGACTGCAAAAAAAGAAATAAAAAGTTACCAATTGTAGAGAGAATATATTATTATACAACATTCAGAACTTATTATACAACATTTAAGTCTTGTAATGTTGTAACCCTACAGCATTGCACTAAATTGGATTGTACTCATGATTAGTACTTCATTATCAGAAGCAGAACAACAAGTAGAAACTTTTGTTTTGCTTATAACAATGATGTGCATAAAAAAGATTTACAGACACTACATGATAAATTCACATTAAGTAAAACCTCCACCGAAATTCCGCATGGAATCTAAAGAGTTTGCAATCATTAATCTATTGTTCATGGTGTTTTATTCATACCAATTTGACATGATTATGATTATTTACAGGAAATATATACCCGATAGCAAATACAAAGGCCGTAATGAAGACAAAACAATAAACTAAAAGCAAAAAACAAGAAATCTCAGCAAATATCATGTCACCCATGAGAATCATACATGTGAATTAGCTAAAATTTGCTAACATGATATTAAGTTATGTATGACAGGAAAAGAATATTTTTACCTTTTTTCAAATCACTTAAAATCACCCCCTAAAACATATTTTTACCTTTTTTTACATCAATTTCACACATGGGTCCCTCAAATTTCTTTGAATAAAATTACCAGAATATAGATTGAATATATCAAAGCTTCACCTTCCTATTTTTTTAGTACCAGAACGTATAACCAATTAACCATGTAGTTAAAACTTCTTATGCATGGACGAGGTTCAAAACTTTCCTATTTGCACTCAAAGAAACATTCAAAAAAAAGAAAAGTGAAATTTTTAATTGTTCAGCACTATCAAAACTGCATAAATTAGAAACTGGTAAATACCCTAATTGCATTTATCTAAAACCTCATACACGAAAATTTTGATATACCCAGAATTGATATGTTTGAAGGCTAGTTATATATATGGTCCCAGTATATATATCAAAGCACCTATAATCTTAATTCGAAATTTGTGTAATCTAGAAACTTATTCCATAATGACCAGTTATTGTAACCTAGAAACTTATTCCATGATGTTAGTGTTGTCCTTCCCTTTGCAAAATAAGGAGCACATATATCCAAGACTAGGACGTAAAAATTAGAGCTCTGAAATATTCCATGATGACTAATTTAAGATATATTCCCAATACACCTTAGGAGCTAGATGAAAGTTACAGAAACTCCACTTTTAGTTTGCAGTGAAGTATTAATTAAGTAAAAATATGGTTTGGGGAGTAATTTTATTCACATGTTATTAAATTATTAATTCATTTACATAATAATCTTATAAACTTACTTTTATTTGTAGATTCCCTTTTTCTTCACTTCGTAATGTTACGTGCCCATCAAAACATGTTAAATATTTTGTAGCCCACAACCAATTAAGACCAAAAATAATTATGTAGTCCAAAATGAGATTAATATTCAATTAAATTTGAACAAGAACATCATTGGTATTGCATTCTTTAAACTGAACAAGCTCTTTTATCCTGATTTTAACCTAAAACATATCGCCACAAATACTCCCTCTGCTCGACAACCTTTACAACATCTCTGCACTTCCACTACACTCAACAACTACATAGAAAATACATACTCTGGTGCACAATCCACAAATTGCAATAAATTTAAACCCTGCTCTACCTATTTCGATATCACTAAACAAGCACTATGCAATCGGTTAACTTTCTAACTGAAAGACACAACAGTGCACTAAAAATTTCATGTTCACTATTTCGATTGCACTAGCACTTAACAGGAAAAATCAAAGTGCAATGTATAGGAGTGTAGATTATATTTCTAACTGGAAACATCAAAGATATACCAGTATTTTCAGTCAAAGTCCAAAGAACATAAAAAACTAATTCTCCTAATTCAATGACTTGAAACATTCAGCCTCCTTCATTGCCTACCAAGAATATATTTCATATACTTCAGTGTTAAGCTAATGAGGCGCTAAGTGAGGCAATTAAAATGCTGCATTATTTAGTGGTGCATAAGTGTAAATTTAGTTAATTTGAAGATTGGGTAAGGCCCCATGCATTTCCTGATAAGGAATTCATTAGGAACATAAATTATGAACATACATAATTATCAGCTGGTAATGCACTAGGGTGAGCATTAATACCTTTAACTGAGCAGAGAACTGAGGGTCACACATTGATTCAAGTGATGCAGGAATAGCTTGAGTTTCCTTAATATCTTCCTAAAGTAAAAGTAACTTGGTCCTGGCTTGAAAAGAAACGTCTAGCCCTGCAAATAATCAAAACATGCATTTGTCAAACCCAGAAGGCTAATGAATCAAATTCACTATCAAATAGCAATGCTTTCTTGTGTATATATTAGTCTGTTTTTAATTATCTGAAAATTTTGATAAAGGAAACACTTTTAGAATTCAGCATATAAGTGACTTATACTAGCGTATGAAAACAACCAGCATTAAGATCACACAATTCATTTACAAAACAAGCATGCACATCACTCATTACACATACATATTTCATAAAACAAAACATAGCCAAATGAACTCATGCACAAACACAGAACAATATCTATACATGCACGCTATACTGCCATGCATTCACCAATTCACAGCTATGCACATTTAAAGCACAACCTCTACAACACAAATAGCGTAACTTAAGAAACAAAGCCACCACTCTCGCATATTCACGAATAACATAGGCACACTATACATTCTAACACAATGCACAGCCATACTTATTACACTACACATAGCATAGCAATTTTTTATTATTAAAATATCAAGCTTAGGCAAATTATTAACCAATGACGAAGTGAAAGCATGAGCTGGAATCACAAGAGGTAAATAATGGCTTTAGCACAGTCAAGCACAACGAAAAAAATTTAGGTTTATATTTTAAAAGTTTTTATTTTAGTTTGTTTTATGTGTTCAATATAAAAGTTTATATTTTTTTTTCATTTATTCTAAATATTGGCTAGCACGTATACATCTGTAGATTCGAGTGCACCTAGGTGCAACCTTGTAAAGTCATAATATAAGAAGGCAAAATGTAATAGCCCGCCATTTTGACCTCCCCAAATCGGTGATTAAACCAACTCGGAACATTCAAAACGATGGAATGTTATTGGCTTACGGGGTTTAAACAGAATTAACACAGAATCCCAGATCACGATATCTGCAACGGAATTTTTTTTATTGAAATTTCAAAGTTTTACGATATTCATACAACGAAAAGGAAAAATTTATACATAATTTCTTTTTATCAATTATAACTTTTGTCAAGCGTTGCGGGCACATGCGTCTTCTTGCGCCTCTCCACTTTAAGAGCTAAAAACCCTTGCATCTGTATACATAGGGTCAATATGGGGACAGCTTACATAACATGGCATAAAAGGAACCATATGCATGCATAGCATGAATGCGTGAATACAATACACATGTACTCCATAAAAGGAACAGTACATATGTATCCCCATCAAATCCAGAAAGGTAAGATAATGTCATGCATACATAAAAGCATAGCAAAGCAAAAGTAGTAATAAACAATTTAGAGAAGATTTCTTGCTTAATAGCTACGACACCATTTATGATTTTATTTTAGAATGTCTACCCAAGGAAAAGAAAAAAAAATGATAAGATTAAAAATGTCCTCAGTTAGCAAAGTTTATCCATAGTCAAACATATGCATGTACTACTTTTTATGCCTCAAGATGAAATAGCAAGATTTATCCTTGGTTAAAACCAACATAGTTTAGCAAAAATACAGGTAGAATTACAATTCATTTCGTGCATAAACTGGACTGACGAGCCAACTGGCCGCCATTTATGCCACAACATAATGCATATTATTATGAAATGTGGAATTGGGAATTGATTACCTTTTATGCAGTTCTTACAAATTTTGGCAACAACGGAATCATACATGATTAAACATGTTGTTTGAGTGTACAAATGCATATAAAATGAAAACTAAAATGCTTACACAAACTCTAAAATGCCATATATCAGCACGTCATAACAGGCTGAAAGGCTACTGATATGGTATAAAATAATTAAAACCAAATGCATTTCTCTATAAGATAGAGTACATGCACTAGTCAGTTTAAAAGAAAGGTTATTTTATAAAAGAATAAAAGTAAATGTTTTCTGTGAAACATTTAGATTGGAAAGAACATGTATATTTCTTCCATAATTATATGTTGCCATATATGCTTAGACAAGAAAACTTCTGTTTTCCTTATTCATATTTGTATTTAAAGTGTGTAATAAGCATTACCTTTCCAGTTTGCATACTTTATATATATTTTTTATTTTATTTTTATTTTCACTTGCGTGCCTTCTTATGATATATACTTGCCCTGTAACTAAAGAAAATGGCAAACAGTGGTAACAATGAAGTGTACCACCATTTATAAAACCACCCAAATATTCCTACGTCCAAGTTCAAAACTGGTGTAAACAAACATACAATAGTATATATTGAAATGTAACATAAGAAAGTGATTCATGGTTTATATCTAGTTTCAATTTAAAGCCTAGACTTTAAGATGGTATCACGTTTTGATAAACACATTTAAGTTCACTAAAATAAATAAGGATTGGACAATGTACTGATTTGCAAATATAGAACTGAATACAGGGTTTTCGTCATGGTTCAGCAACTTAGTTTTATATTTTAACTTTTTGACTTGGTAAGATATAATATCTGTAACATTTGTAACACAAATAAAACATATTAAAGCTTTGTATATAAAAAAAAACAAGTTACCTGTGATAATGCATGAATACATGTAAAATGTATATGCACATGTCAGCACATGCAAATAAACACAATTATTAATCATGAATGAGGTTGAGAGGCTCTCATATATTCAGTCAGATGCACAGCTTAACACATATATACACATATTGCTATATGTGTATACACGTATGAAATTAAAATGCCAAGTGGATACATCAATTTTATAGCAGTCGGTATAATGCAGTTTGTGCATGCAACGTTGTGACACAATAGGAAATAGGAATGCAAGGTTCCAAAGCAAAACTTTTGTAAAAAAATAGTGATAGAGGACGCTATTAACATCACACAGAAATACCAATCATACTCACGTGGTTATTGAGCAAACATTTGGCATATATGTCTCATAAATTAATACAATAGTTTCCAAAAAAAAAATAGTATAATAAATAAGCATACAAAATGCCAACCTTAAACATCAACTGTAATGTCAAGATACATTCCAGGTTCATAAATTCTATTTAATGGGGTCTGTAAGCTGCTTATTTGAGTTCAGAAGACACCCATAATTTAAGCACAGCAGTGAAATAAGACCATCAATATGTATCGTACCTTTTCGCATAATGAAGTATCTAGAATATACGAATGCAAAAACATTGGCGACTGTGACATCCTTATAACTAAACATGGGAGGGAAATGTAAGTAGCAGGGAAAAGCACATTAGTCATGCTTGATTAAGTGATATAGAATATTACAAACCTAATAAAATTTCAACATGGAATGTTTTCCGAAATGAAAGAAGCCGATACATAAAGTTCATCTTTCAAACAATTTCATTGAACTGATAATATTATTACCTTTTTAAGCAAAGTATCAGCCATATCAAATGACGACTTGTACTCTTTGAACAGTATTTTAAATCATACAAATGCATCTGCGGATACAGATCTGTAGGTATTATCAAATTCAAATTTTGAAATAGAAAATAATTCAATATTTTTCAATTTTGAAATAAGAATCTATAAAAAAAATCGAAATTATATTTATACATGACACTTCTTTAAACTCAAATGGTGGAAAAAAAAAATTGTGAATACAACCATATTATTGTAGGCCTTATAGTGATATGAATGTCAATTTAAGTAGATTTTTATAATCACAGACATCTCTAAAACTTTTAAATGCTTTGTGCTAGTTTTCTGACTGATTCATTATAACAAACAAAACCAAATTGATGATATTTTGACAACCAAAACTTTGAATGACAAGATATATAAAACTAATAGCATGGTAATCAGATATTGACTTCCAATATCAAAGATCAAACTAAACGAACTGAGGAAAGAATCTAAAGGTATTTGACTTGTGGAAAATAAAACTGGTTTAGATATTATATCAGAAAAGGGTAGCTGATAATCGTTGAACATTGTTTGTGATTCCCCATGGACTGACTACTTTTATAAACACCACTTTTAATAGTCAATAGACTTACACATGAAGCCCAGGCTTTTTTTTAAATCACAATCCGTCTTAACAATTACATATGCATGTTGAAATTTTACTTGTGCTATTTTATATTTAAAGAATAACATGATATCTAAATTAAAGTTAACAAAGAAACACAATGTTTGTGTTATGTGTGAGCTATTTAGTTGCATCTTCCTTATCTATGATATAAGGTTCGATAGAAACCGCAAGACCACCAACAATAGCATCAATTGAGTTAATAAATAGCTGGCTAACTGATTAAAACATTGGGAAAAACTACCCCTTAATTACCTCCACATTTACTTCAGCTCTTCAGTCCTGATTACTCTTCTCATTCATTTTCCTCTAGGAAATAACTTCTCATCTGATAGTACTTTTCCTAGCCTCTCTTCAAAAGGGGTGGCATGCCAGCTAACCTTCCGATCCTTCTACATCACCTCAATGCTTCTAGTGTGTAGCTTAAATCAATGATGGAGGGAGGTCTCGAGCACGGGTTTCGGACCGGAAGCCAACACGATGACTTTGGGTGACAGGTGGTTGCGCGCGACTGCTTGCATGGCAGGGGATGAAAAACAGTGCCTGATTTTTTTTGGAGCCATTACGGTGAAGTTCAGTTTTTGGGGGAAAATGGAGCACTGTTGAAAATACCGAGAGCACAGAGGAGAAGCAAGGTTGCGAGAGAGGACGGGAAAATAGATCGAGAACGAAGAAAAGAAATTAGGGTTAAGGAAATCGAAATTGGGAATGAAACGCAGAAATGTAAAATTGGAACCCGCTGCCTTCCTTTGTTTGCCGCGTTTTAGTTAATAGTTATTAGATGGGCTTGGCCCAAAAACGTAAACAGGAAGGAAAACTTTTCCAGCGGAAATGGTAAAACATTTCAAGCCATTTTCATCTCTTATTGGAAGAAATTCCTTCCAACAATATTAGCGAATGGAATTACACGGATATCGGAAAATTGGAAAAAAAATCCCAGTCCTAGTTAATTTTGTGAATGACGGATAGCAGCGATGGTTAGATTAAATCTAGCGCTTTAAATTACTGACTATGTCACTGCCGTTGTTTTTATTACACCAGTTGGTTTGTGAAATTTTGAATTCTTAAATATTAAATTCTAAGAAAAAAATACTGCCATTTGATTATAAAAGACTTTTTCATAGTATCTCTATTTTCATATAAATGCATATCATTTATTAATTATTTGTCACAATTTTTAGTTAGCGCTTTTAAATTATTTAATACTAATATTTAATTATCAATTATTTACTGCTACATAACCAAATTAAATACTGAATATTAATTGAAAATTATTTAACAGTAATATTTAATACTATAATTATTCGTCCTTAATTATACTTATTAATTATCTAATGTAATTAATGTATGTTAACTGTAATTTACCAGTACTTAATTATAATTTTGAACTAAATCGAGCAAGTTAAAATTTTACAATTTATTTATTTGAAATGATTTTTTATTTAAATGAAATTTTGCAATTTTTTTCATGCAATTCGCAATTATTAGACACAAATTACGCAATTAAAAATAAATAATCAATTAATTATAAATTAGTTGAATTAAAAATCATGAATTATATTCCCCTGATTAAGTGCTCTTCTCGAATATCTTGTTCATAGTTGCAAACTTATACTTCATTCACCCGTCGTTCTTGCTTAAATGTATATAGCATACATATTAAAAAAATCATGTTGATTCGATCCTTTCATACGGCGAAGATTCCCTCGAAAACTTTTACCAATTCGTATAGTAGTAAATTAGTTATTAATGATTAACTATTAAATATTAGTAAATAATAAATATTAGTGACATATGATTAATATAATATTATTATTGATTAATAAATATTAGTAGCATACGATAAATATTATTAGTAATGCAATATTATAGTTAGTAATTAGTAACATATGACTAATATATATAATATTATTAATGATAAATTATTAAGTGGAAAATAGGCATAAGGACGAATTTTGGAAAAAATTTAGTTTGAAGGACGTCAAGTTTTATTTTTAGGCTGAAGGACAAACTTTGAAAAAAATTAGGCTGAAGGACAATGCTAAATATAATTAGCATTTTCTGCAATTAAAACTGAATAATGCTAATTACATTTAGCATTTTCGTGTAGTGTAAAAAACTGAATATAATACTAATTACATTTAGCATTTTCCTTTATCTTAATTTTGGTTCAAAGTTTGTCCTTCAGGCTAAAAATAAAACGTGGTGTCCTTCAGCCTAATTTTTCGGCAAAGTTTGTCCTTCTCCCTAATTTCCTCAATTATTAAATACTAATAAATATTAATTTTAAGAAAACATTATGATTATTAATTGTTTATTACTGAAAATTCATAGCAGACATTCATTATAACGACTGCATCGGCATTTTTTGGCCGTTGTAAAATTGGTACCTATTGCAACGGTCACTTTTTGCCCGTTGTAATATTGACATCTATTACAACGTGCATTTTGTGAACGTTGTAAAATTGATATCTTTTACAACGGGCCGGAAAGAAACGTTGTAATAGATGCCTTTTGCAACGGGCTTCCAATGCCTGTTGTAAAAAAGGCGTTGTATAGGGCATCAATTACAACGGGCCTTAATTGACAGTTGTAATAGCCCTCTATTACAACGGGCAGCCGATGCCCATTGTAAAAATGATGTTGTAATAGATTGTTTTTGTTGTAGTGTCACTTATTGGGTTAAAACGAATGTTGTATAAAACATCGTTACAAACAACCCAAAATATTTCATTCAACTATCTTTTATTCAACTATTGATCTTCGAGACTTAATCTTGCTATTTTTCGGTTAAAAATGAAAACAATCGAGTTAGGGTAAAATTACTACTCAAACCTTGACTAAAAACATCCTTAACTTCAAAACAGACATGACCATTATTCCTGAATAATCAACACCATAAAAACCAATTATTCACTTATAAAACATGTATACGTTTCTCTTTCTAATTTTTTATCAGATTTAATTATAGATTTCCTTTTTGTTTATAATTTTCTATTTTAATTTTGTTTCCTTATTGAATTCTATATATATATCGATACACTGATTTCTAACTATCAAATTATCTTAAAAATATTCTAACTCCTTAAATTTTCGGAAAATTTCGCCATAACCTCCTTTGTACCGGTCAATAGTTCAAACCTCAACTCGCCTCTCTAGGCCCTTTCCATTCAAAAAGAAAATCAAAAAGCCAAGTGGCTTGCCGATTCGGCGCATAAAATCTCATATGGAATTTAAACGTGTACCTTTTGGTCGGGCATTTCAATTTATATCTCTTCATATACTTCATTCCATAACTGTTTAACACATGTTCACCTATTTTCAGTTCAATTCAACTCAATCCAATCCTTTGAATTCAGTTTCGTCCATTTATTCTTAATTAGCTTCTTATTTGAATATAGCATGTTTGTATATATTTTAGTTTGCTTATAAATCAATTGAATCCCATTTTCATTTCAGGTTTCATATTCGATTTCGAATATGAAATGCACAAGTCTCATTTACTTATCAAAAGAAATATCTTGATTTAAAATTCGATTAACAAATTACTCTTCCACTTAGTTAATTCTATTCAAAAATAAATAACTGATTTTGTTTCAAAAATCAATCAATTTACTCCGCTCGAGTTTATATTTATTTTATAACTCAAGTCCAGATTTTTCAAATGGAAATTTGGATTTTATTTGCTTAAAAATCCTTATATTTATTTATATAAACCATTATGGTTTTCAAACGATTTTTGGCGCTGTTTTTCTGAAAATTTGATTTTGACATAACTCAAAATCTATACGATGAAATCCAGATTTTTTTTCTCTTCCATTAGAAAACTATTATTCAACTGGTCCTGACGATTCTTATTTCAAAGAATTCCGACTTAAACCGAGTTCTATACACTCAATTGAAGTTCGAAATGCCAAATTACGAACTACCGCGCTGCGGCGAGTTCGTTTTAATTATATATATATATATAAACATTTAAACTTTGCTTATAATAAATTCAACTCCATTCTGATATATTTTTAATATATATCAAATCAGTTTCCCAATTCAACATAATATTTTCAATTAACTATAATTGTCGATTTATCCTTACTCGGTAATATATTTATTTATACTTCAATCTTCTATATTTGATACCAATTCCTTTTATTAATAAATTATTTATAAAATTCGATATAATCGAGTTTCAATTATAAACCCATTGAATTCTTCTCAATTCAGCTTATATTCCGAATTCCAAAATATAATCAATCGTTCTGTTTCAATAATCTTCCCAACTTACTTTTAAATTCCTATTTGAATTCGAATGGTTTAATCATCCAAATGATAATTTATTTCACCAAATTTATAACAATATTTATAAATTCAACTTCCTTATTTCATACATTTAAACATGTTCCCTTTTCAAATTTCTATTTGAAACTAAATCCCTTTGATATTCCGAATTGAGGAATAAAATAGTTATTCCCTTTAGAATGATTTCAAATTCTATTTTTAAATTCATATTTGAATTTAAATATTCCAATTATCTTTTGATAATTAATTCATTATATTTATAAACACCATTTTATAAATTTCCTTGTTTTATATTTAAACAAGTCTATTTCGAAATCTATTTAAAACAAAAATCTTATTTCGGAAATTTATATTTATGATAACTTATATATAACACCCAATTTATTTTCATATTCAATTTAACTTCTATTTAAATAAATTCGAATTAATCGAATTCAAATCATAAATCCTTACGGATTTATTTTAGTTCAATTTATATTCTGAATGTCAAAATAATCTTCATTGTTTATTTCTTTAAAACGATTTCCCCATTTCTATTTTTAAATTCACATTTGAATTCAAATATTCAAATTATCAAATGATAATTTTTCCACTTTATTTATAAACACTGTTTATAATTTCACTTCAAATCTCGTATTATGAATTTATAAACAATTTTTATAAATTCACTACTTGTTTTATTTATTCAAAACAAATTAATATCTTTAGCCCCTTCGAAATTCGAATTCTATTTTTAGAAAAATAGAATTTCCATTAAAAATCTGAAATATCCTTTTCATGATATTTTTATATCTCAACTTTTTTGCGCCACTGACATTCAACAATTCAAAACACCCAATTATCAACCATAGGTTTTCAAACACATTGTATATAACAATATATGTGATAACAAACAAACAATAATATTTTTGAGGAATCCAGTTGGATTCCTCCACCCTATTTTCCTGCATCCACAGACATTAGCCAACATAAATAATACCCATCCTACTTCGAGGCAGGATATCGCGGTATGAAGGTCATCCACTATATATTGTGGGGCACATAGGGAAATCAACCGCTAATGATATTGTGGGCATCCGCTAATGATACTGCGGGAATCCAACCAATCACCAATATGTATATATATATATATATAATAACCACAACAAACCTAACTAATATATAATATCCACAAAAATATTTAAACGCATCCAAGCAACCAACAATTATTTTTAATGATTAAAAATAAATTCTAAACAGTAAATTTGAGTGAGATTTACTCACCGTGAATTTTTATTTCGCCGAATATCCAAAGTTATAATTTTCCAAATTCTTAGCTGAGTCCGAAAAATTCCAACCCATTTCCAGTATATGTTTTTCACAGCTATTGAATCATCTCAACCTATTTTTATGAATTTTAGACCTTATACACACGATACGAATTTTATAAGTAACTGGAATATAATTAAAAATTTACTTATTAAGTTATAATATTTACCTCACTAATTCACTTCATAATTTTCTTCCCTAACTTCGAACGAATGCCATAACTAATACTCATCTGAAAAAAACTTCAGCTCCATAATGTGTTCAAGCAACCATAAGCTTAAGCACATCACTTATCTACAACACCGAACTACAAATCAAATATCTCCAAGCTACTTGAATTCAAGGCAAGTATCATATCCAACATAGTGCATCCCTGACTGGACTTGACTGCCATTTACCAAACTTCAAACCTATATACTCACTTCCATACCGCACATAAATGACAACAACCACCTCTTTGTAGCTATATTGTGATCACCGAACACCTTACTCCCCTCCACTCTCCTTCCTAGAATAGTAACCTTACAGACTGACGACACCAAACAGCTTGCTGCAGGAATCTCTACTCAAATGGTTACCTAACTCACTGCCTTTTTTCTTTTACAATAGAAGTCGTGATCATTACCTGATCCAATCTCCCTAAATTCCTTTGTCGGCGTCGAGTTGTCCTCCTATGCCAGTGAACCCCACTTCCGCCTTCATGCATCACGAGACTCTCAGATCTAAAACAGTTACTCATTCGCACCTTGTCATCTTAATTCACGGTGAACCCAGGCCCAACCTCCCATCGCGTCAGAAAAAGGATACTGGACGAAAAAAAATTCTCGAGTGCCTCTGTACTGTGCTGAACTCGTGAGCGCTCTAAATCGAAATACTCTAATTCACAGATTCACGATTTCTCTTTTTTTATTCGAACAACAATTTAGTTCGATACTGGAAGAGGAGAAACAAAAGAAAGGGAGTGATTTTGAATTAGGGTGGTTTTTATTTTTGCTGTAAGATGTAAAATAGAAAGAAAAGAGGTAGGACCAATTTACTTTTTGAACTAATTTGATTTTTGAAATTTTTTTGAAGGAGATGTGGTATTTCATTTACTGGAAAAGAACAGACGAATAAAATAAATAGAACTGGAGATGGGGTAGTAGTTGTTTATATAAGCTTGAGTATAGCTTCCTAAGGAAGGTTATTGAAGTGTGTTAAAGAAGCTAATGTATTATTATTATATTTTATTTCGTGAAACTTACACATGAAGATTCAGGCTAAAACTGCTATAAATGAGCTCAAATGGCAATGAAACTTGGCACACTTTTGTAGTTTGTCTTTCTGGATCCAATAAAAATTGTTTCATCAAAAACCGAGATAGTTTGTGAATTGATTATTCTTAAGTTCTAATTTAAATCAGTATAAGACAATTTATATTCAAAATAATAAATTCCTCGATAATAAATTATTATTACCATCGTTTATACTCAAATAAAATTTTATATTGACCATCTAAATTGTTTTGATTCAGTTTCAATCTTCGAATTCAATTATTACTTATTTTCAGTATTACGATAATTCGATATAACCGAAATTAAATCTAATTGATTATTAAACTGATAACTCAATATAAAAATTCATTTATATTGTCAACTCAATATTTAAAACAATATTAAATATTTAAAATTAATCGACCAAAAATCCGAGTTGTTACATTCTTCCCCCTTAAAAGAATTTCGTCCCCGAAATTATTAAGGTAAGAAAAATGCTACAAACCCTTTTACTTTTCAAAAACTCACTTATGCTGAAACTCAACTCTTTATATTTCAACAAATTTTATTCTACCAAAACATTTGGTTTCTCATTCATGTGGCACTCCATATATGTTTGCATCCATTTAGTCTGATTGATTTACAATCAATATATTCGCATTCAGTTCATATTCCATTCATATGTATTCATATTCATTCCAGATTCATTCAAATTGATTTTAGTCAATTTACTCACTTCAATCCATTTAACTTCACTAAGTTAAATTTTAATTTCAGAATTCACATTCCCGGGTTTCTATTTCAAATCCTTTTTGAAATCACATAAATATATACATATATTTATAATCATCTCAAATTCAAAAATATTTGGATTTTTCAAACCAACTTGTTTTTTTTCTTTCAAACAAATTTCCATCAAAACTTTTCTAAGGTAGCAATCCATCACTTAGAAACTAGGAAATGAACACTGATGATATCGCGATCATCATCAGTATTATTTTCCAGCCACTGAAGTGAGTTTAGTGCTTTATCACTTTCAAAATCCATTCAAAATGGTTTTCATTCAAAAATCCCTTTCAAAACAAAGCTATATTTTTTTATATACTTCAAAAATATTTTCCAACTTCCCAGGATTTTAAATTCAAAATTCTGGTTTGAATTTAATTTCAATTCATTTCGTTTGCATATCTCATTTCTATACAAATGTTATATGGTTATATATAACCATTCCATTTTTTTATAATCTAATTTGAGTATAATATTAGCAAACAACACATCCATATATTATAATAATTTCAGAAAATTATTCTTTCTATACCAAAATAGAATATTGGGTAAAATTATTTCATTTTCCCACTTAAAACAATATTGTGTCAAATTTCTATGTTCAAGTGTTTAGAAATTCCTATCGACTTCGTGGCATCCCACTATTCGATTAGAATTCATAAGCCACTTAACAGACTCGCTAACACAATATAAAATGCTTTTTATATCAATTTACAAATACGCTCTCTCGTATCTATACTCCCAACTCATTCTAGGGTAATACTGACCCTATCTCTAATGAGCACAACCCACAAAAGCCTAGGTATTCACTAAACCTAAGCTCTGATACCAACTGTAACAACCCACAAATCCGTACTATCTGAGTTGACTAATAACACCACACGTCCAACCCAAATTGCACAGAAATACGAATCATTATTTGAAAGAAGATAGAGGATGAGAAATAGAAAGAAAGAAATATTAGAATAGAAGAAAATGAAGATCACAAACTCACAGCGGAACGAACAAAATATATTAAATAACATAATTTTTGAAATACAAATCAGTAACTGTATATACATACCATTATCAGACCATAACAGTTATTCCTCGAACAGTTATAAACACCTGTTTCCATATACAATATAGTACACAATGGAAATATGATAGTCTATAGCTAATTGGTGAAGCCTCCTGCTTCCAGCTCTTCCAAGAGAATCTGAAAAATCCCGACTACTTAACTCCCCATACAAATTTGGGACCCAAGAGTTTAGGGAAAAATAATAAACTCTGAGTCAGTCATGGGACTAGTGTGAGTAAACTCCAACCTATTTGTTTAACTTCAAAATCCTTTCGAAAGAAATGATAATCGTAAGACCGATTCACACATAAACACGGATGGTTTTTACCTTACGATAAACCAAAATATTTTTGATACCAAATCCAGTGATATTATATAATGTCTACATCAAAAAAATAGAATCTAGCGGAATGCTTGCATCTCACGTTCCATATATATTATAAAACCAAAAACCGCATGGTGCTTATTGGAGATTGGATTCCGACTATGACAAGGTATGGAACCACCTTCCGAGAGTGTATCTCTAGAGAGGAATACACTGGGTTCAACAAGAACGTCTTGCAGCCCGGCCCACACATGACCGAACACTCATTTCGCTTGAGTGTATCGAATGTATATCACCAACGATTGGGATCAGCAACCGTTTCCCGAAAAGGGACAGCATCGATAGATTGAATAAGTAAAAGGAATTTCTCTAGATCGGTGATTATACACCCTAATGGGAGCGACCCACATAATCATGATGCCTGCTTGATTTTTGCCATTTCCCGGTTGTTGAGGCCTAAGGCTACGATTTCTTATCATTCATTGATAGCACAATCACTTTGAATGCCGCATTGTCAGATCAGTAAATCACTAATTGATTTCACAAATATATTTTGGATATTATGCTAAGAGAATAAATTCTCCACCACCATATATATCTATACAGGCCAACATATGCGATCATTGAAAATACTCTGTCAGACATCCGTCTATGCACTTCGTTCTGGGACTGAACGAAACCGAAGGCACAATTTCTATTAATAGAAAAAGTCCATGCACTTTACTCCGTCTTTGATTATCTTTATATAATCTGATTCGCAATGCTACTGCCAATACGGAGTGGTTCACAGATAATAATCCAACCAGTCTCTCCATATTGACCACGATATTGACAAATACTTCGATAGCCGGTTATTTAACTATCGAAGAAAAATAAACAAACATTCCAACCATCAAACAAATCACTGGCCTCTTAATTAATATTTCATAAATTAAAACACTTCTCCATTTCCTTATCCATATTCGTTAACACGATATTTTCGATAATCATCTTCTTGGCCTCTTACGCTATTGGAAAACATTTCCATATCTCGCCTTCTTTTATTTTCTACACTTAGAAAATATTTTCTATTTATAATTGGAGAACATTCCAATTATTTCTTTCTTTCATGACCATTCCTTTTTAAACTTAGGAATGTTAACTATTTTATTTCCAAAATTTCACTTATTGGGTTAAAACGAATGTTGTGTAAAACACCGTTACAACAACCCAAAATATTTCATTCAACTATCTTTTATTCAACCATTGATCTTCGAGACTGAATCTTGCTATTTTTTGGTTAAAAATGAAAACAATCGAGTTGGGGTAAAATTACCTCTCAGACCCTGACTGAAAACATCCTTAACTTCAAAACAGACAAGACCATTATTCCCAAATAATCAACACCATAAAAACCAATTATTCATTTATAAAACATGTATACGTTTCCCTTTCTAATTTCTTATCAGATTTACTTATAGATTTCCTTTTTGTTTATAATATTCTATTTTAATTTCGTTTCCTTATTGAATTCTATATATATCGATACACAGATTTCTAACTATCAAATTATCTTAAAAATATTCTAACTCCTTAAATTTCCGGAAAATTTTGCCATAACCTCCTTTGTACCGGTCAACAGTTCAAACCTCAACTCGCCTCTCTAGGCCCTTTCCATTCAAAAAGAAAATCAAAAAGCCAAGTGGCTTGCCGATTCAGCGCTTAAAATCTCATATGGAATTTAAACGTGTACCTTTTGGTCAGGCATTTCAATTTATATCTCTTCATATACTTTATTCCATATCTGTTTAACACATGTTCACCTGTTTTCAATTCAATTCAACTCAATCCAATCGTTTGAATTCAATTTCGCCCATTTATTCTTTAATTAGCTTCTTAGCTTATTTCACTTGTTATTTGAACATATCTTGTTCGTATATATTTTAGTTTGCTTAAATCAATTGAATCCCATTTTCATTACAGGTTTCATATTCGATTTTTAATATGAAATTCACAAGTCTCATTTACTTATCAAAAGAAATATCTTGATCTAAAATTCAATTAACAAATTACTTTTCCACTTAGTTAATTCTATTCAAAAATAAATAACTAATTTTGTTTCAAAAATCAACCCATTTACTCCACTCAAGTTCATATTTATTTTATAAATCAAGTGCAGATTTTTCAAATGGAAATTCAGATTTTATTTGCTTAAAAATCCTTATATTTATTTATATAAACCATTATGGTTTTTAAACGATTTTTGGCACTGCTTTTCTGAAAATTTGATTTTGACATAACTCAAAATCTATAGGACGAAATCCAGAATTTTCTCTTCTATTAGAAAATTATTATTCAATCGGTTCTGACGATTCTTATTTCAAAGAATTCCTGAGTTCTATACACTCAATTGAAGTTCGAAACGCCAAATTACGAACTACCGCGCTGCGGCGAGTTCGTTTTAATTATATATAAAAAAAATGTTTAAACGTCATTTATAATCAATCAACTCCATTCTGATATATTTTTAATATATATCAAATCAGTTTCCCAATTCAACATAATATTTTCGATTATCTATAATTGTCGATTTATCCTTACTCGGTAATATATCTATTTATACTTCAATCTTCTATATTTAATTCCAATTCCTTTTATTAATAAATTATTTATAAAATACGATATAATCGAATTTCAATTATAAACCCATTCAATTCTTCTAAATTCAGCTTATATTCCGAATTCCGAAATATAATCAATCGTTCAGTTTCAAAAATCTTCCCAACTTACTTTTAAATTCCTATTTGAATTTAAATGGTTTAAATTATCCAAATGATAATTTATTTCACCAAATTTATAACAATATTTATAAATTCAACTTCCTTATTTCATATATTTAAACAAGTTCCCTTTTCAAATTTCTATTTAAAACTCCATCCCCTTGATATTCCGAATTGCGGAATAAAACAGTTGTTCCCTTTCAAATGATTTCAAATTCTATTTTTAAATTCATATTTGAATTTAAATATTCCAATTATCTCTTGATAACTAATTCATTATATTTATAAACACCATTTTATAAATTTTCTTGTTTTATATTTAAACAAGTCTATTTCGAAATCTATTTAAAACCAAAATCTTATTTTGGAAATTTCTATTTATAATAACTTATATATACAACACCCAATTTATTTTCATATTCAATTTAACTTCTATTTAAATAAATTTGAATTAATCGAATTCAAATCATATATCCTTACGGATTTATTTTAGTTTAATTTACATTCTGAATGTCAGAACAAACTTCATCGTTTATTTCTTTAAAACGATTTCCCCATTTCTATTTTTAAATTCACATTTGAATTTAAATATTAAAATTATCAAATGATAAATTTTCCACTTTATCTATAAACACTGTTTATAATTTCACTTCAAATCACGTATTATAAATTTATAAACAACGTCTATAAATTCACTACTTGTTTTATTTGTTCAAAACAAGTTAATATCTTTATCCCCTTCGAAATTCGAATTCTATTTTTAGAAAAATAGTTTTTCCATTAAAAATCTAAAATATCCTTTTCATGATATTATATCTCAACATTTTTGAGCCACTGACATTCAACAATTCAAAACACCCAATTTATCAACCATAGGTTTTCAAACACATCATATATAACAATATATGTAATAACAAACAAACAATAATATTTTTGAGGAATCCAGTTGGATTCCTCCAACCTGTTTTCCTGCATCCACAGACGTTAGCCAACATAAATAATACCTATCCTGCTTCGAGGCAGGATATCGCGGTATGAAGGTCATCCACTACATATATTGTGGGGCGCATAGGGAAATCATCTGCTAATGATATTGCGGGCATCTGCTAATGATACTGGGGAATCCAACCAATCACCAATATATATATAATAACCACAACAAACCTAAATAACTAATATATAATATCCACAAAAATATTTAAACGCATCCAAGCAGCCAACAATTATTTTTAGAGATTAAAAATAAATTCTAAACAGTAAATTTGAGTGAGATTTACTCCATGTGAATTTTTATTTCGCCGTATATCCAAAGTTTGAATTTTCCAAATTCTTAGCCGAGTCCGAATAATTCCAAACCATTTCCAGAATATATATTTCACAGCTATTGAATCATCTCAACCTATTTTTGTGAATTTTAGACCTTATACACACGATATGAATTTTATAAGTAACTGGACAATTTGAATATAATTAAAAATTTACTTATTAAGTTAGAATATTTACCTCACTAATTCACTTCATAATTTTCTTCTCTAACTTCGAACAAATGCCACAACTAATACTCATCTAAAAACAACTTCATCTCCATAATGTGTTCAAGCAACCTTAAGCTTAAGCACATCACTTATCTACAATACCGAGCTGCAAAACAAATATCTCCAAGCTACTTGAATTCAAGGCAAGTATCATATCCAACATAGTGCATCCCTGACTTGACTGCCATTTACCAAACTTCAAACCTATATACTCACTTCCATACCACACATGAATGACAACAACCACCTCTTTGTAGCTATATTGTGATCACCGAACACCTTACTCCCCTCCATTCTCCTTCTCAGAATAGTAACCTTACAAACTGACGTCACCAAACAGCTTGCTGCAGGCATCTCTACTCGAATGGATACCTAACTCACTGCCTTTTTTATTTTACAATAGAAGTCATGATCATTACCTAATCCAATCTCTCCAAATTCCTTTATCGGCGTCGAGTTGTCCTCCTATGCCAGTGAACCCTACTTCCTCCTTCACGCATCACGAGACTCTCAGATCTAAAACAATAACTCATTCGCACCTTCTCATCTCAATTCACGGTGAACCCAGGTCCAATCTCCCATCGCGTCAAAAAAAGGATACTGGACCGAAACAAATTCTCAAGTGCCTCTATACTGTTCCGAACTCGTGAGCGCTCTAAATCGAAATACTCTAATTTGCGAATTTACGATTTCTCTCTTTTTTTTATTCAAACAACAATTTAGTTCGATATTGGAAGAGGAGAAACAAAAGAAAGGGAGTGATTTTGAATTGGGGTGGTTTTGATTTTTGCTGTAAGACGTAAAATAGAAAGAAAAGAGGTAGGACCAATTTACTTTTTGAACTAATTTGATTTTTGAAGAATTTTTTAAGGTGATGTGGTATTTCATTTACTAGAAATGATCAAAGGAACAAAATAAATAGAATTGGGGATGAGGTAGCAGTTGTTTTTATAAGCTTGAGTATAGCTTCCTAAGGAAGGTTATTGAAGTGTGTTAAAGAAGCTTGTGAAAACCCGTAACTTCCCCGTAAAGGAAAGTGTCGGATAGTTCGAGAACAAGCCACAACAGAACGCATATAAAAGAACATTTCATTGTTATTACAACAATGCACCAAATTACAAGAATATACAGAGTATAAATGAATATTACACAGAAATATCAGAGATTTAAATTACATTTAAATACATAGCAGCGGAAAATAATACAATACACATCTAGAATGAGATATACGGATACAAAGCTTTCCGGATATCGTTCCAGCTGTAAACCAGGATCTTGTGAATATAAATCTGCAAAACCAAAACTACTAGCTGCCCGTGTCAAAATAAGGGCACCCAGAGTTTAGGTTAAACAATAAACTCCAGGTCAGTCATGTGACTGGTGTGAGAACTAAAACAGTTATTAATCTTTATTTTTAAAGTTAGGTAAATCAAGTGACCACGCCATATAACACGGAACGGGTTTCCTCCCAAGGATACCAGTGCATGAAACAAAACAGCGCAATGCTAAATAAAGAAAAATGAAGCTGTTATAAGACCCAGGTCCTATCACACAATGCAACGCAAGCCGGGGGATAGGGTTTTCCCTTATAACAGCCAAAGAATGCTTGATACGTTTAAAACAAATCATTTGACACTATTATATGTGTATAGTGTATAAAACAACTTCAAATCATAAGTATCAATCATAGGCGGCATGGGTACCATATATCATGTCGCCATACTAGTTCTACAATTAAAACCGCAAATGTCACGTATTTGGAAATTGGATTTCCATCTATGAACCGAGGCAAAAGATAGTCCTCAACCGATTCGAGACTGTCTAGCCCGAGTCTCAGGTCAGAGCTCGAGTGACCTTGGATCGTCTGGGCCGGTCCACCGATGTGGATTAAACTTAAACCCTGAACATGCGTTTCGCCGCCCTTTGGGGCGTAAGTGAGCCAACTAAATGACTCCATCGGTTCGAGAACGACCGATCAATCCGAGGCGCCTCGCAACAGCAACAACCACATAAGTCAAACTCGTCAGGGCGTGTAAAACCACTGACGCCACTTTTTAGCTAGAAGGAAACGCATGCCCTCCCTGAGGTCCGTCTCCCGTTTTTGGTTCATACCGGGTGTGAAACTCGCGAGGTAAACGTTACACAAAGCTACGCCACAAAGGCCGTGCTTTGATCATCACCACAAGACTTTGCTTTTCAACAGAAGCCTCGATCAATTGCCACTTCGGCATGCCACACAGGCAATTCACTCCATGCGTTTGATATCCATCAATATATAACCCCTGAGCTCGTACGTCTCAGAGAAGGGCGTTAAGCAAGAGAATAAATTCTCCGCCGCCAAACAGATATATATTTAATAGAGATCAATCACACAGACTAAAATCCAATGTCAGACACACAGTCCATTTACAAGTCCGTTCTGGGACCGAACGAAACCGGAGGCACCTAGTACCTCGCATATCCATCGATCTCCAAGTACGTCTGGACGATCACCAACTGTTTCCATCTTCTTGGGTGTACAGCCCAATCAAGATCATCAGTAATCACCCAAACGACGTGAAGACTTCTGGTCTTCGACCACCGTCTTCATCTTCGACTTATCGTCGTATCAGTTATTCAGAATGGGATAAACCCGGTCTTTCCGAATAACTCGCGTATATTTTAAATAAGTGTTACACAAACACAACATACGCCTCATTCCAATCCATTAGTCACTAACCGTAAATTAATCAAGAGAATAATTCCCCAAATATTAACCCCAAAGGCCGAAACCAACATCAGATCAATATCCAGAAAACCATTCTTCTTGGCTAACCGACAGTTAGTTTCTAAATTTCACATTCATAGGGAAAGGTTCCCATTAATTTTATCCAAGACAAATTTCTTGAATTTATTCTTTAATCTATCCTTTTGAATTTCGATTCAACTAGTCGGGATTAACGAAACTTACCGAAGTAATCATTTGTTTTAATTTCCCAATCCCAACCTATTTATCCCATGAAGTAAAACTGGTAATACTTCATATCTAACACTACAGTGTTATCGGTAAATTCAATTACCATTTCACGTTCAAATCTAATTAAAGATTTAACTATCGCCTGGAGTAAAACTGGTGATACTCCATTCTCGACCATTTCAATCTAATTAAAGATTCATTAAAACTCAACTTAGTTTTAATCATTAACTGGGTTAAAGAATCCGTGTCATTTAAAAACACAGTTCACAATAAACCCAAAATCAACTTCATTAATTATCGGGTTAAAGAACGAGTGTTATTTAAAACACTGTCCACGATAAACCCAAAAATCAATATCAATTCAATTCCAATTAAATATTATTTAATTGGTACACTTCATTAAATCTAAATAAAAAGATTTAATCTTTTCTCTACTGGGTTCAAGAACAGTGTTAGTGAAGACACCATTCACGACAAACCCAAATCACATTCGATATTCAATACAAGGCTCTGAATAGAAAATATATCGGCTTATATTCAATATCAAATTCTACGACTAACAAATGTCGTATTGGAAATAACGATATAAATATATATCTTTCAAATTTCCATAACAACATCTGTATAATCACGAATTCCAACATCGAAATATTCCGAAGACAATTTCGATTCAAATCCACACCAATGCAATCATTGGAAATTTTGGTTATTTTTAAAACCCTTTTCAAATTCAATTTATTTATTTAAAAATAAATAGAATTATAATTCTAGTTCAAAACTAGTTTATTTCGATAAAAATCTATTTTTATCCTTTCAAATATGGAGTTTTTCATCCCAATCCTTTCTAAATCATTTCTTATGATTTTACACAAATTATTACTATTTTTAATAATTTTATCAAGGCCCGTACAGTCGATTTCCATCAATGGCCATCGAACTGCACTTACAGCGACCTTTTTCAAATTTGATTTGGACGTAACTCCAAATCCAACCGTTAGATTTCAAATTTCTAATATTCGTTAGAAAGCTCTTTTCGATACGAACCCAACGGTTCCGGTTTTAGGAGAATCCGACGGTCGGATCTCCCGTAATGTCCGTTTGAAATAAATGGTCGAAATTCACGAACTGCCGCGGCGCGTTCTATTCAGGCCATTATATTATATATATAATATATGTAATATATATTTCGTCGATTTCTATTTAAAACGAATTATATAAATAGTTTTAAAATTCGTTTCAAAAGCAATTTCAACTTCCATTTCAATTCAAATCAAAATTGAATTCTTCTTTATAAATTCGTTTTAAAATTCATTTCTATTCAATTCAAATTTCAATTCAATTTGAATTCATTTCAATTCGCTTTCAATTCAATTTGAATTCGTTTTCAATTCAATTCATTTCGAAATCGTTTTCGATTCAATTCATTTCGAAATCGTTTTCGATTCAATTCATTTCGAAATCGTTTTCAATTCAATTCATTTCGAAATCGTTTTCAATTCAATTCATTTCGAAATCGTTTTCGATTCAATTCATTTCGAAATCGTTTTTAATTCAATTTATTTCGAAATCGTTTTCAATTCAATTCATTTCAATATGAATAAAATCGATATAAATCGTTTACGTCAAAATGGCGTCAATCTAATCAACACGGCTTCATAAATTTCCATTTTCAAATATTCTATTTCAAATATCTCTTTTTCAAAATAGTGGTTATTATCAAAATATTTCGTTCAACACATGACCAATCTCAATGGATGAGTACTGTCAACACATGAACCTTTATTTTATATTGATAAAGATGTAAATTTTATTACTAAAATATTTCGTTCAACACATGACCAATCTCAATGGATGAGTACTGTCAACACATGAACCTTTATTTTATATTGATAAAGATGTAAATTTTATTACTAAAATATTTCGTTCAACACATGACCAATCTCAATGGATGAGTACTGTCAACACATGAACCTTTATTTTATATTGATAAAGATGTAAATTTTATTACTAAAATATTTCGTTCAACACATGACCAATCTCAATGGATGAGTACTGTCAACACATGAACCTTTATTTTATATTGATAAAGATGTAAATTTTATTACTAAAATATTTCGTTCAACACATGACCAATCTCAATGGATGAGTACTGTCAACACATGAACCTTTATTTTATATTATTCTTTATTTTCTAAATTGGAATGAGGCCCAATCAATCACCATATAAGGTTAATTATATGGATTTTCATACAACACATGTATAATAGCATTGAAAAATAATCAACCATCAACCAAAGTGCACTACACTGTATAAGCATCAAATATTGGTATCTAACGCTTGTAACAGCCTGTCAATCAATCGATCGACATATTTAATCAATCAGGATGAGTGAAATTAATATTTCATCCTAACACCCGTGTGGGGTTTTCAAACAATCAAACACAGATTTTAGTTGTGCAGTTGGGCGATGTGTAAAATTTATCGACCCAATCAATGTCCTTCAAATAAGTGTACATAAACAAACCGTTCGGTTTGTAAATGAATATTTTATTTATTCACATTCCCGTTAAAAATTATATTTTTAACGATAAAACATTTTATTTCAACCTATGAATTTCTATTCAATTCATTTATTCAATAAAATGATATCTTTATTTTTCTAACTTATTTTAGAAAATTTCGGCGGCATAACGGCACGATACTAGAAACGGGACGAGGCCTAGCCTTATCCCCGGTCTAGTGAAGGCCCACGCCATTCACACATCAATCAAATTCATTCAATTCACCCAAACAACTCAATTTCAATTCAAATATCCAACTAATCTATGCAACCAAACAAACAAGTCCATGGTCTGTGGACGATTGTGTCGGGTGCTACTAAACACCGTCTGCATCCTAGTATATATATATATATAACTAGAAAAATAAATTGAAAGGTGAGAAATTCTCACTTATTGCTAATCCAGACGCCATGACTCTTCTTATGTAGGGCATCTTCGCCGTGCTTTCTCTTGGTCCCATCGCACTCTGTTTCACACGGTTCAAGTAAAAATCACATTTTTATCATCCCTATACTTATAAAGATCAAATCTTTTCCCTACAACATATATAAAAATCGTATTTTTATATTCTCTGTCTTATAAAAACTATATTTTTATTACTTTATCTTAATAAAAATCATATTTTTACTCTTTTTATATTATAAAAATTATATTTTTAACTTCTTAAAAATCGCTTCTTTTTGTTTTCAAAAATCACTACTGTTCGTTTTCAAAGATCACTTCTTTTTCATCGCTAATTATATATATATAAAATCTGTTTCTATATAAAGGTCGAATCTTTTTCGCTATACAAATCAATTCCTTTGCTCTCTAAAAATCCACTCTTTTTATTTCAAAAAAATTTCATCTAGAAGTCTCAATTTTAATCAACAAAATTAATAAATAAAATGGAATTAAAAATACTTACAAATGAATTGGCGGTGGAGGAGGCAGTTCAGAGGGTCGAGGAAGGCGCAGTGGGGTTGCGGTGGGGGAGGGTGGGGTCACGGCTGCGACTAGGGTTTGCTGGTGGCTTTTGTGGAGGGTTTGGGTGTCCACTCAAATCAGAAAAGGGAGAAGAGGGAAGGACGTCGATCTCAGTCGGGGGAAGGAGGCTCGGCCTGGCGATCAGAGGGTGGCGGTGCTGATCTGCAGGTGGTGGCGGGCCTTGGCGTCTGCTGGAGGCGACGAGCTCGCCTGAGGAAGGGTGCGAAGCACCGGGGTTCGCGAGGTGGAGGCGTTGAAGGGGAGGGGTTCTTCTCGGGCGGCGTCAGGTGGGTGGCGAAGGCGCTAGGGGGGGGCGATGGCGATCTGGCGCGCAGCGTTTTTTTTCTCTTTTTTTTTTTTGAAACCTAATTTGATTTTGAATGAGGAGGGGGAGGATGATGTGGGAGAGAGAGTGGGGGAGGGTGTGTTTTATATTTTTAATTAATTAATTTAAATTTCCTCCCTAAGGTTGACTTTTTCATACGACCTCTAAACGAGGCCCACCGCCTGCCGTCCATAGCGTTTAACCCCCATTCCGAACACAATGGGATATGTATCGTAGGTTGATTCGATAGTTACAATCAGTTTCCGTTGAATTTACATTTAAATCACTATATTGAATTTTAAACGTACATTTCAAATTACCGGGGTCACATACTAACTCTAAAAATACCATAAAAATATTTTCTAGCTTCGTATTGACAATACGGTCCTAACAAAACTAGTTTCGTCGAATTCTGAGACCGTTGGAAAAATGGCCATTTTCCAGTCGATTAAAATCAACTGAAAGTGGTCAAACACGTTTTCCTTTGCCACGCTCACATATTGATCCGAAAAATTATGAAATTTAAAATCTAGCAATAACTTTACATCACGGACCCAACAAAACTGGTTTCGTCGAAATCCGAGGTCGATTGCAAAATGTCCATTTTTAAGGGCCTGAATTCCATAGCGACTATTCAGAATTTTCAACTGGACATATCTTTTGATTCCCGCTATGAAATTTTGATTTTTCGGATTCGTTGGAAAGATAATATCAATTAGATCCTAATGTTTTTGGTTTCACTAAAATCCTGATTGTTTTACACCCGGTACATTCAATTGAAGTTTGAAATCGAATTATCGAACTACCGCGCCATTTTCAATTCTATTTATAATTATATATAAATATTTACATTCTAACGACGACGCGTATAATATATACGTTCGAATTATATTCAAAATAAATTTCTCATCGATATTATTTAAAATAATTCATTTTAAATATAGAAAATTCGCTATAATTGTCAAAATAAAAATTTCAAACTGGCCCAGATTTTCGGGTTGTTACAATCTCCCCCACTTAAAACTTTTCGTCCCCGAAAAGGAACAAAGTCGAAAGTGGTTTGATTAATCAGCTCTACGTTCGATCTGGCTTCCATTCTCCAACTTTTCAGTTTCTGAGAATTTTCAAAAATTTCAAAAATTTGGCTAACACCCTAAATTTTCGAAAAATTTCGCCATAACCTCCCCTGCAATGGGAGCATCGGGGAATTTCAAATAGCTTCCCCGGTCCTTCAGATCTCAAAAAGAAAAAGAAAAAGCCAAGCGGCTAGCCAATAGGCTCATAAAATCATCATCACCCAAACAAAACAGTAAATTATGTAGTAAACATGTACCTATTTGTCGGGCAAACAAATTTTATTCTCTGCTCTAGCCTCCTTGCTATGACCTGTTCAATATAAGTATATGTATATGCAAGCAAATGCGACCAAATTTCAATACAATTCATTATTCTATCAAATTAGGCATAATGGTTCAAAATTAGCAAACAAATGAACAAACAACACAAACATCAATCAATTAGTGAATTATAGTTTCAAATTCATAATTTTGATACATATACAAAAATCAGATTTTTGATGCCAAATCACAACAATAGGCCCTATCTAATTTTGGTTCTCACACCAGTCTAATGGAAACATATAGAAATCACACCTTCGAAACACGAAAATAAATTCTAATGATGACGCGTCAATCATTAGAATCATGTCCGAGCGACTAGAGTGTGATTCTATATCTATCGAATATATTTGAGGCTTCAATACACGTGGATCAGACGTATACTAAAATCTCTATATATTTGATTGTCCAAATCAATGTAAATAAATAATCAAATACGTATAATTGATTTAAATTTTCAAAACAAAAATTTGTTTTCATTTTAAAAATATACTCTTCACACTCGTTCTAGGATACTACTGATCCCATCTCTAACGAGTCATTCCATTGGATATTGCTAATCCAATATCTGATGAATTCTTTCGTATGATTCTAATGTGTCTTGTTCTCTGAGCTTTGTAAACCAAAGCTCTGATACCAACTGTGAAAACCCGTAACTTCCCCGTAAAGGAAAGTGTCGGATAGTTCGAGAACAAGCCACAACAGAACGCATATAAAAGAACATTTCATTGTTATTACAACAATGCACCAGATTACAAGAATATACAGAGCATAAATGAATATTACACAGAAATATCAGAGATTTAAATTACATTTAAATACATAGCAGCGGAAAATAATACAATACACATCTAGAATGAGATATACGGATACAAAGCTTTCCGGATATCGTTCCAGCTGTAAACCAGGATCCTGTGAATATAAATCTGCAAAACCAAAACTACTAGCTGCCCGTGTCAAAATAAGGGCACCCAGAGTTTAGGTTAAACAATAAACTCCAGGTCAGTCATGTGACTGGTGTGAGAACTAAAACAGTTATTAATCTTTATTTTTAAAGTTAGGTAAATCAAGGGACCACGCCGTATAACACGGAACGGGTTTCCTCCCAAGGATACCAGTGCATGAAACAAAACAGCGCAATGCTAAATAAAGAAAAATGAAGCTGTTATAAGACCCAGGTCCTATCACACAATGCAACGCAAGCCGGGGGATAGGGTTTTCCCTTATAACAGCCAAAGAATGCTTGATACGTTTAAAACAAATCATTTGACACTATTATATGTGTATAGTGTATAAAACAACTTCAAATCATAAGTATCAATCATAGGCGGCATGGGTACCATATATCATGTCGCCATACTAGTTCTACAATTAAAACCGCAAATGTCACGTATTTGGAAATTGGATTTCCATCTATGAACCGAGGCAAAAGATAGTCCTCAACCGATTCGAGACTGTCTAGCCCGAGTCTCAGGTCAGAGCTCGAGTGACCTTGGATCGTCAGGGCCGGTCCACCGATGTGGATTAAACTTAAACCCTGAACATGCGTTTCGCCGCCCTTTGGGGCGTAAGTGAGCCAACTAAATGACTCCATCGGTTCGAGAACGACCGATCAATCCGAGGCGCCTCGCAACAGCAACAACCACATAAGTCAAACTCGTCAGGGCGTGTAAAACCACTGACGCCACTTTTTAGCTAGAAGGAAAAGCATGCCCTCCCTGAGGTCCGTCTCCCGTTTTTGGTTCATACCGGGTGTGAAACTCGCGAGGTAAACGTTACACAAAGCTACGCCACAAAGGCCGTGCTTTGATCATCACCACAAGACTTTGCTTTTCAACAGAAGCCTCGATCAATTGCCACTTAGGCATGCCACACGGGCAATTCACTCCATGCGTTTGATATCCATCAATATATAACCCCTGAGCTCGTACGTCTCAGAGAAGGGCGTTAAGCAAGAGAATAAATTCTCCGCCGCCAAACAGATATATATTTAATAGAGATCAATCACACGGACTAAAATCCAATGTCAGACACACAGTCCATTTACAAGTCCGTTCTGGGGCCGAACGAAACCGGAGGCACCTAGTACCCCGCATATCCATCGATCTCCAAGTACGCCTGGACGATCACCAACTGTTTCCATATTCTTGGGTGTACAGCCCAATCAAGATCATCAGTAATCACCCAAACGATATGAAGACTTCTGGTCTTCGACCACCGTCTTCATCTTCGACTTATCGTCGTATCAGTTATTCAGAATGGGACAAACCCGGTCTTTCCGAATAACTCGCGTATATTTTAAATAAGTGTTACACAAACACAACATACGCCTCATTCTAATCCATTAGTCACTAACCGTAAATTAATCAAGAGAATAATTCCCCAAATATTAACCCCGAAGGCCGAAACCAACATCAGATCAATATCCAGAAAACCATTCTTCTTGGCTAACCGATAGTTAGTTTCTAAATTTCACATTCATAGGGAAAGGTTCCTATTAATTTTATCCAAGACAAATTTCTTGAATTTATTCTTTAATCTATCCTTTTGAATTTCGATTCAACTAGTCGGGATTAACGAAACTTACCGAAGTAATCATTTGTTTTAATTTCCCAATCCCAACCTATTTATCCCATGAAGTAAAACTGGTAATACTTCATATCTAACACTACAGTGTTATCGGTAAATTCAATTACCATTTCACGTTCAAATCTAATTAAAGATTTAACTATCGCCTGGAGTAAAACTGGTGATACTCCATTCTCGACCATTTCAATCTAATTAAAGATTCATTAAAACTCAACTTAGTTTTAATCATTAACTGGGTTAAAGAATCCGTGTCATTTAAAAACACAGTTCACAATAAACCCAAAATCAACTTCATTAATTATCGGGTTAAAGAACGAGTGTTATTTAAAACACTGTCCGTGATAAACCCAAAAATCAATATCAATTCAATTCCAATTAAATATTATTTAATTGGTACACTTCATTAAATCTAAATAAAAAGATTTAATCTTTTCTCTACTGGGTTCAAGAACAGTGTTAGTGAAGACACCATTCACGACAAACCCAAATCACATTCGATATTCAATACAAGGCTCTGAATAGAAAATATATCGGCTTATATTCAATATCAAATTCTACGACTAACAAATGTCGTATTGGAAATAACGATATAAATATATATCTTTCAAATTTCCATAACAACATCTGTATAATCACGAATTCCAACATCGAAATATTCCGAAGACAATTTCGATTCAAATCCACTCCAATGCAATCATTGGAAATTTTGGTTATTTTTAAAACCCTTTTCAAATTCAATTTATTTATTTAAAAATAAATAGAATTATAATTCTAGTTCAAAACTAGTTTATTTCGATAAAAATCTATTTTTATCCTTTCAAATATGGAGTTTTTCATCCCAATCCTTTCTAAATCATTTCTTATGATTTTACACAAATTATTACTATTTTTAATAATTTTATCAAGGCCCGTACAGTCGATTTCCATCAATGGCCATCGAACTGCACTTACAGCGACCTTTTTCAAATTTGATTTGGACGTAACTCCAAATCCAACCGTTAGATTTCAAATTTCTAATATTCGTTAGAAAGCTCTTTTCGATACGAACCCAACGGTTCCGGTTTTAGGAGAATCCGACGGTCGGATCTCCCGTAATGTCCGTTTGAAATAAATGGTCGAAATTCACGAACTGCCGCGGCGCGTTCTATTCAGGCCATTATATTATATATATAATATATATAATATATATTTCGTCGATTTCTATTTAAAACGAATTATATAAATAGTTTTAAAATTCGTTTCAAAAGCAATTTCAACTTCCATTTCAATTCAAATCAAAATTGAATTCTTCTTTATAAATTCGTTTTAAAATTCATTTCTATTCAATTCAAATTTCAATTCAATTTGAATTCATTTCAATTCGCTTTCAATTCAATTTGAATTCGTTTTCAATTCAATTCATTTCGAAATCGTTTTCGATTCAATTCATTTCGAAATCGTTTTCGATTCAATTCATTTCGAAATCGTTTTCAATTCAATTCATTTCGAAATCGTTTTCAATTCAATTCATTTCGAAATCGTTTTCGATTCAATTCATTTCGAAATCGTTTTTAATTCAATTTATTTCGAAATCGTTTTCAATTCAATTCATTTCAATATGAATAAAATCGATATAAATCGTTTACGTCAAAATGGCGTCAATCTAATCAACACGGCTTCATAAATTTCCATTTTCAAATATTCTATTTCAAATATCTCTTTTTCAAAATAGTGGTTATTATCAAAATATTTCGTTCAACACATGACCAATCTCAATGGATGAGTACTGTCAACACATGAACCTTTATTTTATATTGATAAAGATGTAAATTTTATTACTAAAATATTTCGTTCAACACATGACCAATCTCAATGGATGAGTACTGTCAACACATGAACCTTTATTTTATATTGATAAAGATGTAAATTTTATTACTAAAATATTTCGTTCAACACATGACCAATCTCAATGGATGAGTACTGTCAACACATGAACCTTTATTTTATATTGATAAAGATGTAAATTTTATTACTAAAATATTTCGTTCAACACATGACCAATCTCAATGGATGAGTACTGTCAACACATGAACCTTTATTTTATATTGATAAAGATGTAAATTTTATTACTAAAATATTTCGTTCAACACATGACCAATCTCAATGGATGAGTACTGTCAACACATGAACCTTTATTTTATATTGATAAAGATGTAAATTTTATTACTAAAATATTTCGTTCAACACATGACCAATCTCAATGGATGAGTACTGTCAACACATGAACCTTTATTTTATATTATTCTTTATTTTCTAAATTGGAATGAGGCCCAATCAATCACCATATAAGGTTAATTATATGGATTTTCATACAACACATGTATAATAGCATTGAAAAATAATCAACCATCAACCAAAGTGCACTACACTGTATAAGCATCAAATATTGGTATCTAACGCTTGTAACAGCCTGTCAATCAATCGATCGACATATTTAATCAATCAGGATGAGTGAAATTCATATTTCATCCTAACACCCGTGTGGGGTTTTCAAACAATCAAACACAGATTTTAGTTGTGCAGTTGGGCGATGTGTAAAATTTATCGACCCAATCAATGTCCTTCAAATAAGTGTACATAAACAAACCGTTCGGTTTGTAAATGAATATTTTATTTATTCACATTCCCGTTAAAAATTATATTTTTAACGATAAAACATTTTATTTCAACCTATGAATTTCTATTCAATTCATTTATTCAATAAAATGATATCTTTATTTTTCTAACTTATTTTAGAAAATTTCGGCGGCATAACGGCACGATACTAGAAACGGGACGAGGCCTAGCCTTATCCCCGGTCTAGTGAAGGCCCACGCCATTCACACATCAATCAAATTCATTCAATTCACCCAAACAACTCAATTTCAATTCAAATATCCAACTAATCTATGCAACCAAACAAACAAGTCCATGGTCTGTGGACGATTGTGTCGGGTGCTACTAAACACCGTCTGCATCCTAGTATATATATATATATAACTAGAAAAATAAATTGAAAGGTGAGAAATTCTCACTTATTGCTAATCCAGACGCCATGACTCTTCTTATGTAGGGCATCTTCGCCGTGCTTTCTCTTGGTCCCATCGCACTCTGTTTCACACGGTTCAAGTAAAAATCACATTTTTATCATCCCTATACTTATAAAGATCAAATCTTTTCCCTACAACATATATAAAAATCGTATTTTTATATTCTCTGTCTTATAAAAACTATATTTTTATTACTTTACCTTAATAAAAATCATATTTTTACTCTTTTTATATTATAAAAATTATATTTTTAACTTCTTAAAAATCGCTTCTTTTTGTTTTCAAAAATCACTACTGTTCGTTTTCAAAGATCACTTCTTTTTCATCACTAATTATATATATAAAAAATCTGTTTCTATATAAAGGTCGAATCTTTTTCGCTATACAAATCAATTCCTTTGCTCTCTAAAAATCCACTCTTTTTATTTCAAAAAAATTTCATTTAGAAGTCTCAATTTTAATCAACAAAATTAATAAATAAAATGGAATTAAAAATACTTACAAATGAATTGGCGGTGGAGGAGGCAGTTCAGAGGGTCGAGGAAGGCGCAGTGGGGTTGCGGTGGGGGAGGGTGGGGTCACGGCTGCGACTAGGGTTTGCTAGTGGCTTTTGTGGAGGGTTTGGGTGTCCACTCAAATCAGAAAAGGGAGAAGAGGGAAGGACGTCGATCTCAGTCGGGGGAAGGAGGCTCGGCCTGGCGATCAGAGGGTGGCGGTGCTGATCTGCAGGTGGTGGCGGGCCTTGGCGTCTGCTGGAGGCGACGAGCTCGCCTGAGGAAGGGTGTGAAGCACCGGGGTTCGCGAGGTGGAGGCGTTGAAGGGGAGGGGTTCTTCTCGGGCGGCGTCAGGTGGGTGGCGAAGGCGCTAGGGGGGGGGGGGGGCGATGGCGATCTGGCGCGCAGCGTTTTTTTTCCTCTTTTTTTTTTTTGAAACCTAATTTGATTTTGAACGGGGAGGGGGAGGATGATGTGGGAGAGAGAGTGGGGGAGGGTGTGTTTTATATTTTTAATTAATTAATTTAAATTTCCTCCCTAAGGTTGACTTTTTCATACGACCTCTAAACGAGGCCCACCGCCTGCCGTCCATAGCGTTTAACCCCCATTCCGAACACAATGGGATATGTATCGTAGGTTGATTCGATAGTTACAATCAGTTTCCGTTGAATTTACATTTAAATCATTATATTGAATTTTAAACGTACATTTCAAATTACCGGGGTCACATACTAACTCTAAAAATACCATAAAAATATTTTCTAGCTTCGTATTGACAATACGGTCCTAACAAAACTAGTTTCGTCGAATTCTGAGACCGTTGGAAAAATGGCCATTTTCCAGTCGATTAAAATCAACTGAAAGTGGTCAAACACGTTTTCCTTTGCCACGCTCACATATTGATCCGAAAAATTATGAAATTTAAAATCTAGCAATAACTTTACATCACGGACCCAACAAAACTGGTTTCGTCGAAATCCGAGGTCGAATGCAAAATGTCCATTTTTAAGGGCCTGAATTCCATAGCGACTATTCAGAATTTTCAACTGGACATATCTTTTGATTCCCGCTATGAAATTTTGATTTTTCGGATTCGTTGGAAAGATAATATCAATTAGATCCTAATGTTTTTGGTTTCACTAAAATCCGGATTGTTTTACACCCGGTACATTCAATTGAAGTTTGAAATCGAATTATCGAACTACCGCGCCATTTTCAATTCTATTTATAATTATATATAAATATTTACATTCTAACGACGACGCGTATAATATATACGTTCGAATTATATTCAAAATAAATTTCTCATCGATATTATTTAAAATAATTCATTTTAAATATAGAAAATTCGCTATAATTGTCAAAATAAAAATTTCAAACTGGCCCAGATTTTCGGGTTGTTACAAAGCTAATGGGTTATTATTATATTTTATTTTGTGAAATTTACACATGAAGATTCAGGTTAAAACTGATATAAATGAGCTAAAATGGCGATGAAACTTGGCACGCTTTTATGGTTTGACATTCTGGATCCCATAAAAATTGTTTCATCAAAAACCGAGATAGTTTGTGAATTGATTATTCTTAAGTTCTAATTTAAATCAGTATAATACAATTTAAATTCAAAATAATAAATTACTCAATAATAAATTATTATTATCATCGTTTATATTCAAATAAAAATTTATATTGACCATCTAAATTGTTTCGATTCAGTTTTAATCTTCGAATTCAATTATTACTTGTTTTAAGTATTACGATAATTTGATATAACCGAAATTAAATCGTAATTGATTATTAAATTGATAACTCAATATAAAAATTCATTTATATTGTCAACTCGATATTTAAAACAATATTAAATATTTAAAATTAATCGACCCAAAATCCAGGTCGTTACAATTAAAATAATATTAAATTATTAGTATATATATATTCCTTTTGTCCCTAAAAAAAATCTAAACCCTAATTCTAACAGAAATCGTTGCCATTTCAAAATGAACTCTCCAAATTTTCCAAACTTCAATCCTAATTTTCTTCCATAACACTTTGAATTGATCCACGATTTCAAAACAAGGATCGAAGAGCTGTCTAAGCTCTTTAATTTCGTATGCCTATGATCGAAATCTATGAAGAATTAGGGGCAAATTCCTCCCTCAATGTCCCGTCGTTCGTATTCGAATAGGAGGCTTTATGGACCCGTGGGTTCGTCTGAATCATGGCCGTGGGGAGCTCTGACGTTGGGGATGGAAGTGACATCGTCTGATCGGTGAGTAGACGATTGTGGGTGATGGCGAATTAAGCCCTAGCGGCTGAAGTTGGTTACGGCTTGAAGCCTAAAGCGCAGAAAACAGTAGTAGGAAGAAAAGGTTGTGAAAGGGATTAATTTAATTAAATCAATTAATTATTGATAATGTCGTTTAAAGTACGATCAAATATTGTAATGACTGTAACTTATCCATACGATGTCAGAATCGCGCGAAAATGGATCCATTGTGATCGCGGTGATGAGAGCTTCGCAACAAAACTAACTAGGTCAAATTTGGAGCTTGTTAGAATTTAGGGAAAATTCAAATCCAAACTGTTCAGAAAATTCAAAAATAAAAACCGATGGAGTAGATCCCAATGTTAGAACTCCTTATCACTCAAACTAGTTTACAGTTAAATATATCCTGGGTTGCAGACGGGGCTTAGTTGCTCCTGATACTACATTTTGTACAAACCATGGATGATTTGTGTGATTTGATTGATGGTGTTTTGTTTGGGATGTTGAAATGTGATATATATATATATATATATATATATCACGATGTGAAAAATAAATATATATGCGACGTAATATATATATGAGATGTAAATAAAATATTTATATGAGATGTAAATAAAAACTATATAAATATATTTATATATATGTATGAGATGCGAATAAAATGTATATATGCGATGAGAATAAAATATACATATGAGATGTGAATAAAAATATATATATATGAGATGTGAATAAAATATATATATGTGATGTAAATAATATATATATATATATATGGGATGTGAATAAAATATATATATATATATATATATATGAGATAAGAATAATATATATATATGAGATGTGAATAAAATATATGTGTTGTAATATATATATGTGTTGTATAGAATTGAAATGGATAAAATTGTTATGTATTGAAATAAAATATTTATTCGTTAAAAATATCATTTTTAACATGTATATGAAGTGAATAAAATGGTCATATGTTGAAATAATTATTTGGTCACTAAAAAAATTATTTTTAGCTTATATAAGAGATATATAAAATGGTTGTGAAATGGAATAATTATTGGATTTTTAAAAATATTATTTTTAACATATATATGCACTGTATAGATTTGTTATGTAATGGAATATTCAATTTTGATTTAAAATTGAAATGGAAGTAGGAATCGTTTTTAAAATGAATTTATAAAGGATTTATAAAATATGTTTTAAATATAAATCAACAATATATATATTATATATATATTATAATGGCCTGAATAGAACGCGTCGCATAGCGACCGTTTGTGAATTTCGACCATTGACTTCAAGTTGACGTAATGGGAAATCCGACCATAGATTCTCCTAAAAATGTAACCCTTGGGTTCGTATCAAAAAGAGCTTTCCAACGAATATAAGAGATTTTAAATCTAATGGTTGGATTTGGAGTTATGTCCAAATCAAATTTGGAAAAGGTCGTTATGGATGTAGTTCGGTGGCCGTTATTGGAATCCGACTGTACTGGTCTTAATTAAATTATTAAAAATATTAATAATTTGTGTGAAATCATAATAAATGGATTGGAAAGAATTTGGATGAAAAATTCCAAGTTTTGGAAAGATAAAAATATGTTTTAATCTAAATGAACTAGTTATTAACTAGATTAAAATTCCAAGGGTTTATAAATAAATAAATTCGATTGAGAAATGGTTTTAATCTAACCAGAATTTTCCAAATATATGAATTGGAACGAATTTGAATAGAAATTATCTCCGAAATATTTCGATATTAGATTCCGTGATTATACGGATATTGTTGAGGAGTTTGGAAGATATATATCATTATTCCAATACGATATTTGTTGGTTTCAGAATTTGATATTGAATATAAGCCGATACTATTTTTGTTCAGAGCCCTGTATTTGATATCAAATTGGATTTTGGGTTTTTCGTTAACGTTGTTTAAATGACATTGGTTCTTTAACACAGTTAAAGCAGGATTAATTTCCAGAAAGTTGAACAATCATTAAGAAATGATTTTTTGGATTGAAACCAATTGGAGTTTGAATAAATATTTAATTAGATTGTGAATGAACAAAGGGTAACTGAATTTACCAAAACATGTGATATGATTAAACCAAATTTACTTGGTTGTTGATATTGATTGTTTGGATGGTGCTCGACCAGTTTATGAGCAGAACATGCTTTTACATTTAGCATTGGATTGGGTAGAAATATCAATGTGCTAACACCTCGTGAAACACTTCACGATTTGACTATGAGGTGTTTAGCGATGTTGTTGTTCATTTCAAATATAATGAATGCTTTTGAAATGATATTTTATTAAGTGAAAGGAAATGTTTGCCCGATTTTGAACAGGGAATGTTTTACAAAAATGTGTTATAAAACAGAAAGGATTTCGAGGGCTAAACCCAATGATTTCGAAATGATTTGGAAATATATTATGGTTTTACATTGTAGTTCAACGCATAACCAATTAGTTGCTATTGATGATGTATCTATTTGATGGAGGAGAATTTATTCTTTTGCTTAACAATCTTCTTTGATAAGTACGAGCTCAAAGGTGTTATATCGATAGACATCAGTCGCATGGCGTTAATTGTCAGTGTGGCATGCTGAGATGCAAAGGAACAAGGATTTTGTTGAAAAGCATAGCCTTGTGATTGATGATCAAAGCACGACTTTAAATAGCATAGCTTTGTGTATAGAGTTAATTTGCAAGCCTCACACCCCAGTGTGAAACAGAAATGGGAGAGGACCTCAGAGAGGGCATGCATTTCTTTCTAGCTAGGAGCGGTGTCATGGTATAGAGCTTAGACATTTTTTACTTATGTGGATGATGGAAAGCGAGGCGCCTCGGATATATCGGTCACTACGGGGCCGATGGATGGTATGGTCGATATACTGACCAGATTTACACCCCATAGGCCGGGGAAACGTATTATTTGGGAATTATAATACACTAACGTAAGTGTGGACTGGCCCTAATGCTCCAAGGGCTTGACCAAGTACGAGTCCTGAGACATGGTAGGCTAGATTGTCTCGAATTTAGTAAGGACGATCTCTTGACTTGGTTCATGATGGAAATATAATTTTCAATGTGTGACATTTCGGTTTTGATTGTAGAGCCTAGTATGGTGACATGATGTATGGTACCCATGATGTCTATGATTGATACATTTATATTTGAAGTTGTTTTATACACTATGCACTTATAATAGTATCAAATGATTTTTGTTTTAAACGTACCAAGCATGTTTAGCTATTATAAGGTAAAACTCTATCCTTTGGCTTGTGTTGCATTGTGTGATGGGACCTGAGTCTTATAATAGCTTCATTTTTCCAAAAAGCATTACATTGTTTGCTTTATGCACTGGTATTCTTGGGAGAAAACCCATTCCATGTTATATGGCATGGTCCCTTGATTTACTATATCTTTAATGTAAAGATTTAATAACTGTTTTAGTTCTCCCACCAGTCCCATGACTGTCATAGAGTTTATTGTTTTAACCTAAACTCTGGGTTCCCATATTTTCTGCACAGGCAGCTAGTGGTTTTGGTTTTGAAGATTTCTTTTCGCAGGATCCTGGATTTACAACTGGAGCTATATTTGGAAAGCTTTGTATCCTTGTATCTCTTTCAGTTGTGTTATGTATTATTTTTCTGTTGCCATGTAATGTATTTTAGTCTCTGATATTTTTCTGATGTATATTACTTGTTCATACTCTATTATATTGTACTCTAATGTAAATTGTCATGTTCTCAACTCAATCTGGGCTTTCTCGTAAGGGTGAGTTTGAGTCGTTTCATCTTGAGTTTTGTTTGTGTATTTTAAGTTTTATGGTTAGCTATAGTGATAGGGTTTGTTGCATCTATCCTTTTATATATCTATTGTGTAACATGTATAGTCTGGCCTACTGTTTTCTTGTGGGTTTAGCGCATCATCTGTTCCTTTTTGTTTGTGGTTGCTCGCTTGTTTTGCCTTATGTTCTTTCTTCTTTTGTGTTTTATTGTGCCTTGTGCTCTATCTTCTAGTTAATAGTATTGTATCGTCCTTAGCGACCTTTCTTTCTGGGTATCTTTTTTGTTTGAAAGTATCCTATTTGCTGTGCAGGGGATGTTAAGAATGAAGTGGTTAGAGTTGAAAAATACGTTATAGGAATTATCTCATTGGAAGATGATATAACCATCGTTCGAGGTAAAACATTTACTTTCTGGTTTTTTTTCAAGTAATGTAAAGAGGCAACCGCATTGCAATTTTTCAGCTATTGGCATAAGTTTAATGTTTCTTAGTTCCAATTCACTACTCATTTTTTCACCCCATTTCATTTGTCTGCATTGCACAACAGCTCAAAATCAATGTTTCAATTTGGAAGGAAGTAGTATATGAACCCAGTAACCATTTGGGTGATATGTTTTAAGTATTCCAGATATTAGTCAGCCTTCCCAATACCTTTTGACCCCTGTAAACTAATCTAGTTATACAAGTTAGAGTTGGTTATGTGTAGGAAAACAAGTCATACTATTTGATATTGGCTAGTTGAACAGTTATAAAAAAGAGTTTGATTGTTTATTTTGAAAAATACCGAGTTAAGAAGGATATTGGGATAAAATTGACATTAAGAGTTGCAGTTTATTAAGTTAAGAAAGATATGCATAATATTGATTTGAATTTATCCTCAAATAGCATAAAATGTGTTTTACAGTCAAATAACCTGCTATTAAGAAAGCATAAATGGATGTACGAATTGCATACCAAACATTTATAAGATCATTCTGAACATTGTTTTTGCTAAAGAATTAAATTTGTTGATAGTAAAACAAATGCCAACTGGTCGTATGCAAACATAAGCAAAACTAAGATTGTTGAATAACATACATGCATACATGTGACTTGTTAATTAAAATGTATTCGCATAAATTTGGTAAGTGAATCCAAAACTAATTTTTTAATTTTAAACACAAGGACCAGATGTAATTAACTAGAAATCCTAATATATATTGTACAATATATCTATGGTATACATGTATCCTAATATGCATATATGCATTGCGATCTAATCGATGTTGATTCAGCTCAGAGCCATGTGGATCTCATTAATGACCAAACGAAAGTTTCATCCAATTAAGGATATATATGTTTTTTTTGGTCTGGCTTCCTCCGTCAACACTATTTCTTCCTTGTCCATGCCTTGTGGTGGTCCCGTTGCTACCTCGGTGCATTTGCCTTCTGGCGCAAAAGCAGCTGATGCTCCTGCACTGGCTGCTGATGCTTCTTCTTCGACTGCCATCGTTATTACTTCTATCTCTGCTTCGCTATGCCAGGTTGCTCGGCCTTCTGCATTTGGGATTTTTGGCAGGTGTTGGAAGAATGCGCAGTTGGTCGGCAGCCTCTTCCTGTTTCAAACACCCCTGTTTTAATTTCTTTGAGCCTCGCTCAATCCTAATGAGAAGCGGGCATTTCTGTCTGAAACTATGCTGATAGGCGTTTACGTTGGGAATTTCCCTGATGGTTTTAGTAATGATGTTGCATATGCTGATGGGTCCTATGCTTCAACCTTGATCCCATTTGCTGCTAAGTCCTGTTCAGTAGGTGTTCTTGCAACAGGTTCTCATGTGAGCAATTTTACGTAGAAGTCCGATCGATGTTATGATCTTGTTGTGGTGATCATTGCAATCTCTTCATTCAGACTCTTCTCCAGCCTTTGAAACTATTGAACATATTCAATTGTATCCTTAATAACATAATACTGTAAGTACTTTAAATACTGGAGTCATTAAGTTTAATATACTGGCATTGTTATAATTGAGGTTTCTAAGTATTGTGGTACCTTAGAAATGTACGGAACGACATTTATGTGTTCACAAAGAGTATCATAAAAAAAAATCTCCTTTCTTTGCAAAAATAAATAAATAAATTAAAAATATGCATATATGCATATATTAATATGCATGTGATAACTAGTTATTATCTAATATGGTATACAGGTATAACTATACCACATGCATGCATGCATAAATTAGTTATGTAATATGCATATTTATATCAAAAAAAATATAGTTAGCATACATGTATACATGTATTTTAATTATAAACTCATCTAGTAGAAGGATTAATTATTTACACTATGCCTTAATGCATCTTATAAAGAAGGTTTAGACCAGTAGTACAAATAATCCATCATTCTTTTTCCCATATACTTCATAAAGATGTGCATAACATCAGTCAAAACCAGACCAAACAACCCATTTCAGGGCCGTGCCACTCAGTGGCCCCTTAAAGCAATGCCCGGATGGAGTGAACAAAGTGAATATATTAATCCTTTTAATTTGTTGGAATCTGTTTAAAACTGTAATCTATTGCATGACATGTTGTATTATGTAGACATGCCTAATATATACCTATTACAATTTTTAATTATTGGAGAGTCAGTTTTTAAAAGTAATACTCAGTTATGATTGAGACTAATATTTAAATTAAGAACGATTAAAACTAAGTCTGGAGTAATGCCTTTGTGCTTGATCAATGCAGTAATGTGAATGGCTTCTATTCGGATCTTCTTGACACATATAGTAAATCAAAAGTAATTTGTGATGCTCTTCTTATGACTGGCAAATGTACTGCTCCAGTACCCAAGACTGACTGTGACTTGTAACCTTCACTGTTAGCCAATGAAACCTCTGACTCACCTGGTTAGAAGGACATGTTTTCTTTATTTGATTCAAGTGCAAGATCAACTGCATGGTTTGCAAGGTAGTTGTTCATCCACTTGTTGGTAGTTTGGAGGGGAGACAACGCATGAGGTTGTGGGAGGGAGAACACCATTAGTTGAGGTTAGTGATTGTATGTATAGTTATGGACCTAAACTGGTAGGAGGGAAGTAATTTAGGGAGTACTAGCATGCATATGCATTGAAAAGATAGTGTTGGAAGGCTATAATAGAGATTTTACCTTTCTCCCCTGTTATATGCAATGTAAATTTTGTTTACGTTTCCATAAAATAGTTCATTAGGTAACATTACATGAATTGTATTTATCTGTTTTTTGATTTTATTTTTCTTTCTAATAATTATCTATCTATACTTGATTTCGGGAAACAATATGCACAACCACTGCAAATAATGCCAGTGATCTAACTAGTGCAAAGCTTGGTTTGCCAAATTCATCCTCTCAATGCTTTACGTGTGGAGCCAATAGTATACGAGATTGTGAAGGTAACACATGTTAGTGTTTTAAACCAAATAGGTTACAACTACACTAACCTTTCATAAAAAACATACTTGTGTTAGCTCATAGCCAAGCAACTATGTAATAAAACCATAATTGTGCTAGGTCTGCTGGATTGGGATTTCTGTCATGGTACTTAGCAGGAAAAATCAGAGCATTTGAAGTTATGATACAAACCTTAGGTAGTATCTCACTATTTTTTCCATCCCTTCATCTAGGATATGATTTTACTGCTAGCTACAAGGGCTATGATTTTAACTTAAACTGAAAACAATGTTTTCGTTGTCATTTGGGAAGTAATCATATGTTAAAAATCAAAATTTTATATAGCTAAAAATTATATTTTTATTTCGCTATGATATTATAAAAATTAAATCTTTTCTAGTTATAAAAATCAAATCTTTTCTAGTTATAAAAAGTCAAATCTTTTCGAGTTATAAAAAATCAAATCTTTATATTTTTTCTAATCTAATCTTTTCGATTGCAAAAATATAAACTTTTCTATTATAAAAATCAAAACTTTATACGTATAAAAATCCTAGCTTTATATGAATATAAATCGTATTTTTATATTTTAAAAATCTAGTCTTTCTTAAAATAAAGATCAATTCTTTTCTTTTTATAAAAATCAAGCCTTTTTCCCCATTTTAAAAAAAAAACTTTGCATTTCAAACACAACTAAAAACTGAAAACAAAAATATTAAAATTCAATTCGGATTTACATTAAAAATTAAATAAAAATAAATTAAAAACTCACCGCTACTTCGATTCTCAGTGAAGGAGGAGGGGCATTTGGGGTTCATCGGAGGGTGGTGTTGCTTGTCGGAGTCACTGGTGGCGAGAGGGGGAAAGGTCGCGGCGTCAGGAGGTGGCAGGCAGGGGTGTGCGGGTCCCAGTGGTTATGGGGCAGGTTTTGGTCTAGGAAGGGGGAAGAGAGGGCGTCGTTTGATTTGGGGAAGGAGGTAGAGCTGGAGAGGGATGATCGGAGAGTGGAGGAGGTCGACTGGCGGTCATCGGTGGCAGCGATGGGTGGAGCTTCGGCTGAAGATGAGTAGCTTTCTTTTATGTATTTTTACTTTTTTGATTTTGACTTTTCTGAACGTGGTGAGGAAGAGAGAGAAGATGGAGTGAAGTTACATAATTTTATATATTTTTTATTTTATAATTTCAAAAAGTAACCTTTTATTTCGAACTCCAAATTGAACCCAACGTCTGTCGTCCCTAGCTAATTACACCCATTCCGAACACAATGGGATATGTATCGTAAGCTAGTTCGGCTGTTTCGACTGTTTCCGTCAAAATCAAAATATAAATCTATATATTGAATTTGAACACTCATTTCAATTTACTGGGGCCACATACAGACTCTAAAAATTTCCAAAAAATATTTTCTAGCTTCGAATTGACCGTATGGTTCTAACAAAACTACTTTCAACAAATTTGGAGACCGTTTGAAAAATGGCCATTTTCTGGTCGATCCAAATTGACTTAAACTGTCAAAACACATTTTCCTGCGCCACGCTCACATGTTGATTCAGAAAATTATGAATTTTGAAATCTAGCAATAACATGATATCCCAGATCCAACAAAAGTGGTTTCGTCGAAAACGAAGGTCGTTTGCAAAGTTTCCAATTTTAAGGGCCAAAATTCCATAGCGACTATTCTGAATTTTCAACTGGACATAACTTTTTATTCCCGCAATGAAATTTTGATTTTTCGGATTCGTTGGAAAGATATTTTCAAATAGATTCTAATACTTTTGGTTTCGCTAAAATCCTGATGATTTTTAATCCTTTACATTCATTTGAAATTTGAAATCGAAACTTCAAACTACCGCGCCATTTTCAATTCCTTTATAATTAAAAATAAATATTCTATATTCTAACAACGATTCAAATAAATATAAATGTTTTAAATCTATTCAAAATAAATTTCTCGTTGTTATTATTTAAAATAATTCATTTTAAATAATCAAAATTCATCATAATTGCCAAAATAAAAAAATTTAATTGGTTCAGATTTTCCGGGTTATTACAATCTCCCCCACTTAAAATATTTTCGTCCTCGAAAAGGAACGGAGCTAAAAGTTGTTTTACTAATCAACTCAACTTTCATTATTTCTATTATGGCTTAAGTTCTTCAACTTTTCAGTTTCTAAGAACTTTTCAATTTTTTTTAAAATTTGGCTAACACCCTAAATTTTCAAAAAAATTCGCCATAACCTCCTTTGTATGGGAGCACCGAGAAAATCCCAAAATCACCGTACAGGCCTCTCCAATCCAAAAAGAAACAGCCAAGCGGCTCATAAAATCATCAAAAACCCCAAGAAATGCAATAAACATGTACCTATTTGTCGGGCAAACAATTTTATTCCTCTGCTTAGCTTCCCTGCTATGACCAGTTCAATGTTTATACATGTAAATGTATGCAATTTCAAACAATTTTCAATACAGTTCAATATTTGGTACAATTTGGTTATATGTACCGTTCTTTCACATAATGGTTTTTTTAGATAACAAATAATCATACAACATAATCATCAATCAATTGGTAAATTAACACTTCAAATTCATAATTTTGATACATATACAGAAAATCATGTTTTTGATGCCAATTCACAACAGTAAGCCCTATCTAGTTTTGGTTCTCGCACCAGACAATTGGAAATGTATAGATATCCCACTTTCAAAACTCGAACATAAACTACTGATGTTAGCATGCCAATCACCAATACCATCAGAGTCATCTCCAGGCAACTAGAGTGTGATTCTGTATCTATCCAGTATATTAAAACTTCGAATATACGTTTGTAAGGCGTATATGCAAAATCTTTATATATTGGATTGTCCAAATTCAATAAAAATAAATATTCAGATTCGAACAATAAAGTTTAAATTTTCAAAACAAAACTTGTTTTCAATTTTATTTTAAAAATATTACTCTTCACACTTGTTCTAGGATACTACTGATCCTATCTCTAATGAGCCATTCCTCATTGGATATTACTAATCCAATCTCTGATGAATTCTTTCGTTTGGTTCTAATGTGTCTAGTTCTCCGAGCTCTGTAAACCAAAGCTCTGATACCAAACTGAAATGACCCGAAATCCTCCTTACGGGAAAGCCCGGATTGCTTTGAGGACAAGACAAATCAGAACAGAAATAGAAGAACATATCATTGCTTATTACTACAGTTTACATCAGAATACAAGAATATAACAGAGCATAAATAAATATTAACATTTACTAAATATCAGAGATTTACAAGTTACAATGCAGCGGAAAATAATACAAAACACAATTGAAAGGAATATATGGATATAGAGCTTTCTGAATATCGTTCCAGCTGTAAACCAGGATCATGTGAATATAAATATGTAAAACCAAAACTACTAGCTGCCCATGTGGAAAATAAAGGCACCCTGAGTTTAGGTTAAAACAATAAACTCCAGGTTAGTCATGTGACTGGTGTGAGAACTAAAACAGTTATTTAAAACTTCACTTTAAATCAGATATATTAAGGGACCACGCCATATAACACGGAACGGGTTTCCTCCCAAGAATACTAGTGCATGTAACAAATCAGCGCAATGCTTTTTGAAAAAATGAAGCTATTATAAGACCCAGGTCCCATTACACAATGCAACGCAAGTCGGAGGATAGGGTTTTCCCTTATACTAGCCAAACATGCTTGGTATGTTTAAAACAAATCATTTGATACTACTATAAGTGCACAGTGTATAAAACAACTTCAAATATTAATGTATCAATCCTAGACGGCATGGGTACCATATATCATGTCGCCAATACTAGGCTCTACAATCAAAACCGAAATTGTCACGTATTGGAAATTGGATTTCCATCTGTAAACCAAGGCAAGGGATCGTCCTCACTGCTTCGAGACAATCTAGCTTACAATGTCTCAGGATCAGAGCTCGAGTGACCCTTGGATTGTCAGGGCCGGTCCACTCGATGTGGATTAAAATACCTGAACACTGCGTTTCCCTGCCCTATAGGGCGTAAATGAGCTAAATGACTCCATCGGCCCCTGATCGACCGATATAACAGAGGCGCCTCCTATCCATCATCCACATAGATAAAATGTTAGGGTTTGCAAAACGCTGACACCACTCCTAGCTAGAAAGAAATGCATGTCATCCCTGATGTCCTCTCCCATTTCTGGTTCACACCGGGGTGTGAGGCTCGCGAGTTAATGCTACACAATGCTATGCCACAATGGCTGTGCTTTGATCATCAACCACAAGACTCTTCTTTTCAACAGAAACCTTGATCATTTGCATCTCAGCATGCCACACAGGCAATTCACGCTATGCAACACATGTATATCAATCACATAGAATGAAATCCGATGTCAGACACACATCCATTTACAAGTTCGTTCTGGGTCTGAACGAAACCGGAGGCAACTTATTCCTCCGCCATATGTCCAATATAGGGGAGAGGTCCTCGCATATCTGGTCGATCTCCAAGTACGTCTGGACGATCACCACTTATTACCTTGCCTTAGGTGTACAGCCCAATCAAGACATCAGTAATCATCCAAACGATGTGAAGACCTCCGGTCTTCAACCACCGTCTTCATCCTCGACACATCGTCGAATCAGTTATCTAGAATGGGATAAACCTGACCTTTCTGAATAACTCGCGTATATAATAAACATGTGACGACCCCAAACCCCGTACTGACGGTGGAAAGGGTAATCCTTGGAATATAATACATAAACAGATAACAGTAGAATAGAATTAAATAAATACACCAGATAATGCACAATAGAATATACTGGATAAACGTAATCATCAGAGTTACACAGTATACAGGATCATACTTAGTACAAATACAGTTCAGCTATACATAAATGTCTACAGCGGAAACAAACATAATATGTACAATAGGAGCTGAACAACATAAAAAGAGATAAATAATAGTATCCATCTTCAGCTCCAGCTATCCAGAAAGAGCCAGCTAAACCTGAATACAAGGCTGCCCGTGTAGAAAAAGGGGCACCCGAGTTTGAAAGTGAAACAAACTACGAGTCAGTCATGGGATTGGTATGAGAAATCTACTCAACATATTTAAAATATGGCTAATCACAGGACCACGCCACTTTCGTGGAATGGGTTTACTCCATTGGATTGCCAGTGCTTTAAAACAAATCTTTCTTTTAAACATCGCAAAGCTTTTTATAAAAATGAAGCCAATATAAGACTCAGTTCCCATCACACAATGCAACGCAAACCGGAGGATAGAGTTTTACCTTATAATGGCCAAAATATGATTGATACGAATAAAACAAAAGCATTTGATATTATTACTAGTGTTTATATGTTTTCAAAAACAATTTCAATCATAACTATCAATCATAGACGGCATGGGTACCATATATCATGTCGCCATATATATATATATACAATCAAAACCGCACAGTCACGTATTTGGAAATTGGATTTCCATCATGAACCAAGGCAAAAGATAGTCCGTACCGACTTCGAGACTCTCTAGCCCGAGCCACAGGCAAGCACGCAGGCAAGCCTTGGAGCGACAGGGTCGGTCCACCGATGTGGATTATTATGCCTGAACAATACGTTTCCCCGCCCTTTGGGGCGTAAACGAGCCAACAAATGACTCCATCGATCCCGGATCGTCCGATATATCCGAGGCGCCTCGCAACAGCAACAACCACATAAGTCAATCTCGTCAGGGTGTGTAAAACCACTGACGTCACTTCTAACTAGAAAGAAACGCATGCCCTCCCTGAGGTCCTTCTCCCGTTTCTGGTTCATACCGGGGTGTGAGGCTCGCAAATTCACGTTGTACACAAAGCTACGCCACACAGGAGGTGCTTTGATCATCACCACAAGACTTTGCTTTTCAACAGAAGCCTTGATCACTGCATCTTAGCATGCCACACAGGCAATTCACACCGTGCAACTGATAGCTATCAATCACACAGAATAAATTCCAATGTCGGACACACTGTCCATTTGCAAGTCCGTTCTGGGTCTGAACGAAACTGGAGGCACTATATACCTTGCAAACCCATCAATCACCACGTACGTCTGGACGATCACCGCTCATTATCCATATTTCGGGATGCCTCCCAATCAGGACCTCGGTTACCATCCAAACGAGGTGAAGATCTCCGGTCTTCTACCACCGTCTTCATCTTCGATTTCTTATCGTCGATTCAGTTATTCAGAATGGGATAAACCCGGTCTTTCTGAGCAACTCGTGTATATAATAAACAAGTTCTACACAAACACTACTACGCATCATTTCAATTCATTAGTCACTAACCGTCAATCAGTAAGAGAACGATTTCCCAAATATTAACCCCGAAGGCCGAAACCAACATCAGATCAATACCTAAGAAACCATTCGACTTAGCCAACCTTCAGTTAGTTTCTAAATTTCACATCCATATCGTTTATAATATTTTATAACAATTTATCGCTGTTTTTATTTATTTTAAAATAGCCAATTTATTCAAAACGACGCTTCGGGCCATAACGCGGCCGTGGCGCTGTTTTTCTTCAGATTTGATTTACACATATATGAAAATTTAACCGTTGGATCTTCACAAAATTTACATCATTAGAAAGATCTTTTCATAGCGAATCCAACGGTTCCAGTTTCGGGAAAATCCGACGGTTGGATCTCCCGGTATAATCGTTTGAAGTTTCGATTTCAAAATACGAACTGCAGCGTCGTTATTCAATTTAATATAATTATATTTTATATATATATATAAATATAATCGATTCTGGCGCTGTTTTTCTTCAGATTTGAATTAAACATTCCAGACAATCCAACCGTTGGATTTTTACAAAGTTGGTGCCGTTGGAAAGATATTTCCAAAGCGAACCCAACGGTTGCGGTTTCGGGAAAATCCGATGGTCGGATCTCCCGCACTAATCGTTTGAAATCACGGTTTCAAAATAAGAACTGCAGCTTCGTTATTCGATATATTTCAATTCTATATATATATATATATATATATATATCGATTCTTGAATTTCAAATCTATATTCTCTTCATACATTTGATAAAAATGATATTTTCATCTAACTGTCTTCTATTTCAACACTTCACTATTTTTAATAATTCATGTATATAATAAAAGTGGTATTTTTAATGTAAAACAATTTATTTCAAAACTCGACTATTTTATGTAGTTAATATAGGTGATAAAAATAGGATTTTTATTATAAAACAATTTATTTCAAAACAAGATTATTTGATATAGTTCATATCGATGATAAAAATAGGAATTTTATTATAGAACCATTTCTTTCAAAATAGGAATACCATTCAACACATGAATTTAAATTCAACGAATGAATTTCGATTCAACACATGAAGGTTTTCTATAGTTTGTATATATAGATAAAAAGGTGATTTTTATATTTAAAACACGAATACCATTCAACACATGAATTTCTATTCAACGAATGAATTTCAGTTCAACACATGAAGGTTTTCTATAGTTTGTATATATAGATAAAAAGGTGATTTTTATATTTAAAACACGAATACCATTCAACTCATGAATTTCTATTCAACGAATGAATTTCAATTCAACACATGAAGGTTTTCTATAGTTTGTGTATATAGATAAAAAGGTGATTTTTATATTTAAAACACGAATATCATTCAACACATGAATTTCTATTCAACAAATGAATTTCAATTCAACACATGAAGGTTTTCTATAGTTTGTATATATAGATAAAAAGGTGGTTTTTATATTTAAAACACGAATAGCATTCAACACATGAATTTGATTCAACGAATGAATTTCGATTCAACACATGAAGGTTTTCTATAGTTTGTATATGTAGATAAAAAGGTGATTTTTATATTTAAAACATGAATACCATTCAACACATGAATTTCAATTCAGCGAATGAATTTCTATTCAACACATGAAGGTTTTCTATTCAACAGACGAATATAATTTCAACACAGGAAAATAATTCTAACACATGAATATTATTCAAAATTTCGGCAGCATAACGGCAGGGTATTTAAAACCGGGACCGTCCCTAGTACGGCTCCTCGCTCTACCTTAAAGCCTCGCAGCTTTTGACAATGGGGAATCATGCATCTAGTTCGCACGCAGGCGGCATGTATATTTTTTTCATTTCCACAAACTAATCCTATGTGGTTTCAACAAATATTTCTCAACCACAAACGGGTATTTTTCAACCACAATCAATCAATTTCAACCATAAACAATTTCAATCAACCATTCGCTATCAATCAATTTTCACACCAATCACAACCAATAAATATCGTCCATGGTTTGTAGACGAGGGGCGTATATATATAGCATTTCACTTCTATTTCAACACATATATAATTTTTTGCAACGCATATATAACTTATACATCGAACGTACAACTTATACAACGCTTATACCAGAGGTTTACAACGCTTATATAACTCATACATCGACTATATAATTTATACATCGTCGTTTTCCATATCGTTTATAAATTAGAAATCTCACATCACACACACACATATATATATATATATATATTTCACACAGAATTCAAGCAAACAAGTCGTCCATGGTCTGTGGACGACGGGGAGAAGTTCATATATGCCGTTACAAAATAAATAACTGTAAAGAAAATTTAAAGTGAGAGAATTCTCACAGTGGTCGGTTTTAGTTCAGTTCTGTTCAGATTTGAATTTGTCTGAAATTCTGTTTTGCCCCGTTTCAGCTCTGGTCAGTTTTGAATTGTAGAGTTCACCGACACGAGTTCAACGCAACTGACCGCTCGTCTTTTCGACCTCGTATGAGCAAGATATGATAAAGAACGCGTTAATTACTTTTTGAATTAATTAAAATAGGATTAATTTAATTAAAAATAACCTTCTTCTTCCTAAACCCCTTTAGGCTGATGAAAACTCGACCTAGCTCCAAAACTAGGGTTTCATCTCGCACCCAGACCAACACCCCGAATCTCGATCTGAATAGCTCACGGCGTAGAGCTTGGAGGCCGCCACCATTGGCCAGAGACGGGCGGAGCTCGATGGGCCCCAGCGGCGGTAATCCCAGTTGAGGCCTTTGGGGGATGGTTTCTAAGCGATTTCTCAACCAAAAAAATCCCATATAAATATGGATTTAAAGGCCTTCGATTTCTCTTCCATTTTCATCTTGGATCGTGATTTAATTTTGTTCGAATTGGGTATGATTTAGGGGTTTTGTTTTGATCGATTCCATCCATTTTTTAAGGGAGGCGACGGCCTTCAGAAAGAGGGGATTAGGGTTTCCCATGGGATATTTATGTAATTTATTTAATATTATTTAATTCTATTAATTCTTTAAATTAAAGTTTAACACTCCTCACTCCAAATCAAACCCAACGAGTGTCGCCCCAGCTAAATAACCCCATTCCGAACACAATGGGATATGTTTCGTAGGCCCATTTGATTTTTTCAGTCAGTTTTCCTTTAAACTAAAATATAAAACATTCAATATTTGATTTGAACGTACATTTCAATTTGCTAGGGCCACAACTGATCCTAAAAATTCCAAAAAAAATATTTCTAGCTTCGCATTGACGATACGGTCCTAACAAAACTAATTTTGTCAAATTCCGAGACTGTTTGAAAAATGACCATTTTCCAGTCGATTAAAATCAACTAAAACTGGTCAAACGCGTTTTCCTTTACCATGTTCACATATTGAATTGAAAAATTATGAAAATTGGAATCTAGCAATAGTTTAACATACCGGATCCAACAAAATTGGTTTCGTCGAATTCCGAGGTCGTTTGCAAAACGGTCATTTTCACGGGCTATATAATTTCCATAGCGACCTTTCAGAAAATTCATTTGGCCATAACTTTTGCTTTCCGCTATGAAACTTCGATTTTTCAGATTCTTTAGAAAGGTATTCACTAACAGATTTAAATATTTTTGGTTTCACTCAAATCCGTTTTGTTTTGCACCCCGTACAGTCAGTCAAATTTTGAATTCAAATTTTGAAACTACCGCGCCATTTCAGGCCTTGTTTATAATTAGAATTAATTATATTCGTTTTCAAACGTCGATTCAAACTCACTTTTCATTGTTATTATTTAAAATATTTATTTTAAATATTTAAAATCCACTATTTTAGCCAATTTAAAAAAATTTAAATTGGTTCAGATTTTCCGGGTCGTTACAATCTCCCCTATTTAAAACTTTTCGTCCCCGAAAAGGAATAAAGTCGAAAGTGGTTTGATTAATCAACTCTACGTTCAAACTGGCTTCCATTCTCCAACTTTTCAGTTTCTGAGAATTTTCAAATTCTTCAAAAATTTGGCTAACACCCGGAATTTTCGAAAAATTTCGCCATAACCTCCTTTGTACGGGGAGAGGTTTGGAAATTTATTGGGCCGTATTAGGTAACCAATAAATCCTAATAAGCATACACATATTTATAGTAATATATTCTGGTGTTTACAGGGGAGCGTGTATTGATAATAACTCCAAAGAATAAATTCTCGTCACCCTATCAAAGCCTGAGGGAGTGTGTATTTTAATCGCTCCAGAGGATAAATCCTCGTCACTTCGTCCCGTGTGGGAAATAAATAATCCATGTGCCGTATCTAATGACTAGAGAGACGTGATTATTGTCAACTCCAGACCTGTGTGGGGTTTTTATTAATCTAGCAATTTTATCGTTACAATTTTATATGGTCATATCAGTCATCAGTTCAACCTGTAAAATAAAGTCATCGCCATACAAGCCTCTCGCTCATATGGTAAATCTTCCACCTCGTCACACAAGCTCCAAATGCTTATGTGGTATATGATGAAGTATGCCTATCTTCCAGAAGTATGCTATGTAATGTAGTTCAAAATTAATTGTTACTATCCTATGGCGACGTTTATTATTACACACAGAACAACCAGCACTCCGCATCCAATGGCATTCAGAGGAGTTGATATAATAATATTTTGCATCCAACTCATTAAGGTTTACCTATTTGTCGGGCACGCAAATAAATTCTTTACTCAACAGCTATCCATTTACCTATTCAAATATATATAATGCACAAGTATATATTTCTATCTATTTTCTAATCAGTTCAATGTGTGATTTAATCAAATAAATTCTACCATTCATTCTATTATTGATTAAATTAACCATTGTTTCAATAATTTAATTAATCAAATCTACTATCACACAACACAAACAGCAATCAATTTGTTTTTAACTTTTTAACTTTTCAAATATATATCTTTTATATATTCAAAAATCATATTTCTAAAACCAGACTATATATATAATCACAAATACGTTATTTAAAAACATATAACTCTCGACTCGTTCTAGAGCACTTCTGACCCCATCTCTAATGTAACACCCCACCTCCGCCAGGGTGACTCTTGCAAGCACTCTGACTTTGGAGGGGCGTTTGAATCAGGTAAACATGCATAATGATATATCAAGGCAGAACAAGAACATATGTATATATGTAAACAGAGTAAATAAGATAAGTAAAACAGCGGAAGATTTCAATCTATTTCAAAACAAGTCTGATACAACATAATGTCAACTTTCCAAATACACAAGTCTAGAAAAAAAACATTACTGAAAAACTGAAATACATAAGTACTATCCCCAAAATAAGTGATAACCATAGCTAGCTTCATGTCAAACCGTACATGAGCTAAATCCCACAAGCAAGCGATCAGAAATCCAAGCTAAGCTCCAATATTCCCACCCTGAGAACCTGGGGGGGGGGGGGGAAACGGAAGAAAAGAGGCGAAAGAAAACAGGTCAGTCAAAAAGACTGAGTAAGCCCTACTACAATCAATGTAAACTGATAAAGTTAACTGGCATGAGAAGCAGGGATGAACATAAGGATAACAACATACTAGCATGATGATTAACTAACAAGGTAGATAAAGGTGTCATCGCATAATCAGGTTTAAGGTCTTTTGCACCACAGGTGTACTAGCAAACTAACATGACTTGAATAAACAAGTATTGATCCCTTGGCCCAAGCTTTGGCCCAATAACATGAAATGACCCTAATACAAGGTCTAACCAAACGGTCTAATCGATCGGCTCCCTATAAGCCTAACTCGTCACGTGTTGGTGTCGATGCGGCCCAAACATAATTGTAGTCAGACTGTGCCGGGTCTCCCGTCGGGTGTATCAAGCCCTAGGGTGTCAACCCCTGGACACCATAAACATGCGTGCACAGTCTCGATCTACTGGTACCCGTGCATGTTTTCCCCGGCTTCGGACTGTGTGCACGACCATAGTCCGCCCGGAACTACACCGGCATACCACTCTGCCATCGCTTTTGGTCACTTACCTCCAGTTTAGTAATCGTGCTCCCTCCCTAGCCTAGTCCCTAGGGTCTTAATGATACGAACTTGGGATTACTGCTGGAGTGGACCCCCATTGCTAGGATTTTTCTAGTGGGTTAAGTACGGTTTAACCCTCTTGCTAATCATGATTAACTTGGTTAAGTGTAACAATGAGTTCACGACTTAACCCTGATTAATCTACCAAGCCCAAATTGGTTAAGTATTAAGTGGACCATGACTTAACCCTAATCACGAGGCATTAATTAATTTAATGCGCCTTAACCTCTCACATTAGACCTTGTTGTGGTTACTAGTTAAGCCGGGCGGGTCCGGGTAGCTTTACACTACAACTTGGTCTAACCTCGGGTTCAAGGTATAACATGACCAACTTCTCACATTGGGTCCTATTGTTTGTAGCAACTAGTTAAGCCGGTTGGTTACGGGTAGGTTTACGCTACAAACTCAACCCAACCTCGAGTTGGTCACACTTATCTTTTCTAAGTGTCATGTCCATCATGTTTCCAAAACATGTTACAAGTTTTCAAGCATTTGGGTAGACCTAACTTAATAGGTAAATTCCCAAAGGGTAGACCTAACTTAATAGGTAAATTCCCAAGCTTATGTTTTTATGTCTTTTAAGTTTACCCAACCCCAAACGCAATCCCATCGCTTACATATCGCAATAGCGCATAAAGGATAGAAAGAGGGAACTTGGCATAATCATGACATAAAGGTGTTGAAGCCACAAGTTCAACATGGTGGCATATGAAATGTACATGTGTTCATATACTTGCATATTACATTTTTAGGCCTCAAAAGCATGCATAAAACCAAACTTAGCATATTGGTGATACATGGTGATAAATGACATGTAGAAATGGCCATAAGTTCGCATTTAGCCTCACATGCAAGTTATCATAAGAGATATGATAACTTACATGTTGCCAAAATGCAACCTTTAGCATAAAGCTTGAAGCTTTAAGCTCATAAACCCAAGATAAGCTTGCATAACATGATAACATGAACAAAAGGATCAACCCAAACTTGCATATCATATGACAAACTTGCATATCAAACTTGCATAACATAACTTGATGAACTTGCATAACACATCATAGTAAACTTGCATAACACATCATAGTAAACTTGCATAACACATCATAGTAAACTTGCATAACACATCATAGTAAACTTGCATATCATAATGATCAAACACAACTTGCATCATTCATTAACTTTAGAGTTTAAGTATGAAAGTAGAAAAGGGCTTACAATGCTTATGAAGACACAAAAAATATGACAAAGCCCTTATGCAATCAATTAGACCCAAAATGCAAGCTCTACTAGAAAAACCCTTGAGCCAAAATGATCAAAACCCTTGCTTTATGATGTAAATATGGAAACTTGACTTGAATGCAAGCTAATGACACTTATACAAGCTTGAAAACACTTGTATGCATGGGTAAATCACTCATAGAAATGACTTAGAAATTTTATGAAGAGAGTGGAGGCCATGAGAGGATTGATTTTGCCATAGTTTAGTTGTATGAATGAATAATGATGATTTAGGGTTAGGTTAGGGCCTTATTTATAGAGATTAGGACTAGTTCTAGCCTTAGGATTAAACCCTAGTTCCAATCTCAGCCCTTAAAACCGAATCTGGCCCCCAAACTCAACACAAACCCAAAATGGTGCACCAGGCAAAACTGCCCGGCTGGACCAAGTCGACAGGGCTGTCGACTTGGGTCCAACCAAGTCGACTCCCAAGTCGACAGGGCTGTCGACTTGGGTGCTCTGGCGGGAATTTTCCCGCCTGGCCCAATCTGCCTTAACTTTCCAAATTCAAACTTGAATTTGAAATCTGTTTTTACTTTGAAATTTTCTGAAAACTTCGTTGGGCCTTAATCGGGTCATACGGACTCCGATTTTCGAAAACACGGACTCTATTTCGCGTATTTTTCCGAGACGAACGCAATGGAATAGCCCGTTTCCCTTGATTCAGATTTTAGAATTAAATTCTGCCTCGATTTATGTTATAACAGGTTATTGAAAATACGGGTTGTTACATTCTCCCCTCCTTAAAGGATTTTGTCCCCAAAATCTTCAAGTTGGGAAGAACGTATCCTACCATCCAATCATCCATCTAATCAAAACATCATCCACGAGCAATCATTGTCCTTACAAGATTCTAAATGTTGTATGAACATATGCAAAGGTGTGTGTATATGTACTTATCTAATGCAAATATCATCAATGCAAATTATGTTAGTGAAATGAATCCATATGTATGCAATTCCTAACATAATGTATAACATCTATATGTGTGCACATAACATACATCCATATGCAACATCCATGTGATAACACAAAAAAAAATTTCATCCATGAATAAGCATAAACACTCATGCATATGCAATATGAGGAGTGTGTGAGCCGATCTAGTGCCTAACGTGTATAATGCATCCACGAGTAACCACTTGCAAACACTTGCAACCATCAAGCATAACATGTTTCAAACACATGTTTCATCCAAAGGGTTTCTACCTAAGGTTCTCATGGCAAGATTAACATGATAAACTAGATAATCAAGACAAACATGGATAGCAAAAGATATGCTACAAAGAGATCGGGAAGATAAGCAGGATATACTCCTCTTTCGGATTACAAGAAATCCCTTCCTAACCCAACCCCAATCCTATACAAGCCCAAAAGGTTTAGTCAACCTAACGGACCCCTTCAAACCCTGACATGTATTACTAGCCAATAAGTCATACCTCCCGACAGAAATAGGACCGAAAATGGGACCGAGAGGATATACATAAAAAGATAATATGAGAGTAAGTTCCACAGGAAAATAAGGATCAAGGATATGCTCTTAAAAAGAGATATGATGCGCGTATCTAGCCTTCAGTCTTCTAAGTCACGTTTCCTTGAGCTTAACTCCACTGTGCTTTGACCGTCTTTTACCTCATCATTTCTTAGCTTCTTAACTCTTATTTCCAAATATGAGTTGGAACCCATTTCATTGTCGCCTCTCGTCTTCCTCTTTCACTTACTCTTCTATCATTCTTGGCTTAAACATAACTATGACCTCAAGGTTTCATGCAAGCTCTCCAAAATTCACTAGTGAATCCTGGATCTCGTTTACTTACTATAAAGTATTCCATGCAGCAGAACTTTTCTCGAAAATACCAATCCACGTTGCCAATGAACCATCCGCCTGCGAGTGATAGGCCGTGCTTAGATTCAGTCGCTTGCCCATGACTTCTCGTAGACTATCTCAAAACTGACTGGTGAAGATTGAGTCATGGTTACTAACTATACTTTAGGGCACCTCGTGCAACCGCTTTATTTCTTGAAAGTAAACTGTCACTAGCTATGATGCAGTCCTTTCGCTCTTTACCGAAGTGAAATGAGCACTCTTCGTGAGTCTACCTACTATGACCCACATTCTCGTATTCTCTTTCCTTGACCTAGGCAGTCCATCCACGAAATCCTTCGTGACGCATTACTATTTCCATTGCGGGGACCTCCAATGGATGTAATAGCCCACCGGGCTTTTTATGACTCGGCCTTAATCTGTTGGCACAACATGCACCTTGAGACAAACTCGGCCACCTCCTCGAGTGATGTGCATCTTTAAGAACCTTCTTTCTCTCATCGCGTCTTAGCCATCCCTTGTCATCTATAGCGAGGTGACTTACCATCTCGCCTCGAATCAACTTGTCCATGATCTCGACTAACTGCGGGTCTTCTTTCTGTGAAGTCCCTACTCGATCCAGAAGGGTAGGTCTAAGCTCAAGGGACGCTAACTAACTAGTTAAACTGAGAGAACTTCTTACTTCAATTGTCCTCGTCGGAGCTTTTCGGTTTTGAACCGCGACCACTAAGCCTTGCTTAGAAACTATGTGCCCAAGAAATCTAACTCCTTTTTCTCCAAAATGACATTTGAAGGACTTGGCTTTCAACTGATGCGCTCTAAGCGTATCCATCACCTCCTTGAGATGTCTAGCATGTTCTTCCTCGTTCTTTAAGAAAGTCAGGATATCGTCTACAAAGACTACCACAAACTCGTTCAGGAACTCCCTAGACACCCTACTCATCAAGTCCACGAAGTAGGCGGGTGCATTAGTCAAACCGAATGGCATGACCAGCCATTCTAAGAATCCATCTGGAGTACTGAACGCAGTCTTGTCTATACTATCTTCAGCTACCCTGAGCTGATGGAATCCAGTAGCAAGATCAAGCTGAGAGAAAACAGAAGCACCGACAAGCTGATCAAAGAGATCATCAATCCTCGGTAACGGGTGTCTGTTCTTCTTAGTCAGCTTATTCAACTCTCGATAGTCAACACAAATTCGGAGAGAACCATCTGCCTTGGTAGCAAATACCACAGGCTCTCCTCATTCAGATATACTTCGTCTAATGAAGTTCTTCTCAAGAAACTCCTTCACTTGCTTACTTAGCTCCCACCTTTCACGCGGAGCCATGTGCCGAACGGGCAAAGAAACTGGCTTTGCATTATCCACCAGATAAATGCGGAAATCAATCTCTCGCTTAGGGGTAACCCCCCCTTCACTTCACCCAAGATATCAGGATATTCTCGGACCACCCTCACCGATTACAAACTATCGATAGACGAGTTGAGGGATTCAAGACAACACAACATGACGGGACTCATAGGGTTACTAGAAATTTGTAGGGTATTACCGAGGCGAGTCATGAGCCTCTCAACCCTATGCTCAAAAATCAAGAATGGCTCCAAAACTGGACAACCAATCCATGCCCAAAATCAACCCATACCCCATGAAACCGAGAATATAAGCATCACGCGAGAATTCTATACTCAAGATAGAGATTTTCAAATCCACGTAGATAATAGACAAATGGGCGGAACCCCCAATTGGATTTGAAACACACACGGGATCACTAACTAGACTAGTACTTAGGTGCAAACTTTCAACTAGATCAGATGAAATAAACTATGTGATGCACCAAAATCAAACAAGGTACGAACAAGAAAATCAGAAAATGTAAACAAGACTTTCAACAGAAATACTACCTTGATCGGGAACTGGAGCGGCATTGAGAGCATGAACTTGCCCTCCTGAAGGTCCAGCACGCTGAGCCTGACCCTGGCCTTGCCCTTGCTTCTTCGGGCAATCCCTAGTGAAGTGTCCCATTTCTCCACAGTTAAAGCAAGTGCCCTTCCTTTTCCTGCAATCCTTATTTAGATGAGTCGAGCTTCCAAAAGTAAAGCACTTCTTTTCCTTCTTATCTTTAGACTTCTTCTCCTTCTTTTTCATCTCCTCTTTGGGCTCCGTTTTCTTGTTTTGAGACTCATTCATCTTGATCTCCTTCTTGTCACTCCTATCCTCTTCATTGAGTAGGGCCATATTCACCAAACTCTCGAAAGTTGCCCCCAAGGGTATATGAGTCATGGCTAAACCATGTAATGGCTCGTTTAATCCTAGAGCAAAGTATAGGGCCTTCTTCTGAGCTGTGTTGACCAAGTCTAAACCGAACCGAGCAAGTTGATTAAACTTATCTATGTATTCCCTAATATCATGTCCCCTTGCTTTAGTGACAGGAACCTTAGTCCAAACTTTCCCCGAAAGTCATCCCAAGTCTCAATTGGCCTAGTAGCGGTGGTGACCACCCACCAACGTGCAGCTTCTTCCTTTAGCAACCACACTGCTAATAAAACCTTCCTACGGTCATCTATATCAAAGAAGGCAAAAAGATCTTCGGTTTCCTTCAACCAATTCCTTGCCTCTACATAAGTCTCGGTTCCAAAGAAATTCTTGCAACCCATCGCCTTAAAGTCTTTGCAAATCTCTGCGAAGTCAGCTTGAGGATGCTGAGGGGGAAGAGAAACATCAGCTATGGGAGGAGGAGGAGAAACATTAACCACCGGAGGAGGAGGAGGAGGAACATCTGCGGGGCCGGCTTCGGTCGCCCTAGCCTCCAAAAGTCTCCTATACCAAACAGGTACGTGTACTCCCTCCGGAATGGCAAAGTTATTGGCCATACTGAAAACGAAGAAAGAGACGGATTCAGAATGGAGAAAAAACGAAGGAATTTTGCTAATGGCTTTTTGGGGAATAGCCTTTAAAATAAACTAGACTTTTCTTTGGAAAATACTTTATACTTGGTTTTGAAAATAGTTTTCCAAAAGTTTTCTAAAAACCTTTTTGTTCCTTCTCGTAAACCATATGCTCTGATACCAAATGTAACACCCCACCTCCGCCAGGGTGACTCTTGCAAGCACTCTGACTTTGGAGGGGCGTTTGAATCAGGTAAACATGCATAATGATATATCAAGGCAGAACAAGAACATATGTATATATGTAAACAGAGTAAATAAGATAAGTAAAACAGCGGAAGATTTCAATCTATTTCAAAACAAGTCTGATACAACATAATGTCAACTTTCCAAATACACAAGTCTAGAAGAAAAAAAACATTACTGAAAAACTGAAATACATAAGTACTATCCCCAAAATAAGTGATAACCATAGCTAGCTTCATGTCAAACCGTACATGAGCTAAATCCCACAAGCAAGCGATTAGAAATCCAAGCTAAGCTCCAATATTCCCACCCTGAGAACCTGGGGGGGAAACGGAAGAAAAGAGGCGAAAGAAAACAGGTCAGTCAAAAAGACTGAGTAAGCCCTACTACAATCAATGTAAACTGATAAAGTTAACTGGCATGAGAAGCAGGGATGAACATAAGGATAACAACATACTAGCATGATGATTAACTAACAAGGTAGATAAAGGTGTCATCGCATAATCAGGTTTAAGGTCATTTGCACCACAGGTGTACTAGCAAACTAACATGACTTGAATAAACAAGTATTGATCCCTTGGCCCAAGCTTTGGCCCAATAACATGAAATGACCCTAATACAAGGTCCAACCAAACAGTCTAGTCGATCGGCTCCCTATAAGCCTAACTCGTCACGTGTTGGTGTCAATGCGGCCCAAACATAATTGCAGTCAGACTGTGCCGGGTCTCCCGTCGGGTGTATCAAGCCCTAGGGTGTCAACCCCTGGACACCATAAACATGCGTGCACAGTCTCGATCTACTGGTACCCGTGCATGTTTTCCCCGGCTTCGGACTGTGTGCACGACCATAGTCCGCCCGGAACTACACCGGCGTACCACTCTACCGTCGCTTTTGGTCACTTACCTCCAGTTTAGTAATCGTGCTCCCTCCCTAGCCTAGTCCCTAGGGTCTTAATGATACGAACTTGGGATTACTGCTAGAGTGGACCCCCATTGCTAGGATTTTTCTAGTGGGTTAAGTACGGTTTAACCCTCTTGCTAATCATGGATTAACTTGGTTAAGTGTAACAATGAGTTCACGACTTAACCCTGATTAATCTACCAAGCCCAAATTGGTTAAGTATTAAGTGGACCATGACTTAACCCTAATCACAAGGCATTAATTAATTTAATGCGCCTTAACCTCTCACATTAGACCTTGTTGTGGTTACTAGTTAAGCCGGGCGGGTCCGGGTAGCTTTACACCACAACTTGGTCTAACCTCGGGTTCAAGGTACAACATGACCAACTTCTCACATTGGGTCCTATTGTTTGTAGCAACTAGTTAAGCCGGTTGGTTCCGGGTAGGTTTACGCTACAAACTCAACCCAACCTCGAGTTGGTCACACTTATCTTTTCTAAGTGTCATGTCCATCATGTTTCCAAAACATGTTACAAGTTTTCAAGCATTTGGTTAGACCTAACTTAATAGGTAAATTCCCAAAGGATAGACCTAACTTAATAGGTAAATTCCCAAGCTTATGTTTTTATGTCTTTTAAGTTTACCCAACCCCAAACGCAATCCCATCGCTTACCTATCGCAATAGCGCATAAAGGATAGAAAGAGGGAACTTGGCATAATCATGACATAAAGGTGTTGAAGCCACAAGTTCAACATGGTGGCATATGAAATGTACATGTGTTCATATACTTGCATATTACATTTTTAGGCCTCAAAAGCATGCATAAAACCAAACTTAGCATATTGGTGATACATGGTGATAAATGACATGTAGAAATGGCCATAAGTTCGCATTTAGCCTCACATGCAAGTTATCATAAGAGATATGATAACTTACATGTTGCCAAAATGCAACCTTTAGCATAAAGCTTGAAGCTTTAAGCTCATAAACCCAAGATAAGCTTGCATAACATGATAACATGAACAAAAGGATCAACCCAAACTTGCATAACATAACTTGCATATCATATGACAAACTTGCATATCAAACTTGCATAACATAACTTGATGAACTTGCATAACACATCATAGTAAACTTTCATAACACATCATAGTAAACTTGCATAACACATCATAGTAAACTTGCATAACACATCATAGTAAACTTGCATATCATAATGATCAAACACAACTTGCATCATTCATTAACTTTAGAGTATAAGTATGAAAGTAGAAAAGGGCTTACAATGCTTATGAAGACACAAAAAATATGACAAAGCCCTTATGCAATCAATTAGACCCAAAATGCAAGCTCTACTAGAAAAACCCTTGAGCCAAAATGATCAAAACCCTTGCTTTATGATGTAAATATGGAAAGTTGACTTGAATGCAAGCTAATGACACTCATACAAGCTTGAAAACACTTGTATGCATGGAAAATCTCTCATAGAAATGACTTAGAAATTTTATGAAGAGAGTGGAGGCCATGAGAGGATTGATTTTGCCATAGTTTAGTTGTATGAATGAATAATGATGATTTAGGGTTAGGTTAGGGCCTTATTTATAGAGATTAGGACTAGTTCTAGCCTTAGGATTAAACCCTAGTTCCAATCTCAGCCCTTAAAACCGAATCTGGCCCCCAACCTCAACACAAACCCAAAATGGTGCACCAGGCAAAACTGCCCGGCTGGACCAAGTCGACAGCCAAGTCGACAGGGCTGTCGACTTGGGTCCAACCAAGTCGACTCCCAAGTCGACAGGGCTGTCGACTCGGGTGCTCTGGCGGGAATTTTCCCGCCTAGCCCAATCTGCCTTAATTTTCCAAATTCAAACTTGAATTTGAAATCTGTTTTTACTTTGAAATTTTCTGAAAACTTCGTTGGGCCTTAATCGGGTCATACGGACTCCGATTTTCGAAAACTCGGACTCTATTTCGCGTATTTTTCCGAGACGAACGCAATGGCACAGCCCATTTCCCTTGATTCAGATTTTAGAATTAAATTCTGCCTCGATTTATGTTATAACAGGTTATTGAAAATACGGGTTGTTACATCTAACGAGTTGTTCTGATTCTCCTATACTCATACTAGGGTATTGCTGATCCTATCTGTATTGAGTTACCCATCCTAGAACACTACTAGTTCTATTTCTGACAAGTTCGTTAATATGTTATATTCCAGATCTAAGCTTAACCAAAGCTCTGATACCACGATGTGACGACCCCAAACCCTGTACTGACGGTGGCAAGGGTAATCCTTGGAATATAATACATAAACAGATAACAGCAGAACAGAATTAAATAAATACACCAGATAATGCACAATAGAATATACTGGATAAACGTAATCATCAGAGTTACACAGTATACAGGATCATACTTAGTACAAATACAGTTCAGCTATACATAAATGTCTACAGCGTAAACAAACATAACATGTACAATAGGAGCTAAATAGCATAAAAAGAGATAAATAATAGAATCCATCTTCAGCTCCAGCTATCTAGAAAGAGCCAGCTAAACCTGAATACAAGGCTGCCCGTGTAGAAAAAGGGGCACCCGAGTTTGAAAGTGAAACAAACTACGAGTCAGTCATGGGACTGGTATGAGAAATCTACTCAACACATTTAAAATATGGCTAATCACAGGGCCACGCCACTTTCGTGGAATAGGTTTACTCCAATGGATTGCCAGTGCTTTAAAACAAATCTTTCTTTTAAACATCGCAATGCTTTTTATAAAAATGAAGCCAATATAAGACTCAGTTCCCATCACACAATACAACGCAAACCGGAGGATAGAATTTTACCTTATAACGGCCATAATATGATTGATACGAATAAAACAAAAGCATTTGATATTATTACTAGTGTTTATATGTTTTCAAAAACAATTTCAATCATAACTATCAATCATAGACGGCATGGGTACCATATATCATGTCGCCATATATATATATATATATATATATATACACAATCAAAACCGCACAGTCACGTATTTGGAAATTAGATTTCCGTCATGAACCAAGGCAAAAGATAGTCCTTACCGACTTCGCGACTCTCTAGCCCGAGCCACAGGCAAGCGCGCAGGCAAGCCTTGGAGCGACAGGGCCGGTCCACCGATGTGGATTATTATGCCTGAACAGTACGTTTCCCCGCCCTTTGGGGCGTAAACGAGCCAACGAATGACTCCATCGGTCCCGGATCGACCGATATATCTGAGGCGCCTCGCAACAGCAACAACAACATAAGTCAATCTCGTCAGGCCATGTAAAACCACTGACGCCACTTCTAACTAGAAAGAAACGCATGCCTTCCCTGAGGTCCTTCTCCCGTTTCTGGTTCATACCGGGGTGTGAGGCTCGCGAATTCACGTTGTACACAAAGCTATGCCACATAGGCGGTGCTTTGATCATCACCACAAGACTTTGCTTTTCAACAGAAGCCTTGATCACTGCATCTTAGCATGCCACACAGGCAATTCACACCGTGCAACTGATAGCTATCAATCACACAGAATAAATTCCAATGTCAGACACACTGTCCATTTGCAAGTCCGTTCTGGGTCTGAACGAAACCGGAGGCACTATATACCTCGCAAACCCATCGATCACCACGTACGTCTGGACGATCTCCGCTCATTATCCATATTTCGGGATGCCTCCCAATCAGGACCTCGGTTACCATCCAAACGAGGTGAAGATCTCCGGTCTTCTACCACCGTCTTCATCTTCGATTTCTTATCGTCTATTCAGTTATTCAGAATGGGATAAACCCGGTCTTTCTAAGCAACTCGCGTATATAATAAACAAGTGCTACACAAACACTACTACGCATCATTTTAATTCATTAGTCACTAACCGTCAATCAGTAAGAGAACGATTTCCCAAATATTAACCCCGAAGGCCGAAACCAACATCAGATCAATACCCAAGAAACCATTCGACTTATCCAACCTTCAATTAGTTTCTAAATTTCACATCCATATCATTTATAATATTTTATAATGATTTATCGCTATTTTTATTTATTTTAAAATAGCCAATTTATTCAAATCGACGCTTCGGGCCATAACGCGGCCGTGGCGCTGTTTTTCTTCAAATTTGATTTACACATATCTGAAAATCTAACAGTTGGATCATCACAAAATATACATCATTAGAAAGATCTTTTCAAAACAAATCCAACGGTTCCAGTCTCGGGAAAATCCGACGGTCGGATCTCCCGGTATAATCGTTTGAAGTTTCGATTTCAAAATACGAACTGCAGCGTCGTTATTCGATTTAATATAATTATATATATATATATAATCGATTCTGGTGCTGTTTTTCTTCACATTTGAATTAAACATTCTAGACAATTCAACCGTTGGATTTTTACAAAGTTGGTGCCGTTGGAAAGATAATTCCAAAGCGAACCCAACGGTTGCGGTTTCGGGAAAATCCGATGGTCGGATCTCCCGCACTAATCGTTTGAAATCACAGTTTCAAAATACGAACTGCAGCTTCGTTATTCGATATATTTCAATTCTATTTATATATATATATATCGATTCTTCGATTTCAAATCTATATTCTCTTCATACATTTGATAAAAATGATATTTTTATCTAACTGTCTTCTATTTCAACACTTCACTATTTTTAATAATTCATGTATATAATAAAAGTGGGATTTTTAATGTAAAACAATTTATTTCAAAACTCGACTATTTTATATAGTTAATATAGGTGATAAAAATAGGATTTTTATTATAAAACAATTTATTTCAAAACAAGATTATTTTATATAGTTCATATCGATGACAAAAATAGGATTTTTATTATAGAACCATTTCTTTTAAAATAGGAATACCATTCAACACATGAATTTCAATTCAACGAATGAATTTCGATTCAACACATGAAGGTTTTCTGTAGTTTGTATATATAGATAAAAAGGTGATTTTTATATTTAAAACACGAATACCATTCAACACATGAATTTCTATTCAACGAATGAATTTCGATTCAACACATGAAGGTTTTCTATAGTTTGTATATATAGATAAAAAGGTGATTTTTATATTTAAAACACGAGTACCATTCAACACATGAATTTCTATTCAACGAATGAATTTCAATTCAACACATGAAGGTTTTCTATAGTTTGTATATATAGATAAAAAGGTGATTTTTATATTTAAAACACGAATACCATTCAACACATGAATTTCTATTCAACGAATGCATTTCAATTCAACACATGAAGGTTTTCTGTAATTTGTATATATTGATAAAAAGGTGATTTTTATATTTAAAAAACGAATACCATTCAACACATGAATTTGATTCAACGAATGAATTTCGATTCAACACATGAAGGTTTTCTATAGTTTGTATATGTAGATAAAAAGGTGATTTTTATATTTAAAACACGAATACCATTCAACACATGAATTTCAATTCAACGAATGAATTTCTATTCAACACATGAAGGTTTTCTATTTAACAGACGAATATAATTTCAACACAGGAAAATAATTCTAACACATGAATATTATTCAAAATTTCGGCAGCATAACGGCAGGGTAGTTAAAACCGGGACCGTCCCTAGTACGGCTCCTCGCTCTACCTTAAAGCCTCGCAGCTTTTGACAATGGGGAATCATGCATCTAGTTCGCACGCAGGCGACATGTATATTTTTTTTTCATTTCCACAAACTAATCCTATGTGGTTTCAACCAAATATTTCTCAACCACAAACGGGTATTTTTCAACCACAATCAATCAATTTCAACCACAAACAATTTCAATCAACCATTCGCTATCAATCAATTTTCACACCAATCACAACCAATAAATATCGTCCATGGTTTGTGGACGAGGGGCATATATATATATAGCATTTCACTTCTATTTCAACACATATATAATTTTTTACAATGCATATATAACTTATACATCGAACGTACAACTTATACAACGCTTATACAAGAGGTGTACAACGCTTATATAACTCATACATCGATTATATAATTTATACATCGTCGTTTTCTATATCGTTTATAAATTAGAAATCTCACATCACATATATATTTTTTCACACAAAATGCAAGCAAACAAGTCTTCCATGGTCTGTGGACGATGGGGAGCAGTTCATATATGCAGTTACAAAATAAATAACTGTAAAGAAAATTTAAAGTGAGAGAATTCTCACAGTGGTCGGTTTCAGTTCTGTTCTGTTCAGATTTGAATTTGTTTGAAATTCTGTTTTGCCCTGTTTCAGCCCTGGTCAGTTTCGAATTGTAGAGTTCACCGACACGAGTTCAACGCAACTGACCGCTCGTCTTTTCGACCTTGTATGAGCAAGATATGATAAACAACGCATTAATTACTTTTCGAATTAATTAAAATAGGATTAATTTAATTAAAAATAACCTTCTTCTTCCTAAACCCCTTCAGGCCGATGAAAACTCGACCTAGCTCCAAACTAGGGTTTCATCTCGCACCCAGACCAACACCCCGGATCTCGATCTGAATAGCTCACGGCGTAGAGCTTGGAGGCCTCCACCATTGGCCAGAGACGGGCGGAGCTCGGTGGGCCCCAGTGGCGGTAATCCCAGTCGAGGCGGCGGTCCTTTGAGGGATGGTTTCTAAGCGATTTCTCAACGAAAAAATCCCATATAAATATGGATTTAAAGGCCTTCGGTTTCTCTTCCATTTTCATCTTGGATCGTGATTTAATTTTGTTCGAATTGGGTATGATTTAGGGGTTTTGTTTTGATCGATTCCATCCTTTCTTTAAGGGAGACGGTGGCCTTCAGAAAGATGGGGGTTAGGGTTTCCCATGGGATATTTATGTAATTTATTTAATATTATTTAATTCTAATAATTCTTTAAATTAAAGTTTAACACTCCTCACTCCAAATCAAACCCAACGAGTGTCGTCCCCATCTAAATACCCCCATTCCGAACACAATGGGATATGTTTCGTAGGCCCATTCGATTGTTTCAGTCGGTTTTCCTTCAAACTAAAATATAAAACATTCAATATTCGATTTGAAAGTATATTTCAATTTGCCAGTGCCACAACTGATCCTAAAAATTCCAAAAAAAATATTTCTAGCTTCGTATTGACGATACGGTCCTAACAAAACTAATTTCGTCAAATTCCAGGACCGTTTGAAAAATGACCATTTTCCAGTCGATTAAAATCAACTAAAACTGGTCAAACGCGTTTTCTTTTGCCACGCTCACATATTGAATCGAAAAATTATGAAAATTGGAATCTAGTAATAGTTTAACATCCCAGATCCAACAAAAGTGGTTTCGTCGAATTCCGAGGTCGTTTGCAAAACGGCCATTTTCACGGGCTATATAATTTCCATAGCGACCTTTCAGAAAATTCATTTGGCCATAACTTTTGCTTTCCGCTATGAAACTTTGATTTTTCAGATTCATTAGAAAGGTATTCACTAGCAGATTTAAATATTTTTGGTTTCACTCAAATCCGTTTTGTTTTGCACCCGGTACGGTCAGTCAAAGTTTGAATTCAAATTTTGAACTACCGCGCCATTTCAGGCCTTGTTTATAATTAGAATTAATTATATTTGTTTTCAAGCATCGATTCAAACTCACTTTTCATTGTTATTATTTAAAATTTTTATTTTAAATATTTAAAATACACTATTTTAGCTAATTTAAAAAAAATTAAATTGGTTGGGATTTTCCGGGTCGTTACAAAACAAGTGCTATAAAAACACAACATAACATACGCCTCATTCCAATCCAGAATATTTCTTTATCCAAATATTCATATACTTTGGGAAAGGCTCTTATCAAAGATAAATTCTTTAAATTTGTTCTTTAAATTTATTCTTTAATCTTCCTTTGGATATCATTTCAATCTAATTAAAGATGCATTAAAACCCTACTTGGTTTTAATCTTCCCAAAAATCAATATTAACGATTGCTTAACTTAGGAAATCATATCATGTCTTTAACTGGGTTAAAGAACCAATGTCATTTAAAACACGGTTCACGATAAACCCAAAATCGCATTCCATTCCATTGGCCTTTAACCGTAAATTACCAAGTGAACAATTCCCTAAGTATTAACCCCGAAGGCTGAAACCAACATCAGATCAATACCCAGTAAACCATTTAACTTCACTAATCTCCAGTTAGTTTCTGATTTTCTTCACTCCATTGGGTCTAAGAACGGTATCATTAAAGATACCATTCACGACAACCCGAAATCACATTCCATTAACAATGGAATCTTCATGGAAAACAAATCGATATATATACTCGATATAAACTTCCATATCCAACCGATAATATAAATGGAATAAGGACAGGGCCTTTTAAATTCCATATATATTAATCGTCTTCCTCTACAAAAGCTTACTTTGATTGTTACCAAATCGAATTCCATTCAATTCCAATTTAATATGTTAAATTGGAAACTTTATTTTGGAAAATCTCCTTTAAATCTTAACAAAAGATTTATAAATTCGAAATCACATTTCACAGTAAATAGGGTTAAAGAATGAATGTCGTTAAAACACAGTTCACAATAAACCCAATTCACATTCCATCTGTCTTTAACCATAAATTAGTAAGAGAACAATTCCCTAAGTATTAACCCCGAAGGCCGAAGCCAACATCAGATCAATACCCAGGAAACCATTCAACTTAACTAATCTCCAGTTAGTTTCTGATTTTCTTAACTCCATTGGGTCTAAGAACCGTATTATTAAAGATACCATTCACAACATTCCAAAATCTTATTCCATTGTTAATCGGGTTAAAGAACAAGTGTTATTCAAAAAAACATTCACAATAAACCTAAAAACCAATTTCAATTCCATTCCAATTAAATATCAATTAATTGGTATACTTCATTAAATCTAAATAAAAAGATTTAATCTTTTCTCAACTGGGTTCAAGAGCAGTGTTAATGAAGACCCCATTCACGACAAACCCAAATCCCATTTGATATTAAATACAAGGCTCTGAACAGAAAATATATTGGCTTATATTCAATATCAAGTACCACAACCAACAAATATCGTACTGGAAATAACGATATAAATATATCTTTCGAATTTCCATAACAAAATTTAAATAATCACAAAATCCCACATCGAAATATTTCGAAGTCAATTTCGATTCTAATCCATTTAAAATGTATATATTGGAAATTCTGGTTATTTTTAAAACCATTTCAAATCCAATTTATTTATTTAAAAATATTGGAATATAATTCTAGTTCCAAACTAGTTCATTTCAATAAAAATCTATTTTTATCTTTTCAAATATGGAATTTTTCATCCTAATTCTTTCCAAATCGTTTGTTATGATTCTACACTAATTATTGATATTTTTAATAATTTTATCAAGGCCCGTACGGCCGATTTCCATAAACGGCCATCGAACTGCACTTACAACGACCTTTTCCAAATTTGATTTGGACATAATTCCAAATCCAACCTTTAGATTTTAAATCTCTAATATTCGTTAGAAAGCTCTTTTCGGTACGAACCCAACGGTTCCGGTTTTAGGAGAATCCGACGGTCGGATCTCCCACAATGTCCATTCGAAGTTAATGGTCGAAATTCGCGAATTGCCGCGGCGCGGCGCGTTCTATTCAGGCCATTATATATGTAGAATATATATATGTTATATATATTTCATCGATTTCCTTTTAAAACATATTTTATAAATCGTTTTAAATTCGTTTTCAAAATGATTTCAACTTCATATTCAATTTCATATCAAAATTGAATATTTCATATCATCGATATATAAATGATAATATTTTCAAAATATTAGATTTTGATATCAATTCTTTTCCGATATTCATTATAAAAATGAATAAAATCGATATAAATATCGTACACGTCCAAATGGTGTTAATCTAATCAACACGGCTTTATATATTTAAATATATTCGTGTTTATCCCAAATCGGACATCAAAATCAGATTTTGATCTTTTACTGAATATTATTTTAATATATTCGTTATTTTAAAATAATCATTATTTTACAATATTCATTCTTTCTAAACTGGAATCAGACACAGTCAACTACCATATAATTTGATTTATATGGATTTCATGCACACATGTACACAACAACAATCAAACATAGTCAACCATCATCCAAAGTGCATTCTACACTGCATAAGCATTATATATAAAAATTCAACGCTTATACAGCCTGTCAATCAATTAATCGACATACAACTAATTTGTAACGTCCCGTCTTTTAGACCGCTTTAAATTGGCAATTAAACCGATTTAAAACATCCAAATTGACGGATCGTTATTTAGCTTACAGAGTATAAAATAAAGAATCGTCACAGAACATATAAATAACACGGTATTTGAACAACGAAATAGCTTTTATATATATTAATCAAAAAATTTGATACAAAGAATTTCCTGTAATGCGAAAATTTAAAAGAACGGTTTAAATACAAGAAAAAAAATTCTTTGTTGTATTAAAAATCTTCAGAGTGCGCCTCCTGAAATCCCCAGCCTTGCAAATCCTCGAATCCTAAGCTGAAATCTTTAAATTTGCACTGCTCGGGTCTGACCCGAGCATTTCATGTAAAACACAAAATACTCGAGTCATAATTAATCTTATTTCAAGTAAGCAATTTTAAATAAACACATTAATATAATTAATTTAATTCAAGCAAATATTAATTGATGCGAGAATAATAGCCTATGAACTGCTGAAATAATCATCCTAGAACACAATAATGAAGTATACAATGTGGCTCCATGCGTGAGCCATAACTTGATATCAAAGAAATATCAAAGTCAACAACATGGTACAACATCAACATGGCAGCAATGTAATTTGGCATGTAATAGAAGCAAGTTTCGCAAAAATGTTTAACTTAAGATGTGAAAGATGTTCCAGCTTTACAAAGGAAGAGGGTAAATTTCAAATGTCCTATGCATGAGAAAATGGGTATGAATTGTTGTTAATAGCAACATAGAGGTGTTACTATAGCAAGCGAAAAGGGGAAATACTTAAACAAAATACATATGAGAGGTTATGCCAAATGGCGCAACCGTAGGCATGCAATGGACAGACCGAGTCTCGATGCAACTGACAGAACATTAAAACCATACATGGGTGTATTCATGTATATACATCTTTGTCTACAACTAAAATAAAGATGCATGTTTCAATACAAGATCAAAATTTTAAATGGGCTCGATTTGTACGTGAACCAATACATGCAGTAGGGACTGGTAGAGGAAACAATGCATATTGACACCACAAGCCATCCTTGGTTAGGGACAAAAGAACAAATATAATAAGAGCAGCAACTATATTGGTCAAATGAAACCCATGAGCTTGTACACTCAATATTTTAGGAATGGCAACAAGTTTAAAGATAGTGAATTATGACTACAATGCCGACTATGAGAGTAGCTCATGCTGCCATGAATGTCCAAAACGTTAGTATGTCCGGGCGAGTGTCGATGTACTGACTCTATACTAATATATAGGTCCAGTTGTTAAATTCAAATATGTCTATTAATTCCGAAATCTAGATTTTTATCAGTGCATTCCAGTTTAATCTTTACGCCTCTAGGCAATTCATGCATTACATATATAAACTTGTCTTCTTTATGCTAACATGCAGGGCAAATGAAAGCAATTATTCAACTATTACCATTCTGATTTATGACACAATGTCACTTGTTTCTGAACAATCCTTTATGTATTCATTAGTATTACTAAACAGGGTGCTTGGTCTTCAACATTTGGTAGACTAAGAACAACACGGGAATGGCAGCAAAAAAAATAAATAAAATAAAATAAATGTAAGAACATAGTGCAAATGTACTTACTACATGCAAGTATACATAAAATGGAAAGTGTACACAAAAACATAGTTAGAATAAATATGGGACATGGCATAAGGCAAACATGCGACGCAGTCAAGACAGTGAATCCCCTTGGTTTACCAGCATACAATAGATATGGGTATTTGAGGTAGGGACATGTCCCTTCTTTAAATTATACATACTTCAGGCAATAGGCAAAGAAGGCATTCCGGTTCCTGACAAGGTAGGTTAATGGGGTATAGATATATTTTACCCATGCATTCCTTTTGTAAATGTGTACAATAACAGTAACAAAAAAATGGTCCATGAATATAATCTTTTTTTTTTAACAAAAGAGTAGTTTATGTCAACATTTAGCAACATTTGTTAATATATCTCATCCATTTATGGTTCAGAAATTACTCCAGGCCTGCAAATATTTCATACAACATTTCTTCTAAAAATAAAAACAGCTGTGAGTAAACAAGTGTATTTAGGTTTCAAAAATCAAAATGCCTTTATGTAAATAATATTATAGATTTAGGTTGCAATATGAAAATCAATCAATGAATCAAGCTGATTACTCACAGCCAACTAGCATGCATGGATAAAGAGGGTCAAGGGTATCGAACAACCTACGAACAACCAATTTGTCATGAAACATGCATAGGTGACAATGGACCGAGAAGTTATATTACACAGTTTTAATGTCAATGACAAACCATACGATGGGATCAGCATGCACAAGGACTAATAATCCAACTGGAAGGTGTTCAGGAAAGTCTACGACAAATATACAGGAAAGTCTGAAGCACACAAGACATGGCACTAGGCAACAGTCGAGGCAGTGCAACGTTTGGATGTATATGTATGCTGTAAATGCACATACATACGCAACATTACATATATGTATGTACATAACAACCGCCACATATACACCACAAGACACAACAACGACCGAATTCATACCAAGGCGTGAAACAAGGTCGAATAAGCACAACACAAATTTTAGTATAAATGTATGCCGTTAATATATATATATACATATACAGTACATATATATATATATACATATATGTAACGGCCTCCATATTTACACCCAAAAATCAAGCTTTACAACTCTAACAACTAGGACAGAAATATTCAACCTGAACAGTCAACCGAACAACCCACAAAAATTTATTTATTTTAGTTCATACGAAGTTCAATACTTGAACTAGATTAATCGTAAGCATAAACTTACATGCAGCGGTAACAGAAGCTCGGATTGGCGTTGGCGGCAGTCTTGGTTGCGGGAGGGCGACGAATGGGTGGGCATCGAGTTGATGAAGGTGGCGACTTCGGCTAGCGATGCTTGTGGAGTGACGAAATCGATTTGAGGCAGCCATTAAAGTGAAGAGGCTTCCATAAAATTTGCGATTTGGAGAAGGATTGGAGAGGACTAGTTTTAATTTAGGCTAAAGGAAAGATTTTATTGAATGAATTTGTAGATAACTGATTTTATTTGCAAATTTAGGCTTTGGCCATTTAGGTGGAAAGCAATGATTTTGACTCATAGTGGAGTTATGGCGACGACGTAGGCTTGGAGGAAAAGCGTTGGACAGAGGTGGTGGTCACCACGAGCTATAGAAGGGAAGAATGCCTGCGCTGATGATGTTGAGGATTTCAATTTTAGGGAATATAATTTTGGAAATCAGCCATTAACACTGGTTTCGGAGAAGAATAAATTTGAGGAAAAAATGATTTCTTTCTGTAGAAAAATTGGGAAAACACCGTGCTTTTATAGTAGAGGGATTAGGATAAGAACAATGCCGCGAGTCATAGATTTTAGGGTGGCTGCGTTAATCAGAAATCGGTCGGCGGAGTTAAAAACTGAGGTAGGTGATATTTAGGGAAGGTGATAGCACGATTAAACTTTATCGTGAATAACCACGTACCGCCCTGATTTCGAACTGCAAACACAGTTCCAGATACGACAAAAATTATACGTACTACTTCGTCTTCGCGTTCTGATTCCATTAAAATTACTCTGGTTGTAAACTGACTCCATCTATTTACAACGTTATATTATTATTATTTTCAATTTTTTTTAATTTAAATTATTTAACCTTTCACCGATTTAACTCCGTCTGTTCACCAATGACTTTGTTCGTTTCCAAATCGAAACATTAAATTAAATTTCCTTACGCATACATTTACACACATGTAACAGATTTCCATATATTTTACCAAATAAAATTCCAATTTATTTAACGTTTATTTTTAAATTCAACTGCTTATATTTTTTAATTTTCAAAATCCAATATAAATACTCAACCCAATTCAATTCCAATATTCAGCAGTATAAATTTGATTCCAACCACACACTCTGAATCAAATTTTAATTCATACACAAAACCATACATTTGATTTTTATTTCTAACCCAAGTATCAATATAAAATTGATTATTAATCGTTGACTCTTTAATTAATTCCATATTAAAGTTGTCATAGTTTCTGGGCCATTACAATCTTCCCCACTTTAAAACTTTTCGTCCCCGAAAAGGATAGATCGTTAGATTTATTCCAACGTATACTTCAAATTTTCATATTTACATACAATTTTTTTCTCAGCTAATTTAAACCTCGATATTTAAGTCATCGATCCTCTTTGTCTGTTCATTATATTCAATTTACTTGAAAAATCAAATTTTCTTTTTTACAGTTGAAGATCAATTTTGATCAAACACGATCTTCTTTATCTTTCAAATCAGAATTTATTTATTTTCCTGCTTTTTAAACCATATTCAATTTTCTTGGACCAATTCCCATCTCAATTTATTTCGACATGTCTTCTAATTTCACATTCCATCCAATCTTATAAGAAAGTCAAAATCATATAATTCCTTTTTAAACCCAATCTCTTTTCAATCTCCAATTTCTGCATTTCGTCTGGTTTCAAATTCCTTTATAACCTTATATGTTAGTGGTTACTTATCCACTGTTGAACTTATTTCTTAGAATTCAAGTTCATCCAAATTCCCTTACCTTCAATCCATTTAATTTTTCCCAACACTCATTGAAGAGTGTAAATACCATTTCCTCCATAACTGGTCAAGCGAGAGCCTGAATATTTCCAAAGTCCTAGATCTTTTATAACTTAAAGCTATATAGAAAGCATTTGTATTGTTACTCCAAAGCTATAGAATAGAAAATACACCAAAATCCTTTTTTTTAAAGTTATTTTGATTCCAAAATTGTCGATTTGAAAATATTTGATAACTTGAAGTGTGATAAGTCTATTGTCTTTCTTACAGATGTTAGGCATACGCTGGCCAGGCATACGACTAAAATCTCCAAGCACTAAACACCTTATTTCACCTCCGAGTAAAAATATTTCAAAAATTCCTTTAAAAAAAATACAGAAAGTACCAATGTGATATTGATATGTTGATTGCTCATGAATCGCAGATACACAATGGTTTCGTCTGGATCCCCCAGAAAACATCCCTATCCATAGGAATTCTTTTCCGTGCGAATTTCGTCATGGACAGATCAACAGAAGACATTTTAGAATGAAAAGAAAATCTGAGATTACTGAGTGTTGACTGGTATATCTCAGGGTCACGAAAACAAATCATGAAAATGGATCAAGATACTAGGATCAATCAAGTCACAAGAACAATTCACGTCACAAAGACGAATCAAGTCACGAAGACACTGTGCTGCATCAAACATGTGGCTCCATATCACTAAGATATATCAACATCGCATGGCTCCATTCTACCTTTAGTAACTCTAATGGTTACATCTCTTTCACTTGTAGATATGCCATGTGGACCGCAGGTACACAATGGTTACACCTGATTCCCTTGGGAAACATCCATACCCGTAAGCTTTCTTAGCTCAGCGGATTACGTCATTATCACGACTGTAGATCGCAGCAGACACAATGGTTACGCTTGGTTCCCCCAAGAAACATCTGTCCGCCGTAGGCCATCTACAACCCTACGAATTACGCTACACGGTCATGTTCTTCAAGGAACAATGACAACTCGAGTTATATGTCCGGACAACCTACCACCACCACCAGCATATCTCACTAAGCTCGAAATTCAAAGGAAAAGGAAGGTACTTTCCTTATTTTTCTTTGAAAACGTATAGTACTATATACTTATAGTATTTCATTCCAACTCTTCATAAATCATACTTATGTCAACTTACACAAGATTTTGTTTCTAAACCATATAATCAAACATCTCATTTTTTTATTAAATCCTTTGTATATGATTTTATCTCAAATCGATTACTTTCCAGATCACTAGTTTTCTAATTCACTGCATTCTTATATATTTTTCCATATAAGTTTCGGAATTTCTATATCCAATATCTCAAATCGAATACCCTCAAACTTCTATTCAAATTTCAATATTTCATCTTTGATTTCTTAATCGATTCATATATTTGATATCTTTTCGAACTCAAATTTATGAATTTATTGGTTATAGACCAAATTCTCTTTCAAATTTCCAATTATTGAGTTCATCGGTCAATTCAAATCTTCATGTAACAAAATTTCTTATTCATGCATTATTTCCCTTCCACATTCATATCCTCCGACCGTAAATTTGTAAGCGAACAACTTCCTAAGCATCAACCCCAAAGACCAAAACCAACATCAGATCAACACTCACAAAATTATTCAACTTAACTAATCTCCAGTCATTTCCTAAATTTCTTCATTCCAATTCTTAATTCCTTATTAAATCATTCCTTATGCAAGTCTGGGATTCAATTTACAAATTCACTTCTCGTACGTTCTGTCGCTCTTTGTTTTCAACGTTCGACTCTTTGTTTTTCAGTTCTTGCCATTCTGATTTATGTTGGCCTCTCACTATACTTTGAAAAACATTTTCGGTTATTATATTTGATTTCTATAATTCTAGAAAATCTCCTGTCAATTATTGGAAAACATTTCCAAATATTCTCAAATCTTTATTTTCTATAGAAAATATACTTTATTCTCAGGGGGAAACGTCTCTAAATTCGCTGTTTGAATTTAAATAGATGTTAAATAAAACATTGCTATTTCCACTTAAATGCTTGCACTCCTTTACTTACTGTTGATCCTTATTGTACTCAAAATTTTTAATGCCATTAAATTTTGATATTTTTGAATAAAAATGACTCTCTGATATGTACTAAAGTCATGTCGCCTCATGTTTTATTTGTTTCTTTGCTTTAATAAAATTTATGTACTACTATAGACAATTCATTGTACTCTGCTTTTATATACATTTCCCATTACAATGAAGTAAGCTCCGCCTCTGTTATGACTAATATTTGTGCTATGATTAAATTTGCACGTCCACTGTGTTCGCTAATTTTCAGTTTAATCTAAAATATCATTTTGTATGCATACTGTCTATACCGTTGGGCAGATACTCTATTTACTTGCAACTCTAACCTGCTACAAAAATGATGGTTCGATACAGGCTCCAAAATGAGTTAATGAAATTCTTGCAATGAACTGTTATTTCTACTTTTTATCCGCTTTTCTCCTTACAGTATTTTGACAAAAAATTTGCAACACTATCGGTTATCGTTTCTTAGAATTTCAATCAAACTTGCTATATCTATTTGAACTGAACTTTAAACCGTAATGTAACAAAAACTTAATTTCAGCATCAATATGCAAAATATTTATACTGTAGTACGGAAACTTTGTTTGTCTTTTTTCACCTGGAACACGAGAAAATAGAGCTACATAATCAATAATTAAAAGCAAAGTTGCCCTCCTTAATGCTGATATATTTAGACATCTAATCCCTTCAAATTCTACTGGCTAGATTACATGTGTTAGATGAAATATGAACACTTGAAATACCAAGGCTCATTAATTTGAATGTATCAAAACAAACTTGCATTATGCCTGGGTATAATGTTCCACTAATAAAGTATATCACTATATCCTCCTATCAAATGATTATACCTCTATAATTTAGCTCCTTTTTCTTCGTCTTTTCTATCTTGGGTCCAAATATGTGTTTTTGTTTTAATTTTTCAACAATATTAACTTACCATCTTAACAGTTTCCTTTTATGCTTCAACGTGTAAGGCCACTGTTCTCTATACCCGTTTTCACATATCTCTTTACTAATACCCATGTAATACATTTAAATATCTAAATGCATTTATTCTGTATTCCCCGCGAGGGCTACTTTGTATAATTGTAACATGATCGGAAAATCTTCAGTTGTAGAATTCGTACCACTGTTGTAATTACTTGTATTTATTTTTATTCCATTGCTTTACTTATTTGATTTAAACTTTGATTCCTTATGTTATGTTATACTTGTGATTCAGTCTTATTTGACCATTTTGTGCATCGACTCTGATACCTTATGAATAACTTATAGCCATGCAGCTCTTCTGTTATCCAACAACATGGTACTTATGTACCCTTTTTTTCAATTCTTAAAATCCAATTTGGTTACAGTGCCCAGTTTTCGCACTTTTTTACCAAAACGTTATCTTACAAATCAATACATATTCCTAACATATGTCATTATGATGTTTTACCGACTACTCTACTACTGAAATGTAATGCGTCAAATTTGTTAACAAAATAAGATATTTAATGAGTACATCTTCAAACTTACTACAGAAAGCAACCAACAACTAGCTCCTCATATTATAATTTCATTATTTTCCCGTATGCGAAGCACGAGCCTCATACTAGTTATTTCCATTAATTTATATTCTGACTATCGAAATTGGATTCATCATTTTATTTTTGAAGCAATTTCAAATTTTCCCTTCGCATTCAAATTTACATCTAAATTCTTATTTCCAAAAATTCAAGTTATATTTAATTGCAAAAATACACGATTTGAGAAATTTATTCGTTGATTCTCTTATACTTATCTTCCTTTAATACTATTCGATGATGGATTCGGGATTCAACCTTAAGGAAATCTTACCGAAGAGCAGCTCTCGCAAATCTAGATTCGAAGACCGGGGATTCCGAAAAAATCTAAAAATCAAAATAAATTTTTGTTTCCGATGTATTAGTTTCAAATACAAATTTTCAAAATAATTTTCTTTTCAAAATTTAAAACACTTCCAAAATTTATATTTTAAAACTTTTATTTTCAAAAACCATTTTTTCCTCTAGTGTCGATTCTGCTCATTTAAACCCGATGAGCTATGCTTTGAATAAACCAAAGCTCTGATACCACCTGTAACGTCCTGTCTTTTAGACCGGTTTAAATTGGCAATTAAACCGATTTAAAACGTCCAAATCAACGGATCGTTATTTAGCTTACAGAGTATAAAATAAAGAATCGTCACAGAACAAATAAATAACACGGCATTTGAAAAACGAAATAGCTTTTATATATACCAATCAAAAATTTTGGTACAAAGAATTTCCTATACAGTGAAAATTTAAAAGAACGGTTTAAATACAATAAAAAAAAATCTTTGTTGTATTAAAAATCTTCAGAGTGCGCTTCCTAAAATCCCCAGCCTTGCAAATCCTCGAATCCTAAGCTGAAATCTTTAAATATGCACTGCTCGGGTCTGTCCCGAGCATTTCATGTAAAACAAAAAATACTCGAGTCAGAATTAATCTTATTTCAAGTAAGAAATTTTAAATAAACACATTAATATAATTAATTTAATTCAAGCAAATATTAATTGATGCGAGAATAATAGCCAATGAACTGCTGAAATAATCATCCTAGAACCCAACAATGAAGTATACAGTGTGGCTCCATGCGTGAGCCACAACTTGATATCAAAGAAATATCAAAGTCAACAACATGGTACAACATCAACATGGCAGCAATGTGATTTGGCATGTAGTAGAAGCAAGTGCCGCAAAAATGTTTAACTTAAGATGCAAAAGATGTTCCAGCTTTACAAAGGAAGAGAGGAAATTTCAAATGTCCTATGCATGAGAAAATGGGTATGAACTGTTGTTAATAGCAACATAGAGGTGTTACTACAGCAAGCAAAAAGGGGAAATACTTAAACAAAATACATATGAGAGATTATGCCAAATGGCGCAACCGTATGCATGCAATGGACAGACCGAGTCTCGCTGCAACTGACAGAACATTGAAACCATACATGGGTGTATTCATGTATATACATATTTGTCTACAACTAAAATAAAGATGCATGTTTCAATATAAGATCAAAATTTTAAATGGGCTCGATTTGTACGTGAACCAATACATGCAGTAGGGACTGGTAGAGGAAATAATGCATACTAACACCACAAGCCATCCTTGGTTAGGGACAAAAGAACAAATATAATTAGAGCAGCAACTATATTGGTCAAATGAAACCCATGAGCTTGTACACTCAATATTTCAGGAATGGCGACAAGTTTAAAGATAGTGAATTGTGACTACAATGCCGACTATGAGAGTAACGGGCCAGCTCATGCTGCCACGAATGTCCAAAACGTTAGTATGTTCGGGCGAGTGTCGATGTACTGACTTTGTACTAATATATAGGTCCAGTTGTTAAATTCAAATATGTATATTAATTCCAAAATCTAGATTTTTATCAGTGCCTGCCAGTTTAATCTTTACGCCTCTAGGCAATTCATGCATTACATATATAAACTTATCTTCTTTATGCTAACATGCAGGGCAAATGCAAGCAATTATTCAACTATTACCATTCTGATTTATAACACAATGTCACTTATTTCTGAACAATCCTTTATGTATTCATTGGTATTACTAAACAGGGTGCTTGGTCTTCAACATTTGGTAGACTAAGAACAACACGGGAATGGCGGAAAAAAATAAAATAAAATAAATGTAAGAACATAGTGCAGATGTACTTACTACATGCAAGTATACATAAAATGGAAGTGCACTAGTGTACACAAAAACATAGTTAGAATCAATATGGGACATGGCATAAGGCAAACATGAGACGCAGTCAAGATAGTGAATCCCCTTGGTTTACCGGCATACAATAGATATGGGTATTTGAGGTAGGGACATGTCCCTTCTTTAAATTATACATACTTCAGGCAGTAGGCAAAGAAGGCATTCTGGTTCCTGACAAGGTAGGTTAATGGGGTATGCATTCCTTTTGTAAATGTGTACAATAACAATAACAAAAAAATGATCCCTGGATATAATCAATTTTTTACAAAAGTGTAGTGTATGTCAACATTTAGAAACAATTGTTAATATATCTCATCCATTTATGGATAAGAAATTACTCCAGGCCTGCAAATATTTCATATAACATTTCTTCTAAAAATAAAAACAGCTGTGAGTAAATAAGTGTGTTTAGGTTTTAAAAATCAAAATGCCTTTATGTAAATAATACTTATATTTAGTTTGCAGTATGAAAATCAATCAATGAATCAAGATGATTACTCATGGTCAACTAACATGCATGGATAAAGAGGGTCAAGGGTATCGAACAGCCTACGAACAACCAATTTGGCATGAAACATGCATAGGTGACAATGGACCGAAAAGTTATATTACACATTTTTAATGTCAATGACAAACCATACTATGGGATCAGCATGCACAAGGACTAATAATCCAAATGGAAGGTGTTCAGGAAAGTTTACGGCAAATATACAGGAAAGTCTGAAGCATACAAGATATGGCACTAGGCAACAGTCGAAGTGGTGCAACGTTTGGATGTATATGTATGCCGTAAATGCACATACATACGCAATAGTACATATATGTATGTACATAACAGCCGCCACATATACACCACAAGACACAACAACGACCGAATTCATACCAAGGCGTGAAACAAGGTCGAATATGCACAACACAAATTTTAGTATAAATGTATGCCATTAATATATATATATATATATATATATATATATATATACGTACACAGTACATATATATATATACACACACATATGTAACGGCCTCCACATTTTCACCCAAAAATCAAGCTTTACAACTCTAACAACTAGGACAGAAATATTCAACCCGAACAGTCAACCGAACAACCCACAATTTTTTTTATTTTAGTTCATACGAAGTTCAATACTTGAAATAGATTAATCATAAGCATAAACTTACATGCAGCAGTAACAGAAGCTCGGATTGGCATTAGCGGCAGTCTTGGTTGCTTGAGGGCGACGAATGGGCGGGCATCGAGTTGATGAAGGTAGCGACTTCGGCTAGTGATGCTTGCGGAGTGACGAAATTGATTTGATTCAGCCATTAAAGTGAAGAGGCTTCCATAAAATTTGCGATTTGGGGAAGGATTGGAGGGGACTCGTTTTAATTTAGGCTAAAGGTAAGATTTTATTGAATGAATTTGCAGATAACTGATTTTATTTGCAAATTTAGGCTTTCGCCATTTAGGTGGAAAGCAATGGTTTTGACTCATAGTGGAGCTATGGCGACGGCGTAGGCTTGGAGGAAAAGCATTGGACAGAGGTGGTGGTCACCACGAGCTGTAGAAGGGAAGAACGCCTGTGCTGAGGATGGTGAGGATTTCAATTTTAGGGAATATGATTATGGAAATCAGCCATTAACACTGGTTTCGGAGAAGAATAAATTTGAGGAAAAATGATTTCTTTCTGTAGAAATATTGGGAAAACACCGTGCTTTTATAGAAGAGGGATTAGGATAAGAACAATGTCGCGAGTCATAGATTTTAGGGTGGCTGCGTTAATCAAAAATAGGTCGGCGGAGTTAAAAACTGAGGTAGGTGATATTTAGGGAAGGTGATAGCACGGTTAAACTTTATCGTGAATAACCACGTACCATCCTGATTTCGAACTGCAAACACTGTTCCAGATACGACAAAAATTATACGTACTACTTCGTCTTTGCATTCTGATTCCATTAAAATTACTCTGGTTGTAAACCGACTCCGTCTATTTACAACGTTATATTATTATTATTTTCAATTTTTTTATTTAAATTATTTAACCTTTCACCGATTTAATTCCGTCTATTCACCAATAACTTTGTTCGTTTCCAAATCGGAACATTAAATTAGATTTCCTGACACATACATTTTACACAATGTAACAGATTTCCATATATTTTACCAAATAAAATTCCAACTTATTTAACGTTTATTTTTAAATTCAATTGCTTATATTTATCAAATTTCAAAATCCTATATAAATACTCAACCCAATTCAATTCCAATATTCAACAGTATAAATTTGATTCCAACCAAACACTCTGAATCAAATTTTAATTCATACACAAAACCATACATTTGATTTTTATTTCTAACCCAAGTATCAATATAAAATTGATTATTAATCATTGACACTTTAATTAATTCCATATTAAAGTTGTCGAAGTTTCTGGGCCATTACATAATTATTGGGACTAGTGTATTTCATATATCATCCCAATACCCATGTGGGGTTTCAATCAACAAATAATGAATTTTATTTGTGCAGTTGGGCGATGTGTAAAATTTATCATCCCAATCAATAACAGTCAAATGTGTATACATAAACAAATCGTCCAATTTGTTTATAAATATTTATTTAATTCATATACTGATTAAAAATTATATTTTTAACTATAAAATATTTATTCCATTGCACATCACACCATCAATTTTCACAACGTGATCAAACAAACAAGTTGCCCATGGTCTGTGGACGACGGGTGTCAGGTGCTGCTAAGCACCGTCTGCATCCTAGTATATATTTCAACTAGAAAACAGATTAAAAGTGAGAAGTTCTCACCTTGGAGATCCACTCCTCCATTCTTTGGTTGTCGATCTATGCAGTATACCTACATTAAAAATTATGTTTTTAACCAATCAATTATTATTTCTTTGTATGATTATTTTATAAATAACATACATAGGCCAAAAATTATATTTTTACCTTTCTAAAAATAATTTCATATTTTTATAACAACACTACATAGATAAAAATCACATTTTTTTACTGCTAATATATAGATAAAAATCGAATCTTTCTACCGATAATGAATATATAAAAATCGAATTTTTATCGCTACTTCACATATATAAAAATCGAATTTTTATATAGCTAAAAATTATATTTTTATTTCGCTGTGATATTATAAAAATCAAATCTTTTCTAGTTATAAAAATCAAATCTTTTCTAATTATAAAAAATCAAATCTTTTCTAGTTATAAGAAATTAAATCTTTATATTATTTCTGATCTAATCTTTTCGATTGCAAAAATCTAAACTTTTCTATTATAAAAACCAAAACTTTATACGTATAAAAATCCTAACTTTACATAAATAAAAATCGTATTATTATATTTTAAAAATCTCGTCTTTCTTAAAATAAAGATCAATTCTTTTCTTTTTATAAAAATCAAGCCTTTTTCCCATTTTTAAAAGAAATCTTGCCTTTGCATTTTAAACACAATTAAAAACTGAAAACAAAAATATAAAAATTCAATTCGGATTTACATTAAAAAATAAATAAAAATAAATTAAAAACTCACCACAACTTTGATTCTCAGTGAAGGGGGAGGGGAATTTGGGGTTCGTCCGAGGGTGGTGGTGCTCGTTGGAGTCATTAGTGGCGGGAGGGGGAAAGGCCGCGGCTCAGGAGGTGGCAGGTGGGGGTGCGCGGGTCCCAGTGGTCAGGGCGTGGGTTTTGGTCGAGGAAGGGGGAAGAGAGGGCGTCACTTGATTTGGGGGAGGAGGTGGAGCTCGAGAGGGATGATCGGAGGGTGGAGGAGGTCGGCCAGCGGTTATCGGTGGTAGTGATGGGTGGAGCGTCGGCTGAAGATGAGCGGTTTTTTTTTACTTTTTTTGATTTTGACTTTTCTGAACGTGGTGAGTGATCGCTGCCTTCCTATGAACTAGAAAGCACGAAATTTTAAAATAAATTCTGCAAGCGCACAGATCGTGTAATATGCAGGTCGAATCATAGGGAGGAAAATTTAAAATTAATATTTATAGAATTTCATGGGCGAGTTAAATGACTTTTGAGATTTGGTTGAAAATAGAACAATTGAAATTGCAACAATTAGGATTATCGTTGAAACTAATCAAAGATTAATCACTAATGAAAGTAAATTGCAAAAACAAGAATAAAAATGCTGAAAATAAAAGTGCAGAATAGAAATAACAACAGAAATAAAATTAGGATTATCGTTGAAACTAATCAAACGATTAATCATTAATGGAAATAAATGAAAATACAACTAGTACTCTACCAAATCTAATTGTGTAGATGGCACTAGTAGCTAAGAAATAGAAAAAGGCAGAAAATAAAAAGAAGAAGAACTTTGTTAATGGAGAAGAAGATTGAAAATGGGATGGTAGCTACAATGATATTACAAGGATATTTATAGGAGACAACCAAACCCTAACCCTAATTACAAATGGGCCTAGCTATTTCAAGTAAGTTTTAGGTCTTTTGTCATTTGGAACAAGTTCTAGGCCTTTTCTCCTTTTCTCGGACAAGCCTCCTTTAATTTGAGATGTGCATAGCCTTTTATCAATCATTTTCTTGTCCAAAAGCAACTAGATGTGAGATCTTCAATTCATCTACAATTCTTCAAAACGTAAATATATAGCAATCTGATCTCCATTTCTCTACTTTTCTGGTTGCATGCAGGCTGGGTTGGAATATCTATAAAAGTGAAAAAACAATACCCAAGTAATATTTATTTATATACAAAAGATAAGATATAAGAGCATAAAATAAACACATTTCTATGTTTATCAAATACCCCCACACTTATGTTTTACTCGTCCTCGAGTAAAACAAGAAATGAAAAACTAAAGTAGATAGGTCACACCTTCGTAGGAAATACGATTGCATTAAGCGCATGCAACAGGCCGTTAAACCTCTGTGTGTCCCTACTAGGACGAGTGGTATCTCGTGAGGGTTTTCAGCGGATGCTACCCACAAAATCCAATTACAGTATGCTATGATTCTAATGAAACTACATGAGTGCAATGGGCATATGCAAAATAAAAACAAAAATGAAAACATGAGTTGTTTCAGGAAAGTGGTACAACAATTTAAGTTAACAATTTCTAATCAGTTGATTGTACTTTAGATACCTCAACCTGTCACAATTTTTCAACATAAGTCAAGTTTTCAATGTCTAAACTCTAGTTTGGCCAGTTGGTCCATTCGATAACATAGTGCAGCCATGAAATAAATTCTTAATTTGCTTGTCACACTTTGTGAAGTGGTAGTCTAGTTTCCTTATGTATGGCCAGTCAAATCAATAAGGTCAAGAAATGTTTGGGCATCATCGCTTATTCTCTATCTCTATAAAAATTAAAATTTATGATTAACTACATACACCTAACTTAAAAGACCAAGGCATACCACCCATACACTACCTTGCGGACTGACGGAGAGTTGGGACAGAGCTTGGGGGATTGTGCAGACCGACGTTGACTTTGTCAACAACATGTTGGTAATCCTTAGGTGTCCAATCTCATAAAATGAGACCAAGATATTCCAACGCTGACTTTGTCAACAACATGTCGGATAGAGCTTGGCGGGTTTGCACACCAACGCTAGATATACAAGCAATGTTGGATACCCTTGGATGATTATTATTATTATTGAAAATATAAGCACAAAAGAGAGTTACGCGAATTCATCTTAACCCAACTTAGTTTTAATGATTCGAAAAGCCAATATAAGTGTTTTAAGTCCTTCACTAATTAAACAAAGACTACAATTTAGAACAAAATTCATGGCCATCACCTAAGAATCTCCTGATGTACCAGTTACACTATTATCCTTCAAAATTCAACTTTTCATTATATTTCTTATTCAATCTTAGCTGAGAGATAAAATACTATCAATTGATTAACAATCCTTAACTTATTTTATTGTATCAAACTAAAATGTGTCGTATTTTCGAAAAAAAATTATGATATGTTTCTACGATCTAAAATGCCTGATGGTCCTACTTAAATGATGAAGATGAACAGAAGAAAAATAAATAAAAATAAAAATGATGCAATGCAGACTCCCCCCACACTAGATCAAAACAGTGTCCACACTGTGAACATTTCCTAAATTTGAAAGATAAAACCCAAAGATGGATGAGATGCAAAATTATTTGTAGAATGAAATGCAGTCTAACTATATGTAAGAATGGATCATATGTACAATGATATATGTGTTTACGATGCATGCAGTGCAAAGAATGCCACCAATTCCCCCCTCCCCCCCCCTCCCCACACTTGGTTCTAGCCCGATGAATCCCATTACCACTATTTCTAGGCATGTTTTTGAGATGACCCCAAACCCCGTTCCTGACGGTGGCAAGGGTTATCTTTGGAATATAACACAGAAACAGATAATAGTAGAACAGAATTAAAACAAATACACCAGATAATGAACAATAGAATATACTGGATAAAAGTAATCATCAGAGTTACACAGTATACAGGATCATACTTAGTAAGAATATAGTTCAGCTATACATAAATGTCTACAGCGGAAAACAAACAAAATATGTACAATAGGAGCTGAACAGCATAAAAAGAGATAAATGATAGAATCCATCTTCAGCTCCAGCTATCCAGAAAGAACCAGCCAAACCTGAATACAAGGCTGCCCGTGTAGAAAAAGGGGCACCCGAGTTTGAAAGTGAAACAAACTACGAGTCATTCATGGGACTGGTATGAGAAATCTACTCAACACATATATAATTTGCTAATCACAGGACCACGCCACTTTCGTGGAACGGGTTTACTCCATTAGATTGCCAGTGCTTTAAAACAAATCATTCTTTGAAACAACGCTATGCTTTTTATAAAAATGAAGCCATTATAAGACTCAGTTCCCATCACACAATGCAATGCAAACCGGAGGATAGAGTTTTTACCTTATAACGGCCAAAATATGCTTGATACGAATAAAACAAAGGCATTTGATATTATTGCTAGTGCTTATATGTTTTTGAAAACAATTTCAAATCATAACTATCAATCATAGATGACATGAGCGTCCCATGCCACTATGTCGCCAAATATATATATACAATCGAAACCGCACGATGTCGTATTTGGAAATTGGATTTCCGTCATGAACCAAGGCAAAAGATAGTCCTTACCGAATTCGAGACGCTCTAGCCCGTGTCTCAGGCAAGTACTCAGTCAAGCCTTTGGATCGTCATGGCCGGTCCACCGATGTGGATTAAAATGCCTGAACAATACGTTTTCCCGCCCTTTGGGGCGTAAATGAGCCAACCAATGACTCCATCGGACCCGGATCGTCCGATCAAACCGAGGCGCCTCGCAACAGTAACAACCACATAGGTGAAAAGTATATAAATGTCAGGGCTGGTAGGTCACTGACACCACCCTAGCTAAAAATAAACGTATGCCCTCCCTGAGGTCCTTCTCCCGTTTCTGGTTCATACCGGGGTGTGAGGCTCGCGAATTCACATTATACACAAAGCTACGCCACACAAGCGGTGCTTTGATCATCACCACAAGACTTTTCTTTTCAACAGAAGCCCTGATCACTGCATCTTAGCATGCCACACAAGCAATTCATGCCATGCGACTGATGTCCATCGATATACAACCTCTGAGCTCGTGCGTCTCAGAGAAGGGCGTTAAGCAAGAGAATAAATTCTCCGCCGCCAAACAGATGTATATTTAATAGAGATCAATCAACACAGAATAAAATCCAATGTCAGACACACAGTCCGTTTACAAGTCCGTTCTGGGTCCGAACGAAACCGGAGGCACTAAATACCTCGCAAACCCATCGATCACCACGTACGTCTGGACGGTCACCACTCATTATCCATATTTCGGGATGCCTCCCAATCAGAACCTCGGTTACCATCCAAACGAGGTGAAGATCTCCGGTCTTCGACCATCGTCTTCATCTTCGACTTTCAATAGTCGGTCAATTATTTGAAATGAGAATTAACTCGGCCTTTTCAAATAATTCACGTATATTTAGAATTTCAAATCAATTTATTTCAATGGTTAAATTATTCGACAACACCAATTGTGTTCTTTAATGTAATATTCACACCAAACACATTCAACCATCAAAAGCCACATAAATTGAGCAAATTCAGTTTATTTCCATTCCATATCGTTTATGATATTTTATAATGATTTATCGCTATTTTTATTTATTTTAAAATAGCCAATTTATTCAAAACGACGCTCCAGGCCATAACGCGGCCGTGGCGCTGTTTTTCTTCAGATTTGATTTACACATATATGAAAATCTAACTGTTGGATCTTCACAAAATTTACATCATTAGAAAGGTCTTTTCAAAACGAATCCAACGGTTCCAGTTTCGGGAAAATCCGACAGTCGGATCTCCCGGTACAATCGTTTGAATTTTCGATTTCAAAATATGAACTACAGCGTCGTCATTCGATTAAATGTAATTATATTTATATATATATATATGTATATATAAATATAATCGTTTCTGGCACTGTTTTTCTTCAGATTTGAATTAAACATTCCAGACAATCCAACCGTTGGATTTTTACAAGGTTGGTGCCGTTGGAAAGATATTTCCAAGGCGAACCCGACGGTTGCGGTTTTGGGAAAATCCAATGGTCGGATTTCCCGTACTAGTTGTTGGAAATCACGGTTTCAAAACACGAATTGCACGGCCACGTTTCGTTTTAATTTTATTTATTTTTATATAATTATATAAATATAATTCATTCAAAAATTCCTATATCGTTTTCACTTCAAATATTTCACTAACGCCTTTAAATTTTGGAAAATTTCGCCATAACCTCTTTTGTACGGGAGGGGCTGGGAAAATTCCAAAATTGCCACACGGGCGTCTCATGTCAAAAAGAAAAAGGAAAAGCCAAGCGGCTAGCCAACAGGCTCATAAAATCATCACCCAAACAAAACAGTAAATGTGTACCTATTTGTCGGGTACAAAATTTTATTCCTCTTCTCTAGCCCCTTCGCTATAACCTGTTCAATAAATATGCATGTACATAGATATAGTTCTTATCACTTATCATTTTCTATTCAACTTCATATTCGATTTCTTTTGGTTTAAAAGCACCATTCATTCTAATGTTGCATGTATAGGCACAAATCATATCATTAGCTAATTAATGAAAATTTCAACCCATATATATTTATTTGAACGAGTGGCTATTTTTAACACTTCACATTTCAACGATTCATGCATATAATAAAAATGTGAGTTTTATTGTAAAACAATTCATTTCAAAACACTATTATTTTATATAGTTTATATCGGTGATTAAAATAGGATTTTTCTTATAAAACAATTTCTTTCAAAACGAGATTATTTTACACAGTTCATATAGTCGATAAAAGGTGATTTTTATTATCAAACAATTTATTTCAAAATATGAATACCATTCAACACATGAATTTCGAATCAACGAATGAATATCGATTCAACACATGAAGGTTTTCTATAGTTTCTATATATAGATAAAAATGTGATTTTTATATTTAAAACGCGAATACCATTCAACACATGAATTTCTAATCAAAGAATGAATATCGATTCAACACATGAAGGTTTTCTATTCAATGAATAAATATAGTTTCAACAAATGAAAATAATTCAAACACATGAATATTATTCAAAATTTCGGCAGCATAACGGCAGGGTAGTTAAAACCGGGACCGTCCCTAGTACGGCTCCTCGCTTTACCTTAAAACCTCACGGTTTTTGACAATGGGGATCATGCATCTAGTTCGCACGCAGGCGGCATGTATATATTTATTTCATTTTCACAAACTAATCCTAAGTCGTTTCAACCAAATATTTCTCAACCACAATCGGGTATTTTTCAACCACAATCAATCAATATCAACCACAAACAATCCCAAACAACCATTCGCTATCAATCAATTTTCACACCAATCACAATCAATAAATATCGTCCATGGTTTGTGGACGAGGGGCGTATATATATATATAGCAATTCACTTTTATTTCAATACATATATAATTTTTACAATGCATATATAACTTATACATCGAACATACAACTTATACAACGCTTATACATGAGGTGTACAATGCTTATATAACTCATACATCGACTATATAATTTATACATCGTCGTTTTCCATATCGTTTATAAATTAGAAATCTCACATTGGGTTCTACTCCACCAAAAATAGCAGAAGGCTCAGAAAAATATGCGGTCTCTTCTAAAATGTAGAAGGCATCCACACGGTCACGATGTTTCCTGTTTCATTGAATTTTGTTAACATAGCAAAAAGATATGATTTTTCAAAGTTTGCAACGGTTTTAAACTGTTAAAATCAATTTTTAATTAAACAGCCGATACCTGCTTGATTTCTTCAAAACTAGGTTTTAATATTTCTTTCAATCCGTGCAACTTGGAGACGATTGGAGTACACCACCTTGTTGTGCTTGGAACGGCGCTCAGGCGGAGGTAGGTGGGGCCCACTTCGACGCAGGGAGGAGGACGCGGCGGCGGTTCGAAGTGCTGAACTTCGTGACGTCGGTTCTTCCAATCCACACAATGAAAAAATCCAAACTATATATGGATTTGAAGATCTTCTCGTGCTCTTCAAAATCTTCAACAGGAGGAAGGCGTAATTTTGCTTGTAGGAGAAGGAACGGAGGAGAGAAGGCATGGGCGGTTTTCCGCCGTAAATCATGATCGGGGAGAGAGAAGCGGGGGGGGGGGGGGGGGTCTGACGTGGACGAGTAGTTTTTTTTTTATAAAGATTAAATACCCCTTGCCTCTCACGAACCCCAATCCAAACCCAACGACTGTCGTCCCTCGCGTTTTACCCCCATTCCGAACACAATGGGATATGTTTCGTAGGCCCATTCGACTGTTTCAGCCAGTTTTCCTTCAAATTAAAATATATAACATTCAATATTAAATTTGAACGTACATTTCAATTTACCTGGGCCACAAACTGATTCGAAAAAATTCCAGAAAAATAAATCTAGCTATGTTTTGACGATACGGTCCCAACAAAACTAGTTTCATCGAATTCTGAGACCGTTTGCAAAAAGGCCCATTTTTGGTCGATCCTATTTAACAGTAATTGACCAAAACACATTTTCCTTTGCCATGCTCACATACTAGCTTCAAAAATTAAGAAATTTGAAACCTAGCAATAACTTCACCTCCCGGATCCAACAAAAGTGGTTTCGTCGAATTCCGAGGTCGTATGCAAAATGGCCAATTTCACGGGCTATATAAATTCCATAGCGACCGTTCTGAAAATTCATTCGGCCATAACTTTTGCTTTCCGCTATGAAAATTCGATTTTTCAGATTCGTTAGAAAAGTATTCACTAACAGATTTAAATATTTTTGGTTTCGCTAAAATCCATTTTGTTTTGCACCCGGTACAGTCCGACAAAGTTTGAATTCAATTTTTTGAAACTGCAGCGCCATTTCAGGCCTTATTTATAATTAGAATTAATTATATTCGTTTTCAATTGTCGATTCAAACTCACTTTTCATCTCAATTATTTAAAATATTTATTTTAAATATTTAAAATCCATTATTTTAGCCAATTTAAAAATTTTAAATTGGTTCAGATTTTCTGGGTCGTTAACATCTCCCTCACTTAAAACTTTTCGTCCCCGAAAAGGAACAAAGTCGAAAGTGGTTTGATAAATCTACAATCACACAACACAACAACCAATCTGTTTTTAACCTTCCAAAAATATACTAATCAAATCTTATATTCCTTTAAAAATCATTCAGGGTATAGAATAAATAGTGCACATCCATGGGAAGAAAATAGCAACAGAATAGAGAATTAAATGGTAATGCAAAGTATGGTAAATGTACCTTGCACCAGAGTCAATCAGAGATATCTATTCGGCATCTGGGATAGGCTTTCTGAATGCTCTCCTCACTTTCCCAAGTACAATCTCGTGGATCTCCACTCCATTGCACTTTGACTAAGCGAACTTTCTTGTTCCTCAGCTCTTTGGTTTCTTTGCCGATAATCTTTAGCGGCTCGCTTCTCACCGCCAATTCTAGAGTAATTTCAATATCCTGCTGAGCTGCTTCTTCCACGATCAAGTATGGATCATGAACGTGCTTTCGAAGTTGAGATATATGAAATACATCGTGAACTCCAGGCAACCAGTCAGGCAGTTTGAACCTATAAGCGAGAGTTCCTATCCGTTCCAGAATAGGGAACGGACCAATGAATTTGGGCGCCAACTTTCCAGTTTTACCGAACCGGATAACTCCTCTCATCGGCGATACTTTCAAATATACATAGTCACCAACTGCAAAGGATATATCTCTTCTTCTTTTATCAGCATAGCTCTTTTGTCGGCTTTGAGCGGCGAGTAATCGCTTCTTAATAAAATCGACTTTGTCGGCGCATTTAACTTCAGCTTCATATTTAGTCTACCAGTCTAACCCCAAGATAAGATCAAACTCTTTAAAATTCATGACGACTGCGATGGCAGGAAACCGATAACGAGAGAAAGAAACCGGCACTCCACAAATCTAACTAAGATCAATGGACCCTCCAACCGGATTCTGGACAGTCATTGGTTCCTTTAACTTTTTCAAATTCAAATCCAGTTTCTTAGCTTCATCTTTGGCAATGAAACTTTGTGACGCACCTGTGTCAAACAGTACTTTGACTGGAATGTTTTTGACAGTAAGCGTGCCTTCTAAAACATCGGGCCTTTCCTAAGCATACGAAGATGCAGACACTTCTGCTACTTCATTTACATGTACTGCTCCAGATTTCTTTGAGGGTGGACACTCCCATGCAATATGGCTTGCCTGGTGGCACTTATGGCATTTCCTTTCCCCATGGGGGTTCTTTTGTTTCTTAGTGGGCTTAGATCCACTCTTGATCTGCTTCTTTAAGGGCCCGCAATTTATCGACAAATGTCCTTTCTTATTGCAGTTAGAGCAAATAGCAGTTGTTACGGGTTCCTTCTTAGATTTAGCCCTTTTCCTCTTGGCACTGGGCTTCTTACTGGCTTTAGGAATATCAGTTCCCGACTCCTTTTTGTCACTACAACAGACTTCTTCTTTGTCGCGCAACATTCCTTTCTTATGGAGATCTTCATACTGATAAGCCATATAAATCATTTCAAAAAAAGGAAGCTTCACATTCGTCATTACACTATTCTGATATCTCCTTTGCAGGCCATGAATAAATCTCAGATTTTTCCTCTTTGGATCTTGAATCAGATGAGGAACAAAGTGAGCAAGTTCGTTGAATTTCTTATGATATTCTGGGATGGTCATATCACCTTGTATCAAATAAGAAAATTCATCACATAATCCCTCGGTTGCTTCGGGAGGAGTAAATCTTTCTAAGAAAATCACTTTGAATCTGTCCCAAGTGATATCACCTTCTGGATTATCTTTAATAACTGAATCCCACCAAAACAAAGCTTCTTCTTTGAGCGCCCAAGACACCAGTAATCTTTTCTGATCGTCTCTCAGCTTTAAACCCTCAAAGATTTTCTCTGTAGAGCGAATCCAAGCTTGTGTTTCCATAATGGACTCCTTACCTAAGAATGGCGATCCACCCAAATTTCGGAATCTCTTGAATAGAACTTCTATATCGGATTCTGGCTGCGGGAGCACAACTGGCTCATTAGCTGGTCGAGCCATACGATTATTTCTTCTGTTCCTGTCACTCATTTTCTAGTGCGTCTGCAATTAGCAGACAAAGTGTCAGGTCAACAGAAAAGATATTTCCAAATATAGAGACAAATACTTCAATGTAAATGCGTCTACTGGGGTGTATTCCATTCTGCTTTACTTATACTAGGATGTTACTGATCCTATCTGTATAGAGTTACCCGTCCTAGAACACTACTGGTTCTATTTCTGACGAGTTCGTTCAAATGTTGTATTCCAGAATTAAGCTTAACCAAAGCTCTGATACCACGTTGAGACGACCCCAAACCCCGTTCCTGACGGTGGCAAGGGTTATCTTTGGAATATAACACAGAAACAGATAATAGTAGAACAGAATTAAAATAAATACACCAGATAATGAACAATAGAATATACTAGATAAAAGTAATCATCAGAGTTACACAGTATACAGGATCATACTTAGTAAGAATATAGTTCAGCTATACATAAATGTCTACAGCGGAAAACAAACAAAATATGTACAATAGGAGCTGAACAGCATAAAAAGAGATAAATGATAGAATCCATCTTCAGCTCTAGCTATCCAGAAAGAACCAGCCAAACCTGAATACAAGGCTGCCCGTGTAGAAAAAGGGGCACCCGAGTTTGAAAGTGAAACAAACTACGAGCCAGTGATGGGACTGGTATGAGAAATCTACTCAACACATATATAATTTGGCTAATCACAGGACCACGCCACTTTCGTGGAACGGGTTTACTCCATTGGATTGCTAGTGCTTTAAAACAAATCATTCTTTGAAACAACACTATGCTTTTTATAAAAATGAAGCCATTATAAGACTCAGTTCCCATCACACAATGCAACGCAAACCGGATGATAGAGTTTTTACCTTATAACGGACAAAATATGCTTGATACGAATAAAACAAAGGCATTTGATATTATTGCTAGTGTTTATATGTTTTTGAAAACAATTTCAAATCATAACTATCAATCATAGACGACACGAGCATCCCATGCCACTATGTCGCCAAATATATATATACAATCGAAACCGCACGATGTCGTATTTGGAAATTGGATTTCCGTCATGAACCAAGGCAAAAGATAGTCCTTACCGAATTCGAGATGCTCTAGCCCGTGTCTCGGGCAAGTACTCAGTCAAGCCTTTGGATCGTCAGGGCCGGTCCACTGATGTGGATTAAAATGCCTGAACAATACGTTTCCCCGCCCTTTGGGGCGTAAATGAGCCAACGAATGACTCCATCGGACCCGGATCGTCCGATCAAACCGAGGCGCCTCGCAACAGCAACAACCACATAGGTGAAAAGTATATAAATGTCAGGGCTGGTAGGTCACTGACACCACCCTAGCTAGAAAGAAACGCATGCCCTCCCTGAGGTCCTTCCCCCGTTTCTGGTTCATACCGGGGTGTGAGGCTCGCGAATTCACATTATACACAAAGCTACACCACACAGGCGGTGCTTTGATCATCACCACAAGACTTTACTTTTCAACAGAAGCCCTGATCACTGCATCTTAGCATGCCACACAGGCAATTCATGCCATGCGACTGATGTCCATCGATATACAACCTCTGAGCTCGTGCGTCTCAGAGAAGGGCGTTAAGCAAGAGAATAAATTCTCCGCCGCCAAACAGATGTATATTTAATAGAGATCAATCAACATAGAATAAAATCCAATGTCAAACACACAGTCCATTTACAAGTCCGTTCTGGGTCCGAACGAAACCGGAGGCACTAAATACCTCGCAAACCCATCGATCACCACGTACGTCTGGACGATCACCACTCATTATCCATATTTCGGGATGCCTCCCAATCAGGACCTCGGTTACCATCCAAACGAGTTGAAGATCTCCGATCTTCGACCATCGTCTTCATCTTCGACTTTCAATCGTCGGTCAATTATTTAAAATGAGAATTAACTCGACCTTTTAAAATAATTCACGTATATTTAGAATTTCAAATCAATTTATTTCAATGGTTAAATTATTCGACAACACCAATTGTGTTCTTTAATGTAATTTTCACACCAAACACATTCAACCATCAAAAGCCACATAAATCGAGCAAATTCAGCTTATTTCTATTCCATATCGTTTATGATATTTTATAACGATTTATCGCTATTTTTATTTATTTTAAAATAGCCAATTTATACAAAACGACGCTTCGGGCCATAACGCGGCCGTGGCGCTGTTTTTCTTCAGATTTGATTTACACATATATGAAAATCTAACCATTGGATCTTCACAAAATTTACATCATTAGAAAGGTCTTTTCAAAACGAATCCAACGGTTCCAGTTTCGGGAAAATCCGACTATCGGATCTCCCGGTACAATCGTTTGAAGTTTCGATTTCAAAATACGAACTGCAGCGTCGTTATTCGATTAAATATAATTATATCTATATATATATAATCGTTTCTGGCGCTGTTTTTCTTCAGATTTGAATTAAACATTCCAGACAATCCAACCGTTGGATTTTTACAAGGTTGGTGCCGTTGGAAAGATATTTCCAAGGTGAACCCGACGGTTGCGGTTTCGGAAAAATCCAATGGTCGGATTTCCCGTACTAGTTGTTGGAAATCACGGTTTCAAAACACGAACTGCACGGCCACGTTTCGTTTTAATTTTATTTATTTTTATGTAATTATATAAATATAATTCATTCAAAAATTCCTATATCGTTTTCACTTCAAATATTTCACTAACGCCTTTAAATTTTGGAAAATTTCGCCATAACCTCCTTTGTACGGGAGAGGCTGGGAAAATTCCCACATAGCCACACGGGCGTCTCATGTCAAAAAGAAAAAGGAAAAGCCAAGCGGCTAGCCAACAGGCTCATAAAATCATCACCCAAACAAAACAGTAAATGTGTACCTATTTGTCGGGCACAAAATTTTATTCCTCTTCTCTAGCCCCTTCGCTATAACCTGTTCAATAAATATGCATGTACATATATATAGTTCTTATCACTTATCATTTTCTATTCAACTTCACATTCGATTTCTTTTGGTTTAAAAGCACCATTCATTCTAATGTTGCATGTATAGGTACAAATCATATCATTAGCTAATTAATGAATATTTCAACCCATATATATTTATTTGAACGAGTGGCTATTTTTAACACTTCACATTTCAACGATTCATGCATAAAATAAAATGTGATTTTTATATTTAAAACGCGAATACCATTCAACACATGAATTTCTAATCAACGAATGAATATCGATTCAACACATGAAGGTTTTCTATTCAATGAATAAATATAGTTTCAACAAATGAAAATAATTCAAACACATGAATATTATTCAAAATTTCGGCAGCATAACAGCAGGGTAGTTAAAACCGGGACCGTCCCTAGTACGGCTCCTCGCTCTACCTTAAAACCTCGCGGTTTTTGACAATGGGGATCATGCATCTAGTTCGCACGCAGGCGGCATGTATATATTTATTTCATTTCCACAAACTAATCCTAAGTGGTTTCAACCAAATATTTCTCAACCACAAACGGGTATTTTTCAACCACAATCAATCAATATCAACCACAAACAATCCCAAACAACCATTCGCTATCAATCAATTTTCACACCAATCACAATCAATAAATATCGTCCATGGTTTGTGGACGAGGGGCGTGTGTGTATATATATATATATATATATATATATATATATATATTCACTTTTATTTCAACACATATATAATTTTTACAACGCATATATAACTTATACATCGAACATACAACTTATACAACGCTTATACATGAGGTGTACAATGCTTATATAACTCATACATCGACTATATAATTTATACATCGTCGTTTTCCATATCGTTTATAAATTAGAAATCTCACATTGGGTTCCACTCCACCAAAAATAGCAGAAGGCTCAGAAAAATATGCGGTCTCTTCTAAAATGTAGAAGGCATCCACACGGTCACGATGTTTCCTGTTTCATCGAATTTCGTTAACATAGCAAAAAGATATGATTTTTTCAAAGTTTGCAACGGTTTTAAACTGTTAAAATCAATTTTTAATTAAACAGCCGATACCTGCTTGATTTCTTCAAAACTAGGTTTTAATTTTTCTTTCGATCCGTGCAACTTGGAGACGATCGGAGTACACCACCTTGTAGTGCTTGGAACGACGCTTAGGCGGAGGTAGGTGGGGCCTACTTCGACACAGGGAGGAGGACGCGGTGGCGGTTCGAAGTGCTGAACTTCGTGACGTCGGTTCTTCCAATCCACACAATGAAAAAATCCAAACTATATATGGATTTGAAGATCTTCTCGTGCTCTTCAAAATATTCAACAGGAGGAAGGTGTAATTTTGCTTGTAGGAGGAGGAACGGAGGAGAGAAGGCACGGGCGGTTTTCCGCCGTAAATCGTGATCGGGGAGAGAGAAGCGGGGGGGGGGGGGGGGGGTCTGACGTAGACGAGTAGTTTTTTTATTTTAATTTATAATTTTTAAAAATCCGAAAATACCCCTTGCCTCTCGCGAACCCCAATCCAAACCCAATGACTGTCGTCCCTAGCGTTTTACCCCCATTCCGAACACAATGGGATATGTTTCGTAGGCCCATTCGACTGTTTCAGCCAGTTTTCCTTCAAATTAAAATATATAACATTCAATATTAAATTTGAACGTACATTTCAATTTACCTGGGCCACAAACTGATTCGAAAAAATTCCAGAAAAATAAATCTAGCTATGTTTTGATGATACGATCCCAACAAAACTGGTTTCATCGAATTCTGAGACCGTTTGCAAAAAGGCCCATTTTTGGTCGATCCTATTTAACTGTAATTGACCAAAACACATTTTCCTTTGCCACGCTCACATACTAGCTTCAAAAATTATGAAATTTGAAACCTAGCAATAACTTCACCTGCCGGATCCAACAAAAGTGGTTTCGTCGAATTCCGAGGTCGTATGCAAACTGGCCAATTTCACGGGCTATATAAATTCCATAGCGACCGTTCTGAAAATTCATTCGGCCATAACTTTTGCTTTCCGCTATGAAAATTCAATTTTTCAGATTCGTTAGAAAGGTATTCACTAACAGATTTAAATATTTTTCGTTTCGCTAAAATCCGTTTTGTTTTGCACCCGGTACAGTCCGACAAAGTTTGAATTCAATTTTTTGAAACTGCAGCGCCATTTCAGGCCTTGTTTATAATTAGAATTAATTATATTCGTTTTCAATTGTCGATTCAAACTCACTTTTCACCTCAATTATTTAAAATATTTATTTTAAATATTTAAAATCCATTATTTTAGCCAATTTAAAAAAATTAAATTGGTTCAGATTTTCTGGGTCGTTACAGTTTTCTAATAAGCAAAGGGTTTTGAAAACCATCTCACCTTTATACCTATATTTATAACCCAGTAGATAAATGTCCAGGGTCATCCTAACAAGAAGTTTTTCAATCAAGCTAACATTCCAAAAATAATTCATGTGCTCAACCAATTTATCAGCGTAATTGTCCAAAAATTTGTGATCGTATATAAACTCAGTTGCAATCGTGAATTTTAAATTTTGAGTGTTGTTCAAGACTATGTGAACACATTTCTCAATTTCATTACTGGTCAACATATTTTTGACACTGACAATTTCACGTTCGTTTAAAACCTCAAAATCAAAATTTTCAAACTCGTGACTTGAATCTACTTCTTCCTCATTTGGCAACTCATCCTCGTACAACCCAAAAAATTCATGTTCATTAAAATCCTTTATCAATTTTGAGTTTTTGAAAAATTCAACATTTTCATTTTGTTCAATTTCTAAAATTTCAATTTTCTCACAGTCTGAAAGAGGAAGATCAAAATCTGAGTTAAATTTTTTTTTTAAAAGAGTTAAAGTCCAAATCATTTACTGAATTGTGAACAACTTCATTTAGATGGTTATTCTCAATGTCCAAAGTTGTTATCTGAAAATTTTCACTATCAGTAAAGAATGGATTATTTTCTGATTCATCGCTTGTTTGAATTTGATTTTGTTGCTCTCGTTGTTCTTTCAAAGATGTCATTAAACAAAGAAGTTCATCAAGTTGTCTATGTTTTTCATCAAGCATTCTATCTTTCTTTTCTACTCTCTCTCTCTAAGAATGTTAAGATGGTATTCTTCAGAATCGTTGATTTAAGAGCTCTCATTTTGGATTTCTTGATTCTCAAAATTATAGTCCACATCAATTTCACAATCAATATTATTTCCAATGTGGTGGTAGTTTGAATTTTCAGAAGAATGATAATGATATTGGAAATCATTTTGATTGTTAAAATTATGTTCATAACCAAAACTGTTGAAATTCGAGGGAAAATCACAATTTTGGTTATTTTAAAGATGTTGATATGGGCTATAATTTTGAAAATTTTGGTTTACAACCCCATGTTGATGTGGATCAGAGCTATATTGGGATTCAAAGCTATTTTGATGAGGATGTGGCTCATAATCGAAATTATTGAAGTTTGAATTGAAGTCGCAATTTCGATTATTTCTATGATTTTGAAAATGTTGGTCAATTGGAAAATTTTGAAATTTGTCGACATTGGACTCACTAAATTTCGGAAAATTTTGCTTCATGAGTTGTAATTCATACTCATACACATCAAGAGGACGTATACTCAGGTTATTATCCCACATTTCTCTCAATGATTTTTTTGAATCAGACATTTTAAAGAAGTCACGACAAGACAGAAATTATTCTCACTTCAAAATAGTATAAAATACTAAGTTGCGCTCTATTAATTAACTAACTCAATTAGAAGGGGGAAGAGATTCTTATGGCCGTTCACGTATAGTATGAATACTAAGGGATACGACCAATATTTTACGGCTAGTATGCGACCTCTTTTGCTAACCTCTTTTGCTAATAGTTCAATAAATTGAACTACTATATATCCACGATCCAATTATACGAGACAGTCAACTTCACAAAGCACCTCTTTTCAATTATATTATTTTGCAACACCTATTTTTATTGTTGAAAACGATGAGAATGAAAATTTCAGTTATGGAAATAACCGCCAACCACAACAATCAAACAATAATAATTACAGCAATTAAAATTGTACAAGCAAGCCGCTGCCCCTACAGAAGATTTTTACAAGCAATTTCTATATTTTTCAAGCAACTGCAGAACTTATAGAGTTTAAATTTTTTTATAGAGCGGTGTATGGCAGTTTGTCCAAAGCAATTAAGATCCACCGTTTGTTTTGTTTGATTTCGATTCCTTTGATTTGTTTGCTTGAACTCTTCTTCGCTTGATCCTTAGATTTCTTTCTTTCTCTTTTTTTTTTGTTTTTGTTTTTTTGCGTGATCAGTTGGATATGTGATGTGGGATGGTGTAAATTGCGATCTGATTTGTGGAGTATGAATTGGCTTGGTGAACGTGAGACGCAGTGGTGGCCCGTTTAGGTATGAAGGCTGAAGGACGTTTGAAAGGGACGGATGTTGTACGGTGGCTTTTGTGAATGGTGAGGAGGCGTGGTCAGGAGGTTTTGGTTGTGAAGGCGTTCAGGTTGAAAATGTGGTAGAGACTGTGTAAGTGATGGGTGGTGAATGATGGTAGTGGAGAAGATAGAAAAGGAAGTTTGCTTTTTTTTTCTTTTTGAATTTTTATGAAATTGTAAAAGGGGCAGATCGTAGAAGATTTGGGAAGAAAGTTGAAAGAGGGAAAGAAATAAAGCAAAATTGAAAGTTTTTTTTATGAATGAGAGAGCAGGAAAGAAATAAATGAAAAAATGGAAAGAGAGATTGTAGGAGGTGAATGAGAAATGTAATTGGAAAGAAATAATAAAAAAAAATGCAAATTTTTTTTTATGAAAATTTGAACAAGAAGAAAGGGAAAGAAATGAATGGGAAAAAGAAAAACAAGAAAGGGAAAAAAAATGAAAAGAGGAAGGAAATAAGAAAAAAAAGCAAGTTTTTTTTTTTTGAGTAGAGAGGAAGGGTAGAAGGAATTGAGCAAAGAAATAAAAGCAGACAAAAACAAGAAAGAAATCAAAGTAGACAGAGAAGAAATTGCGAAAGTTTTTTTATATAGAAAGTTGTAGACAAAAGATGGAAACAAATAAAAAGAAAAGGGAAGGGAAAAGAAAATTGTGCTAATTAGCGAGGTGGTAGAAAGATGGAAAGAAATTGAAGAAAAATTAGCAAGTTTCTTTTTTTTGTATATTTTCTTTTTCTTTTTGAGGAAGGAATTAGATTGGAATAAATGCAAACAAAAAAAGGACAGAAATAAATGGAAAAAAAGGAAAATTAAAAGAAAAAGAGGCAAGATTTTTTTCTTGTCTTAGAGATTATAATATTAATATGTGATACACAATCAACTAATCAAGATTTTTATCTATATATATGTACAAGAAAACAATAGGAAAATAAAAGAAAATTTGGCAAGATTTTTTTTACAAAATAAAACAAAAAGGAAAAACAAACTAACAGAAATCAGAAATTAAATAAATAATAAAATTCAAATTATTGCCTCCCCGGCAATGGCGCCAAAAACTTGATCGCAACCTTCCTATGAACTAGAAAAGCGCGAAATTTTAAAATAAATTCTGCAAGCGCACATATCGTGTAATATGCAAGTCGAATCACAGGGAGGAAAATTAAAAATTATTATTTATAGAATTTCGTGTGCGAGTTAGATGACTTTTGAGATTTGGTTGAAAATAGAACAATTGAAATTGCAACAATTAGGATTATCGTTGAAACTAATCAAACGATTAACCACTAATGAAAGTAAATTGCAAAAACAAGAATAAAAATGCTGAAAATAAAAGTGCAGAATAGAAATAACAACAGAAATAAAATTAGGATTATCGTTGAAACTAATCAAACGATTAATCACTAATGGAAATAAATGTAAAATACAACTAGTACTCTACAAAATCTAATTGTGTAGATGGCACTAGTAGCGAAGAAATAGAAAAATGCAGAAAATAAAAAGAAGAAGAACTTTGTTAATGAAGAAGAAGATAGAAAATTGGATGGTGGCTACAATGATATTACTAGGGTATTTATATGAGATAACCAAACCCTAACCCTAATTACAAATGGGCCTAGCTATTTCAAGTAATATTTAGACCTTTTGTCATTTGGAACAAGTTCTAGGCCTTTTCTCCTTTTCTCTGACAAGCCTCCTTTAATTTGAGATGTGCATGGCCTTTTTATCAATCATTTTCTTGTCCAAAAGCAACTAGATGTGAGATCTTCATCTACAATTCTTCAAAACGTAAATATATAGCAATCTGATCTCCATTTCTCTACTTTTCTGGCTGCATGCGGGCTGGGTTGGAATATCTGTAAAAGTGACAAAACAATACTCAAGTAATATTTATTAAATACAAAAGATAAGATATAAGAGCATAAAATAAACACATTTCTATGTTTATCAGTGTGGAAGAGAGAGTAGAGGGAGTGAAGTTATATAATTTTATATATATATTTATTTTATTTTATAATTTCAAAAAGTAACCTTTTATTTCGAACTCCAAATTATACCCAACGACTATTGTCCCTTGCTAATTACCCCCAATCTGAACACGATGGGATATGTATCGTAAGCCAGTTTGACTGTTTCGACCAGTTTCCATCAAAATCAAAATATAAATCTATATATTAAATTTGAACGCTCATTTCAATTTACTGGGGCCATATACGGACTCTAAAAATTCCCGAAAAATATTTTCCAAGCTTCTTATTGATGATACGGTTCTAACGAAACTACTTTCGTCAAATTTGGAGACCGTTTGAAAAATGGCCATTTTCTGGATGATCCAAATTGACTGAAACTATCAAAATACATTTTCCTCCGCCACGCTCACATATTGATTCGGAAAATTATGAACTTTGGAATCTAGCAATAACTTGACATCCCGGATCCAACAAAAGTGGTTTCGTCGAAAACGGAGGTCATTTGCAAAATTTCCGTTTTTAAGGGCCAAATTTCCATTGCGACTATTCTGAATTTTCAACTGGACGTAACTTTTTATTCCCCCTATGAAATTTTGATTTTTCAGATTCGTTGGAAATATATTTTCAAATAGATTCTAATATTTTTGGTTTCGCTAAAATTCGGATTATTTTGAATCCAGTACATTCATTTGAAATTTGAAATCGAAATTTCAAAATACCGCGCCATTTTCAATTCCTTTTATAATTAGAAATAAATATTCTATATTCTAACGACGATTCAAATAAATATATACGTTCTAATTCTGTTCAAAATAAATTTCTCGTTGTTATTATTTAAAATAATTCATATTAAATAATCAAAATTCATCATAATTGCCAAAATAAAAAAATTAAATTGGTTCAGATTTTCCGCGTTATTACAACTGCAATTTATGGAAATCGACATTATTTATTATTTAACGATAAACCGATCAATGTGAGAACTCCCCCAACTGTTTTGTTAAGTTACTATAATCATATCTGTATATTTACTGGTTGCCTGTGGTTGCAATGTTTGTTTCGTGATTGATGGATGATTGTACAGTTTTTATTATTAATATTATTAAACTGTGAATATATATCGATAGAAACACTTATATTATAATTATTGGTTGATGGATGGTAGTTGATACCAATGTGCTTATATGGTTGATACAAAAATTTGCACCATGAATATGAGATTTGGAAACTGATTAAATTTCATTTTATCTGAAATTTTAAACGAATTTTATATTCATTTAATTTAGATTTGACAAAAGAATAGAAATTGGATTTTTAAATCCAAACTGATTTGAAAATGAAGTTGATATAATTTCAAACAACTTTTGAAATGACTGAAATAGGTTTGAAGAGAATCTGGATTATAAATGGTTTGTTTTGATTCAAATTATATTTTGAATAGTAAATACAAAATGTGAATTCAAGTAGGTATATAAACGATGTTTTTAACTTGAATGGATTCTTCCATTAATCTTATTTATTTTTGTAATGGATGTCCAGAAAATTTGGATTTCAAAATATTGTATTTTGAAAATATTATTATTTTGATATTATAATAATATAGAAAATTATATTTTGATTTAAAAGTAAATTTTAGATTGAATCCTTTTAAAATGAGATTATAAACGGTTTATAAAATACGTTTGGACTGAAGCCATGAATTTTATTATAAAAAATAAAAGGATTAATTGTCAAGAATAATCCAAAGTTTAACGTGTCTTCCCATAATAATCCCAAGTTTGGATTATTTCTGAATAATCTGAAGTTTGGGGGGCGTCTTCCCATATTAATCCCATTTACTTGGGTCTTCACATATTAATCCGAAGTTTGGGGGGTGTCCTCCCATATTGATCCCAAAATAACACGTCAAAAAGTCATCGAGATCATTATGGGAAGATACCACCAAAACTTCGGATTATTCAGAAATAATCCAAGCTTGGGATTATTATGGGAAGACACGTTAAACTTTAGATTATTCATGACAATTAATCCAAAATAAAATGGTTTGAATAGGACGAGTCGTGCAGTGACCGTTCGCGAATTTTGACCATTAACTTCAAATTGACGTACCAGGATATCTGACCATCGGATCTTCCTAAAACAAAAAACATTGGGCCTGAAATGAAAAGAGTTTTCAAATGAATCTAAGAGTGTTAAAATCCAATGGTTAGACTTTAATAAAGATTCAAATTAAATTTGAAGAAAAACAACGCTAGCCTCGTTAATGACCTGAAATTGATTTTTAATGAATTGAGCTACTTTTAAATTACTAAAAATTGGGAAAAAATCGTGATATACCTTAATGGACGATTTAAAAGTGATTTGGACTAAATATATATAGTTTTGGAAAATAGAAAGCTATTTTGTGAAAATTAGCTATTTTGACAAAGGTGATTGAAACAGTTTGAAGTTAATAAATACTTGACTAAGTTAAGTTTTTCCAATATATGAATATTGGATTTGAATGGAAATAATCTTCGGATATTTCAAAATTGGATTCCATAATGATACAGATACTGTTGTGAGGAATTTGGAAGATAGAGATATCATTATTTCCTATACGGTATCTACTAGTTTCAAATTATGACATTGAATATAAGTCGATATGATTTCTATTTAAAGACTTATATTTGATATTAAATTGGATTTTGGGTTTGTCGTGAATGGTATCTTCAATAACACTGTTCTTAAACCCAATTGAAAATGAAGTTTATAGAACAAATGTCTTAATTAAGATTTACTGAAGTTTTCCAAAGTGAAGTTTTCCAATTAACAAATTTAAATTGAATTAAATTGAAGTTTGATTTTAGGTTTATCGTGAACGATGTTTTAAATAATGTTTGTTCTTTAACCCAGTTAAGGAAAAGATGATTTCTCAAGTTTTAATGGTAATAAATCTTTCAATAAAGGTTTGATTGAATGAAATGAGATTAAATGTAATAACCCGGAAATCCGAGGCAATTTAAAAATTTTATTTTGGCAATTTTGATGAATTTTGAATATTTAAAATGAATTATTTTAAATAATAATGACGAGAAATTTATTTTGAATAGTATTAGAATGGAAATATTTATTTGAATCGTCATTAGAATATAATTATTTATTTTTAATTATAAAAGGAATTAAAAATGGCGCGGTAGTTTGAAAATTCGATTTCAAATTTCAAATGAACGTACAAGATTCAAAATAAACCGGATTTTAGCGAAACCAAAAATATTTGAATCTATTTGAAAATATATTTCCAATGAATCCGAAAAATTAGAATTTCATAGCGGGGATAAAAAGTTATGCCCTGTTGAAAATTCAGAATTGTCGCTATGGAATTCTGGCCCTTAAAAATGGAAATTTTGCAAACGACCTCGGTTTTCGATGAAACCACTTTTGTTGGATCCGGGATGTCAAATTATTGCTAGATTCCAAAATTCATAATTTTTCGAATCAATATGTGACCGCGGCGAAGTAAAATGCGTTTTAACAGTTTTGGTCAATTTCGATCGACCAGAAAATGACCATTTTTCAAACGGTCTCGGAATTTAACGAAATTAGTTTTGTTAGAACCGTATCGTCAATACAAAGCTAAAAAATATTTTTCGGGAATTTTTAGAGTTCGTATGTGGCCCCGGTAAATTAAAATGTGCGTTTAAAAATCAATATAATGATTTATATTCTAATTTCAGCGAAAAATGATCGATACAGTCGAATCAGCTTGCGGTACATATCCCATTGTGTTTGGAACGGGGGTAATTAGCCTTGGATGATAGTCGGTGGGTCTCGTTTGGAGTTCGAAATAAAAAGTTGTTTTTTTTGGAATTTATAAATAATAAAATATCTATATATTAATATAATTACCCCTTGCTTTCTTTCTCTCTCTCATTCGAAGTCAATGCTCAGACAAAATAGAAAAAAAACCAAATCGCGACGGAGGAAATCGACGCCTCCACCCTCCATACAACCCTCCGCCGCCGCCGCAATGGATGCCCCACCTCCGCCACAGATGGCGCAGCCACCCCCACCCTTCAACGCCTTCTCTCTCCTCTCCTTCCTCCTGAAAGTCGTGCCCTAGTGTAACGACCCGGGAAAAGCGACCTTGGTTATCCGATATATAACACCTATCGAACAATCAAAAGTCGAAATTACCGGATAGTCCAAGAAAGAAATTAGAGGGTGAGGATAGATAAGATAGAAAATTAGAACAGAAGAAGAAGAAGAACACAACAACATCAGAGTAACACGAATCTCACAGCGGAACGAATAAAATATAATAGACAACATATCTTGAAATCAAAGTAGTATATGTATATCATACCATTATCAGAGTACAACACTTTCATCACAGCGGAATAATCAATAGCTAGAAAAATCTTGAAGCCTCCTGCTCCAAGCTCTTCAAGAATACCTGTAAATCCTGACTACTTGACTGCCCGTACAAATTTGGGCACCCAAGAGTTTAGGGAAAACAAAATAAAATAAAACTCTGGGTCAGTCATGGGACTGGTGTGAGTAAACTCCAATCATTTGGTTTAACTTTTCAAAGTCCTTTTCAAAAGAAAAGATAATCGTAAGACCAATCCACTCATAAATACGGATGGCTTTTACCTTACGATAACCCAAAACACTTTGGAAATCATATATTATCTGATATTATAATAATGTCTAATCACAAGTAATTAAAATCTAGTAGAACGCTTGCATCTCACGCTCTACATATATAATATACAATCAAACTCGCAGGCACTTATTGGAGATTGGATTCCAACTTGACAAGGTATGGGACCACCTTCCGAACGTGTATCTCTAGAGGCAAATACACTGGGTTCAACAAGAACATCTTGCAACCCGGCCCACACATGACCGACCACTCATTTCGCTTGAGTGTATCGAATGTATATCACCAACGGTTGGGATCAGCAACCGTCTCCCGATAAGGGACAGCATCGATAGATTTAAGAACAAAAGGAATTTCTCTAGATAGGTGATCATACATCCTAATGGGTGCGACCCACATAGCCATGCTGCCTGCCCGATTTTTGTCATTTCCTGGTTGATGAGGCTAGAGGTCATAACGTATCTTTTGACAGATCACACCTCCATTACTTTGAATGCCACATCGTCATACCCGCCAAATCACAAATTGATTTCACCAAAAATACCACGGGTATACAGCTAAGAGAAACGAATTCCTCCGCCACCAAACGTAAGTACGTTTGAAGACATCAACTTACGCGATCCTTTGAATATACTCTGTCAGACATTCGTCCATTCACGTTTGTCCTGGGACTGGACAAACCGAAGGCACTATTCTGTAAATAGGATAGCCCTTGCATAACTCCGTCTTCAATATATTCAGCATACTTGATTCGCAACGCTTATGCCAATACAGAGTGGTTCTCTGGATAATAATCCAACCGGTCTCTCCATATTAACAACGTAAAATGGTCAAAAACTTTGATAGTCGGTGATTTAACTATCAAATGAAAACATGTCTGTGTGCAAACAACGATATTATTTCCAGATGGAAATTCTATCGATCAATCATCATTCATCATCAAATTATCATAAATTTACCCTTTTCCTTATTCTTGTTTTCCTATATTTCTTATTTACTATATTTAGAAAATATACGTTATTAACAATGGAAAACAATTCCATTTCTCATTTTCTATATTCAGAAAACATTTCTGATTTTTCATTTGGAAGACATTTCCAAATCTCCTTCATTGGGTTTAAACTGATGTTTGAATAAACATCGCTATGCCAACACCAACCATTTCGCTCATTAACTAAATTCACTTAACCCCTTCCACTCTCGAACCTTATCCACTTCTTAGTTAAAAACGAAGTCAATCAAGTTGGGGTATAATTACCTCTCAGACCTTAACTGAACAACATTTCTAACTTCGAAATAGACAAAGTTCAAACATTACTCTTTAAGAAACTTCCTTGCGAACTCTCGGATTCTATTTATGAATCCACTTCCTTTACTGAATCATTTGATTATAACTATAAATGTTATAATTCCATGCTTTCAAAATATGTTAACTTAAATATATTTCCATATCTTAATTTGGATAAATAAACAACCAACTACTTTATTAACAGATAATTAAAACTTGATTTGAAATGGAAAGTAAACATTACTTCCCTTGATTCGATATAATCGAATTTCCATGTATGATTCACTCTCGAATAATCACTATCCGATAATTCTCTTTCGAATAAACTATATTCGATTCCCCTGTTCGAATAACTAATATTCGATAATCCTTTTCTTCGAATAACTAATATTCGAAAAATCTCACTTCGAATAAACCATATTCGATAATTCTCTCCTTCGAATAACTATATTCGATTTAACACACTTCGAACGAACTATATTCGATTACTCTTCTCGAATAAACTATATTCGATAACTCTACTTCGAATATGTGATATTCGATTAATTCCCTTTTTGACTAACCCTACTTAATTTACTAATACTCGACTAACTCGACTTAATTAACTTCTATTGATTAATTACTATTTGATTTAACACCATTTGCTTGATTCTAGATCGCAGCGATCACAATGGTTACGCCTGATTCCCCCAGGAAACATCCGACCACCGTAGGCTATCTGCAGCCCTGCGAATTACGCTAGCAGTCGTGCTAAATGGAAATTCATCCTTAAATAGCTTTGTCTATTTTTAACTCTATCTCGAATAATTGGATCAATTCTAATTGAATAACTAATATTCAATTAACCCTTATTCGATTACTATATTTGAATAACTCTAGTTCGATTTGACTCCAAACGATTAACTCTAACTGATTAACTCTAACTGGTTAATTCTAACCGAATAACTCTAACTGGATAACTCTAACTGAATAACTCTAACTGGTTAACTCTAACTAACTAACTCTAACTGTTTAACTTTACGGTTTAACTCTGACAGTTTAACTTCAACGGTTTAACTCTAACAGTTTAACTCCAACTGTTTAACTCTAACAGTTTAACTCCAACTGTTTAACTCTAACAGTTTAACTCCAACTGTTTAACTCTAACAGTTTAACTCCAACGGTTTAACTCTAACAGTTTAACTCCAACGGTTTAACTCTAGTTGATTAACTCTTTTGAATTAATCCCTTTGACTTTTCTCTTTTGAATAATTCCTTTGGAATAATTCCTTTGAATTACTTCCCTTGAATAGATTCTTTTTCTATTCGTTTACTCAACAAATAACTATTCTCTTTTCGCTTCTATTTATTTAAAAAAATAAATATTCCCTTTAACTTTTCTATTTATTCAACAAATAAATATTTCTTTTAACTTTTCTATTTATTCAACAAATAAGTACTTCTGTTAAATATTTCTTTTAACTTTTCTATTTATTTAACAAATAAGTACTTCTGTCAACTTTTCTTTATTCCCTACATGAATATTCCCTTTTCAATTCCATTTGTAAATACTTTTACGAATGTTTCCCTCTTTATTTCTATTTGTAATCGTTTCACAAATATTTCCCTTCTATTTGATTTCACCAATATTTTCCCTTCTATTTGATTTCACCAATATTTGTTTTTTAACAAATGCTTTGATTCTATAATCATTTTCTCTCATGAAATTCTCTTCCTTTTATATATAAAATCTATTGATTTTATATAAATAATTTATTTTCAAAATAAACTTTGAAAATCCCTTTTCACTTTCTAGTATCACTTATGGTATAAAAATACCAAATCAAAAGGTTCAATCATCATCCAAACACACAGGTTCAACAACAGATGATATAACACATCATATATTAGAATATATAAAAAACGGTAAATAAATGTTGAGGAATCCAGTTGGATTCCTCCGACCTGTTTTCCTGCATCCACGGATGTTACACAATATAATTCACATCAATTTCATTTCAATATGAGGTATTCTGATAAACAAAATCAACATCGGTTAACGATATATATAACTATATCGGTATTTTTAACCAGCTGACTAGCAGTTCAACCAAACAATCAACACTCAGCAATTCAACCAATATTTATCAGTTCTAAAAATACTTTATAAAAATATAAAGTGTTCAGAGTTAGTGAGATTTACTCACCTTGGACGGTTTATCGTTGAATAACGATAATCGGTCATTGATTTGGTTCAGACGTTAAATTTCACCATAAATCCAAACGAGCTCCAATCCACTTGCGGTCAGTTCCCTTGCGTAGTGCTCGTCCATACGATCCCAACGGATCCTGTTTCGTTAAATTTCGTTAATGTATGCAAAAGTTATGCTATTTACAATATTTACCTAATTTAAATGAATATATATTTAATTAAATTAATTAAATTATTTTTATCTTAATTAATTTCTAATTGCGTTATTAGCCAAATTACCTTCCCTGCCCTTCTAAAAAATCCTACTTTCCCATCTCTAGCCATATCCAATTTTTTTTAAATTTGAAAAACCATTTTAATATTAATTAAATTTAATTTTCAAATAAAACATTTAAAAATATTCATTTAATTATAACTTAAAATTTTTAACCCGGATCAAAAATCTGCTTCCACTCATTTTAAAGTATTTTTCGATAAGAATCCAACGGTCCTTGTTTCGTGGAAATCCGACTTGTTTTGAAAAAGTTATAAGCTTTTAAAGTTTATGATTAAAAATTACGAAAATGCCCCTGTTCTGTTTTAAATTCAAATTAGATTTTAAATTTAAATTTAAATTAATCATCCCATCCGTCGGATCAGTTAGGGATAGCCAGGGAGAGCAGGAAACTATATTTTCCAAACTCAAGCCTTAGACACTATCCTCTCTGTCACCCTTAGAATGTTCTGATATTTATTTTTACAAATTCTATTTTAATTATAATATATATATATATATATATATATATTACAAAAATAAATAAATAAATATTATTTAAATACTTACCCCGTGAAGCCCAAGCCTCTGCCTAAGAGTCCCTAGCTTCCCGTCTTGCCCTCCTTTCTCCCTTCCTTCCCTTTTCCCTATTTCCTAATATTTTATTATTATTTCTGCCATTGCCAAAGCTTGAAAGTGGAGGAGGAGGATGGATTTTAAAATGAAGGGGGGGGGGCTATTTATAGCCAAAGGAGTCACATGGATTGCTGAGGTGGCGCGAATCCAACGGTCGAAAATGGATGGCTAGGATTAATCCTTAAATTAATTAAATTATAAATAAATTTAATAATATATGAATAGTAAAGTGTGTTTTCTCAACCCTATTCGGACGTTAATTTGACTTACTTATTGATACCTTATCCAAAATCTTTTTCAACCATGTTGTTCAATTTTTCTTGCTCTTCAATAATATATAAAAATATTTAAATTTTGAATTCGTTTGAACTTTCAAATAATTTAAATTCAAATTCAAAATAGTGTTTTGTGTTAGTTTCAACACCTTCCGGTCTCATGTTGGAATATCAAACGATAACGGTTTTCAGAAATTCTTCCACCATCTGGTCCGGTTTTTAACGTACTTCAATCCTATGTATTCAAATCAAAAATCGGAGTTCGTTTAGATTTTCAAATAATTTATTTAAATTTTGTTTCCTTAATAACTTTCTATATCCGTTATAGGATTTTCCCAGATTTCATATATAGCTAATATCCTATGTTTAGAATTTTCCTGGATAGGTCTCAGGTTCCAGTTTTGTCGTTAGCATTAGCAAATTCCAATTACCGTCAAAATTTAGTTCAAATTTTGGCCTTTTATTTTTTCTTTTCCACATACGGATGCCATTTTTGACGTAACTTGGTTGGTTACCTAATTTCATCATTTCGGATTTAATGAAACTGATTTCATCGAAATCCGAGTTCGTTAGCTACTACATCCTTTGTAAACGTACTATTTTAAATTAAAAATTTATCCTTTTATACTGCCAGTTCACATTATATTGCAGATCCACTAAATTTCTACCATTTCGGAATAAAATAAAATATTCAAAATTATTGAAATTAAACCATTTAAACTTCCAAAACATTAAAAAAACATTTTTAAATATTAAACTAAATGGTCAAAAAATCTGGGCCGTTACATTCTTTCCCCCTTAAAATAATTTCGTCCTCGAAATTGCTAAGGCAGAAAAATGAACTTTATAACTAGGTTAAAATTATTTGGCTACTCTGATTTCACTAAACCAATCTATTCTAATTAATTTATTAATTTATTTCTATAAACGATAATTTTCAAAAATTCTGAAAATTTTCTAACACTCGAAATTTCTGAAAAATTTCGCCAGCACCTCTTTTGTACTGGTCAATAGCTCAAACTCCAACTCGCCTCTCTAGGCCTTCTTCAACCCAAAAGAAAATCAAACAGCCAAGTGGCTTGCCAAACAGGCTCATAAATCTCATCCAACTCATATGAATATGTACGTGTACCTTTTTGTCGGCATTCAATTCTGCTATCAATTTAGCATATACCACTATCATCCCAATCAAACTCCCAATCACTTTTATCTTCAGCACGACCATCCGCTTATAACCAAGCCAAATTTCAATCAAACTGCAATTCCAATCTCAATTCAAATTTCTTGCTCGACCATCCATTTCTATCCCAGATAATCTCTAATTCAGTCCAATTCTACTTGATACCATTTTATTTCAATTCAACTCAATTTCCACTGAACTGGCTTCAACTCAATTTCCACTGAACTGGCTTCAACTCAATTTCAAATTTGCTTTCACAAATTTCTATTTAATTTGTGTTTATTTCAAACAATCTTACCTGGGAGTTTCAAATAGCTTTGCCTTTTCCAAAAATCAAATATCCCTTTGGAATATCAAAACAACTTGGTTTCTCAAAACAATTCAAAAACAAAATCTTTGGTAGAAATCTGTCACTTACAAACTCGAAAATGAACACCGATGATGTCCGGATCAACATCGGAATTTATTTTTCAGCTATCGAAGTGAGTTCAATACTATGTCACTTTTAAAACCATTTCTAAACACTTTCATTTTGAAATTCATTTCAAAATATCCCTTTTTAATGCTTGTAACAAATTTAAAATCTCCCAGGATTTTAAAATTCACATATATTCAATTTAATTCCATTTACAATGCTTATTCAAATTTTAGCAATTTTAATTCCAATTCTGAACTTAAATTCAGATTTAATTCATCTGATTTCATATATTTCACTTATATGAATTTTGATTTGTTATTTACATAACCATTTCACATTTTATAATCTTATTCGATTATAATCACAACCAACACATTCAATATACTATAATAATTTCAAATATCTATACTTTGCTTATATCAAAATATAATTTGGGTAAAATTATTTCATTTACCCTTTTTCAAAACATACTGTGTTGGTTCATCGTATTCAAGCGTTTAGAAACCCCTATCGATACAGTGGATCAAACTGATCGACCAGAATTCATAAACAACTCAACCAATAAATCTCCACAATATAAAATCATTTTATATCAAATAACAAATACGTTCACTCATATATATACACTCAAACTCAGTCTAGGGTATTACTAACCCCATCTCTACTGAATCACGCCACAGAGCCAAGGTAATACTTAACCTTCAGCTCTGATACCACTGTAACGACCCCGAGATTCGAGTAGGCTTTTCAACCATCCTCTCCTCCCTCGGCACTGGGCTAACCTCCCAGCGTGGCTTACAGAGATACCTCAGAACTGCTTTTACGGCCAGCCTCTCGACTCGACCAACCCACATTGTCGGGAGATGTAGGGGTAAGAGTCTCCCGTTCGCCACCTAACGCGAAGCGAGAACCCCCTATCATCCGTACCAATTAAGCAACCAGCTCTGATACCACTGTAACGACCCGGGAAAAGCGACCTTGGTTATCCGATATATAACACCTATCGAACAATCAAAAGTCGAAATTACCGGATAGTCCAAGAAAGAAATTAGAGGGTGAGGATAGATAAGATAGAAAATTAGAACAGAAGAAGAAGAAGAACACAACAACATCAGAGTAACACGAATCTCACAGCGGAACGAATAAAATATAATAGACAACATATCTTGAAATCAAAGTAGTATATGTATATCATACCATTATCAGAGTACAACACTTTCATCACAGCGGAATAATCAATAGCTAGAAAAATCTTGAAGCCTCCTGCTCCAAGCTCTTCAAGAATACCTGTAAATCCTGACTACTTGACTGCCCGTACAAATTTGGGCACCCAAGAGTTTAGGGAAAACAAAATAAAATAAAACTCTGGGTCAGTCATGGGACTGGTGTGAGTAAACTCCAATCATTTGGTTTAACTTTTCAAAGTCCTTTTCAAAAGAAAAGATAATCGTAAGACCAATCCACTCATAAATACGGATGGCTTTTACCTTACGATAACCCAAAACACTTTGGAAATCATATATTATCTGATATTATAATAATGTCTAATCACAAGTAATTAAAATCTAGTAGAACGCTTGCATCTCACGCTCTACATATATAATATACAATCAAACTCGCAGGCACTTATTGGAGATTGGATTCCAACTTGACAAGGTATGGGACCACCTTCCGAACGTGTATCTCTAGAGGCAAATACACTGGGTTCAACAAGAACATCTTGCAACCCGGCCCACACATGACCGACCACTCATTTCGCTTGAGTGTATCGAATGTATATCACCAACGGTTGGGATCAGCAACCGTCTCCCGATAAGGGACAGCATCGATAGATTTAAGAACAAAAGGAATTTCTCTAGATAGGTGATCATACATCCTAATGGGTGCGACCCACATAGCCATGCTGCCTGCCCGATTTTTGTCATTTCCTGGTTGATGAGGCTAGAGGTCATAACGTATCTTTTGACAGATCACACCTCCATTACTTTGAATGCCACATCGTCATACCCGCCAAATCACAAATTGATTTCACCAAAAATACCACGGGTATACAGCTAAGAGAAACGAATTCCTCCGCCACCAAACGTAAGTACGTTTGAAGACATCAACTTACGCGATCCTTTGAATATACTCTGTCAGACATTCGTCCATTCACGTTTGTCCTGGGACTGGACAAACCGAAGGCACTATTCTGTAAATAGGATAGCCCTTGCATAACTCCGTCTTCAATATATTCAGCATACTTGATTCGCAACGCTTATGCCAATACAGAGTGGTTCTCTGGATAATAATCCAACCGGTCTCTCCATATTAACAACGTAAAATGGTCAAAAACTTTGATAGTCGGTGATTTAACTATCAAATGAAAACATGTCTGTGTGCAAACAACGATATTATTTCCAGATGGAAATTCTATCGATCAATCATCATTCATCATCAAATTATCATAAATTTACCCTTTTCCTTATTCTTGTTTTCCTATATTTCTTATTTACTATATTTAGAAAATATACGTTATTAACAATGGAAAACAATTCCATTTCTCATTTTCTATATTCAGAAAACATTTCTGATTTTTCATTTGGAAGACATTTCCAAATCTCCTTCATTGGGTTTAAACTGATGTTTGAATAAACATCGCTATGCCAACACCAACCATTTCGCTCATTAACTAAATTCACTTAACCCCTTCCACTCTCGAACCTTATCCACTTCTTAGTTAAAAACGAAGTCAATCAAGTTGGGGTATAATTACCTCTCAGACCTTAACTGAACAACATTTCTAACTTCGAAATAGACAAAGTTCAAACATTACTCTTTAAGAAACTTCCTTGCGAACTCTCGGATTCTATTTATGAATCCACTTCCTTTACTGAATCATTTGATTATAACTATAAATGTTATAATTCCATGCTTTCAAAATATGTTAACTTAAATATATTTCCATATCTTAATTTGGATAAATAAACAACCAACTACTTTATTAACAGATAATTAAAACTTGATTTGAAATGGAAAGTAAACATTACTTCCCTTGATTCGATATAATCGAATTTCCATGTATGATTCACTCTCGAATAATCACTATCCGATAATTCTCTTTCGAATAAACTATATTCGATTCCCCTGTTCGAATAACTAATATTCGATAATCCTTTTCTTCGAATAACTAATATTCGAAAAATCTCACTTCGAATAAACCATATTCGATAATTCTCTCCTTCGAATAACTATATTCGATTTAACACACTTCGAACGAACTATATTCGATTACTCTTCTCGAATAAACTATATTCGATAACTCTACTTCGAATATGTGATATTCGATTAATTCCCTTTTTGACTAACCCTACTTAATTTACTAATACTCGACTAACTCGACTTAATTAACTTCTATTGATTAATTACTATTTGATTTAACACCATTTGCTTGATTCTAGATCGCAGCGATCACAATGGTTACGCCTGATTCCCCCAGGAAACATCCGACCACCGTAGGCTATCTGCAGCCCTGCGAATTACGCTAGCAGTCGTGCTAAATGGAAATTCATCCTTAAATAGCTTTGTCTATTTTTAACTCTATCTCGAATAATTGGATCAATTCTAATTGAATAACTAATATTCAATTAACCCTTATTCGATTACTATATTTGAATAACTCTAGTTCGATTTGACTCAAAACGATTAACTCTAACTGATTAACTCTAACTGGTTAATTCTAACTGAATAACTCTAACTGGATAACTCTAACTGAATAACTCTAACTGGTTAACTCTAACTAACTAACTCTAACTGTTTAACTTTACGGTTTAACTCTGACAGTTTAACTTCAACGGTTTAACTCTAACAGTTTAACTCCAACTGTTTAACTCTAACAGTTTAACTCCAACTGTTTAACTCTAACAGTTTAACTCCAACTGTTTAACTCTAACAGTTTAACTCCAACGGTTTAACTCTAACAGTTTAACTCCAACGGTTTAACTCTAGTTGATTAACTCTTTTGAATTAATCCCTTTGACTTTTCTCTTTTGAATAATTCCTTTGGAATAATTCCTTTGAATTACTTCCCTTGAATAGATTCTTTTTCTATTCGTTTACTCAACAAATAACTATTCTCTTTTCGCTTCTATTTATTTAAAAAAATAAATATTCCCTTTAACTTTTCTATTTATTCAACAAATAAATATTTCTTTTAACTTTTCTATTTATTCAACAAATAAGTACTTCTGTTAAATATTTCTTTTAACTTTTCTATTTATTTAACAAATAAGTACTTCTGTCAACTTTTCTTTATTCCCTACATGAATATTCCCTTTTCAATTCCATTTGTAAATACTTTTACGAATGTTTCCCTCTTTATTTCTATTTGTAATCGTTTCACAAATATTTCCCTTCTATTTGATTTCACCAATATTTTCCCTTCTATTTGATTTCACCAATATTTGTTTTTTAACAAATGCTTTGATTCTATAATCATTTTCTCTCATGAAATTCTCTTCCTTTTATATATAAAATCTATTGATTTTATATAAATAATTTATTTTCAAAATAAACTTTGAAAATCCCTTTTCACTTTCTAGTATCACTTATGGTATAAAAATACCAAATCAAAAGGTTCAATCATCATCCAAACACACAGGTTCAACAACAGATGATATAACACATCATATATTAGAATATATAAAAAACGGTAAATAAATGTTGAGGAATCCAGTTGGATTCCTCCGACCTGTTTTCCTGCATCCACGGATGTTACACAATATAATTCACATCAATTTCATTTCAATATGAGGTATTCTGATAAACAAAATCAACATCGGTTAACGATATATATAACTATATCGGTATTTTTAACCAGCTGACTAGCAGTTCAACCAAACAATCAACACTCAGCAATTCAACCAATATTTATCAGTTCTAAAAATACTTTATAAAAATATAAAGTGTTCAGAGTTAGTGAGATTTACTCACCTTGGACGGTTTATCGTTGAATAACGATAATCGGTCATTGATTTGGTTCAGACGTTAAATTTCACCATAAATCCAAACGAGCTCCAATCCACTTGCGGTCAGTTCCCTTGCGTAGTGCTCGTCCATACGATCCCAACGGATCCTGTTTCGTTAAATTTCGTTAATGTATGCAAAAGTTATGCTATTTACAATATTTACCTAATTTAAATGAATATATATTTAATTAAATTAATTAAATTATTTTTATCTTAATTAATTTCTAATTGCGTTATTAGCCAAATTACCTTCCCTGCCCTTCTAAAAAATCCTACTTTCCCATCTCTAGCCATATCCAATTTTTTTTAAATTTGAAAAACCATTTTAATATTAATTAAATTTAATTTTCAAATAAAACATTTAAAAATATTCATTTAATTATAACTTAAAATTTTTAACCCGGATCAAAAATCTGCTTCCACTCATTTTAAAGTATTTTTCGATAAGAATCCAACGGTCCTTGTTTCGTGGAAATCCGACTTGTTTTGAAAAAGTTATAAGCTTTTAAAGTTTATGATTAAAAATTACGAAAATGCCCCTGTTCTGTTTTAAATTCAAATTAGATTTTAAATTTAAATTTAAATTAATCATCCCATCCGTCGGATCAGTTAGGGATAGCCAGGGAGAGCAGGAAACTATATTTTCCAAACTCAAGCCTTAGACACTATCCTCTCTGTCACCCTTAGAATGTTCTGATATTTATTTTTACAAATTCTATTTTAATTATAATATATATATATATATATATTACAAAAATAAATAAATAAATATTATTTAAATACTTACCCCGTGAAGCCCAAGCCTCTGCCTAAGAGTCCCTAGCTTCCCGTCTTGCCCTCCTTTCTCCCTTCCTTCCCTTTTCCCTATTTCCTAATATTTTATTATTATTTCTGCCATTGCCAAAGCTTGAAAGTGGAGGAGGAGGATGGATTTTAAAATGAAGGGGGGGGGGGCTATTTATAGCCAAAGGAGTCACATGGATTGCTGAGGTGGCGCGAATCCAACGGTCGAAAATGGATGGCTAGGATTAATCCTTAAATTAATTAAATTATAAATAAATTTAATAATATATGAATAGTAAAGTGTGTTTTCTCAACCCTATTCGGACGTTAATTTGACTTACTTATTGATACCTTATCCAAAATCTTTTTCAACCATGTTGTTCAATTTTTCTTGCTCTTCAATAATATATAAAAATATTTAAATTTTGAATTCGTTTGAACTTTCAAATAATTTAAATTCAAATTCAAAATAGTGTTTTGTGTTAGTTTCAACACCTTCCGGTCTCATGTTGGAATATCAAACGATAACGGTTTTCAGAAATTCTTCCACCATCTGGTCCGGTTTTTAACGTACTTCAATCCTATGTATTCAAATCAAAAATCGGAGTTCGTTTAGATTTTCAAATAATTTATTTAAATTTTGTTTCCTTAATAACTTTCTATATCCGTTATAGGATTTTCCCAGATTTCATATATAGCTAATATCCTATGTTTAGAATTTTCCTGGATAGGTCTCAGGTTCCAGTTTTGTCGTTAGCATTAGCAAATTCCAATTACCGTCAAAATTTAGTTCAAATTTTGGCCTTTTATTTTTTCTTTTCCACATACGGATGCCATTTTTGACGTAACTTGGTTGGTTACCTAATTTCATCATTTCGGATTTAATGAAACTGATTTCATCGAAATCCGAGTTCGTTAGCTACTACATCCTTTGTAAACGTACTATTTTAAATTAAAAATTTATCCTTTTATACTGCCAGTTCACATTATATTGCAGATCCACTAAATTTCTACCATTTCGGAATAAAATAAAATATTCAAAATTATTGAAATTAAACCATTTAAACTTCCAAAACATTAAAAAAACATTTTTAAATATTAAACTAAATGGTCAAAAAATCTGGGCCGTTACACCTAGCGTCGTTCTTCCCCTAGAAACCCTACCTCCGGTCGACCGTGGGCCCGCCGCCGATTCTGGATGGACCCCCCACTAGTTACGGCACCCCTCCGCCCCTTCACTGACCACCACTGACGGCCATGAGCCCTTCCACCTTCCAAAATCCATGAAAAAAATGTGAGTTTTTAATTTTGTCTTGTTTATACAGTGAGGATTATTTTCATAATAGAGAAGATTACATGTTTATGATAAAAAAAGATTTCATTTTTATAATGTGAACCTCGCTATAAAGATTAAAATTTTATATATGTTCATGTGGAATAAAAATTGGTTCTTTATATATATATATATATATATATATATATTAGTGAATAAAAATTAGATTTTTATATAAATTACATGGTGATAAAGATATGATTTTTATCGTTGAAAGAAAATATGATTTATATATTATAGAGATAATAAAAATATGATTTTTATATTACAGAGATAATAAAAATATGATTTTTACATTATAGAGATAATAAAAATATGATTTTTATAATATAGAGATAATAAAAATATGATTTTTATATTATAGAGAATATAAAAATACGATTTTTATATATGTTGTAGCGAAATAAAAATTTGATTTTTATGTGAGTAGCGGAATAAAAATAATTTTTTTATATAACAGAGAACATAAAAATATAATTTTTATATATGTAGCGAAATAAAAATCTGATTTTTATTAAGTATATGTTGAAATAAAAATGTGATTTTTATAGCGTCGAAATGAAAATTCAATCTTTATATAAGAAGTAGGAATATAAAAATATAATTTTTATATAGAAAGAAGCATCGTAAAAATATATGAAGTAGAAATAAAAATCTGATTTTTATTTATTGGAATAAAGCAATAAAAATATAAATTTTTTCAATTATTAACAGAGTAGAGAGGACTGCGTTGAAATTGCGGGCAAATCCAGACTATTCTGAATTTCAGAAATAAAGAATAATGGAGTGGATCCCCTCGGTGAGAACTCCTCACTTTTATTTTAATTTCTAGTTTGAAATATATACTAGGATGCAGACGGTGCTTTGTAGCACCCATCGTCCACAGACCATGGATGACTTGTTTGTTTAATTGATGTGTTGTGAAAGTTGACTATGTGAAGTGGAATGGAATAAAATATTTTATAGTTGAAAATATTTTACAGTTAAAAATATAATTTTTAACGTGTATATAAAATAAATATTTATAAACAAATCGGACGATTTGTTTATGTACACACATTTGACTGATATGGATTGGGACGATAAATTTTACACATCGCCCAACTGCACAAATAAAACCTGTGTTTGATTGTTTGAAAAACCCCACACGGGTGTTGGGATGAAATTGTCCATACACTAGTCCCAATAATTAGTTGTATGTCGATCGATTGATTGACAGACTATTATAAGCGTTAAATATTTATATTTGATGCTTATGCAGTGTAGAATGCACTTTGGGTGATGGTTGACTGTGTTTGATTGTTGTAGTGTACGTGTGTGTATAAAATCCATATAAATCACATTGTATTGTAATTGACTGTGTCTGATTCCAGTTCAAAAAGAATGAATATTTTACAATAACAATTATTTTAAAATAACGAATATTTTTCAAATAATATTCGGAAAAGAATCAAAATTGGGTTTTGATGTCCGATTTGGGATGGACACGAATATATTTAAATATATAAAGTCGTGTTGATTAGATTGACGCCATTTTGACGTGAATGATATCTATATCGATTTTATTCATTTTTATAATGAATATCGAAAAGGAATTGATTTCAAAATATAATGTTTTGAAAATATTATCATTTATATATCAATGATATGGAATATTCAATTTTGATTTGTAATTGAATATGAAGTTGAAATCGTTTTGAAAACGAATTTAAAATGATTTATAAAATACGTTTTAAAAGGAAATCGATGAAATATATATAATATTTATATAATGGCCTGAACAGAACGCGTCGCGCTGCGATAGTTCGCGAATTTCAACCATTGACTTCGAATGGGCATTACGGGAGATCCGACCGTCGGATTCTCCTAAAACCAGAACCGTTGGGTTCATTTCGAAAAGAGCTTTCTAAAAAATATTAGAGATTTGAAATCTAACGGTTGGATTTGGAATTATGTCCAAATCAAATCTGGAAAAGGTCGTTGTAAGTACAGTTCGATGGCCGTTTATGGAAATCGACTGTACGGGCATTGATAAAATTATTAAAAATAGTAGTAATTTGTGTAAAAATATAAGAAATGATTTGGAAAGAATTGGGATGAAAAATTCCATATTTGAAAAGATAAAAATAGATTTTTATCGAAATGAACTAGTTTTGAACTAGAATTATAATCCATTTATTTTTGAAATAAATAAATTGGATTTGAAAAGGTTTTAAAAGTAACTAGAATTTCCAATAATTGAATTGGAATGGATTTGAATCGAAATTGTCTTTGGAATATTTCGATGTTGGATTTCGTGATTATACAGATATTGTTATGGAAATTTGAAAGATATATTTATATCGTTATTTCCAATACGATATTTGTTGGTCGTATAATTTGATATTGAATATAAGCCGATATATTTTCTTTTCAAGCCTTGTATTTAATATCAAATGGGATTTGGGTTTGTCGTGAATGATGTCTTCATTAACACTGTTCTTAAACCCAGTTGAGAAAAAGATTAAATCTTTTTATTTAGATTTAATGAAGTATACCAATTAAATGATATTTAATTGGAATTGGAATTTATTTTTGGGTTTATCGTGAACGGTGTTTTAGATAACACTTGTTCTTTAACCCGATTATTAATGGAATGTGAATTGGGCTTATCGTGAACTATGTTTTAGCGACATTCGTTCTTTAACCCGGTTTACGGTGAAATGAAATTTGGAATTTATAAATATTTGTGTTAAGATTTAAAGAAGATTTTCCAAAGTAAAGTTTTCCAATTTAACATATTAAATTGGAATTGAATGGAATTTGATTTGGCGATAACAGAAGTAAGCTTCTGTAGAGGAAGACGGTTAATATATATGATTTTTGTTTGATGATAACAAACAAATATATTTTATTATTAAATGTGTTTGTTACTGTACCGTTTCATATCCACATCACAGACAGGAATATAATATTTAGATTTAAATAGAATACGACTATGCACGAATTCAAATATTCAACCGTATTTTGTTTAAATTTAAATATTTTATTTCATATATTCAAACAGTACAACTCTTGTAACTCCACTATTTGTACGTCTCACATTTCAATTTCATTTCATACATATACTGTGTCATATGCAATGCTCCTCACTACAGTTCTCTGCTCACTCATATACAATTTCATATATATTTATACAAACTCATGTACAGATTCACTTATATACATTTCACTGTCTTCTGTCTTCACAGCTCACTGTCAGTCCCATCATCATCTGCTTACCTATCACATGAAACACACACAGTACACAGCAATAGAAATAAATCTGAATATATGCGAATATAAAGTTTATTTCAAAAAAATTATTTTCCTCAGATTTCTGGTGTGTTTCCCATCATTTTTCATGACTTGATCTGATTTATCTGTGTCTAGACAACTTGTGATATTCACAGTGATACACTGTAAATACCACAAGGCAGCCAGTGTATATACAAAATATTTCTGTGCAGGGACAAGAATATTTTCTGATGGTTGCATATGCACACGTGTATAAATATACACGCATGCACTGCCTCGCCAATCAGAATGTAGTATTGCATCTGAGGAGCAGCCACATGGGCCCACTTGACTTAGTGCAACACTCAAACATCCAGCAACTACATAAATGTAGTGATCTCAAACAAAACAGCATAGTCAAGTAAAGTCAAGAAAAAGTGCAGCAAAGGCAAGTGTTGTTGAGCCAGTTCTCAAAATCAAGTGTACATGTTTACTTTGAAGGGTGCAGCAAAAAAAACAAAGCTCAAACAAGAAGACACAGCAATAATGAATGTAGTGTATACATTGCAAGAATTGAATCATTCATGTCAGCACGTTCAAAATAACATAACTTCATGGTACAACTAAAATTATATGGCAACAAGATGGTTGAGCATGGGACAAAATTGATCAATGCAGATCATGTGTGCATAGTGGTGTAGAAAAGGGCAGGTGATAAGTTTAAATGCAAATTTTCATAGCCAGGGTCAATGCAAGTTTATGGTGCAACCAAGATACAAGTACATGCTCATGCAAGCAGCATAAAGTGGAATACAAGTAATGTACAGCATGGTATACATTTTCAGCAAACACAACTTGATGACCGAGTACATAAAAATCAGCTCAGCAAGGTCACAAACACATTACAGTGGTGATAATACAAGTGCCAAGGTGGTGGTGCAACTCAGCTACAAGTGGACAACTCAGATCAGATGTGCACAATGTAAGGTGTGCAACAAATTTCTATATTTCAACATATACAAGGTGACAGTACAGCAAAGGTTCAGCAAAGCAAGTATATGGAGAATGCAAGAGCAAGTGTAAAATGGTGGAACTGGTTTGTACATGACAGCATGTATGGGTGAAGTGGTCAAGACAAAATGAGCAAATGGTCAAACAAATGCATGGTGCAAACTGAAATTACATGAGTGTAGGAAAATATCAAGCATTTCAACAAGCAGTTTTACAACACTGATTAAAAGGTTTTAGCAATACATAGATGGCAAGAAATCAATTAATTTGTTTTTGATTTCCAGAAAATCAGAGCAACCATTTTTGAGCAAAAACAATTTTTACTTTGTTTCCAAAATTACTTCATTATAACACATGATGCAACAAATATGTACAGTTAACAAAGTAGGTGCTGCTATTCATGGATAAGCAAAATTATAGGAGAAAATCAAATGCAACTGTGTAATGGAAGTGCATAAATCATGTTAAGGAATCAACTAACATATCTGGGAAAGTCATTTTTATTGAAATCGAGGAGTCCAGATATGATAACAACATTTTTCCAGAATTCATGCACATCTATTATTTTTTGGCAACAAATCAAGTAGCTTTATGGGCTCAATCAAGCACCACATATTTGGCAAGAAACATTCTTACTGGAAAGGAAATCACAGTATGGTTTTATACATATATGGAATGGTGATTAAGCAAGAATCAAACTCAGTAATCATCCTTGAAATATCCAATTTCAACAATGATGGTAAAATCGTCCACATGCATAAAGGAAAACAAAATCGTGGAATGACTCATCACAAGATATTTGGGACATTTTCAAATTCGAAAACAAATCAATTTGTATTCAATATTTTTCCAGCAAATTCGACCAGGTAAGAAATCAGTTCAAAATGTTTCCAAATATTCCGCAAATCATTTCGAGCAAGTCATATAGTTGAAATCAGAGTTGATCTAGGGTTTGTTAACCTTATATATTATCACCAATTCATCATTGGTAAAAACGATCGAAACCACAGACAATTCAAAAGAAATCAGTAGACAAAATACAAGAGAACTCACAATTTTTTCTCATGTGTTTCGATTGCCACAAAGTTCCTCAAATCAGAAAAAATTCAATCGAAGAAGCAAACAACACCAGAAAGAATCCATACAGCAATCGAATCGATTTGTAGGATCTCAAAAACCCTAGGAGTCGCCGCCATTTTTTATTCCAAAAGGGAAAGTGAACGGGACAGAGAATAAGGGGTGTAACTTTTTACAAAGGGTCGGCCTAGTCTTAGTGAATTAAAGGGAGTTTTATATTCCTTTTATTTTTTATATAGGGTTTTTGTTTTATTTTTTTTTTGTATTTTTTTCTTTTACTTGTAAATCGTCTGAACAGTTACTAGAATCTATAAAATTCTAGGAAACCAGTTAGGGTGTTAACTGGCAGTTTACTAGAGTCTGTAAAATCTAGGGATTGCTGGTTATGGGGTTGTAATTAAGGGAAATCTGATCTAGGAGATTAGATCAGTCTAGGGTTTTAAGCATAGGGTTATAATAGGAGCGAGGGGTTCGCGAGTTTACATGGTCTTGTAAGCGAGATCCGTTCTATCACCTAGTAGAAACCTTAGGAATGTTGCAGTAGGCAGGATTTTGCCTGGGTATATATTGTGTTATTTACTTTCTGCATTTCTATTTCTGTTATATTCTGTGATCTATGAATATTTTAATATCTCGCTAAAATTCAATAAATCCTATTCACCCCCTCCCCCTCTAGGGTTAATCTAGATCCAACAAGTGGTATCAGAGTCTGGTATTTCATCAACTCTAGAGTAATGGGTCATTTTAGTTGTCTGTCCTCTGATTGTCAGTCCATTCGTATTACATCTATTTTTAATGGTACAGATTTTTTAAACTGGAAATTAGAAATGGAGTTATATTTAAAATCTGTTGATGTTAAATGTTGGGATACTGTTATTAATGGATTTGATGTGGTTAGTAGAAATGATATTGGTTTAAATTCTCGTGCTATTCATATTTTATATTCTTATATTAATGATGTTCAGTATAGCCTTATCTCCCATTGTTTAACTGCGCAGGAAATCAGGAATACTCTTAATATGAAGTATGGACATATTGACAATAGCAACTCAAAACCGCGAAAAGTCAACTTGGCTTCAGAATTGTGCTTAACAGGTTATACAGATAAAAATTCAGTTGGAGACTCAACAGGAAATTTTTCTTATAAAGATTTAGTTCATCTTTTAAATGGTTTAATTGAATCTGTTGAGAATCTAAAATCTAAAAATAAAATTATGAAATTTGAAAAACTTGAGTTGATCAGCAAAAACAATATTTTGGAATCAAAATTTAAGAAGGACAAGAAATCTTCAAATTCCAGTTGTAAAAGTTGTTTGGTTTTGGAAAATAATCTTGTTTATCAAAATAAAAATATTTAAAAGCTTGAAAATGAAATTGTGATTTTAAAAGAAAACAAGACTGAACTTAAAAGTACAAACAACTTTTTACAAAAAGAATTTGAAAATTTTAAGACAAAAATTCTGAATATGAATTTGCTAAAAAACAAAGTTTATTGAAAACAGATTTGATTTTAAAAGAGCTTGAAAATGAAATTAAGGATTTCAAGATTTTTGAGATTGAAAAACAAAAACAGTTTGATACTGAAATTTCCGAGTCTAAAATCAAAACTGAGAAGCTTTTAATTGAGAATGATCTTTTGAAATCTAAAATTAGTAGTCTTGAGTTAAGTTTGAAACATTTTTCTGCTGGAGAAAAACCTTTTAATATGCTATTGAAAAATCAAGTTTCTTCTGGTAATAGGAATGGTCTCTGTTTTGGGAAAACAAATGTTTTTGAAAGTTTGAATTCTTGTGATTTTAAAAATCCTTTAAATTGCTTCAAAAAGGGTCTTTCTGAAAATTTGAACTTTGGAAATTCCAGAAGGTTTTTAAATCACAACCGAGATGTGAAGTTATTGTATAACGATCCATTTAGACAATCCTGGACCCTAAAAAGAAATAAACCAACTTCGTCCAAATTCAAACAAGTTTGCGTTCCAAAGGGTACGAAAGTAATTTCGGATGGAATGTTATACAAACAAGTTTGGGTACCGAAAGATGTGAACACAATTGCGAGTGGTTTTACTGCTTTTGTTAGACCACTCAATCCTCTTATCAGTTAGGTACCGAAGGAGGCGAGGAACTGCATTGCTAAAGAAAAATTGGATTCAAACTGCTTCATATCACAGAATCATTCACAGTTCCTTAGCCACATCTATTGACCTAGAGATTCATTTGCTTACACCAAAATCTGGTATGATCTCTAGACTTAACTTTGTAAATATTAACTGTTTTATTTTCTTTTTTTATTCCTTCTTCTACCCCCCTTCTGTTTTTTTTTTTTTTGCTTTGTCACTACTATATTTTTCTTCTCTATGCTGTCTTAACTTCCAATTGCAGAACCTTTGATTTTCTGGAAATTTTTCATTTGAATAAAACTCTGATGTTTTAATCTTTTCCAGATCTTGAATTTAATTTAGAAAATATCTGCAATTGTTTTGAAGTTTATTTTCTGATTTCTGAATTCATAACAGTGTTGATGTATTCTTGTCATATCTTGAATACTGTTAATTTGAATTCCAAATTTTTGAAGATCTGAAAGTTTAATGAAATTTCACACACCACTGTTTTTTTGACTTTTCACTAATTCATTTTAGAAAAGCTTGAAATAATATACTCATTACAGCACACTAATATTTATCAGTTGTGATAATTTCATTATTTTTCATATTAGCTTGGATATTTTGAATTATCTTGAATCAGTGTTACATCTTAAAATTTATCTTTATTAATGATCATTAAATTTGGAATTTGTTTGAAATCACTTGAAATTCTTGATATTTTGAATCTCACACACCTCTTAGATTCGTGATTAATAACCCTGTGTGACTGATTCTTTATATCCCAAAATATACATTCATTCAAGTGATTTTAAATAAATTATTTTTATTTTTAGATTATGAATATGTCTTCAAACTTGATGTAAATATTCTAAAAAATTCTTTGGCCTTGTCAGAAAAAATTTCGAAAAATTCTTTGAAAATCGATCTTGAAACTCATTGTTATTTCATGATTTTTTTTATTTAAATATTCATTTATTTAAAATCATTTGAAATTATCGATTTCTTGAATCTCACACACATCGTGAATTTAAAATTTATAATTTGGTGTGACTGATTCATTGAATCTCGATCTTTTCACATCCTTTCAAATGATTTAAAATAAATCACATATTTAATCTTGGATCATGAACCATTCTTTGACTGTCTGAAATATCTTTGAAACATCTCCTTGACAAGTCTGCTTTGAAAATGATTTTTCTGCTGCTCAAATATTGTTCATGAAAATATTTTTTGGTGACTACTTGTTTTGGTATCAAATATATACCGTGCTCTAATAGATGAAATTAATTTGCTTGATTTGTTAACCGTGTCTGCTTAGGCTTTCTGGTTAAGATTCTGTTGTCTGAGATATTTTTATCCATCTCCAGTGTCTTTTTTTAAAATCCTCATGAATAGAGACATCAAGTGGTATCAGTTTAGAAGTGCTGAATATTTTTTGTATATATTTTTTTAATCCCTCTTGTCTTGTATAGATTTTTCAAATCCCTCTTGTAATTGATTTTCAATTTTAAAATTATTTATTGATTATTCATTCAGAAATTGAAATCAATATCCAAATTGAACTGTATTTATAATTCATCAAAATCATTATCAGTTTTTGAAATTGTGATGAGTTATGACTACAATATATTTCACAACAAGAGGAGATATTATTTGGATTTTCATGATGGTTGAACATTTATTATAATATCTTTGAATTGGCGATTATTTCACAACCATCTTCTTTATCTACCATTATCTGGCCATCCATCATGTTTTTTATATTAATGTGGAGAGTTTAATATTTTTTAAAAAATCTTATTGAATAAACAGTGAAAACATTTGTGATGGAATTGTGGTTACATTATAATTCAGAATAGTGATAATTGAAAATTTTCAATGATCTCGGTACAGTCGATCATATTTCATAATGTGATTAATTTAGAAATTTATTTCACAAACCATTTTTGTACATATCACATTTCTATCATCCATACTGGTTTTATATACTGAGGAGTTTTTCAATTTGAAACTAAAAATAATAAAAATTTAATATTCATAAGTGTTTCTCTAACCTCATTTAAAAATCCAAGCTCTGGTTATGCATGGTTATGAGATTATTTATATTTAAGCTGCAACTAATCTCATTTAAAAATCCAAGATCTGGTTATGTGTGGTCATTGTGCTCTTAAATCAAAAGAAAAAGAAAATAATGTGCTATAAATAGAAATTAATCTGAAATTCTCCTTGGTGTTTAAAAACTAGCCTATCAATCCATCTTTCTAATTTGTGAAATGTGTTAAAATCTTATGAAGTATTATGATTTGTTGATTGGTAGCTATTGGGATTTGAGATTATTTAATTCTGTCACTTAAGTTGAATTGATAATTATAGTCCAAATCCATCACTGTTCTTGAACTTCATTTTTTATAAAAGTTGTTTTGAAAATAATTGGAAATCATTTTTTTACTCTCCCCATTTATATATATTTCATCGTAAATCCGTCATTATTCTATAATGTGAAATATGACACTGGTTCTTAGAATATTATGATTTTTGTTTGACTGATTGAGATTTATGATGACCATTCTTCCTCTTAAGCTGAAATTATATTTTTTTCCATTCAATTTTCATCTTTATTTTAAATTCTGAATCCTTTTGATGATAACAAAAGGGGGGAATGGGTTGAGATTTTGATTTATGAGTAAATATTTTATAAATATTTTAATTCTGAAAATTCATTCATTTCTCATTCTTTTCACTCATGCATAGTTGTAGGGGGAGTTTTTGTTGTAGGGGGAGCTTTCAAATAGGGGGAGTTTGGTTCTTCACTGTCAAACACATTTATTCTATTCAAAATCCTAATATTTGTTTGTCATCATCAAAAGGGGGAGATTGTTTGGTATAACGCTGTTGTATACACAATTATATGATTTTTATTTGATGATAACAACCAAATATATTTTATTATTAAATGTGTTTGTTACTGTACTGTTTCGTATCCACACCACAGACAGGAATATAATATTTAAATTTAAATAGAATACGACTATGCACGAATTTAAATATTCAACCATATTTTATTTAAATTTAAATATTTTATTTCATACATTCAAACAGTACAACTCTTGTAACTCCACTATTTGTACGTCTCACATTTCACTGTTTCATATACAGTGCTCCTCACTACAGTTATCTGCTCACTCATATACAATTTCATATATATTTATACAAACTCATGTACAGATACACTTATATATTTTTCACTGTCTTCTGTCTTCACAGCTCACTGTCAGTCCAGTCGTCATCTGCTTACCTGTCACATGAAACACACACACAGTACACAGCAATAGAAATAAATTTGAATACATGCGAATATAAAATTTATTTTTAAAATTTTATTTTCCTCAGATTTCTGGTGTGTTTCTCATCATTTTTCATGACTTGATCTGATTTATCTATGTCTAGACAACTTGTGATATTCACAGTGGTACACTGTAAATACCACAAGGCAGCCAGTGTATATACAAAATATTTCTGTGCAGGGACAAGAATATTTTCTGATGGCTGCATATACACACATGTATAAATATACACGCGTGCACTGCCGCACCAATCTGAATGCAGTATTGCATCTGAGGAGCAGCCATGTGGACCCACTCGACTCAGTGCAACACTCAAACAGGCAGCAAGTACACAAGTGTAGTGATCTTAAACAAAACAGCATAGTCAAGTAAAGTCAGAAAACAGTGCAATAAAGGCAAGTGTGGTCGATCCAGTTCTCAAAATCAAGTGTACATGTTTACTTTGAGTGGTGCAACGAAAAAACAAAGCTCAAGCAAGAAGACACAATAGTAATGAATGTAGTGTATACATTGCAAGGCTTGAATCATTCATGTCAGCACGTTCAAAATAACATAACTTCATGGTACAGCTAAAATTATATGGCAACAAGATGGTTGATCATGGGACAGAATTGATCAATGAAGATCATGTGTGCATAGTGGTGTATAAAAGGGCAGGTGATAAGTTTAAATGCAAATTTTCATAGCCAGGGTCAATGCAAGTTTATGGTGCAACCAAGATACAAGTGCATGCTCATGCAAGCAGCATAAAGTGGAATACAAGTAATGTGCAGCATGGTATATATTTTATGCAAACACTACTTGATGACCGAGTACATAACAATAAGCTCAGCAGGGTCACAAACACATTACAGTAGTGATAATACAAGTCCCAAGGTGGTGGTGCAACTTAGCTACTAGTGGACAGCTCAGATCAGATGTGCACAATGTAAGGTGTGCAAAAAGTTTCTATATTTCAATGTGTACAAGGTGACAGTACTGGAAAGGTTCAGCATAGCAAGTATATGGAGTATGCAAGAGCAAGTGTAAAATGGTGGAACTGGTTTGTACATGGCAGCATGTATGGGTGAAGTGGTCAAACCAAAATGAGCAAATGGTCAAACAAATGCATGGTGCAAGCTGAAATTGCATGAGTGTAGGAAAATATCAAGCATTTCAACAAGCAGTTTTACAAGACTGATCAAACGGTTTCAACAATACATAGATGGCAAGAAATTAGTTAATTTGTTTTTTATTTCAAGAAAACCAGAGCAACCATTTTTGAGCAAAAACAATTTTTACTTTGTTTCCAAAATTACTTCAGTATAACACATGATGCAACAAATATACAGAGTTAACAAAGTAGGTGCTGCTATACATGGATCAGCAAAATTATAGGAGAAAATCAAATGCAACTGTGTAATGGAAGTGCATAAATCATGTTAAGGAATCAACTAACATTTCTTGGAAAGTCATTTTTAATGAAATCGAGGAGTCCAGATATGATAACAACATTTTTCCGGAATTCATGCACATCGGTTATTTTTTGGCAAGAAATCAAGTAGCTTTATAGGTTCAATCAAGCACCACATATTTGGCAAGGGACATTATTACTGGAAAGGAAATCACAGTATGGTTTTATACATATATGGAATGGTGATTAAGCAAGAATCAAACTCGGCAATCATCCTTAAAATATCCAATTTCAACAATGAAGGTAAAATCGCCCATAGGCATAAAGGAAAACAAAATCACGGAATGACTCATCACAAGATATTTGGGACATTTTCAAATTCAAATTTACAGTGTGATATTTCAGGAAACAAATCAATTTGTATTCAATATTTTTTTAGCAAATTCGATAAGGTAAGAAAATAGTTAAAAATGTTTCCAAATATTCCACAAATCATTTTGAGCAAGTCATAAGGTTGAAATCAGAGTTGATCTGGGGTTTTTTAACCCTGTATATTATCACCAATTCATCACTGGAAAAAACGATCGAAACCACTTACAATTCAAAAGAAATCAGTAGACAAAATACAAGAGAACTCATAATTTTTTCTGGTGTGTTTCGATCGCCACAAAGTTCCTCAAGCCAGAAAACATTCAATCGAAGAAACAAACAACTCCAGAAAGAATCCATACAGCAATCGAATCGATTTGGAGGATCTCAAAAACCCTAGGAGCCACTGCCATTTTTTATTCCAAAAGGGAAAGTGAACGGGACAGACAATAAGGGGTGCAACGTTTTACAAAGGGTCGGCCTAGTCTAAGTAAATTAAAGGGAATTTTATACTCCTTTTATTTTTGATCTTGGGTTTTTGTTTTATTTTGTTTTGTATTTTTTTTCTTTTACTTGTAAATCATCTGAACAGTTACTAGAGGCTGTAAAATTCTAGGAAACCAGTTAGGGTGTTAACTGGCAGTTTACTAGAGTCTGTAAAATCTAGGGATTACTGGTTACGGGGTTGTAATCAAGGGGAAATTTGATCTAGTGGATTAGATCAGTCTTGGGCTTTGAGCGTAGGGTTAGAATAGGAGCGAGGGGTTCGCGATTTTACATGGTCTTGTAAGCGGAATCTGTTCTATCACCTAGTAGAACCCTTAGGAATGCAGCAGTAGGCAGGATTTTGCCTGGGTATATATTGTGTTATTTTCCTAGGTATATATTGCCTTAGGATTCACCCCCCCCCCTCTAGGGCTAATCTAGATCCAACACGTATGTTACCAAATTGATATATATATATATATATATATATATATGCACCTCCCACGATGGAGCAGGCTACATTAACGATGCACCTCCCACGCCCTCGGGAAAAATACACCGCCCTCTCACCCATACTTTTAGTCTCTTTCGGGTCACCTGAATCTTTAGCCACATACTAAATCATTTCATATCCCGAAGTAGGGAAAATCCTTTCACAACATAATAATCACAAGTACTTTCAAACTATAGTACTTCGCATTAGCAATTCACACAAATGATCAGTCACTATTAATCACGTAACCTTTGAGCTCGTACGTCTCAAAGAAGTGTGTTAAGCAAGAGAACAAATTCTCCGCCAGCAAACATATACATTATCAATAGCAACTAATCGGTTACGTGATGAACGACTATGTAACATATAATACATTTCTAAATCATTTCTCAACTTCGGGTTAGCCCTCGAAATCCTTTCTATTTTCTAAAACATTCCCTGTCCAAAATCGGGAAAACATTCATTTTCACTTAAGAAAATATCCTTTCAAAATCATTCATTAAATTTGAAATGCACAACATTGTTAACACCTCATAGTCAAATCATGAAGTGTTTCACAAGATGTCAGCATACAAATATTTCTACCCAACCCAATGCTAAATGTAAAAGCATATTTGCTCATAAACTAGTCGAGCACAATCCAATCAGTCAATCAATCACAATCAATACCAAAAACCAAGTATATTTGGTTTATCTCACGTTTCATGTTTTGGTAAATTTAATTACCATCTATTCATTCTGGAATTTAATTCTGCATTTACTCGGGTAAAAGAAAAAATATTCTTTTAAACACCATTCACGACAAACCCAAAATCATCTTCCATCTAATATGGAAACTTCACGGAAATTCGAACAATTCATAATAGATATAAATTTCCGTATCAAACTAATACTATAAGTGGAATAACGGCAAAGCCTTTTAAATTCCATAAATAGTAACGGTCTTCATCCACAGAAGCTCATCTCGATTATCACTAAATCGAATTCCATTTAATTCAAGTTTAGTTTATTTAATTGGAAAACTTCATTTTGGAAATTTTCCATTAATCTTTAGTTAAAAGATTTATATATTCCAAATCATAACTTCGTTGTTAAATGCTGTAATCCGTGAATTATAGAGACTGAAAAGTCACAAACGAAGGCCCAAAAGTCCGGGCTCTAGCTGGGAAACATCCTGGATCAATGTAGGCCGTGGACCGAGGTTCTCCGGTCCACGGCCTAAAATCAATCGACTGGTCCATTCTGACCAGTCGACTGGTTAGAACCTAGGTTTCTGCCTGGGTTGATACCAGTCGACGGGTCAGAAATGCACCAGTCGACTGGTGGCAGTTAATCAGCCCCTGTTGTCCCTTTTTTTTTCCTTTTCTTGCATGAATCATTCCCGATAAAATATGGACTTGATCAAGATGATAATGAGGCCCCATAAGCTCGTTGAAACAACTCAAGATCATAATCAAACATGCACAAACATAAATGCATGAGATTGCAATTATTTTGGTTATAAATTCCAAAACAGCTAATTTTCTAACCAAAGCAATCAATACAATTCAAGCGGCTTGTGAAGACTTAGAACTTTTCTGGGGCGGCAACGGAACTTCACAATATCGCCAAATCAACTAGTGGCTTATGAATTAGTTTGTATGGACAATTGTTGTAACACCCCGTATTTTCTGTAAACGTATAAGTAACTAATCAGGGAATAATTAATTTTTAAAATAAGAATCAAGGAAAACGGGTTGCACCATTGCGTTTGTCTCGGAATTCTGCATGAAATCGAGTCCGAGTTTTCGAAAATCGGAGTCTGTATGACGAAGTTATGACCCTCAGAAGTTTCAGGAATTTAAATAAAATAAAGCACCTCGAAAATAAAGCCAGAAATTCGAAATTCAAACCCAGAGAAGGCTGGCGGGAAAACTCCCGCCCATATACCTAGGTCGACTGGGGAGTCGACCCCCCCCCCCAACCAGGTCGACTGGGGTGTCGACCTCTCCATGACCAGGTCGACTGGGGAGTCGACCTGGGGGTCGACCTGCTCCCGAAACCCAGTTTTTGAACCTGGTTCATTCTGGTGTATCCGGTCTCGTTTTCTGTATAGATTCGTCCGCCTAATCCTATATAAACAGCCCCATAGCCTCATTTTCTCTACACAATTTCATTCTGTCTATATTCTGCCTCTGTTCTAATTAAAAATAAAAATGGCGTCGCTACTCTGCTGGAATCAAAACTTGGACTGATGCATCTTCTTCCAACCTGAATAGAATTAAAAGCTAAATCAAATCTCAAATCAAAGTTTAGAGCTACAACAACAATTAAAGAGGAATAATTCAGCATTTCTGCATCGACAACAGTTTATTATCCTTTCTTAAAACCATGAAAGGCAAGTACAGTTATTTTCCGCTATAAACAGTAACTATAATTGTGACATGATTGTAAATCTGAATTTGAGGTTGTGTACGTTCTGTTCTGATATATTTTATCATGTATCTCTTTCTTCTTTCTGTTCTATAGCCAGGCTACCACGAGCCTGCGCCACATCTCATAAGAGATTAACGCACGAACGCTAAATTTTGGGATAAATAATAATGCATAATTGGACATGAAACTGTTGCCTATGAGACTATTGCATATGACTATGATTCATTGACTATTGCCTTTGACTATGATTCATGACTATGAGACTATTGCCTATGACATTGAATAAGAAACTATTGTGATTAGTCGCCCATGACTATTGTGGTTAGTTGCCTATAACTATTGTAGTTAGTATATTATGCCTATTCCCTTAATGATGTTAGATCTCATATTTAGTATGTAACTTTGCTAGTTTATTCCCACTCACTGTTATGTACATCGAGCCTATAGGGCCATTTCATGAGTATTTAGAGAACTTGTGGAAACATGTTATACGGCGATTGGGCGTAGCTTAATTAAGTAAATCTGGCATAGCAAATATGTTGGCATAATCTGAGTTGGCTATAATAGAGAATGATTTACATGTGTAGTAGTCTTGGACATAAATGGTAAACTAGAATATTAAATCTAGTTTTGACATGAACTGTAAATGGGAATATTAAGGCTAAAATTTGCGGCATATATTGTATTATGAATTATGACCTTAATTTGGGCATGTAAGTTTAGGATAAATTTATAATTAGGCAAGATATGTCAATGAAACTTTAAGGAATGATTAAATCTGTTATATTGCCTAATCTGCTAGTTCTGTTGTATTGCCTAAACTGCCAACTAGGTTGAATTGCCTAATCTACTAATTATGTTAAAATTGCCTTATCTGCTAGACCGGCTAAATCGCCTAATCTGCAAGATCTGTTATTTATTTAGTCTGTTGAATGGCGTAATCTGTTGGAATTGAAATGCTGAAATTTGAAGTATGTAAATATGTAGGCTCGATTTAAAATAGAGCAAAACTTGTTAATAGAACCTCAAATAATCTGATGTAACTTGTACAGAAGTTAATTTGTTAAATTAGCATGATTGGTCTAATATTAGCATAGTCTGCGAATGAATGCATTGGCTAAACCTGAAACATGGCTAACTCGAGGTTAGAATGATTTTGCGGCGTAATCCTGCCCAGAACCGCCCGGCACATCCAGTGGCCACAAACTGAGACGACCCCAAACCCCGTACTCACGGCGGCAAGGGTAATCCGCGGAATATAACACAGAAACGGATAACAGCAGAACAGAATTAAATAAATACACCAGATAATGAACAGTAGAATATACTGGATAAAAGTAATCATCAAAGTTACACAGTATATAGGATCTTACTTAGTACAAATACAATTTAGCTATACATAAATGTCTACAGCGGAAATACACAAAATATGTACAATAGGAGCTGAACAGCATAAAAAGAGATAAATGATAGAATCCATCTTCAGCTCCAGCTATCCAGAAAGAACCAGCTAAACCTGAATACAAGGCTGCCCGTGTAGAAAAAGGGGCACCCGAGTTTGAAAGTGAAACAAACTACTAGTCAGTCATGGGACTGGTATGAGAAATCTACTCAACACATATATAATATGGCTAATCACAGGACCACGCCACTTTCATGGAATGGGTTTACTCCATTGGATTGCCAGTGCTTTAAAACAAATCTTTCTTTTAAACATCGCAATGCTTTTTATAAAAATGAAGCCATTATAAGACTCAGTTCCCATCACACAATGCAACGCAAACCGAAGGATAGAGTTTTACCTTATAATGGCCAAAATATGATTGATACGAATAAAACAAAAGCATTTGATATTATGACTAGTGTTTATTTGTTTCAAAAACAATTTCAAATCATAACTATCAATCATAGACGACATGAGCGTCCCATGCCACTATGTCGCCAAATATATATGCAATCAAAACTGCACGATGTCGTATTTGGAAATTGGATTTCCGTCATGAACCAAGGCAAAAGATAGTCCTTACCGAAATCGAGACTGCCTAGCCCGAGTCCCAGGATCAGAGCTCGAGTGACCCTTGGATCGTCAGGGCCGGCCCACCGATGTGGATTATTATACCTGAACAATACGTTTCCCCGCCGTTTGGGGCGTAAACGAGCCAACGAATGACTTCATCGGACCCGGATCGTCCGATCAAACTGAGGCACCTGGCAACAACAACAACCACACAGGTGAAAAGTATATAAATGTCAGGGCTGGTAGGTCACTGACACCACCCTAGCTAGGAAGAAACGCATGCCCTCCCTGAGGTCCTTCTCCCGTTTCTGGTTCATACCGGGGTGTGAGGCTCGCGAATTTACGTTATACACAAAGCTACACCACACAGGCGGTGCTTTGATCATCACCACAAGACTTTGCTTTTCAACATAAGCCTTGATCATTTGCCACTTAGGCATGCCACACTAGCAATTCATGCCATGCGACTGATGTCCATCGATATACAACCTTTGAGCTCATGCGTTTCAGAGAAGGGCGTTAAGCAAAAGAATAAATTCTCCGCCGCCAAACAGATGTATATTTAATAGAGAGCAATCAACACGGAATAAAATCCAATGTCAGACACACAATCCATATACAAGTTCGTTCTGGGTCTGAACGAAACCGGAGGCACTAAATACCTCGCAAACCCATCGATCACCACGTACGCCTGGATGATCACCACTCATTATCCATATTTCGGGATGCCTCCCAATCAGGACCTCGGTTACCATCCAAACGAGGTGAAGATCTCCGGTCTTCGACCATTGTCTTCATCTTCGACTTTCAATCGTCAGTCAATTATTTGAAATGAGAATTAACTCGGCCTTTTCAAATAATTCACGTATATTTAGAATTTCAAATCAATTTATTTCAATGGTTAAATCATTCGACAACACAAATTTTGTTCTTTAATGTAATTTTCACACCAAACACATTCAACCATCAAATACCACATAAATCGAGCAAATTCAGTTTATTTCCATTCCATATCGTTTATGATATTTTATAACGATTTATTGCTATTTTTATTTATATTAAATTAGCCAATTTATTCAAAACGACGCTTCGGGCCATAACGCGGCCGTGGCGCTGTTTTCCTTCAGATTTGATTTACACATATCTAAAAATCTAACCGTTGGATCTTCATAAAATTTACATCATTAGAAAGGTCTTTTCAAAACGAATCCAACGGTTCCAGTTTCGGGAAAATCCGATGGTCGGATCTTCCGGTACAATCGTTTGAAGTTTCGATTTCAAAATACGAACTGCAGCGTCGTTATTCGATTAAATATAATTATATTTTTATACATATATAAATATAATCGTTTCTGGCGCTGTTTTTCTTCAGATTTGAATTAAACATTCCAGACAATCCAACCGTTGGATTTTTACAAAGTTGGTGCCGTTGGAAAGATTTTTCCAAAGCGGACCCAACGGTTGCGATTTCAGGAAAATCCGATGGTCGGATCTCCCGGTATAATCGTTTGAAATCACGGTTTCAAAATGCGAACTGCACGGCCACGTTTCGTTTTAATTTTATTTATATTTATATATTTATATAAATATAGTTCAATCAAAAATTCCTATATCGTTTTCACTTCAAATATTTCACTAACGCCTTTAAATTTCGGAAAAATTCGTCATAACCTCCTTTGTACGGAAGGGGCTGGGAAAATTCCCAAATAGCCACACGGGCGTCTCATGTCGAAAAGAAAAAGAAAATGCCAAGCGGCTAGCCAACAGGCTCATAAAATCATCACCCAAACAAAACAGTAAATGTGTACCTATTTGTCGGGCACAAAATTTTATTCCTCTTCTCTAGCCCCTTTGCTATAACCTGTTCAATAAATATGCATGTACATATATATAGTTCTTATCACTTATCGTTTTCTATTCAACTTCGTATTTGATTCCATTTGGTTTAAAAACACCATTCATTCTAATGTTGCATGTATAGGCAAAAATCATATCATTAGCTAATTAATGAATATTTCAACTCATATATATTTATTTGAACGAGTGGCTATTTTTTTTAACACTTCACATTTCAACAATTCGTGTATTTAATAAAAATGTGATTTTTATTGTAAAACAATTCATTTCACAACACTATTATTTTATATAGTTTATATAGGTGATAAAAATAGAATTTTTATTATAAAACAATTTCTTTTAAAACGAGATTATTTTACATAGTCCATATAGTTGATAAAAGGTGATTTTTATTATGAAACAGTTTATTTCAAAACACGAAGACCATTCAACACATGAATTTCAATTCAACGAATGAATATCGATTCAACACATGAAGGTTTTCTATAGTTTCTATATATAGATAAAAATGTGATTTTTATATTTAAAACACGAATACCATTCTACACATGAACTTCTACTCAACGAATGAATATCGATTCAACACATGAATGTTTTCTATAGTTTCTATATATAGATAAAAATGTGATTTTTATATTTAAAACACGAATACCATTCAACACATGAATTTCTACTCTACGAATGAATATCGATTCAACACATGAAGGTTTTCTATTCAATGAATAAATATAGTTTTAGCAAATGAAAATAATTCAAACACATGAATATTATTCAAAATTTCAGCAGCATAACGGCAGGGTAGTTAAAACCGGGATCGTCCCTAGTACTGCTCCTCGCTCTACCTTAAAACCTCGCGGTTTTTGACAATGGGGATCATGCATCTAGTTCGCACGCAGGCGACATGTATATATTTATTTCATTTCCACAAACTAATCCTATGTGGTTCCAACCAAATATTTCTCAACCACAAACGGGTATTTTCAACCACAATCATTCAATATCAACCACAAACAATTCCAAACAACCATTCGCTATCAATCAATTTTCACACCAATCACAATCAATCAATATCGTCCATGGTTTGTGGACGAGGGGCATATATATATATATATATAGCAATTCACTTCTATTTCAACACATTTATAATTTTTCACAACGCATATATAACTTATACATCGAACATACAACTTATACAACGCTTATACAAGAGGTGTACAACGCTTATATAACTCATACATCGACTATATAATTTATGCATCGTCGTTTTCCATATTGTTTATAAATTAGAAATCTCACATTGGGTTCCACTCCACCAAAAATAGCAGAAGGCTCAGAAAAATATGCGGTCTCTTCTAAAATGTAGAAGACGTCCTCACGGTCACGATGTTTCCTGTTTCATCGAATTTCGTTAACACAGCAAAAAGATATGATTTTTCGAAGTTTGCAACGATTTAAAGGTGTTAAAACTGTTGAAAATAAATTAAAGTCGTTACCTTCAATAAATGTTCAAAACTAGGTTTTGAAAATTCGTGAAATCCGTAGCACTTCGTCCCGATCAGGTTGTATGACGTCGTAGAGGGTGGAAAGGGCTTCGCGGCGCCGGGGGTTTCGTCGAACTTGATCAGGCGAGGAGGGGGTATCGGCGGCGGGAAGTTCGTATCTTCCTGGGCTCGATTCTCGAAGCACAGCGCACGGTGGAGGTCGAGGGAGGTATGGATTTGATGGCCTCGAGGAGTACTACAAAAACCTTAACTGGAGTGGGGGCTAAAGGTGAACGGATTCACCAGAAAATGGAAGGGAAGAATGGAATGTCGGCCGTCGTCGATCGCTGCTAATCGGGGAGAGAGAAAATGATATTTTCCTTTTTTTTATTAAATTCTGATTGGCCGGGAGATTTTATAAGGGGTTTTCTGACGCGACCACCAATCTAAACCCAACGACTGTCGTCCCTAGCGTTTTACCCTCATTCCGAACACAATGGAATATGTTTCGTTGGCCCATTCGACTGTTTCAGCCAGTTTTCCTTCAAATTAAAATATATAACATTCAGTAATTATTTTAACGTACATTTCAATTTGCCAGGGCCACAAACTGATTCGAAAAATTCCAGAAAATTAAATCTAGCTATGTTTTGATGATACGGTCCCAACAAAACTAGGTTCGTCGAATTCTGAGACCGTTTGCAAAAAGGCCCATTTCTGGTCGATCCAATTTAACTGTAATTGGCCAAAACACGTTTTCCTATGCCACGCTCACATACTAGCTTCAAAAATTATGAAATTTGAAACCTAGCAATAACTTCACATCCCGGATCCAACAAAAGTGGTTTCGTCGAATTCCGAGGTTGTATGCAAAATGGCCAATTTCACGGGCTATATAAATTCCATAGCGACCTTTCTGAAAATTCATTCGGCCATAACTTTTGCTTTCCGCTATGAAAATTCGATTTTTCAGATTCGTTAGAAAGGTATTCACTAATAGATTTAAATATTTTTGGTTTCACTAAAATCCGTTTTGTTTTGCACCCGGTACAGTCCGACAAAGTTTGAATTCAATTTTTGAAACTGCAGCGCCTTTTCAAGCCTTGTTTATAATTAGAATCAATTATATTAGTTTTCAATTGTCAATTCAAACTCTCTTTTCACTGCCATTATTTAAAAATATTTATTTTAAATATTTAAAATCCATTATTTTAGCCAATTTAAAATTTTTAAATTGGTTCAGATTTTCTGGGCCGTTACAATCTCCCCCACTTAAAACTTTTCGTCCCCGAAAAGGAACAAAGTCGAAAGTGGTTTGATAAATCTACAATCACACAACAACCAATCCAATTGTTTTCAACCTTTCAAAAATATACTAATCACTTTCTATTCTTTTTTTTTTAAAATCATTCAGACTATAGAATTTAAAAGTGCACATCCATGAAAAGAAAGTAACAACAGAGTAGAGAATTAAATGGTAATGCAAAGTAGGGCAAATGTACCTTGCACCAGAGTCAATCAGAGATATCCACTCGACATCTAGGATAAGCTTTCTGAATAGCGGGCAGGCCTTTGAAAGATGACCGGTCAGATGGCATTGACTGCACTTTCTATTCTCTTGGAACTTCTTACCGGATTTAGTTTCATCTTTCCTTAGCTTCTTCGAGGGTTTACAATTCCAGGTCAAATGCCCCTGTTTATGGCAGTTACCGCATACAGCTGTCGTTACAGGTTCTTTTTCGGATCTGGCCCTTTTTCGATTAACTTTGGGCTCCTTACCGACTTCAGACATTGTACTGGCCTCAGGACGATCAGTTTCTGATTCAACCTTGTCGCTAGAACTGACTTCCTCCTCGTCACGCAACATGCCTTTTTTGTCGAGATCTTCATACTGGTAAGCCATGTAGATCATTTCTGACAAAGGAAGTTTCACATTCCTCATCACACTGTTCTGATATTTTCTTTGCAGGCCATGAATAAATCTCAGATTCTTCCTTTTTGGATCTTGAATCAGATGAGGAGCAAAGTGAGAAAGTTCGTTGAATTTCTTATGATATTCTGGGATGGTCATATCACCTTGTATCAAATAAGAAAATTCATCACATAATCGCTCCGTCGCTTCAGGAGGAGTAAATCTTTCTAAGAAAATCACTTTGAATCTGTCCCAGGTGATATCACCTTCTGGATTATCTTTAATAACTGAACCCCACCAAAACAAAGCTTCTTCTTTGAGTGCCCAAGACGCCAGTAGTCTTTTCTGATCGTCTCTCAGCTTTAAACCCTCAAAGATTTTCTCCGCAGAACGAATCCAAGCTTGTGTTTCCATAATGGACTCCTTGCCTAAGAATGGCGATCCACCCAGATTTCGAAATCTCTTGAATAGAACTTCTATATCGAATTCTGGCTGCGGGAACACAACTGGCTCATTAGCTGGTCGAGCCATACGATTATTTCTTCTGTTCCTGTCACTCATTTTCTAGTGCTTCTGCAAATGGCAGATCAAGTGTCAGGTCACAGAAAAGAAAATTTTCAAACATAGAAACATATACTTCAAGTGTAAATGTGTCTATAGAGGTGTAATTTCATTCTGCTTTACTCATACTAGGATATTGCTGATCCTATCTGTATAGAGTTACCCGTCCTAGAACTCTACTGGTTTTATTCCTGACGAGTTCGTTCAAATTTTATATTCTAGAACTAAGCTTAACCTGGCTCTGATACCAAATGAAACGACCCCAAACCCCGTACTCACGGCGGCAAGGGTAATCCGTGGAATATAACACAGAAACAGATAACAGCAGAACAGAATTAAATAAATACACCAGATAATGAACAGTAGAATATACTGGATAAAAGTAATCATCAAAGTTACACAGTATATAGGATCTTACTTAGTACAAATACAGTTTAGCTATACATAAATGTCTACAGCGGAAATACACAAAATATGTACAATAGGAGCTGAACAGCATAAAAAGAGATAAATGATAGAATCCATCTTCAGCTCCAGCTATCCAGAAAGAACCAGCTAAACCTGAATACAAGGCTGCCCGTGTAGAAAAAGGGGCACCCGAGTTTGAATGTGAAACAAACTACGAGTCAGTCATGGGACTGGCATGAGAAATCTACTCAACACATATATAATATGGCTAATCACAGGACCACGCCACTTTTGTGGAACGGGTTTACTCCATTGGATTGCCAGTGCTTTAAAATAAATCTTTCTTTTAAACATCGCAATGTTTTTTATAAAAATGAAGCCATTATAAGACTCAGTTCCCATCACACAATGCAACGCAAACCGGAGGAAAGAGTTTTACCTTATAATGGCCAAAATATGATTGATATGAATAAAACAAAAGCATTTGATATTATGACTAGTGTTTATTTGTTTCAAAAACAATTTCAAATCATAACTATCAATCATAGACGACATGAGCATCCCATGCCACTATGTCGCCAAATATATATGCAATCAAAAACGCACGATGTCGTATTTGGAAATTGGATTTCCGTCATGAAGCAAGGAAAAAGATAGTCCTTACCGAATTCGAGACTGCCTATCCCGAGTCCCAGGATCAGAGCTCGAGTGACCCTTGGATCGTCAGGGCCGGTCCACCGATGTGGATTATTATACCTGAACAATACGTTTCCCCGCCCTTTGGGGCGTAAACGAGCCAACGAATGACTCCATCGGACCTGGATCGTCCGATCAAACCGAGGCGCCTCGCAACAACAACAACCACACAGGTGAAAAGTATATAAATGTCAGGGCTGGTAGGTCACTGACACCACCCTAGCTAGGAAGAAACGCATGCCCTCCCTGAGGTCCTTCTCCCGTTTCTGGTTCATACAGGGGTGTGAGGCTCGCGAATTTACGTTATACACAAAGCTACACCACACAGGCGGTGCTTTGATCATCACCACAAGACTTTGCTTTTCAATAGAAGCCTTGATCATTTGCCACTTAGGCATGCCACACTAGCAATTCATGCCATGCGACTGATGTTCATCGATATACAACCTCCGAGCTCATGCGTTTCAGAGAAGGGCGTTAAGCAAAAGAATAAATTCTCCGCCGCCAAACAGATGTATATTTAATAGAGAACAATCAACACGGAATAAAATCCAATGTCAGACACACAGTCCATATACAAGTCCGTTCTGGGTCTGAACGAAACTGGAGGCACTAAATACCTCGCAAACCCATCGATCACCACGTACGCCTGGACGATCACCACTCATTATCCATATTTCGGGATGCCTCCCAATCAGGACCTCGGTTACCATCCAAACGAGGTGAAGATCTCCGGTCTTCGACCACTGTCTTCATCTTCGACTTTCAATCGTCGGTCAATTATTTGAAATGAGAATTAACTCGGCCTTTTCAAGTAATTCACGTATATTTAGAATTTCAAATCAATTTATTTCAATGTTTAAATCATTCGACAACACCAATTTTGTTCTTTAATGTAATTTTCACACCAAACACATTCAACCATCAAATACCCCATAAATCGAGCAAATTCAGTTTTTTTCCATTCCATATCGTTTATGATATTCTATAACGATTTATCGCTATTTTTATTTATTTTAAATTAGCCAATTTATTCAAAACGACGCTTCGGGCCATAACGCGGCCGTGGCGCTGTTTTCCTTCAGATTTGATTTACACATATCTAAAAATCTAACCGTTGGATCTTCATAAAATTTACATCATTAGAAAGGTCTTTTCAAAACGAATCCAACGGTTCCAGTTTCAGGAAAATCCGATGGTCGGATCTTCCGGTACAATCGTTTGAAGTTTCGATTTCAAAATACGAACTGCAGCGTCGTTATTCGATTAAATATAATTATATTTTTATACATATATAAATATAATCGTTTCTGGCGCTGTTTTTCTTCAGATTTGAATTAAACATTCCAGACAATCCAACCGTTGGATTTTTACAAAGTTGGTGCCGTTGGAAAGATTTTTCCAAAGCGGACCCAACGGTTGCGATTTCAGGAAAATCCGATGGTCGGATCTCCCGGTATAATCGTTTGAAATCACGGTTTCAAAATGCGAACTGCACGGCCACGTTTCGTTTTAATTTTATTTATATTTATATATTTATATAAATATAGTTCATTCAAAAATTCCTATATCGTTTTCACTTCAAATATTTCACTAACGCCTTTAAATTTCGGAAAAATTCGTCATAACCTCCTTTGTACGGAAGGGGCTGGGAAAATTCCCAAATAGCCACACGGGCGTCTCATGTCGAAAAGAAAAAGAAAAAGCCAAGCGGCTAGCCAACAGGCTCATAAAATCATCACCCAAACAAAACAGTAAATGTGTACCTATTTGTCGGGCACAAAATTTTATTCCTCTTCTCTAGCCCCTTTGCTATAACCTGTTCAATAAATATGCATGTACATATATATAGTTCTTATCACTTATCGTTTTCTATTCAACTTCATATTTGATTCCATTTGGTTTAAAAACACCATTCATTCTAATGTTGCATGTATAGGAAAAAATCATATCATTAGCTAATTAATGAATATTTCAACTCATATATATTTATTTGAACGAGTGGCTATTTTTTTTAACACTTCACATTTCAACAATTCGTGTATATAATAAAAATGTGATTTTTATTGTAAAACAATTCATTTCACAACACTATTATTTTATATAGTTTATATAGGTGATAAAAATTGGATTTTTATTATAAAACAATTTCTTTTAAAACGAGATTATTTTACATAGTCCGTATAGTTGATAAAAGGTGATTTTTATTATGAAACAATTTATTTTAAAACACGAAGACCATTCAACACATGAATTTCAATTCAACGAATGAATATCGATTCAACACATGAAGGTTTTCTATAGTTTCTATATATCGATAAAAATGTGATTTTTATATTTAAAACACGAATACCATTCAACATATGAATTTCTACTCAACGAATGAATATCGATTCAACACATGAAGGTTTTCTATAGTTTCTGTATACAGATAAAAATGTGATTTTTATATTTAAAACACAAACACCATTCAACACATGAATTTATACTCAACGAATGAATATCGATTCAACACATGAAGGTTTTCTATTCAATGAACAAATATAGTTTTAGCAAATGAAAATAATTCAAACACATGAATATTATTCAAAATTTCGGCAGCATAACGGCAGGGTAGTTAAAACCGGGACCGTCCCTAGTACGGCTCCTCGCTCTACCTTAAAACCTAGCGGTTTTTGACAATGGGGATCATGCATCTAGTTCACATGCAGGCGGCATGTATATATTTATTTCATTTCCACAAACTAATCCTATGTGGTTCCAACCAAATATTTCTCAACCACAAACGGGTATTTTCAACCACAATCATTCAATATCAACCACAAACAATCCCAAACAACCATTCGCTATCAATCAATTTTCACACCAATCACAATCAATATTGTCCATGGTTTGTGGACGAGGGGCGTATATATATATATATATATATATATATATGTATATAGCAATTCACTTCTATTTCAACACATTTATAATTTTTTACAACGCATATATAACTTATGCATCGAACATACAACTTATACAACGCTTATACAAGAGGTGAACAATGCTTATATAACTCATACATCGACTATATAATTTATGCATCGTCGTTTTCCATATTGTTTATAAATTAGAAATCTCACATTGGGTTCCACTCCACCAAAAATAGCAGAAGGCTCAGAAAAATATGCGGTCTCTTCTAAAATGTAGAAGACGTCCTCACGGTCACGATGTTTCCTGTTTCATCGAATTTCGTTAACACAGCAAAAAGATATGATTTTTCGAAGTTTGCAACGGTTTAAAGGTGTTAAAACTGTTGAAAATAAATTAAAGCCGTTACCTTCAATAAATGTTCAAAACTAGGTTTTGAAAATTCGTGAAATCCGTAGCACTTCGTCCCGATCAGGTTGTATGACGTCGTAGAGGGTGGAAAGGGCTTCACGACGCCGGGGGTTTCGTCGAGCTCGATCAGGTGAGGAGGGGGTATCGGCGGTGGGAAGTTCGGATCTTCCTAGGCTCGATTCTCGAAGCACGGTGGAGGTCGAGGGTGGTGTGGATTTGAAGGCCTCGAGGAGTACTACAAAAACCTTAACTAGAGTGGGGGCTAAAGGTGAACGGATTCGCCAGAAAATGGAAGGGAAGAATGGAATGTCGGCCGTCGTCGATCGCTGCTAATCGGGGAGAGAGAAAACGATATTTTCCTTTTTTTTATTAAATTCTGATTGGCCGGGAGATTTTATAAGGGGTTTTCTGATGCGACCACCAATCTAAACCCAACGACTGTCGTCCCTAGCGTTTTACCCCCATTCCGAACACAATGGAATATGTTTCATAGGCCCATTCGACTGTTTCAGCCAGTTTTCCTTCAAATTAAAATATATAACATTTAGTATTTAATTTGAACGTACATTTCAATTTGCCAGGGCCACAAACTGATTCGAAAAATTCCAGAAAATTAAATCTAGCTATGTTTTGACGATACGGTCCCAACAAAACTAGTTTCGTCGAATTTTGAGACAGTTTGCAAAAAGGCCCATTTCTGGTCGATCCAATTTAACTGTAATTGGCCAAAACACGTTTTCCTTCGCCACGCTCACATACTAGCTTCAAAAATTATGAAATTTGAAACCTAGCAATAACTTCACATCCCGGATCCAACAAAAGTGGTTTCGTCGAATTCCGAGGTCGTATGCAAAATGGCCAATTTCACGAGCTATATAAATTCCATAGCGACCTTTTTGAAAATTCATTCGGCCATAACTTTTGCTTTCCGCTATGAAAATTCGATTTTTCAGATTCATTAGAAAGGTATTCACTAACAAATTTAAATATTTTTGGTTTCACTAAAATCCGTTTTGTTTTGCACCCGGTACAGTCCGACAAAGTTTGAATTCAATTTTTGAAACTGCAGCGCCTTTTCAAGCCTTGTTTATAATAAGAATCAATTATATTCGTTTTCAATTGTCGATTCAAACTCTCTTTTCACTGCCATTATTTAAAAATATTTATTTTAAATATTTAAAATCCATTATTTTAGCCAATTTAAAAAATTTAAATTGGTTCAGATTTTCTGGGTCGTTACACAAACAATAGGTTCTAATGTGAGAAGTTAGTCAAAACGTGCTTGAAACCCGAGGTTAGACTCAGTTTGCGACAGAAACCTGCCCGGAACCAACCGACCTAACCAGTGGCCGCAAACTGTCAGTCTAATAATGTGAGAGGTTTGCGTGTTAATTTTTAATTGATACAAATCTGAGATAAATATGATGTCTAAAACGTGTTGGGTGGGTAGGGTTAAGCCAATTGGACTAATGAATTTAACAAACCCGTTTCATGAATCTGTAGGCCCAATTGAAAAGTTAGACAAATCTGTTTAATCCGTATATCTGATCCGTTAGTCTGAAACTTGTCTGATCTGTGAACTAGTTGATCTGAACTCTGTATGTCTGAACTTGTAAACAAGTTAATCTGAAATTTGTTAGTCTAGGGACATAACGTTAAGAGGGAAATTACTTGTGTCATCTGTTTTTTGGGACCCATATTAGTCAGTAACCCTTTCTGGTATCAAACTTTGACCCAACAGTAGGTAGGGTTCGGGCACGCTTACTGAACTAATTATAAGCGGTTCATTCTGATAATGGCGAGGGGTGTTGATGGTGCGTTCCAACCGGCTCATGTGCGTGCATGGATCTCGGCCTGCCTCTGAGGATGTAAGAAGCCGTGACATCTGTAAATAGGTCTGTGCCAATTGGTTGTCACTTTAGGGAGTGATACACCCTACTGTGGGGCCGACACAGGGTATTTATGTATTAGGGAGCCGATCGCATGGGGTAGGGTTTTAGGGTACACTTAGTTCTGTCTGTTTCTGTTGGTACCGTCTGTTTCTGTTGGGTGGCAACACCTATCTGTTTCTGCGTGGTACCGTCTGTTCGGGTGGTAAAGGCCCATTTACTAGTGCACACCTAATTCTACATTCTGTTTCCGTAGGGATTAATCTGTTTCTGTTTCTGTAGCTTCTGTTCGGGTGATAAGGGCCCATTATTAGCATCATGTTTCTGTCTGTTTCTATTCGGGTGGTAAAGGCCCATTATTAGCATTCTGTTCCTGTCTTTTTCTGTCCGGGTGATAAAGGCCCATTATTAGCATTCTGTTTTTGTCTGTTTCTGTTGGGGTGGTAAAGGCCCATTACTAGCATTCTCTTCTGTGGAAATTATTCTGTTCCCGTTTCTGTTTCAGTTTAGACATTAGGGTGACACCTAATCCTGTTATACTTGTATTAGTGCAGAGAAATGAAAATAATATTATTCTGTTTCTTCTGTTTAACCTAAGTACATCTGCTGCTCCTGTTACTGTTATCTCTCATCCAGTTTTATTTGCATGTCATAATTATTATTATCTGTTCATATGCTGAAAGTCACTGGACTTGCCAGACTTTATGTCTGACCTTGCTTGTTTTCGCCCCTTTTTCTTCCGTTCCCCCCCCCCCAGGTTTTTCAAGGAGGGAATACTTTAGCTTGTTCCGGATTTCTTCTGCTTGAAGTACTTGAAGTGCGTAAAGTATGGCTTAACTTCTTATGGTATCTTCGGTGGGGATTATGATTATAAAGTTTTGTACTCTGATGACTTTCTGAACAAGACTGATATTTATGTACTTGAGTTTTTGGTAAAGATGTAACCATACTGATTTCTGCTTTCCGCTGTAATAAAGTTATAATTTCTCAAGTATTGTTTATCCGTCTTGAAATTTTCTGTTCTGTTTACTAAAATGCTCCACCAAAGTTAAGGCATTCCCTTTGTGAGTGTCCTTAACGGAGGTGGGGTGTTACACTTGGTATCAGAGCTGAAGGTTACCAGATTTGATATAAAGTTTTGAAAACTATTTTCAAAAAAGTTTTAAAAAGGAAGTATTTTCAAAAGTAAAGCTTATTTTTGAAAAACATAATCCTCAAAAGACATATATCTATCTTTTGATCCTCTGTTTGAATCTTTGTTTCCTTCTTTCTCCGGGGCTCTCGGCTTTCTGGGAGGTAACCTCATCGCGGCATGGTTCTGTAGGCTTGATAAGAGTACGGCACCGGTCAAAGGGCAATTAAATGCCCGACTTCCATCTGTAGCCAAAGTAGTCTCGCCTACGGCTAATTTTCTTTCGAGCTTTGTAGGATTTTCCATGCGATGGAGGCCGCTTTCGAGGGACTTGTCAACGTGTTACACACAGATAGTAAAGATGAGAATGAGGGAGATTGGCTAAGGAGCACAACCCAAGGATGAGAAACTCATGGATATGGACTTGGTTCACAAAGGAGGCAAAAAGGAAACACAAAAGAAGGAAGAAAAGTCTGAAGATAAAGGAGGAGAAAAGTGCTTTACTTATGGAATCTTGACTCGTCTGGACAAGGATTGTCGAAAGAGGAAGGACACTCACTTCAACTGTGGTGAGATGGGACACTTCACTAGGGACTGCCCAAAGAAACGGGGGCAAGGACAGAGGACATGACCCACTTCGGGAAGGCAGGCGAAGGCTCTCATAGTTGGTGGATAGGATAGAAGTAGGAAAATTTCCGTGGAGAGTTTAGTTTCCTTATCTGATTATTGAGTTAGAACTCTTTCCGATTATGGCATTCTGATTCTGTAGTCGAGTCTCTGCACTTTAATACTAGTCTTGTTTCTGATCTAGTTATAGTCTCAAACCCCATAGGGGTTACGACTCATCTGTTGGTGGTAGGTTGGGATTTGAGGGTATCTGTGTTAGGCATCAAGTCGATTGTAATGCATACATTCTGGGTTTTTAAGGGATATGGTGGGATTTTCCCATGCTTAGTTTTCTAAGAATCATTCGATAATCTGATATGTACTAGTAGTCTGTAAGCATCTGGATATTTTTGGAAAGGTTAAGATTTCCAGTTTTGACATTGTCTAAAGAGGGTAATCCTCTGGGTGTCAATCTGATGTTGATTTCGATCTTCGGGGTTGATACTTATGGGAGTTTGTCTCTCAACCAAGGTCTAATGAAAACTAAGTTTTTGTTTTATCTGTACTCGCTTCCATCATTCAACTGTATCCTATCGATCAAATCTTCGAACTCTAGGTAGAAACCAATGGGTGTAAACATGTGTTTGAGACATGTTATGTTTGATGGTTGCAAGTGGATGCAAGTGGTTGCTAGTGGTTGCTCGTGGATGCATATACATGCACTAGGCACTAGATCGGCTCGAAAACACTCTCATACTGCATATGGATGTGTGAGCATTTTTAATTTTTGTGGATGCAAAATGATTGACTCATCACATGGGTGTTGCATATGAATGAATGGTTGTCGCTCATATAAGAATGATATGGATCAAATAGGAAAATTTCATACATGTTGGACTCATGGCACTGACATAATTCGCATTAAGGAGGTCAACTGAATCAGTGGACCGCCTGATCTTTGCATTAGATAAGGAACATATACACACACTTTTGCATATGTTCATACGACATTAGAAGTTTTCTAAGGACAATGGATGCTTGTGGATGATGGTTGAGTAGATGGATGACTGGATGGTAGGACACATTCTTCTTAACTTGAAGATTTCGGGGACGGAATCCTTTAAGAAGGGGAGAATGTAACACCCCGTATTTTCTGTAAATGTATAAGTAACTAATCAGGGAATAATTAATTTTTAAAATAAGAATCAAGGAAAACGGGTTGCTCCATTGCGTTCGTCTCGGAATTCTTCATGAAATAGAGTCCGAGTTTGCGAACGTATGACCAAGTTATGACCCTCGGAAGTTTCAGGAATTTAAATAAAATAAAACACCTCGAAAATAAAGCCAGAAATTCGAAATTCAAACCCAGAGAAGGCTGATGGGAAAATTCCCACCCATATACCCAGGTCGACTGGGGAGTCGACCCCCCCCCCAACCAGGTCGACTGGGGTGTCGACCTCCCCATGACCAGGTCGACTGGGGAGTCGACCTAGGGGTCGACCTGCTCCCGAAACCCAGCTTTTGAACCTGGTTCATTCTGATGTATCCGGTCTCGTTTTCTGTCTAGATTCATCCGCATAATCCTATATAAACAGCCCCCTAGCCTCATTTTCTCTACACAATTTCATTCTGTCTATATTCTGCCTCTGTTCTAATTAAAAATAAAAATGGCGTCGCTACTCTGCTGGAATCAAAACTTGGACTGATGCATCTTCTTCCAACCTGAATAGAATTAAAAGCTAAATCAAATCTCAATTCAAAGTTTAGAGCTACAACAACAATTAAAGAGGAATAATTCAACATTTCTGCATCAACAACAGTTTATTATCCTTTCTTAAAACCACGAAAGGCAAGTACAGTTATTTTCCGCTATAAACAGTAAATATAATTGTGACATGATTGTAAATCTGAATTTGAGGTTGTGTACGTTCTGTTCTGATATATTTTATTTTGTATCTCTTTCTTCTTTCTTTTCTATAGCCAGGCTACCACGAGCCTGCGCCACATCTCATAAGAGATTAACGCACGAACGCTAAATTTTGGGGCAAATAATAATGCATAATTGGACATGAAACTGTTGTCTATGAGACTATTGCCTATGACTATGATTCATTGACTATGAGACTATTGCCTATGACTATGATTCATGACTATGAGACTATTGCCTATGACATTGAATAAGAAACTATTGTGATTAGTCGCCCATGACTATTGTGGTTAGTTGCCTATAACTATTGTAGTTAGTTTATTATGCCTATTCCATTAATGATGTTAGATCTCATATTTAGTATGTAACTTTGCTTGTTTATTCCCACTCACTGTTATGTACATCGAGCCTATAGGGCCATTTCATGAGTATTTAGAGAACTTGTGGAAACATATTATACGGGGATTAGGCGTAGCTTAATTAAGTAAATATGGTATAGCAAATATGTTGGCATAATCTGAGTTGGCTATAATAGAGAATGATTTACATGTGTAGTAGTCTTGGACATAAATGGTAAACTAAATTATTAAATCTAGTTTTGACATGAACTGTAAATGGGAATACTAAGGCTAAAATTTGTGGCATATATTGTATTATGAATTATGACCTTGATTTGGGCATGTAAGTTTAGGCTACATTTATAATTAGGCAAGATATGTCAATGAAACTTTAAGGAATGATTAAATCTGTTATATTGCCTAATCTGCTAGTTCTGTTATATTGCCTAAACTGCTAATTACATTGAATTGCCTAATCTGCTAATTATGTTAAAATTTCCTTATCTGCTAGACCTGCTAAATCGCCTAATCTGCAAGATCTGTTATCTGTTTAGTCTGTTGAATGGCGTAATCTGTTGGAACTGAAATGCTGAAATTTGAAGTATGTAAATCTGTAGGCTCGATTTAAAATTGAACAAAACTTGTTAATAGAACCTCGAATAATCTATTGTAACTTGTACAGAAGTTAATTTGTTAAATTAGCATGATTAGTTTGATATTAGCATAGTCTACGAATGAATGCATTGGCTAAACATGAAACATGGCTAACTCGAGGTTAGAATGATTTTGCGGCGTAATCCTGCCCGGAACCGCCCGGCACATCCAGTGGCCGCAAACAATAGGTTCTAATGTGAGAAATTAGTCATAACGTGCTTGAAACCCGAGGCTAGACTCAGTTTGCGGCAAGCACATCCAGTGGCCGCAAACAATAGGTTCTAATGTGAGAAGTTAGTCATAACATGCTTGAAACCCGAGGCTAGACTCAGTTTGTGGCAGAAACCTGCCCGGAACCAACCGGCCTAACCAGTGGCCGCAAACTGTCAGTCTAATGTGAGAGGTATGCGCATTATTTTTTAATTGATACAAATATGAGATAAATATGATGTCTAAAACATGTTGGGTGGGTAGGGTTAAACCAATTGGACTAATGAATTTAACAAACCTGTTTCGTGAATCTGTAGGCCCAATTACAAAGTTAGACAAATTTGTTTAATCCGTATATCTGATCCGTTAGTCTGAAACTTGTCTGATCTGTGAACTAGTTGATCTGAACTCTGTATGTCTGAACTTGTAAACAAGTTAATCTGAAATCTGTTAGTCTAGGACACAAGGTTAGGAGGGAAATTACTTGTGTCATCTGTTGTTTGGGACCCATATTAGTCAGTAACCCTTTCTGGTATCAAACTTTGACCCAACAGTAGGTAGGGTCCGGGAACGCTTACTGAACTAATTATAAGCGGTTCATTCTGATAATGGCGAGGGGTGTTGATTGTGCGTTCCAACAGGGTCATGTGCGTGCATGGATCCCGGTCTGCCTCTGAGGATGTAAGACGCCGTGACATCTATAAATAGGTCTGTGCCAATTGGTTGTCACTTTAGGGAGTGATACACCTTACTGTGGGGCCGACACAGGGTATTTATGTATTAGGGAGCCGATCGCTTGGGGTAGGGTTTTAGGGTACACTTAGTTCTATCTGTTTCTGTTGGTACCGTCTGTTTCCGTTGGGTGGCAACACCTGTCTGTTTCTGCGTGGTACCGTCTATTCGGGTGGTAAAGGCCCATTTACTAGTGTACACCTAATTCTACATTCTGTTTCCGTAGGGATAAATCTGTTTCTGTACCTTCTGTTCGGGTGGTAAAGGCCCATTATTAGCATCCTGTTTCTGTCTGTTTCTGTTCGGGTGGTAAAGGCCCATTATTAGCATTCTTTTTCTGTCTTTTTTTGTTCGAGTGATAAAGGCCCATTATTAGCATTCTGTTTCTATCTGTTTCTGTTGGGGTGGTAAAGGCCCATTACTAGCATTCTCTTCTGTGGAAATTATTCTGTTCCCGTTTCTGTTTCAGTTTAGACATTAGGGTGACACCTAATCCTGTTATACTAGTATTAGTGCAGAGAAATGAAAAGTAATATTATTATGTTTCTTCTGTTTAACCTATGTACATCTGCTGCTCTTGTTACTGTTATCTCTCATCCAGTTTTATTTGCATGTCATAATTATTATTATCTGTTCATATGCTGAAAGTCACTGGACTTGCTAGACTTTATGTCTGACCTTGCTTGTTTTCGCCCCTTTTTCTTCCGTCCCCCCCCCCCCCCCCCCCCAAGGTTTTTCAAGGAGGGAATACTTTAGCATGATCCGGATTTCTTCTACTTGAAGTGCGTAAAGTATGGCTTAACTTCTTATGGTATCTTCGGTAGGGATTATGATTTTAAAGTTTTGTACTCTGATGACTTTCTGAACAAGACTGATATTTATGTACTTGAGTTTTTGGTAAAGATGTAACCATATTGATTTCTGCTTTCCGCTGTAATAAAGTTATAATTTCTCAAGTATTGTTTATCCGTCTTGAAATTTTCTGTTCTGTTTACTAAAATGCTCCACCAAAGTTAAGGCATTCCCTTTGTGAGTGTCCTTAACGGAGGTGGGGTATTACAATTGTAATCATAATTTTTAACTCAATGAAAACATGAACACATGAAATCAACCAAGTTACACTAGCATGCCTAACTCACTAGCATATCATCAACCAACAATCATTCATCAACCTAAACTATTGACTAACAAACAATTAATCTTAATCTAGCCCTCTTTTGTGAGTAGTGTCTCACCTATAACGGATAAAAATCATATTTTTAACGTGCTAATCATGATTTAACATCATATTATACTTGTATGATCAATCAAATAACATCAATCCGAACTATTAGCTAACTATAATTAACTAGCTATCCCTTTCATAGTTCTGGTTTCTCACCTTTGCTTGCTAGAATCAAGAAATCAATTCTATGACAAGCCAGAACAGCCTCTCTTCGAATATTGCATACAAATCTCCAATCTAAGCACATATGATTCAATTTCCTAAGAGTTAGGTCATAGGATATCAAAAAAATCAAAGAGGAAACAAGATGGAGAAGATGAAGAGGAGGATGGAGATGCTTATCCAAGTTTCTACATTTTATTTCCTCAAGAATTAGAGCTCCAAGATCAAGCTAGGGCTCACGGAATTTTAATTTCCCTTTACCAATCTCCATTTTCTATTTTGTGGAGTATGAGGAAATGAATGAAGAGAGTGGGCTGATTTCGGCACTTAAGTGAATGGGCTAGGTGGCTAACCAAGCCCTAATTAAGGTGCCAAAATTCTGAAGCTTGGAATATATCAAAGTTTATACTTTTCAAACTCCTAAACGACGTTTTGAACTCAATGGAAGTGGTTTAGAGTTCAAATTCATCCGTATGCAAAATGTGACTTTTTGGACACATACGATGATTTAAAAATCGAATTTTTAAATTCTGATGTATTTTCCTATAAAATTATATTAAAAATAAATTTTAAATTTGTTCCAAAATCTCAGGGATGTGACATGTAGACTGAGCTAGGTGTATTAGGGGGATTTTACGGCTCCAGTTGGTTTCCCCCGTAAACAAATTCAAAAAACAAAAGAAAAAAAGAATTGTTGATTAGAGAATTTGAAATCTATATTGACAATGTTAACCCCCGACACTCGACTTAGTTAATTGAATGTTGGTCAATTGGTTGTTGATATACTTGATAGTTTAATAATCATATGGGGTAATAAAGATTGCTTCATGTATTCTAATTGTCATAATTGTTGTTTGTATGGATGCTTGTTTATTTAGATTGTTCATTTAATTGCCATCATCACTATTATCACACTGTAAGTTCCAAACATTTAAACTGTATAGGAAACCATTTAAATTTAAGTTTTAACTAACTTGAACACTATGTTTAATTTGGAAATCTAAAAGATTAAGCTTTAAGTTGATTTGGAATCTAAATCTAAATTGATTTTATGTCAGAATCCGAAAATATTTGACGCGTGGTTCGTATTGGAATATGAAACTTGAAATCCAAAACTGAAATGAAATTGTTTAATAGAAATAAACTTTAAAATAAAATTATTTGTATTAACAATTTTAATAAAACTAATTTCCACTTTTACTATTATTTCCATACTGCCATATCTATGACTATTCCAAGTAAACTATTTTAATAAAATTTAACTATTTATATTTTATAACTATCTTAACTAACCATTTTTATAAAATTTAATCATTTATCTTTTACAACTATTTTGATTAACTATTATAAAATATGACTATTATTTTGATACAATTAGTTTTGAATTTTTTTATATTCCCAATCTGAATAGTTAAGTTCAAACTTTTGAATATAGAGATGTCATCGAGATAAATTATGACTTGAAAATAAAAAATAACACATGAAGTTTGTAAATGAACTATTTTGTGTTACGAAAATTTAATTTGAAATCAAATTCAATATTGAATTGATTTGTAAAAAACAATAATTAAAATTAGTATTTGAACCGAACCAACTTATAACATAAAATATGATATTTATTTAAGTTTGAGCATTCCACTTATTAAGTTACTTGTACATTTCACTTGCGTTAGCTTAATTGTATAAGAACGTTGTAACGGCGTAAAAAGTTCTGATTTTGGTCATCGACACAAATACATATCCTATATCATATATCGACTAATTAAGCATCAGAAATTTGCAAATAGTTAATAGAAAGAAGTTAGAAGGTAAAAAATAGAAAGAAAGAAAGTTAGAAAAGAAGAAAAAGAAGAACAAAACACAATAGAATCAGAGTATCACGAATCTTACAATGGAACTGAATAAATATATTATATAACATCTTAAAATGAAAAACTGTATTTACTTGCATACATCATTAGAGTACAACTAACATACAACACAGCGGAAATAAACTCTATATATCAAATGCTGAAGCCTCCTGCTCCAAGATCCTTCAAGTGAATCTGTAAAATTTTGAACTACTTGACTGCCCATATAAATTTGGGCATCCAATAGTTTAGGAAAAACACCGAAAAATAAACTTTGGGTCAGTCATGGGACTGGTGTGAGTAAACGATTTTAAAGCAGTTTGATTTAACATTCAAAAATTCTTTTGAAATGAAAGATAATCATAAGACCGATCCACACATAAACACAGATGGTTTTTACCTTACGATAACCCGAAATATTCTTGATATCAAAACTATTCTGATATTGTATGGTGTCTAAATCAAATAAATAGCAATCTAGTAGAACGCTTGCATCTCACGCTCCACATATATAGCATACAATCAAAACTGCGGGATCTTATTGGGTAGTGGATTCGGACTATGACAAGGTATGGAACCACCCGGCGATAGCGTATCTCTAGAGGGGAATACACCTGGTTCAACAAGAATATCTTGCAACCCAGCCACGCATGGCCGACCACTCATTTCGCTTGAGCGTATCAAATGTATATCACCAACAGTTGTGTACGACAACCGTTTCACGAAAAGGGACAACATCGATGGATTTAAGAAGCAAATGGAATTTCTCTAGATAGGTGATAATGCACCCTAATTGGGAGCGACCCACTTAGCCATGCTGCCTGCTGATTTTTGTCATTTCCCGATTGATGGGGCTTGAGGTTAGAATTCACCTTTAGAACATCTGGCAACCATTTACTTTGAATTCCACATTGTCAGATCCGTCAAATCACTAATTGGCGTCCACAAATATACACTGGATGTAAAAGAAGTGCCCTTCTTTGCCACTAACTCGGTATATTTGTAAAAATCAACATACGTGGTCTTTAGGAAATACTTTGTCAGGCATTCATCCATACAAGTCATCCAGGAACAGGATAAACAGAAGGTACTCTCCTACTGCATCCAATATAGGAATCACCCCATGGATCAGTAGCGAGTAGTCCTTGCGAATCCAAAGATTTCAATCACAACAGAACTGTTGTTGAAATATCTTTGGGACCAAACCAAAGAAATTCAACAAGTAGTTTTTTTTAGTTCATGAAGATCTACGGTTTTCAATTCTTTAAATCATACAGATAACCCTACACTTTAGTTTACGTAAAGTCGGTTCAAAGTGGTTTTGGGTCCAGTTCTCATTTAGGTCTCTTCGAACTAACAAGTAAGGAATATTTAATTTGATACTCGGTGTTTTAACTATCAAATATAAATAGTGTAGATGAGTAAAATTATTTATACAAATTATTCCAAATTTAATTTACATGACTTGTCAATCCAATTTATTTTACTAGCATAAGTTCATAACAACAATCTGTATTTAAATAAAACATGTCAACGTCTATTTTAACTAAAGTTGGATTTATTTATCACTTCATAGCATAATAGATGATTAACAAAAATCTTTTAACACAACATTAACATTCAACCAAAATTCGACATTTTAATTCAAACTAATAATAGTTTGAAATATCTGATCTTGTATAACGACTTATTTTGCAATACTTATTTATCAATGATTTTAGGAAATAAATTAATCAATTTTATTTAGACCTCTCTTTTGTTTTAATAGATTATATATATATATATATGAATATTGTGGATTTGAACTCAAGTTTACACGACAACGTTTACTCTGCAATTACGAAATAATTCAGTAGCATCTCGATCCCTTCTTTATATATATTTTTAACTTCTGTTTAAAACCAATTAACAACAGGAAATTTCTTAGACCCTGTATGGTCTAATTATTCATGCACTTGTTCTTGTTTAATTTGTCCTTCACTGTAAAATGTTTACGTGAATTTCTCCCTTTTTTAAATTATACCAAAAATATATAAACTTAAACAAACAAAGGGCTTAAGTTACTAAACAAATATTAATTAGATTTTCAATTACATTCAGGCCTAAAGGCCCAACACCTGCCACAGCCCTGCATGAAAGCCTCCTACCAAAATTCTTACTTCGTTCTTTACCAGGATTGAAAAATCCATGCCAACGCTACTCTGACAACACAACTTGGTTCCGCATACTCCTCTCCTTTCTGATTGATCTTTCCCTTCAACTACTACTACTGTCTACAACTAGACTCCTAAGCAAGAATCAAATCCCTGGTTCATGCTGCAAATTCACATGCATTTGTACCCTATATGTGTTAACAATATTAACTTATCACTTAAGCAAAACAACTTATCAGTGACATTGATTTCTTGTTGGTTACCATCACTTAGCTAGCCTTCACATCAAATGCTATGCTGTTTTTCTTTCACGGTTTGCACATGCATAAAATTTGCGTTGATCTCCTTTTGCTCCCTTTCCAGCTTTGCTTGGCCCTATAGGTAGGTATACTTGTGTCTGCATACGTCTAAAATTACCCAAAATCCATAGGACAACATATTTCTGCAGGCCTACTACTTATGCAAGCTATTTTCCTTCATTTCAAATAAATGCATGAGTTCCCCTTTATCATAATTCGTATACTTTGGGCTTTCGTTTCTTTTAATTGTTGGCAGAAACTTGATATAACAAATAGGTGTTTGCTACTTCCTTTTTCAATGCAAATGTACAGGTTCTCCTATCTATGTTTCCCCTTTTTATCTGATTTGTATACTTGCGGTCTTGTTTTCAATGCCACACTTCTCTTTTTTCAGAATTTGATTTAGATTTCCATGTCCATTTCATTTTTATACTTGTATGCATATGTACATTCATTCTTTAAATTCTTTGCTTTGTTTGTTAACTTTGATTTGCTAATTATTTGTTTATATGAGGTTAACTAGCTGTTGTAACAACCCGGAAAATCAGAACCAATTCAAAATTTTTATTTTGGTAATTTTAATGGATTTTGAATATTTAAAATGATTTATTTTAAATAATAACGACTAGAAATTTATTTTTAATAGTATTAGAACGTATATATTTACTTGAATCGACGTTAGAATATAAATATTTATTTTAATTATAAAAGGAATTGGAAATGACGCGGTAGTTTGAAAATTCGATTTCAATATTCAAATGAATGTACAGGATTCAAAATAAACCAGATTTTGGCAAAACCGGAAATATTTGAATCTGGTTGAAAATATCTTTCAACGAATTTGAAAGATCCAAATCTCATAGCGGGAATAAAAAGTTGTGCTCAGTTGAAAATTCAAAATAGTCGCTATGGAAAATGTAGCCCTCAAAAATAGTCATTTTGCAAACGACCTCCGTTTTCGACGAAACCACTTCTGTTGGATCCGGAATGTCAACTTATTGCTAGATTCGAAAATTCATAATTTTTGGAATCAATATGGGAGCGTGAAAAAAGAAAACGTGTTTTGACAGTTTCAGTCAATTTGGATCGACCAGAAAATGGTCATTTTTCAAATGGTCTCCGAATTCGATGAAATTAGTTTTGTTAGGACCGTATCGTCAAAAAATAGCCAGATTTACTTTTTTGGAATTTATGGAGTCAGTATGTGGCCCCGGTAAATTAAAATGTACATTTAAAATAAATATAGACTGATTTATATTTTAATCTAAAGAGAAACTGATCGAAACAGACGAATTAGCTTACTGGACATATCCCATTGTTTTTGGAATGGGGTAATTAGCTGGTAACGACAGTCGTTGGGTTTGATTTCGAGTTCATACCAACACAAGGGTGTTTTCGAAATTAAATAAATTAAAATATAAATATATAACCCTAGGACCTTGGTCAAACCCTCACAACTCCAACCCGCGGTCAAACATTGAAGCGCGCCTCCCTCTATCGAATACACGGTTGTAACAACCCGAAAATCTGGGCCAGTTTAAAAATTTTATTTTGGCATTTTTAGCGAATTTTGATTATTTAAAATGAATTATTTTAAATAATATCGACGGGAAAATTTCTTTTGAATAAAATTCAATCGTATATAGTTATATGGATCGACGATAGAATATAAATATTAATTTATAGTTATAAAAGGAATTGAAAATGGCCCTGCAGTTCGATAATTCGATTTCAAACTTCAATTGAATGTACCGAGTGCAAAACAATCCGGATTTTAGTGAAACCAAAAATAATAGGATCTAATTGTGTATATCTTTCTAACGAATCCTGGAAATCAAGATTTCATAGCGGGAATCAAAAGGTATGTCCAGTTGAAAATTCTGAATAGTCGCTATGGAATTCAAGCCCTTAAAAATGGAAATTTTGCAAACGACCTCGAATTTCGACGAAACCACTTTTGTTGGATCTGTGATGTAAAGTTATTGCTAGATTTCAATTTTCGTAATTTTTCGAATCAATATGTGAGCGTGGAAAAGGAAAACGCGTTTGACCAGTTTTAGTTGATTTTAATTGACTGGAAAATGGTCATTTTTCAAACGGTCTCAGAATTCGACGAAACTAGTTTTGTTAGGACCGTATCGTCAATACGAAGCTAGAAATAATTTTTCGGGAATTTTTCGAGTTAGTATGTGACCCCAGTAAATTGAAATGCGCGTTAAAATTCAATATAATGATTTATATTTTGATTTTGATGGAAACTGACCGAAACAGCTGAACTGACTTATGATACATATCTCATTGTGTTCGGAATGGGGGTAATTAGCTATGGAAGATAGTCGTTGGGTTTGAATTGGAGTTCGGATTAATAAACATGTATATAAGAATAAAAATATATATATATATATATAATTAAAATTCTCTAACCCTAGTCAACACCCCCCATTTAAAGTCAAAGCCTGGGAACCGCCGCTCTTCACCGAACGTAGGCGAAAAATGCTCCAGATTTTAATCCAAAACCATTCGCAATCCACTTCGAATTAATCTAAATCCTCAAACGAAAATCCTAGCTCCTTGTTTGCTCTTCAAATTGATACCCCCTTTACCCATTTTCGTTTGCTGAATCTCCCGAATTTGATGCCAAAAACTGGCGGGTTCAACGCCTTTTTCCGCCGTAACCAGGCGTGCGAGTTGCCCAGTCTTCGAGGTGTCGGGGGAGGCTGTGATGCCCGTCGAAGTGGCTATGTCTGACGTGGGTATAGGCGAGCGAGGGTGGTGACTCGTCGAACCCTACTTTTGGCCAATGGGTTCGAACTCGACTGAAGGAAGAAGATGAAGACGACGGGTTCCTCTGACCTGGGACGTTGTACAGAGGATTACCAAAGGTTTTGTTTTTATTTTTATATTGTTTAGGCTGATTAATTTATTTAGACTAAAATGGGTTTTTATTATATAAATTAACATTATTAAAATCAGTTTTTAGAATAAAATGAATTTGCTTTGAAAACAAAATTTTGAATTTGCTTTGAAAACAAAAAAATGAATTTGCTTTGAAAACAAAAATATGAATTTGCTTTGAAAACAAAAAAATGAATTTGCTTTGAAAACAAAAATTTGAATTTGCTTTGAAAACAAAATCTGAATTAGCTTTGAAAACAAAGTTTGCATTCTTTTTGAAAATGAATTTTGCATTGATTTTGAAAATAAAATTAACATTGTTTTTAAAATAGAAATAACGGATATAAAAATATTATTTTTAGTTATTGAATAGAGAAGTAAAAATATGATTTTCATATATTGAATAGCGAAGTAAATATTCGATTTTTATATATTGAATAGCGAAGTAAAAATACGATTTTCATATATTGAATAGCGAAGTAAAAATTCGATTTTTATATATTGAATAGCGAAGTAAAAATTCGATTTTTATATATTGAATAGCGAAGTAAAAATTCGATTTTTATGTATTGAATAGTAAAGTAAAAATTCGATTTTTACATATGTAGAGAATACGGGCAAAGAAGGTGACAAAAGGCGAGAACGATGAAGATTTCTATCAATGAAGTGTCGTGAAGTTGGGATAGCTTTCGGTGAGAACTCCTCACCTTTATTTTATTTTATTTCTAGTTAAATTATATACTAGGATGCAGACGGTGTTTAGTAGCACCCGACACAATCGTCCACAGACCATGGACTTGTTTGTTTGGTTGTGTAGTTGGTTAGATTATTTGGTTTGAATTGAATTGTTTGGTGAAATGGAATGGATTTGATTGATGTGTGAATGGCGTGGGCCTTCACTAGACCGGGGATAAGGCTAGGCCTTGTCCCGTTTCTAGTATCGTGCAGTTACGCCGCCGAAATTTTCTAAAACAAGTTAGAAAAATAAAGATACCGTTTTATTTGATAAATGAACTGAATAAAAATTCATGTGTTGAAATAAAATGTTTTATCGTTAAAAATATAATTTTTAACCTGAATGTGAATAAATAAATATTCATTTACAAACCAGACGGTTTGTTTATGTACACCTATTTGAAGGACATTGATGGGGTCAATAAATTTTACACATCGCCCAACTGCACAAATAAAAATCTGTGTTTGTTGATTTGAAACCCCACACGGGTATTGGGATAATATACGACATACACTAATCCCAATAATTAGTTGTATGTCGATCGAATGATTGACAGACTGTTATAAGCGTTAGATATCTATATTTGATGCTTATACAGTGTAGTGCACTTTGGATGATGGTTGATTATTTATCGTTGTTATTATATACGTGTGTTGTATGGAATTCATATAATTAACTTTATATGGTAATTGATTGGGCCTCATTTCAATCTAGAAAATAAAGAATATTATAAAATAAAGGTTCATGTGTTGACCGTACTCATCCGTTGAGATTAGTCATGTGTTGAACGAAATATTTTAACAATAAAATTTACATCTTTATCTTTATAAAATAAAGGTTCATGTGTTGACCGTACACATCCGTTGAGATTAGTCATATGTTGAACGAAATATACTGAATAACAAAAATAGTCACACGTGGACAGTACTCATTCGTTGAGATTAGTCATGTGTTGGCAGAAGTATAGATTCACGTATTAAATAAAATAAATATTCATTTGTTGAATAGAATAACGGAATTATTGAAATATATAAAGCCGTGTTGATTAGAGATGCGCTATTTTGACGCGAACGATATTTATATCGATTATATTCGTTTTTACAATTTGAATTGAATCGAATAGAAAACCAATTTGAATTGAATCGAATAGAAAACCAATTTGAATTGAATCGAATAGAAAACCAATTTGAATTGAATCAAATAGAAAACCAATTTGAATTGAATTGAATAGAAAACCAATTCGAATTGAATTGCATAGAAAACGAATTAGAATTGAATAGAAAACGAATTCGAATTGAATAGAAAACCAATTCGAATTGAATTGAATAGAAAACGAATTCGAATTGAATTGAATAGAAAACGAATTCGAATTGAATAGAAAACGAATTTGAATTGAATTGAAAACAAATTTGAATCGAATCAAATAGAAAACAAATCTGAATTGAATTGAATTCAATTGAAAACGAATTGAAATAGAATTGAAGTCGATTTGAATTGAAATCAAATAGAAGTGAATGTAAAAAGAATTTATAAGGGAAAATTCAATTTTGATTTAAATTTGAAATAAAGGTGGAAATTGTTTTTGAAACAAATTTGAAATAATTTATAAAATTCGTTTTAAATAGAAATCGACGAAGTATATATTATATATAATATATATATAATATAATGGCCTGAATAGAACGCACCGCGCCGCGACAGTTCACGAATTTCGACCATTAACTTCGAACGGACATTACGGGAGATCCGACCGTCGGATTCTCCTGAAACCGGAACCATTGGGTTCGCATCGAAAAGAGCTTTCCAATGAATATTAGAAATTTGAAATCTAACGGTTGGATTTGGAGATACGTCCAAATCAAATTTGGATAAGGTCGCTGTAAGTGCAGTTCGATGGCCGTTGATGGAAATCGATGGTACGGGCCTTGATAAAATTATTAAAAATAGTAAAAATTAGTGTAAAATCATAAGAAATGATTTGGGAAAAATTAGGATGAAAAACTCCATATTTGAAAAGATAAAAATAGATTTTTATCGAAATGAACTAGTTTTGAACTAAAAATAAAACCCAACTATTTTTAAATAGATAAATTGGAAAAAAAGGGGTTCTAAATAATCGGAATTTCTAATATATTAGATTGAAATTGAATTAGAAGTGATTTGTGGGTTTATCGTGAACAGTGTTTTAAATAACACTTGTTCTTTAACCCGATAATAAATAGAATGTGATTTGAGTTTGTCGTGAACTGTGTTTTAAATGACATTAGTTCTTTAACCCAGAAAAGGAGTTTTAATGAATCTGCAATTAGGTTGAAATGGGAATTGATAATGAAAATTATCAAATTTGGCAAGTGAGCGAGAATAGAGTATCACCAGTTTTGCTCCAAAACGATAGTCAAATCTTTAATTAGATTTGAACGTGAAATGGTAATTAATTTTACCGATAACACCGTGGTGTTAGATATGGAGTATTACCAGTTTTGCTTCATGGGATGAATAGGCTGGGATTGGGAAATAAAATAAATAATTACTTCGGTGCGGTTCACTAATCTCGACTAGTTTGGAAAACCATAATTTGGTTTGAAATGACATCCAAAGGAAGATTAAAGAATAAATTCAAGAATTTATCTTGGATAAAATTAATGGGAACCTTTCCCTAAGAATTGAAATTTAGAAACTAGCTGTAGGTTAGTTAAGAAGGATGGTTTCCTGGGTATTGATCTGATGTTGGTTTCGGCCTTCGGGGTTAATATTTGGAGAATTTTTCTCTTGCTAATTTACGGTTAGTGACTGCTGAATTGGAATGAGGCGTATGTTGTGTTTGTGTAACAATTGTTTATAATATACGCGGGTTGTTCGGAAAGGCCAGGTTTATACCCATCCTGAATAACCGATTCGACGATAAGACGAAGATGATGACGGTGGTCGAAGACCGAAAGTCTTCACATCGTTTGGGTGATTACTGATGATCTTGATTGGGCTGTACACCCAAGATGAGGGAATCAGTTGGTGGTCGTCCAGACGTACTTGGAGATCGACGGATATGCGAGGAAAGTGCCTCCGGTTTCGTTCAGACCTAGAACGGACTTGTAAATGGATGGTGTGTCTGACATTGTATTCCTTTATATTGTATTCGTTGATCTCTGCTAAATATATATCTGTTTGGCGGCGGGGAATTTATTCTCTTGCTTAACGCCCTTCTCTGAGACATACGAGCTCAGAGGTTATATATTGGCAGAAATCAGTGGTACGATATGGATTGATAGTGTGGCATGCTGAGATGCAGTGATCCAGACTTTTGTTGAAAAGCAAAGTCTGGTGGGTGATGATCAAAGCGCAGCTTTAATATAGCATGGTTTGTGTATAGCGTCGATTCGCGAGCCTCACACCCCGGTATGGTGGTAAACTGATGGTTTGATCAGTATGCTTTTTAGTGGATGGGAACCTTAGTGGTGTCGTGGATTCGGTCGACCGAGATGAGCTTAGTGCTCAGGGATATATAGAGTAAGCGGTGTTTTCTCTTGCTGGGACGTAAGCCGCGGTGATATTCTGGTCCCAAATGTGCGGATGTGCAGACGGTGTTTTCTTTTGCTGGGACGTAAGCCGTGGGGAATTGCACTACGCGATCGATCTTTCGAATCAGGAGCCACCATGATGGAAATCCAATTTCCAATACGTGTATTGCGGTTTTAATTGTAGAACTAGTATGGCGACATGATATATGGTACCCATGTCGTCTATGATTGATATTTATGATTGAAATTGTTTTGACACTATACACTTATTATAGTATCAAATGATTTGTTTTAAACGTATCAAGCATTCTTGGCTATTATAAGGTAAAAACCCTATCCTCCGGCTGCATTGCATTGTGTGATGGGACCTGGGTCTTATAATAGCTTCATTTTTCTTTATTTAGCATTGCGCTGTTTGTTTTATGCACTGGTATTCTTGGAAGGAAACCCGTTCCGTGTTATACGGCGTGGTCCCTTGATTTACCTAACTTTAAAATAAAGATTTACAACTGTTTTAGTTCTCACACCAGTCCCATGACTGACCTGGAGTTTATTGTTTTAACCTAAACTCTGGGTGCCCCTATTTTCCACACGGGCAGCTAGTAGTTTTGGTTTTGCAGATTTATATTCACAGGATCCTGGTTTATAGCTGGAACGATATCCGGAAAGCTTTGTATCCGTACATCTCCTTCAGTTGTGTATTGTATTATTTTCCGCTGCTATGTATTTAAATGTAATTTAAATCTCTTATATTTCTGTGTAATATTCATTTATACTCTGTATATTCTTGTATTCTGATGAAATTGTTGTACTATACAATGAAATGTTCTTTCGTCTGCGTTCTGTTGTGGCTTGTTCTCGAACTATCCGTGCTTTCCTCACCGGGGAAGTTGCGGGTCTTCGCAGTTGGTATCAGAGCTTTGGTTTACAAAGCTCAGAGAATAAGGCACATTAGAACCATATGAAAGAATTCATCAGATAATTAGATTAGTAATGTCCAATGAGAATGACTCGTTAGAGATAGGATCAGTAGTATCCTAGAACGAGTGTGAAGAGTAAATTTTTAAAATAAAAGTGAAAACAATCTTTGTTTTGAAAATTTAAACCAATTATTCGTATTTGATTATTTATTTATATTGATTTGGACAATGCAGTATATAAGATTTTGCGTATACGTCTGATCCGCGTATATTTGAAGTTTTAATATACTGGATAGGTATAGAATCACACTCTAGTCGCCCGGGGATGGTACTAATAATTATGATCACATTATCAGTGTTTATATTCGAGTGACGAAAGTGGGATTTCTATATATTTCCTATTGACTGGTGTGAGAACCAAAACTAGATAGTGCTTAGTGTTGTGATTTGGCATCAAAAATCTGATTTTTGGCTATGTATCAAAGTTATGAATTTGAAAAGCTAATCAACTAATTGATTGATGGTTGTGTTGTTGATTATTGGTTGGTTAATTAAAATTTGTACCGTATAGCCCAATTGAGCTAAATAGTGAATTTTATTGAAAATTTATCGCATTTGCTTGCATGTACTTGTACTTACATTGAACAGGTCATAGCAAGGAGGCTAGAGCAGAGAATAAAATTTGTTTGCCCGACAAATAGGTACATGTTTATCATAATTTACTGTTTTGTTTGGGTGATGATGATTTTATGAGCCTATTGGCTAGCCGCTTGGCTTTTTCTTTTTCTTTTTGAGATCAGAAGGCCTATATGGCAATTTCGGGATTTTCTCGTGGCTTCCGGTGCAGGGGAGGTTATGGCGAAATTTATCGAAAATTTAGGGTGTTAGCCAAATTTTTGAAGAATTTGAAAATTCTCAAAAACTGAAAAGTTGGAGAATGGAAGCCAGATCGAAAGTAGAGTTGATTAATCAAACCACTTTCGACTTTGTTCCTTTTCGGGGACGAAAAGTTTTAAGTGGGGGAGATTGTAACAACCCAAAAATCTGGGCCAGTTTAAAATTTTTATTTTGGCATTTTTAGCGAATTTTGATTATTTAAAATGAATTATTTTAAATAATATCGACGGGAAAATTTCTTTTGAATAAAATTCATTCGTATATAGTTATATGGATCGACGATAGAATATAAATATTAATTTATATTTATAAAAGGAATTGAAAATGGCCCTGCAGTTCGATAATTCGATTTCAAACTTCAATTGAGTGTACCGGGTGCAAAACAATCCGGATTATAGTGAAACAAAAAATAATAGGATCTAATTGTGAATATCTTTCTAACGAATCCTGGAAATCAAGATTTCATAGCGGGAATCAAAAGGTATGTCCAGTTGAAAATTCTGAATAGTCGCTATGGAATTCAGGCCCTTAAAAAAGGAAATTTTGCAAACGACCTCGGATTTCGACGAAACCACTGTTGTTGGATCCGTGATGTAATGTTATTGCTAGATTTCAATTTTCGTAATTTTTCGAATCAATATGTGAGCGTGGCAAAGAAAAACGCGTTTGACCAGTTTCAGTTGATTTTAATCGATTGGAAAATGGTCATTTTTCAAACGGTCTCAGAATTCGACGAAACTAGTTTTTTTTAGGACCGTATCATCAATACGAAGCTAGAAATAATTTTTCGGGAATTTTTCGAGTTAGTATGTGACCCCAGTAAATTGAAATGCGCGTTAAAATTCAATATAATGATTTATATTTTGATTTTGATGGAAACTGACCGAAACAGCTGAACTGGCTTATGATACATATCTCATTGTGTTCGGAATGGGGGTAATTAGCTATGGAAGATAGTCGTTGGGTTTGAATTGGAGTTCGGATTATTAAACATGTATATAAGAATAAATATATATATATATATAATTAAAATTCTCTAACCCTAGTCAACACCCCCCCATTTAAAGTCAAAGCCTGGGAACCGCCGCTCTTCACCGAACGTAGGCGAAAAATGCTCTAGATTTTAATCCAAAACCATTCGCAATCCACTTCGAATTAATCTAAATCCTCAAACGAAAATCCTAGCTCCTTGTTTGCTCTTCAAATTGATACCCCCTTTACCCATTTTCCGCCGCAACCAGGCGTGCGAGTTGCCCAGTCTTCGAGGTGTCGAGGGAGGCTGTGATGCCCGTCGAAGTGGCTATGTCTGACGTGGGTATAGGCGAGCGAGGGTGGTGAAACGACGAACCCTACTTTTGGCCAATGGGTTCGAACTCGACTGAAGGAAGCAGATGAAGAAGACGGGTTCCTCTGACCTGGGACGTTGTACAGAGGATTACCAAAGGTTTTGTTTTTATTTTTATATTGTTTAGGCTGATTAATTTATTTACACTAAAATGTGTTTTTATTATATAAATTAGCATTATTAAAATTAGTTTTTAGAATAAAATGAATTTGCTTTGAAAACAAAATTTTGAATTTGCATTGAAAACAAAAATTTGAATTTGCTTTGAAAACAAAAAAATGAATTTGCTTTGAAAACAAAAAAAATGAATTTGCTTTGAAAACAAAAATATGAATTTGCTTTGAAAACAAAAAAATGAATTTGCTTTGAAAACAAAAATTTGAATTTGCTTTGAAAACAAAAGTTTGAATTTGCTTTGAAAACAAAATCTGAATTAGCTTTGAAAACAAAGTTTGCATTCTTTTTGAAAATGAATTTTGCATTAATTTTGAAAATAAAATTAACATTGTTTTTAAAATAGAAATAACGAATATAAAAATATTATTTTTAGTTATTGAATAGCGAAGTAAAAATATGATTTTTATATATTGAATAGCGAAGTAAAAATTCGATTTTTATATATTGAATAGCGAAGTAAAAATTTGATTTTTATATATTGAATAGCGAAGTAAAAATTCGATTTTAATATATTGAATAGCGAAGTAAAAATTCGATTTTTATGTATTGAATAGTAAAGTAAAAATTCGATTTTTACATATGTAGAGAACACGGGCAATGAAGGTGACAAAAGGCGAGAACGATGAAGATTTCTATCAATGACGTGTCGTGAAGTTGGGATAGCTTTCGGTGAGAACTCCTCACCTTTATTCTATTTTATTTCTAGTTAAATTATATACTAGGATGCAGACGGTGTTTAGTAGCACCCGACACAATCGTCCACAGACCATGGACTTGTTTGTTTGGTTGTGTAGTTGATTAGATTATTTGGTTTGAATTGAATTGTTTGGTGAAATGGAATGGATTTGATTGATGTGTGAATGGCGTGGGCCTTCAATAGACCAGGGATAAGGCTAGGCCTTGTCCCGTTTCTAGTATCGTGCCGTTATGCCGCCGAAATTGTCTAAAACAAGTTAGAAAAATAAAGATATCATTTTATTTGATAAATGAACTGAATAAAAATTCATGTGTTGAAATAAAATGTTTTATCGTTAAAAATATAATTTTTAACGTGAATGTGAATAAATAAATATTCATTTACAAACCAGACGGTTTGTTTATGTACACCTATTTGAAGGACATTGATTGGGTCGATAAATTTTACACATCGCCCAACTGCACAAAAAAAATCTATGTTTGTTGATTTGAAACCCCACACGGGTATTGGGATAATATACGACATACACTAATCCCAATAATTAGTTGTATGTCGATCGATTGATTGACAGACTGTTATAAGCGTTAGATATATATATTTGATGCTTATACAGTGTAGTGCACTTTGGATGATGGTTGATTATTTATCGTCGTTATTATATACGTGTGTTGTATGGAATCCATATAATTAACTTTATATGGTAATTGATTGGGCCTCATTCCAATCTAGAAAATAAAGAATATTATAAAATAAAGGTTCATGTGTTGACCGTACCCATCCGTTGAGATTAGTCATGTGTTGAACAAAATATTTTAACAATAAAATTTACATCTTTATCTTTATAAAATAAAGGTTCATGTGTTGACCGTACACATCCGTTGAGATTAGTCATATGTTGAACGAAATATATTGAATAACAAAAATAGTCACACGTGGACAGTACTCATTCGTTGAGATTAGTCATGTGTTGGCAGAAGTATAGATTCACGTATTGAATAAAATAAATATTCATTTGTTGAATAGAATAACGGAATTATTGAAATATATAAAGCCGTGTTGATTAGAGATGCGCTATTTTGACGCGAACGATATTTATATCGATTATATTCGTTTTTACAATTTGAATTGAATCGAATAGAAAACCAATTTGAATTGAATTGAATAGAAAACCAATTTGAATTGAATCGAATAGAAAACCAATTTGAATTGAATCGAATAGAAAACCAATTTGAATTGAATTGAATAGAAAACGAATTCGAATTGAATTGAATAGAAAACGAATTCGAATTGAATTGAATAGAAAACGAATTCGAATTGAATAGAAAACGAATTCGAATTGAATAGAAAACCAATTCAAATTGAATTGAATAGAAAACGAATTCTAATTGAATTGAATAGAAAACGAATTCGAATTGAATAGAAAACGAATTCGAATTGAATTGAAAACAAATTTGAATCGAATCGAATAGAAAACAAATCTGAATTGAATTGAATTCAATTGAAAACGAATTGAAATAGAATTGAAGTCGATTTGAATTGAAATCAAATAGAAGTGAATGTAAAAAGAATTTATAAGGGAAAATTCAATTTTGATTTAAATTTGAAATAAAGGTGGAAATTGTTTTTGAAACAAATTTGAAATAATTTATAAAATTCGTTTATATAGAAATCGACGATAAAACTGGATCCGTTGGGTTCGCATCGAAAAGAGCTTTCCAATGAATATTAGAAATTTGAAATCTAATGGTTGGATTTGGAGATACGTCCAAATCAAATTTGGATAAGGTCGCTGTAAGTGCAGTTCGATGGCCGTTGATGGAAATCGATGGTATGGGCCTTGATAAAATTATTAAAAATAGTAACAATTAGTGTAAAATCATAAGAAATGATTTGGGAAAAATTGGGATGAAAAACTCCATATTTGAAAAGATAAAAATAGATTTTTATCGAAATGAACTAGTTTTGAACTAAAAATAAAACCCAACTATTTTTAAATAAATAAATTGAAAAAAAAAGGGTTCTAAATAATCGGTATTTCTAATATATTAGATTGAAATTGAATTAGAAGTGATTTGTGGGTTTATCGTGAACAGTGTTTTAAATAACACTTGTTCTTTAACTCGATAATAAATAGAATGTGATTTGAGTTTGTCGTGAACTGTGTTTTAAATGACATTAGTTCTTTAACCCAGAAAAGGAGTTTTAATGAATCTGCAATTAGATTGAAATGGGAATTGATAATGAAAATTATCAAATTTGGCAAGTGAGCGAGAATGGAGTATCACCAGTTTTGCTCCAAAATGATAGTCAAATCTTTAATTAGATTTGAACGTGAAATGGTAATTAATTTTACCGATAACACCGTGGTGTTAGATATGGAGTATTACCTGTTTTGCTTCATGGGATGAATAGGTTGGGATTGGGAAATAAAATAAATAATTACTTCGGTGTGGTTCGCTAATCTCGACTAGTTTGGAAAACCATAATTTGGTTTGAAATGACATCCAAAGGAAGATTAAAGAATAAATTCAAGAATTTATCTTGGATAAAATTAATGGGAACCTTTCCCTAAGAATTGAAATTTAGAAACTAGCTGTAGGTTAGTCAAGAAGGATGGTTTCCTGGGTATTGATCTGATGTTGGTTTCGGCCTTCGGGGTTAATATTTGGGGAATTTTTCTCTTGCTAATTTACGGTTAGTGACTGCTGAATTGGAATGAGGCGTATGTTGTGTTTGTGTAACAATTGTTTATAATATACGTGGGTTGTTCGGAAAGGCCGGGTTTATACCCATCCTGAATAACCGATTCGACGATAAGTCGAAGATGATGACGGTGGTTGTAACACCCCACTTCCATTAATGTCACTCACAAAGGGAATGCATTAACTTCCATGGAGGTTAATAGTGAATATAGAACAGAAAAACTACAACAAGACAGATAATTAGCAGTACTTGGAAATCTAAAACTTCATTTTATTGCTGCGGAAATTAAATATGTTTATTACATCACAAAATCATTAAACAGGATCAAGTACATTATCCATCTTGATAAAAACAAAATACATAATCCCATTATACAAATAGCCATGAAAAAGATAACAAGCTGGACTTTACTTCAACGGTCCAAGCTTTCCAAGAGAGATAAAGCAATCCAATCAAACTCCACTAGAGCTGGGTCCAACCTGAGGACCTGGAGGGGGAAAAGGATAGAAATGGAGGGGGTCAGACATAAAGTCTGGCGAGTATGACAATTCTAACAATACTATTATCAAAATAACTAGACTAAGGCATAAGCTGGAAGACAAGTAAATGTCTATGAACTATTAGGTGTGGCAAAACAGACAAAGGAAATGAGATGAACCAAGATAACATTAAAGATAATGGTAAAGGCACACCTAATTACTAACGAATAATTACTACACTGCACCACGCCCGTCCACTAACACTAACGTTAATGGCGCTTCCTAATCAACATAGGATAATTACTGTACTCTACCGTACTGTACCATACCGTACTATACTAGCACTAACTGCACCCCTACTAGTCACTTTGATCCCTAAATAGAATGATGATAGCTTCGTGTACTACTAGATGTACCCACTATCCTCCATGTTTGACTGTGTATCTCTAGATGCTATCCTAGGTACCCAACGTGTACCTATCCCTACTAGACGTACCCCCTTAATAATGGTAATTCCACGTACTCCTAGCTGACGTCATAGGTGCCATTTGCCCCTATCTCCACTAGGTGTACCCTTTTAATACTTAATTAATAATGGTAGCTTCGTGTACTACTAGGTGTACCCACTACCCTGCCCCATTCGATCGGCTCCCTAACTCGTAGATACCCGTGCTGGCCCCACAGTGGGGTGTATCACTCCCCTAAAGTGGCAACCCAATACAACTTAAGGATGCATGGCTTATACCTACACGATGCAACAACGTCTTATCTACCAGCCCGGGTCCACTCACGCATATGAACCCGTTGGACTTGCGTTGCCACCGCTAACCCGTTTTGGCCTCTAATAGTCAAGCCCAGTATGCGTGTCCCGTCCTCGACTTGGGTCGAGCTCACAAAGATACGTTTGGGATACTGGTTGAAATGGGCCTCCCACCAAGCTTCCCACCTAGGCTTGGTCCCCTCTAACACATTCCACTTAACCCCCTTCATGTCCACTTACATGTTTTAAATTTAGTTAAGGGTTTCTATTAGTAATTCCACATGCCACCCAAGGCACCCACTTAACCCCTATGTCCCGCTTACATATTTAATTTGGTTAAGTGTTACTAATCGTATTTTCTCATGCCACCCAAGGCACCTACTTAACCCTCTTCTTAGTCATGTTCATTTGCATGTGCGTTTGGTTAAGTCTTACTAATCGTATTTCAAATGCCACTAAAGGCAACCACTAGATTCCTCATGCCACCCAAAGCACCCACTAGATTCCCATGTCCCACCACATGTTTTCTTTCTAAATTCAAGACCATCCCGTTCATTGGGTCAGTTAGGGATAGCCAGGGAGGGCAGGAAACTTGTTTTCCAAACCCAAGCCTAGACGCTATCCTCTCTGTCACCCTAGAACCTTCTGGTGTTTGTAGATAGAAAGAATGTTAATTATCTTAAGTGATTAATTAATTAATCTTTCCCAAATTTGAATTAACTTCCCTATCCAAATTAATAATTTATTCAAAATTTAATGATGTCCATAATTGACTCAATTATGTCCATCCATTTATGGTATGATAAATCATACCCTTTTTCACCACAAATTCATTATATGCCATTAAAGGCATTTTATACCAATTTCTCAATCCCTATTCAAATTCAAATTAATCCATAATTAACTTATGACCATTTCTACACATTAATTTTCCAATTAATGTCTTATTTCCATTTTTCGCCTTTTAAGGCAATTCACATATCTCAAATTTGTTATATGCCTTTTTAAGGCTATTTCGTGCAAATTCTCAATATTAATTCTTTTAATATCACCCCTATCCCACGTTGTACGTTCATACGTTAAACGTAAAATATACGTTAGACTCGAATAGTCTAACTCATAACACAAAGATAAATTATCACAACAACAACATATATGTATATGACTAAAATAGATCTACTCATAAAAAGGGGTGAAACTTGCATATGTGATAGAGGTCCAACACTTAAACTTGGATAGGCTAAGACTATAACTTGCATAAGCTACACATGTTAAAGGTGTCAACTTGTTTGGTTAAATGTCACAGTCTACATAATATAACCCATATTCATGTATAAACTTGCAACATAATGGTGGTGTGAACTAGTATAGAACTCACACATGTCATGGATCTAATTTTAGATCTAAAATAAGTGTCATGAAACCTACACAATTTTTATTAATCAGTGCCAAAACTTGCATAGGTACATGTATGAATCATCATAGCCCAAACATATATAATACAATGATTTGACTAACATGAACTAACCAACATGGATACTTACATCGTGACTATGTAACATATGTGACATCATTTACAACATATCATCATCTAACTTAATAACATAGGTTCATTTATATGGGTACATCTAACTTAATAGACAAATTCCCATAATAAAAATTCATTTAGTCATAGATTCATGCATATGGGTACACCTAACTTAATAGGCAAATTCCCATAATCATGATCCATTTAATTTTTAGAAAAAAAAACATAAACTTTAAAACATGATCCAATTTGCATAAATAACAACATCATGATTTTACAACTTGTACGATTCAACACAACTTAACATGATATCATAATCATATAACTTATGGATTTCCAACATATGTGTTAACATGAGATCTACAACATATATAAGATTTATGACATAACATAGCATGATTTACACATAGCATAGCATGATAGCATAACATAGCATAGCATGATTTTCATCATAGCATGGCATGATAGCATAACATAGCATAGCATGATTTTCATCATAGCATAACAAAACATTTAGAACATACATGATAACATAAGATTTTACAATAACATATATGACAATTCACATCATTTTCTTATGTTCCATTTACGTCTTAATCAAATTAGTTTGCTAATAATCTTGTGAGAATCATCATACTCACAATTTAAGAAGAAAGAGAGAGTCTAGATTGCTTTTAGAATTGATTAGAATTGGATTAGATTAGCCTTCTTCTACTTTGATTTGCGGCGACTACTCGGAGTTCCACGGCGACGGCATGACGGCGGCTTCTCTAATTTTTCATATGAATTAGAATGAGAGACAACCCACTTATTTATAGAATTTAGGATTCATTTAGGCCATTAGATTTAACCTAGAAATAACCGCAGCCGTTCAGACAAGATGGGTTTATCTTATTGACTCAGCAATGAGTCAGAAGTGACTCAGCAAACACTCAGCAAATTAATAAACTTCTATTCATATTTACATTAACTGCCGATATATATATAAATATATATATATACACACACACACCTATTCATGAATTCAAATAATGCAAATTAATTGCTTGCCTGAAAAAAAGGAAATCGAGCATATAATTTAATTTCCCCTTTTTTTTTCCTCTACTTTCCTTGCAACATGCAAAATCAATGCATAATGAAGTTACCTACATACATACATATCTACTTATGCATAAATCTTTCCCTCCAAATAAATTGACTGTATTTATCTTCTCAATTATATATATATACACATATATATATTCAGTATATAAATATTTAATTTTTTATTTTTTTGAACCGCGTTCACACTAAGCCGCTTTTTAGCCATTCCCCTAAAACAAAAATATGGCGTTGGCGGGGATCGAACTCTGCACCTCTTGTATGCAAGTCACATGTTCCAACCAAGTGAGCTATTATGTCTTTTGCTTACAATTCTTAGAACAATGCTAAACATTATTCTTTTCTCATCCTCTTTTTCCATGTTTTGCTGCAATATTTAATTTAAGGATATCTTTTTCATACGGAGTCCAATTTACGCAAACTCGGACTCTATCTCAAGAAGAATTCCGAGACGAACGCAACGGCGCAACCCGTTTCACCTAATTATTTTTCTAAAAATTAATTATCCCTTGATTTGTTATTTTTATGTTCACAAAAAATACGGGGTGTTACATTCTCCCCTCCTTAAAGGATTTCGTCCCCGAAATCTTCAAGTTAGGAAGAATGTGTCCTACCATCCAATCATCCATCTACTCAACCATCAGGCACAGGCATCCATTGTCATTAAGAGACTTCTAATGCTTTCATGTTTATATGCATAGTGTGTGTATATGTCCTTATCCAATGCAAAAATCAGGCGGTCTACTGATTAAGTTGACCTCCTTAATGCGAACCATGATAGTGTCATGCATCCATTATGTATTCAAAAGATTCCTAATGATACATATTATTTCTATATGCGTGCACAACCATTCATCTTAATGTAGCATCCATATGATAATACAACCACTATTCATTCATTAATTTAAATATGCACACATATTTATATGCAATATGAGAGTGACTGAGCCGATCTAGTGCCTAAAGTGTGTGTATATGCATCCACGAGCAACCACTAGCAAACACTTGCATCCACTTGCATCCATCAAACATAACATGTCTCAAACACATGTTTCAACCATAGGACTACCCTTATAAAGGTCAAAGACTTAAACGAGAGGATGTACTAAAGATAGGACAAGTATAAGCTAGGCGATAAAGGAGAATATAAAAGACATAACCCCGAAAAGGAAGGGGGTACAACAAACGAATCTTCTCTTCCGTCTCCCAAGTAGCGTCTCCTTGATCTTCTTCCCATTGCACTTTGACTAGCTTGACCTCTCGGTTTCTCAACTTCTTAATCTCCGACCCAAGAATGCATGTAGGAGCTAGTCTGATCGTGGCATCTCGCTCTACTTCCACTTCCTTAAGCGTGTTCGGCTCCACCACTTTCGCCGTATCATGTAAACACTTCCTCAAACTTTCGTCCCGTAATATATAAAGTTTACCGTCCCTACGCAACCAACCCTTATCATCTAGTGTATACCTACTAAGATGGCTTGATGACTCCCCTCTTGTGAGATTCTCTACTAACTCAACCAACTGTGGGTCAGCTCGTTGTGCCTCTCCAATCCGTCCCAAAAGCATAGGTCTGACCTCTAAGGATGCTAGCGAACCAAGTACAAAATCAATGGATGGTCTAAAGTCAAAGGTAGAGATAAACTCTAAGCTACGCCGCTCAACAGACCAAGGACTCAGTGTCAACCCTTTTCTACTTAAGGCCCCCACCACAACGTTACCCTTGCCAGGGGTATATGCTATTTCGAAATCGTAGGACGCCAAGAACTCCATCCACCTTTGCTGCCTCAAGTTCAGATCTTTCTGAGAGAACAAATACCTTAGCAACTTATGGTCTGTAAGTAACTCAACCTTCCTGCCAAGACTTGAGCGCAAAAACTATGGCAGCCAATCCTAAGTTGCGAGTAGGGCAATTCCTCTCATGGACTCTCGATAGTCTTCCTCCATAACACATCACCCTTCCCCGGAGACTTCCCTAAGATGTAGGGCATGCTCTTCTCCGCTTCTAGAGAAAACCAGGATATTATCCCATGTAAAATTTGTCACAACTGTCCATCTCTCACGCAGACCATCCTAGTCAAACTCGACATCCCCTAAGTGCAAGCCCCAAAGGCCTAAACCAATATCAGACAAACACCCAAGGGATACCTCCTTCGAATTCAGATGACCTACATGAGATGATACTAATAAAACGGCCAAATAATTGAGCACTTAACTGACTCTGGCTGTCCTCGCCAGTCTTGCCCCAAAACCATCACTAATCACATAACTGGCTTTGCATTATACACTAGGCACACACGAAAGCTTACTTCGCACCTCTAGGTAAACCCCGCACTTCATCGAAGACGTCTCCATACTCACGGACCACGCAAACAGATTCCAAATCATCGTTGGATGCGTCAAAAGATTCTAGGCAGCTAAGCATCATCGAACCCCTAGGGTCACAAGAAATATCGAGAGTCTTTCCATAACGAATCAATTGGTCTAACTACCCTCCTTTCACAATCTTGGATGGCATCATGCCTGGCTAGCCAATCCATCCCTAGAATTAAACTACAGCCCGTGAAATAAATAAAAAATCTAGAGGCATTGCATCAAACCCAACGCCCAAGCTAGACACTCTCAAATCCCGACAAACCATAGATAAGTGAGCCGAACCACCCATAGGATTTGAGACTACAATGGGATCCGTAACTAGACTAGTATTTGGGTGCAATGTTTCAACAAACGAAGCAGATACTATCGAGTATGAAGCGCAAGAATCAAACAAAGTTCGAACAGGTTGATAAAGGAAACCAAATTTCAACCTAGACGGTCCTACCCCTATCAGGTATACCAGCCGTGAGGGAATACAACTACCCTCCAGAAGATTTTGTACTTTGTCCTTGCCTCTTTGGACAATCCTAATAAGGTGTCCCAATTCTCCCAAAACAACTAGCCTTCTTCTTCACATTCTCCATTCGTGACCTCCCACCAAGATGAGATTTCGCCCTTCATTAACCAAACAGCTATTTGAACCTTCCTCCCATCGTCTATCTTAAAGGTACCCACAAGCCCTCCACCTCCTTGGACTAACTTCTAGCCCGACAAACGTCTAAGTCCCTTGAAGTGGTTCTTCCGTCCTTCGTACGGAAGTCCTTATTTATCTTAGGAAAAGCATCTATACGCGGAGGGGAAATTCAAAAAGAGAAAGAGGAAGAGATTCAAAACGGAGAATCGAAGGAAGGATATATGGCTCTTGGGGATTATGTTCTCAAAATAAACTTTCTTTCAAAAATACTCTTCTACAAACATATTTTTGAGAGTATTCTTTATAGAAATGCTTTTGAAAAATAGTTTTTCAAAATATCTTATCTGTTCTGGTAACCTTAAGCTCTGATATCACGTGTAACACCCCACTTCCATTAATGTCACTCACAAAGGGAATGCATTAACTTCCATGGAGGTTAATAGTGAATATAGAACAGAAAAACTACAACAAGACAGATAATTAGCAGTACTTGGAAATCTAAAACTTCATTTTATTGCAGCGGAAATTAAATATGTTTATTACATCACAAAATCATTAAACAGGGTCAAGTACATTATCCATCTTGATAAAAACAAAATACATAATCCCATTATACAAATAGCCATGAAAAAGATAACAAGCTGAACTTTACTTCAACGGTCCAAGCTTTCCAAGAGAGATAAAGCAATCCAATCAAACTCCACTAGAGCTGGGTCCAACCTGAGGACCAGGAGGGGGAAAAGGATAGAAATGGAGGGGGTCAGACATAAAGTCTGGCGAGTATGACAATTCTAACAATACTATTATCAAAATAACTAGACTAAGGCATAAGCTGGAAGACAAGTAAATGTCTATGAACCATTAGGTGTGGCAAAACAGACAAAGGAAATGAGATGAACCAAGATAACGTTAAAGATAATGGTAAAGGCACACCTAATTACTAACGAATAATTACTACACTGCACCACGCCCGTCCACTAACACTAACGTTAATGGCGCTTCCTAATCAACATAGGATAATTACTGTACTCTACCGTACTGTACCATACCGTACTGTACTAGCACTAACTGCACCCCTACTAGTCACTTTGATCCCTAAATAGAATGATGATAGCTTCGTGTACTACTAGATGTACCCACTATCCTCCACGTTTGACTGTGTATCTCTAGTTGCTATCCTAGGTACCCAACGTGTACCTATCCCTACTAGACGTACCCCCTTAATAATGGTAATTCCACGTACTCCTAGCTGACGTCATAGGTGCCGTCTGCCCCTATCTCCACTAGGTGTACCCTTTTAATACTTAATTAATAATGGTAGCTTCGTGTACTACTAGGTGTACCCACTACCCTGCCCCATTCGATCGGCTCCCTAACTCGTAGATACCCGTGCTGGCCCCACAGTGGGGTGTATCACTCCCCTAAAGTGGCAACCCGATACAACTTAAGGATGCACGGCTTATACCTACACGATGCAACAACGTCTTATCTACCAGCCCGGGTCCACTCACGCATATGAACCCGTTGGACTTGCGTTGCCACCGCTAACCCTTTTTGGCCTCTTATAGTCAAGCCCAGTATGCGTGTCCCGTCCTCGACTTGGGTCGAGCTCACAAAGATACGTTTGGGATACTGGTTGAAATGGGCCTCCCACCAAGCTTCCCACCTAGGCTTGGTCCCCTCTAACACATTCCACTTAACCCCCTTCATGTCCACTTACATGTTTTAAATTTAGTTAAGGGTTTCTATTAGTAATTCCACATGCCACCCAAGGCACCCACTTAACCCCTATGTCCCACTTACATATTTAATTTGGTTAAGTGTTACTAATCATATTTTCTCATGCCACCCAAGGCACCTACTTAACCCTCTTCTTAGTCATGTTCATTTGCATGTGTGTTTGGTTAAGTCTTACTAATCGTATTTCAAATGCCACTAAAGGCAACCACTAGATTCCTCATGCCACCCAAAGCACCCACTAGATTCCCATGTCCCACCACATGTTTTCTTTCTAAATTCAAGACCATCCCGTTCATTGGGTCAGTTAGGGATAGCCAGGGAGGGCAGGAAACTTGTTTTCCAAACCCAAGCCTATACACTATCCTCTCTGTCACCCTAGAACCTTCTGGTGTATGTAGATAGAAAGAATGTTAATTATCTTAAGTGATTAATTAATTAATTAATTAATCTTTCCCAAATTTGAATTAACTTCCCTATCCAAATTAATAATTTATTCAAAATTTAATGATGTCCATAATTGACTCAATTATGTCCATCCATTTATGGTATGATAAATCATACCCTTTTTCACCACAAATTCATTATATGCCATTAAAGGCATTTTATACCAATTTCTCAATCCCTATTCAAATTCAAATTAATCCATAATTAACTTATGACCATTTCTACACATTAATTTTCCAGTTAATGTCTTAATTCCATTTTACGCCTTTTAAGGCAATTCACATATCTCAAATTTGTTATTTTTAAGGCTATTTCGTGCAAATTCTCAATACTAATTCTTTTAATATCACCCCTATCCCACGTCGTACGTTCATACGTTAAACGTAAAATATACGTTAGACTCGAATAGTCTAACTCATAGCACAAAGATAAATTATCACAACAACATATATGTATATGACTAAAATAGATCTACTCATAAAAAGGGGTGAAACTTGCATATGTGATAGAGGTCCAACACTTAAACTTGCATAGGCTAAGACTATAACTTGCATAAGCTACACATGTTAAAGGTGTCAACTTGTTTGGTTAAATGTCATAGTCTACATAATATAACCCAAATTCATGTATAAACTTGCAACATAATGGTGGTGTGAACTAGTATAGAACTCACACATGTCATGGATCTAATTTTAGATCTAAAATAAGTGTCATGAAACCTACACGATTTTTATTAATCAGTGCCAAAACTTGCATAGGTACATGTATGAATCATCATAGCCCAAACATATATAATATCATGATTTGACTAACATGAACTAACCAACATGGATACTAACATCGTGACTATGTAACATATGTGACATCATTTACAACATATCATCATCTAACTTAATAACATAGGTTCATGTATATGGGTACATCTAACTTAATAGACAAATTCCCATAATAAAAATTCATTTAGTCATAGATTCATGCATATGGGTACACCTAACTTAATAGGCAAATTCCCATAATCATGATCCATTTAATTTTTAGAAAAAAAAACATAAACTTTAAAACATGATCCAATTTGCATAAATAACAACATCATGATTTTACAACTTGTACGATTCAACACAACTTAACATGATGTCATAATCATATAACTTATGGATTTCCAACATATGTGTTAACATGAGATCTACAACATATATAAGATTTATGACATAACATAGCATGATTTACACATAGCATAGCATGATAGCATAACATAGCATAGCATGATTTTCATCATAGCATGGCATGATAGCATAACATAGCATAGCATGATTTTCATCATAGCATAACAAAACATTTAGAACATACATGATAACATAAGATTTTACAATAACATATATGACAATTCACATCATTTTCTTATGTTCCATTTACATCTTAATCAAATTAGTTTGCTAATAATCTTGTGAGAATCATCATACTCACAATTTAAGAAGAAAGAGAGAGTCTAGATTGCTTTTAGAATTGATTAGAATTGGATTAGATTAGCTTTCTTCTACTTTGATTTGCGGCGGCTACTCGGAGTTCCATGGCGACGGCATGACGGCGGCTTCTCTAATTTTTCATATGAATTAGAATGAGAGACTACCCGCTTATTTATAGAATTTAGGATTCATTTAGGCCATTAGATTTAACCTAGAAATAACCGCAGCCGTTCAGACAAGATGGGGTTTATCTTATTGACTCAGCAATGAGTCAGAAGTGACTCAGCAAACACTCAGCAAATTAATAAACTTCTATTCATGTTTACATTAACTGCCCATATATATATAAATATATATATACACACGCACCTATTCATGAATTCAAATAATGTAAATTAATTGCTTGCCTGAAAAAAAGGAAATCGAGCATATAATTTAATTTCCCCTTCTTTTTTTTTCTCTACTTTCCTTGCAACATGCAAAATCAATGCATAATGAAGTTACCTACATACATACATATCTACTTATGCATAAATCTTTCCCTCCAAATAAATTGACTGTATTTATCTTCTCAATTATATATATATATATACACACATATATATATTCAGTATATATATATTTATTTATTTAATTTATTTTTTTTGAACCGCGTTCGCACTAAGCCGCTTTTTAGCCATTCCCCTAAAACAAAAATATGGCGTAGGCAGGGATCGAACTCTGCACCTCTTGTATGCAAGTCACATGTTCCAACCAAATGAGCTATTATGTCTTTTGCTTACAATTCTTAGAACAATGCTAAACATTATTCTTTTCTCATTCCTCTTTTTCCATGTTTTGCTGCAATATTTAATTTAAGGATATCTTTTTCATACGGAGTCCAATTTACGCAAACTCGGACTCTATCTCAAGCAGAATTCCGAGATGAACGCAACGGCGCAACCCGTTTCACCTAATTATTTTTCTAAAAATTAATTATCCCTTGATTTGTTATTTTTATGTTCATAGAAAATACGGCTTGTTACAGTGGTCGAAGACCGAAAGTCTTCACATCGTTTGGGTGATTACTGATGATCTTGATTGGGCTGTACACCCAAGATGAGGGAATCAGTTGGTGGTCGTCCAGACGTACTTGGAGATCGATGGATATGCGAGGAAAGTGCCTCCGGTTTCGTTCAGACCTAGAACGGACTTGTAAATGGATGGTGTGTCTGACATTGTATTCCTTTATATTGTATTCGTTGATCTCTGCTAAATATATATCTGTTTGGCGGCGGGGAGTTTTTTCTCTTGCTTAACGCCCTTCTCTGAGACATACGAGCTCAGAGGTTATATATTGGCAGAAATTGGTGGTACGATATGGATTGATAGTGTGGCATGCTGAGATGCAGTGATCCAGACTTTTGTTGAAAAGCAAAGTCTGGTGGGTGATGATCAAAGCGCAGCTTTAATATAGCATGGCTTTGTGTATAGCGTCGATTCGCGAGCCTCACACCCCGGTATGGTGGTAAACTGATGGTTTGATCAGTATGCTTTTTAGTGGATGGGCACCTTAGTGGTGTCGTGGATTCGGTCGACCGAGATGAGCTTAGTGCTCAGGGATATATAGAGTAAGCGGTGTTTTCTCTCGCTGGGACGTAAGCCGCGGTGATACTCTAGTCCCAAATGTGCGGATGTGCAGACGGTGTTTTCTCTTGCTGGGACGTTAGCCGTGGGGAATTGCACTACGCGATCGATCTTTCGAATCAGGAGCCACCATGATGGAAATCCAATTTCCAATACGTGTATTGCGGTTTTAATTGTAGAACTAGTATGGCGACATGATATATGGTACCCATGCCGTCTATGATTGATATTTATGATTGAAATTGTTTTGACACTATACACTTATTATAGTATCAAATGATTTGTTTTAAACGTATCAAGCATTCTTGGCTATTATAAGGTAAAAACCCTATCCTCCAGCTGCGTTGCATTATGTGATGGGACCTGGGTCTTATACTAGCTTCATTTTTTTTATTTAGCATTACGCTGTTTGTTTTATGCACTGGTATTCTTGGGAGGAAACCCGTTCCGTGTTATACAGCGTGGTCCCTTGATTTACCTAACTTTAAAATAAATATTTACAACTGTTTTAGTTCTCACACCAGTCCTATGACTGACCTGGAGTTTATTGTTTTAACCTAAACTCTGGGTGCCCCTATTTTCCACACGGGCAGCTAGTAGTTTTGGTTTTGCAGATTTATATTCACAGGATCCTGGTTTACAGCTGGAACGATATCCGGAAAGCTTTGTATCCGTATATCTCCTTCAGTTGTGTATTGTATTATTTTCCGCTGCTATGTATTTAAATGTAATTTATATCTCTGATATTTCTGTGTAATATTCATTTATACTCTATATATTCTTGTATTCTGATGAAATTGTTGTAATATACAATGAAATGTTCTTCCGTCTGCGTTCTGTTGTGGCTTGTTCTCGAACTATCCGCGCTTTCCTCACCGGGGAAGTTGCGGGTCTTCACAACGGTGGAATTTGCTCCCCGGTTCAAACTCGATTTTCTCCCAATCTTGGAGGAATCAATTCACGAAACCAAAACCAAAACTAAAACTGAAGATATTTCCATGCTTTATCAATCCCGACTGGTGTGGTAATTTATTGTTGAGTATGGGAGGAGAATCGATGCCCCAAACTCTCGCCATTCGTCATCGTGTAACTCCTCTAGGTGGAGATCGAACGGAGGGTGAGGGGCGTTGGAGAGATCTCTACAAGGCGCATTACGTGGGCACCTCCGATTGGCCTCCGGCGTAGCGTGGGCGATGCGGCGATGAACCCTAGTGGCGAACGATGGTTGCAGGAAGAAGACAATGAGTTTTTTTTCCTCTTTCCTTTGTAATTAGTTCAATGTTTTAATTAAATTTTTAAAAGAGATGACATATAAAAATATGCATTGATTTTAAATTTAAATATGCTTTTAAATTTAAATATGTTTTTAAATTTAAATATACACCGTTGTTTTCTAAAAATATATATACATCGTTTTTAAATAAAATAGCTATAGTATAAAAATATGATTTTTATATGTGCGAAGTGGCAAAGTAAAAATATAATTTTATACATGAAGTGTTATCATAAAAATGTGATTTTTATGTAAATGATTTCATATAAAAATTCGATTTTAGTTGTATAAAAATATAATTTTTATATATATTGTAGCGAAATAAAAATGTGATTTTTAATAATCAACTGCGTGAAACAGATGGCGATGGATCAGACTGAAATCAAAACGAAATCCGAACCATTCAGAAATAAAGAATGGAGGAGTGGATCCCAAAGGTGATAACTCCTCACTAAAATTTCTTGTTCATTTATTTATTTTATAACCGCATATGTGAACTGCTCCCCGTCGTCCACAGACCATGGACGACTTGTTTGTTTGATTATATTGTGTTGTTGTGATTGATTTTGATGTGGAATGGAATGTAAAATATTCATGTGTTGAAATAAATAATTTATCGTTAAAAATATAATTTTGAACGTGTATATGAATAGAATAAATATCCATTTACAAATCGAACGATTTGTTTATGTACACTCATTTTACTGATATGGATTGGAACGATATATTTTACACATCGCCCAACTGCACAAATGAAATCTGTATTTGTTGATTTAAAACACCACACGGGTATTGAGATGATATTTGACGTACACTAATCCCAATTGTTTAGTTGTATATCAATCGATGGGTTGACAAACCGCTATAAGTGTTAAATATTTATATTTAATGCTTATGCAGTGTAGAATGCACTCTGGATGATAGTTGATTATTTATTATTGTTGTTCAATACATGTGTTGTATGAAATCCATATAAATAACATTATATGGTAATTGACTGTGTCTGATTCCAATTAAGAAAGAATAAATATTTTAAAATAACGAATATTTTAAAAATAATGAATATTCTAAAATAATATTCAGTAAAAGATCAAAATTTGATTTTGATGTCCGATTTGGGATGGACAGGAATATATTTAAATATATATAGCCGTGTTGATTAGATTAACGCCATTTTGACGTGAACGATATTTATATCGATTTTATTCATTTTTATAATGAATATCGAAAAGGAAGTTATTTTAAAATCTAAAGTTCGAAAATATTATCATTTATATATTAATGATATGAAATATTCAGTTTTGATTTAAAATTGAAGATGAAGTTGAAATTGTTTTTAAAACGAATTTAAAACGATTTATAAAATATGTTTTAAATGGAAATTGATGATATATATAATACATATATTATATATATAATGGCCCGAATAGAACACGCCGCGCTGTGGCAGTTCGCGAATTTCGACCATTGACTTCGAATGGACATTACGGGAGTTCCGACCGTCGAATTCTTCTAAAACCAGAACCTTGGGTTCGTATCGAAAAGAGATTTCTAACAAATACAAGAAATTAGAAATCTAATGGCTGGATTGGAATTATGTCCAAATCAAATTTGGAAAAGGTCAATGTAAGTGTAGTTCGATGGCCATTTATGGAAATCGACTGTACGGGCCTTGATAAAATTACTAGAAATATCAATAATTTGTGTAAAATCATAATTAATGATTTGGAAAGAATTGGGATGAAAAATTCCATATTTAGATAGATAAAAATATATTTTTATCAAAATGAACTAGTTATGAACTAAAATTATAATCCAATATTTTTAAATAAATAAATTGTATTTGAAATGGTTTTAAAAATAACCAGAATTTCCAATATATGAACTGGAATGGATTTGAATCGAAATTATCTTTGAAATATTTCGATATTGGATTCCGTGATTATATGGATATTGTGGAGGAATTTGGAAGATATATATATCATTATTCCAATACGATATTTGTTGATTTTAGAATTTGATATTGAATATAAGCCGATATATTTTTTATTCAGAGCCTTGTATTTAATATCAAATTGGATTTTGGGTTTTTCATGAACGGTGTCTTCATTAACACTGTTCTTAAACCCAAATGAGAAAAGAATAGATCTTTTAAATAAGATTTAAAGGAGTTTATCAATTAATTGGTATTTAATTGGAATTGAAATGGAATGTGAATTAGGTTTATTGTGAACTGCGTTTTAACGACATTCGTTCTTTAACCCGATTTACAATGAAACGTGATTTGGAATTTATAAATCTTTTAATTGAGATTTAGGGAAATTTTCCAAAGTGAAGTTTTCCAATTTAATACAATAAATTAGAATGGAATGGAATTCAATTGGATAGTAATCGAAGTGAGCTTCTGTGGAGGAAGACTGTTAATATATATGGAATTTAAGACGCTTTGCCGCTATTTCATTTATATTATCGGTTGAGTGCGGAAGTTTATATCGATTATATATATTGATCTGTTTTCCTTGAAGATTCCATAATTAATGGAATGTGATTTTGGGTTTATCGTGAGCTTTGTTTTACATGACATTAGTTCTTTAACCCAGTTAAAGATAAGAATAATTTCTTAACTTGGAATAATCATTAAGTGATGATTTTTGGAGATTAAAACTAAATTAGAGTTTTAATGGATCTTTAAATAGATTGAAAGGTGAATTTGATAGCTAAAATTATCAAATTCAAGAAATGATCGAGAATGGAGTATCACCGGTTTTGCTCTAAGCGATAGTTAAATCTTTAATTAGATTTGAATGTGAAATGGTAATTAACTTTACCGATAACACTGTGGTGTTAGATATGAAGTATTACCAGTTTTACTTCTGGGATGAATAGGTTGGGATTGGGAAATTAAACAAATAATTACTTCGGTAAGGTGCGCTAATCCCGACTAGTGTGGATAAACCATAATTTGGTTTGAATTGACTTCCAAAGGAAGATTAAAGAATAAATTTAAAGAATTTATCTTTGATAAAATTAATGGGAACCTTTCCCAAAGTATAAGAATATTTGAATAAAGGAATATTCTGGATTGGAATGAGGCGTATGTTGTGTTTTTATAGCACTTGTTTATTATATGAGCGAGTTATTCAGAAAGACCGGGTTTATCCCATTCTGAATAACTGATTCGACGATGTGTCAAGGAAGAAGATGGTGGTTGAAGACCGGAGGTCTTCACATCATTTGGATGATTACTGATGTCTTGATTGGATTGTACACCCAAGACAAGGTAATAAGTAGTGATCGTCTAGACGTACTTGGAGATCGACCGGATATGCGAGGACCTCTCTCCTATATTGGACATACAGGATGAGGAATAAGGTGCCTCTGATTTCATTCAGACCTAGAACGAACTTGTAAATGGATGTGTGTTTGACATCGGATTTCATTCTGTGTGATTGATAGACATCAGTTGCATAGCGTGAATTGCCTGTGTGGCATGCTGAGATGCAAAGGATCAAGGCCTCTGTTGAAAAGCAGAGTCTTGTGGTTGATGATCAAAGCACGGATTTAATACAGCATAACTTATGTAGCGTTAATTCGGGAGCCTCACACCCCGGTGTGAACCAGAAACGAGAGAGGACCTCAGGGAGGACATGTGTCTCCTTCTATAGGAGTGGTGGCTGGGTTTTGTATGCCCAGATGTTTTACTTATGTGGATGATGGATAGCGAGTCGCCTCGGATATATCGGTCACTACGGTGCCAATGCTTTGGTCGGGATATGACCAGTCTACTCCCCACAGGGCGGGAAATGCATTGTTTAGGCATTTTAATCCACTCTGTGTGGACCAGCCCAGGCGCTCCAAGGGCCCACCTATGCCTGGGTCTAGAGAGTCTCGAAGCGGTAATGACGATCCCTTGCCTTGGTTCACAGATGGAATCCAATTTCCTATAACGACCTACATTCTACGCATCGAAGGATCATACACTACAACAAAAACTACTTTTAGATGCTTATATTAGTTGTGTTTCTAAATTAAATGCATCTGAAGCATGTGATTTCTTTTATTTCTCATCTTTTATTTCATTCAGCCCCTCGCATATACTTGGCGGGGTACCAATTCTCGTTTCCCTCCTCCTTTGTCACGTTTCACTATTTTACTTTTCCCTCTGGCATATACTTGGCAGCATACCAATTCTCGTTTCCCTCCAGTACCATGTTTCACTATTTTACTTTCCCCTTTTTCTAGCCCTAACTCGATTTCGCATTTCTCCATTTACGTCTCTTTCAGCAAAACGTTAAATCCATTTCTTCATAAACATAATCGAAATCAAGCTGAATAATATTCCTCTCCCTACCCTCCTTTCCTTACACTCTGCTCTCCTCTCCCTTTGCTCTGAATCCAACACCGAACCCTAATCCACTTACAATGAACGAATTCGTTGCATTATGAATTGTCCTATAGGTAGTTTTGCTACGACAAAGCCTGTTCAAGCAAGTACCTGCCACTGGCGATGCTTATGGGGGGGAGGAGAGGAGGGGTGCGGATATGATTGATTATGTTTTGGAAGTTGTTTGGGAGGATGCTCTTAATTATGATTCTTGCAAGGTATGATTTCAGTTTTATATATCTGTTTTATCTCTTGATTTTTTTTTCTTCGGTAGCATGAGTAATTTCCTGATGTGTAGAATGGGAATGGAAAGATTATGGCTGAAAAGTTTAAACTCAAACCATGTCGAAAATTTAAGTTATATATGATTTCCGATTGATGTGGTTAAAAATCGAATCATCCAAATTAGTACTAACATCGGAAATGAGAATGATAACATAGTATTCAAGTAAGACCCTAGTATTCAATCATATGAATAATATATATGATATTTTTCTAGTTACAGAAATAACTGCTTAAGTTTGAAAGAAAAATAGTTTTAATTTGTGCTCCTACTTAGGATTTCTTCTTTATTTGGCTATTGTATACACGCCATCTTCTACTAAAATGCAATATGTAAGTGGTTTGGTGTTAAATATTGATTTTGTAGTTTCATCGTATGTAATTCTCCGTATATTCACACCATAGCACCTATTGTACTACTTTCCTTGGATCCATCAAAATTATTTCTCTATTTCTCCTTGAATTGAGAGACCCCATATTACGTCAAGTCTGCCCTCCTTTATTTTGCTCATCCGAGTATTTCATAGTTTATACTTTATAATTTATACCAATATATAAGGATGTATAGAAGAAAATCTCTAGTAAATTCAAAATATTGGAACTAACATATTTTGTTAGGAGTACTACTACCTGCAAACTTATAATTCTTTCTTAAGAGATAAAAATAAAATGCACATGTGTGATGAAGTATACATGCTTCATAGGAAATTGATAGGAAATTAATGTATCCACTATTTTGAGAAATTGATAGGAAATTGATGTATGCACATGTGTGATGTACTACTAGCCTGCAAACTTATAAATCTTTCTTATGACTCATAGCATGCTTCATTTACAAGATTGCAATAGTTGACTTGTATCTTTTAGCGCATAACATATGAACTCTATTGTTGCCATAAAAGCCCTTTTTTTAAACAAAGGCATGTGCATATTTTTATGTTTGGATTTATCAGCCAAAATCCTCTTGATGGCAAACTAGATTTAATCACTAAAATCGTGTCTACTAAACTCACCTTTACATTAGAGTTTGCTAACAAGTGGCGCATGCTAGATGTTGTTTCGTCTAGGTGCAATTCTGAAAATAACATCCTCTTTTTTCTTTTTCTGTAGCATATGCATAATTATGCAACCTTCGTTTCAACTACTCAATACTGGACTGAGTTGTCTACAAAGACGTTAGGATTTGACGAAAAGGTATGTAAGCCGCTGTATTTATATTGTAATAGTGTAACAGAATTAATGAAAAAGGTGAATTTTGAATATTATATGTCTTTGTGTCTAATATGCAGTCTCCACCTGAGGTTTAGTGGCGGATCCCCATTGTTTATGAATACTTTTAACTGGCATATATACATGGTTGATTATGACCGAAAGCTCTCATTCAAGAAAACTAAGGTACATAATTTTAGGTTTTAGTAACCAGCTTCATATTCCAAATAAACAAATCATTCAATGTTTAAACTTTCTTTTTTTCCAATATTTTACATTACAGTTGTATAATAATGATCTAACCGTGAAGATTGTGTGTCCACTAATTTTTGTTTAAATAGCCTCTCCCTATATATATATATATATATATATATATATATATATAGTTTGCTTTGAGAAGAGTTAAAAGTGCATATGCAGTCTTTGACAATAGCGAATATTGAACCATGGACGTAACCTGTCTTTGATAAATGTTAAGGTCCATTGTTTAATTTAATGTTGTTGTATTATTATATTACTGTTGCTGCTTTCAAATTATGATACTGTCTTTGTTATGTAGTTTTCAGATTACCTAGGTTTTATGAGTAAGCATTTACCTTCTGGATGATTACGAGTTACTTGAAAAGATGACAATCATTTGATTTGACTCTATCATCCATGCATTGTGTGTAAAACTTTCTTTGTCCTAATATTTAATTTTACATTTTACTATCATAGTGGTAATCCAAAAGATGAACTACAGGTGCCATAGTTTGTCGTGTTGCTCCATCATTTTTTCGGTTTGGTTCATATCAGCTTCATGCTATTAGAGGCAAAAAAGATCCCAAATTGTCCATCTTTTGGTAGATTATGCAATTCACCACCATTTTCCTTATCTCGAGAATATAAACAAGAGCGAAGACTTATCCTTTGGAAGTGGTCAGGAGGTTGCTCCAATGGTTGATATGGCATCTAATAAGTATGAAGGTAATTTTTGAGGTTTTTGCAGATGTTTTTTCTACTACCCTGATATTGGCTGGAAATCTTACCTTTTGCACATTTAAATTTCCTGCTATAATAGGTATTGATTTGGAGTCTAAGCATACAATCGAGGGAATCTATAATATTGATCCCTTTTTAGACTTTAGTCCTCAATATTCATTTTTTGCATTCTTGTGTTTTAATCTCTGATGTAAAATATTTTTCTGATGTAAGCTGGTGTTTATATCTTCTAAAAAACTCTTGAATTTCATTCTAGAATCATCATAGAAATGTCTGCGGGTTTTTAAGGTATTTGTTTGTATTGTTGATTCTGTTATAGAAATAGTTTATAAGGTTAAACTTTTCTCAAGCCATTTGAAATGACCAAGTATCATTTAAGTTAAATTCTGGAACTTAGAATTTATCAGTATAGTGGTTACTTTTGACCACTATGTTGCAAATCAACTCTTGAAAACTTTACGCCCAATATAGCAGTGTTTTCTAAGAGAGTAAAGCCACCATGTTATAAATTTTTTTACATGATTTTACTGATTTTTATTGTTTATATATAATCACAGATGTGCATTCATATTATAAAGTATATTTCAGAAGCATCCATGAAAAAACTATTATATGTAGTCGTTTTTTAACTGTACTGCTGTTAATTGTAATGCTAAAACTATAATTTGTCCAGTAGAGATGCGGGTCTGATCACTGGTCCTGCAACTGGCCTGCTCGATTAATAGCTGGCATGGCTTTTGGAATGTTGGGACCCAATTCAAGGTATAAATTTTCCATTTATGTTATAAGTAGCACAACCACGCGTGATGCCTGTACATTTCCCACTTCCCCGCACCACATATGTGGACAAGTTCTCCATATGAACATTAGAAATATATGGAAACTTATATACAATAAAATTTAGCAATGAAAATAAGGTGTGCAGAAAACTATTTGTTACATGATTAATTGGCTAAAAATGAACGAAGATAGCTAACAGTTGACATTTGGGAATAAAGTTCGTTTAGCAATGAAAATAAGGACTGCAACTTCTTTGACCATGCTCTTTTCCATTTAGTGAACTATGGTTGGTTGGATTTGCGTTCTTGGGAAGTTTAAATGGTCAAGTTCGTGTTGGATATAAAGTTATATATATTTTTAGTTGGTTATTAATATTTAAATGATTAGTAAGGTTAATAATTGATAGTTGATCACTAGTAATTAATAATTTGTAGTCTTAGAACTGAACCAATAACTCCGGTTTTAGAATACAATAACTATGAATTTGTAGTACAACAATTTATGTATTTGAAATACAGAGACTAAGAAGCTGAAATGCAATGAAATTCAGTCTAAATGGAACAACATTGTATGTACTTCAGCAACCAAAGTGTTCTAATTTCATCACCTGTTGCAGTTATCAGTTGCGGACTTGTTGAACTTGTACTACAAGTTTGATGCCTTGCGTTTCTAATTCCATACATAATTTGAAGGAAGAGTATGTTAGTAACTTTTTTGTGCATTGATATTTGCATTGATCAACTTTCTCATGAAATTATGAACATATATCGCTAATACAAAATTTGCCCGTTGTTCAAAACTAAATGTTGGCATATCTTGTAAATGCTGAATTTATTTTGATTTCTAAATCTCTTTTCGAGTACCATGCATAAACATGAGTAGTAAACAATTTAATAATTCGTTATCATTTTCTTCTTTTTTTGGATTTTCTCATAAATTTAGAGATAAGAAATAAACATGGATAAATCCAAGCAACCTTTTCGCAAATCCAAGCGACCTTTTCATAGGCGTTTCCTCCAACTGAATTGGGAGATCAAATTGATTATAGAAACACGAGTTTATGTGATTGACTCGACGTCATCACCAATTTCATGAATATCATAAGCGGATCAGGATCGCCATCATTTCTATAGTCATTTCCGCAATTAATTTCGTATTTGGAGATTTTGCAGAGGTGAAATATGTCTGGAAACAAAGAGAAGTCAGTTTACAAAGGAAAAAAGCTTAAGTTTTACATATCTTCTTATGTCGGACGTAAGTCTTACATTGAGCGTAAGCCTTACATCCTATCTAACCCTGCTTTTTCCGATGTTTGAACTGTCCTTAAGGAACCACAGATTTATTCCTTATGTCCGACTTGTATGTCCTAATGTCAGATGTAAGGATCTATGGTCACAATGTATGAATAACTATTGTGTCTAAGAATTGGAGCAAGTTACTAATGCACCTCCAATGTAGTTTTGAACAACAAACATTATTTTTTTAGAGCACAAATTTGTTATCATTATCAAATTTAAACCACGTGCATGGGACATGTCCTAACGTTTACCAATTTAATACCCGACACATTAATTGCAATCTTTTATCAACAGGCACTGTTTCAATTCTGATTTTCTTCAACGATTCCTTTTTTCTTTACTGCAAGCAACAAAAAGGATTTCCATTTGCTGGTGAAGATTTGTCAGTTACTTCTACAGTTTAGTGAGTTGAATGGTAATTCATTCTCTACTACCAACTCAATTATATATGTTATTTGTACTAAAACTAATTCAGTAATTTATATATTTTTTGAAAATGTAAATCACTGTATTTGTTTATTATTTCAGAATTCAGAAAATGTCTATGTTGAATTTAGTTGCCTTAATAATTTTGTTTATTTAAAAGAAGATAATTATTACTTTAATTACACAGCACCGGTTAGTCCACTTTAGTAAACACTACCCTGAATCATTAGCTAGTGAAAAAGAAGCTTGTTTCCCTTTAATTCACGATTGGTTTTAGGGCAGGTGTATGAACGATTGTATTCTCTTTGTAATCACACATTATAAATTCTCTTCAACTATTCCTTCATAACTAAATGAGTGAAAATAATCGATCCATTATCCTTATAACATAAACACTGCTGATTTCACTCCTAATCTAAAGATACAAGTTTATGTTGTTAGGACGCATCATAAGCTAGGGGAAAATAAGGCATTTGGCCTTGACATTTGAATGCTTGGTTTTGTAATCTACAAATCACCTTTAGTGCAACCCTTTTCTGCTGTATGATGACTACATCAAATGTTCATGTTGATCACTGTCTTTATATTATTTTTAACGGTTATGTTCTTTATAATCCGACAGCCAATAAGATGTAAATATTTACAGGGGGTGTTGTCAGCCTCCTTGCAGACAAGGACTACATATCAAAACTTTCCATTTTGGAGATTAGAGTAAAAAAGCGTGTTTATTTCTGTATTGAAGATGTTCATCACAACAGGTCAATGCCATTCATCTTTCATTATACTCATGCTTTTTGGATTAGGGAGTTTTTAAAAAAAAAATATAAAGTATATTATATAAGACGTTAGTTTAACACAATTTCAGACATTTATCATATACTGCATTTTATATTTCTAAGTCTAAGTGTTGTTCAGATTGTAATCTGCATCAGTTATGATGTTGAGTTGATTGTTTGAACTTTAAACTTGACATAGTGATCGACTATCTATATAATAAGGGTTTATTACAAGTGCAATATGTAGATGGTGAGAAATTAAAAGAAGAAAATTATTTTTGCTCTCAGATGACTGAATTATTTTACAGTAAATAGGTTAAGAATTCAGAAACTGGGTGTTAAATACGAATGGTAGGTACATGTTAATCTTTTATCAAAACAGGAAAGCAACCATGACATATTACTTGCTTTTCTTTAGGTATTGAAAAATAACATCATCGCTGTAGCATCAGGACTATGTTTACTATAGAGAAATGGGTCGAAGTTTGAGGTAGGAAAATTACCGAACTGCATAGTACAGTTTTTACAGGAATTCCAGATCTCCCAAATTCTTTTTAAGCTTTTATCATTGATCAAGTTTTGTTGCTTTTGAAAAATAATAAGAATATATAAGATCTGATGTATCTAAGTTTTATTAGAATATAAATATTATGTAAATATCTGCAACATTAACCTGAGTACAAGTCTTATGTTTTAATCTTGCCAACTATTATCGATAGCGTTATTGAAAAGCTGTGATTTCCGGACTAAAGTTAAATATCTTCTTAAAATCACCTGTAAAAGTTTTTTTTCTAGTAGTACCATTGAGTATGATGGTAATTTTTTGTTCTTTGCATGAATTTTATTATCACTAATAGCATATATATTTTTTTCTGTAGGTTAAGCGTGATCTGGCTTCCAAAGTAAAGAACGTAAAAGCCACTTAATATCTCTAAGATGACAGAAACACCGTTGGGCCTGTAAGTGGTGCAGGTGACCTGGCCAAAGGAAGTGGAAAAGAGGTGGAAATGACTTCCAACAGTAACAATGGAGCAAGAGTTAATGGAGGCCATAAGTGACCACTCAGTTATAATTTTACGTGGAGAAACTGGATGTGGTAAGACAACACATGTTCCTCATTTTTTATATGAAGCTAGTTGTAGATCGAAAAGTTGTGATGCTAGGAAAGGAATGATTGGTGTTACACAATCGAGAAGGGTTGCTTCTATTGCTACTGCCAAAAGAGTGTCATTTGAATTGGGATTTAAGCTTGGTGATAAGATTAATTCAGACATGATAAAATTACTAGATATGGTAATTGCTCGATTAAATTCATGACTGATGGAATTTTACGTCAACAAATCCAGGTTATTTCTCAATTTTTATCATTTATTATAATATATATATATACACTTTTTTTGGTCGCATTGTGTTATATACATTAGTGTCATGATTTATGAGGATTGTTCTTCAGTAGATAGATGCATCAATAGTTTGTTAGTTAGTGTTTATTCTTTTGCTTTTATAAGTGAGTACGAGATTACGAATACCTTTCCTGTTTTTAATGTTTGAAAATGTCTTGTAACACCCCATGTCCGTTAGTGTCACTCACAAAGGGAATGCACTAAGTTCTGTGGAGAATTTAGGGTAAAAGATGCAGATAAATTACAAGACAGACAGAAATTAAACAGCGGAAAATAAAACTTTGCTTTATTGATAAAATAGTTTGTACAACGATTTCTTTACAATATCAGAGTATCATCTGTCTTTCAAAATAAAGAAGCATAAAAATACATTTATATTCCCCAATTTAAGCAAGAGCCAGCCATAGCATCTGAAAAGAGAATCCAAGCAAATCTTCGGCAAATCTTCAAGCTGGGAAAGAGTGACGGTCCAACTTAACCTGAGCTATACTATTCCCTCCTTTATTACCTGGGGGGAGACGGAAGAAAAGAAGACAAATGAAAAACAGAGTCAGACATAAAGCCTGAGTAAGTTCAGTAACTTCTAGCATGTGAACATGGAAAAACAAAACGACATGAATTAACTGAATACAAGATTACACCATGACGATAGGGTCAACAATATTAGACAAGATAATCACAAGATACGCTAAGATAAGATAAACTGGATATGCTCTAATACGCCGCTTCGCTATTTCCTTGTTATACTGGTTTCTATATCTCTGCACCGCCTAACTAGTGTCCCAACTAGTAACGATAACGTGATCCCAATCCCTATAGTTTCCATCGCCTTCAGGCATCCATTTATTTATTTGTTACCTAGATTTAATCTAGGGTTTTCTACCAAGTGCCTTCTAGATTCAACTAGAGTTTACGTTGTCTGCTGAATGCTTCTCGGATTCAGGATTTATGCCACCTAGTTCAACTAGGAATTATGCTACCTGTCGAACGATGCCCCCAAGTCTAGGACACACTACCTAGAGTGGTATATGTTCCTATACTTCCCCACGCATGTATCACGAATCGTTTGTCTAGATGCACATGTCCCGTAATGTGCGACCCGAGTCCTGTGTCAGGGAAAATCAAGGAATACAGAACTCGGTCGGGAGCTTTCAGATATCTGCCGATGCAGATGCTAAGGTCTGTTTTTATTTCAGTGGTTATGGTCCCACTTGACCCCTCCCTCAACTAATGAAAGGCACACCTTGTAATATGAGAACTATACGCCGGCCCCCGGTGCCCCACTATCCTATGGCCATCCTCGCCCATAACTAGATAGCAAGTATATGGTCTTTTGGAGTTCTTCGCCTTTTCGCTTCACGTATCTCGATTGACTGAAGATGGATGGTAGACGACGAGTCGCTATCACAGGGATACCGTTTGCTCATCGAATCACGCCGGTCCATCCTAGTCTTTAGGTTGCCATGTATTGCAACCAAGGCATACCCCTGGTTCTTCTACGCAGACCTTAACCTCTGTGGGCCCAGGCGGATCATCTGCATCCTCACAGAGGGATACCAAGAGTACCCTCACGTCCCCTCGAAGCCTCGGGCTTCGTAACCCAATTCGTTGGAGCCTTCTTTCTACTCAGACGGACATTCTCTCCTTCCCGTGTTATACTAAGAATTACTACTTAGTTTTACTAACTAAGATTTACCACTTAGTTTGCAGAATCGTTGTTTTCTTAACTAAGGTTTACTACTTAGTTCTCTTTCCCGTCAATTTGGATTGGTTAAGTGTCATTAGTCGATTCAAGCCAACTTAACCCTCTTCATTCATCCTATTAAACTGGTTAAGTGTTATCAGTAATTCATGATGACTTAACCCTACCACAAACCAAGTTATATTGGTTAAGTATTTCTTATTACTTAACCCTACCCATTCACCCTGTGTTGGTTAAGTGTTCCTTTTTAACTTAACCTTGCCCGTCTGTCTTAACTAACATGTTTTTAATGGTTAAGTATTATCCCTTCATGTTTTAGACTTAACCCTATTTATTTATCACAATCTGATGGTTAAGTGTTCAAGCTTACTTAACCCTACGGTCTAGCCCAGCTAACATACCAAATTGGCTAAGTGTATTAGATTTTACTTAACCCCAACCTCTGGTCTAGTTAACATGTTAATTTGGCTGAGTGTATTAAACTTTACTTAACCCCTACAAATCTTGTCTTGCTACCTTGAATTTGGTTAAGTGTCTCTATGGACTTAGCCCTCCCATTCTAGCTTAACTGTGTTAAGTTGGTTAAGTGTTCCTATGGACTTAACCCTCCCATTCTAGCTTAACTGTATGGCCCTAACCCCACCCACCAGTCTGGTTATCATGTTGAATTGGTTAAGTGTCTTAGTGAACTTAACCCTACCATTCTTGTTCTAGCTTTAATTAAATAGATTAAAGCCACAACCACTCACAGTAGACAGATATTGTTTCGATTACTGGATGTACCGGTTGGTTCCGGGCAGATTTACATCGCAACTCAGTCTAACCTCGGGTTAGGCCTATTCGTGTATTCTAGTTCAAAGGGTTTTGACTAATTTTCCAATCAGGTTTTGAAAGTAACCATCCCGTCCGTCGGATCAGTTAGGGATAGCTAGGGAGAGCAGGAAACTTGTATTTTCCAAACCCAAGCCTTGACACTATCCTCTCTGTCACCCTAGAACTTTCTGGTGTGTCATTAAAAGAGATGTCGTTAATAAACCTTTGATTTGTCTAAATTTATATTTCCTCATTCAAGCCAAATTCTATAAGTAAATTATTCCTAATTTACTTATTTCCCAATTACTCTGTAAATTGTCTACATTTATTCTTATGGTCCATTTTCCCCTCTATATCATATTTATGCCTTTTGGTATGTAAACTATACCAATTAAGTGTCACTAACCATGATTTTTCTAAACCTGCCAATTATTCCCAATTATGGTCAATTTCAAATTTATGCTACTTACCGTGCCAAATTAGCTAATCCAATCCTGATTTAACATTCTAATTACAGTTCACGTCAAACTAGACTTATTATTCTAGTTCATAACTCATGTAAATGCTAGATTTACAAGTCAATACTAGATTCAAATTACACATCCTATAATTCATGTTAAATTTATCCAATTTGTATTTCTATGAACATGCCATAATACATGTTCCCAATTTATGCCAATTTCCAAGTTAAGCTACGTTTTTAGTAAATTTCATATTTTGCCCAAACCGCATTCCCACCATTCGTATAATCGTGATTCATTCTAGATTATAAATAAAGCTAGGTTCGTAGAAAATAGGGAATGAACCAAAGATGCTATGCAAAAGATAGACGTACTACTGGCATAAAAAGGGTTGAATGACGACGTCGGTTCAAGAACATGGGTAGACCTAACTTAATAGGTAAATTCCCAAGGTCTAAAACCAAGAATAGACAGAAATAAAGACATAGGTTCAAGAACATGGGTAGACCTAACTTAATAGGTAAATTCCCATGGTCTAAAACCAAAGAAAACCAAGGACAGGCAGAATAAATAACCGGGTTTAATCTCATAATCACAGAACTTAAGCAACACTTTCCTAGTCATGAATCATAGGTGTTTAATCACAGATGTCCTTGTTATGTCATAGGCAATAGTTTATGCTTTTCCTAATCAAAGGCATAGGTTGGTTTTCACGGTCAAGAAAATAATTCTCATAGTCACAGTCATAGGCAATATTCATAGTCATAGGCAATGTCCATAGTCATAGGCAAATGTTCATAGTCATAGGCATATGGTTCTAAGGTCCATAGTTTCATAGTCACGGTCTTATTTGTCCTTGAAATCATAACAGTTCTTAATTAGGTTCAAGAGTATAGGCACTGATTCGAATAGAGAGAGAGAGAGAGAGATTTGGCATATTCTTTTATTCCTTTAATTTCATGTCACGAACAGAGAAAAACATTCAAATCTAGAAATAACTGACTTACAGAGATTAGATTAGAATAGAAAGATGGTGTTGCTATGATTCGTATAAAAACAGTCGTTGCAGTCGTTCGAATCTTCATTTGAATTCTAGCTTGAATCTCCTCTATGAAAGTCTTTGAGCAGCACCTCCTCGTCTTGATTTATTTATATATATTATTTTATTTATTATTTAATTAAGAGGAGGAGAGGAAGCCATGTTCACTAAGAATCTTTGCAGCATAAGGGTAGATAAGAATTGTGAATGGAGAAGGAGTCTAGGGCTGTTTATATAATGTAGAAGTCAACGAATCTGGTCAGGATGGCGTCCGAATACAGAAGAATGAACCAGGTGCAGAAAACAGGAAAAAGCAGGGGGGTCGACCCTCAGGTCGACTACCCAGTCGACCTGGGTGCCCCAGGTCGACTACCAAGTTGACCTGGGTGCCTTGGGCGGGAAGATTCCCGCCCACCCCAGCCTGGGTCTGTTTTCGAATTTGAATTCCCTTTTCTGCCCTGTTTTGAACTTCGTTGAATCTTCCGGAGGCCATATCTTCCTCATACGGACTCCGATTTACGCAAACTCGGACTCGTTTTCATGCAGAATTCCGAGACGAACGCAATGGCGCATCCCGTTTCCCTTGATTTTTATTTTAACTTTTAATTCTGCCTTGATTTGTGAATCCTAGTGTTATAGAATTACGGGGTGTTACATGTCTAAAACTGATTACTAAGTTTAAAATGGTGTTCCATCAGATTTATTTATTTTCAGTCGCTCTAATATCAGTCATTCCTTAGGATTTGATTTATTCTATTTTGGTGACTAACTTGATAAAGTAGCTTTGCTAACTATAACAATTAATTACTTGTTTCACTAATAGCAGGTGGCAATTTATGTTTCCTTTTTTGATGTAGAGTGATTTCTTACTGAGCTATTACTCTGTAGTAATCATTGATGAAGCTCATGAAAGAAGTTTAAATATAGATATATTAGTTCCGTGTCATAAAGCTGTGAAAGGTTAACATCATACTGCCTCCTTATATTGTCTAATAGCTGCAAAAACCATAAATTACAGTCCTTTTAAGTATTAATGTCAATTGCTAATTGCAGAAGCTATATTTGGAGCAACAGGAAAGGATATGTTCGGGTGTCAAAATTGATCCCGAAATGATGGTTTCTCAATTGAAGCTTTTACTTATAAGTGTTGCATTAAGGATTAAAGACTTCGTTTCCAACAAAAAAGTTATTCCATGCGACCCTGACAATTATAGAAGTTCCAGTAAGGCTATATACTGTAAAAACCCATTTTGCAGAGAAGACCCATGATGATGATCTAGGTTAGGCTTATAAACATTGGCATTGATGTCGTCATCTATGACTGCTTTTGTGGATAATTGCATATATTAGCTCACTTAGAACATTTCCATTCAACTAACAAGTTTTATTGCATAATAATCCTTGTGTTAAATTTTGCAGTGTACGGTTTATAAATTATTAATGTTTTTTTTTTTGATTTGATTGTCAAAGTAGGCCACAAGGATCATTGCCAACTTAATCGTAATGGGTTCATGAAAATGCTAGCAAGAATGTTGTTGCACATGAAGCCGCGAACAATATCAGGAGAGCAACCAAATGCTAGCAAGAATGGTGTTGCACATTGCCAACTTTAACAATTATGTATTATTAAGGTGGAAAATAGGGCGGAGGCCTATGCCTACAGTGGCAGCTATCGGTTTTGATAAGAGTGATGGTTCAGTTTTTTTAACCAAGTGTTGGCAGCAATATGCTTCTTTATCCCTAAGTTTAGCTTCAGTCAACAAAACTGAAGTCGGAGGGACAAAAAAACTGAAGTGGGAGGGATCATTTGATCAGAGATGTGTTAATTGTTTAATAGATGGGCCATTTTTCAAACCTGATGGTCATATTGCTTAAAGCACACAACTTCATTTGCTTGCAAGCGTTCTTCAATTTATGCATGCAAATAAAACCTATTTGACCACCGGTCAATATATATAATTTATGCATTCTACACATTTATGTAATTCTAACTGTTATCGTTATTTTGTATCTAATTCTTACCATTGATCGTTATACTTATGTGCAGGTAGTTAGATTTCCAAAGTGAAGAACGCCCGCATCAATGAACCAGTGGTTATTAAGCTATGGAGAAGACTTCAACTATTATTTTGTTTGTATTAGTCGGGTAGACTTGTTTGTAAGCAATTGTGGTATGTGGATTCACTTATTTTGTCGAAATACTACTATTGAGATGATTATGGGTGTTATATTTGATATTGTGAGTAATGTCTTTTTTAAGTATTTAAATATGGCGATTATTGATTTTAGTTTGATAGGTACTCATATAATTGTTTGTTTTAATATTTCTAGTATATATAAGTGATTGATGGAAATATTAGAAGCTATTAATAGTAAATAACCGCAATTAAAATGTGGTGTACATTAGTAAATTTTAGTAGCGTTGAAAAAGTGCTACAAGTGTAATTTACAAAAGATGTTGTAGCTGAAACGAAATGCAACAAAAGATATATAGTAGGATTGAAAAACCACCAAAAAAACAAATAGTAGGACTGAAAAACCACTACAAAAAAATATAGTAGGACAGAAAAATCTCTACAAAAAATTTGAAAAATGATGCAAGTATCACTTTAATAGCATTTTTAAGACGCTGCCAAAAAACTTTTTGTAGGGTTTCAGAAACGCTACAGTATTTTCATTTTCGGTTGCGTTTACTAAAATACAACAAAAACTTTTAGACTTTTAGTTGCATGTCGTATAGCAGCGTTTATCGAAACGCTACAACAAGTAGCGTTTTTCCAATGCTACTAAAGGCATTTTCTGGTGTAGTGGTAGAATATTTGTTTCTTTTTCGTACGAGGTCATATGGTCATGCAACTTTGGGGAACAACTATTGGGGTCATTTCCCATGTTCACGATTTTTTCCGATTTTTAAATGACCGTTTTGCACCTAGCTGATCTTGTTTCGGCCATAACTTTTAATTGGTAAGCGATTTTGACCTGAAACCACTTCCATTAGATTCGGATGATGTTTTACCTTTCCGTAGAGTGGTCACGTTAGCCAAACGGACTCATCGTTTGGGAGATATGGCTGAAACAAGGTTTAGAAGGTGAAAAACAGCTTAACCGGACCTAATTAGGGTGATTAGCAGCTAGGCCCATAACCCATTTTGGGATTAGGGTTATGGGGAGGCTGAAATCAGTTAGGAAACGATCCATTTTCGTCTTCTCAGCCGCCTAAAACATTTCTCTAACCCTAGCCATGGCCTCCACCATCTAATATCATCCTAAATCACTCTCTAATCAAGGATTAAGCTAATCTACGTCAAATCAACACCAAATCAGAGTTGGAGCTGATGTGTTGCATAGAGATTCGACCCAAATCAGAGATAGTTTCATATCTAAGTTTTATTTGTGGCTAAGGTGAGTGATTTGCATTGTTTTTCACTAATTACGGCTAATTAGGGGTGATTAGTGATAACTAGCGAAATTATAACTCAGAAAAATCTGGAAAACTTTGCAAAAATCTAAAATATTATTTTGGGGCTCCGATAAAAATTTGGGTTAATTTGGACATGTTTTGCTAATCGTATGGTTAAATCATGATTAAAGAGGATTAAGGGGAAAACATGGGTTTTTGGGTATGTTTGACCCTTATAAACATGTTAAATTGTTGTTTTGCTCTTTATAGATGATTGTACGTGTTGCTATGACTTTTTGGTGTGATTTATGATTGCTTAGAACAGTTAGATTGGTCTAAAACGCCGTCGTGTGGCGTAAACACTTGTTGGGAAAGTCGTAGGAAACAGTGCAGGAATGTGGACCGGATCGGATTGCCCCTCCCCACTCGTGAAGTATGTGTCACGACCCGATCCAGCGTATGTGCCATGAGCCGATTTGATCAGGAGCTCACGGTCCAGCTATCTCTGATCCGTTCGCCTCTAAAGTCCTTCGATCTGAACCGCTCGTGATCCACTGACCCGCTCGCATCAAGGACCCACGAAGCGCTCCAGTGCTCGAACCGACCCATTCGCACTGGAAGAACACGAACTGATGCCATGAAGGAAGGAGCCACGAACCAGATTTCTACAAGCTATCGTTGGATTTCTGACTCGAACCAGTTGGTGTCACGACCGGGCAAGCACCACAAGCCATCTAGAAGCAAGGATAATGAACTGGAGTACGTACCACGAGCCGATCTGGAAGGCGCACAACCGAACCGAAGACGAAGAGAAGGACCGAACCGATCCGGAGAAGACTAATAACCCGAGATGCAAAGGTAGTCCAAATAGGAAGTTGTAACTCAGAATCCAGTTGGGAACCAACGAGTTAACTTTATGAGTTGGACTTTGCTGCGGGACGTGTGCTAAGGAGTTATCGACGTCCATAACATTGATTCACCACCAAGACGGATGTTAGGCTATGGATCAGTGCAGTGGGGTAGTTATTACTCCAAGGGGCAGAGTGATTGTAGCATGGCTATGAGCCAGTGCAGTGGAGCCATCATGACTCTATGGGGCAGAGTGATCATAGCAAAGGATTTGGGTGGTCAAAGCAGTGGATATCATATGCTTTACGCACCGAGTGAGAGATGTGAGGATGGTTGCTATGCTTGATTGTCTGATATCACTATGACATGCACACCCCCACCCCCGTATCTTTACACCATATGTTAGTGTCACCTTAGAGTATTGTACATCCTGTTGTGTTAACTCTTTGGTTGCAGGTCCAGGTTCAGATATGGTTTAGTATACCTGTTATTATCCTGTTTTGCTGCTTATCGCTCATACCAGACTTTTGTATGACCCAGCGTTTTATGTCTCTTCTTATTACTCTGGGTGCTCTTAAACGGACAGACTAGAGATAGGTTAGGTGGTATGCACGAGTAGTTGTACCGAAGACGAGTAGGAGGCTTTCACGTATGATATATATAGATATTCTCCCTATGTTGTTGCTGGTCACTGCTTTAGGCATTGGCAGTGCACCTTTTTCTTTGCTTTAGAGACAGCATGTTGGAGTTGTAATAAGCTGTATTGTGAATTTTCGCTGCTATGATGATTATGGTTTAGTTTTCAGCTTATGCACTGTCTCGCCTATTTTATGTCAAGTATGTTATTATTATATTTTATTCCATGCGCTGTGAGACATTCTACAGGTTCCCTGTTAGTTCAAATTCCTTTCTTTTTCTTTCTTTGACGAACGCCCTGTGCTGGTTGGACATCGACATAGCGCACTTTCATTGGAAATGTCGGCTGGTGCGAGGCGGGCCATCACACTTGGTATCAGAGCTCTAGATCATGTAGTTAACCTAGGGAAAGACACCAGGGAGAGATAGTACGTATATGAGAGCGCATATTTGTGATATTTTGGTTTTCAATATATGTATATATATACACTATTAGTATATCTAAAGATGGAGTCGCACTGCACTGGCACCACTGAAGAGATGGTTAATCGTTTTCTCCTTACAGATTGAACGATGAGCCGACATACGAGGGGAACTGGTAGAGGAGCTAATAATGGGAATGCTCATGATATGAGGACGATGTTCACGGACTTCATGAGAGAGATGATTAGGGATGTTTAGAGGGCAGCTCCTAATGCTGCAAACGGTGGTGGTGCAGTAGTGCAGGCGCCTAGGGCCGATTTTGCCAAGCTCTGTAAGGACTACACTAGTCTTGGTGGGAAGTCGTTCCACGGGTTCCACGGAACGGAATCGGCTATAGAAGTTCAGGATTGGTTGGATAGTTTTGAGCGTATCTTGGAAGACTTGGGTATCGAGGATGTGATGAAGAGGAAGCTAGCATCCCGTCAGCTGCAAGGACGGGCAATGAATTGGTGGAATGCTATTAAGGTAGCTACCCCTGAGGATCAAGTTACTCGGGATCAGTTTAAGGCCCGATTCAGTGATAAGTTTATCCCAACTGCTCAGAAATTAGAATTGTTCAGGATGTTCTTGGAGCTTAAGCAGAATGGTAGGGAAGTTTCGGAGTATACTGCTGAGTTCGATACCTTATCAAAGTACAGATTATCCCTTATTAACACTCCCGAGAAGAAGAATGAGAAGTTCATAACTGGTTTAGATCAATACTTGGGGTAAAGGCTTATAAACCATATTGATGAGACCTTTGAATCGATTGTTGGGAAAGCATTGAGGTCAGAGAGCGTTTATCCTAAGCCCAAGACTAAAGTCGTTGTTGTATCTGCAGAGGGGCCAAAGCCGCAAGCAAGCGGTGGAGGCAAGAATAATTCTCAGAATAAGAGGAAGCAGAACCAAGCTAAGGATGGTCAGAAAAAGAGCAAGAAAGATGTTGAGTGCTTTAGCTGTGGCAAGAAGGCCATTATGCTAGAGAATGTCGAGCAAAGCTTGCGGACATGAAGTGGTTCAACTGTGGCCAAGTGGGACATCACAAGGATAAGTGTCCGCAATCCCCTAAAGATAAGCATATTGTGAAAGCATATGCTCTTAATGTTGTTCCTTCTTCGTCGAATGCCTCAACTGCGGTGGAGAAAGGAAAGAATGTCATCATTCAAGGTATGCTTTCTGTTTATGATGCTCCTGTACGAGTACTGTTTGATACCGGGGCTTCCGTTCTTTCATATCTAGTGACCTGGTAGATAGGTTGGGATTGGAACCCGAGATAGTCGATAGACCTTTAGAAGTGACGAAACCGATTGGCGGTTCAACTAGCCTTAGTATGATTTTTCGTAATGTGGTCTTATCGAGTCATGGATGTATGTTTATTTGTGATTGCTTTATTTTGGGCTTTACTGGGTTTGGCATTATTTTGGGAGTCGATTGGCTCCAAAGGTACGGGGTGGTGGTAGACTATAAGGGCTTTTTGGTGACAGTTAGAGCGGATGATGGGCGGAGGGTAGTGTTTGGTGGTCTACATAGTGATAGGGTAATGGCTAGTTTTCTAAATTCCCTCGACATCCCGCATGATGAGTTGTCAGATGTGCCCGTGGCTGGCCAATATCCGGACGTCTTCGAGGAAGTGACCGAACTTCCACCACACCGAGAGATTGAGTTTCGTATTGATTTAGCAAAAGATGCCAAACCTATAGTGATGCCACTTCATTGTATGGCACCAAGGGAGCAACGAGAGCTCGGGGTGCAAATGAGCGATCTTTTGAAGAAGAGATTTATCAGAAGTAGTGTTTCTGAGTAGGGAGCACCAGTTGTATATGTTACCAAGGCAGATGGTTCCCTTCGATTGTGCGTGGACTACCGCGAGTTGAATAAGGTGACGAGGAAGAATAAGTATCCTCTACCGCAGATAGATGATTTGTTTGATCAGTTGAATGGCACGAGAGTGTTTTCCCAGTTGGATCTCGTGACAGGTTTTCATCAGCTTAGGGTGGAAGCTGAGAGCATTCCCAAATCGGCCTTTCGGACGGCGTCTGGATTCTATGAGTGGTTGGTCATGCCATTCGGGTTGACCAATGCGCCAGCATATTTTGTGGATCTTATGTATAGAGTATTCCAAGATCAATTGAATAAGTATGTTCTTGTGTTCGTAGACGATATCTTGGTTTATTCAAGGACAGAAGAAGAACACAAGGAACATTTGAGGATAGTGATGGAGGTGTTGAGAAAACACCAATTGAAAGCAAAGTTATCTATGTGTCACTTCTGGAGAAGGGAAGTAATTTCTTGGGCCATGTTATTTCAGAGAATGGTATTGTCGTGGATCCTGCGAAGGTGGCTACGGTACAAGATTGGTCTACGCCCAAGAATGCAATAGACGTAAGAAGTTTCTTGGGATTAGCTGGATACTATCGGAAGTTTATCCAAGACTTCTCCAAGATAGCGGCACCGTTGACTCAGTTGACCAAGAAGAATCAAGATTTCGTCTGGGACAAAAAGTGCGAGAATGCATTCAAGAGTTTAAAGGAAAAGTTGACATGTGCATCAATGTTAGTCATTCCTGAGGGGAATGAAGAGATGACAGTATATAGAGATGCACGTGGTACCGGACTAGGTGTTGTATTGATGCAATGAGGTAGGGTTGTAGCTAATGTTAGTCGACAACTGAAACCGCATGAGAAAAGATATCCTACCCACATTTTGGAATTGGCAGCGATTGTGTTCGCATTGAAGATGTAGAGACATTATCTATTGGGAGAAAGATTTGAGTTGTTTACCGATCATAAATCATTAAAGTACCTTTTCTCTCAGAAGGATCTAAATCTCCGACAATAGAGATGGTTAGAATTCTTGGCTTCCTATGATTTCGGTATCGCATATACACCAGGAAAGAGCAATGCGGTAGCTGATGCATTGAGTAGAAGACATGCTAGTTTAGGGGCTACGTTTCTTGAGGGGAAGCAACTGGAGTATATCGCAGGGTACGATTTTAGACCAAAGTGTGAATTGGATCCAGAGATGTTAGCAAGTTTGACGATCAGACCCACTTTGATTGAGCGGATTGGTTCCAGTCAGAGGGACGATCCTAACTTATTGGAAATCATCTCCAAGTTAGAGATGGCAATCGACGAAGAGATGAACAAGTATGGGCTAGATCGAGATGGATGGCTTAGAAAGAATGGTAGACTGGTTGTACCCAATGTCAATGGATTGAGAGATGAAGTGCTTAGAGAATGTCATCACTCAAAATTGACTATACATCCCAGTGGTAACAAAATGTATCGAGACATGAAGCAGACCTACTACTGGGAAGGAATGAAAAGAGACGTTGGGAAGTTTATATCCAAATGCATGAACTGCCAGTTAGTTAAAGCTGAGCAAAAGAAACCTAGTGGTTTGTTGCAACCATTAGAAATCCTAGAATGGAAATGGGAACAAGTCTCAATGGATTTCATTGATGGGTTACCAAGGACTAGATCGGGCCATGATAGCATTTGGATGATTGTGGACCGATTGACCAAGAGTGCAAGGTTTATACCCGTCAAGTCGAATAGAACGACAACTAAGTTAGCTGAACTGTACATGAAATGGGTAGTGAGATTTCATGGAGTACCCAAAGGCATTGTAAGTGACCGAGATCCGTTGTTTACTAGTGGATTTTGGAAGAGCTTACAAGAGGCATTAGGATCAGAATTACATCTCAGTACCGCGTATCATCCTCAAACCGACGGTCAGACGAAGAGGGTGAATCGAGTATTAGAAGATCTCTTGAGAGCTTGCATATTAGATTTTGGTGGATCATGGGATGGCCATTTGCATCTAGTGGAGTTCGCATATAATAATAGTTATCAATCCAGTATTGGTATGGCTCCATTTGAAGCTTCGTACGGAATACCGTGCAACTCACCGTCATGTTGGTTAGAAACCGGTGAGAAATTTGTGCTTGGGCCATATGTGATAAGAGAAACCTCAGATAAGTTCAAATTTATCCGACAACGAATGAAGGCAGCCCAAGATAGGCAGAAGAGTTATGCTGATAAGAGGAGAAGAGATTTAAAATTCTCCATTGGCGACTTGGTGTTTGTCAAGATTTCTCCGTTAAAGAGCGCGATTCGATTTGGTAGGAGAGGCAAGTTAACACAAAGATTTGTTGGTCCATTCCCAGTTCTCGAACAAGTTGGGAATTTGGCATATAAAGTTGGGCTGCCTGACAAGATGGAGGGAGTTCATAACATATTTCATGTTTCCCAGTTAAGGAACTTCGTGCATGACCCCAATGTAGCTATTTCACCTGATCAGTTGGATGATATCGAAGTAGAACCCGAGGCGATTGGGAACCGCAAGTCGATTCGTATTGTCGAGCACGATACGAAGCAACTTCGAAGGAAAGCGGTGAATTTAGTCAAGGTTCAGTGGGGCGAGGATGAGAATGACTATACTTGGGAGACAGAGGAGAGCATTAAGGAGACGTATCCAGAACTCTTTGCCTAGTAAGATTTTAAATTTCGATTTAGTCTTTCTGCATGCTAGGATAGGTTTGTTTGTTTTGTGTGTTTGATTGTTTGTGAATGACTGATAGGCATGCGGAACACCTTTGTATGTTTTTGGTTAAGGAATTTCGGGGATGAAATTTCTTAAGGGGGGAAGAGCATAACGACCCGCATTCTACGCATTGGAGGATCATAGAATACTTATTTCTTTTTCGTACGAGGTCGTATAGTCGTGTAACTTCGGGGAACAACTATTGGGGTCATTTCCTATGTTCACGATTTTTGTCGATTTTTAAATGACCATTTTGCCCCTAGCTGATCTTGTTTCGGCCATAACTTTTAATTGGTAAGGGATTTTGACTTGAAACCACTTCCATTAGATCCGAATGATGGTTTACCTTTCCTAAAGTGGTCATGTAAGCCAAACGGACTCACCGTTTGGGAGATATGGCTAAAACAAGGTTTAGAAGGTGAAAAACAGCTTAACCGGACCTAATTAGGGTGATTAGCAGCTAGGCCCATAACTCATTTCGGGATTCGGGTTATGAGGAGTCTGAAATAAGTTAGGAAATGATCTATTTTCATTTTATCAGCTTCCTAAAACATTTCTCTAACCCTAGCCATGGCCTACACCTTCTAATATCATCCTAAATCACTCTCAAATCAAGGATTAAGCTAATCTACGTCAAATCAAGGCAAATCAACACTAAATCAGAGTTGGAGCAGCTGTGTTGCATAGAGATTCGACCCAAATCAGAGATAGTTTCAAATTTAAGTTTTATTTGTGGCTAAGGTGAGTGATTTGCATTGTTTTTCACTAATTACGGCTAATTAAGGGTGATTAGTGATAATTAGCGAAATTATAACTCATAAAAATCTGGAAAAATTTGTAAAATTCTAAAATATTATTTTAGGGCTCTGATAAAAATTTGGGTTAATTTGGACATGTTTTGCTAATCGTATGATTAAATCATGATTAAGGAGGATTAAGGGGAAAACATGGGCTTTTGGGTATGTTTGATCCATATAAACATATTAAATTGTTGTTTTACTGTTTGTAGATGATTGTACGTGTTGTTGTGACTTTATGGTAAGATTTATGATTGCTTATAACAGTTAGATTGGTCTAAAACGCCGTCGTGTGGCGTAAACACTTGCTGGGAAAGTCGCAGGAAATAGTGCAGGAATGTGGACCGGATTGGATCGCCCCTCCCTACTCGTGAAGTATGCGTCACGACCCGACCCAGCGTATGTGCCACGAACCGATCCGATCAGAAGCTCACAATCCAGCTATCTCCGATCCGTTTGCCTCTGAAGTCCTCCGATCTAAACTGCTCGTGATCCACGAACCCGCTCGCATCAAGGACCCACGAAGCGCTCCAGTACTCAAACCATCCAGTTCGCACTGGAAGACCACGAACCAATGCCATAAAGGAAGGAGCCACGAACCAGATTGCTACGAGTTGTCGTTGGATTTCCGACCCGAACCAGTGGGTGTCACGACCGGGCAAGCACCAGAGCACCATGAGTCGACTAGAAGCAAGGATCACGAACAGGAGTACGTACCACGAGCCGGTATGGCAGGTGCACAACCGAACCGATCCAGAGAAGACCAATAACCCGAGATGCAAAGGTAGTCCAAATAGGAAGTTGTAACTCAGGAACCAGTTGGGAACCAACGAGTTAACTTCATGAGTTGGACTTTTGTAAAATACCCGTAACTTCCCCGTAAAGGAAAGCGTCGGATAGTTCGAGAACAAACCACAACAGAACGCATACAGAAGAACATTTCATTGTATATTACAACAATGCATCAGATTACAAGAATATACAGAGTAAAAATGAATATTACACAAAAATATCAGAGATTTAAATTACATTTAAATACATCGCAGCGGAAAATAATACAATACACAACTAGAATGAGATATACGGATACAAAGCTTTCCGGATATCGTTCCAGCTGTAAACCAGGATCCTGTGAATATAAATCTGCAAAACCAAAACTACTAGCTGCCCGTGTCAAAATAAGGGCACCCAGAGTTTAGGTTAAAACAATAAACTCCAGGTCAGTCACGGGACTGGTGTGAGAACTAAAACAGTTATTAATCTTTATTTTTAAATCATTATGTAAATCAAGGGACCACGCCGTATAACACGGAACGGGTTTCCTCCCAAGAATACCAGTGCATAAAACAACAGCGCAATGCTAAATAAAGAAAAATGAAGCTGTTATAAGACCCAGGTCCTATCACACAATGCAACGCAAGCCGGGGGATAGGGTTTTCCCTTATAACAGCCAAAGAATGCTGGATACGTTTAAAACAAATCATTTGATACTATTAAGTGCATAGTGTATAAAACAACTTCAAATCATAAGTATCAATCATAGGCGGCATGGGTACCATATATCATGTCGCCATATATAGGTTTACAAATAAAACCGCAAAGTCACGTATTTGGAAATTGGATTTCCATCTATGAACCGAGGCAAAAGATAGTCCTCAACCGATTCGAGACTGTCTAGCCCGAGCCTCAGGACCCAGACTCAGGTGGGCCCTTGGATCCTCAGGGCCAGTCCACCGATGTGGATTAAACTTAAACCCTGAACATGCATTTCCCCGCCCTATGGGGCGTAAACGAGCCAACTAAATGACTCCATCGGTTCGAGAACGACCGATCAATCCGAGGCGCCTCGCAACAGCAACAACCACATAAGTCAAACTCGTCAGGGCGTGTAAAACCACTGACGCCACTTCTAGCTAGAAAGAAACGCATGCCCTCCCTGACGTCCTCTCCCGTTTTTGGTTCATACCGGGTGTGAAACTCGCGAAGCAAACGTTACACAAAGCTACGCCACAAAGGCTGTGCTTTGATCATCACCACAAGACTTTGCTTTTCAACAGAAGCCTCGATCAATTGCCACTTAGGCATGCCACACAAGCAATTCACTCCATGCGTTTGATATCCATCAATATATAACCCCTGAGCTCGTACGTCTCAGAGAAGGGCGTTAAGCAAGAGAATAAATTCTCCGCCGCCAAACAGATATATATTTAATAGAGATCAATCACACAGACTAAAATCCAATGTCAGACACACAGTCCATTTACAAGTCTGTTCTGGGTCTGAACGAAACCGAAGGCACCTAGTACCCCGCATATCCATCGATCTCCAAGTACGTCTGGACGATCACCAACTGTTTCCATCTTCTTGGGTGTACAGCCCAATCAAGATCATCAGTTATCACCCAAACGACGTGAAGACCTCCGGTCTTCGACCATCGTCTTCATCTTCGACTTGTCGTCGTATCAGTTATTCAGAATGGGATAAACCCGGTCTTTCCGAATAACTCGCGTATACTTTAAATAAGTGTTACACAAACACAACATACGCCTCATTCCAATTCATTAGTCACTAACCGTAAATTAATCAAGAGAATAATTCCCCAAATATTAACCCCGAAGGCCGAAACCAACATCAGATCAATATTCAGAAAACCATTCTGCTTGGCTAACCGACATTTAGTTTCTAAATTTCACATTCATAGGGAAAGGTTCCCATTAATTTAATCCAAGATAAATTCCTTGAATTTATTCTTTATTCTATTCTTGAATCTCAATTCCAACTAGTCGGGATTAACGAACCTTACCGAAGTAATCATTTGTTTTAATTTCCCAATCCCAACCTATTCATCCCATGAAGTAAAACTGGTAATACTTCATATCTAACACCACAGTGTTATCGGTAAATTCAATTACCATTTCACGTTCAAATCTAATTAAAGATTTAACTATCGCCTGGAGCAAAACTGGTGATACTCCATTTTCGATCATTTCAATCTAATTAAAGATTCATTAAAACTCCACTTAGTTTTAATCTTTAACTGGGTTAAAGAATCAGTGTCATTTAAAACACAGTTCACGATAAACCCAAAATCACATTCCATTAATTATCGGGTTAAAGAACAAGTGTTATTTAAAACACTGTTCACGATAAACCCAAAAATCAATACCAATTCAATTCCAATTAAATATTATTCAATTGGTACACTTCATTAAATCTAAATAAAAAGATTTAATCTTTTCACAACTGGGTTCAAGAACAGTGTTAGTGAAGACACCATTCACGACAAACCCAAATCACATTTGATATTCAATACTAGGCTCTGAATAGAAAATATATCGGCTTATATTCAATATCAAATTCTACGACTAACAAATGCCGTATTGGAAATAACGATATAAATATATATATCTTTCAAATTTCCATAACAACATCTGTATAATCACGAATTCCAACATCGAAATATTCCGAAGACAATTTCGATTCAAATCCACTCCAATGCAATCATTGGAAATTTTGGTTATTTTCAAAACCCTTTTCAAATTCAATTTATTTATTTAAAAATAAATAGAATTATAATTCTAGTTCAAAACTAGTTCATTTCGATAAAAATCTATTTTTATCTTTTCAAATATGGAGTTTTTCATCCTAATCCTTTCTAAATCATTTCTTATGATTTTACACAAATTATTACTATTTTTAATAATTTTATCAAGGCCCGTATAGTCGATTTCCATCAATGGCCATCGAACTGCACTTACAGCGACCTTTTTCAAATTTTATTTGGATATAATTCCAAATCCAACCGTTAGATTTCAAATTTCTAATATTCGTTAGAAAGCTCTTTTCGATACGAACCCAACGGTTCCGGTTTTAGGAGAATCCGACGGTCGGATCTCCCGTAATGTCCGTTTGAAATCAATGGTCGAAATTCGCGAACTGCCGCGGCGCGGTGCGTTCTATTCAGGCCATTATATTATATATATAATATATATAATATATATTTCGTCGATTTCTATTTAAAACGAATTATATAAATAGTTTTAAATTCGTTTCAAAAGCAATTTCAACTTCCATTTCAATTCAAATTAAAATTGAATTCTTCTTTATAAATTCGTTTTAAAATTCATTTCTATTCAATTCAAATTTCAATTCAATTTGAATTTGTTTTCAATTCAATTCATTTCGAAATCGTTTTCAATTCAATTCATTTCGAAATCGTTTTCAATTCAATTCATTTCGAAATCGTTTTCAATTCAATTCATTTCGAAATCGTTTTTATATTCAATTCATTTCGAAATCGTTTTCAATTCAATTCATTTCGAAATCGTTTTTATATTCAATTCATTTCGAAATCGTTTTCAATTCAATTCATTTCGAAATCGTTTTCAATTCAATTCATTTCGAAATCGTTTTCAATTCAATTCATTTCGAAATCGTTTTCAATTCAATTCATTTCGAAATCGTTTTCAATTCAATTCATTTCGAAATCGTTTTCAATTCAATTCATTTCGAAATCGTTTTTATATTCAATTCATTTCGAAATCGTTTTCAATTCAATTCATTTCGAAATCGTTTTTATATTCAATTCATTTCGAAATCGTTTTCAATTCAATTCATTTCGAAATCGTTTTCAATTCAATTCATTTCGAAATCGTTTTCAATTCAATTCATTTCGAAATCGTTTTCAATTCAATTCATTTCGAAATCGTTTTCAATTCAATTCATTTCGAAATCGTTTTCAATTCAATTCATTTCGAAATCGTTTTCAATTCAATTCATTTCGAAATCGTTTTTATATTCAATTCATTTCGAAATCGTTTTCAATTCAATTCATTTCGAAATCGTTTTCAATTCAATTCATTTCGAAATGAATAAAATCGATATAAATATCGTTCACGTCAAAATGGCGTCAATCTAATCAACACGGCTTCATAAATTTCTATTTCAAATATTTTATTTCAAATATTTCTTTTTCAAAATAGTTGTTATTATCAAAATATTTCGTTCAACACATGACCAATCTCAAAGGATGAGTACTGTCAACACATGAACTTTTATTTTATAATATTGATAAAGATGTAAATTTTATTATCAAAATATTTCGTTCAACACATGACCAATCTCAAAGGATGAGTACTGTCAACACATGAACTTTTATTTTATAATATTGATAAAGATGTAAATTTTATTATCAAAATATTTCGTTCAACACATGACCAATCTCAAAGGATGAGTACTGTCAACACATGAACTTTTATTTTATAATATTCTTTATTTTCTAAATTGGAATGAGGCCCAATCAATCACCATATAATGTTAATTATATGGATTTTCATACAACACATGTATATAATAGCATTGAAAAATAATCAACCATCAACCAAAGTGCACTACACTGTATAAGCATCAAATATAGACATTTAACGCTTATAGCAGCTTGTCAATCAATCGATCGACATATTTAATCAATCAGGATGAGTGAACTTCAAGTTTCATCCCAACACCCGTGTGGGGTTTCAAACAATCAAACAAATATTTTATCCGTGCAGTTGGGCGATGTGTAAAATTTATCGTCCCAATCAATGTCCTTCAAATAGGTGTACATAAACAAACCGTCTGGTTTGTAAATGAATATTTATTTATTCACATTCACGTTAAAAATTATATTTTTAACGACAAAACATTTTATTCCAACATATGAATTTCTATTAAGTTCATTCTTTAAATAAAATGATATTTTTATTTTTCTAACACATTTTAGAAAATTTCGGCGGCATAACGGCACGATACTAGAATCGGGACGAGGCCTAGCCTTATCCCCGGTCTAGTGAAGGCCCACGCCATTCACACATCAATCAAAATCATCAAACAACCAAATTCAAATCAAATCATATAACTAAGCTATGCAACCAAACAAACAAGTCCATGGTCTGTGGACGATTGTGTCGGGTGCTACTAAGCACCGTCTGCATCCTAGTATATATATATAAATAGAAATGAAATTGAAAGGTGAGAAATTCTCACATATAGCTATCCTAGCTCCACGGCACTTCATTGATAGAAATCTTCATCGCTATCGCATCTTCGTCATCTTCGTTGCCCGTAGCCACTACATATATAAAAATCACACATTTTTATATTTTGATGTCTTTAAAATAAAAATCACATTTTTATTTATTCACTTTAAATTTAAAAAATCATATTCTTAATTCGAAGTTCAATATATAAAAATCATATTTTTAATTCGAAGTTCAATATATAAAAATCATATTTTTAATTCGAAGTTCAATATATAAAAATCATATTTTTAATTCGAAGTTCAATATATAAAAATCATATTTTTAATTCGAAGTTCAATATATAAAAATCATATTTTTAATTCGAAGTTCAATATATAAAAATCATATTTTTAATTCGAAGTTCAATATATAAAAATCATATTTTTATATTTTCTTTAAATCAGTTTTTATATCATTAAAAAAACAGTTTTTATATTTTCTTTAAATCAGTTTTTATATCATAAAAAAAACAGTTTTTATATTTTCTTTAAATCAGTTTTTATATCATAAAAAAAACAGTTTTTTATATTTTCTTTAAATCAGTTTTTATATCATAAAAATCAGAAACTAGCAAAACAAAAATAAAATAAAAATAAAAATAAACTAAATTACATTCTCACCGATGGCTGCGAAGAAAGGGGGGAAGAAGAAGGAGCGTCGGCGGCTTCGTGGGTTGTTCGATGGTGTTCTTCGGCGGGGTGCTGCTTCGATTGCGTCGCGAGGGGTTCTGGTGAGCGAGGGATGGGGTCTTCGGGGTGAGGCGGTGCTCAGGGAGGTGCGGTTCGAATGGAGGAGGGCGGCGGCGAAGTCTCGTCGGCGTCGAGGTCTTCAGGGGGGCGGCGACTGTAGGTTTAGGTTTTTTTTTTTTTTTCGTTTCTGAATTGTGAATCGGGGGGGCAATGAAGAAGAAAAGGGGGGAGAAAATTAAAATAATATATTTTTTTTTATTAATTAATTATTTAATTTTGGTAAAAAGGTTGACTTTTACATACGACCTCGAAACGAGGCCCACCGCCTGTCGTCCATAGCATATTGCCCCCATTCCGAACACAATGGGATATGTATCGTAGGTTGATTCGACTGTTTCGATCAGTTTCCTTTGAATTTACATTTAAATCACTATATTGAATTTTAAACGTACATTTTAAATTACCGGGGTCACATACTAACTCTAAAAATTCTCGAAAAATATTTTCTAGCTTCGTATTGACGATGCGGTCCTAACAAAACTAGTTTCGTCGAATTCTGAGACCATTTGAAAAATGGCCAATTTCCAGTCGATTAAAATCAACTGAAACTGGTCAAACGTGTTTTCCTTTGCCACGCTCACATATTGATTCGGAAAATTATGAAATTTGAAACCTAGCAATAACTTAACATCACGGACCCAATAAAACTGGTTTCGTCGAAATCCGAGGTCGTTTGCAAAATGTCCATTTTTAAGGGCCTGAATTCCATAGCGACTATTCAGAATTTTCAACTGGACATATCTTTTGATTCCCGCCATCAAATTTCGATTGGTCGGATTCGTTGGAAAGATATTATCAATTAGATCCTAATGTTTTTAGTTTCACTAAAATCCGGATTGTTTTGCACCCGGTACATTCAATTGAAGTTTGAAATCGAATTATCGAACTACCGCGCCATTTTCAATTCTATTTATAATTATATATAAATATTTATATTCTAACGACGACGTATATAATATATACGTTCGAATTATATTCAAAACAAATTTCTCGTCGATATTATTTAAAATAATTCATTTTAAATAATCAAAATTCGCTAGAATTGCCAAAATAAAAATTTTAAACTGGCCCAGATTTTGCGGGTTATTACAATCTCCCCCACTTAAAACTTTTCGTCCCTGAAAAGGAACAAAGTCGAAAGTGGTTTGATTAATCAGCTCTACGTTCGATCTGGCTTCCATTCTCCAACTTTTCAGTTTCTGAGAATTTTCAAAATTTCAAAAATTTGGCTAACACCCTAAATTTTCGAAAAATTTCGCCATAACCTCCCTTGCACCGGGAGCATCGGGGAATTTCAAATAGCTTCCCCGGTCCTTCAGATCCCAAAAAGAAAAAGAAAAGGCCAAGCGGCTAGCCAATAGGCTCATAAAATCATCATCACCCAAACAAAACAGTAAATTATGTATCAAACATGTACCTATTTGTCGGGCAAACAAATTTTATTCTTCGGCTCTAGCCTCCTTGCTATGACCTGTTCAAAATAAGTATATGTATATGCAAGCAAATGCGACCAATTTCAATACAATTCATTATTCGATCAAATTAGGCATAATGGTTCAAAATTAACAAACAAATGAACAAACAACACAAACATCAATTAATTAGTGAATTAGAGTTTCAAATTCATAATTTTGATATATATACAAAAAATCATGTTTTTGATACCAAATCACAACAATAGGCCCTATCTAATTTTGGTTCTCACACCAGTCAATAGGAAATATATAGAAAGCCCACTTTCGTCACTCGAACATAAATTCTAATGATGGAGCTCCATCATCAAAATCATCTCCGGGCGATTAGAGTGTAATTCTATATCTATCCAGTATATTAAAATTTCGAATACACGCGGATCAGACGTATACGCAAAATCTATATATACTGGATTGTCCACATCAATATAAATAGATAATCAAATACGAATAATTGATTTAGATTTTCAAAACAAAATTTGTTTTCATTTGAAAAATATACTCTTCACACTCGTTCTAGGATACTACTGATCCTATCTCTAACGAGTCATTCTCATTGGATTTTACTAATCCAACATCTGATGAATTCTTTCGTACGGTTCTAATGTGCCTTGTTCTCTAGCTTTGTAAACCAAAGCTCTGATACCAACTGTAAAATAGCCAACGAAATCCGGTAGGCTTTGCAACCATCCCTTCATCCCCCAAGCAGCAGGTAATACCCACCGTGGCTCCCACATGGTCCCCCAGTCCCTTGTTTTACGGCGACCCTCTCGAGTCTCGCGCCTATTGGCGAACCAACGCCCTCCCCAGCGACATGTAGGGGTAAGAGTCTCCCGTTCGCCACCAAACCACGAAGTGAGAACCCCCTATCATGCGTACCCGGCCTACTCAGGGCCAGCAACAAGAACTGGTAATACTTCATATCTAACACCACAGTGTTATCGGTAAATTCAATTACCATTTCACGTTCAAATCTAATTAAAGATTTAACTATCGCCTGGAGCAAAACTGGTGATACTCCATTTTCGATCATTTCAATCTAATTAAAGATTCATTAAAACTCCACTTAGTTTTAATCTTTAACTGGGTTAAAGAATCAGTGTCATTTAAAACACAGTTCACGATAAACCCAAAATCACATTCCATTAATTATCGGGTTAAAGAACAAGTGTTATTTAAAACACTGTTCACGATAAACCCAAAAATCAATACCAATTCAATTCCAATTAAATATTATTCAATTGGTACACTTCATTAAATCTAAATAAAAAGATTTAATCTTTTCACAACTGGGTTCAAGAACAGTGTTAGTGAAGACACCATTCACGACAAACCCAAATCACATTTGATATTCAATACTAGGCTCTGAATAGAAAATATATCGGCTTATATTCAATATCAAATTCTACGACTAACAAATGCCGTATTGGAAATAACGATATAAATATATATATCTTTCAAATTTCCATAACAACATCTGTATAATCACGAATTCCAACATCGAAATATTCCGAAGACAATTTCGATTCAAATCCACTCCAATGCAATCATTGGAAATTTTGGTTATTTTCAAAACCCTTTTCAAATTCAATTTATTTATTTAAAAATAAATAGAATTATAATTCTAGTTCAAAACTAGTTCATTTCGATAAAAATCTATTTTTATCTTTTCAAATATGGAGTTTTTCATCCCAATCCTTTCTAAATCATTTCTTATGATTTTACACAAATTATTACTATTTTTAATAATTTTATCAAGGCCCGTATAGTCGATTTCCATCAATGGCCATCGAACTGCACTTACAGCGACCTTTTTCAAATTTGATTTGGACATAATTTCAAATTTGATTTGGACATAATTCCAAATCCAACCGTTAGATTTCAAATTTCTAATATTCGTTAGAAAGCTCTTTTTAATACGAACCCAACGGTTCCGGTTTTAGGAGAATCCGACGGTCGGATCTCCCGTAATGTCCGTTTGAAATCAATGGTCGAAATTCGCGAACTGCCGCGGCGCGGTGCGTTCTATTCAGGCCATTATATTATATATATAATATATATAATATATATTTCGTCGATTTCTATTTAAAACGAATTATATAAATAGTTTTAAATTCGTTTCAAAAGCAATTTCAACTTCCATTTCAATTCAAATTAAAATTGAATTCTTCTTTATAAATTCGTTTTAAAATTCATTTCTATTCAATTCAAATTTCAATTCAATTTGAATTTGTTTTCAATTCAATTCATTTCGAAATCGTTTTCAATTCAATTCATTTCGAAATCGTTTTCAATTCAATTCATTTCGAAATCGTTTTCAATTCAATTCATTTCGAAATCGTTTTTATATTCAATTCATTTCGAAATCGTTTTCAATTCAATTCATTTCGAAATCGTTTTTATATTCAATTCATTTCGAAATCGTTTTCAATTCAATTCATTTCGAAATCGTTTTCAATTCAATTCATTTCGAAATCGTTTTCAATTCAATTCATTTCGAAATCGTTTTCAATTCAATTCATTTCGAAATCGTTTTCAATTCAATTCATTTCGAAATCGTTTTCAATTCAATTCATTTAGAAATCGTTTTCAATTCAATTCATTTCGAAATCGTTTTTATATTCAATTCATTTCGAAATCGTTTTCAATTCAATTCATTTCGAAATCGTTTTTATATTCAATTCATTTCGAAATCGTTTTTATATTCAATTCATTTCGAAATCGTTTTCAATTCAATTCATTTCGAAATCGTTTTCAATTCAATTCATTTCGAAATCGTTTTCAATTCAATTCATTTCGAAATCGTTTTCAATTCAATTCATTTCGAAATCGTTTTCAATTCAATTCATTTCGAAATCGTTTTCAATTCAATTCATTTCGAAATCGTTTTTATATTCAATTCATTTCGAAATCGTTTTCAATTCAATTCATTTCGAAATCGTTTTCAATTCAATTCATTTCGAAATCGTTTTCAATTCAATTCATTTCGAAATGAATAAAATCGATATAAATATCGTTCACGTCAAAATGGCGTCAATCTAATCAACACGGCTTCATAAATTTCTATTTCAAATATTTTATTTCAAATATTTCTTTTTCAAAATAGTTGTTATTATCAAAATATTTCGTTCAACACATGACCAATCTCAAAGGATGAGTACTGTCAACACATGAACTTTTATTTTATAATATTGATAAAGATGTAAATTTTATTATCAAAATATTTCGTTCAACACATGACCAATCTCAAAGGATGAGTACTGTCAACACATGAACTTTTATTTTATAATATTGATAAAGATGTAAATTTTATTATCAAAATATTTCGTTCAACACATGACCAATCTCAAAGGATGAGTACTGTCAACACATGAACTTTTATTTTATAATATTCTTTATTTTCTAAATTGGAATGAGGCCCAATCAATCACCATATAATGTTAATTATATGGATTTTCATACAACACATGTATATAATAGCATTGAAAAATAATCAACCATCAACCAAAGTGCACTACACTGTATAAGCATCAAATATAGACATTTAACGCTTATAGCAGCTTGTCAATCAATCGATCGACATATTTAATCAATCAGGATGAGTGAACTTCAAGTTTCATCCCAACACCCGTGTGGGGTTTCAAACAATCAAACAAATATTTTATCCGTGCAGTTGGGCGATGTGTAAAATTTATCGTCCCAATCAATGTCCTTCAAATAGGTGTACATAAACAAACCGTCTGGTTTGTAAATGAATATTTATTTATTCACATTCACGTTAAAAATTATATTTTTAACGACAAAACATTTTATTCCAACATATGAATTTCTATTAAGTTCATTCTTTAAATAAAATGATATTTTTATTTTTCTAACACATTTTAGAAAATTTCGGCGGCATAACGGCACGATACTAGAATCGGGACGAGGCCTAGCCTTATCCCCGGTCTAGTGAAGGCCCACGCCATTCACACATCAATCAAAATCACCAAACAACCAAATTCAAATCAAATCATATAACTAAGCTATGCAACCAAACAAACAAGTCCATGGTCTGTGGACGATTGTGTCGGGTGCTACTAAGCACCGTCTGCATCCTAGTATATATATATAAATAGAAATGAAATTGAAAGGTGAGAAATTCTCACATATAGCTATCCTAGCTCCACGGCACTTCATTGATAGAAATCTTCATCGCTATCGCATCTTCGTCATCTTCGTTGCCCGTAGCCACTACATATATAAAAATCACACATTTTTATATTTTGATGTCTTTAAAATAAAAATCACATTTTTATTTATTCACTTTAAATTTAAAAAATCATATTTTTAATTCGAAGTTCAATATATAAAAATCATATTTTTAATTCGAAGTTCAATATATAAAAATCATATTTTTAATTCGAAGTTCAATATATAAAAATCATATTTTTAATTCGAAGTTCAATATATAAAAATCATATTTTTAATTCGAAGTTCAATATATAAAAATCATATTTTTAATTCGAAGTTCAATATATAAAAATCATATTTTTATATTTTCTTTAAATCAGTTTTTATATCATTAAAAAAACAGTTTTTATATTTTCTTTAAATCAGTTTTTATATCATAAAAAAAACAGTTTTTATATTTTCTTTAAATCAGTTTTTATATCATAAAAAAAACCGTTTTTTATATTTTCTTTAAATCAGTTTTTATATCATAAAAATCAGAAACTAGCAAAACAAAAATAAAATAAAAATAAAAATAAACTAAATTACATTCTCACCGATGGCTGCGAAGAAAGGGGGAAGAAGAAGGAGCGTCGGCGGCTTCGTGGGTTGTTCGATGGTGTTCTTCGGCGGGGTGCTGCTTCGATTGCGTCGCGAGGGGTTCTGGTGAGCGAGGGATGGGGTCTTCGGGGTGAGGCGGTGCTCAGGGAGGTGCGGTTCGAATGGAGGAGGGCGGCGGCGAAGTCTCGTCGGCGTCGAGGTCTTCAGGGGGGCGGCGACTGTAGGTTTAGGTTTTTTTTTTTCGTTTCTGAATTGTGAATCGGGGGGGCAATGAAGAAGAAAAGGGGGGAGAAAATTAAATAATTTTTTTTTTATTAATTAATTATTTAATTTTGGTAAAAAGGTTGACTTTTACATACGACCTCGAAACGAGGCCCACCGCCTGTCGTCCATAGCATATTGCCCCCATTCCGAACACAATGGGATATGTATCGTAGGTTGATTCGACTGTTTCGATCAGTTTCCTTTGAATTTACATTTAAATCACTATATTGAATTTTAAACGTACATTTTAAATTACCGGGGTCACATACTAACTCTAAAAATTCTCGAAAAAATATTTTCTAGCTTCGTATTGACGATGCGGTCTTAACAAAACTAGTTTCGTCGAATTCTGAGACCATTTGAAAAATGGCCAATTTCCAGTCGATTAAAATCAACTGAAACTGGTCAAACGTGTTTTCCTTTGCCACGCTCACATATTGATTCGGAAAATTATGAAATTTGAAACCTAGCAATAACTTAACATCACGGACCCAATAAAACTAGTTTCGTCGAAATCCGAGGTCGTTTGCAAAATGTCCATTTTTAAGGGCCTGAATTCCATAGCGACTATTCAGAATTTTCAACTGGACATATCTTTTGATTCCCGCCATCAAATTTCGATTGGTCGGATTCATTGGAAAGATATTATCAATTAGATCCTAATGTTTTTGGTTTCACTAAAATCCGGATTGTTTTGCACCCGGTACATTCAATTGAAGTTTGAAATCGAATTATCGAACTACCGCGCCATTTTCAATTCTATTTATAATTATATATAAATATTTATATTCTAACGACGACGTATATAATATATACGTTCGAATTATATTCAAAACAAATTTCTCGTCGATATTATTTAAAATAATTCATTTTAAATAATCAAAATTCGCTAGAATTGCCAAAATAAAAATTTTAAACTGGCCCAGATTTTGCGGGTTATTACAACTTTGCTGCGGGACGTGTGCTAAGGAGTTATCGACGTCCATAACTTTGATTCACTACCAAGACGGATGTTAGGCTACGGATCAGTGCAGTGGGGTAGTTATTACTCCAAGGGGCAGAGTGATCGTAGCATGGCTATGAGCCAGTGCAGTGGAGTCGTCATGACTTCATGGGGCAGAGTGGACATAGCAAAGGATTAGTGGCTATGGATCAGTGCAGTGGAGCCATCATGACTCCATGGGGGCAGAGTGATCATAGCAAAGGATTTGGGTGGTCAAAGCAGTGGATATCATATGCTTTACGCACCGAGTGAGAGATGTGAGGATGGTTGCTATGATTGATTGTCTGATATCACTATGACATGCACACCCCCACCCCCGTATCTTTACACCATATGTTAGTGTCACCTTAGAGTATTGTACATCCTGTTGTGCTAACTCTTTGGTTGCAGGTCCAGGTTCAGGTATGGTTTAGTATACCTGTTATTGTCTTGTTTTGCTGCTTATCGCTCGTACCAGACTTTTGTCTGACCCAGAGTTTTATGTCTCTTCTTATTACTCTGGGTGCCCTTAAACGGGCAGACTAGAGACATGTTAGGTGGTATGCACGAGTAGCTATACCGGAGACGAGCATGAGGCTTCCATGTATGATATATATATATATATACACACACACACACACACACATATTCTCCCTGTGTTGTTGCTGGTCACTGCTTTGGGCATTCGTAGTGCACCTTTTTCTTTGCTTTAGAGACAGTATGTTGGAGTTGTAATAAGCTGTATTGTGAATTTCCGTTGCTATCATGATTATGGTTTAGTTTTCAGCTTATGCACTGTCTCGCCTGTTTTATGTCAAGTATGTTATTATTATATTTTATTCCATGCGCTGTGATACATTCTACAGGTTACCTGTTAGTTCAAATTCCTTTCTTTCCTTTCTTTGACGATTGTTCCGTGTTGGTTGGACATCGGCACAGCGCACTTTCATTGGAAATGTCGGCTGGTGCGGGGCGGGCCTTCACATTTCACATACGCGATATTTCGGTTTTTATTGTAGAACTAGTATGGTGACATAGTAGCATGGGATGATATGCCATCTATGATTGATACTTTATATTTGAAGTTGATTTCTTCACTTATAGTAATAATAAAAGATTAAATTTCGCGTATCAAGCATTATTTGGCTATTATAAGGTAAAACTCTATCCTTCGGCTTGCGTTGCACTGTGTGATAGGACCTGAGTCTTATAATAACTTCATTGTTCTTTATTTAGCATTGCGTTGTTTGTTTTATGCACTGGTATTCTTGGGAGGAAACCCGTTTCGTGTTATACAGCGTGGTCCCTTGATTCACCTAACTTTAAAATGAAGATTAATAAATGTTTTAGTTCCCACACCAGTCACATAAATGACCTAGAGTTTATTGTTTTAACCTAAACTCTGGGTGCCCCTATTTTCCACACGGGCAGCTAGTAGTTGGGTTTTGCAGATATTATATTCACAGGATCCTGGTTTATAGCTGAAGGGATATTCGGAAAGCTCTGTATCTGTAACAAACGGGGATTTTCGACCTTGAAAATTGACACAAAACACCATGTTGAACATCCAAGCATCGAAAACACCAGAACGTTATTAGAAAGAAAATAGAGGGTGAGATAAGAAATAAAGCAATATTAGAACAGAAGAAGAAGAAGAACAATACAACACCATCAGAGTCTCACAACGCAGCAGAACAAAATATAATATATAAATAAACTTTATAGAGAACTTTGAAATAAAAACTTACAATCATCAGAGTACATTAATACACTAGGACAATTATAATAATTTATCCTTATATACATCACACAGCGGAATAATACTAGATGATATCATACATTTGAACACCTTCAACTCGTGTTTGGACTTCACAGCACATCCGATAACCTGAACCTGTACACCCGGTCTAACCCAAGCATTACAAACACCGGGTCAGTCTCGTGAACCAGAGTGAGAAAAACTCGCATAGTATTAAGGGTATCACACAACCTGATTTTAAAGTTAAAATCTTTCAAAGAAAAGGATAATCGTAAGACCGAATCCACACATAAACACGGATGGTTTTTATCTTACGATAACCCAAAACATTTTTGAAATCAATATCTTTTCTGATATTATAATAATGTCTAAATACAAGTAAGTATCAATCTAGTGGAACGCTTGCATCTCACGCTCCACATATATATTATACAAACAAAACCGCGGGCGCTTATTGCAGATTGGATTCCGACTATGACAAGGTATGGGACCACCTGCCGATAGTGTATATCTAGAGGCAAATACACAGGGTTCAACAAGAACGTCTTGCAACCCGGCCCACACATGACCGACCACTCATTTATCTTGAGTGTATTGAATGTATATCACCAACGGTTGGGAGCTACCCACCGTCTTCTCGAAAAGGGACAGCATCGATAGATTAAAGGAACAAAAGAAATTTCTCTAGATAGGTGATGATACACCCTAATGGGTGCGACCCACATAGCCATGCTACCTGCCCGATTTTTTGTCATTTCCCAATTGTTGGGGCTTGAGGTTATAATCGACCTTTGAAACTTCTGGCCACCATTCACATCGCCCATACAAGTCATCTAGGAACAGGATGAATCAAAGGCACCCTCCTACCGCATCCTAGGAATCACCCTATAGATCAGTAGCGAGTAGTCCTTGCAACCCATAGATTTCAGCCACGACAGAATCACAGTATATCTCTGTGGATCAGCCAGAGATTGTAAGTAACTCTTCCGTTTCATGAAGATCTACGGTCTTCAATCGCTCCATCTCGATCAGCATCTTCAATGTATTCGTATTTATTGGTCGGAATGGTTTTCAAATATAAATTTGATCCCGAACTTTCCGTACCAATACCGTTGGGTCAGATTTTGATAGTCGGTTATTTAACTATCAAATAAACAACCCTAAAATAAAATAAACCCATTAGTTGAGTACACAGTGTCACTTGACCATTAAAATAATATATCAATTTTAATATATTCTCAAGACATTTTATATATATATATATACTTAGAAAAATATCTTAACACCATATTCAAATTCTCTTTAACTACTACTTCAAAATATCACTTATAAATGGAAAGTGACTCAACTTATCATCGTAAACATTCGTTACAAAATCTCCTTTGTTTCCGTTATATAACACAAAATAATTGTCACTTACCATTCAGAATAAACCCATTCTAAACCCCATTTCTTATTTTGAAAATATCATTATATTTCCACCAATCTCCTTTTATTTCTTTATTTTGGAAATACCATTTCATATTTTCAAGCCCCCTTTATATATTTAGTTAGTTGGAAATCCCGTCATATATTTCCAAACTCATCAAATAACATTACACTATTTTTTTTCAAAATGAGTTACTTCTAACATCTTCACTATTACAACTAATATCATCTTTTGATAATCCTGAAGTCGTTCAAGTTGGGGTATTTTAATTACCTCTCAGACCTTGATCAACAACGTTCTCATCTTAAGGTAAATATCAGTTGTAACACTAAACCCCGTATTCATTCTAATACCCACAAAGACCATTTCAATATGATATTTAAAATATGGTTTTATAAACCTTCTTTTGAAATCTTCTTTTCCAAATTTATTGATTTAGTAATTGATTAACAAAACATCAACCTTTAAACTTTAACATATTAAACTATCTGTTTCATTATCTGGATTTTATTCCAAATCCCGTTACTCGACCCTTTACGCAATTCGATTACAAAAATCATTTCAATCATTGATACTAGGAAATCTTATTCTAAATCTCAACAATTTCACTTAATATCATTATTAAGTACCATCAATTTAAATTAACGCTTTAACTTCCCATTTCTTTTTATAAACTTGTTTATAAGATTCTGGTTTAACGTAAAACCCTTTTCCATCTCGATTTCGTCTTCTTGATTCAAACAGTTATTTTAAACTTATCGCATTTGCTTAAAATATCTTTTAAATTGTCTCTTTTAGAACGAATAATCTCACTTATAAATCACTACCTTAATCCTTGCTCACTTGCTTAACAATCTAAGCTTTATTTACAACTACGATGAGGCACGTGCTTCGCACACGGCCAACTTTGGTACAAAATAGCGATTTGTTGTTAAAAAAACAATATATATATATGATTGGTTTATTTTTTTAATTTTATTTTTAAAAAAATGTATTTAAAAATCTATATTCGGTTATAAAATGAATTTCATAACTTCATTTCTATCGATTCACCTAACGGTAAATCAATCTTTATAAAACATTTTGTATTTTGGATATCTGCTATAAATTCCTCAACCAATATCACCCATTGGTTAATAACCAAACAAATGTTGAATTTAAATTCAACAGACAATCACCAAGTCAATAATCCAATCGTGTCAGTTAAACAGTTCATATAATGATCATATGAAATAAACAATCAATTCAACTGATAGTGGTTCACCAAAATAAGAATTCAAGCATCCAATTTATTTTAAATACGTTTATATTGTCATAAACGTAACCAACAAGGTATGTTACCTTGTTTGGAAAACATCATTAAAAAAATGATGTCATTTCATTAAATTAAATACTGTTTAATTTAAATAATATATATAAACATCCAAACAATTATCAAACCAATCAACCGCTAGCAAACATAGCATACAGATAATAAACCCGACTTATATAAAATATAAGTAGGAGAACTGAGTGAGTTTAACTCACCTTGATATAATTCGTCGGTTGAAACAAGTCTTTTTAAAAAAATTAAACAGGCGTTTAATTTTGCTAAAAATTCCGGTAGCTTCAATTTCTGACTCAATTAGCTCCATCACGTTGTGCTCGTCGGTAAACGTCCCTTGGTTTATTTAATTCTATTATTGAAATAAGAAGTAATTAACTATATAATTCAACACAATTTTATCCTAATATAATTAACTTTGAGAAATATTTTAATTTTTCTAACTAATGTTTGTTACGACAACCCATCTTTCAAACATACTAACGGTTTATACTAACACAGTGTAAATAGTGAAAATCAATATATATATATATATATATATATATATATTATTAACGGTATATGTTCACACTCCTTTTAAGATTGTATATGGTAACACTAGTTTAATGTGATGTGGTAGATTAACTGTTAACGTAAACCTATATTTTAATGTAAACATATAACTATAGGACCTTACTTACTTGTACTGTCGGCTCCACCGTATCCCTTCACGCAGCTTTCCTTTTCACTTTTTTTTTCTTTTTTTTTTTCTTTTTTCCCTATAACAGGCCCAAGGCCTTTAGCCCACCTTCCATCTCACGTCATACATGCAAACCCGCTAGTCCCTCTCCTTCTTTCACGTTTTTCTTCTTCCCAATATAGTTCCACACACGTCCCTCCTCCAACTGCCCAACTGAAACATCCCACTCCACCTCGCTGCTTGTTTCAATCCCATACCACATTTTCTTCTTCTCCCTTTCGTTGCTTCTGTTCTCTTTTTTTTTCCTCTTCAAAAATACTCTTTGTTTCCTCACTCTCCTCCTACTACTATTCCACGGCACCCCTCTTGAGCTGCACACGCCACACTCTCCAATCTGACAAATGCCAGCCCTTCAGTCTTCATTTTTGAGTTCAAGACCCATTAAACTCCACCAGTCATCTCGTCAACCGAATGAAAGATGTCACCCAGATCCCAGAACACAGCCCGTTCATCCTTCCTACTGTTGAGAGCAAACATATTTCGAACGATGGAGGCTTTCGGTATTATTTTCTGTTGAGAGGAGGAGAGGAAGTGAGATAGATCTATTTAGTAGAGAAGAAGAAAGCAAAGTTCTTCGTGAGCTGGAAAAGGGAGAAGCACATGGATTTATATAGTGAGGAAAAACGTGGTACTCACGTTTACTTGGGGAGCACGGTGGAATTTGTTTAACAGTCAAGAAAAATGAGCCGTGGCCTTCAAGGAATTGCTTGTTTGGTCCGCAAGGAACCCATTTGTTTAATACATAGGATAGCTGTAACTATACAATAGGTCTGCTGAATTTCCTTTCAACAGCTGGGTGGGTTAGGAGTAGTTTGTGGTACTTCTACTGTCGATGGGATGTACGTATTTGTATGGTTAGCATGTGCGGAATTGTAGAAATAAGGGATTGGAGTATTGTTAGTTGCAGGGTAGGCTATCAAATAAGAATTAAATGAATTTTTATGCATGCGAAAAAATGACTTGATCAAACGAAAACTAGTGAGCAGACATGCAACGTTATTTTGTTTCTCAAGGCAACCATGTTTGCTTCAGTAAGTATATATATAAACTCTTTTTTTTCATTTTGTTTTCCGTTGTTCTCCCAAATGCCATATGACTTTGATTATAAACTGATTCTAATGTACTATACAGGGTTTCCACTAATTCATGGATTTGAATAGTTAGATACAGTGACCAGTTTACCAATGTGTTAAAATTCATATGATGTTATGTGCAAGCAGTGACGGTTATTGGGAATTCCATTCATGTCCGCACTGCTAAGGACAGAAATAAAAACATGATCGTGTCGAGCGATGCGCCACGATCCCAAAAATATAATAATATTGGTAGGTTAACTCATATTGAGAAACCCCAAAATGCTGACACAGGGTGCAAAATACTCCTAATAAAAAGTTGCTTATTCTTCGAATTAAAAATTACTGCAAAATTCTAAAAATAAAATTATAACTATGCCTCAAAGATCTTGTCCAAATTCGAAACCAATATTTAATTATATTAAATAAACCGTTACGGCTTATAAACGATTCTACAGCGACTATTTCAATATTTGATTTGGACATATCTTACACTATAGACGCTGAAATCTCGATTTTTCTCTTTTGTTGGAAAATTATAATTAAAACAATCATAATGTTTCTTGTTTCACAATATTCCGACTTGAAACAGATTCTGTATATCTGATTGAAGTTCAAACTAAATTTTACGAACTACCGCGCCGTTTTAAGTTCATTTTATAATAAATATAAATATAAATATAAACATTTAATCGTCGTTAAATTAACGAATTCAATATTAAATCCATTAATGTTCCAAATATAATATTTAAAATAAATTTAAATATTCAGAGAAAAATCCGGGTCGTTATAGTATCTGTGTATTTCTTTCAATTGCGTTTTGTATTATATTTCCGCTGCTATGTATTTTTTTCCGCTGCTATGTATTTAAATGTAATTTAAATCTCTGATATGTATTCAAATGTATATTATTTATACGTACTCTATTATATTCTTGTATTCTGATGGAATTGTTGTAATAAGCAATGAAATGTTCTTCTTTTTGTGTTCTGATCTGTCATGTTCTCAATTACAATGCGGGCTTTCCTTCACGGGGAAGTTCAGGACATCTCATTTGGTATCAGAGCTTTGGTTCACAGAGCTCGAGAATAGGACATATTAGAACCAAACGAAAGAATTCATCAGAGATTGGATTAGTAATATCCAATAAGAATGGCTCATTAGAGATAGGATCAGTAGTGTCCTAGAACGAGCGAGAAGAGTGAATTTTCAAATAAAAATGAAAACCAATTTTGTTTTGAAAATTTAAACTTTATTAAACGTATTTGACTTTTTATTTTATATTGAATTTGGACAATCTAGTATAAGGAGATTTTGAGTATAGGCCTGACGGGGCATATATTCAAAGCCTCAGATACTAGATAGATATAGAATCACACTCTAGTTGCCCGGAGATGATTCTGATGATTGAGTACTCATCATCAGAGTTTATATTCGAGTTTCGAAGGTGTGATATCTATGTATTTCCATTAGACTGGGGTGAGAACCAAAACTAGATAGGGTAATTGTTGTGAATTGGCATCAAAAACATGATTTTGTGTATATATATCAAAGTTATGAATTTGAAAATTAATTAACTAATTGATTGCTGGTTGTGTTGTTTAATTAATTAAAATTTTGAACCATTTAGCTAAATTGAATAAATATTGAACTGAATGGAAAATTGTTTGAAATTGCAAGCATATACATGTATATACATTGGACAGGTCATGGCAAGGAGGCTAGAGAAGAGGAATAAAATTGTATGCCCGACAAATAGGTACATGTTTACTAAATTATTGGGTTTGGATGATTTTATGAGCTGATTGGCTAGTCGCTTGGCTTTTTCTTTTTCTTTTTGAGATGAGAGTGCCTATGTGGCGGTTCGGGGATTTTCCCGGTGCTTCCCGTAAAAAGGAGGTTATGGCGAAATTTTTCGAAAATTTAGGGTGTTAGCCAAACTTTTGAAAAATTAGAAATTCTTAGAAACTGAAAAGTTGGAGAATGAAAGCCAAAATGAAAGTTGAGTTGATTAGAAAAACAACTTTCAGCTCCGTTTCTTTTTGAGGATGAAAAGATTTTAAGTGGGAGAGATTGTAACAACCCGGAAAATCAGAACCAATTTAAAATTTTTATTTTGGCAATTTTAATGAATTTTGAATATTTAAAATGATTTATTTTAAATAATAACGATTATAAATTTATTTTGAATAGAATTAGAATGTATATATTTATTTGAATCGACGTTAGAATATAAATATTTATTTTAATTATAAAAGGAATTGAAGATGGCGTGGCAGTTTGAAAATTCGATTTCAAATTTCAAATGAATGTACAAGATTCAAAATAAACTGTATTTTGGCAAAACCGAAAATATTTGAATCTGTTTGAAAATATCTTTCCAACGAATCTGAAAGATCCAAATTTCATAGTGGGAATAAAAAGTTATGCCCAGTCAAAAATTCAGAATAGTCGCTATGGAAAATATAGCCCTTAAAAATAGCCATTTTGCAAACGACCTCCGTTTTCGACAAAACCACTTCTGTTGGATCCAGAATGTCAAGTTATTGCTAGATTCCAAAATACATAATGTTTGGAATCAATATATGAGCGTGGCAAAAGAAAATGTGTTTTGACAGTTTTAGACAATTTGGATCGACCAGAAAATGGCCGTTTTTCAAACGATCTCCAAATTCGATGAAATTAGTTTTTTAGGACCGTATCATCAAAACAAAGGCAGATTTATTTTTCTAGAATGTATGGAGTCAGTATATGGCCTCAGTAAATTAAAATGTACGTTTAAATTAAACATAGACTGATTTATATTTTAATCTAAAGAGAAAATGATCGAAACAGTCGAATTAGCTTACCGGACATATCCCATTGTGTTCGGAATGGGGGAAATTAGCTAGTAACGGCAGAGATTGGGTTTGATTTCAAGTTCGTATCAACACAAGAGTATTTTCAAAATTAAATAAATTAAAATACCAATGTATAACCCTAGGACCTTGGTCAAACCCTCACAACTCCAACATGCGGTCAAACGTTGAAGCGCTCCTCCCTTCATCAAATATACGGCGGAATTTGCTCCCCGGTTCAAACTCAATTTTCTCCCGATCTAGGAGGAATCAATTCATGAAACCGAAATAAAAACAGAAGATCTTTCCATGCTCTATCAATCCCGACTAGTGTGGTAATTTATTGTTGAGTATGGGAGGAGAATCGAGGCCCCAAACTCATGTCGTTCATCGTCGTGTAGCTCCTCCAGGTGGCGATCGAGCGGAGGGTGACGGGGGGCGTTAGGGAGCTCTCTCCAAGGCGCATCACGTAGGCACCTCCGATTGTCCTCCGGCGCGGCGTGGGCGATGCGGCGATGAACCCTAGTGGCGAACGACGGTTGTAGGAAGAAGACATTGAGTTTTTTTTTCACTTTCCTTTGTAATTAGTTCAATGTTTTAATTAAATTTTTAAAAGAGATGACATATAAAAATAAGCATTGATTTTAAATTTAAATATGTTTTTAAATTTAAATATGTTTTTAAATTTAAATATGCTTTTAAATTTAAATATGTTTTTAAATTTAAATATACACCATTGTTTTGTAAATATATATATACATCGTTTTTAAATAAAATAGCTATAATATAAAAATATGATTTTTATATGTGCGAAGTGGCAAAGTAAAAATATAATTTTTATACATGAAGGGTTATCATAAAAATGTGATTTATATGTAAATGGTTTTATATAAAAATTTGATTTTTAGTTGTGTAAAAATATAATTTATATATATATATATATATATATATATATATATATATATATATTGTAGCGAAATAAAAATGTGATTTTTATTAATCAACTGCGTGAAACAGATGGCGATGGATTAGACAGAAATCAAAACGAAATCCGAACCATTTAGAAATAAAGAATGGAGGAGTGGATCCCAAATGTGAGAACTCCTTACTAAAATTTCTTATTCAATTAGTTATTTAAAAAGTGCATATGTGAACTGCTCCCCGTCGTCCACAGACCATGGACGACTTGTTTATCTGATTATATTTTGTTGTGATTGATTATGATGTGGAATGTAATGTAAAATATTCATGTGTTGAAATAAATAATTTATCGTTAAAAATTGTATATGAATAGAATAAATTTCATTTACAAATCGAACGATTTGTTTATGTACACTCATTTTACTGATATGTATTGGGATGATATATTTTACACATCACCCAACTGCACAAATAAATCTGTATTTGTTGATTTAAAACCCCACATGGGTATTGGGAAGATATTTGACGTACACTAATCCCAATTGTTTAGTTGTATGTCAATCGATGGGTTGACAGACTGTAGAATGCACTCTGGATGATGGTTGATTATTTATCATTATTGTTCAACACATGTGTTGTATGAAATCCATATAAATAACATTATATGGTAATTGACTGTGTCTGATTCCAGTTCAGAAGAACGAATATTTTAAAATAACGAATATTTTAAAATAATGTATATTTTAAAATAATATTCAATTAAAGATCAAAATTTGATTTTGATGTCCGATTAGGGATGGACACGAATATATTTAAACATATATAGCCATGTTGATTAGATTAACGTCATTTTGATGTGAACGATATTTATATCGATTTTATTCATTTTTATAATGAATATCGAAAAGGAAGTGCTTTCAAAATCTAAGTTTGAAAATATTATCATTTATATATTAATGATATGAAATATTCAATTTTGATTTAAAATTGAATATGAAGTTGAAATCGTTTTTAAAACGAATTTAAATCGATTTATAAAATACGTTTTAAATGGAAATCGACGATATATATATATATATAATATATTGCATATATATAATGGCCCGAATAGGACGCGCCGCGCTGCAGTAGTTCATAAATTTCGACCATTGACTTCAAATGGACATTATGGAAGATCCGACCATCGGATTCTCCTATAATTGGAACCGTTTTGTTCGTATCAAAAAGAGCTTTCTAACGAATACAAGAAATTAGAAATCTACCGGTTGGATTTGGAATTATGTCTAAATCAAATTTAGAAAAGGTCGCTGTAAGTGCAATTCGATGGTCGTTTATGGGAATCGACTGTACGGGCCTTGATAAAATTATTAAAAATATCAATAATTTGTGTAAAATCATAATAAATGATTTAGAAAGAATTAGGATGAAAAATTCAATATTTGGAAAGATAAAAATATATTTTTATCGAAATGAACTAGTTACGAACTAAAATTATAATCCAATATTTTTAAATAAATAAATTGGATTTGAAATGGTTTTAAAAATAACTAGAATTTCCAATATATGAATTGGAATGGATTTGAATCGAAATTATCTTCGAAATATTTCGATATTGGATTCCATGGTTATATGGATATTGTGGAGGAATTTGGAAGATATATATATCGTTATTCCAATATGATATTTGTTGATTTGAGAATTTTATATTGAATATAAGAGGATATATTTTCTATTCAGAGCCTTGTATTTAATATCAAATTGGATTTTGGGTTTGTCGTGAACGGTGTCTTCATTAACACTGTTCTTAAACCCAAATGATAAAAGAATAAATCTTTTAAATAATATTTAAAGGAGTTTACCAATTAATTGATAATTGGAACTGAAATGGAATGTGAATTGGGTTTCTTGTGAACTACGTTTTAACGACATTCGTTCTTTAACCCGATTTACAGTGAAACGTGATTTGGAATTTATAAATCTTTTAATTAAGATTTAGGGAAATTTTCCAGAGTGAAGTTTTCCAATTTAATACAATAAATTGGAATGGAATGGAATTCGATTGGAAAGTATTTGAAGTGATCTTCTGTGGAGGAAGACTGTTAATATATATGGAATTTAAGAGGCTTTGCCGTTATTTCATTTATATTATCGGTTGGGTACGGAAGTTTATATCAATTATATATATTGATCTGTTTTCCGTGAAGATTCCATAATTAATGGAATGTGATATTGGGTTTATCGTGAGCTGTGTTTTACATGACATTAGTTCTTTAACCCAGTTAAAGATAAGATTAATTTCTTAACTTGGAATAATCATTAAGTGATGATTTTTGGAGACTAAAACCGAATTAGAGTTTTAACGGATCTTTAAATAGATTGAAAGGTGAATTTGATAGCTAAAATTATCAAATTCAAGAAATGATCGAGAATGGAGTATCACCAGTTTTGCTCCAAGCGATAGTTAAATCTTTAAATAGATTTGAACGTGAAATGATAATTAATTTTACTGATAACACCGTGGTGTTAGATATGAAGTATTACTAGTTTTACTTCATGGTGTGAATAGGTTGGGATTGGGAAATTAAACAAATGATTACTTTGTTAAGGTGCGCTAATCCCGACTATTTTGGATAAACCATAATTTGGTTTGAATTGATATCCAAAGGAAGATTAAAGAATAAATTTAAAGAATTTATCTTTGATAAAATTAATGGGAACCTTTCCCAAAGTATAAGAATATTTGAATAAAGGAATAGTCTGGATTGGAATGAGGCGTATGTTGTATTTTTGTAGCACTTGTATATTATATACGTGAGTTATTCAGAAAGACCGGGTTTATCCCATTCTGAATAACTGATTCGACGATGTGTCGAGGAAGAAGACGGTGGTTGAAGACCGGGGGTCTTCACATTGTTTGGATGATTATTGATGTCTTGATTGGGATGTACACCAAGACAAGGTAATAAGTGGTGATCGCCCAGACATACTTGGAGATCGACCGGATATGCGAGGACCTTTCTCTTGTATTGGACATACGGGACGAGGAATAAAGTGCCTCCAGTTTCGTTCAGACTCAGAACGAACTTGTAAATGGATGTGCGTCTGACATCGGATTTCATTTTATGTGATTAATATACATCAGTTGCATAGCATGAATTGCCTGTGTAGCATGCTGAGATGCAAAGGATCAAGGCTTCTGTTGAAAAGCAGAGTCTTGTGGTTGATGATCAAAGCACGGCTTTAATATAGCATAGCTTTGTGTAGCGTTAATTCGCGAGCCTTACACCCCAGTGTGAACCAGAAACGGGAGAGGACCTCAGGGAGGACATGCGTTTCCTTCTAGCTAGGAGTGGTGTCTAGGTTTTGCACGCCCAGATGTTTTACTTATGTGGATGATGGATAGCAAGGCGCCTCGGATATATCGGTCACTACGGTGCCGATACTTTGGTCGGGATATGACCAGTTTACGCCCCACAGGGCGGGGAAACACATTGTTCAGGCATTTTAATCCACTCCGTGTGGACCGGCCCTGACGCTCCAAGAGCCCACCTGTGTCTGGGTCCTGAGGCTCAGGTAGAGGGTCTAGAAGCGGTAAGGACGATCCCTTGCCTTGGTTCACAGATGGAATCCAATTTCCAATACGCGATATTTCGGTTTTGATTGTAGAACTAGTATGATGACATAGTAGCGTGGGATGCTATGTCATCTATGATTGATACATTTATATTTGAAGTTGATTTCTTCACTTATAGTATTAATAAAAGATTAAATTTCACGTATCAAGCATTATTTGGTTATTATAAGGTAAAACTCTATCCTCCGGCTTGCGTTGCATTGTGTGACAGGACCCGAGTCTTATAATAGCTTCATTATTCTTTATTTAGCATTGCGTTGTTTGTTTTGTGCACTAGTATTCTTGGGAGGAAAGCGGTTCTGTTTTATACGGCATAGTCCCTTGATTCACCTAACTTTAAAATAAAGATTAATAACTGTTTTAGTTCTCACACCAGTCACATGACTGATCTGGAGTTTATTGTTTTAACCTAAACTCTGGGTGCCCCTATTTTCCACACAGACAGCTAGTAGTTGGGTTTTGCAGATATTATATTCACAGGATCCTGGTTTATAGCTAAAGGGATATTCGGAAAGCTCTGTATCTGTGTATTTCTTTCAGTTGTGTTTTGTATTATTTTTCTGCTGCTATGTATTTAAATGTAGTTTAAATCTCTGATATGTATTCAAATGTATATTATTTATACATACTCTGTTATATTCTTGTATTCTGATGGAATTGTTATAATAAGCAATGAAATGTTCTTCTGTTTGTGTTCGGATCTGTTGTGTTCTCAAATACAATCCTGGCTTTCCTTCATGGGGAAGTTCGGGTCGTCTCAGTTGCCTTCCAATTTTACATTATTATTAACTAAATGCATACATTTGGATGCATATGAAATGTATATAAGTTCTAAATTCATACTTATTTTAGTTCTATTTGATTTGATTTGCTTTTTGGTAAAATAATGAATAACATTACTACAAGGGAATTTTTTAAGAAATCTTATTTTGATTAAATTAAATTATCAACATAATCTATCATTATAGACTATAAAACTAGTCAAAAATAAAACTGGGTTGTTACAAATGTTAGTCCTGATTTGAGTGTTTCATTTTACGTTACATACGGCTCAGGTTGAGTACTTTAATATTTCGAGTATCTCTATTCTAAAGACAAAGAGGCAATTCGAAGAATGTTCTTATTACTATTTAATTTCCGTTGCATTATTGGTATGTTATGTTAACATATATAACTACGATATTCTAAACTAAAATCAAATGTATACCATTTAACAGTTTCATGAAATTTTGCGTTATTATTATATTTTATCGTCCTACTGTGAGATTCTTGAATTGTTTAGTTCATTTCCTTCTTACTTTGTTCCTTTTGTATTAAACCCCAATAATAATTCATAATTTTAAGATGGTTTGATTTAGACATATGCGGTTTATTGTCGACTTGGAGTGTCTAAAAAAGATGATTGTGTAACAACCCGGAAAATCCGAACCAATTTAATTTTTTTATTTTGGCAATTTTAATGAATTTTGAGTATGTAAAACGAATTATTTTAAATAATAACAACGAGAAATTCATTTTGAATAGAATTAGAATGTATATTTTTATTTGAATCGACGTTAGAATATAAATATATATTTTAATTATAAAAGGAATTAAAAATGGCGCGGTAGTTTGAAAATTCGATTTCGAATTTCAAATGAATGTACCTGATTCAAAATAAACCAGATTTTAGCGAAACCAAAAAACTATTTGAAAATATCTGTACAACAAATCTGAAAAATTGAATTTTCATAGCGGGAATAAAAAGTTATGTCCAATTGAAAATTCAGAATAGTCGCTATGGAAATATAGCCCTTAAAAATGGAAATTTCGCAAATGACCTCCTTTTTCAACGAAACCACTTTTGTTGGATCCGGGATGTCAAGTTATTGCTAGATTCCAAAATTCGTAATTTTCGGAATCAATATGTGAGTGTGGCAAAAGAAAACGTGTTTTAACAGTTTCAGTCAATTTCGATCGACCAGAAAATGACCATTTTTCAAACGGTCTCAGACTTTGACGAAATTAGTTTTGTTAGGACTGCATCGTCAATACGAAGCTAGAAATAATTTTTTTTGAAATTTTTAGAGTTAGTATGTGGCCCCGACGATTTAAAATGTACGGTTGAATCGAATATATATGGATTTATATTTTAATTTAAATAGAAACTAATTGTAACAGTTGAATGGGCTTACTGGACATATCCCATTGTGTCCGGAATGGGAGTAATTAGCTAAGGGTGACAGTCGTTGAATGTGATTTGGAGATTAAATGAAAAGGTAACTTTATAGATTTCAAATTTTAAAATGAATAATAAATTAATTAAATAAACCCTCCCACTCTTTACCTACTTGGTCAACGCCCCCCCCCCCCCCCCAGTCATTCGTTCAGATCGAACGAAATCAAATAAAAAGAAAAAAGAAAAAAATTCTCTCGTTCTACCCCCCCCCGGTCGACGCTAGAGGCGCGCGCCTCCCCCTACACGGCTACACCACCACCGCCGCACGTGACACAGTCCCCCCTACTTGTGCCACCGTCGTCAGTCCCGCTCCATCACCCTTCCCTAGTCGCGAACCCTAGCACCCACGAGATCCCCAAAGCCCCTTCCTCCAACCGAAACCAGCTGCCGCCACCACTGTCAGCCCCACCTCGACTGTCAAGCCACCAGCGGTTGGCTACAACTCCGACGCCATTCCCCTTCGCCGCGGTTCGACTTCTAGACCAAATACCGTGAGTTTTTTTTGTTCTGTATTTAATTTAGTTAACTAATTTAATTTAAATAACATAGATTAAATCAGTTTTTATATGTATAAAGAATTATTTTTAAATCAGTTTTTTTTATATATTATAGTTATAAAAATAGGATTTTTATATATCAAATTGATTTATGAAGATTTGATTTTTATTTTTCAAAAGAAATGATTTTTGATTTATAGAATGCTTAGATTTTTATAGTAGAAAATGAGAGATTTTTAATGCAGAAAAGGTTAGATTTTTATATGAAGAAAGATTTGATAATTAACTATAGAAAGGTTTGATTTTTAATTTGAAAAAGATTAGAGTTTTTAAAATATATAGAAGCGATCTTTAAAAATAAAGATGTGATTTTTTATCTACCTAGTGTTGATATAAAAATGAGATTTCTTTTTCATATATAGTAGCGGTGTGAAATGTGATTTTTATTTTAATAGTAGCAAAATAAAAATAGGATTTTTATTGTTTGATTAGAGAAATAAAAATATAATCTTTATCATACAAAGAGCAGTATGAAAATATGATATTTATTATGAAGTAGCGAAGTAAAAATCAGATTTTTTTATATATATGAAAGCAAAGTAAAAAATCAGATTTTTTTACGTATATGGTTACAAAGTAAGAATTTGATTTTTATATATGAATGGCAAAAATAAAAATGCGATTTTTATTTGTATAGTAGCCATGAAATAATTTTCACAAAGATAAAAATGTGATTTTTATCCGTATAGCGTTGAAATAAAAGTGTGATGATTAATATAATCTACGTGAAACAGATTACGTTGGAAACGCGTCGAAGAGTGCAACGCATTGGAGACAAATCAAAATGTAAACCGTCATTTAGAGGATGATGAAGTGGAACCCAAAGGTGAGAACTCCTCACTTTTATTTTATTTTCTAGTTGAAATATATACTAGGATGCAGACGGTGCTTAGCAGCACCCGACACCCGTTGTCCACAAACCATTGACGACTTGTTTGTTTGTTTGATTGTGTTGTGAAAATTGATTGTGTGATATGGAATGGAATAAATAAAATATTCTTGTGTTGAAATAAAATATTTATAGTTAAAAGTATAATTTTTAACATGTATATGAATAAAATAAATATTTATAAACAAATCGGACGGTTTGTTTATGTACACACATTTGACTGATATTGATTGGGACGATAAATTTTACACATCGCCCAACTGCACAAATAAATCTGTGTTTGTTGTTTGAAAACCTCACACGGGTATTGGGATGATATTGGACATACACTAATCCCAATAATTAGCTGTATGTCGATCGATTGATTGACAGGCTATTGTAAGCGTTGAATATTTATATTTGATGCTTATGCAGTGTAGAATGCACTTTGGATGACGGTTGACTGTGTTTGATTGTTGTTGTGTACATGTGGTGTATGAAATCCATATAATCACATTATATGGTAATTGAATGTGTCTGATTCCAGTTCAGAAAGAATGAATATCTTAAAATAACGATTATTTTAAAATAACGAATATTTTAAAATAATATTCAGTAAAAGATCAAAATCTGATTTTGATGTCCGATTTGGGATGGACACGAATATACTTAAATATATAACGCCGGGTTGATTAAATTAATGCCATTTTGACGTGAACGATATTTATATCGATTTAATTCATTTTTATAATGAATATTGAAAAGGAAATGATTTTGAAATATAATGTTTTGAAAATATTATCATTTATATATCGATGATATGGAATATACAATTTTGATTTGAAATTGAATATGAAATTGAAATTATTTTGAAAACGAATTTAAAACGATTTATAAAATATGTTTTAAAAGGAAATCGATGAAATATATAAAATATATTATATATACAAATAATGGCCTGAATAGAACGCGCCGCGCTGCGGCAGTCCGTGAATTTCGACCATTGACTTCGAATGGATATTACGGGAGATCCGACCATCGGATTCTCCTGAAACTGGAACCATTGGGTTCGTATCGAAAAGAGCTTTCCAAAGAATATTAGAGATTTGAAATCTAATGGTTGGATTTGGAATTATGCCCAAATCAAATTTGGAAAAGGTGGCTGCAAGTGCAGTTCGATGGCCGTTTTCGGAAATCGACTGTACGGGCCTTGATAAAATTATTAAAAATGTCAATAATTAGTGTAGAATCATAAGAAATGATTCGGAAAGAATCGGGGTGAAAAATCCCATATTTGAAAAGATAAAAATAGATTTTTATCGAAATGAACTAGTTATGAACAAGAATTATAATCCATATAATTTCAAAATAAATAAATTGGATTTGAAATGGTTTTAAAAATAACCAGAATTTCCAATATATAAATTGGAAATGGATTTGAATCGAAATTGTCTTCGGAATATTTCGGTGTTGGATTTCATGATTATACATATATTGTTATGGAAATTTGAAAGATATATATATATATATCGTTATTTCCAATACGATATTGGTTGATTTCAGAATTTGATATTGAATATAGGCCGATATATTTTCTATTCAGAGCCTTGTATTAAATATCAAATTGGATTTTGGGTTGTCGTAAATGGTATCTTAATAATACTGTTCTTGAACCCAGTGAAGCTAAGAAAATTAGAAACTAACTGGAGATTAGTTAAGTTGAATGATTTCCTGGGTATTGATCTGATGTTGGTTTCGGCCTTCGGGGTTAACACTTAGGGAATTGTTCTCTTACTAATTTACGGTTAGATACTGATGGAATGTGAATTGGGTTTGTTGTGAACTGTGTTTTAGCGAAATTCGTTCTTTAACCCGATTTACAGTGAAATGGAATTTGGAATTTATAAATCTTTTGTTAAGTTTTAAAAGATATTTTCCAAAGTTTTCCAATTTAACATATCAAATTGGAATTGAATGGAATTCGACTTGGAAATAATCAAAGTAAGCTTCTGTAGAGGAAGACGGTTAATATATATGGAATTTAAAAGGCCTTGTCATTATTCCATTTATATTATCAGTTGGATATGGAAGTTTATATCGATTACATATATCGATTTGTTTTCCATAAAGATTCCATTGTTAATGGAATAAGATTTTGGGTTGTCGTGAATGGTATCTTTAATAATATTGTTCTTAGACCCAATGGAGTTAAGAAAATCAGACACTAACTGGAGGTTAGTTAAGTTGAATGATTTCCTGGGTATTAATCTGATGTTGGTTTCGGCCTTCGGGGTTAATACTTAGGGAATTGTTTACTTGCTAATTTACGGTTAAAGACTAATGGAATGGAATGAGATTTTGGGTTTATCGTGAACCGTGTTTTAAATGATATTGGTTCTTTAACCCAGTTAAAGACAGGATATTGATTTTTGGGAAGATTAAAACCAAGTAGAGTTTTAATGCATCTTTAATTAGATTGAAATGATATCCAAAGGAAGATTAAAGAATAAATTTAAAGAATTTATTTTTGATAAAATAATGGGAACCTTTCCTAAAGTATATGAATGTAATGACCCGCATTCTACGCATCGCAGGATCGTAGGATATTTATTTCTTTCACATACCAAGTCGTATGGTCATGTAACTTTCGGAGACGACTATTGGGGGTCATTTCCCTTGTTCATGATTTTTGTCGATTTTTAAATGACCGTTTTGCCCCTAGCTGATCTTGTTTTGACCATAACTTTTTATTGGAAAGGAATTTTGACTTGAAACCACTTCCATTGGCTCCGGATGATGGTTTACAACTCCATAGAGTGGTCACATTAGCCAAACGGACTCACCGTTTGGGAGATACGGCTGAAACAAGTTTCAGATGGTGAAAAACAGCTTAATTGGGCTTAACCGGGTAATTGGCAGCTAGGCCCAAAGGGGATTTCGGGATTAGAGATGTATAGGGGCTAATTAGGGTTAGAAAACATTTCTTTCAGACGCTACTTTCATTCTTGGAACCCTAACAATGGCCTCCAACACCCAAATCAACTTCTAATCACTTTCTAATCAAGTTTTGGCTTAAACTACATCAAATTAAGGAGAAATAGCACCAAAGCAAGGTTAGAGCTGCTGTGTTGCTGCGGTCACTACTTTGGGCATTAGTGGTGTACCTTTCTTTCTTTTGTTTGAAGACAGTAATTTAGAAAGTTGTAATAAGCTGTATTTGGATTTCTGCTACTCTGATGATGATGTTGGTTTTAGTTATCAGCTTATGCACTATCTCGCCTATTTTATGTCAAGTACATTATTATTATATTTTGTTCCATGCGCTGTGAGACATTCTACAGGTTTTCGATTAGTTCATTCTCTTCTTCCCTTTCTTTGGCGACCGTTCCGTGCTAGTCGGGCATGTGTACAGCGCACTTTCGGAGGAAATGCCGGCTGGGGCGGGGCGGGCTGTCACACTTGGTATCAGAGCTCTAGGTTGCGTAGTTAACCTAGGGAAAGACACCAGGGAGAGATAATACGTATATAAGAGCGCGTATTTCAGATTATTTTGGTTTTCAAAAGCTATATATATACTATTAGTGTAGTTAAGGATGAAGTCGCACTACACTGGCACCACTATGGAGATGGTTAATCGTTTTCTCTTTACCGATTGAACGATGAGCCGATACGCAAGAGGTGCCGGTAGAGGAGCCAATAATGGGAATGCTACTGACATGAGGACGATGTTTACTGACCTCATGAGGGAGATGCTCAGGGATGTACAGAGGGCAGCTCCCAATGCTGGTAATGGTGGTGGCCCAATAGTGCAGGCGCCTAGGGCCGATTTCGCCAAGCTGAATAAGGATTATACTAGTCTTGGTGGGAAGCCGTTCCACGGAACGGAGTCGGCTACGGATGTTCAGGATTGGTTGGATAGCTGCGAGCGTATCTTCAAAGACTTGGGTATCGAGGATGCGATGAAGAGGAGGCTAGCATCCCGTCAGCTACAAGGACGGGCAATGAATTGGTGGAATGCTATAAAGGCAGCTACTCCCGAGGATCAGATTACTTGGGATCAGTTTAAGGTTCGCTTTAGCGATAAGTTTATTCTAGCTGCTCAGAAGTCAGTGTTGTTTAAGGAATTCTTGGAACTCAAGCAGAATGGCAGAGCTGTCTCGGAGTATATTGCCGAATTCGACACTTTGTTGAAATATGGGTTATCCCTAATAGATACTGCCGAGAATAAGAACGAGAAGTTCATAACTGGCTTGGATCAATACTTGGGGGAAAGGCTTATCAACCACATCGATGAGACGTTTGAATTGATTGTGGGGAAAGCATTGAGGTCAGAGAGTCTTTACCCTAAGTCGAAGACTGAGGTTGCATCTGCATAGGAGCCAAAGCCGCAAGCAAGTGGTGGAGGCAAGAATGGTTCTCAGAATAAGTGGAAGCAAAACCAAAATAAGGATGGCCAGAAGAAGAAGAAAGATGTTGAGTGCTTTAGCTGTGGTAAGAAGGGCCATTATGCTAGTAATTGTCGGGCCAAGCCAGCGGATAGGAAGTGCTTCAACTGTGGCCAAGTGGGACATCACAAGGACAAGTGTCCGCAACCCCCTAAAGAAAAGCAGATGGTGAAAGCATATGCCCTTAATGTTATTCCTTCTTCGTCGAATGCCCCAACTGCGGCGGAGAAGGGAAAGAATGTCGTTATTCAAGGTATGCTTTCTGTTTATGATGTTCCTGTTCGAGTATTGTTTGATACCGGAGCTTCCAGTTCATTCATATCTAGTGACCTGGTAGATAGGTTGGGATTGGAGCCCGAGATCGTCGATAGACCTTTAGTAGTGACGAACCCGATTGGTGGTTCGACAAACCTTAGCATGATTTGTCGTAATGTGGTCTTATCGAGTCATGGATGCATGTTTGTTTGTGATTGCTTTGTTTTAGGCTTTACTGGGTTTGGCATTATTTTGGGAGTCGATTGGCTCCAAAGATACGGGGTGGTGGTAGACTGTGAGGGCTTTTTAGTGACAGCTAGAGCGGATGATGGGCGGAGGGTAGTGTTTGGTGGTCTACCCGGTGATGGGGTAATGGCTAGTTTTCTAAATTCCCTCGACATCTCGCATAGTGAGTTGTCAGGTTTGCCTGTGGTTGGCCAGTATCCGAACGTTTTCGAAGAAGTGACCGGGCTTCCACCACACCGAGAGATTGAGTTTCGTATTGATTTAGTGAAAGATGCCAGACCTATAGTGATGCCACTTCATCGTATGGCACCAAGGAAGCAGCGAGAGCTCGAGGTGCAAGTCAGCGATCTTTTGAAGAAGGGATTTATCAGAAGGAGTATTCCTAAATGGGGAGCACCAGTTGTGTTTGCTACCAAGGCGGATGGTTCCCTTCGTTTGTGTGTAGACTACCGCGAGTTGAATAAAGTGACGAGGAAGAACAAGTATCCTCTACCACGGATAGATGATTTGTTTGATCAGTTGAGTGGCGCGAGAGTATTCTCTCAGTTGGATCTCGCGACAGGTTTTCATCGGCTTAGAGTGGAAGCTGAGAGTATAGCTAAAACGGCATTTCGGACGCCGTCTGGATTTTATGAGTGGTTGGTCATGCCATTCGGGCTGACCAATGCCCCGGCTTATTTTGTGGATCTTATGAATTGGGTATTCAGAGATCAGTTGAATAAGTCTGTCCTTGTGTTCGAGGATGATATTTTGGTCTATTCGAGGACAGAGGAAGAAAACAAGGAACATTTAAGAATAGTGATGGCGGTGTTGAGAAAACACCAATTGAAAGAAAAGTTTTCTAAGTGTCACTTTTGGGGAAGGGAAGTGAGATTCTTGGGCGATGTTGTTTCAGAGAGTGGTATTGTCGTGGATCCTGCAAAGGTAGCTACGGTACAAGATTGGTCTACGCCCAAGAATGCAACAGACATAAGAAGTTTCTTGGGATTAGCTGGATATTATCGTAAGTTTATCCAAGATTTCTCCAAGATAGCAGCACCGTTGACTCAGTTGACCAAGAAGAATCAAGCTTTCGTCTGGGACAAAAAGTGCGAGAATGCATTCAAGAGTCTAAAGGAAAAGTTGACGCGCGCACCAGTGTTAGTCATTCCTCAGGGGAATGAAGAGATGACGGTATACACGGATGCCTGTGGTATCGGACTAGGTGTTGTATTGATGCAAGGCGGTAGGGTTGTAGCTTATGCAAGTCGACAATTGAAACCGCACGAGAGAAGATACCCTACCCATGATTTGGAATTGGCAGCGATCGTGTTCGCGTTGAAGATGTGGAGACATTATCTCTTGGGAGAAAGATTCGAGTTATTTACCGATCATAAATCGTTAAAGTATCTCTTCTCTCAAAATGATCTAAATCCCCGATAGCAAAGATGGTTAGAATTCTTGGCTTACTATGATTTCGATATCGCATACACACCAGGAAAAGGCAACGCGGTAGCTGTAATGACCCGCATTGGCAAGGGTATTATGATTAATTTATTTAATTATATCAATGGTGATTAAAATGATTTAATGGTCGTGGAATTAAATAATGGTAAATATTTAATTAAAATAATAAATTAAATAATATATTTAATTCTGAAATAATCAGAATTGGCTGAAATGACGATATGTGCGAACCGGATCATCTATGATATTTAATTCAGCTTGGAATTGAATTTGAATAACGAATATATTATATAAATGACAGTTTGAATGTAGAATTATAATATAATTAAAATCGAGCTTGAAATGGCGCTGCAGTTCGTAAATTGGCGATTCGAACTTCAAACGAATATACAGAAGCCGTTTTGAATCGGATTTATGTGAAACAAGAAACGTGTGGAGCTGGTGGAGTATATCTTTTTAGTGGAAGAGAAAAATCGGGATTTCATTGTGTAAATTTTGAGATATGTCCAAATCAAATTTTAGAAAAGTCGCTGTGGAATTCCTTTATAATTTATAAAGGAATTATTTATATTTTAAAAAGGAATTTCAATATAAATCGAATATCGGGTTGACCCAGAAGTGAATATCAAGATAGGAATTCATATAGGAATATTCTAGAGCTGTATGGTATTCCACTATGAATATATAGGATAATATTTATTTTTAAATATTTAATTTAATTATATTTAAATATATTTATATATTTAAATGGGTCATCCAGAGCTTTAAAAATAGCCACTTTTGCAAACGAAGTCGGAATTCGACGAAACTAATTTTTTTGGATCCGCAATGTCAAATAGTTGTTAGATTTCCAGTTTCGTGATATTTAGAGTCACTGTGTGGCCGTACGGATTTTTAGAGTGGAAAACAGTTAGTATTTTGATAGTTAAAAATACACTGTGTGAGCATATGAAGTCAGAATTCGACGAAACCAGTTTCGTTAGGACCGTAATGTCGAACTCTAGTGGCATGTCAATTTTCGTGATTTTAGAAGATCGTATGTGGTCGCTAGGATTTTTAGAAGGAATATACAAGGAGAAAATCGAGAAAATAAAATATAAAAATCAAATTAAAAATATCCTAATCTATTTCTGGTGGAAACACAAGCCACACATCATCTGTTACAGCCACCAACCTTACCTACCACTTCCATTATAAAACACGCAGAACAAATTCTCATTTCACAGAACAAAACGCAGAAAAGAAAATAAAGATAAAATCCAAAACAAATCTATAAATCTCAAATCTAATATGGTTGTAATCGGTGAATGGTGCTCTTCATTTCTGTGGTACTTTCAGTAGGTGCGACGACTTCTTTTTGGGTACTGTGTTTGGACAAAAACGCCTAGGGTTGGGTATATTTGGGGATTTGGTCATCAATTTGAAAATAAGTGGTTGGTATTGAGTTTGGGAGGTCGAGGCGCAGCAGTGGCCACAGATTGACGGAGTACGGTGGTCATTTGAGTTGACCGACGTTTTACAGTACACTTGAAATCCCTGAAGTTGCAACGAACAGACGGCGAGCGAGTGGAGTTTTGATTGATGGGGGAGATGGAGATTCAGATGAGGAGGACAATGGTGGTGATGGTTTGTGATTCGGTTGAGAGATGGAGTGATGGTGGAGGTTTAAACGTGTGGAAATGGTGAAGTGGTGTTTGTGGTTTCCTGTACGTGGGATTGGGGAAGACGAGGTAAAGAGCGGGTACGGGCTTATAAGGATAAAGGTGGGCCGAAGAATAGTGGTAAAGCCCAATTAAAGTTTTAGTTTTAATTTAATTTAAAAATTTGTATTTAACTTGTGAATGTGATATCTCATCCATACGAGGTCAGAATCGAGAACCGTAAGTTGTGTTAGGATCATATGGACGGACACTACCCAATGGAACTGACTGAGAGTGGATTGGAGCTCGTTTGAATTTACGGCAAAATAAACTGTTTGATTCAGATCAAATAACAGTTTATCGTTCTTTAACGATGAACTGCCAAAGTGAGTGAAATCTCACTAACTCTAAACAGTTTATATTTCATGTTGTATTTTTAGAACTGTTAGAAATTGTCTGATTGTTGTGTATTGACTGTTTGATTGAACTGCTAGTCAGTTAGTTAAATTTCTATATTGATTCTGTTTAACAGAATATATCATATGGAACTGAAAGTGATGTTATCTATATTGTTTAACATCTGTGATGCAGGGAAACAGGTTGGAGGAATCCAACTGGATTCCTTAACATTTATTTTACTGTTTTTCATATATTGTGATATATGATGTGATATATAATCTGTTGTCGATTATATGTGTTTGGACGATGCTGATCATCGTGATTTGATATGTTGAATACCATAACATACCCAAAGGTTGATAAGGGAATATTTTCAAAGTGATATTTGAAAATAAAATATTTATAAATGGAATATTTATATATAAGAAATATTTATAAATTGGAATATTTATAAATAGGAGATATTTAGAAAATGAATAAACGTTATAAAATGGAAACTGTTATAAGAAGGAAATCATTTGTAAAGTGAAGAACCGTTACTAAAAGTAAATCTTTATAAATGAATAGTTTAATCAAGTTAAAAGGAGTTAATTGATGTTAGTTTAATCGATTAGAGTAATAGTAAAAGGAGTTAATCGAATATATAGTTTATTCGAATAGTAAAAGGAGTTAATCGAATATAGTTTATTCGAATAGAAAGTAAAAGGAGTTAATCGAATATATAGTTTATTCGAATAGAATAAAGGAGTTAATCGAATATATAGTTTATTCGAATAGTAAAAGGAGTTAATCGAATATATAGTTTATTCGAATAGAATAAAGGAGTTAATCGAATATATAGTTTATTCGAATAGTAAAAGGAGTTAATCGAATATATAGTTTATTCGGATAGAATAAAGGAGTTAATCGAATATATAGTTTATTCGAATAGTAAAAAGAGTTAATCGAATATAGTTTATTCGAATAGAAAGTAAAAGGAGTTAATCGAATATATAGTTTATTCGAATAGAATAAAGGAGTTAATCGAATATATAGTTTATTCGAATAGTAAAAGGAGTTAATCGAATATATAGTTTATTCGAATAGTAAAAGGAGTTAATCGAATATAGTTTATTCAAATAGAATAAAGGAGTTAATCGAATATAGTTTATTCAAATAGAATAAAGGAGTTATTCGAATATAGTTTATTCAAATAGAATAAAGGAGTTAATCGAATATAGTTTATTCAAATAGAATTAAAAGTGTTATCGAATATAGTTTATTCGATAGGAGTTAAGTGAATAGAGTTAGAGTTAAATCAAAAGAGTTAAGTGAATAGAATAAATTGAATAGAGTTATCGAATATACCTTATCGAAGGAAAGAATTATCGAATAGAAAAGATTTGAAAAAAAGTTACGAAAGGAAGTTTGTCAAAGAATTAGAAGGGTGAACTTTGTTTATTTCAAGGTTAGAAACGTTGTTCAGTTAAGGTCTAAGAGGTAGTATTACCCCAACTTGATTGACTTCATTTTTAACTAAGGAATGGTTAAGGTTCGATAGTAAAGGATGGTTAAGTGAATTTAGTAATTAAAGGAAATGGTTTGAGTTGGCATCACGATGGTTTGTTTAAACGTCTGTCTAAGTCCAATGAAGAAGCTTTGGAAATGTTTTCGAAATAAGAAACCAGAAATGTTTTCTAATAAAGAAAACAAGAAATGGAAATGTTTTCCATTGTTAATAACATATATTTTTCAAATTTAGAAAATAAGAAATATTGAATATAGGGAAACAGGAGATAAGTAAATTAATGAAATAAAGAGGTAAATGTTGAATGATGTTTGATCGATATAAATTTCCGTTTGAAAATAATATCGTTGTTTGCACACCTGTTTTTCTTCGATAGTTAAATCACAGACTATCAAAGTTTTGACCATTTTAACGTTGTTAATATGGAGAGACCGGTTGGATTATTATCCAAAGAACCACTCTGTATTGGCATAAGCGTTGCGAATCGTATATGCCCAAGGAAATTGAAGACGGAGTTATGCAAGGGCTATCCTGTTTACAGAATAGTGCCTTCGGTTCATCCTGTTCCTGGATGACTTGTATGGACGGATGTCGGACAGAGTATTTCCAGACGATCACGTATATTTATTTCTCCAACCGTACCAAGAGTAGAAGCGGAGAAGGAAACTTCTTTTAGCTAACACATAATGTATGGTTGAGGACGTCAATCGGTGATTTGATGGATTTGACGATGTGACATTCAAAGTGAATCTGGTGTGATGATAAAGCGTAGCTTCTAGCCTCACATCCGGTAAATGACAGAAATCGGGCAGGCAGCATGGCTAAGTCGGTCGCACCGAAGTAGGGTGTATAATCACCTGATCTAGAGTTTCATTTACTTCTCAAAAATCTATTGTTGATGCTGTCCTATTCGGGAAACGGTTGTTGATCCCAACCGTTGGTGATATACATTCGATACGCTCAAGCGAAATGAGTGGTCGGTCATGTGTTGCCGGGTTGCAAGATGTTCTTGTTGAACCCAGTGTATTCCTCTCTAGAGGTACACTAGGGAAAGGTGGTTCCATACCTTGTCATAGTTGGAAATCCATTACCTAATACATGCTTGCGGTTTTGATTGTATACTATATATGTAGAACGTGAGATGAAAGCGTTTCTGCTAGATGATTATTATATTGCGTTGATAGACATTATTATAATATCAAAAGGTTTTGATATAAAGATATTTGGATTCTCATAAGGGAAAAACCCGTTCCGTTATACGGCGTGGTCTTATGGGATATCGATTACCTGCTTGAACTGTTTTAAACTGTTTTACTCACACCAGTCCCATGACTGACCTAGAGTTTATTTTGTTGTTTTCCCTAAACTCTTGGGTGCCTAAATTTGTACGGGCAGTCAAGTAGTTGGGATTTTACAGATACACTTGAAGAACTGGAGTAGGAGGCTTCACGATTTTATAGCTATAGTTATTTCCTTGTGTTGTAAGTGTTGTACTTTGATAATGATGTATATTCAAGTACAGATGTATATTTCAAGTTATGTTATATGAAATATATTTATTCGTTCCGTTGTGAGATTCGAGTTACTCTGATATTGTGTTCTTCTTCTTCTTCTATTCTAAGTTTCTATCTTATCTTTCCTCACCCTCTAATTTCTTTCATTAATGATCGGTATTTTTCGATGTTTGGTTAGTCATCATTAAGTTTATGGCGATAACCAAAGTCGACAAAATCCCGGGTCATTACAGCTGGTACCAGAGCTTAAGTTAAGTGAATTACCTTGGCTCTGTGGCGTGACTCAGTATAGATGGGGTTAGTAATACCCTAGATTGAGTTGAGTGTATATATACGAGTGAACGTATTTGTTATTGATATAAAAATTGTTTTATATTGTGGAGATTCATTGGTTGAGTTGTTTATGAGTTCTGGTCGATCAGTTTGATCCACTGTATCGGTAGGGATTTTGTAAACACTTGAATACGATGAACCGTCATGGTATGTTTTGAAAAGAGGGTAAATGAAAATAATTTTACCTAAAGTATATTTTGATATATATATATATTGGATATACTGGTTGTTATTATAATCGAGTAAGAATATAAATTAAATGGTTATGTAAATAACCAATCAGAATTCATATAAGTGAAATACGTGAAATCAGATGAGTTAAATCTGAAATTTAAACCAGAAATGGAGTTAAAACTCTGGAAAATTGGATAAGTGTGGATTTGGATTAAAGGTAAGGAAAATTTAAGATCCTGGGAGATTTTAAATTGTTTTACAAGCCGTGTGAATTATATTTTGAAATGAATTTCAAAGTGGAAATGTTTAGAAATGGTTTTATAGTACTGAACTCACTTCGATCGCTGGAAAATAGATTCTGATGATGACAGCTGCACCATCAGTATTCATTTTCGAGTTGTAAGTGACGAATTACTACCAGAGATACTGTTTTGAATTTGTTTGGGAAAGACAAGTTGTGTTGAATTTCAAAATGGGATTTATAATATAGAACTTGAATATATGAAATTCAATGGAATTGAAATAGAAATTGAATATAAAATTCAAAGGGAGTCTGAATATATGAAATTCAATGGAATTGAAATAGAAATTGAATATAGAAATTCAAAGGGAGTTTGAATATATGAAATTCAATGGAAGTGATATAGAATTTGAATATATGGAATTTGAATATAGAATTCAAAAGGAATTCAAATATAGAATTTGAATATATGGAAGTTGAATATAGAAATTCAAATGGGATTTATATTATAGAATTCAAATAGAATTGAAAACGGAATCCAACTAGTGATATATAAGTTAAACTTATATTTGAATAGGTTATATTCAAAATGAAAGGGGGAAATAGGCAAAATAGTTAACTAGAAATTAATTAATGGAATTTTTAATTAAAGTTGAACTTTGAAAGGTAAATGGGATTTGAGAAGTTATATTTCGAAATTTGATATGAAACGTAAGTTGAAAAAGGAATTCAATTAGTTATAAACAAGTTAAACTTAGATTTGAATATGTTGTGTTCAAATATAAAGTGCAATAAGGAAAAGAGCTAATTAGCGAAGTACTTAACGAAACGAGTTAAAACTTTTTGATTGAGTTGAAACAAAAATGGGAATGGTTGGATATAGGTTAAACAGGTTTGGAATGAAGTGTTAGAAGAGTACAAATATAGTGCTCGAAAAAAAGGGTATGTGTTTAGTTCATATATGAGATTTTATGCGCCGTATCGGCTAGCCGCTTGGCTTTTTCTTTTTCTTTTTGAATTGGTGAGAGCCATGGGAGGCTATTTGAAATATCCCGATGCTCCTAGTACAAAGGAGGTTATGGCGAATTTTTCCGGGAATTTAAGGAGTTAGAATATTTTTAAGATAATTTGATAGTTAGAAATCAACGTATCGATGTATATATATATATATATATATATATATATATATATATATATATATATATATATATATAGAAGTCGATAAGGAAACGAACTTAGAAATAGAATAGTAAAATCAAAAAGGAAGAATAAGAATAAAATCTAGTAAGAATAGAAAGAGGAAGTGTATACGTTTAAAAGTGAATAAGTAGTTGTATGGTATTGATTATTCGAATAAGTAGTCATATCTGTTTTGACGTTATAAATGTGATTCAGTCAAGGTCTGAGAGGTAGTTATACCCCAACTTGATTGATTTCATTATTAACCAATAAATAGTAAGAATTCAGGCTCGAAGATCATTGTTGAATAAGAGTTAGTTGAATATAGTATTTGGGTTGTCGTAACGATGTTTTACATAACATCCGTTTTAACCGAAATAAGAGTAAGCTTGGAAATATAATAAAGAATATTTCCTAAGTATAGAAATAAACGAGATCGGAAAAGAGATAAGTAATTGGAATATTTTCCAATTATGAATAACATATATTTTCTAAAGTTTAGAAAACAAAGGAAGACGATATTCAGAAATGTTTTCCAAATAACATAAAAAGGCCAATATGGTTATTGAGAATATTTGGTTAACAAATATTGATAAAGAAATAAAGAAGTGATTTAACAAATGGAATATTAATTAAGGGCTCAGTGACATGTTCAAAAGGAAAATTTGATTTTTGAAAAGAGTAAACTGTTTAAAAACTTCCAGGGAAAGACTGTTTGAATTAAAAACAAATTTAACAGAAATTTGTGAAAGCAAATTTGAATTAAAGTAAAGCCAGTAAAGTGGTAACTGAGATTGAATTAGAATGATATCAAGACAAATTGGATTGTGAGATTCGAATTTGAAGTGTAATATGATAATCAAGTTAAGAGTTGGGAATCGAGAAGAAACTCAAGTTGAAAAGATATTTGGCTCGGATATAAGCGAATGGTTGTGGTATGGATAAAAGCAGATTGGAATTTGATTGGGATGACCCTTGTATCCGCTGAATTGATAACAGGTGGAAAGGATGTAATGATATGCCGACAAAAGGTACAAGTTTATATTTCATATGGTATGAGATTTATGAGCCGAATTGGCAAGCCGCTTGGCTGTTTGATTTTCTTTTGGGATGGAGATGGCCCAGAGAGGCGAGTTGGAGTTTGACCGATTGACTAGTACAAAGGAGGTGCTAGCAAAAAATTTGGGAAAGTTAAGGCGATAGAAAATTTTCAGGATTCTTGAAAATTTTCGTTGATAAGAATTAATTAATAATTTAATTGAAATTAAATTGGTTCAGTTGAAACTGGAGTTAAGAAGTGAACAAATATGTTCTAACCAGTCGATAGGGTCGTCCTCTTCCTTTTAGCAATTTCGAGGACGAAATTATTTATAAGTGGGAAAGAATGTAATGACCAGCATTGGCAGGGGTATTATGATTAATTTATTTAATTATATCAATGGTGATTAAAAGGATTTAATGGTCGTGGAATTAAATAATGGTAAATATTTAATTCAAATAATAAATTAAATAATATATTTAATTCTGAAATAATCAGAATTGGCTGAAATGACGATATGGTGTGAACCGGATCATCTAGGATATTTAATTCAGCTTGGAATTGAATTTGAATAACGAATATATTATATAAACGACAGTTTGAATGTAGAATTATAATATAATTAAAATCGAGGTTGAAATGGCGCTGCAGTTCGTAAATTGGCGATTCGAACTTCAAACGAATATACAGAAGCCATTTTAAATCGGATTTCTTTGAAACAAGAAACGTGTGGAGCTGGTGGAGTATATCTTTCTAGTGGAAGAGAAAAATCGAGATTTCGTCATGTAGATTTTGAGATATGTCCAAATCAAATTTTAGAAAAGTCGCTGTGGAATTCCTTTATAATTTATAAAGGAATTATTTATATTTTAAAAAGGAATTTCAATATAAATCGAATATCGGGTTGACCCAGAAGTGAATATCAAGTTAGGAATTCATATAGGAATATTCTATAGCTATATGATATTCCACTGTGAATATATACGATAGTATTTATTTTTAAATATTTAATTTAATTATATTTAAATATATTTATATATTTAAATGGGTCATCCAGAGCTTTAAAAATAGCCACTTTTGCAAACGAAGTCGGAATTTGACGAAACTAATTTTGTTGGATCCGCATTGTCAAATAGTTGTTAGATTTCCAGTTTCGTGATTTTTAGAGTCACTGTGTGCCGTACGGATTTTTAGAGTGGAAAACAGTCAGTATTTTGATAGTTAAAAATACACTGTGTGAGCATACGAAGTCGGAATTCGACGAAACTAGTTTCGTTGGGACCGTAATGTCGAACTCAAGTGGCATGTCAATTTTCGTGATTTTAGAAGATCGTATGTGGTCGCTAGGATTTTTAGAAGGAAGATACAAGGAGAAAATCGAGAAAATAAAATATAAAAATCAAATTAAAAATATCCTAATCTATTTCTGGTGGAAACACAAGCCACATATCATCTGTTACAGCCACCAACCTTACCTACCACTTCCATTATAAAACACGCAGAACAAATTCTCATTTCACAGAACAAAACGCAGTAAAGAAAATTAAGATAAAATCCAAAACAAATCTATAAATCTCAAATCTAATATGGTTGTAATTGGTGAACGGCGCTCTTCATTTCTATGGTACTTTCAGTAGGTGCGACGACTTCTTTTTGGGTACTGGGTTTGGACAGAAATGCCTAGGGTTGAGTATATTTGGGGATTTGGTCATCAATTCGAAAATCAGTGGTTGGTATTGAGTTTGGGAGGTCGAGGCGCAGCCGTGGCCACGAATTGACGGAGTACGGTGGTCATTTGAGTTGACCGACGTTGTACAGTACACTTGAAATCCTTGAAGTTGCAACGAACAGACGGCGAGCGGGTGGAGTTTTGATTGATGGGGGAGATGGAGATACAGATGAGGAGGACAATGGTGGTGATGGTTTGTGATTCGGTTGAGAGATGGAGTGATGATGGAGGTTTGAACATGCGGAAATGGTGAAGTGGTGTTTGCGGTTTCCTGTATGTGGGATTGGGGAAGACGAGGTAAAGAGCGGGTACGGGCTTATAAGGATAAAGGTGGGCCGAAGGATAGTGGTAAAGCCCAATTAAAGTTTTAGTTTTAGTTTTAATTTAATTTAAAATTTTGTATTTAACTTGTGAATGTGATATCTCATCCATACGAGGTCAGAATCGAGAACCGTAAGTTGCGTTAGGATCATATGGACGGATACTACCCAATGGAACTGACTGGGAGTAGATTGGAGCTCGTTTGAATTTACGGCGAAATAAACTGTTTGATTCAAATCAAATAACAGTTTATCGTTCTTTAACGATGAACTGCCAAAGTGAGTAAAATCTCACTAACTCTGAACAGTTTATATTTCATGTTGTATTTTTGGAACTGTTAGAAATTGTCTGATTGTTGTGTATTGACTGTTTGATTGAACTGCTAGTCAGTTAGTTAAATTTCTATATTGATTATGTTTAACAGAATATATCATATGGAACTGAAAGTGATGTTATCTATATTGTTTAACATCTGTGATGCAGGGAAACAGGTTGGAGGAATCCAACTGGATTCCTTAACATTTATTTTACTGTTTTTCATATATTATGATATATGATGTGATATATAATCTGTTGTCGATTATATGTGTTTGGACGATACTGATCATCATGATTTGATATGTTGAATACCATAACATACCGAAAGGTTGATAAGGGAATATTTTCAAAGTGATATTTGAAAATAAAATATTTATAAATGGAATATTTATAAATAAGAAATATTTATAAATTGGAATATTTATAAATAGGAGATATTTAGAAAATGAATAAACGTTATAAAATGGAAACTGTTACAAGAAGGAAATCATTTGTAAAGTGAAGAAACGTTACTAAAAGTAAATCTTTATAAATGAATAGTTTAATCAGGTTAAAAGGAGTTAATCGATGTTAGTTTAATCGATTAGAGTAATAGTAAAAGGAGTTAATCGAATATATAGTTTATTCGAATATTAAAAGGAGTTAATCGAATATAGTTTATTCGAATAGAAAGTAAAAGGAGTTAATCGAATAAATAGATTATTCGAATAGAATAACGGAGTTAATCGAATATATAGTTTATTCGAATAGTAAAAGGAGTTAATCGAATATATAGTTTATTCGAATAGAATAAAGGAGTTAATCGAATATATAGTTTATTCGAATAGTAAAAGGAGTTAATCGAATATATAGTTTATTCGAATAGAATAAAGGAGTTAATCGAATATATAGTTTATTCGAATAGTAAAAAGAGTTAATCGAATATAGTTTATTCGAATAGAAAGTAAAAGGAGTTAATCGAATATATAGTTTATTCGAACAGAACAAAGGAGTTAATCGAATATATAGTTTATTCGAATAGTAAAAGGAGTTAATCGAATATATAGTTTATTCGAATAGTAAAATGAGTTAATCGAATATAGTTTATTCAAATAGAATAAAGGAGTTAATCGAATATAGTTTATTCAAATAGAATAAAGGAGTTAATCGAATATAGTTTATTCGAATAGAGTAAAAGGAGTTAATCGAATATATAGTTTATTCAAATAGAATTAAAAGAGTTATCGAATATAGTTTATTCGATAGGAGTTAAGTGAATAGAGTTAGAGTTAAATCAAAAGCGTTAAGTGAATAGAATAAATTGAATAGAGTTATCGAATATACCTTATCGAAGGAAAGAATTATCGAATAGAAAAAATTTGAAAAAAGTTACGTAAGGAAGTTTGTTAAAGAATTAAAAGGGTGAACTTTGTCTATTTCAAGGTTAGAAACGTTGTTCAGTTAAGGTCTGAGAGGTAGTATTACCCCAACTTGATTGACTTCATTTTTAACTAAGGAATGGTTAAGGTTCGATAGTAAAGGATGGTTAAGTGAATTTAGTAATTAAAGGAAATGGTTTGAGTTGGCATCGCTATGGTTTGTTTAAACATCTGTCTAAGTCCAATGAAGAAGCTTTGGAAATGTTTTCCAAATAAGAAACCAGAAATGTTTTCTAATAAAGAAAACAAGAAATGGAAATGTTTTCCATTGTTAATAACGTATATTTTCCAAATTTAGAAAATAAGAAATATTGAATATAGAGAAACAGGAGATAAGTAAATTAATGAAATAAAGAGGTAAATGTTGAATGATGTTTGATCGATATAAATTTCCATTTGGAAATAATATCATTGTTTGCACACCTGTTTTTCTTCGATAGTTAAATCACAGACTATCGAAGTTTTGACCATTTTAACGTTGTTAATATGAAGAGACCGGTTGGATTATTATCGAAAGAACCACTCAGTATTGGCATAAGCGTTGCGAATCATATATGCCAAGGGAAATTGAAGATGGAGTTATGCAAGGGCTATCCTGTTTACAGAATAGTGCCTTCGGTTCATCCTGTTCCTGGATGACTTGTATGGACGGATGTCTAACAGAGTGTTTCCAGACGATCACGTATATTGATTTCTCCAACCGTACCAAGAGTGGAAGCGGAGAAGGAAACTTCTTTTAGTTAACACATAATGTATGGTTGAGGACGTCAATCGGTGATTTGATGGATTTGACGATGTGGCATTCAAAGTGAATCCGGTGTGATGATAAAGCGTAGCTTCTAGCCTCACATCCGGTAAATGACAGAAATCAGGTAGGCAGCATGGCTAAGTCGGTCGCACCGAAGTAGGGTGTATAATCACCTGATCTAGATTTTCATTTACTTCTCAAAAATCTATTGTTGATGTTGTCCCATTCGGGAAACGGTTGCTGATCCCAACCGTTGGTGATATACATTCGATACGCTCAAGCGAAATGAGTGGTCGGTCATGTGTGGCCGGGTTGCAAGATGTTCTTGTTGAACCCAGTGTATTCCTCTCTAGAGGTACACTAGCGAAAGGTGGTTCCATACCTTGTCATAGTTGGAAATCCATTACCCAATACGTGCTTGCGATTTTGATTATATACTATATATGTAGAACGTGAGATGAAAGCTTTTCTGCTAGATGATTATTATATTGCGTTGATGGACATTATTATAATATCAAAAGGTTTTGATATAAAGATATTTGGATTCTTATAAGGGAAAAACCCGTTCCGTTATACGGCGTGGTCTTATGAGATATCGATTACCTGCTTGAACTGTTTTAAACTGTTTTACTCACACCAGTCCCATGACTGACCCGGAGTTTATTTTGTTGTTTTCCCTAAACTCTTGGGTGCCTAAATTTGTATGGGCAGTCAAGTAGTCGGGATTTTACAAATACACTTGAAGAGCTGGAGCAGGAGGCTTTAGGATTATATAGCTATAGTTATTTCCGCTGTGTTGTAAGTGTTGTACTTTGATAATGATGTATATTTCAAGTTATTTTATATGAAATATATTCATTCGTTCCGCTGTGAGATTCGAGTTACTCTGATATTGTGTTCTTCTTCTTCTTCTTCTATTCTAAGTTTCTATCTTATTTTTCTTCACCCTCTAATTTCTTTCATTAATGATCGGTATTTTTCGATGTTTGGTTAGTCATCATTGAGTTTATGGCGATAACCAAAGTCGACAAAATCCCGGGTCATTACAGTTGGTATCAGAGCTTAAGTTAAGTGAATTACCTTGGCTTTGTGGCGTGACTCAGTAGAGATGGGGGTTAGTAATACCCTAGATTGAGTTGAGTGTATATATACGAGTGAGCGTATTTGTTATTGATATAAAAATTGTTTTATATTGTGGAGATTCATGGGTTGAGTTGTTTATGAGTTCTGGTCGATCAGTTTGATCCACTGTATCGGTAGGGATTTTGTAAACACTTGAATACGATGAACGGTCATGGTATGTTTTGAATAGAGGGTAAATGAAAATAATTTTACCCAAAGAATATTTTGATATATATATTGGACATACTGGTTGTTATTATAATCGAGTAAGATTATAAATTAAATGGTTATGCAAATAACCAATCAGAATTCATATAAGTGAAATACGTGAAATCAGATGAGTTAAATCTGAAATTTAAACCAGAAATGGAGTTAAAACTCTGGAGAATTGGATAAGTGTTTTTAAATGGATTTGGATTAAAGGTAAGAAAATTTAAGATCCTGGGAGATTTTAAATTGTTTTACAAGCCGTGTGAATTATATTTTGAAATGAATTTCAAAGTGGAAATGTTTAGAAATGGTTTTATAGTACTGAACTCACTTCGATCGCTGGAAAATAGATTCTGATGATGACAGCTGCACCATCAGTATTCATTTTCGAGTTGTAAGTGACGAATTACTACCAGAGATATTGTTTTGAATTTGTTTGGGAAAGACAAGTTGTGTTGAATTTCAAAATGGGATTTATAATATAGAATTTGAATCTTTGAAATTCAATGGAATTGAAATAGAAATTGAATATAGAAATTCAAAGGAAGTTTGAATATATGAAATTCAATGGAATTGAAATAGAAATTGAATATAGAAATTCAAAGGGAGTTTGAATATATGAAATTCAATGGAAGTGATATAGAATTTGAATATATAGAATTTGAATATAGAATTCAAGAGAAATTCAAATATAAAATTTGAATATATGGAATTTGAATATAGAAATTCAAATGGGATTTATATTATAGAATTCAAATAGAATTGAAAACGGAATCCAACTAGTGATATATAAGTTAAACTTATATTTGAATTGGTTATATTCAAAATTAAAGGGGGAAATAGGCAAAACAGTTAACTAGAAATTAATTAATGGAATTTTTAATTAAAGTTGAACTTTGAAAGTTAAATGGGATTTGAGAAGTTATATTTCGAAATTTGATATGAAACGTAAGTTGAAAAAGGAATTCAATTAGTTATAAACAAGTTAAACTTAGATTTGAACATGTTGTGTTCAAATATAAAGTGCAATAAGGAAAAGAGCTAATTAGCGAAGTACTTAATGAAATGAGTTAAAACTTTTTGATTGAGTTGAAACAAAAATGGGAATGGTTGGATATAGGTTAAACAGGTTTGGAATGAAGTGTTAGAAGTGTACAAATATAATGCTCGAAAAAAAAGGGTATGTGTTTAGTTCATATATGAGATTTTATGCGCCGTATCGGCTAGCCGCTTGGCTTTTTCTTTTTCTTTTTGAATTGGTGAGAGCCATGGGAGGCTATTTGAAATATACCGATGCTCCTCGTACAAAGGAGGTTATGGCGATTTTTTCCGGGAATTTAAGGAGTTAGAATATTTTTATGATAATTTGATAGTTAGAAATCAACGTATCGATATATATATAGAAGTCGATAAGGAAACGAACTTAGAACTAGAATAGTAAAATCAAAAAGGAAGAATAAGAATAAAATCTAGTAAGAATAGAAAGAGGAAGCGTATACGTGTTTAAAAGTGAATAAGTAGTTGTATGGTTTTGATTATTCGAATAAGTAGTCATATCTGTTTTGACGTTATAAATGTTATTCAGTCAAGGTCTGAGAGGTAGTTATACCCCAACTTGATTGATTACATTATTAACCAATAAATAGTAAGATTTCAGGCTCGAAGATCATTGTTGAATAAGAGTTAGTTGAATATAGTATTTGGGTTGTCGTAACGATGTTTTACACAACATCTGTTTTAACCGAATAAGAGTAAGCTTGGAAATATAATAAAGAATATTTCCTAAGTATAGAAATAACCGAGATCGGAAAAGAGATAAGTAATTGGAGTATTTTCCAATTATGAATAGCATATATTTTCTAAAGTTTAGAAAATAAAGGAAGACGATATTCGGAATTGTTTTCCAAATAACATAAAAAGGCCAATATGGTTATTGAAAATATTTGGTTAACAAATATTGATAAAGAAATAAAGAAGTGATTTAACTAATGGAATATTAATTAAGGGCTCAGTGACATGTTCAAAAGGAAAATTTGATTTTTGAAAAGAGTAAACTGTTTAAAAACTTCCAGGGAAAGACTGTTTGAATTAAAAACAAATTTAACAGAAATTTGTGAAAGAAAATTTGAATTAAAGTAAAGCCAGTAAAGTGGTAACTGAGATTGAATTAGAATGATATCAAGACAAATTGGATTGTGAGATTCGAATTTGAAGTGTAATATGATAATCAAGTTAAGAGTTGGGAATCGAGAAGAAACTCAAGTTGAAAAGACATTTGGCTCGGATATAAGCGAATGGTTGTGGTATGGATAAAAGCAGATTGGAATTTGATTGGGATGACCCTTGTATCCTCTGAATTGATAACGGGTGGAAAGGATGTAATGATATGCCAACAAAAGGTACAAGTTTATATTTCATATGGTATGAGATTTATGAGCCGAATTGGCAAGCCGCTTGCCTGTTTGATTTTCTTTTGGGATGGAGATGGCCCAGAGAGGCGAGTTGGAGTTTGACCGATTGACCAGTACAAAGGAGGTGCTGGCAAAAATTTTGGGAAAGTTAAGGCGATAGAAAATTTTCAGGATTTTTGAAAATTTTCATTGATAAGAATTAGTTAATAATTTAATTGAAATTAAATTGGTTCAGTTGAAACTGGAGTTAAGAAGTGAACAAATATGTTCTAACCAGTCGATAGGGTCGTCCTCTACCTTTTAGCAATTTCGAGGACGAAATTATTTTAAGTGGGAAAGAATGTAATGACCAGCATTGGCAGGGGTATTATGATTAATTTATTTAATTATATCAATGGTGATTAAAAGGATTTAATGGTCGTGGAATTAAATAATGGTAAATATTTAATTCAAATAATAAATTAAATAATATATTTAATTCTGAAATAATCAGAATTGGCTGAAATGACGATATGGTGTGAACCGGATCATCTATAATATTTAATTCAGCTTGGAATTGAATTTTAATAACGAATATATTATATAAACGACAGTTTGAATGTAGAATTACAATATAATTAAAATCGAGCTTGAAATGGCGCTGCAGTTCGTAAATTGGCGATTCGAACTTCAAACGAATATACAGAAGCCGTTTTAAATCGGATTTCTGTGAAACAAGAAACGTGTGGAGCTGGTGGAGTATATCTTTCTAGTGGAAGAGAAAAATCGGGATTTCATCGTGTAGATTTTGAGATATGTCCAAATCAAATTTTAGAAAAGTCGCTGTGGAATTCCTTTATAATTTATAAAGGAATTATTTATATTTTAAAAAGGAATTTCAATATAAATCGAATATCGGGTTGACCCAGAAGTGAATATCAAGTTAGGAATTCATATAGGAATATTCTAGAGCTATATGGTATTCCACTGTGAATATATACGATAATATTTATTTTTCAATATTTAATTTAATTATATTTAAATATATTTATATATTTAAATGGGTCATCCAGAGCTTTAAAAATAGCCACTTTTGCAAACGAAGTCGGAATTCGACGATACTAATTTTGTTGGATCCGCAATGTCAAATAGTTGTTAGATTTCCAGTTTCGTGATTTTTAGAGTCACTGTGTGGCCATACGGATTTTTAGAGTGGAAAATAGTTAGTATTTTTTGACAGTTAAAAATACACTGTGTGAGCATACGAAGTCGGAATACGACGAAACCAGTTTCGTTGGGACCGTAATGTCGAACTCTATTGTCATGTCAATTTTCGTGATTTTAGAAGATCGTATGTGGTCGCTAGGATTTTTAGAAGGAAGATATAAGGAGAAAATCGAGAAAATAAAATATAAAAATCAAATTAAAAATATCCTAATCTATTTCTGGTGAAACACAAGCCACACATCATCTGTTACAGCCACCAACCTTACCTACCACTTCCGTTATAAAACACGCAGAACAAATTCTCATTTCACAGAACAAAACGCAGAAAAGAAAATAAAGATAAAATCCAAAACAAATCTATAAATCTAGTATGGTTGTAATCGGTGAACGGCGCTCTTCATTTTTGTGGTACTTTCAGTAGGTGCGACGACTTCTTTTTGGGTACTGGGTTTGGACAAAAACGCCTAGGGTTGGGTATATTTGGGGATTTGGTCATCAATTCGAAAATCAGTGGTTGGTATTGAGTTTGGAGGACGAGGCGCAGCTGTGGCCACGAATTGACGGAGTACGGTGGTCATTTGAGTTGATCGACGTTGTACAGTACACTTGAAATCCTTGAAGTTGCAACGAACAGACGGCGAGCGAGTGGAGTTTTGATTGATGGGGGAGATGGAGATTCAGATGAGGAGGACAATGATGGTGATGGTTTGTGATTCGGTTGAGAGATGGAGTGATGGTGGAGGTTTGAACGTGCGGAAATGGTGAAGTGGTGTTTGCGGTTTCCTGTATGTGGGATTGGGGAAGACGAGGTAAAGAGCGGGTATGGGCTTATAAGGATAAAGGTGGGCCGAAGGATAGTGGTAAAGCCCAATTAAAGTTTTAGTTTTAGTTTTAATTTAATTTAAAATTTTGTATTTAACTTGTGAATGTGATATCTCATCCATACAAGGTCAGAATTGAGAATCGTAAGTTGCGTTAGGATCATATGGACGGACACTACCCAATGGAACTGACTGGGAGTGGATTGGAGCTCGTTTGAATTTACGGCAAAATAAACTGTTTGATTCAAATCAAATAACAGTTTATCGTTCTTTAACGATGAACTGCCAAAGTGAGTAAAATCTCACTAACTCTGAACATTTTATATTTCATGTTGTATTTTTAGAACTATTAGAAATTGTCTGATTGTTGTGTATTGATTGTTTGATTGAACTTCTAGTCAGTTAGTTAAATTTCTATATTGATTTTGTTTAACAGAATATATCATATGGAACTGAAAGTGATGTTATCTATATTGTTTAACATCTGTGATGCAGGGAAACAGGTTGGAGAAATCCAACTGGATTCCTTAACATTTATTTTACTGTTTTTCATATATTGTGATATATGATGTGATATATAATCTGTTGTCGATTATATATGTTTGGGCGATACTGATCATCGTGATTTGATACGTTGAATACCATAACATACCGAAAGGTTGATAAGGGAATATTTTCAAAGTGATATTTGAAAATAAAATATTTATAAATGAAATATTTATAAATAAGAAGTATTTATAAATTGGAATATTTATAAATAGGAGATATTTAGAAAATGAATAAACGTTATAAAATGGAAACTGTTATAAGAAGGAAATCATTTGTAAAGTGAAGAACCGTTACTAAAAGTAAATCTTTATAAATGAATAGTTTAATCAAGTTAAAAGGAGTTAATCGATGTTAGTTTAATCGATTAGAGTAATAGTAAAAGGAGTTAATCGAATATATAGTTTATTCGAATAGTAAAAGGAGTTAATCGAATATAGTTTATTCGAATAGAAAGTAAAAGGAGTTAATTGAATATATAGTTTATTCGAATAGAATAAAGGAGTTAAACGAATATATAGTTTATTCGAATAGTAAAAGGAGTTAATCGAATATATAGTTTATTCGAATAGAATAAAGGAGTTAATCGAATATATAGTTTATTCGAATAGTAAAAGGAGTTAATCGAATATATAGTTTATTCGAATAGAATAAAGGAGTTAATCGAATATATAGTTTATTCGAATAGTAAAAAAAGTTAGTCGAATATAGTTTATTCGAATAGAAAGTAAAAGGAGTTAATCGAATATATAGTTTATTCGAATAGAACAAAGGAGTTAATTGAATATATAGTTTATTCGAATAGTAAAAGGAGTTAATCGAACATAGTTTATTCAAATAGAATAAAGGAGTTAATCGAATATAGTTTATTCAAATAGAATAAAGGAGTTAATCGAATATAGTTAATTCAAATAGAATAAAGGAGTTAATCGAATATAGTTTATTCAAATAGAGTAAAAGGAGTTAATTGAATATATAGTTTATTCAAATAGAATTAAAAGAGTTATCGAATATAGTTTATTCGATAGAAGTTAAGTGAATAGAGTTAGAGTTAAATCAAAAGAGTTAAGTGAATAGAATAAATTGAATAGAGTTATCGAATATACCTTATCGAAGGAAAGAATTATCGAATAGAGTGGTCGGTCATGTGTGGCCGGGTTGCAAGATGTTCTTGTTGAACCCAGTGTATTCCTCTCTAGAGGTACACTAGCGAAAGGTGGTTCCATACCTTGTCATAGTTGGAAATCCATTACCCAATACGTGCTTGCGGTTTTGATTGTATACTATATATGTAGAACGTGAGATGAAAGCGTTTCTGCTAGATGATTATTATATTGCATTGATAGACATTATTATAATATCAAAAGGTTTTGATATAAAGATATTTGGATTCTCATAAGGGAAAAACCCGTTTCGTTATACGGCGTGGTCTTATGAAATATCGATTACCTGCTTGAACTGTTTTAAACTGTTTTACTCACACCAGTCTCATGACTGACCCGGAGTTTATTTTGTTGTTTTCCCTAAACTCTTGGGTGCCTAAATTTGTACGGGCAGTCAAGTAGTCGGGATTTTACAGATACACTTGAAGAGCTGGAGCAGAAAGCTTCAGGATTATATAGCTATAGTTATTTCCGCTGTGTTGTAAGTGTTGTACTTTGATAATGATGTATATTCAAGTACAGATGTATATTTCAAGTTATGTTATATGAAATATATTTATTCGTTCCGCTGTGAGATTCGAGTTACTCTGATATCATGTTCTTCTTCTTCTTCTTCTTCTTCTTCTATTCTAAGTTTCTATCTTATCTTTCCTCACCCTCTAATTTCTTTCATTAATGATCGGTATTTTTTGATGTTTGGTTAGTCATCATTGAGTTCATGGCGATAACCAAAGTCGTCAAAATCCCGTGTCATTACAGTAGCTTATGCATTGAGTAGAAGACATGCCAGTTTAGGGGCTATGTTTCCTGAATGGAAGCAACTAGAGCACATCGTTGGGTACGATTTTAGACCAAAGTGCGAGTTGGATCCAGAAATGTTAGCAAGTTCGATGATCAGACCCACTTTGATTGAGCGGATTGGTTCCAGTCAGAGGTCCGATCCTAACCTATTGGAAATCATCTCAAAGTTAGAGATGGGAATCGACGAAGAGATGAATAAGTATGGGCTTGATCGAGATGGATGACTTAGGAAGAATGGAAGACTAGTTGTACCCAATGTCAATGGATTGAGAGATGAAGTGCTTAGAGAATGTCATAACTCAAAACTGACTATACACCCCGGTGGTAACAAGATGTATCGAGACATGAAGCAGACCTACTACTGGGAAGGGATGAAAAGAGACATTGGGAAGTTTATATCCAAATGCATGAATTGCCAGCTAGTTAAAGCTGAGCAAAAGAAGCCTAGTGGGTTGTTGCAACCATTAGAGATTCCAGAATGGAAATGGGAACAAATCTCAATGGATTTCATTGATGGGTTATCAAGGACTAGATCGGGCCATGATAGCATTTGGGTGATAGTGGATCGATTGACTAAGAGTGCAAGGTTTATACCCGTCAAGTCAAACAGGACGGCAGCTAATGTAACGACCCGCATTCTACGCATTATAGCATCGTAGAATATTTATTTCTGTCACATACGAAGTCGTATGGTCATGTAACTTTGGGAGACGACTATTGGGGTCATTTTCCATGTTCATGATTTTTCCCGATTTTTAAATGACCATTTTACCCCTAGTTGGCACTGTTTTGGCCATAACTTTTGACTGGAAAGGAATTTTGACCTGAAACCACTTCCATTGGCTCCGGATGATGGTTTCTCTTTCCGTAGAGTGGTCACATTAGCCAAACGGACTCACCGTTTGGGAGATATGGCTGAAACAAGTTTCAGATGGTGAAAAACAGCTTAATTGGGCTTAACCGGGTGATTAGCAGCTAGGCCCAAGGGGAATTTCGGGTTTAGGGGTATATAGGTGCTGATTAGGGTTAGAAAACATTTTCTTAGACATTTTCCAGCCGCTACTTTCATTCCTCTTAACCTAGCCATGGCCTCCACTCTCTAAATCTCTCTAAAACACCCAAAATCACTTCCTAATCAAGGATTAAGGCTTAGAGGCATCTAATCAAGGAGGGTTAGCACAAGGACTGAGGTAGGGCTGCTGTTATATACTGGAATTCGTGCAAATCAGAGGTTCACTTCAGATTTGGAAGTTTTATTGTGGCAAAGGTGAGTGATAGCATCGTTTTGACACTAATTACAGTTAATTAAGGGTAATTAGTGAAGATTAGGGAATTTATACACTAATAAATTCTGGAAAAATGTTTAGAAATTCTTAAATAATATTTCATGCCTCTGTTATAAAATTTATACGATTTGGTTAAGTTTTACTAAGTATGTACTTAAACATGATTAAGAGGGATTATGGGAAAATATGAAGTTTTAGTCACTTTTGATCCCTTTTGATTCATTTGAATTGTTGTTTGCTGTTTGTGGTTGCTATTACATGTTGCTATGACTCTATGGTATGTTCTATGATTGATTAGAATAGTTAAATTGGTCGAAAACGTCGTCGAATGGCGTAGAAAGCTCGCTGGAAAGTTGCAGAAATGTGCAGGTCCCGAACCGGTTCGGAGCGGGGGTCGGATCGGACTAGTGAACTGGCCAAGGGAATCCGAACTGGATTGGGACTTGTCACTGGAAGGAGTTTGGCAGGAAGGAAGGCCATTGCTTAGAGTTGGAGTTGGACAGAAGATCGGATCGGAGCAATAGAGCAGATCGGATCGGAGAAAGGGAACAGGACGGATCGGAGCAGGCAAACAAGTCAAACAGAAGGAATCAGATCGGATGAACTACCTCCGAACCGAACTCAAGCAGAGACACCCGAACCGAACCGATATCTGAAGGGGGAGAATCACTGAACCGACCCGACCCGGAGGAAGACACCGACCCGGCCCGAAGTGGACTACCGACCCGAACCGATGAAGGTGATGACTACCGAACCGAACAGAATCCTAGAGCTGCTGCTGCACGACAACTCTTCTGAAGACCCACTCCAATTCGACTAAACCCGAGATGCAAAGGAAGTCCAAATGAGAAGTTAGAGCTCAAGATTCAGATGGGAATCAACGAGTTCGCTTCATGGTTGGGCTTTGCTGCGGGACGCGTGCCAAGGAGTTATCGACGTCTATAGCTTTGAACCACTATGGTAGGAGGTACGAAGGCGGATTCAGGGCCATTATGGCATCGGTAGAACCAAGGGCTACAACCAATGAAGTGGGTCATTGAAATGTTTGGTCATGACTCCATATGTTTAGCTTGGTCATAGCAGGGTTTCTACAAGTCAGGATTCGTCGTAGCCTCGGTTTGTCTAGTGTTTCAAAATGGTAGATATCGTATGCTTTACGCACTGAGTGAGAGATGTGAGGATGGTTGCTATGGTTGATTTGGTTGCTATCATTATGACATGCACACCCCACCCCCATATTCTTACACTATTATTATGGCACCTTAGAGTATTGTACGGTATGTGGTACTAACTCTTTGGTTGCAGGTCCAGGTTCAGGTATGGTTTAGTATACCTGTTATTATTCTGTTTAGATGCTTATCGCTCATACCAGGCTTTATGTCTGACCCAGAGTTTTATGTCTCCTCTTATTACTCTGGGTGCTCACACGAGCAGACTAGAGACAGGTTAGCTGGTGATGCACGGGTAGATGATCCGGAGACGAGCAGGAGGCTTCCACGTACTGTATACATAATATTCTCTCTGTGTTGTTGAAGATCACTGCTTGGGCATTGTTGGTGTATCTTCTACTTTAGCTTTCTTTTGCTTAGAGACAGTAAATTTGGAAAAATTGTAATAAGCTGTATATGGATTTCCGCTGCTCTGATGTTGACATTGATTATTAGTTATCAGCTTATGCACTGTCTCGCCTGTTTTATGTCAAGTATGTTATTATTGTATTTTATCCCATGCGCTGTGAGACATTCTACAGGTTCCTTGATTATTTCATTCTCTTCTTTCCTTTCTCCTGACGACCGGCCCGTGCTAGTCGGGCATGTATACAGCGCACTTTCGGAGGAAATGCAGGCTGGTGCGGGGTGGGCCGTCACAATTGGTATCAGAGCTCTAGGTTGCGTAGTTAACCTAGGGAAGTTATCAGGGAGAGATAATATACGTATACGAGAGAGCGTATTTGTGATTACTTTGGTTTTTAAAAGCTATATATATATGTACTATTACTAGTATAAGGATGAAGTCGTACTGCACTAGCACCACTATGGAGTCGTTAATCGTTTCCTTTTTCAGATTGACGATGAGCCGATATACTAGAGGTGCTGGTAGGGGAGCCAATAATGGGAATGCTGCTGACATGAGGACGATGTTTACTGACCTCATGAGAGAGATGCTTAGAGATGTACAGAGGGCAGCTCCCAATGGTGGAAATGGTGGTGGTCCAATAGTGCAGGCACCAAGAGTCGACTTCGCCAAGCTGAATAAGGATTATACTAGCCTTGGTGGGAAGCCGTTCCATGGAACGGAGTCGGCTACGGATGTTCAGGATTGGGTGGATAGTTGCGAACGTATCTTCGAGGATTTGGGTATCGAGGATGCGATGAAGAGAAAGCTAGCGTCCCGTCAGCTGCAAGGGCGGGCAATGAATTGGTGGAATGCTATAAAGGCAGCTACTCCCGAAGATCAGATTACTTGGGAGCAGTTTAAGGCTCGCTTTAGCGAGAAGTTCATTCCAGCTGCTCAGAAGTCAGTGTTGTTTAAGAAATTCTTGGAGCTCAAGCAGAATGGCAGAGCTGTCTCGGAGTATATTGCTGAATTTGACACTTTGTCAAAATATGGATTATCTCTTATTGATACTGCCGAGAAAAAGAATGAGAAATTCATAACTGGTTTGGATCAGTACTTGGGGGAAAAACTTATTAACCACATCGATGAGACGTTTGAATCGATTGTAGGGAAAGCATTAAGATCAGAAAGTCTCTACCCTAAGTCGAAGACTGAGGTTGCATCTGCAGAAGAGCCAAAACCACAAGCAAGTGGCGGAGGCAAGGGTGGTTCCCAGAATAAGAGAAAGCAGAACCAAGCTAAGGATGGCCAGAAGAAAAAGAATAAGCAGGATGTGGAGTGCTTCAGCTGTGGCAAGAAGGGCCATTATGCTAGTAATTGCCGGGCCAAGCCAGCAGATAGGAAGTGCTTCAACTGTGGCCAAATGGGACATCACAAGGACAAGTGTCCGCAACCCCCTAAAGAAAAGCAAATGGTGAAAGCATACGCCCTTAATGTTATTCCTTCTTCGTCGAATGCCCCAACAGCGGCGGAGAAGGGAAAGAATGTCGTCATTCAAGGTATGCTTTCTGTTTACGATGTTCCTGTTAGAGTTTTGTTTGATACCGGAGCTTCCAGTTCTTTCATATCTAGTGACCTGATAGATAGGTTGGGATTGGAGCCCGAGATTGTCGATAGACCTTTAGTAGTGACGAACCCGATTGGTGGTTCTACTAGCCTTAGCATGATTTGTCGTAATGTGGTCTTATCGAGTCATGGATGCATGTTTGTTTGTGATTGTTTTGTTTTGGGCTTTACTGGGTTTGGCATTATTTTGGGAGTAGATTGGCTCCAAAGATACGGGGTGGTGGTAGACTGTGAGGGCTTGTTGGTGACAGCTAGAGCGGATGATGGGCGGAGTATAGTGTTTGGTAGTCTATCCAGTAAGGGGGTATTGGCTAGTTTTCTAAACTCCCTTGACATTCCGCATAGTGAGTTGTCAGGTTTGCCCGTGGTTGGCCAGTATCCGGAGGTTTTCGAAGAAGTGACCGGACTTCCACCACACCGATAGATTGAGTTCCGTATTGATTTGGTAAAAGATGCCAGGCCTATAGTGATGCCACTTCGTCGTATGGCACCAAGGGAGCAGCGAGAGCTCGAGGTGCAAGTCAGCGACCTTTTGAAGAAGGGATTTATCAGAAGGAGTGTTTCTGAATGGGGAGCACCAGTTGTGTTTGCTACCAAGGCGGATGGTTCCCTTCGTTTGTGTGTAGACTACCGCGAGTTGAATAAAGTGACGAGGAAGAACAAGTATCCTCTACCGCGGATAGATGATTTGTTTGATCAGTTGAGTGGCGCGAGAGTATTTTCTCAGTTGGATCTCGCGACAGGTTTTCATCAGCTTAGAGTGGAAGCTGAGAGTATAGCTAAAACGGCATTTCAGACGCCGTCTGGGTTTTATGAGTGGTTGGTCATGCCATTCGGGCTGACCAATGCCCCAGCATATTTTGTGGATCTTATGAATAGGGTATTCAGAGATCAGTTGAATAAGTTTGTCCTTGTGTTCGTTGATGATATTTTGGTCTATTCGAGGACAGAGGAAGAACACAAGGAACATTTAAGAATAGTGATGGAGGTGTTGAGAAAACACCAATTGAAAGCAAAGTTTTCGAAGTGTCACTTCTGGAAGAGGGAAGTGAGGTTCTTGGGCCATGTTGTATCAGAGAATGGTATTGCCGTGGACCCGGCAAAGGTGGCTACGGTACAGGATTGGCCTACGCCCAAGAATGCAACAGATGTAAGAAGTTTCTTGGGGTTAGCGGGATATTATCGTAAGTTTATCCAAGGTTTCTCCAAGACAGCAGCACCATTGACCCAGTTGACCAAGAAGAATCAAGCTTTTGTCTGGGATGGAAGGTGCGAGAATGCATTCAGAAGTCTAAAGGACAAGTTGACAAGCGCACCAGTGTTAGTCATTCCTAAGCGGGATGAAGAGATGACGGTATACACGGATGCCTGTGGTACCGGACTGGGTGCTGTATTGATGCAAGGCGGTAGGGTTGTAGCTTACGCAAGTCGGCAATTGAAACCGCACGAGAGAAGATACCCTACCCATGATTTAGAATTGGCAGCGATCGTGTTCGCGTTAAAGATGTGGAGACACTATCTCTTAGGAGAAAGATTTGAGCTTTTTACAGATCATAAGTCGTTAAAGTATCTCTTTTCTCAGAAAGATCTGAATCTCCGTCAGCAGAGATGGTTAGAGTTCTTAGCTTCCTATGATTTTGACATCGCATATACACCGGGAAAGGGCAATGCGGTGGCTGATGCATTGAGTAGAAGACATGCCAGCTTAGGGGCTATGTTCCTTGAATGGAAGCAACTGGAGTTTATCGCGGGGTTTGATTTCAGACCAAAGTGCGAATTGGATCCAGAAATGTTAGCAAGTTTAACGATCAGACCCACTTTGATTGAACGGATCGGCTCTAGTCAGAGGGACGATCCTAACCTATTGGAAATCATCTCCAAGTTAGAGATGGGTATCGATGAGGAGATGAACAAGTATGGGCTTGATCGAGATAGATGGCTTAGAAAGAATGGAAAGCTTGTTGTACCCAATGTCAATGGATTGAGAGATGAAGTGCTTAGAGAATGTCATCACTCAAAGCTAACTATACACCCCGGTGGTAACAAGATGTATCGAGATATGAAGCAGACTTACTACTGGGAAGGGATGAAAAGAGACGTTGGGAAGTTTATATCCAAATGCATGAATTGCCAGCTAGTTAAAGCCGAGCAAAAGAAGCCTAGTGGGTTGTTGCAACCATTAGAAATTCCCGAATGGAAATGGGAGCAAGTCTCGATGGATTTCATCGATGGTTTACCAAGGACTAGATCGGGATATGACAGCATTTGGGTAATTGTAGATCGACTGACTAAAAGTGCAAGGTTTATACCAGTCAAATCGACCAGAACGGCAGCTAAGTTAGCAGAATTGTATATGAAGTGGGTAGTGAGATTTCATGGAGTACCTAAAAGCATTGTGAGCGACCGAGACCCGTTGTTCACTAGTGGGTTTTGGAGGAGCTTGCAAGAGGCGCTAGGGTCAGAGTTACATCTCAGTACCGCATATCATCCTCAGACCGACGGTCAGACGGAAAGGGTGAATCGTATTTTAGAAGATCTCTTGAGAGCATGTATATTGGATTTTGGTGGATCATGGGATGACCATTTGCATCTAGTAGAGTTTGCATATAATAATAGTTACCAATCCAGTATCGGTATGGCTCCATTTGAAGCTTTGTATGGAAGACCGTGCAACTCACCATCATGTTGGATAGAGACTGGCGAGAAGTTTATGCTCGGACCAGATGTGGTGAGGGAAACTTCAGATAAAATCAAGACCATTCAACAACGAATGAAGGCTGCCCAAGATAGGCAGAAGAGTTATGCCGATAAAAGGAGAAGAGACTTAAACTTCTCCGTTGGCGACTTGGTGTTTGTCAAGATTTCTCCGTTGAAGAGCGTAATACGATTTGGCAGGAGAGGCAAGTTGGCACCAAGATTTGTTGGCCCATTCCCTGTTCTTGAGCTAGTCGGGAATTTGGCATATAGAATTGACTTACCGGAGAAGATGGCGGGAGTTCACAACGTATTTCATGTTTCCCAACTAAGGAAGTTCGTTCACGACTCAGACATGACTATTTCACCTGATCAGTTAGAGGACTTCGAAGTAGAACCCGAGGCGGTTGGGAACCGCAAGCCGGCCCGTATTGTCGAGCACGACATGAAGCAACTTCGAAGGAAGGCGGTGAAGCTAGTCAAGGTTCAGTGGGGCGAGGACGAGAATGATTGTACTTGGGAGACAGAGGAGAACATTAGGAAGACTTATCCGGAACTCTTTGCCTGGTAAGATTTTGACTTAGATTCAGTTTTCTGCATGCTAGGGTAGGCTTGTTTGTTTGTTTTGCATGTTTGATTGTTGTATATGGCTGTTAGGCATGCGGAATCTTTTGTATGTTTTGGGTTAAGGAATTTCGGGGACGAAATTTCTTAAGGGGGGGAGAGTGTAACGACCCGCATTCTACGCATCATAGCATCGTAGAATATTTATTTCTGTCACATACGAAGTCGTATGGTCATGTAACTTTGGGAGACGACTATCGGGGTCATTTCCCATGTTCATGATTTTTCCCGATTTTTAAATGACCATTTTACCCCTAGTTGGCACTGTTTTGGCCATAACTTTTGACTGGAAAGGAATTTTGACCTGAAACCACTTCCATTGGCTCCGGATGATGGTTTCTCTTTCCGTAGAGTGGTCACATTAGCCAAACGGACTCACCGTTTGGGAGATATGGCTGAAACAAGTTTCAGATGGTGAAAAACAGCTTAATTGGGCTTAACCGGGTGATTAGCAGCTAGGCCCAAGGGGAATTTCGGGTTTAGGGGTATATAGGTGCTGATTAGGGTTAGAAAACATTTTCTTAGACATTTTCCAGCCGCCACTTTCATTCCTCTTAACCTAGCCATGACCTCCACTCTCTAAATCTCTCTAAAACACCCAAAATCACTTCCTAATCAAGGATTAAGGCTTAGAGGCATCTAATCAAGGAGGGTTAGCACAAGGACTGAGCTAGGGCTGCTGTTATATATTGGAATTCGTGCAAATCAGAGGTTCACTTCAGATTTGGAAGTTTTATTGTGGCAAAGGTGAGTGATAGCATCGTTTTGACACTAATTACAGTTAATTAAGGGTAATTAGTGAAGATTAGCGAATTTATACACTAATAAATTCTGGAAAAATGTTTAGAAATTCTTAAATAATATTTCATGCCTCTGTTATAAAATTTAGACGATTTGGTTAAGTTTTACTAAGTATGTACTTAAACATGATTAAGAGGGATTATGGGAAAATATGAAGTTTTAGTCACTTTTGATCCCTTTTGATTCATTTGAATTGTTGTTTGCTGTTTGTGGTTGCTATTACATGTTGCTATGACTCTATGGTATGTTCTATGATTGATTAGAATAGTTAAATTGGTCGGAAACGTCGTCGAATGGCGTAGAAAGCTCGCTGGAAAGTTGCAGAAATGTGCAGGTCCCGAACCGGTTCGGATCGGAGCGGGGGTCGGATCGGACTAGTGAACTGGCCAAGGGAATCCGAACTGGATTGGGACTTGTCACTGGAAGGAGTTTGGCAGGAAGGAAGGCCATTGCTTAGAGTTGGAGTTGGACAGAAGATCGGATCGGAGCAATAGAGCAGATCGGATCGGAGAAAGGGAACAGGACGAATCGGAGCAGGCAAACAAGTCAAACAGAAGGAATCAGATCGGATGAACTACCTCCGAACCGAACTCAAGCAGAGACACCCGAACCGAACCGATATCTGAAGGGGGAGAATCACTGAACCGACCCGACCCGGAGGAAGACACCGACCCGACCCGAAGTGGACTACCGACCCGAACCGATGAAGGTGATGACTACCGAACCGAACAGAATCCTAGAGCTGCTGCTGCACGACAACTCTTCTGAAGACCCACTCCAATTCGACTAAACCCGAGATGCAAAGGAAGTCCAAATGAGAAGTTAGAGCTCAAGATTCAGATGGGAATCAACGAGTTCGCTTCATGGTTGGGCTTTGCTGCGGGACGCGTGCCAAGGAGTTATCGACGTCTATAGCTTTGAACCACTATGGTAGGAGGTACGAAGGCGGATTCAGGGCCATTATGGCATCGGTAGAACCAAGGGCTACAACCAATGAAGTGGGTCATTAAAATGTTTGGTCATGACTCCATATGTTTAGCTTGGTCATAGCAGGGTTTCTACAAGTCGGGATTCGTCGTAGCCTCAGTTTGTCTAGTGTTTCAAAATGGTAGATATCGTATGCTTTACGCACTGAGTGAGAGATGTGAGGATGGTTGCTATGGTTGATTTGGTTGCTATCATTATGACATGCACACCCCACCCCCATATTCTTACACTATTTATTATGGCACCTTAGAGTATTGTACGGTATGTGGTACTAACTCTTTGGTTGCAGGTCCAGGTTCAGGTATGGTTTAGTATACCTGTTATTATTCTGTTTAGATGCTTATCGCTCATACCAGGCTTTATGCCTGACCCAGAGTTTTATGTCTCCTCTTATTACTCTGGGTGCTCACACGAGCAGACTAGAGACAGGTTAGCTGGTGATGCACGGGTAGATGATCCGGAGACGAGCAGGAGGCTTCCACGTACTGTATACATAATATTCTCCCTGTGTTGTTGAAGATCACTGCTTGGGCATTGTTGGTGTATCTTCTACTTTAGCTTTCTTTTGCTTAGAGACAGTAAATTTGGAAAAATTGTAATAAGCTGTATATGGATTTCCGCTGCTCTGATGTTGACATTGATTATTAGTTATCAGCTTATGCACTGTCTCGCCTGTTTTATGTCAAGTATGTTATTATTGTATTTTATCCCATGCGCTGTGAGACATTCTACAGGTTCCTTGATTATTTCATTCTCTTCTTTCCTTTCTCCTAACGACCGGCCCGTGCTAGTCGGGCATGTATACAGCGCACTTTCGGAGGAAATGCAGGCTGGTGCGGGGCGGGCCGTCACAGCTAAGCTAGTTGAACTATATGTAAAGTGGGTAATGAGATTTCATGGAATACCCAAGGGCATTGTGAGTGACCAAGATCCGTTGTTCACTAGTGGATTTTCGAAGAGCTTACAAGAGGTGTTAGGATCAGAGTTACATCTTAGTACCGCGTATCATCCTCAAACCGACGGTCAAACAGAAAGGGTGAATCGTATATTAGAAGACCTCTTGAGAGCCTGTGTATTGGATTTTGGTGGATCATGGGATGACCATTTGCATCTAGTAGAGTTTGCATATAATAATAGTTACCAATCCAATATTGGCATGGCTCCATTTGAAGCTTTGTACGGAAGACCGTGCAACTCACCGTCATGTTGGTTAGAAACTGGTGAGAAGTTTGTGCTTGGACCCGATGTGATAAGAGAAACTTCAGACAAGATTAAGGTTATCCAACAGCGAATGATAGCTGCCCAAGATAGGCAGAAGAGTTATGCCGATAAAAGGAGAAGAGAATTAAAGTTGTCTATTGGCGACATTGTGTTTATCAAAATTTCTCCATTGAAGAGCGTGATACGATTTGGCAGGAGAGGCAAGTTAGCACCAAGATTCGTTGGTCCATTCCCAGTCCTTGAGCAAATTGGGAATTTGGCATATAAAGTTGAATTACCAGACAAGATGGCAGGAGTTCACAACGTATTTCATGTTTCCCAGTTAAGGAAATTCGTACACGGCCCAGATGTGACTATTTCACCTGATCAGTTGGATGATATCGAAGTTGAACCCGAGGCGATTGGGGACCGTAGGCCTATGCGTATTGTTGGGAACGATACGAAGCAGCTCCGAAGGAAGGCGGTGAAATTGGTCAAGGTTCAGTGGAGCGAGAATGAGAATGACTGTACTTCAAAGACAGAGGAGAGCATTTGGAAGACGTATCCAGAACTCTTCGCCTGGTAAGATTTCAATTTCGATTCAGTCTTTCCGCATGCTAGGATAGGTTGTTTTGTTTGTTTTGCATGTTTGATTGTTATATTTGATTGGTAGGCATGCGGGATCCTTTGTATGTTTTGGGGTTAAAGAATTTCGGGGACGAAATTTCCTAAGGGGGGGAGAGTGTAACGCCCCACATTCTACGCATCGCAGGATCATAGGATATTTATTTCTTTCACATACCAAGTCATATGGTCATGTAACTTTGGGAGACGACTATTGGGGGTCATTTCCCATGTTCATGATTTTTGCCGATTTTTAAATGACCGTTTTGCCCCTTGCTGATCTTGTTTTGACCATAACTTTTGATTGGAAAGGAATTTTGACCTGAAACTACTTCTATTGGCTCCGGATGATGGTTTACAATTCCGTAGAGTGGTCACATTAGCCAAACGGACTAACCGTTTGGGAGATATGGCTGAAACAAGTTTCAGATGGTGAAAAACAGCTTAATTGGGCTTAACCGGGTAATTAGCAGCTAGGCCCAAAGGGGATTTCGGGATTAGAGATGTATATGGGCTGATTAGGGTTAGAAAACATTTCTTTCAGCCGCCACTTTCATTCTTGGAACCCTAACAATGGCCTCCAACACCCAAATCAACTTCTAATCACTTTCTAATCAAGTTTTGGCTTAAACTACATCAAATTAAGTAGGAATAGCACCAAAGCAAGGTTAGAGCTGCTGTGTTGCTGCGGTCACTACTTTGGGCATTAGTGGTGTACCTTTCTTTTGTTTGGAGACAGTAATTTGGAAAGTTGTAATAAGCTATATTTGGATTTCTGCTACTCTAATGATGATGTTGGTTTTAGTTATCAGCTTATGCACTGTCTCGCCTGTTTTATGTCAAGTACATTATTATTATATTTTGTTCCATGCGTTGTGAGACATTCTACAGGTTTTCGATTAGTTCATTCTCTTCTTCCCTTTCTTTGGCGACCGTTCCGTGCTAGTCGGGCATGTGTACAGCGCACTTTCGGAGGAAATGCCGGCTGGTGCGGGCGCGGGCTGTCACAATGAATATTTGGATAAAGAAATATTCTGGATTGGAATGAGGCGTATGTTGTGTTTTTATAGCACTTGTTTATTATATACGCGAGTTATTCAGAAAGGACAGGTTTATCCCATTCTGAATAACTGATTCGACGATATGTCGAGGATGAAGACGGTGGTCGAAGACCAGAGGTCTTCACATCGTTTGGATGATTATTGATGTCTTGATTGGGCCGTACACCCAAGGCGAGGTAATAAGTGGTGATCGTCCAGACGTACTTAAAGGTCGACGGGTATGCGAGGGCCTCTCCCCTGTATTGGACATATAGGGGAGGAATAAGGTGCCTCTGGTTTCGTTCAGACCCAGAACGAACTTGTAAATGGATGCGTGCATGACATCGAATTTCATTCTGTGTGATTGATAGACATCAGTTGCATAGCGTGAATTGCCTGTGTGGCATGCTGAGATGCAAATGATCAAGGCTTCTGTTGAAAAGCAAAGTCTTGTGGTTGATGATCAAAGGACGACTTTAATATAGCATAGCTTTGTGTAGCGTTAATTCGCGAGCCTCACACACTGGTGTGAACCAGAAACGGGAGAGGACATCAGGGAGGGCATGCGTTTCCTTCTCGCTAGGAGTGGTGTCAGCGTTTTGCATCCCATGGCATTTTACTTATGTGGATGATGGATAGCGAGGCGCCTCGGTTATATTAGTCGATCCGGGACCGATGGAGTCATTTGGCTCATTGACGCCCGATAGGACGGGGAAACGCATGTTCAGGCATTTTAATCCACTCCGTGTGGACCGGCCCTGATGATCCAAGGGTCACTCGAGCTCTGATCCTGAGGGGCATGCTAGAGCGTCTCGAAGCGGTAAGGACGATCCCTTGCCTTGGTTCACTGATAGAAATCCAACTTCCAATATGACATTTTGCGGTTTTGATTGTAAACCTATATATGGCGACGTAGTGGTATGGGGCACTTATGTCGTCTATGATTGATACTTATGATTGAAACAATTTTGACAGTATCACTAATAGTAATAATAAAACATGAAATTTTACGTACCAAGCATTCTTGGCTATTATAAGATAAAAACTCTATCCTCTGGCTTGCGTTGTATTATGTGATGTGACCTGAGTCTTATAATAGCTTCATTGTTCTTTATTTAGCATTGCGCTGTTGTTTTATGCACTGGTATTCTTGGGAGGAAACCGGTTCCGTGTTATACGGCGTGGTCCCTGGATTTACCTAACTTTAAAATAAAGATTAATAACTGTTTTAGTTCTCACACCAGTCACATGACTGACCTGGAGTTTATTGTTTTAACCTAAACTCTAGGTGCCCCTATTTTCCGCATGGGCAGCTAGTAGTTTTGGTTTTGCAGATTTATATTCATAGGATACTGGTTTACAGCTATAATGATATTCGGAAAGCTCTGTATCCGTATATTCCTTTCAGTTGTGTTTTGTATTATTTTTCCACTGCATTGTAATTTGTAAATCTCTGATATTTAGTAAATGTGTAATATTTATTCATACTCTGTATATTCTTGTAATCTGATGAAATTGTTGTAATATACAATGAAATGTTCTTCTGTTTGTATTCTGATTTGTGTTGTTCTCTATTCAATCCATTCTTTCTCTCACGGGGAAGTTCGGGTCGTTTCAGTTTGGTATCATAGCCTTGATTTACAGAGCTCGAGAACAAGGCACATTAGAACCATATAAAAGAATTCATCAGAGATTGGATTAGCAATATCCAATGAGAATGACGCGTTAGAGATGGGATCAGTAGTATCCTAGAATGAGTGTGAAGAGTAGTGTTTTTTAAAATAAAAATGAAAACAATTTTTGTTTTGAAAATTTAACCCTTATTCAACGTATTTGAATATTTTATTTGTATTGAATTTGGACAATCCAATATATAAAGATTTTGCATATACGCCTTGCAAACGTATATTCGAAGTTTTAATATACTAGATAGATATAGAATCACACTCTAGTCGCCCGGAGATGGTACTAATGGTTGTCATGATATCATCAGTATTTATGTTCGAGTTTTGAAAGTGGGATATCTATATATTTCCAATTGACTGGTGTAAGGACCAAAATATAGTTAGAATATATTGTTGTGAATTGGCATTAAAAACACGATTTTCTGCATATGTATCAAATTATGAATTTGAAATGGTAATTCACTAATTGATTGATGGTTGTGTTGCATGATTATTCCTTTAAACCATTATGTGAATGAAAAGTAAATTTAGGCCAAATTGAATCAAATTTTGAACTATATTGAAAATTATTTGGAATTGCATGCATATACATGTGAATCCATTGAACAGGTCACTGCAAAGAGGCTAGAGAAGAGGAATAAAATTGTTTGCCCGACAAATAGGTACATGTTTATTGTATTTCTTGGGGTTTTTGATGATTTTATGAGCCGATTGGCTAACCGCTTGTCTGTTTCTTTTTCTTCTTGGATTGGAGAGGCCTGTATGGCGATTTCGGGATTTTCTAGGTGCTCCCGTACTGGGGAGGTTATAGCGAAATTTTTCGAAAATTTAGGGTGTTAGCCAAATTTTTGAAAAATTTGAAATGTTCTTAGAAACTGAAAAGTTGAAGAACTTAAGCCATAATGAAAATAATGAAAGTTGAGTTGCTTTGTAAAACAACTTTCAGCTCCGTTCCTTTTCGAGGACGAAAAGATTTTAAGTGGGGGAGATTGTAACAACCCGGAAAATCCGAACCATTTTTTTTGGCAATTTTAATGAATTTTGAATATTTAAAATGAATTATTTTGAATATAACAACGAGAAATTCATTTTGAATAGAATTAGAATATATATATTTATTTGAATCGACGTTAGAATATAAATATATTTTTTAATTATAAAAGGAATTGAAAATGGTGCGGTAGTTTGAAAATTCGATTTTGAATTTCAAATGAACGTACATGATTCAAAATAAACCGAATTTTAGCTAAACCAAAAATAGTTAGATCTGTTTGAAAATATCTTTCCAACGAATCCGAAAAATTGAAATTTCATAGCGGGAATAAAAAGTTATGTCCAATTGAAAATTCAAAATAGTCACTATGGAAATATAGCCCTTAAAAATGGAAATTTTGCAAACGACTTCCGTTTTTTGACAAAACTACTTTTGTTGGATTCGGGATGTCAAGTTATTGCTAGATTCCAAAATTCGTAATTTTCTGAATCAGTATGTGAGCGTGGCAAAAGAAACCGTGTTTTAACAGTTTCAGTCAATTTCGATCGACCAGAAAATGACCATTTTTCAAACGGTCTCAGAATTTGATGAAATTAGTTTTGTTAGGACCCTATCGTCAATACGAAGTTAGATTTTTTTTTTTTGAATTTTTAGAGTTAGTATGTGGCCCCGGCGATTTAAAATGTACGGTTGAATTGAATATATATAGATTTATATTTTAATTTAAACGGAAACTGATTGTAACAGCTGAATGGGCTTACCAGACATATCTCATTGTATCCGGAATGGGGGTAATTAGCTAGGGGTGACAGTCGTTGAGTGTGATTTGGAGATTAAATGAAAAAGTAACTTTATAGATTTCAAAATTTAAAATGAATAATAAATTAATTAAATAAACCCTCCCTTCCTCTCTTTACCTACTTGGTCAACGCCCCCCAGTCATTCGTTCAGATCGAACGAAATCAAATAAAAAAAGAAAAAAACTTCTGTGGTTCTACCCTCCCTCCCGGCCGACGCTAGAGGCGCGCGCCTACCCCCCCTGCGCCTATGCCACCGTCGTCAGTCCCGCTCCATCCCCCTTCCCCAGTCGCGAACCCTAGCACCCACGAGATCCCCAAAACCCAATCCTCCAACCGAAAGCAGCTGCCGCCACCATTGTCAGCCCCACCTCGACTGTCGAGCCACCTGCGATTGGCTGCAACTCCGACGCCACTCCCCTCCGCCGCGGTTCGACTTCCAGACCAAATACCGTAAGTTTTTTTTGTTTTGTATTTAATTTAGTTAACTAATTTAATTTAAATAACATAGACTAAATCAGTTTTTATATGTATAAAGCATTATTTTTAAATCAGTTTTTATATATATATTATATTTATAAAAATAGGATTTTCATATATAAAACTGATTTATAAAGATTTTATTTTTATTTTTCAAAAGAAATGATTTTTGATTTATAGAAGGCTTAGATTTTTATAGTAGAAAAGGAGAGAATTTTAATGTAGAAAAGGTTAGATTTTTATATGAAGAAAGATTTGATTTTTAACTATAGAAAGGTTTGATTTTTAATTTGAAAAAGATTAGATTTTTGAAAAATATAGAAGCGATCTTTAAAAATAAAGATGAGATTTTTTTTATCTACCTAATGTTGATATAAAAATGAGATTTTTTTTCATATATAGTAGCAGTGTGAAATGTGATTTTTATTTTAAAAGTAGCAAAATAAAAATAGGATTTTTATTGTTTGATTAGCGAAATAAAAATATAATCTTTATCATACGAAGATCAGTATGAAAATATGATTTTTATTATGAAGTAGCGAAGTAAAAATCAGATTTTTTATGTATATGAAAGCAAAGTAAAAATCAGATTTTTTATGTATATGGTTGCAAAGTAAGAATTTGACTTTTTATATATGAATGGCAAAAATAAAAATGCGATTTTTATTTATATAGTAGCTATGAAATAATTTTCATAAAGATAAAAATGTGATTTTTATCCGTATAGCGTTGAAATAAAAATGTGATGATTAATATAATCTACGTGAAACAGATTACGTTGAAATCGCGTCGAAGAGTGCAACACATTGTAGACAAATCAAAATGGAAACCGTCGCTTAAAGGATGACGAAGTAGAACCCAAAGATGAGAACTCTTCACTTTTATTTTATTTTCTAGTTGAAATATATACTAGGATGCAGACGGTGCTTAGCAGCACCCGACACCTGTCGTCCACAAATCATGGATGACTTGTTTGTTTGTTTGATTGTGTTGTGAAAATTGATTGTGTGATGTGAAATGGAATAAATAAAATATTCTTGTGTTGAAATAAAATATTTTATAGTTAAAAATATAGTTTTTAACGTGTATATGAATAAAATAAACATTTATAAACAAATCGGACGGTTTGTTTATGTACACACATTTGACTGATGTTGACTGGGACGATAAATTTTACACATCGCCCAACTGCACAAATAAATCTGTGTTTGTTGTTTGAAAACCTCACACGGGTATTGGGATGATATTGGACATACACTAATCCCAATAATTAGTTGTATGTTGATCGATTGATTGACAGGCTTTTGTAAGCGTTGAATATTTATATTTGATGCTTATGCAGTGTAGAATGCACTTTGGATGATGGTTGACTGTGTTTGATTGTTGTTGTGTACATGCGGTGTATGAAATCCATATAATCACATTATATGGTAATTGACTGTGTTTGATTCCAGTTCAGAAAGAATGAATATTTTAAAATAACGATTACTTTAAAATAACGAATATTTTAAAATAATATTCAGTAAAAGATCAAAATCTGATTTTGATGTCCGATTTGGGATGGACACGAATATATTTAAATATATAAAGCCGGGTTGATTAGATTAACGCCATTTTGACGTGAACGATATTTATATCGATTTTATTCATTTTTATAATGAATATTAAAAAGGAAATGATTTTGAAATATAATGTTTAAAAAATATTAACATTTATATATCGATGATATGGAATATTCAATTTGATTTGAAATTGAATATGAAGTTGAAATCGTTTTGAAAACGAATTTAAAAAGATTTATAAAATACGTTTTAAAAGGAAATCGATGAAATATATATAATATTATATATATATATATAATGGCCTGAATAGAAGGCGCCGCGCTGCGGCAGTTCATGAATTTCGACCATTGACTTCGAATGAATATTACGGGAGATCCGACCGTCGGATTCTCCTAAAACCAGAACCGTTGGGTTCATATCGAAAAGAGCTTTCCAAAGAATATTAGAGATTTGAAATTTAATGGTTGGATTTGGAATTATGTCCAAATCAAATTTGGAAAAGGTCGCTGTAAGTGCAGTTCGATGGCCGTTTATGGAAATCGACTGTACAGGCCTTGATAAAATTATTAAAAATATCAATAATTAATGTAAAATCATAAGAAATTATTTGGAAAGAATTGGGGTGAAAAATCAGATATTTAAAAAGATAAAAATAGATTTTATCGAAATGAACTAGTTATGAACTAGAATTATAATCCATATATTTTTAAAATAAATAAATTGGATTTGAAATGGTTTTAAAAATAACCAGAATTTCCAATATATAAATTGGAAATGGATTTGAATCGAAATTGTCTTCGAAATATTTCGGTGTTGGATTTCGTGATTACACAGATGTTGTTATGGAAATTTGAAATATATATATATATATTGTTACTTCCTATACGATATTGGTTGATTTCAGAATTTGATATTGAATATAAGCCGATATATTTTCTATTCAGAGCCTTGTATTTAATATCAAATTGGATTTTGGGTTGTCATGAATGGTATCTTTAATAATACTCTTCTTGAACCCAATGGAGCTAAGAAAATTAGAAACTAACTGGAGATTAGTTAAGTTGAATGATTTCCTGGGTATTGATCTGATGTTGGTTTCGGCCTTCGGGGTTAATACTTAGGGAGTTGTTCTCTTACTAATTTACGGTTAGAGACTGATGGAATGTGAATTGGGTTTGTTGTAAACTGTGTTTTAGTGACATTCGTTCTTTAACCCGATTTACAGTGAAATGGAATTTGGAATTTATAAATCTTTTGTTAAGATTTAAAAGAGATTTTCCAAAGTAAAGTTTTCCAATTTAACATATCAAATTGGAATTGAATGGAATTCGACTTGGAAATAATCGAAGTAAGCTTCTGTAGAGGAAGATAGTTAATATATATGGAATTTAAAAGGCCTTGTTGTTATTCCATTTATATTATTTGTTGGATATGGAAGTTTATATCGATTACATATATCGATTTGTTTTCATAAAGGTTCCATTGTTAATGGAATAAGATTTTGGGTTGTCGTAAATGGTTATCTTTAATAATACTGTTCTTAGACCCAATGGAGTTAAGGAAATCAGAAACTAACTGGAGATTAGTTAAGTTGAATGATTTCCTGGGTATTGATCTGATGTTGGTTTCGGCCTTCGGGGTTAATACTTAGGGAATTGTTTACTTGCTAATTTACGGTTAACGGCTGATGGAATGGAATGTGATTTTGGGTTTATCGTGAATCGCGTTTTAAATGACATTAGTTCTTTAACCCAGTTAAAGACAGGATATTGATTTTTGGGAAGATTAAAACCAAGTAGAGTTTTAATGCATCTTTAATTAGATTGAAACGATATCCAAAGGAAGATTAAAGAATATGTTTAAAGAATTTATCTTTGATAAAATTAATGGGAACCTTTCCCAAAGTATTTGAATATTTGGATAAAGAAATATTCTAGATAGGAATGAGGCGTATGTTGTGTTTTTATAGCACTTGTTTATTATATACACGAGTTATTCAGAAAGGCCGGATTTATCTCATTCTGAATAACTGATTCGACGATATGTCGAGGATGAAGACGGTGGTCGAAGACCAGAGGTCTTCACATCGTTTGGATGATTACTGATGTCTTGATTGGGTTGTACACCCAAGGCGAGGTAATAAGTGGTGATCGTCCTCACGTACTTGGAGATCGATGGGTATGCGAGGGCCCCTCCCCTGTATTGGACATATGGGGAGGAATAAGATGCCTCCGGTTTCGTTCAGACCCAGAACAAACTTGTAAATGGATGCTTGTCTGACATCGGATTTCATTCTGTGTGATTGATAGACATCGGTTGCATAGCGTGAATTGCCTATGTAGCATGCTGAGATGCAAATGATCAAGGCTTCTGTTGAAAAGCAGAGTCTTGTGGTTAATGATCAAAGCACGACTTTAATATAGCGTAGCTTTGTGTAGCGTTAATTCGCGAGCCTTACACACCGGTGTGAACCAGAAATGGGAGAGGGCATCAGGGAGGGCATGCGTTTCCTTCTAGCTAGGAGTGGTGTCAGCGTTTTGCATGCCCTGGCATTTTACTTATGTGGATGATGGATAGCGAGGCGCCTCGGTTATATCGGTCGATCTGGGACCGATGGAGTCATTTGGCTCATTGACGCCCCATAGGACGGGGAAACGCATGTTCAGACATTTTAATCCACTCCGTGTGGACCGGCCCTGACGATCCAAGGGTCACTCGAGCTCTAATTCTGAGGGGCAGGCTAGAGCGTCTCGAAGAAGTAAGGACGATCCCTTGCCTTGGTTCACAGACGGAAATCCAACTTCCAATATGACATTTTGCGGTTTTGATTGTAAACCTATATATGGCGACATAGTGGTGTGAGGCACTTATGCCGTCTACGATTGATACTTATTATTGAAATTATTTTGACACTATCACTTATAGTAATAATAAAACATGAAATTCTACGTACCAAGCATTCTTGGCTATTATAAGGTAAAAACTCTATCCTCCGGCTTGCGTTGCATTGTGTGATGGGACCTGAGTTTGATAATAGCTTCATTGTTCTTTATTTAGCATTGCGTTGTTGTTTTATGCACTGGTATTCTTATGAGGAAACCCGTTCCGTGTTATACGACGTGGTCCCTAGATTTACCTAACTTTCAAATAAAGATTAATAACTGTTTTAGTTCTCACACCAGTCACATGACTGACCTGGAGTTTATTGTTTTAACCTAAACTCTGGGTGCCCCTATTTTCCGCATGGGCAGCTAGTAGTTTTGGTTTTGCAGATTTATATTCACAGGATCCTGGTTTACAACTGGAATGATATTCGAAAAGCTCTGTATCCGTATATTCTTTTCAGTTGTGTTTTGTATTATTTTTCCGCTGCATTGTAATTTGTAAATCTCTGATATTTAGTAAATGTGTAAATTTATTCATACTTTGTATATTCTTGTAATATAATGAAATTGTTGTAATATACAATGAAATGTTCTTCTGTTTGTGTTCTGATTTGTCTTGTTCTCTATTCAATCCGTTCTTTCCCTCACGGGGAAGTTCAGGTCATTTCAGATCGTTACACCTTTACGTTTATATCGGTGATGGTAGCCATGCATGTTTTTGAGATACGTAACCATATTTGAGATTTTCATATGTCTTTTTGAGATAGACATGTCATACCATACCATTTGTAATTATATTTTTTATACTAACATCAATATTATAGACATAGTCTTATTTGGGTGTTAATTATATAATGCATGGGTTAGTCTACAATATTTCAGGATCAGGAACGCGCTACCTGTTGGTTGTTGGGCCTAACTTTGGAGGCTAGTTCATTAGTAAATCTGCATATCATTAAGTAGTGTGTTGCCTCTTTTATATGCGTTAGGTTACACACACACATACATGTATGTATGTATATATATATATATATATATATATATATATATATATATATATATATATCCGTGTGTGCATGTAAATATAAACATCATTTTCATACAAATATATATACAAACATACGTTGGACAAGAAAGATTATATATAAACATATGACATATGTTGGATTTGTTTTGAGAACAATGCACGTTGACCATTATTGTGACCAACAGGGACTTCTGTATATTTCATATTATATTTTAATGCTACGTTGATGACTTTGCATTCTCTTTTACTTTTTTGTATCATGTTTTAATATATTCTAGAAACGCACATGTTTATTTCTTTGTACCGGTACATAGTAAATATAAGTGAGCTGTTTATGATTTTGAAGTACATACCAGTTTTAGCCAATGGAAATATTCAAATGTGGCAGCCAAATATCTCCTTAGTGTTTAGTACTTGGGCGTTCGGGAAAGGCTTACAACCATTTTCTATCATGAATTGGTGCACGTCTTCGGTAGTCAGAAGTTGATTTTATGTCTCCATCGATAAATTTCATAAAATCCATGTAAGGAAATTGAATGATTTTTGTGTTTTGTTTAATTACTGATTGTGAAGAATATCAATTTTTTTTTCTTCCAGCTTAATAAAAAGAACTTTTATCATACATCCTTATGATTATAGAAAATTAACATTAGATTCCTTCAGTTTTTCTTGATGAATTAAATCCTTATTTTCTAAAAAAGGTGAAAATTATAGAGGTATTTGTGTAATTTTACTAATTTTAACATGCGTATTTCAACCCTTCGTAAATCATATCGGAGTGACCCTTTTAAATTTGAAAACAAAAAGGGGAAAAAATCAAAAAGGAAAGATGCAAAAATAATTTTAAAAATTAAGAATGTGAAAAAAAAAGTTTAGAGAAGTGTACTAATTTACGAATAGTAGTTTGTTCACACTACTTTTAGTAGTGTGAACAAAATGAGACCCTTGATTTTCACCAATTAGAGAATAGTGTTTTGTTCACACTACCAAAAGTAGTGTTTAAGGTGTGTTTGAGGGTAGCAGAAGCGAGATGTTATAGTTAAGTATTTCAGCGGGGTATTGTAGTTAGCGGAGAATACGTGTGTGGGTTTAAGCAGACCATTTAAGTGGACCTTTATATTTTTGTTTTGTAATTTAATTAATTAATATTTAAGACATAACAATATCATTAATATAGAATAACACAGTTAACCAAACAGAACAGTCCACTACATAATAATATATTACATAATAATATTACATAAACTAATAAAACGGAGAAATACAACACACTACTAACGTTGAAGGAAATTTCTCAGCTGATAACTTATGTAACCAAGCAAGTCTTGGTTAGATAGTATCTCCACCACATCCAAGGTTGATGGATCGATATAAAAAATCTCAATAATCTTCAACTTCTCAACATTAGTAATGGCAGAGTGAACAACGAAGCAACGTTCCACCACGACTGTGAAACGATCAATTTGAACGAAAGAGAGTGGTCTTGTAGGTTGTCTCCTAGACGTACTACACAACATCTGTCTGCATGTTGACTGAACTGGTGGTGGACTCCCTCCACTTAGAAAATCACGATACATTGCTGCATCGGTCGTAGTAAAAGGTTGTGGTGGATGAGGAATCTGGTAAATGCATGTGTCTTTTCCTATGCAACCCCCGAAAAGTTCATCTTGCTCTCGAAACTTCAGAGATGGATTTCTCCTAAACCTCTGGTACATGCGTGCAAGACCGCTCCACCATTCGTCTGAGCCGTCGAGGCGGTCCTGCGCAACATCCCATATACCACTCCAATTTGAAGTAGATCGTTCCAAGCTGTCCAGACCCTCCTTAGACTATCTCATTTATTCTTTATCTAGGTCTGCGTCAAATCATCATCGAACCGCTCACTGAATTCCCTTTGAACCGCGGTCAAGAATCTCCCGTGCCTTTGAGATGAATATGATTGAGACAAATTTCTATGAGTCACCATCCTTTCCACTGACTATGTAGCGATGAGCGTGGACGAAGAGGCTGAACCAGAGGTAGAAGATTGTGTCATTTGACTGAAAAAAAGAATAAACAAAAAATTTAAGAAAAATATATATATATATTGGATATACGAACATTTAAAAAATAATAACGAAAAAAATTACCTGAAAAGTAGTTGGAATCAATTTTGAAAAAAAATTGAACAAAAGGAGAGAGTTGGAAACGTAAAGCAGAAGGTGTGGAGAAGAAGAGGGAGGGATTTATAGGAAGCGAAAGAGCCCAACAACTCAAATTTAAGCGTTTTGGACCGCCGGACGGTACCTAAATATATTATTAGCGGTGATCAATGTGATGTCAACGTTTAATCACGTCAACCCATCATAACCGATTGTGATTTCAACCCCAAAAATGCTAAATGAACCGAAACAATTTACGTCAAATTGTGCGAATATGAGATAAATAGGTAGGACCCTCCATGAATTACGCCTCAGAAATAGAGGGTGGAACCCATCTTTTTCTCTCTGTTTCGCAGATTTTGACAAAATAAGCTTCGGTCTTTCTAGCATTGTCGGATCCTTCAATATACCCCGACCCGTTATCTCCACAAAAACCCGGATACTTCGAAATACTTCGACCCGTTATCTCCGCAAAACCCTAATTCTTCATCTGTGATAAATTAGTGACTAGTCTTCTCTTCTTCGTTCTTTTCTAGCTTATATGCTCAAGCACCCAAACCGAACCACTACGTCATCTCTAACACTAATCCCTCCCTCGACAAGTCATGATGATTGATTCCAAATCAAAGGATAAGAAGAAGGTGACTCCATTGAATAGCAAGAACGTGCTGATTGTTTCAATTGCTGAATTTCTCGAAGCTAATGGATTCAAGAAGTCGCTTTCTAAGTTTCGATCTGAATCCAAACTTGAGGTATAGGTTTTTTTCATTTCTTTTTTTTCTTCTTACTAGTTGTCTTTTATCAAAATGTCCGAATGGAGCCCTGATTAGCAATAACCAGTGATTAACCTGTTTGGTTGGAATATGTCCTTGAACGATTTTAGTCATTATCAGCTATTTTGAGTTTTTGGAAAAATAATAATAATAATTTTAACTTGTAAGTTCCCTATTAAGGACTTTTCTTCTTCAAGTAAATATTTTTTAAGTGTTCACAATGTTGTGCATATTATCATTATGTCAACAGTAAGTGGGTAAATAGTGTATTTGGGACATGCTACAACCACATGGATTCCTATTGCTTTCAAAGAAATTGCTTTGTACTGCAAAATTATGAGATAGTCTAAGAAGTGGTTTCTTTCCACAGTAAGCAACTTAGTTTAGCATATGTTGTATCGTTGTAATGTACCACATGGATTCCTATTGCTTTCAAATAAATTGCTTTGTACTGCAAAATTATGAGATAGTCTAAGAAGTGGTTTCTTTCCACAGTAAGCAACTTAGTTTAGCATATGTTGTATCGTTGTAATGTACCATTGGCCCTTCGAAAACACCAGTCGCACTATTTTAAATGAGACGAGGATTGGTTTATATCGAACTGCAAATGTGTTTCAAATGAATCTGAAATTCAAATTAGTGTACCGCAGTAATTGTGACGGTTTACTAAAACGCAAAAATGCGTGGCTTTTGCATTAAATATTTACTTATCAGCAACATTTCCTTGCTTTAAGGGGTTGCCAATTTCACTAAACTAAGTAGAATTCGAAGTAGTTTTAAACTTATTTTAAATTGATGCTGAATACCCTTATAGACGTTCCTGTAATAGCTTATGCTCCATAGGGTAGGTTGTACAGTGCAGAAACTTTACTGACCAAGCAGTGCAGCGTACCTTTTCAGAAAACTTTAACTTCCTTTATTTTACAGTGTAACTCAAAGGTTTTGGGTGTCAATTTGGAGGAGCTGGTCTGCAAATACTTAGAATCAAGGTATTTTGTAGTTCTATGTCATACAAAAAGTGTTTCAACTGTAGTTATTATAGTCTAGGTAGGCACGTGAGTTTATTTTCTACTGCTGAAGATTAGTAGTCCGTGTGAATTACTCACCATCTGTAATCTCGATGTGTGTTTTTGTGCTGGTTCCTGAATCCCTGGTATTGTTCTGATACATTGTCTAGGCTGTCTTTGCACACAATTATACAAGAGTTCAAATCTGTACCCTCTAGGCGTGTTCGTCAATCTATAACATGCAGACACAGCCGGAATTGGAAATACAATATTTACATGAACTGGGTTCTCATCAGCCGATACTCAATACTATAGCTTTTCATAAAATGAGCCACAGTCAAGGCCAAATATAGCGGAATCATCTTCACACAATTTTGTGTTAAGCCATCAAGTTGAAGGTGAACATGTCAACTATCGATGGCAATGTCTAAATAAGTCATCTACATTGTAGATTTTTTGCACTCGTATCTCGGATTGTCACTCTTGTTTTGCAACCTAAATTGCTTATACATATCATAAAGGAAGAAACAGTCATCTTTTCAACACAACCACAGCTGGGTTTTTATTGTCGTATGTTTCACTTTGAAAATAAGTATGATCTATATAATGTTTAGTACCGTGCATTTAAACTTACCCATGTTTACACTTCTCAATTTGTCAATATACTTGTAGCAATGAAGAAAGTGCTGTGCATAGGAACGAATATGTCGCACCTAGCAATGAAGAAACTCCAACCCAAGTGTTAAAAAATAAAGGTGTGTTCACTTTTTATTTAACGAATTCATATATTGACAGAACACATCGCAAATTAGCTTTGTAACTTTTTCTTTGCTAGTGCCTTCAGAGGAATATGTAGGGTTTTGAAAAGTACCATTCATAGTTGATCATTAGAAAAATGACATGGGATAAATTTTTGTCATACAACAAAGAGCAAATTTAGCAGAATATCTATAAGTGGTTTCAAGTCTTTTTATATTTTATGTATTATAAATTTATTCTCTCCTTTTGTTTTAACTGCAAGCTTCTGAAAAACAACCATTTACTTTTTATTAAATGACTTGGTGCAACACGAGATAATTTCTGTCTAAATATGTTTGGCAAATAACGTTGCAGAAGCCCAGATCTCACTCATGATTACACGCGCGTGCACACACACGCACAAACGCGCGCGCATACACAAACAAACGCACGTGCACACCCCCCCCCCCAGTGGTCAAGAACTTGGCTTCGGTCATCTGAAACTCTATCGATTTCGTTCTCTGTTCCAGTCTTATAAATTTTTATTGATTTCAGTCCATTTCTGGAGTTTCGGTTTCGCTCCTGATATCGGATTCATGTACTTTTAATGAAAAAGTAACGAAAAACGTAGCAGATTCATCTACAAATATAGTCTACAAAAAGATGATAATGCATGTGCAACCAATTAGTATTGATGTTTGCATTTTTCTTCATTTCATATTCGGGTCCAAAATCAAGTTCAAACATAAGATATTCAAGTCCAATTCTTTAATAATAATTATTCAGCCCTTCAAGTCCAAGTCTGAGGCCAAGCCCACCTATTTACACAAACCTCTCCTATTCACACAAACCCAATAGAAAACTTGTAGATATCGAAACAAAACAAAACAAAAAAATAGTCACCTGCAATGCTCGATTTGGTGATATCGAAACTCCTCGGCGATGTTGAACCCCTCGGTATTCTTGAATTTCATTGATTGGGTTGATTAGGGTTTTTGTTATGAATTATTAATTTTTTTACTAGGATTTTGTGTTTTTGCACTTGATTCAGTTTTGCTTTTTTTTTTTTTTTTCATCCTCTTTCTCTATCCATACCAGCTCTGATTTTTACCAATAATGATGATTTTTTTTTCTGCCCTAATTCGAAACTGGATTTCATGACCGGTTTCGGACCAAATCTTAGTGATACAGTTTCAGTACCGCAGGATTTCAGGGTAGTGGATGAAACCTTGTACCTTGATATGCATGTTATCTTTGCTATAGTTGTATGTGGTTAATACGTTTTCTATTCTTGATATCAATACATCCATCTTTTTTTTTTCCTTTCACAATTTTGTTTTATATTCATATATTCAGTATTATACTTTTTTTTTCTCTTTTAACTTTATGCACAATGATTCTACGACTGAAATACGCTTATGTTGTAGCCATGTTTATTTAAAATTCTCTTGTCTTCTTATTTTACTTTAAAAAAATTAGGATTCCCTGAACCATTTCAAACTAAGCATTTGCATATAACTTCATTAATTTAGATCAATTGTCAATGGAATGAGATTTGAATTTTGGTCTAATATATTTTTTGAAAATTTTGAAAACAAGTTTTTAGCACATACCAAAGATACAAAATGTAATCTTTATACACACACATGCGTGTGTGTGTGTTTCCCCTCCGAAAAAGGTGTCTTGAAATTTGGTATGCCGTCTTATTTTTTATTTTTTTATTTGTTAAGATGGAAAACTTTGAAGTCACTCCAAACTGTATGTTCTTCATGTTCTATTACTTGTAGTTGTACAAATTAACCTTGCGATTCAATTTGACAATTTTTTTTTTTTTTTTTTTTTTTTTAAATTGGATTACACAACGCAGACAATTCTCATGGCATTGATTGTTTCAATTCAACATGTATTTTTTTGTCAAGAACAATTTTGTACAATGTTCATTGCACATGATAAATTACTAGTATTTACAAATGTTAGTTTTTTCTGTTTACCATCTCATGGGTAATGTTTAAAGCACGGAAGTGTACATGGGGAGTTTAATGCCCCTGAGGCGAGGCATAAGCCTCAAAACATTGAGTCGTAAGCCTTTCAGGGGGAAAATGCGCAAGTCATATAACGAAAATAGACATAGAACAACGTTAAATAGTACATAAGAAACATAAATACATGTAAATTGAAGTAAATAAATACATGTAAAATGTTGGAATCAAAATCGATTCCACTTTCAAATACAAGTAAATAGATACTGTCAAATGGCCTTGTTAAAATGTAAATTGAGCAGAATAAAAATCGATTCCAATTTCAGGAATCGAAACTGGTCAACTCCTCCTAGGAATCGAAATCGATTCCTGAAAGTGGAATCGATTCCAAGTTTTGGCATGGATTTCGATTCCAGAGCTGGAATCGAAATCGATGCCAAAACTTGAACCCAATTTAAATTTTCAAAAGAAAATAAAGTTGCCTGTTTTTTAACCCTGGAGCTGAGTTCGAACGGTTGTGAAAGGGGAGTAGCAATTTAAAAGCAGCCAGGATGTAGATATTTTTGGCAAAAAAACATTGGTATGAAAGTTTTTGAAGTTTTCTACCTTTTTCCTGTATTCATCGAGACGATGTCAAAACTTGGAATCGGAATCAATTTAAAATTTTAAAAGAAAAAAGTTGCCTGTTTTTTTAAACCCTGGAACTGAGTTCGAAAGGTTGTAAAAGAGGAGTGGAAGCTAAAAGCAGCCAGGATGTAAATATTTTTGGCAAAAAGCGTGTATGGAAACTTTTTTTTGCGCCTCAAATGGTCGAGGCTTACGTTTTGTGGAAATATGCCTCAATGGATGCGACTCGTTGCTTTCTTGGTGACGCTTTGCCTTGAGTTGCATGTCATTCGCATTTTGTAGAACACTGTTTTATGGGTGTTTGACTGTTTCACTGGATTAATGATTTTTATTCATGTTATTTACAGAAGATACAAGTACATATATTACTGCGGTAGTTGAGCTTGAGCGGAATGTAGAAGGGAAAGAGAAGAAGAAGAAAAAGGAAAAAAAGCCACTTGCTATTTCTCTAGAAGAAACTACTGCTGAGGACAGTGTTGAAGCTGAAGAGAAGGATGAGAAGATGAAGAAGAAGGAAAAAAAATCAGAACCTGTTTCAAATAGTGAGGTAAACGGCATAGAAAAGAAAATCAAGAAGCACAAGGCAACCTTAGACAAGTGCGACAGTGACACTGAAACTGTCGAAGGTAATGAAAAACATGAAGGCAAAAAGAAAAAGAAAAGTAAAGCAGGTTCAGCTGTTGATAAACTTAACCAGAACAAAAATGAAGTATCTAAAGTTGATGCTTCTGGTGATGATGACACTGAAAAAGAATCTCATAAAAAAAGAAAAAGGTCAGAATTTGACAGTAGCAAAGAAGAGTCTTCGAGAGGTGAAGATGACCGTAGTACAGCTAAAAAGATTAAGGGGGAAAAGAGCACTGAAAATTCCAACTTAAGCAATGGTAAAACTGAAAATGCTGAATTGGAAGGTCACACGGCATCAAAATCTAGAAAAAAGGAGAAGCAATCTCTTGAGGTATGGATGCACATATTTTAAATATTCTTTTGCAATTAATTCGAGCTTTCCAATGAACAAACTCATTTAGGTATTATTTGAGTGATTCATTTTGATCCATAAGAATATAAATTGACGTTAGTTTCTTCAGTGATTTGTTGTCTAGGTGCATAGTTTTAAAAAATGTAACAAAGAAAGGTAGAATAACTTCCCCCCAAGCAAATGGATATGTTCTCACAATTTTTACTGTCAAATCACATGTATAATTATGGTTCTGTTCACATACATGCTTAAAAGTGTCTGTCTTCACAAATTCATTTTACTCTTTTGTTAGCAACATGCACAAACATACCTCTATATGTTAAGTGGCCCTATTTTTTGTGCTTTGAAAGACGCAAGAACAGCAGACAGTGAGGAAAAATGGATAGCCTTCTTTCTTGGGCAAATGTCTGCATTGCTACTTCAGTACTGTAAATTTGCATCTTATATGTACTGTTATTGCATTTACAGCCGAAAACGGTCAATTCGTTTCAAAGAGTAAAGATTGAGGAGGTAAAATTTGTTGATGAAAGGCTTCAAGATAACTCTTATTGGGCTCTGGTATTTTTGTTACCCTCTGTATACTTGAGTAGTTCAGTGGTTTACCAATCACCAACCTATAGGATAAAAATTTATGGCCTATGTTTTTTTTAATAGGATGAGACGGGTAGTGGATATGGTGCAAAGGCCCAAGAAGTTCTCGGTCAAGTTAGGGGAAGGTACTCAACCCTCGCTTCTTTCATGTATTTGTTCAAAATACACAATATTCTGTGGTATATGGGTAAAACTAAAAATCGTTTTATCTCGTCAGAACTGAAAACATCATGCCAAATTTTCTGTTACGCATGCTTGTTGTGATAATGCATCTGAGTCTCGTAGGCATAAAAATTCCTGAATTTTTACGTGTAGGAAACAGATTGAGAGATAACAAATGATTACATCTAGTTGTTATAAAGCCATTTGATTCTGGATGCTCCGTTTTAATTCAAGGATATATAGAGCATTTGATGAATTTAATCTTCTAAAATTGAATGTTCTCAAGCCAACAGCTTATCCTGGTATCTGATTTTAATATTTCAAACGCTAATATTTAGATCATTTCTTGCAATGATGGCCGAATTTTGTATCTGTTTCTTAGCCTTGCAGTTTAGTCTTCATTTATAATTCTCGGCAATCGGTAGATAGTTTATAAATAATCCTTGTTGCCTTGATTAGCTGTCAATTTCTTAAAAAAAAAAAAAAAACTGTTTTGCAATTATTTATGTTTCAATTACCTTTTGTTTATCCTTTTAGAAACATACATGTGTGCGCGCTCCTGCATGTGTGTGTGTATATGATAAATTGTTTCCAAAGCCTGGAACCTGATTGACTTTGTTCCTTTCCTTTCTGACCACAAAGGACAGCTGGAATATTGTAATTGATTTTGCTTAAGCCAGTTATATGGATGCTATTTGTTATGCATTACAAACACCAGTTCTTGATTTATATTTTAGTACTGTTCTTAAAAAAATATTAATCATTAGCCCAATTTCACATGTTTTATTGATTATGTCTATCGATGATTCTCTCGGATGCAGACCCAAAGTCGGAATCCTCATCGGATATCCACATCCGGGTACTGACATATGCCAAATATTTATTCTGTGCACTGATAATTAATAAATATATCATAAGCAATATTTTTAGTTTAATGTAAGAAAATAGCAGTTTATTTCTTTGGACATAAAGATTATATGGTCTGGGGACCATACGTACATACTAGATAGATAATACATATAAACATTTGGCCAACATGTTTGGCCGATAGCAGTTCGGTTTTTAAGCCGATCAGCATCCCTTATCACAGGTTTGGGGCAGGTTTGCCACCAAAGCTACAAGAGTTGTGGGCACCAGGCCTTCACAAATCAAATATCTCCCACACATTGGGCCAGTAGCGAAATAGTATAACATGAACATAGACTAACAAGCAATATCAATCAAAAAACAACCATACATTGTGAAAAGCATGGGTCTAAATCCTAACGCAATGACCGAACTAGCTAAGCATCTCGGGGCAGTACCCAGGAGTGCGAGGGGAGAGTAAACCTACGATCCCAAATTCCAATTCGTAGCAGCCAAAATTGCCTCATTCGCACCGCATTCACCGTCGCTGCTAATTGCCAGCTCGGCATTTTTTAGTCTATAGTAGAGTTCCCCTTCATCTGAATCATTGTCAGATACGTATTTGGAGAAAACTTTCCACCTCGAGTGAAAGCGGCATGCTAGTGCCCTTATGGGCTAAGTTCTAGATTTAGCAAAGCAGGCCAGTCTCATTCTCACAACCCGTTGGTCATTAATTTCCTGGGCAATAGCCTGCTCACTGAAAGGGTCGGTTTGGAAGGCGTCGATAAATTTTATTACCAAGTCAGTGTTAGGTGTCAAAGGGGTTTCAATGTCGCCCACTACAGACGCAGGTTGGGTTGGATGGCGGTGGAGATGCAATCTAACGAGGGAGGGTGTAGTGTTGCTCGGTCAGGGAACAACAAGTGTGGAGGGAGTAGGGTCGGGAGTTGGATAAGCATGGACCTTGATCTCCCAACACATAATGGGAGGTAGTGGGGGGGGGGGGGGGGTGCTTGGTGGGAAGGAAATTAAGAGGAAGGGCGTAACGAGGGCAAGCCGAATGTGTGTGGCCAAAAGAATGACGTTGATTACATACAAGGTTAAATATCATATTTTAGTCACGTTTTGTCTTGAAAATTTAAAGATATCGATCTCGTATCGAATGAGATCTCAGTCGAGATAAATGCATGTCGGGTGTTCATCTCAAAATTACACCTCGGACACTAAAGTACATCTAGGAATGATCTTGAACTATTTGATATTTCCAATATTGGTTTATATTCAAATATGAAACAAAAGTTAAAATATTAATTACAAAAACAATTTAACGTATTTGATTTTTGATCTTTGACTATTTGATATTTTCATTATTAGTTATTTAGTTTGCATTCAGCAAGCACACACACACACACACACATATACACGCTGTAACAGCTACTACAACAGCTAAGCCATTAATCCCACACAAGTTGCAGTTGATAGAGATGAAACCCAAAATCAAAAGACGAAGTTGGTCCGAATGTAATAATAATAACAAAAGATTTAAAAGTGAAAGCATAAATGAAGATAAAATAAAATTTAAAATAATTAAACAAATAATAATAGTACTAGTAAATAAATAAACCATGATGTTGATGAGAAAGATGATGATAATAATATTAGTAGTAATACACACTGAAGACCAGCTGTATGCCTTATATGTCCTTATACACTAATCCAACCATCTAAAATCAAAAACTCTTCTTAAACTAACCAAAAGCTCAAGGTTCTGGTATATGAGTTATCAACCTCCACGCTTTGTTTGATACCAACTCTTTGGATACACTTCAATTTATCAAGTCTCTTTTCACTACCTTCTCCCATGTCATTCTTGGTTGATCTCTACCTCTCTTTGGGCATTTGGTGTGGCCTATAATTCTAAAGTGCACATGTGCATCGTGAAGTCTCCGTTGGAGATGTCCGAACTATCTAAGTGGTGGGGGACTAACTTCTCTTCAACATGTGCAACTTCAAGTTTATCCCGAATATCATCATTTCTAAATCGGTCCTGTTTGGTATGTTCGCAACTCCATCGCAGCATACACATCTCTTATATATTTATCTTCTGGACGTGTTGCATTTTAATATACCAATACTGCATCATATAATATTGTAGGTCTGATTGCTGTAATATATATAATTTTCCTTTAAGCTTCTGAATGATCGTCCCTATCACAAGAGATGCCAGATGCTAGCCGCCATTTCACCCATCCTACTCGAATTCGAAAACTACCATTTTCGTCTATCTCACCATTAAACTGCAACATTGATTCTAAATATTAAAAGGATTCCTTTTTGGGTACTATTTAATCAACTGGGGTGACCTCACCGTCATTTGATCTAACACTGCTGAACTCGCACTTCATATACTCTTTTAATTCTGTTAAGCTTGAAACCCTTCCATTTCAGAGCCTTCCTCCACAACTTTTTGCTGTTTATTAATTCCTAACCTACGTTCATCAATCATTACAACATCAACAAGGAGCATACACCAAAGAATCTCACCTTGCATACCCTTTAGGGGCGAGCAATATTTGGTTCAAACCGAATTAACCGACCAAACCGATTCGTTTTGGTCGGTTCGGTTCGGTGTTAAAACTATATCAGTTTGAATTCGGTTTGTAAAATAAAAAAATTTGGTTATCGGTTTAACCGAATTAATCGAACTTTTAATTTATTATCTAATTTTACGGTATTGTAGTACTTTAAAAAATTAGTTTAGTTATATAATACAAATGCATTTGTTGCAAATAGATCAAATCTTGTCATAAACTTAAAATTAACTATATAAAATTTCTCTAAACATGAATTTATGTTTTACTTTGAGTGAATTCAGCAATTGAAAAGTAATACATCCTTCAAGTTCGGTTAAATCGGTTACTGACCGAATTAACCGAAATTATTCCGGTTCGGTTTGGAAAATTTTCGATTTTAATTCGGTTTGAGTTTTTTTACGTCCAAACCAACCGAACCGACCGAACGCTCACCCCTAATACCCTTCGTGACTTCATCCATCATTAAGACAAAAATATAAAAGCTGAAAGCCGGCCCTTGATGTAATCCTATGTTAATAGAAAATCGTTGGTTTCACTTGACATGGTTCGACGCTAGCCACAATCTCATCGTTCGTATCCTTGATAAGGGTAATATACTTTGTTGTAGCCCACTTCTTTTTCAGCGCCCACCATATTTCCTTCCTTGATATTATGTTATAAGCTTTCTCCAAATCGATAAATATCATGTATAAATCTTTTTCTTGCTCTCTAAATCTCTCCGTAATTTGCCTTATCATGAAAATCGCCTCTATGGTTGACCTTTCAGGCATGAACCCAAATTGATTTTTTAAACACTTGTCAACTTCCTCAAATGATGTTCGCGGACTCTCTCCTGAAGCTTTATTGTATGACTCATGTTTAATCCCTTTGTAGTTTGTACAACTTTTAATATCTCATTTATTCTTGAAGATTGAAACTAAAATGCTTCTCCTTCGCTTATTTGACATCTTGTTTGATTTGAAAATATTATTGAACAACTTAGTTAGTGAGGTCATCCCTGCATCTCCGCATCTCAATAGGGATGTCATTAGACCCTACAGATTTGCCTATTTTCATCCATTTTAGCGTCTCCTTTATCTTAGCCTTTTGAATTCTCCACACAAAATGTCTATTGGTGTCGTTGACAAAGTCTTCCACCTTGATGTAAGAGCTATTACTTTCTTTGTTGAAAAGCTTATCGAAGTATTTTCTCCATTTATTTTATCTTGTCGTTCTTTACCAAGAATATATCAATCTCACTGAACGCATGTAACCTGGTTAATGTCTCTTGCCTTATTCGTGCGTAGCTTGGTTGTCCTATAGATGTTTCTTTCACCCATCTTCGTACTTAGTCTTTGATATAGATCTTCATATGCTCGACCCCTTACTTTACTCATCGTTCTCTTTGCAGTTTTCTTTGCCATTTTGTACTTTTGCATGTTGTCCCAACTCCTATTGTAGTGCAGACAATTTTAGCATTTCTCCTTGATTGTCTTTTGTGCATCACTGTTCCACCGCCACTATTCTTTAAGTTCTTGCTTATTTCCTCTTGTCATCTCAAACATCTCAGTAGCCACTTTCCAAGTGTATGTTGCCATCTCACTCCAGTTGTCATTTGCTTCTCCTTCCATGTTCTTTCTCCCGTCACTATATACTTGAAAACCCGTGAGGCGTCTCCTCTGAGTTTTCACCACCTCGTTCTACTAATTTTAAACACGCTCACCAAGAGCTGATTTTGTGAGATGACACATTCTCTTGTTATGACTTTGCAATCTATACAATCTCGTTTGCCCTGTCTTCTAGTAAGGACAAAGTCAATTTGGTTAGAATGTTGACCACACTAATAAGTAATCAGATGTGATTCTCTTTCTAAAGAAGGTGTTAACAATCGAAAAGTCATTCGAAATAGCAAAATTCAATATTTCTTCGTTTTGGTTCCTACTGCCATGTCCAAAATTACCATGCACTCTCTTAAATCCCCCGCTAATTGAACTAACATGTCTGTTGGAACCTCCTACTATAAAAAGTTTCTCACTACTAGGCACATCTCTGACCATGACATCCAAGTCTTCTTAGAAATTTCCCTTGGCTTCTTCACTGCGGCCTACTTGTAGGGCATATGCACTAACGACATTCAGAACCACATCACTAACTATCAGATTGACTAGGATGATCTTGTCCCTTCGTCTACTGATGTCTGACCATTTCATTCCTAAACTTCTTGTCAATCAATATGCATATCACGTTTTTGTAGCGTTTTTCTCTCGTGTACCATAACCCGAAGCCTGCGTTCTCTACCTCCTTCGCCTTCTTGTCCGTCCATTTGGTCTCCTGAACGTATAAGATGTTACGCGTTTCTTTAGCATAGCATCAACTACCTCTTTTAACTTTCTCATTTAGGACCCTACATTCTAATTATCTAATCGAATGCTACTATCAGTCGACTAGCTTTCTTGCCTCTCGCACCCGTTGAGAAAGATTCGAAGACCCTTACTCATTTACCACTACATCAGAGCGTCCATGTAGCGTGCCACTAAGAGAATGATTGCCCAACGTTTGCATATTTAACACCATACCCAAGTAACGATATGCCGCGCCACTATGGGAGTGGCGACCCAGCCCTTGCCTATTTATCACCATGCCCGAGCCTCAATATGGTGTGTCGCTAAGAGGGTTATGCCTAAATTAAGTATCATAAGGTTCCATATCCATAAAAGGCTATATTTTTTCGCTGGTTCGCCAAGTTTATCACAACCCTACTCCTTTACCCTGGTTTGAAACAGACTGTACTGTATAGAAAATTACACATGCAGAGTTAAGCACGTACGCACTTTTAAAAAAGTAAAGCTGAAATGTTGAATTTAATAGTTAGTTTGTTTTAATAGGAGAATGTAAATTAGTAAACCATTTTAACCAGACCACTGGCACTAACATCATTTGTCTAAACTACTTTTTTTCCCTCGAATATACAATAATTAGCTAACAAACTTTGTTGAAAAATGAAAGGAAAATAACCTGATTGCAAGACCTAACGTCTCTTAAAAAGAATGATTCAAACTAGCAAGTGGTGTCGGCATTTCAATTTAACTTTGAAAAAAAATTCACAGTCAAAAACAAATTAAGTAGAAGTACCAAGTCTAACACAAGAAAATGAATTAAATACAAAATTTTAATTTTTGCTATGAAATTGAAATTTAACGACAGTGAATTCATTTCAAAAAAATTGTATAATAGATTTTTTTATATATAATATAGAAATTTAACTGGAAGAGGAATTAGAGAAGAAAATTATACAAAATAATTAGGATTTAGACAAATTTTGTAATAAGTAAAGAACCTAGCATAAAAAGTTAATTAGATTTAAGGATGAAGAATCACATTTCGAGAAGAAGATCAACATTTCATATGAGAATGAAAAACTCTAGACATGTATTCGCGATTTGAGAGTAAAAAATAGAATGGTTGGTAATGAAATTGATAGCCCAACTTGTTTATTGAAATAAATCATAAATTTTAAGCTTAGACAACAAGGCCTATATTCGAGGACTAGCCCAATAGAAAAAGTAAAACACAAAATATGTTATTTCAGTTGAGATCTCGCGACACGTTTAATTTTTCTTGTTTCTAATTGCTCCATCCTGAAAATGAGATTTTGGCTTAGATTTAAAACCTTAAACACATAGGTATGGTGGCTTCCACCAGTACACAACTTCTATGGAAGCAACCCCATCAATACCTGGGGAAGCCGGAGTTCGCGTGGGCAATTGTCTACACTTGGTGGATAAGCCAAAATAGATAAGTTGACCAGTATGGAATATGATTGGCAATCCATTTTTTTGGATCAGTTGACCATATCAGTACCTAGGAAAATCCAATCCGGCTGGGCAATTGTCTAAACGTGATTACGCCGATTAGGGCGTTAGCAAAGTGAAATAGCTGTTTTATTAAATATAATGTACTACAAATAAACAAATATGATGATAATAAAAAATCTGTCCAAACTGGTTAAGAGTCTTGAACATGGTGTTAAGTGGTCATGTGTGTGATTGCCACTTTGCGGGGTTCAGTCCACTTGTCATGTGGTATGTTGCATAGCACATAAACTTGTATATAAAGTACCAATTTTATTTTTTTAAATTAACATGCATCAAATGCATATGGTATAAACTAGTAATTTAGTAAGTTTTCAAAACAAATATTACCTGAATTTCTTAAATCTTAGTGGATGCTTTAGGTACACAAGCTTTTGAACCATGGTTGGCTTAGTTCATTGTAATATATTACATCAATGAGCTAGCTGCTTCCATCTTTCAAAATTCTTCTATTTCTTGGTAATTAGAAAAAACTGGATTTCTGAATTAGGATGTTAAGTTGGTTATAATCTAATCAACGTTTTTTTTCTTTTCTCAAAAAGGTTCTTGAAATGACTGCATGCACTGGCATAAAAACACATCCGCACACTGCATATTATATTTGTTACGGAGGAAGTATATTATAATATTATGCACTAAGCTGCTCTTCCCTTGTGGTTTTCCCACCAACTGGAGCAGTGGACTTGTAAAATTAATTAATGGTGTGTTATGTTTTAACAGGGATTTCAGGCATGAGAAAACGAAAAAGAAAAGAGGAAGCTACAGGGGTGGGCAAATCGATCTAAGTTCGCACTCTGTCAAATTTAATTATTCGGATGAGGAATGAAACTTAACGAATCCTTTTTTTGGATATTTTTCCGTGGCTAGCTGCCATATGAAATTCTACTTGATTATTTGACATTTGATTTGGTAAAAACTTGCATGTAATTGTTTTCTAGACAATATATTGACAATATATTTTGATGCGAAAGCGCATCTTAAAGATCTGTGTATCTGCCTTCGTCATGTTTGCACACAATTGTTGCTGGTTACTGGGGGATTGTGTGCCATTTTGACCGTTGCATGCCTGAATAATTAATTTGTTTATGCACACTATCACGGTTGGAGAAATATCATAAATTTTAGAATACTAATTTTTGACTTGTGCTTTTGTTAAGTATTGAATTGGAAAGAGGCGGGGATTTATTACGTTTATTTTAGAAGCGATTGATCGTATTATAAGGTTTGTGTTTCTTTGGATGCCTCGGCAGTCATTATGTTTTAAAATACGAAAATGGGATGGACCCTTGTATATACCACCACTCTTTTAGTATCATCGCTCCACACTCTTCTGTTTCTGTTGTTGTTTTTAAGTAATTTTCTTCCTTATTTTGCCTGCTGCTTCTATATTTACAACATACGTTTTTATATTATTCTTTTTAAATTTTCATAACACACTCTTCTGTTTCTGTTGCTTTCGCACGCTCCTACTCCGTAGCTTTATGAACACTGGAAAGAGAGGATGCAAATACTCAAGATTTTAGTTGTTGGATTTTAAACATTTGATAATTTTGACTATTTAAATAATTAAATGTTTGAAATTTAATAGCTTGAATTATAATTTAGTGATTATTTAAATATTTAAACCGATGAGTTAAGAGTTAAGTAGACGAATTTAATAATCTCATTTCATTCATTTTAGTTGATTATTATTGATTATAAATCCAATTTGCAAATTTATTTATATAGTAATAAATAGTTTGGATTTATATCAATACTTGGAGCGTAAAAGTAAAACTTTTTAAATATGGAAAATAACATTTCGAGGAACCATCTCAAATTTTGACAAGACTAGTACCAATTTATCTGGAATATTATATTGTTGTACATCAATGAGTTTCGCGTGTGTGAGATCGACCTCGAGTATGAAATGCATAGACAATGATTTTAGAAAATTACATTAATATAATTGAATTAGGTCGAGGGTGTAACGGCTCGAAAATCTATACTATCTGAGCTGACTAATAGGACATACGTCCAACTCAAATAATACAGAAATACGAGTCATTAGGGTTAAAGAAAATAGAAAAGATAGAATATGAATAGAAATAACAATGCAGAACCTCACAGCGTAACGAATAAAATATATTATATAACATAACTTTGAAATACAAATTTGTTTTGTATATACATACCATATCAGAGTACAACATAACATTTAATACAGCGGGAATAACTCTAAACAACTAACAGTGAAGGCTCCTGCTTCAAGCTCCTCCAAGTGTATCTGTAAAGCCTGAAACACTTGACTGCCCGTATAAATTTGGGCACCCAAGAGTTTAGGAGAAAAAACAAACAAAATAAACCCTGGGTCAGTCATGGGACTGGTGTGAGTAAACTTCAACCATATTGTTTAACTTTGAAAAAAAAACCTTTTGAAAGGAAAGGATAATGGTAAGACCGGCTCAGACATAAACACGGACGGTTTTTACCTTACTATAACCCAAAACATTTTTGATATCAAAATCTAGTGATATTGTAATAATGTCTAATCAAATAAATAACCAAATAGTGGAACGCTTGCATCTCACGCTCTACATATATAATATAAAATCAAAAACCGCAGGGCGCTTGGAGATTGAATTCCAACTATGACAAGGTATGGGACCACCTGCCGATAGTGTATCTCTAGAGGGGAGCACACTGGGTTCAACAAGAACGTCTTACACATGACTGACCACTCATTTTGCTTGAGTGTATCGAATGTATATCACCAACGGTTGGGCTCAAACCACCGTTTCCCGGAAAGGGACAACATCGAAATAGATTTAAGAAGTAAAAGGAATTTCTCTAGATATGTGATTATACACCCTAATGGGAGTGACCCACATAGCCATGCTGCCTGCTCGATTTTTGTCATTTCCCGGTTGTGAAGCTTGAGGCTACGTCTATCTTTTAGAACATCTGGCTACCATACACTTTGAATGCCACATCGCCGAACCCGTCAAATCACTAATTGATCTTCCCAAAAATATTACGGTTATAAGAGTTAAGAGAAACGAATTTCTCCGCCACCAGACGTAATACCTTAAAAAAATCGTCTTATGTGACTGTTAGGAATACTCTGTCAGACATTCGTCCATACAAGTTGTCCTGGGACTAGACAAACATAACAGCTCTTGAATTTCACTCCGTTTTCGATTATCTTTAGCATAATCTAATTCGCAACGCCTATGCCTATACGCAGTGGTTTTCGGATATTAGATCCAACCGGTCTCTCCGTATTGACAGCGAAGATCAAAAATCTTTGATAGTCGGTTATTTAACTATCAAAGGGAAATAAACATCCATCAATCAATCAACCAATCATTGGCCCCTTATTATTATTAATATTCATTCATTGACTATTTTCCAATTTCCTTGTCGAATTCTAATATATGTTGATATATCGATTTCCATTATCAAAACTTCTTTAAAATTTTCTAACTCCTTAAATTTTCGGAAAATTTCGCCAGCACCTCCTTTGTACCGGTCAATAGTTCAAACCCCAACTCGCCTCTATAGGACCTTTCCATTCAAAAAGAAAATCAAAAAGCCAAGCGGCTTGCTCAAAGGGCTGAGAAAATCTCATATGGAAATTGAAACATGTACCTTTTTGTCGGGCACTAAAAATATAATCTTCATTCTCATCATACTCTTCATTCCATATTTGTTTACATATATACGTCCATTTCCAACTCAAATCAATCCATTCATTTAACAAAAACCTGCTAACCACTTCCTTAATTCGTCTTTTGCCTAATGCACTTTCAATTTGAACATATCGTAATCGAATATACTTCACTTCGCTTATACACAAGTCGCATTTCATTTCTAACTCGAGTTTTATATTCGATTTCAAATTTGAATTGATAAATCTTATCCATTTTACAAAGTCAATTTCATTTCCAAACCTCGTTAACTAATTACTCCTTTAATTAGTTAATTTTATTTAATAATTAAAGATCAGGCTTTTATTTCAAAAATCCACTTGAGTTCACATCTATTTTATAACTCAAATCTGGATTTTTCTAATTGAAATTCAGATTTTTACTTATTAAAAATCCCTTTAGTTAATTAACTAAATCGTTGTGGGTTTTTAAATGATTTTACAGCGAGTTTTCTGAAATTTGATTTTGATATAACTCAAAATCTATAAAATGAAATCCAGAATTTTCTCTTCCATTTGGAAACTATTATTTTATATATCCGGACGTTTCTTGTTTCGTCAAATTCCGACTTATATTAAATCCCGTATACTCAATTGAAGTTTGAAACGTCAAATTGCGAACTACCGCGTCGTGACGAGTTTGTTTTAATTAAATTAAATTATATACGTTTAAACTTAGTTATTTAAATAACTTTCAACTTCAATCTTCCATAATTTAATATAAACCAAACCAGTTTCCCAAATATAGCTTAAACATCTCGATCATTCAAAAGCGTTGATTATTTCCTCCAAAATTTCATCACTTGGTTATAAATCATTCACAGCTCCATTTCTATATTAAATTTCAAGCTTCCTTGGATAGAAATTATTTTATAAGAGTTCGATATAATCGAATTCAAATATTAAATTCCTTTTATGGCAGTAATCCATAATCCAACATACTTCACCATTTACAAACTAATATCAATCTCTTGATAATAGTGAAGTCGTTCAAGTTGGGGTATTTTAATTAACGCTCAGACCTTGATCGGGGTCGTTCTTATCTCGAGACAAATAAGAGTTTGTAATATAAAAACTCAGTTCAAATCTCACCTTTTATTCCATTTCTCAAATTCGGAAATATGTTTCCAAATTACTCGATGAAAATTACTTCATCACATTTTATTAATCTATTTGAAACTAACTTTCAAATTTTCCAACGATAATAAATATCGTTTGTCAAGTAACTTCCTTGTTTTATAATTTAAAACAAGCTTTCCATTTCAAAATTTATTTAAAAACCAAATCCTACTCTGCGGAAAGTAAATTTCCCTTTTTATTTTACGTTCGAAGATATTTTATAATTTAACTTATGAATGTGTAGACATAGAATCTATTTCATATTTAATTTAGATTATAGCTTCAAATTAATACAATTTCAATATTCCTCACTACTACAAAACGGGTCATTTGCGACCCTTGTTTAACCTTATTTGCGACTGATTGACAACTGTCGCATATGCGACTGTCGCAAGATGTATAAATTTATTGCGACGGGGTTAAAACTGTCGCAATATATGGTTATTGCGACAGTTATTAAATAACACTAGTCGCTGTAGGCTAATTCATTAGCGACGGTTTGTTTTACACTCGTAGCAAGAAATCGATATTTACCTTCAAAACTTTAATCTTGTGCGACTGGTATTAAAATTGCTGACGCGATAGGTTTAGCATTTGCGACTGTATTTTATTTACAACAGTAGCAAATAACTTCTGAATTCCGACCACATTTCATCCCAGCCATTACTATTTTCAGCTCTCAATACAGTTCAACATTTCCTAGCTTATAAGCAATTCACAAAATATATGAATACAAGAAATCTACACACAACTCAAAAAAATGTTATATTATTTGACAACAAAACACTAACATTGATAATCATATAACAAAAATAGTTTTGCATATATGTCATAACCAGTCATATGCTAAGCTCCAACAATATGTGTAAATACTTACATAATACTTACATATGTCATAACCAGTCATATATGTCATAACAGTCATAACTAGTCACATGACTACAAAAGAACAAAGTGGTTCATCAGCTTAAAACTTAAAATAGCACAAGCCGATCCGTCTTCGTGATGGTTGACTTGAATCAGCATCTGTCAAAAAAAACCAACATAGCATTATTTGGATTGCAAATGAAAATTAAAAGACATGAAACTGGATCACAAAAGAAAACACACACACACACATGAAACCGCAACATAGCATTATTTGCACATTGCGGTCCGCAAAAGAAAGATGGTATACAACACACACACACTTTGGCTAAATGATATTGGCACTGGACAAAATTAAAAGACATGAAACTGGATCACACATTCAATCTTGTAGAGTAGTGTAGACACAAAAGAAAACAATGTGACTATTATAAATACAAAATTGGACAAAATCATTTTCACTTATTTTAAAAACATACTAAATTCGCCATCGTATCTATTATAAATACAAAACTGAAAGGCGTGTTTGCTGCTAAAAATTCTTGATGACCATCACCGAAGCCTCTGAGAAGAACACTATGCCTGAAAACACTTTAACTGTAGTTATCTTGGAGTTTTCGATAGATTGGTTCAATTGCTTGAAGTTTGTTTTCAGACAGCTGATAATACCATATATTAATAAAGTCTGTATTCACTAGACTATAATTCATCCCAGATTTTTGTTCAAGCTTTTTCATGTTTCTTTTGTAATTAACTCATTTGCTAAATAGAGCTAATGTGTGCTGTCAAATTATTTGGTTTCCTTTTTGCTTTATGCAACTTTAAGATGTGCGAAAAGACACTACTTACAGGTATTATTAATTCCTCGCCATCCGAAGGTGCACTTCTCCAGTTCTTCGACCAGTTAGAACAAACCAAAGAAATCACTGTCTGCTCAGATTTCCAGACACAAACACTATGGTTGACATGTTTTTCAGTTGATCAGATTAAGATCGGAGAATGCAGAGGTTTGAAACTACAACGTGACTCACAAAAGGAACATTCGACATAACATGATTGATAATTCTCGAATTGGAGAAGAAACTTCTAGAGAGTTTGTCTTATAACTGCCACACAGAATCATGTTTTTCGCTTTTTGCTTGGTGCTATTTCAAATAAAAACATACTAAATTTGAGTTCTGTCTGACAAGTATACATAGGCGAACTATCCGGTATTGCACTATCTAGATCTAATCTCGAAGTAAGAGAGTAAGAGATTCAAAGAAAAGAACAACTGTACAGGAAAAGAAATAAACTCACCACACTGTAGCATACAGGAAGACTACATCCAGTTTTGCATGATATAATCAGCTAAATTATCCCGAATCTCATTTATTTCTTTTTGGCTATAGGAGCCGACTTGTTCAAAGTACTGCAATTAAAAGATTGTTTCGAAACATTAATCATATATTTGCTTCACATGAAATATGAAGGGAAAAAAATTAAAGTGATACCTTGGTTAGATCGATATTTTTACGGTGGTTATTTACTATTTCATGCATATACCTCATCACATAATATACACAATCCGTTGATCCGGATTGTTGTGGATACTGTTACAATATTATATGATAATTTAATAGTCAGTTTAAAATGTATTTATATCCCAAAAGAAATACAAGCTCTTTTTTTGAAAAAAAATTACCTTAACATTCAGCCACTTCAAGAAAGTTCCCCGAGACTTACCACCGACTACCTTATAAGCTTTAAAGGCCCTGCGCATTTGCAATAAGATGTTAAATAATAGCTGTAACTAGTTTAAAAATGAAAGCGATAAAAAGAACAAATTTAGCTATAAGAGATAATTTCACCCCTCGTATGTTGTCATATCCCGTGATCCAGTGTATAACATAATCAAAGGAAACAAATACGACTTACAGGCTCACTTGAGGCTTAATTTCCAGTCTACGCTTGTGATCAGCCTGAGGATCACGAACATACACCATATTGTTTTCTATATGGAAAACAAGCAGAAGACAATGTTTCCTACATTTACAAGATATATATGATGTTAAATTCAGCAACAAATTTGCAAACTGGTTACTAAAAGTTTAACGTTCATACCCTTCGTAGTACGGGGCTAAAATTAGTTTTTTAGACTGCAATGCACGCCATGTCTCCGTGATATATGTATTTGTCGCATTAGGGAGTTGTTGCACTTGAGAAAGCTTATGAGGACACAAAAATCCAATGGTCTCCACTTCGAGATCGTTGCACATATGATCTAACCACCTACACATTATTTAACATATAAACAACATTAATGAGCATGTCAAGAAGTTTGTTATTAATAAAAAAATTAGCATATGTGGCCCTAGCTATGTTAGTTTGAAATTAATCAATGAACTTATTCATCTACGCAGTCAAAATTCAAATAACATTAGGATGCTTTAAAGAACATTTATGCACACATTATTGGAGTATTCTTGAATAACCCAAAAAGCGCAAATGCAAGAGGTATTTGAAAGTGACATAAAAGAAGAATGGTTTGCGAAAAGGTAATGCGTTCTTGCATTACAAAATGAACATTTTTAAGTGTTTGAGAACATCCATTATTATTGTTATATTTGAACAAATTTGAGTTTTAGCAGTAACCCATTATCTGTTTTAAAAGAATTTCAATTTTAAGTCTGCTTATTTTGATGTTTCCATTGTAGGAAAACCATCAAGTTGGCAAACCTCATTTTGAATCTTTCATACAAATGGATTGACGGTACTTACAACAACATTGAACTCTTATTTTGGCTGGTAGGATTTTAATAAAAGAGATCCTCAACATTATTTGTTATAGTTTCTCAAGCGGAAAAGAAAAGATGTGTCTTATTTTGTTATCTCATAGTTATCTGTATTTTTATTTCGTGTATTCCTCCTCATTATTTTTATAAGTTATAAATACTATATTCATAAATGTTTTTTGTTACTCCATATATTTGTTTATTTTTGGTATGGTAAAGCACGCTATACTTTATAGGTTAAATAAATTTGGGTAGCTATCAACTAGCGAGCAGTATAGGTTTTGAATAAAAATATGTTTAACTATATGGTAGCAGGTAATTGGTATTTTAAGTGAGTACATGTCTAATTATGAGTAGCAACAAAAAGAGTAATATGCTACTTGAAAGAACAAAATCCTTACTGTATAAGGCTATGATGTCTTTTTTGATAGTTGGGTTAATGAACATCAATGATTGGTGCAGAGGTATTGAAGAAAAAATGCAGAACTCTACCATTCCACAGTTTGTTTAATATGCGGTGCACATGAGTGATAAAAACACCTAAATTTTCAAAGCACATGGTATAAAACTAAAAATATGTATGGAAAAAAATACTCACATGATGTAAATTTGCAACCACGATTCATTCAACCATGTCATGCTAAAGAATTGGGTAATGTCAGTCATCGTGATATGGATTTTAAAGTCCTCATTGTATGTAAATAGATCCTTTTTTACTTGAATTGCATTGACAACATTAACTTCGGATGGCGCTTGGACTATCAAGTCGTGGAAATATTTGCATTTTCCCGTTAAATTTTTTAAGATCTCTTCATCCACAATTGTTTTGTGCTTTGAAAACTCATTTCTTATCTTATCCATGACTTTTTTACTTTTATTCATGGTCTTAACAACACACTCTTACACTTTGTCTTTGCTCATAATAGGTGCAGCCTGCACACAACAAACTTGAAAATTAATGAATTATCTTATGATAGTCATTATACACAACAAACTAGAAATTAATGTGCTCAACTAACAAAAAACCGAAACGACTTCTTTACCGTATTATCATCTCCTAATATAATGCAATTCTTCAAGTTATGTTTTTCCCCCCGTTTTGGTTCAAATATGTTAGCATATGGAGTATATTTTCCTTTGCCTTTCTTCATAAGAAAATAGTTTTTGAAAGGCTTGTACATGCTTTTTAAAACACTAAGCTGTGTAACTAAAATGGGTAATCTGTTATAAGTTCTGCATTGACTTAGTTTAATTTTGTTTCTTTTAAAAACAGTAGTAGCATGACCCCTGTAGCATGGGCTACTTGTAATGGAGTTTTTCCTAATATTTGAAGAAAACATATAAAGTATCATTATGTTGTGTTTGGTTAGAACATGCTGTATAAGAAAAAAATTAAGTGAATTTTTTTGAAATCGAGTGGACATGCATATTCTCCGCATCCTGTATAGGTAGAACATGCTATATAGAAAGAAAATAAATGTTAAAACACGCTGTATACTAATCAAGTGTATGGTTAGAAGTTAGAACATGCTGTATAAAAAGAAAATAAATGTTAAAACATGCTGTATAAAAATCGAGTGTATGGTTAAAACATGCTGTATAAAAAGAAAATAAAGCTCACTTTAAGCTTTTCAACTTAATGAATGTTAAACATTAACCTGCATTGATATGTGTGTATGTGTGTGTGTGCGCGCGCATGAAACAATCAGCTTGTATATCATGGTTATCATAATCAGCTTGTATATCAAAGTTATCATAATCAGCTTGTATAACAGCAAAGTACAATATATTGATTCATCAAGCAGCACTTCTACTTGAACTAGGTCATGATAATTATTCATAAATCTAAAGCTGGAAGAAATATTATATGCCTAAATAAAACAATGAAATAAAATTTATAGCTTAAATATTACAAAAGGCTTGCCTAAATAGCTTCTAGTAACTAAATAAAAAACTTCGGACTTGAGTTTAAAGTTTATTACTGGTTTTACCTTTGTAGCACCATGGACCATTAAAAAAATTACTCTCGTATCCAAACTCCTTCGTGATGATCCAAACGTGCGTAGTCCTCATCTAAATCAACTTCTTCTTCTAGACTTACGCTAACGGAGAAAGGTGGATTTTCATCAAACTGATTATATTCTTCTTCATCTATCACATCTTCAATTCCAACAATGCGTCTTTTGCCGGGAAGAACAACAGACCATTTAGGATCGGCTGGGTCAGTCACATAAAAAACTTGTTTTGCCTGAGATGCCAAGATGAGTGGATTATTATCATGACTCGCTCGATCAAAGTCAACCAGTGTAAATCCATGCCCATCCACTCGTGTAGCGCGAGGGTTGTCAGCCCATTTACATTGAAATAGAGGGATGGTGAAGTCCTTATACTCAAGCTCCCAGATATTTTCAATTATCCCGTAATATGTCATTGTCACATCTATTGGTCTGTTATCTTTAGCACTAGCAAATTCTCTTGAAGATGCAACGACACTAACCCCACTATTTTTCATTTTGCTCTTCTCATCCTGACGCTTCGTATAAAATACGTACCCATTAATGTCATACCCTTCATATGATTTAACTTGAAGTTGAGGCTTATATGCCAACCATCTTATTGTGTCAGAAATATCATGATTTGTTTCAGATAGTTGAGACATTACCTTTTCTGAAAACCATTCGATGAAAGAGTTGTTATGTTCATTTGTCAACCATATTTCATTCTTAGAAGGATTCTTAGATTTTAGAAATATCATGTGCTCCTCCAAGTAAGGATGAACCACGCTAAGATGTTGTAAAACAAGTAGGTGGGCTTTCTGAATCATTTCATCACCAATTGAAATCAACTTTAACCCAATTGTGCGATGGTCATCAAGTCGTTCATCATGCCGAGACTTACAAAGTCCAATAGGTTCAACACCAGTTAAATATTGAGTGACAAATTCAATAACCTCCTCAGCTACAGTACCTTCTACAATACTAGCTTCAGGTCTATATCTATTCTTTGTTTTCCTTTTTAAAGTACCCATATGCATTTCAAATGGATACATATATCTCATAAACATAGGACCACAAATCTTAATTTCCCGTACAAGATGAACAACCAAATGCACCATAATGTCAAAAAATGAAGGAGGAAAATACATCTCAAATTGACACAATGTAACAATAATATCAGCTTGTTGATCGTCCAATTTATTAGGATCAACTACCTTGCTACAAATTACATTAGAAAAGAAACAGAGTTTTGTAATAACATGTCTGACATGTTTAGGCAGTATACCTCGAATTGCAACAGGTAACAAATGTTGCATCAACACATGACAATCATGAGACTTCATGCCGGTCAACTTTAAATCCTTCATTGATACACGACTGCTGATGTTTGAAGAATAACCAGCTGGAACCTTAACACCACGAAGACACTCACATAAAGAAGTTTTTTCTTTTTTGGACAATGTGTAACATGCAGGAGGCAAATAAGTACGTTTACCTCTCTCTACTGGTGCTAATTCTTTTCGAATACCCATTTTCAACATATCTTGTCTAGCTTTCTCACCATCCTTTGTCTTACCAGGTATATTCAAAAGTGTTCCAAGAATACTATCACAAATGTTTTTTTCAATATGCATTACATCCAGACAATGCCTAACACGTAAGTGTCTCCAATATGGAAGTTCCCAAAATATTGATTTTTTCTTCCAAAGGCCTTCTAGAAGAGGAAAGTCTTTTCCAAACACATTTTCAATATTTTTTACCCGTTCATAAACATCATTTCTAGTTAGCCGAAAACGAGCAATGCCACTCTCTATCTCTCCATTAAAAGGCTTCTTCTTTTTACGATAACGGTGATCGATAGGGAGAAATCTACGATGATGCATATATACGTTTTTCTTGCAATAATGCAAACGCTCAACAATCATGTCATCTTGACAAACCGAGCATGCTTTGGCACCCTTTGTACTATAGCCAGACAAGTTACCATATGCAGGAAAATCATTTATGGTACATAAAACCATTGCACACAATGTGGAATCGCTTTTACTATATGCATCAAACATGCGCACGCCTTCATCCCACAAAAGCTTTAGATCATCAATAAGAGGAGCTAGGTAAACATCGATGTCGTTTCCTGGTTGTCGTGGTCCTGAGATTAAAAGAGACAACATAATATACTCGCGCTTCATACACAGATGAGGTGGAAGATTGTAAATCACCAAATGAACCGGCCATGTACTATGCTGACTACTAAGGTTGCCAAATGAGTTTATGCCATCTGTGCAAAGACCAAGCCTGAGATTCCTACTTTCTTCGCCGAAACTACGATATATTGTATCAATATTTCTCCACTGCGGAGAATCAGCTGGATGCCTTAGTAACCCATCATTCTTCCTCTTATCAGCATGCCATCTCAAGTTTTTGGCACTTTCTTTATTTGCAAATAAACGTTTAAATCTTGGTATAATGGGCAAATACCATAACATCTTTGCCGGAGGTCGTTTCTTATTGGTGTTGTTATGAACATTTACTCGCGTTTTGTAACGGGATAATCCACACTTAGGACACTCATGCAAGCTCGCATATTCATTTCGATATAATATACAATCATTTGGACATGCATGTATCTTTTTGTACCCAACACCAATTGGACACATAATTTTCTTTGCCTCGTAGTTAGAAGTGGGAAGCTCGTTACCCTCCGGAAGCATGTCTTTCAAAAGCTCCAGCAGCGACGTAAAACTTTTATCACTCCAACCATTCTTTGCTTTTAAATTGAAAAGCTTGAGCACAGCCGACAATACTGTGAAGTTAGCACAACCTGGAAATAAAGGCTTCTCTTTGTCAATTAGTATTTTTTCATAAAACTTTGGCTTTTCTCTCAAATGTTCTTCAACATCACAAAACATCTCATGAACACGATCATCCTCATTATTCTCGTCATTCAGCCATTGCTCGCATTATCTTCAATGTCATTTTCGTTGTTTCCAAGATTACTAGAGCTAGTTCTATTAAATATACTTTCACCATGCCATATCCACCGTGTATAATTTTGCTTAAATCCATTACGAATTATGTGATCCTTAATCTGCTCTATGTTACGAAACCTCCTCATATTTTTGCAAAGTCGACAAGGAAAAACAATAGTTTCTTCCATTTTTCTTGATTGATCATTCAACGCACAATTGATGAACTCTTCAATTTTGTTCAAGAATTCAGCATCGCTACGTTTCACGTTGTACATCCAACTGCGATCCATGTTCAAATACCAGCCACACTACAAAAAGGAATCATAAATAATAATAATAATAATAATAATAATACATAGAAAATGCAAATTTATCTATGTTTGACGGTATAACTACTCACATTTGCAAAAAACACATGTATTGCATTGTATCTAATATATCCATCTTCGTCCAATGCACGATTTTTTTTTCCTATCTAACCGTGATGCAAGTGTCTAAAGTAGATACATATGCATATTTATTATCTGACTTTGTTCGGTGTCATTTTCCATTTTTGTTTCTGCATTTTATTTTTTAAGTGCTCTTAAGACAATAATGATATGTTTGATTTTTTTTTTTTTTTTTTGAGTTTTCGTCCATATAAAAATATAAACGTCGCAGACATACCATAAGAAATAATCAATTAAAAATGAAGTTATAACATAATAAAAAACAATTTTTATATTTTTATATTTATTTTCCATGCCTCGAAAAACGACCGAACAACGAGAGACAACCATCATTCCGTCATCGCCCACCGTCATTGTTATCATCTTCACCTTCCCTCCATTTCCATCGTTGTCCCTTTTTAAAATACACTCATCAGCCTCAGTTTATAAATTTTTAAAACTTCTCACTACTAAGAAAACAATGAACAGATAAATCTGGAAAGCCAATACAACCTCCGTTTCTTCTCCTTTATCTCCGCAATAGCCTTCGCCTTCTCTTCAACGAAGCTCAACAAAAAGACCAAGTCCTCGTACCCTTACCATTCGTCGACACTCCTGACTCCGATCGGGCACTCCTGCAGGAACACTATGGGTTCCACCTCCCTGTTATCCCTCTGATGCTTCCTTATCTGATCCTCCGCTTTCATTATTTTCTGCCTCACGTACTCCTTCTGATCGACTCTTCTCCTGCTTTGCTCCGCTTGAGGCATGGATCTGAACTATAGAAGCAGCTCTCTTGCCTCGGCTTCTGATGGGTAGACTTCGGGTTTTTGCTCTTCAGGGTCGTATACGACTGCGCATGTTTTGATGTCGCACAGTGTTGAAAGTTCTGCTGCTTTTTTCATGAGATTTTGTTTTCTTTTTCTCAGTGTTGATCTTCGCTTTGCGTCGTTGGCAATATATGCTAGATTTAGTTTTCTTCTCGCCATTTTTGAAATAATTATCTTTTGTTTACTGAAGACTTAAAAGATGCTATATATATATATATATACACACACACACACACACATATTAGGGAAGGGAGGAGGTGGTTAAATATAGATTTTTTTTAATTATTTTGCATAATATTACCTTATTATTTCATATGTTTATTTCTGATTTGTAATCAGGTAAATATTCTGAATTTTCTAATTAGGAATTGAATATATAAGGAAAGCAAATCATATATAAATTCGAATATCAGAAGTTACCGTGTTAACATTTGAGTGAAATGCTTAAAAAATTGTTGGATTTACTGAACAAATTACCATAAGATTGTTGTTTAAGAAAAGTAAGTTGCCAAATGTAACTTCAATTACACGTCCTGCCCATGCTTATGTACCACTTTTTCTAGTTATGCATCATCTATAATCAGAACGATCATCAACTAAATGCTTCAAACTAACGGAACCAGTTATAACTTGCAAAATCTTCCAAATATTTTTCAAACTCACAAAATATTCAACTCGCAGGATCATCCAAATTCCAAATGTTGGACTATAAGGCTCTGTTTTTGCATCAGCAGCAATTGCTAGAGATGCCCCAAGGCTTAGGCGAAAGCATTACCGAATCAGATTGAGAAAAACTTTTCGAATGCAATCACTTATACACTGAATGCAGCAAGCAATCTCAGATCCCAAATCAAATCATATTTCAAACCAGTTTACTTCTTGGTCACTACACCTAAGTCATATTTCAAACCAGTTGAATAATTATTTCTCTAAACTGAATTATAGCTACGACCTCTTCCAATATATGGACAGGTCAAATATTGCATAGAAACGCATACGGTAAGTATCAATCATTTTAGTTTGCATGACAGTTTCCTACACCAGTTGTCATATATGGAAATCTTATGTTAATTATTTCATAACAACTGATTTTCAGTTAGCATGAAATGAGTCAAAGGGGACTTGCAAATAAGCAGTATAGGAATGAATTTATCCATCAAAACAAATAATGGTATTTAGGTCAATCATTGGCTGATTCCCCACAGTACAAGGGCATGTCTTTATATTTGGATATTAGAGTTTGTTTGTTTTTAAAAAAAAGATGAAACAAGCAAAAACTTGTCAACTAATACAAGGAAACATCTTTTATCTCAAGGGATGAATATTCATTTAGGACTTCATATACATTCTAACAATGAAAAGAGGCTAAAATTTTAAGGAATAACACATACCATCAAGCAAAAATGACCATCCATCCGAATTTACATACAATACCCAGACAAAAACTTTCAGACACTAAACCCGAACAAAAATACAAGTTAAAAATTAGGCTTAATAAGGAAAAAGGCATGTTAATCAGCAAAAGATACATCTGGAAATCCATTTCCAGTACGTTCCCTCCTCCCTGAAGCCTTCTTCTAAAAAAAAAAAGATATTGTAAGAAAGTTGGGAAATCCTCTTCCAAAACCCAGCTCATCACCTCCAAATTAAATTTAAAAACCAAAACTTGTTACAAATTAAAACTATAATCATGTAATCACTTCTAAATCATGTAATCATTTCTAAACCATGTAATTATTTCATTTTGTCTCAGTTTGAAAGTGATGTTGACTTTTCTTCTTTGCATGTTGTATCTATGTTTAAATGTTGTTAAAAGCTCAAAGCAATCCAAAATTCAATCTTTAATCAAAATGTTCACTGCAAATCGCTGTAAAATGCCAAGTGGTTGACTAAAACTCATAACATATAATTTATCAGTGTTTTTTGTTCAATTTTTGTTGATTCAGTGAGTTTTTCGATTCGCTTTAAACATAAACATAAACATTGTATTTTTATGTTTACAGCCAAAAACATTTTTATGTCCAACTTTGGGATAACATATCTTCTTTAATTCTTGTTGAAATCATGCGAAACTTGTTTGGAATGTTAGTAGTGTTTCTGTTCGTTATGCATGTTGATTTTCAGGTCAAACAACCTCTATATCATGTAATAAAATTTGGACATTGTGTCGTTTAAGTTTGCATATGGTTATAAGATGATACAAACTTGTTGTAAGATGACAAAACAAGTATCGAACTACAAGAAACTCATCATATGTATATATGATCAAACAAAAAAAATCCTAACAGAAATAATAATGGTTAACTCTAATACCACTTGTTAGAATATAATTCACTATGGATCTGGATATAACAATAATGCAACTCATGGAATGTTAGTAGTGTTTCTGTCCTTCAAGTTTGCATATGTTCAGACTGCTCCTGTGATGCGCTAGAACATATGTCATTTTCTAAACTACGATGCACATCTAAAGTGGAATTCGGTTTTGGTACCCAACGTTGCTTAGTTTGCTCGGAGATCCCAATTGCACTTTATTCAATAAAATAACAAATTTGCATCGAGGATATTAACATAGGACATTGCATTTTCTTCTTTTTAGTCCATTCTGTAATAATATTGGAATTTGCAGAATAGGGTTTCTTATTCGTTCTCTATCAACAAACCAATTTCCATTAACCTAACGTAAATAGAGTTTCGAATAAATTTGGGCAGGTTTCAAGAACATCAACAAATCGCTGCTTCCCCCCCAAAAAAGGAAATGCTTTACTTCATGTATGATTTAAGCCTAAAATTTTACGAAGAAAATTACCTCGCTTCACAGTTGACAACCGGATCTAGATGATGGCAACCTCCACCTACACTCATGGTAAATCAGTTAGCAAGATGGATGGCCTTTTCCCAAAAACATTCTGCGCCGAGATCGGACTCAAATCAACGAATGGCAGTTTTTTTTCCTCTCTCTCTCCTTGGAAACGAAAAAGATGGAGTTAATTAGCCCGGTCAACAAAATAAAAGTGGGCAAATGTGTTAAGGGGTATAACCCGTTAACCAATTTAGCGACAGCCAATTACAACCAGTCGCACGTATTAGGTTGGATTTTCCATGGAATATTTGCGACAGCTAAGATATCAACCAGTCGCAAATAACGTTACACGTAATTCTTGTTTAAATATTTGCTACAGCTGTATAATAAAGAAGTCGCAAATTATTTGAGATAATGCTGGAAGTTCATTGTCATGTAATATTTGCGACTACTAAGATATAACACAGTCGCAAATACATTATCTGCATCAGATATTAACTCAGCAGTCGCAAATAAAGCGACGCAACAAATATATTGTGTACTAGTGCCGTCTGAAAATAGTTTATTTTATTTCGACGTAGTCGAAAACATAAATCCTTATGGATTTATTTGGAATCAGTTTACATTCCGAACATCGGAATAAATTTCACCGCTTCTTTTTGAAACGATCCAAACTATAAATCTCTCTCTCTCTCTCTCTCTCTTTTATTAAAAAACTCATACTTGAATTTAAATTTATAAATTATCCACTGAAAATTCCTCGTTTGTAATTTATAAACATTATTCATAAATCTCACTTCTGGTTTTAAATACTGAAACAAGGTTTCTATTTCAGATTCCAATTGAACTCCAATTTCCACTTTGGAAAAATAATTTTTCTTTTTAAATTCACACTTGAATTTGAAATTCAATATTATCAAATGATAATATTGATTTCCATTTATAAACATCGTTTATAAATTCAGTAACTTATTTTTATTATTAAAACAAATTAATATTTCTTAATTCATTCGAAATACCGTTTCTGTTTCAAAAAGTAAATTTTCCTTTTTCAATCCAAAAATCCCTTTTTAAGTTCATTCTCGAATTTAAATGAATTATCCAATAAAAATTCCCCTATTTTATTTATAAACCTCGTTTATAAATAACACTTCTTGTTTTAAATATTAAAACAAGTTTTCGATTTCAAATTCCATTTCTATTTTTGGGAAATAAATTCCCTTTTTAAAATCAACACTTCAGTTTCCATTTCCAAATTATCCAATGATGATTTTTCTATCCAATCATAAACATGGTTAAAAACTTCGACTACTTGTTTTTTATTAAAACAAGTTAATGTTTTTTTTATCCATTCGAAATTCAGTTCGGAAAATAATTTTTCCCCTTTAAGTCTAAAATACCTTTTATGATATTTTTAAATATAATATCTAGGGCCAGTGATATTCAAATATCCAAACACATAAATCATCCATTCAATTCACACATCACACACATATATATTAGTATTTAAACAACAATAAATAAATTTGAGGAATCCAGTTGGATCCCTCCAACCTGTTTTCCCTGCATCCACAGATGTTAGTCAACAAAAATAATAGCAATCCTGCTTCAAGGCAGGATATCGCGGTTTAAAAGGTCATCCACTCATATATCGTGGGGCGATAGGGTCATCCGCTAATGATACAGTGGGCATCCGCTAATGGTACTGCGGCAAATCCATTTTATATATAATATCCATAATCACCAAGCCTAGGTAAAACTGACATATATAATAACCAAGACTGATAAATAATTTGCCAATGCATCCAATCAGCCAACAATTTATTTTTAATGATAAAAATAAATTTTTTTAAGTGAGATTTACTCACTGATTCTATTTGTCGAATATCCTGCTAATCCCATATTGTTGCGTTTACGAATCGTCTCGACATGTCTATCTAGCACCTATGATCATTCCATTTTTATTTAACGATTAAAAGATTTACTAATTTAAATTAACTACTACATATATAAATTAACTACTCTATGAAATTTTAAATTTATAAAACATATACCTTAATCATGTTTAGCGGTCACTAACTCTTTTTCTAGTCCCTGCTCTCGTTCCAAGCAACTGCACGTTGTATCATTGCAACCACAATCGCCTAAGCTTCTCCTTTACATTGTAAACTTCCACCGAACTTCGCCATCGCCTTCCACATCCAAGCCTCACCTCACCGAACACCATTACCATCAACTTGCATGCTCCCTTCACAACGCCACTTTCTCCTGCAAACTCTGCTGTAGGATATCACATGTTCCCTTTAAAATACCAAGTTTCACCAACCTCCTCCATCCCTGAAATCCGGTACAGATGTCATCAGTTCAACGAACTCCAAAACCCATACTTTCGACCCCTAGTTCAACATCAGTACTTCGAATGCCCAAATCCAAATTATATAGTTCAACGTCAGTCCATTCTAACTCTTCCCAGATGGAAACAACCAACATCAGTCCTTCTCTCCTCTACATTTACTCTTCGAAGAACAACCGGCCATGATAAGATTGAACAAATAACAACAATCATGACATCCTCACGTACACAACACTTCGCAATTCATCATCGCAGGTTCGAACTCCCCTAGATCCCCCAGTTCATCACCAGGTCATCGCACTCCACTTCATCAATAAATTGAACATTGCACCATCAAAAATCGTACTCCTCCACTACCTAAATTCGCAATACCCTGAAACCTTTATCGCGATTCCCATATTCAGTTCACTACAACACCAACGCACTTCCACGCATCGGTCCCTTCCTGGAATTAGCAGCGCCTCTTCGATCCATTCACACACCACAACCGCATCGACATCCCCTATGACAAACCCAGGACAGCCTCGACAACCCCCATCTCCTGCAATCGCAAGTGCCTTCAGCGCCTACTCGAGTTCCAGACTTCGTCGCGGTCTTCGATTTCGACTTATGGAGACTTGCGATTCATTTTTTTTATAATAGGAGGAATCACTTTCATGATTTTCAGAGAAAAAGAACGGAAGGGGAATAATGAAAAGGATCTCTCGATGGACTTGGTTTTATAGGAGAGAACTGGGAACAACAACACGCAGCCATTAAATTTCGTGTCTGCTTGATACACAAAACAGGAGACAAACTTTATTGCTCGAGAAAACAAGTTGTGAAATTTCAGTTTTAGATGCTTCAGTTATGATGTATAGGTCGGCTCAGTTTTGAATTTTATATGTTTGATTTTTATATTCATTTGAACCAATGTGAATTCTTTTAATTCGAAATATCTCGTCGATTCGATCTCAGATTTTAGCGTAGTAACTGGCGCCACTAGGGCAATAACACTATTCTAGACACACTGCAAAAGGTTCCAAAGTCTACTTTAATCATATGGAAAAGATATCAAATTAAATCGACAATTTAAATAAAATTTGATTGAACATATAATTTGGTTTCAAACAATTTAAACCATCGATTAGTTATTATCGTCCTAATTCCATTGAAATTTATATTGAGCGACTGAATTGTTTTCGATTCAGTTTTAAATCAGAATTCAATTATCTATTGTTTTTGATAATTGATATCCTTGATATTAATACATATATCGATTATTAAATCTCTAAACTTAATATAAAAAATCTATTTATATGTTTAATTCAACATTTAAAATAAATTTAAATGTTTAATTTAAAGTAGCTGGAAATCCGGGATGTTACATTTCTTCCCCCTTAAAAGAATTTCGTCCCCGAAATTACTAAGGCAGAAGAAATGTGACAGACCCGTTAACTTTTCAAAAGCCAATTTTGTCATAACTCTGTATTTTATATTCCATAACCAAGTCCCTTTCAATTCTAAGTGTTCATGGAAATATTTAATTTCCCATTTTCCATTCAAAAATCTTCACATTGAATCTCTTTTATCTATACAAATTTTTTCAAAACGTTTGAAAATTTTCTAACTTTCTAAAATTTAGAAATTTTTTGGCGGAATCTCCCCTGTACAGAGGAGCTTTTGCAATATACCAAAAGAGAGAAAAAGTATACATCGGCCCATACGGTCGGAAAACAGTTCATATATCCTAGTTTGATATTTTGTGTAAGCGTACCTTATATAAGCGCTTATTACATGCGTAAACTTAGCATATAAGCAATCTACACATCCAAAATCAAGCCAGGTAGCTCCATGTACCTGTACTTACTCAATTTAACTCATTAGCCTCATAATATTAAGGTTTTAATTACTTCCATTCATTTAAATGTCCAAACACATGAATTTAATACCAAACAAGTCGTATCATGTATATTTAGCATGTACATGCTAATACACGTTCCAATATTTAGTTTATACTTCATTTTATTAATATTACATATCATATACACTCACATTCATTCGATTTGGATGATTTATAACCAATTAATTCACATTCAAATCGTATTTGATTTAAATCAATTTGTTTATTTTCATTTACGACTAATGAAAATTTTCTATGCATATTTGGTATTATCTGGTTGATATAATAACCAATTATCCTTTTTCCAAATCAACTTTTCAGCTTCACTTTTTCCAATTCAAATTATTTAACTTGCATAAATTAAATTTTAAATTCCGGAATTCAAATTCCAGGGTTTTTATTTCAAACTTCCTTTTGAAATCATATAAATATATGTGGACATATATTTATTTCCAAATCAAATTCAAAACATTTGAATTTTCCAAATAACTTGTCTTGTACAATTGGAAATCTTATTATGGTAGCAATCCCTCACTTAGAAACTCGAAAATGAACACCGATGATGTCCGAATCATCATCAGAATTATTTTCCAGCGACTGAAATGATTTCAGTGCTTTATCACTTTCAAAATCCAATCAAAATGATTTTTATTCAAAAATCTTTTCAAAACAAGGCTATAATATTTTAATGTACTTAGGAAAAATATTTTCCAACTTCCCAGGATTTAAATTCCAAATTTTGGTTTGAATCAAATTCAATTTTAACTCATTTGTATATTAAGTTTTTATTTGGTTATATATACCCATTTCAATTTTTATTATCTCCTAATAGAAACCAACTCATCCATATATAAATAATTCTAGAAAATTATTCATTTTATATCAAAATAATTTTGGGTAAAATTATTTCATTTACCCCCTTTAAAACAATATTATGTCAATTCCTCCATTCAATTGTTTGGAAACTCCTGTCGACGTCGTGGCGTCCCACGATTCGACCAGAATTTATAAACAACTCAACAGACAAGCCAACACAATATAAAACAATTTTTTTATCAACATACAAATGCGCTCTCTTATATATACACTGAACTCATTCTAGGGTACTACTGACTCTATCTCTAATGAGTAAATCCCCACCAAAGCCTAGGTGTTCGCTCAACCTAAGCTCTGATAACAACTGTAACGGCCCGAAGATCCATACTATCTGAGCTGACTAATACGACATACGTCTAACTCAAATAATACAGAAATACGAGTCATTAGGGTTAAAGAAAATAGAAAAGATAGAATATGAACAGAAATAACAATACAGAACCTCACAACGGAACGAATAAAATATATTATATAACATAACTTTGAAATACAAATTTGTTTTGTATATACATACCATATCAGAGTACAACATAACATTTGATACATCGGGAATAACTCTAAACAACTAACAGTGAAGCCTCCTACTTCAAGCTCCTCCAAGTGTATCTGTAAAGCCTGAAACACTTGACTGGCATACAAATTTGGGCACCCAAGAGTTTAGAAAAAAAACAAAATAAACTCTGGGCCAGTCAAGGGACTGGTGTGAGTAAACTCCAACCATATTGTTTAACTTTGAAAAAAAACCTTTTGTAAGAAAAGGATAATAGTAAGACCGGCCCACACATAAATACAGACGGTTTTTACCTTACTATAACCCAAAACATTTTTGATATCGAAATCCATTGATATTATAATAATGTTTAATCAAATAAATAACCAAATAGTAGAATGCTTGCATCTCACGCTCTACATATATAATATAAAATCAAAAACCGCAGGGCGCTTATTAGAGATTGGATTCTAACTATGACAAGGTATAGGACCACCTGCCGATAGTGTATCTCTAGAGGGAAACACACTGGGTTCAACAAGAACGTCTTGCAACCCGGCCCATACATGACCGACCACTCATTTTGCTTGAGTGTATCGAATGTATACAACCAACGGTTGGGCTCAAACCACCGTTTCCCGAAAAGGGACAACATCGAAATAGATTAAAGAAGTAAAAGGAATTTATCTAGATAGGTGATTATATACCCTTATAGGAGCGACCCACATAGCCATGCCGCCTGCCCGATTTTTGTCATTTCCCGGTTGTGAAGCTTGAGGCTACGTCTATCTTTTAGAACATCTAGCCACCATACACTTTGAATGCCACATCGTCAAACCCGTCAAATCACTAGTTGATCTTCCCTAAAATATTACAGGTATAAAAGCTAAGAGAAACGAATTTCTCTGCCACCAGACGTAATACTTTGAAAAGATTGCCTTATGTGACTGTTAAGAATACTCTGTCAGACATTCGTCCATACAAGTTGTCCTGGGACTGGACAAACATAACAGCTCTTGAATTTCACTCCGTTTTCGATTATCTTCAGCATAATCTAATTCGCAACGCCTATGCCTATACGGAGTGGTTTTCAGATATTAAATCCAACCGGTCTCTCCGTATTCGTTCATTAACTATTTTCCAATTTCCTTGTTGAATTCTATATATATCGATTTACAATATCAAAACTTCTTTAAAATATTCTAACTCCTTAAATTTTCGGAAAATTTCGCCAGCACCTCCTTTGTAACGGTCAATAGTTCAAACCCCAATCGCCTCTCTAGGACCTTTCCATTCAAAAAGAAAATAAAAAAGCCAAGCGGCTTGCCCAAAGGGCTCAGAAAATCTCATATGGAAATTGAAACATGTACCTTTTTGTCGGGCACTAAAAATATAATCTTCATTCTCATCATACTCTTCATTCCATACCTGTTTACATATACATGGTCATTTCCAACTCATTTTAATCAGTCCATTCATTTAATAAAAACCCGCTAACCACTTCCTTAATTAGTCTTTTTCCTAATGCACTTTCAGTTTGAACATACCATAATTGAATATACTTCACTTCGCTTATACACAAGTCGCATTTCATTTCTAACTCGAGTTTTATATTCGATTTCAAATCTGAATTCATAAATCTTATCCATTTTACAAAGTCAATTTCATTTCCAAACTCCGTTAACTAATTACTCCTTTAATTTGTTAATTTTATTTAATAATTAAAGATCAGGCTTTTATTTCAAAAATCGATCCACTTACCCCACTTGAGTTCACATCTATTTTATAATTCAAATCTGGATTTTTCTAATTGAAATTCGGATTTTTACTTGTTAAAAATCCCTTTAGTTAATTAACTAAATCATTATGGATTTTTAAATGATTTTACAGCGACTTTTCTAAAATTTGACTTTGATATAACTCAAAATTTATAAAATAAAATCCAGATTTTTCTCTTCCAATTGGAAACTATTATTTTATATATCCGGACGTTTCTTGTTTCGTCAAATTCCGACTTATTTTGAATCCCGTATACTCAATTGAAGTTTGAAACGTCAAATTGCAAACTACCGCGCGGCGAGTTCGTTTTAATTAAATTAAATTATATACGTTTACTTAGTTATTTAAATAAATTTCAACTTCAATCTTCCATAATTTAATATAAATCAAACCAGTTTCTCGAATATAACTTAAACATCTCGATCATTCAAAAGCGTTGATTATTTCCTCCAAAATTTCATCACTTGGTTATAAATCATTCACAGCTCCATTTCTATATTAAATTTCAAACTTCCTTGGATAGAATTTATTTTATAAGAGTTCGATATAATCGAATTCAAATATTAAATTCCTTTTATGGAAGTAATCCATAATCCAACATACTTCACCATTTACAAACTAATATCCATCTCTTGATAATAGTGAAGTCGTTCAAGTTGGGGTATTTTAATTACCTGTCAGACCTTGATCGACGACGTTCATATCTCAAGACAGATAAGAGTTCGTAATATGAAAACTCAAGTCAAATCTCACCTTTTATTCCATTTCTTAAATTCAGAAATCTGTTTCCAAATTACTCGATGAAAATTACTTCATCAAATTTTATTAATCTATTTGAAACTAACTTTCAAATTTTCCAGCGATAATAAATATCGTTTGTCATGTAACTTCCATGTTTTATAATTTAAAACAAGCTTTCGATTTCAAAATTTATTTAAAAACCAAATCTTACTCTATGGAAAGTAAAATTCCCTTTTTATTTTACATTCGAAGATATTTTATAATTTAACTTATGAATGTGTAAACATAGAATCTGTTTCATATTTAAATCAGATTATAGCTTCAAATTAATACACTTTCAATATTCGTTCTAAAAATAGTTTATTTTATTTCAACATAGTCGAATTCGAAAACATAAATCCTTATGGATTTATTTGGAATCAATTTACATTCCGAACATCGAAATAAATTTCATCGTTTCTTTTTGAAACGATCCAAATTATAAATCTCTTTTTTTTTAAAAAAAATACATACTTGAATTTAAATCTATAAATTTTCCACTGAAAATTCCCCGTTTGTAATTTATAAACATTATTCATAAATCTCACCTCTGGTTTTAAATATTGAAACCAATTTCTATTTTAGATTCCATTTGAACTCAAATTTCCACTTTGAAAAAATAATTTTTCTTTTTAAATTCACACTTGGATTTGAAATTCAATATTATCAAATGATAATATTGATTTCCATTTACAAACATCGTTTATAAATTTAGTTACTTATTTTTATTATTAAAACAAGTTAATATTTCTCAATTCATTCGAAATACCATTTCTATTTCGAAAAGTAAATTTCCTTTTTCAATCCAAAAATCCCATTTTAAGTTCATTCTTTAATTTAAACGAATTATCCAATAAAAATTTCCCTATTTTATTTATAAACCTCGTTTATAAATAAAACTTCTTGTTTTAAATATTAAAACAAGTTTTCAATTTCAAATTCCATTTCTATCACTATAAGAAAAACCGAGATTAGCGACAGATTTTTAGCAGCGGAAAACTCCGTCGCTAATTAGCGGCGGATTTCCATGTGATCTGCAAGGAATAGTTTTTTAAATTTTCAACTTTTTTTTTCTTTTATTTATTACCGTCGTTTTCTTCCATCCCTCACTAAGCCGTTGCAAATTACGTCAAATTACCGACAGAAAATTTCTGCTGCTGTTTTCCGCTGCAAATCCAAGCAGAATACCGACAAATATTTATCGAAGCTATTTTGCAGCAGAATCCCAGCAGATTTGCAAGAGATGTTTATATTATTCTAAGATATACTTTAGTGTTATTTTTTAATAATTATTTACATGTTCAATAATTAATAATTAGTTTGTTCTAATCAATGATTTATAAGTAATAATAAATATTAATTTACGTTCTATAATAAATAACTTATAATCATTGCTTATTTAAAATTAACAAAATAATATTTGCTCATAACCAATGTAATTACTAAATTCTCAATTATGTCATTTTCTATCATCATAAATTTCCGTCAGTATGCCAGTATATTTTACGCTAAATCCCAACATTTTAATTGTTCTTTTATAATTATTCCCCTAAATAATGAAAAAAAATCAGTTTATTATAATGATTATTTAATGATTAATAATAAAATTTAATACTTATGAAATGATATCTATTATTCAATAATTAATTTTAAATAATTGTATTTAATAATTACAGTTGATAATTATAATTGATACTTATATTTTATAATTATAGTTGATAATTATATTTTATATTTCGAAAACTCTAAAAATTTGAAATCATCTTGAATAAATTTGAAGTAAATCATAAAGTTTATAAACTAATTATCAATAATTAATTATTATTTAATAATTAAGCGTAATATCTAATAATTAATAGTAAATAATTAATTAATAATTATGAAGTGATACTGGTATTTAGTATTTAATAATAAATTTTCAAAAATTGTTAATTTACAATGACCATTAAAAAAATCGATAATTAAGAAAAAATAATATTAATTCATATTTAGTAAGAAGGAATAATAGTTGAGAAGTAACATTTGGCATATAATATTTTGTAATTTTAATTAGTAATTCTATTTAATACTTGAAAAACTTAATGTTTTAATTTAATTGATTTGCATTCATTAATTATTTGTTTCTAGTTGTGTAGTATGTGATTAATAATTACGAGTAACACAAAATAAGCTGATAGATTTCATTAAAACAACCAAATATATTTTTTATTTTAAATAAATAAATTGCAAAATTTCAAATTGCTGTAATTCGATCTTAAACCACGACGATCGATGGCGATTGACCTAGCTGGTAACAATCCCTCTAGGTGGGGGTGGAGGACAAACAGCATCACCGATGACGATCAGCCTGACTGGTCTGATCGTAGGGGTACCGGAGCAATACCATGTCTAAAACATGGTATATATCTCTTGCTCTTTGAAATTGAAATTCACTTAATTCTCTCCACTTTTGTCTCCTTAGATCTCTCTAATTAATTTAAATATTCTATAGCACAATATTTTTTTATGTTCAACTAAGATTAATAAAAAAAAACTAATTTTTTAATCTTTTTCAAAACTATACGATCTAACGGTCAGTTTCCCACTGTTAGAGAAGTTTTTTTTCATTAATCATTTTCTTTTTTTATGTTTAACTTGCATATTATTTTGACAAAAATCAACTTTTCCAAAGCCGAAGAAACCTGGAACATGTTTGTAACATATCTGCTTAAATCTCTACAATTAAATTTACTTAGTTCTCACTGGTCTAATTCACTTAATTCTCTCAACATTTATGTCTTTAGATTTCTTAAATTTTAAATATTATATATCACATTATTTTTTGATATTTAACAAAGATTAATGAGAAAAACTAGTTTTTTTCCAATCTAACGGTCGGTTCCTACCGTTGTGCGGTTGTACTAATTAATAATTATATTTAATGTTAAAAAATGTTGAAGAGAAAACCCAGATTTGAATAGGGGAAAACACAGATCCAGGTATGGGAAACAGTCCCATTCATCACCGTTCAAACTGGATAGATCCAACGAACAGAATAGCTCCAAGGCTTCTATTTCGGATCGCCCTATGTTGCGTTCTTCTGTAATTCGCTTTACCCTTTTCATCTTCAACCTCGATTCTTCTCCATTTCTTTTATTTCTTTTACGCTCGATTTTCTTTGATTAAAATGTCCTCACCACTTCCTCATTCATCCTAGGGTTTAGCGAAATCCCATTTTAGTGGTTCTCCTCCCAAGTCAACCTAGGGTTTCATGAAATCCCTTAGTTTCTCATTCGCGACTGCAAGAGCAGCAGCTTGTCCAGGCATGGTGCATGATTAACACGACTCTTGAATTCGATGGTGGTGGCAAATCGACCTCGATGATACTAGGCGGTTGTGGTGACTCGAATCCAACATAACTCTAATTACGCTATCTGCGGCTGCGAAGAACCCCAAACTTCGACCAATCAGGTGAAAACTTTTATTCTTAAATGATTATGTGTGCTTAACTGTATATAAAAAAGGAAAATTGTCTTTTTAGCAAGGTTTAGTCTTAGACAGAAAACCGATTCACTTGATTATTTGTAGCTAGGTTTAGTTGTACTTCCTGGAGCGTTGCCCTTTTGATGATGCCGAGTTTTGGAATTCTAGTGATAGGTGGTTATGAGATGCAGAGTAGGGCAGTGCATGCGTCCCCCTTGTGGATTATGAACTCGGTTTAAAATACAAATGTGTGGAGTTCATTGTGCCTTTACTTTACAGTGTTCCTTTTCTGTTCGTTGTGTCTATGACTTGTTTTCTTGAAACCAAACAAACCATATATAAAAGTAAGACAGTTGTACACTCTATATACACAGTTCTACAACAAAATGGTAGGAGGTATCCGCCCCTTTTTGAGCAAACAACTAGTGAATTGAACATATTACGTCAAATTAGTGCAGTTATAATTTTACTAACTTTTCACACTTTTTAATACTCTTAAGATTAGATATGTAGTGTTAAGACACAGAAAAGGTAAATCAAGCATAAAAAAGTAAACTTAATTGAAACATAACATAAAAGCACACCAGAAAAGAGGAATAAGAAGGTAGGAATAACACATCACCTAATCACTCCCAACTTTCACAACAACAAATTAACCATTTTTTACAACAGAATTTTTACAACGATTTGTATGCTATTTTTTTTAACTTTGCAGATTTATGCTTATCCAAATAACATGAATTCTAACTCTTAGTTAACTTTAATTTGTCATATCAACACTTACACTTGGATAGGTCATATTCCATTTAAGTATAAGGAACTTGCATGTATTGTCTCTCAGCAGTAGCAAGACCTCAACAACAGTGTGCTTAAACACCATATATATAACAAAAAATATAATGAAAAAGAAAAGAAGCAGGCAATACTGGGCTTTTATAGCCATGCAATGACTCTCATACCACATCATTAGCTCTTCTCATTATCATGGTGTACGTGTAACAGTAATTATCAATTTGAATAAGTTCTTCCAACATATCTGAAAGATTGAATTTAAGGTGACTTTGTCCATCTTTTTATATAGAAAATGCGATGAGGCAATTATACAGTGAAACCTAACACACTAAGTTCATTGCATATTAGTTGCCTTACGTAGTTGCTACATAGAGATCGTCGGGTCTATTAATGTTAGTGTTATACAGTGTCATTTCTTTTATATATTGCTGCTAAGATAATAATCAAATATAGTTCTTTTGTATATTTATAAGTAGATTGGACTGTGGCTTAGGAATCTACACTGTAAATAGCCTTTAATTTCTGTTCACTTTTAAAGTATGATAATGCAGCTGGAATTTGAGGTTTATACAACAGCTTGGTACTATTCTTCTAAGTACTGTTCATGTCATGCACACGTAAATTTAATCTTTGATTATTATTTCTATTTATAGCCATTCATAAAGGAATTTAAATGCTTCATGACTGCAAATTGCTCTTATGGGAACATTGGAGTATTTTTGGATGAATGGAAGAGGGTCACATGAGAATGATTTGAGTTTGCTTGCGTATAATGGTTTACATCTATCAGAGACTAGTCCAGTTTAGTTGACAGTTTGAAAATTTCTAAAATTTTGGTTTGGCCTGAATATTTTTGCTTCCACACTAGAGAAAGTATACCATGGCTTTAATGTGCAGTCATAACAATTGCTCCTTCCATGTGATCTTCCAGTTGGATTTTGTTGTGATATTGTTAGATGTAATCATTTCTTGAATAATAGTGAATAAATTTGTCTTTTAAGGCTATTAAAATGCTGTAAAAGTTTGTGAATGTAAGATTAATGGTATAATTGGATTGTTATCAAATACAATGTTTACAACACTGCTGAAATAATTATTACAATGCTCATTGGATGTTGTACAGAAATGCTCATAGCTCTTATTTACCGCTGTAAATATTATTTATAAAATATATGATTGATGCTTCATTGTATGCTTGCAGCACCTCAGGCAATTAATCTTGATACTTCATAACAAACTGATTCATTGTATGCTTGCAGCACCTCAGGCAATTCATCTTGATACTTCATAACAAACTGATTCAGTATCAGGAAAACGGAATAAGGATTTAATGAGTTAATTTCCCGGGATCTCATATCTATCTTTAACGACAAAGAGTTGGAATTATTGATCAGCGGTCTTCCAGATATTGACTGTAAGTAGCAACAGATTTATCCTACTTGTAGGAAATCTTCACCTTTTCGTCTTTTGTCACTTTCGCAGCCCATAGTCACTACATATATAAAAATCACATTTTTATTTCGCTATTCAATATATAAAAATCGAATTTTTACTTCGCTATTCAATATATAAAAATCGAATTTTTACTTCGCTATGTATATAAAAATCACATTTTTATACCACCACTACATATATAAAAATCCTACTTTTATTCTTCTCACTATATAAAAGTCCGACCTTTTCCTTGATTAAATATACAAAACTGATTTCCTTTAAATAAATAAAATAATAAAAACGCACCTTTTTATCTTTGCAAAAATCGAATCTTTAATTGAAGGAGGGCATACCGGTCAGCGATGGAGTGGCCAGAGGGGGCGCTGGGTCCATGGTGGTCCGGGGTGGTGCCACACTGACCGTCGGTGGCAGAAATGGGGCCTACAGCGGCTGTCTTTAGGTTTTGGAGCGGTGGAGGGTTACATGGTGGCGCTGACGTGGAGGGGAGGGGCGTAGGGGGTCGGTGGAGGCTAGGGGCTGGCTGCAGGTGGTCACGGCGTGGGCCTAGATGGCCGGAGGCATGGTTTTCCGTTCTGGGGCCTTGGGTTTCGGATTTTGGCAAGGTGAGAGAAGGGAGAGGAAGGAGGAGGGGTACGGCGGAGCTTGGGGGTCCGATGGCACGTCACGGCGGCGGTGGCCAGCCTGGAGGCGGCTGCGATCGAGGGCCTCAACGCATTTTTTTTTAATTTGTTTCAGGCGTTGACCGATTGAAAGGAGGGAGGGAGAGAGGGTAAGGGTTTTATAGTTTTATAATTATTTTATTTTAATTTTCCCAAATAAAGTGACTTTCTATTCGAACTCGAAACAAGACTCACCGCCTGTCGTCCACAGCTAATTACCCCCATCCCGAACACAATGGGATATGTATCGTAAGCTGATTTGATCGTTTCGATCAGTTTTCATCAAAATCAACATATAACTCTATATATTGAATTTGAACGCGCATTTCAATTTACCGGGGTCACATACTAACTCGAAAAATTCCAGAAAAATATTTTCTAGCTTCGTATTGACGATACGGTCCTAACAAAACTAGTTTCGTTGAATTTTGAGACCGTTGGAAAAATGGCCATTTTCCAGTCGATTAAAATCAACTAAAACTGGTCAAATGCGTTTTCCTTTGCCACGCTCACATATTGATTCGAAAAATTATGAAAATTAGAATCTAGCAATAACTTTACATCCCGGATCCAACAAAAGTGGTTTCGTCAAAATCTGAGGTTGTTTGAAAAATTTCCATTTTTAAGGGCCTGAATTCCATAGCGACTATTCAGAATTTTCAACTGGACATATCTTTTGAATCCCGCTATGAAATTTTGATTTGTCGGATTCGTTGGAAAGATATTCACAATTAGATTCTATTATTTTTAGTTTCGCTAAAATCCGGTTTGTTTTGCACCCGGTACAATCAATTGAAATTTGAAATCGAATTATCGAACTACCGCGCCATTTTCAATTCCTTTTATAATTATAAATAATTATTTATATCCTAACGACGACGTATATAAATATATACGTCGAATTATATTCAAAATAAAATTTTCGTCGATATTATTTAAAATAATCTATTTTAAATATGCAAAATTCGTCAAAATTGCCAAAATAAAAATTTAAACTGGCTCGCATTTCCGGGTTATTACAATCTCCCCCACTTAAAATGTTTCGTCCTCGAAAAGGAACGAAGCCGAAAGTTGTTTAACAAATCAACTCAACTTCCATTCTTTTGATCATTGCTGAAGTTCTTCAACTTTTCAGTTTCTAAGAACTTTTCAAAAATTTCGCTAACACCCTAAATTTTCGAAAAATTTCGCCATAACCTCCCCTGCACCGGGAGCACCGGGAAAATCCCGAAATTGCCATACAGGCCTTCTGATCTCAAAAAGAAAAAGAAAAAGCCAAGCAGCTAGCCAACCGGCTCATAAAATCATCATCACCCAAACAAAACAGTAAATTATAGTAAACATGTACCTATTTGTCGGGCAAACAAATTTTATTCTCTGCTCTAGCCTCCTTGCTATGACCCGTTCAATGTAAGTACATGTATATGCAAGCAAATGCGACTAATTTTCAATAAAATTCACTATTTGATTCAATTAGGCTAAATGGTTCAAAATTCAATTAGACAAACAATAATCAAACAACACAAACATCAATCAATTAGTGGATTAACGTTTCAAATTCATAATTTGATACATATACAGAAAATCATGTTTTTGATGCCAATACACAACCATAAATCTATCTATATAAGTTTTGGTTCTCACACCAGTCTAATGGTAATATATAGATATCACACCTTCGAAACACGAACACAAATTCTGATGATGATATATCAATCATCAGAACCATCTCCGGGTGTCTAGGATGTGAATTTATATCTATCCAGTATATTAAAACTTCGAATATACGTTCATGACGCGTATATGCAAAATCTTTATATATTGGATTGTCCAAATTCAATATAAATAAATATTCAAATACGTATAAATGGTTTAAATTTTCAAAACAATATTTGTTTTCATTTGAAAAATATACTCTTCATACTCGTTCTAGGATACTACTGATCCTATCTCTAACGAGTCATTCTAATTGGATATTACTAATCCAATATCTGATGAATTCTTTCGTATGGTTCTAATGTGTCTTGTTCTCGAGCTCTGTAAACCAAAGCTCTGATACCAAATGTAGGAAATCTTCACCTTTTCGTCTTTTGTCACTTTCGCTGCCCGTAGTCACTACATATATAAAAATCACATTTTTATTTCGCTATTCAATATATAAAAATCGAATTTTTACTTCGCTATTCAATATATTAAAATCGAATTTTTACTTCGCTATTCAATATATAAAAATCGAATTTTTACTTCGCTATGTATATAAAAATCACATTTTTATACCACCACTACATATATAAAAATCCGATTTTTATTCTTCTCACTATATAAAAATCCGACCTTTTCCTTGATTAAATATACAAAACTGATTTCCTTTAAATAAATAAAATAATAAAAACGCACCTTTTTATCTTTGCAAAAATCGAATCTTTAACTGAAGGAGGGCATACCGGTCAGCGATGGAGTGGCCAGAGGGGGCGCTGGGGTCCGTGGTGGTCCGGGGTGGTGCTACACTGACCGTCGGTGGCAGAAATGGGGCCTACAGCGGCTGTCTTTAGGTTTTGGAGCGGTGGAGGGTTACATGGTGGCGCTGACGTGGAGGGGAGGGGCGTAGAGGGTCGTTGGAGGCTAGGGGCTGGCTGCAGGTGGTCACGGCGTGGGCTTAGATGGCCGGAGGCATGGTTTTCCGTTCTGGGGCCTTGGGTATCTGATTTTGGCAAGGTGAGAGAAGGGAGAGGAAGGAGGAGGGGTACGACGGAGCTTGGGGGTCCGATGGCGCGTCACGGCGGCAGTGGCCAGCCTGGAGGCGGCTGCGATCGAGGGCCTTAACTCGTTTTTTTTAATTTGTTTCAGGCGTTGACCGATTGAAATGAGGGAGGGAGAGAGGGTAAGGGTTTTATAATTTTATAATTATTTTATTTTAATTTTCCCAAATAAAGTGACTTTCTATTCGAACTCAAAACGAAACTCACCGCCTGTCGTCCATAGCTAATTACCCCCATCCCGAACACAATGGGATATGTATCGTAAGCTGATTTGATCGTTTCGATCAGTTTTCGTCAAAATCAACATATAACTCTATATATTGAATTTGAACGCGCATTTCAATTTATTGTGGTCACATACTAACTCGAAAGTTTCGAGAAAAATATTTTCTAGCTTCGTATTGACGATACGGTCCTAACAAAACTAGTTTCATTGAATTCCGAGACAGTTGGAAAAATGGCCATTTTCCAGTCGATTAAAATCAACTGAAACTGGTCAAACGCGTTTTCCTTTGCCACGCTCACATATTGATTCGAAAAATTATGAAAATTGGAATCTAGCAATAACTTTACATCCCGGATCCAACAAAAGTGGTTTCTTCAAAATCCGAGGTTATTTGTAAAATTTCCATTTTTAAGGGCCTGAATTCCATAGCGACTATTCAGAATTTTCAACTGGACATATCTTTTGATTCCCGCTATGAAATTTTGATTTGTTGGATTCGTTGGAAAGATATTCACAATTAGATTATATTATTTTCAGTTTCGCTAAAATCCGGTTCGTTTTGCACCCGGTACATTCAATTGAAATTTGAAATCGAATTATCGATCTACCGCGCCATTTTCAGTTCCTTTTATAATTATAAATAATTATTTATATCCTAACGACGACGTATATAAATATATAAGTCGAATTATATTCAAAATAATTTTTTCGTCGATATTATTTAAAATAAACTATTTTAAATATGCAAAATTCGTCAAAATTGCCAAAATAAAATTTTTAAACTGGCTCGCATTTCTGGGTTATTACACTACTTTTGAGATTCTCAACCATGAAGAAAATTATTTTTTATTTCTTAGAATATATGATTGACGCAATATGCAAATGTCAACACAGTGGATGATTGAGAGCAAATACTGAGTACTCAGGTTACAACAAAGCATCTCCTTTCATACAATGGTTCTGGGAAGTTATTCAAGGTTTTAGCAAAGAAGACAAGGCACGTTTCCTTCAATTTGTCACTGGTATCAAAGGTAAATTCCACTATCGGTGGTTGTATAATGTCATATGTTAGATCATATTATGAATTTGAGAACAGTTCAAGGGCTATTATAAAAAATGCAATATCATAATATATGCAGGTTCCTTTGGAAGGTTTTAGTGCACTTCATAATATTAAATGAATTTTTAGGCCATTTACATTTTTATTTGCCGGTTACAAGAATAAATGGAGACAGACCACTCATTTTTATGTCGGGTTGGCAGTTAGGTGATTCTGATTCTAACATGCTATTTCAAAATATATTACAAAGTTAATAGGTGGATATTGGCCAGAAGATAGTTTCCGTTTTCTTCCGAACTATGTAACATTTTTTCAGTGATGCGGTGGAGGTTTGAAGGTGCTAAGCTGCTGTTTGCTAAGCTGCTATCTGCAATCTGGTCGATGGCGGGGGTATTGAAGGAGGTAATTCAAATGAGATATGATAAAGCTTATAATAAGATTATACTGCACAAATTTTGCTTATTGCCTTTTGGTAATTTTGTGGTGTTTAGTTATTGCCTTTGGGGAGAGGTAGATTGATTGTTTATATGGGTAAAAAGTAAAATTCTTTGCTTCTGTGATTGTAGGTATAACTGGAGAATTTTTGTTTTACAGGAAGATAGACATCTTTGATGCAAAAAAGTGGGAACATGCCCCAAGAAGTTATGGATTTGAAATGCTAGAACTATATTTTGGTTTGTATTTTTTAGTATTGTTTATGAAATATCATGGATGTATTATGTATTTTTGATGTAAGAATGTTTCGTATGTCTATTATGTAATGTTGAATGTTGATTATGAGATAAGTGATTAACATAATACATTGATTATGAGATGTGTGTGTTGATATTAATTGTGCTGTATTTAAATTAGGATTGTGTATTGAATGGAACACAAGTTATGTGTGATGAGTATGCATGTGTGTCTAATATATATATATACACACACACACATATATATATATATATCAGAAGGGGAATTGTAGCGGATTACCAACAAAAAAAGAGAGGTTAAGTTTACTTCAATTTAATTTTCGTCGCTAATCCCTTGGTAATTAGTAAGGATTTACCAACGCCTTTTATAAATAATATTTTATTATAAATTAATTATCCATCGGTAAATAGTCGGTATATAAATTAAAATAAAATTAATAAATAAAATTTTATTTTTATTAAAAAATTAATAAAATGACGGAAAAATGTCGGAAAACTCATGCTAAATTCCGTCGCTAAATCTGACACAGATACCGTCATGGTTTCTACCGACCGAACCGTTATGTGGGAAATCCGTCGCTAAGGCCTGTTTAGTGACGGATTAGAAGCGGATTCTACCGCTGCTAAATGCTGTTTTTCTTGTAGTGTATTTTCGGGAAATAAATTCCCTTTTTAAAATCAACACTTGAGTTTCCATTTCCAAATTATCCAATGACGATTTTTCTATCCAATCATAAACATTGTTAAAAACTTCGACTACTTGTTTTGTTATTAAAACAAGTTAATGTTTTTTATCCATTCGAAATTCAGCTCGGAAAATAAATTTTCCCCTTTAAGTCTAAAATCCCTTTTATGATATTTTTATATATAATATCTAGGGCCAGTGATATTCAAATATCCAAACACACAAATCATCCATTCAATTCACACATCACACACATATATATGAGTATTTAAACAACAGTAAATAAATTTGAGGAATCCAGTTCGAACCCTCCAACTGTTTTCCCTGCATCCACAGATGTTAGTTGTAACACCCCACATCCGTTAGTGTCACTCACAAAGGGAATGCACTAAGTTCTGTGGAGCATTTAGGGTAAAAGATGCAGATAAATTACTAGACAGACAGAAATTAAATAGCGGAAAATAAAACTTTGCTTTATTGATAAAATAGTTTGTACAATGGTTTCTTTACAATATCAGAGTATCATCTGTCTTACAAAATAAAGAAGCATAAAAACAACATTTATATTCCCCGATTTTAGCAAGAGCCAGCCATAGCATCTGAAAAGAGAATCCAAGCAAACTTCGATAGATCTTCAAGCTGGGAAAGAGTGGCAGTCCAACTTAACCTAAGCTAAACTATTCCCTCCTTTACTACTTGGGGGGGGGGGGGAATGGAAGAAAAGAAGACGAAAGAAAAACAGAGTCAGACATAAAGCCTGAGTAAGTTCAGTAACTTCTAGCATGTGAACATGGAAAACAAAACGACATGAATTAACTGAATTCAAGATTACACCATGACGATAGGGTCAACAAGATTAGACAAGGTAATCATAAGATATGCTAAGATAAGATAAACTGGATACGCTTTAATACTTTCGCCGTTTCGCTATTTCCTTGTTATACTGGTTTCTATATCTCTGCACCACCTAACTAGTGTCCCAACTAGTAATGATAACGTGATCCCAATCCCAATATTTTCCATTGCCTTCGAGCATCCATTTATTATTTATTACCTAGATCTAATCTAGGGTTTTCTATCCAGTGCTTTCTAGATTCAACTAGAGTTTACGCTATCTGCTGAATGCTTCTCGGATTCAGGATTTATGCCACCTAGTCCAACTAGGGATTATGCTACCTGTCGAACGATGCCCCCAAGTCTAGGACACACTATCTAGAGTGGTATATGTTCCTATACTTCCCCACGCATGTATCGTGAATCGTTATCGCTTGTCTATATGCACATGTCCTGTAATGTGCGGTCCGAGTCCTGTGTCAGGGCAAATCAAGGATTACAGAACTCGGTCGGGAGCTTTCAGATATCTGCCGATGCAGATGCTAAGGTATGTTTTTATTTCAGTGGCTATGGTCCCACTTGACCCCTCCCTCAACTAATGAAAGGCACACCTTGTAAAATGAGAACTATACGCCGGCCCCCGGTGCCCCACTATCCTATGGCCATCCTCATCCATAACTAGATAGTAAGTATATGGTCTTTTGGAGTTCTCCGCCTTTCCGCTTCACGTATCTCGATTGACTGAAGATGGATGGTAGACGACGAGTTGCTATCACAGGGCCACCGTTCTCTCGCCGAATCACGTCGGTCCATCCTAGTCTTTAGGTTTCCATGTATTGCAACCAAGGCATACCCCTGGTTCTTCTACGCAGACCTTAACCTCTGTGGGCCCAGGCGGATCATCTGCAGCCTCACAGTGGGATACCAAGAGTACCCTCACGTCCCCTCGAAGCCTCGGGCTTCGTAACCCAATTTGTTGGAGCCTCCTTTTTAGCTAGACGGACGTTCGCACCTCCTCGTGCTATACTAAGAATTACTACTTAGTTTTACTAACTAAGATTTACCACTTAGTTTCCAGAATCGTTGTTTCCTTAACTAATGTTTACTTAGTTCTCTTTCCCGTTAGTTTAGATTGGTTAAGTGTCATAGTCAATTCAAGCTAACTTAACCCTCCTTATTTATCCTGTTAAACTGGTTAAGTTTTGTCAATAACTCATGTTGACTTAACCCTACAACAAACCAAGTTGTATTGGTTAAGTATTTATTACTTAACCCTACCCATTCACCCTGTGTTGGTCAAGTGTTCCTTTTTAACTTAACCTTGCCCGTCTGTTTTAACTAACATGTTATTATTAATGGTCAAGTATTATCCCTTCATTTTCTAGACTTAACCCCATTCCTTTATCACAACCTGATGGTTAAGTGTTCAAGTTTACTTAACCCTACGGTCTAGCCCAGCTAACATATCAAATTGGCTAAGTGTATTAGATTTTACTTAACCCCAACCTCTAGTCTAGTTAACATATTAATTTGGCTAAGTGTATTAACTTTACTTAACCCCTACAAGTCTCGTTTTGCTACCTTGAGTTTGGTTAAGTGTCTCTATGGACTTAGCCCTCCCATTCTAGCTTAACTGTGTTTAAATTGGTTAAGTGTTCCTATGGACTTAACCCTCCCATTCTAGCTTAACTGTATGGCCCTAACCCCACTCACCAGTCTGGTTGTCATGTTGAATTGGTTAAGTGTCTTAGTGAATTTAACCCTACCATTCTTGTTCTAGCTTTAATTAAATGAATTAAAGCCGCTACCACTCACATTAGACAGGTATTGTTGCGACTACTGGATGTGCCGATTGGTTCCGGGCAGGTTTACATCGCAACTCAGTCTAACCTCGGGTTGGGCATATTCGTGTTTTCTAAGTTCAAAAGGGGTTTTGATTAGTTTTCAAATCAGGTTTTGAAAGTAACCATCCCGTCCGTCGGATCAGTTAGGGATAGCCAGGGAGAGCAGGAAACTTGTATTTTCCAAACTCAAGCCTAGACACTATCCTCTCTGTCACCCTAGAACTTTCTGGTGTTTCATTAAAAGAGATGTCGTTTAACAAACCTTTAATTTGTCTAAGTTTACATTTCTCATTTAGAACAAATTCTATAAGTAAATTATTCCTAATTTACTTATTTCCTAATTCCCCTTTTAATGTAAATTGTCAACATTCATTCTTTTGGCCCATTTTCCCTCTAAATCATGTTTATGCTTTTTGGTATGTAAACTATACCAAATCAAGTGTCATTAACCATGATTTTGCTAATCCTGACAATTACTCCCAATTATGGCCAATTTCAAGTTTATGCCAATATACTTATCGAGCCAAATTAACTAATCCAATTCTGATTTAACATTCTAATTCACGTCAAACTAGACTTATTACTCTAGTTCACTATTCATGTAAATACTAGATTTACATGTCAATACAAGATTCAAATTACACATCTTATAATTTATGTCAAATTTATCCAATTTGCATTCCTATGAACATGCCATAATACATGTTCCCAATTTATGCCAATTTCCAAGTTAAACTACGTTTTAGTAAATTTCATATTTTTCCCCAAATCGCATTCCCGCCGTTCGTACAATCGTGTTTCAACCTAGATTATAGATAAATCTAGATTCGTAGCAAATAGGGAATGAACCAAAGATTGCTATGAAAAGGATAGATACAACAACTGGCATAAAATGGTTTTGAATAATGATGTAGGTTCAAGAACGTGGGTAGACCTAACTTAATAGGTAAATTCCCAAGGTCTAAAACCAAGAATAGACAGAGTAGGTTCAAGAACATGGGTAGACCTAACTTAATAGGTAAATTCCCATGGTCTAAAACCAAAGAAAACCAAGGACAGGTAGAATAAATAATTGGGTTTAGACCCAATCTCATAATCACAAAGCTTAAACAACACTTTCCTAATCATGAATCATAGGTGTTTAATCACAGATTTCCTTGTTATGTCAAAGGCAATAGTTTATGTTTTCTAATCAAAGGCATAGGCTTAGTCAAGGAAATAATCCTCATAGTCACAGTCACAGTCACAATCACAGTCACAGCCATAGGCAATGTTCATAGTCATAGGCAATGTCCAAAGTCATAGGCAATGTTCATAGTCATAGGCAAATGCTCATAGTCTTATTTGTCCTCGAATCATAACAGTTCTTAATTAGGTTCAAGAATGTAGGCACTGATTCAAATAGAGAGAGAGAGATTTGGCATATTCTTTTATTCCTTTAATTTCATGTCACGAACAAAGAAAAACGTTCAAATCTAAAAATAACTGACTTACAGAGATTAGATTAGAACAGAAAGATGGCGTTGCTAAGATTCGTAGAAAAACAATCGTTGAAGTCGTTTGAACCTCCTCTTGAATCCTAGCTTGACTTGAACCTCTTCTTGAAAATCTTTTAGCAGCATTTCCTCGTCTTGGTTTATTTTATATATATTATTTTATTTATATATTTTAGAGGAGGAGGAGGAGCCATGACTAACAATAATCTTTGCAGCATAAGGGTAGAAAAGAATTGTGAATAGAGAAGAAGACCAGTGCTGTTTATATAGTTGCTCAAGACCTTATCGTACACGCAGCGCTGAGTCAGCATTGAACCTAGTTAAGAAAATAGTCCAGGTTCGCAGATGAATCTAGCCAAATCTTATCGTACATGCAGTGCTAAGTCAGCATTGGGTCCCACAAGCTGTTTTGTCGTAGAAATTTGAATTTCGAACTTTTGAATTCCTGGAATTTATTTAACTGTTTTATTAACATGAAATATTCTTATATGTATACAATTCCTTTAAGGACCATTTTACGCATATATATATATATATATATATATATATGCACAACTTTCATTTTATTTTCAAAATTCAAACGATGTTGCACCGTTATTTAATTCTTGCCATATTTCATTTACTATAGCCTTATCTTAAATTATATCTTTCGTATACATATATTTCTGCATATATATATATATATTCTCATGTATATACATATATTTTCTTTATTTCCTTATATGTACGTTCTTATCCTTTCAAATTTTGAATTTGTATATGTACATATATTTGCATGTTCAGTTGGCCCTCTTTAAAACAGAGATAAAAATTATGCTGCCGCCGGGGTTCGAACCCCCGACCTCCATGTTACAAATCCAATGCCTTAACCAACTGAGCTACAAAGTCTTTTGTTAATAAGTCTTAGAACAATGATAATTATTGTTCTTTCCTTACTTCTCTTTTTCATGTTAGTTACAATACTTAAATTAAACCAATGCATGAATCTTTTTCTTTTAATGTTAATGCATTATGTTTGCAAATCAGTGCATGCAACATATTTACATCGCATGCAACCAATCTTTTTTTTCATATATTAATTAATTTTCATTATACATCACCATATTAATCCTATCTGTGGATATATATACATTTTTAATTACATTAAAAATACGGGGTGTTACATTAGTCAACAAAAATAATACCAATCCTGCTTCAAGGCAGGATATCGCGGTATAAAAGGTCATCCACTCATATATTGTGGGGCGATAGGGTCATCCGCTAATGATACTGCGGGCATCCGCTAATGGTACTGCGGGAAATCCAATATATGTATATATATATAATAACCACAATCACCAAGCCTAGGTATAATTGACATATATAATAACCAAGACTGATAAATAATTTGCAAATGCATCCAAGCAGCCAACAATTTATTTTTAATGATAAAAATAATTTTTTTTAAGTGAGATTTACTCACCTGATTCTATTTGTCGAATATCCTGCTAATCCCATATTGTTGCGTCTACGAATCGTCTCGATATGTCTATCTAGCACCTATGATCATTCCATTTTTATTTAACGATTAAAAGATTTACTAATTTAAATTAACTACTACATATATAAATTAACTATTCTATGCAATTTTAAATTTATAAAACATATACCTTAATCATGTTTAGCGGTTACTAACTCTTCTTCTAGCCCCTGCCCTCGTTCCAAGCACCCGCACGTTGTATCATAGCAACCACAATCTCCTAAGCTTCTCCTTTACATCGTAAACTTCCACCGAACTTCGCCATCGCCTTCCACATCCAAGCCTCACCTCACCAAACACCATTACCATCAACTTGCATGCTCCCTTTACAACGCCACTTTCTCCTGCAAACTCTGCTATTGGATATCACATGTTCCCTTTAAAATACCAAGTTTCACCAACTTCCTCCATCCCTGAAATCCGGTACAGATGTCATTAGTTCAACGAACTCCAAAACCCATATTTCCGACCCCCAATTCAACATCAGTACTTCGAATTCCCAACTCCAAATTATATACTTCAACATCAGTCCATTCTAACTCTTCCCAGATGGAAACAACCAACATCAGTCCTTCTCTCCTCTACATTTACTCTTCGAAGAACAACCGACCATGATAAGATTGAACAAATAACAACAATCATGACATCCTCACGTACACAACACTTCGCAATTCATCATCGTAGGTACGAATTCCCCTAGATCTCCCAGTTCATCACCAGGTCATCGCACTCCACTTCATCAGTAAATTGGACATTGCACCATCAGAAATCGCACTCCTCCACTACCTAAATTCGCAATACCCTGAAACCTTTATCGCGATTACCATATTCAGTTCACTACAATACCAACGCACTTCCATGCATCGGTCCCTTCCTGGAATTAGCAGTGCCTCTTCGATCCATTCACACACCATAACCGCATCGACATCCCCTCTGACAAACCCACGACAGCCTCGACAACCCTCATCACATGCAATCGCAAGTGCCTTCAGCGCCTACTCGAGTTCCAGACTTCGTCGCGGTCTTCGATTTCGACTTCTGGAAACTTGCGATTCATTTTTTTTATAATAGGAGGAATCTATTTCGTGATTTTCAGAGAAAAAGAACGAAAGGGGAATAATGAAAAGGATCTCGCGTTGGACTTGGTTTTATAGAAGAGAACGGGGAACAACAGTACACAACCATTAAATTCCATGTCTTCTTGATATACAAAATAGGAGACAAACTTTATTGCTCGAGAAAACAAGATGTGAAATTTCAGTTTTAGGTGCTTCAGTTATGATGTATAGGTTGGCTCAGTTTTGAATTTTATATGTTTGATTTTTATGTTCATGTGAACTGATGTGAATTCTTTTAATTCGAAATATCTCGCCGATTCAATCTCAGATTTTAGCATAGTAACTGGCGCCACTAGGGTAATAACACTATTCTAGACACACTGCAAAAGGTTCCGAAGTCGACTTCAATCATATGGAAAAGATATCAAATTAAATCGACAATTTAAATAAAATTTGATTGAACATATAATTTAGTTTCAACAATTTAATCCATCGATAATAAATAACTATTATCGTCCTAATTCCATTGAAATTTATATTGAGCGACTGAATTGTTTTCGATTCAGTTTTAAATCTGAATTCAATTATCTATTGTTTTCTATAATTCGAATCTTAATTCATATATCGATTATTATATCTCTAAACTTAATATAAAAAAAATCTATTTATATGTATAATTCAACATTTAAAATAAATTTAAATGTTTAATTTAAAGTAGCTGGAAATCCGGGACGTTATTTAGGCAGATTATAGTTCAATTGTTATTAGGGTTTATTTGTGTGTTGATTAATTACGTAAATATCAATTAATTAATTAATTTAATGAAATCATAATCTTGTAACATCGATAACAATTTCATACGAGGTAATTAAGTGTGGTCAATCGCGTCACACTCATAGGAACATTATCTCCATTCTGGACTTAGATTGGTCGAGTTCCGTGTTTGTTAAATTTTCTGCTACAATCAAATGTCTATTTAATTTTTGTTCATGCTGGAACACTTTGGTGATAACTAGTTGAATTTTCCACGAAAATTGAACGTCTATTTGATTTTGGTACAAATTGGAACACTTTGACGAACAAGAATGAGGGTGAGCTTAAATCACCTTTCTGGATAATCAGCCTATTATATAGTTGATAAAAAATTATTTATTGCCTACTCGTACGTTAGTATATAGTTTTGGTTGATTGATTGTTTGAATCTAATTTTCCATTTTAAAAATGGATGGGATCAATAACCATTTTGTCATAGGAGGCATAAAGGAAATGAATTTGGAGTGTACAAAGCGAAAATGTCGTTACGGAACACTTCAAATCATTACATGGAATTTTATTGACACACCGTAAGGAGTTTCATGCTTATATTCACATGTTGTCTTAATTAATCATTCATATTCATATGCTATTTGTATTCATTCATTTGTTGCTCTTATTTACTAATATTCATATACTGCTTATATTGTAAACTGAAATAATTATGATATACTGTTTGAACTAAGCTCGAGTTTTCAGAAAATTAATATTTGAATTTAGTTATAATTTTAATTGAAGAATTTGCAAATCCATTAATTATCTATAATTAATAATAATGAAATTTAATCATTCTGTTTAATTAATGATAATTAAATTTATTTATTTATTAAGTTGATGAAATTGGTAATTATTCATTTTAATTAGTGATAATCAAATATATTTAATTAGTGAAATTGAAATTTAATTACTTATTTTAGTTAGTGATTATTGTGTTGAATTATTTATTTTAGTTGACAAACTTTGAATTTAATTATTTATTTTAAATTAACAACCAGTTGAAATCTGTTGATTTTTTAATTAATGATCATTCTACTTAACGATGTTTGAGTTTAGTTACTAATTATGGCCAATGAGATTTGCGTTTAATTGATCATTTTCATCTTGATGTTTAAAACAAACAACAATAAAGCCATACATCCCAAACAAGTTGGGGTTAGCTAGATATGGAACCCAAAATTAAAATAAATAATAATACCAATATAAAAAGAGTTTAAAATAATCAAATAGATAAAAAAGTCGTCATATAGTGATTAAAAAAAGTGAAATAAAGTCTAAAATAATTAGAAAAGAAAGTAAAAAGGTTCAATAAAAGTGAAATAAAGTCTTAAAAAAGAAGAAGAAGAAAAACCCTAAGGTTCTGGTACATGAATTGCCAACTTCGATGCACTCCTATCCACTGCTAACTCTTCAGATATACTCCAATTTCTTAAATCTCTCTTTATTATCTCCTCCTTTGTCATTTTAGGTCGACCTCTACCTCTCTTTGGGCCTTCGGCACGGTCTATAATTCCAACGCGCACAGGTGCATCGCGTGGTCAACGTTGGATATGTCCAAACCATCTCAAGCGGTGTTGGACTAACTTCTCTTCAATAGGTGCAACTCCAAGTTTTTCCCGAATATCTTCATTTCTGATCCGATCTCGTCTGGTATGCCCACAGCTCTAGCGCAACATCCGCATCTCTGCTACACTTATCTTCTGGACGTGTTGCCTCTTAGTAAGCCGACATTCTACACCATATAATATTGCAGGCCTGATTGTTGTCCTATAGAACTTTCCTTTAAGCTTTTGAGGAATCTTCCTATCATAGAGAATATCAGATGCTAGTTGCCATTTCACCCATCCTGCTTGAATTCTAAAACTAACACCCTCATCATTCTCCCCATCAAACTGCAACGTAGATCTTAAGTAACGAAACGATTCCTTCTTGGTAACTACTCTACCAGCTAGGGTGACCTCTCCGTCATCTGACCTAACACCGCTGAACTCACACTTCATATACTCTGTTTTAGTTCTGCTAAGCCTGAAACCCTTTGATTCCAAGGTCTCCCTCCACAACTCTAGTTGTTTATTAACCCCAATTCTACTTTTATCAATCAGCACAACATCATCGACAAAGAGCATGCACCAAGGAATCTCCCTTTGTATATCTTTTGTGATTTCATCCATCACTAATGCAAAAATATAGAGGCTCAAAGCCGAACCTTGATGTAACCCTATGTTAATTGGAAAGTCTCTGGTCTCACCATCGCATGCCCTGACACTAGTCACAACCCCCTTGTACATATCCTTGATAAGGGTAATATACTTTGATGGCACTCTCTTCCTTTCTAGTGCCCACCACATAACCTTCCTCGGAACTCTGTCATAAGCTTTCTCCAAGTCAATAAAAACCATGTGAAGATCTTTCTTCTGTTTCCTGTATCTCTCCATAAGTTGCCCAACCAAGAAAATTGCCTCAGTGGTTGACCTTCTAGGCATAAAATCAAATTGATTCCTAGGGACACTTGTCAACCTCCTCAAACATTGCTCACAAACTCTCTCCCAAAGCTTCATTGTACGACTCATAAGCTTAACTCCTCTATAGTTTGTGCAACTTTGAATATCTCCTTTATTTTTGAAGATTGGGACTAGAATGCTTCTCCTCCACTCATCTGGCATTTTGTTTGATTTGAAAATATTATTAAACAACTTAGTTAGCCAGGTTATCCCTGCATCTTCAAAGCATCTCCACACCTCGATAGGAATGTCATCAGGCCCTACCGCCTTGCCTGATTTCATCCGTTTCAACACCCCCTTTACCTCAGCCTCTTGGAATCTTCGCACAAAATGCCTATTGGTGCTGTCGACAAAGTTTTCCAACTCGATTGAGGAGCTATCACTTTCTTCATTGAAAAGCTTATCAAAGTATTCTCTCCACCTATTCTTTATCTCATCGTCCTTCACCAAAAGTCTATCATTCTCGTCATTAATGCATTTAACCTGATTGAAGTTCCTTGTCCTCCTCTCGCGTAGCCTAGCTAATATGTAGATGTATTTTTCACCCTCCTTTGTACTTAGCCTTTGATACAAATCTTCATCCTCTTGCTTCACTCACTGCTCTCTTTGCAGTCTTCTTTGCCACTTTGTACCTGTGCATGTTCTCTTCGCTCATATGATAGTGCATGCATTTGTAGCATTCTTTCTTCTTTTTGATAGCCTTTTGCACCTCATCATTCCACCACCACGAGTTCTTGGGTTCTCGCTTGCTTCCTCTTGTTATCCCAAATACCTCAGTAGCCACTCTCCGAATGCAAGTTGCCGTCGCATTCCACATGAGATTTTCTTCTTCTTCTATATTCCAAGCCCCTTCTCCCATCACTCTATCTTTAAACACTCGTGAAGCATCTCCTTTGAGTTTCCACCATTTCATCCTGCTAATCCTCGCTCTCTTATCCTTCACCACCCGAAGACGAAACACGCATACCAAGAGCTGGTGTTGTGAGACGACACATTCTACAGGTATGACCTTGCAATCGACACAATTAATTAAAATGACAGAAAATAACTAACTAATTAAATAATTATTATTAAACTTAATTAATTAACTTAGTATGGTTGTTTAAAGTATTTGATTTTGTCTGTTATAAAAGAGTTTAAATGTGATCAATTATCTTACAAGATAATTAACGTTGCTTTCAAAATTATAGAAAGATTTTAAATTTGATTTATTTTCCTTTCGAAAAGTTAAGTTGATTTTAGAAGAGTATTTATAAATTATACTTTGGGATAATTAATGTTGATTCAATCCTCTTCAGGCTTTTTAATTTATTTATTATTCATTTTGATAATAAGTATCCTTTTTAAGTTTATAAACGATACCTTATACATGAGAAGATCTTTTAAAAAGAATTGTTTCGAATAAAACTAAATGTAGATTGTTTTGGATATATAGTAGAAAGGGGAAAATTTTACAAGTACAAAATGTTTTAGAAATTTAGGCACAAAGACATATGGCTAAAAAAATTATTTAGAAGGACAAAATAGTCTGTCCCAAAATAACGACAAACATTTTCTTCGTGCATCATTTTCTGTTCGATCTCCTACCACACTACTTTTACAAATACCATTTCTGGCCATATCAAAAAAATCACTAAATCATCTTTAATGACAACTGAATCACAAATCAGCATCATCTCCTACAATCGAACCCTAAAACTTAGTCGAACAATAAAAATCGACAACAAATCAACCATAAGTCGAATTACGCAACCTCAAGTGGAAACCCTAACTAAATGTGATAATAAACTTCAATAAATAGTGGAAACCCTAGTTGAAGAAGAGCCGAGAGTTGAACCGCAAAATTAAATAAAATTTCAAACCCTAGTAGAACCTGTAGGAACCGAAGTTGATACTGAAGTTGATAAACTACTCAACACTGAAATGCCAATTAATAAAGGAAAAAAAAATGAAAGCTAGAGAAAGAAGATCAAAAAAGTAAAACGATCCAAAAAGCACTGAAGAAATTAGAGAGACAAGACAAAGAAAGAAAAAATTAAGGCAAATGATACCTTAAAATTAAAAAACTAATACTGTTGTTGTTATTGTGTAACAATACCGTAATGTTCATTAGGAAATAGCAAAAAAAGGGAAATTAATTCGAGCTGAAGAGTCTGAAGATGAAGAAGGATTTAGTAAGATCATAAAAAATAATAATAAATACTGCTTGTTTGGATGATATAAACGATTTCAAGCTTTAAAAATGTTAGGTTAATATTATTAAGCACAAAATTGATACTACAGAGATTTCATCGAAAATGACACTTAGAATGTAAAGAAATAAAAAATGATACTGTTAATATATAAAAACTTATATCATGCATCTAACAATAGCAGAATGTTTTTATTATTTTAGCAAAAATGATGTCATAAAACATGTAAAACTGATACCCAATACCTGAACACATTAGAATGATTTCCTATTTAGACAAAAGTGATACCATAACTTAGGCAAAACTGATACCATTAACTTGATCAAGTAAAAATAGTTTAATTTTTTGTAAAACTGATACCAATTCACTTGCAAAACTAATACCATATATATCACATTCTAAACTCATAGCATACACTTGTACATTTTATATAACGTGCATACCCGCATTACATGCAAAACTACCACAACAAATATAAAACTGACACCTGAAAGTTAAAAATTGTAAAACTGATACCACATTACATGTAAAAAGAAACCTAGAGATGTACACTAGCATGTATATTAATATGCATCTATATTCATTTTTTAGAATTGATACCTATAAATATTGTAATGTATCATTATGTACAATATATAAAATATACATATCAGTTTTGTGTAAAAATGATATTAATTTTTTTTGTAATAAATCAGAATGATGATTTTGTTGACCCTAGACCAAGAGGCAAAGCGACCATAACAAGTACATATATGAAAAAAGAATCCATAGCTGAAGAATCAAAAACTGATACTACATACAAATTTGGACTTCAGACTGCGTACAAGATGATAAAACTTGCGAAAGAGAAAAAACGTCCGAATAAGAATCAAAACGAATTCCTGAAAAGTATTCCCTTCAATCAAGTTTTCAGCGTGTTCTATGAAAAAAAAATTGCTTTAAAAGAGTGCAAGAAACATCAAAAAAATTCAGACGTTGTACATAGTTGTTATTCGCCAACTCAAGAAACATTTGTCTTCGGAGAGAAAGAACTGAAAATTACAGCAAGAGACATAAGTTTATTGTTCTGTATGCCATTGGAAGGAAAGAACGTTGAACCAACACCAAAAATGACAAATAGAACAATACCTTCAGATTGCAAAGATTTTGTAACAAGAAATTTTGGATTAGCCTCGTTTATTACAAGAAATCTGGTAGAAAAAAGAATCAAATAAGAAGTTAGGAAAAGGAAGAAGCAACATGAAGATGACCTACCAATTCTTATGAGGTACTTCTCACATTTTTCTTCCCTAACAACTAGCAAAAACCACAATGGGGATTATTGCCATTCTTATTGGATTTAGACAAGATGAACACTATTTCACGGCCGCAAACTATCCAGTTTTTATTTTTTATATACCAAATTTGTCAAAAATATATATTCACAAGCCAAGGAGCATGTTAGGATGTTCAATGCTTCCTCTAGTAACATAAGTTATTTAAAAAATTCTTATATTTAATCCAAAGATAAAAAATGGTATTCATGTTTTTTTATACACAGTATTGCATTTGTAAGAAGATGAAATTAATTAAACAAAGAAGAAACTTTAACGACACACTCCCACGATTTGTAAAGTGGGATCTCAAAGATCTAAAATCAATTATCGTCAAAGACTTCTTGAATGAAATCAAACAAGGATAAATATGAGGTTTAAATTTAACTTACTATTTCGTCTCCAGTTTTATATATGACACATTGTTTTTCAAAACTAATACCTCAGTCATTTAAAAACTGATACCTCAGTAATGTTTAGAAATACTGAAATCTAAGAAGTTAGTATACTGATACCATATAGCATACTCAAATAATGATCCTTAATTTTTAGTAAAATTGATATCTTGTTTCTTAAAAATAATACCTAAGTTAACACATAATTGATACCTAATTACCATGTAATATTGATATTTTTTAAAACTGATACGTAAAATACTATAAACTGAGTAGCATACTCAGATACAATCCTGATACCTAAAATACTGTAAAAATTGATATCTTAATACTGGGTAGCATACTCTTATACAAATAGATACCTAAATCACTGCCAAACTGATACATTTATAATGAGTAGTATATTCCTTTACAGAACCAGTACCTAAATTATTACCAAAATGAAACCACAGTATTGTACTTAATCATTTTATTTAGTACCCATTATCAATTACATGTATACATGTTATGATGCTGTTAATTTTTTTTTGAATTTGTTCAAGAGGGAAACCGACCAGAGTCGTAAAACTGTCCCTAGTGCACCTAGCCTGGTCCGCGAGCACCACATAAGTGGCTGATCTTAGTGTATGCACATGGTAAGCTCTTAGCATGCCATTCTGGTTTTGAACTCACGCCACCGTTACCACATACTGTTAATTTTTCAACATATGCAGGTATAAGAAATAACAAACATACAACCGCATGTAGCCAAGCTTCAAGAAATGTTGGAAGCATTATCAACAAGAACAAGAAAAGCTAGCATAAACCAAAAAAAGAAAACATGGGGAGCATCAGGAACCAGTTGGATCAATAGAGCAAGATGTGTCAATAAATATTACAGCCAGTGCCAACCCTGAGTTGGGTAGGGCCCTAGCCGAAAAATTCTCAGTGGCCCAAGCTTGGAAGGAGGGAACTAAAGTGAAAAAAGAGGAGGCTAGCCTACATCATATGTGCGCCGGGGATCGAAATCACGATGTGAGAAGCACAAGTCCAAATCACTACTACCCAGCTATTGTATCTTTACACAATTAGCATGAGTGTAATGACCTGAAAATCCGGTCCTATTTGAGCTGACCAAAAACACAAGTCCAACCCCAAATTAAACTGAAAATCAGGGAATTAATAGAAAGAAAAACAGAGGGTGAGGAAAGATAAGATAGAAACTTAGAATAGAAGAAGAAGAACACAACATCAGAGTAACACGAACCGCACAACGGAACGAATAACATATAATAGATAACATATCCTTGAAATAAATCAGTATATGTATACAATAACATTATCAGAGTAAAACACTTACAACATAGCGGAAATAAACTATAGCTATATGATCCTGAAGCCTCCTGATCCAGCTCTTCAATATCTGTAAATCCCGACTACTTGATTGCCCGTACAAAATTGGTAACCCAAGAGTTTAGGGAAAACAACAAAATAAACTCCGGGTCAGTCATGGGACTGGTATGAGTAAAACAGTTTAAAACAGTTTGAACAAGTAAACGATATCTCATAAGACCACGCCGTACAACGGAACGGGTTTTTCCCTTATGAGAAACCAAAATATCTTTATATCAAAAACCATTTGATATTATAATAATGTCTATCAACCACAGTATATATAATCATCTAGCAGAAACGCTTTCATCTCACGTTCTACATATATAGTATATAATCAAAACCGCAAGCACGTATTGGGTAATAGATTTCCAACTATGACAAGGTATGGAACCACCTTTCGCTAGTGTATCTCTAGAAAGGAATACACTGGGTTCAACAAGAACATCTTGCAACCCGGCCATGCATGACCGACCACTCATTTCGCTTGAGTGTATCGAATGTATATCACCAACGGTTGGGATCAGCAACCGTTTCCCGAATAGGACAGTATCGACAATATATTTTTAGAAATAAATGAAACTCTAGATCAGGTGATTATACACCCTACTTCGGAGCGACCGACTTAGCCATGCTGCCTGCCCGATTTCTGTCATTTACCGGTTGATGAGGCTTGAGGTTACGCTTTATCATCACACTAGATTCACTTTGAATGCCACATCGTCAAATCCATCAAATCACCGATTGACGTCCTCAACCATACATTATGTGTTAGCTAAAAGAAGTTTCCTTCTACGCTTCCACTCTTGGTACGGTTGAAGAAATCAATGTACGTGACCTTTCTGGAAATACTCTGTCAGATATTCATCCATACAAGTCACCCAGGAACAGGATGAACCGAAGGCACTATTCAGTACATCCATCTTAGGCACTATTATCTAAGACTTATACAATAGCCCTTGCACTTAACTCCGTCTACAATTTTCTTTGGCATATATGATTCGCAACGCTTATGCCAATACAGAGTGGTTCTTTGGATAATAATCCAACCGGTTACTCCATATTAACAACGTAAAAATGGTCAAAACTTCGATAGTCTGTGATTAAACTATCAAAGAAAAACACGTGTGCAAACAACGATATTATTTCCAATTGGAAATTCAATCAATCAATCATCATTTAACATATATATATCCTTATTTTCTATGTTTAGAAAATATACGTTATTAATACTGGAAAACATTTCCATTGTTATTTACATATCACTATCATTTCACAACTATCAGTCCCTGACTGTAAACCAGTAGGAGAATAATTCTGTAAGTATAAACCCCGAAGGCCGAAACCAACATCAGATCGATACTCAGAAAACTATTCAACTTAACTAATCTCTAGTCAGTTTCTGATTTTGCTGAACTCTATTCGATTAATTCTATTTGATTAACTCTAATTGAATAACTCTATTCTGTTTTAACTTTATTTTCGAATAACTATATTCGATTTAACTCCTTCAAATATAAACTATATTCGATTAACTACTTCGAATATAAACTATATTCGATTAACTACTTTTTGATATACTCTAGTCGAATAACTTTATTCTATTTAACACTATTCCCTTTTTATAATTCTATTTGTTTTCTAAATATTCTCCTTTATAATATCCTATTTATTTTCTAATAATATTCCTTTATCCTATTTTATTTATTTTAACCTATAAATATTTCCCTTTATCTTTTCTATTTATTCTAACAAATAAATATTTCCCTTTTTCTATAATTTATCCTTCGATTTTATAATTATTTTCTTTTATAAAAACTCTTTTCCTTTTCTATATAAAATCCATCGATTTTATATAAATAATTCATTTTCAAAATACACTTTGAAAATCCCCTTTCCCACATCCAGGTATTTCTATGGTACTTAACACACCATATAACAACGATAAATATCGTCCAAACACACATAATCAACAACAGAATATACATCACATCATATATCACAATATATGAATCACAGTAAAATAAATGTTGAGGAATCCAGTTGGATTCCTCCAACCTGTTTCCCTTCATCACAGATGTTAAACAATATAGATAACATCACTTTCAATTCCATATGATATATTCTGTTAAACAGAATCAATATAGAAATTTAACTAACTGACTAGCAGTTCAATCAACAGTCAACACAAAATCATTCAGACAATTTTTAACAGTTCTAAAAATACAACATGGAATTATAAACTGTTTAAAGTTAGTGAGATTTACTCACATTTCGCGTTAACCGTTAAATAACGATTTGCGTCTGTTGATTCAGAAGGACAATTTATTTCGCTATAAATTGTAACGAGCTTCGTTTCATTCCCAGTCAGTTCCATGGTGTAGCATTCGTCCCTACAATCCCAACGGATCTGACCGTTCGAAATTCTGACTGCGTATGAATTAGATATTAAAATTAGACGCTAATACTCTATTAAATTTTAATTTAAAACTTAAATTAAATGGTTAAAATGGCCTCACCGGTATACTCGACCCATTACCCTCGTTCGCAGCAATCCCTCTACAAATTGAAGTGGGACAGCTTCCTCCTCGAAACAAACTTTGGACAACCGCACCTTTCAGCTTATTCAAATACCCTTCTTTTGGCCCCTTTCTTTTTCTTCTTTTATTTCCTTACCAATTCTTTTAAAACCGGGCCTTAGTTAAAACTTCCGGCCCATCTGACCTTGCCACATGCTACAAGTACTGTAGCACCTTCTTCCCAGTATTTGATTTCGAACACTGCTCCATATATTTTCCTGTCACAAAACAAAATGGACGCTCTAGAGTTCTACTTCCCATGCAACAAACTATTTCCGAATTCAAGCTGCTCTTATTCTTCATTAAAATCCACGTCCTCCAAACCATTCTCTTTGTTTTAAACCGCTCATCAATTTTTCATGAACAACACAGTAACCATTCCCCTGCTGAAACAAATGAGACACAGCTTCTTCACACCATTTTCAAGACCCTAGCACCCTCCTATCCTTCCGTCCCTCCATTTCATATAGCACGTACTTAATCAGGAAATCACTCTTCACCTTCGGTCAAACCTCACTGCCTGCTCCTACTCTCCTTCTCAATCAACCAACCGTCTCCCTCTAGCTCGCACACTCAGGGAAACCCTCCGACCTCGCGCCTTTGCAACCACCGCGCCATCAATCCGTTCACCCAATTCAACTCCTACTTCCGACAGTGCTCCTCCCTACTTAGGTTTTCAAACGTGAGCTCCAAAGAACTATCGCACAAATTGAAACTGCATAGGATTGAAGAGGGACTGACCCACAAATCCAATTAACAAATCGAACTAATACTTCCTCCATCGGCTAGAACTTGAATCCCAGACCCACCGTTAGTAGATGCTGCGAAATCTAAGGGTGTTCGAACCCTTTGAATGCGGTATCAAATTGAAGAGGAGGGAAATCCTTTTACTGAAAGGAAAACGACGGCGCCTTTTGTCTGTTGACCAAGGGGAATGAGAATGGGAATTAGGTTTTAACGTTTTAAAAGGGTATTTATATAGGGATATATATATATAGGACGTGGAGTTAGTTTGCCCATATATTTTGTGTGGTGTAAAGAAAAGTAACGTGGACTTCTGTTTATCACCGAAATGAAGGGGTTAGGTTTTAGGGATAGAATATTTAAGTTATACATTTTGGTGACCCTTGTACATGAAATTTTGTTCTCATCCGGATGACCAATGACAGAAATAAATATACCATTGTGATGAGCTCGGTGTCACGATCCCAAAAATATAATAACATCGGTAGTTTAACTCATATTGTGAAACCCCGAAATGTTGATATAGGGTGTCAAATACTCCAAATAAAAAGTTGCTTATTTAATTAATTAAAAATTACAGAAAAATTCTAAAAATTAAATTATCACTATGTCTCAAAAGAACCTTGTCTAAATTCGAAACCGGTATCTGGTTATATCGAATAAACTATTGCGGTCGATAAACTATTCTATAGCGACTATTTTAAAATTTTATTTGGACACAACTCACAATCTACACGACGAAATCTTGATTTTTCTCTTCCACTAGAAAGATATACTTCACCAGCTCCTAACGTTTGTTGTTTCACAGAAATCCGATTTGAAACGGCTTCTGTATATTCGTTTGAAGTTCGAATCGCCAATTTACGAACTGCAATGCCATTTCGAGCTCGATTTTAATTATATTATAAATTATACGTTCAGACTTCGTTCAAATAATATATTCATTATTCTAATTCAATTCTAAACTGAATTAAATATCACAGATGCTCCAGTTCACACCATATCGCCATTTCAGCCAAATTCCGATTATTTCAGAATTAAATGTATTATTTAATTTATTATTTTAATTAAATATTCACCATTATTTAATTCAACGACCATGAAATCCTTTTGATCACCTTTTAAATAATTAAATAAATTAATTATTATATCACTGAAAAATGCAGGTCATTACATTCTTCCCTACTTAAAATAATTTCGTCCTCGAAATTGCTAAGGTAAAAAACAAACCCTATCGACTGATTAGAACTTATTTGTTCACTTCTTAACTTCAGTTTTAACTGAACCAATTTAATTTCAATTAAATTATTAATTAATTCTTGACAACGAAAATTTTCAAAAATCCTGAAAATTTTCTAACGCCTTAACTTTTCGAAAAATTTCACCAGCACCTCCTTTGTACTGGTCAATCGGTCAAACTCCAACTCGCCTCTCTGGGCCATCTCCAACCCAAAAGAAAATCAAACAGCCAAGCGGCTTGCCAATTCGGCTCATCAAAATCTCATACCATATGAAATATAAACTTATACCTTTTTGTCGGGCATATCAACTATATCCCTTCCATCTATTACCACTTCAGCTTATACAAATGCATTACCAATCGATCTCTAATCAATTCATCCTCAACACCACATCATTTGCTTATACCTAAGTCGAATTCCATTTCAAATCGATGCCATTACCAATTTCAATTCTTAACTTACTAGTCCAATATAATTCCAGATTATTTCTAATCAAGTCTAATTCTACTTGAAACCAATCTATTTCAATATGATTTTCACTTGACTGGCTTTTAATTCAATCTCAATTCTATTGGCTTTTATAAATTTTACTTTAATTTGTTTTAATTCAAACAACCTTTTCCTGGGAGTTTTAAACGGCTTTGTTTTTCTCAAAACCCAAACTTTCCTTTGTAGGATTCAAACAACTTGTTTTTCTAAACAATTTTAAAAACAATTTCTTTAGTAGTAATCCGTCACTTACAAACTCGAAAATGACACTGATGATGTGTACACCATCATCAGAATTATTTCCCAGCGATCGAAGTGAGTTCAATACTATAACATTTTCAAAACTCATTTCTTAAACATTCCATTTTGAAAACATTTCAAAATACCATTCACAATGCTTCCAAACCAATTTAAAATCTCCCAGGATTTTAAAATTTACTTACTCTTAATTCCAATTCTGATTTTAAATTTTAGATTTAATTCATCTTATTTCACATACTTCACTTATATTAATTCTGATCGGTTATTTACTTAACCATTTAATTTATAATCTTACTCGATTATAATAACAACCAATATATCCATATATTATAATCATTCCAATATAAATCCTTTATATCAAAATATAATTTGGGTAAAATTATTTCATTTACCCTTTTTCAAAACATACCATGATGGTTCATCGTATTCAAGTGTTTACCAACTCCTACCAATACAGTGGATCAAACTAATCGACCAGAATCCATAAACAACTCAACCAATAAATCTCCACAATATAAAACAATTTTTATATCAAATAACAAATACGTTTACTCGTATATATACACTCAACTCAATCTAGGGTGTTACTAACCCCATCTCTACTGAGTTACGCCACAGAGCCAAGGTAAATCACTTAACTTAAGCTCTAATACCAACTGTAATGACCCGAAAATCCGGTCCAATTAGAGCTGACCAAAAACACAAGTCCAACCCCAAATTAAACTGAAAATCAGGAAATTAATAGAAAGAAAAAACAGAGGGTGAGGAAAGACAAGATAGAAACTTAGAATAGAAGAAGAAGAACACAACATCAGAGTAACACGAACCTCACAACGGAACGAATAACATATAATAGATAACATATCCATGAAATAAATCAGTATATATATACAATAACATTATTAGAGTACAACACTTACAACACAGCGGAAATAAACTATAGCTATATGATCCTGAAGCCTCCTGCTCCAGCTCTTCAAGTATCTGTAAATCCCGACTACTTGACTGCCCGTACAAAATTGGGCACCCAAGAGTTTAGGGAAAACAACAAAATAAACTCCGGGTCAGTCATGGGACTAGTATGAGTAAAACAGTTTAAAACAGTTTGAACAAGTAAACGATATCACATAAGACCACGCCGTATAACGGAACGGGTTTTTCCCTTATGAGAATCCAAAATATCTTTATATCAAAAACCTTTTGATATTATAATAATGTCTATCAACCACAGTATATATAATCATCTAGCAGAAATGCTTTCATCTCACGTTCTACATATATAGTATACAATCAAAACCGCAAGCACGTATTGGGTAATGGATTTCCAACTATGACAAGGTATGGAATCACCTTTCGCTAGTGTATCTCTAGAAAGGAATACACTGGGTTCAACAAGAACATCTTGCAACCCGGCCACACATGACCGACCACTCATTTCGCTTGAGTGTATCGAGTGTATATCACCAACGGTTGGGATCAGCAACCGTTTCCCGAATGGGGCAGTATCGACAATATATTTTTAGAAATAAATGAAACTCTAGATTAGGTGATTATACACCCTACTTTGGAGCGACCGACTTAGCCATGTTGCCTGCCCGATTTCTGTCATTTACCGGTTGATGAGGCTTGAGGTTACGCTTTATCATCACACCAGATTCACTTTGAATGCCACATCGTCAAATCCATCAAATCATCGATTGACGTCCTCAACCATACATTATGTGTTAGCTAAAATAAGTTTCCTTCTCCGCTTCCACTCTTGGTACGATTGAAGAAATCAACGAACGTGACCTTTCTGGAAATACTCTATCAGACATTCATCCATACAAGTCACCCAGAAACAGGATGAACCGAAGGCACTATTCAGTACATCCATCTTAGGCACTGTTATCTAAGACTTATACAATAGCCCTTGCACTTTACTCCGTCTACAATTTTCTTTGGCATATATGATTCACAACGCTTATGCCAATACAGAGTGGTTCTTTGGATAATATTCCAACTGGTCTCTCCATATTAACAACGTTAAAATGGTCAAAACTTTGATAATCTGTGATTTAACTATCAAAGGAAAACACGTGTGCAAACAATGATATTATTTCCAAATGGAAATTCTATCAATCAATCATCATTTAACATATATATATATATATATTTCCTTATTTTCTATGTTTAGAAAATATACGTTATTAATACTGGAAAACATTTCCAATGTTATTTACATATCACTATCATTTCACAACTATCAGTCCCTGACTGTAAACCAGTAGGAGAACAATTCTCTAAGTATAAACCCCGAAGGCCGAAACCAACATCAGATCGATACTCAAAAAACTATTCAACTTAACTAATCTCTAGTCAGTTTGTAATTTTGCTTAACTCTATTCGATTAATTCTATTTGATTAACTCTAATTGAATAACTCTATTCTGTTTTAACTTTATTTTCGAATAACTATATTCGATTTAACTCCTTTGAATATAAACTATATTCGATTAACTACTTCGAATATAAACTATATTCGATTAACTACTTTTTGATATACCCTAGTCGAATAACTTTATTCTATTTAACACTATTCCCTTTTTATAATTCTATTTGTTTTCTAAATATTCTCCTTTATAATATCCTATTTATTTTCTAATAATATTCCTTTATCCTATTCTATTTATTTTAACCAATAAATATTTCCCTCTATCTTTTCTATTTATTCTAACAAATAAATATATCCCTTTTTCTATAATTTATCCTTCGATTTTATAATTATTTTCTTTTATAAAAACCCTTTCCCTTTTCTATATAAAATCCATCGATTTTATATAAATAATTCATTTTCAAAATACACTTTGAAAATCCCCTTTCCCACATCCAGGTATTTCTATGGTACTTAACACACCATATAACAACGATAAATATCGTCCAAACACACATAATCAACAACAGAATATATATCACATCATATATCACAATATATGAATCACAGTAAAATAAATGTTGAGGAATCCAGTCTAACCTGTTTCCCTGCATCACAGATATTAAACAATACAGATAACATCACTTTCAGTTCCATATGATATATTCTGTTAAACAGAATCGATATAGAAATTTAACTAACTTACTAGCAGTTCAATCAGCAGTCAACACACAATCAATCAGACAATTTTTAACAGTTCTAAAAATACAACATGAAATTATAAACTGTTCAAAGTTAGTGAGATTTACTCACATTTCGCGTTAACTGTTAAATAACGATTTGCATTTGTTGATTCAGATTGACAATTTATTTCGCTATAAATTGTAGCGAGCTTAGTTTCATTCCCAGTCAGTTCCATGGTGTAGCCCTCGTCCCTACGATCCCAACAGATCTGACCGTTCGAAATTCTGACTGCGTATGAATTAGATATTAAAATTAAACGCTAATACTCCATTAAATTTTAATTTAAAACTTAAATTAAATGGTTAAAATGGCCTCACCGGTATACTCGACCCATTACCCTCGTTCACAGCAAACCCTCTACAAATTGAAGTGGGACAGCTTCCTTCTCGAAACAAACTTTGGACAACCGCACCTTCAGCTTATTCACGTACCCTTCTTTTGGGCCCATTCTTTTTCTTCTTTTATTTCCTTACCAATTCTTTTAAAACCGGGCCTTAGTTAAAACTGCCGGCCCATTTGACCTTGCCACATGCTACAAGTACTGTAGCACCTTCTTCCCAGTATTTGATTTCGAACACTGCTCCATATATTTTCCTGCCACAAAACAAAATGGACGCTCTAGAGTACCACTTCCCATGCAACGGACTATTTCCGAATTCAAGCTGCTCTTATTCTTCATTAAAATCCACGTCCTCCAAACCATTCTCTTTGTTTTAAACTGCTCATCAATTTTTCATGAACAACACAGTAACCATTCCCCTGCTGAAACAAACGAGACACAGCTTCTTCACACCATTTTCAAGACCTTAGCACCCTCCTATCCTTCCGTCCCTCCATTTCATATAGCACGTACTTAATCAGGAAATCACTCTTCACCTTCGGTCAAACCTCACTGCCTGCTCCTACTCTCTTTCTCAATCAACCAACCGTCTCCCTCTAGCTCGCACACTCAGGGAAACCCTCCGACCTCGCGCCTTTGCAACCACCGCGCCATCAATCCGTTCACCCAATTCAACTCCTACTTCCGACAGTGCTCCGCCCTACTTGGGTTTTCAAACGCGAGCTCCAAAGAACTATCGCACAAATTGAAACTGCATAGGATTGAAGAGGGACTGACCCACAAATCCAATTAACAAATTGGACTAATACTTCCTCCATCGGCTAGAACTTGAATCCCAGACCCATCGTTAGTAAATGCTGCGAAATCTAAGGGTGTTCGAACCCTTTGAATGCAGTATCAAATTGAAGAGGAGGGAAATCCTTTTACTGAAAAGAAAACGACGGCGCCTTTTGTCTGTTGACCAAGAGGAATGAGAATGGGAATTAGGTTTTAACGTTTTAAAAGGGTATTTATATAGGGATATATATATATAGGACGTGGAGTTAGATTGACCATATATTTTGTATGGTGTAAAGAAAAGGAACGTGGACTTCTGTTTATCACCGAAATTAAGGGGTTAGGTTTTAGGGATAGAATATTTAAGTTATACATTTTGGTGACCCTTCTACATGAAATTCTATTCTCATCCGGATGGCCAACGACATAAATAAATATACCGTTGTGATGAGCTCGGTGTCACGATCCCAAAAATACAATAATATCGATAGTTTAACTCATATTGTGAAACCCCGAAATGTTGATACAGGGTGTCAAATACTCCAAATGAAAAGTTGCTTATTTAATTAATTAAAAATTACAGAAAATTTCTAAAAATTAAATTATCACTACATCTCAAAAGAACCTTGTCTAAATTCGAAACCGGTATCTGGTTATATAGAATAAACTATTATGGTCGATAAACGATTCTATAGCGACTATTTTAAAATTTTATTTGGACACAACTCACAATCTACACGACGAAATCCTGATTTTTCTCTTCCACTAGAAAGATATACTTCACCATCTCCTAACGTTTCTTGTTTCATAGAAATCCGATTTGAAACGGCTTCTGTATATTCGTTTGAAGTTCGAATCGCCAATTTACGAACTGCAACGCCATTTCGAGCTCGATTTTAATTATATTATAAATTCTACGTTCAAACTTCGTTCAAATAATATATTCGTTATTCTAATTCAATTCTAAACTGAATTAAATATCACAGATGCTCCAGTTCACACCATATCGCCATTTCAGCCAAATTCCGATTATTTCAGAATTAAATATATTATTTAATTTATTATTTTAATTAAATATTCACCATTATTTAATTCAACGACCATGAAATCCTTTTGATCACCTTTTAAATAATTAAATAAATTAATTATTATATCGTTGAAAAATGCGGGTCATTACAATGAGCATCGATTTTAATTATACAAAGCACGAATATTTGAGGCCCCCTTCTCCTTCCTCCTCCGCCCAGGTCCGAGGCCCTAGGTGGCCGCCTGACTCGCCTATGCCCAGGGCTAGGCCTGATTACAACTGCATATTCAAGAGGTTGAAGAGAAGAACAAAAAAGTTAAATGAGGAACCGAAAAAAGAAACAAATTGAGAAAAGAAGCAGAATAAGAAATTTTCAACCTCAAACAACAGTTGAAATCAGAAAAAAATAATAGATTTTGAAGATGAGAATGTAGAGTAAAGGGTGGGTTCCGACGCAACTGAGGAAGATATTTCAGTTGTAGACAAGGGAGAAGATATTGAAAATGAAAAAAATGACTTGAGTACATAAATAGAAAAATACTTGAAAAGAAACATGATCAAAATACAACTGAAATGGAAGAAAAAGCCACTAAAAAATAACATGATCAAACTACAACAAATAAAATTGAAATTGAGAAGGACAGCGCAACAAAGAAACTAATAATCACAACAATCCGCGACCTCACTCCCAATTTCTAGTTAAATATCACTCGGGCTTTTGATGAAAAAATAAATGAAGCAAAATAAGAAAAGCCAACCCATAAAAGAAGAATAAAATCAGCCACCCGCAAAAGCAAAACACCATCTTATGTGAAGAGACTAATGGAAAGAGAACGAAAGGTAGAAAGAAGAGATTCTTATGAATATTCAAAAAGCCAAGCAAAAAGGGAAGAAAGCAAAAATTGAAAATCCAGATGCAGTAGATGAAGAAATAAAACAAATAGTAGAACATACATCGAATAAAATAAAATAAAAGACATAGATAAAAAACCAGAAATAGAAGAAGAATCAACACTACCGGTAATAGAGCCACTTGCAATAATAGAACCTACACACAGAGAACTGCATTTGTCACACTGCAAATATGTCTGTCACCTGAATCTTAAACCACAAAGAATTATAAAAAAAATCTCCATCACAAAATCTTCAGACAAGTGTACTATTTTTCTCTATCGTATTAAATTTTGTTGATATATATATATATATATATATATATATATATATTGGAGAAAAAATAGTCAAGTTGCATGGTCAAATGATGATTCAATAGAAGGAGTTTACGTTATAACAAAGGACATGCTAAAAAACGTGTTTGGAAGGAAGCTTCACGGACAACCACATAATTTACTTGAATCAAATTTGGAGACTGATACCTAAATTCATAAAAACTGATACCCCAAATCTGTTTGTGAAATAGGATAATTATTTAGAATATTAAACTGATACCTAATTGCATATACAAATGGTACTAAGAATAATTGTATATGTGAAACTGATACCCAAAGTCTTGGTATTAAATATTAGAACCTTCACAATATTGAAAATGATACCTAAACAATAAAAAACTGATACCCACTATCTGTAATTAAATAATTGATACCAAACCATACTTTGAGCTGGTGCGTACACAACAACGATGCTGTCTTATAATAATAGTGTACTAAAATTATAATTCATGTTCTATGCAGAAGTTTAGTTTGTGTAACTTTTTTTCATTCATAGCACAGATTATTGATTAGTTCTTATCAAAATGTGCATTACTAAAAATAACTACGCATTGTCTACTACAATGACAGTAAGTACAATTTCAATGCATATTTTCAATTTTTTTAATGTAATTTAAATTACTAATTGAATATTAACATTCACTTTGATTTGAGCAGAAAGGACTAGTAGAGAAGATGGATGGAATTATAAATCACTTAGTTATTCCATTCTTAGAAGAAGCTGTCCTAAACCAGTTTACTTATATATTATATTCCCCCCCCGCATTGTGACAGTCATTGACCCTTATGACGTTGACATATGCAACAAGGCAGTGGTCATATTTCGATCCTTTGCGCCTAAAAAATTCAAATGAACGAAATAATTCTAGTTTAAAAGAAGCAATGACATTGGTATGGAATAATTTTAAGAAATATTTAAAAAAGAAACTAGATATTGATGTATATTATTTGCAGAGATTTGAAGTTGAACAAATTTTACAAAAGCCGTGGAAAAGCTCAATGTCTAAGATATGGAGGTCAAACCAACAAAGATTCATCAATTAGCATGTGCACAACAAGCTTGTGACATGTAAACATTTTATATATTTTCTTTCTTATAAACAGTCATAAGTAGGTAATTTTTTTATACTAATACCCACAACAATACAAAACTGCTACCTAATAGCTGTAACACTAAAACTTGATACCACTAGACATAAAAAAACGATACCTAACAGCTGTTTAACACTAAAAAATGATACCATCAGACATATAAAACTGCTACCTAATCCTTACACATAATACCATTCACTAATATAAAAGGGGGGAAAACAAGAATGAGGACCTTTCCTGGCTATTTATTTCTGCCCCTTCCTCCTTAACTTTTGCCATCCTCCTCGTTCACCTCTCTTCTTCTCTTCTCCCAATCTACCTTTCTCTATGGCTAAAAACCGTAATAAAAAACTCCGCTTCTCTTCTAGCGCCACCAGATCTGGGAAGCAGTACTCTATTTCCGGCGCGTCTGCTGCATCAGAGGTTGTCAATGCTTTCGCTTTTGAGTCGATCGATGTTGAGCCTAACCCTAACCCTGTTGCGTCTTCGACCCAGATCCAAGAGCTTCGACTGCTGGCTAATGAGGTTGCGTCGCTTCCTACCTTGCTGCTATCTGCACTAGAGAAACCATCCGCCTCGCCTATGTCTCCGTTACTTGCTGGTGCTACTGTTGAATGCTGGACCGAAGCTTCTGAAAACCTTGCTGATCAAGTTCTTGCGTCAAACAATCCAGCAGAGGAAATAGGTAAAAGTTTTGATCCATTTGGCAATAAGGACTTGGATATTGGGAATGAAACCGTGGAATTGAATACTGAGTTTGGTGATGGTGTTAATACTATTGATAGTTCAAACGTTTTACCTAATGTTGTGGGTTTGGATTATATGCTCTCTGGTTGTGTGTCACAACAAAATGCTGATTGCGATGAGTATGCAGTCCCTCATAGAACCTGTAATTCCTCAAATCAGATATCTGATATGAACTGCACTCAACCTTCCTGTGTTAATGCTTCTACCAGAACAATAACCCGCCCCACCTACTCCTCTTTTTTCAGCTCTCTCCCTCGGTGTGTTGGATCCTACTCTCCACGTGACTTCCCCTCATTGTCAAATAACATAGCTCTACCTGCTGAAATAATTCAAGAAGGTGTCAATGTATGGAAAGAATATTTAGTGGGATTTTTCTTGGATAAGAATTTTCAAGACCTGGATGTCCGTGAACAATGCTGTAGTGCTTGGAAATTGAGGGGAGGACTTTTAGAATAATTAATGGGATGTTCTATCTCAAATTCTTCTTAGCCGAAGAAAGAAGAAGAGTTTTGGAATCATATCCTGCAATTATAGGAGGAAAACTGTTGATAATTACAACTTGGTGCCCAACTATTGAGCGTTCTAGAGAGCGAGTAATGTCTATTCCTATTTGGACAATTTTCACAAGGATTCCTTCAGTCCTGCAGACACTTCCAGGTATGAATTGGCTAGCAATTAGAATTGGAGAATTTAAATGCTTTGATGCCAACACTGAGGCTAGGAAAAATCTTGTCTTCGCTAAGGCCTTGATTGAAATTTCTCCTAATAATCCTCTTCCTTCGAAGCTTAAAGTTTTAATTGATGGATATGACACATATGTGGACGTTCAATTCACTTGGCAACCTGATATTTGCACGTCTTGCAAATCTTTTGGTTCCTTACTTGCGGAATGCAATCGGGTGGCAAATGGTCCTCTTTTGGTTAGCTCTCCTCCCTTGAAGCCTACTCCTAGAATTTGGGCGAGAAAGAACAAGATAGATGGCAAGATAGTTGTTGAGGAACCTCACATTGAGAAGGATCTTATAGAAAATGTAACTATCAATGACGATATTTTAAAGGAAAATGAAGTTGTATCATCGGATGGGGAATCTGAAAATAATGGTATTTTTGGATATTTGATGATAGTTTGTGGTTTCATGAAGCTTCAGGTACGAGATATGATCCATATGAAAATGAGTACTATAAATATGTTACAGACGTTGACGAGGATAATAGAAGATTGGAATATCAGGTTGTTGGTGAGAGCTTTGAGCTCATTCAAGATGGTGCTCTTGGTGAGAAGAACAAGTCACTTTTTCATGATTCTACTTGGGATTGGGAGTGCGAGTTTTGCAGTTCTAATCCGTGTTTTGTCCCTAACCTTGCTTTACTTTTTTCTAAGTATATCAATGTTATTGGTAGTGATTGTGGTTCTCCCAGTATTTCCTCTCTAGTGGGGGATTGACTTGGTGATCCCGGTTAGTAGTTGAAACTCTTTGTTTCTCTCCTATTCTTTATAGAAATAGTGTGCTAGCACTTCAAACCAGTTGGAGTTTCTGTGCCTGTGCAGAACTCTACTTCTTTCTTTGCTTGCTAATAAACAGTGGCACGGACCACTTAAAAAACCGGCTTGCCTTTCAAAAAATAAAACTGCTACCTAGTAGCTATAACACCAAGAACTGATACTCTAGAAAAAAACTAATACCCATCATCACCATGTCCACCATTTTTAATACTATCATACCAGTTTTTAAAACTGTCAATTATAAACGCTAATGCCTGAGTGTCAGTCACACTTTACGGCTTACGCTTGCTTATTTCCGTATTATCCTCACTTATATCATATGCTAGAAAATTATTACTTCGCAATAATATATTTTATTCGTGCAGGGTGGACTGTGGAATCTATGTCATGATTTTTATAGTGTCATTGAATAAGACTGAAGTTCCACTGAAAGTTTCTCCAATAAAAATGCTAAAAATAAAGGCAAGAATAGTCTATGAAATGCTTACTGATATTGAATATTGTTGGGATTTGATTACCTTAATCTCTAGATTAGTAGAAATGGTTGAATGTAGTGTTGAACTTGAAGCGTTGTTTCAGTTACTGATTGAAGTGATGAACCTTAATTACTATTAGGCTGAAGGTGTTTGAAGTGTTGAGCGACAGTTTGATATTGAAATATAGTGTTACATGGCTTGCTTTTATTATTTCAGTTATGTTGTATCTCAAATATCTAGTGTCAGACACTTTTATCGTTTCAGAGATTAACTGTCTTGCAAAACTGTTTTCTGTGTAAAATATGTATATGTACTGTTGTTGCTCCTATATACTTTAATGAATGAAATATTGATAATGTTGTTGATATGCATGTATAATTTATTGAAATGATACCTATTTATAATTCAATACTAATATTGTGTAAATGCATATAGAAATCCCTTTTTTTAAACTGATACCTACGTGGGTATAAACTGATACCCAGTTGTTGTAAACATAAAATATCACTCAAACTGATACCTATATGGGTATAAAACTGATACCTAGTTGCTGTAAACATAAAATAACACACAAAAATAATACACCAAGGGTATAAAATTGCTATTAGTGAGCATAAAAACCTGTGATCTTATTACACCAGCAACACAACAGTGTAACGATCAAATGTAAACATTAAAATATAAAGAATTTCAATTAAAACAATAAAAGATTCAACACATTTCCAATGTATCATATACCGATGTACCTATCTATATAAATTTATTTGAATAAAAACTGAAAATACATGTATGCCTTAAAACAAACCTTAAAAAAATCCCAACTTATTTGAAACCTGACAATTACGCTTGTTATGACCATATTGTTTGCGCACGCTACATCTATTTTTTTGTTTTGAAAGAATGTAAAACCTCCTTTTCGTTTTGTAGATGGTCTCCCGGCTCCACGTTTATCCTTTGGTGGCTTAATCATTTCTTCACAGCTTGAATCAACAATAAGCTTATCATAGGTAGGAATAGGATTGATAATGTTATAATGTGAAGATCGATAAACAACTACAGTAAAATAGCGCTCAACGAAGTCATAAAAATTTAACTTCGATTTGTTAATGCATTTTATAACATGAACACATGGAAATCCTGTCATTCTCCACTGATTACAACTGCAATTCTAATCCTTAAGATCAACACGATGAGAAAACAAAGATTTCACTTCAAAATGAAACTCAAAAGATTAAGATTTAAACATCACATCCTAAACCTTCTTCAATCAACTATTTCAACCGATTTTCCATGGAAGGACATAAAATTATATTCCATTATCGATGTTAGAGCTATATTCCCTGTACCTTTTACATGGAAAAAATATATCAACCCACTTATTAAATGGATTGTCTTTCAAAATAACCACAACCGCAACACCACCTATTTTCAAAAATCTAGAATGTGCATCATAAAATTCAAATACATTTAAAGCTCTAGAACAAGTCTTAAAAACTCAACAATTGAAAGTTCGCATTCTTTGACTTAACCGCTGTGAGAAAATTTTGTTCCATATGAAGGTAACAATAACTATGAAATGCCGTAAGAAAAACCTCATGAATACCTGAAATTAAACCTTGAGACAATCCACCATAAAAACCAAATCACGACTTTATTGAAGTATTATCTTTAAATGACATAAAAACCATATCCATTTGTCCATATTTTCTATAGAGACTACATCCGTTGCTAAAGCGAAAATACCTGCAAAAGAAATTCCAAAATAAAAAAAATCAAAAAAAAAAAAAAACGACGATCATATAAAAAACTGCTATAATCAGAAATTAAAAACTGCTACCTAATAACTGTAAAACTAAAAAGTGGTACCATTAGACATGCAACATTGATACCTTACGGGTGCAGCACTAAAACTGATACCATTAGACATACAAAAATGCTACCTGATAACTGTAATCCTAAAAATTGATACCATCAAATATATAAAACTAATACCTAATAACTGTAACACAAAAAACTAATGCCATCCAATATATAAAACTAATACCTAACAAATAATAACTAAAAAACTAATACTAGAACTGTAACACCCCGTAATTTTATAACATTAAAATTCACAAATTAAAGTATACTTAATTTTTAGAAGAAGAATTAAGTGAAATGGGTTGCGCTATTATGTTCATCTCAAAATTTTGGGTCAAGATATACATTTGGTTTGCATAAAACGGATAACTTATGAAGAAGTTATTAAGCCTTAAAGTTTGTATGCATATGGGATAAATATATATATATATATATATATATATATATATATATATATATATATATTATTCAAAAAAAAGTTCAAAACAGCGAATCGGGAGGGGGAATAGCCGAACCGCACCATTTTTGGAGTCGACCCGAGCCTCGCTGGGTCGACTAGGGGTCGATCCAAGGTGTTTGGCTGTCAACCCATGGCCCGATTCACCCTAAGGGCTGATGTGGCATCTGAGTGGTCCTGATGGTTCAGGTTATCCCTAGGTTAATCCGACGGCTCTTATTAAATTAAACTTCTATAAAATCACTCCTAAACCCCTAACCCTAATCACATTAATTCATAACAAGAGCCGCCATGCCGTCAATGGAGAACCTAGAGTAGCCTCCATACACTTTCAACCCTAAAGCAAGATAGAAGCTTGAATCAAAATCAAATCAAATCTAAATAACGATTAGTCTACATCAAAGGCGAGCAATTCAGTTTCAGAATACAAATCCCAGAAAGACAAGACTATTCTTTTTAATTGTGAGTATGATAGCTTTCACAAATTAATTAATTAATTTAATTATGATAAGATATAATTGGGATTATGAGAATATGATTTTGAATCATGTGATGTAAATTATATGTATGTTTGTGGTGTTGAATCATATGTTAGTTTTATGCAAGTTGGATCATATGTTAGTTCTTATGTGAATCTTATGCAAGTTGAATCATATATCTTATGCAAGTTTGTGATGATTGGATCATATATTCATGTATGAATCTTATACAAGTTTGGGTTATTAAAATATATGTGAGACATGTATATCCATATGCTAGTTTATGTGACATTAACCTTTATGTCTAGATCCATATGCAAGTTTACATCTTTATGTTTAGACCCATATGCAAGTTTACATCTTTATGTTTAGATCTATATGCAAGTTTATATCTTTATGTTTAGATCCATATGCAAGTTCACACCTTTATGTTTGGATCTATAGCAGTACATAAGTTATGCAAGTTTATGCCCATTACCTATGCTAGTTTTGTATCATATGCTAGTTTGAATGAAATTCATATGCAAGTTATTGGCTATGTAATCTTATGTCATGATCCTTAGATCTATTTTATGTGTTATGTGATGTTGTTTTTCTTTTTATAAGTTAGACTATTTGCGAGTCTAACATATGTCATATAAAAACGTACGAATAGTGTGGGGATGATGGGATAATATTGAATATACATAAATTGTGAATTGGCATAAAATGGCCTTAAAAGGCATATAATTAATTTGAGACATTAATTGGCATAATTGGTATTTATGGACATAATTTTAAGAGACAATTATGGACATAAATAAATTTGGAATTTATTGACAAATTTGAATAGGGATATTAATCCAATTTGGGGTTAAATAAAGATGTGTAATAATTAACCGCCTAAGACACGAGGTTAGACTCTTTTGTGGTGTAAGACTGCCCGGACCCGCCCGACAAATCCAGCAGCCACAAATGCCAGTCCAATGTGAGAGGTCAAAGGCACGAATTGAATGCGTAACAATTGTAAAGACACGAGGTTAGGCTCGTTTGCGGTATAAGACTGCCCGGACCCGCCCGGCAAATCCAGCAATCGCAAATGTCAGCCTAATGTGGGAGGTCTTTACAAGGTTACGGTTCTAATGAATTAAGTAACACTTAACCAGATAAACATGTGGTAGGACATGGGGGGTTAAGTGGGTGCCTTGGGTGGCATGTGAAATTAAGTGGGTGCCTTGGGTGGCATGTGAAATACGATTAGATGCACTTAACCAAGATTGAAACATATAAGAAGACATGAATAAGAATGGGGTTAAGTGGGGAAACCTTAGTGGGACCAAGCATAGGTGGAAGGCTTGTGTCAAGCATGGGGGCCCTTTTCAAACCAGTAACCCATTAAGTATCTTTGTGAGCTCGACCCAAGTCGAGGACGAGACACACTCACTGGATTTGATTGTAAGAGGTCAAAACAGGTTAGCGGTGGCAACGCAAGTCCTACGGGGTCATGTGCATGCGTGGGCCCAGGCTGGTAGGTAAGACGTTGTTGCATCGTGTAGATATAAGCCGTGCATCTTTGGTGGTATCGGATTACCACTTTGGGGAGTGATACACCCCACTGTGGGACCAGCATGGGTATCTACGAGTTAGGGAGCTGATCGAATGGGGGTAGTGGGTACAACTAGTGGAGATAGGGGAAGACAGCACCTATGAAGGCAGCTAGGGGCACACGAAACTACCATTATCATTATTAAGTTCTGTAGGCGGGATCAACTTTTAGGTTGACTAGTGGTGGTGCAGTATAGTAATTATCCTATAGTGATTATGAACGAGATTAACACCAGAATATTCCTCTTATTTGCTTTGTCATGCCCACTTGTTTCATGGTCATATCTTATCTTACCAGTTTATGCCTTATCCTAGTTACTTTAATAATTATATTGTTAAAGTTATTATAATCGCCATACTTTATGTCTGACCCCCTTGTTTTCGCCTCTTTTCTTCCTTCCCCCCGGGTTCTCAGGGTGGGACTAGTACTAGTGGAGCTTGATCTCGGATCTCTTTCTCTCTCTTTTGGAAGTGCTTGGATTGCTGAAAGTAAAGTTCAACTCATCTCTTTTATGGCTACTTGTGTTGGGGTTTATGCTTTTTATTTTATGTACACTGAAACAATTTATCAGATGGATATTAAGTGTACTTGGTTTATGAAGTTGTTGTAATCAAACTATTTCTCCGCTGTAGTAAAAGTTGTTTTAAAATTTTCAAGTATCATTATTTATATCTGTCTTGTTATATTCTATTTTATACACTAAATACACTCCACGGAAGTTAATGCATGACATTAGTGGACGTGGGGTGTTATGCGTGGTATCAGAGCTGAAGGTTACCAGACCAGATATGAATTTTGAAAAACTATTTTTCAAAAAGCATTTTATAAAGAAATACTTTCAAAAGTATGTTTTAAGGAAAGTATTTTCAAGAGAAAAGTTTGTTTTAAAAATATAACCCTCAAGAGCCATATATCTTTCTTTCGAATTCTCCGTTTTGAATCTCTTCATTTTCTTTTCAGCATGAATGGAATTCCCGAGATACCCGAGGGGATACCGATACCAGGATGGTTTAAAGGGTATCTAGAAGCTAGGGCCAATATCGCAGGACCAGCAAATGGTCTTCCTCCTCCCCCTCCTCTTCCTCCTTCCCGTGTTGATACTTTTGCAAAGATATGCAAAGATTTTAGGGCAATGGGCGGGAAACCTTTTCACGGATCGGAGACGTTTGTTGAAGCTAGAAATTGGCTTAAGTAGGTGGAAGATCTATTTGGTATTTTCGAAGTAGAAGATGGAAGGAAGGTCCAATTGGCTGCTTGGTTAATGAAAGACGAAGCCTCGTTTTGGTGGGAGGTCACGAACGGAGAGCGTCCGGTGGAGACATGGATAGAGTTCAAGCGTAGGTTCGAAATTAAGTTTCTCTCACGAGCAGAAGAGAATTTATATATGGAAAGATTCTTGGCGTTGAAGCAAGGGGATTTATCAGTAAAGGAGTACGTCAAAAATTTCAATCAGTTGGCGAGATTTGGCTTGGAATTGGTAAACACACCTAAGAAGAAGGCCCTGAGGTTCGTTAAAGGTTTGAATGAGCCGCTACATGGGTTGGCGATGACCCATATTCCGATGGGGGCTACCTTTGAGAAACTGGTTGACATGGCGCTTATGCATGAGGAAGAGAAAGGTGCGAATGCTAATAAAGAACCAGAGAAGAAAGGAGACCAGAAGAAGCCATAACAGCAAAACAAGAAAGGCGGGAAGAACAATAATGGCAAAGGAAAGAAGAAGTGCTTTAATTGTGGGACACTAGGACATCTGAGCAAAGACTGTAGGAAAAAGAAGAAGACTGGTTGTTTCCACTGTGGAGAGGTAGGTCATCTAGTTAAGGACTGCTCAAGGAAACAGGGGCAAAGGCAAAAAACTTCTGGAGGGAAGCTTCAGGCTCTCATGGCACCAGGGCAGGCGAGAGGGCAGATTCAGGCTCTCATGGCACCAGGATAGGAGAGAGGTAGAAACATTTCCGTTGAAAGTTTAGTTTTTCTGTTTGATCATCCTATTCGTACTTTGTTTGACTCTGGCGCTTCACACTCGTTTGTTTCTTCTTCGTTAGTTGAAACACTGCACCTAAATACTAGTCTAGTTACGGATCCCATAGTAGTCTCAAATCCTATTGGTGGTTCGGCTCATCTTTCTATGATATGTCGGGATTTAAGAGTGTCTATCTTGGGCGTTGGGTTTGAATGCAACGCCTTTGTTCTTGGCTTCATGGGCTACGACTTGATTCTAGGTATGGATTGGCTAACTAGATACGGTGCCATCCTAGATTGTGAAAGAATGGTAGTTAGATTGTTGACTCGTTGTGGAAGGACCCTTGATATTTCTTATGACCCTAGAGGTCCGATAATGCTTAGCTACCTAGAATCCCTAGACGCATCCAATGACGATTTGAAATCTGTTCGTGTGGTCCGTGATATAGTAACATCTTCGATGAAGTTCGAGGTTTACCCCCGAGGCGCGAGATAGACTTTCGAATATATCTAGTAGATAATGCAAAGCCAGTTGCATTACCAGTGCGCCACATGGCTCCGAGAGAGAGAAGAGAACTCAGTAAGCAAGTGAAAGAATTGCTTGAGAAGGGGTTCATAAGAAGAAGTATTTCGGAGTGGGGTGCTCCAGTCGTTTTTGCTACAAAAGCTGATGGTTCACTTAGATTGTGTGTGGACTATAGAGAACTGAATAAGCTAACAAAGAAGAACAGGCATCCATTGCCGAGGATAGACGATTTATTCGATTAGTTGGTGGGTGCTTCAGTTTTCTCGCAACTGGATTTAGCTACAGGGTTTCATCAGCTAAGGGTGGCTGAAGATAGCATCGATAAGACTGCCTTTAGAGCTCCTGACGGTTTCTTTGAGTGGCTCGTCATGCCTTTTGGTTTGACGAATGCACCCGCATACTTTGTTGACTTAATGAGTAGGGTGTTTAGGGAGTTTCTAAACAAGTTTGTGGTAGTTTTTGTAGATGATATTCTGGTTTTCTCTAAAAATGAAGAAGAGCATGCCCTACATCTTAGGGAAGTCTTAGAGACCCTACGAGTGCATCAGCTAAAAGCTAAGTTCTCCAAGTGCCATTTTTGGAGAAAAGAAGTGAGGTTCTTAGGACACATGGTCTCTAAGGAAGGGATAGCTGTGGATCCCGCCAAGGTGGTGGCAATTCAAGATTGGAAAACTCTTAAGAACGCAACAGAAGTAAGAAGCTTTTTAGGGCTAGCTGGCTATTATAGGAAGTTCATTAAGGACTTCGCGAAGATATCAGCCCCTCTCACTCGATTAACGAAGAAGAATTTGACTTTTACTTGGGACGTTGACTGTGACGATGCTTTCCAATGTCTGAAGAGGGCTTTGACGACAGCTCCAGTTTTAGTTTTGCCAGACGGAAGTAAGACATTCACTGTATATACCGATACTTGCGAGACAGGGCTTGGCGCAGTTTTAATGCAAGAGGGAAGGGTGATATGCTATGGTGGAAGACAGTTGAAATCCCATGAGAAAAATTACCTACCCACGACTTAGAGTTGACGGCCATAGTTTTTGCGCTTAATTCATGGCGTCATTATTTGCTTGGCGAGAGGTTTGAGTTGTATACAGACCATAAGTCGCTAAAGTACTTATTCTCTCAGAAGGACCTAAACTTGAGGCAATAGAGATGGATGGAGTTTTTGGCATCCTACGATTTTGAGATCGCATATACCCCGGGCAAGGGTAACGTTGTAGCCGATGTCTTAAGTAGGAAGAAGTTAACTTTAAGTTCTTTGTTCGTAGAGCGGCAGAGTTTGGAGTATATATCTTCCCTTGACTTCAGACCCTCTGTCGATTATGTACCCGGATTACTGGCATCGTTAGTGGTGCAACCTACACTTTTGGGTCGAGTTGGAGAGGCACAGTGAAATGACCCACAGTTGGTTGAGATAGTAGGAAAGCTTATAAGAGGGGAGTCCTCGAGTCATCTTGATAGATATGCTATAGATAAGAGAGGTTGGCTACGTAGAGATGGAAGACTTTGCATACCACAAGACGAGAGTTTGAAGAAGGCAATTCTTGAAGACTCACATCGCTCTAAGATGACCATACATCCCGGTGGTGATAAGATGTATAGGGATATGAAGCGAGTTTTCTTTTGGGCCGGAATGAAGAAGGACGTGGCCGAGTTCGTTGCTAGATGCTTAGTGTGCCAACAAGTCAAAGCGGAGCAAAAGAAGCCTGGAGGTTTGCTCCATTCCTTAGAAATTCCGCTTTGGAAATGGGAAAGCATTTCCATGGATTTTGTAGATGGGTTACCAAGATCAAGAAAGGGTAATACGGGGATTTGGGTAACTGTAGACAGACTTACCAAAAGTGCCCATTTTATTCCTGTTAAAAGTAGAAGGACCGCCGCGTGGTTAGCATCTGTTTACCTTCGAGAGATAGTTCGTTTGCACGGCATACCCTCTAGCATTGTGAGCGATAGAGATCCCATTTTCACAAGCGAATTTTGGAAAAGCTTACAAGAGGTGGTTGGAACGCAATTATGCTTAAGTACCGCTTATCACCCTCTGACGGACGGCCAGACCGAGAGAGTAAATCGGGTTCTAGAAGACCTTCTGAGACTATGCATCCTATACTTTGGAGGAACATGGGAAGAACACCTTCCACTAGTGGAGTTTGCCTATAATAATAGTTTTTAGGCTAGCATTGACATGACACCTTTTGAGGCTCTTTATGGACGACCGTGCCGATCACCTACATGTTGGTGGGAATCCACTGATAAGGTTTGGCTTGGACCCGACATGATTAGGGAGACTTCGGAGAAGATAGACCTGATTCCACAACGAATGAAGACGGCGCAGGACTGACAGAAGTCATATGCTGATAGGAGACGAGCCGATCTTGAATTCAATATTGGGGACATGGTTTTTGTTAAGGTGTCACCGTTAAGAAACATAGTCTGTTTTGGATCAGTAGGGAAGTTGGCACCGAGGTTCATAGGACCCTTTCCAATTACGGAGAGGATTGGACAGATAGCGTATAGAGTAAAGTTACCAGAGAAGCTCAGCGGAGTTCATGACATGTTTCACGTTTCGCATTTGCGTAAGTGTTTACACGATACGACGGAAGTGGTAGAGCCGAGCACGCTCGAAGAAGTGGAAGTAGAGCGCAATGCCACGATCAGACGAGCTCCTACACGCATTCTCGGATCGGAGGTCAAAAAGCTTTGCTACAAAGAGGTCAAGTTGGTTAAAGTTCAATGGGGAGGTGATCAAAGAGATGCGACTTGGGAGACGGAAGACAAAATGCGTACGTTGTACCCTTTCCTTTTTGAGGGTATGTTTTAATTTCTCCTTTTTCTACCGCTTTGTTGACACTTATCCTATATTTTAGTATTATCTTTGCGACGACATCTTCGATCTTTAGTTAGGAAGAACCCTATGGTTTCAAACATGTGTTTGAGACATGTTATGTTTGGTGGATGAAAATGGATGCAAGTGGTTGCTAGTGGATGCATGTACACACACATTAAGCACTAGATCGGCTCAATCACCTTCATGTTGCATATAAATGCGTGTGCATATCTAAATTAATGGATGTATAATGGTTGTGTTATCATATGAATGCTGCATTTTGATGAATGGTTGTGCACACATGTAGAAATAATATGTATCGATAGGATTCTTTCGCATACATAATGGATGCATGACACTATCATGATTTGCATTAAGGAGGTCAACTGAATCAGTGGACCGCCTGATCTTTGCATTAGATAAGGAACATATACACACATTTTTGCATAAGTTCATATAGCATTAGAAATTTCTTTAAGGACAATGGATGCTTGTGGATGATGGTTGAGTAGATGGATGATTGGTTGGTAGTATACATTCTTCTTAACTTAGAGATTTTGTGGACGAAATCCTTTAAGGAGGGGAGAATGTAACACCCCGTAATTTTATAACATTATAATTCACAAATTAAAGTATACTTAATTTTTAGAAGAAGAATTAAGTGAATTGAGTTGCGCTATTATGTTCGTCTCAAAATTTTGGGTCAGGATAGACATTTGGTTTGCATAAAACAGATAAATTATGAAGAAGTTATTAAGCCTTGAAGTTTGTATGCATATGAGAGAAATATATATACACATATGTATAATATTCAAAAAAAAGTTCAAAACAGCGAATCGGGAGGGGGAATAGCCGAACCGCACCATTTTTGGAGTCGACTCGAGCCTCGCTGGGTCAACTAGGGGTCAATCCAGGGTGTTTGGCTGTCAACCCGTGGCCCGATTCGCCCTAAGGGCTGATGTGGCATCTAAGTGGTCCTGATGGTTCAGGTTATCCCTAGGTTAATCCGATGGCTCTTATTAAATTAAACTTCTATAAAAACACTCCTAAACCCCTAACCCTAATCACATTAATTCATAACAAGAGCCGCCATGCGTCAATGGAGAACCTAAAGTAGCCGCCATACACTTTCAATCCTAAAGCAAGATAGAAGCTTGAATCAAAATCAAATCAAATCTAAGTAACGATTAGTGTACATCAAAGGCGAGCAGTTCAGTTTCAGAGTACAGATCCCAGAAAGACAAGACCATTCTTTTTAATTGTGAGTATGATAGCTTTCACAAATTAATTAATTAATTTAATTATGATAAGATATAATTGGGATTATGAGAATATGATTTTGAATCATGTGATGTAAATTATATGTATGTTTGTGGTGTTGAATCATATGTTAGTCTTATGCAAGTTGGATCATATGTTAGTTCTTATGTGAATCTTATGCATGTTGAATCAAATATTTTATGCAAGTTTGTGATGATTGGATCATATATTCATGTATGAATCTTATGCAAGTTTGGGTTGTTAAAATATATGTGAGACATGTATATCCATATGCTAGTTTATGTGACATTAACCTTTATGTCTAGATCCATATGCAAGTTTACATCTTTATGTTTAGACCCACATGCAAGTTTACATCTTTATGTTTAGATCTATATGCAAGTTTACATCTTTATGTTTAGATCCATATGCAAGTTCACACCTTTATGTTTGGATTTATAGCAGTACATAAGTTATGCAAGTTTATGCCCATTACCTATGCTAGTTTTGTATCATATGCTAGTTTGAATGAAATTCATATGCAAGTTATTGGCTATGTAATCTTCTGTCATATGATCCTTAGATCTATTTTATATGTTATGTGATGTTGTTTTTCTTTTTATAAGTTAGACTATTTGCGAGTCTAACATATGTCATATGAAAACGTACGAATAGCATGGGGATGATGGGATAATATTGATTATACATAAATTGTGAATTGGCATAAAATGGCCTTAAAAGGCATATAATTAATTTGAGACATTAATTGGCATAATTGGTATTTATGGACATAATTTTAAGAGACAATTATGGACATAAATAAATTTGGAATTTATTGACAAATTTGAATAGGGATATTAATCCAATTTGGGGTAAATAAAGATGTGTAATAATTAACTGCCTAAGACACGAGGTTAGACTCTTTTGTGGTGTAAGACTATCCGGACCCGCCCGACAAATCCAGCAGCCACAAATGCCAGTCCAATGTGAGAGGTCAAAGGCACGAATTAAATGCGTAACAAATGTAAAGACACGAGGTTAGGCTCGTTTGCGGTATAAGACTGCCCAAGATTGAAACATATAAGAAGACATGAATAAGAATGGGGTTTAGTGGGGAAACCTTAGTGGGACCAAGCATAGGTGGAAGGCTTGTGTCAAGCATGGGGGCCCTTTTCAAACCAGTAACCCATTAAGTATCTTTGTGAGCTCGACCCAAGTCGAGGATGAGACACACTCATTGGATTTGATTGTAAGAGGTCAAAACAGGTTAGCGGTGGCAACGCAAGTCCTACGGGGTCATGTGCGTGCGTGGGCCCGGGCTGGTAGGTAAGACGTTGTTGCATCGTGTAGATATAAGCCGTGCATCTTTGGTGGTATCGGGTTACCACTTTGGGGAGTGATACACCCCACTGTGGGACCAGCATGGGTATCTACGAGTTAGGGAGCTGATCGAATGGGGGTAGTGGGTACAACTAGTGGAGATAGGGGAAGACAGCACCTATGAAGGCAGCTAGGGGCACACAAAACTACCATTATCATTATTAAGTTCTGTAGGCGGGATCAACTTTTAGGGTGACTAGTGGTGGTGCATTATAGTAATTATCCTATAGTGATTATGAACGAGATTAACGCCAGAATATTCCTCTTATTTGCTTTGTCATGCCCACTTGTTTCATGGTCACATCTTATCTTACCAGTTTATGCCTTATCCTAGTTACTTTAATAATTATATTGTTAAAGTTATTATACTCGCTAGACATTATTTCTGGCCCCCTTGTTTTCGCCTCTTTTCTTCCTTCCCCCCCAAGGTTCTCAGGGTGAGACTAGTACTAGTGGAGCTTGATCTCGGATCTCTTTCTCTCTCTTTTGGAAGTGCTTGGATTGCTGAAAGTAAAGTTTAGCTCATCTCTTTTATGGCTACTTGTGTTGGGGTTTATGCTTTTAATTTTATGTACTCTGAAACAATTTATCAAGTTGGATATTAAGTGCACTTGGTTTATGAAGTTGTTGTAATCAAACTATTTCTCCGCTGCAGTAAAAGTTGTTTTAAAATTTTCAAGTACCATTATTTATATCTGTCTTGTTATATTCTGTTCTATACACTAAATACGCTCCATGGAAGTTAATGCATTCCCTTTGTGAGTGACATTAATGGACGTGGGGTGTTACAAGAACACAGTACATTGATATTCACAATAAACACATAACATAAAAATGATAATATCAAACACTTAATTCTGACACCAATGATCAACATAAAAAAATAAAAACACACTTCAAATCAACAAACAATATCATCATACCTTGGTTACTATTCTTTGTAGTAGCACCCAACAATACACCTAGTATCCCCTTTAAATGAGTATCATCTAGAAATATCATAGGTCGATAATACTTGAACCCAAGAATACAAACACCTAGACTGATAAACACTCTCTTAAATTGGTTTATAGAAGGATTAACATCCATGTCAACATAAGAATCTGGGTTATGATTTTTTAATGCCTCTAAATACCAACTCATATCATTATAATACATTGCATCATTACCATGCAATTCCATTAAAGCAAGTTGCCTTCCACAATATTGAAAAGTGTAAGACAGTTGAAGTCTCTACCAAAATCAACAATGATACCTTTCGGTTTCATACTGAAATGATCTCGAATTTCATCTATTATCAAAGATTTAACAAATGAGGTAGAAAGATGAGGACTGTTCAAATTTCTAAGCCCACCACCACAAGAATGCTCAACAACCAAATTTCGAATAACAAACCTACTAAGATGCCTGAATTCACAAGAAGTATGCACTTTAAGGGGACATCTAGTTGAAGACAAAGAGCAAACAACCGTAATCCTAATAGAACTATTCTTCCAAAAAACATAACTCATGTCCCATTTGAATTTGGTATGCCATTAAAAATTCTCTAAAATAATTGATGCCTCCAAAACAAACCCCAATAAAATCACAAATTGATAATGTAGAATCTCTTTTCATCATGTCTTTCAAATAACTTTTCCTATGCACGACAATGTTTGAACCCAAAGATCCACTATACGATGAATGCATTGAAACATTAGATGAGTGAAAGAGAACCATCATTTATGTTTTCAAGTTGAAAATACTTCATTTTAACAACAAAACAAAAAAGCACTCTTCTTATGTAGTTGAAAACAAACAACACTTTGAAGATCAGAATCAGTGTCACCACTAATAGTTTTGGTCTCAAACACATAATAATCCCAATCGACATAGGAGTAAGTTAAAACCAATGCCGACATATTTCATTCCTCAAATCATAAATTGAGCAATCAACGAACAATCGAGTGCTAAAAGAGGAATCATTGAACACTAGTACAAGAAGAAGGCTTTCACCACTACAAAAAAATATATTTAAAAATTTACAATTAGCAAAGCAAACAATGCAAAACTGATACCCACATAACACAATTCTGGTACCCACAAACATAAAACTAATACCTATTTATATAAAAAAATGATACCTAAAAACTACTGTAATCTAAAAAAAAAATTTGATATAAAAACTGTTTAAATCACAGTTTGATTGATTAAAATAGAAGAAGTTCAATTCAAGAGTTTATATCGAAAGCAACAACACAGAGTACACGATAACTACAACATAAAAAATTCACAAAAAATATATTGTAGAGACCATTAAACTGATACCTAAGAATATCTAAAACTAATACCAAATACTGAAATAAAGAAAATTTAAAATGAACATGCTCGTATTACCAACAGAAGCCATTACTCACCGATTGAAATAAAAAACCTGATCGTAATATCTCAAATTAAATTACAATGAATACGATATTTTTTTTAGCCAAATGCAAAACGAGAAAAATAAATTTAACCTAATCTTAGCCGAGATCGTTTTTTCAAGTCGATATGCGCGATTGAGATCAATTTTTGAAGACAATGTTTGAGATCGAGATACGCACGAAAAGAAAATTGAAATTTTGTAATGTGCAAGATCGAGAAAAATAAGATCGAACGGATTAAACAAGAAGAAAGAATACCGCGCAAGAGATTCACACTTTTAAAATTTACAATGTAATGTCCTTGTGATTAAATTATTAGTGGGCTGTCTTTAGGCTTAAAGAAACCTTAATTTTTGTCCTAATCGGTATTTTCCTGTAATGAGATTAGTGCTTTCTGCTTTAATGCAAGGGATGAAAAATATTATTTGTTGTAGAAATAAGGGTCTTAAAGCTAATCTAACACTATAAGGGGGCAAATAATATTTACCAAATTTTATGAGTCGTTTTGAATTCTTTTAAGATTATGATTTAAACAATGCAAAATTGACAATCACGGGTGCAATTGTAAATAAATGCAAATGCAATAAAGTAAAAACATAGAATCAATGTGATCACAACAGAGATGTTTATAATGGTTCTTTCTTGTATAGATTTCTTTTCCAAATGCCAAACTTTTATTACATTCTCAATTTGAAGGCTACGAGATACATCCTTTAGATTTTTCTACCTTTGGGGAATACTCACTTGATTTCCACACTACTAGCACGCCTACTTGATTTTGGGTTACAAGTACACCCACCTGATTTAAGAGTTACAAGAAAAGTCAATAGTATTTCAGTATGGTTGGATAGTTCATACAAATTTATTTTCTGATTTTAATTACAAAAGATTATCTAGCCTCTGGAACAACACTTTGATCTTGAATTGAGTAAAAGAGATGATAGAAATCAAAGATTATATAGTAGAGAATCAAATCAATAGAGTTCAAATTTATACTTCATGAGATTTAAGAGATTTGATTGAAAAATCCTTTCAAAATTTCTGTAACAACCCGGAAAATCCGAACCAATTTAAAATTTTTATTTTGGCAATTTTAATGAATTTTGAATATTTAAAATGAATTATTTTAAATAATAAGATGAGAAATTTATTATGAGTAGAATTAGAATGCATATATTTATTTAAATTGTCATTAGAATATAAATATTTATTAATAAAAGTAATTGAAAACGGCGCAGTAGTTTGAAAATTCGATTTCAAATTTCAATTGAATGTACAGGGTTCAAAATAAACCGGATTTTAGCAAAACCAGAAATATTTGAATCTATTTGAGAATATCTTTTCAACGAATCTGAAAAATTGAAATTTCATAGCCGGAATAAAAAGTTATGCCCAGTTGAAAATTCAGAATAGTCGCTATGAAAATATAGCCCTTAAAAATAGTCATTTTGCAAGCGACCTCCGTTTTTGACGAAACCACTTTTTTTGGATCCAAGATGTGAAATTATTGCTAGATTCCAATTTTCACAATTTTTGAAATCAAAATGTGAGTGTGGCAAAAGAAAATGTGTTTTGACAGTTTTAGTCAATTTGGATCGACCAGAAAATGGCCATTTTTCAAACGGTCTTCAAATTTGACGAAATTAGTTTTGTTAGAACCGTATCGTCAATACGAAGCTAGAAACAATTTTTCGGGAATTTTTAAAGTCTGTATGTGGCCCTGGTAAATTGAAATGTGCGTTCAAATTCAATATATAGATTTATATTTTGATTTTGACAGAAACCGATCGAAACAACCAAACTGGCTTACGATACATATCCCATTGTGTTCTGAATGGTGGTAATTAGTTATAGACAATAGTCAGTGGGTTTATTTCTAGTTCAAAATAAAAGGTACTTTTTGAAATTAAATAATAATAAAAAAAAATTTCTTCAAACCCCTCCTCCCTTTTTCTCCTTAACCGGTCAGCCCCCCTATTCAAATCGTTCATCCCGATTATATAAAAAAAGGAGTGACGGGGGGAGGAAGCCGCCGCCGTGCGAATCCAGCGGCGGCGCCGCTGGCGATCGCGCCCCCCTCCGGCCTCTTGTTCCTCCTCTTCCATCTAATTAAACCCCGTGAACTTGCCCCCACTCGCAAGAATCGAGACCGCCGCCTGAGAGCCCCGCAGCCGCCGCCCCTCCTCTGAACCACCGCCAATGCCCTGCCATCTCCTCCACCTCTAGTGCATAGTATCAGCCCTCATCTCCCAATAAAAGCTATAAGTTTTTATATTTTATTTTTAATTCATTTATTTTATTTTATTTTATTATTATGTAATTGATTTTATGAATTTAAAAATCGATTTTTTTAGCATAGAAAAATTTAGTTTATTATATTTAATAAAATAAAAAAGTTTAGATCTTAATTATAGAAAAGAAATGATTTTTACTATAGAAAAGAAAGGATTTTTATCAATGAAAGGATATGATATTCATTGGTGGGAAGAAAAGATTTTTATTAGTGAAAAGATAGGATTTTTATATATGTAACCATACGATAAAAATGTGATTTTTATCATATGAGTAACAACATGAAGTTGTGATTTTTATATATATGACGACAATATAAAATTTTGATTTTTACAATGAAGTAGCGAAGTAAAAATATGATTTTTATATTATATAAATAATAAAAATATGATTTTTATATTATATAGATAGTAAAAGTTTGATCTTTATATATGTAGCGATAGGGTTAAAAAAAATACGATTTTTATATATGAAGTGACGATATAAAAATGGGGTTTTTATCATATGTAGCAAAGTGAAAATGCAATTTTTATCGTTTGAATGACAATGTAAAAATGTGATTTTTATTTATTCATTAGCGATAGAAAGATTCGATTTTTATCTATATAGTAGTAAAGTAAAAATGTGATTTTTACCTATGTAGCGTTGTTATAAAAATATGAAATTATTTTTAGAAAGGTAAAAATATAATTTTTAGCCTATGTATGTTATTTATAAAATAATCATACAAAGAAATAATTATCAATTGGTTAAAAAAATAATTTTTAACGTAGGTATACTACGTAGATCGACAATCAAAGCATGGAGGAGTGGAACCCAAAAGTGAGAACTTCTCACTTTTATTTTATTTTCTAGTTAAAATATCTACTAGGATGCAAACGGCGCTCAGCAACACTTGACACCCGTTCTCCACAGACCATGAACGACTTGTTTTGTTTGATTGATTGTGTTGTGAAAATTGATTGTGTGATGTGGAATAGAATAAAATATTTTATAGTTAAAAATATAATTTTTAACGGGTATGTGAATAAAATAAGTATTTATAAACAAATTGGACGATTTGTTTATGTACACACATTTGGCTGATATGGATTGGGACGATAAATTTTACACATCGCCCAACTGCATAAATAAAATTCATTATTTGTTGACTGAAACCCCACACGGGTGTTGGGATGATATTGGACATACACTAATCCCAATAATTAGCTGTATGTCAATCGATTGGTTGACAAGCTGTGTGAGCGTTGAATATTTATATTTGATGCTCATGCAGTGTAGAATGCACTTTGAATGATGATTGACTGTGTTTGATTGCTATTGTGTACACGTGTGGTATGAAATCCATATAATCACATTATATGGTAATTGACTGTGTTTGATTCCAGTTCAGAAAGAAGGAATATTTTAAAGTAAGGGATGTTTTAAAATAACAGATATTTTAAAATAATAAATATTTTAAAATAATATTCAGTAGCAGTTCAAAATTTGGTTTTGATGTCCGATTTGGGATGGACACGAACATATTTAAATATATATAGTCGTGTTGATTGGACTAACGCCATTTCGACGTGAACAATGCTTATATCGATTTTATTCATTTTTATAATGAATATTGGAAAGGAATTGATTTCAAAATATAATGCTTTGAAAATACTATCACTTATATATCGATGATATGGAATATTCAATTTTGATTTGAAATTGAATATGAAGTTGAAATCGTTTTGAAAACGAATTTAAAATGATTTATAAAATACGTTTTAAAAGGAAATCGATGAAATATATATAATATACATAATGGCTTGAATAGAACGCGCAGCGCCGCGGCAGTTCGTGAATTTCGACCATTGACTTCGTACGGACATTACGGGAGATCCGACCGTCAGATTCTCCTAAAACCGGAACCGTTGGGTTCGTATCGAAAAGAGGTTTCTAACGAATATGAGAGATTTAAATCTAACAATTGGATTTGGAATTATGTCCAAATCAAATTTGGAAAAGGTCGTTGTGAGTGCAGTTCGATGGCCGTTTATGGAAATTGAATGTACGGGCCTCAATAAAATTATTAAAAATATCAATAATTAGCGTAAAATCATAAGAAATGACTTGGAAAGAATTAGAGTGAAAATCCCATATTTGAAAAGATAAAAATAGATTTTTATCAAAATGAACTAGTTATGAACTAGAATTTTAATCCAAATATTTTTAAAATAAATAAATTGGATTTGAAATGGTTTTAAAAATAACCAAAATTTCCAATATATAAATTGGAAATGGATTTGAATCGAAATTGCCTTCGGAATATTTCGATGTTGGATTTCGTGATTATACAGATATTGTTATGGAAATTTGAAAGATATATATATATATATATATATCGTTATTTCCAATACGATATTTGTTGATTTCAAAATTTGATATTGAATATAAGCCGATATATTTTCTATTCAGAGCCTTATATTTAATATCAAATTGGATTTTGGGTTGTCGTGAATGGTATCTTTAATAATACTGTTCTTAAACTTAATGGAGTTAAGAAAATTAGAAACTGACTAGAGATTAGTTAAGTTGAATGGTTTCTTGGGTATTGATCTGATGTTGGTTTCTGCCTTCGGGGTTAACACTTAGGGAATTGTTCTCATACTAATTTACGGTTAGAGATTGATGGAATGTGAATTGGGTTTGTTGTGAACTATGTTTTAGCGACATTCGTTCTTTAACTCGATTTACATTGAAATGGGATTTGGAATTTATAAATCTTTTGTTAAGATTTTAAGGAGATTTTCTAAAGTAAAGTTTTCCAATTTAACATATTAAACTGGAATTGGATGGAATTCTATTTGGTAATAATCGAAGTAAGTTTTTGTAGAGGAAGACAGTTAATATACACGGAATTTAAAAGGCCTTGTCGTTATTCCATTTATATTATCGGTTGGATATGGAAGTTTATATCTTTTATATATATATCGATTTGTTTTCCATGAAGATTCCATTGTTAATGGAATGTAATTTTGGGTTGTCGTGAATGGTATCTTTAATAATACTGTTCTTAGACCCAACGGAGTTAAGAAAATCAGAAACTAACTGGAGATTAGTTAAGTTGAATGGTTTCCTGGGTATTGATCTGATGTTGGTTTCGGCCTTCGGGGTTAATACTTAGGGAATTCTTCACTTGCTAATTTACGGTTAAAGGCTGATGGAATGGAATGTGATTTTGGGTTTATCGTGAATCGTGTTTTGAATGACATTGGTTCTTTAACCCAGTTAAAGACATGATATGATTTCCAAAGTTAAACAATCGTTAATATTGATTTTTGGGAAGATTAAAACTAAGTGGAGTTTTAATGCATCTTTTATTAGATTGAAATGATATCCAAAGGAAGATTAAAGAATAAATTTAAAGAATTTATCTTTGATAAAATTAATGGGAACCTTCCCCAAAGTATAATAATATTTGAATAAAGGAATACTCTGGATTGGAATGAGGCGTATGTTGTTTTTTTATAACACTTGTTTACTATATACGCGAGTTATTCGGAAAGTCCGGGTGTATCCCATTCTGAATAACTGATTCGACGATATATCGAGGATGAAGACAGTGGTTGAAGACCAGAGGTCTTCACTTCGTTTGGATGATTATTGACGTCTTGATTGGGCTGTACACCCAAGACAAGGTAATAAGTGGTGATCGTCCAGACGTACTTGGAGATCGACCGGATATGCGAGGGACACTGCCCTGTATTGGACATATGGGGGAGGAATAAGGTGCCTTCGGTTTCGTTCAGACACAGAACGAACTTGTAAATGGATTTGTGGCTGACATCAGATTTCATTCTGTGTGATTGATAGACATCGGTTGCATAGCGTGAATTGCCTGTGTGGCATGCTGAGATGCAAATGATCAAGGCTTCTGTTGAAAAGCAGAGTTTTGTGGTTGATGATCAAAGTACGGCTTTAATATAGTGTAGCTTTGTGTAGCGTTAATTCGTGAGCCTCACAGCCCGGTGTGAATCAGAAACGGGAGAGGACTGCAGGAAGGGCATGCGTTTCCTTCTAGCTAGGAGCGGTGTCAGCGTTTTACATGCCCTGGCATTTTACTTATGTGGATGATGGGTAGCGAGGCGCCTCGGTTATATCGGTCGATCAGAGGCCGATGGAGTCATTTGGCTCATTTACGCCCCATAGGGCGGGGAAACGCAGTGTTCAGGCATTTTAATCCACTCCGTATGGACCGACCCTGAAGATCCAAGGGTCGATGCGTTCTGATCCTGAGACATGGGCTAGATTGTCTCAAAGTGGTAAGGATGATCCCTTGCCTGGGTTCACAGATGGAAATCCAACACCTAATACGTGACTATTGCGGTTTTGATTGTAGAGCCTAGTATTGGCGACATGATATATGGTACCCATGCCGTCTAGGATTGATACATTTATATTTGAAGTTGTTTTATACACTATGCACTTATAGTAGTATCAAATGATTTGTTTTAAACGTACCAAGCATGTTTAGCTATTATAAGGGAAAACCCTATCCCCAGGCTTGCGTTGCATTGTGTGATAGGACCTGGGTCTTATAATAGCTTCATTTTCCAAAAGGCATTGCGCTGTTTTGTTATATGCACTGGTATTCTTGGGAGGAAACCCGTTCCATGTTATACGGCCTGGTCCCTTGTTATATCTGATTTAAAGTAAAGTTTTAAATAACTGTTTTAGTTCTTACACTAGTCACATGACGGACCTGGAGTTCATTATTTTAACATAAACTCTGGGTGCCCCTATTTTCTGCACGGGCAGCTAGTAGTTTTGGTTTTGCAGATTTATATTCACAGGATTCTGATTTACAGCTGAAGCAATATTCTGAAAGCTCTGTATCCGTGTATTACTTCCAGTTGTGTTTTGTATAGTTTTCTGTTGCTATGTATTTAAATGTAATTTAAATCTCTGATATTGATCAAATGTATATGATTGATTCATACTCTGTTATATTCTTGTATTCTGATGGAATTGTTGTAGTAAGCAATGAAATTTTCTTCTGTTTGTGTTCTGATTCGTCGTATCCTTAAAGCAATCTGGGCTTTCCTTTACGGGAAAGTTCAGGTTGTCTCAGTTTGGTATCAGAGCTCTGGGTTACAGAGCTCGAGAACAAGACACGTTAGAACCAAATGAAAGAATTCATCAGAGATTGGATTAGTAATATCCAATGAGAATGACTCGTTAGAGATGGGATCAGAAGTATCCTAGAACGAGTCGAAAGAATATTATTTTTAAAATAAAATGAAAACAAATTTTGTTTTGAAAATTTAAACCATTTTATACGTATTTGGTTATTTTATTTGTATTGAATTTGGACAATCCAATATATAAAGATTTTGCATATACGCCTTGCAAACGTATATTCGAAGTTTTAATATACTGGATGGATATAGAATCACACTCTAGTCGCCCGGGGATAATTCTGATGGTGATGCATCATCATCAGTGTTTGTGTTCAGTTTCGAAAGTGGGATATCTATATGATTCCATTGGACTGGTGTGAGAACCAAAAACTAGATAGGGTCTATTGTTGTGAATTTGCATCAAAAATCTGATTTTTGGACTATATATCAAAGTTATGGATTTGAAAAGCTAATCAACTAATTGATTGATGATTGTGTTGTGTGATTATTTATTTAAACCAACATGTGAAATTTAGGCCAAATTGAACCAAATATTGAACTGTATTGAAAATTGTTTGAAATTGCATACATGTACATGCATATATATTGAACAGGTCATTGCAAGGAGGCTAGAGTAGAGGAATAAAATTGTACGCCCGACAAATAGGTACATGTTTACTAATTTCTTAGGTGATGATGATTTTATGAGCCGATTGGCTTTTTCTTTTTCTTTCTGAGATGAGAGGACCTGTATGGCGATTTCGGGATTTTCCCGGTGCTCCCGTACAGGGGAGGTTATGGAGAAATTTTTCTAAAATTTAGGGTGTTAGCCAAATTTTTGAAAAAATTGAAAAGTTCTTAGAAACTGAAAAGTTGAAGAACTTAAGCCGTAATGAAGATAATGAAAATTGAGTTCATTTGTAAAACAACTTTCAGCTCCGTTCCTTTTTGAGGACAAAAAGATTTTAAGTGGGGGAGATTGAAACAACCCGGAAAATCCGAACCAATTTAAAATTTTTATTTTGGCAATTTTAATGAATTTTGAATATTTAAAATGAATTATTTTAAATAATAACGACGAGAAATTTATTATGAATAGAATTATAACGCATATATTTATTTAAATCGTCATTAGAATATTTTTTTTTTAAATATAAAGGAACTGAAAATGCCGCGGTAGTTTGAAAATTCGATTTAAAATTTTAATTGAATGTACAGGGTCCAAAATAAACCGAATTTTAGCGAAACCAGAAATATTTGAATCTATTTGAGAATATCTTTTCAACGAATCTGAAAAATTGAAATTTCATAGCGGGAATAAAAAGTTATGCCCAGTTGAAAATTCATAATAGTCGTTATGGAAATATAGCCCTTAAAAATAGCCATTTTGCAAATGGCCTCCTTTTTTGACGAAACCACTTTTGTTGGATCCGGGATGTCAAATTATTGCTAGATTCCAATTTTCATAATTTTTGAAATCAAAATGTGAGCGTCGCAAAAGAAAACGTGTTTTGACAGTTTAAGTCAATTTGGATCGACCAGAAAATGGCCATTTTTCAAACGGTCTTCAAATTTGACGAAATTAGTTTTGTTAGAACCGTATCGTCTATACGAAGCTAGAAAATATTTTTCGGGAATTTTTAAAGTCTGTATGTGGCACCGATAAATTGAAATGTGCGTTTAAATTCAATATATAGATTTATATTTTGATTTTGATGGAAACCAATCGAAGCCGCCAAAATGGCTTATGATACATATCCCATTGTATTCGGAATGGGGGTAATTAGTTATGAACGACAGTTGGGGGGTTTGATTTCGAGTTCAAAATAAAAAGGTACTTTTTGAAATTAAATAATAAAAAAAATATAAAATTCTTTAAACCCCTCCTCCCTTTTTCTCCTTAACCGGTCAGCCCCCTTATTCAAATCGTTCATCCCGATTGTATAAAAAAGAAGAAAGGAGTGACGGGGGGAGGAAGCCGCCTCGCGCCTCCAGTGGCGGCGCCGCTGACGATCGCGCCCCCCTTCGGCCTCTCGTTACTCCTCTTCCATCTAATTAAACCCCGTGAACTCCCCCCTCGCAAGAATCGAGACCACCGCCTGAGAGCTCCGCAGCCGCCGCCCCTCCTCTGAACCACCGCCAATGCCCTGCCATCTCCTCCACCTCCAGCGCACAACATCAGCCCCCTCTCCCAATAAAAACTGTAAGTTTTTATATTTTATTTTTAATTCGTTTATTTTATTTTATTATTATGTAATTGATTTTATAAATTTAAAAATTGATTTTTTTTAGCATAGAAAAAAATCAGTTTATTATATTTAATAAAATAGAAAAGTTTAGATCTTTATTATAGAAAAGAAATGATTTTTACTATTTTTTTTTTTGAAAATTGGTTCACTTTATTACTAAAACCAATAACAAACCTCCTTTATGAGCCTCGTTAAAACCTTGCAATCCCCCTAGTGGGTACCTTACAAGGAAAAAGAGTACTCATAAATTTGGTTAATACATCATCTATAAAATAACCAACAGAAAATACAACAAGAAAAAAGAAAAAAAACATCAAAAGCAAATAAAGCTTTTACTCTAAAGACCATCTTCACCGGCCCTTTCAAGCCCAGAGCCCATCACCGACCTAAAAAGGAGTCAAACACTTCGAACTATCCAGAGTCAATCAGTTCTATCCCCCAACGAGCTAACATCTGTTCATTCCTCAAAGTACGAGCAGTTTTAGATCCATTACCACGAACCAGATCCACAATCTCCTTCTCAATCTTCAACAAAATAATTGATGCAAGGGTTCTTCGATTCTGGAAAACTCTCATGTTTCTTTCCCTCCAAATGAAATACACCACTGTCGTGAAAGCACCGAAAGCTAAATCTCTTATTTGGTCCTTACCTGAAAATTGGGAAATTAGGGTTCTTGCTTCATCCTGAAGATTATCATGAAGATGAGGTACCAAATCAAGTTTCCGCTTTACTGATAACCAAATAAAGGAGGAAAAATCACATTGAAATAACAGGTGGTTAATGGTTTCAGGATGATTATTACATAAAGGACACAGAACGTTTTCAACATCATTGAAACGAAGCAAGCGATCTTTGGTGTTCAATCTTCCTAGCACTGCAAGGTACGAAATAAAAGACATTCTTTTACTGTTTTTCTTATGCCATACCACTGAAAAAATTGGATCTGAAATCCCACTTATGCGAGTATACTCCCATACTTTATGAAAGGAAAAAATTCCACCTTCACACCACTCGTAGAAATCCTGATGTTGACTAGAATTAACTACTAATGGACTGATTTCATCAATTAATTCTCGTGTCGCAGGATGAACTTCAGGATGAAATTCTTCATTTCTGATTATAGAACCGACTTTTTGCTCAGAATTACCAATTATCTAGAGCCTATCAAAACCCAAAAGATCCACCATGCATTTGCAATTGATCCATGGATCATACCACAGATAAGAATTTTCTCCTTTACATATTACCTTATTAAAAAGTTGCTTTGAATTAGATCTGAGTTTCAAAATAGCTTTCCATGTACTAGAAGAATTTGGATCTGCAGCCATTGACCAAAAATGCTTATTCCTGCAATATTTATTATGAATCCATCTACTCCATAAAGAAGTATTTGATAGAAAATTCCATAATAGTTTAATGCATGCAACTTTTTTCAAATCTGAAAAATTCTTAAGACCAATTCCCCCTTCATTCTTAGGCTTGCATAGAATAGACCATGCTACCTTATGAGCAGTTCCTCCCCAGAAAAAATCAGCACAAAGAGACTGTAATTTATCCAATGTAAATTCTGGTATTTGATATATGAATAGCCAGTATAAAATAATAGGAGTTATCACTGAATTAATTAATTCTGCACGCCCTGCAAAACTTAACAGTCTAGTCTCCCAACCTTGAATCTTACTCTGGACTCTTTGAATTAGGGAATTGCATTCAGAATAATGCAAGTAATTGGATGAAAGAGGAACACCTAAGTATTTTACAGGCAATAAACCTTGCTCAAAACCTAATATATATAGTATTTCACTTCTATTCAAAGTAGAAATACTAAAAAATATTTTGGTTTTAATAGCATTTACATTCAGTCCTGCATAGATACTTAGGTTATGAAAAATTCCTTTTAAAGTAGTTGCATTGAGAGTAGAAGCTTTGCCAAACACCATCAGGTCGTCTGCATATAGGAGGTGAGAGATAACTGGCTGAGTTTTACTACTAGGATAAAATGACTTTGAAACAGTTGCCTCATCCATCAGAAAAGTAAAATATTGCATACAAATAGCAAACAAATATGGTGATAAAGGGTCCCCCCGCCTAATTCCTCTTGTAGATTTGATAAATCCCTTAGGAATTCCTTGAATCATAATTGAGAACGTAGCTGTCTCCATGCATTCATATATCAATTTTATAAAGTGATTAGGAAACTTCATTTTTTCCATCAAAAAACAGATCAGTTCCCTATTTACTTTATCATATGCTTTTTGCAAGTCAACTTTTACACTCATTTTTGGCATACCAGCCTTTTTGAAATCTCTCAATAGCTCATGAGCTAAAAGGATATTATCACCAATATATCTTCCTTTAATAAATGCACTCTGATTTTCAGACACTAGGAATGGGAGAAAAGGTTTTAGCCTATTACATAAAATTTTTGAAATTTTTTTATAATAGACATTGCAGCATGAAATTGGTCTGTAGTGAGAGATTTCTGATGGTTTATCATTTTTAGGTACAAGAGTTATAAAAGTATGATTTAAAGCCTTGGGCAATTTTCCAGAAAGAAATATATCTGAAATAGCTTCTAATAAATCAAATTTAATACTATCCCAATGCACTTTAAAAAATTTAACACTCATACCATCTGGCCCAGGACTTGATTCATCATGAATTGAGAAAACTGCTTCTTTAACTTCAGCTAGATCAACTTTTCTCAGTAAACTTCTTTGTCCTTGCTCATTTATAAAAGAAACAGGCATGAAGTGAGGGAATTCAGTTGATTTAGGACCATTAAACAAAGAAGAAAAATAGTTGATGGCTGCTGATTCAATTTCATTTGCCTTAAACAACAAGGATCCATTAGAATCAATCAATGCTCTAATATGGTTGAAATATCTTCTATTAGACATTCGTGAATAGAATTTTTTTGAATTTGTATCTCCTTGCTGCAACCAAGAAATCTTTTCTTGTTGTTTAAAGCTTCTGAAATATATATATTGTAGTTCCTGATACTCCATCTTTGCATGTAGATAATCATCATAAATTTGCATATCCTCTGGATGAAGATCAACTTCAGATTCAAGCTGTGTCACCTTCTGTTCAGCCTGTTTCAGGTTAGAAGTATTCTTATCTCTAACTCTATTCCAGTTTTTCAACTCAGTTTTACAGTATTTTAACTTCTGTTGAAACTGGTAACTATGAAAACCCCAAACATTAGAATTCAAACCCTTTTGCACAGCTTCATAGTAACCTGCATAACTGTTCCAATCATTTCTATATCTGGATGGAAAGCCCTTCACTTCTTGAGTAGGAATAAGATCTACAACAATAGGATTATGAACACTAGATCTTTGTTGAAGTGATAAGGCTTTCATGTTTAAAAATTGATGAAGACAGACATTATTCACCAATATTTTATCAATATGAGTTGTTACTCCTCTTCTACGCCATGTATAATTAAACCCCAATGGTTTTATTTCTGTTAAATCAGTTTGGAAAAGAAACTTCTGAAATTCTCTCAACTGATAATAAGGAATTGGAGGACGCCCTTTTTTTATCTTTAGGTGATAATGCATTGTTAAAATCTCCTATAAGAATCCAAGACTGTGAATAAGAAATTGAATCTCTAACCAATGTTTCCCATAAACCAACCCTATCTGCAAATGAGTTACTACCATATACAACAGTAAAAACCATTTCAAAACCACCTTTATTGATTGCTTTGACTGTTAAATGCTGTGTAGACATAGAAATAGTGTATAACTCCCATACATTTGAATCCCAAATACACAAAATTCTACCAGTAGCCAAAGAAGAATTCTTAGTCAAGTATTTCCAGTCTTTAGGTATTAATGAGGAAAATAATCTCAAATTAACTGCAGACAATTTAGTTTCTACTAAACCAACCAAAGTTGATTTAGTATTATTTAGGAGTGAGAATACATCTTTCATTCTAAAAGATGTATTCATACCCCTAACATTCCAAGTTAATATTGTCATTTAATTGAAGAGTTACTCCTTGTGATTCTTTTAGGAGGAGTAATTACTTTTGCTTTAGAACCTTGCAGATAATTCTCATTCTTATCAATTAGCAAAGAAACGTCAACCTGTTTTTCATTGTCCAGATTAATTACTTTGTCAGCTTCCTCTATCTGATCAGCAACAATGTTTAACATATCTGGATTTATATCTTTAGGGAGCTTTTCATTTAAGAAATCAAGATCATCATTGTTATCAGTAGAGAAGTGAACTTCATTGTTAAATCCAGATGATTGAGAATCTAACCCTTGCTTTCCTGACTCTTTAGAATTTTCATCATGTGACTCATCAGCAACTTGAGATTTATTAATTCCAGATGATTGTGGATCTAAACCTTGCTTTTCTGGCACTTCAGGAATTTCATCATGAAACTCATCAGCATCAGGAGGTTTCCAGCGAGAATCAGAAAATTCAGCATGATAATCATCATTATGCCCAAACAATTTACACTGACAACACTTCTGAGGTACAAATTCATATTCTACTGATATTGAAATCTTTTGCCCATTATGTAACTGAATAGGAATTTCAGTTTTCAGATCTGTTTCAGTGTCAATTAGTATAAGAATTCTAGCATACTTTGAATACGTTTTCTCCGCTGTGTTGGAATCAATCAGAAGAGGTTTTGAAATATAACTTGACAACATTTGAATAGCATTTTTAGTCCAAAGTTCAAATGGTAAATCAACTAATCGGATCTAGATCTGGACCATATTGCACTGTTTACCATTGAAATCAAATCCAGGATACCAGACCTCAACATATAAAAGCTTACCAAAATATGAGTATGTTGAACACTCTTTGATTCGCTCAAAATCCTCTTTAGATTCAAATTGAACAATAAAATTGTAGTTAGAAGATACATGAGTGTCGAAACTACCAATAGGCTTCCATACCTTTGAAATATACTTTTTCAATTTGACTGTAGATAGTCTAAAGTAGATTGGAATTAGAGCCACTGTATTAATCCAAGAGATCTCTGATTCATTATATATATTTTCAGGTATGAAGATAAAATCTGATTTTGGAGGAACATATTCGAGCTGTCTGTTTTTCAGGTCCGCAACCAGATCTGGATTAGAAGGAGAAGCCATTACAGGATTTGATTGGATTTTAGTTGTTTGGTTTGATAGATTAATTTTTGTAGATGAATGAAATTGATGAGGATTTGATGTATTTTGTCTGCCATTTCTGTCCGCCATTTTTGATGAAAAGTGATGAAAAGTTAATATTTCAATGATTTTTACTATTGAAAAGAAAGGATTTTTATCAATGAAAGGATATGATTTCATTAGTGGGAAGAAAAGATTTTATTAGTGAAAAGACAGTTTTTTATATATATAACCATATGATAAAAATATGATTTTTATCATATGAGTAACAACATGAAGTTGTGATTTTTATATATATGACGACGATATAAAAATTTGATTTTTATAATGAAGTAGCGAAGTAAAAATACGATTTTTATATTATATAGATAATAAAAATATAATTTTTATATTATATAGATAGTAAAAATTTGATCTTTATATATGTAGCGATAGGACAAAAAAATAATACGATTTTTATATATGAAGTGACGATATAAAATGTGGTTTTTATCATATATGTAGCAAAGTAAAAATGCAATTTTTATCGTTTGAATGACAATGTAAAAATGTGATTTTTATATATTCATTAGCGATAGAAAGATTCGATTTTTATCTATATAGTAGCAAAGTAAAAATGTGATTTTTACCTATGTAGCGTTGTTATAAAAATATGAAATTATTTTTAGAAAGTTAAAAATATAATTTTTAGCCTATGTATGTTATTTATAAAATAATCATACAAAGGAATAATTATTAATTGGTTAAAAAATATAATTTTTAACATAGGTATACTATGTTGATCGACAATCATAGCATGGAGGAGTGGAACCCAAAGATGAGAACTTCTCACTTTTATTTTATTTTCTACTTAAAATATCTACTAGGATGCAGACGGTGCTTAGCAACACCCGACACCCGTTGTCCACAGACCATGGACGACTTGTTTTGTTTGATTGATTGTGTTGTGAAAAATGATTGTGTGATGTGGAATGGAATAAAATATTTTATAGTTAAAAATATTTTATAGCTTAAAATATAATTTTTAACGGGTATGTGAATAAAATAAGTATTTATAAACAAATCGGACAATTTGTTTATGTACACACATTTGACTGATATGGATTGGGACGATAAATTTTACACATCGCCTAACTGTACAAATAAAATTCATTATTTGTTGATTGAAACCCCACACGGGTATTGGGATGATATTGGACATACCCTAATCCCAATAATTAGCTGTATGTCAATCGATTGGTTGGCAAGCTGTGTGAGCGTTGAATATTTATATTTAATGCTTATGCAGTGTAGAATGCACTTTGGATGATGATTGACTGTGTTTGATTGCTGTTGTGTACATGTGTGGTATGAAATCCATATAATCACATTATATGATAATTGACTGTGTCTGATTCCAGTTCAGAAAGAAGGAAAATTTTAAAACAAGGAATGTTTTAAAATAACGAATATTTTAAAATAATGAATATTTTAAAATAATATTCAGTAGCAGATCAAAATTTGGTTTTGATGTCCGATTTGGGATGGACACGTACATATTTAAATATATATAGCCGTGTTGATTAGATTAACGCCATTTTGACGTGAATGATATTTATATCGATTTTATTCATTTTTATAATGAATATCGGAAAGGAAATGATTTCAAAATATAATGCTTTGAAAATACTATCACTTATATATCGATGTATGGAATATTCAATTTTGATTTGAAATTGAATATGAAGTTGACATCATTTTGAAAACGAATTTAAAACGATTTATAAAATATGTTTTAGAAGGAAATCAACGAAATATATATATTATGTTATATTATATATATATATAATGGCCTGAATAGAACGCGCCGTGCTGCGGTAGTTCGTGAATTTCGACCATTGACTTCGTACAGACATTACGGGAGATCCGACCGTCGGATTCTCCTAAAACCGGAACCGTTGGGTTCGTATCGAAAAGAACTTTCTAGTGAATATGAGAGATTTGAAATCTAACGATTGAATTTGGAATTATGTCCAAATCAAATTTGGAAAAGGTCGCTGTAAGTGCAGTTCGATGGTCGTTTAGGGAAATCGACTGTACGGGCCTTGATAAAATTATTAAAAATATCAATAATTAGTGTAAAATCATAAGAAATGATTTGGAAAGAATTAGGGTGAAAAATCCCATATTTGAAAAGATAAAAATAGATTTTTATCGAACTGAACTAGTTATGAACTAGAATTATAATCCAAATATTTTTAAAATAAATAAATTGGATTTAAAATGGTTTTAAAAATAACCAAAATTTCCAATATATATACTGGAAATGGATTTGAATCGAAATTGTCTTCGGAATATTTCAATGTTGGATTTCGTGATTATACAGATATTGTTATGGGAATTTGAAAGATATATATATATATATAGTTTATTTCCAATACGATATTTGTTGATTTCAGAATTTGATACTGAATATAAGCCGGTATATTTTCTGTTCAGAGCCTTGTATTTAATATCAAATTGGATTTTGGGTTGTCGTGAGTGGTATCTTTAATAATATTGTTCTTAAACCCAATGGAGTTAAGAAAATTAGAAACTGACTGGAGATTAGTTAAGTTGAATGGTTTCTTGGGTATTGATCAGATGTTGGTTTCGGCCTTCGGGGTTAACACTTAGGGAATTGTTCTCTTACTAATTTACGGTTAGAGACTGATGGAATGTGAATTGGGTTTGTTGTGAACTGTGTTTTAGCGACATTCATTCTTTAACCCGATTTACAGTGAAATGGAATTTGGAATTTATAAATCTTTTGTTAAGATTTAAAAGAGATTTTCCAAAGTAAAGTCTTCCAATTTAACATATTAAATTAGAATTGAATGGAATTCGATTTGGTAATAATCGAAGTAAGTTTCTGTAAAGGAAGACGGTTACTATATATGAAATTTAAAAGTACTTGTCGTTTTTCCATTTATATTATCGATTGGATATGGAAGTTTATATCGATTATACATATTGCTTTGTTTTCCATGAACATTCCATTGTTAATAGAATGTGATTTTGGGTTGTCGTGAATGGTATCTTTAATAATACTGTTCTTAGACCCAACGGAGTTAAGAAAATCAGAAAATAACTGGAGATTAGTTAAGTTGAATGGTTTCCTGGGTATTGATCTGATGTTGGTTTCGGCCTTCGGGGTTAATACTTAGGGAATTGTTCACTTGCTAATTTACGGTTAAAGGCTGATGGAATGGAATGTGATTTTGGGTTTATCGTGAACTGTGTTTTAGAAGACATTGGTTCTTTAACCCAGTTAAAGACATGATATGATTTCCCAAGTTAAACAATCGTTAATATTGATTTTTGGGAAGATTAAAACCAAGTGGAGTTTTAATGCATATTTAATTAGATTGAAATGATATCCAAAGGAAGATTAAAGAATAAATTTAAAGAATTTATCTTTGATAAAATTAATGGGAAGCTTCCCCAAAGTAGAAGAATATTTGAATAAAGGAATATTTTGGATTGGAATGAGGCGTATGTTGTGTTTTTATAGCACTTGTTTATATACGCGAGTTATTCGGAAAGTCCGGGTTTACCCCATTCTTAATAACTGATTCGACGATATGTCGAGGATGAAGACGGCGGTTGAAGACCGGATGTCTTCACATCGTTTGGATGATTACTGATGTCATGATTGGGCTGTACACCCAAGACAAGGTAATAAGTGGTGATTGTCCAGACGTACTTGGAGATCGACCGGATATGCGAGGGCCTCTCCACTGTATTGGAATATGGAGGATGAATAAGGTGCCTCTGGTTTCATTCAGACCCAGAACGAACTTGTCAATGCATGTGTGTCTGACATCGGATTTCATTCTGTGTGATTGATAGACATCGGTTGCATAGCGTGAAGTGCCTGTGTGGCATGCTGAGATGCAAATGATCAAGGCTTCTGTTGAAAAGAAGAGTCTTGTGGTTGATGATCAAAGCACAACTTTAATATAGCGTAGCTTTGTGTAGCGTTAATTCGCGAGCCTCACAGCCCGGTGTGAACCAGAAACGGAAGAGGACTGCGGGGAGGGCATGCGTTTCCTTCTAGCCAGGAGTGGTGTCAGTGTTTTACACGCCCTGGCATTTTACTTATGTGGATGATGGATAGCGAGGCACCTCGGTTATATCGGTCGATCCAAGGCCGATGGAGTCATTTAGCTCATTTACGCCCCATAGGGCGGGGAAACGCAGTGTTCAGGCATTTTAATCCACTCCGTGTGGACCGGCCCTGAAGATCCAAGGGTCGATGTGTTCTGATCCCGAGACATGGGCTAGATTGTCTCGAAGCAGTAAGGACGATCCCTTGCCTTGGTTCACAGATGGAAATCCAACCCCAATACGTGACAATTGCGGTTTTGATTGTAGAGCCTAGTATTGGCGACATGATATATAGTACCCATGCCGTCTAGGATTGATACATTTATATTTGAAGTTGTTTTATACACTATGCACTTATAGTAGTATCAAATGATTTGTTTTAAACGTACCAAGCATGTTTGGATATTATAAGGGAAAACCCTATCTCTCGGCTTGCGTTGCATTGTGTGATAGGACCTAGGTCTTATAATAGCTTCATTTTTCCAAAAAGCATTGCGCTGTTTTGTTATATGCACTGGTATTCTTAGGAGGAAACCCGTTCCGTGTTATACGGCGTGGTCCCTTGATATATCTGATTTAAAGTAAAGTTTTAAATAACTGTATTAGTTCCTCACACCAGTCTCATGAATGATTTGGAGTTTATTGTTTTAACCTAAAATCTGGGTGCCCCTATTTTCCACACGGGCAGCTAGTAGTTTTGGTTTTGCAAATTTATATTCACAGGATCCTGATTTACAGTTGAAGCAATATTCGGAAAGCTCTGTATCTGTGTATTACTTCCATTTGTGTTTTGTATTGTTCTCCGCTGTTATGTATTTAAATGTAATTTAAATCTCTGATATTGATCAAATGTATATGATTTATTCATACTCTGTTATATTCTTGTATTCTGATGGAACTATTGTTATAAGCAATGAAATGTTCTTCTGTTTGTGTTCTGATTCGTCGTGTCCTCAAAGCAATCCGGGCTTTCCTTTATGGGGAAGTTCGGGTTGTCTCAGTTTCAAAGAGTGAAAGATGAAAGAAGAAATAAGAATATGGTTTTTAAACAATTCCTCTGAAAACCCATATTATATAGAATAAATAGATATATCTATTCATGAGTTACATAACTTCCTTTAATCTATGCTTGGATATTTTGTATAATTCTTCCTTTTTATCATTAACAAAAATTGAACCACAACCCCTCCTTGATAAACTATTTTATGAAATATTAAGATAGATAAAATATACAAGATTGATGTATTAATAAATACAATCAGTTGCATTAATTACAATCATCCATATATAATTCAAGTCAAACAAATCCAAAACAATAAAACCAAGTTATTCTAATAGACAAATAAAATACATAAGTTTTATGCACACCAAATACAATTAAACATAATTTAAACATCTAGTCCTAAACTATTTAATCTAGTATACAAATGCAAAGCAAATCATATTAAGTTGCATATTTAAAATTTAAATTTAAAAGAAAACAGTTAACTTAGAAATCTCTTTGCACTTCAACCAATCCATCTGATCCAAAAATTGGATCTATTTTGATTTCATCCTAATCTTAGTTATCTTTGTGTAACGATCCGGGGAATTCGCGACCATAGTTATCGACATAAACTCAATGTCGACTATCCAAGCATCAGAAATACCAGATTGTTAATAGAAAGAAGTTAGAGGGTGAGAATAGATAAGATAGAAAATTATAATAGAAGAAGAAGATCACAACAACAGAATCAGAGTAACATGAATCTCACAGCGGAACGAATAAAATATAACATAACTTTGAAATAAAACTAGTATATGTTTACAATAACATTTATCAGAGTACAACATTACAAGACAGCGAAAATAAACAATTGTTATAAAATCTTGAAGCCTCCTTCTCCAAGCTCTCAGTATATCTGTAAAATCCTGACTACTTGGTTGCCCATACAAATTTGGGCACCCAAGAGTTTAGGGAAAACAAAACAAAATAAACTCCGGGTCAGTCATCGGACTGGTGTGAGTAAACAATTTAGAACAGTTTGAGAAAATAAGCTATATCTCATAAGACCACGCCGTATAACACGGAACGGATTTTTCCCTTATGAGAATCCAAAACACTTAATTTAACTTTCAAAATCCTTTTGAAAGAAATGATAATCTTTATATCAAAGCTCTGTTGATATTATAATAATATCTATCAACCACAACTAAAATTAGCAGAACGCTTTCATCTCACGTTCCACATACATAGTATATAATCAAAAACCATGGGCGCTTATTGGGTAATGAATTCCAACTGGCAGGGTATGGGACCACCTTCCGACAGTGTATCTCTAGAGAGGAATACACCGGGTTCAACAAGAATATCTTGTAACCCCGGCTAAACATGACCGGTCACTCATTTCGCTTGAGTGTACCGAATGTATTATCACCAATGGTTGGGATCAGCAACCGTTTCCCGAAAGGGAAAACATCGAAATAGATTATAGAAGTAAATGGAATTTCTCTAGACCAGGTGACAATACACCCTGATTGGCAGCTAACCACTTAGCCATGTGACCTACCTGATTTTATACCATTTCCTGATTGTGAGGCTATTGGCCATAATGTATAGATCACACCTTCATTTACTTTGAATGCCACATCGTCAACCCGCCAAATCACAAATGGATTTCCCTAAAAATACCACGGGTTTATAGCTAAGAGAAAGGAATTCCTCCTCCACCAAACGTAAATACGTTTGAAGAGATCAACTTACACGATCGATTAAACATACTCTATCAGACATTCTTCCATACAGGTCGTCCTAGGACTGGACAGACCGAAGGTACTATTTTGTAAATCCATCTTAGGAAATTTCTACCTAGGATTTACTGAACAGCCCTTGCATAACTTCGTCTTCAATTATCTTCATCATATTTGATTCGCAACGCTAATGCCATATGGAGTGGTTTTCAGATAATATATCTGATCCCGGTCTCTCCGTATTGAAAATGGAAATGGTCAAAATCTTTGATAGTCGGTGATTTGACTATCAAAGGAAAACATATATACAAACAACGTTCGTATTCCCAAATGGAAATCTTACCGATCAATCATCATTTCATTTCCTAATTTCCCATTTATCGTTTCCATATATTCATAAATTCCTTATTTTCTAAAATTAGAAAATATACGTTATTAACTTTGGAAAACATTTCCATTTCTAATTAACGCATCAATATCTTCCCACCTCTATCGGTCTCTAACTATAAACTAGTAAGAGAACAACTTCCCAAACATAAACCCCAAAGGCTGAAACCAACATCAGATCGATACCTAGAAAGTCATTCAACTCAACTAATTTCCAGTCAGTTTCTAATTTCAGTAATTCCATTTAAATTCCTAATTCAAACACCAAATTCCTTTATAATATTTTATTTGCAAAATATTTACTTTCATTTAATTTTTCACATAGAATGTGAATAATATTTCTTTATTTAATCAAAACAGTTTGATTTCGTATTTAAAAACAATATCTCAAACCCATATTCTATTTATATTTTTATTTGCAGAATTTTTCATACAAATATTATTTCATTTCCAACATTTATAAACTCATTGCAAAATTCCTTTATAACTACTACGTTCACATTCCATTTCAATTGTCGGTGTTAAAACCGATTTTACTTCTTAGTATAAATTCAAATTTAATATTCAATTTATCAAATGATAAATATTTCCTTAATTTATAAACATCTTTTATAAATTATTCTCCTCAATTTATCTGTTAAACATATTTCTATTAAATATTTACTTTAAATCAATATCATGTTACACCCGTGTGCGAAGCACAGGTCTAAACCTTCCTAATGTAAAATTCTCTTTTTATAAAATTCTATTCATTTTCCAAATATTTCCTTTTATAATTCTATTTACTTTCCAAATAAATATTCCTTTTATAATTATATTTATTTTTCAAATAAATATTTTATGTATAATATTGTAACACCCCACACCCGCTACGGTCACTCACTAAGGGAATGCCATAACATTGGTGGAGTATTTTAAGTGAATATAGAACAAAAAAATTACAACAAGACAGATATAAGTAATACTTGAAAATTTAAATCATCATTTCATTTCAGCGGAAAGTAAAACATGTTTGGTTACATCACAAAACCATAACAAGAGTTAAGTACATAATATCCATCTTGATAAACTAGAAGTACATAATCCCACTACATAGACAATAGCCATAATAGAAAAGATAAACCGAGCTTTACTTCTACGATCCAAGCCCAAAAGATAGATATAGCGGTCTGATCCAAGCCCACTAGTGCTAGGCCCACTCTGATAACCTGAGGGTTGGGAAAAAGATAAAAACAACGGGGTCAGACATAAGTCTGAGTGAGTCCTATAACCCTAACAATACAACCATTAAAGTAATTAGGGTATGACATAAATAAGGTACGGTACCTCTGGGGATAATGACTACACTAAGTAGCCAACTAAACACCGGACGTATTACGATAACCGAAAAGACGCATTTATCCACCCAAGGATAATTCTTATACCACCCCAGACTTATTCACCCAAGGGTAATTCCTACACTGCACCACACCAGTTTTACCCACCAAGAGTAATTCCTACTTAAAGGTTGATCCCATCTAAAGTCTTAGAAAATATAACTAGTAGTTTCTGGTACTTCTAGCTGACCACGTAAGTGCCGTCTGCCCCTACATCTATTAGGTGTATAACTGACCACGTAGGTGCCGTCTGCTCCTACATCCATTAGGTGTACCTAGTAATCTTACCCAGTAGTTTCGTGTACCCCTACACAGGTGCCGTCTGCCCCTATCTTTACTAGGTGTACCCACTACTCCCCTTCGATCGGCTCCCTACCGTAGATACCCGTGCTGGTCCCACGATTGGGGTGTATCATTCCCCTAAAGTGGCTACCAGATAATATCTCGGTGCACGGCTTTATATCTACTCGATGCAACAACGACTTACCAACCAGCCCGGGCCCACACACGCATATGAAACCCGTTGGTCCCGCGTTGCCATCGCTAACCCGTTTTGGCCTCTTATAGTCAAGCCCAATATGCGTGTCCCGTCACCCGACTTGAGTCGAGCCCACAAAGATACGTTTGGGATATTGGTTGAAATGGGCCCCCACAAGCTACTACTTAAGCTTGTCGTTTAATCTAGTGCATCCCACTTAACCCCTTTTCACCATGTCCCCTTACATGTTATAAATCTTGGTTAAGCCCTTTAATCATATTTCAATTGCCACTTAGGGCACCCACTAGATTTCCACATGCCACCCATGGCACTTACTTAACCCCTTAATCATGTTTAATTACATGTTTCACTTTGGTTAAGTATTCTAATCGTATTTTTTATTGCCACCCAAGGCAACCCACTAGTTTCCTCATGCCACCCGAGGCACCCCCACTAGTTACTACATGCCACCCAAGGCACCCACTTAACCCTCATGTCCCACTACATGCTAATTTGGTTAAGTGTTTCTTAATTAATTAAGACCGTGATCCTCCTAAAGACCTCTCACATTAGACTATCTTTTATGACCGCTGGTTAAGCCGGTTGGGTCCGGGCAGCCTTACGTCATAACCGAGTCTAACCTCGTGTCTTTACGTTAATCACGTATTTAGTTTGTGACTAAGACCTCTCACATTGGGCCAATCATTTGTAGCCGCTGGATGGCCGGTCGGTTCCGGGCAGACTTCCGCTACAAAAGGGTCCAACCTCGTGTCTTAGTTGATTAATTATGCCTAATTAACCACCCCCACAATTAATTATCCCTAATTAATTACACATTTTTCATAACATGGGTAGACCTAACTCAATAGGTAAATTCCCATGGGGTAGACCTAACTTAATAGGTAAATTCCCACCTATGTTAATTTATTTTTATGGTATGCTTAATCATACCCAATCATACTTTTATTAACATATTTACCAACCCCATCGTTCCCCACGTAAATCGTTCTCATTTCATGACATAAATAAGGGAAAGATCATCACACATATCATGGGTTTAGCATACAACTTTGTCATGGGTTAAGAGGATGTCAACTTGCATATATGAACATATATTAACCCAACTACATATAACCCAAACTTGCATATTATCATACACATGATTTGCATAACATATGACATATGAGTTTGCATATTATCATACACATATCTTGCATAACATGTTGAACTTGCATATAAGCATTCTCATAACTTTGCATAACATGTTAAACATGCATTTAAGCATATACATAACTTGCATAGCATCATGCACATAACTTGCATAATCTTATACACATAACTTGCATAACACCATTCACATAACTTGCATATGAACTTGCATCTTAAAGGAGGATAAACATGCATAACATATAAGGATATCATCTTGCATATGTATGCATCATATTTAAAAGGGTAGACTTGCATGTTATGAACTATGCATAATATCAAACACTTAGCATGCATAAAACCACTTACTTATCATGCATGAAATCAAATACTTATTATGCATAAACCCACCACTTAACTTGCATAAACCCCAAACACTTAACATGCATAAAACCCAATACTTAGTATGCATATAATCAAATACTTAGCATGCATAATATCAACTACTTAGCATGCATAACACCAAATGCATAACACCAACTACTTAGCATGCATAAAATCATATGCATAACTTGCATATCATGTTACATATAACCTTGCATATTTTCTCACATATAGTTCGCATAACATGTCACATATGCATAAATGTTCAACATAGTGTTTTGCATCATAAAACATGGCATTAAACTTGCATTTAACATAAAACTTGCAAATCACATATCATACAAACTTGCATACACACATTTATCCACAAACATAGCCATGTCTTATCACATCCTACCATAATCAATTCAACAATTGATTATTAAAGCCATAGTAACTCACCAAAACCAAGATTAGCAAATCAATGAAGTAAAACTAGTTGCCAAATATGAAGAAGAAGGTGATTAGGGGTTGATTAGCTTGCAACTCTCTTCATTTGATTTGTGGAGGCCATGACCAAGTTTCATTTTGCCATAGTTTAGTTACTAGATTTAATTATGAATGAATTAGGGTAGGGTTAGGGTCTTATTTATAGGATTAGGTTGCATTTTAGACCCTTGGATTAACCCTAGATTAGATTAGGACCCTTAGATTTAGGAAATCTCTAGAACCAGCCCTCCTAGCCAGCCTGAAACCCAACCTGGTGCAACCTGGTGCACCCAGGTTAACAGAACGGTGCCACCCTGTCGACAGGCAAGTCGACAGGCATGTCGACACCCCTGTCGACAGGCCTGTCGACAGCCCTGTCGACATGGGTTGGGCGGGAAGCTCCCCGCCTGACCCCGCCTGGCCCAATTTAAAATCTGAATTTTAAATTCTTAATTCTGTTTTAGATTTGAATTTTCTGAAAACTTCTTTGGGCCATAACCGGGCCATACGGACTCCGATTTTCGAAAACTCGGACTCTATTTCGCGTATTTTTCCGAGAAGAACGCAATAACGCAACCCGTTTCCCTTAATTCCCACATCTGAGATTATTTATTCTGTAATTAGTGAAATTTAGTATTAATCCAAAATTCGGGGTGTTACATTCTCCCCTCCTTAAAGGATTTCGTCCCCGAAATCTCTAAGCTAAGGAGAATGCATATCCTACCATCCAAACAACCATCTACTCAAACCATCAACCACTGGCATCCATTGTCCTTAAAACAATTTCTAATGATGTATGAGCATATGCAAAAAGTGTGTGTCTTTGTTCCCTATCTAATGTATGAACATATGCAAACCATGATAGTGCCATGCATCCATTATGTATGCGAGAAAACCCAATCGACACATACAATATCTACATGAGTGCACAACCATTCACCAAAATGCATCATCCATGTGATAACACAACCATTATACATCCATAAATATATTTTCCTACACACAATTTTATGCAATATGCAATATGAAGTGACTGAGCCGATCTAGTGCCTAGAGTGTGTGTGTATATGCATCCACGAGCAACCACTAGCAAACACTTGCATCCACTTGCATCCATCAACCATAACATGTCTCAAACACATGTTTCAACTATAGGTTTACCCTACCTAAAGGTCAAAGGTACTAACGAGAGGACATACTAAAGATAAGATAAGCACAAGATATGCGATGAAGGAGAAGCAAAAGGACATACCCTCCGAAAGAAAAGGGTACCTCGAACGCATCTTCGCTTCCGTCTCCCAGGTAGCGTCGCTCTCTTCATCTCCCCTTCGTACTTTGACTAGTCGAACCTCTCTGTTTCTCAACTTCCAAATCTCTGACCCAAGGATGCAAGTAGGAGCTCGTCGAATCGTCGCATCACGCTCTACTTCCACTTCTCTAAGCGGCTCGGCTCTACCGCCTCTGCGGTCTCATGTAGGAACTTCCTCAAATGTAACCCATGGAATATATCATGTACACCACTAAGCCTGTCGGGCAACTCCACTCTATATGACATCTGTCCAATCCTTTCCTTAATAGGAAACGGTCCAACAAACCTTGGTACTCACTTCCCAACAGATCCAAAGTGAACCACATTCCATAACGGAGATATCTTAATAAAAAGCATGTCCTAATATCAAACTCAAGCTCTGTTCTCCTCTTGTCCGCATAAGATTTCTGTTTATCTTGCGTCGCTTTGATCCTTCTTTGAATCAAATCAATCTTTTCCCGAGGTCTTTCTAACCTCATCGGCCCAAGCAAGATCTCATCCGTAGATTCCTACCAACGTGTAGGTGATCGACAAGGCCTTCCATAAAGAGCTTCGAAAGGTGCCATACCAATACTGGACTGAAGGCTGTTATTATATGCGAACTCCACCAATGGAAGATGCTCTTCCCATGTACCTCCCAAAATCTAAGATACAAAGCCTCAAAAGGTCTTCTAGGACATGATTCACCCTCTCGGTCTGGCCGTCCGTCTGAGGATGATATGCGGTATTCAAACACAACTGAGTCCCTACCGCCTCTTGCAAACTCTTCCAGAACTCGCTAGTGAAGATAGGATCTCGATCACTTACTATGCTAGAGGGTACCCCATGTAATCGAACTATCTCTCGAAGATATATTAAAGCTTGCCATGGAGCAGTCCTCTTGATCTTCACAGGTATGAAATGGGTGCTCTCAGTAAGTCTATCTACTACCACCCAAATTCCTGTATTACCCTTCCTCGACCTGGGTAACCCGTCAATAAAATCCATCGAGACGCTATCCCACTTCCATTGCGGAACCTCCAATGGGTGAAGCAACCCACTTGTTTTCCTTTGCTCCGCCTTCACTTGCTGGCACACCAAACATCGAGCGACATACTCGGCCACATCTTTCTTCATACCGGCCCAGAAGAAAACCCTCTTCATGTCTTGGTACATCTTATCCCCACCGGGATCAATGGTCATCCTAGAACGGTGTGCGTCATCAAGAATAGCCTTCCTCAAACCCTCGTCTTGCGGTACACAAAGTCTACCGTCTCTACGCAAACACCCCTATCGTCTAGGGTGTTCCTACTCAAATGGCTGGACGACTTCCCCCCTTATGAGCTTCTCTACCAACTCAACCAACTGTGGGTCGTCCCTCTGTGCTCTTCCAATCCGCCCCAAAAGAGTAGGTCTAACCTCCAAAGAGGCTAGCAAACCGGGTACAAAGTCAACGGAAGGTCTAAAGTCAAACTTAGAAATAAACTCTAAGCTCCGTCGTTCAACGAACAATGAACTCCAGGACAACCTTTTTCTACTTAAGGCGTCCGCTACCATGTTACCCTTACTCATAGGATGCTAAGGATCCCATCCACTTTTGCTGTCCTAAGACTATGCGCTCGAAGAGTCTCCAACACTTCCTTAAGATGTAGGGCATGCTCTTCTCCACCAGGATATCATCCAAAATCATCACAACCGTCTCCCACGCAGACCACCCTAGTCGAATTCGGCATCCCCCAAATGCAAGCCCCAAAGGCCTAAACCAATATCAGACAAACACCCAAGGGATACCTCCTTCGAATTTAGACGACCTACGTGAGATGATACTAATTAAAAATGGCTAAATAATTAAGCCCTTGACCAATTCTGGATGTTCTCGCCAGTCTCGCTCCAAAACCGTCGTTTATCCTATACTGGCCCTGCTCAACCTATTGAGCACATACGAAAACTTATTTCGCTCCTAGAAAAGACCAAAATGTCATCCATAAAGACTATCACAACTTATTTAGGTACTCCTTGAACACCCTTCTCAACAAAGTATGCGGGGGCGTTCGTCAAACCCAATGGCATCACCAGCCACTCATAAAGAAATCATCCGGAGTCCTAAAGGCAGTCTTCTCTATACTATTCTCAGCCACTCTCAACTGATGAAATTCCGTGGCTAAGTTCTACTACAAAAATACTGAGGCGCCAGCCAACTGATCAAAGAGATCATTAATCCTCGGCAATGGGTATCTACTCTTCTTTGTGAGTTTCTTTAGTTCTCTTTAGCCTCCACAAAGTCTGAGGGACCCATCCGCCTTCATAACAAAAACTACTGGAGCGTCCCACTCCGATATACTTCGTCTTATGAACCCCTTTTTCAAGCAAATCGCCTACTTACTTATGGAGTTCCCTCCTCTCACTAGGAGCCGTGTGGCACACTGGCCAAGATACTGGTTTAGCATTGTCCACCAGATATATTCAGAAGTCAATCTCCCGCTTCGGAGGTAAGCCCTTCTCCTCCTCACACACATCCGGGTGCTCCCGGACCGCTCTAACAGATCGCAAACTCTAGACCGACGTGTCAAGCGATTCTAGATAACTTAGCATAACAGATTCTATGGGATTACAAGAGATCTCGAGAGTGTTTCCCAGGCGGCCCATAAGCCTAACAACTCTCCCTTCAAAATGAAGAACGGCACCTCTACTGGATAACCAGTCCATGCCCAAAACTAGCCCATAGCCCGTGAAGCCCAAAAGCATCACATCTTAAACTCAACGCTAAGTATAGGAACTTTCAAACCCAAACACATCATGGAGCCCAATTGGGTTTGAAACAACTAAGGGATCATCTACCAAACTGGTGTCTAGGTGCAGTGACTCAACTAACAATGATGGGATAAACGAACTCGATGCGTCTGAATCAAATAAAGTTCGAATTGGATGATAAAGAAATCCAACCTCCAATCTAGACGGTCTTATCCCCATCTGGTACCCTAGTCGTGAGGGAATACAACTACCCTCCAGAAGATTCCATACCTTGCCCTTGGTTCTTTGGACAATCCTAATAAGGTGTCCTATTCCTCTCAAAAGGATAACCACTTGCCTTCTTCTTCCCTATTCCCCACTCGTAACTTCCCACCAATGAGGTTTCATCCTTCATTAACCAAACAACTAATTGAATCTTCCTCCCACCGTCTATCCAATAGATACCTACCAGTCCTCCTCCTTCTTGAACCAACTTCTAATCCGTCTAAGTCCCTTGAAGTGGTTTTCCATCCTTATTTATCTTAGAAAGATCATCTATACGCGGAGGGGAAACTCAAAATGAGAGAAAGGAAGAGATTCAAAATGGAGAATTCGAAAGATAAAGATATGGCTATTGGGGATTATGCTTTTCTTTCAAAAACTTTTCTCTCAAAAGACATGTTTTTGAAAATACTCCTTTCCAAAAATATTCTTAGAAAATAGTTTTTCTAAAAATTTTATCTGTTCCGGTAACCTTGAGCTCTGATACCACGTGTAACACCCCACACCCGCTACGGTCACTCACTAAGGGAATGCCATAACATTGGTGGAGTATTTTAAGTGAATATAGAACAGAAAAATTACAACAAGACAGATATAAGTAATACTTGAAAATTTAAATCATCATTTCATTTCAGCGGAAAGTAAAACATGTTTGGTTACATCACAAAACCATAACAAGAGTTAAGTACATAATATCCATCTTGATAAACTAGAAGTACATAATCCCACTACATAGACAATAGCCATAATAGAAAAGATAAACCGAGCTTTACTTCTACGATCCAAGCCCAAAAGATAGATATAGCGGTCTGATCCAAGCCCACTAGTGCTAGGCCCACTCTGATAACCTGAGGGTTGGGAAAAAGATAAAAACAACGGGGTCAGACATAAGTCTGAGTGAGTCCTATAACCCTAACAATACAACCATTAAAGTAATTAGGGTATGACATAAATAAGGTACGGTACCTCTGGGGATAATGACTACACTAAGTAGCCAACTAAACACCGGACGTATTACGATAACCGAAAAGACGCATTTATCCACCCAAGGATAATTCTTATACCACCCCAGACTTATTCACCCAAGGGTAATTCCTACACTGCACCACACCAGTTTTACCCACCAAGAGTAATTCCTACTTAAAGGTTGATCCCATCTAAAGTCTTAGAAAATATAACTAGTAGTTTCTGGTACTTCTAGCTGACCACGTAGGTGCCGTCTGCCCCTACATCTATTAGGTGTATAACTGACCACGTAGGTGCCGTCTGCTCCTACATCCATTAGGTGTACCTAGTAATCTTACCCAGTAGTTTCGTGTACCCCTACACAGGTGCCGTCTGCCCCTATCTTTACTAGGTGTACCCACTACTCCCCTTCGATCGGCTCCCTACCGTAGATACCCGTGCTGGTCCCACGATTGGGGTGTATCATTCCCCTAAAGTGGCTACCAGATAATATCTCGGTGCACGGCTTTATATCTACTCGATGCAACAACGACTTACCAACCAGCCCGGGCCCACACACGCATATGAAACCCGTTGGTCCCGCGTTGCCATCGCTAACCCGTTTTGGCCTCTTATAGTCAAGCCCAATATGCGTGTCCCGTCACCCGACTTGAGTCGAGCCCACAAAGATACGTTTGGGATATTGGTTGAAATGGGCCCCCACAAGCTACTACTTAAGCTTGTCGTTTAATCTAGTGCATCCCACTTAACCCCTTTTCACCATGTCCCCTTACATGTTATAAATCTTGGTTAAGCCCTTTAATCATATTTCAATTGCCACTTAGGGCACCCACTAGATTTCCACATGCCACCCATGGCACTTACTTAACCCCTTAATCATGTTTAATTACATGTTTCACTTTGGTTAAGTATTCTAATCGTATTTTTTATTGCCACCCAAGGCAACCCACTAGTTTCCTCATGCCACCCGAGGCACCCCCACTAGTTACTACATGCCACCCAAGGCACCCACTTAACCCTCATGTCCCACTACATGCTAATTTGGTTAAGTGTTTCTTAATTAATTAAGACCGTGATCCTCCTAAAGACCTCTCACATTAGACTATCTTTTATGACCGCTGGTTAAGCCGGTTGGGTCCGGGCAGCCTTACGTCATAACCGAGTCTAACCTCGTGTCTTTACGTTAATCACGTATTTAGTTTGTGACTAAGACCTCTCACATTGGGCCAATCATTTGTAGCCGCTGGATGGCCGGTCGGTTCCGGGCAGACTTCCGCTACAAAAGGGTCCAACCTCGTGTCTTAGTTGATTAATTATGCCTAATTAACCACCCCCACAATTAATTATCCCTAATTAATTACACATTTTTCATAACATGGGTAGACCTAACTCAATAGGTAAATTCCCATGGGGTAGACCTAACTTAATAGGTAAATTCCCACCTATGTTAATTTATTTTTATGGTATGCTTAATCATACCCAATCATACTTTTATTAACATATTTACCAACCCCATCGTTCCCCACGTAAATCGTTCTCATTTCATGACATAAATAAGGGGAAGATCATCACACATATCATGGGTTTAGCATACAACTTTGTCATGGGTTAAGAGGATGTCAACTTGCATATATGAACATATATTAACCCAACTACATATAACCCAAACTTGCATATTATCATACACATGATTTGCATAACATATGACATATGAGTTTGCATATTATCATACACATATCTTGCATAACATGTTGAACTTGCATATAAGCATTCTCATAACTTTGCATAACATGTTAAACATGCATTTAAGCATATACATAACTTGCATAGCATCATGCACATAACTTGCATAATCTTATACACATAACTTGCATAACACCATTCACATAACTTGCATATGAACTTGCATCTTAAAGGAGGATAAACATGCATAACATATAAGGATATCATCTTGCATATGTATGCATCATATTTAAAAGGGTAGACTTGCATGTTATGAACTATGCATAATATCAAACACTTAGCATGCATAAAACCACTTACTTATCATGCATGAAATCAAATACTTATTATGCATAAACCCACCACTTAACTTGCATAAACCCCAAACACTTAACATGCATAAAACCCAATACTTAGTATGCATATAATCAAATACTTAGCATGCATAATATCAACTACTTAGCATGCATAACACCAAATGCATAACACCAACTACTTAGCATGCATAAAATCATATGCATAACTTGCATATCATGTTACATATAACCTTGCATATTTTCTCACATATAGTTCGCATAACATGTCACATATGCATAAATGTTCAACATAGTGTTTTGCATCATAAAACATGGCATTAAACTTGCATTTAACATAAAACTTGCAAATCACATATCATACAAACTTGCATACACACATTTATCCACAAACATAGCCATGTCTTATCACATCCTACCATAATCAATTCAACAATTGATTATTAAAGCCATAGTAACTCACCAAAACCAAGATTAGCAAATCAATGAAGTAAAACTAGTTGCCAAATATGAAGAAGAAGGGGATTAGGGGTTGATTAGCTTGCAACTCTCTTCATTTGATTTGTGGAGGCCATGACCAAGTTTCATTTTGCCATAGTTTAGTTACTAGATTTAATTATGAATGAATTAGGGTAGGGTTAGGGTCTTATTTATAGGATTAGGTTGCATTTTAGACCCTTGGATTAACCCTAGATTAGATTAGGACCCTTAGATTTAGGAAATCTCTAGAACCAGCCCTCCTAGCCAGCCTGAAACCCAACCTGGTGCAACCTGGTGCACCCAGGTTAACAGAACGGTGCCACCCTGTCGACAGGCAAGTCGACAGGCATGTCGACACCCCTGTCGACAGGCCTGTCGACATGGGTTGGGCGGGAAGCTCCCCGCCTGACCCCGCCTGGCCCAATTTAAAATCTGAATTTTAAATTCTTAATTCTGTTTTAGATTTGAATTTTCTGAAAACTTCTTTGGGCCATAACCGGGCCATACGGACTCCGATTTTCGAAAACTCGGACTCTATTTCGCGTATTTTTCCGAGACGAACGCAATAACGCAGCTCGTTTCCCTTAATTCCCACATCTGAGATTATTTATTCTGTAATTAGTGAAATTTAGTATTAATCCAAAATTCGGGGTGTTACAAATATCCTATTTATTTTCTATAAATATTTCATTTAAAGTATCATATTTATTTCCTATAAATATTTCATTTATAAAATACACTTTAAAAGTTCCCTTTTTACATTCTAGTATTTCTTATGGTATGTAAAATACCAATTAAACAGACCAGTGTCATCATAGTCAATCACAGGTTTATATCACATCATATATCACAATATATGAAAACAAACAGTATTATAAATATTGAGGAATCCAGTTGGATCCCTCCAACCTGTTTCCTTGCATCCACGGATGTTAAAAAATATAAATAACAACAATTTCATTTCAATATGAAATATTCTGATAAAAAGAATCAATATTTGATTAACAATTTATATGTATGTTGTTATCTATAATTTCAACCAATAAATCAGCAATTCAACCAAACAGTCAACACACAACAATCAATCATCATTTATCAATTCTAAAAATACGCTATAAAAATATAAACTAAGCAGAGTTAGTGAGATTTACTCACATTGGACAATTATTGTTAAATAACGATAATTGTCATTGATTCAGGTCAAAAAAATTATTTCGCTATAAATTGTAACGAGCTCCCATTCACTCCTAGTCAGTTCCATTGTGTAGCCGCCGTCCATATGATCCCAATGGATCCTGTTTTGTCGGATTTGGATAACGTATGACAAAGTTATTACATTAACAAATTTCATATATTATTAAATTAAACTAATTTTTAATTTATTATTAAAAACTGTCCTCACCATTTATAAAATCGACCCAAACTGAATTGAACCAGCCTTAGATGTCTCCTTTCATGCTGCAATCACCTTTGTAGACTCCCCTGCTAATTCACTTACCACCTTTCGGGCCTTCATAATATATATTTATTTATTATATTGTTTCTCTTTCGGGCCTCACATTTCAGCCCATACCAATACCCATATTTCACGCATCCACTTTATCTATCTTCTCCAACTTGTAAACGCGAGCTCCAGATCTCCTCTAACCCATTCTTTTCCACCCATTTCCAATTCGTTTGCCACCATTTGCTTCATCAAAAATCACGGGAAAAATATACAACTGTATATGCTCCTCTTGAGAATCTCCTCATCCCCATGATACACACACCCGACTCTTCACAGTACTCCATGGCCGAAGTACTTTGCTCCAAATAACACGACAACGTTCCCACCATTATCCATGTCATGTACATGCCTTGTACTCTCTCTTGTACACCGCAACTTCACATCACATAGTCTGCTACATCAAACTGTCGTGAGCCTCAGACCCATTTCACTCACATTTAAAGCTCATTCCATCTTCAGTCCTTCCACAGTACAAATTGTGTTAACTTCTCTCACTCATGCACAATTCTCAAACTCCCTCCGGATCGCGTCATTTAACCCAGGGACCTACTGCAAAAGAATGCTCAACATTTAACATCTCCAGTTACTTCGAAACTCCACCAACTTACACGCTAACCCATCTGAAACCCCACGCCATCCTTGTTTCCTCACGCTTTTTAAAAGCAGCACCCGCCGTTTCCCATTTAGATATACCAGTAGAGAGAAAGGACGAAACAAAGTAGAAAAAATGGGTTTTGATATTTATATTTGCTAAGGAGAATGCCTGCATTTTGGCTTGCGAAAGGGACGAGGAGTACAGAGGCTAGGGGTATTTATAAAATGAGGAGGAAACTTAACCCTTAAGGTATTACAGTAGGCTAGACTATTCATATACGTATGCATTGATGGAACAATTCAATGTTCTTGTTTTCATAGTTTTACCTAGGTCTGTACTAAATTTGATAGTATTCCCCCGTGGAAAGGGACTGCTATATTAATACTCCATTTCTAAGGGAAAAGGCACAAAGAATATGTATAAGTATGGTTTCCTTAGCCTGGAAGCATTCGAAAATAAAAATAATATATGCCTAGTACCTAGTTTACTTAGTTCTTAGGTCTTTAACAGTAAGGTGTATGCGGGGAAAGTCAGACTGCATTTAAAGAAGAGTGGGCGTGCTGTTTGTAATGTCATGTGTCAAGTACCCTGGTGCTATACTACGGTATGGTTGCGCTAGCTTATGTATGAAGAAATAACAATATTAAGTCAGTGATGTTAGCTTACACGTGAAGAAATGAATATATTAAGCCAGCGCTGTTTATTTGATCAATGAGACAAAAATGTACATATATGTATATATTAACGGCACACCATTGCGTAGAATTTCTTTTGTTTATGGACAGGTATTGACAAAAATAAAAATGTTGTCGTGACTAACAATGTACCACGATTTCAAAAATATAATAATATAGACAAGTTGGTTTATTTTGAGGAACCCTAAAATGCTGTTATAGGGTGTAAAATACTCCAAATAAAAAGTGATTTATTTTCCAAAATAAAATTTACAGTAAAATTCTAAAAATTAAATTATAACTACATCTAAAAGGATTTTTCCAAATTCGAAGCCAATATTTAATTATAATTAAATATATCGTCATGGCTTATAAACGTTCCATAGCGACTATTTTAAAATATGATTTGATCATAAATCAAAATCTACCTGATGAAATCCCGATTTTTCTCTTCCATTAGAAAAATATATTTCACCAGCTCCGAACGTTTCTTGTTTCACAGAAATCCGACTTAAAACGGATTCTGTATATTCGTTTAAAGTTCGAATTGCCAAATTACGAACTGCCCCGCCATTTCGAGCTCGATTATAATTGTAATATAATTTATACGTTCTAACGACGTTTATTAAATAGAATCATTATTATAATTCAATTCTAAACTAATTTAAACTAGTTAAATCATCTTATTCACACAATATTGCGAATTCTACTATTTTCGACTATTTCATAAATTTATCATATTATTTAATTATTAATATTAATTAAATATTCAATATAATTTAATTAAACAACCATTTAGATCTCTAAATTACTATTTAAATAATTAAATAAATAAATTATTATACCATAAGAATACAGGACGTTACACTTTGTTAATTATACATCCCAGATTGTTGGTTTGTTCATCTTTTATTAAAGAGGAAATCATCCATCAAATATCTTTCTTGCTATTTAATCATATGTATTTGACTAAACTCTAAGTGTCTTTGAGCTTATAGGATAAAAGTAAGGAAATTCTTTATTGATTGAAGAGCTTATTCAAGATTTTCACATAATTTAGGCGTGGAAGACATTTTGTGAAAATAAGCTTGCAAATTAAAAGAGAGAAGTGAGAGGATGGAAGGTGAGTTTTTCTACAATGAATAGGCTTATATAAGGGCAAGAAATCTTTTGAGAAAACTAAATCGGTTATAGTTATTTTATTCAGAATTTTAGAAATTATGGCTTTATAGTCTTTTGTAAGTCGTCTAAACTATTATATATTTGTGACTTTCTAGAGACTATTGACATTATATAGCCATAAAAAACGTGATTTCATTAGTGATGATGGATGAGTACATGAAATTCAAAGAAAACATAAATGATTGACCGATTCAAACTAAAGCACACCAAACTAAAACTAGATAATAATAAGGAAAAAAAGTAGTAAAATTAGAGTGAACTGCATGAAGATGAAAATGAAGAATGATCTCCAAACTTCGGAATTATATTTTAAAACTATTTGTCCACTTTATTGATAAGAGAAGTGAACTTCTTGCTAATGTATCTCTTAAGCTTATTTGGGTTCTTAAGAAGATCTTCTTGATTCTTGATGATCTTTTTGATGAAGGAATGAGACTGCATTTCAAAACTCTTCAAGGAATTGTCTACCTCTTCTTCTTGTTCTTTTTTTTTGAAAGGCAAGTAAACTTTTATTCACACTAAAAATAATTACAAGAACTTACAATTACAAGATATCAACACAAACTGTACTATAGCTATACAACACTCTCTTTTCACTCGACTATACAAAAATGAGAAAAAAAACAATGACAGAAATACAATTGAAACTTAAAAGAAGAAAAAACTCAACACTGCAAGTCACAGTACGATTACACACTCTAACTACAACCTCCAATCAGTATCACACGAACTACAACCTCATCAACACAATAGACATATTGCATATCATCATATGAACTGCAGCTACGTTAATCAACATCTGAATTTACAGCATATCAACTACCACAAAAAGAAGCAGGATGAATATCTTTTACTTCATCAGAAATCTCAATCTTCAGGCTACAAGTCTTCAGACAATTTTACAGCTTACTTCAGCATCCTATAAAATCTTGCATTTCAAGTACAATTTGCACTTCAGCAGCCTCCAGTTACTACAGGAATCAACAATACTTTACACACTGTTATGATTACTCAGAATTGCAGCTAATAGAATCGAAACCTATCATTTCTTTAAGAAAACCATGTAAAGCCATTCATCCAATCTTAGTAGTAATGGAATACAAGCCCACATGCCACATAAAAAACTGGCACGTAATAAACATCACTCAGCAGCCATAATAACTTCCAAAACTGCACCACAAGTACCAATAAAATGCTTGAATGTACCATTAACATGCACCATTAACATACACTAATTTGAACAACATTTAAATAGGATTTCTCCTAGTATGTCTTGGTGGAAATTTCATAGAATTCAAAAGAAAATTCTCTAGCGAATAATCAATACCCCCATCCAAATCATCATCAACACCCTCAGCAGCCTTCTTCCTTCTAGCATGCCTCTTAGCATTTTTATAAGCAGTTTTAGAAGGAGCAAAAGAAGGTGGTGTAGAATTAGATGAAGGTGGCATAATAATGTGTGAAGGAAGAGTCAAATGTGAATACGGTGAATTACTAGGAGGATCAGATGTATTAGTAATATTAAAGGATGAAATATGAGCATTGACTGCTTCGAAATCATTTCGCTTTGAGGATAACACTTCCGCAGGTCTGTGATCATGACCATCATCAATGTCATCCCAAAACTTCCCTTTTAACTGTGATAAAAAAGAAGATGAAGGGCTAGATGAGGAAGAATTAGAGACAAGATTAAATTGAGCATTTGTAGCAGAAGTAGGAGCAATTGAAGTGGATGGCAAATTTTGAGAAGAAGAAACTAGCAAGTGAGAGCTCGAGAATGAGGCAAAAGATATGGTCACCATTGTTGAAGTAGAACAACCATGTATAGCAGAAATTACCTTTTCCCCCTTCTCAATAGTTTGTATAGAACCATTCTCTCGATCAAACAAAAAACCTAGCCCACAATCAACACCATCTCTCATAACATTAATATCCTCAGGAATGCTACTATTAACATCAGTTAATGGATTGATTAAGCCATTAGCTTCAGAAGATATTGCACAAGAATTTCTAGATTGAGAACCACCAATGCTAAAACATGTATCTTTCATACCATCAACAGTATTAGTATTATTAATAAACTGATTACCATCAACACACTTAGCTTTATCCAGTCCGGATTGATCCACTGTTTTAGCCCCATTATTACATTCGATATCCTTTCCAACTTCAGAAACATTTACATCAATATTCCAATTAATATCTGCACCATCATTAGAACCTTCATTTGCTAAAACTTCAAATTGGTTCCCAGTTCCACCATCTGTTACTATGTTAGCCTTCTCCTGCAAATTATTTTCTCCTTTTTCCTCCACACTTGCTTTTTCTTATAATTAACATTAAACTAATCTTTCTGAAAAGCAAAGTTGTTTTCCTTTTTATTCTGCTATCCAACAAAAACATTATTCCTAATATAAGCATCATCAAAGCACTCTTCAAACTGTTTATCATCAGTAATCTCATCCTTAGGTTTAAATTCACATTCAGCAAATTCATGGCCAAAAACTTTGCAAAAAAATTAAATATGTGGTTTCCAGTCATATGTAAGCTTCATTGGTGGGCATTTACCACCTAAACCATTAACTACAACAATCTCAGGCAGCTCAAACTCAGAAAAACCTTCCACTAAATCCTTAGCGTATCTAAATCTTTGCATTTTTTTCAGTGCTAGTATCAAAGCATATTAGTTTTCCTACATGACGAACGATCCAATTTATTCCTATAAGTGTCCAAAGAATAAGTCGAATTCTGTAAAAATGAATCCATAATGGTACCTTTTCAATCTGCGATTGTGCATTTCCAATTGGCGGATCCCATCTAGTTAATATGAACATTCTTCCCTTTATAAAAAACCGGGTCAGATTTAAGTATTCTATCTTTATTCTCGTCGCTTGAAAAAATAAAAATTACACCATTTGATTTAATATCTGCCTCACCTTGTAATTTCCAATGACGATTCAAGAAATTTACCACAGATAGGTAAGACAAAGTTCCATCTAAGAAGAAACCCACTAAGTGATTACCCCAAAATTTCAGGCCCTCTTGCTTCACCAGATCCAGTGGCTTCTTCGGCACTCCATCTCGCGCAATATCAAAATGAAGAGATTTAAAAACTCCTGCATTCCGAGGAAGAGAATTGAAGAGAGATGCATAATCCATTTTCGTAAATGAAGGAAAGGAGGAACTCGATGAATTGAAATTCACAATGTTAGGAAAAGACGTCGAATTAGCTTGAACATTGGATCTAAAATTAGAAGTTCTTGGATCTGGATTAACTCCAAGATTGGCATTAGAAGATTTTGCAGTGGAGGAATTAAAACCGGAAGGGGGTGGATCTAAGGGTATAGGTGGAGAATTGTGAGAGGGAAGAGGAGGGAAGGCGGCATCGAAATGGAGGTGGATGGAGAAGAGAAAATAGTTGTCGCGGTCGCCATTTCTATATACCATAATTCCTTTATTAATTCCACTTATGTTTCTTCTTCTTGTTCTTTCTCCTCTCCTACTCCTATGTCGTCTCCTTCTTCTTCTTCCCCTTCTCTAATTTCATGTTCCTCTCTTGAAGCCAATCTTGTTTCCTTTTTGAATGACTTTCATAAGGATTAAAGATGAATGGAATATGTATAAGAGAGATACTAGTTTTATCAAAGATTTTTTTGAGGAATGGTTTTTTCTCTCTTAAATCAACACCAAAATATATGAAAATTTTAATGAGATATACACCACGATAGAGTTTGTTCTCATACCTAAAGATATTCTTTGGAAAGAATTCTTCTTAAATAACTTGTTTCCAATTATATTATAAGTTTTATAAATTGCAAAAGGAGTTTGAACACCCTTTGAGCTAGGTTATTATAATTGCCCATTCTCGAAGCTATGCTTTATTGTAAAATGAAAGACTCATGAGTTTTTCTTTTGCTGAAGATTATTGTGTTTAAAATCAAAATCATCATGCCCAAAAATTTCATGAATAACTTCATGATTTTGTATATCAATTTTAAAAGACGAGAAGTCTATTCTACTAGATTTGCATCAAAGAATACGACCCAAAAATATACAATTTGAAACAATTTGAGTACCATTAATAATACCACAAACATCTTCTTCGTTTCCTTTATAATTTTTCCCTTCTAAATTTGCATAAGACATTTTTACCAAGTTTGAATAACAAAAGAAATCTTTTTGACAAGCATCAATTAAACCAAGAATATCAATTTGAGCACAAAGATCTAATGTTCATAGAAGAAAAACTGTCAAATTAGGCAAATCTTCTGAAGGAAAACTATTCGTAAGTGGTGTATTCCATATAGGCTTTAATGGATTCTTTTTCAATAAAGCGGTAGACTTTGGTTTTCATAGAATTCCTTATGCTTTTAGGAGTTTGACTTATGAATGTAATTGGTGAAAGTTTGAAGTTGTGCAGTTAGAACGCTTAGCGGTTCTATAGTGATGGAGGTGCACAACGGTGTAGCGGTGATAAAGCACGGATATAGCAGAGGCGCAAAAATGTTCATTAGATATAAAACCAAATATTTTAAAATTAATTAATCATCTTTCTCACATTATATGTGTACAAGAAACTAATATGAATTAATCTTAAATAACAAAATCATGGAATATCATAGTTATGCATGTTAAGTTTGATGAGTATAATTGATTTTTAACATATATTAAGCAATTATGATTTAAATTTAGCCCTTTACGCTAAATTTACTAAATTAAAAAAAAAGAACTGGTCAAATCAACTTATATATATATTAATACTGCTAAAGCGGACGCTAAAAAACCTTGATTTGATCGATGTAGCGGAAAATAGCGGGGCTAAAATCGGATCTATTGTTCATCAACATTAAAATGAAATAGCGTGGCGACTGAAGAGCGCTATGGGCTATATCAGGGATATTTCAGGGCTTTAATGGGGTTTTAACTGCATAGGTTTGAAGAGATAAGAGAGTGATATGATATTTTCATTTTGAATTAAAGAGAGTGAAATGATAGTGGAGACAGTAAATAAATAGAAAGTTAATGGACATGTTCTATGTTGGAAAGGCATCTTTTCAAACATGGGGGGTAATGGATAGATGGAAGGAAACTCAAATTTTGAATTTTGAAATGAAAATTCAAGATTCTAGTGCATATCCATATAAGGCACATGTCAACATATAGCCTGAAATATTTAATATTTGATTTTAATAATAAAGTTCCTATTATATACAATTATATTTATTAAATTTTATTATAATTTTACTACTTAAACTTATCAATTAGAATTCTAAAACCAAAATTTTAGATTAAAATATTCCTATCATATATTTACATTTCTTAGTATCTTAGTATCTTATTATCATTATTAATTTATAGCTTGTTCCTAACCAAAATCACCTAAGAAATCCAAACAATAAAATTCAAAATTTAAAGTCGTGCCCAACTTTGCTCCATGTAAATTTAAATCCAATATTACTTCGATTAGATATTTTTGTTAAAGTTTCCTTAGGATCACTACACAATTAGATTTTAGAAGAGGGGAGAAGAAATCAATAACAAATGAATTCCTCCAAACAAATCTTTATTAATCCACCAATTAATTACAAAGAAAGATCTAAAATTGAGAAGATATCTCAAATCCTAACACCTAAAAGAATAGGCCTTTTCTCCCACATACAAATAATGAACAATGTAATGCCTATTTATAATAGGATTGATAAAATATTTTCTTTAAAAATCCATTGAATGATTCCATAAGTCTTTGCATGTAGATAATTTGTTGCCTTTTCTAGTGCAATAAAAGAGGCAACCAATTACTCCATAAAATCTACCGAATATTTAAACGATGCAATTAATCAATCTTCAAAAAATCTGGGAAACCTATAAAATAGGCAATGAATTTGAGTTATGATTCCATATAGACTCAATTATATCCAAGATCTACATAAATATGGAACGTTGTATCACAGAAATCCAGCAATCTCCACCTTGATACTATATTCCATATATGTCATCCAAGCTCCACCTAAAACCCCAGCTTTAAAATAGTATCCAATAATACCATAGGAACAAATATCGCCATTCTAAAAAATGAATAACCTTCGGATCACAAAAAAAAAAATGCATGCTCCAAATTAGATATGCATATTATCAATAAACCAGAACTATTTGTAAAACCACAATGGCATCGATGTTGGCTTTGTGGCTTTACGTTGTTGGCTCCATCTTGGTTCAGATGAACTTGCCTCTCCTAATTCATTTTGAGAACTCATAACATACTCCACTATTTTTCCAAGAAATTTATGTATGTTATTATTTCTTCGTCTTGTGCGCAGAAGCTCCTTATTACCCCTCCAAACCCTTGTGACTCAACCTCTAGTTGAAAATTTTCAGCCTTTTTGTTCTAAATGTCCTATTGAAGAAAAATTCTTCTTAATTTCTGGGATGTACCTAACTCATGTTAGCTTCACTACCTTTCCATTATTCATCTTCAACCGAACCGAACCTATGCCTTTAACATGCAAATCTCGACCATGGCAGATTTTACTTTACCAGTTTGTTCTTCATAATCAATAAATGCTTCCTTTTGATGACATACGTGAAAACAAGCTCCTGAATCACGTGTCCAATCTTTTCTTTCACCTTCATTAACACATAAAACATTTCCCTTAAGTTCCTCACCAAGACTCACCTCATTATCATTATTATTTTGTTCATCCGACTCTTCTTCCAATGCCTTCATCTTTTCCTTATCCCTTTTAAGCTTGTGACAAAATCTCAGTTGATGACCAGGTTTGTCACAGTAAAAACAAATGCATTTCTTTTTCATGTCTGGTCTATTCGACTTTCTTTCCATATTTCGATGATTAACCCTCCTTACAATAAAAGCCTTTTCAATTGGAGTTTCAATTTCAGTTGACTCCTTATTTTTCCATCCATAAGGCTCTTCCTCCACATCGCCTCATTAATCAAGCTACTAACAACCGACCCCATTGAAACAACGCCATCCAAATTTGAGCTATTCAATGCAACCACAAGTGTTACCCAACTCTCCAGCAATGAACTCATCATCATTAAATCTTGTGTTTCATCATCCACCTTGAAGTTCACGATAGCCAATTGATTCACAATTTGCTGAAAATCATTAAGATGCTCTCCAATCGATCCACCTTCCTTAAGCTTCAGATTTACCAATCTTCTCATAAGAAGAGCCTTGTTTGTTGCAGAGTTCTTTGCATAATCCCCTTCCAATTTCTTCCATATTGCATAAGTAGATGTTTCATTAGCAATAATATGAAACATTGAATTATTCAAAAAACATCGAATAGACGCAACAACCATCTTATCCAAAGTCTTCCAATTTGCTTCAGATAAATTGCTAGGTTTTTCCCCATTATTCTGTAATGGTTAACGAAGATCATTAAGATAAAGAAAATCTTCCATTTTTGCCTTCCATATTCCCTAATTTCTTCCATTAAGCTTTTCAATAATTATTTTATCCATATTCAAACCCTCTTCAAAAAATTTATATAGAAGACTCTGATACCAATTGTTAAAGTTTCCTTAGGATCACTACACAATTAGATTTTAGAAGAGGGAAAAAGAAAACAATAACAAATGAATTCCTCCAAACCTTTATTAATCCACCAATTGATTGCAAAGAAAGATCTAAAATTGAGAAGATATCTCAAATCCTAACACCTAAAAAGAATAGACCTTTTCTCCTACATACAAATAAGAACAATATAATGCCTATTTATAATAAGATTTACAAACTATCTTCTTTAGAAGCCATTGAATGATTCCATAAGTCTTCCCATATAGATAATTTGTCGCCTTTTCTAATGCAATAAAAGAAGCAACTAATTATTACATAAAATCTATCAAATGTTTAAAAAATACAATTAATCAATCTTCAAAAATCTAGGAAACCTATAAAATAGGCGATGAATTTGAGTCATGATTCCATATAGACTCAAATATATCCAAGATCTACATAAATATGAAATGTTGTATCACATAAAACCTAACAATTTTGACTTTTAATTGACTATAACTGATCATATCACTAGCCACATAATTAAGGAGATGAATTATCTATTGAATTGTATTTCACTTTCAATGCTTCAATTTAGACCCAACTATAGTCGCTTGGTAGATCATTGTGCTATGATTTAATTATAATCACAGTGGTGTGTTCTCATTGAAGTTCCATGACATGCTTAAGTTGGAGATTTATGTAATATTATCAAATTAAAATTTCATATTTAATATATTTATTTTCAACAAATAAGAAACTCTTGGATGGACCACTCCATGGTTGTCCGACAATTATTACCAAACAAAATGGAAACGCTTAAAGGGTATATCGATATTAATTTTCAAACATATTTTCATGAATAATTAAAATAAAATATCATTTTATTTTGTGACTAGTTACTCATGATTACAACTATTTGTAACTACAGTCACACAACATTTTATTCAAACATTTACTTACCATTATACTTATTACTTACTTAACTTATTATATCATGACATACTAAAGTAAATTAAAGAAGAAAAAACATTTACTATGAACAAAATTGACAACATAATTAAACAACTAGTAACTACAACAAATTAAATAACTTTTCCTCCACTAATTATTTTATATGGTTGAATTATACTATAACATAAGCCAAAAGCTCACAATTATAAAGATTTAAATTCTTTGGTGTGATCATTTGGGTTATCCTTTCAATAAGTGGACAATTTAATTTTTTCATGGTGTTGATTGATGTATCAACTCACCGATCACATATATGTTTCCTTTCAATAAGAAATGTGGCATTTTCTTATTTCATAGTATGCTTGGAATATTCAAACATTTGGAAACCCAATTCTTAGTCTGTAGAGGAAGATGAAAAATACAAAGGAAGCTCTGAAAAAATGGTCAAAAAATATCTATGGAAATAGTAACAAAAAATCAATAGAAATTGCTAAAAAACTTGAACAGGTACAAAGACATACTCTCCACCCCAATGCAGATTTGACAACATATCTAATAGAGAAAGAAACAAGATTAAAAATTGAAGAAGCACTGCGGACTGCAGCAAAGATGATACAACAAAAAATCAGACAAGAATGGTCAGTTTTTTGTGATAGAAATACAAAGATTTATCATGCCTCTCTAAAAATAAAACAAGAAAAAGAATATATACACCTAATTAATTATGCTGATGGTATATTACATTCCTTACCAAATCAAGTTGATGATGCCTTTCTAAACTATTTCTCAAGCCTCCTAGGAAACCAACCATCTGACTCCAAGCAACCCTTCGTTACCAATCTTCCAATAGCATCCCTATCTGCTGAAATATAAGAACAATTAACTAAACAAGTCACTGATGAAGACATAAAAGAAGTAAGATTTTCAATGAGGAAATCTTCCTATCCAGGACCTGATGGACTCACAACATCCTTCTACACACACTGTTGGCCAGTCATTTCTAAAGAAGTTTCGAAGGCTGTTCATAACTAATTCTTTGACTAAAGAAGAATGTTAAGCTCCATAAATTCAACCAATCTTGCCCTGATACCAAAGAAATATAACCCAACCCGATGTAACGCAGTTCAGGCCAATAGTACGCTACAATGCAATATATAAAGCAATCTCTAGAATTATTGCATTCAGACTCAAAGAGGTTCTTCAAAAAGTAATTTCACCAAACTAGGCAGCATTTCTACCAAATAAAAATATCATTGACAATGTCCTTCTCATGCATGAATTATTGAATGGATACTCTACACAAAATAAATCCCTTAGAGCAATGCTCAAGATAGATATAAAGAAAGCATTTGATTCGGTCTGCTGGATTGCTCTCACCAATATTATGAAAAAAATGAATTTTCCAGCTAACTTAATTAATTGGATTTTCCTGTGCATTTCAACAGTCAGGTACGTACACACTTGTATTTAATGCACACACTATTGGTTGATTTAAAGGGAGAAATGGATTCAGATAGGGAGACATAATATCAGCTTATTTATTTATTATCCTCATGGAATCTCTCAATCTTGCATTTGGAAGACAAGTACACTTAAAGATGTTTGACCTGCATCCTAAATGCAAACAACCTCTGATCACTACGCTGGCCTTTGCAAATGATTTGCTTATATTCACTAAACCTACCCCTTCCTCTTTAAACCATAACGAGCATGCTAACTTCCTTCTACACCTTCTCTGGTCTACACCTTGATCATAACTTATCTCAGATTTTAGTTGCAGGGTTGTCTCCTCGGTCTACACTTGAATGCCTCACCATCACCAATATGACTTCTGTGAACCCAAATATGTCTTACCTTGGCATACCGCTTGTTACAAAAATAATATCCACTTCTTAATTTCTCTCTTTGTACGAGATGATAACATCAGTATTTTCTAGATGGGAAAAAAAGACACTTATCGCAACCTGGTAGACTGGTAATCTTGAATGCAGTTGTATTCTCTGTGACTGCTTATTGGAGTAGAACATTCATACTACCTCCAAAACTGATAACAATGATTAAAATAACAATGAGGAAATTTCTTTGGACCGTTTCAATACACTCTTCCAGTCTGTCTCCAAAAGCCTTTAACAGATTAGAGAAGCCAAAAAGCTTAGGGCCTAGGAATTAAAAATATGAAATTGTGGAGCATTGAAACCCTTCCAAAGCAATTCCACAATCTGGTCATTAAGAAATGGACATTATGGGTTCAATGGAGCATCAAACATAATCTGAAAGATGATGAAATATGAATAGTTATCCTGAAACCAACACATAGCTGGGTATGGAAGACAATGCTCAAAATGAGAGAAAAATTGTTGCCACATTCATTGATGAAAATAACAAACGATAGCAAAATTAAAATTTGTACCACTCCTTGGCTTCAGAAAGGTCAGCTCCTATATAACACATTAACACATGCTGAGATAGTACAAAGTGGCATCCCATTGAATGCCAGAGCAACATCTTATATAATCAATGGTCAAATAAGTCTTCCAAGTTCTAGCAACAACTCAATAAATAACATATGACAAATATATAATTATCATTCATTTACATATAGCCAGTGTGAGGTATATGTATGGACTGATGACAAGAAGCATCATTCTATAAGCACGGTGTACTCAGCTCTGGCTGGGGAAAACCATATGCCTAAATTTCCATTGTATAAGAGAGAGTGGAACAGAAATGCAATAGAAAGGCTGAACTTCCATCTTTGGAAAGTGCTGAATGATGGTCTACTGACCCTGTCCAAACTTGCGATGAAAGGCATGAACATTTCTAAAGAGTGCAAATTCTATAGATCTGGACATGAAGACATTCCTCACCTATTTTTTAGGTGCTCCTTCACACAATTTTTATGGAGTAAAATTAAAAATAGAGGTTGCTTTGTTGCTCCCCTAATGGATAGCCAAGAAGAATGGATGAGCGTATACAAATCGACAAGATGGAAGAAGAGTTCAACTTATGAGTTACTAATCAAGATCAAGGTGATGGCCAAATAAGTTCGGAATGAAAGAAATCAACAAATCTTCAACAACAACAAGAATACAAGAATGCATATGTACTATGCTGCATGTGGTAGCATATAAAAAGAAATAATGATGAACCATTTTGAATTTGACGATGGTGTCATAAACAAATGGACATAGTCCCCCTCTCCTCTCTAAAACTATGCTCGTTTTTTTGGTTTATTCATTATTTATACTGTAAGACTCTTATTAGATAAATACATGGTAGGGGTCATTCAACCCCGCTAGCTTTGCCTATATATATATATATGTATATATATATATATGGTACTTTCTAAATTATTTGGTTTAATGCTCATAATAAGATCACACTTCCTTGATTACCAAAAATAAAGAAGTTTGACTAATAATGCATGAAAATTTACTTCTCAAGTATTTCGTGACTATCTGTTGTCATTAGGAATTGAAATTCAATTGCAAGTAGCTCCTGTTTAATCTCAAAATAGTATGGAAAAGCTAATAGTTAAGCAACTACAACTTTTAGTAGGACCACTACTTATGCAGTTAAAGCTAACTATTTCAACTTGGTAACACACAACTTTACATGCAAAAAAATTGGCTAAAATTAAACCAATAATTTATCATTAGTTTTCACCATCATTGTTTTTAACGGGATCAATCAAATGTTTTTTATTACAAAAAGTTGGTTATGCTATGTATTTGCTTATTAGTTTCCCAATTTGTACTTAAATGGATCCTCAATTTATGTTGGTTATTTATGTTATATTTGATTCTCCCTTGATAACTTGTTATATGTGATGATCTCACTATAGGATTTCCATAATATGAATTTACAAGAGAGATTTCAAACCATCAAAGGGAGGTCCTAACAGAATGGCATGAAATACCATGGAATGACTCACTTGTTTCTCATTTGGATCCACATTAGGACAATGACATATGAGATACAGATAATTTTTCCTTTTAACATATTGCAAATCAAATGTCTGATGCATTTTGTGATGCTGCTTAAATAACGAAAACTCATTTTTTAAAAGCGAATGCACCAGCTAGAATTAATGTCCCCTAAATGCCAAAATTAAATGTAGTAGTAAATGAATATACAACAACCCGAAAGCATGGAAGATCCATTGGTTCAAGCTGTGCAGTTAAAACCTCGCAAAATTCTCGATATAGTCTGTAGCACTCTTCGGCCGCTACACCATTTCAATTTAGCATTGATGATCAATAGATTTGCTTTAAGCCCTACTATATTCTGCCACACTTGCTTAATCAAGGGTTTTTATCACTTGCTTCTATATTAATATAGGAGGATGATTTGACTATTTTTTGTTAAAATGAATCAAAAAAATTAGTGTAAAGAGCTGAATTTAAGGCATTAGTGCCTAATAGATAGTGGAAATCTATTATAGTCATCAAACCTTGTATGCATAACCATGATATTCTATAATTTTGTTACATAATATTAATTAATATTGGTTCCTTCTAACAAATGATAAGAGAATAATAATTAATTTTAAATATATGGTTTACATCCAATAAACATTTTTTACACCTCTGCTATATCCCCGCTATTTTCTGGATTAATCACCCTACAACCTTTTGCACTTCCATCACTACAGGGCAATTATGCGCTTTAACTGCACAAGTTCAAAAAACTTGATGCTTAGTAAAAAAGATATAATGACAATTCATTAATTGACAAACCTCTAAAAATGGTCAAAAATGATCCAGAGTATCACTTGAATAAAATTCCATTTATCGTAAAAATTCAAAATGAACTATTATCACAAAAAGAAATAATATAAACTTTCAAAAGTAAAATTGTACTTAGTAATAGCGAGATCTTAATATTTCTTATAGATTATGGTGAAATGTGGGACAACGTGATGTAACTATTGATGAATTTTTATCGTTCAGAATAGAAAATGAAATAAATGAAACCCTTGACTATAATAAGAATAATGATACTAAAACGACTATTATAATTGGATGTTGAAAAAGACATAAATGACCAAAATGGAAAGATTTTATCCAAGTAGAAATAGATTCACTCAAAAAAACCGTTTGGAGCTGTAAGGAAATGACCGAAAAATAATAAAAAATTAGAATGTATAATGGTAATCGTTAGAAAATGAAATCGTAGGATACATGGCATGACTTATTGCACAATGTTCCTACAAAGACTAGATTTTGACTTTAAAGAAGAATATATCCCATTATCGATAATAACATCTAAATACTTGATAGCATTCTTCAAAAAAAAAAAAAAAAAAAAAAAACTAGTGTAATGCTTACTGTTTTTGTGTGGTTATCTTTAAAATGAACTAAACACTTATATTTACATGGAAATCTCCTACGGATATAAGTTGCATAAAGATTAAAAAAAAAAATCTATCTTTGATACACTCATCAAAGCTCAGACGGACATTATATGGTTTGAAACAATCTGGAATACACACCTTAACGAATATATAGAAAACTTCATATATAAAAACAAACTAATATGTTCATGTCTTTATAAAGAAATCAATAAAAGAAATTGTTATTTTAGTAGTTTATGTTGATGGTATATATTTGACTAGGATCCAAAATAGAGCAAAGATACAATAATAATTTGAAGAAGTAATTTGAATTGAAAGATCTAGAAAATCTAAGTACTATCTTGGATTACAGATATAGCATAGTACAAATGTCATACTGATCCATCAGTCAAACTATAATGAGAAAATCTTAAAGTATTTTCAAATGGATAGAATATGATCTCATAGTACATCTATGGTTGCCTAATCTTTTGAAATTGAAAATGAACCTTATCACCTAAAAAAGATTATAAAATGGGCTAGGTCCAGAAGTAATTTGTCTCGAATCCATTAGTGTATCATTATATTTAACACGATGCACGAGACTGGATATTGCACTCTCCGTAAACCTTCTAGCAAGATATAGTTCCGTGTAAATGAATAGATAATGGAATGGTACAGAATATATCATGGTATATATTCATGAAACAGTAAATTTAAGCTTGTCTTATTGTGATATGTACAACAATCCAAGTCAAGTTGCATATGCTAGTGCAGGTTATGTAACGATCTAGAGATTTCAATTAGTTCAGTAATTAATTAATAACTTGGGATAATATATTTTTACAAGCTAAACAAATGATAACATTGGTAACATTTGGGTTAAGTGTTATCTTTAGTAACCATAAAATTTGATAGGAAATGCTACCAAAAACTCTCCCCTCCATCCTAAGACAAGTGTCATGGACACTTGTTAATGTGCATGAAGTCATGCATGCATGAGAGACAATTGTCTCATGAGGTGTCTCCTTCTTATGCCTCCCCTCCTCTAATAAAAAGACCCTCTCCATGTCTTCTCTTCATTACACTTCCCTCTCACTTTCCTACTTCTACTTCTTCTCTCCATTTCCCTATCCTTCTTCCCCTATCCCTTCCTGCCTTATTTGGTCGTGAGCCCTCATTCCTCCTCCCTAGAAACTCGTGCCCATCCACCCTCACCACCTACTCATTCTCCCCTAATTCGGTCGTGATCCCTTCCTCCTCCCTCCTCCACATTCGCCTCCTTCCTCCTCGTTGAAAACTGAGCCAAACCCTCTTATCTCCTCCTCATGCCTCACCGCCTCCTCTCCCTTGCACCTTCACCTCCTGCTTATGCCTCACTACCTCCTCTCCCTTGTGCCTCCACTACCCTATAAACGCCACTTAACTCGGCCACCAATCCCCATGCCAAACTTCACCCTCCTCGGCTACACTCACATGCCACATCACCCCCCCTAAGCCATGCTGTAACATCCCGGAAAATCAGAACCAATTTTTTTTTGACAATTTTAATGAATTTTGGATATTTAAAATGATTTATTTTAAATAATAAAGACGAGAAATTTATTTTGAATAGAATTAGAATGTATATATTTATTTGAATTGACGTTAGAATATAAATATTTATTTTTAATTATAAAAGGAATTAGAAATGGCGTGGTAGTTTGAAAATTCAATTTCAAATTTCAAATGAATGTACAAGATTAAAAATAAATCGGATTTTAGCGAAACCAAAAATATTAGAATCTATTTGAAAATATATTTCCAAAGAATCCGAAAAATTAAAATTTCATAGCAGGAATAAAAAGTTATGCCCAGTTGAAAATTTCAGAATAGTCGCTATGGAAATATAACCCTTAAAATAGTCATTTTGTAAACGACCTCCGTTTTCTATGAAACCACTTTTGTTGGATCCGGGATGTCCAATTACTGCTAGATTCCAAAATTCGTAATTTTTGGAATTAATATGTGAGCATGGCGAAGGAAAACGTGTTTTGTCAGTTTTAGTCAATTTGGATCGACCAGAAAATGGCCATTTTTCAAACGGTCTCCAAATTTGACGAAATTAGTTTTGTTAGGACTATATCGTCAATACGAAGCTAGAAATATTTTTTTAGGAATTTTTAGAGTTAGTATGTGGCCTCGGTAAATTAAAATGTGAATTCAAATTCAATATATAGATTTATATTTTGATTTTGATGGAAACTAATCGAAATAGCCGAATCGGCTCACGAAACATATCCCATTGCGTTTAGAATGGGGGTAATTAGCTAGAGGCGATAGTCGTTGGGTCTCGATTGGAGTTCAAATGAAAAAGGTAACTTTATGGAAATTAAATAAATAATTATATAAATATATAACTTTCCCTTTTCTCTCTCCTTACCATTCAGTCAACGAACGAAAAGAAAAAAAATATAAAATCACGAACCCTGATCCCATCGCACCGCCTTCCTCCGACGCCGCGGCGTCAGCCAGCCCCATCCCCGTCCCTCCGATCAACTGCGACGCCCCTCCTCCTCAATTCGAAGTTCGAGCCCTCCAATTTTCCCCAGCTCGTAACCCTAGCCCCCAGTACATTGAAACGCACTGCGCCGCCCTGGGACCCGCCGCCACTGCATGCTACCGCCACCGGTCAGCGAACGCCCCTCCTCCACCTCCAATGCACAACACCAGCCCCCCTTTCCCGATTAAAAACTATAAGTTTCTATATTTTATTTTTATTTGTTTTTTTATTATGTAATTGATTTTATAAATTTAAAAATCAAATTTTTTAGCATAAAATAAAATTAGTATTTATATGGATTAGAATATAAAAAGAATAGGATTTTTATTTATAAAAAGACTAGATCTTTGAAAAGAAAAAGGTTTGATTTTTAACTAGAGAAAAGGAACGACTTTTAGAGATAATAAAAATATGATTTTTATAATATAGAGATAACAAAAATTTGATTTTTATATAATAGAGAAAATAAAAATGTGATTTTTAACTATGTACCATTGTTATAAAAATATGAAATTGTTTTTAGAAAGATAAAAATATAATTTTTAGCCTATGTATGTTATTTATAGGATAATCATAAAAAGAAATAATTGTTGATTGGTTAAAAATATATTTTTTAACGTAGGTATACTACATAGATCGACAATCAAAGCATGGCGGAGTGGATCCCAAAGGTGATAACTTCTCACTTTAATTTCATTTCTAGTTAAAATATATACTAGGATGCAGATGGTGCTTAGCAGCACCCGACACTCGTCGTCCACAGACCATGGACGACTTGTTTGTTTGTTTGAATGTGTTGTGAAAATTGTTTGTTTGTTGTGGAATGGAATAAAATATTTTATAGTTAAAAACATCATTTTTAACGTGTATATGAATAAAATAAACATTCATAAACAAATCGGACGATTTGTTTATGTACACTGATTTGAATGATATGGATTAGGACGATAAATTTTACACATCGTCCAACTACACAAATAAAATTCATTATTTGTTGATTGAAACCCCACATGGGTATTGAGATGATACTGGACATACACTAATCCCAATATTTAGTTGTATGTCAATCGATTGGTTGACGGACTGTTATAAGCGTTAAATATTTATATTTGATGCTTATGCAGTGTAGAATGCACTCTGGATGATGGTTGACTGTGTTGGATTGTTGTTGTGTACATGTGTTGTATGAAATCCATATAATAACATTATATGGTAATTGACTGTGTCTGATTCCAGTTTAGAAAGAATAAATATTTTAAAATAACGATTATTTTAAAATAATGAATATTTTAAAATAATATTCAGTAATGTATCAAAATATGATTTTGGTGTCCGATTTGGGATGGACACGAAAATATTTAAATATATAAAGTAGTGTTGATTTGATATGCGCCATTTTGACGTGAACGATATTTATATCGATTTTATTCATTTCTATAATGAATATTGAAAAGGAATCGATTTCAAAATTTAATGTTTTGAAAATACTATCATTTATATATCGATGATATGGAATATTGAATTTTGATTTTAAATTGAATATGAAGTCGAAATCGTTTTGAAAACGAATTTAAAACGATATACAAAATACGTTTTAAATGGAAATCGACGAGATATATACAATATTTATATTATATACATATAATGGCCTGAATCAAACGCGCCGCGCCGCGACAGTTTGTGAATTTCGACAATCGACTTCGAACAGACATTACGGGAGATCCGACCGTCGGATTCTCCTAAAACCGGAACCGTCAGGTTCGTATCGAAAAGTGCTTTCCAACGAATAAAGGAGATTTGAAATCTAATGGTTGGATTTGGAATCAAGTCCAAATCAAATTTGGAAAAGGTCGGTGTAAGTGCAGTTCGATGACGGTTTATGGAAATTGACTGTACGGGCCTGGATAAAATTATTAAAAATATCAATAATTTGTGTAAAATCATAATAAATGATTTGGAAAGAATTGGGATGAAAAATTCCATATTTGAAAAGATAAAAATATATTTTTATCGAAATGAACTAGAATTAAAAATCCAATGTTTTTAAATAATTAAATTGGATTTGAAATGGTTTTTTAAAAATAACCGGAATTTCCAATATATGAATTGGAATGGGTTTGAATCGAAGTTATATTTGAAATATTTCGATATTGGATTTCGTGATTGTACAGATGTTGTGGAGGAATTTGGAAGATATATATCGTTATTCCAATACAATATTTGTTGATTTCAGAATTTGATATTGAATATAAGCCGATATATTTTCTATTTAGAGCCTTGTATTTAATATCAAATGGGATTGGGTTTGTCATGAATGGTGTCTTCAATAACACTGTTCTTGAACCCGTTTGAACAGAATAAATCTTTTAATCAAGATTTGAAGAAGAGTTACCAATTAATTAACATTTAATTGGAACTGATAATGGAATGTGAATTGGGTTTATTGTGAACTGTTATTTTAACGACATTCATTCTTTAACCCGATTTACAGTGAAATGTGATTTGGAATTTATAAATCTTTTTATTAAGATTTAACGGGAATTTTCCAAAGTAAAGTTTTTGTAACGACCCATATTTTCAGTGATATAATAATTAATTTACTTAATTATTTAAATAGTGATTTATAGATTTAAATGGTTTAAATGAAATAATAGTGAATATTTAATTAAAATTAAATAATACAATAATATATATAATTTCTGAAATTGTCGGAAATAGTGAATTGATGATATGGTGTGAACTGGACAATTTAAAAAATATATAATTCAGTTTGGAATTGAATTCGAATAACGAATATATTATTTAAATGAAGTTTGAACGTATAATTAAAATATAATTATAATCGAGCTCGAAGTGGCGCTGCAGTTCGCTGTTTGGCGGTTTGAACTTCAACTGAATATACAGGGTCCGTTTTAAATCGGATATCTGTGAAACAAGAAACGTTACGAGCTGGTGAAGTATATCTTTCTAATGGAAGAGAAAAATTAGGATTTCGTCATGTAGATTATGGTTTATGTCCAAATCAAATTTTAGAAAAGTCGCTATGGAATTCCTTTTTAATTTAAATCGATTTATTTATATTTTTAATAGATTTTAAATATAAATCGAATATTGATGTAACACTGGATTTGGAATATCGAGTTGTAAATCCCATTGGAGCTGTATGATATTCCACTATGGATATATACAATAATATTTATTTATAAATATTTAATTTAATTGTTTTTAAATTTATTTATATATTTAAATGGGTTATTTAGAGCTTTAAAAATATCCAGTTTTGCAAACGACCTCCGTTTTCGATGAAACTAATTTTGTTGGATCCGAAATATTAAATTATTGCTATATTTCAATTTTCGTGATTTTTGAAGTCAGTATGTGGCCGTAAGGATTTTTAATGCGAAAAACAATTAGTATTTTGACGGTTAAAAATACGCTATGCGAGCAAACGGAGTCCGAATTCGACGAAACCAGTTTCGTTGGGTCCGTAATGTCGAACTGAAGGTGTATGTCCACTTCCGTGATATTTGGGTATTGTATGGGATCGCAGGGATTTTTAAACAGCGTATGTAGATAGCGATTCATTAAAATGTAATATAAAAATCAAATAAAAAATAATAAAACCATCCTATATAATACCCTTACCTTTCCTAACCCTAACTACATTTCCTCCACAGTCAAAATGATAAGCCGCTATATTTTTCTCCTCATCAACACAAAACGCAACTTCATAAATCCAAATAAAATACAAATAAAATCGCTAAATTCCTAAAACTATGATTTTTGAATTGCTGGGAGGATGCTCTTCAGTCTCACATGAATTTTTGCGGGTTCGGCAAGATTGTTAGTTGTTGGAAACTTATATCGCAGCGCCTAGGGTTCACAGATTTGGGAAGTGGATACATCGAAGTATGTATTGGGTATTGGATTTGTGATTGGAAGGGAGAGTAGCAGTGTTTGGAAAATTTTGGAGGAGTTAGCTTGATAAAGATGTCGCACGTTTTCCAGGAGGCAGCAGGCTTAAGTCGACGCGTTATAGGGGAGGAGATCAACTTGAATATTAAGTGTATGCGTAGGAAGAGGGGATGAAGAGAGAAGTAATGGTGTTGCTCGATTTTTATATCGTGAAAGAATGAAGGAGTTAGGAGGGAGAAAAGAGTTCGTCCATGGTAGTGTATGGGAGCTATGGGTTGAACAGCAGGTTGCGAGTTTGAGGTTAAGAGGGTGGAGGGTTTGGTCTTGCAAAGTGCAGGCGCTAGGTGATGATAGTTTGTTGATTTACGGAGGGATTTAATGGAGATAAGAGCTAGAAAGGAGGAGTGAAATTGCAGTAATGGTTTGAAGGGAGTAGCGGGGTAGGTTCTGATCGGAGAGAAGGGTTGTTGGAGAGAAACGTTGCGGGTCAGTTTTGAAATGGGCCGATGGCAAAAATTGGTGAGGCCCAACTATTTAAATAAATTTTTATTTCAAATAAAATATATACACTACTTGTAAAACTGTATAACTTTATCATATGTTATCCGAATTCAGTAAAACAGGATCCGACAGGATCGTATGGATGGACACTACACATTGGATTTGGTTGCGATTGATTTGGAGCTTGTCTGAGTTTATGCCAAAATAAAAGGTTCGATCTAAATCAACGACGATTATCGTTATTTAACGATAACTGTCCAAGGTGAGTAAAACTCACCAACTCTACCAGTTCATATTTTTATAACGTATATTTAGAACTGATAAATGATAACTGAAATCTGTGTATTGATTTTTTGATTGAACTGCTGATTGGTTGGTTGAAAATATAAATATAATTATATATATAAGTCGTTGACCAAATATGGATTCTGTTTAGCAGAATATTTCATAGTGAAATAAAGTTGATGTAAATTATATTGTTTAACAACTGGATTCCTCAACATTTATTTTTACTGTTTTTCATATATTGTATTATATGATGTGATATATAATCTGTGTTGATTACGTGTGTTGAATGATATCGATCATTGTTATTTGGGTATTTCAAATACCATAAGAAAACCTATGATGTAAAAAGGAAGATTTCAATGTATATAGTGAAATAAAGGAATTTTATAAAAGATTTTTTTTTTGAAAATAAAGTAGTTATAAAATCAAAGGATTTTATAAAGGGAATATTTATTTAGAAAATAAATAAAGATATGAAAAGAAAATATTTGTAAAACATTTACAAAGAGAATTGAAAAGGAAATATTTGTAAAACATTTACAAAGAGAATTGAAAAGGAAATATTTGTAAAACATTTACAAATAGAATTGAAAAGAAAATATTTGTAAAACATTTACAAAGAGAATTAAAAAGGAAATATTTGTAAAACATTTACAAATAGAATTGAAAAGGAATTGAAAAGGAAATATTTATTTGTTAAATAAGTAAAATTAAAGAAGGAATATTTATTTGGAAATAAATAGGATTATAAAAGGGAATTAACGAGATATGAGTAGAGTTATCAATTAGAGTTAATCAGATAGAGTAAATAAATTAGACTTATTGAATAAAGTTAATTAAGTAGAGTTAATCAAAAAGAGGTTATCGAATATTAGTTATTCGAAGAGGGATTATAAAGTATTAGTTATTTGAAAGGAGTTATCGAATATTAGTAATTCGAAAGGAGTTATTGAATATTAGTTATTCGGAAGGGGTTAATCAAATATAGTTTATTCGAATAGAGTTAAAGGAGCTAATTGAAAGGAGTTAATCGAGTGGAGTTAATCCAATAGAGTTAATCGAATTAGAATTAATCAAATAGAGTTAATAGGATAGAGTTATCGATTAGAGTTATCGATTAGAGTTATTGATTAGAGTTAATCGAATATGGCTATTCGAAGAAGGAGTTATCAAATATAGTTTATTCGAAAGGAGTTAATCGGATATAGGTTATTCGAAAGGAGTTAGGTGATAAGAGTTAATGAATTAAAGTTGATCGAGTTAAAGTTAACGGAGTTAGGGTTAATTGATTTGAGTTAATCGAGTTATATATTTTGGAGTTAGATATTTCAGAAGTAGGGATTATAACGCTATAGTTATAATCAATGTTTTTCAATAAAGAAGTGGATTCATAAATAGAATCCGAGAGTTACGTAAGGAAGGTTGTTAAAGATTTAGAAGGTGAACTTTGTCTATTTTCGAAGTTAGAAATGTTGTTTAGTTAAGTCCGGAGAGGTAGTTATACCCCAACTTGATTGACTTCGTTTTTAACTAAGGAATGGTTAAGGTTCGATAGTGAAGGTTGATTAAGTTAATTTAGTTAATAAGACCACACTTACACACTTACACATAGTGTGTATATATATATAGAATGCTTATCAGAGTACAACACTTACACACGACGGAAATAAACAGTAGCCTTATAATCCTGAAGCCTCCTGCTTCAAGATCCTCCAAGTATATCTATAAAGACCTGAACTACTTGACTGCCCGTACAAATTTGGGCACCCAAGTGTTTAGGGAAAACAAAAACAAAATAAACTCTGGGTCAGTCATGGGACTGGTGTGAGTAAACTCAAATCATTTGGTTTAACTTTTCAAAATCCTTTTCAAAAGAAAAGGTAATCGTAAGACCGATCCACACATAAACACGGACGGTTTTTACCTAATGATAACCCAAAACAGTTTTGAAAATCAATACTTCTCTGATATTACAATAGTGTCTAATCACAAGTAATTAACAATCTAGCAGAACACTTGCATCTCACGTTCCACATATATAGTACACAAACAAAACCGCGGGCGCTTATTGGAGATTGGATTCTGACTATGACAAGGTATAGGACCACCTGCCGATAGTGTATCTCTAGAGGTGAATACACTGGGTTCAACAAGAACGTCTTGCAACCCGACCCACACATGACCGACCACTCATTTCGCTTGAGTGTATCGAATGTATATCACCAACGGTTGGGAGCTACCCACCGTTTCCCAAAATGGGACAGCATCGAAAATAGATAAAAGAATGAAATGGACTTTCTCTAGATAGGTGATATACACCCCAATGGGAGCGACCCACCCAACCATGCTGCCTTCCCGATTTCTGTCATTTCTCGGTTGATGAGGCTTGAGGTCATTACGTATCTTTTGGAACATCTGACCATCATTCACTTTGAGTGCCACATCGTCATACCCGCCAAATCACAAATTGATTTCCCCAAAAATACCACGGGTATAAAGCTAAGAGAAACGAATTCCTTCGCCACCAAACATAAGTACGTTTTGAAGAGATCAACTTACGCGATCCTTTAGATATACTTTGTCAGACATTCGTCCATTCACGTTTTTCCTGGGACTGGACAAACCGAAGGGACTATTTTGTAAACAGGATAGCCCTTGCACAACTCTGTCTTCAATTATCTTCATCATATTTGATCGCAACGCTAACGTCCATACAGACATAGTGGTTTCAGATAATGAATCTGATCCCAGTCTCTCTGTATTGATGACGTAAAAATGGTCAAAAACTTCGATAGTCGGTGATTTAACTATCAAAGAAAAATAGGTGTACAACCAACGATCTTATTTCCAGATAGAAATTCGATCGATCATCAATCAACACTGATCTCCTTTAATTTAATTTATCATTAATTTACTCATTTCCCATTTCTATATATTTGTAAATTCTTATTTTATAGATTTAGAAGATATACTTTATTAATCATCGGAAAACATTTCCATATTTGTTCCCATTCTTTATTTTCTATGTTAGAAAACATTTCTGATTCTTATTTGGAAAACATTTCCAAAACTCCTTCATTCGATTTAAACCGATCTTTTGAAAAGGATCTTGGAAAGTTAAACCGAATGATTTGAGTTTACTCACACCAGTCCCATGACTGACTCAGAGTTTATTTTGTTTTTGTTTTCCCTAAACTCTTGGGTGCCCAAATTTGTATGGGCAGTCAAGTAGTTCAGGTCTTTACAGATATACTTGGAGGAGCTTGAAGCGGAGGCTTCAGGATTATATGGCTTCTATTTATTTCCGCTATGTGTAAGTATTGTATTATGATAAACATTCTATATATATATATACTGTTTTATTGCAAATTTATGTTATATATTATATTTTATTCGTTCTGTTGTGAGATTCGTATTACTCTGATTCTGTTCTGTGGTGATCTTCTTCTTCTTCTATTCTAATTTTTCTATCTTATCTATTCTCACCCTCTAACTTCTTTCTATTAATGATTAGGTATTTCCGATGTCTGAATAGTCAACATGGTAGTTTTGTGTTAATTTTCGGAGTCGAAAATCCCAGTTCGTTACAGTGGTATCAGAGCGGAAGGTTAAGTGATTACCTTGGCTCTGTGGCGTGACTCAGTAGAGATGGGATTAGTAATGCCCTAGATTGAGTTGAGTGTATATATACGAGTGAACGTATTTGTAGATTTTATAAAAAAAAATTGTTTTATATTGTGGAGATTTATTGGTTGAGTTGTTTATAAGTCCTGGTCGATCAGTTTGATCCACTGTATCGATAGGAGTTTCTAAATGCTTGAATGCAATAAACCGACACAGTATGTTTCGAAAAAGGGCAAATGAAATAATTTTACCCAAATTATATTTTGATATAAAAGATTGATTAATATTGGATGTGTTGGTTGTTATTATAATCGAATGAGATTATAAATTAAGTGGTGATGTAAAGAACCAATCAGAGTTCATATAAATGTAATATATGGAATCAGATGAATTAAATCTGAATTTAAATCAGAATTGAAATTAAAACTCTGGAAATTTGAATAAGTGGTTGTAAATGAATATGGATTGGATATAAGAGAATTTTAAAATCCTGGGAGATTTTAAATTGTTTTAAAGCATTGTAAATGGTATTTTGAAATGAATTTCAAAATGGAAGTGTTTAGATATCATTTTGAATGGGATATAGTATTGAACTCACTTCGATCGCTGGAAAATAACTCTGATGATGCTGGCCACATCATCAGTGTTCATTTTCGAGTTATAAGTAACGGATTACTACCGAAAATACTATTTTGAATTGTTTTGAGAAAAGCAAGTTGTTTTGAATCCTGAAAGGGAATATTTGATTTTTGTTAAAAGCAAAGTTATTTAAAACTTCCAGGAAAAGATTGTTTGAATAAAAACAAAATTTAAAGTAATTTGGGAAAGCAAATTAAAATTGAAATTAAAACCATCTAAGTGGAAATTGAATTGAAATAGAGTACTCGAGTAAAATTGGAATTTTGTATATAATTGGACTCGGTTGAGTAAATGGATTGATTTTTGAGATAAAAATCAGAATTGTGATATTGGGATGAAGATAACTGATTATAGAAATTAATTAGTTAATGGAATGTGGGAATGAAATTTAACTTGGTTAAGTAAATGGGATTGACGAGTTAAGAAAATGGAACTTGAGTTGAAATGAGACTCGATATAAGCGAATAATTGTGTTGAGATTTGATTAATTGAAATTGATTGGAAATCGATTGGTATAGATGGATATATGGTCAGCAGGTATTGAGAATTGAGTAGAAGTAAGTGCAAGAATATAATGATATGCCCGACAAAAAGGTACACGTTTAAATTTCCATATGAGGTTTTATGTGCCGAATCGGCAAGCCGCTTGGCTTTTTGATTTTCTTTTTTGAAAGGAAAGGGCCTAGAGAGACGAGTTGGGGTTTGAACTATTGACCAGTACAAAGGAGGTGACAGCGAAATTTTCGAAATTTTCGGGTGCTATAAAATTTTCAGAATTTTTGAATTTTTTTGTTAATCGGTATAAATAAATAATTTAGTTTAAATTAATATTTTAATTGAAATTAAATTGGTTTAGTTGAAATTGAAGTTAAGAAGTGAACAAATAAGTTTTACCCAGTTAATAGGGTTTGTTTCCTACCTTAGCAATTTCGAGGACGAAATTATTTTAAGGTTGGAAGAATGTAAAGACCCATATTTTCAGTGATATAATAATTAATTAATTTAATTATTTAAATAGTAATTTATAGATTTAAATGGTTTAAATTAAATAATAGTGAATATTTAATTAAAATTAAATAATATAATAATATATTGAATTTCTGAAATAGTCGGAAATAGTGAATTGATGATATGGTGTGAACTGGACAATTTAAAATATATATAATTCAGTTTGGAATTGAATTTGAATAACGAATATATTATTTAAATGAAGTTTGAATGTATAATTATAATACAATTATAATCGAGCTCGAAATGGCGCTGCAGTTCGCTATTTCGCGATTTGAACTTCAACTGAATATACAGGGTCCGTTTTAAATCGGATTTCTATGAAACAAGAAACGTTAGGAGCTGGTGAAGTATATCTTTTTAATGGAAGAGAAAAATCAGGATTTTATCATGTAGATTTTGATTTATGTCCAAATCAAATTTTAGAAAAGTCGCTATGGAATTCCTTTGTAATTTATATCGATTTATTTATATTTTTAAATGGATTTTAAATATAAATCGAATATCGATGTAACACTGGATTTGGAATATCGAGTTATAAATCCCATTTGAGCTGTATGATATTCCACTATGGATATATACAATAATATTTATTTATAAATATTTAATTTAATTGTTTTTAAATATATTTATATATTTAAATTTAAAAATAGTTAGTTTTGCAAACGACCTCCATTTTCGACAAAACTAATTTTGTTGGATCCACAATATTAAATTATTGCTAGGTTTCAATTTTCGTGATTTTTGAAGTCAGTATGTGTCCATACGGATTTTTAATGTGAAAAACAGTCAGTATTTTGATGGTTAAAAATAAGTTGTATGAGCAAACGGAGTAGGAATTCGACGAAACCAGTTTCATTGGGTCCGTAATGTCGAACTGAAGGTGTATGTCTATTTCCGTGTTTTTTGGGTATTGTATGGGATCACAGGGATTTTTAAACAGCGTATGTAGATAGCGATTCATTAAAATGGAATATAAAAATCAAATAAAAATAATAATAAAACCATCCTATATAATTCCCTTACCTTTCCTAACGCTAACTACATTTCCTCCAAAGTCAAAATGAGGAGCCATCGTATTTTTCTCCTCATCAACACAAAACGCAACTTCATAAATCCAAATAAAATACAAATAAAATCGCTAAATTCCTGAAACTATGATTTTTGAATTGCTGGGAGGGTGTTCTTCAGTCTCACATGAATTTTTGCGGGTTTGGCAAGATTGTTAGTCGTTGGAAACTTACGTCACAATGCCTAGGGTTCACGGATTTGGGACGTGGATACATCGAAGTATGTATTGGGTATTGGATTTGTGATTGGAAGGGAGAGTAGCAGTGTTTGGAAAATTTTGGAGGAGTTAGCTTGATAAAGATGTCGCACGTTTTCCAGGAGGCAGCAGGCTTAAGTCGACGCGTTATAGGGGAGGAGATCAACTTGAATATTAATTGTATGCGTAGGAAGAGGGGATGAAGAGAGAAGTTAAGGTGTTGCTGGATTTTTATATCATGAAAGAATGAAGGAGTTAGGAGGGAGAAAAGAGTTCGTCCATGGCAGTGTATGGGAGCTGCGGGCTGAACAACAGGTTCCGAGTGTAAGGTTAAGAGGACGGAGGGTTTGGTCGTGCGAAGTGCAGGAGCTAGGTGATGATAGTTTGTTGATTTACGGAGGGATTTAATGGAGATAAGAGCTAGAAAGGAGGAGTGAAGTTGCGGTAATGGTTTGAAGGGAGTAGCGGGGTATGTTCTGATCAGAGAGAAGGGTTGTTGGAGATAAAGGTTGCGGGTCAGTTTTGAAATGGGCCGATGGAAAAAATTGGTGAGGCCCAAGTATTTAAATATAGTTTTATTTCAAATAAAAATATACACACAACTTGTAAAACTGTATAACTTTATCATATGTTATCTGAATCCAGTAAAATAGGATCCGACAGGATCGTATGGACGGACACTACACATTGGATTTGGTTGCGATTGATTTGGAGCTTGTTTGAGTTTATGACAAAATAAAACGTTCGATCTGAATCAACGACGATTATCGTTATTTAACAATAACTTTCCAAGGTGAGTAAAACTCACCAACTCTACCAGTTCATATTTTTATAACGTATATTTAGAACTGATAAATGATGACTGATATCTGTGTGTTGATTGTTTGATTGAATTGCTGATTGATTGGTTGAAAATATAAATATAATTATATATATATATAAGTCGTTGATCAAATATGGATTTTGTTTAGCAGAATATTTCATAGTGAAATGAAGTTGATGTTAATTATATTGTTTAACATTTGTGGATGCAGGGAAACAGGTCGGAGGAATCCAACTGGATTCCTCAACATTTATTTTTACTGTTTTTCATATATTGTAATATATGATGTGATATATAATTTGTGTTGATTACGTGTGTTGAATGATATCGATCGTCGTTATTTGGGTATTTTAAATACCATAAGAAAACCTGTGATGTAAAAAGGAAGATTTCAATGTGTATATTGAAATAAAGGAATTTTATAAAATCAACAGATTTTATAAAAGAAAATATTTTGAAAATAAAGTAGTTATAAAATCAAAGGATTTTATAAAGGGAATATTTATTTAGAAAATAAATAAAGATATGAAAAGAAAATATTTGTAAAACATTTACAAAGAGAATTAAAAGGGAAATATTTGTAAAACATTTACAAATAGAATTGAAAAGAAAATATTTGTAAAACATTTACAAAGAGAATTGAAAAGAAAACAGTTATAAAACATTTACAAATAGAATTGAAAAGGAATTAAAAAGGAAATATTTATTTGTTAAATAAGTATAATTATAGAAGGAATATTTATTTGGAAATAAGTAGGATTATAAAAGGGAATTAACGATATATGAATAGAGTTATCGATTAGAGTTAATCGAATAGAGTAAATCAATTAGAGTTATTGAATAGAGTTAATTAAATAGAGTTAATCAAAAAGAGGTAATCGAATATTAGTTATTCGTAGAGGGATTATCAAGTATTAGTTATTCGAAAGGTGTTATCGGATATTAGTTATTCGAAAGGAGTTATCGAATATTAGTTATTCGAAAGGAGTTAATCGAATATAGTTTATTCGAATAGAGTTAAAGGAGCTAATTGAAAGGAGTTAATCGAGTGGAGTTAATCCCATAGAGTTAATCGAATTAGAATTAATCAAATAGAGTTAATAGGATAGAGTCATCGATTAGAGTTATCGATTAGTGTTATCGATTAGAGTTATTGATTAGAGTTAATCGAATATGGCTATTCGAAGAAGGAGTTATCGAATATAGTTTATTCGAAAGGAGTTAATAAGATATAGTTTATTCGAAAGGAGTTAAGTGATAAGAGTTAATGAATTAAAGTTGGCCGAGTTAAAGTTAATGGAGTTAGGGTTAATTGATTTGAGTTAATTGAGTTATATTTTGGAGTTAGATATTTTAGAAGTAGGGATTATAACGCTATAGTTATAATCAATGTTTTTCAATAAAGAAGTGGATTCGTAAATAGAATCCGAGAGTTACATAAGGAAGGTTGTTAAAGATTTAGAAGGTGAACTTTGTCCATTTTCGAAGTTAGAAATGTTGTTCAGTTAAGGTCTGAGGGGTAGCTGTACCCCAACTTGATTGACTTCGTTTTTAACTAAGGAATGGTTAAGGTTCGATAGTGAAGGTTGATTAAGTGAATTTAGTTAATGAGTGTAATGGTTTGAATTGGCTTAGTGATGTTTTATTTAAACATCTGTTTAAATCAACTGAAGGAGTTTTGGAAATGTTTTCCAAATAAGAATCAGATATGTTTTCTAATATAGAACATAAGGAATGGAGCAAATACGGAAATGTGTCCAATGATCAATAAAGTATATTTTCTAAATCTAGAAATAAGAATTTACAAATATATAGAAATGGAAAATGAGTAAGTTAATGATAAATTAAATTAAAGGAGATCAGTGTTGATTGATAATTGATCGAATTTCTATCTGGAAATAAGATCATTGGCTGTACATCTATTTTTCTTTGATAGTTAAATCATGGACTATTGAATTTTTTGACCATTTTTCCGTCGTCAATACAAAGAGACCGGGATCAGATTCATTATCTAAAACCACTCTGTATGGACGTTAGTGTTGCGATCAATTATGATGAAGATAATTGAAGATGGAGTTATGCAAGGGTTATCCTATTTATAGAGTAGTGCCTTCGGTTTGTCCAGTCCGAGGACAAACGTGAATGGACGAATGTCTGACAAATTATATCTAACGGATCGCGTAAGTTGATCTCTTCAAACGTACTTACGTTTGGTAGTGGAGGAATTTGTTTCTCTTAGCTTTGTACCATGGTATGTTTGGGGAAATCAATTTGTGATTTGGCGGGTATGACGATGTGGCATTCAAAGTGAATGATGGTCAGATGTTCCAAAAGATACGGAATGACCTAAAGCCTCATCAACCGGGAAATGACAGAAATCGGGTAGGAAACATGGCTAGGTGGTCGCTCCCATTAGGGTGTATATCACCTATCTAGAGAAAATCCATTTCATTCTTTTATCTATTTTCAATGCTGTCCCTTTTCGAGAAACGATGGGTAGCTCCCGACCGTTGGTGATATACATTCGATACACTCAAGCTAAATAAGTGGTCGGTCATGTGTGGGCCGGGCTGCAAGACGTTCTTGTTGAACCCAATGTATTCGCCTCTAGAGATACACTATCGGCAGGTGGTCCCATACCTTATCATAGTCGGAATCCAATCTCCAATAAGCGCCCACGGTTTTTTTTGTATACTATATATGTGGAACGTGAGATGCAAGCGTTCTGCTAGATTGTAAATTACTTGTGATTAGACACTATTGTAATATCAGAGAAGTATTGATTTCCAAAACTGTTTTGGGTTATCGTAAGGTAAAAACCGTCCGTGTTTATGTGTGGATCGATCTTACGATTACCATTTCTTTTGAAAAGGATTTTGTAAAGTTAAACCAAATGATTTGAGTTTACTCGCACCGGTCCCATGACTGACCCAGAGTTTATTTTGTTTTTATTTTCCCTAAACTCTTGGTTGCCCTAATTTGTACGGGCACTCAAGTAGTGCAGGTCTTTACAAATATATTTGGAGGAGCTTGAAGTAGGAGGCTTCAAGATTATATGGCTACTGTTTATTTCCGCTGTGTGTAAGTGTTGTACTCTGATAAACATTATATATATATATATTGTTTTACTACAAAGTTATGTTATATATTATATTTAATTCGTTCCGCTGTGAGATTCGTATTACTCTGATTCTGTTCTGTGGTGATCTTCTTCTTCTTCTATTCTAATTTTTCTATCATATCTATTCTTACCCTCTAACTTCTTTCTATTAATGATCAGTTATTTCCGATGTCTAAAAAGTCAACATGGTAGTTTTGTGTTGATTTTCGGAGTCGAAAATCCCAGTTCGTTACAATTTTCCAATTTAATATATTAAATTGGAATTGGATAGAATTAGATTTGATAATAATCAAAGTGAACTTCTATGGAGGAAGACTGTTAATACATATGGAATTTAAAAGGCTTTGCCGTTATTCCATTTATATTACCAGTCGGATACGGAAATCGATATCGATTATATATATTGATTTGTTTTTCCATGAAGATTCCGTAATTACTGGAATGTGATTTGGGTTTAGCGTGAACTGTGTTTTAAATGACATTAGTTCTTTAACCCAGTTAAAGGCAAGATTACAGGTCTGTCATTGTATTTCGAACTGTATGGTTGATCTCTGCTAAATATATATCTGTTTGGTAGTGGAGAATTTATTCTCTTGCTTAACACCCCTCACTGAGACGTACGAGCTTAGAGGTTATATATCGGCAGAAATCAATAGACGGTGTAGATTGTCAATGCGACATGTTTGTGTTTCCAAAGTTAAATAATCATTAATATTGATTTTTGGGAAGATTAAAACTTAGTGGAGTTTAATAAATCTTTAATTAGATTGAAATGTGAATTGATAATTTAAATTATCAAATTTGGGAAAATGATCGAGAATGGAGTATCGCCAGTTTTGTTCCTAGCGATAGTTAAATATTTAATTAGATTTGAACGGGTAATGGTAATTAATTGTACCGATAACACCGTGGTGTTAGTTGTGAAGTATTACCAGTTTTGCTCCATGGGATGAATAGGTTAGGATTGGGAAATTAAACAAATTATCACTTTGGTAAGGTGCGATAATCCCAACTAGTTTGGAAAACCGTAACAGGGTTTGAATTGACATCCAAAGGAAGATTAAAGAATAAATTTAAAGAATTTATCTTAGATAAAATTAACGGGAACCTTTCCCAAAGTATATGAATATTTGAATAAAAGAATATTCTGAATTGGGATAGGGTGTATGTTGTGTTTAATAGCACTTGTTTATTATATACGTGAGTTATTCGGAAAGGTCGGGTTTATACCCATTCTGAATAACTGATTCGATGATATGTCGACGATGAAGACGGTGGTTGAAGACCGGAGGTCTTCACATCGTTTGTATGATTACTGATGTCCTGATTGGGCTGTACACCCAAGACGAGGTAATAAGTGGTGGTCATCCAGACGTACTTAGAGATCGACGGATATGCGAGGGCCTCTCTCCTGTATTGGACATACAGGACGAGGAATAAGGTGCCTCCAGTTTCGTTCAGACCCAGAACGAACTTGTAAATGGATTGTGTGTCTGACATTAGATTTTATTCTGTGTTGATTGATTTCTATTAAATATATATCTATTTGGCGGCGGAGAATTTATTCTCTTGCTTAACGCCCTTCTCTGAGACGTACGAGCTCAGAGGTTATATATCGATAGATATCAGTCGCATGGCATGAATTTCCTATGTGGCATGCAGAGATGCAGTGATCAAGGCTTGTAGTGACCCGTAACTTCCACGGTAAGGAAAGCCCGAATCGCTTTGAGGACAAGACACATCGGAACGCAAACAAAAGAACATTTCACTGTATATTACAACAATTTCATCAGAATACAAGAATATATAGAGTATGAATAAATATTACACATTATAAAATATCAGAGATTACAATACATTACATAGCAGCGGAAAATAATACAAAACACAACTAGAAGTAATACACGGATACAGAGCTTTCTGGGTATCGTTCCAGATGTAAATCAGGATCCTGTCAAGATAAATCTGCAAAACCAAAACTAATAGCTGCCCGTGCGGAAATAGGGGCACCCAGAGTTTAGGTTAAAACAATAAACTCCAAGTCAGTCATGAGACTGGTGTGAGAACTAAAACAGTTATTAATCTTTATTTTAAAGTTAGGTAAATCAAGGGACCACGCCGTATAACACGGAACAGGTTTCCTCCCAAGAACACCAGTGCATAAAACAACGGCGCAATGCTAAATAAAGAACAATGAAGCTATTATAAGACCCAGGTCCCATCACACAATGCAACACAAGCCGGAGGATAGGGTTTTACCTTATAGTAGCCAAAGAATGCTTGATACGCTAAATTTCTGGTTATATTATTACTATATGTGTATAGTGTCAAAAACAATTTCAATCATAAGTATCAATCATAGATGGCATAAGTGCCCCATCCCACTATGTCACCATACTAGGCTCTACAATCAAAACCGCAAAATCACGTATTGGAAGTTGGATTTCCATCTGTGAACCAAGGCAAGGGATCGTCCTTACCGAATTCGAGACAATCTAGCCCATGTCTCAGGGACATAACGCATCGACCCTTGGAGCGTCAGGGCCGGTCCACCGATGTGGATTAAAAAGCCCGAACACTACGTTTCCCCGCCCTATAGGGCGTAAATGAGCCAACAAATGACTCCATCGGCTCCATACAGTCACCGATATATCCGAGGCGCCTCGCAATAGCAACAACCACATAAGTCAAACTCGTCAGGGCGTGTAAAACCACTGACGCCACTTCTAGCTAGAAGGAAACGCATGCCCTCCCTGAAGTCCTCTCCCGTTTCTGGTTCACAACCGGGGTGTGAGGCTCGCGAATTAACGCCACACAAAGCTGTGCCACACAGGCTGTGCTTTGATCATCAACCACAAGACTCTGCTTTTCAACAGAAGCCTTGATCATTTGCATCTTAGCATGCCACACAGGAAAACCACTCCATGCAACCAATATCCATCAATCACACAGAATGATATCCTATATCAGACACATAGTTCATTTACAAGTCCGTTCTGGGTCTGAACGAAACCGGAGGCACCTTGTACCTCGCATATGCATCGATCTCCAAGTGCGTCTGGACGATCACCAACTGATTCCCTCCTCTTGGGTGTACAGCCCAATCAAGATCATCAGTAATCACCCAAACGATGTGAAGATCTCCGGTCTTCGACCACCGTCTTCATCCTCGACACCACGTCGAATCAGTTATTCAGAATGGGATAAACCCGGTCTTTCTGAATAACTCGCGTATATAATAAACAAGTGTTACACAAACACAACATATGCCTCATTCCAAATCAGAATATTCTTTTACTCAAATATTCTTATAATTTGGGAAAGGTTCCCATTAATTTTATCAAAGATAAATTCTTTAAATTTATTCTTTAATCTTCTTTTGAATATCAATTCAAACTAGTCGGGATTAGCGAACCACATCGAAGTAATCATTTATTTTATTTCTCAATCCCAACCTATTCATCCCATGAAGTAAAACTGGTCATACTTCATATTCAACACCACGGTGTTATTGGTAAATTCAATTACCATTTCACGTTCAAATCTAATTAAAGATTTAACTATCGCCTGGAGCAAATTGGTGATACTCCATTCTCGATCATTTCAATCTAATTAAAGATTCATTAAAACTCCACTTAGTTTTAATCTTCCCAAAAATAAATATCCTGTCTTTAACTGGGTTAAAGAACCAATGTCATCTAAAACACGGTTCACGATAAACCCAAAATCACATTCCATTAATTATCGGGTTAAAGAACAAGTGTTATTTAAAACATCGTTCACGATAAACCCAAAAATCAATTCAAATTCAATTCCAATTAAATACCATTTAATTGGTACACTTCATTAAATCTAAATAAAAAGATTTAATCTTTTTCTCAACTGGGTTTAAGAACAGTGTTAATGAAGACACCATTCACGACAAACCCAAATCACCTTTGATATTAAATACAAGGCTCTGAATAGAAAATATATCGACTTATATTCAATATCAAATCCTACGACCAACAAATATCGTATTGGAAATAACGATATAAATATATCTTTCAAATTTCCATAACAATATCTGTATAATCACGAAATCCAACATCGAAATATTCCAAAGACAATTTCGATTCAAATCCATTCCAATTCAATTATTGGAAATTCGGGTTACTTTTTAAAATCCCTTTCAAATTCAATTTATTTATTTCAAAAATAAATTGATTTTAATACTAGTTCAAAACTAGTTCATTTTGATAAAAATCTATTTTTATCTTTTCAAATTTGGAGTTTTTCATCCCAATTCTTCCCAAATCATTTGTTATGATTTTACACAAATTATTATTATTTTTAATAATTTTATCAAGGCCCGTACAGTAGATTTCCATCAACGGCCATCGAACTGCACTTACAGCGACCTTTTCCAAATTTGATTTGGACATAATTCCAAATCCAACCGTTAGATTTCAGATCTCTAATATTCTTTAGAAAGCTCTTTTCGATACGAACCCAACGGTTCCGGTTTTAGGAGAATCCGACGGTCGGATCTCCCGTAATATCCATTCGAAGTCAATGGTCGAAATTCGCGAACTGCCGCGACGCAGCGCATTCTATTCAGGCCATTATATTATATATATAATATATATAATATATACTTTGTCAATTTCCCTTTAAAACGTATTTTATAAATTGTTTTAAATTCGTTTTCAAAACGATTTCAACTTCACATTCAATTTCGAATCAAAATTGAATATTCCACATCATCGATATACAAATGATAATATTTTCAAAACGTTATATTTTGAAATCACTTTCTTTTCTGTATTCATTATAAAAATGAATAAAATCGATATAAATATCGTTCACGTCAAAATGGCGTCAATCTAATCAACAAGGCTTTTATATATTTCAATAACTACGTTATTCTATTCAACAAATGAATATTTTCTTCAACACATGAATTTTCTTTTATTCAACACATGAATATTACTTCTATTCAACACATGATTTTTTCTTCTATTCAACACATGAATTTATCTTCTATTCAACACATGAATTTACATTTCTATTTTCCAAATTGGAATGAGGCCAATCAATTACCATATAATGTTAATTATATGGATTCTCTACAACACATGTATATAACAGCAACGATAAATAATCAACCATCAACCGGAGTGCACCACACAACTGCATAAGCATTAAATATAAATAATTAATGCTTACATAGTCTGTCAACCCATCGATTGACATACAACTAAACAATCGGGATTAGTGTATGTCAAATATCATCCCAATACCCATGTGGGGTTTCAAATCAACAAACACAGATTTTATTTGTGCAGTTGGGCGATGTGTAAAATTTATCGTCCCAATCAATATCTGTCAAATCAGTGTATATAAACAAATCGTCTGATTTGTTTATTACTATTTATTTTATATACAGGTTAAAAATCATATTTTTTTACTATAAAATATTTCCCACTATAAAATATTTTATTTCATTCCACATCATACAATCAAATTTCACAACACAGCAATCAAACAAACAAGTCATCAATGGTCTGTGGACGACGGGTGTCGGGTGCTGCTAAGCACCGTCTGCATCCTAGTATATATTTCAACCAGAAATCAAAATACAAGTGAGGAGTTCTCACCAATAGCTTAACCAAACACCACGACTCTTCATATGTCGGAAATCTTCGCCGTTCGTGTTTTGCCACTTTCGTTGTCCGTTTTCGCTACATATATAAAAATCGAATTTTTATCTTCACTTTATATATATAAAAATCGAATTTTTCTCTTCTCTATTATACAAAAACCTAATCGTTATCCTCACTACTTCATGTTAAAAATAAAGTTCATATTTTTATTTCACTTCATAAACTGTAAAGATTATATTTTTGTTTCACTTCTCATATAATAAAATTATATTTTTATTATGCCTTATATATAAAAATAACAATTTTATTCTTTCTATAATATAAAAATCACATTTTTATTCTTTCTATAATATAAAAATTATATTTTTATTCTTTCTATAATATAAAAATCATATTATTATTCTTTGATAAAAATTATGTTGTAACACCCCGAATTTCGGTTAATGCTAAAATTCACAAATTAAAGAATAACTAATCCCAGATGTGGGAATTAGGGGAAACGGGTTGCACCATTGCGTTCGTCTCGGAAAAATACGCGAAATAGAGTCTGAGTTTTCGAAAATCGGAGTCCGTATGAAGAAGATATGGATGAACGAAGTTAGGCAGAAAAACCGAAAACAAGCCAGAATGCACTGGCGCACTTGTGAAGTGCGCCAATACAAAAATGCACTGGCGCACTTGTGAAGTGCGCCAACACATTTTTACACTGGCGCACTTGGGAAGTGCGCCCGTGTCGAGCCAGAAACCTGCACAGCTTTCTGGCTGGCCTGGTGCACCATTTTAGGGTTTAGGCTGTGTTTTGGGGCTGGTTTCTGGAAGCTTCCGAGATCTGATGGTCCTAATCTAATTTAGGGTTAATCTAATGGCCTAAAACACTTGCCTAATCCTATAAATAAGACCCTAAGCTAGCCCTAAATGATCATAATCCTATACTCTAACTAAACTATGCCAAAATTTTCTATGATCATGGCCTCCACTCAAAGCCCTAGCCTCCATCCTCTTATAAAACTATTTCTATGAAGGCTTTCATGTTCATACAAGCATCTTTGAGTTGTATGAGTGATCATTAGCTTGCATTCATCATCAAGTTGCAAGCTTTATGTTCAAGGCTAGAGTTTTTGGGTGATTTGTGGCAAGGGTTTGCTTATTGGAGTTTAGTGGTGAGTTTCTATAGACTTAACAATCAATTGTTAAATTGATTATGATAGGATATGATAAGATATGGCTATGTTTGTGGAATCAATGTGTTTATGCAAGTTTAGTATAGTGTATGTTGTGTGCTATATGCAAGTTTAATGCTATGTTTTATGATGCAAAACACTATGTTGAACATTGATTCATATGTAACATGTTATGCAAGCTATATGGGAGATTATACGCAAGTCTATATGTAACATGATATGCAAGTTATGTATTTGGTTTTATGCATGCTAAGTATTTGGTTTTATGCATGCTATGTATGTGGTTTTATGCATGCTAAGTATTTGGTTTTATGCATGCTAAGTGTTTGGTTTTATGCAAGTTATGATACAAGCTCATATGAAAGTTATGATGCAAGTTCATATGCAAGTTTGTCTCTTTTTATGATATGCATAATATATGCAAGTTTGTCTCTAAGTATGGCATGTTATGCAAGTTCATATGCAAGTTATGATGCAAGTTCATATGCAAGTTATGATGCAAGTTCATATGCAAGTTATGATGCAAGTTCATATGCAAGTTATGATGCAAGTTCATATGCAAGTTTGCCTCTATGTATGACATAAGTACATGTGCAAGTTCATCCCTTTTAGACCTATGACATGTATACAAGTTGAAACTTTTATGATAGGTCTATGACATGAACATTTAAGCAAGTTACCATTTTTATGACATATGTGATTCATGCAAGTTGGGTTTATGGTCATATATACAAGTTGACACCTTTTAAACCCATGATAATGCTAATGATATGCTAAGTTGAACCCATTGTGTGTATGATGAATCTTCTCTTTTGGAGTATGTCATGTTAACGTATTTACGTGGGGACGATGGGGTAAAAATTAATGAACACATAAAATTGTGTGAAATGGGTATGATTAAACATACCGTAAAGTGGATGGACATAATTGGGAATTTACCTATTAATTTAGGTCTACCCATATTATGGAATTGGGAATTTACCTATTGAGTTAGGTCTACCCATATTCTTAAATATTTGTAATTAATTAGGGATAATTAATACAAATTATGGGGGTGATTAATTAGGTGTAATTAATCTACTAAGACACGAGGTTGGACCCTTTTGTAGCATAAGACTGCCCGGAACCGACCGGCAAATCCAGCGGCTACAAATGATTGACCCAATGTGAGAGGTCTTAGTCATAAACTAAATACGTGACAAGTGTAAAGACACGAGGTTAGACTCTGTTATGGTGTAAGGCTGCCCGGAACCAACCGGCATATCCAGCTGCCATAAAAGACAGTCTAATGTGAGAGGTCTTTACAAAGGTTACGATCTTAATTAATTAAGAAACACTTAACCAAATTAGCATGTAGAGGGGCATGAGGGGTTAAGTGGGTGCCTTGGGTGGCATGTAGTAACAAGTGGGGGTGCCTTGGGTGGCATGAGGAAACTAGTGGGTTGCCTTGGGTGGCAATAGAAAATACGATTAGAATACTTAACCAAAGTGGAACATGTAATTAAACATGATTAAAGGGTTAAGTAAGTGCCTTGGGTGGCATGTGGAAATCTAGTGGGGGCCTTAAGTGGCAATTGAAATATAATTAAATGACAAGCTTAAGTAGTAGCTTGTGGGGGCCTTAAGTGGCAATTGAAATATAATTAGATGACTTAACCAAACCTTAACATGTAGGTGGGCATGATTATAAAAGGGGTTAAGTGGGACGCACTAGATAAAATGGAAAGCTTAAGTAGTAGCTTGTGGGGGCCCATTTCAACCAATATCCCAAACGTATCTTTGTGGGCTCGACCCAAGTCGAGGACGGGACACGCATATTGGGCTTGACTATAAGAGGCCAAAACGGGGTAGCGGTGGCAACGCGAGTCCAACGGGTTTCATATACGTGTGTGGACCCGGGCTGGTAGGTAAGACGTTGTTGCATCGTGTAGGTATAAGCCGTGCACCATTGATTATCGGGTTGCCACTTTGGGGAGTGATACACCCCACTGTGGGGCCAGCACGGGTATCTACGGTAGGGAGCCGATCGCTTGGGGAGTAGTGGGTACACCTAGTGGAGATAGGGGCAGACGGCACCTATGTAGTCAGCTAGGGGTACACGAAACTACTATTAAAAATTACTGAGTACACCTAGTGGAGATAGGGGCAGACGGCACCTATGTAGTCAGCTAGGGGTACAAGAAACTACTGGGTAAAATTACTAAGTACACTTAGTGGGATCAGCCTTTAAATAGGAATTACCCTTGGGTGGGTAGAACTGGTGTGGTGCAGTGTAGGAATTACCCTTGGGTGGGTAGATCTGGGGTGGTGCAATCTAGTAATTATCCTTGGGTGGATAAATGCGTCTTTTCGGTTATCTTAGTACATCCTGTGTTTAGTTGGCTACTTAGTGTAGTCATTATCCCCAGAGGTACCGTACCTTGTTTATATCATACCCTAATTACTTTAATGATTGTATTGTTAGGGTTATAGGACTCACTCAGACTTATGTCTGACCCCGTTGTTTCTTTATCTTTTTTCCAACCCTCAGGTTTTCAGAGTGGGCCTAGCACTAGTGGGCTTTGATCGGACTGCTTTATCTATCTTTTGGAGCTTGGACCGTGGATGTAAAGCTCAGTTTATCTTTTCTTTTATGGCTATTAGGTTATGTAGTGGGATTATGTACTTTTGTTTTTATCAGGACGGATACTATGTACTTGACTCTTATTTATGGTTTTGGTGTAACCAAACATGTTTTACTTTCCGCTGGATTGAAATGATGTTTTAAATTCTCAAGTATTACTTATATCTGTCTTGTTGTAATTTTTCTGTTCTATATTCACTTAAAATACTCCACCAATGTTATGACATTCCCTTAGTGAGTGACCGTAGCGGAAGTAGGGTGTTACACGTGGTATCAGAGCTTAAGGTTACCAGAACAGATAATTTTTTTAGAAAAACTATTTTCTAAGAATATTTTTGAAAGGAGTATTTTCAAAAACATGTCTTTTAAGAGAAAAGTTTTTGAAAGAAAAGCATAATCCCCAATAGCCATATCTATATCTTTCGAATTCTCCATTTTGAATCTCTTCCTCTCTCGTTTTGAGTTTCCCCTCCGTGTATAGATGACCTTTCTAAGATAGATAAGAATGGAAAACCACTTCAAGGGACTTAGACATTAGTCGGATTAGAAGTTGGTTCAAGAAGGAGGAGGACTGGTAGGTATCTATTGGATAGACGATGGGAGGAAGGCTCAAATAGTTGTTTGGTTAATGAAGGATGAAACCTCATTGGTGGGAGGTTACGAGTGGAGAATGGGAAGAAGAAGGCGAGTAGTTATCCTTTTGGAGGAATGGGACACCTTATTAGGATTGTCCAAAGGGGCATGGGCAAGGTATGGAATCTCCTGGAGGGTAGTTGTATTCCCTCGCGGCTAGTGTACCAGATGGGGATAGGACCGTCTAGGTTGGAATTTGGATTTCTTTATTATCCGGTTCGAACTTTATTTGATTCTGACGCATCGAGTTCGTTTATCTCATCATTGTTAGTTGAGTCACTGCACTTAGACACCAGTTTGGTAGATGATCCCTTAGTTGTTTCAAACCCAATTGGGGCTCCATGATGTGTTTGGGTTTGAAAGTTTCTATACTTAGCATTGAGTTTAGATGTGATGCTTTTTGGGCTTCACGGGCTACGGGATAGTTTTGGGCATGGACTGGTTATCCAGTAGGGGTGCCGTTCTTGATTTTGAAGGGAGAGTTGTTAGGCTTGTGACCCGCTTGGGTAACACTCTCGAGATCTCTTGTAATCCCATGGAATCTGTTATGCTAAGTTATCTAGAATCGCTTGACACGTCGGTCGAGAGTTTGCGATCTGTTAGAGTGGTCCGGGAATACTCGGATGTGTTTGAGGAGGTGAAGGGCTTACCTCCGGAGCGGGAGATCGACTTCCGAATATATCTGGTAGACAATGCTAAACCTGTATCTTTACCAGTACGCCACATGGCTCCTCGTGAGAGGAGGGAACTCCATAAGCAAGTAGGGGAGTTGCTTGAGAAGGGGTTCATAAGACGAAGTATATCGGAGTGGGGTGCTCCAGTAGTTTTTGCTATGAAGGCGGATGGGTCCCTCAGACTTTGTGTAGGCTAAAGAGAACTAAATAAACTCACAAAGAAGAATAGACACCCATTGCCGAGGATTGATGATCTCTTTGATCAGTTAGTTGGCGCCTCAGTATTTTCGCAGTTGGACTCAGCCACGGGGTTTCTTCAGTTGAGAGTGGCTGAGGATAGTATAGAGAAGACTGCCTTTAGGACTCCGGATGGTTTTATGAGTGGCTGGTGATGCCATTTGGTTAGATGAACGCCTCCGCATACTTTGTTGATTTGATGAGAAGGGTGTTCAAGGAGTACCTAAATAAGTTCGTGATGGTCTTTGTAATTGACATCTTGGTCTTTTCTAGGAGCGAAATAAGTTTTCGTATGTGCTCAATAGGTTGAGCAAAGCCAGTTATGGGATAAACGGTGGTTTTGGAGCGAGACTGGCAAGGACATCCAGAGTTGGACAAGGGCTTAATTATTTAGCCGTTTTTACTAGTATCATCTCACATAGGTCGTCTGAATTCGATGGAGGTATCCCTTGGGTGTTTGTCTGATATTGGTTTAGGCCTTTGGGGCTTGCATTTGGGGGATGTCGAGTTCGACTAGGGTGGTCTGCGTGAGAGATGGATAGTTGTGACGATTTTGCATGGGAGAATATCCTGATTTTCTCTAGAAGTGGAGAAAAGCATGCCCTACATCTTAAGGAAGTGTTGGAGACTCTTTGAGCGCATTGTCTTAAAACAACAAAGGTGGATGGAATTCTTAGCATCCTATGAGTTTGAGATAGCGTATACCCTTGGCAAGGGTAACGTGGTGGCAGACGCCTTAAGCAGAAAAAGGCTGTCTTTGAGTCCATTGTTCGTGGAATGGCGAAGCTTGTAGTTTAATTCTATGTTTGACTTTAGACCTTCTGTTGACTTTGTACCCGGTTTGCTAGCCTCCTTGGAGGTTAGGCCTACTCTTTTGGGGCGGATTGGCGAGGCACAGCGAGACGACCCACAGTTGGTTGAGTTAGTAGAGAAGCTCATAAGGGGGGGGGGGGAGTCGTCCAGCCATTTGAGTAGGTACACCCTAGATGGTAAGGGGTGGTTGCGTAGAGACGGTAGACTTTGTGTACCGCAAGACGAGGGTCTGAGGAAGGCTATACTTGATGATGCACATCGGTCGAAGATGACCATTAATCCCGGTGGGGACAAGATGTACCAAGACATGAAGCGAGTTTTCTTTTGGGCCGGTATGAAGAAAGATGCGGCCGAGTATGTCGCTAGATGCTTGGTGTGCTAGCAGGAGAAAGCGAAGCAAAAGAAACCAGGTGGGTTGCTTCACCCATTGGGAGTTCCGCAATGAAAGTGGGATAGCGTCTCGATGGATTTTATTGACGGGTTACCGAGATCGAGGAAAGGTAATACGGGAATTTGGGTTGCGGTAGATAGACTTACCAAGAGTGCCCATTTCATACCCGTAAGTGGACTGTTCCATGTTTAGCTTCAGTTTATATTCGAGAGATAGTTCGGTTGCATAGGGAACATGACATATCCCATGTGTCACATTTGAGGAAGTGCCTACATGAGACCGCAGAGGCGGTAGAGCCGAGCTTGCTTAAAGAAGTAAAGGTAGAGCGTGATGTGATTATTCGACGAGCTCCTACCCGCATCCTTGGGTCAGAGATTAGGAAGTTGAGAAACAGAGAGGTTCGACTAGTCAAAGTGAAAAGGGGAGAAGGTGAGAGCAATGCTACTTGGGAGACAGAAGCGAAGATGCGTTCGTTATACCCATTCCTTTTTGAGGGTATGTCCTTTAAACGTCTCCTTTATCGTTTGTCTAGTGCTTATCTTATCTTTAGTATGTCCTCTCATTAGTACCTTTGACCTTTAGATAGGGTAAACCTATGGTTGAAACATGTGTTTGAGACATGTTATGTTTGATGGATGCATGTGGATGCAAGTGGTTGCCATTAGTTGCTCGTGGATGCATATACACACACTCTAGACACTAGATCGGCTCAATCACTTCATATTGCATATAATTGTGTGTAGGTAGCTATATTTATGGATGTATAATGATTGTGTTACCATATGGATGATGCATTTTGGTGAATGATTGTGCACTCATGTAGATATTGTATGTGTCGATAGGGTTCTCTCGCATACATAATGGATGCATGGCACTATCATGGTTTGCATATGTTCATACATTAGATAGGGAACATATACACACACTTTTTACATATGCTCATACATCATTAGAAATTGTTTTAAGGACAATGGATGCCCGTGTTTGATGGATTGAGTAGATGGTTGTTTGGATGGTAGGATATGCATTCTCCTTAGCTTAGAGATTTCGGGGATGAAATCCTTTAAGGAGGGGAGAATGTAACACCCCGAATTTCGGTTAATGCTAAAATTCACAAATTAAAGAATAACTAATCCCAGATGTGGGAATTAGGGGAAACGGGTTGCACCATTGCGTTCGTCTCGGAAAAATACGCGAAATAGAGTCTGAGTTTTCAAAAATCGGAGTCCGTATGAAGAAGATATGGACGAACGAAGTTAGGCAGAAAAACCAAAAATAAGCCAGAATGCACTGGCGCACTTGTGAAGTGCGCCAACACAAAAATGCACTGGCGCACTTGTGAAGTGCGCCAACACATTTTTACACTGGCGCACTTGGGAAGTGCGCCCGTGTCGAGCCAGAAACCTGCACAGCTTTCTGGCTGGCCTGGTGCACCATTTTAGGGTTTAGGCTGTGTTTTGGGGCTGGTTTCTGGAAGCTTCCAAGATCTGATGGTCCTAATCTAATTTAGGGTTAATCTAATGGCCTAAAACACTTGCCTAATCCTATAAATAAGACCCTAAGCTAGCCCTAAATGATCATAATCCTATACTCTAACTAAACTATGCCAAAATTTTCTATGATCATGGCCTCCACTCAAAGCCCTAGCCTCCATCCTCTTATAAAACTATTTCTATGAAGGCTTTCATGTTCATACAAGCATCTTTGAGTTGTATGAGTGATCATTAGCTTGCATTCATCATCAAGTTGCAAGCTTTATGTTCAAGGCTAGAGTTTTTGGGTGATTTGTGGCAAGGGTTTGCTTATTGGAGTTTAGTGGTGAGTTTCTATAGACTTAACAATCAATTGTTAAATTGATTATGATAGGATATGATAAGATATGGCTATGTTTGTGGAATCAATGTGTTTATGGAAGTTTAGTATAATGTATGTTGTGTGCTATTTGCAAGTTTAATGCTATGTTTTATGATGCAAAACACTATGTTGAACATTGATTCATATGTAACATGTTATGCAAGCTATATGGGAGATTATATGCAAGTCTATATGTAACATGATATGCAAGTTATGTATTTGGTTTTATGCATGCTAAGTATTTGGTTTTATGCATGCTATGTATGTGGTTTTATGCATGCTAAGTATTTGGTTTTATGCATGCTAAGTGTTTGGTTTTATGCAAGTTATGATACAAGCTCATATGAAAGTTATGATGCAAGTTCATATGCAAGTTTGTCTCTTTTTATGATATGCATAATATATGCAAGTTTGTCTCTAAGTATGGCATGTTATGCAAGTTCATATGCAAGTTATGATGCAAGTTCATATGCAAGTTATGATGCAAGTTCATATGCAAGTTATGATGCAAGTTCATATGCAAGTTTGCCTCTATGTATGACATAAGTACATGTGCAAGTTCATCCCTTTTAGACCTATGACATGTATACAAGTTGACACTTTTATGATAGGTCTATGACATGAACATTTAAGCAAGTTACCATTTTTATGACATATGTGATTCATGCAAGTTAGGTTTATGGTCATATATACAAGTTGACACCTTTTAAACCCATGATAATGCTAATGATATGCTAAGTTGAACCCATTGTGTGTATGATGAATCTTCTCTTTTGAAGTATGTCATGTTAACGTATTTACGTGGGGACGATGGGGTAAAAATTAATGAACACATAAAATTGTGTGAAATGGGTATGATTAAACATACCGTAAAGTGGATGGACATAATTGGGAATTTACCTATTAAGTTAGGTCTACCCATATTATGGAATTGGGAATTTACCTATTGAGTTAGGTCTACCCATATTCTTAAATATTTGTAATTAATTAGGGATAATTAATACAAATTATGGGGGTGATTAATTAGGTGTAATTAATCTACTAAGACACGAGGTTGGACCCTTTTGTAGCATAAGACTGCCCGGAACCGACCGGCAAATCCAGCGGCTACAAATGATTGACCCAATGTGAGAAGTCTTAGTCATAAACTAATTACGTGACAAGTGTAAAGACACGAGGTTAGACTCTGTTATGGTGTAAGGCTGCCCGGAACCAACCGGCATATCCAGTTGCCATAAAAGACAGTCTAATGTGAGAGGTCTTTACAAAGGTTACGATCTTAATTAATTAAGAAACACTTAACCAAATTAGCATGTAGAGGGGCATGAGGGGTTAAGTGGGTGCCTTGGGTGGCATGTAGTAACAAGTGGGGGTGCCTTGGGTGGCATGAGGAAACTAGTGGGTTGCCTTGGGTGGCAATAGAAAATACGATTAGAATACTTAACCAAAGTGGAACATGTAATTAAACATGATTAAAGGGTTAAGTAAGTGCCTTGGGTGGCATGTGGAAATCTAGTGGGGGCCTTAAGTGGCAATTGAAATATAATTAAATGACAAGCTTAAGTAGTAGCTTGTGGGGGCCTTAAGTGGCAATTGAAATATAATTAGATGACTTAACCAAACCTTAACATGTAGGTGGGCATGATTATAAAAGGGGTTAAGTGGGACGCACTAGATAAAATGGCAAGCTTAAGTAGTAGCTTGTGGGGGCCCATTTCAACCAATATCCCAAACGTATCTTTGTGGGCTCGACCCAAGTCGAGGACGGGACACGCATATTAGGCTTGACTATAAGAGGCCAAAACGGGGTAGCGGTGGCAACGCGAGTCCAACGGGTTTCATATGCATGTGTGGACCCGGGCTGGTAGGTAAGACGTTGTTGCATCGTGTAGGTATAAGCCGTGCACCATTGATTATCGGGTTGCCACTTTGGGGAGTGATACACCCCACTGTGGGGCCAGCACGGGTATCTACGGTAGGGAGCCGATCGCTTGGGGAGTAGTGGGTACACCTAGTGGAGATAGGGGCAGACGGCACCTATGTAGTCAGCTAGGGGTACACGAAACTACTATTAAAAATTACTGAGTACACCTAGTGGAGATAGGGGCAGACGACACCTATGTAGTCAGCTAGGGGTACAAGAAACTACTGGGTAAAATTACTAAGTACACTTAGTGGGATCAGCCTTTAAATAGGAATTACCCTTGGGTGGGTAGAACTGGTGTGGTGCAGTGTAGGAATTACCCTTGGGTGGGTAGATCTGGGGTGGTGCAATCTAGTAATTATCCTTGGGTGGATAAATGCGTCTTTTCGGTTATCTTAGTACATCCTGTGTTTAGTTGGCTACTTAGTGTAGTCATTATCCCCAGAGGTACCGTACCTTGTTTATATCATACCCTAATTACTTTAATGATTGTATTGTTAGGGTTATAGGACTCACTCAGACTTATGTCTGACCCCGTTGTTTCTTTATCTTTTTTCCAACCCTCAGGTTTTCAGAGTGGGCCTAGCACTAGTGGGCTTTGATCGGACTGCTTTATCTATCTTTTGGAGCTTGGACCGTGGATGTAAAGCTCAGTTTATCTTTTCTTTTATGGCTATTAGGTTATGTAGTGGGATTATGTACTTTTGTTTTTATCAGGACGGATACTATGTACTTGACTCTTATTTATGGTTTTGGTGTAACCAAACATGTTTTACTTTCCGCTGGATTGAAATGATGTTTTAAATTCTCAAGTATTACTTATATCTGTCTTGTTGTAATTTTTCTGTTCTATATTCACTTAAAATACTCCACCAATGTTATGGCATTCCCTTAGTGAGTGACCGTAGCGGAAGTAGGGTGTTACATATGTCTTTTATTTTGATCAATATAAATCATCGTTATTTATTTCTAAAGCTGAAAACAAATTCATTGTTATTTATTCTAAAACTGAAATTTATAAAAAAAATCAAATCTTTTTCTCTAAAACCATATTTATAAACATCAAATCTTTTACATAGCTAAAAACCCTGTTTTTATAAAACGAAAAATCATACCTTGTGTATAAAAAAACCTCACTTTTAATGATAAAAATCACAACTTCAATCAAATAAAAATCCTACTTTAATAAAAATGCTAACTTTAATAAAATAAAATCAAATAAACAAAAAAAGAGCTTACAGTGGAATTTGGAGAGGGGGAGGGCGGTTTCTTTTGCTGGCGGAGGTCCGTCGGGGGTAGAGGGGTGTGCCGGGACCAACGGTGGTGGGTTTTCAAGAGGGGGCGTGTCGATGTCTCACATCGATCGGAGGGGGGAGTCGGAGCTTCGAGGTCGAAGAGGAGAGGGGGATGGAGGAGGGGCGACCGGCTGTAGGGCGGTGTGGGAGGCGTGGAGGCTGGAAGAGGGGGGTATCGAGCCGTTCAGCAGATCGATTTTTTTTCTTATTCGGGTTTGAAAACTGAATTGGGGAAAGGAGAGGGTGGGTCGTTTAGAAGGGAGAAAGGGTGAGTTGGAATTTTTATAATAATTTATTAATTTATTTCACCAAAAAGCAACTTTTTATCTCAAACTCTAAACGGGGCCCACCGCTTGTCGTGCATAGCTAATTACCCCCATTCCGAACACAATGGGATATGTATCGTAAGATGATTCGATCGTTTCGATCAGTTTTCGTCAAAATCAAAATATAACTCTATATATTGAATTTGAACGCGCATTTTAATTTGCCGGGGCCACGTATGGGATCTAAAAATTCCCAAAAAATATTTTCTAGCTTCGCAATGATGATACGGTCCTAACAAAACTGATTACGTCAAATTCTGAGACCGTTTGAAAAATGGCCATTTTCCAGTCGATTAAAATCAACTAAAACTGGTCAAATGCATTTTCCTTCGCCACGCTCACATATTGTAACACCCCGTAATTTTATAACATTAAAATTCACAAATTAAAGTATACTTAATTTTTAGAAAAGAATTAAGTGAAATGGGTTGCGCAGAGAAATATATATATATATTGATATACATATATATATATATATATATATTAAAAATTAAATAAATAAATATGCGAAAAAGTTCAAAACAGCGAATTCGGAGGGGGAATAACCGAACCGGCCCATTTTTGAGGTCGACCCGAGCCCCGCTGGATCGACTAAGGGTTAATCCAGGGTGTTTGGCTGTCAACCCGTGGGCCGATTCGCTCAAATGCAGATTTTGCATTTGATTGGCTCTCATGGTTCAGGGTTAATCTAATGGTCCTAAATAACTTCCTACACCTATAAATACATCCTAATGCTAACCTTAAACCTAATTAAAATTGGAACCAAAGCCGTTATGCCGTCGCCATGGAACTCAGTGTAGCCGCCGCCAACTAAAGAGGAAGATAGCTAATCAATTCAACCTAATTCAAGCTTAGAGCTTCAACAACGAATCAACTAACGTCGCTACAACAATTCTGCATCAAGTTTGATCAATTGTTCATAATTCTTTAACCACGAAAGTCAAGTTCGATTTCTCTAATCAAGATAATTATTAAATTAAGTAAGATTTGATATAATTGTGGATTATATGGATATGATGTGAATTATTGACCGTATGATATGATTATGTTGTTAAATTGTGATGTTATCATACATGTTGTAAAGTTATGATCTATGTTGTAATTCTATGATTGGATTATGTATAATCAAATCATCATGTTGTTTAAATGCTAGTTTGGTTATGTTGATTCATATGATAGATCATATGTATGCATGCAAGTTTAGATGTTGATTTAGACATAAATCACATGCAAGTTAGTAAAGATTATGACATCTATTTTAGATCAAAAGTTAGGCTATGACATGTATGAGTTATATGCTAAATCTTTACATGCCAATTTATATGTTTAGAGGTAAATTTACACCATTGTTATGTTGCATAAATCACATATGCAAGTTTATATAAAAATATGAGTTTGGAATATGAATCATGTTATGCAAGTTTGTGGTTATTGCCTAAGTAAATTTTGTGATGAAAATCTTATTCATAACATGCAGGTTCATACCTTTTAGGCCTATGTTTAGATCTATGATTTTATGCAAGTTAAGTGGTAAATTCTCATATGCAAGTTAGGACTCTTTTGTATGTTATGTGAATATGTGGTGTTTTTCCCTTTTTCATGTGTTAGACTATTTCTTAGTCTATCATATGTTCTATGCGAACGGACGCCGTGGGGGTTATGGGAAAAATATTGATTATGTTAATAAATGTGAATTGGCATGTAATAGCCTTAAAAGAGGCATATATGTAAATTGAGATATTAATTGGCAATGTGATATATGGACATAATTAATGTGAATTATGGTCATAAAGATAATTGGAATTTTATTAACATATTTGATTAGGAATAATTAATCCAAATATGGGATGAAAATATTGATTATGTTAATAAATTTGAATTGGCATGTAAATGAGGCATATAACGAATTTGAGATATTAATTAAGGTGAATTGCCTTAAAAGGCGAAAAATTTAATGAAGGCATTAAATGGAAAATTAATGTGTAGTAATGGACATGGGTTAATTATGTACATAGATTAATTTGAATTTGAATAGGGATATTAAATATTGGGAATTGGCACAAATGCCTAAAAAGGCATGAAATTAATTTGAGATGTAAATTGGTACAATTTATGTACCATAAATAGTGGACATAATTAAGGTGACATATTTATACATAAATAAATATGGAAATGATTTGTAATTTGAATAGGGAAAGTAATTCAAATATTGGGGGAAATTAATTATGTATAATTAATTGCCGAGGACACGAGGTTGGAATCATTTGTGGTGTAGGACTGCCCGGACCCGCCCGGCAAATCCAATAGCCACAAATGGTAGCCCAATGTGAGAGGTCAAAGGCTCAAACTAAATGCGTAACAATTGTATGGACACGAGGCTAGGCTCGTTTGTAGTGTAAGACTGCCCGGACCCGCCAGGCAAATCCAGCAGCCACAAATGTCAGTCTAATGTGAGAGGTCCTACAGGGGTTACGATAGTAATAAATTAAGAAACACTTAACCAAAGTAAATATGTAGTGGGACATGAGGGGGTTAAGTGGGTGCCTTGGGTGGCATGAGGAATCTAGTGGGTGACATGTGGGTGACATGAGGATGTCATGAGAAATACGATTAGAAAAATGGAGTAATTTGAATATAAACAATTATGACATGTAATTCAAATTATTGGATAAAATAGGTATTGACACCTATGAAGGGAAAGGTTTTAATTAATTGATTAATTAAAAATGGACCTGGTAAATGAAATGGACTACTTAACCAAATCTGATCCCTAGGGATTGTAAGAACTTAAGTTTAAGTTGGGGGTTAAGTAAACTGGGTTATACAGAATGAGTGGGTTAAGTAAATCTCGGGTAGGTGGGTAATATTAGTACATATAGGCCTACAAACTTAACCGTAAATTAATATGTCTGAACCAGTGAGATGGTTAAGTAAATCTTGGGTAGGTGGGTAATATTTGTGTATATAGGCCTACAGACTTAACCGATACAACCTGTTAATTAAACAAAAGGGTGAGACTAGGTTAAATTAGAAAACACTTAACCAAATTTATACATGTAAGTGGACATGGGGTTAAGTGGGATGTATTAGAGGGGACCAAGCCTAGGTGGGAAGCTTGGTGGGGGCCCTTTTTAGTCCAGTTGCCCATTAAGTATCTTTGTGAGCTCGACCTAAGTGGAGGACGGGACACGCCTACTGGGCCTGATTGTTAGAGGCCAAAATGGGTTAGCGGTGGCAACGCAAGTCCAACGGGGTCATGTGCGTGTGTGGGCCTGGGCTGGTAGGTAAGACGTTGTTGCATCGTGTAGGTATAAGCCGTGCATCCTTAAGTTGTATTGGGTTGCCACTTTAGGGGAGTGATACACCCCACTGTGGGACCAGCACGGGTATCTACGAGTTAGGGAGCTGATCGAATGGGGCAGGGTAGTGGGTACATCTAGTGGAGATAGGAGCAGACGGCACCTATGTAGTCAGCTAGGGGTACACGAAGCTACCATTATTAATTAATCATTAAAGGGGTACACCTAGTGAGATAGGAGCAGGCGGCACCTATGACGTCAGCTAGGAGTACATGGAATTACCATTGAAGTGGTACATCTAGCGGGGATAGTGGGTACATCTAGTAGTAAACGAAGCTATCATCATTCTATTTAGTCAAGAGGGATCAAGTTTCTAGAGTGACTAGTATGGGTGCAGTTATTGTTAGTACAGTACAGTACAGTAGAGTATAGTAATTACCCTATATTGATTAGGAAGCGCCTTTAACGTTATCTTTGCTCATCCTATTATTTTTGGTTGCTTGGTCTTACCATTAATTCACAGTCATTTCCTTATTTACCAAGTTTATGTCTTATCCTAGTTACTTTGATAATTATATTGTTGGAGTTATCGGACTTGCCAGACTTTATGTCTGACCCCCTTTGTTTCCACCTCTTTTCTTCCTCCCCCCCCAGGTTCTTAGGGTGGGAAGCTTGATTTGGATCTCTTTGGGAGCACTTGGATTTGGATTGCTGAAGTAAAGCTCAACCTATCTCTTTTATGGCTATTTATGGGATTATGCTTTTTATATTATGTACTCTGATTTTGCCAAGATGGATATTATGTACTTGACTTTAGTCTTTGGGTTTTGGTGATGTAACCAAACATATTTACCTTTCGTTGCAATAAATAAAGTTTTAAATTTTCAAGTACTATTTCATATCTGTCTTGTTGTGATTTTCTGTTCTATATTCACTTAAAACGCTCCATAGAAGTTAATGCATTCCCTTTTGTGAGTGACATTAATGGACATGGGGTGTTACACGTGGTATCAGAGCTGAAGGTTACCAGAACAGATAAGATATTTTGAGAAACTATTTTTCAAAAGCATTTTTTATAAAGAATACTTTCAAATATATGTTTGTAGAAGAGTATTTTTGAAAGAAAGGTTTGTTTTAAAAACATAATAGATCCATATATCTTTCCTTCGATTCTCCGTTTTGAATCTCTTCCTCTTTCTCTTTTTGAATTTCACCCTCCGCGTATAGATGCTTTTTCTAAGATAAGTAGGGACTTCCATACGAAGGATGAAAAACCACTTCAAGGGACTTATACGTTTGTCGGGCTAGAAGTTAGTACAACGAAGTGGAGGGCTTATTGATACCTTTAAGGTAGACGATGGGAGGAAGGTTCAAATAGCTGTTGGTTAATGAAGGACGAAACCTCATCTTGGTGGAAGGTCACGAATGGGGAATGTGAACAAGAAGGCTCGTAGTTATCCTTTTGGAGAAATATGACACCATATTAGGATTGTCCAAAGAGGCAAGGGCAAAGTACAGGATCTTCTGAAGGGTAGTTATATTCCCTCACGGCTGGTATACCTGATAGGGGTAGGACCGTCCAGGTAGAAATTTGGTTTCCTTTATCATCCTGTTCGAACTTTGTTTGATTCTGGCGCTTCATACTCGTTAGTATCTGCTTCGTTAGTTGAAAACACTGCACCTAAATACTAGTCTAGTTAAGGATCCCATCCTAGTCCCAAATCTTTTTGGTGGTTCGGCTCATCCTTCAATGGTTTGTCGGGATTTGAGAGTGTCTATCTTGGACGTTGGATTTGAATGCAACGCCTTCGTCCTTGGTTTCACGGGCTATAGTTTGATTCTAGGGGTGGATTGGCTACCCAAGCAGGGTGCCATCCTAGATTGTTAAAGAGGGTAGTTAGACTATTGATTCATTATGGAAAGACCCTCATATTTCTTGTGACCCTAGGGGTTCAGTGACGTTTAGCTGTCTAGAATCTCTTGACGTATCCAACGGTGATTTGGAATCTTTTCGTGTGGTCCGTGAGTATAGTGACATCTTCAATGAAGTGCGGGGTTTACCTAGAGGCACGAGGTATTCGTGTGTGTCTAGGGGATAATGCAAAGTCAGTTAGGTGATTAGTGATGGTTTTGAAGCAAGACTGGCGAGGACAGCCAGAGTCGGTTAAGTGCCCAATTATTTGTTTTGCTAGTATCATCTCACGTAGACTATCTGAAATCGGAGGAGGTATTCCTTGGGTGCTTGTCTGATATTGGTTTAGGCCTTTGGGGCTTGTGCTTGGGGGATATCGAGTTCGAATAGGACAGCTTGCGTGGGAGATGGATAGTTGCGATGAGTTCACATGGATAGTATCTCGATAGATTTTGTTGATGGATTACCAAGATCGAGGAAGGGTAATACGGGGATTTGGGTTATTGTAGATAGACTTACTAAGAGCGCCCATTTTATTCCCGTGAAGTGTAAGAGGACTTCTCCATGATTAGCTTCTGTATATGTCCGAGAGATAGTTCGTTTGCATGGTGTTCCTTCTAGCATAGTAAACGACCGCGATCCTATCTTCACTAGCGAATTTTGGAGGAGCTTACAAGAAGCGGTAGGGACTCAGTTATGTTTGAGCACCGCATATCATCCTCAGACGGATGACCAAACCGAGAGGGCGAATCGTATTCTAGAGGACCTTTTGAGGCTATGTATCCTAGACTTTGGGGGTACATGGGAAGAGCATCTTCCATTGGTGGAGTTTGCATATAATAATAGCTTTCAGACTAGCATTGGCATGGCACCTTTCGAAGCTCTTTATGGACGACCTTGTCGTTCACCTACACGTTGGTGGGAATCTACGGATAAGATTTTACTTGGGCCCGATATGATTAGAGAGATTTCGGAGAAGATTGATTTGATTCGAAGAAGGATGAAGGCAACGCAAGATAGGCAGAAATCTTATGCGGATAAGAGGAGTTGCCTGAGAGACTTAGTGGTGTACACGATGTATTCCATGTATCACATTTGAGGAAGTGCTTACACGAGACCGCGGAGGTAGTGTAGCCAAGCTTGCTTAGAGAGGTGGAAATAGAGCGTGATGCGACGAGCTCCTACATGCATTCTTGGGTCGGAGATCAAGAAGTTGAGAAATCGAGAGGTTAGACTAGTCAAAGTACAATGGGGAGACGATGAGAGTAACGCTACTTGGGATACGGAAGAGAAGATGCGTTCATTGTACCCTTTTCTTTTCGAGGGTATGTCTTTTAATTTCTCCTTTATCGCTTAGCTTGTGCTTATCTTATCTTTAGTATGTCCTCTCGCTAGTATCTTTGACCTTCAGTTAGGGAAATCCTATGGTTGAAACATGTGTTTGAGACATGTTATGTATGATGGATGCAAAGTGGATGCAAGTGTTTGCTAGTGGTTGCTCGTGGATGCATATACACACACTATTAGGCACCAGATCGGCTCAGTCACTTCATATTGCATTTGCATATATATGGATGTATTTAGTAAAATTGATGTATAATGGTTGTATTATCATATGGTTGTTGCATTCGGGTGGATGGTTGTGCACGCATATAGAATTAATATGTATCATTAGGAATCTTTTGCATACATATTGGACGCATGTCACTATCATGAATTGCACTAAGGAGGTCGACTGAATCAGTAGACCGCCTAATTTTGCATTAGATATGGACATATACACACACTGTGCATATAAACATTAAAGCATTAGAAGTCTTTTAAGGACAATGGATGCTGGTGTTTGATGGTTGAGTAGATGGACGATTAGATGGTAGGATATACATTCTTCTTGACCTGGAGATTTCGGGGACAAAATCCTTTAAGGAGGGGAGAATGTAACACCCCGTAATTTTATAACATTAAAATTCACAAATTAAAGTATACTTAATTTTTAGAAAAGAATTAAGTGAAATGGGTTGCGCAGAGAAGAGTATATATATATATGTTGATATATATATATATATATATAAATTAAATAAATAAATATGCGAAAAAGTTTAAAACAGCGAATTCGGAGGGGGAATAACCGAACCGGCCCATTTTTGAGGTCGACCCGAGCCCCGCTGGATCGACTAGGGGTTAATCCAGGGTGTTTGGCTGTCAACCCGTGGGCCGATTCGCTCAAATGCAGATTTTGCATTTGGTTGGTTCTCATGGTTCAGGGTTAATCTAATGGTCCTAAATAACTTCCTACACCTATAAATACATCCTAATGCTAACCCTAAACCTAATTAAAATTGGAACCAAAGCCGTTATGCCGTCGCCATGGAACTCAGTGTAGCCGCCGCCAACTAAAGAGGAAGATAGCTAATCAATTCAACCTAATTCAAGCTTAGAGCTTCAACAACGAATCAACTAACGTCGCTACAACAATTCTGCATCAAGTTTGATCAATTGTTCATAATTCTTTAACCACAAAAGGCAAGTTCGATTTCTCTAATCAAGATAATTATTAAATTAAGTAAGATTAGATATAATTGTGGATTATATGGATATGATGTGAATTATTGACCGTATGATATGATTATGTTGTTAAATTGTGATGTTATCATACATGTTGTAAAGTTATGATCTATGTTGTAATTCTATGATTGGATTATGTATAATCAAATCATCATGTTGTTTAAATGCTAGTTTGGTTATGTTGATTCATATGATAGATCATATGTATGCATGCAAGTTTAGATGTTGATTTAGACATAAATCACATGCAAGTTAGTAAAGATTATGACATCTATTTTAGATCAAAAGTTAGGCTATGACATGTATGAGTTATATGCTAAATCTTTACATGCCAATTTATATGTTTAGAGGTAAATTTACACCATTGTTATGTTGCATAAATCACATATGCAAGTTTATATAAAAATATGAGTTTGGAATATGAATCATGTTATGCAAGTTTGTGGTTATTGCCTAAGTAAATTTTGTGATGAAAATCTTATTCATAACATGCAGGTTCATACCTTTTAGGCCTATGTTTAGATCTATGATTTTATGCAAGTTAAGTGGTAAATTCTCATATGCAAGTTAGGACTCTTTTGTATGTTATGTGAATATGTGGTGTTTTTCCCTTTTTCATGTGTTAGACTATTTCTTAGTCTATCATATGTTCTATGCGAACGGACGCCGCGGGGGTTATGGGAAAAATATTGTTTATGTTAATAAATGTGAATTGGCATGTAATAGCCTTAAAAGAGGCATATATGTAAATTGAGATATTAATTGGCAAAGTGATATATGGACATAATTAATGTGAATTATGGTCATAAAGATAATTGGAATTTTATTAACATATTTGATTAGGAATAATTAATCCAAATATGGGATGAAAATATTGATTATGTTAATAAATTTGAATTGGCATGTAAATGAGGCATATAACGAATTTGAGATATTAATTAAGGTGAATTGCCTTAAAAGGCGAAAAATTTAATGAAGGCATTAATTGGAAAATTAATGTGTAGTAATGGACATAGTTTAATTATGGACATAGATTAATTTGAATTTGAATAGGGATATTAAATATTGGGAATTGGCACAAACGCCTAAAAAGGCATGAAATTAATTTGAGATGTAAATTGGTACAATTTATGTACCATAAATAGTGGACATAATTAAGGTGACATATTTATACATAAATAAATATGGAAATGATTTGTAATTTGAATAGGGAAAGTAATTCAAATATTGGGGGAAATTAATTATGCATAATTAATTGCCTAGGACACGAGGTTGGACTCATTTGTGGTGTAAGACTGCCCGGACCCGCCCGGCAAATCCAGCAGCCACAAATGGTAGCCCAATGTGAGAGGTCAAAGGCCCAAACTAAATGCTTAACAATTGTATGGACACGAGGTTAGGCTTGTTTGTGGTGTAAGACTGCCCGGACCCGCCCGACAAATCCAGCAGCCACAAATGTCAGTCTAATGTGAAAGGTCCTACAGGGGTTACGATAGTAATAAATTAAGAAACACTTAACCATAGTAAATATGTAGTGGGACATGAGGGGGTTAAGTGGGTGCCTTGGGTGGCATGAGGAATCTAGTGGGTGACATGTGGGTGACATGAGGATGTCATGAGAAATACAATTAGAAAAATGGAGTAATTTGAATATAAACAATTATGACATGTAATTCAAATTATTGGATAAAATAGGTATTGACACCTATGAAGGGAAAGGTTTTAATTAATTGATTAATTAATTAAAAATGGACATGGTAAATGAAATGGACTACTTAACCAAATCTGATCCCTAGGGATTGTAAGAACTTAAGTTTAAGTTGGGGGTTAAGTAAACTGGGTTATACAGAATGAGTGGGTTAAATAAATGTTAGGTAGGTATAGTACATATAGGCCCACAAACTTAACCGTAAATTAATATGTCTGAACCAGTGAGAGGGTTAAGTAAATCTTGGGTAGGTGGGTAATATTTGTGTATATAGGCCCACAGACTTAACCAATACAACCTGTTAATTAAACAAAAGGGTGAGACTAGGATAAATTAGAAAACACTTAACCAAATTTATACATGTAAGTGGACATGGGGATAAGTGGGATGTATTAGAGGGGACCAAGCCTAGGTGGGAAGCTTGGTGGGGGCCCTTTTCAGTCCAGTAGCCCATTAAGTATCTTTGTGAGCTCGACCCAAGTCGAGGACGGGACACGCCTACTGGGCCTGATTGTTAGAGGCCAAAATGGGTTAGCTGTGGAAACGCAAGTCCAACGGGGTCATGTGCGTGCGTGGGCTCGGGCTGGTAGGTAAGACGTTGTTGCATCGTGTAGGTATAAGCCGTGCATCCTTAAGTTGTATTGGGATGCCACTTTAGGGGAGTGATACACCCCACTGTGGGACCAGCACGGGTATCTACGAGTTAGGGAGCTGATCGAATGGGGCAGGGTAGTGGGTACATCTAGTGGAGATAGGAGCAGACGGCACCTATGTAGTCAGCTAGGGGTACACGAAGCTACCATTATTAATTAATCATTAAAGGGGTACACCTAGTGAGATAGGAGCAGGCGGCACCTATGACGTCAGCTAGGAGTACATGGAATTACCACTGAAGGGGTACATCTAGCGGGGATAGTGGGTACATCTAGTAGTACATGAAGCTATCATCATTCTATTTAGTCAAGAGGGATCAAGTTTCTAGAGTGACTAGTATGGGTGCAGTTAGTGTTAGTACAGTACAATACGGTACAGTACGATAGAGTATAGTAATTACCCTATATTGATTAGGAAGCGCCTTTAACGTTATCTTTGCTCATCCTATTTTTTTGGTTTCTTGGTCTTGCCATTAATTCACAGTCATTTCCTTATTTACCAAGCTTATGACTTATCCTAGTTACTTTGATAATTATATTGTTGGAGTTATCGGACTTGCCAGACTTTATGTCTGACCCCCTTTGTTTCCACATCTTTTCTTCCTTTCTCCCCCCCAGGTTCTTAGGGTGGGAAGCTTGATTTGGATCTCTTTGGGAGCACTTGGATTTGGATTGCTGAAGTAAAGCTCAACCTATCTCTTTTATGGCTATTTATGGGATTATGCTTTTTATATTATGTACTCTGATTTTGTCAAGATGGATATTATGTACTTGACTTTAGTCTTTGGGTTTTGGTGATGTAACCAAACATATTTACCTTCCGTTGCAATAAATAAAGTTTTAAATTTTCAAGTACTATTTCATATCTGTCTTGTTGTGATTTTCTGTTCTATATTCACTTAAAACGCTCCATAGAAGTTAATGCATTCCCTTTTGTGAGTGACATTAATGGACATGGGGTGTTACACATATTGATTCGAAAAATTACGAATTTTGAAACCTAGCAATAATGTGACATCACAGATCCAACAAAAGTGGTTTCTTCGAAAACCGAGGTCATTTGCAAAATTTCCATTTTTAAGGGCCAAAATTCCATGATGACTATTTTGAATTTTCAACTATACGTAACATTTTATCCCCGCTATGAAATTTCTATTTTTCGGATTCGTTAGAAAGATATTCTCAATTAGATTCTAATATTTTTAGTTTCGCTAAAATCTGGTTTATTTTGCACTCGGTACATTCATTTGAACTTTGAAATCGAATTTTCAAACTACTGCGCCATTTTCAATTCCTTTTACAATTTAAAATAAATATTTATATTCTAACGACGATTCGAATAAATATATATGTTCTATTTCAATTCAAAATGAATTTCTCGTCGATATTATTTAAAATAATTCATTTTAAATATTCAAAATTAGCTAAAATTGCCAAAATAAAAATTTTAAATTGGCTCAGAATTTCTGGGTTGTTACAAGGCTTCTGTTAAAAAGCAGAGTCTTGTGGTTGATGATCAAAGCACGGCTTTAATACATCATAGCTTTGTGTATGGCGTTAATTCCCGGGCCTCACACCTCGGTATGAGTCAAAACGGGATAAGGGGCCCAAGGAGAACATGACGTTTCTTTCTAGCTATGGGTGGTGTCAGCTTTTTACTAGCCCTGACATTGTTGTTATATTTTTACCTATGTGGTTATTGGATTGCAAGGCGCCTCAGATATATCGGCTACTGCGGGAGCTGATGGATATAGGTCCTATAGGACCGGGAAACGTGTGTTCAGGAATAATTAATCCACTAACGTAAGTGTGGACCGGCCTTGGAGGATCCAAGGGTCTTCTACGGGATATCCTGAGGCATTTGCTAGAGTGTCTCGAAGCCGGAGAGGAGTACATCCCTTGCCTCGAATCATGATGGAAATCCAATTTCCAATACGTGACATTTCGGTTTTGATTGTAGAGCCTAGTATGGCGACATAGTGGTATGGGGCACTCTGCCGTCTATGATTGATACATTTATATTTGAAGTTGTTTTCATGCACTTTACATTTATAATAGTATCAAAATGATTTGTTTTAAACGTACCAAGCATGTTTGGCTATTATAAGGTAAAACTCTATCCTCCGGCTTGCGTTGCATTGTGTGATGGGACCTGAGTCTTATAATAGCTTCATTTCTCCAAAAAGCATTGCGTTGTTTATTCTATGCACTGGTATTTTTGTAAGGAAACCCGTTCCGTGTTATACGGAGTGGTCCCTTGATTTACTTTATTTTTAAAATAAAGATTAATAACTGTTTTACTTCTCACACCAGTCATATGACTGACCTGGAGTTTATTGTTTTAACCTAAACTCTGGGTGCCCCTATTTTCCACATGGGCAGCTAATAGTTTTGGTTTTGCAGATTTATATTCACAGGATCCTGGTTTACAGCTGGAATGATATTCGGAAAGCTCTGTATCCGTATATTTCCTTCAGTTGTGTTTTTGTATTATTTTCCGCTGCGTTGTAATTTGTAAATCTCTGATATTTTCTGTGTAATATTATTTATTCATACTCTGTTATATTCTTGTATTCTAATGGAATTGTTGTAATAAGCAATGAAATGTTCTTCTGTTTGTGTTTTGATTTGTCGTGTTCTCAACTCAATCCGTTCTTTCTCTTCTCTTCTCTTCGGAAACCGGGGAAGTTTGGGTCGTTTCAGGTGGTATCAGAGCTTTGGTTTACATAGCTCGAGAACAAGACACATTAGAACCAAATGAAAGAATTCATCAGAATTGGACTAGCAATATCCAATGAGAATGAGTCGTTAGAGATGGGATCAGTAGTATCTTAGAACGAGTGTGAAGAGTATATTTTTAAAATGAAAAAAGCTTTGTTTTAAAAATTTAAATCGTATTATACGTATTTGAATATTTATTTTAAATTGATTTGGACAATCCAATATACAAAAATTTTGCATATACGCCTTACAAACGTGTATTCGAAGTTTTAATATACTGGATAGATATAAAATCACACTCTAGTCGCCCGGAGATGATTCTGATGATTGTAGCTACATCATTAGAATTTGTGGTCGAGTTTCGAAAGTGGGATATCTATATGATTCCAATTGACTGGTGTGAGAACCAAAACTAGATAGGGTCTATTGTTGTGAATTTGCATCAAAAACATGATTTTCTGTGTGTATATATATATATATATATATATCAAAATTATGAATTTGAAAAGGTAATCAACTAATTGATTAATTATTGTGTTGGGTGATTATTTATTTAAATCAACATGTGAAAGAAAGGTAAATTTAGCCAAATTGTATCAAATGTTGAACTGAATTAAAAATTGTTTGGAATTGCATGCATATACATGTATATACATTGAACAGGTCATAGCAAGAAGGCTAGAGAAGAGGAACAAAATTGTATGCCCGACAAATAGGTACATGTTTACTAATTTATTGGGTTTGGATGATTTTATGAGCCGATTGGCTAACTGCTTGGCATTTTCTTTTTCTTTTTGAGATGAGAGGCCTGTGTGGCGGTTTGGGGATTTTCTCGGTGCTCCCGTACAAAGGAGGTTATGGCGAAATTTTTCGAAAATTTAGGGTGTTAGCCAAATTTTTGAGAAATTTGAAAATTCCTAGAAATTGAAAATTTGAAGAATGAAAGCCAAAATGAAAGTTGAATTGATTAGTAAAACAACTTTCGGCTCCGTTCCTTTTCAAGGACGAAAAATTTTTAATTGGGAAGATTGTAAAAACCCAGAAAATCAGAACCAATTTAAAATTTTTATTTTGACAATTTTAATGAATTTTGAATATTTAAAATGATTTATTTTAAATAATAAAGACGAGAAATTTATTTTGAATAGAATTAGAACATATATATTTATTTGGATCGACGTTAGAATATAAATATTTATTTTTAATTATAAAAGGAATTAGAAATGGGGCGGTAGTTTGAAAATTCGATTTCAAATTTCAAATGAATGTACAGGATTCAAAATAAACTGGATTTTAGCGAAACCAAAAATATTAGAATCTATTTGAAAATATATTTCCAACGAATCCAAAAAATTGAAATTTCACAGCGGGAATAAAAAGTTATGCCCAGTTGAAAATTTCAGAATAGTCGCTACGGAAATATAACCCTTAAAAATAGCCATTTTGCAAACGACCTCCGTTATCGATGAAACCAGTTTTGTTGGATCCGAGATGTACAATTATTGCTAAATTCCAAAATTTGTAATTTTTGGGATTAATATGTGAGCGTGGCAAAGGAAAAAGTGTTTTGTCAGTTTCAGTCAATATGGATCAACCAGAAAATGGCCATTTTTCAAACGATCTCCAAATTTGACGAAATTAGTTTTGTTAGGACCGTATCGTCAATACGAAGTTAGAAATAATTTTTTGGAAATTTTTAGAGTTAGTATGTGGCCCAGGTAAATTAAAATATGCGTTCAAATTCAATATATAGATTTATATTTTGATTTTGACGGAAACTGATCGAATCAGTCGAATCGGCTTACGAAACATATCCCATTGCTTTTAGAATGGGGGTAATTAACTAGGGACGACAGTCATTGGGTCTCGATTAGAGTTCGAATGAAAAAGGTAACTTTATGGAAATTTAATAAATAATTATATATATATATAACTTTCACTCTTCTCTCTCCTTACCATTTAGTCAACAAATGAAAAGAAAAAAAATATAAAACCACGAATCCCGATCCCGTCGCACCGCCCCAACCGTCTTCCTCCGACGCCGCGGCGCCGACCAGCCCCATCCCTCCGACCAACTGCGATGCCCCTCCTCCTCAATTCGAAGTTCGAGCCACCCAATTTTCCCCAACCCGTAACCCTAGCCCCCAGTACACTGAAACGCGCTGCGCCACCCGTCGAAACCGCCGCCACTGCCTGTCGTCGCCACCGGTCAACGAGCGCCCCTCCTCCACCTCCAATGCACGGCACCAGCCTCACCTTTCCCGATTAAAAACTGTAAGTTTTTATATTTTATTTTTATTCGTTTTTTTATTATGCAATTGATTTTATAAATTTAAAAATCGACTATTTTTAGCATAAAATAAAATCAGTATTTATACGGATTAGAGTATAAAAAGAATAGGATTTTTATTTATAAAAAATTAAGAAGAAGTTTGATTTTTAACTAGAGAAAAGGAATGATTTTTAGAGATAATAAAGATATGATTTTTATATTACAGAGATAATAAAAATATGATTTTTATTTTATAGAGATAATAAAAATATGATTTTTATATAACAGAGAAAATAAAATTGTGATTTTTAACTATGTAGCATTGTTATAAAAATATGAAATTATTTTTAGAAAGATAAAAATATAATTTTTAGCCCATATATGTTATTTATAGGATAATCATACAAAGAAATAATTATTGATTGGTTATAAATATAATTTTCAACGTAGATATACTACATAGATCAACAATCAAAGCATGGCGGAGTGGATCCCAAAGGTGAGAACTTCTCACTTTAATTTTATTTCTAGTTAAAATATATACTAGGATGCAGACGGTGCTTAGCAGCACCCGACACCCGTCGTCCATAGACCATGGACGACTTGTTTGTTTGTTTGTTTGACTGTGTTGTGAAAATTGATTGTGTGTTGTGGACTGATTTGACTGATATGTAATAAAATATTTTATATTTAAAAACATCATTTTTGACGTGTATATGAATAAAATAAATATTCATAAACAAACCGAACGATTTGTTTATGTAAACTGATTTGACTGATATGGATTAGGACGATAAATTTTACACATCACCCAACTGCACAAATAAAATTAATTATTTGTTGATTGAAACCCCACACGGGTATTGGGATGATACTGGACATACAGTAATCCCAATATTTAGTTGTATGTCAATCGATTGGTTGATGGACTGTTATAAGCGTTAAATATTTATATTTGATGCTTACGCAGTGTAGAATGCACTCTGGATGATGGTTGACTGTGTTGGATTGTTGTTGTGTACATGTGTTGTATGAAATCCATATAATAACATTATATGGTAATTGATTGTGTATGATTCCAGTTCAGAAAGAATAAACATTTTAAAATAATGAATATTTTAAAATAATATTCAGTAACGGATTAAAATATGATTTTGATGTCCGATTTGGGATGGACACAAAAATATTTAAATATATTAAGCCGTGTTGATTTGATATGCGCCACTTTGACGTGAATGATATTTATATCGATTTTATTCATTTCTATAATGAATATCGAAAACGAATTGATTTCAAAATTTAATGTTTTGAAAATACTATCATTTATATATCGATGATATGGAGTATTCAATTTTGATTTTAAATTGAATATGAAGTTGAAATCGTTTTGAAATCGAATTTTAAACGATTTACAAAATTCGTTTTAAATGGAAATCGACAAGATATATATAATATTTATATTATATATAATGGCCTGAATAGAATGCGCCGCGCCGTGGTAGTTCGTGAATTTCAACCATTGACTTCGAACGGACGTTATTGGAGATCTGACTGTCGGATTCTCCTAAAACCAGAACCGTTGGGTTTGTATCGAAAGAGCTTTCCAACGAATTAAGGAGATCTGAAATCTAACGGCTGGATTTGGAATCATGTCCAAATCAAATTTGGAAAAGGTCATTGTAAGTGCAGTTCGATGACCGTTTATGGAAATTGACTGTACGGGCATGGATAAAATTATTAAAAATATCAATAATTTATGTAAAATCATAATAAATGATTTGGAAATAAATGGGATGAAAAATTCCATATTTTAAAAGATAAAAATATATTTTTATCGAAATGAAATAATTATGAACTAGAACTAAAAATCCAATGTTTTTAAATAATTAAATTGGATTTGAAATGGTTTTTAAAAATAACCGGAATTTTCAATATATGAATTGGAATGGGTTTGAATCGAAATTTTATTCGAAATATTTCGATATTGGATGCCGTGATTATACGGATATTGTGGAGGAATTTGGAAGATATATATATCGTTACTTGAATACGATATTTGTTGATTTCAGAATTTGATATTGAATATAAGCCGATATATTTTCTATTCAGAGCCTTGTATTTAATATAAAATGGGATTGGGTTTGTCGTGAATGGTGTCTTCAATAACACTGTTCTTGAACTCCGTTTGAACAGAATAAATCTTTTAATCAAGATTTGAAGAAGAATTACCAATTAATTAACATTTAATTGGAACTGATAATGGAATGTGAATTTGGTTTATTGTGAACTGTGTTTTTTACGACATTCGTTCTTTAATCCGATTTACAGTGAAATGTGATTTGGAATTTATAAATCTTTTTATTAAGATTTAACGGGAATTTTCCAAATTAAAGTTTTCCAATTTAATATATTAAATTGGAATTGAATGGAATTCGATTTGATAATAATCGAAGTGAACTTTTGTGGAGGAAGACAGTTAATACATATGGAATTTAAAAGGCTTTGCTGTTTTCCATTTATATTATTAGTCGGGTACGGAAATTGATATCGATTATATATATTGATTTGTTTTTCCGTGAAGATTCCATAATTAGTGGAATGTGATTTGGGTTTATCGTGAAATGTGTTTTAAATGACATTAGTTCTTTAACCCAGTTAAAGGCAGGATTACAGGTCTGTCATTGTATTTCAAACTATATGGTTGATCTCTGCTAAATATATATCTGTTTGGTAGCGGAGAATTTATTCTCTTGCTTAACACCCTTCTCTGAGATGTACGAGCTTAGAGGTTATATATCGGCAGAAATCGATAGTACGGTGTAGATTGTCGATGCGACATGTTTGTGTTTCCAAAGTTAAATAATCATTAATATTGATTTTTGGGAAGATTAAAACTAAGTGGAGTTTTATTAAATCTTTAATTAGATTGAAATGTGAATTGATAATTTAAATTATCAAATTTGGGAAAATGATCGAGAATGGAGTATCGCCAGTTTTGCTCCTAGCGATAGTTAAATCTTTAATTAGATTTGAACGGGCAATGGTAATTAATTTTACCGATAACACCGTGGTGTTAGTTGTGGAGTATTACCAGTTTTTCTCCATGGGATGAATAGGTTGGGACTGGGGAATTAAACAAATGATTACTTCGTTAAGGTGCGCTAATCCCGACTAGTTTGGAAAACCGTAACATGGTTTGAATTGACATTCAAAGGAAGATTAAAGAATAACTTTAAAGAATTTATCTTTGATAAAATTAATGGGAACCTTTCCCAAAGTATATGAATATTTGAATAAAAAAATATTCGGAAATGGAATGAGGCATATGTTGTGTTTTATAGCACTTGTTTATTATATACGTGAATTATTCGAAAAGGTCGGGTTTATACCCATTCTGAATAACTGATTCGACGATATGTCGACGATGAAGACGGTGGTTGAAAACCGGAGGTCTTCACATCATTTGGATGATTACTGATGTCTTGATTGGGCTGTACACCCAAGACGAGGTAATAAGTGGTGGTCGTCCAGACGTACTTGGAGATCGACGGATATGTGAGGGCCTCTCTCCTGTATTGGACATACAGGACGAGGAATAATGTGCCTCCGGTTTCGTTCAGACCTAGAACGAACTTGTAATGGATTGTGTGTCTGACATTGGATTTTATTCTGTGTTGATTGATTTCTATTAAATATATATCTCTTTGGTGGCGGAGAATTTATTCTCTTGCTTAACGCCCTTCTTTGAGACGTACGAGCTCAGTGGTTATATATCGATAGATATCAGTCGCATGACATGAATTGCCTGTGTGGCATGCAGAGATGCAGTGATCAAGGCTTCTATTGAAAAGCAGATTCTTGTGGTTGATGATCAAAGCACGGTTTTAATACAGCATAGCTTTGTGTATGGCGTTAATTCGCGGGCCTTACACCTCGGTATGAGTCAAAAACGGGATAAGGGACCCAAGAAGAACATGACGTTTCTTTCTAGCTATGGGTAGTGTCAGCGTTTTACTAGCCCTGACATTGTTTTTATATTTTTACCTATGTGGTTGTTGGATTGCGAGGCACCTCGGATATATCGGCTACTGCGGGAGCTGATGGATATAGGTCCTATAGGACTGGAAAACGTGTGTTCAGGAATAATTAATCCACTAACGTAAATATGGACCGGCCTTGGAGGATCCAAGGGTCCTCTACAGGAGATCCTGAGGCATTTGCTAGAGTGTCTCGAAGCCGGCGAGGAGTACATCCCTTGCTTCGACTCATGATGGAAATCCAATTTCCAATACGTGACATTTCAGTTTGATTATAGAGCCAAGTATGGCGACATACTGGTATGGGGCACTATGTCGTCTATGATTGATACATTTATATTTGAAGTCATTTTTATGCACTTTACATTTATAATAGTATCAAAATGATTTGTTTTAAACGTACCAAGCATGTTTGGCTATTATAAGGTAAAACTCTATCTCCAGCTTGCATTGCATTGTGTGATAGGACCTGAGTCTTATAATCGCTTCATTTTTCCAAAAAGCATTGCATTGTTTACTCTATGCACTGGTATTCTTGGGAGGAAACCCATTCCGTGTTATACGGCGTGGTCCCTTGATTTACTTTTAAAAATTAATATCTGTTTTAGTTCTCACACCAGTCACATGACTGACCTAGAGTCTATTGTTTTAACCTAAACTCTAGGTGTCCCTATTTTCCACACGAGCAGCTAGTAGTTTCGGTTTTGCAGATTTATAGTCACAGGATCCTGGTTTATAGCTGGAATGATATTCGGAATGCTCTGTATCCATATATCTCCTTCAGTTGTGTTTATGTATTATTTTCCGCTACATTGTAATTTGTAAATCTCTGATATTTTCTGTGTAATATTATTTATTTATACTCTGTTATATTCTTGTATTCTGATGGAATTGTTGTAATAAGCAATGAAATATTCTTCTGTTTGTGTTCTGATTTGTCGTGTTCTCAACTCAATCTGTTCTTTCTCTTCTCTTCGGAAACTGGGGAAGTTCGGGTCGTTTCACATGCCCTCCTCCTATCTAATTTTTTTAATTGTATACATACATACATACATACATACATATATATATATATATGTGTAAACACACAAAAATCTTAAGTAAGCCGGTAAGGAAAACTTGGTGGTTCAGGGTAGTTTCAGTTGTTGGGAAGTCCTACCGTAAAGTTAGGTGGAGTGAAACCCTAGATGAGAAACTCTTCACTTGTATTTTTTTTATATGGATGATATGTTGGTTGTTATGAAATTAAGCTAATCAGTTGATTATTGGAATGTAAGCGTTAATTACCAAACGCTTATTTTATATCTATACCATGATACGATTGAATGGTTACTATGAATGTTGTTATGGTTGTTAGTAGTGATAGTATGATATACTGCACATGTTACAACCATTTATAAAAGTTGGAATTTTCTATCAGAAACCGGATAGAAATGAAATTAAGCTAATTATAAAAAACTTTTGTAAAGGTAGAATTTATTAGAATAAGGTTTTGATATAAAACGGTATGTTCAAGTTTAAATAGTAAAATCGATTTTTGTTTTTGAAACTGAGTTTGGGTTAACTATATAGATGATCTTTTAAACTCAAACCGAATGTTCCATTAAGCTTATATAGGATTTAATTTAGTTTTGGAAAGTTCGGATTTCAAAAAGTCAAAATTTTAAAAATATTAATATTTTGTTAGTTAAATAATATTGTAATATTAATTAAAAATAAATATTTGAATTTTAAGCTAAAATATTATTTTGAAAAAGGATTACATATATTTTAAATAGATTTCTAACCTATTTTGAAGTATATCGGATTAGTTTAAAAACAAGTCAAAATACAGTTAGAATAAAGTTTGTCGCGCTGCGGTAGTTTTCAGATTTCGGTCGTTAACTTCAAAAGAGTACACCGGATACATTTTAAATCGAATTTTTCCAAAGCGAAGAAAGTTTGATTTTGAGTGATATTAGTTTTCAAATGAATAATTTATTTCAAATTCCAATGTACAGTTTTCAAGATATATTCAAATCAAATTCAAATAAAAATCGTGGTATTGCAGTTTGATGACCGAATTTGGAAATCGATTAAAATGGCTATTTGAAAATTATTACAAATATGGAAATAATTTGACAAATCATATTAAATGATTTTAAAGTAATTTGAATTAAAATTATGAGGTTTTGAAGTTATTTCCACTAAACTAGTTGAATATGCCAATTAGCAACGCTTTTAACAATGTTTTTTATTTAATAATGAGATTTGAAAGGTTTAAATATAATAATCTTTATCCGAACCTTATTAAACCTTTTCAAATGTATAATGAAGTGTTTTTACTGATAAATGGGAGCTTCAACAATTTAAGTTAAGTTGGGACTTAATTGAAATCCTATATATTCATATCGTTTAAATGATGCTTATTATTCGGGAAGTCCGGAATCATAATTTCTATCTGAAAACCATTCCGAATGATAATACGACGTATTAGGGCAAATAAGGATATCAAATAAATGGTGATTTAAGACCCGGAACCTTCACATATGAAGGACTACTCGATGAACGTCTCAAGTGTATAACTTCCATCTTGATGTTATCCATATTATGGTAGTGGTCTGGACATATTTGAAGGATATACGGATTTTTCTAGGGTTTCTCTTCTTTATTTGACGAGGAATAAATCATCTTCAGTTTCGTCCAGTCCTAGAATGAACTTATATGAATTGTATGTCTCACGTTGTAATTTATGGCATACCAATTGATCTCTATTAAGCATATATTTGTCTGGTGGCGGACAATTTATTCTCTTAGCTTAACACCCTTCTCTGAGATGAATGAGCTCAGAGGTTATATATTGATAAATATCAGTTATGTGTTACGAATTGATAATGTAGCATGCTAAGTAATTGAGCTGCAGATGATCAAATCATGGCTTTAGTGTAAAGCGTAGCTTTGTGTAACGAGACTTTATCATACCCCACATCCCGGAAATGAACGAACAGGAGAAGTGTGGCAAGGTTATGGGGTTCAAAACCCTTAGGGTATGAGCATTTCCTTCTAGGTATTTTAAAGTGATACCATAGTATATAGCTCAGGTATATTACTTATGTGGTTATTGGTGTTCGAGTCCCCGGTGAAAGGTTAGCAATGACCGGGAGGTGGCATACTCGTGATAGTTAGTTATCTAGTTACAGTGATAAACCGGCCTTGTGTTGGCAGAGAGCCGATGTGGTTCTCGCGACATCCCCTTAGAGGTGTACCCATCAGATAAGGAAGTTCCTTTTCCTGGTCATTATTGGAAATATGAACCCTTGCGGTTTTAGTTGTATATCTATGTCGTCATGATAGGATGTGTCATCTTTGTTGGCTAAGATTGATACATTTATTTGCGAAGTGATTTTTTGTACTATGCACTAATGATAATATCAAATGGTTTTCAGGTGTAAAGCATTTTTGGTTATCATAAGGAGAAACATCGCCCATGTTTGCGATTCATTGCATGTGTTCCACGAGACCTTATGGTAGATTTATTTTCCAAAAGCATATACGATTTTTCTGCATAAAACAAATATTTTGAGTTTCTCATATCAGTCCCATGGCTGACCCAGATTATATTTTTCATTCCCTTAACTCTGGGTTCCCCTAATTTTACATGGGCAACCTAGTCGTCAGGTTTCAGTAGGAGTGCTTGGAGCTTTTGTGGAGCATGTTTTGGTATGGAGCTTAGGAGTGAAGATTGAGCATTTTGGATTCACTCATTCTTACTTTGGTTATTTTCTGTGTTCATTTTTTATCCCAGTAGTTTGCGTATCTAGATATGTACAAAACTCTGATCTAGTTGGGATACCTTATGTAATCTCTGTGTAACTTCATATTGTATCAATGAAGAAGTTATTTGTTCCATTGTGTTTGTTTCTAATGTGTTATTATCCCAAGCGACATGGACTCCGACGTTTGTATCTCCGACATTTGAATACTAGAAGGTTTTAAGTGTCGATTTTCGAAGTTCGAAAGTCTAGATCATTACAGGTTACCTTTCTTATGCACATATAGCAAGATAGCAAACCGGGTATGTGTCCAGTAACAGTAATGTAACTATTTCATGGTGATGTATGAGCAAACATTGGTAGCCACGTCTTCCTCACTATGAATATTAGCACTAAAAGAAGATAAGCTAAGAATGCATTTGGCTAGATAATTAATTAAGAACATTCGAAAGATGTTTGAACTTCCCTCTTCTACATGAGGATCACCTATTATCTATGAAGACAACAATGCTTGCATAATTTGAATCCAATAGGTTACATCAAGGGAGATATGTAATATCCTGCCCGAATAGAATATTAATAGTTGATTAAATCAAGTTTCAACTATCACATCAGGTACATCAATAATAACAAGCCACGAATATAATAAACTACCAAACATAATAATAAGCTATAAAATCCCCTTCGCCAGGCTCCAGTCTCCATGACTGCATTAATCAAGCGTTCCCACCTACTAACCTGTTTATTGTTAAGAGGAGAGATGTCAGAACAACAAGTTACGGTGAATGAAAATCACACAAGTTTAAGGAATGGCTATTTCCTATTCTTGGCAGTATGAATTCATTAAATTATGCCTATGTGAAGTTAACACACAATTTATCATACATGTATTCATCTGGCGGACTATCCTATAGTCACTTAAGGCCAACATATTTATACAACGGCAGATTTATTTCACCACTTAACATCCTACGAGATGGACTACCATTTGGTCACTTAAGGCCATTTTCTATATTCATTTATGGGTGGATTCCCACTATCTCTTAATACCCTATGGCGGACTCTAGTCAGTTAAGGCCTCGTCTTCAATCGTCGCTATTAAGTATACTCTCAATGTAATGCGAAAGATAGTAATGTGCTACTTAATTCTGGGTTTTAGGCAGACACTCATTGCCATTTATGACCATCCCAGCGGACCCATGCATTACTATCTAGCTATCATTATCGGTGAACTCCTAGCCACTTAATACTTTCCTCAGACAAGCGGTCCCATTATATGTTCTTTAGGACTTCTATTTGCCCATCTCTAGGTATTCCCTTGCATAACCCCTAGATAAGAAGCGGAAAACTTTCGAAGAACTACCTTACTCATATGTCTATATTTTAATTAGGACTATTTATTACCTTATAAGAGAAAGGAGGACCCAATGACTACTTAAAACCAACAAGGATGGGTCCTATGACTCTAGTCCAAAATCAATGAGTGAACCTTAGGAACGGACCAAGACCCAACCACTTAATACCCAAACAATGTAAGAGAGCCACTTAATAACTTCTCGAGGTAAGCCTACATCACACAAATATTTATATATATATATATATACACACACACACACACAGATGCACATGACATTCCATATAAAACCGACTACTTGTAGATATTGGATTTGTCGGGCGGTTCCGGGCAGACTTCCACTACAAGTTGGTCTTAACCTCATAAGATTTCCAATCATAATAATACAAGGAGAAGTATGAAGATACCATGTAGAATTAGTTTCTACATTATTTCCTCACAATTATTGATTTTCAAACTTCCTCCTAAACCAATATATACATATAAGAATTCAATCAAAGCCTTATATATTATATATTCCAGCTTATTCTTAGAAAGTAGATTAGAAGCGGTAGAGAAATAGGTTAGACAACAAGAAGAATCATAACTTATTTTTTCCGGAATTAAGAATAATGGTGGGGAAGCAAAGTGGAGGCATAGAAGAGAATGAATGTAGGGTTTAGGGGGAGAGACTAAAGGTTTGTTTAGAGTTTTTAGCATGTGTGCGGACTGTATAATTAGTTATATAAAATATGGACAGTCCGTTTGAGCAAAATATAATAAAAATCCCTTTATAAAATGAACCTCTTCCCTCCCATCGATCAGCAGGGCGGTTGACTCCCAGGTCGACCCCTCTCCTATTCTGGGAGTGAGAAGATTTATTTCTCTTATCGTTATATTTTATTAAATACATCAATTAATTTCATTGTTTGTTTCCATTATTTCTTATTCTTGTCCCCTCTTGTATACTTATATTTACACATAATTTTGAATTCCTAGGGAATATTCTATTATGTCAAAAGTATATTATTTTATTCCTGGTTTATATTATTATAGTTTAAATTTCAAATCCTGTGTGTATGCAATTTTCGTATAACTTATTTTATTCATAACTTTTTCATTTGGACTGCGTTTTTGATAAATAAATTTTGAAAACGTACTAAAATCTTGCCACAAATACAATGGTAATACTTTCATGGCCAGATTCTCAATTGTCCAAAATTCTTATTTTCAGTTTATTAATATTTTATTAATTTAATTCTTTATGTCTAATTGGGGTATATTTTATGAAGTGTTACATTCTCCCCCCTTCAAAGAGATTTCATTTCAAAATATTTTTGAAGAGGCAAAAAACACAACTCGTTCTAACAAACATGTTGTACACCCAAGTTATTTATTAAACATCCAAATTCAATGTGATTGTGCACAACAGATTTGCTAAAGTGAGCTCAGTCCTAGCAAGAAAGGTAAACATGTGACACTGTATGTATGCAAAACACCCTAATATGCATATAATTTCTATATGAGTGTTCCGTGCATTTGAGTTGTAAACAATTCCTACCATCCAATATAGAAATCAAATGAAACCATAAAGGAAATTTAGATGAAATAATTACCTATGAAAAGCTCTAGATGAGTTTGCCTCATTTTTCTTTCGTTTCTCATGTGATTTATGTAGAGTTATCTCCCCTACATACTCGGACGAGGTTAATGGATTTGTTGCGAAACTTTTTGACTTGGTGCTCCACAATCCTTGCAGCGACACGAGGCACCCTAGGTTCCAACTCAAAGCTTCCTAAGTTTCCAATCTAATTAAGCTCGAGTCTTACAACAGAGTTATGAAGGCACTTCCTAAGGTGAGAAACATGGAAAAGGTTATGGACTTCGGATAATCACTCTAGAATATCCACTCGATAAGCTAGTTTCCCAATCCTGTCAACAATCTTGATTGGCCCAATAAATTTGATAATCATTTCCTAGTCTTTCCAAACCGAATAGCTTCCATAAAAGGTGAAACTTTAACGAAGATCAAATCACCGATGTTAAATTGAAGTTCCTTCCTCCTTCTATCGACGTAAGATTTTTGTTGGTCTTGGGTTGTCTTCATTCTTTGTTGTATCAAAAGAATCTTCTTCGTAGAATCATGGATAAGGTCAGGTCCAAGTAAAACCTTGTCAGTAGTTTCCCACTAGTAGGAAATTTGCATGGCCGCCTATACATTGCTTCATAAAAGGCCATGCCAATCATCGCTTAAAAACTATTGTTGTATGAGAACTCTGCTAACACCAAATGCTTCTCTTATGCTCCTGCAAAGTCGATGATACAAGCTCTAAGTATATCCTTAAGAACCTGATTGACTCTCTCTATCTGACCGTCATTCTACGGATGGTGTGCAGTGCTCATATTAAGCGTCATCCCAAAATATACTTCTAAGCTCCTCCAAACTCGCTCATAAACAGAAGGTCTCTATCACTTACTCTGCTCATCAGAATCCCATATAGACGCACTATCTCCTTGATATATAACTAAAATTATGAAACTACGATCCTACTTTTCTTCACGGGGATAAAATGGGTACTCTTTGTCAAACAACCCACAATGACCCAAATGGCTTCATTCCCTTTCAGACTCCTTGGTAGCCTATCCACACAATCCATCGAGATATGTCTCCATTTCCAAATGGGAACCTCCAAAGGTAAAACAAACCTTCGGGCCTACCTTGCTCTGCTTTAGCTCTTTGACAAGTCAGACATTTTTCCAAAAACTCAGCAACATCCTTCTTCATTCCTTCCCAATGAAAAATCCTCCTCTGGTCCTTAAACATTTAATCCCCTCCGGGATGTATGATCATCCTCGAACAATGACACTCATCTAAATCCTCTTCTCTTAATTCTTTGGGGCGTAAAGTCAGTCGTCCCTTCTCAAACCCCCATATCTACCAACATATTATCTATTAAAATGACGAAAGTTTTCCCCTCTATCAATCCTTTCCCTCAACTCTCCATTGAGACCTGGCCCATGCTTAATTCTATCTATTAAAGCTGGTCTCACCTCCAAAACTCCAAGAAATCATTGAGATGATACAAACAGTGGTCGAAGGTTAAAACTAGAAAGAAATTCCAACTGCTCCACTCAACAATCATATTAACACTAGAATGTCTTCAACTCAAAGCGTTTGCGACAACATTACCCTTATCTGGGGTATACTAAATTGCAAAATCGTATGAAGCTATATACTTCATCTACGTTTGCTGCCTAAGATTCAAATCTAGCCGAGAAACCAAGTACTTAAGAGACTTATGATCCATAAAAAGATCAAGTTTCTCTCCTAACAGATAATGCCTTCACATCTTAAAAGCAAACACTACGACTGTGAGCTCCAAATCATGCATAGGGTATCTCTTCTCATGATCCTTTAGTTGTCTACTTGCATAGGCAACTACCTTACCCTCTTGCATAAGTACTTCTTCTAATCCTGTCTTGGAAATGTCTGTGAAAACTGTGAACATCTTAGTACCATCGGGAATAATAAGGGTAGGCGCACTCATAAGAAACTCCTTCAATTTCTCAAATGCATTACTATGCTTATCACTCCAAACAAACTCAAGATTATTCAAAGTCAATCGGGTTAGAGGGGCTGAAATCCTTTTGAAGTCCTTAATAAATTTCCTATAATATCTAGCTAACCCTAGAAAACTTCTAACTTCTAATGCATTACGGGGAACCATCCACTATTGAACAGCTTCTACCTTCGCGGGGTTTACGGCAAATTCTTCCCCCGAACTATGTGTCCAAGAAACATGACTTCCCTTCTCCAAAAGTGGCCTTTTGAAAACTTAATCATGATTTGATTCTACCTGAAAATCCTAGGACCTTACTTTGGTGATCTTCAATTCTTCATGCTCTTTAAAGTCCTTGGAAAATACGAGAATGCCATTAAGAAACACCACAACCATATTATTAAGAATTTCTCTAAATACTCTACTCATCAAATCCACAAAGAAGGCAGAGGCCTTAGTTAATACAAAGGGCATAACTTCCTATTCAAGCAAACCATTGGTGTCCTAAATGCCGTTTTATGTTTGCTTTCCTCGATAATTCTTAACTGATGAAATACTGTCACTAGGTCTAACTGAGAAAAGACTTGGGTACCTCCCAAATGGTCGAATAGTTCATCTATCCTAGGCAAAGGATACTTATTCTTCTTGGGTAACTTTTACATCTCTCTATGGTCAATGCACAATCTTAACAATCCATCGGCCTTGGTGGTGAAAACTACAGGCGCTCCCCACTTTGAAGTACTCCATCGGATGAATCCTTTCGCAGTAACTTAGAAATGTTCTTATCATATTCTCTCATTTCCTTAGGAGATATGTGCCTCAACGATAATTCTACTGGTCTAGCGACCTTTTAGAGATCTATCCTAAATGTGATCTCTTACATTACTTCTTCAAAAACATCAAGAAAATCACAAACAATGGGCATTGAAGATGGCCTTCCAAATCAGACGATAAAGAATGTAATAAGGCTGAATCCCTTACATTACCAATCTTACAATGGATTAGTAAGCTACGAACTCTACAAGCTCGCAAGCAAACTATCTTCCTATCGCAATTAAGGATGATCCTATAATAAGATAACCAATCCATATCCAAGATAAGACTATACCCCTTGAAATTTAATACATAAGCATCATACAAAATTGACAACGTCGATATCTAGTACTCGGCCTTTACAATTTATCTAGAGTAGTTTAGCTCCTCCGATAGGATTAAACATCACTATCGGACTACTAGCAAAGGATGTAGCAAGTTTCAAGAGATCAACATGCTCCTAGCTATGAAGGAATGAGATGCTCCAAAATTAAATTAAATGCAAATAGAAGTCCCTGGAGTAGAAATTATACCTTTTAAGGTAGTCTCTCCTTTATCCTTCGGTGATTGAATCTAAAGACCTGTTAACCCTAAAGCGTAATTTTTCCTACTAGATCCTCCTTTAAGCTTGGGAAAGCTCTAAGAAAGGCGCCCTTCCTAGTGACAATCATTACACTTCCCATTGAATTCCAATTCTGCTAGACCGACCCTACAATTTTGGCCTATGGCCCTTCTTGTGGCATCACCCACATAATTTAGGCTCTTTCTTAATTTTTCTATTCTTCTTCTTTAGCCAAAAGATCTTCTTATTGTTCTTTCCAAATCCATAAGTACCCTCACCTTTCTCACTCTTAGTCTTCTTCTTTTCCTCCGTAGTATATAAGATAGCAGTCTCCACAAGCTCCTCAAAAGTTTCTTCAAAAGTCACTTGAGCTAACAACATCTCTCTCAAAGGGGAGTTAAGTCCCTTCAAGAATATTAGCGCCTTATTCATAGGCATATCTGCAAGACCGCTTCCAAATTTAGGCAACTCTGTAAATTTTCAATATACTCCCTCAAACTTGATTCTTCTTGCTTAAGTTAGATATAGCTCTCCATTTGCAGACTCAGCATTGGGTAAAAACTTAACTTCAAATCGGGCCTTAAACTAATCCCGTTATATATCTTTCCCACATTCTCCTTGGAAATCATATTCCACCATTCCAAAGCTTCGCCTTTAAGGTGCCAAGCGGGTACCTTATGTTTTAGTGAGTCTTCCCATTCTTTAGCCTAAAAGGTACGATCACACCCAGATATCCATGCCTTTGCTTCAAGAAAGTCTTTCATTCCAAGAAAGGGCTTGCCTCTGAGATAAACAAAGTCCTTACAGAGACGAGAAAAGTTGGGAACCACATTAGTGGGTTGAGATGCTAGTTCCGTTGGGGCTGGAGGGACAATGTGAACTTGTTCTACAATCCATAAGTACTGCTGAAAACACTCAGGCAAGTTCCAAGGCCTTGCTGGATTCCCTTACTGAGGCTGATTTTCAACCATTTCTACTCTCTGACAAAGAAAAAATTCTTCAATGTAAAGTCCTAAGATAGTATTTAATCCAAAAGCAAAAGAAAGAAAGATAGAGATTGCCTTGTATAACCGTGTATGTCTTTAGGGTAGAGTGTGTGTGTATATATAAGTTGAAAACTTTTTCGAACAAAAGTACGTCTCTCATACGTATATTTCGCCGTAATCGGGTAACCTTTGCTCTAATACCACATGTAACTGGCCATACATCCAACCTTGTAAAGGGCGTGGATACACTTGGTAATCCCGGACTCACTTGTTTTACAGCCAGCCTTTAATATGTCCCAGACCAACCCTTTCACTTAGGACGTGTAGAGGTAAGAGTCAATGCCTCGCCACTAATCACAAGGCGAAATCCCTCTATCATGTAAGCATAAACATGCCAATAAGATATGGTAAATGAAAATCATATATGTTTAAAGAATGTATATTTCCTATACTTGGCAGTATGAATTCATCAAATTATGTATACGCAAATTTAACACACAATATATCATACATGTATTCGTCTGGCGAACTATCCTACAGTCAATTAAGGCCAACATGTTAATATAAGGGCAGATTTTTTCGTCACTTAATACCCTATGAAGTGGATTACCATTTGGTCACATAAGGTCATTTTCTATATTCATTTATGGGTGGATTCCCACTATCAATTAATATCCTATGGCATACCCTAATCACTTGAGACCTCGTCTTCAAATCGTTATCGCTACTAAGTATACACTCAATGTAATGCAAGAGACATTATTCTTCCACTTAATACCGGGCTTTAGGTAGACACTCATTGCCATTTATTACCCTCCCGATAGACCCATGCATTACTATCTAGCTGTCATTACGGGTGAACATCTTGCCACTTAATGCTTGCCTTAGACATGCGGTACCATTACATGTTCTTTAGGACTCTTATTTGTCCATCCCTAGGTATTCCCTCGCATATCCCCTAGATAAGAAGCGAACGAATTTTGAAGAGCTACCTTACCCATAAATATGTCTTTTAATTAGGACCACTTAATACCTTATAAGAGAAAGGAGAATCCAATTACCATTTGAAATCTAATAAGGGCAGATTCCATGCCTTGGGTTCAAAACCATGGAGTGAACATTAGGAATACACCTACTCCCAACCACTTAATACCCAAACAAGGTAGGTCGCCAACTTAATTCCTTCTCGAGGTAGGCCTACATCACACAAAAATATGTATATGCAAGAAATCCTACATTAACCCAACTACTTGTAGATGATGGATTTGTCAAGTGGTTCCGGATAGACTTTTACTTGGGCTTAACGTCACGTCTTTATGTACCAATTATAATGGCCTATGACACCTAGACTTCTCACATTAACCCGATTTCCTTATAGATGCTGGATATGTCAATCGGTTTTGGATAGGCTTCTACTACAAGTAGGGATTAACCTCGTGTCTATGTGTCATTAATATTAATTAATAGCCATCAATGATCGCGCACACACAAAATTTCCTATGGGGACATGTAAAATTCTAATTTCCTAATTTAACGTATTTAATATGCATTTATAATACATTGATTATGCTATAAATAATGCTAAATAAAACATAAATTGAGCGCACGTAAAGAAACGTCCTAAAACGTAGAAATGTCAATCTTAAACACACTATTAAGGTTTAAAGATTTATTTCTCTACCTTCGTCAACATGGCAAAAAATGTTTACATTCTCATTCAAATCAAACATAGGGAAATAACAACATACATAGAATAACTTGTAACCTTGGTTTAAAAGATTACTTCGATAATAAAAGGAAGACAGGGTATAATATTCCAAATATATGTATAATCCCTTTTTGGTAATGCTTCACTTTTCATATGATTTTATAAGAAAACAAAGACTTTGATAACTTTTGTTATAATACGTTCAAACTATCTATTTTAAAAATAAATGCTTAAACCTATTAAATTACAACACCCAAATCTTTTGCTTTTGCATACATATGAGATTTACAAGAAAGTGAATCAGACCATTATCAAAACTATATAGCACCCAAATATCCACATTTTCTTACATTCATAACCAAACCCAAATATACATGAAATGATTGACCATTTCCGCGGTTTACAAGGGATTTGGAGGATTTGTTTATATTTTATTTTCGTGCAAATACAAACCCCTTAGGCATAACAATCCAAATCTACACTATCAAAATAAAGAAAATAGTAAACAAGTAAGATTTTCACTCATGGTAATACAAGTAGAAGGATGAAGATACCTTGTAGAATTAGTTTCTGGATTGTTTCCTCGCGATTACCATTTTCCAAATTTTCTCCTGAATCGATATATACATATAAAAATTCAATTAAATTCTTATACATTTATATTCTAATTCCAGATTATTCTATGAAAATAGATTAGAAGAGGTAGAGAAATAGGTTAGAGAAGAAGACTCCTAACCTATTTATTTTCTGGAATTAAGAATAATTGTGGAAAAGCATAGTGAAGGAATATAAGAGAATGAATGTAGGGTTTTGGGGGAAAGGCTAAGGATTTATTTATACTTGCTAACATGTGTTTGGACTGTAGGATTAGTTATATAAAATCTGAATAGTCCATTTGAGCAAAATATAATAAAACCCCTTCATAAAATGAGCCTTTTCCTTCCCCTTGACCAAGAGGGCAATCGACCTCCTCCCTAGGAGGGCAGTTAACCACAGGTCGACCCCTTTTAAGGGTGGGCATTCGACTATACTCCTGTTGTGGGCGTAGGAATATTTGTTTCCCTTATTGTTATATTTCAATAAATACGTTAATTAATTCCATTGATTCTTTCCGTTATTTTTTATTCTTGTCCCATCTTGCATACTTATATAGACACACAATTTTGGATTCCCAGGGAATTTTCCATTATGTCAAAAGTCTATTATTTTATTCCTACTTTATATTCTTATAATTTAAATTTCAAATCCTGTGTGTGTACAACTTTTGTATTACTTATTTTATTCATAACTTCTTCATACAGACTCCGTTTTCGACAAATAAAATATGAAAACAAACTAGAATCCTGCCACGAATACAATATTAATAATTTTGTGGTTGAATTCTCATGTATCCAAATTCTTATCTTTATCCCTTTAATATATTATTATTTAATTATCTTTGTCAAATTGGGGTATATTTTGCAGGGTGTTACAAGATAAGACCAAGGAAATTTATCCTAAATTTTTGTTTACATATGAATTATAAACTAATAATAAGATTGATGTGATACAAATCCAACCTCAAAAAATCAGGTACATTTATTCACAAAGATACTTCCAAAATCAACTTTTTGAGGACGATGTATAAAGCTGGTGCGCATCGGCTATATTAGTGGATTGGCTGAACAATACATCATAAATTAGAGGAAGAATCCAAAATTAGCTAAAACGTACTCTTTTTCCTTTATTAATATTTTTCTATCGAGTATTATTAATAAGGTTTTAATGAGGTATTATCTCGATCAACAAGTATTAACCCTCGCAATAACATTATGAAATATTTTACCTAAAATGAGATAAAATTGTGCTTTTCCCTATTTATGATTCTTTTTTCCAATTGGAATTTTCATAACATGGGCTCTCAATGAGGCAACTACTCATATCATTTGGACATACTCATATTCAACTAGGGTGCTATAATATAAATTAATAATAAATGTGATGACAAATGTTATTTGTACATCATTTAATCTTTATGGATATCCTATAAACGAAGTATAATATACTGCATTAAATATATTTGAAAATGAGTTTAATCAAATTATTCCTCTATTTACAATATTTTATATTTTTTCTCGTTGTATGACAGATCTCGAAAGGAAAAAAGCTACTTTTGTTTCGAACTATTACTATACACAAAAGCTTGAATTCACACATATCATTTGTATACTTGTTTGGCATAGAGATACTTCAAATTTTAGATAATAAATTACTTGTTGAGACAAGTCCCACATCATAGAATTTGTAAAATAAATCTTGTATAACTATAAGAGTCCACCCTTCTCATTGCCAATTAGTTTTGCGCTAATTTGGGGTTCTCTGACATGGTATCGGAGCAGGTTTAATTCGTATGCACATAACTGCCACACTTATCCACGTTACCCAATAAGATCCATGTGTTAGGCTCAGCATATGCCACACGTGCGGGGGCGTGTTGAGACAAGTCCCACATCAGGGAATTTGTATAATAAATCCTGTATGTAATGTCCCGTATTTTTATCGATATAATAATTAATTAATTTAATTATTTAAAATAATGGTTTGGTAATTTAAACGGTTATTAAATTAAATAACATTGGATATTTAATTAATATAACAATTAAATAATATATTTAATTCTAAAATAATCAGAATTAGCAAAAATGACAATATTGTGTGAATTGGACAATTAAAAATATATATTTCAGTTTAAAATTAAATTATGATAATGAATATATTTAATTAACGATGGTTAAATGTGTAAATTATATTATATTTTTAATCGAGCTCAAAATGGCGCGGTAGTTCGTAATTTGCCGATTCGAACTTTAAACGAATATACAGTATCCGTTTTAAGCCGGATTTCTATGAAACAAGAAACGTTCGGAGCTGGTGAAGTATATTTTTCTAATGAAAGAGAAAAATCGAGATTTCGTCATATAGATTTTTAGTTATGTCCAAATCAAATTTTCAAATAGTCGCTATGGAATTCCTATATATTTTATAATGATATATAAAAGGAATTTCATTATAAATCGAATATCGATTTAGTCGGGATTTGAAATATCGAGTTAGAAATTCATCTAGGAATATTCTGGAGCTGTATGGTATTCTATTGTGAATATATACGACAATATTTGTTTATAAATATTTAATTTAATTATTTTTAAATATATTAATATTTAAATGGGTTTATTTAGAGCTTTAAAAAAAGCCAGTTTTGCAAACGACCTCCATTTTTGATGAAACTAATTTTGTTGGATTCGTAATATTAAATTATTATTAGATTTCAAGTTTCATGATTTTTGGAGTCAATAGCCGTACCGATTTTTAATGTGAAAAACAGTCGATATTTTGATGGCTAAAAATACGCTGTGTGAGCAAAAGGAGTTGGAATTCGACGAAACCAGTTTCTTGGGTCCGTAATGTCGAACTGTACTGCATGTCCAATTTCGTCAAAATTGGGTATCGTATGTGGCCTCAGGAATTTTTAAACGACAAATTGAGCTATTAATCAATTATAAATCAATTTAAAACTACAAAGCTTATCACCTAAGCTATCATACCCTATAAATACCACTTGCCCAAAACCTAATTTCATTCCTCTCCTAGTCAAATAACTTCCGCCGCCTATGATCTTCACACAAAAAATATTTTTGGGCAAACAAAATCATAAACAATTCAAATAAAATCTTATAAATCCAATGACATATAAATTCGAGACCCAGGGAAGTTTCTCTTCGATTTGGGGTAAGCATTGGAGAGTTCGATTGAAACATGGGTCGCTGTTTTTAGAGCAGCATCGGTTAGGGTTTGAAAATTCTCGAAATTAGATGAGCTCGGGTTTGTTTCACGCTTAGATTTGGATTGAGGAGTTCGAACCAAACTTGTTTCTATTTATCAGAATATTGATTCTGTTTATCAGAATATTTCATATCGAAATGAAATTGATGTTATTATATTGTTTAACATCTATGGATGCAAGGAAACAGGTTGGAGGGATCCAACTGGGTTCCTTAGTATTTATAATATTGTTGTTTTCAAATATTGTAATAAATGATGTGATATATAATCTGTTGTTGGTTATGTGTGTTTGAATGATATCGATCATTATTATTTGGTATTTTAAAAACCATATATAATAATGGAATTGAAAAGGGAATTTTCAATGTGTATATTGAAAATAAAATATATTTATATAAAATCAAATGATTTTATAAAAAGGAATTTAAAAGTGGATATTAAATAAAAGGATTAATTTAGAAAAAAAATAGAATAAAAAAGGGATATTTATTTAGAAAATAAATAGATTATAAAAGGAATAATTATTTGGAAAATATATATAGAGAATTATAAAAGGAAGTATTTGTAAAACAAATAGAATTGAAAAAGGAAATGGCGGGATATAAAAGAACCATGGAATGGATTTAAAGTAGATATTAAATATAATCTGTTTTTGTAATAACCCGGAAATCCGAGCCAATTTAAATTTTTTTATTTTGGAAATTTTAGCGAATTTTGAGTATTTAAAATGAATTATTTTAAATAATAACGACGAGAAATTTATTTTGAATAGAATTAGAACACATATATTTATTTGAATCGTCGTTAGAATATAAATATTTTATTTTAATTATAAAAGAAATTGAAAATGGCGCGGTAGTTTGAAAATTCGATTTCAAATTTCAAGTAGACGTACAGGATTCAAAATAAACCGGATTTTAGTGAAACCAAAAATATTAGAATCTATTTGAAAATATCTTTTAAACGAATCTAAAAATTTGAAATTTCATAGCGGGGATAAAACGTTATGCCTAGTTGAAATTTCAGAATAGTCGCTATGGAATTTTGGCCCTTAAAAATGGAAATTTTGCAAACGACCTCGGTTTTCAACGAAACTACTTTTGTTGGATTCGGGATGTATAATTATTGCTAGATCCCAAAGTTCATAATTTTCTGGATCAATATGTAAGCGTGGCGAAGGAAAACGTGTTTTGACAGTTTCAGTCAATTTCGATCGACCAGAAAATGGCCATTTTTCAGACGATCTCGGAATTTGACGAAATTAGTTTTGTTAGGACCATATCGTCAATACAAAGCTAGAAAATATTTTTTGGGAATTTTTAGAGTCTGTATGCGGCCCCGGTAAATTGAAATGCGCGTTCAAATTCAGTATATAGATTTATATTTTGATTTTGACGAAAACCGGTCGAAACGATCGAATCAGCTTACGATACATATCCCATTGTGTTCGGAATGGGGGTAATTAGTTATGGATGACAAGCAGTGGGTCTCGTTTGGAGTTCGAATTTAAAAGTTACTTTTTGGTACTAAATTAAATATAAAAATATATTTAAATAATTAAGTCAAATCCTTTGTCTCTCTCTCCCCTCCCTTATCGTTCATTACAGACGAGATTAAAAAAAAAGCGCTCCCGTGCTCCATCCTCCACCACCGCCGATGACCGCGCCGACCCCGCTCCACCTCAGATCGGCCATCGCCCTCCTCCCCGTTCTCTCTCCTCTTCTGTACGACGACCCCTCCCAAACCCCCAAATCAAACCCACTCCCACCACCACAGTCCAGCAGATGACCGCCGCCATCTCCAATGCCTTCCACCACCACCCACGACGATCCGCGCTGCCTCTCCCCGCCGCCACTCCGCTCCTCCAACCAACAAAAACTGAAAACGTGAGTTTTGTTTATTTTTATCTATTTGATTTGATTTTCAGTTTAAAATATGATAACATTATATAAACAAAAAAAAAATCCAATTATATATATATATATTTTATATAAAAGGCATAGAGAATAAAAGAAGGATTTTTATATAAGTAATAGAATAAAAAGATTATATTTTTATAAATAAAAAGATTATGTTTTTCTATATGAAAAGATTACATTTTTATTAGAAAAGATTATATTTTTATTAGAGAAACGATTTGATTTTTATATATGCACATAGCGAATGAAGAAAGGATTTTTATAGTATGAACAACATTATAAAAATGAGATTTTTATCTATGAAGTAGAGTTATAAAAATTAGATTTTTATATATTCATGTAGCGAAGAAAAATATGATTTTTATATATGTATGATAATAAAAATATGATTTTTAAAACAAAGAAAGATTAGATTTCTAAAAAGAAAAAGGTTTGATTTTTAACTAGAGAAAAGAAATGATTTTCATAAATTATAAAGATATGGTTTTTAAAGTTGAAATATATACTAGGATGCAGATGGGGCTTAGCAGCACCCGACACCCGTTGTCCATAGACCATGGACGACTTGTTTGTTTGTGGTGTGAATATTGATTGTGTGATGTGGAATGGAATAAATTATTTTATGGTTAAAAATATAATTTTTAACGTGTATATAAAATAACTATTTATAAACAAACGGACGATTTGTTTATGCACACGCATTTGACTGATATGGATTGGGACAATAAATTTTACACATCGCCCAACTGCACAAATAAAACCTGTGTTTGATTGTTTGAAAACCCCACACGGGTGTTGGGATGAAATTGGCCATACACTAGTCCCAATAATTAGTTGTATGTCGATCGACTGATTGACAGGCTGTTAAAGCGTTAAATATTTATATTTGATGATGCAGTGTAGAATGCACTTTGGGTGATGGTTGACTGTGTTTGATTGTTGTAGTGTACGTGTGTGTATGAAATCCATATAAATCACATTGTATAGTAATTGACTGTGTCTGATTCCAGTTCAGAAAAAAATGAATATTTTAAAATAACGATTATTTTTCAAATAATATTCAGAAGAGAATCAAAATATGATTTTGATGTCCGATTTGGGATGGACACGAATATATTTAAATATATAAAGCCGTGTTGATTAGATTGACGCCATTTTGACGTGAACGATATTTATATCGATTTTATTCATTTCTATAATGGATATCGAAAAGGAATTTAATTCAAAATCTAATGTTTTGAAAATATTATCATTTATATATCGATGATATGGAATATTCAATTTTGATTCGAAATTGAATATGAAGTTGAAATCGTTTTGAAAACGAATTTAAAACGATTTATAAAATACGTTTTAAAGGGAAATAGATGAAATATATATATATATATAATGGCCTGAATAGAACGTGCCGCGCTGCGGCAGTTCGCGAATTTCAACCATTGACTTCGAATGGACATTACGGGGGATCTGACCGTCGGATTCTCCTGAAACCGGAACCATTGGGTTCGTATCGAAAAGAGCTTTCTAACGAATATTAGAGATTTGAAATCTAATAGTTGTATTTGGAATTATGTCCAAAACAAATTTGGAAAAGGTCGTTGTAAGTGCAGTTCGATGGCCGTTGATGGAAATTGACTGTAGGGCCTTGATAAAATTATTAAAAATAGTAATAACTTGTGTAAAATCATAAGAAATGATTTGGAAAGAATTGGGATGAAAATTTCCATATTTGAAAAGATAAAAATAGATTTTTATCGAAATAAACTAGTTTTGAACTAGAATTATAATTCAATTATTTTTAAAATAAATAAATTGGATTTGAAAGGGTTTTAAAAGTAACTAGAATTTCCAATAATTGAATTGGAATGGATTTGAATCGAAATTGTCTTTGGAATATTTTGATGTTGGATTTCGTGATTATACAGATATTGTTATGGAAATTTGAAAGATATATTTATATCGTTATTTCCAATACGATATATGTTGGTCGTAGAATTTGATATTGAATATAAGCCGGTATATTTTCTATTCAGAGCCTTGTATTTAATATCAAATGGGATTTGGGTTTGTCGTGAATGGTGTCTTCATTAACACTGTTCTTAAACCCAGTTGAGGAAAAGATTAAATCATTTTATTTAGATTTAATGAAGTATACCAATTAAATGGTATTTAATTGGAATTGAATTTGAATTGATTTTTGGGTTTATCGTGAACGGTGTTTTAAATAACACTTGTTCTTTAACCCGATAATTAATGGAATGTGAATTGGGTTTATCGTAAACTATGTTTTAACGACATTCGTTCTTTAACCCAATTTACAGTGAAATGTGATTTGGAATTTATAAATCTGTTGTTAAGATTTAAAGGAGATTTTCCAAAGTAAAGTTTTCCAATTTAATAAAATAAATTGGAATGGAATGGAATTCGATTTGGTAATAATAGAAGTGAATTTCTGTGGAGGAAGACAAATAATATATCTGAAATTTAAAAGGCTTTGCTGTTATTCCATTTATATTATTAGTCGGATATGGTAGTTTATATCGATTATATATATATCGATTTGTTTTCCATGAAGATTCCATTGTAAACGGAATGTGATTTTGGGTTGTCGTGAACGGTATCTTTAATAATACTGTTCTTAGACCCAACGGAGTTAAAAAAATCAGAAACTAACTGAAGATTAGTTAAGTTGAATGGTTTCCTGGGTATTGATCTGATGTTGGTTTCGGCCTTCGGGGTTATTACTTAGGGAATTGTTCACTTGCTAATTTACGGTTAAAGGCTGATGGAATAGAATGTGATTTTGGGTTTATCGTGAACCGTGTTTTAAATGACATTGGTTCTTTAACCCAGTTAAAGACAGGATATGATTTCCTAAGTTAAATAATCATTAATAGTGATTTTTGGGAAGATTAAAACCAAGTGGAGTTTTATGAATCTTTAATTAGATTGAAATGATCGAGAATGGAGTATCACTAGTTTTGCTCCAAGCGATAGATAAATCTTTAATTAGATTTGAACATGAAATGGTAATTCAATTTACCGATAACACCGTGGTGTTAGATATGAAGTATGACCAGTTTTACTTCATGGGATGAATAAGTGGGGGTTGGGAAATTTAACAAGTGATTACTTCGGTAAGGTTCGCTAATCACGACTAGTTTGGATAAACCATAATTTGGTTTGAATTGATATTCAAAAGAAGATTAAAGAATAAATTTAAAGAATTTATCTTTGATAAAATTAAAGGGAACCTTTCCCAAAGTATAAGAATATTTGGATAAAAGAATATTCTAAATTGGAATGAGGCGTATATTGTGTTTGTGTAACACTTGTTCATTATATACGCGAGTTATTCGGAAAGGCCGAGTTTATCCCATTCTGACTAACTGAATCGACGATGTGTCGAGGATGAAGATGGTGGTCGAAGACCAGAGGTCTTCACATCATTTGGATAATTACTGATGTAACGACACGGATTTCGCTCGGACCTAATCGATCGCCAAATCGACCAAGACCGTTCGAATCCAACATACGCTAACTCTGGGCATACAACACATCAGAACAAATAACAGAAGACTTCTATAAACATCATAATAATGTTACATCAGAGTACAGAATATCAGAGTATATCGAAATATAATCAATACAGCGGAAGATGATTTTACAATAAATGTAATACATTGCACAGTGGAAATAAATAAATAACACAGCGGAAGACGATAAACACACTGGACACAGCTTTAAGCTTCGATCCAAAATCCTGCATATATATCTGCAAAATAAACTACTCGACTGCCCGTGTGGAAAATAGGACACCCGAGTTTGCAAGGGAAAAGCAAACTACAGGTTAGTCATGGGACTGGTGTGAGAAACTCTACAGTTAAAATTAACTTATATAAAATGATAAGGCAAATCATAGGACCACGCCGCTAACGCGGAACGGGTTTACCCCCATGAATGCCAGTGTATAAACAACAATCAATATAGATATATGGATCTACTATGCATCAATCAACATGCAATATCCCAATCTACCCATTTAGATTAATCACCACACTTAGATTTTCCAATTCCAATTCAATTTACAGAAATTATTCCTTTGGATTTAATTCCCGATTTCTTATTTCAAATCATTTGAAATACATATCTAACTTTCTATATCAAAGTAGATTTCACTTCGGGATCTCAAATCAAATTGTTTGGAAATATGAATTCCAAAACATAACAATGCATACAGACAAGTATGCAACCAAATATCATGCTCCCCATCGACAAGGCAAAGGGCACGCACCTAAGCAACTCGATATATATATATATATATATGTGTGTGTGTGTGTGTGTGTGTGTGCACCTACCCCACATAGGAGCAGGCTACACCGACGATGCACCTCCCACACATGGAGAGCATACACCGCCCTCTCACCCATATTTTTAGTCTCAGGGTTACCCGAATCTTTAGCCACATACTAAATCGTTTCATATCCTGAAGTAGGGAAAATCATTTCACAACATAATAATCACAAGTACTTTCAAAATATAGTACTTCACATCAGTAATTCACACATATGATCAGTCACTATTAATCACATAACCTTTGAGCTCGTACGTCTCAAAGAAGGGTGTTAAGTAAGAGAATAAATTCTCCGCCACCAAACAGATACATCATTAATAGCAACTAATCAAATATGTGATGAACCACAATGTAAAACCATAATATATTTCCAAATCATTTTAGAAATCATCGGGTTTAGGCCTCGAAATCCTTTCTGTTTTATAAAACATTTCTATAAAACATTCCCTGTCCAAAATCGGGAATATATTTCTTTTCACTTAAGAAAAACATATCATTTCACAATCATTCATTAAGTTTGAAATGAACACCACATTGCTAAACACCTTATCGTCAAATCATGAAGTGTTTCACAAGGTGTTAGCACACAGATATCTTTACCCAACCCAATGCTAAATGTAAAGGCATATTCTACTCATAAACTGGTCGAGCACCATCCAAACAATCAATCAGTCATAATCAATATCAACAACTACGTATATTTGGTTTACACTACATCTCATGTTTTGGTAAATTTAATCACCATTCATTCATTCAAATCTAATTAAAGATTTATTCAAATTCCAATTGGTTTCATCTATAAAATCATTTCATATTGATTGTTCTATTTTTTGGAAATTAATCCTGCTTTTACTCAGGTTAAAGAACTAATGTCATTTAAACACAGTTCACGACAAACCCCAAATCCAATTTGATATCAAATACAAGGCTCTGAATAGAAAATATATCGGCTTATATTCAACATCAAATTCTGGAACCAACAAATATCGTATTGGAAATAACGATATTAATATATCTTTCAAATTTACAAAACCATATCTGTTTAATCATGAAATCCAACATCGAAATATTCCGAAGATAATTTCGATTCAAATCCATTAAAATTCATATATTGGAAATTCCGATTATTTTTTAAAACCATTTCAAATCCAATTTATTTATTTAAAAATAAATAAATTATTATTCTAGTTAATAACTAGTTCATTTCGATGAAATCTATTTTTATCTTTTCAAATATGGGATTTTTCAGCCCAATTCTTTATAAATCATTTATTATGATTTTATATAAATTATTGATATTTTTAATAATTTTATCAAGGCCCGTACAGTCGATTTCCATCAAAGGCCATCGAACTGCACTTATAGCGACCTTTTCCAAATTTGATTTGGACATAATTCCAAATCCAACCGTTATATTTCAGATTCGTAATACTCATTGGAAAGCTCTTTTCGATACGAACCCAACGGTTCCGGTTTTAGGAGAATCCGACGGTCGGATCTCCCGTAATGTCCGTTCGAAGTTAATGGTCGAAATTCGCGAAATGCCATAGCGCGGCGCGTTCTATTCAGGCCATTATATAATATATATAATATATATTTCGTCGATTTCCTTTTTAAAACGTATTTTAAAATTCGTTTCCAAAATGATTTCAACTTCATATTCAATTTCTAATCAAAATTGAATATTCCATATATACGACAATTTTATACAGTGTATATATATGTTAAAAATTATATTTTTTAACAATCAAATCATTTTCGCATTTCATATATATATATATATATATATATATATATATATATATATATATATATATCTTTTTCATTTCATATATACATCGTTTTCACATTTCATATATATATATATATATATATATATATCGTTTTCATTTCATATATATATATCTTTTTCACATTTCATATATATATCGTTTTCACATTTCATATTTTCACTTTCAATATATACGATATTTATTTATTTCACTTCACATCACGATCAATTTATTTCATTTCACATCACGATCAATTTTCACACAGAATACAATCAAATAAGTCGTCCATGTTCTGTGGACGACGGGGAGCAGTTCATATATGCAGTTACAAAATAAATAACTATACAGAAAATTTAAAGTGAGAGAATTCTCACAAAGGGTTCCACTCCGCCAGATTTATTTCTGAATTTCTGAACAGTTTGGTTTTGATTTTTCCTGAAATTCTGGTTTGCTCTAAATTTGACCCGGTTAGTTTTGTTGCGAAGCTCTCGTTGAGACGAGTCCAACGCTTCTGAAATTGTCCAATTCCGTCCTCGTATGGAAAAGATATGGCATATTATACATTTATTTATAACTCGAGATAATAAAATATAATTAATGAAATTGATTACATCATTAATTCCTAATCTTCCTCCTTCCTCTTTGTTACTTTACTGGAATGAATTCTAAGCCACTCGCCACCATCTACTTCATCACGCACGACACCACCCTTCGCCTGACAACGACCAGACACCCCCACGACGACGCCGTGACCGTCCTTCACCTCCTCCCTCAACCACCTATGGTTCGGTGGCCCCACCTGCGCAAGGACCGTGTTTGAACGGCTAGGGTTTGAGCTTAGAAATCGTGCCATTTACTCCACGAATTCCAATCATGACCGTTAATATTCTAGATCTCAGAGTGATCTTTACATTTTTCTTTGTGGAATTCGCGAATCAGTTTGGGGATTTTTAGATCGGAGGGGAGAATGAATTGAAGACAATCGCCGTTGGTTCCTTTAGTTGGCGGCGTGTTCTGACCAGAAGGGAATTAGGGCTTGTTTAATTTGATTGGCCCTTATATATTAAATTTTATTATTTTAATTCTTTTAATCCAAGAATGCTAGTTTTTACTCCCTAACTCCAAATCAAACCCAACGAAAGTTGCCCCTAGCTAAATACCCCCATTCCGAACGCAAATGGGATATGTCCCGCAGGCTAATTCGACTGTTTCGATCAGTTTTCGTCAAAATCAAAATATAACTCTATATATTGAATTTGAACGCGCATTTCAATTTACTGGGGTCACATACGGACTCTACAAATTCTCGAAAAATATTTTCTAGCTTCGTATTGACGATACGGTCTTAACAAAACTGATTTCGTCAAATTCTGAGACTGTTTGAAAAATGGCCATTTTCCAGTTGATTAAAATCAACTGAAACTGGTCAAACACGTTTTCCTTTGCCACGCTCACATATGGATTCGAAAAATTACGAATTTTGAAACCTAGCAATAATTTAACATCACGGATCCAACAAAAGTGGTTTCGTCGAAATCCGAAGTCGTTTGCAAAATTTCCATTTTTAAGGGCTAGAATTCCATAACGACTATTCTGAATTTTCAACTGTTCATATCTTTTTACCCCCGCTATGAAATTTCAATTTTTCAAATTCGTTAGAAAGATATTCACTAACAGATTTAAATATTTTTGGTTTCACTAAAATCCATTTTGTTTTGCACCCGGTACAGTCAGTCAAAGTTTGAATTCCAATTTTGAAACTGCCGCACCATTTCAGGCCTTGTTTATAATTTAAAATAATTATATTTATTTTCAAACGTCGATTCAAACACACTTTTCATCGTTATTATTTAATATACTTTATTTGAAATATTTAAAATTCACTAAAATAGCCAAATTAAAATTTTTAAATTGGCTCAAATTTTCCAGGTTGTTACAACTGATGATCTTGATTGGGCTGTACACCCAAGAGGAGGGAATCAGTTGGTGATCGTCCAGACGTACTTGGAGATCGATGTATATGCGAGGAATAAGGTTCCTCTGGTTTTTTTCAGACCCAGAACGGACTTGTTAATGGATGTGTGTCTCACATCGGATTTCATTCTGTGTGATTGATATCGGTTGCATAGCGTGAATTGCCTATGTGGCATGTTGAGATGCAAATGATCAAGGCTTCTGTTGAAAAGAAGAGTCTTGTGGTTGATGATCAAAGCACGGCCTTTATGGCGTAGCTTTGTGTATAACGTTAATTTGTGACCCTCACACCCCGGTTGTGAACCAGAAACGGGAGAGGACTTCAGGGAGAGCATGCGTTTCCTTCTAGCTAGGGTGGTGTCAGTGACCTACCAGCCCTGACATTTATATTATTTTCACCTGTGTGGTTGTTGGATTGCGAGGCGCCTCGGATATATCGGTGACTATGTAGAGCTGATGGAGTCATAGGACTCATTTACGCCCCAAAGGGTGGGTAAACGCGGTGTTCAGGCATTATAATCCACATTGGGTGGACCGGCCCTGACGATCCAAGGCTTGCTTGCGCGCTTGCTTGAGGCTCGGGCTAGAGAGTCTCGAAGCGGTAAGGAAGATCCCTTGCCTTGGTTCACAGATGGAAATCCAACTTCCAATACGTGACTTTGCGGTTTTGATTGTAGAGCCTAGTATTGGCGACATGATATATGGTACCCATGTCGTTTAGGATTGATACATTTATATTTGAAGTTGTTTTTACACTATGCACTTATAATAGTATCAAATGATTTGTTTTAACGTACCAAGCATGCTTGGCTATTATAAGGGAAAACCCTATCCTTCAGCTTGCGTTGCATTGTGTGATGGGACCCGGGTCTTATAATAGCTTCATTTTTTCAAAAAGCATTGCGCTGTTTTGTTATATGCACTTGTATTCTTGGGAGGAAACCCGTTCCGTGTTATACGGCATGGTCCCTCGATATATCTGATTTAAAGTAAAGTTTCAAATAACTGTTTTAGTTCTCACACCAGTCACATAACTGACCTGGAGTTTATTGTTTTAACCTAAACTCTGGGTGCCCTTATTTTCCACATGGGCAGCTAGTAGTTTTGGTTTTGTAGATTTATATTCACAGGATCCTAGTTTACAGCTGGAACGATACTCGGAAAGCTCTGTATCCGTGTATTTCTTCCAGTTGTGTTTTGTATTATTTTTCCGTTGCTATGTAATGTAAATTGAATCTCTGATATTTTTTTGATGTGTAATATTTATTCGTACTCTGTATATTCTTGTATTCTAATGGAATTGTTGTAATAAACAATGAAATGTTCTTCTGTTTGTGTTCTGATCCGTCTTGTCCTCAAAGCAATCCGTGATTTCTCGTAAGGGGGATTTTGGGTCCTTATAGTTTTAATAGATAAATTGAGAAGATTAATTTATAAATAATGTGTTATAAATTAAATAAATATTTATCATTTGATAAATGGAATATATAAAGCTGGATTTATATGGAGAAGTAAAAATCGGTTTCAACACCGATATTTGAAATTGAATATGAACGTACCAGTTATAAAGGGAATTTTCAATGAGATTATAAGTGCTGAAAATAAAATAAGATTTTTATGAATATTTCTAAATAGAAGTATAAATAGAGTTAGTCGAGTAATAGTTAATTAGAGTTAATCGAATTAGATTTAGTCGAATAAGAGTTATTCAAATAGAATTAATCGAATTAGAGTAAATCGAATATTAGTTATTCGAATAGAATTAATCGAATAAAGTTAATCGAATTAGAGTTAATCAAATGTAGTTTATTCGAAAGGAGTTCTCGAATATAGTTTATTCAAAAGGAGTTATCGAATATGGTTTATTCGTAAGGAGTTATCGAATATAGTTTATTCGAAAGGAGTTATAGAATATAGTTTATTCGAAAGGAGTTAATCGAATATAGTTTATTTGAAAGGAGTTAATCGAATATAGTTTATTCGAAAGGAGTTATCGAATATAGTTTATTCGAAAGGAGTTAATCGAATATAGTTGATTCAAAAGTAGTTATCGAATATAGTTTATTCGAAAGGAGTTATCGAATATAGTTTATACGAAAGGAGTTATCGAATATAGTTTATTCGAAAGGAGTTAATCGAATATAGATTATTTGAAAGGAGTTAATCGAATATATTTATTCGAAAAGGAGTTATCGAATAAAGATTATTCGAATGAGAACTATACGTTGAAATTCAATTATATCGAATTCGGGAAAGTACTATTCACTTTCCGTTTTTAATCAAGATTTATTTATTTATTAATAAATTAGTTTTTTGTTTATTTATCCAAATTAATAAATAAAAGTTTTATTTAAGTGACTATATTTTGGAAGCGTGGGATTATAACACTATTGTTAAAATCAAATGGTTTCTGTAAAAGAAGTGGATTCGTAAATAGAATCCAAGAGTTACGAAAGGAAGTTTGTTAAAGATTTAAAAGGTGAACTTGTCTATTTCAAGGTTAATATTGTTGTTCAGTTAAGGTCTGAGAGGTAGTTATACCCAACTTGATTGACTCCATTTTTAACTAAAGAATGGTTAAGGTTCGATAGTGAAAATTAGTTAAGTGAATTTAGTTAATGAGTGTAAAGGTTTGAGTTGGCATAGAGATGTTTTATTTAAACATCTATTTAAATCCAAATGTAGGAGTTTTAGAAATATTTTCCAAATAAGAATCAGAAATGTTTTCTAATATAGAAAATAAGAAATGGAAATGTTTTCCAATGTTAATAACGTATATTTTCTAAATTTAGAAAATAAGAAATGTTGAATATTTGGAAAACACGAAATGAAAAAAGAATAAATTAATAAACTAAAGAGATAAATGTTAAATGATGACTAATCGATATAATTTCCATCTGGAAATAATATTGTTGTTTGCACACGTGTTTTTCTTTAATAGTTAACTCACCGACTATCAAAGTTTTTGACCATTTTCCCGTCATTAATATGGAGACACCGGGATCAGATTCATTATCTGAAAACCACTCTGTATGGGCGTTAGCGTTGCGATCAAATATGATGAAATAATTGAAGATAGAGTTATGCAAGGGCTGTCCTGTTTATAGAATAGTGCCTTCGGTTTGTCCAGTCCCAGGACAACCTGTATGGAAGAATGTTTGATAGAGTATACTCAATAGATCGCGTAAGTTGATCTCTTCAAACGTATTTACGTTTGATGGCGGAGGAATTCGTTTCTCTTAGCTGTATACCCGTTGTATTTTTGAGGAAATCAATTTGTGATTTGGCGGGTATGACGATGTGACATTCAAAGTAAATAAAGGTGTGGTCTGGACGTTATAACCTCTAGCCTCACAACCGAGAAATGGTATAAAATCGGGTAGGTCGTGTAAAGACCCGTGACTTCCCCGGTAAGGAAAGAGCGGATACTTTGAGAACAACACACAAAAGAACGCAGACAGAAGAACATTTCATTGTTAATTACAACAATTCATCAGAATACAAGAATATACAGAGTATAAACAAATAATATACATCAGAAAAATATCAGAGATTACAATACATTACATAGCAGCGGAAAATAATACAATACACAACTGAAGGAGATATACGGATACAAAGCTTTCCGGATATCATTCCAGCTGTAAACCAGGATCCTGTGAATATAAATTTGCAAAACCAAAACTACTAGCTGCCCGTGTCAAAAAAAGGGCACCCGGAGTTTAGGTTAAAACAATAAACCCCAGGTCAGTCATGTGACTGGTGTGAGAACTAAAATAGTTACTAATCTTTATTTTAAAGTTAGGTAAATCAAGGGACCACGCCGTATAACACGGAACGGGTTTCCTCCCAAGAACACCAGTGCATAAAACAACAGCGCAATGTTAAATAAAGAACAATGAAGCTATTATAAGACCCAGGTCCCATCACACAATGCAACGCAAGCCGGAGGATAGGGTTTTTACCTTATAATAGCCAAGAATGCTTGGTACGTGAAATTTCATCTTTTATTATTACTATATGTGTATAGTGTCAAAACAATTTCAAATCATAAGTATCAATCATAGACGGCATAAGCGCCCCATCCCACTATGTCGCCATACTAGGCTCTACAATCAAAACCGCACATGTCACGTATTGGCAGTTGGATTTCCATTTGTGAACCGAGGAAAAATATAGTCCTCTACCGATTCGAGACTCTCTAGCCCGAGCCTCAGGACAAGTAATCAGTCAAGCCCTTGGATCGTCAGGGCCGGTCCACCGATGTGGATTAAAATGCCTGAACACTACGTTTCCCCGCCCTTTGGGGCGTAAATGAGCCAACGAATGACTCCATCGGCTTCACATAGTCACCGATAAATCCTAGGCGCCTCGCAACAGCAACAACCACATAAGTCAAACTCGTCAGGGCGTGTAAAACCACTGACGCCACTTCTAACTAGAAGGAAACGCATGCCCTCCCTGATGTCCTCTCCCGTTTCTGGTTCACAACCGGGGTGTGAGGCTCGCGAATCAACGCTACACAAAGCTATGCCACACATGCCGTGCTTTGATCATCAACCACAAGACTTTTGGTTTTCAACAAAAGCCTTGATCATTTGCCACTTAGGCATGCCACACATGCAATTCACTCTTTGCGTTTGATATCCATCAGTATATAACCCCTAAGCTCGTATGTCTTAAAGAAGGGCGTTAAGCAAGAGAATAAATTCTCCGCCGCCACACAGATATATATTTAATAGAAATCAATCACGCAGAATAAAATCCAATGTCAGACACACAGTCCATTTACACGTTCGTTCTGGGTCTGAACGAAACCGGAGACACCTAGTACCCCGCATATCCATCGACCTCCAGGTACGTCTGGACGATCACTAACTAATTCCCTCCTCTTGGGTGTACGGCCCAATCAAGATCATCAATAATCACCCAAATGACGTGAAGACCTCCGGTCTTCGACCACCGTCTTCATCCTCGACACCACGTCGAATCAGTTATTCAGAATGGGATAAACCCGGTCTTTCTGAATAACTTGCGTATATAATAAAAAAGTGTTACACAAACAACAACATACGCCTCATTCCAATTCATCAGTCACTAACCGCAAATTAGCAAGAGAATAATTCCCCAAACATTAACCCCGAAGGCCGAAACCAACATCAGATCAATACCCGAGAAACCATTCTTCTTAGCTAACCTACAGTTAGTTTCTAAATTTCACATTCTTAGGGAAAGGTACCCATTAATTTTATCAAAGATAAATTCTTCTAAATTTATTCTTTAATCTTCTTTTGAATATCAATTCAAACTAGTCGGGATTAGCGAACCACACCAAAGTAATCATTTATTCTATTTCCCAATCCCAACCTATTTATCCCATGAAGTAAAACTAGTAATACTTCATATCTAACACCACGGTGTTATCGGTAAATACAATTACCATTTCACGTTCAAATCTAATTAAAGATTTAACTATCGCCTGGAGCAAAACTGGTGATACTCCATTCTCGATCTTTTCAATCTAATTAAAGATTCATTAAAACTCCACTTAGTTTTAATCTTTAACTGGGTTAAAGAATCAATGTCATTTAAAACACGGTTCACGATAAACCCAAAATCACATCACATTTCAATTTTTCCCTAACCGTAAATTAGCAAGTGAGCAATTCCCTAAGTATTAACCCCGAAGGCCGAAACCAACATCAGATCAATACCCAAGAAACCATTCAACTTAACTAATCTCCAGTTAGTTTCTGATTTTCTTAACTTCGTTGGGTCTAAGAACAGTATTATTGAAGATACCGTTCACGACAACCCAAAATCACATTCTATTAATTATTGGTTTAAAGAATAAGTGTTTTTTAAAACACTGTTCACGATAAACCAAAAATCAATTCAAATTCAATTCCAATTAAATACCATTTAATTGGTACACTTCAATTAAATCTAAATAAAAAGATTTAATCTTTTCCTCAACTGGGTTTAAGAACAGTGTTAATGAAGACACCATTCACGACAAACCCAAATCCCATTTTATATTAAATACAAGGCTCTGAATAAAAAATATATCGGCTTATATTCAATATCAAATTCTACGACCAACAAATATCGTATTGGAAATAACGATATTAATATATCTTTCAAATTCCCATAACAATATCTGTTTCATCACGAAATCCAACATCGAAATATTCCAAAGACAATTTCGATTCAAATCCATTTCCACTTCAATTATTGGAAATTCTGTTTATTTTCAAAACCATTTCAAATTTACTTTAAAAATAAATATAATTATAATTCTAGTTCAAAACTAGTTCATTTCGATAAAAATCTATTTTTATCTTTTCAAAAATGGAGTTTTTCATCACAATTCTTCCCACATCATTTCTTATGATTTTACACAAATTATTACTATTTTTAATAATTTTATCAAGGCCCGTACAGTCAATTTCCACCAATGGCCATCAAACTGAACTTACAACGACCTTTTCCAAATTTGATTTGGACATAATTCCAAATCCAACCGTTAGATTTCAAATCTCTAGTATTCGTTAGAAATGTCTTTTCGATACGAACCCAACGGTTCCGGTTTTAGGAGAATCCAACGGTCGGATCTCCCATAATATCCAATCGAAGTCAATGGTCGAAATTTACGAACTACCGCAGCGCGTTCTATTCAGGCCATTATATATATATATATTATTATATATATTTCATCGATAACCTTTTAAAACGTATTTTATAAATCGTTTCAAATTCGTTTTCAAAACGATTTCAACTTCTTATTCGATTTCAAATCAAAATTGAATTTTCCTTTATAAATTCCTTTTTACATTCATTTCTATTTGATTTCAATTCAATTTCAATTCGATTTCAATTCTATTCAATTCAATTTCAATTCAATTTGAATTCTATTCAATTCAATTTCAATTCGATTTGAATTCCTACTCAATTCGATTTGAATTCCTATTCAATTCAATTTCAATTCGATTTGAATTCCTATTCAATTCAATTTCAATTCGAATTCATTTTCTATTCAATTCGAATTCATTTTCTATTCAATTCAATTCGAATTTATTTTCTATTCAATTCAATTCGAATTCATTTTCTAAAATATTCGATTATTGAAATCACTTTTCAATATTCATTAAAAACAAATAAAATCGATATAAATATCGTTCACGTCAAAATGGCGTCAATCTAATCAACACGGCTTTTATTCAACACATGAATGTTTTCAATTCAACACATGAATTTATTTTCTATTCAACACATGAACTTATTTTATTTCAACACATGAAATTATTTTCTAAATCGGAACGAGCCCAATCAATTACCATATAATGTTAATTATATGGATTTTCTACAACACACGTATATAACAGCAACGATAAATCATCAACCATCATCCAAAGTGCGTTCTACACTTTATAAGCATCACATATAAATATTTAACGCTTATAACAGTCTGTCAATCAATCGATCGACATACAGCTAATTATTGGGATTAGTGTATGTCATAATCATCCCAATACCCATGTGGGGTTTCAAACAATCAAACACAGATTTTATTTGTGTAGTTGGGCGATGTGTAAAATTTATCGTCCCAATCAATATCAGTCAAATGTGTGTATATAAACAAATCGTCCGATTTGTTTATATTTATTTCATTTTAAATACACGTTAAAAATTCTATTTTCAACTATAAAATCTTTTTAACTATATAAATATTTTATTTCATTTCACATCACACCACACAATCAACTACACATCAAAATCAAACAAACAAGCATACAAGCCGTCCATGGTCTGTGGACGACGGGTGTCGGGTGCTACTAAACACCGTCTGCATCCTAGTATATATTTTTAACTAGAAATTTAAATTAAAGGTGAGGAGTTCTCACCGACTAGCTAAACCAAACGCCATGACTATTCATATGCAGAATTCTTCGTCGAGCTCGCGTTTTGTCAATTTCGTCATTCGTAGCCACTACATATATAAAAATCACATTTTTTTATTTTTGCCATGTATATAAAAATCACATTTTTATAATCACTCTATATGGATAAAATTCTATTTTTAAAACGCTATTATATAGATAAAAATTCTATTTTTATAACGGTGTTCATATAATAAAAATCATATTTTTGATTCACTACATATATAAAAATCATATTTTTGATTCACTACATATATAAAAATCATATTTTTGTTTCACTACATATATAAAAATCATATTTTTGTTTCGCTACATAAGGAAAAGATTATATTTTTAGTATATCACCTCACGTATAAAGATCACATTTTTATGCGTATAAAAAAAATCAAATCTTTAATTTCAAAACTTCCTTTGTATAAAAATATATTCTTTTCATATGTAAAATTATATTCATTCCATTTCTAAAAATCCAATCTTTTCTCTCTAAAAAGTCTTACCCTAATAAAAATCATAACTTTTTCAATATAAAAATCAAGTTTTAACATCACTTTTCATATTATAAAAATCATATCCCTTCTATGTGTTCAAAACCAAATCTTTAAGCTATTAAAAATCCAAACTTTCATTGATTAAAAATCTTAGCTTTCCTTTTAAAAATCATTCCTTTTCCACATCAGTTTTTATACCAGACAAAAATCAGTTTTAAATCAAAGAAAATGAATAAAATCCCGGAATAAAAAAAACTTACATTGACCGTAGGAAAGGGGGGCTGCTGGCGATCTCTGGAGGTGGCAGGGCGTTGGAGCGGTGCGGAGGAGTGTCGCCGGCGTCAGGGGTTGCGGTGGCTGGTGCTGTGGGACTGGCGTTGGGGTTGGGTGCGGCTGCAAAAGGGTTTAGGGGCTAGGGCAGGGTTTGGATTTAATTAGAGGAGGAGAGAAGCGGCAGGGAGGGGAGAGGAGGTGGAGGCGCATGTCAAGGGGAGGGGCGGCTGTCGGAGGGCGACGGACGGTGCTGGGTTGGAGGAGGAGCGCGTTCTTCTTCTTTTTTTTTTTTAAATTTTTGACCGTGGTTGGATTTTTGAGGGAAGAGAGAGAGAAAGGAGATTATATATATTATTATATTTATTTTATTTTATTCTATAAAAAGTTACTTTAAAATTCGAACTTCAAATGGGACCCACCGCCTGTCGTCCATAGCTAATTACCCCAATTCCGAACACAATGGGATATGTATCGTAAGTTGATTCGATCGTTTCGATCTGTTTTCGTCAAAATCAAAATATAACACTATATATTGAATATGAACGCACATTTCAATTTACCAGGGCCACATACTAACTCGAAAAATTCCTAAAAAATATTTTCTAGCTTCGTATTGATGATACGGTCCTAACAAAACTAATTTCGTCGAATTCAGAGACTGTTTGAAACATGGCCATTTTCCAGTCGATTAAAATCAACTGAAACTGGTCAAACGCGTTTTCCTTTGCCACGCTCACATATTGATTCATAAAATTAAGAAACTTGAAACCTAGCAATAACTTGACATCACGGATCCAACAAAAGTGGTTTCGTCGAAAACCGAGGTTGTTTGCAAAATGGCTATTTTCAAGGGCCGAAATTCCATAGCGACTATTCTGAATTTTCAACTGGGGATATCTTTTGATTCCCGCTATGAAATTTCAATTTCCCGGATTCGTTGGAAAGATATTCTAAAATAGATTCAAATATTTTTGGTTTCGCCAAAATCCAGTTTATTTTGCACGCGGTACATTCATTTGAAATTTGAAATCGAATTATCGAACTACCGCGCCATTTCAGGCTCGTTATATAATTAAAATAAATTATTTATATTCTAACCACTATCTATATAAAAATATACATTCGAATTCTATTCAAAATAATTTTCTCGTCGTCATTATTTAAAATAGTTCATTTTAAATAATCAAAATTCACTAAAATTGCCAAAATAAAATTTTTTAATTGGCTCCGATTTCCGGGTTATTACAATCTCCTCCACTTAAAACTTTTCGTCCCCGAAAAGGAACGAAGCCGAAAGTTGTTTAATTAATCAACTCAACTTCCAGTATTTTCACTACGGCTTAAGTTCTTCAACTTTTCAGTTTCTAAGAACTTTTCAAATTTTTCAAAAATTTGGCTAACACCCTAAATTTTCGAAAAATTTCGCCATAACCTCCCCTGCACCGGGGACTTCGGGATATTTCATATAGCCTCCTATGGCCTTCTTTAATCCAAAAGAAAAAGCCAAGCGCCTAGCCAATTGGCTCTCAAAATCATCATCACCCAAACAAAACAGTAAATTATGGTAAACACGTAACTATTTGTCGGGGAAACAAATTTATTCCTCTTCTCTAGCCTCCTTGTTTTGACCTGTTCAATGTAAGCACATGTATATGCATGCAAATGCGACTAATTTTCAATACAATTCAATATTTGATCAATTTGGTTATATGATTCAACATTTAATTAATCAAACAACACAACCAGCAATCAATTAGTTGATTAACGTTTCAAACTCATAATTTGGATACATAGTCAAAAAATCACATTTTGATGCCAAATCACTACAATAAGCCCTATCTAATTTTGGTTCTCACACCAGTCAATTGGAATTATATAGAAATCCCACCTTCGAAACTCGAACACAACACTGATGATGGGTACCCATCATCAGAATCATTCCCGGGCGTCTACAGTGCGATTCTATACCTATCCAGTATATTAAAACTTCAAATACACGCGGATCAGACGTATATGCAAAATCTTTATATACTAGATTGTCCAAATCAATGTAAAATAAATAATCAAATACGAATAATTGATTTAAATTTTCAAAACAAATTTGTTTCATTTTAAAAATATATTCTTCACACTCGTTCTAGGATACTACTGATCCCATCTCTAACGAGTCATTCCCATTGGATATTACTAATCCAATATCTGATGAATTCTTTCGTATGGTTGTAATGTGTCTTGTTCTCTTAGCATTGTCAACCAAAGCTCTGATACCAAATGTAAAGACCCGTGACTTCCCCGGTAAGGAAAGAGCGGATACTTTGAGAACAACACACAAAAGAATGCAGACAGAAGAACATTTCATTGTTAATTACAACAATTCATCAGAATACAAGAATATACAGAGTATAAACAAATAATATACATCAGAAAAATATCAGAGATTATAATACATTACATAGCAGCGGAAAATAATACAATACACAACTGAAGGAGATATACGGATACAAAGCTTTCCAGATATCATTCCAGCTGTAAACCAGAATCCTGTGAATATAAATCTGCAAAACCAAAACTACTAGCTGCCCGTGTCAAAAAAAGGGCACCCAGAGTTTAGGTTAAAACAATAAACCCCAGGTCAGTCATGTGACTGGTGTGAGAACTAAAACAGTTACTAATCTTTATTTTAAAGTTAGGTAAATCAAGGGACCACGCCGTATAACACGGAACGGGTTTCCTCCCAAGAACACCAGTGCATAAAACAATAGCGCAATGCTAAATAAAGAACAATGAAGCTATTATAAGAACCAGGTCCCATCACACAATGCAATGCAAGCCGGAGGATAGGGTTTTTACCTTATAATAGCCAAGAATTCTTGGTACGTGAAATTTCATCTTTTATTATTACTATAAGTGTATAGTGTCAAAACAATTTCAAATCATAAGTATTAATCATAGACGGCATAAGCGCCCTGTCCCACTATGTCGCCATACTAGGCTCTACAATCAAAACCGCACATGTCACGTATTGGAAGTTGGATTTCCATCTATGAACCGAGGCAAAATATAGTCCTCTACCGATTCGAGACTCTCTAGCCCGAGCCTTAGGACAAGTACTCAGTCAAGCCCTTGGATCGTCAGGGCCGGTCCACCGATGTGGATTGAAATGCCTGAACACTGCGTTTCCCCGCCCTTTGGGGCGTAAATGAGCCAACGAATGACTCCATCGGCTTCACATAGTCACCGATATATCTGAGGCGCCTCGCAACAGCAACAACCACATAAGTAAAACTCGTCAGGGCGTGTAAAACCACCGACGCCACTTCTAACTAGAAGGAAACGCATGCCCTCCCTGATGTCCTCCCCCGTTTTTGGTTCACAACCGGGGTGTGAGGCTCGCGAATCAACGCTACACAAAGTTATGCCAAATAGGTTGTGCTTTCATCATCAACCACAAGACTTTGGTTTTCAACAAAAGCCTTGATCATTTGCCACTTAGGCATGCCACACAGGCAATTCACTCTTTGTGTTTGATATCCATCAGTATATAACCCCTAAGCTCGTACATCTTAGAGAAGGGCGTTAAGCAAGAGAATAAATTCTCCGCCGCCACACAGATATATATTTAATAGAAATCAATCACACAGAATAAAATCCAATGTCAGACACACAGTCCATTTACAAATTCGTTCTGGGTCTGAACGAAACCGGAGGCACCTAGTACCCCGCATATCCATCGATCTCCAAGTACGCCTGGACGATCACTAACTAATTCCCTCCTCTTGGGTGTACGACCCAATCAAGATCATCAGTAATCACCCAAACGACGTGAAGACCTCCGATCTTCAACCACCGTCTTCATCCTCGACACCACGTCGAATCAGTTATTCAGAATGGGATAAACCCGGTCTTTCTGAATAACTCGCGTATATAAAAAAAAAAGTGTTACACAAACACAACATACGCCTCATTCCAATTCATCAGTCACTAACCGCAAATTAGCAAGAGAATAATTCCCCAAACATTAACCCCGAAGGCCGAAACCAACATCAGATCAATACCCGAGAAACCATTCTTCTTAGCTAACCAACAGTTAGTTTCTAAATTCACATTCTTAGGGAAAGGTTCCCATTAATTTTATCAAATATAAATTCTTCTAAATTTATTCTTTAATCTTCTTTTGAATATCAATTCAAACTAGTCGGGATTAGAGAGCCACACCGAAGTAATCATTTATTCTATTTCCCAATCCCAACCTATTCATCCCATGAAGTAAAACTGGTAATACATCATATCTAACACCACGGTGTTATCGGTAAATTCAATTACCATTTCACGTTCAAATCTAATTAAAGATTTAACTATCGCCTGGAGCAAAACTGAAGCGACCCGAACTTCCCCGGTCTCCAAAGAGAAGAGAAAGAACGAATTACTGTGAGGACAAGACAAATCAGAATGCAGACGGGAGAACATTTCATTGTATATTACAACAATTCCATCAGAATACAAGAATATACAGAGTATAAATAAATATTAGACAGAAATATCAGAGATTTAAATTACATTTAAATACATAGCAGCGGAAAATAATACAATACACAACTAGAAGTGATATACGGATACAAAGCTTTCCGGATATCGTTCCAGCTGTAAACCAGGATCCTGTGAATATAAATCTGCAAAACCAAAACTACTAGCTGCCCGCGTCAAAATAAGGGCACCCAGAGTTTAGGTTTAAAACAATAAACTCCAGGTCAGTCATGTGACTGGTGTGAGAACTAAAACAGTTATAAATATTTATTTTAAAGTCAGGTAAAACAAGGGACCACGCCGCTAACGCGGAACGGGTTTCCTCCCAAGAATACCAGTGCATAAAACAAACAGCGCAATGCTAAATAAAGAAAAATGAAGCTATTATAAGACCTAGTTCCCATCACACAATGCAACGCAAGCCGGAGGATAGGGTTTTTACCTTATAATAGCCAAAGAATGCTTGATTCGTTTAAAACAGATTATTTGATACTATTATAAGTGCATAGTGTATAAAAAAACTTCAAATCATAAGTATCAATCATAGACGGCATAAGCGCCCCATCCCACTATGTCTCCATACTAGGCTCTACTAATAAATCCGCAAATGTTACGTATTTGGAAATTGGATTTCCATCTATGAACCGAGGCAAAAGATAGTCCTTAATCGATTCGAGACTATCTAGCCCGAGCCTCAGGTCAGAGCTCGAGTGACCTTGGAGCGACAGGGCCGGTCCACCGATGTGGGTTAAACTTAAATCCTGAACACTGCGTTTCCCCGCCCTTTGGGGCGTAAATGAGCCAACAAATGGCTCCATCGGACCCGGATCGTCCGATCTAACCGAAGTGCCTCGCAACAGCAACAACCACACAGGTGAAAAGTATATAAATGTCAGGGCTGGTAGGTCACTGACACCACCCTAGCTAGAAAGAAACGCATGCCCTCCCTGAGGTCCTCTCCCGTTTCTGGTTCACAACCGGGGTGTGAGGCTCGCGAATTCACGTTACATAAAGCTATGCCACACAGGCGGTGCTTTGATCATCAACCACAAGATTTTGCTTTTCAACAGAAGCCTTGATCATTTGCCACTTAGGCATGCCACACAGGCAATTCACTCTATGCGTTTAATATCCATCATTATATAACCTCTGAGCTCGTACGTCTCAGAGAAGGGCGTTAAGCAAGAGAATAAATTCTCCGCCGCCAAACAGATATATATTTAATAGTAATCAATCACACATACTAAAATCCAATGTCAGACACACAGTCCATTTACAAGTCCGTTCTGGGTCTGAACGAAACCGGAGGCACCTAGTACCCCGCATATCCATCGATCTCCAAGTACGTCTGCACGATCACCAACTGTTTCCATCTTCTTGGGTGTACAGCCCAATCAAGACCATCAGTAATTATCCAAACGACGTGAAGACCTCCTGTCTTCAACCACCGTCTTCATCTTCGACACCACGTCGAATCAGTTATTCAGAATGGGATAAACCCGATCTTTCTGAATAACTCGCGTATATATTATAAAAGTGTTACACAAACACAGCATACGCCTCATTCCAATTCAGAATATTCTTTTATTCAAATATTCCTATACTTTGGGAAAAGTTCCCATTAATTTTATCCAAGATAAATTCTTTAAATTTATTATTTAATCTCCTTTGAATATCAATTCAAACTAGTCGGGATTAGCGAACCACACCGAAGTAATCATTTGTTTTATTTCCAAATCCCAACCTATTCATCCCATGAAGTAAAACTAGTAATACTTCATATCTAACACCACAGTATTGTCGGTAAATTCAATTACCATTTCACGTTCAAATCTAATTAAAGATTTAACTATCGCCTGGAGCAAAACTGGTGATACTCCATTCTCGATCTTTTCAATCTAATTAAAGATTCATTAAAACTCCACTTAGTTTTAATCTTTAACTGGGTTAAAGAATCAGTGTCATTTAAAACACAGTTCACGATAAACCCAAAATCACATTCCATTAATTATCGGGTTAAAGAACAAGTGTTATTTAAAACACTGTACATGATAAACCCAAAATCACATTCCATTAATTATCGGGTTAGAGAACAAGCGTTATTTAAAACACTGTTCACGATAAACCCAAAAATCAATACCAATTCAATTTCCAATTAAATATCACTTAATTGGTTCACTTCATTAAATCTAAATAAAAAGATTTAATCCTTTTCTCAACTGGGCTTAAGAACAGTGTTAATGAAGACACCATTCACGACAAACCCAAATCCCATTTGATATTAAATATAAGGCTCTGAATAGAAAATATATCGGCTTATATTCAATATCAAACTCTATGACCAACAAATATCGTATTGGAAATAACGATATATATCTTTCAAATTTCCATAACAATATCTGTATAATCACAAAATCCCACATCGAAATATTCCATAGACAATTTCGATTCAAATCCATTCCAATTCAATTATTGGAAATTCTGGTTTCTTTTGAAACCATTTCAAAACCAATTTATTTATTTAAAAATAAATAAATTATTATTCTAGTTCAAAACTAGTTCATTTCGATAAAAATCTATTTTTATCTTTTCAAATATGGAGTTTTTCATCCCAGTTCTTCCCAAATCATTTCTTATGATCTTACACCAATTATTACTATTTTTAATAATTTTATCAAGGCCCGTATAGTCGATTTCCATCAACGGCCATCGAACTGCACTTATAGCGACCTTTTCCAAATTTGATTTGGACATAATACCAAATCCAACCGTTAGATTTCAAATTTCTAATATTCTTTAGAAAGCTCTTTTCAATACGAACCCAACGGTTCCGGTTTTAGGAGAATCCGACGGTCGGATCTCCCGCAATATCCATTCGAAGTCAATGGTCGAAATTCGCGAACTGCCGCGGCGCGGCGCGTTCTATTCAGGCCATTATATTATATATATTATATATTATATATATTATATATAATATATACTTCGTCGATTTCCTTTCCAAAATGATTTTTAATTCAATTTCAATTCGTTTTCAATTAAGTTTGAATTTCAAATTAACTCAATTTCATATCAAATTCATTTCTATTCAATTTCAATTCGAATTCATTTCAAAATGATTTCAATTCTATTTCAATTCTAATCGAATTCATTTCAAAACAATTTCAATTCTATTCGAATTCATTTCAAAACATTTTCAATTCTATTTCAATTCTATTCGAATTCATTTCAAAACGATTTCAATTCTATTTCAATTCTATTCGAATTCATTTCAAAACGATTTCAATTCTATTTCAATTCTATTCGAAATCATTTCAAAAGGATTTCAATTCTATTTCAATTCTATTCAAATTTCGAACCATTTCAGTTTATTTCGAATTTCAAATCAATTCAATTAAATTCGAATTTCAATTCACTTTAATATTCACTTCAATTTGAATAAAATCGATATAAATATCGTTCACGTTAAAATGGCGTCAATCTATCAACGCGGCTTCATATATTTCGATTTTCAAATATTCTATTTCAAATATTTCTATTTCAAATATTTCTATTTTTCAAAACTGGAATGAGGCCCGATCAATTACCATATAATGTTAATTATATGGATTTTCTACAACACATGTATACAATGACAACGATGAATAATCAACCATCATCCAAAGTGCATTCTACACTGTTTAAGCATCAAAAATATTCAATGCTTATAACATTCTGTCAATCAATCGATTGACATACAACTAAACAATCGGGACTAGTGTACATCAAATATCATCCCAATACCCGTGTGGGGTTTCAAACAATCAAACACAGATTTTATTTGTGCAGTTGGGCGATGTGTAAAATTTATCGTCCCAATTAATATCAGTCAAATGGGTGTATATGAACAAATCGTCCGATTTGTTTATTTTTATTTCATTTCATATACACGTTAAAAATTCTATTTTTAACTATAAAATATTTTTAACTATATAAATATTTTATTTTATTTCACATACACGTTAAAAATTCTATTTTTAACTATAAAATATTTTTAACTATATAAATATTTTATTTCATTTCTCATCACCTCACACTATCAACTACACATCAAAATCAAACACACAAGCATACAAGCCGTCCATGGTCTGTGGACGACGGGTGTCAGGTGCTACTAAACACCGTCTGCATCCTAGTATATATTTATAACTAGAAAATTAAATTAAAAGGTGAGAAGTTCTCACTGATTAGCTAATCCAATGCCACGACTCTTCTTATGTAGAAATCTTCGCTGTTCTTGCCTCTTGTCAATTTTCACTGCCCGTATTCTCTACATATATAAAAATCGCATTTTTACTTCGCTGTTCAATATATAAAAATCGAATTTTTACTATGCTATTCAATATATAAAAATCGAATTTTTTCTTTGCTATTCAATATATAAAAATCGAATTTTTACTTTGCTATTCAATATATAAAAATCGAATTTTTACTTTGCTATTCAATATATAAAAATCGAATTTTTACTTTGCTTCATATATACAAAAATCGGATTTTTATCGCTTTAACTTCATGTTTAAAAATCGGATTTTTATCGCTTTAACTTCATGTTTAAAAATCGGATTTTTATCGGTTTAACTTCATGTTAAAAAATTGGATTTTTATCGCTTTAACTTCATGTTAAAAAATCGGATTTTTATCGCTTTAACTTCATGTTAAAAAATCGGATTTTTATCATTACACATATATAAAAATTGAATTTTTATTCGCATTCATACATATGAAAAATCCGACCTTTATAAATAAAGCTTTTAATTTAACTAAATAAAACTGAAAATCATTATACAAATAAAGAGAGATAAATTAAAAATACTTACTGGTGGTTAAGGGTCTGTCGGCGCTGGTGGTCAGGAGGCGAGGAGGTGGGATCGACGGGGGATGGTGGCGTCGCCTTTGGGGTCGCGGTTTGGCAGTCTCGCGTCTGATGCAAGGTCGTGTTCTCGAGTTGAGGGGTAGGGGGTATCGATCTGGGAGGAGGAGGAGAGGGGGGCGACTGTGGTCTCCGGCGCAGCGGCGCGCCAGGCTAGGCGGCGGTGGAATGGCAGAAACGAGGGCGACGGGTTTAAAAGGGGGGCGCGTTTTTTTTATTTAGGGTTCTGAGAGTAAATAAGGGAGAAGGGGGTGTTTGAATGAATATATATATATATATATATTATTTTATTTTCTTTTTAATTCCTATAAAGTTGACTTTGATTTCGAACTCGAAACGAGACCCACCGACTGCCGCCCCTAGCTAATTATCCCCATTCCGAGTACAATGGGATATGTTTCGTAACTCAATTCGGCCGTTACGATCAGTTTTCGTCGAAATCAACATATAACTCTATATATTGAATTTGAACGCGTATTTCAATTTACTGGGGTCACATACTAACTTGAAAGATTCAGAAAAATATTTTCTAGCTTCGTATTGATGATACGGTCCTAACAAAACTAATTTCGTCAAATTCTGCGACCGTTTGAAAAATGGCCATTTTTCAGTCGATTAAAATCAATTAAAACTGGTCAAACGCGTTTTCCTTTGCCACGCTCACATATTGATTCGAAAAAATATGAAATTTGGAATCTAGCAATAACTTGACATCACGGATCCAACAAAAGTGGTTTCGTCGAAATCCGAGGTCGTTTGCAAAATTTCCATTTTAAGGGCCAGAATTCCATAGCGACTATTCTGAAATTTCAACTGGGCAATTCTTTTGATTCCCGCTATGAAATTTCGATTTCTCGGATTTGTTGGAAAGATATTCTCAAATAGATCCTATTATTTTTGGTTTCACTAAAATCCGGATTGCTTTGCACCCGGTACGTTCAATTGAAGTTTGAAATTGAATTATCGAACTACCGCGCCATTTCAATTCCTTTTATAAATATAAATAAATATTTATATTCTATCGTCGATTTAAACGAATATATACGTTTGAATTATATTCTAAATAAATTTCTCGTCGATGTTATTTAAAATAATTCATTTTAAATAATCAAAATTCGCTAAAATTGTCAAAATAAAAATTTTAAACTGGCCCAGATTTCCGGGTTATTACAATCTCCCCCACTTAAAACTTTTCGTCCCCGAAAAGGAACAAAGCCGAAAGTTGTTTAACAAATCAACTCAACTTTCGGTATTTTCGTTACAGCTTAAGTTCTTCAACTTTTCAGTTTCTAAGAACTTTTCAAAAATTTGGCTAACACCCTAAATTTTCGAAAAATTTCGCCATAACCTCCCCTGCACCGGGAGCACGGGAAAATCCCGAAATTGCCATATAGGCCCTCTGGTCTCAAAAAGAAAAAGAAAAAGCCAAGCGGCTAGCCAATCGACTCACAAAATCATCATCACCCAAACAAAACAGTAAATTATAGTAAACATGTACCTATTTGTCGGGCAAACAATTTTATTCTCTGCTCTAGCCTCCTTGCTATGACCTGTTCAATGTAAGTACATGTATATGCAAGCAAATGAGCCAAATTTCAATACAATTCACTTTTTGATCATTTTGGCTATACGTTCAACATTTTAATTAATAAAACTATAATCAAACAACACAATCGGCAATCAATTAGTTGATTATCATTTCAAATTTAAAACTTTGATATATAGTCTAAAAATCAGATTTTTGATGCAAAATCAACACGATAAGCCCTATCTAATTTTGGTTCTCACACTAGTCAATAGGAAATATATAGATATCACACCTTCATAACTCGAAAATAAATACTGGCAATGGTGCCCCATCACCAGAATTATCCCCGGGCACTAGAGGGATTCTATTTCTACCCAGTATATTAAAACTTCGAACACACGTTTGCAAGACATATATACAAAATCTTTATATACTGGATTGCCCAAATTCATTTAAAATAAATAATCAAATACGAATAATTGAATTAAATTTTCAAAAAAAAAATTGTTTTCGTTTTCAAAAATATACTCTTCACACTCGTTCTAGGATACTACTGATCCCATCTCTAACGAGTCATTCCCATTGGATATTACTAGTCCAATATCTGATGAATTCTTTCGTATGATTCTAATGTGCCTTGTTCTTTGAGCTTTGTAAACCAAAGCTCTGATACCAAATGAAGCGACCCGAACTTCCCCGGTCTCCGAAGAGAAGAGAAAGAACGAATTACTGTGAGGACAAGACAAATCAGAACGCAGACGGAAGAACATTTCATTGTATATTACAACAATTCCATCAGAATACAAGAATATACAGAGTATGAATAAATATTACACAGAAATATCAGAGATTTAAATTATATTTAAATACATAGCAGCGGAAAATAATACAATACACAACTAGAAGGGATATACGGATACAAAGCTTTTCGGATATCTTTCCAGCTGTAAACCAGGATCCTGTGAATATAAATCTGCAAAACCAAAACTACTAGCTGCCCGTGTCAAAATAAGGGCACCCAGAGTTTAGGTTTAAAAAAATAAACTCCAAGTCAGTCATGTGACTGGTGTGAGAACTAAAACAGTTATAAATCTTTATTTTAAAGTCAGGTAAAATAAGGGACCACGCCGCTAACGCGGAACGGGTTTCCTCCCAAGAATACCAGTGCATAAAACAAACAACGCAATGCTAAATAAAGAAAAATGAAGCTATTATAAGACCCAGTTCCCATCACACAATGCAACGCAAGCTGGAGGATAGGGTTTTTATCTTATAATAGCCAAAGAATGCTTGATACGTTTAAAACAGATTATTTGATACTATTATAAGTGCATAGCGTATAAAACAACTTCAAATCATAAGTATCAATCATAGACGACATAAGCGCCCCATCCCACTATGTCACCATACTAGGCTCTACAAATAAAACCGCAAATGTCACGTATTTGGAAATTGGATTTTCATCTATGAACCGAGGCAAAAGATAGTCCTCAACCGATTCGAGACTCTCTAGCCCGAGCCTCAGGTCAGAGCTCGAGTGACCTTGGAGCGACAGGGCCGGTCCACCGATATGGGTTAAACTTATATCCTGAACACTGCGTTTCCCCGCCCTTTGGGGCATAAATGAGCCAACGAATGGCTCCATCGGACCCGGATCGTTCGATCTAACCGAGGCGCCTCGCAACAGCAACAACCACACAGGTGAAAAGTATATAAATGTCAGGGCTGGTAGGTCACTGACACCACCCTGGCTAGAAAGAAACGCATGCCCTCCCTGAGGTCCTCTCCCGTTTCTGGTTCACAACCGGGGTGTGAGGCTCGCGAATTCACGTTACACAAGGCTATGCCACACAGGCGGTGCTTTGATCATCTACCACAAGACTTTGCTCTTCAATAAAAGCCTTGATCATTTGCCACTTAGGCATGCCACATAGGCAATTCACTCTATGCGTTTGATATCCATTAGTATATAACCCTTGAGCTCGTACGTCTCAGAGAAGGGCGTTAAGCAAGAGAATAAATTCTCCGCCGCCAAACAGATACATATTTAATAGAAATTAATCACACAGACTAAAATCCAATGTCAGACACACAGTCCATTTACAAGTCCGTTCTGGGTCTGAACGAAACCGGAGGCACCTAGTACCCCGCATTTCCATCGATCTCCAAGTACGTCTGGACGATCACCAACTGTTTCCATCTTCTTGGGTGTACAACCCAATCAAGACCATCAGTAATTATCCAAACGACGTGAAGACCTCCGGTCTTCAACCACCGTCTTCATCTTCGACACCACGTCGAATCAGTTATTCAGAATGGGATAAACCCGGTCTTTCTGAATAACTCGCGTATATATTATAAAAGTGTTACACAAACACAACATATGCCTCATTCCAATTCAGAATATTCTTTTATTCAAATATTCCTATACTTTGGGAAAAGTTGCCATTAATTTTATCCAAGATAAATTCTTTAAATTTATTCTTTAATATCCTTTGAATATCAATTCAAACTAGTCTGGATTAGCGAACCACACTGAAGTAATCATTTATTTTATTTCCTAATCCCAACCAATTCATCCCATGAAGTAAAACTGGTAATACTTCATATCTAACACCACAGTGTTATCGGTAAATTCAATTACCATTTCACGTTCAAATCTAATTAAAGATTTAACTATCGCCTAGAGCAAAACTGGTGATACTCCATTCTCGATCTTTTCAATCTAATTAAAGATTCATTAAAACTCCACTTAGTTTTAATCTTTAACTGGGTTAAAGAATCAGTGTCATTTAAAACACGGTTCACGATAAACCCAAAATCACATTCCATTATTTATCGGGTTAAAGAACAAGTGTTATTTAAAACACTGTTCACGATAAACCCAAAATCACATTCCATTAATTATCGAGTTAAAGAACAAGTGTTATTTAAAACACTGTTCACGATAAACCCAAAAATCAATACCAATTCAATTTCCAATTAAACATCACTTAATTGGTTCACTTCATTAAATCTAAATAAAAAGATTTAATCCTTTTCTCAACTGTGCTTAAGAACAGTGTTAATGAAGACACCATTCACGACAAACCCAAATCCCATTTGATATTAAATACAAGGCTCTGAATAGAAAATATATCAGCTTATATTCAATATCAAACTCTATGACCAACAAATATCGTATTGGAAATAACGATATATATATCTTTCAAATTTCCATAACAATATCTGTATAATCACAAAATCCCACATCGAAATATTCCAGAGACAATTTCGATTCAAATCCATTCCAATTCAATTATTGGAAATTCTGGTTTCTTTTGAAACCATTTCAAAACCAATTTATTTATTTAAAAATAAATAAATTATTATTCTAGTTTAAAACTAGTTCATTTCGATAAAATTCTATTTTTATCTTTTCAAATATGGGGTTTTTCTTCCCAATTCTTCCCAAATCATTTCTTATGATTTTACACCAATTATTACTATTTTTAATAATTTTATCAAGGCCCGTACAGTCGATTTCCATCAACGGCCATCGAACTGCACTTATAGCGACCTTTTCCAAATTTGATTTAGACATAATTCCAAATCCAACCGTTAGATTTCAAATTTCTAATATTCGTTAGAAATCTCTTTTCAATACAAACCCAACGGTTCCGGTTTTAGGAGAATCCGACGGTCGGATCTCCCGCAATATCCATTCGAAGTCAATGGTCGAAATTCGCGAACTGCCGCGGCGCGACGCGTTCTATTCAGGCCATTATATTATATATATTATATATAATATATACTTCGTCGATTTCCTTTTCAAAATGATTTTTAATTCAATTTCAATTCGTTTTCAATTCAGTTTGAATTTCAAATTAACTCAATTTCAATTCAAATTCATTTCTATTCAATTTCAATTCGAATTCATTTCAAAATGATTTCAATTCTATTTCAATTCTATTCGAGTTCATTTCAAAAGTATTTCAATTCTATTTAAAATCTATTCGAATTCATTTCAAAAGGATTTCAATTCTATTTCAATTCTATTCGAATTCATTTCAAAACGATTTCAATTCTATTTCAATTCTATTCGAATTCATTTCAAAACGATTTCAATTCTATTCGAATTTCGAACCATTTCAGTTTATTTCGAATTTCAAATCAATTCAATTAAATTCGAATTTCAATTCACTTTAATATTCACTTCAATTTGAATAAAATCGATATAAATATCGTTCACGTTAAAATGGCGTCAATCTATCAACGCGGCTTCATATATTTCGATTTTCAAATATTCTATTTCAAATATTTCTATTTCAAATATTTCTATTTTTCAAAACTGGAATGAGGCCCGATCAATTACCATATAATGTTAATTATATGGATTTTCTACAACACATGTATACAATGACAACGAGGAATAATCAACCATCATCCAAAGTGCATTCTACACTGTATAAGCATCAAATATAAATATTCAACGCTTATAACAGCCTGTCAATCAATCGATTGACATACAACTCAACAATCGGGATTAGTGTATGTCAAATATCATCCCAATACCCGTGTGGGGTTTCAAACAATCAAACACAGATTTTATTTGTGCAGTTGGGCGATGTGTAAGATTTATTGTCCCAACCAATATCAGTCAAATGGGTGTATATAAACAAATCGTCCGATTTGTTTATTTTTATTTCATTTCATATACACGTTAAAAATTCTATTTTTAACTATAAAATATTTTTAACTATATAAATATTTTATTTCATTTCACATACACGTTAAAAATTCTATTTTTAACTATAAAATATTTTTAACTATATAAATATTTTATTTCATTTCACATCACCTCACACAATCAACTACACATCAAAATCAAACACACAAGCATACAAGCCGTCCATGGTCTGTGGACGACGGGTGTCGGGTGCTGCTAAACACCGTCTGCATCCTAGTATATATTTATAACTAGAAAATTAAATTAAAAGGTGAGCAGTTCTCACTGGTTAGCTAATCAAACGCCATGACTCTTCTTATGTAGAAATCTTCGCTGTTCTTGCCTCTTGTCAATTTTCACTGCCCGTATTCTCTACATATATAAAAATCACATTTTTACTTCGCTGTTCAATATATAAAAATCGAATTTTTAATATGCTATTCAATATATAAAAACCGAATTTTTACTTTGCTATTCAATATATAAAAATCGAATTTTTACTTTGCTATTCAATATATAAAAATTGAATTTTTAATTTGCTTCATATATACAAAAATCGGATTTTTATCGCTTTAACTTCATGTTTAAAAATCGGATTTTTATCGCTTTAACTTCATGTTTAAAAATCGGATTTTTATCGCTTTAACTTCATGTTTAAAAATTGGATTTTTATCGCTTTAACTTCATGTTAAAAAATCGGATTTTTATCGCTTTAACTTCATGTTAAAAAATCGGATTTTTATCATTACACATATATAAAAATTGAATTTTTATTCACATTCATACATATGAAAAATCCGACCTTTATAAATAAAGCTTTTAATTTAACTAAATAAAACTGAAAATCATTATACAAATAAAGAGAGATAAATTAAAAATACTTACTGGTGGTTAAGGGTCTGTCGGCGCTGGTGGTCAGGAGGCGAGGCGGTGGGATCGACGGGGACTGGTGGCGTCGCCTTTGGGGTCGCGGTTTGGCAGTCTCGCGGTGGATGCAGGGTCGTGTTCTCGAGTTGAGGGGTAGGGGGTATCGATCTGGGAGGAGGAGGAAAGGGGGGGCGACTGTGGTCTTCGGCGCGGCGGCGCGCCAGGCTAGGCGGCGGTGGAATGGCAAAAACGAGTGCGACGAGTTTAAAAGGGGGGCGCGATTTTTTTTATTTAGGGTTCTGATAGTAAATAAGGGAGAAGGGGGTGTTTGAATGAATATATATATTATTTTATTTTCTTTCTAATTCCTATAAAGTTGACTTTGATTTCGAACTCGAAACAAGACCCACCGACTGCCGCCCCTAGCTAATTATCCCTATTCCGAACACAATGGGATATGTTTCATAACTCAATTCGGCCGTTACGATCAGTTTTCGTTGAAATCAACATATAACTCTATATATTGAATTTGAACGCGTATTTCAATTTACTGGGGTCACATACTAACTCGAAAAATTCCAGAAAAATATTTTCTAGCCTCGTATTGACGATACGGTTCTAACAAAACTAATTTTGTCAAATTCTGCGACTGTTTGAAAAATGGCCGTTTTTCAGTCGATTAAAATCAACTGAAACCGGTCAAATGCGTTTTCCTTTGCCACGCTCACATATTGATTCAAAAAATTAGGAAATTTGGAATTTAGCAATAACTTGACATCACGGATCCAACAAAATTGGTTTCGTCGAAATCCGAGGTCGTTTGCAAAATTTCCATTTTTAAGGGCCAGAATTCCATAGCGACTATTTTGAAATTTCAACTGGGCATATCTTTTGATTCCCGCTATGAAATTTCTATTTCTCGGATTCGTTGGAAAGATATTCTCAAATAGATCCTATTATTTTTTGTTTCACTAAAATCCGGTTTGATTTGCACCCGGTACGTTCAATTGAAGTTTGAAATCGAATTATCGAACTACCGCGCCATTTTCAATTCCTTTTATAAATATAAATAAATATTTATATTCTATCGTCGATTTAAACGAATATATACGTTCGAATTGTATTCTAAATAAATTTCTCGTCGATATTATTTAAAATAATTCATTTTAAATAATCAAAATTCGCAAAAATTGCCAAAATAAAATTTTTAAACTGGCCCAGATTTCCGGGTTATTACAAAAACTGGTGATACTCCATTCTCAATCTTTTCAATCTAATTAAAGATTCATTAAAACTCTATTTAGTTTTAATCTTTAACTGGGTTAAAGAATCAATGTCATTTAAAACATGGTTCACGATAAACCCAAAATCACATCACATTTCAATCAGTCCCTAACCGTAAATTAGCAAGTGAGCAATCCCCTAAGTATTAACCCCGAAGGCCGAAACCAACATCAGATCAATACCCAAGAAACCATTCAACTTAACTAATCTCCAGTTATTTTTTGATTTTCTTAACTCCGTTGGGTCTAAGAACAGTATTATTGAAGATACCATTCACGACAACCCAAAATCACATTCTATTAATTATCGGGTTAAAGAACAAGTGTTATTTAAAACATTGTTCATGATAAACCCAAAAATCAATTCAAATTCAATTCCAATTAAATACCATTTAATTGGTACACTTCAATAAATCTAAATAAAAAGATTTAATCTTTTTCTCAACTGGGTTTAAGAACAGTGTTAATGAAGACATCATTCACGACAAACCCAAATCCCATTTGATATTAAATACAAGGCTCTGAATAGAAAATATATCGGCTTATATTCAATATCAAATTCTACGACCAACAAATATCGTATTGGAAATAACGATATTAATATATCTTTCAAATTCCCATAACAATATCTGTTTCATCACGTAATCCAACATCGAAATATTCAAAAGATAATTTCGATTCAAATCCATTTCCACTTCAATTATTGGAAATTCTGTTTGTTTTCAAAACCATTTCAAATTTACTTTATTTATTTTAAAAATAAATAGAATTATAATTCTAGTTAAAACTAGTTCATTTCGATAAAAATCTATTTTTATCTTTTCAAAAATGGAGTTTTTCATCCCAATTCTTCCATAATCATTTCTTATGATTTTACACAAATTATTACTATTTTTAGTAACTTTATCAAGGCACGTACAGTCGATTTCCACCAATGGCCATCGAACTGCACTTACAACGACCTTTTCCAAATTTGGTTTGGACATAATTCCAAATCCAACCGTTAGATTTCAAATCTCTAATATTCATTAGAAAGATCTTTTCGATACGAATCCAGTGGTTCCGGTTATAGGAGAATCCGACGATCGGATCTCCCGTAATATCCATTCGAAGTCAATGGCCGAAATTTACGAACTGCCGCAGCGCGGCGTGTTACACCCCGTAATTCTGTAACACTAAGATTCGAAAATCAAGGAATAATTAAAAGTTAAAATCAAAATCAAGGGAAACGGGTTGCGCCATTGCGTTCGTCTTGGAATTCTACATGAAAACGAGTTCGAGTTTTCGTAAATCGGAGTACGTATGAGGAAGATATGGCCTCCGGAAGATTCAGCGAAGTTCAAAATTCAAAAAGGTTCAGAAAAGCGAATTCAAATTCAAAATCGGACCCAGATTGGACTGGGCGGGAATTTTCCCGCCCAAGGCACCTAGGTCGACTGGGTAGTCGACCTGGGGGTCGACCCCCCTGCTTTTTTCCAGTTTTTTTGCACCTGGTTCATTCTGATGTATTTGGTCACGTTTTCTGCCTTGGTTCGTCCGCCTAACACTATATAAACAGCCCTAGACTCCTTCTCTATTCACAATTCTTTTCTATCCTTATGTTGCCTCTGAGAAAATATATAGATAAATAAAAAAAAAGATAATACGAAAATCCAAGACAAGGTTATGCTGCTCAAGAAGAGATTCGAATCAAGATTAAGACTTCAAGATAAGGATCAAAGGCTAACGTCGCACGAATCATAGCAACGCCATCTTTCTTTACTAATCTAAATCTCTGTAAGTCAGTTACTTTTTAGATTTGAATGTTTTCTCTATTTGTGACATGAAATTAACGGAATAAAAGAATATACCAATTCTTTCTATTCGAATCTGTGCCTATATCTTTGGACTTAACTAAAAACTATTATGATTCGATGACCGATAAGACTGTGACTACGAAACTATGGACCTTAAAACCATATGCCTCTTTGACTATGAACATTGCCTATGACTATGGACATTGCCTATGACTATGAACATTGCCTATGACTGTGACTGTGACTATGAGAATTATTTCCTCGACCATGAACACAAGCCTATGCCTTTGATTTGGAAACGTAAACTATTGCCTATAGCATAACAAGAACAACTGTGATTCATGATTAGGAAAGTGTTGCTTAAGTTTTGTGACTGTGAAATTGGGTCTAAACCTGATTTTCTATTCTGTCTGTTCTTGGTTTTCTTGGTTTTAGACCTTGGGAATTTACCTATTCAGTTGGGTCTACCCATGTTCTTGAACCTACGTCTCTATTCTGTCTATTCTTGGTTTTAGACCTTGGGAATTTACCTATTAAGTTAGGTCTACCCATGTTCTTGAACCTACGTCGTTATTCAAACCTTTTATGCCAGTTATTATCCTTTTTCATAGCATCTTTGGTTCATTCCCTATTTTCTACGAATCTAAATTTATCTATAATCTAGATTGAATCACGATTATACGAACGGTGGGAATACGATTTGGGCAAAATATGAAATTTACTAAGAACGTAGTTTTTAACTTGGAAATTGGCATAAATTGGGAACATGTATTATGGCATGTTTTTAGAAATGCAAATTGGATAAATTTGACATGAATTATAGGATGTTTAATTTGAATCCAGTATTGACTTGTAAATCTAGCATTTACAAGAATTGTGAACTAGAATAATAAGTCTAGTTTGACATGAACTGTAATTAGAATGTTAAATCAGAATTGGATTAACTAATTTGGCATAAGAAGTATATTGGCATAAATTTGAAATTGGCCATAATAGGGAGTAATTGTCATGTTCAGCAAAATCATGGTTAGTGACACTTAATTTGGTATAGTTGACATACCAAAAGGGCATAAATATGATTTAGAGGGGGAAATGGGCCATAATAATGAATGTTGACAATTTACAGAGTAATTAGGAGATAAGTAAATTAGGAATAATTAACTTACAGAATTTGTCCTAAATAAGTAAAATGTGAATTTAGGCAAATTAAAGGTTTATTAACGACATCTCTTTTAATAACACACCAGAAAGTTCTAGGGTGACAGAGAGGATAGTGTCTAGGCTTGAGTTTGGAAAATACAAGTTTCCTGCTCTCCCTGGCTATCCCTAACTGATCCGATGGATGGGATGGTTGCTTTCAAAACCTGATTTGAAAATTAATCAAAACCCTTTGAACTTAGAAAACACGAATATGCCCAACCCGAGGTTAGACTGAGTTGCGATGTAAACCTGCCCGGAACCAACCGGCAAATCCAGTAATCGCAACAATATCTGTCTAATGTGAGTGGTAGCCGCTTTAATCTATTTAGTTAAAGCTAGAACAAGAATGGTTGGGTTAAGTTAACTAAGACACTTAACCAATTCAACATGATAACCAGACCGGTGGGTCGGGTTAGGTTCATGCAGACACTGAACACAGTTAAGCTAGAATGGGAGGGTTAAGTCCATAGGAACACTTAACCAACTTAACACAGTTAAGCTAGAATGGGAGGGCTAAGTCCATAGGGACACTTAACCAAACTCATGGTAACAAGATAAGCTTTGTAGGGGTTAAGTAACTAAGAAAACACTTAGCCAAATTAACATGTTAACTAGACTAGAAGGTGGGGTTAAGTAAAGTTAATACACTTAGCCAAATAAACATGTTAACTAGACTAGATGTTGGGGTTAAGTAAATACAATTAGCCAATTTGATATGTTAGTTGGGCTAGACCGTAGGGTTAAGTAAACTTGAGCACTTAACCATCAGATTGTGATAAGGGAATAGGGTTAAGTCTAAAACATGAAGGGATAATACTTAACCATTAATAACTTGTTAGTTAAAACAGACGGGCAAGGTTAAGTTAAAAAGGAACACTTAACCAATATAGGATGAATGGGTAGGGTTAAGTAATAAGAAATACTTAACCAATATAACTTGGTTTGTAGGAGGGTTAAGTCAACATGAATTACTGATAACACTTAACCAGTTTAACAGGATAAATGAAGAGGGTTAAGTTAGCTTGAATTGACTAATGACACTTAACCAATCCAAATTGACGAGAAAGAGAACTAAGTAGTAAACCTTAGTTAAAAGGAACTAAGTAGTAAACCTTAGTTAAGAAAACAACGATTCTGGAAACTAAGTGGTAAACCTTAGTTAGTAGAAATAAGTAGTAATTCTTAGTATAACACGGGATGGAGCGAACGTCCGTCTGATTAAAACGAAGGCTCCAACGAATTGGGTTACGAAGCCCGAGGCTTCGAGGGGACGTGAGGGTACTATTGGTATCCCTCTGTGAGGCTGCAGATGATCCTCCTGGGCTCACAGAGGTTAAGGTCTGTGGTAGAAGAACCAAGGGTATGCCTTGGTTGCAAAATATGGCAACCTAAAGACTCGGATGGACCAGCGTGATTCGGCGAGATACCGGTAGCCCTGTGATAGCAACTCGTCGTCTACCATCCATCTTGAGTCAACCGAGATACGTGAAGCGGAAAGGCGGAGAACTCCAAAAGACTATATACTTGCTATCTAGTTATGGGTGAGCATGGCCATAGGATAGAGGGGCACCGGGGGCCGGCGTATAGTTCTCATTTTACAAGGTGTGCCTTTCATTAGTTGAGGGAGGGGTCAAGTGGGACCATAGCCACTGGAATAAAAACAGACCTTAGCATCTGCATCGGCGGATATCTGAAAGCTCCCGACCGAGTTCTGTATTCCTTGATTTGCCCTGTCACAGGACTCGGACCGCACATTGCAGGACATGTGCATCTAGACAAGCGATAACGATTCGCGATACATGCGTGGGGAAGTATAGGAACATATACCACTCTAGGTAGTGTGTCCTAGACTTGGGGGCATCGTTCGACAGGTAGCATAATCCCTAGTTGGACTAGGTGGCATAAATCCTGAATCCGAGAAGCGTTCAGCAGATAGCGTAAACTCTAGTTAAATCTAGAAAGCACTTGATAGAAAACCTTAGATTAAATCTAGGTAACAAATAATAAATGTATGCCTGAAGGCAATGGAAAATACAGGGACTGGGATAACGTTATCGTTACTAGTTGGGACACTAGATAGGTGGTGCAGAGATATAGAAATCAATACAACAAGGAAATAGCGAGGTGGCGAAAGTATTAGGGCGAAGCGGCGAAAGTATTAGAGCATATCCAGTTTATCTTATCTTAGCATACCTTGTGATTATCTTGTGTAAATTTTGTGACCTTGCTGACCCTATCATCATGGCGTTATCTTGTATTCAGTTAATTCATGTCGTTTTTTTTCCAAGGTCACATGCTAGAAGTTACTGAACTTACTCAGGCTTTATGTCTGACTCTGTTTTCCTTTCGTCTTCTTTTCTTCCGCTCCCCTCCCTCAGGTAGTAAAGGAGGGAATATCATAGCTCAGATTTAGTTGGACCGTCACTCTTTCCCAGCTTGAAGATTTGTCGAAGTTTTGCTTGGATTCTCTTTCCAGATGCTATGGCTGGCTCTTGCTAGAATTGGGGAATATACATGTTGTTTTATGCTTCTTTATTTTGTAAGACAAATGATACTCTGATATTGTAAAGAAATCTTTGTACAAACTATTTTATCAATAAAACAAAGTTTTATTTTCCGCTATTTAATTTCTGTCTGTCTTGTAATTTATCTGCATCTTTTACCCTAAAATGCTCCACAGAACTTAGTGCATTCCCTTTGTGAGTGACACTAACGGGCGTGGGGTGTTACACGTGGTATCAGAGCTGAAGGTTACCAGATCAGATAAAGGATTTGAAAAATTATTTTCAAAACGGTTTTTAAAGAAGCATTTTCAAGAGAAAAGATTTGTTTTAAAGGCATATTCTCCAAAGCCATATGCACTATCTTCTCTTCCTCTGTTTAAATTCTTGTCTCCTTCATTCTTGAGTCTCTGGGGCTCCTGGCTTTCTAGGACGTAACCTCATCGAAGAGTAAAGTAGTGCCCGGCTTCTATCCATAGCCGTAGTTGTTTCATCTACGGGCAGTTTTCTTTCGAAGCTTATAGGGTTTTCCGGACGATGGAGGCAGTTTTCGAGAGATTTGTCAACATGACTACACACGGAAGGGGATGAGGAGTTTGGCCAAGGAGCATAACCCTAGGATGAGGGATTCATGGATGTAGACTTAGCACACGAAGGAGGAAGAAATTATAAAACCTAAGATAAGAGGAAGTATCTTTACTAGGATATGATAGGGCATATACTTAAGGACAAGGGCAAGAACGAGGACGAGATTTTCAGAAGGACAAGTACATGCTTTCGCCACCAAGCGCACCTAGGAGAAAGGTAGTCCGGTTGGAAGATTCTAGTTTTCTGTTCAAACTATTTCCTTAGGTTCTAGCGCTTCTCATTTGTTCATATCCACTTCCATAGTTGGGTCTCTGCACCATAGTACTTGTATAGTAGAAAGATCCCACTAAAGTCTCAAATCCAATTGGTGGTCCGACCAGTTTATTTTTGGTTAGTAGGGATTTGAGAATAGCTATCGAGTTCGCTTATATCATCTCACGTAGATCGTCTAAATTCGGGGGAGATATTCCTTGGGTGCTTGTTTGATATTGGTTTAGGCCTTTGGGGCTTGTACTTGAGGAATGTCGAGTTCGGTTTGGATGGTTTGCGTGAGAGATGAATAGTTGTTGATGGCACTCCAAAAAGCACGTAGTGACCTTTCGACCCTTATAGTTATGGCATGGTGGATAAGAGAGAGACCTCAAACCATCTTAGTACGTACACTTGGTATCGTGATTGACATCTGTTTATCTTAGAATAGGAGGTCAGAAACTTCACAATCGTGAAGTAAAAATTAGTTAGGATACAATGGAGTAAAGCTTAAGAAGGCTAGATACTAGCGTCATACCCATTTTCCTTAAGGGTGCATCCTTGATTTCTTTTCTTTTTAGGAGCTTTACGCATAATTGTTTCTCTCTTTCCAAAGCATATCCTCTAGGTCGTATCTTCGATCCTTAGGTAGAAACTCCTTTGGATGTAAACATGTATTTGAAACATGTTATGGTTGATGGTTGCAAGTGGTTGATAATGGTTGCTCGTGAATGCATATGCATACGTATTAGGCACTAGATCAGTTCAGACTCTTTCATATTGCATTTACACATATGTATTTGTTTGAAAGTTGAAATTGATATGTTATCATATGGGCGTTGCATATGGATGAATGGCTATGCACACATGTAGTATTTACATAACTAGGGATGCTTTCATACATGATTGGACGCATGGCACTGACATGATTCGCATTAAGGAGGTCAACTGAATCAGTAGACCGCCTGATTTTGCATTAGATAAAGACATATACACACACTATGCATATGAACATGAAAGCATTAGAAATCTTTTAAGGACAATGAATGCCTTTGATTGAATGGTTGAGTAGATGGGTGATTGGATGGTAGGACACATTCTTCCTAACTTGAAGATCTCGGGGACGAAATCCTTTTAAGTGGGGGAGAATGTAACACCCCGTAATTCTGTAACACTAAGATTCGCAAATCAAGGCAGAATTAAAAGTTAAAATCAAAATCAAGGGAATGGGTCTGCACCATTGCGTTCGTCTCGGAATTCTGCATGAAAACGAGTCCGAGTTTGCGTAAATCGGAGTCCGTATGAGGAAGATATGGCCTCCGGAAGATTCAGCGAAGTTCAAATTTAAAAAAAGTTCAGAAAAGCGAATTCAAATTCAAAATCGGACCCAGATTGGGCTGGGCGGGAATTTTCCCGCCCAAGGCACCCAGGTCGACTGGGTAGTCGACCTGGGTGCCCTAGGTCGACTGTAGTCGACCTGGGGCACCCAGGTCGACCCCCCTGCTTTTTCCAGTTTTTTTGCACCTAGTTCGTTCTGATGTATTTGGTCACGTTTTCTGCCTAGGTTCGTCCGCCTAACACTATATAAACAGCCCTAGACTCCTTCTCTATTCACAATTCTTTTCTATCCTTATGTTGCCTCTGAGAAAATATATAGATAAATAAAAAAAATAAGAAGATAATACGAAAATCCAAGACAAGGTTATGCTGCTCAAGAAGAGATTCGAATCAAGATTAAAACTTCAAGATAAGGATCAAAGGCTAACGTCGCACGAATCATTGCAACGCCATCTTTCTTTTCTAATCTAAATCTCTGTAAGTCAGTTACTTTTTAGATTTGAACTTTTTCTCTGTTTGTGACATGAAATTAACGGAATAAAAGAATATGCCAAATCTTTCTATTCGAATCTGTGCCTATATCTTTGGACTTAACTAAGAACTATTATGATTCGATGACTGATAATACTGTGACTACGAAACTATGGACCTTAAAACCATATGCCTCTTTGACTATGAACATTGCCTATGACTATGGACATTGCCTATGACTATGAACATTGCCTATGACTGTGACTGTGACTATGAGAATTATTTCCTCGACCATGAACACAAGCCTATGCCTTTGATTTGGAAACATAAACTATTGCCTATAGCATAACAAGAACAACTGTGATTCATGATTAGGAAAGTGTTGCTTAAGTATTGTGACTGTGAAATTGGGTCTAAACCTGATTTTCTATTCTGTCTGTTCTTGGTTTTCTTGGTTTTAGACCTTGGGAATTTACCTATTCAGTTAGGTCTACCCATGTTCTTGAACCTACGTCTCTATTCTGTCTATTCTTGGTTTTAGACCTTGGGAATTTACCTATTAAGTTAGGTCTACCCATGTTCTTGAACCTACGTCGTTCATTCCCTATTTTCTACGAATCTAGATTTATCTATAATCTAGATTGAATCACGATTATACGAATGGTGGGAATACGATTTGGGTAAAATATGAAATTTACTAAGAATGTAGTTTTTAACTTGGAAATTGGCATAAATTGGGAACATGTATTATGGCATGTTTATAGAAATGCAAATTGGATAAATTTGACATGAATTATAGGATGTTTAATTTGAATCCAGTATTGACTTGTAAATCTAGCATTTACAAGAATTGTGAACTAGAATAATAAGTCTAGTTTGACATGAACTGTAATTAGAATGTTAAATCAGAATTGGATTAGCTAATTTGGCATAAGAAGTATATTGGCATAAATTTGAAATTGGCCATAATAGGGAGTAATTGTCATGTTTGGCAAAATCATGGTTAGTGACACTTAATTTGGTATAGTTGACATACCAAAAGGGCATAAATATGATTTAGACGGGGAAATGGGCCATAAGAATGAATGTTGACAATTTACAGAGTAATTAGGAGATAAGTAAATTAGGAATAATTTACTTACAGAATTTGTCCTAAATAAGGAAAATGTGAATTTAGGCAAATTAAAGGTTTATTAATGACATCTCTTTTAATAACACACTAGAGGGTGACAGAGAGGATAGTGTCTAGGCTTGAGTTTGGAAAATACAAGTTTCCTGCTCTCCCTGGCTATCCCTAACTGATCCGACGGACGGGATGGTTTCTTTCAAAACCTGATTTGAAAATTAATCAAAACCCTTTGAACTTAGAAAACACGAATATGCCTAACCCAAGGTTAGACTGAGTTGCGATGTAAACCTGCCCGGAACCAACCGGCAAATCCAGTAATCGCAACAATATCTGTCTAATGTGAGTGTTAGCGGCTTTAATCTATTTAGTTAAAGCTAGAACAAGAATGGTAGGGTTAAGTTAACTAATACACTTAACCAATTCAACATGATAACCAGACCGGTGGGTCGGGTTAGGTTCATGCAGACACTGAACACAGTTAAGCTAGAATGGGAGGGTTAAGTCCATAGGAACACTTAACCAAATTAACACAGTTAAGCTACAATGGGAGGGCTAAGTCCATAGGGACACTTAACCAAACTCATGGTAATAAGATAAGCTTTGTAGGGGTTAAGTAACTAAGAAAACACTTAGCCAAATTAACATGTTAACTAGACTAGAAGGTGGGGTTAAGTAAAGTTAATACACTTAGCCAAATTAACATGTTAACTAGACTAGAGGTTGGGGTTAAGTAAACACACTTAGCCAATTTGATATGTTAGCTGGGCTAGACCGTAGGGTTAAGTAAACTTGAGCACTTAACCATCAGATTGTGATAAGGGAATAGGGTTAAGTCTAAAACATGAAGGGATAATACTTAACCATTAATAACATGTTAGTTAAAACAGACGGGCAAGGTTAAGTTAAAAAGGAACACTTAACCAATACAGGATGAATGGGTAGGGTTAAGTAATAAGAAATACTTAACCAATATAACTTGGTTTGTAGGAGGGTTAAGTCAACATGAATTACTGATAACACTTAACCAGTTTAACAGGATAAATGAAGAGGGTTAAGTTAGCTTGAATTGACTAATGACACTTAACCAATCCAAATTGACGAGAAAGAGAACTAAGTAGTAAACCTTAGTTAAAAGGAACTAAGTAGTAAACCTTAGTTAAGAAAACAATGATTCTGGAAACTAAGTGGTAAACCTTAGTTAGTAGAAATAAGTAGTAATTCTTAGTATAACACGGGAAGGAGCGAACGTCCGTCTGATTAAAACGAAGGCTCCAACGAATTGGGTTACGAAGCCCGAGGCTTCGAGGGGACGTGAGGGTACTATTGGTATCCCTCTGTGAGGCTGCAGATGATCCTCCTGGGCTCACAGAGGTTAAGGTCTGCGGTAGAAGAACCAAGGGTATGCCTTGGTTGCAAAATATGGCAACCTAAAGACTCGGATGGACCAGCGTGATTCGGCGAGATACCGGTAGCCCTGTGATAGCAACTCGTCGTCTACCATCCATCTTGAGTCAACCGAGATACGTGAAGCGGAAAGGCGGAGAACTCCAAAAGACTATATACTTGCTATCTAGTTATGGGTGAGGATGGCCATAGGATAGAGGGGCACCGGGGGCCGGCGTATAGTTCTCATTTTACAAGGTGTGCCTTTCATTAGTTGAGGGAGGGGTCAAGTGGAACCATAGCCACTGGAATAAAAACAGACCTTAGCATCTGCATCGGCGGATATCTGAAAGCTCCCGACCGAGTTCTGTATTCCTTGATTTGCCCTGTCATAGGACTCAGACCGCACATTACAGGACATGTGCATCTAGACAAGCGATAACGATTCGCGATACATGCGTGGGGAAGTATAGGAACATATACCACTCTAGGTAGTGTGTCCTAGACTTGGGGGCATCGTTCGACAAGTAGCATAATCCCTAGTTGGACTAGGTGTGTAACACCCCACCTCCGTTAAGGACACTCACAAAGGGAATGCCTTAACTTTGGTGGAGCATTTTAGTAAACAGAACAGAAACATACAAGACAGATAAATACAGTACTTGAAAATTTTTAACTTTATTACAGCAGAAACAGAAATCAGTATGGTTACATCCTTACAAATCTCAGAATTCAAGTACAAAATATCAGTCTTGTACAAAAGCCTTCAGAATGCATAGTTTAAAATAATAATCCCCACAGAAGAAGACAAGCCATACTCTAAGCACTTCAAGCAGAAGAAATCCGGATCTAGCTAGAGTATTCCCTCCTTAGAAAACCTGGGGGGGGAACGGAAGAAAAGAGGCGAAACAACAAAGGTCAGACATAAAGTCTGGCAAGTCCAGTGACTTTCAGCATATGAACAGATAATAATATTATGACATGAACATAAAACTGGATGAGAGATAACTGTAACAGGTGTAGCAGATATAACAGAAGAACAGAATGATATAAGCTATTGCTTTACACTTCTCTGCACTAATACTAATATAACAGAATTAGGTGTCACCCTAATGTCTAAACTGAAGCAGGAACGGGTACAGAATAATTTAACCGAAACAGAGTGCTAATAATGGGCCTTTACTACCCGATCAGAAACAGACAGAAGTAGAAACAGATTAATCCCTACGAAAACAGAATGTAGAATTAGGTGTACACTAGTAATGGGCCTTTACCACCCGAACAGACGGTACCACACAGAAACAGACAGGTGTTACCACCCAACATAAACAGACGGTACCAACAGAAACAGATAGAACTAAGTGTACCCTAAAACCCTACCCCAAGCGATCTGCTCCCTAATACATAAATATCCTGTGTCGGCCCCACAGTAGGGTGTATCACTCCCTAAAGTAACAACCAATTGGCATAGACCTATTTACAGATGTCACGGCGTCTTTCATCCTCAGAGGCAGACCAGGATCCATGCACGCACATGACCCGGTTGGAACGCACCATCAACACCCCTCGCCATTATCAGAATGAACCACTTATAATTAGTTCAGTAAGTGTGCCCGGACCCTACCTACTGTTGGGAAAAAGTTTTGATACCAGAAAGGGTTACTGACTAATATGGGTCCCAAACAACAGATGACACAAGTAATTCCCCTCCTAACCTTGTGTCCCCAGACTAACAGGTTTCAGATTAACTCGTTTACAAGTTCAGACATACAGAATTCAGATTTACTAGTACACAAATTAAGTTAACAAGTTTTCAGACTAACGGATCAGATGTACAGATTTTTCAGATTTGTCTAACTTTTTATTGGGCCTACAGATTCACGGAACGGGTTTATCAGACTCATTGGTCAATTGGTTTAACCTTACCCAACACGTTTTAGACATCATAATTATCTCAGATTTTCATTAATTAAATATTAATTGTAACACCCCGTATATTCTATAACCGTGAAAGTCATAAATTAAAGTATAATTAATTTGAAATCAAGGAACTAAGGGAAACGGGAGACGCCATTGCGTTCGTCTCGGAAAAATACGCGAAATAGAGTCCGAGTTTTCGAAAAACGGAGTCCGTATGAAGAAGATATAGCCTCTGGAAGTTTTAGAATTAAGTTTAAAATTCGAACAGCTCAGAATAAAACAGTTTAAAATTAAAACCGGGCCCAATTGGCCAGGGCGGGAAAAATCCCGCCAGATGCACCCAGGTCGACTGGGCTGTCGACCTGGTCTAACCAGGTCGACAGGGCTGTCGACAGGGTTGTCGACAGGGCTGTCGACCTGGTCCAGAGACAGGTCGAACCCAGTCCAACCCGGCTGGCCTATTCTCTGTTAGTCGATTTTCTGTGGTCTGCTTTGTCATTAGGGCTAGGTGGCAGGCTCTAATTGGTCTCTCTTTCGAATGAATGGCTACGATCAATCCAAGCAACATCAATGGTCCTAATCAGTTCCTAACCTCTATAAAAAGGACCCTAGACTCTACCTAGGTTTCTTGCACAATTCTCTAGCCTCCATTGCTCTCTTCTTCTAATAAAAAATAAAAATGGCGTCTCTGCTCTGCTGGAATTAAAACTAGAAGATAATCAACATCAGCCTAAGCAACTCAATTCAAACTAGAGGTTAAAGTTCTGCAAAAGATTCTACAACAAGTTAAAAGTTCTTTCTTTAATCCAATCAAGGCAAGTACAGTTATTCTCCGCTATAAACGTTAATTATAATTTTGATATGCATTTAAAACTGAGTTTGAGGTTGTATATATATATTCTCTTCTGTTGGATCTGTTTTCTGTGACTGTTCTGTATTCCTTTCTTCTTTTCTGTTTCTATAGCCAGGCTACCACGAGCCTGTGCCCAATCTCATAAAGAGATTAACGTATGAACGAAAATTTGGGACAATTAATGAATGATGCGAAATTTGACAAGATTGAATTGAACATATGACTTTAGATCTGAAGCATAAAATATATTGGACATGTGACTTGGGATTGGATGCATAAATTTAGCTATGAACATGTAATTTATATATTGCATGCAAAGAGTATGTTGTAATTTAGATTTGTAACTAAATAGAGAAATGAACATATGTTATTTAGATCTGTAATTAATTAGAAAAATAAGCATATGTTATAAACTAGTTTTAGACCTATGCATATTCTGTGACAAAAGAAGAAGAGGAACCACTGTAAGATTACATATGATTTGAGACTTTGGACAAAATGCATATAAAAGTCAAGATTTTGATTTTTAGAAGATATGATTTAAAGATTTAGATTGTTGGGTATAGTTTGCATAATGATTCATGACATGAAAAGAAGAAGGATATGGAAAGTTAGGTGTAAAGATTTACATTAATTAGGATATCTATTATTTAGATTACACCTAAATAGGGATTTTTGGATATATGGCATGCATTGAAATTAATGGTTATATTTGGTATAATTTATATGTGAATCTGCTGTAAGATGCTAGTTTAACAAAAATTGGAACATATGTTATATGGCAAATTATGTCCATATTCTGTGCTATGTAACTTTATGCAAACATGGGGTATATGTTGTGAATCATGACAATTATGTAAGCATATGAATTTAGGCCAATTTATGATTGGGCAAGGCATGTAAATAGAACTTTTAGAAATATTAAATTTGCTAAATCTGCTAATTTGTCTAGTTGCCTAAACTACTAGTTTTGTAATATTGCCTAGACTGCTAATTAGATTGAAATGCCTAATCTGTTAAATTTGTCGGTTGAAATGCCTAACCTGTTATATGCCAAAATCTGCTAAGTTGCTAAATCTGTTAAATCCGTTATGTCATATAAAATCTGTTATCTGCTAGGTTGATATAATCATCCTGTGATTGATATAATCTGAATTGGCATATATATATTGGGCACGCGCATAAACGGTAAATTATTAATTAATTGGCTGCAAAGATAAACATGGCTAACTCGAGGTTAGAATGAGTTTGCGGCGTAAATCTGCCCGGAACCGCCCGGCACATCCAGTGGCCGCAAACAATAGGTTCTAATGTGAGAAGTTAGTCATAACATGCGTAAGACACGAGGTTAGGTCTGGCTTGTGGCAGAAGTCTGCCCGGAACCGCCCGGCATATCCAGCGGCCACAAGCTACCGACCTAATGTGAGAGGTCTGTGCATTAATAATTAATTAATGCAAAATCTAAAATAAGAATGACGTCTAAAATGTATTGGGGAAAATAGGGTTAAACCAAAGGGATTAATAGATGTAGTAAAACCCGTCCATGAATCTGTAGGCCCAATACAAAGTTAGACAAATATGAAAAATCTGTACATCTGACCTGTTAGTCTGAAAACTTGTTAACTTAATTTGTGTCTGAACTTGTAAACAAGTTAATCTGAAATCTGTTAGTCTGGGGACACAAGGTTAGGAGGGGAATTACTTGTGTCATCTGTTGTTTGGGACCCATATTAGTCAGTAACCCTTTCTGGTATCAAAACTTTGACCCAACAGTAGGTAGGGTCCGGGCACGCTTACTGAACTAATTATAAGTGGTTCATTCTGATAATGGCGAGGGGTGTTGATGGTGCGTTCCAACCGGGTCATGTGCGTGCATGGATCCCGGTCTGCCTCTAAGGATGTAAGACGCCGTGACATCTGTAAATAGGTCTGTGCCAATTGGTTGTCACTTTAGGGAGTGATACACCCTACTGTGGGGCCGACACAGGATATTTATGTATTAGGGAGCCGATCGCTTGGGGTAGGGTTTTAGGGTACGCTTAGTTCTGTCTGTTTCTGTTGGTACCGTCTGTTTCTGTTGGGTGGTAACACTTGTCTGTTTCTGTGTGGTACCGTCTGTTCGGGTGGTAAAGGCCCATTACTACTGTACACCTAATTCCACATTCTGTCTCCATAGGGATAAATCTGTTTCTTCTTCTGTCTGTTTCTGATCGGGTAGTAAAGGCCCGTTATTAGCATTCTGTTTCTGTTAAAGTATTTTGTACCTGTTCCTGCTTCAATTTAGACATTAGGGTGACACCTAATTCTGCTATACTAGTATTAGTGCAGAGAAGTGTAAAACAATAGTTTATATCATTCTGTTTTTTTGTTATATCTGCTACACCTGTTATAGTTATCTCACATCCAGTTTTATGTTCATATCATATTATTATTATCTGTTCATATGCTGAAAGTCACTGGACTTGCCAGACTTTTTGTCTGACCCTTGTTGTTTTCGCCTCCTTTCTTCCGTTCCCCCCCAGGTTATCCAAGGAGGGAAATACTTTAGCTTGATCCGGATTTCTCTTTGCTTGAAGTGCTTAAAGTATGGCTTGGCTCTGTATAGCTTCCGTTCCATGGGGATTATGATTTTAAACTATGCATTTTGAAGGCTTTTGTACAAGACTGATATTTTGTACTTGAATTCTGAAATTTGAGAGGATGTAACCATATTAATTTATGTTTCCGCTGTAATAAAGTTAATTTTTTTTTCAAGTACTGTTTTATCTGTCTTGTAAGTTTCTGTTCTGTTTACTAAAATGCTCCACCAAAGTTAAGGCATTCCCTTTATGAGTGACCTTAACGGAGGTGGGGTGTTACACTTGGTATCAGAGCTGAAGGTTACCAGATTGGGTAAAATTTTTGAAAAATATTTTCAAAAAGGTTTTGGAAAGGAAGTATTTTCAAAAATAAAGCTTATTTTGAAAAACATAATCCCCAAGAGCCATATATCTTTCTTTCAGTCCTTTTTGTATTGAACCTTTCCTTTTTCGTTCCGGCATGTCTGAAGCATCTGAGATACCAGAGGGTGTTCATGTACCCGGTTGGTTTCGTCAATATCTTGAGGCTAGGACCGCCGCTGCAGGTCCAGAAAATGATCCCCCTCCTCCACCCCCTCCTCGTGCTATTGCTTTCTCAAAAATCTGTAGAGATTTTAGGGCCATGGGTGGGAAGGATTTCAAAGGAACTGAATCATTCGTAGAAGCAAGGAATTGGCTCAAAGAAACTGAGGATCTGTTCGTTATCTTCGAGGTGGACGATAGGCAGAAGGTACAGTTGGCAGTATGGCAGCTCAAAGACGAAGCTTCCTACTGGTGGGAAGTCACTAACGCCGAGAGGCCGGTGGAGACATGGATGGATTTCAGAACAAGGTTTGAGACAAAATTCCTCTCGCAAGCTGAACGAAGTTTACAATTGGAAAAGTTCTTGTCTCTTAAGCAAGGAAGTATGACGGTCAAGGAATACGTCAACCAGTTCAACCAACTAGCAAGATTCGGATTGGATTTAGTCAACACTCAGCATAAAAAGGCTCTCCGCTTTGTTAAAGGATTGAATGAGCCACTGCACAGCCTAGCCATGACCCATGTACCCATGGGAGCAACTTACGAAAAATTGGTGGATATGGCACTACTGCACGAGGAAGACAAGGGCCCGAAAGAGACAAAGAAGGAAGAACCACAGAATAAGAAAGCGGGGCCCAAAAAGGAAACACAAAAGAAGGATGAGAAGTCTGAAGATAAGAAGGGGAAAAAGTGCTTTACTTGTGGGAGCTCAACTCATCTGAACAAGGATTGCAGAAAAAGGAAGGGCGCTTGCTTCAACTGTGGGGAGATGGGACACTTCACTAGAGACTGCCCGAAGAGACGAGGACAAGGAGGGCAGGAGAACACTCTTGAGGCTAGTGGCTAGGATAGAAATAGGAAATTTTCTATAGTAGGTTTAATTTATTTATCTAATTATGAAGTCAAGACTTTTTCTGATTCTGGTATTTTGATTTTGTAATCGATACTCTGCACTTTAATACTAGTATTATTTCTGAATTCCGCTGTAGACTCAGACCCATAAGGGTTATGGATCATCTGTTTGGGACTGGGGTTTGAGGGATATCTGTGTTAGGCGTCAAGTATGACGCATACATTCTGAGTTTTCGTGGGGTATCAATTTGATGTTGGTTCCGGTCTTTGGGGCCGATACTTAGGACCCATGTCTAATGGGAACCAAATTTTCGTTCTATCTGTACTCGCTTCCATCATTCGACTGTATCCTATCGATCGAATATTTGAACTTTAGGTAGAAACTAATGGGTGTAAACATGTGTTTGAGACATGTTATGTTTGATGGTTGCAAGTGGATGCAAGTGGTTGCTCGTGGATGCATATACACACACTAGGCACTAGATCGGCTCGAAAGCACTCTCATACTGCATATGGATGTGTGAGCATTTTTAAATTTTTATGGATGCAAAATGGTCGAATCAGCATATGGATGTTGCATATGAATGAGCAGTTGTGCACTCATATAGAAATGATATGTCTCAAGTAGGAAAATTTGCATACATATTGGACTCATGGCACTAACATGATTTGCATTAAGGAGGTCGACTGAATCAGTGGGCCGCCTGATTTTGCATTAGATACGGACATGAACACACACTGTGCATTTAAACATGAAAGCATTAGAAGTCTATAAGGACAATGGATGCCTGTGGTTGATGATTGAGTAGATGGATGATTGGATGGTAGGACACATTCTTCTTAACTTGAAGATTTCGGGGACGAAATCCTTTTAAGTGGGGGAGAATGTAACACCCCGTATATTCTATAACCGTGAAAGTCATAAATTAAAGTATAATTAATTTGAAATCAAGGAACTAAGGGAAACGGGATACGCCATTGCGTTCGTCTCGGAAAAATACGCGAAATAGAGTCCGAGTTTTCGAAAAACGGAGTCGGTATGAAGAAGATATAGCCTCTGGAAGTTTCTGAATTAAGTTTAAAATTCGAACAGCTCAGAATAAAACAGTTTAAAATTAAAACCGGGCCCAATTGGCCAGGGCGGGAAAAATCCCGCCAGATGCACCCAGGTCGACTGGGTTGTCGACCTGGTCTAACCAGGTCGACAGGGCTGTCGACAGGGTTGTCGACAGGGCTGTCGACCTGGTCCAGAGACAGGTCGAACCCAGTCCAACCCGGCTGGCCTATTCTCTGTTAGTCGATTTTCTGTGGTCTGCTTTGTCATTAGGGCTAGGTGGCAGGCTCTAATTGGTCTCTCTTTCGAATGAATGGCTACGATCAATCCAAGCAACATCAATGGTCCTAATCAGTTCCTAACCTCTATAAAAAGGACCCTAGACTCTACCTAGGTTTCTTGCACAATTCTCTAGCCTCCATTGCTCTCTTCTTCTAATAAAAAATAAAAATGGCGTCTCTGCTCTGCTGGAATTAAAACTAGAAGATAATCAACATCAGCCTAAGCAACTCAATTCAAACTAGAGGTTAAAGTTCTGCAAAAGATTCTACAACAAGTTAAAAGTTCTTTCTTTAATCCAATCAAGGCAAGTACAGTTATTCTCCGCTATAAACGTTAATTATAATTTTGATATGCATTTAAAACTGAGTTTGAGGTTGTATATATATATTCTCTTCTGTTGGATCTGTTTTCTGTGACTGTTTTGTATTCCTTTCTTCTTTTCTGTTTCTATAGCCAGGCTACCACGAGCCTGTGCCCAATCTCATAAAGAGATTAACGTATGAACGAAAATTTGGGACAATTAATGAATGATGCGAAATTTGACAAGATTGAATTGAACATATGACTTTAGATCTGAAGCATAAAATATATTGGACATGTGACTTGGGATTGGATGCATAAATTTAGCTATGAACATGTAATTTATATATTGCATGCAAAGAGTATGTTGTAATTTAGATTTGTAACTAAATAGAGAAATGAACATATGTTATTTAGATCTGTAATTAATTAGAAAAATAAGCATATGTTATAAACTAGTTTTAGACCTATGCATATTCTGTGATAAAAGAAGAAGAGGAACCACTGTAAGATTACATATGATTTGAGACTTTGGACAAAATGCATATAAAAGTCAAGATTTTGATTTTTAGAAGATATGATTTAAAGATTTAGATTGTTGGGTATAGTTTGCATAATGATTCATGACATGAAAAGAAGAAGGATATGGAAAGTTAGGTGTAAAGATTTACATTAATTAGGATATCTATTATTTAGATTACACCTAAATAGGGATTTTTGGATATATGGCATGCATTGAAATTAATGGTTATATTTGGTATAATTTATATGTGAATCTGCTGTAAGATGCTAGTTTAACAAAAATTGGAACATATGTTATATGGCAAATTATGTCCATATTCTGTGCTATGTAACTTTATGCAAACATGGGGTATATGTTGTGAATCATGACAATTATGTAAGCATATGAATTTAGGCCAATTTATGATTGGGCAAGGCATGTAAATAGAACTTTTAGAAATATTAAATTTGCTAAATCTGCTAATTTGTCTAGTTGCCTAAACTACTAGTTTTGTAATATTGCCTAGACTGCTAATTAGATTGAAATGCCTAATCTGTTAAATTTGTCGGTTGAAATGCCTAACCTGTTATATGCCAAAATCTGCTAAGTTGCTAAATCTGTTAAATCTGTTATGTCATATAAAATCTGTTATCTGCTAGGTTGATATAATCATCCTGTGATTGATATAATCTGAATTGGCATATATATATTGGGCACGCGCATAAACGGTAAATTATTAATTAATTGGCCGCAAAGATAAACATGGCTAACTCGAGGTTAGAATGAGTTTGCGGCGTAAATCTGCCCGGAACCGCCCGGCACATCCAGTGGCCGCAAACAATAGGTTCTAATGTGAGAAGTTAGTCATAACATGCGTAAGACACGAGGTTAGGTCTGGCTTGTGGCAGAAGTCTGCCCGGAACCGCCCGGCATATCCAGCGGCCACAAGCTACCGACCTAATGTGAGAGGTCTGTGCATTAATAATTAATTAATGCAAAATCTAAAATAAGAATGACGTCTAAAACGTATTGGGGAAAATAGGGTTAAACCAAAGGGATTAATAGATGTAGTAAAACCCGTTCATGAATCTGTAGGCCCAATACAAAGTTAGACAAATATGAAAAATCTGTACATCTGACCTGTTAGTCTGAAAACTTGTTAACTTAATTTGTGTCTGAACTTGTAAACAAGTTAATCTGAAATCTGTTAGTCTGGGGATACAAGGTTAGGAGGGGAATTACTTGTGTCATCTGTTGTTTGGGACCCATATTAGTCAGTAACCCTTTCTGGTATCAAAACTTTGACCCAACAGTAGGTAGGGTCCGGGCACGCTTACTGAACTAATTATAAGTGGTTCATTCTGATAATGGCGAGGGGTGTTGATGGTGCGTTCCAACCGGGTCATGTGCGTGCATGGATCCCGGTCTGCCTCTGAGGATGTAAGACGCCGTGACATCTGTAAATAGGTCTGTGCCAATTGGTTGTCACTTTAGGGAGTGATACACCCTACTGTGGGGCCGACACAGGATATTTATGTATTAGGGAGCCGATCGCTTGGGGTAGGGTTTTAGGGTACGCTTAGTTCTGTTTGTTTCTGTTGGTACCGTCTGTTTCTGTTGGGTGGTAACACCTGTCTGTTTCTGTGTGGTACCGTCTGTTCGGGTGGTAAAGGCCCATTACTAGTGTACACCTAATTCCACATTCTGTCTCCATAGGGATAAATCTGTTTCTTCTTCTGTCTGTTTCTGATCGGGTAGTAAAGGCCCATTATTAGCATTCTGTTTCTGTTAAAGTATTTTGTACCTGTTCCTGCTTCAATTTAGACATTAGGGTGACACCTAATTCTGCTATACTAGTATTAGTGCAGAGAAGTGTAAAACAATAGTTTATATCATTCTGTTTTTTTGTTATATCTGCTACACCTGTTATAGTTATCTCACATCCAGTTTTATGTTCATATCATATTATTATTATCTGTTCATATGCTGAAAGTCACTGGACTTGCCAGACTTTTTGTCTGACCCTTGTTGTTTTCGCCTCCTTTCTTCCGTTTCCCCCCCAGGTTATCCAAGGAGGGAAATACTTTAGCTTGATCCAGATTTCTCTTTGCTTGAAGTGCTTAAAGTATGGCTTGGCTCTGTATAGCTTCCGTTCCATGGGGATTATGATTTTAAACTATGCATTTTGAAGGCTTTTGTACAAGACTGATATTTTGTACTTGAATTCTGAAATTTGAGAGGATGTAACCATATTAATTTATGTTTCCGCTGTAATAAAGTTAAATTTTTTTTCAAGTACTGTTTTATCTGTCTTGTAAGTTTCTGTTCTATTTACTAAAATGCTCCACCAAAGTTAAGGCATTCCCTTTGTGAGTGACCTTAACGGAGGTGGGGTGTTACATTAATGCCCAAACCTCTCACATTAGACTGACAGTTTGCGGCTACTGGTTAGGCCGGTTGGTTCCGGGCAGGTTTCTATCGCAAACTGAGTTTAACCTCGGGTTTCTAGCACATTATGACTAACTTCTCACATTAGAACCTATTGTTTGCGGCCACTGGATTATGCCGGGCGGTTCCGGGCAGAATTACGCCGCAAACTCATTCTAACCTCGAGTTAGCCATGTTTAACTTTGCGGCCAATTAATTAGTGATTTACCATTTATACCCACGCCTAATATACATGTCAATTATTCATAACTATAGCCAATTCATATTATGTCAATAGCGGACTAATTATACCAACTCAACAGATATAGCAGATAACAGATTTCTCAGATTAGGCGACTCAGCAGATTAAGCACACTGGCAGATTTAGTATTTTCAACAGACTTAGCAGATAACAGATTTGGCAGATGAACAAATCTAGCAGACTAGGCAATAGAGCAGAACTAGCAGATTAAGCAATATAACAGAACTAGCAGATTAGGCAATGTAACACAACTAGCAAATTAGGCAAATATAACAAATTTACTCATTTCTTAAAGTTTAATACCTTGCCTAATTATAAATCTTGCCTAAGTTCACGTGCATAAATAATAGTCTTGATTCACAATATTATCCTATACCCTATGTTTGTATCAAATCTACATAGCACAGATTATGGTCATAACTTTACCATATATCATATGTTCCAAATTTTTATTAAACTTGTATAGTACAGAAGATCCATATAATTTATACGAAATATAGCCACGGATTACTATGCATGTCAAATATCCCAAAGGTCCCTTACTTAGGTGTTTATTTACACTAATAGATATCCTACTATCATGTAAATTTTTATACCTAGGCCATATTCTCTTTATCCTAAATCATGTGTTCAATACAGTCTATATTTAAATTATATACCTTTTTATTTCATGTCCACAAATCATATGTTCAATGCCTTTTTATGTGATAAATATAACATGTCGAATCATATGTCTCAGATTCATGTTCTAGCTACAGTCCATGTTCTTTCCTCAATTTAGTCACCAATTGGTCATGCCCAATTTATGCATCATTCGTTTTACTGTCCCAAACATTTTAGCGCATGTTAATCTCTTATGAGATTGGCTCAGGCTCGTAGTAGCCTGGCTATAGAACAGAAAGAGGAAAGAGGTACAGAATAAGATAAAACAAATCAGAACAGAACAGATATAATCCCAGATTCAGATTCACAATTCATGTCAAAATCGGAATTAACGTTTATAGCGGAAAATAACTGTACTTGGCTTGGTTGGATTAAAGAAAGAACTTTAGTTGTTACAGAATTGTTGCAGAAGCTTTTATCTCAAATTTGAATTGAATTGCTTAGGTTGAAGTTGACTAGCTTCTAGTTTTGATTCCAGCAGAGTAGCGACGCCACTTTTATTTTTATCAGAACAGAGGCAGAGAAGAAGCAGAATAGAATTGTGTGTAGAGGAGGCTAGGTCTTAGGATGTATTTATAGGTGTAGTTAGTTGTTTTTGGCCTTTAGGTAAACCCTAAAACAGATCAGAACCGTCAGTATTCGTTATAGGCTCACCAGAACAGCCTAAAAACCCATCCAGATGCACCCAGGCCGACCTGGCTCGACCAGGGAGGTCGACCCCCAGGTCAACCCTAGGGTCGACTCCCAAGTCGACCTGGTCCCCTCCAGGTCGACCTCCAGGTCGACCCCCAGGTCGACCTGGTCTGGGCGGGAATTTTCCCGCCTGGCTCGTTTTCTGCATTTTTGAAATCTGTTTCGTTTTTTCTGATTTTTCGTGAAACTTCTGAAGGCCATATCTCGGTCATACTGACTCCGATTTACGAAATTTCGGACTCTATTTCGCGTATTTTTCCGAGACGAACGCAACCGCGAAACTCGTTTCCCTTAATTCTGATTTATATTTTAATTATACTCAGATTTGTAATTCTTAAGTTCACAGAAAATGCGGGGTGTTACATTCTCCCCTCCTTAAAGGATTTCGCCCCCGAAATCTTCAAGTTAAGAAGAATGTGTCATACCATCCAATCACTCATCTACTCAGTCATCATCCACAAGCGTCCATTGTCCTTAGAAATTTCTAGTGCTGTATGAACATTTGCAAAAAGTGTGTGTATATGTTCCTTATCTAATGCAAAGATCAGGCGGTCTACTGATTTAGTTGACCTCCTTAATGCGAATTATGTCAGTGCCATGAGTCCAATATGTATGCAATTTTCCTATTTGATACATATCATTTCTATATGAGTGCACAACCATCCACTCATATGCAACATCCATGTGCTGATTCAACCATTTTGCATCCATAAAAATTTAAAATGCTCACACATCCATATGCAGTATGAGAGTGTTTTCGAGCCGATCTAGTGCCTAGTGTGTGTATATGCGTCCACGAGCAACCACTAGCAACCACTTGCATCCACTTGCAACCATCAAACATAACATGTCTCAAACACATGTTTACACCCATTAGTTTCTACCTAAAGTTCGAAGATTCGATCGATAGGATACAGTCGAATGATGGAGGCGAGTACAGATAGAACAAAAACTTGGTTCCCATTAGACATGGGTCCTAAGTATCGGCCCCAAAGACCGAAACCAACATCAAATTGACACCCAGAGGATTACCTCCTTTAGATAATGTCAAAACTGGAAATCTTATCAGAAGTATTCAGATATTTAAAGGCTACTGGTACAGATCAGGTTCCCTAATGACTCTTAGGAAGTTAAGCATGATAAAATCATACCCCACGAAAACTCAGAATGCATGCATCATACTTGACGCCTAACACAGATATCCCTCAAAACCCCAATCTCAAACAGATGAGCCATAACCCTTATGGGTCTGAGTCTACAGCAGAATTCAGAAATAATACTAGTATTAATGTGCAGAGTATCGATTACAAAATCAAAATACCAGAATCAGAAAAAGTCTTAACTCCATAATCAGATAAAGAAATTAAACCTACTATAGAAATTTTCCTATTTCTATCCTAGCCACTAGCCTCAAGATTATTCGCCTGCCCTCCTTGTCCTCGTCTCTTCGGGCAGTCCCTAGTGAAGTGTCCCATCTCCCCGCAATTGAAGCAAGCACCCTTCCTTTTTCTGCAATCCTTGTTCAGATGAGTCGAGCTTCCACAAGTAAAGCACTTTTTCCCCTTCTTATCTTCAGTCTTCTCATCCTTCTTTTGTGTTTCCTTTTTGGGCCCCGCTTTCTTATTCTGTGGTTCTTCCTTCTTTGTCTCTTTCGGGCCCTTGTCTTCCTCGTGCAGTAGTGCCATGTCCACAAATTTCTCGTAAGTCGCTCCCATGGGTACGTGGGTCATGGCTAGGCTGTGCAGTGGCTCATTCAATCCTTTAACAAAGCGGAGGGCCTTTTTATGCTGAGTGTTGACTAAATCCAATCCGAACCTAGCTAGTTGGTTGAACTGGTTGACGTATTCCTTGACCGTCATACTTCCTTGCTTAAGAGATAAAAACTTTTCTAGTTGTAAACTCCGTTCAGCTTGCGAGAGAAATTTTGTCTCAAACCTTGTTTTGAAATCCATCCATGTCTCAACCGGCCTCTCCGCGTTAGTGACTTCCCACCAGTAGGAAGCCTCGTCTTTGAGCAGCCATACCGCCAACTGTACCTTCTGCCTATCGTCCACGTCGAAGATAACGAATAGATCCTCAGTTTCTTTGAGCCAATTCCTCGCTTCTACGAATGATTCAGTTCCTTTGAAATCCTTCCCACCCATGGCCCTAAAATCTCTACAGATCTTTGAGAAAGCAATTGCACGAGGAGGGGTGGGGGATCATTTGCTGGACCTGCAGTGGCAGTCCTAGCCTCAAGATATTGACGAAACCAACCTGGTACATGAACACCCTATGGTATCTCAGATGCTTCAGACATGCTGAAACGAAAAAGGAAAGGTTCAATACAAAAAGGACTAGAAGAAAGATATATGGCTCTTGGGGATCATGTTCTTCAAAATAAGCTTTATTTTTGAAAATACTTCCTTTCAAAACCTTTTTGAAAATAGTTTTCAAAACTTTTTATAAAATCTGGTAACCTTCAGCTCTGATACCAAGTGTAACACCCCACCTCCGTTAAGGACACTCACAAAGGGAATGCCTTAACTTTGGTGGAGCATTTTAGTAAACAGAACAGAAACTTACAAGACAGATAAAAACAGTACTTGAAAATTTTTAACTCTATTACAGCGGAAATAGAAATCAGTATGGTTACATCCTTTCAAATCTCAGAATTCAAGTACAAAATATCAGTCTTGTACAAAAGCCTTCAGAATGCATAGTTTAAAATCATAATCCCCACAGAAGAAGACAAGCCATACTCTAAGCACTTCAAGCAGAAGAAATCCGGATCTAGCTAGAGTATTCCCTCCTTAGAAAACCTGGGGGGCGGGGGGGGGGGGGGACGGAAGAAAAGAGGTGAAACAACAAAGGTCAGACATAAAGTCTGGCAAGTCCAGTGACTTTCAGCATATGAACAGATAATAATATTATGACATGAACATAAAACTGGATGAGAGATAACTGTAACAGGTGTAGCAGATATAACAGAAGAACAGAATGATATAAGCTATTGCTTTACACTTCTCTGCACTAATACTAGTATAACAGAATTAGGTGTCACCCTAATGTCTAAACTGAAGCAGGAACGGGTATAGAATAATTTAACAGAAATAGAGTGCTAATAATGGGCCTTTACTACCCGATCAGAAACAGACAAAAGCAGAAACAGATTAATCCCTACGGAAACAGAATGCAGAATTAGGTGTACACTAGTAATGGGCCTTTACCACCCGAACAGACGGTGCCACGCAGAAACAGACAGGTGTTACCACCCAACAGAAACAGACGGTACCAACAGAAACAGACAGAACTAAGTGTACCCTAAAACCCTACCCCAAGCGATCGACTCCTAATACATAAATATCCTGTGTCGGCCCCACAGTAGGGTGTATCACTCCCTAAAGTGACAACCAATTGGCACAGACCTATTTACAGATGTCACGACGTCTTACATCCTCAGAGGCAGACCGGGATCCATGCACGCACATGACCCGGTTGGAACGCACCATCAACATCCCTCATCATTATCAGAATGAACCACTTATAATTAGTTCAGTAAGCGTGCCCGGACCCTACCTACTGTTGGGTCAAAGTTTTGATACTAGAAAGGGTTACTGACTAGTATGGGTCCCAAACAACAGATGACACAAGTAATTCCCCTCCTAACCTTGTGTCCCCAGACTAACAGGTTTCAGATTAACTCGTTTACAAGTTCAGACATACAGAATTCAGATTTACTAGTTCACAAATTAAGTTAACAAGTTTTCAGACTAACAGATCAGATGTACAGATTTGTCTAACTTTGTATTGGGCCTACAGATTCACGGAACGGGTTTATCAGACTCATTGGTCAATTGGTTTAACCTTACCCAACACGTTTTAGACATCATAATTATCTCGGATTTTCATTAATTAAATATTAATGCCCAAACCTCTCACATTAGACTGACAGTTTGCGGCTACTGGTTAGGCCGGTTGGTTCCGGGCATGTTTCTGTCGCAAACTGAGTCTAACCTCGGGTTTCTAGCACATTATGACTAACTTCTCACATTAGAACCTATTGTTTGCGGCCACTGGATTATGCCGAGCGGTTCCGGGCAGAATTACGCCGCAAACTCATTCTAACCTCGAGTTAGCCATGTTTATCTTTGCGGCCAATTAATTAGTGATTTACCATTTATACCCACGCCTAATATACATGTCAATTATTCATAACTATAGCCAATTAAGATTATGTCATTAGCGGACTAATTATACCAACTCAACAGATATAGCAGATAACATATTTCTCAGATTAGGCGACTCAGCAGATTAAGCACACTGGCTGATTTAGTATTTTCAACAGACTTAGCAGATAACAGATTTGGCAGATGAACAAATCTAGCAGACTAGGCAATAGAGCAGAACTAGCAGATTAAACAATATAACAGAACTAGCAGATTAGGCAATGTAACACAACTAGCAAATTAGGCAAATATAACAAATTTACTCATTTCTTAAAGTTTCATACCTTGCCTAATTATAAAACTTGCCTAAGTTCACGTGCATAAATAATAGTCTTGATTCACAATATTATCCTATACCCTATGTTTGTATCAAATCTACATAGCACAGATTACGGTCATAACTTTACCATATATCATATGTTCCAAATTTTTATTAAACTTGCATAGTATAGAAGATCCATATAATTTATACGAAATATAGCCACGGATTACTATGCATGTCAAATATCCCAAAGGTCCCTTACTTAGGTGTTTATTTACACTAATAGATATCCTACTATCATGTAAATCTTTATACCTAGACCATATTCTCTTTATCCTAAATCATGTGTTCAATACAGTCTATATTTAAATTATATACCTTTTTATGTCATGTCCACAAATCATATGTTCAATACCTTTTTATGTTATAAATATAACATGTCCAATCATATGTCTCAGATTCATGTTCTAGCTACAGTCCATGTTCTTTCCTCAATTTAGTCACCTATTGGTCATGCCCAATTTAAGCATCATTCGTTTTACTGTCCCAAACATTTTAGCGCATGTTAATCTCTTACAAGATTGGCTCAGGCTCGTAGTAGCCTGGCTATAGAACAGAAAGAGGAAAGAGGTACAGAATAAGATAAATCAAATCAGAACAGAACAGATATAATCCCAGATTCAGATTCACAATTCATGTCAAAATCAGAATTAACGTTTATAGCGGAAAATAACTGTACTTGCCTTGGTTGGATTAAAGAAAGAACTTTAGTTGTTACAGAATTGTTGCAGAAGCTTTTATCTCAAATTTGAATTGAATTGCTTAGGTTGATGTTGACTAGCTTCTAGTTTTGATTCCAGCAGAGTAGCGACGCCACTTTTATTTTTATCAGAACAGAGGCAGAGAAGAAATAGAATAGAATTGTGTGTAGAGGAGGCTAGGTCTTAGGATGTATTTATAGGTGTAGTTAGTTGTTTTTGGCCTTTAGATAAACCCTAAAACAGATCAGAACCGTCAGAATTCGTTATAGGCTCACCAGAACAGCCCAAAAACCCATCCAGATGCACCCAGGCCGACCTGGCTCGACCAGGGAGGTCGACCCCCAGGTCGACCCTAGGGTCGACTCCCAAGTCGACCTGGTCCCCTCCAGGTCGACCCCTAGGTCGACCCCCAGGTCGACCTGGTCTGGGCGGGAATTTTCCCGCCTGGCTCGTTTTCTGCATTTTTGAAATCTGTTTCGTTTTTTCTGATTTTTCGTGAAACTTCTGAAGGCCATATCTCGGTCATACTGACTCCGATTAATGAAATTTCGGACTCTATTTCGCGTATTTTTCCGAGACGAACGCAACCGCGAAACCCGTTTCCCTTAATTCTGATTTTATATTTTAATTATACTCATATTTTTAATTCTTAAGTTCACAGAAAATGCGGGGTGTTACATTCTCCCCTCCTTAAAGGATTTCGTCCCCGAAATCTCCAAGTTAAGAAGAATGTGTCCTACCATCCAATAACTCATCTACTCAGTCATCATCCACAAGCGTCCATTGTCCTTAGAAATTTCTAGTGCTATATGAACATTTGCAAAAAGTGTGTGTATATGTTCCTTATCTAATGCAAAGATCAGGCGGTTTACTGAATCAGTTGACCTCCTTAATGTGAATTATGTCAGAGCCATGAGTCCAATATGTATGCAATTTTCCTATTTGATACATATCATTTCTATATGAGTGCACAACCATCCACTCATATGTAACATCCATGTGCTGATTCAACCATTTTGCATCCATAAAAATTTAAAATGCTCACACATCCATATGCAGTATGAGAGTGTTTTCGAGCCGATCTAGTGCCTAGTGTGTGTATATGCGTCCACTAGCAACCACTTGCATCCACTTGCAACCATCAAACATAACATGTCTCAAACACATGTTTACACCCATTAGTTTCTACCTAAAGTTCGAAGTTTCGATCGATAGGATACAGTCAAATGATGGAGGCGAGTACAGATAGAACAAAAACATGGTTCCCATTAGACATGGGTCCTAAGTATCGGCCCCAAAGACCAAAAAAAACATCAAATTGACACCCAGAGGATTACCTCCCTTAGATAATGTCAAAACTGGAAATCTTATCAGAAGTATTCAGATATTTACAGGCTACTTGTACAGATCAGGTTCCCTAATGACTCTTAGGAAGTTAAGCATGATAAAATCATACCCCATGAAAACTCAGAATGTATGCGTCATACTTGACGCCTAACACAGATATCCCTCAAAACCCCAATCTCAAACAGATGAGCCATAACCCTTATGGGTCTGAGTCTACAGCAGAATTCAGAAATAATACTATTATTAATGTGCAGAGTATCGATTACAAAATCAAAATACCAGAATCAGAAAAAGTCTTAACTCCATAATCAGATAAAGAAATTAAAACTACTATAGAAATTTTCCTATTTCTATCCTAGCCACTAGCCTCAAGATTATTCGCCTGCCCTCCTTGTCCTCGTCTCTTCGGGCAGTCCCTAGTGAAGTGTCCCATCTGCCCACAGTTGAAGCAAGCACCCTTCCTTTTTCTGCAATCCTTGTTCAGATGAGTCGAGGTTCCACAAGTAAAGCACTTTTTCCCCTTCTTATCTTCAGTCTTCTCGTCCTTCTTTTGTGTTTCCTTTTTGGGCCCAGCTTTCTTATTCTGTGGTTCTTCCTTCTTTGTCTCTTTCGGGCCCTTGTCTTCCTCGTGCAGTAGTGCCATGTCCACCAATTTCTCGTAAGTCGCTCCCATGGGTACGTGGGTCATGGCTAGGCTGTGCAGTGGCTCATTCAATCCTTTAACAAAGCAGAGGGCCTTTTTATGCTGAGTGTTGACTAAATCCAATCCGAACCTAGCTAGTTGGTTGAACTGGTTGACGCATTCCTTGACCGTCATACTTCCTTGCTTAAGAGATAAGAACTTTTCTAGTTGTAAACTCCGTTCAGCTTGCGAGAGAAATTTTGTCTCAAACCTTGTTCTGAAATCCATCCATGTCTCAACCGGCCTCTCCGCGTTAGTGACTTCCCACCAGTAGGAAGCCTCGTCTTTGAGCAGCCATACTGCCAACTGTACCTTCTGCCTATCGTCCACCTCGAAGATAACGAATAGATCCTCAGTTTCTTTGAGCCAATTCCTCGCTTCTACGAATGATTCAGTTCCTTTGAAATCCTTCCCACCCATGACCCAAAAATCTCTACAGATCTTTGAGAAAGCAATTGCACGAGGAGGGGGTGGGGGAGGGGGATCATTTGCTGGACCTGCAGCGGCGGTCCTAGCCTCAAGATATTGACGAAACCAACCGGGTACATGAACACCCTCTGGTATCTCAGATGCTTTAGACATGCTGAAACGAAAAAGGAAAGGTTCAATACAAAAAGGACTGGAAGAAAGATATATGGCTCTTGGGGATCATGTTCTTCAAAATAAGCTTTATTTTTGAAAATACTTCCTTTCAAAACCTTTTTGAAAATAGTTTTCAAAACTTTTTATAAAATATGGTAACCTTCAGCTCTGATACCAAGTGTAACACCCCACCTCCGTTAAGGACACTCACAAAGGGAATGCCTTAACTTTGGTGGAGCATTTTAGTAAATAGAACAGAAACTTACAAGACAGATAAAAACAGTACTTGAAAATTTTTAACTTTATTACAGCGGAAACAGAAATCAGTATGGTTACATCCTTTCAAATCTCAGAATTCAAGTACAAAATATCAGTCTTGTACAAAAGCATTCAGAATGCATAGTTTAAAATCATAATCCCCACAGAAGAAGACAAGCCATACTCTAAGCACTTCAAGCAGAAGAAATCCGGATCTAGCTAGAGTATTCCCTCCTTAGAAAACCGGGGGGGGGGGAACGGAAGAAAAGAGGCGAAACAACAAAGGTCAGACATAAAGTCTGGCAAGTCCAGTGACTTTCAGCATATGAACAGATAATAATATTATGACATGAACATAAAACTGGATGAGAGACAACTGTAACAGGTGTAGCAGATATAACAGAAGAAAAGAATGATATAAGCTATTGCTTTACACTTCTCTGCACTAATACTAGTATAATAGAATTAGGTGTCACCCTAATGTCTAAACTGAAGCAGGAACGGGTACAGAATAATTTAACAGAAACAGAGTGCTAATAATGGGCCTTTACTACCCGATCAGAAATAGACAGAAGCAGAAACAGATTAATCCCTACGGAAACAGAATGTAGAATTAGGTGTACACTAGTAATGGGCCTTTACCACCCGAACAGACGGTACCACGCATAAACAGACAGGTGTTACCACCCAACAGAAACAGACGGTACCAACAGAAACAGACATAACTAAGTGTACCCTAAAACCCTACCCCAAGCGATCGGCTCCCTAATACATAAATATCCTGTGTCAGCCCCACAGTAGGGTGTATCACTCCCTAAAGTGACAACCAATTGGCACAGACCTATTTACAGATGTCACGGCGTCTTACATCCTCAGAGGCAGACCGGGATCCATGCACGCACATGACCCGGTTGGAACGCACCAACAACACCCCTCGCCATTATCAGAATGAACCACTTATAATTAGTTCAGTAAGCGTGCCCGGACCCTACCTACTGTTGGGTCAAAGTTTTGATACCAGAAAGGGTTACTGACTAGTATGGGTCCCAAACAACAGATGACACAAGTAATTCCCCTCCTAACCTTGTGTGCCTAGACTAACAGGTTTCAGATTAACTCGTTTACAAGTTCAGACATACAGAATTCAGATTTACTAGTTCACAAATTAAGTTAACAAGTTTTCAGACTAACGGATCAGATGTACAGATTTTTCAGATTTGTCTAACTTTGTATTGGGCCTACAGATTCACGGAACGGGTTTATCAGACTCATTGGTCAATTGGTTTAACCTTACCCAACACGTTTTAGACATCATAATTATCTCGGATTTTCATTAATTAAATATTAATGCCCAAACCTCTCACATTAGACTGACAGTTTGCGGCTACTGGTTAGGCCGGTTGGTTCCGGGCAGGTTTCTGTCGCAAACTGAGTCTAACCTCGGGTTTCTAGCACATTATGACTAACTTCTCACATTAGAACCTATTGTTTGCGGCCACTGGATTATGCCGGGCGGTTCCGGGCAGAATTACGCCGCAAACTCATTCTAACCTCGAGTTAGCCATGTTTATCTTTGCGGCCAATTAATTAGTGATTTACCATTTATACCCACGCCTAATATACATGTCAATTATTCATAACTATAGCCAATTCAGATTATGTCAATAGCGGACTAATTATACCAACTCAACAGATATAGCAGATAACAGATTTCTCAGATTAGGCAACTCAGCAGATTAAGCACACTGGCAGATTTAGTATTTTCAACAGACTTAGCAGATAACAGATTTGGCAGATGAACAAATCTAGCAGACTAGGCAATAGAGCAGAACTAGCAGATTAAACAATATAACAGAACTAGCAGATTAGGCAATGTAACACAACTAGCAAATTAGGCAAATATAACAAATTTACTCATTTCTTAAAGTTTCATACCTTGCCTAATTATAAATTTTGCCTAAGTTCACGTGCATAAATAATAGTCTTGATTCACAATATTATCCTATAACCTATGTTTGTATCAAATCTACATAGCACAGATTATGGTCATAACTTTACCATATATCATATGTTCCAAATTTTTATTAAACTTGCATAGTACAGAAGATCCATATAATTTATACGAAATATAGCCACGGATTACTATGCATGTCAAATATCCCAAAGGTCCCTTACTTAGGTGTTTATTTACACTAATAGATATCCTACTATCATGTAAATCTTTATACCTAGGCCATATTCTCTTTATCCTAAATCATGTGTTCAATACAGTCTATATTTAAATTATATACCTTTTTATGTCATGTCCACAAATCATATGTTCAATACCTTTTTATGTTATAAATATAACATGTCCAATCATATGTCTCAGATTCATGTTCTAGCTACAGTCCATGTTCTTTCCTCAATTTAGTCACCTATTGGTCATGCCCAATTTATGCATCATTCGTTTTACTGTCCCAAACATTTTAGCGCATGTTAATCTCTTATGAGATTGGCTCAGGCTCGTAGTATCCTGGCTATAGAACAGAAAGAGGAAAGAGGTACACAATAAGATAAATCAAATCAGAACAGATATAATCCCAGATTCAGATTCACAATTCATGTCAAAATCAGAATTAACGTTTATAGCGGAAAATAACTGTACTTGCCTTGGTTGGATTAAAGAAAGAACTTTAGTTGTTACAGAATTGTTGCAGAAGCTTTTATCTCAAATTTGAATTGAATTGCTTAGGTTGATGTTGACTAGCTTCTAGTTTTGATTCCAGCAGAGTAGCGACGCCACTTTTATGTTTATCAGAACAGAGGCAGAGAAGAAGCAGAATAGAATTGTGTGTAGAGGAGGCTAGGTCTTAGGATGTATTTATAGGTGTAGTTAGTTGTTTTAGGACTTTTGATAAACCCTAAAACAGATCAGAACCGTCAGAATTCGTTATAGGCTCACCAGAACAGCCCAAAAACCCATCCAGATGCACCCAGGCCGACCTGGCTCGACCAGGGAGGTCGACCCCCAGGTCGACCCTAGGGTCGACTCCCAAGTCGACCTGGTCCCCTCCAGGTCGACACATAGGTCGACCTGGTCTGGGCGGGAATTTTCCCGCCTAGCTCGTTTTCTGCATTTTTGAAATCTGTTTCATTTTTTCTGATTTTTCGTGAAACTTCTGAAGGCCATATCTCGGTCATACTGACTCCGATTTACGAAATTTCAGACTCTATTTCGCGTATTTTTCCGAGAAGAACGCAACCGCGAAACCCGTTTCCCTTAATTCTGATTTTATATTTTAATTATACTCAGATTTGTAGTTCTTAAGTTCACAGAAAATGCGGGGTGTTACAAGTTGGCATAAATCCTGAATCCGAGAAGCGTTCAACAGATAGTGTAAACTCTAGTTAAATCTAGAAAGCACTTGATAGAAAACCCTAGATTAAATCTAGGTAACAAATTATAAATGTATGCCTGAAGGCAATGGAAAATACAGGGACCGGGATCACGTTATCGTTACTAGTTGGGACACTAGATAGGCGGTGCAGAGATATAGAAATCAATATAACAAGGAAATAGCGAGGCGGCGAAAGTATTAGGGTGAAGCGGCGAAAGTATTAGAGCATATCCAGTTTATCTTATCTTAGCACACCTTGTGATTATCTTGTGTAAATCTTGTGACCTTGCTGACACTATCATCATGGTGTTATCTTGTATTCAGTTAATTCATGTCGTTTTGTTTTTCCAAGTTCACATGCTAGAAGTTACTGAACTTACTCAGGCTTTATGTCTGACTCTGTTTTCCTTTCGTCTTCTTTTCTTCCGCTTCCCCCCCTCCCAGGTAGTAAAGGAGGGAATATCATAGCTCAGACTTAGTTGGACCATCACTCTTTCCCAGCTTGAAGATTTGTCGAAGTTTTGCTTGCATTCTCTTTCCAGATGCTATGGCTGGCTCTTGCTAGAATTGGGGAATATATATGTTGTTTTATGCTTCTTTATTTTGTAAGACAGATGATACTCTGATATTGTAAAGAAATCTTTGTACAAACTATTTTACCAATAAAGCAAAGTTTTATTTTCCGCTGTTTAATTTCTGTCTGTCTTGTAATTTATCTGCATCTTTTACCCTAAAATGCTCCACAGAACTTAGTGCATTCCCTTTGTGAGTGACACTAACGGACGTGGGGTGTTACACGGCGCGTTCTATTCAGTTCATTATATATATATATAATATATAATATATATATTATATATATTTCTTCGATTTCCTTTTAAAATGTATTTTATAAATCGTTTCAAATTCGTTTTCAAAACGATTTCAACTTCTTATTCGATTTCAAATCAAAATTGAATTTTCCTTTTTACATTCATTTCTATTTGATTTCAATTCAATTTCAATTCGATTTCAATTCGATTCAATTCAATTTCAATTCGATTTGAATTCTATTCAATTCGATTTCAATTCGATTTGAATTCCTATTCAATTCAAATTCAATTCGATTTGAATTCCTATTCAATTCAATTTCAATTCGATTTGAATTCCTATTCAATTCAATTTCAATTCGATTTGAATTCTATTCAATTCAATTTCAATTCGAATTCATTTTCTATTCAATTCGAATTCATTTTCTATTCAATTAAATTCAAATTTATTTTCTATTCAATTCAATTCGAATTCATTTTCTAAAATATCCGATTATTGAAATCACTTTTCAATATTCATTAAAAACAAATAAAATCGATATAAATACCGTTCACGTCAAAATGGCGTCAATCTAATCAACACGGCTTTTATTAAACACATGAATGTTTTCAATTCAACACATGAATTTATTTTCTATTCAACACATGGACTTATTTTATTTCAACACATGAAATTATTTTCTAAATCGGAACGAGGCCCAATCAATTACCATATAATGTTAATTATATGGATTTTCTACAACACACGTATATAACAGCAATGATAAATCATCAACCATCATCCAAAGTGCGTTCTACACTTTATAAGCATCAAATATAAATATTTAACGTTTATAACAGTCTGTCAATCAATCAATCGACATACAGCTAATTATTGGGATTAGTGTATGTCATATATCATCCCAATACCCGTGTGGGGTTTTAAATAATCAAACATAGATTTTATTTGTGCAGTTGGGCGATGTGTAAAATTTATCGTCCCTATCAATATCAGTCAAATGTGTGTATATAAACAAATCTTCCGATTTGTTTATATTTATTTCATTTTAAATACACGTTAAAAAATTCTATTTTCAACTATAAAATCTTTTTAACTATATAAATATTTTATTTCATTTCACATCACACCACACAATCAACTACACATCAAAATCAAACAAACAAGCATACAAGCCGTCCATGGTCTGTGGACGACGGGTGTCGGGTGCTACTAAACACCGTCTGCATCCTAGTATATATTTTTAACTAGAAATTTAAATTAAAGGTGAGGAGTTCTCACCGACTAGCTAAACCAAACGCCATGACTCTTCATATGAAGAATTCTTCGCCGTGCTCGCCTTTTGTCAATTTCGTCATTCGTAGCCACTATATATATAAAAATCACATTTTTATATTGTTGCTATGTATATAAAAATCACATTTTTATAATCACTCTATATGGATAAAAATTCTATTTTTATAACGCTATTATATAGATAAAAATTCTATTTTTATAACGGTGTTCATATAATAAAAATCATATTTTTGATTCACTACATATATAAAAATCATATTTTTGATTCACTACATATATAAAAATCATATTTTTGTTTCACTACATATATAAAAATCATATTTTTGTTTCGCTACATAAGGAAAAGATTATATTTTTAGTATATCACCACACGTATAAAGATCACATTTTTATGTGTATAAAAAAATCAAATCTTTAATTTCAAAACTTCCTTTGTATAAAAATATACTCTTTTCATATGTAAAAATATATTCATTCCATTTCTAAAAATCCAATCTTTTCTCTTTAAAAAGTCATAACTTTACCCTAATAAAAATCATAACTTTTTCAATATAAAAATCAAGTTTTTACATCACTTTTCATATTATAAAAATCATATCCCTTCTATGTGTTCAAAACCAAATCTTTAGGGTATTAAAAATCCAAACTTTCATTGATTAAAAATCTTAGTTTTCCTTTTAAAAATCATTCCTTTTCCACATCAGTTTTTATACCAGACAAAAATCAGTTTTAAATCAAAGAAAATAAATAAAATCCCGGAATAAAAAAAAACTTACATTGACCGTTGGAAAGGGGGGCTGCTGGCGATCTCTGGAGGTGGCAGGGCGTTGGAGCGGTGCGGAGGAGGGTCGCCGGTGTAATACCCCGTAATTTGAACATAAAAATTCACAAATTAAAGTATACTTAATTAAGTGAAATGGGTTGCACAGAGAAATATATATATATTGATATATATATATATATATATAATTGAAAATTTAATAAATAAATATGCAAAAATGTTCAAAACAGCGAATTGGGAGAGGGGAATAACCGAACCGGCCGATTTTTGAGGTCGACCCGAGCTTGCTGGGTCGACTAGGAGTTAATCCAGGGTGTTTGGCCGTCAACCTGTGGGCCGATTCGCTCAAATGCAGATTTTGCATTTGAATGGTTCTCATGGTTCAGCTTTAATCTAAAGGCCCTAGATGGTTCCTACACTTGACTTCTTCCCCAAGACATGCTTTGATGGCTAGGATCTAAACTAAGGTTAATCCTATGGCTAAAACTATCCTAGTCTTCTATAAAAAGACCTCTAACCTAAACCTAAATGCTCATTATTCAATCCTATAGCTAAACTATGCCAAAATGTTCTCTCATGGCCTCCACCCTCATCCTCTTGTCATAATCTCCATCACTAATCATATGAGAGAGTTTCTAAAGAAGTATAAGAGTTCCTAAGCTTGCTTAAGTGTTTCTAAGTTTGATTCAAGGCTTTTCTTTTAAAAGCTAGGATCTTTATTATTGATTTGGCTCAAGGGTTTTCATTTGGAGCATTCTTATTTGGAGTTTTTGAGTTGATAGCTTAGTGGCTTCGTCTCAAACTTTTAATATATTCATAAGAAGGCAAATCAACAAGTTGTGAGTTTTCTATAGCCTTAATGACCAATTATTGAAATGATTATGATAGGATATAATGAGGTTATGGCTATGAATGTGGATCAATGCAAGTTATGCAAGTTGTATGCTATGTGTTAATGATGTTATGCATGTTATGCAAGTTATGGGCTATGTGTTAATGATGTTATGCATGTCATGCAAGTTATATGCTATATGTTTGTGATATTATGCAAGTAATATGCTACATATTTGAGATGCTATGCCAGTTATGCAAGCCATATGTTACATGTTCATGATGTTATGCAAGTTATGCAAGTCACAAGTTACATGTTCATGATGTTATGCAAGCTATGCAAGCTATATGCTATATGATCATGATGTTATGCAAGTTATGCAAGTGTTCATGATGCTAGTTGCTATGATAAATATTGGTCCACTATGACACCATGATTATGCAAGTTGGGTGTATGATGATATGCAAGTTCATGTATGATATAGATGCAAGTTTGGTGTATGATAATATGCAAGTTCACATATGACATGTTATGCAAGTATGATGTTTGATTATATGCAAGAGACATGTGCAAGTTTACACCTTAGTATGATATGCATACATATGCAAGTTAACCCCTTTACATGTCATACATACATATGCAAGTTTATCCCTTTGTATGACATAAGAAACTTATGCAAGTTACCCTCCTTATGACATATGTGATTCATGCAAGTTTGGGTTGATTATCTATGTTAGTTGGGTTTGATGCTATATGCATGTTGACACATTTAAACCCATGTTGATGCTAATGTTATGCAAGTTGAACCCATTACATTTATGATGAATCTTCCCTTTTATGTCATGTTAGCGAATTACGTGGGGAACGATGGGGTTAATAAACATGTAAATGAAATGGTGTGAAGTTGGTATGATTATGCATACCATAAAGTGATGGACATAATTGAGTCAATTATGTACATCATTAAAATTGGAATAAATTAGGGAAAATTAATTCGGGGGTGATTAATTAGGTGTAATTAATCGACTAAGACACGAGGTTGGACCCTTTTGTAGCGTAAGACTGCCCGGAACCGACCGGCAAATCCAGCGGCTACAAATGATTGGCCCAATGTGAGAGGTCTTAGGCACAAACCAAATACGTGACAAGTGTATAGACACGAGGTTAGACTCGGTTATGGCGTAAGGCTGCCCGGACCCAACCGGCAAATCCAGCTGCCATAAAAGATAGTCTAATGTGAGAGGTCTTTACAACGGCCACGTTCTTAATCAATTAAGAAACACTTAACCAGATAAGCAAGTAGTGGGCATGAGGGGTTAAGTGGGTGCCTTGGGTGGCATGTGGAAATCAAGTAGTGCCTTGGGTGGCATGTGAAAAAAATCTAGTGGGTGCCTTGAGTGGCAATTGAAATATGATTAGATGACTTAACCAAACCTTAACATGTAAGTGGGCATGATTATGAAAAGGGGTTAAGTGGGATGCACTAGATTAAATGACAAGCTTAAGTAGTAGCTTGTGGGGGCCTTAAGTGGCAATTTAAATATGATTAAATGACAAGCTTAAGTAGTAGGTTGTGGGGGCCTTAAGTGGCAATTGAAATATGATTAAATGACAAGCTTAATTAGTAGCTTGTGGGGGCCTTGAGTGGCAATTGTAATATGATTAAATGACAAGCTTAAGTAGTAGCTTGTGGGGGCCTTGAGCGGCAATTGAAATATGATTAGATGACTTAACCAAACCTTAGCATGTAAGTGGGCATGATTATAAAAAGGGGTTAAGTGGGATGCACTAGATAAAATGACAAGCTTAAGTAGTAGCTTGTGGGGGCCCATTTCAACCAGTAACCCATATGTATCTTATTGGGCTCGACCCATGTCGAGGACGGGACACGCGTACTGGGCTTGACTATAAGAGGCCAAAACGGGGTAGCGGTGGCAACGCGAGTCCAACGGGTTTCATATGCGTGTGTGGACCCGGGCTGGTAGGTAAGACGTTGTTGCATTGTGTAGATATAAGCCGTGCACCATTTTCGGGTTGCCACTTTGGGGAGTGATACACCCCACTGTGGGGCCAGCACGGGTATCTACGGTAGGGAGCCGATCGCTTGGGGAGTAGCAGGTACACCTAGTGGAGATAGGGGCAGACGACACCTATGTAGTCAGCTAGGGGTATACGAAACTACTATTAAAAATTACTAAGTACACTTAGTGGGGATCAACCTTTAAGTAGGAATTACACTTGGGTAGGTGGAACTGGTGTGGTGCAGTGTAGGAATTATCGTTGGGTGAGTAGATCTGGTGTGGTGCAGAATAGTATTTATCCTTGGGTGGATAGGCGCGTCTTTACCGTTATCTTAGTTTATCCTAAGTCTAGTTGGCTACTTAGTGTTGTCATTTATCCCCAGTCGTACCGTACCAGGTTTATATCATACCCTAATTACTTTAATGATTGTATTGTTAAGGTTATAGGGCTCACTCAGACTTATGTCTGACCCCGTTGTTTTAATCTTTTTCCCCAACCTCAGGTTCTCAGGGTGGGCCTAGCACTAGTGGGCTTTGATCAGATTGCTTTATCTATCTTTTGGAGCTTGGACTCTTGAAGAAAAGCTCGGTTATCTTTTCTATTATGGCTATTAGTATGTAGTGGGATTATGTACTTATGTTTTAACGAGATGGATATTTTGTACTTGACTCTTGTTGGTTTTTGAGATGTAACCAAACATGTTTACCTTCTGCTGCATTGAAATGATGTTTTAAATTTCAAGTATTACTTATATCTGTCTTGTTGTAATTTTTCAGTTCTATGTTCACTTAAATACTCCACCGAAGCTAAGGCATTCCCTTTGTGAGTGACCTTAGTGGGAGTGAGGTGTTACACGTGGTATCAGAGCGAAGGTTACCGGAACAGATAAATTTTTTAGAAAAACTATTTTTCTAAAACATTTTTGGAAGAAGTATTTTCAAAAACATGTCTTTTAAGAGAAAAGTTTTTGAAAGAAAAGCATAATCCCCAATAGCCATATCTTTATCTTTCGAATTCTCCGTTTTGAATCTCTTCCTCTCTCTTTTTGAATTTCCCCTCCGTGTATAGATGATCTTTCTAAGATAGATAAGAATGGAAAACCACTTCAAGGGACTTAGACATTTGTCGGATTAGAAGTTGGTTCAAGAAGGAGGAGGACTGGTAGATACCTATAGGATAGACGATGGGAGGAAGGCTCAAATAGTTGTTTGGTTAATGAAGGACGAAACCTCATTGGAGGGAGATTACGAGTGGAGAATGGGAAGAAGAGGGCTAGTAGTTATCCTTTTGGAGGAATAGGACACCTTATTAGGATTGTCCAAAGGGGCAAGGGCAAGGTATGGAATCTTCTTAAGGGTAGTTGTATTCCCTCACGGCTAGTGTACCAGATGGGGATAGGACCGTCTAGGTTGGAATTTGGATTTCTTTATTATCCGGTTCGAACTTTATTTTGATTCTGACGCATCGAGTTCGTTTATCTCATCGTTGTTAGTTGAGTCACTACACTTAGACACCAGTTTAGTAGATGATCCCTTAGTTGTTTCAAACCCAATTGAGGGCTCCATTATGTGTTTGGGTCTGGAAGTTTCTATACTTAGCGTTGAGTTTAGATGTGATGCTTTTTGGGCTTCACAGGCTATGGGTTAGTTTTGGGCATGGACTGGTTATCCAGTAATGGTGCCGTTCTTGTTTGTGAAAGGAGAGTTGTTAGGCTTATGACCCGCTTGGGTAACACTCTCGAGATCTCTTGTAATCCCATGGAATCTGTTATGCTAAGTTATCTAGAATTGCTTGACACGTCGGTCGAGAGTTTGCGATCTGTTAGAGTGGTCCGGGAATACTCGGATGTGTTTGAGGAGGTGAAGGGCTTACCTCCGGAGCGGGAGATTGACTTCCGAATATATCCGGTAGACAATGCCAAACCAGTATCTTGGCCAGTGTGACACATGGCTCCTCGTGAGAGGAGGGAACTCCATAAGCAAGTAGGCGATTTGCTTGAGAAGGGGTTCAGAAGATGAAGTATATCGGAGTGGGGTGCTCTAGTAGTTTTTGCCACGAAGGCGGATGGGTCCCTCAGACTTTGTGTAGACTATAGAGAGTTTAACAAGATAACAAAGAAGAATAGACACCCATTGCCGAGGATTGATGATCTCTTTGATCAGTTGGTTGGCGCCTCAGTGTTTTCGTAGTTGGACTTAGCCACGGGGTTTCGTCAGTTGAGCCTGGCTGAGGATAGTATAGAGAAGACTGCCTTTAGGACTCCGGATGGTTTTTATGAGTGGCTGGTGATGCCATTTGGTTTGACGAACGCCCCCGCGTATTTTGTTGATTTGATGAGTAGGGTGTTCAGGGAGTACCTAAACAACTTCGTAGTGGTCTTTGTGGAGGACATCTTGGTCTTTTCTAAAAGCGAAATAAGTTTTCGTGTGTGCTGAACAGGTTAAGCGAAGCCAGTTATTTGATCTACGGTGGTTCTGGAGTGAGACTGGCAAGGACATCCAGAGTTGGACAAAGGCTTAATTATTCAGCCGTTTTTACTAGTATCATCTCACGTAGGTCGTCTGAATTCGAAGGAGGTGTCCCTTGGGTGTTTGTCTGATATTGGTTTAGGCCTTTGGGGCTTGCATTTGGGGGATGTCGAGTTCGACTAGGATGGTCTGCGTGAGAGATGGATAGTTGTGACGATTTTGTATGAGAGAATATCCTGGTTTTCTCCAGAAGTGGAGAAAAGCATGCCCTACATCTTAGGGAAGTGTTGGAGGCTCTTCGAGCGCATAGTCTTGAGACAGCAAAGGTGGATGGAGTTCTTAGCATCCTATGATTTCGAGATAGCGTGGTGGCGGATGCCTTGAGCGGATAAAGGTTGTCCTTGAGTCCATTGTTCGTGGAACGACGAAGCTTGGAATTTATCTCGATGTTTGATTTCAGACCTTCCGTTGACTTTATACCCGATTTGCTAGCATCCTTGGAGGTCAGACCTACCCTTTTGAGACGGATTGGCGAGGCATAGAGGGACAACCCACAGTTGGTTGAGTTGGTATAGAGGCTCATAAGGGGGGAGTGGTCCAGCCATTTGAGTAGGTACACCCTAGACGATAGGGGGTGCTTGCGTAGAGACAGTAGACTTTGCGTACCGCCAGATGAGGGTTTGAGGAAGGCTATTCTTGATAAAGTGCATCGTTTTAGGATGACTATTCATCCCGGTGGGGACAAGATGTACCAAGACATGAAGCGAGTTTTCTTTTGGGCCGGTATGAAGAAAGATGTGGCCGAGTATGTCACTAGATGCTTGGTGTGCCAACAGGTGGAAGCGAAGCAAAAGAAACCGGGTGGGTTGCTTCACTCATTGGAAGTTTCGCAATGGAAGTGGGATAGCGTCTCGATGGATTTTATTGATGGGTTACCAAGATCGAGGAAGGGTAATACGGGAATTTGGGTTGTGGTAGATAGACTTACTAAGAGTGCCCATTTCATACCCGTGAAGAGCAAGAGGACTGTTCCATGTCTAGCTTCAGTTTATATTCGAGAGATAGTTCGGTTGCAAAGGGAACATGACGTATTCCATGTGTCACATTTGAGGAAGTGCCTACATGAGACCGCAGAGGCGGTAGAGCCGAGCTTGCTTAAAGAAGTGGAGGTAGAGCGTGATGCGACTATTCAACGAGCTCCTACCCGCATCCTTGGGTCAGAGATTAGGAAGTTGAGAAACAGAGAGGTTCGACTAGTCAAAGTGAAAAGGGGAGAAGGTGAGAGTAAGGCTACTTGGGAGATAGAAGTGAAGATGCGTTCATTGTACCCATTTCTTTTGAGGGTATGTCTTTTAACTTCTCCTTTATCGTTTGTCTAGTACTTATCTTATCTTTAGTATGTCCTCTCATTAGTACCTTTGACCTTTAGATAGGATAAAACCTATGGTTGAAACATGTGTTTGAGACATGTTATGTTTGATGGATGCGTGTGGATGCAAGTGGTTGCTAGTGGTTACTCGTGGATGCATATACACACACTCTAGGCACTAGATCGGCTCAATCACTTCATATTGCATATTGCATAAAATTGTGTGTAGGTAGCTATATTAATGGATGTATAATGGTTGCGTTATCATATGGATGATGCATTTTGGTGTATGGTTGTGCACACATGTAGAGATAGTATGTGTCGATAGGGATCTTTCACATACATATTGGATGCATGGCACTATCATGGTTTGCATTAAGGAGGTCAACTAAATAAGTGGACCGCCTAATTTTGCATTAGACAGGGAACATATACACACACTTTTTGCATATGTTCATACGTCATTAGAAATTTTAAGGACAATGGATGCCAGTGTATGATGGTTTAGTAGATGGTTGTTTGGTTGGTAGGATACGTTCTTCTTGACTTAGAGATTTCGGGGACGAAATCCTTTAAGGAGGGGAGAATGTAACACCCCGTAATTTGAACATAAAAATTCACAAATTAAAGTATACTTAATTAAGTGAAATGGGCTGCGCAGAGAAATATATATATATATATTGATATATATATATAATTGAAAATTTAATAAATAAATATGCAAAAATGTTCAAAACAGCGAATTGGGAGAGGGGAATAACCGAACCGGCCAATTTTTGAGGTCGACCCGAGCTCGCTGGGTCGACTAGGGGTTAATCCAGGGTGTTTGGCTGTCAACCCGTGGGCCGATTCGCTCAAATGCAGATTTTGCATTTGAATGGTTCTCATGGTTCAGCTTTAATCTAAAGGCCCTAGATGGTTCCTACACTTGACTTCTTGCCCAAGACATGCTTTGACGGCTAGGATCTAAACTAAGGTTAATCCTATGGCTAAAACTATCCTAGTCTTCTATAAAAAGACCTCTAACCTAAACCTAAATGCTCATTATTCAATCCTATAGCTAAACTATGCCAAAATGTTCTCTCATGGCCTCCACCCTCATCCTCTTGTCATAATCTCCATCTCTAATCATATGAGAGAGTTTCTAAAGAAGTATAAGAGTTCCTAAGCTTGCTTAAGTGTTTCTAAGTTTGATTCAAGGCTTTTCTTTTAAAAGCTAGGATCTTTATTATTGATTTGGCTCAAGGGTTTTCATTTGGAGCATTCTTATTTGGAGTTTTTGAGTTGATAGCTTAGTGGCTTCGTCTCAATCTTTTAATATATTCATAAGAAGGCTAATCAACAAGTTGTGAGTTTTCTATAGCCTTAATGACCAATTATTGAAATGATTATGATAGGATATAATGAGGTTATGGCTATGAATGTGGATCAATGCAAGTTATGCAAGTTGTATGCTATGTTTTAATGATGTTATGCATGTTATGCAAGTTATGGGCTATGTGTTAATGATGTTATGCATGTCATGCAAGTTATATGCTATATATTTGTGATATTATGCAAGTTATGCAAGTAATATGCTACATGTTTGAGATGCTATGCAAGTTATGCAAGCCATATGTTACATGTTCATGATGTTATGCAAGTTATGCAAGTCACAAGTTACATGTTCATGATGTTATGCAAGTTATGCAAGCTATATGCTACATGATCATGATGTTATGCAAGTTATGCAAGTGTTCATGATGCTAGTTGCTATGATAAACATTGATCCACTATGACACCATGATTATGCAAGTTGGGTGTATGATGATATGCAAGTTCATGTATGATATAGATGCAAGTTTGGTGTATGATAATATGCAAGTTCACATATGACATGTTATGCAAGTATGATGTTTGATTATATGCAAGAGACATGTGCAAGTTTACACCTTAGTATGATATGCATACATATGCAAGTTAACCCCTTTACATGTCATACATACATATGCAAGTTTACCCCTTTGTATGACATAAGAAACTTATGCAAGTTACCCTCCTTATGACATATGTGATTCATGCAAGTTTGGGTTGATTATCTATGCTAGTTGGGTTTGATGCTATATGCATGTTGACACCTTTAAACCCATGTTGATGCTAATGTTATGCAAGTTGAACCCATTACATTTATGATGAATCTTCCCTTTTATGTCATGTTAGCGAATTACGTAGGGAACGATGGGGTTAATAAACATCTTAATGAAATGGTGTGAAGTTGGTATGATTATGCATACCATAAAGTGATGGACATAATTGAGTCAATTATGTACATCGTTAAAATTGGAATAAATTATGGAAAATTAATTCGGGGGTGATTAATTAGGTGTAATTAATCGACTAAGACACGAGGTTGGACCCTTTTGTAGCGTAAGACTGCCCGGAACCGACCGGCAAATCCAGCGGCTACAAATGATTGGCCCAATGTGAGAGGTCTTAGGCACAAACCAAATACGTGACAAGTGTATAGACATGAGGTTAGACTCGGTTATGGCGTAAGGCTGCCCGGACCCAACCGGCAAATCCAGCTGTCATAAAAGATAGTCTAATGTGAGAGGTCTTTACAACGGCCACGTTCTTAATCAATTAAGAAACACTTAACCAGATAAGCAAGTAGTGGGCATGAGGGGTTAAGTGGGTGCCTTGGGTGGCATGTGGAAATCAAGTAGTGCCTTGGGTGGCATGTGAAAAAAATCTTGTGGGTGCCTTGAGTGGCAATTGAAATATGATTAGATGACTTAACCAAACCTTAACATGTAAGTGGGCATGATTATGAAAAGGGGTTAAGTGGGATGCACTAGATTAAATGACAAGCTTAAGTAGTAGCTTGTGGGGGCCTTAAGTGGCAATTGAAATATGATTAAATGACAAGCTTAAGTAGTAGCTTGTGGGGGCCTTAAGTGGCAATTGAAATATGATTAAATGACAAGCTTAAGTAGTAGCTTGTGGGGGCCTTGAGTGGCAATTGAAATATGATTAAATGAAAAGCTTAAGTAGTAGCTTGTGGGGGCCTTGAGTGGCAATTGAAATATGATTAGATGACTTAACCAAACCTTAACATGTAAGTGGGCATGATTATAAAAAGGGGTTAAGTGGGATGCACTAGATAAAATGACAAGCTTAAGTAGTAGCTTGTGGGGGCCCATTTCAACCAGTAACCCATATGTATCTTATTGGGCTCGACCCATGTCGAGGACAGGACACGCGTACTGGGCTTGACTATAAGAGGCCAAAACGGGGTAGCGGTGGCAACGCGAGTCCAACGGGTTTCATATGCGTGTGTGGACCCGGGCTGGTAGGTAAGACGTTGTTGCATCGTGTAGATATAAGCCGTGCACCATTTTCGGGTTGCCACTTTGGGGAGTGATACACCCCACTGTGGGGCCAGCACGGGTATCTACGGTAGGGAGCCGATCGCTTGGGGAGTAGCAGGTACACCTAGTGGAGATAGGGGCAGACGACACCTATGTAGTCAGCTATGGGTATACGAAACTACTATTAAAAATTACTAAGTACACTTAGTGGGGATCAACCTTTCAGTAGGAATTACACTTGGGTAGGTGGAACTGGTGTGGTGCAGTGTAGGAATTATCCTTGGGTGAGTAGATCTGGTGTGGTGCAGAATAGTATTTATCCTTGGGTGGATAGGCGCGTCTTTACCGTTATCTTAGTTTATCCTAAGTCTAGTTGGCTACTTAGTGTTGTCATTTATCCCCAGTCGTACCGTACCAGGTTTATATCATACCCTAATTACTTTAATGATTGTATTGTTAAGGTTATAGGACTCACTCAGACTTATGTCTGACCCCATTGTTTTTATCTTTTTCCCCAACCCTTAGGTTCTCAGAGTGGGCCTAGCACTAGTGGGCTTTGATCAGATTGCTTTATCTATCTTTTGGAGCTTGGACTCTTGAAGAAAAGCTCGGTTATCTTTTCTATTATGGCTATTAGTATGTAGTGGGATTATGTACTTATGTTTTAACGAGATGGATATTTTGTACTTGACTCTTGTTGGTTTTTGAGATGTAACCAAACATGTTTACCTTCTTCTGCATTGAAATGATGTTTTAAATTTCAAGTATTACTTATATCTGTCTTGTTGTAATTTTTCAGTTCTATATTCACTTAAATACTCCACCGAAGCTAAGGCATTCCCTTTGTGAGTGACCTTAGTGGGAGTGGGGTGTTACAGCCGGCGTCATAGGTTGCAGTGGCTGGTGCTGAGGGACTGGTATTGGGTTTGGGTGCGGCTACAAAAGGGTTTGGGGGCTAGGGCACGGTTTGGATTTAATTAGAGGAGGGGAGAAGCGCGAGGGAGAGGGAGGGGAGAGGAGGTGGAGGCACGTGTCAGGGGGAGGTGCGGCTGTCGGAGGGCGACGGATGGTGCTGGGTTGGAGGAGGAGTGCGTTCTTCTTCTTTCTTTTTTTTTTAATTTTTGACCGTGGTTGGATTTGTGAGGGAAGAGAGAGAGAGAAAGGAGATTATATATTATTTTATTTATTTTATTCTCTAAAAAGTTACTTTAAAATTTGAACTTCAAATGGGACCCATCGCCTGTCGTCCATAGCTAATTACCCCCATTCCGAACACAATGGGATTGTATCGTAAGCTGATTCGATCTGTTTTCGTCAAAATCAAAATATAACTCTATATATTGAATTTGAACGCACATTTTAATTTACCGGGGCCACATACTAACTCGAAAAATTCCTAAAAAATATTTTCTAGCTTCGTATTGACGACACGGTCCTAATAAAACTAATTTCGTCGAATTCTGAGACCGTTTGAAAAATTGCCATTTTCCAGTTGATTAAAATCAACTGAAACTGGTCAAACGCGTTTTCCTTTTCCACGGTCACATATTGATTCGAAAAATTACGAAATTTGAAACCTAGCAATAACTTGACATCACGGATCCAACAAAAGTGGTTTGGTCAAAAACCGAGGTCGTTTGCAAAATGGCTATTTTCAACGGCCGAAATTCCATAGCGACTATTCTGGATTTTCAACTAGGCATATCTTTTGATTCCCGCTATGAAATTTCAATTTCCCGAATTCGTTGGAAAGATATTCTCAAATAGCTTCCAATATTTTTGGTTTCGCCAAAATCCGGTTTATTTTGCACCCGGTACATTCATTTGAAATTTGAAATCGAATTATCAAACTACCGCGCCATATCAGGCTCGTTATATAATTAAAATAAATTATTTATATTCTATTGACTATCTATATAAAAATATACGTTCGAATTCTATTCAAAATAAATTTCTCGTCGTTATTATTTAAAATAGTTCATTTTAAATAATCAAAATTCACTAAAATTGCCAAAATAAAAATTTTAAATTGGCTCAAATTTCCGAGTTATTACAGGTCGCATGGCTAAGTGGTTGGCTATCAATTAGGGTGTATTGTCACCTGATCTAGAGTTTTATTTACTTCTTTAACCTATTTTGATGTTGTCCCTTTCGGGAAACGGTTGCTGATCCTAACCGTTGGTGACAATACATTCGGTACACTAAAGCGAAATGAGTGACCGGTCATGTTTAGCCTGGGTTATAAGATGTTCTTGTTGAACCCGGTGTATTTCCCTCTAGAGATACACTGTCGGAAGGTGGTCCAATACCTTGCTAGTTGAAATTCATTACCCAATAAGCGCCCAGATTATATATTATGTATGTAGAACGTGAGATGAATGCGTTCTACTAGTTAATTATTTAGTTGTGATTGATAGACACTATTATAATATCAAATGAGTTTGATATGAAGTTTATCATTTCGTTCAAAAAGATTTTGAAATATTGAATCTAGTGTTTTGGATTCTCATAAGGGAAAAATCCGTTCCGTGTTATACAACATGATCTTATGAGATATCGTTTACTTGCTCAAACTGTTTTAAATGGTTTTATTCATACCAGTCCCATGACTGACCCAGAGTTTATTTTGTTTTGTTTTCCCTAAACTCTTGGGTGCCCAATTTTTGTATGGGCAGTCAAGTAGTCGGGTTTTACAGATATACTTGGAAAGCTTGGAGCAGGAGGCTTCAGGAATATATAGCTATTGTTTATTTCCGCTGCGTTGTGTGTGTTATACTCTGATAATGTTACTGTATACATATGCTGATTTTATTTCAAATTTATGTATTTGTTATATATTGTTCGTTCCGATGTGAGATTCGTGTTTACTCTGATGTTGTATGTTCTTCTTCTTCTTTTATTCTAAGTTTCTATCTCATATATTCTCACCCTCTAATTTCTTTTATGGACTATCCGGTATTTCCGATGCTTGATAGTCGACATTGAGTTATGTCGATTACTCAGGGTCGCGAACACCCGGGTCGTTACAGTGGTATCAGAGCTGAAGGTTAAGTAATTACCTTGGCTCTGTGGCGTGACTCGGTAGAGATGGGGTTAGTAATACCCTAGATTGAGTTTGAGTGTATATATACGAGAGAACGTATTTGTAGATTTTATAAAAAAATGTTTTATATTGTGGTGATTTATTGGTTGAGTTGTTTATGAATTTTGGTCGATTAGTTTGATCCACTATATCGGTAGGAATTTCTAAACACTCAAATACGATGGGTCGACACGATATGTTTTGAAAAGAGGGTAAATGAAATAATTTTACCCAAACTATATTTTTGATATATGGGATTTATATTGGAATTATTATAATATATTGGTTGTGATTATAATCAGATAAGATTATAATTGAAATGGTTATGTAAATAACAAATCAAAATTTCGTATAAATATTACGAAATGAATTAAATCTGAATTTAAATCAAAATTGAAATTAAAACCCTAGAGATTTGGAAAGGTGTTTGTAAATGGATTTGGAATTAATATATGAGAACTTTAAAATCATGCAAGATTTTAAATTGTTTACAAGCATTATGGATAATATTTTGAACCGATTTCAGAATGGAAGCGTTTAGAAATGGTTTTGAAAGTGTTATAGTATTGAATTCACTTTGATCGCTGGAAAATAGATTCCAATGATGACAGATGCATCATCGGTGTTCATTTTCGAGTTTCTAAGTGATGGATTACTACCAAAGATTTTGTTTTTGAATTGTTTTGAGAAAAAAACAAGTTGTTTTGAAATTCCAGAAAATGATATTTTATTTTTGAAAAGGCGAAGCTATTTCAAACTCCCAGGTAAAGATTGTTTGAAATAATAACAAATTAAATAGAAATTTGTGAAAGCAAATTTGAAATAGAAATAAAGCCAGTTCAGTGGTAATTGAATTGAATATGATTAGAATGGTATCGAGAAAAGTTGGATTATGAGTTTGGAATCATAAATGAAGCTTGAATTTGAATTTGAATTTGGCTTGGATAAGCGAATGGTTATGTTGGAGATAAAAGTGATTTGAGTTTGATTGGGATAACATTTGTATATGTTGAATTAGTAGCAGATATGAAAGATGGAATGATATGCCCGACAAAAAGGTACAAGTTTATATTTCATATGGTATGAGATTTGTATGAGCCGATTTGGCAAGCCGCTTGGCTGTTTGATTTTCTTTTGGTTGGAGAAGGCCTAGAGAGGCGAGTTGTAGTTGTACCTATTGACCCGTACAAAGGAGGTGCTGACGAGATTTTTCGAAAATTTCAGGTGTTAGAAAATTTTCAGAATTTTTGAAAATTTTAGTTATTCAGAATAAATTAATTATTTAATTGAAATTAAATTAGTTCAGTTGAAACTGAAGTTAAAGAAGTAAAGACATAAATTTGTACTAGTCAATAGGGTTTGTTTTCTACCGTAGCAATTTCGAGGACGAAATTAATTTAAGGGGGAAAGAATGTAATGTCCCGTATTTTTATCGATATAATAATTAATTAATTTAATTATTTAAAATAATGGTTTGGTAATTTAAATGGTTATTTAATTAAATAATATTAGATATTTAATTAATATAACAATTAAATAATATATTTAATTCTAAAATAATCAGAATTAGCAGAAATGACAATATTGTGTGAATTGGGCAATTAAAAATATATATTTCAGTTTAAAATTAAATTACGATAACGAATATATTTAATTAACAATGATTGAACGTGTAAATTATATTAAATTTATAATCGAGCTCGAAATGGCGCGGTAGTTCGTAATTTGGCGATTCGAACTTTAAACGAATATACAGAATCCGTTTTAAGCCGGATTTCTGTGAAACAAGAAACGGTCGGAGCTGGTGAAGTATATTTTTCTAATGAAAGAGAAAAATCGAGATTTCGTCGTGTAGATTTTTAGTTATGTCCAAATCAAATTTTCAAATAGTCGCTATGGAATTCCTATGTATTTTATAATGATATATAAAAGGAATTTCATTATAAAACGAATATCGATTTAATCGGGACTTGAAATATCGAGTTAGAAATTCATCTAGGAATATTCTTGAGCTGTATCGTATTCTATTGTGAATATATATATGATAATATTTATTTATAAATATTAATTTAATTATTTTTAACTATATTAATATTCAAATGGGTTTATTTAGAGCTTTAAAAATAGCCAGTTTTGCATACGACCTCCGTTTTCGACAAAACTAATTTTGTTGGATCCGAAATATTTAATTATTGTTAGATTTCAAGTTTCGTGATTTTTGGAGTCAGTATGCGGCCGTACCAATTTTTAATGTGAAAAACAGTCGATATTTTGATGGTTAAAAATACGCTGTATGAGCAAACGGAGTCGGAATTCGACGAAACCAGTTTCATTGGGTCCGTAATGTCAAACTGTAGCTGCATGTCTAATTTCATCGAAATTGGGTATCGTATGTGGCCTCAGGAATTTTTAAACGACATGTTGAGCTATTTATCAATTATAGATTAATTTAAAACTACAAAGCTTAGCTCCTAAGCTATCATAACCTATAAATACCACTTACCCAAAACCTAATTTCATTCCTCTCCTAGTCGAATAACTTCCACCTCCTACGTTCTTCATACAGAAAATATTTGTAGGCAAATAAAATCATAAACAATTCAAATAAAATCTTATAAATCCAATGACATATAAATTCGAGATCCAGGGAAGTTTCTCTTTGATTTGAGGTAAGCACTGGAGAGTTCGATTGAAACATGGGTCGTTGTTTTTAGAGCAACATCGGTTAGGGTTTGAAAATTCTTGAAATTTGATGAGCTCGGGTTTGTTTCACGCTTAGATTTGGATTAAGGAGTTCGAACCGATCTTGTGTGCAAAATGTTAGGATTTTCGCTGATCAAAAATGTCGCTCGAATCACTGTATGTGATCGTTTAGGTCTGGGAGTCGTGGAAAGAAGGAGCAGTTCGAGTTTGATGTAATTGTTATGAGCTAGTGGAGAGTATGAAGAGCAACATGATGGTGCTTTCTGTTTTCGAAATTGTGATTAATTGAAGAAGCGTGGAAATGGAGGATTAAACCGGTGTGTGGTATTTAGGAAGATGAGTTACTGTTCATTTGAACGGGTGAAGATGATGTGGGTTTGGGCCAGATTCTAGTGGGTGAGCCCAAGTTAAATTAAAATCATTTCTTTTGTTTTAAATATAAAGAATTGTAAATTTAATATCTTCGTCATACGTAATCAGAATTTTACCAAACTGAATCCGTTAGGATCGTAGGGACGAACACGACACAATGGAACTGACTGGGAGTGAATTGGAGCTTGTTACAATTTATTGCAAAATAAATTGTCTATCTAAATCAAAGATAGTAAATCGTTATTTAACGATAACTATCCAAGGTGAGTAAAACTCACCAACTCTACTAGTTCATATTTTCATAAAATATATTTAGTAATGATAAATGATAATTGACTGCTATGTGATGATTTTTTGGTTGAATTGCTGATGTATTGGTTGAAATTATAGATAACGATATATTTATAAATCGTTAATCAAATATTGATTTTGTTTATCAGAATATTTCATATCGAAATGAAATCGATGTTATTATATTGTTTAACATCTGTGGATGCAGGGAAACAGGTTGGAGGGATCCAACTGGATTCCTTAATATTTATAATATTGTTCTTTTCATATATTGTAATATATGATGTGATACATAATCTGTTGTTGATTATGTGTGTTTGAATGCTATCGATCATTGTTATTTGGTATTTTAAATACCATATATAATACTGGAATTGAAAAGGGAATTTTTCAACGTGTATATTGAAAAATAAAATATATTTATATAAAATCAAATGATTTTATAAAAGGGAATTTCAAAGTGGATATTAAATAAAAGGATTTATTTAGAAAACAAATAGAATAAAAAAGGGATATTTATTTAGAAAATAAATAGATTATAAAAGGAATAATTATTTGGAAAATATATATAGAGAATTATAAAAGGAAGTATTTGTAAAACAAATAGAATTGAAAAAGGAAATGGTGGGATATAAAAGAACCATGGAATGGATTCAAAGTAGATATTAAATAGAATCTGTTTTAATAGATAAATTGAGAAGATTAATTTATAAGTAATGTGTTATAAATTAAATAAATATTTATCATTTGATAAATGGAATGTATAAAGCTGGATTTATATAGAGAAGTAAAAAATAGGTTTCAACACCGATATTTGAAATTGAATATGAACGTATCAGTTATAAAGGGAATTTTCAATGAGATTATAAGTGTTGAAAATAAAATAAGATTTTTACGAATAATTCTAAATAGAAGTATAAATAGAGTTAGTCGAGTAAGAGTTAATTAGAGTTAATCGAATTAGAGTTAGTCGAATAAGAGTTATTCGAATCGAATTAATCGAATATTAGTTATTCGAATAGAGTTAATCGAATTGAGTTAATCGAGTTAGAGTTAATCGAATATAGTTTATTCGAAAGGAGTTATCGAATATAGTTTATTCGAAAGGAGTTATCGGATATAGTTTATTCGAAAGGAGTTATCGAATATAGTTTATTTGAAAGGAGTTATCGAATATAGTTTATTGAAAAGGAGTCAATCGAATATAGTTTATTCGAAAGGAGTTAATCGAATATAGTTTATTCGAAAGGATTTATCGAATATAGTTTATTCAAAAGGAGTTAATCGAATATAGTTTATTTGAAAGGAGTTAATCGAATATAGTTTATTCGAAAGGAGTTATCGAATATAGTTTATTCGAAAGGAGCTATCGAATATAGTTTATTCGAAAGGAGTTATCAAATATAGTTTATTCAAAAGGAGTTAATCGAATATAGTTTATTCAAAAGGAGTTAATCGAATATAGTTTATTCGAAAAGGAGTTATCGAATAGAGATTATTCGAATGAGAATTATATGTTGAAATTCGATTATATCGAATTCGGGAAAGTACTATTCACTTTCCATTTTCAATCAAGATTTATTTATTTATTAATAAATTAGTTGTTTGTTTAATTATCCAAATTAATAAATAAAAGTTATATTTAAGTTACTATATTTCGGAAGCATGGGATTATAGCACTATTGTTAAAATCAAATGGTTTCTGTAAAAGAAGTGGATTCGTAAATAGAATCCGAGAGTTAAGAAAGGAAGTTTATTAAAGATTTAAAAGGTGAACTTGTCTATTTCAATGTTAATAATGTTGTTCAATTAAGGTCTGAGAGGTAGTTATACCCCAACTTGATTGACTCCATTTTTAACTAAGGAATGGTTAAGGTTCGTTAGTGAAAATTAGTTAAGTGAATTTAGTTAATGAGTGTAATGGTTTGAGTTGGCATAGCAATGTTTTATTTAAACATCTGTTTAAATCCAAATTTAGGAGTTTTGGTAATATTTTCCAAATAAGAATCAGAAATGTTTTCTAATATAGAAGATAAGAAATGGAAATGTTTTCCAATGTTAATAACGTATATTTTCTAAATTTAGAAAATAAGAAATGTTGAATATTTGAAAACAGGAAATGGAAAATGAATAAATTAATACTAAAGATATAAATGTTAAATGATGACTGATCGATATAATTTCCATTTGGAAATAATATCGTTGTTTGCACACGTGTTTTTCTTTGATAGTTAACTCACCGACTATCGAAGTTTTTGACCATTTTTCCATCAATACGGAGAGATCGGGATCAGATCCATTATCTGAAATCCACTCTGTATGGGCGTTAGCGTTGCGATTAAATATGATGAAGATAATTGAAGACGGAGTTATGCAAGAGCTGTCCTGTTTACAGAATAGTGCCTTCGGTTTTTCCAGTCCCAGGATAACCTGTATGGAAGAATGTTTGACAGAGTATATTCAATAGATCGCGTAAGTTAATTTCTTCAAACGTATTTACGTTTGGTGGCGGAGGAATTCGTTTCTCTTAGCCATATACCCGTTGTATTTTTGGGGAAAACAATTTGTGATTTGGCGGGTAAGACGATGTGACATTCAAACTAAATAAAGGTGTGACCTGGACGTTATAACCTCTAGCCTCACAACCGAGAAATGGTATAAAATCGGGTAGGTCGCATGGCTAAGTGGTTGGCTGCCAATTAGGGTGTATTATCACCTGATCTAGAGTTTCATTTACTTCTTTAACCTATTTTGATGTTGTCCCTTTCGATAAACGGTTGCTGATCCCAACCGTTGGTGATAATACATTTAGCACACTCAAGCGAAATGAGTGACCGATCATGCTTAGCCTGGGTTACAAGATGTTCTTGTTGAACTCGGTGTGTTTGCCTCTAGAGATACACTGTCGGAAGGTGGTCCCATACCTTTCCAGTTGGAATTCATTACCCAATAAGTGCCCGTGGTTTTTGATTGCATATTATGTACGTAGAATGTGAGATGAAAGCATTCTACTAGTTGATTATTTTGTTGTGATTGATAGACACTATTATAATATCAAACGAGTTTGATATAAAGTTTATCATTTCGTTCAAAAAGATTTTGAAATGTTCAACCAAGTGTTTTTGTAGTGTCCCGAAATTCCGGTCCAATTTGAGTTGACCAAATAACACAAGTCCAACTCCAATTGCATTGGAAACCAGAAAACTAATAGAAAGAAAATAGAGGGTGAGAATAGATAAGATAGAAACTTAGAATAGAAGAAGAAGAACACAACATCAGAGTAACACGAACCTCACAGTGGAACGAATAACATATAATATATCATAACTTTGAAATATAAATCTGTACTTGAATATACATATCATTTCCAAAGTACAGAACTTACAACACAGCGGAAATAAACAATAGCTATATGATCCTGAAGCCTCCTGCTCCAGCTCTTCAAGTATCTGTAAATCCCGACTACTTGACTGCCCGTATAAAATTGGGCACCCAAGAGTTTAGGGAAAATAAAACAAAATAACTCCGGGCCAGTCATGGGACTGGTATGAGTAAAACAGTTTAAAACAGTTTGAGCCATTAAACGATATCTCATAAGACCACGCCGTATAACGGAATGGGTTTTGCCCTTATGAGTCAATTTGATTTAACTTTCAAATCATTTTGAAAGAAAGGATAAACTTTATATCAAAACTCTTTTGATATTATAATAATGTCTATCAACCACAATATAATAATCATCTTGCAGAACGCTTTCATCTCACGTTCCACATATATAGTATACAATCAAAACCGCGAGCACATATTGGGTAATGGATTTCCAACTATGACAAGGTATGGAACCACCTTTCGCTAGTGTACCTCTAGAGAGGAATACACTGGGTTCAACAAGAATATCTTGCAACCCGACCACACATGACCGACCACTCATTTCTCTTGAGTGTATCGAATGTATATCACCAACGGTTGGGATCAGCAACCATTTCCCGAATGGGACAACATCGACAATAGATTTTTAGAAGTAAATGAAACTCTAGATCAGGTGATTATACACCCTAATAGGTGCGACCTACATAGCCATGCTGCCTGCCCGATTTTTGTCATTTCCCGGTAGCGAGGCTAGAAGCTACGCTTATCTTTTCACATGCCACATCTTCATTCACTTAGAATGTCACATCGTCATACCCTTTAAATCACAAATTGATTTATCCAAAAATAACACAAGTATACAGCTAAGAGAAATGAATTCCTCCGCTACCAAAACATGAATACGTTTGAAGAGATCAACTTACGCAATCTATCAGATATACTCTGTCAGAACTTCGTCGATACAAGTTGTCCTAGGACTGGACAAACCGAAGGCACTATTCAATCATCCATCTTAGGCAATCTTTACCTAAGATTTATACAACAGCCCTTGCACTTTACTCCGTCTTCAATTATCTTTGGCTTATATGATTCACAACGCTTATGCCAATACGGAGTGGTTCTTCGGATAATAATCCAACCGGTCTCTCCATATTAACAACGTTAAAATGGTCAAAACTTTGATAGTCGGTGATTTTACTATCAAAGAAAAACAGGTGTGCAAACAACAATATTATTTCCAGATGGAAATTTTATCAATCAATCATTATTTAACATTTATCTCTTTAGTTCATTAATTTGCTTATCTCCTGTTTCCATATATTCTAAGTTCTTATTTTCTATTATCAGAAAATATTTCTGATTCTTATTTGGAAAACATTTCCAAAACTCCTTCACTGGATTTAAACTGATGTTTAAATCAAACTCGATAAAATCCTTTTGAATACCTAATATTCGATAACTCCTTTCGAATAACTAATTTTCGATAAACTCCTTTTGAATAACTAATATTCGATAACTCCTTTCGAATAACTAATTGAGACGACCCGAAATCCCATTCCGACGGAAACAAGGGTTATCTTTGGAATATAACACAGACACAGATAATAGCAGAATAGAATTAAATAAATACACCAGATAATGAACAATAGAATATACTTGATAAAAGTAATCATCAGAGTTACACAGTATACAGGATCTTACTTAGTACAAATACAGTTCAGCTATACATAAATGTCTACAGCGGAAATAAACAAAATATGTACAATAGGAGCTGAACAGCATAAAAAGAAATAATGATAGAATCCATCTTCAGCTCCAGCTATCCAGAAAAAGAACCAGCTAAACCTGAATACAAGGCTGCCCATGTAGAAAAAGGGGCACCCGAGTTTGAGAGTGAAACAAACTACGAGTCAGTCATGGGACTGGTATGAGAAATCTACTCAACACATATATTGTTTGGCTAATCACAGGACCACGCCACTTTCGTGGAATGGGTTTACTCCATTGGATTGCCCGTGCTTTAAAACAAATCTTTCTTTTAAACATCGCTATGCTTTTTATAAAAATGAAGCCGTTATAAGACTCAGTTCCCATCACACAATGCAACGCAAACCGGAGGATAGAGTTTTTACCTTATAACGGCCAAATATGCTTGATACAAATAAAACAAAGGCATTTGATATTATTGCTAGTGTTTATATGTTTTGAAAACAATTTCAAATCATAACTATCAATCATAGACGACATGAGCGTCCCATGCCACTATGTCGCCAAATGTATATATACAATCGAAATCGCATCGTCGCGTATTTGGAAATTGGATTTCCGTCATGAACCAAGGCAAAAGATAGTCCTTACCGAATTCGAGACAATCTAGCCCATGTCTCAGGATCAGAGCTCGAGTGACCCTAGGAGCGACAGGGCCGGTCCACCGATGTGGATTAAAATTCCTGAACAATACGTTTCCCCGCCCTTTGGGGCGTAAACGAGCCAATGAATGACTCCATCGGACCCGGATCGTCCGATCAAACCGAGGTGCCTCGCAACAGCAACAACCACATAGGTGAAAAGTATATAAATGCCAGGGCTGGTAGGTCACTGACACCACCCTAGCTAGAAGGAAACGCATGTCCTCCCTGAGGTCCTTACTCCCGTTTCTGGTTCATACCGGGGTGTGAGGCTCGCGATTTTACGTTATACACAAAGCTACGCCACACAGGCGGTGCTTTGATCATCACCACAAGACTTTGCTTTTCAACAGAAGCCCTGATCACTGCATCTTAGCATGCCACACAGGCAATTCATACTGTGCAACTGATGGCTATCAATCACACAGAACAAATTCCAATGTCGGACACACAGTCCATTTACCAGTCCGTTCTGGGTCTGAACGAAACCGGAGGCACTAAATACCTCGCAAACCCATCGATCAGCACGTACGTCTGGACGACCACCACTCATTATCCATATTTCGGGATGCCTCCCAATCAGGACCTCGGTTACCATCCAAACGAGGTGAAGATCTCCGGTCTTCGACCATCGTCTTCATCTTTGAATTTCAATCGTCGGTCAATTATTCGAAATGAGAATTAACTCGGCCTTTTCAAATAATTCACGTATATTTAGAATTTCAAATCAATTTTTCAATGGTTAAATTATTCGACAACACCAATATTGTTCTTTAATGTAATTTTCACACCAAACACATTCAACCATCAAATACAACATAAATCGAGCAAATTCAGTTTATTTCCACTCTATATTGTTTATGGTATTTTATAATGATTTATCGCTATTTTTATTTATTTTAAAATAGCCCATTTATTCAAAACGACGCTTCGGGCCATAAAGCGGCCGTGGCGCTGTTTTTCTTCAGATTTGATTTACACATATCTAAAAATCTAACCGTTGGATCTTCACAAAATTTACATCATTAGAAAGGTCTTTTCAAAACGAATCCAATGGTTCCAGTTTCGGGAAAATCCGACGGTCGGATCTCCCGGTAAAATCGTTTGAATTTTCGATTTCAAATTACGAACTGCGGCGTCGTTATTCGATTAAATATATAATTATATTTATATATATATATATATATAAATATAATCGCTTCTGGCGCTGTTTTTCTTCAGATTTGAATTAAACATTCCAGACAATCCAACCGTTGGATTTTTACAAGGTTGGTGCCGTTGGAAAGATATTTCCAAGGCGAACCCGACGGTTGAGGTTTCGGGAAAATCCAATGGTCGGATTTCCCGCACTAGTTGTTTGAAAACACGGTTTCAAAATACGAACTGCACGGACACGTTTCGTTTTAATTTTATTTATATTTATATAATTATATAAATATAGTTCATTCAACAATTTCAATATCGTTTTCACTTCAAAAATTTCACTAACGCCTTAAAATTTTGGAAAATTTCGCCATAACCTCCCCTGCACCGGGAGCATCGGGAAATCGCAAATAGCTTTCCCAGTCCTTCTAATCTCAAAAAGAAAAAGAAAAAGCCAAGCGGCTAGCCAACAGGCTCATAAAATCATCACCCAAACAAAGCAGTAAATGTGTACCTATTTGTCGGGCACAAAATTTTATTCCTCTTCTCTAGCCCCTTTGCTATAACCTGTTCAATGAATATGCATGTACATATATATACAGTTCTTATCATTTATCATTTTCTATTCAACTTCATATTTGATTTCTATTTGGTTTAAAAACACCATTCATTCTAATGTTACATAAATAGGTGCAAATCATTTCATTAGCTAATTAATGAATATTTCAACTCATATATGTTTATTTTGAACAAGTGGCTATTTTTAACACTTCACATTTCGACGATTTATGCATACAATAAAAATGTGATTTTTATGGTAAAACAATTCATTTCAAAACACTATTTTTCTATATAGTTCAAGTTGGTGATAAAAATGGGATTTTTATCATAAAACAATTTCTTTTTAAAACGAGATTATTTTACACAGTTCATATAGTCGATAAAAGGTGATTTTTATTATCAAACAATTTATTTCAAAATATGAATACCATTCAACACATGAATTTCTAATCAACGAATGAATATCAATTCAACACATGAATGTTTTCTATAGTTTCTATATATAGATAAAAATGTGATTTTTATTATCAAACAATTTATTTCAAAATATGAATACCATTCAACACATGAATTTCTAATCAACGAATGAATATCAATTCAACACATGAATGTTTTCTATAGTTTTCTATATATAGATAAAAATGTGATTTTTATTATCAAACAATTTATTTCAAAATATGAATACCATTCAACACATGAATTTCTAATCAACGAATGAATATCAATTCAACACATGAATGTTTTCTATAGTTTCTATATATAGATAAAAATGTGATTTTTATATTTTAAAACGCGAATACCATTCAACACATGAATTTCTAATCAACGAATGAATATCAATCCAACACATGAAGGTTTTCTATTCAATGAATAAATATAGTTTAAGCATATGAAAATAATTCAAACACACGAATATTATTCAAAATTTCGGCAGCATAACGGCAGGGTAGTTAAAACCGGGACCGTCCCTAGTACAGCTCCTCGCTCTACCTTAAAACCTCGCGGTTTTTGACAATGGGGATCATGCATCTAGTTCGCACGCCGGCGGCATGTATATATTTATTTCATTTCCACAAACTAATCCTATGTGGTTTCAACCAAATATTTCTCAACCCCAAATGGGTATTTTTTTTAACCTCAATCAATCAATATCAACCACAAACAATCCCAAACAATCATTCGCTATCAATCAATTTTCATAACAATTTCAATCAATAAATATCGTCCATGGTTTGTGGACGAGGGGGCGTATATATATATATATATTATATAGCAATTCACTTTTATTTCAACACATATATATATTTATAGAAAAAGAAACTGAAGAGTGAGAAATTCTCACCAATAGCTATCCAATACTACGACTCTTCCTTTAGAAATCTTCGCCAATCTCGCCTTTTGTCGCTTCGTTGCCCGTATTCTCTACATATGTAAAAATCGAATTTTTACTATGTTATTCAATATATAAAAATCGAATTTTGACTTCGCTATTCAATATATAAAAATCGAATTTTGACTTCGCTATTCAATATATAAAAATCGAATTTCAAAAATATAGATTCCGCCTTTTCCATTTTAAAGATCAAATCTTTTCTTTTTAAAGTTTTAAATCTTTTACTTTTTAAAGTTTAAATCTTTTACTTTTTAAAATTCAAATCTTTTAAAACCTTTTTAAAAATCAGTTTTTAAATCTTTCAAAAAACCCGTTTTAAAACCTTTCAGAAATCTGTTTTAAAACCCTTTCAAAAATCTGTTTTAAATCTTTCAAAAAATCTGTTTTAAAACCTTTCAGAAATCTGTTTTAAAACCCTTTCAAAAATCTGTTTTAAAACCTTTCAGAAATCTGTTTTAAAACCTTTCTTAAAATCAGTTTTAAATTCTTTTTAAAATCAGTTTTAAATTCTTTTTAAAATCAGTTTTAAATCCCTTTTTAAAATCAGTTTTAATACCTAAAAAAATCGGTTTTAATACCTAAAAAATATTGATTTTTCAGAATTTAAAAATAAAAATAAAAATAAAATAAAAACACTTACATTGCTCTGCGAAGAAGGGGGGGAAAGAAGACGTCGGCGGCAGGAGGCGGAGCAGGCGAAGCGAAGGGGCACGGCGGTCTTCGGTGGTGGCGTCGCGATGCTTCGGGGGGGGGGGGGCTCGCGATTGGTTCAGGGGGAGGTCTTCGGGAGTTGCGCCGCTGGGAGGAGGAGGGAGGCTGGACGGAGGGGGGGCGGCGGATGCGTCGGTGGCGTTCGCTTTAGGGTTTTTTTTTCTCCTGCCGATTTGATTTTGAAGAGGGGGGGGGGGGGCAGAACGAAAGATAAAGGGAGGGAATTAATTTTTTTTTATTATTTAATTATTTAATTTTGCGAAAAGTTGACTTTTACATACGACCTCTAAACGAGGCCCACCGCTTGTCATCCATAGCGTTTAACCCCCATTCCGAACACAATGGGATATGTATCGCAAGCTGATTTGATCGTTACAATCAGTTTCCGTTGAATTTACATTTAAATCACTATATTGAATTTTAACGTACATTTCAAAGTACCGGGGTCACATACTAACTCTAAAAATTCCAGAAAAATACTTTCTAGCTTCGTATTGACGATACGGTCCTAACAAAACTAGTTTCGTCGAATTTCGAGACCGTTTAAAAAATGGTCAATTTCCAGTCGATTAAAATCAACTGAAACTGGTCAAACGCGTTTTCCTTTGCCACGCTCACATATTGATTCGAAAAATTATGAAATTTGAAACCTAACAATAACTTGACACTGCGGATCCAACAAAAGTGGTTTCGTCGAAATCCGAGGTCATTTGCAAAATGTCCATTTTTAAGGGCTTGAATTCCATAGCGACTATTCAGAATTTTCAACTGGACATATCTTTTGATTCCCGCTATCAAATTTCGATTGGTCGGATTCGTTAGAAGATATCATCAATTAGATCCTAATGTTTTTGGTTTCACTAAAATCCGGATTGTTTTGCACCCGGTACAGTCCGACAAAGTTTGAATTCAATTTTTGAAACTGCCACGCCATTTCAGGCCTTGTTTATAATTATAATTAATTATATTCGTTTTCAATTGTTGATTCAAACTCAGTTTTCATCACCATTATTTAAAATATTTATTTTAAATATTTAAAATCCATTATTTTAGCCAATTTAAATTTTTTAAATTGGTTCAGATTTTCTAGGTCGTTACAATCTCCCCCACTTAAAACTTTCGTCCCCGAAAAGGAATAAAGTCGAAAGTGGTTTGATAAATCCATAATCATACAACACAACCAACCAATTTGTGTCTAACCTTTCTAAAATATTCTGATCAAATCCTATTTTCCTTTAAAAATCATTCAGAGTATAGAATATAAAAGTGCACATCCATGAAAAGAAAATAACAACAGAGTAGAGAATTAAATGGTAATGCAAAGTATGACAAATGTACCTTGCACCGGAGTCAATCAGAGATATCTACTCGGCATCTGGGGTAAGCTTTCTGAATGCTCTCCTCAGTTTCCCAAGTACAATCTCGCGGATCTCCACTCCATTGCACTTTGACTAAGCGAACCTTCTTGTTCCTCGGCTCTTTGGTTTCTTTGCCGATAATCTTTAGCGGCTCTCGCCTCACAGCTAATTCTGGAGTAATTTCAATATCCTGCTGAGCTGCTTCTTCCACGATCAAGTCTGGATCATGAACGTGCTTTCGAAGTTGAGATATGTGAAATACATCATGCACTCCAGGCAACCAGTCTGGCAATTTAACTTTATATGCGAGAGTCCCGATCCGTTCCAGAATAGGAAACGGACCAATAAATTTGGGCGCTAACTTTCCAGTTTTACCGAACCGGATAACTCCTCTCATCGGCGATACTTTCAAATATACATAGTCGCCAACTTCAAAGGATATATCTCTTCTTCTTCTATCGGCATAGCTCTTTTGTCGGCTTTGAGCGGCGAGTAATCGCTTCTTAATAAAATCGACTTTGTCGACAGCTTCTCGAATCATATCAGGCCCTAACAAAAGTCTATTTCCAGGCTCGACCCAACAAGCAGGAGATCGGCACGGTCTACCGTACAATGCTTCGAATGGCGACATTGTCAGACTCGCCTGGTAGCTGTTGTTATAAGAGAATTCAGCCAAATGCAGATGGTCTTCCCATGATCCACCGAAATCTATAACACAAGCCCGCAATAGATCTTCTAAAATGCGATTCACCCTCTCAGTCTGACCGTCTGTCTGAGGATGATAAGCGGTGCTCAAGTTTAACTTCGTTCCCAGCTCGACTTGAAATGCTTCCCAGAATTTGCTAGTGAATATTGTATCTCTATCACTTACTATACTGAGCGGCACTCCATGCAGTCTAACTATTTCCCTGAAGTATATCTGCGCCAGGCTCTGAGCAGTTCTATTTGATCTGACAGGTATGAAATGGGCGGTCTTCGTGAAACGATCTACGATCACCCAAATACTGTCATTTCCTTTTCTGGTTCTGGGCAGACCATCAATGAAATCCATAGAAATATGCTCCCACTTCCAACCAGGAACTTCCAGTGGTTGTAATAATCCAGCCAATTTCTGCTGGTCGCTTTTGACTAGCTGGCAAGTAGGGCATCGACTAACATATATCGAGATGTCTCTTTTTAACGGCTTCCACTAGAATGTGCGTTTGATATCGTTATACATTTTATTCACACCCGGATGGATACTGAGCTTAGATTTGTGACATTCATCCAGTACATCCCTTCTGAGTTCAGGAATATCTGGAACGCAAATTCGCCCTTCCAACCTCAGAATCCCTTCGCTGTCTAGTTGGAAATCCGAAGCATTGCCTTCACGAATTCGCTGACTTATTCCTTTGATAAATTGGTCCTCTTCTTGGAGGGCCGATATCTTATCAATCAACGAAGTCGCAATGATGAAACTGGCGATCATTTCATTCTTTCGGCTTAACGCATCGGCCACGACATTGGCTTTCCCTGGAGTGTATAGAATTTCAAAATCATATGCTGCAAGAAACTCCAGCCAACGCTGTTGCCTCAGATTCAGGTCTTTCTGAGTGAACAGATACTTTAATGACTGATGATCTGTAAATAGTTCAAATCTCTCACCCAGAAGATAGTGCCTCCAGATTTTCAAAGCGAACACTATAGCCAATAACTCAAGATCATGAGTTACGTAGTTCTTCTCGTGCGGCTTCAGTTGACGGCTAGCATAAGCAATCACTTGGCCTCTTTGCATTAACACTGCGCCAAGGCCTTCTCTAGAAGCATCAGTCCAGACTTTTAAATCTTGGTTGCCATCTATGATGGTTAACACTGGAGCTGTGGTTAATCTCAACTTTAGCTCTTCGAAAGCCTCCTCACTCTCTTGAGTCCATTTAAATTTAGAATGCTTCTTTGTAAGCTTCGTTAAGTGACCAGATATCTTCGAAAAGTCCTTAACGAGCTTCCGGTAATAGCTAGCCAATCCGAGAAAACTGCGGACTTCAGTGGGAGTACTGGGCTGTTTCCAATTTTGAATAGCTGTGATTTTGCTTGGATCCACAGCAATTCCTTCTTTCGATACGACATTGTAAAGACCCGCAAATTCCCTCCCTTTGAATCGACCATAAACCACACAGGTCTGATCCAAAAAGCGGAAACCTACGAATACTTTAACTTTGGGCATACAACACATCAGAACAAAAACACAGACTTTTATAACATCAATAATAAATGTTACATCAGAGTACAGAATATACATATCAGAGTACATTGGAAAATAATTACAGCGGAAGAATAAATTACAATAAATGAATACATTGCAGCGGAACTAATCTCGGTGGAAGGCTATCAACACTATGGCCACAGCTTCAATCTTCAATCCAGGATCTTGTTTTATCTATCTGTCAAATAAGCTACTCGACTGCCCGTGTGGAAAGAGGGCACCCGAGTTTGCAAAGTGAACAAACTACAGGTCAGTCGTGGGACTGGTGTGAGAATTCTACTTAACCTATATAATATAATAAGGCTAATCACAGGACCACGCCACTTTCGCGGAACGGGTTTTCTCCTATGGATTGCCAGTGCGTGACTAAAGTAAATCGTCAAAATAACGCAATGCTTTTTAGAAAAATGAAACCATTATAAGACCCAAGTCCCATCACACAATGCAACGCAAACCGGAGGATAGGGTTTTACCTTATAATGATCAAAAGATGCTTGATACGATAAACACGGTAGTATATAATAATAGTGTGCAACCAATTTGAAATACATTAAAGTAAATATATCAATCCTAGACGGCATGAGTGCCCCATCCCACTATGTCGCCATGTATAGGTATACAATCAAAACCGCGTGATGTCGTATTGGAAATTTGGGTTTCCATCTGAGTCAAGGCTAGGAGCGAATTCCTTACCGATTCGAGACACTCTAGCAATGCCCCAGGATTGGTACTCTGTCCAACCCTTGGATCCTGCAGGGCCGGTCCGTCCCCGTGTTGGTACTCTGTCCAACTGGTGCAATGGACTGGATTAGTTATTCCTGAACACACGTTTCCCGATCCTAACGGATCTCTGATTGGTCACAATACGACCAATATACCTGAGGTACCTCAAATCCAACAACCACATAAGTAAAATGTCAGCCAGTTTAAGCACCGACACCACTTCTAGCTAGAAAGAAACGTGCGCACTCCCTGCGTTCCCTTACTCCGTTTTAGACTCAACCGGGGTGTGAGGCTCGCGAAGTAACGTATTACACAAAGCTATGTCCATACCAGACTATGCTTTGATCATCATACAAGGCTCTGCTTTGCAACAATAAGCTTTGTTCAATTGCAACTTGGCGTGCCACATCAACAACTCATATCATGCGATCGGTAATTATTTAACATACAAAAGGGTGTTAAGCAAGAGAATAAATCCTCCGCCACCATGCATTTATATATTAAATAAAAACCGATTTAATTACATGAAATAAATTTCAATGTCAGGCATGCTATCCATTTATAAGTCCGTTCTGGGTCTGAACGAAACATCGTGTCCGTCGATCTCCAAATGCGTTTGGACGATCATTACCAAATACCTTGCCTTGGAAGGCCAATCCCAATTCAAGATACTAGTCATCATCATCCCAACGATGTGAAAATCTTCGGTCTTCAATCATCGTCTTCGTCTTCGACTCTTGATCGTCGTGTTGATTATTCAGAATGGGTTAAACCCGGTCTTTCTAAATAACTTGCGTAATTTGGGATTAAACAAATGTTGGAAAATCACACATTTCATCACATCTCAACTCAGAATATTCTTTTAATAAGATATTCGTTTTTGAAGATTCTCATTAATTTTATCAAAGATAAATATTTAAAATACAATCTATAAATCAATTTCTAAAAATATGGAATTCCACAGAAATCCAATCAATACATAATCGATATAGATTTCTGTATCAGACTAATAGTATAAATGGAATAACGGCAAAGCCTCTTAAACTCCATATATAATATCGGTCTTCTTTTACAGAAGCCCATCTCAATTATTACCAATAGAATTTCCACTTAGTTCCTATTTAATATATTAGTTGAAAAACTTGATTTATAGAAAATGTCTTTTTTAATTCTATAAAATAGATTTATAAGTTCCAAATAATGATTTCAATGCAAATTGGATTAAAGGATAGATGTCGTTTAAAACATCGTCCACGGTAAACCCACTTCACATCTCAATTTATTACATATCACAAAATATGATTGCAAATGCTAGTAATCTCTTTAAAAACATATTTTAAAATAATCATAAAAATATTCTTTAGATAAAAGATTCTAAATGAGAAGTATTCTTTATTTTACAAATCTTTATCTTCTACAAATATTCCTTGTTTTAACATATACTTAATTAAAATTCTATATTTTTTTTAAAATATATATACTTTATATAAAAAGGATTTCTAATGTAAAAATAGTCTTATTTAAAAGAACACTTGAATCGAAATGCGACTCAAAACATTTACCATATAATTTGGATTATATGGATTTCACACACATCATATATATGACAATAACAGTACAATCATCAAGTCATCCATTACATCCAAAGTGTAATTTTCCACTGTGTAAGCGTTAAAATTAAATAATAACGCTCATCACAGCCCGTCGATCTAACGATCAACATACAACTAATATTGGGATTAGTGTATGTAAATCTTCATCCCAACACCCGTGTGGGGTTTTCAACCAATCAAGCAAATGATAAACTAATTTGTGCACTTGGGCGATGTGTGAAAATTATCGTCCCAATCACATACACAAGTCGGGTAACTTGTCTATGGAAGTGTATTATACAATATGTAACACGACGATAAAAATGCCTCTTTTAATTGTATTCCTTTTATTGCCTATAAACGGTCAATAAAAATGTGATCTTTATTTCTATACTTTTTATTGTAATTTACATTTTTACTTAACAAAATGTCCTTTTTATTCTAACTTACATTTTGAATGTAATTTTTCTTTTTATTGTTTATTTACATCAAAATGTACATGTTCCCATTTCATTTTTTTTTTTTTATTATTATTAACAACAAAAGTCTCGTCTTCTATATTTATTCTTTTCAATGAAAGCAATTTTACATAAAATTGTAATTCTTTAATTTTATTCTTCTTATTGTCTCTGGAAAGACAATAAAATGTAACACAAAAATATATTCTTTTTATCGCATCTAAAATGATGATAAAAATGTAACATTAACATTGCTATTTTTATCGCACCAAAAATGCCGATAAAAATGAATCACTAACATTGTCTATTTTTATCGCACCAAAAATGTCGATAAAATGAATCACTAACATTGTCTATTTTTATCGCACCAAAAATGTCGATAAAAATGAATCACTAACATTGTCTATTTTTATCGCACCAAAAATGTCGATAAAAATGACAACATTAACCATTCTATTTTCACCGCATCCAAAATGACGATAAAATATTCAACATTAACAATTCTAATTTTTACCGCATTCAAAATGACGATAAAATATTCAACATTAACAATTCTAATTTTTACCGCATTCAAAATGACGATAAAATATTCAACATTAACAATTCTAATTTTTACCGCATTCAAAATGACGATAAAATATTCAACATTAACAATTCTAATTTTACCGCATTCAAAATGACGATAAAATATTCAACATTAACAATTCTAATTTTACCGCATTCAAAATGACGATAAAATATTCAACATTAACAATTCTAATTTTACCGCATTCAAAATGACGATAAAATATTCAACATTAACAATTCTAATTTTACCGCATTCAAAATGACGATAAAATATTATCATAAGAAATGAAAGCAAAATGTTCTTTTTATTACTAAAAGGAAAAACAACAAAGATGCTTCCTTTAATGCTAAAAAGAAACATGACATAAAAATATTCTTTTAATGTTAAAAAGAAGAAGCGACAAAATGACCCTTTTCATGTTAAAAAGAAAAGAGTGACAAAATATGTTTTTTTTTTCTAAAAGAAAAAGCGACAAAAATTATCTTTGCAATATCTTAACAAAAGTGTTATCTTATTATCAACGCGAATTTTCAATTTCTTACTACATATAAAAATGTAAACTTTATTTTACAATTATATATCCCATTATAAATTACATATAAAAATGTAATTTTATATTTTATTGCAAATCCCCTTTCTAATTACATATAAAAATGTACTTTTTATTTTACATTGTAAATTGCATATAAAAAGTAGATTCTATCCTTATGTTGTATTTGCATTATAACATGCAAATGAAAAGGTAAGTTTTATTTTCAATGTTATATTCGTATTATAAAGTGCAAATAAAAATGTAAATTTTATTTTCAAGTTCTATTTTCATTATAGTATGCAAATAATAAAAATAGCTTTATCATCAAGTTATATTCACATTCTGAAATGTTAACAAAAATGTAAGTTTTGTTTTCAAGTCTCATTTGCATTATAATATGCAAATAATAAAATAAGTTTTAGTTTTCAGGTCATATTCACATTACAAAATATAAATAAAAAGGTAAGTTTTATTCTCAAGTGATATTTACATTATGAAATGTAAATAAATAAAATAAAAATAAAAAGGTAAGTTTTGTTTCAAGTTCATTTGTGTCTTGAAAACACAAATAAAAATATAAATTTTAATGTAAATCTTTATTTCAATACTTTGTTCGCGTCAAGGGATGCAAACAAAATATAATTCTCTTTTTATTTAAACATTTTGTTTGCATTGAGAAATGCAAGAAAAATATAATTCTTTTTATTTTAAATGTAAATCTATATTTTGTCATTTTGTTCGCATCAAGGGAAGCAAACAAAATACAATCTTTTTGTTCCTTCGTACATTTCTGTTTGAGAAATGCAAACAAAACACAATCCTCTTTTATCAACATTGAATCGATATTTCACATCAATTCAAATAAAAGGAAAATTTCTTTTTTTTTTCTTTTCATTTTTTTTTTTTCCAATTACAAAAGTATGGATTTTTGTTTCATCTTTATTCAATGACAAAAATATAAATTTTTGTTTCATTTTTATTCAATGACAAAAATATGAATTTTTGTTTCATTTTTATTCAATGACAAAAATATGAATTTTTGTTTCATTTTTATTCAATGACAAAAATATGAATTTTTGTTTGTTAACTTTTAATGCAACAAAATTGAGAATTTTGTTTTCTTTTTATGCAGCTAAAAATGAGAACTTTGTTAGTTAACCTTTAAGGCAAACAAAAAGAAATATATTTTATTCGTTGTTCATAGTCTATTGTAAACAAACAAATAAAAATAATATTCTATTTGTCGTTCAAATTTCATTGTAACATCAACAATTAAAATAAAGTTTTATTTGTCGTTCCATTTCTTTGTACATTTCAGAAGAATGAAAATGACATTAAAATAAAATAAATTAGAACGTCTAGATTTGAATAAAATATGTTTTAAATCTAAATTTAGATTTAATTTTCCAACTGCACCTTAAACTCAATAACATATACAATTTAAAGACGGATTTAAGCATAACATGAACAATAAGCACACCACAAGCAACAATCGATAATTCATACATACCACACATTTCAGAACTAAATCATCATCATACAATTATTTTCATGTGGGAAAATAAATTAATAATTAATTAAATAATAAAGATTTGAACTCTCACCTCAAATTTTGGTTGAAAATCAACTGTCTCAGAATCAGGTGTGGTCTGCGCCATCGCGAAGAGCTCGGAAAGACGAGTCCAGCGCAATTTACGGTTTGTCAAACGGACCTCGTATGAGAGAGTTATGAATTTTTAAACATCGGATAATTTAAATAATTAAATAATAAAATAATATTAAAAAAAGAAATCGGGACCTTCTTCCTCCCCATCGTTTCTCACGGCCGAACCATTTTGCTCCTCCCTCCTTCCGTGCGCACCACCCCACGGACCACCAACCGCCGATCAGACACCGCCACACGAACCACCATGCCAAGAGCCGCCTACGCCACCCACCGCCTGAAGCTCGGCCTCCCCAATCACCCGCAAATCACTGAAAACCGCAGCGACTTCTCGGCCAAAATTTGCGAAATCCGAGCACCAAAATCCGATCTTAGCCGTATAGATTGAAAGGTCTCTGAATTCTCTTCGATTTGGTAGGTCATACATAAATTTTCGACGAACGGATTGGGAGATATTAGCGTTTGAAGTTGGAGCAATTCTGGCCTTCCATTTTCTGGGCGGCGGCCGCCATGAACAGTGTTAGGGTTAGGGTTTTCGGATTTTTATATTATTTTAATATTAAATTCCGAATTTCGTGAAATAAAGTGGATTTTTGAACTTTCTCGGATTTGGGCCTGCTTACTGTCGATCTTAACGTTTTAAGGCCTTCTGAACGCGATGGGCTATGTCCCAATGTCCAATTCTGATGTCTACACGTTTTATTTTCGGTTTTAATTGAAATTACAATATTAAATTAATTATTTAATTCCTACCATACATTTAAATGTGCCGGGGTCACATACGACCTCAGAAAATTCTAAAAAAAATATTTTTAGCTTTCTTATGACGATACGAATCCAACAAAATTATTTTCGTCGAATTCTGAGACTGTTCGAAAAATGGCTATTTTTAAGGCGTTTAAATTTAACTGTAAATAGTCAAAACACATTTTATTTCGCTACGCTCACATATTAATTCGAAAAATTCTGAAAATTGAAACCTAGCAATAATTTGACATTCCGGTTCCAACAAAAGTGGTTTCGTCGAAAACGGAGGTCGTTTGAAAAATGACTATTTTTAAGGCCAATATATTTAATATTAAAAATACATTTTTAAACAAATAATTTTCGAAACTCAAAATATATAAGTGTTTACTGTTTTTCAATGCAGAAACGTCATTCCGAACTCAATGGAAGTGGTTTCGAGTCCAAATTCCTATATATGTGAAAAATAGCCTTTCGGGCCCTATATATTCTACAGCGACCTTTCTAAAAATTGAATTGGCCATAACTTTTGATTTCCGCTATGAAATTTCAATTTTTCAGATTCGTTAGAAAGATATATTTAAATAGATTCTAATATTTTTGGTTTCACTAAAATTCGTTAAATTTTGCATCCTGTATGGTCAGTCAAAGTTCAAGTTTGACTTTTCAAACTACCGCGCTATTTCTAACTCTTTTGTTAATTAAAATTAAATCATTCATTCTAACTTCGATTTAAATCAAATTTGTGATCATTATTATTTAAATAAATCATTTTATATTGTCAAAACTCATTAAAATTTTCTAAAATAAATTTTAAATTGGTCCTGATTTTGCGGGTTGTTACAATCGCCCCCACTTAAAAACTTTTCGTCCTCGAAAAGGAACGTAGCTAAAAATTTTAAAATTAACTATCTTAATTTTAAATTTTTAATGGTTAATTATCTTTTCAAAATATACATAACTTTACATTTATAAAAATCATATTTCAAAGAATAGATTATAAATATCAAAAATACGTTAATTATAAATTCGTAACTCTTAACTCGTTCTAGGGCATTACTAACCCCATCTCTAACGAGCTCACTCATTCTAGGATACTGCTGATCCTATCTCTAATGACTATTCTTATTGGACATTACTAATCCAATCTCTGATGAGTCTTCCGTTCAGTTCTAACGAGTTGTACCCCAAAGATTTGAGCTAACCTAAGCTCTGATACCAACTGTAAAGACCCGCAAATTCCCTCCCTTTGAATCGACCATAAACCACACAGGTCTGATCCAAAAAGCGGAAACCTACGAATACTTTAACTTTGGGCATACAACACATCAGAACAAAAACACAGACTTTTATAACATCAATAATAAATGTTACATCAGAGTACAGAATATACATATCAGAGTACATTGGAAAATAATTACAGCGGAAGAATAAATTACAATAAATGAATACATTGCAGCGGAACTAATCTCGGTGGAAGGCTATCAACACTATGGCCACAGCTTCAATCTTCAATCCAGGATCTTGTTTTATCTATCTGTCAAATAAGCTACTCGACTGCCCGTGTGGAAAGAGGGCACCCGAGTTTGCAAAGTGAACAAACTACAGGTCAGTCATGGGACTGGTGTGAGAATTCTACTTAACCTATATAATATAATAAGGCTAATCACAGGACCACGCCACTTTCGCGGAACGGGTTTTCTCCTATGGATTGCCAGTGCGTGACTAAAGTAAATCGTCAAAATAACGCAATGCTTTTTAGAAAAATGAAACCATTATAAGACCCAAGTCCCATCACACAATGCAACGCAAACCGGAGGATAGGGTTTTACCTTATAATGATCAAAAGATGCTTGATACGATAAACACGGTAGTATATAATAATAGTGTGCAACCAATTTGAAATACATTAAAGTAAATATATCAATCCTAGACGGCATGAGTGCCCCATCCCACTATGTCGCCATGTATAGGTATACAATCAAAACCGCGTGATGTCGTATTGGAAATTTGGGTTTCCATCTGAGTCAAGGCTAGGAGCGAATTCCTTACCGATTCGAGACACTCTAGCAATGCCCCAGGATTGGTACTCTGTCCAACCCTTGGATCCTGCAGGGCCGGTCCGTCCCCGTGTTGGTACTCTGTCCAACTGGTGCAATGGACTGGATTAGTTATTCCTGAACACACGTTTCCCGATCCTAACGGATCTCTGATTGGTCACAATACGACCAATATACCTGAGGTACCTCAAATCCAACAACCACATAAGTAAAATGTCAGCCAATTTAAACACCGACACCACTTCTAGCTAGAAAGAAACGTGCGCACTCCCTGCGTTCCCTTACTCCGTTTTAGACTCAACCGGGGTGTGAGGCTCGCAAAGTAACGTATTACACAAAGCTATGTCCATACCAGACTATGCTTTGATCATCATACAAGGCTCTGCTTTGCAACAATAAGCTTTGTTCAATTGCAACTTGGCGTGCCACATCAACAACTCATATCATGCGATCGGTAATTATTTAACATACAAAAGGGTGTTAAGCAAGAGAATAAATCCTCCGCCACCATGCATTTATATATTAAATAAAAACCGATTTAATTACATGAAATAAATTTCAATGTCAGGCATGCTATCCATTTATAAGTCCGTTCTGGGTCTGAACGAAACATCGTGTCCGTCGATCTCCAAATGCGTTTGGACGATCATTACCAAATACCTTGCCTTGGAAGGCCAATCCCAATTCAAGATACTAGTCATCATCATCCCAACGATGTGAAAATCTTCGGTCTTCAATCATCGTCTTCGTCTTCGACTCTTGATCGTCGTGTTGATTATTCAGAATGGGTTAAACCCGGTCTTTCTAAATAACTTGCGTAATTTGGGATTAAACAAATGTTGGAAAATCACACATTTCGTCACATCTCAACTCAGAATATTCTTTTAATAAGATATTCGTTTTTGAAGATTCTCATTAATTTTATCAAAGATAAATATTTAAAATACAATCTATAAATCAATTTCTAAAAATATGGAATTCCACAGAAATCCAATCAATACATAATCGATATAGATTTCTGTATCAGACTAATAGTATAAATGGAATAACGGCAAAGCCTCTTAAACTCCATATATAATATCGGTCTTCTTTTACAGAAGCCCATCTCAATTATTACCAATAGAATTTCCACTTAGTTCCTATTTAATATATTAGTTGAAAAACTTGATTTATAGAAAATGTCTTTTTAATTCTATAAAATAGATTTATAAGTTCCAAATAATGATTTCAATGCAAATTGGATTAAAGGATAGATGTCGTTTAAAACATCGTCCACGGTAAACCCACTTCACATCTCAATTTATTACATATCACAAAATATGATTGCAAATGCTAGTAATCTCTTTAAAAACATATTTTAAAATAATCATAAAAATATTCTTTAGATAAAAGATTCTAAATGAGAAGTATTCTTTATTTTACAAATCTTTATCTTCTACAAATATTCCTTGTTTTAACATATACTTAATTAAAATTCTATATTTTTTTTAAAATATACATACTTTATATAAAAAGGATTTCTAATGTAAAAATAGTCTTATTTAAAAGAACACTTGAATCGAAATGCGACTCAAAACATTTACCATATAATTTGGATTATATGGATTTCACACACATCATATATATGACAATAACAGTACAATCATCAAGTCATCCATTACATCCAAAGTGTAATTTTCCACTGTGTAAGCGTTAAAATTAAATAATAACGCTCATCACAGCCCGTCGATCTAACGATCAACATACAACTAATATTGGGATTAGTGTATGTAAATCTTCATCCCAACACCCGTGTGGGGTTTTCAACCAATCAAGCAAATGATAAACTAATTTGTGCACTTGGGCGATGTGTGAAAATTATCGTCCCAATCACATACACAAGTCGGGTAACTTGTCTATGGAAGTGTATTATACAATATGTAACACGACGATAAAAATGCCTCTTTTAATTGTATTCCTTTTATTGCCTATAAACGGTCAATAAAAATGTGATCTTTATTTCTATACTTTTTATTGTAATTTACATTTTTACTTAACAAAATGTCCTTTTTATTCTAACTTACATTTTGAATGTAATTTTTCTTTTTATTGTTTATTTACATCAAAATGTACATGTTCCCATTTCAATTTTTTTTTTTTATTATTAACAACAAAAGTCTCGTCTTCTATATTTATTCTTTTCAATGAAAGCAATTTTACATAAAATTGTAATTCTTTAATTTTATTCTTCTTATTGTCTCTGGAAAGACAATAAAATGTAACACAAAAATATATTCTTTTTATCGCATCTAAAATGATGATAAAAATGTAACATTAACATTGCTATTTTTATCGCACCAAAAATGCCGATAAAAATGAATCACTAACATTGTCTATTTTTATCGCACCAAAAATGTCGATAAAATGAATCACTAACATTGTCTATTTTTATCGCACCAAAAATGTCGATAAAAATGAATCACTAACATTGTCTATTTTTATCGCACCAAAAATGTCGATAAAAATGACAACATTAACCATTCTATTTTCACCGCATCCAAAATGACGATAAAATATTCAACATTAACAATTCTAATTTTTACCGCATTCAAAATGACGATAAAATATTCAACATTAACAATTCTAATTTTTACCGCATTCAAAATGACGATAAAATATTCAACATTAACAATTCTAATTTTTACCGCATTCAAAATGACGATAAAATATTCAACATTAACAATTCTAATTTTACCGCATTCAAAATGACGATAAAATATTCAACATTAACAATTCTAATTTTACCGCATTCAAAATGACGATAAAATATTCAACATTAACAATTCTAATTTTACCGCATTCAAAATGACGATAAAATATTCAACATTAACAATTCTAATTTTACCGCATTCAAAATGACGATAAAATATTATCATAAGAAATGAAAGCAAAATGTTCTTTTTATTACTAAAAGGAAAAACAACAAAGATGCTTCCTTTAATGCTAAAAAGAAACATGACATAAAAATGTTCTTTTAATGTTAAAAAGAAGAAGCGACAAAATGACCCTTTTCATGTTAAAAAGAAAAGAGTGACAAAATATGTTTTTTTTTTTCTAAAAGAAAAAGCGACAAAAATTATCTTTGCAATATCTTAACAAAAGTGTTATCTTATTATCAACGCGAATTTTCAATTTCTTACTACATATAAAAATGTAAACTTTATTTTACAATTATATATCCCATTATAAATTACATATAAAAATGTAATTTTATATTTTATTGCAAATCCCCTTTCTAATTACATATAAAAATGTACTTTTTATTTTACATTGTAAATTGCATATAAAAAGTAGATTCTATCCTTATGTTGTATTTGCATTATAACATGCAAATGAAAAGGTAAGTTTTATTTTCAATGTTATATTCGTATTATAAAGTGCAAATAAAAATGTAAATTTTATTTTCAAGTTCTATTTTCATTATAGTATGCAAATAATAAAAATAGCTTTATCATCAAGTTATATTCACATCCTGAAATGTTAACAAAAATGTAAGTTTTGTTTTCAAGTCTCATTTGCATTATAATATGCAAATAATAAAATAAGTTTTAGTTTTCAGGTCATATTCACATTACAAAATATAAATAAAAAGGTAAGTTTTATTCTCAAGTGATATTTACATTATGAAATGTAAATAAATAAAATAAAAATAAAAAGGTAAGTTTTGTTTCAAGTTCATTTGTGTCTTGAAAACACAAATAAAAATATAAATTTTAATGTAAATCTTTATTTCAATACTTTGTTCGCGTCAAGGGATGCAAACAAAATATAATTCTCTTTTTATTTAAACATTTTGTTTGCATTGAGAAATGCAAGAAAAATATAATTCTTTTTATTTTAAATGTAAATCTATATTTTGTCATTTTGTTCGCATCAAGGGAAGCAAACAAAATACAATCTTTTTGTTCCTTCGTACATTTCTGTTTGAGAAATGCAAACAAAACACAATCCTCTTTTATCAACATTGAATCGATATTTCACATCAATTCAAATAAAAGGAAAATTTCTTTTTTTTTTCTTTTCATTTTTTTTTTTTTCCAATTACAAAAGTATGGATTTTTGTTTCATCTTTATTCAATGACAAAAATATAAATTTTTGTTTCATTTTTATTCAATGACAAAAATATGAATTTTTGTTTCATTTTTATTCAATGACAAAAATATGAATTTTTGTTTCATTTTTATTCAATGACAAAAATATGAATTTTTGTTTGTTAACTTTTAATGCAACAAAATTGAGAATTTTGTTTTCTTTTTATGCAGCTAAAAATGAGAACTTTGTTAGTTAACCTTTAAGGCAAACAAAAAGAAATATATTTTATTCGTTGTTCATAGTCTATTGTAAACAAACAAATAAAAATAATATTCTATTTGTCGTTCAAATTTCATTGTAACATCAACAATTAAAATAAAGTTTTATTTGTCGTTCCATTTCTTTGTACATTTCAGAAGAATGAAAATGACATTAAAATAAAATAAATTAGAACGTCTAGATTTGAATAAAATATGTTTTAAATCTAAATTTAGATTTAATTTTCCAACTGCACCTTAAACTCAATAACATATACAATTTAAAGACGGATTTAAGCATAACATGAACAATAAGCACACCACAAGCAACAATCGATAATTCATACATACCACACATTTCAGAACTAAATCATCATCATACAATTATTTTCATGTGGGAAAATAAATTAATAATTAATTAAATAATAAAGATTTGAACTCTCACCTCAAATTTTGGTTGAAAATCAACTGTCTCAGAATCAGGTGTGGTCTGCGCCATCGCGAAGAGCTCGGAAAGACGAGTCCAGCGCAATTTACGGTTTGTCAAACGGACCTCGTATGAGAGAGTTATGAATTTTTAAACATCGGATAATTTAAATAATTAAATAATAAAATAATATTAAAAAAAGAAATCGGGACCTTCTTCCTCCCCATCGTTTCTCACGGCCGAACCATTTTGCTCCTCCCTCCTTCCGTGCGCACCACCCCACGGACCACCAACCGCCGATCAGACACCGCCACACGAACCACCATGCCAAGAGCCGCCTACGCCACCCACCGCCTGAAGCTCGGCCTCCCCAATCACCCGCAAATCACTGAAAACCGCAGCGACTTCTCGGCCAAAATTTGCGAAATCCGAGCACCAAAATCCGATCTTAGCCGTATAGATTGAAAGGTCTCTGAATTCTCTTCGATTTGGTAGGTCATACATAAATTTTCGACGAACGGATTGGGAGATATTAGCGTTTGAAGTTGGAGCAATTCTGGCCTTCCATTTTCTGGGCGGCGGCCGCCATGAACAGTGTTAGGGTTAGGGTTTTCGGATTTTTATATTATTTTAATATTAAATTCCGAATTTCGTGAAATAAAGTGGATTTTTGAACTTTCTCGGATTTGGGCCTGCTTACTGTCGATCTTAACGTTTTAAGGCCTTCTGAACGCGATGGGCTATGTCCCAATGTCCAATTCTGATGTCTACACGTTTTATTTTCGGTTTTAATTGAAATTACAATATTAAATTAATTATTTAATTCCTACCATACATTTAAATGTGCCGGGGTCACATACGACCTCAGAAAATTCTAAAAAAAATATTTTTAGCTTTCTTATGACGATACGAATCCAACAAAATTATTTTCGTCGAATTCTGAGACTGTTCGAAAAATGGCTATTTTTAAGGCGTTTAAATTTAACTGTAAATAGTCAAAACACATTTTATTTCGCTACGCTCACATATTAATTCGAAAAATTCTGAAAATTGAAACCTAGCAATAATTTGACATTCCGGTTCCAACAAAAGTGGTTTCGTCGAAAACGGAGGTCGTTTGAAAAATGACTATTTTTAAGGCCAATATATTTAAGGGTGCGTTTTTTAGAGGTCCCTATTAGGTTTCAAAATATAAAAAAAACCCGGTCGTAAACTTATTGTAAATTTAGTCCCTATTTTCAAAAACATATAAAAAAATATAAAAAAAATATTAAAAAACCATGTAAATTCGTATTTAATTAAAACAATTAATCGTGAAAAAAATCAGATCAAAAAAACATTAAAAACAACGTCGAAATCACGAAATACAGAAAATCAACGAAATGCAGTAAATTGCATCAAAACATGCATATAAATAGATTAGTTGCATACATGTATGCATTTATTTCAAATCTGCGTCAAAACTGCAGTATAAATGCATACATGTATGCACATATTGTTAAAACATGCATCTGCTGATGCATTTATTTAAAAACCGCATACCTACGTGCAACTTATTCACGTTTGCATGTATTTTGACATACATGCACACATGTATGCAGTTATATAGAAAAACTGCATACATGTATGCAATTTTTCAAACAGGCGTGCATAAGTATATGCATGTGTATTCGAATAGTTGCATAAATGTATGCAACTATTCGTAAAAGTTGCATACATTTATGCAACTTTTTTTTTTTAATTTCTGTGGACTTCCGGGAATGTTTACAGATTTTAGAAATTTTTTTTTTTTTTTTAAGTGATAGCGCCTGAAGATTTGGACAGAAAACGAAAGAGGCGGAGGTTTGGAAAGTGGCAGGCGGAAGATTCCAGGCGGCAGCTAAAATAGGGGGCGGGTTTACAGAGAAAACATTAATTACAGGGATGTATTTTGAATTTAAAAACTTGCAAATAGTTGCATACATGTATGCAACTTTTGCCAATAGTTGCATACATGTATGCAAGTATTTCTGAAGCTGTTTCAGTTGAAAATGCATGCAGAAACCTGCATACATGTGTGCAACTATTTGAAATACTTGCACACATGTATGCAAGTATTTACATGTGAAAATAAAATGTGTGCAGAAACCTGCATACATGTATGCAACTATTTTAAATACTTGCACACATGTATGCAAGTATTACATGTAAAAATATAACAGAGAAATACTTGCACAGATGAATGCAAGTATTCCAAATATGTGCATGATTTGATGCAAATTACTGCATTTTTCGTTGTTTTCTGTATTTTTTCGATTTTGATGCATGTTTTGATTTTATTATGATCTGAATTTTTGGGCGAGTACATGTTTTATTTAAATACGAATTTACGTGATTTTTTTATATTTTTTTAATATTTTTTTTATGAATTTTCGAAAAACAGGGACTAAATTTACAATAAGTTTATGACCGGATGTGAGCCTAATTAAGTTTCGTTTTAGGGATGTGTGCCTAATATTCACTATATTTAATATTAAAAATACATTTTTAAACAAATAATTTTCGAAACTCAAAATATATAAGTGTTTACTGTTTTTCAATGCAGAAACGTCATTCCGAACTCAATGGAAGTGGTTTCGAGTCCAAATTCCTATATATGTGAAAAATAGCCTTTCGGGCCCTATATATTCTACAGCGACCTTTCTAAAAATTGAATTGGCCATAACTTTTGATTTCCGCTATGAAATTTCAATTTTTCAGATTCGTTAGAAAGATATATTTAAATAGATTCTAATATTTTTGGTTTCACTAAAATTCGTTAAATTTTGCATCCTGTATGGTCAGTCAAAGTTCAAGTTTGACTTTTCAAACTACCGCGCTATTTCTAACTCTTTTGTTAATTAAAATTTAATCATTCATTCTAACTTCGATTTAAATCAAATTTGTGATCATTATTATTTAAATAAATCATTTTATATTGTCAAAACTCATTAAAATTTTCTAAAATAAATTTTAAATTGGTCCTGATTTTGCGGGTTGTTACAGACATGGCCTAGAAATTTTACTTCATCTTGCCAGAAGATACATTTGGAAAATTTGGCTTTTAATACATTCCGTCTCAGAATTTCTAGAACTTGTTCCAGATGCTTTTCATGTTCGGCCTTTGATTTAGAGAAGATTAGAATATCGTCAATGAAAACCAGAACAAATTTATTCAATACTCCTCTGAATACCCTGTTCATTAGATCGACGAAGTAAGCTGGAGCGTTACATAAGCCGAACGGCATTACTAACCACTCATAGAATAAGTCGGGGCCTCTGAACGCTGTCATTGGAACACACTCTTCGGCAATCCGAAGTTGATGGAAGCCTGTAGCTAGGTCCGTTCGTGAAAATACTTGTGCTCCATTTAATCGATCCAACAAATCATCAATCCGCGGCAATGGATACTTGTTCTTTATTGTCTGCTTGTTCAGATCACGATAGTCCACGCATAGCCGTAGAGTACCATCAGATTTTGGGACAAATACCACTGCTGCACCCCAATCAGAGAAACTAGGCCTTATCAGACCTTTCCATACTAGCTGTCGTGTTTGATTGTCTAATTCCTCCTTCTCTTTCAAGGACATTCTTCTAATAGCGTGAACTACCGGTCTTGCATTAGGAATCAAAGCAATCTTGAAATCTATTTCTCTCTGCGGAGGTAAGCGAACAACTTCTTCGAACGCATCCGCATAGTTCTTGACGACAGGAATATCTTTGATGAGGTCGGCAATATTCTCTGCAACCTCAGGGATATTTTCTATTTGGGCTGGGGAAACATCGAGAGCTGACCAGAAATCTTTTCTATTTGAAGTCGGGCCTTCGCATGGTATGGTTATATAATTCCCCGATTGGGCCTTTGCTTTAACCACTCTCTCGGCGCATTTAACCTCAGCTTCATATTTGGTCAGCCAATCCAATCCGAGAATAAGATCGAATTCATTAAAATTCATGATGATAGAGATAATAGGGAATTTATAGCAGGAAAAGGAGACAGGTACTGCACAAATCCAACTGAGATCAATTGAACCCCCAACCGGATTCTGGACAGTCATTGGCTCTTTGAGCTTCTTCAAATTCAAATCCAACTTCTTGACTGCACTTTTTGCAATAAAGCTTCGTGACGTGCCTGTGTCAAACAGTACTTTAACTGGAATGTTTTTGACATTGAGCGTGCCTTCTAAAACATCAGACCTTTCCTGAGCAGACGAGGAGGCAGGTACTTCTACCACTTCATTTACATGTACTGCTTTAGGCTTTCTGAATAGCGGGCAGGCCTTTGAAAGATGACCAGACTGATGGCATTGACTGCACTTTCTATTCTCTTGGAACTTCTTGCCGGATTTAGATCCACTCTTTGCTCGCTTTTTCGAGGGTTTGCAATTCCCCTGAAAATGCCCCGGCTTATGGAAGTTATTGCATATGGCAGTTGTTGCTGGTTCTTTTTCAGATTTATCCCTTTTTCTCTTGGCACTGGGCTTCTTACTGACCTCAGACATTGTACTTGCCTCAGGGTAATCAGTTTCAGACTCAATCTTATTACTAGAGCTGACTTCCTCTTCGTACTGTAGCATACCTTTCTTATCTAGATCTTCATATTGATAAGCCATATAAATCATTTCTGAAAAAGGAAGCTTCACATGCCCCAATACTTTATTCTGGTATTTCCTTTGAAGTCCTTGAATAAATCTCATATTTTTCCTCTTTGGATCTTGAATCAGATGAGGAGCAAAGTGAGCAAGTTCGTTGAATTTCTTATGATATTCTGGGATAGTCATATCACCTTGTATTAGATAAGAAAATTCATCACATAATCTCTCAGTTGCTTCGAGAGGAGTAAATCTTTCTAAGAAAATCACTCTAAATCTGTCCCAGGTGATATCACCTTCTGGATTATCCTTAACAATAGAATCCCACCAGAACAAAGCTTCATCTTTGAGTGCCCAGGAGGCCAGTAATCTTTTCTGGTCATCTCTAAGCTTTAATGCTTCGAAGATTTTCTCAGCCGAACGAATCCAAGCTTGTGTCTTCATAATAGATTCTTCACCAGAGAACGGTATTCCACCCATATTTCGATATTTGATTAATAGGGCCTCAATATCCGGTTCTGCATTCCTTCTGTTTCTGACACTCATTTTCTAGTACTTCTGCAAATGGCAGATCAAGTGTCAGGTCACAGAAAAGGTATTTTAAAATATAGAAACACATACTTCAAATGTAAATGTGTCTATCAAGGTGTAATTTCATTCTGCTTTACTCATACTAGGATATTACTGATCCTATCTGTATAGAGTTGCCCGTCCTAGAACACTACTGGTTCTATTTCTGACGAGTTCGTTCGAATGTTATATTCCAGAACTAAGCTTAACCAAAGCTCTGATACCACGTTGAGACGACCCGAAATCCCGTTCCGACGGAAACAAGGGTTATCTTTGGAATATAACACAGACACAGATAATAGCAGAACAGAATTAAATAAATACACCAGATAATGAACAATAGAATATACTTGATAAAAGTAATCATCAGAGTTACACAGTATACAGGATCTTACTTAGTACAAATACAGTTCAGCTATACATAAATGTCTACAGCGGAAATAAACAAAATATGTACAATAGGAGCTGAACAACATAAAAAGAAATAATGATAGAATCCATCTTCAGCTCCAGCTATCCAGAAAAAGAACCAGCTAAACTTGAATACAAGGCTGCCCGTGTAGAAAAAGGGGCACCCGAGTTTGAGAGTGAAACAAACTACGAGTCAGTCATGGGACTGGTATGAGAAATCTACTCAACACATATATTGTTTGGCTAATCACAGGACCACGCCACTTTCGTGGAACGGGTTTACTCCATTGGATTGCCCGTGCTTTAAAACAAATCTTTCTTTTAAACATCACTATGCTTTTTATAAAAATGAAGCCGTTATAAGACTCAGTTCCCATCACACAATGCAACGCAAACCGGGGGATAGAGTTTTTACCTTATAACGGCCAAATATGCTTGATACAAATAAAACAAAGGCATTTGATATTATTGCTAGTGTTTATATGTTTTAAAAACAATTTCAAATCATAACTATCAATCATAGACGACATGAGCGTCCCATGCCACTATGTCGCCAAATGTATATATACAATCAAAATCGCATCGTCGCGTATTTGGAAATTGGATTTCCGTCATGAACCAAGGCAAAAGATAGTCCTTACCGAATTCGAGACAATCTAGCCCATGTCTCAGGATCAGAGCTCGAGTGACCCTAGGAGCGACAGGGCCGGTCCACCGATGTGGATTAAAATTCCTGAACAATACGTTTCCCCGCCCTTTGGGGCGTAAACGAGCCAATGAATGACTCCATCGGACCCGGATCGTCCGATCAAACTGAGGCGCCTCGCAACAGCAACAACCACATAGGTGAAAAGTATATAAATGCCAGGGCTGGTAGGTCACTGACACCACCCTAGCTAGAAGGAAACGCATGTCCTCCCTGAGGTCCTTACTCCCATTTCTGGTTCATACCGGGGTGTGAGGCTCGCGATTTTACGTTATACACAAAGCTACGCCACACAGGCGGTGCTTTGATCATCACCACAAGACTTTGCTTTTCAACAGAAGCCCTGATCACTGCATCTTAGCATGCCACACAGGCAATTCATACTGTGCAACTGATGGCTATCAATCACACAGAACAAATTCCAATGTCGGACACACCGTCCATTTACCAGTCCGTTCTGGGTCTGAACGAAACCGGAGGCACTAAATACCTCGCAAACCCATCGATCAGCACGTACGTCTGGACGACCACCACTCATTATCCATATTTCGGGATGCCTCCCAATCAGGACCTCGGTTACCATCCAAACGAGGTGAAGATCTCCGGTCTTCGACCATCGTCTTCATCTTTGAATTTCAATCGTCGGTCAATTATTCGAAATGAGAATTAACTCGGCCTTTTCAAATAATTCACGTATATTTAGAATTTCAAATCAATTTTTCAATGGTTAAATTATTCGACAACACCAATATTGTTCTTTAATGTAATTTTCACACCAAACACATTCAACCATCAAATACAACATAAATCGAGCAAATTCAGTTTATTTCCACTCTATATTGTTTATGGTATTTTATAATGATTTATCGCTATTTTTATTTATTTTAAAATAGCCCATTTATTCAAAACGACGCTTCGGGCCATAAAGCGGCCGTGGCACTGTTTTTCTTCAGATTTGATTTACACATATCTAAAAATCTAACCGTTGGATCTTCACAAAATTTACATCATTAGAAAGGTCTTTTCAAAACGAATCCAACGGTTCCAGTTTCGGGAAAATCCGACGGTCGGATCTCCCGGTAAAATCGTTTGAATTTTCGATTTCAAATTACGAACTGCAGCGTCGTTATTCGATTAAATATATAATTATATTTATATATATATATAAATATAATCGCTTCTGGCGCTGTTTTTCTTCAGATTTGAATTAAACATTCCAGACAATCCAACCGTTGGATTTTTACAAGGTTGGTGCCGTTGCAAAGATATTTCCAAGGCGAACCCGACGGTTGAGGTTTCGGGAAAATCCAATGGTCGGATTTCCCGCACTAGTTGTTTGAAAACACGGTTTCAAAATACGAACTGCACGGACACGTTTCGTTTTAATTTTATTTATATTTATATAATTATATAAATATAGTTCATTCAACAATTTCAATATCGTTTTCACTTCAAAAATTTCACTAACGCCTTAAAATTTTGGAAAATTTCGCCATAACCTCCCCTGCACCGGGAGCATCGAGAAATCGCAAATAGCTTTCCCGGTCCTTCTAATCTCAAAAAGAAAAAGAAAAAGCCAAGCGGCTAGCCAACAGGCTCATAAAATCATCACCCAAACAAAGCAGTAAATGTGTACCTATTTGTCGGGCACAAAATTTTATTCCTCTTCTCTAGCCCCTTTGCTATAACCTGTTCAATGAATATGCATGTACATATATATACAGTTCTTATCATTTATCATTTTCTATTCAACTTCATATTTGATTTCTATTTGGTTTAAAAACACCATTCATTCTAATGTTACATAAATAGGTGCAAATCATTTCATTAGCTAATTAATGAATATTTCAACTCATATATGTTTATTTTGAACAAGTGGCTATTTTTAACACTTCACATTTCGACGATTTATGCATACAATAGAAATGTGATTTTTATGGTAAAACAATTCATTTCAAAACACTATTTTTCTATATAGTTCAAGTTGGTGATAAAAATGGGATTTTTATCATAAAACAATTTCTTTTTAAAACGAGATTATTTTACACAGTTCATATAGTCGATAAAAGGTGATTTTTAGTATCAAACAATTTATTTCAAAATATGAATACCATTCAACACATGAATTTCTAATCAACGAATGAATATCAATTCAACACATGAATGTTTTCTATAGTTTCTATATATAGATAAAAATGTGATTTTTATTATCAAACAATTTATTTCAAAATATGAATACCATTCAACACATGAATTTCTAATCAACGAATGAATATCAATTCAACACATGAATGTTTTCTATAGTTTTCTATATATAGATAAAAATGTGATTTTTATTATCAAACAATTTATTTCAAAATATGAATACCATTCAACACATGAATTTCTAATCAACGAATGAATATCAATTCAACACATGAATGTTTTCTATAGTTTCTATATATAGATAACAATGTGATTTTTATATTTTAAAACGCGAATACCATTCAACACATGAATTTCTAATCAACGAATGAATATCAATCCAACACATGAAGGTTTTCTATTCAATAAATAAATATAGTTTAAGCATATGAAAATAATTCAAACACACGAATATTATTCAAAATTTCGGCAGCATAACGGCAGGGTAGTTAAAACCGGGACCGTCCCTAGTACGGCTCCTCGCTCTACCTTAAAACCTCGCGGTTTTTGACAATGGGGATCATGCATCTAGTTCGCACGCCGGCGGCATGTATATATTTATTTCATTTCCACAAACTAATCCTATGTGGTTTCAACCAAATATTTCTCAACCCCAAATGGGTATTTTTTTTAACCTCAATCAATCAATATCAACCACAAACAATCCCAAACAATCATTCGCTATCAATCAATTTTCATAACAATTTCAATCAATAAATATCGTCCATGGTTTGTGGACGAGGGGGCGTATATATATATATTATATAGCAATTCACTTTTATTTCAACACATATATATATTTATAGAAAAAGAAACTGAAGAGTGAGAAATTCTCACCAATAGCTATCCAATACTACGACTCTTCCTTTAGAAATCTTCGCCAATCTCGCCTTTTGTCGCTTCGTTGCCCGTATTCTCTACATATGTAAAAATCGAATTTTTACTATGTTATTCAATATATAAAAATCGAATTTTGACTTCGCTATTCAATATATAAAAATCGAATTTTGACTTCGCTATTCAATATATAAAAATCGAATTTCAAAAATATAGATTCCGCCTTTTCCATTTTAAAGATCAAATCTTTTCTTTTTAAAGTTTTAAATCTTTTACTTTTTAAAGTTTAAATCTTTTACTTTTTAAAATTCAAATCTTTTAAAACCTTTTTAAAAATCAGTTTTTAAATCTTTCAAAAAATCTGTTTTAAAACCTTTCAGAAATCTGTTTTAAAACCCTTTCAAAAATCTGTTTTAAATCTTTCAAAAAATCTATTTTAAAACCTTTCAGAAATCTGTTTTAAAACCCTTTCAAAAATCTGTTTTAAAACCTTTCAGAAATCTGTTTTAAAACCTTTCTTAAAATCAGTTTTAAATTCTTTTTAAAATCAGTTTTAAATTCCTTTTAAAATCAGTTTTAAATCCCTTTTTAAAATCAGTTTTAATACCTAAAAAAAATCGGTTTTAATACCTAAAAAAAATCGATTTTTCAGAATTTAAAAATAAAAATAAAAATAAAATAAAAACACTTACATTGCTCTGCGAAGAAGGGGGGGGGAAGAAGACGTCGGCGGCAGGAGGCGGAGCAGGCGAAGCGAAGGGGCACGGCGGTCTTCGGTGGTGGCGTCGCGATGCTTCGGGTGGGCTCGCGATTGGTTCAGGGGGAGGTCTTCGGGAGTTGCGCCGCTGGGAGGAGGAGGGAGGCTGGACGGAGGGGGGCGGCGGATGCGTCGGTGGCGTTCACTTTAGGGTTTTTTTTTTCTCCTGCCGATTTGATTTTGAAGAGGGGGGGGGGCAGAACGAATGATAAAGGGAGGGAATTAATTTTTTTATTTTTTATTTTTTTATTATTTAATTATTTAATTTTGCGAAAAGTTGACTTTTACATACGACCTCTAAACGAGGCCCACCGCCTGTCGTCCATAGCGTTTAACCCCCATTCCGAACACAATGGGATATGTATCGCAAGCTGATTTGATCGTTACAATCAGTTTCCGTTGAATTTACATTTAAATCACTATATTGAATTTTAACGTACATTTCAAATTACCGGGGTCACATACTAACTCTAAAAAATCCAGAAAAATACTTTCTAGCTTCGTATTGACGATACCTTCCTAACAAAACTAGTTTCGTCGAATTCCGAGACCGTTTGAAAAATGGTCAATTTCCAGTCGATTAAAATCAACTGAAACTGGTCAAACGCGTTTTCCTTTGCCACGCTCACATATTGATTCGAAAAATTATGAAATTTGAAACCTAACAATAACTTGACACTGCGGATCCAACAAAAGTGGTTTCGTCGAAATCCGAGGTCATTTGCAAAATGTCCATTTTTAAGGGCTTGAATTCCATAGCGACTATTCAGAATTTTCAACTGGACATATCTTTTGATTCCCGCTATCAAATTTCGATTGGTCGGATTCGTTAGAAAGATATCATCAATTAGATCCTAATGTTTTTGGTTTCACTAAAATCCGGATTGTTTTGCACCCGGTACAGTCCGACAAAGTTTGAATTCAATTTTTGAAACTGCCACGCCATTTCAGGCCTTGTTTATAATTATAATTAATTATATTCGTTTTCAATTGTTGATTCAAACTCAGTTTTCATCGCCATTATTTAAAATATTTATTTTAAATATTTAGAATACATTATTTTAGCCAATTTAAAAATTTTAAATTGGTTCAGATTTTCTGGGTCGTTACACTAATATTCGATAAACTCCTTTTTCTATTCGAATAAACTTTTTCGAATAACCACTTTAATTCTATTTGAATAAACTATTTTGAATAACTCCTTTTCGGATAACTATATTTGATAAATTCTTATCTTAGATTAACCAATACTCGATGAACTATATTTCATTAACTAATACTCGACTAACTCTAACTGATTTAACTCTAATCGATTAACTCAATTCGAATAACTAATTTCGATTTAACTCTTAATCGATTAACTCTAACTGATCAACTCTAACTCTAATCGATTAACTCCTTTGATTAACTCTACATCCATATTCCGTTTCAATTATCGATGTTGCAATCGATTCTTACTTCTCAATATAAGTCCTGACTTATATATTCTATTTATCCAATGATAAATATTTTATTTTATTTATAAAATATTATTTATAAATTAATCTTCTCAATCTATTGGTTACAACAGATTCTATTTAAAATCTTTGCTTTAAATCCATATCTTGTTATACCCGTTAGCGAAGCACGGGTCTAAACTTTCCTGATGTAAAATTCTGTTCATTTGCCAAATATCTCCTTATATGACATCCTTTTTCATTTCCCAATAAATCCCTTTTATAACTCTATTTATTTTCTAAATAAATATTTCCTTTTTATAACTCTGTTTATTTAACAAATAAATATTCTTTTCCAATCCTATTTATTTAACAAATAAATATTTTCTTTTTGACTCTATTGTAAATGTTTTACAAATATTCCCTTTCCAAATCTATTTGTAAATGGTTTACAAATATATCCTTTTTATTTCTATTTGTAAATGGTTTTACAAATATTTCCTTTTCAAATCTATTTGTAAATGTTTTACAAATATTTCTCTTTTCATTTCTGTTTGTAAATGGTTTACAAATATATCCTTTTCAAATCTATTTGTAAATGTTTTACAAATATTTCTCTTTCTATTCCATTTGTAAATGCTTTACAAATATTTCTCTTTTATATTTATTTTACAAATAATTCCTTTTGTAAAATTCTTTGATTTTATAAATATTCCTTTATATAAAATCCTTTGATTTTATAAATATTCTTTTTCAATATACAGTTTGAAATCTTCCTTCTATATAAAATCTTTCAATTTTATATAATATTTTATTTCAATATAGTTATTGAAATTTTCCTTTTTCATCCCAGGGTTTTCTTACGGTATTTAAAATACCCAATAATGATCGATATCATTCAAACACCCATAATCAACAACAGATTATATATCACAATATATGAAAACAGTAAAATAAATGTTGAGGAATCCAGTTGGATTCCTCCAACCTGTTTCCCTGCATCACAGATGTTAAACAATAAAATTAACATCAATTTCATTTAAATATGAAATATTCTGCTAAACAGAATCAATATTAGATTAACGATTTATATATATCGTTATCTATATAATTTCAACAAATACACAAGCAATTCAACCAAACAGTTAACACACAACAATCAACATATAATTATTAGTTCTAAGAATACGTTATAAAAATATAACTGTTCAGAGTTGGTGAGTTTTACTCACATTGGACGATCATCGTTAATAACGATAACCATCGCTTGATTCAGAGGGACAATTTATTTTGCTATAAATTGTAACAAGCTCCGATGGACTTCCAGTCAGTTCCATCGTGTAGTGTCCATCCATACGATCCCAACGGATCTTGTTTCGCCCAATTCTGATATCGTATAATCAAGTTACGATTTTACGAAGTTTAATATACACTTAAGTTAAAAAAAAAACTTAGAATTTCAATTGGGCTTTCACCTTTTCCTTGGCACATCTAAACTCCAACATACCCAACCCGATTACTACTCTTCTTCCTCCCAAATAGACCGTAACTCCAGTATTTCACCATGGTCATTACGCTTTCCTCAAGCATCCACAACTCCACCTTTACTTCGTTAAAACTCAAGTAAAAATCACCATTAAGCATCTCTTCAATCTCTCTACACCATCATCCTCATTTGGAAGAATTCGAACCCAGTTGCGTCGAAACCCACATAGTAAACCATCCGAACCTTTTTATTACTGAATCCCCCTTCCTACTCCATTAATTCAAGAACTGAAAATACCAGGGTGCTTCTCTCCTCCCACACTACTCCTCCATCACCCAACCTCTACACTCGCACCTCCCTCTTCAGTATAATACTCCACCATTCCTGAAACTTGTGAGCCCCCATACTTCCGAATGTTTAAAAATCTAAAACCAGTTTCACCATCAACATCAAGACTCGGCACCTGTGCATATTCCTCCCCTTCCATTATTATCAAACTTGAACGCAAGTTCCCAGTTCTTACATCATGCTCTGTGTACAACGAACTAGCGCAGAACACCCCCACAATTTTACCAAACAAAGATCTTCACTCCATCCCATCACTATATCCGCCCTAGAAAAATCTCGCAGTTAAGGCAGTGAACCAGTGTGTTCGATCCATAAACTCAGCTCGAGATGATCATACACATGTTGAGATTTCAACAATTACAAGTTATGGGTTTTCAAATTACTGTGGAAGCTTCGGCTTTTAGATCTCTCGTTTTATTTATGGAACAACAATATAGGCTTGCAAAAAAGCTGTTGTATATATTGGTCTTAAAACCTCCACGTTGAACCTGTACGTACTAGGTAGGTAGGAGGTGCGGTACACTGTTAGTGTTTGGTCCTTCACTTCAAGCCACTACCTCATAATACATCAGACGTCTACAAATAACATTACAATCTAACATAATTTCCTTGTCTTTATTTTTGTTTACACATATTGTTTCTCATAAGTTAACACATTGCAAGGAGTATGATTTTCACATCTAATCGTAAGATACATAAAACAAAGGACGTGCATGCTTCATGTATATGTTTTATGCTATTTCTCTCTTAAACTTTAGTATACCCGTTATGTAAAATTCCATTCACGTACATGTCTCTATGGACCGGAATAAAAATATGATCATAACCAGAGATGTGCCACGATCCCGAAAATATAATAATATCGGTAGATTAACTCATTATGTGAAACCTCAAAATGTTGATTATAGGGTGCAAAATACTCCAAATAAAAAGTTGCTTATTTAATTAATTAAAATTTTCAATAAAATTATAAAAATTAAATTATCACTACGTCTCAAAGGAATCTTGTCTAAATTCGAAACCGGTATCTAGTTATATCAAATAAACCGTTACGGTCGATAAACAATTCTATAGCGACTATTTTAAAATTTGATTTGGACACAAATCACAATCTACACGACAAAATCCCAATTTTTCTCTTCCATCAGAAAAATATCGTTCAACAGATTCGAACGTTTCTTATTTCACAGAAATCCGATTTAAAACGGCTTCTGTATATTCGTTTAAAGTTCGAATCGCCAAATTACGAATTGCCGCGCCATTTCGAGCTCGATTATAATTATAATTTAATTATATGTTCAAACTTCGTTAAAATAATATATTCGTTGTTATAATTCAAATCTAAACTGAATTATATAATTTGAATTTCCCAATCCACACGATATTGCCATCTCAGCTAATTCTGATTATTTCAGAATTAAATATATTATTTAATTATTATTTTAATTAAATATTCAAAGTTATTTAATTCAAACGATCATTTAAATTACCAAACCATATTTTAAATAATTAAATAAATTAATTATTCCACCATAAAATATGGGACATTATAGTTTTGGATTCTCATAAGGGAAAAACCCATTCCGTGTTATACAGCGTGGTCTTATGAGATATCGTTTATTTGCTCAAACTGTTTTAAATGGTTTTACTCATACCCGTCCCATGACTGACCTGGAGTTTATTTTGTTTTGTTTTCCTTAAACTCTTGGGTGCCCAATTTTTGTATGGGCAGTCAAGTAGTCAGGTTTTACAGATATACTTGGAAAGCTGGAGCAGGAGGCTTCAGGAATATATAGTTATTGTTTATTTCCGCTGTGTTGTAAGTGTTATACTCTGATAATGTTACTGTATACATATACTGATTTTATTTCAAAGTTATGTATCTATTATATATTATTCGTTCCGCTGTGAGATTCGTGTTTAGTCTGATGTTGTATGTTCTTCTTCTTCTTCTATTCTAAGTTTCTATCTCATCTATTCTCACCCTCTAATTTATTTAATGGACTATCCGGTATTTCTGATGCTTGATAGTCGACATTGAGTTTATGTCGATTACTCAGGATCGCAAACACCCGGGTCGTTGCAATGTATTACTATTAAGAGTCCACCATTCACATCACCTTTTGGTTTTGTGATGATTTGGGTTCTCTAACATTATTGACTAGAATTGAATATGAATATATATATTATAGATTATTTGTTAGAAATTACGTAGTTTATTTAAGTTGGGAGTCTTAATATAATTATATATAATATGATGTAATTATATTTTAATTTTAACTTCCAATGATTATATATATGCATGTGTAAAAATCATATTATAAAAATATGAGCTAAGGCACTTGAATGGTGCAGCACCCCTAAATGCCCCCTGATTTCCACCACATATCCTGTTTCTCTCTCCCTCAACTCATTCTCTCACCTCCCACTCAGTTATTCTAATATAAATGCTTGGTTTATATAAGTACGCAAATGGGGTGCTCACTATTTGGGGTGCCATTTAATGCTCCTCATATATATATATATATATATATATATATATATATGTGTGTGTGTGTGTGTGTGTTAAGTTTCAAAATTAAAACAACGAAGCTATGAATTAACAATTACTATATACTTAAACATATTATATGTGTGTGTATTGTTGGAATATTTAAATTTAAATGCTACATTATGCCTAAATATTTACTTTATTCTTCTAGGAAAAATTTATGATGTATCATATATAAATATAAAACATATTACTTGCTTAACAACATGCATATGCTTATATACGATGTGGTTATAAATCCTAAAAACAATACATACACTAAAGCTTATGTAAAATAGTATGTGTATATTTTACCTGGGATAGTGAATGCTTGTATTTCCTATGACAACATTTTATGTATTATGTTTACTGTTTAAGTATTTCATAAACCTAATCAAATTAAAACAAAAAATTTAATAACTAAATATCCATCATCAAAATAATGTAAATAAAATTGATTGTAACCAAATTACTATCATAACATGAAATTGTTGTTTTTCAACCTTTTTAATGTCTTCTTCTGAATAATCTATCTTAATAACTTTTTTTGTTTTGTTTATGTAAATCTAGTACAAGATTCTCTGGCATATTTTTTATTTTTGCACATTAGTCTTCATTCTTTTGCTAATATTTTAAAGGAAATGAAATTTTATGCTTTTTTTTTTTTGAAATTTTCCATTTTACCATAATAATCAATACACAAATTCTTACAAATTATACAAGAAAAGATGATAAGCAGACCAAACCTACCTATGCATGTGGTATGAGACTCAAAACGACTAAAGAGAGGGTCATTTTTCTATTTACACAAACAGACATAAAACCATACTAGATAAAATATTTGACTCATGACTCGGAGTTGGCGGATATCTTATTTGCATTGAGGAACGAGACCTTAATTTACAATGATAGAGTTGATTAGAGTTTCCTAAATCTTTTGTCTTATATGCTTGTAAAAGGAATGTTGTAGCCGACATATTGAGAAAAAAGAATAAGGAAAAGGAATTGAATGTTATGATTCTAGAGCTAAAGCATTCGAAATATATAACTAGGTATCATCTTTGACCAAAAGCCCAACTTAAGCCAAGATTGTTAGGAGCTTATGGACAAAACCTACTCTTATGTAAATGATTGAAGCTAACATTATGAGATACAAAGCTTACAAAATTCCTTAACTAAATTGAGTTGGAATTAGAATGTGAAAACTTAATGTAACATGGAGTAAACAAGATGATTGGCTTATAAACTTTATATTTTAAACATTAATGGTCCTAGAGAAGAAATATCGAGTCATGAAACTATTTAGGAGTATTAATTATCTATTCCTAGGGGAATAATAATATAGAAATATGAAGATGGAAATTTATTCATAAGGAACAAAGAATAATATAGCAAAGTTTGTTGTATAGTGTGAATAGTCAACAAGTGAAAACAAGAAAAAAAGAAGCCTAGTTATTTTCTTAACCTCTTGAGGTTCCGTTGTGAAAGTAGAGCAAATCACAATGGATGTTTAAGGAGATGTAAATAAACATTTCAGTTCAAATATCTTATTTCACATTTCCAGGCTGGTAGGTGAGGAAGATGATTTCTTGTTACTTGTTATTTCTCATAAGGAGGAGATTAGAGAAATTAGGTTTGGATAGGAAAGGTTAAAGTTGATGGTCCAGACAAGATTATTACCACTTATTTTGGCATAGGTTTTCACAAATGCTACTTTGTCTTTTGTTATAGGCAAAGAGTTACAAGTTTATAAACTATAACAAATAGTATACTTGTTGTAGAAAAAGGATTACAACCATCCCCTTCCTAAACACGAATTATTAAAGGAAAGTGCATGGAACATACATGTTTATCGAATTAGATATAACCAAAGATTATGGTAATGATTCAAGGTTTTTATTGATGGTGTTTAGGATAGTCTTTTAAGAGTATTGGTGATAAGGTATAGATGATAATGTAAAACTATTAGTACCTTGTTTTAGTATATAGGCATATTAAAAATTTATTAAATCTAGAAAAGTAGTGAGCTAGTCGAATTCTCTATCACTAGCTCTTTGATCTTATTTAAACATATCAGAAGAGTCCATGAACAAACAACAAGAAGAGAGAATGTTAGATTCTAGATTCTTAGAGGATATACTTTGTTATGCTCTTTCTCGTTATGGATGACATATGATCTTATTGTACTATCAAATGCCCTCCATTTTAAGATTATTATAGTTCCACACACAATATGGGAGTCTTATAGTCTAAAATTCGGTAAGATACAGGATTGGCCTTACTTCTAATCCAATCGAAAACACAACAAAATAAATGGATAATGATTATAACGCCCCGCCCCTGGACTCATATTAACAAATAGTATTAATTAGTAATACCGTCTGTTAATATGAAGAATAGGGCTGGTTAGGAGCTACCATCCACAATCTTGAACAAGTATCAAATATGTTGATTTATTTTCCTTACGGTTTGACATAATTAATTCTTATTCAATACAATATTACAATGGCTACAAGTTCTATTCAAAACAAAACACAATATTGATATATGCACAGATCATAGAACAACAGATATAGATATATACACAAATATATCATAAATAATACATAGTACTACATACATATGGTCACGTGAGCCACTATATAATTTTATAAATATTAAAATCCCTGTGAGAGAATATATACATCAACATGTCACGATATAACACCAAGACAACTATGACAAAAACTATGCAATCCAAAAGGGTTGAACATGGTATCCAAGGGAAGAACAGCTAGCACAAGCCAAAGACCTAACCTGCAACTCGGTCTGACCCGAGTAATGAATAAACAGGCCAACCTAACTCAAACAAGATAATCAGTATATGAAAAGGAGAAATTATTATTCACAAAGGAAAGCATTCCTTTAAGTCATGAAGGAATGATATGATATAGGTTTCCATAAGTTATAAGTTATAGTGCATAGAACTACGTTAAGGATTTACACGTAAAAGGGTAATTTCACTTAACACAAACATTTCTTCCAACAAAGGTAACACATAGAATGTGTCACATGAGATCATACAGAGGAAACCATAAAAGTCAAAGAATCACAGAAACTCGGGAACTCGGTTAAGAGTTCAAATCCACAAAAATGAAATCACCATATACACAAACAAAAATCTTCGAATAACTCAAAGCAAGTATATATAATAATATAAAAAAGACTTCACAGCAGTAGGATTGTATAATATGGAATAGAAGTAGAGTAATGTGTAGGTAGCAAAATATCAGCAATAAAATAAAATTGGCACCAAGAATTTTATACTGGTTTGAACCTTCGTTCAACGTCCAGTCCCAGACTCTTCTGGAATTTCTACTAACAACTCTCACTTCACTTGGAGGAATAGGTTTATAAATACCCGAACAACCGAACGTGATTTTGTGCCTCAACTGTAAAAGAAGACTCAACTATACAAATGTTTGTTGACTATTTGTGTTTTTCATAACACTGATGTGTCAAATTAACGTACACCCTTCCTATAATCTTTCCTTGATGATAATAGTGTAGTTTGTGAAAAGGTATGAAAGATTGAATTGATTTTTAATCACAAAAGTGTAAAAAGAGTTTGCTATTGTAAATCTCATAGCAGTTGATTATATTGAAAGATTTAGAATGAAATTTGGTGATGAAAATGATTGTTTGCAAGTTTATTTATAATATACAAATAGTTGCAATCATTTGCAAATGGATTTAATGATTGGATATGAAGTAAGAGTTGTGTCCCTTCGCTGAAAGATTGCATCTATTCATGTTCAGAAGTCCGAATAAAAATTCCAGAAGTCGATTTTGAATCAAATTTATACAGTAAGCAAATATGCCATTTTGAACCATATTCAGACGTCTGAAATATTGAAAACATACTTTTGAAATTTTGAAAATAGACGTCTGAATATTATGCTGAGCATATAATTTGTTTCAGGATACAAACGTCTAAATATTATGATTCAGATGTCTTTTTTCTGTTCTAGGCATATATCTTGTGCATGTTTTATAAGAAAATATAATTTTAAAACGTGCACGTATGTGTATCATCAAGGGAGATTTTAACAATATCTATACTAATTACATACAAACTCTAATCATATATAATCTTCATTTGATCTCCTGGAATCTATTGTATAGTTTCTTCCTGCAAATCAAAATTAGTTAGTTGATACTAATATATGTACATTTATAGTTGTCATAATAAAAATGCTATAAAGCGGGATTCAACATTGTCCCTTTTTTTGATAATGACAACTATATATATAACTCCCCCTATCAATATGCATACATATACATACATATATATATATATATATATATATTCATCTGTTTCTCCCAGTTTGTCATTGACAAAAAGGAGATATACATTTAATTGAATATACCCTTAAAATGCAATACACATCAATATGCACCACAAATATGACATACATAACAAGCACAAATATTTACAAACAAACATACAAATGATAAACATTTTAAACATAGTAGCAAGCACATAGTAATGTTTTGTGCACACATGACTAAAGTATTAAAATATTATTACAAACCATAGATATTAAAAGTTGTTAAGACGCAAAATATCAATTTTCTCTTCTTGAGTAAGACCTAAAACAAATATATATAAATACATTGGTACCCACTTTTAATAGGGTCCTAAGAGTCGGATCTTTGGAAACCAAAGCCAAATGGGTCCAGTATCTTTTTTATAAAGATAATTACTATTTTTGTGAATTGTTTCTATAGATGATTTTATATATTTGTTTCAGATTAAATTATTATTTGTTTTTGGAACCTATATTTTTATTTTGGATTATGTTTTTCTCTTAGAGTATTTTGATATATTTATAGTTACATGGTTTTTAGGTAGTATGTTATATTTTGAATCAATATTTCACTTTGGTTTATTCCTTTTTCTTTGGTTTAGAAGTGGATTTGAAAGAGATTCTTGAACTTTTTCAAGTCCTTCTAGAATTTTCTTATCATCTTTCAGCATATCCGTTTCAAATTCTACATGGCATCCCACGTCCGTTGATGTCACTCTAATGAGAATGCATTAAGTTTCTTGAAGCGCAATAGGTAAACAACAATGTTAGCCTACTTTGTGAACTAGGCTACACAAAGTTAAAAGATTAAAAGATCAAATGACGAAGACATTTACTCAACAAAGTCGGTTCGGATCGAAGATCCACTAGTCAAGGCATAGTGATCCAAAGCAGGGAAAGAAAGAGCACAGGTCGAACCGGATCGGAAGGAACAAGGTCGATCTGAACCCCCAATTACTAGCCTATCCGATCCGAACCCAGGGTTACAACCGCCTCATCCCACAATCCCTTTAAACTTGGAACGGTTATGCCCACGCTTGCCACTAACTCAATATGCTGGCACCATCTTGTGATATCTGAACCCGCAAGTGATGGAATGGAGGCCATGTGGATCCGAACCGGAGCCATCCCAGGAGCATTTCTCACCTATAAATACACCATCAAGAGGCATTTGGAAGGATCTTTTGGCATTTTCAGAGCATAAACTCCTTTGCAATCCGAATTTCATCAACCTATTCAGCTTACAATCATCTTTTGAATCATATTGTAAAGGAAATTGAGTGAATCAATGTATGAGATAAGTGAGAATTGAGTGAAAATCATTATTATACTCGCATTCAAGGCATAAATAATAATAAAAAAGTGGACGTAGGCTATTTAACGCCGAACCACTATAAGTTGTGTGTTTTCGTCGTTTTTGATTCCATTTCAGTAGAATTGTTATTAGTTTGGGTGTTAGAGCCAATTTTGGATCTAACATTTTGGTGCTTTCACTGAGAAATCTTTGAATTCTTCGCTTTATGGGATTATCATTCTACTATTTGGACCTTTAAAGTTCAAAGAAGTTAATCCTCTGTTTTTTGACATCTTTAAGTACCTTTTGGCGAACCATTGAAGAATTGAACACTATGGCCAAAACGAAAGGAAAAGAAGTGCAAGGCGCTAGGGAGAACGATGCTAGAGAGAATCAAGAAGCCATGGTATTGACGAGTTCGCGTGGACAAGAATCTGGAGCAGGCCGCTCCGGTCAGGAAGGTCTGATCCGAGCAGGTGACTCCGATCCGAGCCGATCAGAAGACGTTGAGGTCACTCGCTCCCTCCATTCGAACCGGTCCGGTCCTAGTACCTTGCTCCGATCCGATCTGAACCAGAATGAAGCTGGAACTTCTACTCGAGCTCCCTCCAATGCTTCGATTCCAGCCGCTATGACCAATGATCAGCTTGACCCGTCTGCACCCGTCACCCAAGGAGTTTTTTCATGCTTCTTTGACATGATCCAGAGTACTAAGGAGGCATTGGAAGCCCATAGGCGTGACAGTCTTCGTATGCAAGAAAACATGATCACTATGAGTAGAGAACTCCAAGAGCTCTGGAGGCAAAAGACACCTTCCCCAACACGCCGCCTTGCTGTAGATGATTCATCCTCTTCAGATGAGGGACATCCTCGTGAAAGAAGACCGCTAGAGTGACCATAGAATCTTGATCAGCTAACGTTTGGGTCTTTAGGATCCCGCGAAGACTGTGCTCGTGTGTTAGGGCCTGATGACCTAAGCTTGAAAGAGCCTATGTTGTTGCCCATGCGTGGATCCCACATTCTACCCACGGATCCTAACATTACTAATCCTATGGAACGACAACTTCTTCAGCCCCTCCCTCCAGAGATCGACCGGGAGCGTAGGGAGCAATGTAGAGCAGCCGCCGCTAGAAACAGGAGGTTATCCCCTAATCAGGAGCCTAAGGGTAATCCGAATATTAGACCTAGAGAACCAGTGCAGACATTAACAAATGCCAATGTATGGGCGATGGTGCGTCATATTATGTCCGAAAGCCGGCGGTACACTAATGAGGACTGGGGTATTGAGCGAAGTCATACCCCTTCACAGATGATATATTGGATTTCCAGTTCCCTCGGCGGTTCAACTTGCCTCAGATGGATCAAGATTTAGGAAGAACGGACCCAGGTCAGCATCTGATGAGGTATAGATGGTTCATGAATGCTGCAGCAGCTTCAGATGCTGTAAAATGCAAAGCCTTTCCAATTTATCTTAAAGACATGGCGTTAATGTGGTTCACCCGAGTCCCTCCCCGGTCGATATCAAATTTCACAGAATTGAGTGAGCGCTTTATGAACCAGTTTCGACTTCACGCCCGAAAGTCCAAGAGCGTCATAGAGATGTCACGGATTATACAGGCCCCAGGAGAACCTTTGAAGTCATATTTAGACACTTCAACCTAGCCATCACCGAAGTTAGTGACCCTCATTAGCCCACTATTCTAATGGCCTTGATAGAAGGGGTTGACCCTGACACAGAATTCGGGGAATACTTGTCTGGGAAACCATCTCCTACTAGAGAATTGTTCTACGAAAAAAACTAATATTCACTTAAGGCAAGAAGAAGCTCATGCAAATAGGAAGAGAAAGTCCGAAGGGGCCTCGAGGGAAGGTGTCCAAAGTAATGTTGCTGTGAAACAATCAGGTGACAGTTCAGGGAAGGTTGAAGTAAACGTTGGCAACCAGAGCGGAAGTAATAGCAACAGGAATGGGAATGGCAATAGAAGGAACATGAACCGAGGGGATAGCTCTAGTAAAAGACCCAGATTCCAGACTTTTGAAAACTATACGCCGTTAAGTGATACGTTGGAGAATATTTACTTGGATACATATAGCATATTGAAGTACAAAAAACCACCACCCAGAGACTCCACTGAAAAAGAGATCGCAACGGGAAAGTTTTGTTTTTTCCATGGAACCCACGGTTATTCCACCAACGAATGCCGTCATTTAAGAGATATAGTTGAAAGATTCCTGCGGTAAGGGAGTTAGACGAGTACAAGGTTGCCCCAAGGGACAGGGGGCAAGGGGGACAAGCCCCAGACCAAAGCCAACCTACTTCAAAACCCACAGCCTAGCAGAAAGGTAAGGGGATCGTTATTAATGCCATTGTAGGCGGACCCCACCTAGTTGGTCATAGTTTCAAAGCGATGGATCGATACGTCAATGCCGCCAAGCATTTTGAAGTAGGAGAATGCAGTAACCTCGAAGACATTACTCCAGTAAAACGACAAAAGACGATGTCAGACGACGTCATATTTCGTAGTAGAGATGATTCCGGAGTTCAATCCCCAACTGAAGATCCACTAGTAACTACCACGACAATCGGCCCTACTTTAGTCCATAAAGTTTTAGTGGACAACGGGAGCTCGATCAATATCCTCTTCAAGAAAGCTTTCGAACAAATGAGACTTGAAGCAAAAGATCTAAAGCCCTGCGAATGATGGATACGTGGCTTCAACGGGGCGTCGACGGCTCCGATGGGCTACGTAGAATTACCAGTGACATTAGGGCAGGAAGATCGCCAGAGAGTGAGGATCCTGCCGTTTGTAGTTTTGGATGTAGAGTCGTCCTACAATGCCTTCCTAGGCCAACCAGCCCTTGCCGAGTTTAGGGCATGTATTGCATCTTGGTGCTTGCTGCTTAAATTCCCGACTGACGCGGGAATTGGGGTGATGAGAGGCGACCATGCTACGGGATGAGTTTGTTACATGACGGAGTTGAAGATGTTAATGAAGGGGTTGAATATAGAAACTAAGGATGATTATGCCCCTCCGAAGGAGAACTCAGCATAGCAATTAAGGGGTCCAGCCCTAAGAGAGTTGCCCTCAGATGTGCTCGAGGATATAGATCCCAGACATGATAAAGAACCCGAGGATAGGAAGGCAACTCCCAATGAGATAACAGTAGATATACCTATTGATGAGACAGATTCGACAGAAGTACTAAAGATCGGCTCACAACTAGATCCAGTTCGAGCGAAAGAGTTGGCTGATTCAAAATATCCCGACCGGATATCGAATCCTGTCCTAGTCAAAAAGTCTAACGGGAATTTGCGTACATGTATCGACTTTTATGATTTGAACAAGGACTGCCCAAAGGATAGCTTTCCTCTCCCCAGAATTGATCAGCTAGTAGATTCGACGGCTGGGCACGAGCTTTTATCCTTTATGGATGCCTATTCTGGGTACAATCAAATTCCCATGCACATATCAGTTCAGGGGCATACAAGTTTCATCACAGACTTGGGGTTATATTCTAATGTAGTAATGCCATTTGGGTTAAAGAATGAAGGAGCCACGTACCAGCGCTTGGTCAACCGCATGTTCTATAATCAAATCAGGAAAACCATGGAGGTTTACGTGGATGACATGCTTGTGAAGTCTAAACAGTCTTCCGACCATACAAGGGACTTAGCCAAAATGTTTGATATTCTTCGAAGGTATGGAATGAAGTTAAACCCCCTAAAATGCTCGTTTGGGGTCTCATCTGGAAAATTTCTTGGGTTTATCGTGAGTTCTCGAGGAATTAAGATAAATCCTAGCTAAATAGCAACAATAAGGGATATTGAAGAACCACGAAAGATCAAAGATGTTCAAAGCTTGGCCAGAAAAGTTGCTGCATTAAATAGGTTTATCTCCAAAGCTACAGATAGGTGTGTACCTTTCTTCGATCTAATAAAACGAGGAAAGCAAAATTTTGAGTGGACTCCCGACTGTGTGGAGGCGTTCCAGAATTTATTAGACTTATTAGAAAAGCCTCCAATATTATCAAAACCCGTGGAACATGAGGATTTGTTTGTCTACCTAGCGGTATCATCTCACGCCGTCAGTATAGCATTGTTACGTGAAGAGGATAAAGTCCAGAGGCCTGTATACTACATGAGCAAAAAGCTAGCTGCTGCAGAACGTAATTATCTGAAGATAGAAAAGCTTGCTTATAGCCTCCTGGTTACTTCCCGCAAGCTTCGTCATTACTTCCAGGCTCACCTAATAGTTGTATACACTGATCAACCTTTAAGACAAGTGTTGCAAAAACCTGAAGCATCGGGGCGGTTACTTAAATGGGACATCGAGCTGAGTCAATTTGATTTATATTTTCAAACGTGGAAATCAATAAGAGGGCAGGCATTGGCCGACTATATAGCTGAATTCACAATTCCCGAAGAGGAAACGGTGGGTGACAAGGTAGTTACTTTGGACCAAGAGTTAGAGCTTTGTCCGTGGAAGCTATATATGGACATAGCCAAAAATGATCGAAGGTCCGGCGCCAGAGTTGTTTTAATAACCCCTGAAGGACGATCTATTTACTATGCATTGCGATTGGAGTTTGCTACTACCAATAACGATTCCGAGTATAAAGCCCTGATTGCCGGGTTGAAACTCGCAAAAGAACTGGGAGTGAAGACACTAGATATATATTGCGATTCCAAGATAGTTGTTTGCCAGGTCCGGAAGGAATTTATTGCTAAAGGACCTCGACTCGTTACTTATCTCAAAAAGGTAAAGGAGTTGCTAGTAAGTTTGGAGCATTACAGCATAACGCACATTCCAAGAATGGAAAATCAGAAAGCAGATCGGCTGGCAAAGCTAGCAAGTTCTGACAATCCTAAAGAAACTGAAACGGTTCCGATAGAGGTTTTGGAATCACCGAGTTTCGACCTGATGGAAGCGGAACTAGCCTTGGAAGTCGACCCAGAGAGAGAATCATGGATGACATCGATCAAGAATTTTCTCAGGAATGGAACCCTCCCATTGAAAAAGAGCAAAAGACGAACTGTAAGATGCAAGGCTGCAAGATACGTTTTACAGGACGACGTCCTTTATCGCCAAAGGTTTTCAATGCCCCTATTACGGTGTATAGCACACGACGACATTAAACGTGTACTGCAAGAAGTAAATGAAGGTGAGTGTGGGGACCACACCGGGGGCCAAACCCTAGCAAAGAAAGTATTACGGTATGGATATTTCTGGCCTACCGTGCATAAAGACGCGGTTGATTATTCACGACGCTGCGACAGATGTCGATTTCCCAAGATTCCCAGAGCGCCTCCGACTCAGCTCAAGTCGATGGTAAGCCCATGGTCGTTTGCCATGTGGGGGATTGACATTATTGGAGTGTTACCTATTGCCAGAGGAGGAGCTAAGTACGCGATCGTCGCCGTGGACTATTTCACGAAATGGGTGGAAGCTAAACCTTTAACAACGATCACGGCAAGAAAGGTGATCAGTTTTGTGGTCAGAAACATTATTTGTCGATTTGGGATACCGAAGACCATCATAACTGATAATGGGACACAGTTTGACAGCATCGAATTCAGAAACTTCTGCCAGAAGTACAAGATTGATAAACGGTACACTGCTGTAGCTCACCCGCAGTCAAATAGCCAGGTCGAAGCAATAAACAAGGTCATTAAATCCATTCTTAATAAGGGGTTAGAGCGGGCCAAAGCCCAATGGGTAGATGAGTTGCCACTAGCTTTATGGGCCTACAGGACAACCTTTAAGACGGCCACCGGCCATACACCCTATTCACTTTCCTTTGGGTCAGAAGCAGTAATCCCGGTAGAATTGGAAGTCCCTTCTCATCGAGTCGCGTACTATGACCCGATGACAAATAGAACACTCCTCCTAGAGTCTCTTGATATGGTTAAAGAAAAAAGAGATGAAGCAGACTTGCGTGCCTCAAGACATTGACATCAAGTAGCACGTTATTATGACCAGAAAGTTCACTTCAAAACCTTTGAACTAGGAGACCTAGTACTGAAATGAGTCTTCCCACCTTCGACCCAATTGGGTCCAAAATGGGAAGGGCCATACACTATCCAACGGAAGCTTGATACAGGAGCATTCAAGCTAACGACCTTGGATAGTGAAGAGATTCCCAGAGCTTGGAACGCTCAGCACTTACAACGATATCTGAGCTAAATACGAAATGACTCCATTTTTTTGTTTTTATAAGCTATGTAAAAAGGCACGACTTGCCTTAAGAAGTTTGTTTATATGAACAAAGGATTATGAAGTGGATGTAGGCTACGACTTAGCTGAACCACTATAAAAATATCATGTGTCATTTATTTTCCTGCATTATTTATATCCTTAACCATTATTCTATCATGACAATTAAACACAAAGCACAAAATTAAATTTTAAAAATTGGAGACAACCCATGTGCAGGAGCAAACAAAATGACCGTTTGCATGATAAGATGCAAAGATTAGGAAGACGACGTTCCGAACTCTAACTCTCATGAGACGAGAGAGAGTATAAAGGACGGGAAGACGACGTCCCTTAAGGCACGAAGGTGCACCCCGATAAGAGACCGCCTCAGTAATACTCTAACCTGGTTATGAGACAGCAGAGTATAAATGTGCTAGAAAGAATAGGCATCAATGACAAAAGGAATATGGCCGCGTCAGAGAACCGGGGACAACTGAATTTTGAATTTAATCGATCTTGAATAAATCTTAATCAGTTATCCAAATTGATTGGTGGCATATATATGTACACATGTTCCCCTTAATAACGACTTTAATATATAGCTGTGATTTGACATGTTGTTTGTGCGCATCTTTACCTAAACGTTAAAATTAACGGATATCAGACATTGTAGAGAACAAACAATTTTATTCACAAATATGTGAGTTTATACAGGAAGACTAAGCAAAAGACGCGAGAGCCGCACTCACTACAACCACAGCGGACCAGTGGAATATCAAAATAAAATAAAACAAAGCCCATCATCACTTGGGCTTTGGAGCAGACTTGAATTTTTTGGCAGCCTTAAGAGCATTTCTAGCCTCTTTTTCAGCATCAGACATGAGACGCTTTGGCATTTTCTTCTCTGTAGTTGAAGTACCATAATCGGTGGATTTATTCCCAGGAGTCGGAACACTGGAATCAAGATAAGATTTTTTTAGCATGCTCTTCTGTAATAGACCTAGTTGAAAGCTTAACAACTAACCTCGATCCAGGATCCACCACTGCAAGGGGCTTAAGGCTTTCGGGGTTCAAGTCTTCAACTTTCAGCTGCATGTGCTTGTCTTGTTCGGCTTTCATTTCATCCAAAGTCATCTCATCGGCACTTTTTGAATCCCCAATTATAGCCACATCAGGATCTTCTTCATGCCCCCTCATTACCACCGTCGTCTTTTAAGGCATCTATCATTTCGTCATCATGAGAAGTGTCGGCCTTAGACGGTTCAGCTCCCCCTTCGGATTCGACGATGGTAGCATTATTCTGCCCTCCCTGAGCCTTTTTCACGGATTCTTCTCCAGTAGAGGCTCCCCCAGGCTCATCAATCTTCTTGGGTGGTCTAGCACCTACAGAATGAGAAGCAACAGTTATCAACTCAGGAGAAAATAAAGGATCCTCGACCGATTGCCCAATGAAGTGATGAAAGGTGGAGACGGCCTTGACAAATTGAGGTGAAAAGGTAGAAATACCTTCTGATGATTTCTCAATTGGGGCGGCTACCGTCTCTGACGCTGATTCGGGTAAAGGAGATAAAAGAGACGCTTTAGGAATTCCCGGATTCTCGGGATCATATCCCTCAACTTCAGTAGTTTCGGCGGTAGCAGAAGAAGAACCAACTTCAGGGATATTCTTTTGTTTGGCCAGGCGTTTCTCCTCCTCCATAGCAGCAGCAATGAGGCGACGCCCCTCGGCCAGGCGTGTCGGTTCATCATCTCTCAGATACTTCTCCATAAGTTTATCTTCATCAACGAAGTCTACCTTAAGTTCCTCTTTCTCCCATTCGATGATTTGATTCCATACGTGAACTAAGGTAGTCGGATAGTCTTCAATCCAAGAGAGTTTCGGCGATGAATTATGTGTGCAAATAATTCAATCAATAGTTCGCCAAAAACAAGCACTTCTTCCTGAGACTCTGATAGTTGTTTACGGGTTTCTTCAGCAGACTTAATGGCGTTATCCACATTCCCCTCAGCTTGGGCAGCCCTATTCTCGGCTTCCATTAACTTGGACTCCAAGTCAGCATTTCGTTTCTCCAGTTCAGCATTTTTTCTGGCTAACTCGGCCTTTTCTTGCTCAAGAGTATTGTAAGCCAGTTGCATTTTGACACTGTCTGACTTAGCGTCTTCCGCCTGTTTCTTCAACTCCAAACGCTCTTGACTATGAGATTCCAGCAAGTCATGATAATGCTTCTGTAATTCCTCAAATTGCTGTTTGTAGTTGTTGGCATCTCGTTGAGCGATGATGAGTTGAGCCTGTGTGTCTTCTAGGTCCTTATCCAAAATTTTCAAGGCATTCTCATCGGAATCCGCAGCCTTTTTCATTGAATCAACGTCTGTAATTAAGGCCCAAATAATTCTGGAAAAATTGCGCGAATATTTGTACATCTCCGAGTATTGTTTCTCAACTGCGTCAACCTTTGCTTTAGCCTCATCTTCCCACTTTAAAGAAATAGGCTCAAGTGCGGGCAAAAAAGTTAGATTCTCAAAGTAGTGATCTGTGAACTACTTCTCCAGATATGCCAGCTTAATTTTGGAATCAGCATCCAGTGGTGGAGGCTTGCAGTATGATAGTTCAACGTGTTTTCACTTAGCCGGGACGATGGCTGCCTCACCTTTTTCAGATCGTTTCTCAGAAACTTTGTGTTTGTCTTGTGAATCGGTATGTTTCGGTGGACTTTTTTCCAAACTATATTTGTCTTGAGGAGAAGTTCGATCTTTAGATTGCGACGTGTCTTCTCCTCGACGACTCTGGTAGCTCTTATACCTGTTTGGATCCGACCGGACGGGGGAACGAGAGCTTGACGTGTGTGGTCGATGAGAATCATGAGGCCTTCTGTCATCTCTGCCCCGGCTCTCACGGCGATCATGCTCGATATCGGAAGGAGGTCTAGACATGCTACGGTGCATTTTTCTGACATCGTAGTAAGGGCAAGACATTGTACCTGCGCAACAATATAAGTGGAATTCAGAATCAATGTTCACATAAGATATGAGTGTTGTGACGTGTGGTACTAATGTGTTATGTGCATCCTAAGTGGTGTTCTCCCCCAACAAACCCGAGTCTGAAGCCAGACTAGCATGATCGGGCTCTTTGGTCTTCACGGGAGTAGTCTCCGCTTAAGAAGTGAAAGTTAAAGGATTCGTGCCAAAGTCCTCTGAAGTATAGATGGTTTCAGGCAGGGGAAGGTTTCCTAAATCCTTAAATGTGGAATCATCGGTAGTAGGAGCATCTCTTTGAGAAGCATCTGTTGGCAGCTCTTTGGGGGATGTTGACTTCTCAGGAGAAATAGCATCGTCAGGGACGGTATACCCTTCTCTGTGCTTTTCATCTTTGTTGGCTAACTCATCGTCCTGAGTTGAAGATGGAGAAGTCCAAAGAGGTATTGTTGGACCTTTCGAGCCCTCGCCCGTCTCAGTAATAATGTCTACTGGGGGTATGTACACATATGGACCCATCCCATGACCTATACTACAGGTAATAGATAGTAACCCGTGATGATGGAGATACTCATCCTTAAGAACTTCGTCAATGGTTAGGAACTTTTGATCACCATTGAGAAGCCGATGCAAACGACCAAAGTATAATTGATCCGATATTTGCTTTGGGTTATCAACTGCGAATGAAAAAGAAAGCAAGTTAATGTGTTGGCATGAGCATTTAAAATTGAGATCTAGAAAGTCGGTGCTTTGCTTGATTTGGTCCATCTTTTAGCGCACCCCGGTTGTTGTCTGATATAAAACCATTCAAGCTTAGAATCGCCAGCCTTGCTGCTAAATGGAACAGTAATCATTTTTCATTTCGGGACTGATTCAAAATATGAGAAGGAGGGAGTCTCTTGAGTCCGATGCTTGAAATTATAAAAAAAGTGGACGTCATCAAAGATAGGCTCTATACCTAAAACCTATTTGTATGCTATATACAAGGTGTATAAATAAGCATAAGAGTTGGGATGTAATTGCATGGGGGCAATCTGCATCTGTCTCAGAAAATCGACAACAAAAGGCGGAAACGGTGGAATAGCCCCAACCATACACATCAATCAGGTAACTGCCACAAATCCTTCCGGTGGATTGTGGAGGCGATCTGTTTTCGATGGCACTAGGGTATCTCGTTTTAGTATTCCATGCTTTAGACATATTCGAACGAGTCTGTCATCGTCAATCGTCGATTCAATAGAATCTTTGGGTAACTCCAATATAACAGCAGATTCAAACTCATCAGGAGCACGGTCATCTCCTATCCCTCCTTCCTCTTCATCGTCAAGAGAAACTTCACTATCAGAAGGTATTTCGCTATTGTGTGCTTCCACTTCATAATCTAGGCCCTCATCGTCCCATTTAGGGTCTGAGGGAGAGGATATGTCATCAAGGTGAATCTCTCGGAAGTTTCTGCAACTTCTCTCTTTTCTGCTAACCTAGATGAACGTCTCTCTGCCATGATCGCTAAACTACTGAAGAAGCAATAACATAAGTTAGAGTAAGATAGCCCGTATCCCCCCGTGTACATGTGTGAACTAAAGTGTGTGCTATGTGTGCAAAGGATGCAAAGTAAACTCATGAAAGCATAACGCAAAAGTTTGACGAAGTAGTAATATGTTTACAATAGTATTAAATGTTCGCTCATGTTTATAAGGCGCTATCCTAACTGTTCATTAAGTTGTAGATCACGGCAAGCATTGAGAGAGCCAGTTGAACAGATATTGTGCATTAAGTCAGATGAGTTCGGTTCGGTTTGGATGTGTATTTTGGGATTGGATCGGGGGCAAAACCACGATTCGGTTTTAAGCAGAAGTTAACGCCCTATATGCAAATCGGATCGGTTCGGGAATGGATATTCTGAATCGTCCGGATCGGATTGGGAACCCATGTTTTTCTCTTTGCTTTTCATTCCGAACCGACTCGATTGAGTAAGCCTTGTTTTCCTTTTACCCTTTACTTTTCAATCCGATCCGATCCAGTTAGATGAAGCCCCTAACCTCTTCACTCATATGTCTCTCCACTCGAACCAATCCCAAATCCTCCTCCTTTCTTCTTCTTCTTCCTCTTCCCCATCAGCACTGAACCCATCTCCTTCTAAAAAACTCATTCATTTTTGAGAGGTTTGTCATGACAAAACCTCCATGGAGGTGTAGCACTATCATGTCAAATCCCAGTTTTAGCGCCTCGAGGTGGTGACGAGGCCACCAACAACGACGACGAGGAGAGAGGATTTACAGTGTCACACTTAATGCGACGTCGAGCAAAAATCTACCCAGATTGCTTAAGAAAATTTGAATAAAAATCAGTTAATGAGAGAGTTAATCGAAGTTATATCCTACCTATGTAATTGATTTGAGGATTAAAAGAAGAATTACTGAAATTCCAAGAACTAGGGTTTCGTTTTTCTTTGGGGAAATTTCTGGATAAGCGATGGAAGTGAAAAGAAGAAAGTAGATGTGAAAAAGAAGTGAATTTATATAAGGGTACAGCGGCCCTTTTCATTCCTGCCAACGTGGCTCTGCTCGGATCGGAAAATAGGCCCATGGCCATTCAGCCCAGTGGCACAAAAACATTAAAGCCCAGTGGAGCGGATAGAACCGACTTGAGCCCAAAGAAGGATTTTCCATATCTCGATAAATGGAATTAAACTTAAAGAAGAAGCAGTGATTTGATAGATATGATTGACAAAAAAAATATACAAGGAGATTACTTGGAAGAGTCACTGGACATCAGTCAAAGTTCCTGAAGCTTGTCAAAAACGATGGAGGAAATCTGTGAACCTTCTGGTGTATTTATAGGCTGCAAGAGGCACAACCTTATGAAACAACACATCTCTACAAATGAACGGAAGTGACAAGTCAACAGTTCAAGTTCGGAAATTAATGGACAGATAACGTCAAAGCATGCTCCGTCTTCAAAAGAAGCATTCTTTGAGGAGGCAAAATGTTAGCCTACTTTGCGAACTAGGCTACACAAAGTTAAAAGATTAAAAGATCAAATGACGAAGACATTTACTCAACAAAGTCGGTTCGGATCGGAGATCCACTAGTCAAGGCAAAGTGATCCAAAGCAGGGAAAGAAAGAGCACAGGTCGGACCGGATCGGAAGGAACAAGGCCGACCCGAACCCCCAATTACTAGCCTATCCGATCCGAATCCAGGGTTACAACTGCCTCATCCCACGATCCCTTTAAACTCGGAACGGTTATGCCCATGATCTACCCACGCTTACCACTAACTCAATGTACTGGCACCATCTTGTGATATCGAACCCGCAAGTGATGGAATGGAGGCCACGTGGATTCGAACCGGAGCCATCCCAGGAGCATTTCTCACCTATAAATACACCATCAAGAGGCATTTGGAAGGATCTTTTGGCATTTTCAGAGCATAAACTCCTTTGTAATCCGAATTTCATCAACCTATTCAGCTTACAATCATCTTTTGAATCATATTGTGAAGGAAATTGAGTGAATCAATGTATGAGATAAGTGACAATTGAGTGAAAATCATTATTGTACTCGCATTCAAGGCATAAATTAAAAAAAGAAGAAAGTGGACGTAGGCTATTTAAAGCCGAACCACTATAAATTGTGTGTTTTCATCGTTTTTTATTCCATTTCAGTAGAATTGTTATTAGTTTGGGTGTTAGAGCCAATTTTGGATCTAACAAACAACTACAATTCACAAGACAAATATAAATATGCAATGGAAAACTAAACTTTTATTAATAGTGAAAACATCGTTTCAAACCAGTTACACCATCAAATTGTCACAAATACCAAAAACCTCAAATAAAAATATGTCTTATAATTCCAAACATCAGAGTATAATAATGTAAAGCCATATTCCTTCTTAGAAGCCATAACAAAATAGAATAATAATCAAGATGGTACATGAATCAGAAGAAGTCCAAGCAAGATAAGATCACGAGCTTGGCTATTGTCCACTCCCACTCTGAGAACCTGAAGGGGGAAGGAAGAGAGAGAAGGGAAACAAAAATAGGTCAGACATAAAGTCTGGCGAGTTCCAGTAATTTTTAGCATAAGCATATGAAAAAGGTGTCAAGACAGATAAGTAATACTGGATGAGAAAGTAAAGTAAAACATGTATATAAGTGCATGGTAAACAAGATATCAAAACAAGATAAAGGTATATTACACTTCTCATTCATATCCCAAGAATCAAGTTACTGCACCAATTACTAGTATTAACAGGATTAAGTGTTACCCTAATTACTACCCATGCGATCAGCTCCCTATTACCCGAATATCCTATGTTATCCCTGACAGTAGGGTGTATCAGTCCCTAACCTAGCAACTTATAGAACACAGACCTTGACGCTCATGACTCAGCTGGAACGCCCCCGTACCCACCACCATCCTTGAACCTCTTATAATCCAGATTAGCAAAGCGTGCCCTGGCCCCTACCTAGTGCGAGGCCCCTCCTAAGATAACAACACCGATATTGACTGATGTGGGTTCCACACAACTTGGCACAATCCACCTTTTAGGCTTGTGTCCCCGAGTACCTAGGATTCAAGAGTCTCAAAGCCTGATACAAATAACTAAACCTGGACCTCTTTAGCTTATTAATTAACAGGTGTAACTTAGCAGGTTAATTTCATTAATAAGCCTAATTGTAAGTGACATTTATCCTAAATGTTATTTGAGTACGACCCCTTTCCCAAACAAGAACCTGTCCAGATGTATAATTAGACTACAGTAATTTATTTTACTTAGTTTTACATCTGTTACTTGTAACTTCTTACATGTTATACTTAATCTTAAATCAAGTCTAATCTTTCAGATTAACATGTCGCATATTCTTCCTTTAATGTAATTGATCCTAAATTTACAGTCGAAGGTTCCTAATTTGCAATACGCCAAATTTTCTCCAATTTATTGTCGTTAACCAATTGTTCCAGTTTATGTCATTTATACACAGTTTAATGGTAATATCCTAGGCTTTGAGTAGCCTAGGTTAAATAAAAAGGAAAAAGGGAGAAAAAAGATCTCAAACTAAATGAAAAAGGCATATATAAAAGACTGTTAATAAATAAAAGATAAAATATGGATCAGGATGATAGAAGTATATATGAACATATGATAACAGTAATCTGAGATAGGTGATTTAACAATAAAATGACAATAAGTTATTTAATAGTAAAACGACAACATATATGAACTGTTTATTTCAGATCCAACAAATATACTGTCTAAAACCTTTTAAAGTAAAAAAAATCTAAAAATGACATGAAACTCATAGCGATAGGTTTGGAGAAGAAGAAAATATCTCTTTTGTATGTATATGTCGTTTGAAGAAGAAAGTCAACTTTTATATTATGTTGTTGTTGAGCAGTCAGAATTGTCATTGTTAATTTATATTTGTGTAGCACCTCGGTATCTCTATGTGTGTATATATATATATATATTATTTTCAAAAAAAAGGTTTGGAGGAAGAATAGATTCTTGTGCAGAGAACAATGAGGATGTTTGCCTTTATATAGATTACCTAAGATGATTTTGAGCCTTTAGGTTTAGGTTTTCCAATCTGATCGTACACGTATTGCTGAGCCAATGATGAACCTGGTTCAGAAATCAGTTCGAAAACGAACTCAAGAATCTACCTCAGTAACCGAATGGGTTGACCCACCCTGACCTGGGTCGACCCGTGGGTAGACCCATGGGTCGACCCGATCAGTCTGGGTTGCCCCATGACCGTTATTCAGAATGCGTATTCGTTTTTATTTAATATATATTTATACATATAATGTCTATTTTTCGTAAAAACTTCCCAAGCCTGTATCTTCTTCATATTAACTCTGATTTTAGAAATTTAAGAGTCTATCTGACCCTAAATTTTGTAACATACACAAAGGTAAAGTCGATTTTACTTAATTCTGAATATTTAATTAAGTACTATTCATTTTATTATCTTTGTTGGACAACTACAGTGCATTAAATTATGGGATGTTACATTCTCCCCACCTTAATGGATTTCGTCCTCGAAATCTCTAAGTTAAGAAGATTGTTATTATTTCAACCTACACCCATCTACTCAACCATCATCCATAGATATCAATTGTCCTTAAGATTTGTAATGCTTGATATGAACATATGAAAAAGTTTTGTGTATATGTCCTTAAGCTAATACGAAAATCAGGCGGTCGACTGATTCAGTTGACCTCCGTAATGCAATGTATGTTTGTGCTATGTATCCAGTATGTTTGCAAACAATCCTAATAATACATATAAGTTCTATATGTGTGCATAATCATTCACCATAATGCGGCATCCATTTGATAATACAACCATTTTTCATTCATTGAAAAATAAAATGCACACACATCCATTTGCAATATTTAAGTGCTTGAGCCGATCTAGTGCCTAATTGGGTGTATATGCATCCACGGGCATCCACTTGCATTCACTAGCAATCATCGAACATAACTTGTCTCAAACACATGTTTCCAAACATAGGTTTCTATCCTAAGGACCGATGATTCAAAATGATAGTGTAATGTCCCAGATTTTTAGCCATTTAATAATGAATATTTAAATTGTTTTAAAATGTTGAAATAAAAGTATAAATGAATTTTATATTGAGTTTATCAATTTAATAATCGATATACGATTTAATATCAAATATATATTGAATTATCATATATGGTAACAATAATAATTGAATTCACATTAAAAACAAAATCAAAACAATTCAGTCGGTTAATATAAATTCTAGTTGAGTTAGAACAATAATGATTATTTATTTTCGTTGAATTTGATTATTTGAAATAGATTAATAATTTAATTTAATTCTAAATTATCAGGTTAAATTAATATATTTTTCGTACGAACAAATTTGGCTTCGAGACCTATGCCAATGTGTTTAGAATAATGGTTAAGCCCTACAGATGTCGGCCATGGTGTCTTGAACGGTATTCGTTACCACGAGATAATTTAACTTGTAAATAATTAAATAATTATATAAATAAAATAAAATATAATTATATTATTTTTAATCCTACAGCTATAGCCGGCCTAGTTCTCTTCTTTTAAAAAGAAAAATAAGTGCAATCCTTCCTCGAGCTAAAATATCGGCTTTACAGCTTCACCACAAAGTAAAACAACGATTAATGGCATCGTACTTTTTATTACCTATTCGCGTCTATATAATGGAACCCTTCGGCCTTCACATTTCTTCCAAATTCTGAAACTCAAACCTAATTTGCGTATCCCGTTTTATTTCTTTTTCCTATTTCGCTTCCTCCACTCCATTGAAACAAAATTAAGGTCAGGTCTCTACATTTTATTTAGTCGTGTCTTATCCTTTAGGAAGTGAAATCTTTGAAATTATATGCCCAGGCTCTTGTGCGATACCACTTGATTTTGGAAGCCACGTCATGGGGTTTGCCGATGCTCGATTTTGGAGGAGTTCGATTTAAGATTGATCGCAACCTGTAGCTTAGCAGTAAAAGTCGCGAGGGGTGGGTGTTGGTTGCGATAGAGGTGGAAGTCGAAGGGTGCGAACGTACTGATGAGGACTGGTGCGATTTTGGGGGAAAGAACGGAGGGTTCGATGGAGTCAGGTCTGAGTTGATGTGGGGTATTCAATAGTTTGAGATTTGGGTTTGTTTTTCTGATGTCGATTACAGTGCTCGGTAGTTGAAAACAAGAGGAGTTCGGTTTTTGTGGATTTGGGGAAGACGATGTGTAATGGTGCGACAGGAAGTAGGGGTCTATGTTGATTTTGGGGACGCGATGCTCAAGTAACTAGTGCATGATCTGTCCAGTGGAAGAGGGTGTTTGGACAGGGTAAAGTTGATGGGTTTTGAGGCTTTGCAGCGGTGATAGGAGGATTATTCTGGTAGTGACTGAAATTAGGATTTTTCAGTGATGTCAAGATCAATTTAAACGGTGCAAAAATGTAAAAGTAATTGTTGTATGTGATGAGAAGAGAGATTAGTAGTCTTCGTTGTGTTCAATAAAGTGTCGAAGAAGGTTTGACGCAGTTTTGGGATGATACAATTTTGGAATTGTTCGAGAATATGCTTCGTAGTTAATCGAGTTGCAATAGAATAAGGTACACATTCTATTCAGTTTAAATTTACTTTGAATAATGCATTTATTTTAGTAGTTAATTTAAATAAATATTAGAGTTTAATCGATTAATAAAATTAAAAAAATTATAGGTGCAACTAAATTTATTCGAGCTTCATTCGAGTAGATTCGAAGCTGGGACATTTTGGAATTTATACAGGATTAACTAGATATCTCGCCAAATAAAAACCAAGGTGAGTAAATCTCACTCAGAAGATTTTATTTAAATTTGTTTTTATCATTAAAAATAAATTGTTGATTACTTGGATGCATGCACGAATTATTGAATTATTAGGGTTATTGTATATATTAGTTATTTTGGCTTGGTTATTGTGGTTATTATATATATATTGAATATTTCCCCCAGTACCATTAGCGGATGCCCGCAGTATCATTAGCGGATGACCCTATCGCCCCACGATATTTGAGTGGATGACCTTTTATACCGCGATATCCTGCCTTGAAGTAGGATTGATATTATTTATGTTATCTGACATCATTGGATGCCAGAAAACAGGTTGGAGGGATCCAACTGGATTCCTTAAAAATGTATAATTGTTTGTTTTCGTATATATATTCATGTATGATGTGTTTGAGAACCTTTGATTGATAATTGGGTGTTTGTGGATGATTAAATATCACTGGCCTAGATATTTATATTTAAAAATAATAAAAAGAGATTTTTCGATTTAAAAGGAAAATTTTCTTTCTGAAATGGAAATGGAATTTCAAATGGATTGAGAAATATTAACTTGTTTTAATAATAAAAACAAGTAGCTGAATTTATAAATGGAAAGAAAAATTGTCACTTGATAATATTAGATTTTTAAATTCAAGTCTGGATTTAAAAAGGAAAATTTGTTTTCTAGAATGAGAATTGGATTTTAAATAAGATTTTAAATAAGAACTTGTTTTAAATATTGAAAGCAAGAAGTGTAATTTATAAACGAAAAAGGAGAGAAATTATCAATAGATAATTTATAAATTTAAATTCAGGTATAAGTTTAAAAAAGGGTAAATGGAATCATTTTGAAAAGAAAAATAATGGAATCTATTTCTGATGTTCGGAATGTAATCGAATTGAAATAAATCCATTTGGATTTATGGCTAGAATTTGAGTAGGTCGAATTTACAGTAATAAATTTATTTCTAAAGGATATTGGAACTATATTGAACAGAAATTAGAATTTTAATAAAATATATTCTATGCTTAAATATAGATTATAATAATAAAACATTTCAAACGGGAATCGAGTTTTAAATGGAATTTTAAGCGGAAGCTTGTCTAATATAAAATAAGGAAGTTGATTTATAAAATGTATTTATAAATGAAATGAAGTAATTTTCATTGGATATATTAGAAATAGATTTTTCCAGAGAAGTGGCATTTAAAAATAAAATTTTTAAATGGGATAAAAGAGGGAATTTTTATGATAAGTAATGTCAGCTTGGTATTACAAACTCTTATCTGTCTCAAGATAAGAACGTTGTCGATCAAGGTCCGTGAGGTAATTAAAATACCCCAACTTGAACAACTTCACTATTATCAAGAGATGGTATTAGTTTGTAATGGTAAGGGTTGTTGAATTAATTAATTATTTGCAAAAAAAGAAATTTATAATTAGAATCCGATGATATCGATATTTTATAAATAATCTAATTCCATGTGAATTAGACTTGTATATAGAAATCGGAGTTTTAAATTGAGTTATGGATATGGAATAAAATAATTGATGAATTTGAGAAATAGATTTGGATAACAGGTTTACTATAAAATACTGAAAGTGGAATTGAAAATTTATTTATGAAACAAAGTTTAACGTTATATTTAAATTATAATTAAAACGAACTCGCCGCATTACGGTAGTTCGTAATTTGGCATTGCGAACTTCAGTCGAGTATACGGAACTCAATATAAGTCGGAATTTGATAAAACAAGAAACTCCCGGACCTATTCAAAAATAATTTTTTAATGGAAGAGAAAAATCTTGATTTCGTCGTATATATTTTGAGTTATGTCAAAAATCAAATTTTCAGAAAAACAACGCCAGAATCGCTTTTAAACCATAACAGTATATAAAATAAATTAAAAGGTTTTTTAATGAATAAAAATCCGAATTTCCAATAGAAAAATCCATATTTGAGTTATGAATTAAATATGAAATCAAGTGGAATATATGACGTGATTTTTGGAACAAAAATCAGATTTTATTTATCGAATGAGGTTAACTAATTTCAAAAGAGATTAGTTAATAGAGTTTGAATTCGAATTTAACTTAGTTTAAATGAACTGAATTTATTAGTTGAGATCAGAAATTCAAATATAAAACTTGGATTAGAAATTGGAAGCGAATAAGGAGATTGAGTTTGAATTGAGTATAAATGAATACAAATATTGAACGGGATATATTCAAATTAAAAAGAGCATTGGGCAAAAAGAGCTAATTAAGGAAGTGGTTAGCGAATTTTGGTAAAATGGGGGTGAATTGATTAAAATGAATTGGAAATGGGCGTATATATGTTAAAAAGGTATGGGATGAAGAAAATGAACAGAATGTAGAATATTATTAGTGCCCAACAAAAAGGTACATGTTTAAAATTTCCATATGAGTTTTATGCGCCAAATCGGCAAGCCGCTTGGCTTTTTGATTATTTTTTTGAATGAAAAGGGCCTAGAGAGGCGAGTTGGGGTTTGAACTATTGACTGGTACAAAGGAGGTACTGGACAAATTTTCCAGAAATTTAAGGAGTTAGAGTATTTTTTAAGAAAATTTGATAATTAAAAATCAGTATATAGATATGTATAGAATATAATAAGGAAACGAAATTAAAATAAAATATTAGAAAGGGCCAACGATTGTTTGATGGATGTTTTTTTCCTTTGATAGTTCAATCACCGGCTATCAAAGATTATTGATCATCATTGTCAATACGGAAAGACTGATTGGATTTTATCTGAAAACCACTCCGTATAGGCATAGGCATTGCGAAATAGATTATGCTGAAGAAATTGGAGACAGAGTGAAATGCAAAGGCTGTTCCATTTTCTCGACCCAGGACAACTTGTATGGACGAATGTCTGATAGAGTATTTCCAATGATCACGCCCGTTGGTTTTTACGAATATACCAAGTTGGTGGGGAGAAGGCAACTTCTCTTTATTCTAACACCCAGAGTGTATTTGTATAAATCAAATTTGGGATTAACGGATTTGACGATGTGGCATTCAAAGTAAACGGTGGCCAGATGTTCTGAAAGTTAAACGTGACCTCAAGCCTCACTACCGGGAAATGACAAAAATCGGGCAGGCAGCATGACTAGGTAGGTCATTCCCAAGTAGGGTATATTGTCACTAATCTGGAGAAAATTCATAATTGTTCTTCTTTCATTTTCTATATCTCCATGGATGTACGGTGGGCCCTTAAAACCGTAATGGGTGACAACATATTTTCTACACTGAACCGAAATGAGTGGGCGGTCATGTGTGGCTGGGTTGCAAGATGTTCTTGCTGAACCCCATTGTATCCCCTCTAGAGTACACTGATCGGGAGGTGCTCCCATACCTTGTCATAGTAGGAATCCAGTCTCCAATAATTGCCTTGCGGTTTTTGATTTTATACTATATATGTAGAGCGTGAGATGCAAGCATTCTATTATTTGGTTATTTACTTGATTAGACATTATTATTATATCACCAAATTTTGATATCAAAATGTTTTGGGTTATAGTAAGGTAAAAACTGTCCATGTTTATGTGTGGGCTTATCTTACTATTATCCTTTTCTTTCAAAAGGATTTTCAAAGTTAAACAATATGGTTGGAGTTTACTCACACTAGTCCCATGACTGACCCAGAGATTATTTTGTTTGTTTTTCGCTAAACTCTTGGGTGCCCAAATTTGTATGGGCAGTCTAGTGTTTCAGGATTTTACAGATACCTTTGGAGTAGTTTGAAGCAGGAGGCTTCACTGTTAGTTATTTAGAGTTATTTCCGCTGTGATATGCATGTGTTGTACACTGATATGGTATGTATATACCAAACAGATTTGTATTTCAAAGTTATGATTTATGATATTATATTTTATTCGTTCCGCTGTGAGATTTCTTTTGTTATTTCTGGTTTATCTTCTATTTGTTCCTTTTTCTTTAACCCTAATGACTCGTAATTCTGTATTATTTGGGTTGGACGGGTATTGTTTAGTCAACTCAAATGGTACGAATTTTCGGGCCATCACAGTTGGTATCAGAGCTTAGGATGAGCGAACACCTAGGCTTTGGTGGGGGTTTACTCATTAGAGATAGGGTCAGTAATACCCTAGAACGAGTTGAGTGTATATATTTGAGAGAGCGTATTTGTAAGTTGATATAAAAATTGTTTTATATTATGTTGGCTTGTCTGTTGAGTTGTTTATGAATTCTGGTCGAATCGTGGGACTCTACGACATCGATAGGAGTTTCTAAATGCTTGAATAGAATAGTTTGACATAATATTGTTTTAAAGTGGGTAAATGAAATAATTTTACCCAAAATTATATTTTGATATAAAAGTGAATAATTTTCTAAAATTATTTATATGTGGATGTGTTGGTGTTATCATAATTGTTTGCGAACAAATTATACAGTTGTAAACAACTGTAAAATCCGTTTGGCTTTCCTAAACAACAAGGATTGTTGTAGAGGGTGTCGAACTCTAGGACCAAAAATATTTAAACTAGTAAATCCAATCAAGTTATTCCCGAATTTTGATTGATTACAAATTAACAGAAAATAAACAAAAAGCGAGTTTTTAACAATAAAGAAAGTAATTAGGGAATAATGACATAGATTAGATTAATATTCATCAATAGCCAATCGAATAAATACAAATCTAATTCATGTTTCTATCACAAACATGAATCAACGATAATTAGGTTTCTAGAAACAAGTATGTAAATAACAACAAGTATAGCCTATGCAGGAGCTCAACTCTTAAACAACCATAGGCTATTAGGACAGATTCACTATTTTATTTCTAAAACCCTAAAATATTAAATCTAAATCTGATAAGTGTTAGATCGAACTCGAATATACCCTGTGAAGGAGCACAACTCTTAAACGACACAGGGTATGAAGGTTCAGATCTAACCCTTAGTTCAGATCTAGATCTACGTACATGAAGTTCTAATCTTTTGGCTATGTGATTCATATCGAATCATATCTATTAGCGTCATCGCCCCCTAATTAAAGGAGATTAGCTAGACATAGCTAAAAGAAAAGAAAATAAAAAGAAAATAAACAACATAAATAAAATGCAATAAAAACTAAATAGAAGAGAGAAAGAAGATTTTATTCCAAGCAAAGGATTACAGAATAAAACTAAGTGTGTTTTACAATGAATGAGATACAATGTACTTATAGCTGATATGACAAAGACTACTTGGCAAATTCCACAATGTGGGACTAAAGAATTAGCCCAAATAACACATAAGCTAGTGTGAACGGTGTTGTAGAGTAAGAGGCCTTGTAAGTGAGCCAGTGTGAACGCGTGTAGTGCGTGAATGAGAAGCTTTGCAAAGGAGATAATGTGAACGCAATATGAGTCTTTAGTGAGCCAAATCTACCCAACTGAACTCTATTTGCAACTGTTCTTCAAGCTTTAAACTCTTCAAGCATTGGTAATTTCAAACTTCACTCTTTTAAAGCAAATTCTTCAAGCTTTATCCATCAAATGCTCTAAACCAAGCTTTTTATCAACAATCTGAAAACACAACTATAAATACACAATATCAATTATTTTAAATAGAAAACTAGATAAATAAGCGGATAAAATATACACATTTACGTGTATATCAATAATCAAATGAGATTATAAAAATTGGAATGCTTATATATAATCGAATAGAATGGTATATGAATGATATACAAATGAGATTAAATTAAACTAAATTAAAAGAAGAATTTGGAATTTAAATCCCGGATGTTTGGAAAATATTTTTGAAATATATTGAATAATATAGTCTTGTTTTGGGAAGGATTTTTGAAATAAAGTTATTTTGAATGGATTTTGAAAGTAATAAAGCACTGAATCCACTTCGGTCACTGGAAAATAGTTTCGATGATGAGTCGACTATCGTCGTTGTTCATTTTTGGGTTTCTAAGTGATAAATCACTACCATAACAAAAAAAATTCTAAGGGAAATTCTTTGAGAAAATAAGTTGTTTTGGAAAATGCAAATGTTTTGAATTTGAGATGGAAAAAAAATATGTATATATACTTATATGAATTCAAAGAGATTTGAAATGAATACCAGGTATTTTAATTCTGGAATTTAAAATTTAACTTATGCAAGTTAAATAAATTGAATTGGTGAAAGTGAATTGAATTGGATAAATAAATTTGGAATCAATTTAAAATTTGATCATAAATAATTGGCTATTGTATTAGACCAGTATTACCAAATATGCATAGGAAATTTATCGTTTGTTATAAACAAAGTAAATAAATTGATTAGAATCGATTTAAATAAATTTGAATACATATGAGTGAAATATGAATTGAATGTGAATATGGGTGGTTGTAAATCATTCGAATATAATGAATGTGACGGAAATTGCTTGGAGAAAGAAAAAAAAATGATTCGTTTGTGATAAACGAAAGTAAACCACATTTAATTTGATTTGGAATTAACTTGAAGTGGAAAAATATATTATGGGTGGTATAAATTCAATACGAGTGAAATATAGATAGAACACATGTAAAAAGGTATGCAAAACACTTGGAGTTGAATTAAATTGTATATAATTCGATTGTAATAATTAATCGAGTATTGGAAAATGGCGGGTATGGACAAACATTGTAGCGACCCGAACTTCCCCATCTCCGAAGAGAAGAGAAAGAACGAATTACTGTGAGGACAAGACACATCGGGACGCAAACAGAAGAACATTTCATTGCTTATTACAACAATTCCATCAGATACAAGAATATAAAGAGTATAAACAAATAATATACATTTGATAATTATTAGAGATTACAATAATTACATAGCAGCGGAAAATAATACAAAACACAACTGAAAGTAATACACGGATACAAAGCTTTCCGAGCACCGTTCCAGCTGCAAATCAGGATCCTATGAATATAAATCTGCAAATCCAAAACTACTAGCTGCCCGTGTCGAAAATAGGGGCACCCAGAGTTTAGGTTAAAACAATAAACTCCAGGTCGGTCATGTGACTGGTGTGAGAACTAAAACAGCTATTTAAACTTTACTTTAAAAGAGAGTAATTCAAGGGACCACGCCATATAACACGGAATGGGTTTCCTCCCAAGAATACCAGTGCTTAGAATAAACAACGCAATGCTTTTTGGAAAAATGAATCTATTATAAGACCCAAGTCCCATCACACAATGCAACGCAAGCCGGAGGATAGGGTTTTTCCCTTATAATAGCCAAACATGCTTGGTATGTTTAAAACAAATCATTTGATACTATTATAAGTGTATAGTGTCAAAACAATTTCAATCATAAATATCAATCATAGACGGCATGGGTACCATATATCATGTCACCATACTAGGCTCTACAAATAAAACCGAAATATCTCATATTGGAAATTGGATTTCCGTCATGAGTCGAGGCAAGGGTCAAGATCCTCACCGCTTCGAGATAATCTAGTAAATGCCCCAGGACTACACACTCAGGGTAACCCTTGGAATTGGCTGGGCCGGTCATCTCTTACGTTTGAGGATTGACAATTCCTGAACACACGTTTCCCGGTCCTTACAGACCTATAATCGAAGCGCCTCGCAATCCAACATCCACATAGGTATAATAATCAACGATGTCAGGGCTAGTAAAACACTAACACCACCCATAACTAGAAAGAAACGTCGTGTTATCCCAGCAGTCCGTATCCCGTTTTTAACTCATACGAAGGTGTGAGGCTCGTGAATCCACGCTCTACACAAGGCTATGCCATGTAGGTCGTGCTTTGATCATCAACCACAAGACTCCGCTTTTCAACAGAAGCCTTGATCATTGCATCTCAACGTGCCACACAGGCAATTCATGCCATGCGACTGATATCTATCAATATATAACCTTTGAGCTCGTACGTCTCAGAGAAGGGCGTTAAGAAAGAGAATAAATTCTCCGCCGCCAAACAGATATATATTTAACATAAATCAATCAACGCAGAATAAAATCCAATGTCAGACACACAATCCATTTACACGTCCGTTCTGGGTCTGAACGAAACCGGAGGCACTTTATACCTCGCATATCCCTTGATCTCCAAATACGTCTGGACGATCACTAACTATTTCCATCTTCTTGGGTGTACAACCCAATCAAGATCATCGGTAATTGTCCAAACGATGTGAAGACCTCCGGTCTTCGACCACCGTCTTCATCTTCGACTTATCGTCGAAACAGTTATTCAGAATGGGTATAGACCCGACCTTTCCGAATAACTCGCGTATATAATAAACAAGTGCTAGAAAACACAACATACGCCTTATTCCAATCCACCAGTCACTAACCGTAAATTAGTAAGAGAGCAATTCCCCAAATATTAACCCCGAAGGCCGAAACCAACATCAGATCAATACCCAGGAAACCATTCTTCTTAGCTAACCTACAGCTAGTTTCTAAATTTCATATTCTTAGGGAAAGGTTCCCATTAATTTTATCAAAGATAAATTCTTCTAAATTTATTCTTTAATCTTCCTTTGGATATCATTTCAAACCATATTATGGTTTTCCAAACTAGTCGGGATTAGCGAACCACACCGAAGTAATTATTTATTTTATTTCCCAATCCCAACCTATTCATCCCATGAAGCAAAACTGGTAATACTCCATATCTAACACCACGGTGTTATCGGTAAAATTAATTACCATTTCACGTTCAAATCTAATTAATGACTTAACTATCGCTTTGGAGCAAAACTGGTGATACTCCATTCTCGCTCACTTTCCAAATTTGATAATTTAAATTATCAATTCGCATTTCAATCTAATTACAGATTCATTAAAACTCCTTTTACTGGGTTAAAGAACTAGTGTCATTTAAAACACACTTCACGATAAACCCAAATCTCATTCTATTTATTATCGGGTTAAAGAACAAGTGTTATTTAAAACACCGTTCACGATAAAACCACAAATCAATTCTAATTCAATTCCAATTAAATATATTAATTAATTGGTATACTTCATTAAATCTAAATAAAAAGATTTAATCTTTTCTCAACGGGGTTTAAGAACAGTATTGATGAGGACACCATTCACGACAAGCCCAAATCCCATTTGATATTAAATACAAGGCTCTGAATAGAAAATATATCGGCTAATATTCAATATCCAATTCTGAAACCCACAAATATCGCTTTGGAAATAACGATATAAAATATATCTTCCAAATTTCCTCCAAAATATCTGTATAATCCCGGAATCTAATATCGAAATATTCCAAGGACAATTTCGATTCAATCCATTCCAATTCATATATTGGAAATTCTGGTTATTTAAAACCCATTTCAGATCCGATTTATTTATTTAAAAATAATTGGATTTTAATTCTAGTTCAAGACTAGTTCATTTCGATAAAAATCTATTTTTATCTTCTCAAATATGGCGTTTTTCATCCCAATTCTTCACAAATCATTTCTTATGATTTTACACAAATTATTGATATTTTTGATAATTTTATCAAGGCCCGTACAGTTGATTTCCAACAACGGCCATCGAACTGCACTTACAGCGACCTTTTCTGAAATTGATTTGGACGTATCTCCAAATACAACCGTCAGATTTCAAATCTCTTGTACTCATTTGAAAGCTCTTTTCGATACGAACCCAACGGTTCCGGTTTTAGGAGAATCCAACAGTCGGATCTTCCGTAATGTTCGTTCCAAGTTAATGGTCGAAATTCGCGAACTGCAGCAGCGCGGCGCATTCTCTTCAGGCCATTATATAATATATATATATATATATTATATATATTTCATCGATTTCCTTTTAAAACGAATTTTATAAATTGTTTCAAATTTGTTTCAAAAACAATTTCAACTTTCATTTCAAATTCAAATCAAAATTAAAATTTTCCATTATAAATTCTTTTTACATTCATTTCAATTTGATTTCAATACAAATCAATTTCAATTCAATTTCAGTTCGTTTTCAATTCGATTTGAATTCATTCCAAATCGATTTCACTTCGATTTCCAATTGCATTTCTATTTAATTTAATTTCAATTTGATTACAATTCGATTTGAATTCATTTTATATTCAATTCAATTCGAATTCATTTTATATTCAATTCAATTAGAATTCATTTAATATTCAATTCAATTCGAATTCATTTTATATTAAATTCAATTCGAATTCGCTTTATATTCAATTCGAATTCATTTTCTATTCAATTCGATTCGAATCCATTTTATATTCAATTCGATTTTTAAATCTCTGTTCAATAATCATTATAAAAACGAATATAATTGATATAAATATCGTTTGCGTCAAAATAGCGCATCTCTAATCAACACGGCTTTATATTTCTCAATAACTTAGTTATTCTATTCTACAAATGAATATTTATTCTATTCAACACATGAATCTATATTTCTTTCAACACATGACTAATCTCAACACATGAGTACTGTCAACACGTGACTATTTTTGCTATTTAATATATATTATAAAATTTTGATTTCTTTCGTTTAATTCTTAATCAGACTCTAACCGTAAATTAGCAAGAGAGCAATTCCCTAAATATTAACCCCGAAGGCCGAAACCAACATCAGATCAATATCCAGGAGACCATTCTTCTTATCTATTTTCCAGTTAGTTTCTAATTTTATATATGATAAAGATGTAAATTTTATTGTTAAAATATTTCGTTCAACACATGACTAATCTCGACAAATGAGTACTGTCAACACATGAATCTATATTTTATAATATTCTTTATTTTCCCAATCGGAACGAGGCCCAATCAATTACCATATAATGTTAATTATATGGATTCCATAAAACAAATGTATATAATAACAATGATAAATAATCAACCATCATCCAAAGTGCACTACACAACTGCATAAGCATTAAATATAAATAATTAACGCTTACACAATCTATCGACCAATTGATCGACATACAATTAAATAATTGGGATTAATGTACGCCAAATATCATCCCAACACCCGTGTGGGGTTTCAATCCACAAACACTGAATATTATTTGTGCAGTTGGGCGACGTGTAAAATTTATCGTCCCAATCAATGTCCTTCAAATAGGTGTTCATAAACAAACCGTCCGGTTGTAAATTAATATTTATTTATTCACATTCACGTTAAGAATTATATTTTTAACTATATTAATTTATTTCAACACATGAAGGTTTTATCATCCATTTCACATCAACATCACAAACAAACTTCACAACACATCAAACAAGCATATAAGTCGTCCATGGTCTGTGGACGACGGGTGTCGGGTGCTGCTAAGCACCGTCTACATCCTAGTATATACTTTTAACTAGAAAAGGAAATTTAAAGTGAGAATTTCTCACCGACTAGCTAAACCATGCCACGACTGTTCATATATAGAAATCTTCGTCGTGCTCGCCATTTATCAAATTCATTTTCCGTAGCCACTACATATATAAAAATCACATTTTTAGATTGTTGCTATGTATATAAAAATTCTATTTTTATACCGCTACTACATAGATAAAAATTCTATTTTTATACCGATGTTTATATAATAAAGATCATATTTTTATCATGCTATTCTCTATATAAAAATTATATTTTTAATAATTCTACTTTATAAAAATTATATTTTTATATTTCACATATGATAAAAATCATATTTTTATCTCGCTACATATATAAAGGTGATATTTTTATATTCTCTATTATATAAAAATCATATTTTTATTCTTTTTATAATATAAAAATCATATCTTTCCTACTTCAAAGATATAATCTTTTCGCTATTTCATTATAAAAATCATTCCTTTATCTCTTCTATAAATTAAAAATCGAATTTTTATTCTTTCTAAAATATAAATTATTCCTATAATATAAAAATCATATTTTTACACCGCCTTCATGATAATAAAAATCATAACTTTATCATTTAAAAATCTTTTCTTTTCTACTTTAAACATCCCGCCTTTCCACTACTAAAAATCAATCCTTTCTATATTATAAAAATATAACCTTTCTATATTCAAAAATCTTATCTTTCTATAGTTGAAAATTATACTTCTATTCAATGAAAAATTATGTTTTTATCAAAGAGAAATCACATATTTTTAGTTTTAAAAATCACAAAATTTCAGTTTTTAAACTTAAAAAAACTCAGTTTTTAAACTTAAATAAAATCGGTTTTTATAACTTAAATAAAATCAAACTCGAAATTTAGACTTACCTTAACTTTGAAGGAGGAGGGAGGATTGGCGTTCGCTGGTCTGGTGAAGAGGTGGAGGGGGCCTCGCGGTCGAGCAGTCAGAAGCGGTTGCTCAACTGGGGTGGCGCGAGAGTAGAGAGAGGGGGAGGAAGGAGTGGCGGCGGCTTCTGGTGACGCGGTAGGAGGAGGGGCTCGCTCGGAGAAGGAGAGGAAGATGGGGCGGCGCGCCACCTGGGGGAGGGGGGCGCGATGGGCGGCGTCGGCGGTTTCCCCCCCGTCGCTCATCCTTTTTTTTATATTTGTTTCGTTTTAACTGAATAAGTGAGGGGAGAGGGAAGACTGAGGGGTTATATTTAAAAATTTATTTATTTATTTATTTATTTCCAAAAAGCAACTTTTAATTTCGACCTCTAAACGAGACCCACCGCCTGTCATCCATAGCTAATTACCACCATTCCGAACACAATGGGATATGTATCGCAAGCTTATTCGATCGGTTTTCGTCAAAATCAAAACATAACTCTATATATTGAATTTGAACGCACATTTCAATTTATCGGGGCCACGTACTAACTAGAAAAATTCCGGAAAAATATTTTCTAGCTTCGTATTGATGATACGGTTCTAACAAAACTGATTTCGTCAAATTCTGAGACCGTTTGAAAAATGGCCATTTTCCAGTTGAATAAAATCAACTGAAACTGGTCAAACGCGTTTTCCTTTGCCACGCTCACGTATTAATTCGAAAAATTACGAATTTTGGAACCTAGCAATAACTTGACATCACGGATCCAACAAAAGTGGTTTCATCAAAAACCGGGATAGTTTGCAAAATTTCCATTTTTAAGGGCCAGAATTCCATAGCGACTATTCTGAATTTTCAACTGGACATAACTTTTGATTCCCGCTATGAAATTTCAATTTTTCGGATTCGTTGGAAAGATATTCTCAATTAGATTCAGATATTTTTGGTTTTGCTAAAATCCGGTTTATTTTTCACCCGGTATGTTCAATTGAAATTTGAAATCGAATTATCGAACTACCGCGCCATTTTCAATTCCTTTTATATATAAAAATAAATATTTATATTCTAACGACGATTCAAATAAATATATACGTTCTAATTCTATTCAAAATAAATTTCTCGTCGATATTATTTAAAATAATTCATTTTAAATAATCAAAATTCGCTAAAGTTGCCAAAATAAAAATTTTAAATTGGCTCAGATTTTCCGGGTTGTTACATTCTCTCCTACATAAAACTTTTCGTCCCTGAAAAGGAACGAAGATGGAAGTTGTTTAACAAATCAACTCCACTTCCATTATTTTCATTACGGCTTAAGTTCTTCAACTTTTTAGTTTCTAAGAACCTTTCAAATTTTTCAAAAATTTGGCTAACACCGTAAATTTCTAAAAAATTTCGCCATAACCTCCCCTACACCGGGGACTTCGGGATATTTCATAATCTCCCATGGCCTTCTTCAATCCAAAAAAAAGAAAAAGCCAATTGGCTCATAAAATCATCCAAACCCAATAAATTTGTAAACATGTACCTATTTGTCGGGCAAACAATTTAATTCTTCTGCTCTAGCCTCCTTGCTATGACCTGTTCAATGTAAGTACATGTATACGCATGCAATTGTAATCATTTTTCAATACAGTTCAATATTTGATTCAATTTGGCCTAATGGTTCAAAATTCCAAATAAATGAAACCAACAATTAAACAGCACAACCAACAATCAATTAGTGAATTAACATTTCCAATTCATAATTTTGATATATATATATATATATATATATATATATATATATATATAGAAAATCATGTTTTTGATGCCAATTTACAACAATAAACCTATCTAATTTTGGTTCTCACACCAGTCTAATGGAAATATATAGATATCACACCTTCGAAACACGAACATAAATACTGATGATGTGGCCACATCATCAGATTTATCCCCGGGTGTCTAGAATGTGATTCTATATCCATCCAGTATATTAAAACTTTGAATATACGTTCATGACGCGTATACGCGAAATCTTTATATACTCGATTGTCCAAATTCAATATAAATTAATAATCAAATACGTATAAAACGATTTAAATTTTCAAAACAACATTGTTTTCATTTGAAAAACATACTCTTCACACTCGTTCTAGGATACTACTGAGTCATTCTAATTGAATATTACTAATCCAATATCTGATGAATTCTTTCGTTTGGTTCTAATGTGTCTTGTTCTCGAGCTCTGTAAACCAAAGCTCTGATACTAAAAGTAGCGACCTGAACTTCCCCATCTCCGAAGAGAAGAGAAAGAACGAATTACTGTGAGGACAAGACACATCGGGACGCAAACAGAAGAACATTTCATTGCTTATTACAACAATTCCATCAGTACAAGAATATACAGAGTATAAACAAATAATATACATTTGATAAATATCAGAGATTACAATAATTAAATAGCAGCGGAAAATAATACAAAACACAACTGAAAGTAATACACGGATACAGAGCTTTCCGAGCATCGTTCCAGCTGTAAATCAGGATCTTGTGAATATAAATCTGCAAAACCAAAACTACTAGCTACCCATGTCGAAAATAGGGGCACCCAGAGTTTAGGTTAAAACAATAAACTCCAGGTCAGTCGTGTGACTGGTGTGAGAACTAAAACAGTTATTTAAACTTTACTTTAAAAGAGAGTAATTCAAGGGACCACGCCGTATAACACGGAACGGGTTTCCTCCCAAGAATACCAGTGCTTAGAATAAACAACGCAATGCTTTTTGGAAAAATGAAGCTATTATAAGACCTAGGTCCATCACACAATGCAACGCAAGCCGGAGGATAGGGTTTTTCCCTTATAATAGCCAAACATGCTTGGTACGTTTAAAACAAATCATTTGATACTATTATAAGTGTATAGCGTCAAAACAATTTCAATCAAAAATATCAATCATAGACGGAATGGGTACCATATATCATGTCGCCATACTAGGCTCTGCAAATAAAACCGAAATATCTCATATTGGAAATTGGATTTCTGTCATGAGTCGAGGCAAGGGGAAAGATCCTCACCGCTTCGAGACACTCTAGTAAATGCCCCAGGAGTACACATTCTGGGTAACCCTTGGAATCGGTTGGGCTGGTCCTCTCTTACGTTTGAGGATTGGCAATTCCTGATCACACGTTTCCCGGTCCTTACAGACCTATAATCGAGGCGCCTCGCAATCCAACATCCACATAGGTATAATAATCACCGATGTCAGGACTAGTAAAACACTGACACCACCCATAACTAGAAAGAAACATCGTGTTCTCCCAGCGGTCCGTATCCAATTTTTAATTCATACCGAGGTGTAAGGCTCGCGAATCCACAATCTACACAAAGCTATGCCACGTAGGTCGTGCTTTGATCATCAACCACAAGACTCCGCTTTTCAACAGAAGCCTTGAACATTGCATCTCAGCGTGCCACACAGGCAATTCATGCCATGCGACTGATATCTATCAATATATAACCTCTGAGCTCGTACGTTTCTGAGAAGGGCGTTAAGCAAGAGAATAAATTCTCCGCCGCCAAACAGATATATATTTAACATAAATCAATCAACGCAGAATAAAATCCAATGTCAGACACACAATCCATTTACACGTCCGTTCTGGGTCTGAACGAAACCGGAGGCACTTTATACCTCGCATATCCCTTGATCTCCAAATACGTCTGGACGATCACTAACTATTTCCATCTTCTTGGGTGTACAGCCCAATCAAGATCATCAGTAATTATCCAAACGATGTGAAGACCTCTGGTCTTCGACCACCGTCTTCATCTTCGACTTATCGTCAAAATAGTTATTCAGAATGGGTATAGACCCGGCCTTTCCGAATAACTTGCATATATAATAAACAAGTGCCAGAAAACACAACATACGCCTCATTCCAATCCATCAGTCACTAACCGTAAATTAGCAAGAGAGCAATTCCCCAAACATTAACCCCGAAGGCCGAAACCAACATCAGATTAATACCCAGGAAACCATTCTTCTTAGCTAACCTACAGTTAGTTTCTAAATTTCATATTCTTAGGGAAAGGTTCCCGTTAATTTTATCAAAGATAAATTCTTCTAAATTTATTCTTTAATCTTCCTTTGGATATCATTTCAAACCATATTATGGTTTTCCAAACTAGTCGGGATTAGCGAACCACACCGAAGTAATTATTTATTTTATTTCTTAATCCCAACCTATTCATCCCATGAAGCAAAACTGGTAATACTCCATAACTAACACCACGATGTTATCGGTAAAATGAATTACCATTTCATGTTCAAATCTAATTAAAGATTTAACTATCGCTTTGGAGCAAAACTGGTGATACTCCATTCTCGCTCACTTTCCAAATTTCATAATTTAAATTATCAATTCACATTTCAATCTAATTACAGATTCATTAAAACTCCTTTTACTGGGTTAAAGAACTAATGTCATTTAAAGCACACTTCACAATAAACCCAAATCTCATTCTATTTATTATCGGGTTAAAGAACAGGTGTTATTTAAAACACAGTTCACGATAAACCCACAAATCAATTCTAATTCAATTCCAATTAAATATATTAATTAATTGGTATACTTCACTAAATCTAAATAAAAAGATTTAATCTTTTCTCAACGGGGTTTAAGAACAGTGTTGATGAGGACTACATTCACGACAAACCCAAATCCCATTTGATATTAAATACAAGGCTCTGAATAGAAAATATATCGGCTTATATTCAATATCCAATTCTGAAACCCACAAATATCGCTTTGGAAATAACGATATAAAATATATCTTCCAAATTTCCTCCAAAATATCTGTATAATCACAGAATCTAATATCGAAATATTCCAAATACAAATTCAATTCTATCCATTCCAATTCATATATTAGAAATTCTGTTTATTTAAAACCCATTTCAAATCCGATTTGTTTATTTAATAATAATTGGATTTTAATTCTAGTTCAAAACTAGTTCATTTCGATAAAAATCTATTTTTATCTTTTCAAATATGGAGTTTATCATCCCAGTTCTTCAAAAATCATTTCTTATGATTTTACACAAATTATTGATATTTTTGATAATTTTATCAAGGCCCGTACAGTCGATTTCCAACCACGGCCATCGAACAACACTTACAACGACCTTTTCAAAAATTGATTTGGACGTATCTCCAAATACAACCATCAAATTTCAAATCTCTTGTACTCGTTAGAAAGCTCTTTTCGATACGAACCCAACAGTTCCGGTTTTAGGAGAATCCGACGGTTGGATCTCCCGTAATGTCCGTTCGAAGTTAATGGTCGAAATTCGCGAACTACCGCAGCGCGGCGCGTTCTATTCAGGCAATTATATATAATATATTTCATCAATTTCCTTTTAAAACGAATTTTATAAATTGTTTCAAATTTGTTTCAAAAACAATTTCAACTTTCATTTCAAATTCAAATAAAATTGAAATTTTCCATTATAAATTCTTTTTACATTCATTTCAATTTGATTTCAATTCAATTTCAGTTCGTTTTCAATTCTATTTGAATTCAATCCAAATCGATTTCACTTCGATTTCGAATTGCATTTCGATTTAATTTAATTTCAATTCGATTACAATTAGATTTGAATTCATTTCAATTCGAATTCATTTTATATTCAATTCAATTCGAATTCATTTTATATTCAATTCAATTCAAATTCATTTTCTATTCAATTCGATTCGAATCCATTTTATATTCAATTCGATTTTTAAATCTCTTTTCAATATTCATTATAAAAACGAATATAATCGATATAAATATCGTCCGCATCAAAATAGCGCATCTCTAATCAACACGGCTTTATATTTTTTAATAACTTCGTTATTCTATTCAACAAATGAATATTTATTCTATTCAACACATGAATCTATATTTCTTTCAACACATGACTAATCTCAACACATGTGTACTGTCAACACGTGACTATTTTTGCTATTTAATATATATTATAAAATTTTGATTTCTATCGTTTAATTCTTAATCAGACTCTAACCGTAAATTAGCAAGAGAGCAATTCCCTAAATATTAACCCCGAAGGCCGAAACCAACATCAGATCAATATCCAGGAGACCATTCTTCTTATCTATTTTCCAGTTAGTTTCTAATTTTATAAATGATAAAGATGTAAATTTTATTGTTAAAATATTTCGTTCAACACATGAATAATCTCAACAAATGAGTACTGTCAACACATGAATCAATATTTTATAATATTCTTTATTTTCCCAATTGGAACGAGGTCTAATCAATTACCATATAATGTTAATTATATGGATTCCATACAACACATGTATATAATAGCAATGATAAATAATCAACCATCATCCAAAGTGCACCACACAACTGCATAAGCATTAAATATAAATAATTAACGCTTACACAGTCTGTCGACCAATCGATCGACATACAATTAAATAATTGGGATTAGTGTACGCCAAATATCATCCCAACACCCGTGTAGGGTTTCAATCCACAAACACTGAATATTATTTGTGCAGTTAGGCGACGTGTAAAATTTATCATCCCAATCAATGTCCTTCAAATAGGTGTTCATAAACAAACCGTCCGGTTGTAAATGAATATTTATTTATTCACATTCACGTTAAGAATTATATTTTTAACTATATTAATTTATTTCAACACATGAAGGTTTTATCATCCATTTCACATCAACATCACAAACAAACTTCACAACACATCAAACAAGCATACAAGTCGTCCATGGTCTGTGGACGACGGGTGTCGGGTGCTGCTAAGCACCGTCTGCATCCTAGTATATACTTTTAACTAGAAAAGGAAATTTAAAGTGAGAAGTTCTCACCGACTAGCTAAACCACGCCACGACTGTTCATATGTAGAAATCTTCGTCGTGCTCGCCTTTTATCAAATTCATTGTCCGTAGCCACTACGTATATAAAAATCACATTTTTAGATATTTGCTATGTATATAAAAATTCTATTTTTATACCGCTACTACATAGATAAAAATTCTATTTTTATACCGCTACTACATAGATAAAAATTCTATTTTTATACCGCTACTACATAGATAAAAATTCTATTTTTATACCTATGTTTATATAATAAAGATCATATTTTTATCACGCTATTCTCTATATAAAAATTATATTTTTAATACTTCTACTTTATAAAAATTATATTTTTATATTTCACATATAATAAAAATCATATTTTTATCTCGCTACATATATAAAGGTGATATTTTTATATTCTCTATTATATAAAAATCATATATTTATTCTTTTTATAATATAAAAATCATATCTTTCTTACTTCAAAGATATAATCTTTTCTCTATTTCATTATAAAAATCATTCCTTTATCTCTTCTATAAATTAAAAATGGAATTTTTATTCTTTCTAAAATATAAAAATCATATTTTTATTATTCCTATAATATAAAAATCATATTTTTACACCGCCTTCATGATAATAAAAATCAAAACTTTATCATTTAAAAATCTTTTCTTTTCTACTTTAAACATCCCGCCTTTCCACTACTTAAAATCTATCCTTTCTATATTATAAAAATATAACCTTTCTATATTCAAAAATCTTATCTTTCTATAGTTGAAAATTATACTTCTATTCAATGAAAAATTATGTTTTTATCAAGGAGAAATCACATATTTTTAGTTTTAAAAATCACAAAATTTCAGTTTTTAAACTTAAAAAAACTAAGTTTTTAAATTTAAATAAAATCGGTTTTTATAACTTAAATAAAATCAAACTCGAAATTTAGACTTACCTTAACTTTGTAGGAGGAGGGGGGATTAGCGTTCGCTGGTCTGGTGAAGAGGTGGAGGGGGCCTCGCGGTGGAGCAGTCAGAAGCGGTTGCTCAACTAGGGTGGCGCGAGAGTAGAGAGAGGGGGAGGAAGGAGTAGTGGCGGCTTCTGGTGACACGGTAGGAGGAGGGACTCGCGCGGCGAAGGAGAGGAAGATGGGGCGGCGCGCCACCTGGGGGGGGGGGTGCGATGGGCGGCGGCGGCGCTTTCCCCCCCGTCGCTAATCCCCTTTTTTTTGTTTTAACTGAATAAGTGAGGGGAGAGGGTAGACTGAGGGGTTATATTTAAAAATATATTTATTTATTTCCAAAAAGCAACTTTTAATTTCGACCTCTAAACGAGACCCACCGCCTGTCGTCCATAGCTAATTACCACCATTCCGAACACAATGAGATATGTATCGTAAGCTGATTCGATCGTTTCAATCGGTTTTCGTCAAAATCAAAACATAACTCTATATATTGAATTTGAACGCACATTTCAATTTACGGGGGCCACGTACTAACTAGAAAAAATCCCAAAAAATATTTACTAGCTTTGTATTGACGATACGGTCCTAACAAAACTGATTTCGTCAAATTCTGAGACCGATTGAAAAATAGCCATTTTCCAGTTGATTAAAATCAACTGAAACTGGTCAAACACGTTTTCCTTTGCCACGCTCACATATTGATTTGAAAAATTACGAATTTTGGAACCTAGCAATAACTTGACTTCACGGATCCAACAAAAGTGGTTTCGTCGAAAACTGAGGTCGTTTGCAAAATTTCCATTTTTATGGGCCAAGAATTCCATAACGACTATTCTTAATTTTCAACTGGACATAACTTTTGATTCCCGCTATGAAACTTCAATTTTTCGGATTCGTTGGAAAGATATTCTCAATTAGATTCAAATATTTTTGGTTTTGCTAAAATCCAGTTTATTTTGCACCCGGCATGTTCAATTGAAATTTGAAATCAAATTATCAAACTACCGCGCCATTTTCAATTCCTTTTATATATATATATAAATAAATATTTATATTCTAACGACGACTCAAATAAATATATATGTTCTAATTCTATTCAAAATAAATTTCTCGTCGATATTATTTAAAATAATTCATTTTAAATAATCAAAATTCGCTAAAATTGCCAAAATAAAATTTTTAAATTGGCTCAGATTTTCCGGGTTGTTACATTCTCCCCTACTTAAAACTTTTCGTCCCCGAAAAGGAACGAACTGGAAGTTGTTTAACAAATCAACTCCACTTCCATTATTTTCATTACAGCTTAAGTTCTTCAACTTTTTAGTTTCTAAGAACCTTTCAAATTTTTCAAAAATTTGGCTAACACCCTAAATTTCTGAAAAATTTCGCCATAACCTCTCCTGCACCGGGGACTTCGGGATATTTCATGTAGCCTCCCATGGTCTTCTTCAATCCAAAAGAAAAAGCCAAGCGGCTAGCCAATCAACTCATAAAATCATTCAAACCCAATAAATTTGTAAACATGTACCTATTTGTCGGGCAAACAATTTTATTCTTCTGCTCTAGCCTCCTTGCTATGACGTGTTCAATGTAAGTACATGTATACGCATGCAATTGTAATCATTTTTCAATAAAGTTCAATATTTGATTCAATTTGGCCTAATGGTTCAAAATTCCAAATAAATGAAACCAACAATTAAACAACACAACCAGCAATCAATTAGTCAATTAACATTTCAAATTCATAATTTTGATATATATATATACAGAAAATCATGTTTTTGATGCCAATTTACAACAATAAACCTATCTAATTTTGGTTCTCACACCAGTCTAATGGAAATATATAAATATCACACCTTCGAAACATGAACATAAATACTGATGATGTGGCCACATCATCAGAATTATCCCCGGGTGTCTAGAATGTGATTCTATATCCATCCAGTATATTAAAACTTCGAATATACGTTCATGACGCGTATACGCAAAATTTTATATACTCGATTGTCCAAATTCAATATAAATTAATAATCAAATACTATAAAACGATTTAAATTTTCAAAACAACATTGTTTTCATTTGAAAAACATATTATTCACACTCGTTCTAGGATACTACTGATCCTATCTCTAACGAGTCATTCTAATTGGATATTACTAATCCTATATCTGATGAATTCTTTCGTTTGGTTCTAATGTGTCTTGTTCTCGAGCTCTGTAAACCAAAGCTCTGATACCAAATGTAGCGACCCGAACTTCCCCATCTCCGAAGAGAAGAGAAAGAACGAATTACTGTGAGGACAAGACACATCGGGACGCAAACAGAAGAACATTTCATTGCTTATTACAACAATTCCATCAGATACAAGAATATACAGAGTATAAACAAATAATATACATTTGATAAATATCAGAGATTACAATAATTACATAGCAGCGGAAAATAATACAAAACACAACTGAAAGTAATACACGGATACAGAGCTTTCCGAGCATCGTTCCAACTGTAAATCAGGATCCTGTGAATATAAATCTACAAAACCAAAACTACTAGCTGCCCGTGTCGAAAATAGGGGCACCCAGAGTTTAGGTTAAAACAATAAACTCCAGGCCAGTCATGTGACTGGTGTGAGAACTAAAACAGTTATTTAAACTTTACTTTAATAGAGAGTAATTAAAGGGACCACGTCGTATAACACGGAACGGGTTTCCTCCCAAGAATACCAGTGCTTAGAATAAACAACGCAATGCTTTTTGAAAAAATGAAGCTATTATAAGACCCAGGTCCCATCACACAATGCAACGCAAGCCGGAGGATAGGGTTTTTCCCTTATAATAGCCAAACATGCTTGGTACGTTTAAAACAAATCATTTGATACTATTCTATGTGTATAGCGTCAAAAAAATTTCAATCGTAAATATCAATCATAGACGGCATGGGTACCATATATCATGTTGCCATACTAGGCTCTACAAATAAAACCGAAATATTTCGTATTGAAAATTGGATTTCTGTCATGAGTCGAGGCAAGGGGCAAGATCCTCACTGCTTCGAGACACTCTAGTAAATGCCCCAGGACTACACACTCTGGGTAATCCTTGGAATCGGTTGGGTCGGTCCTCTCTTACGTTTGAGGATTGGAAATTCCTGAACACACGTTTCCCGGTCCTTTTAGACCTATAATCGAGGCGCCTTGCAATCCAACATCCACATATGTATAATATTCAACGATGTCAGGGCTAGTAAAACACTGACACCACTCATAACTAGAAAGAAATGTCGCGTTCTCCCAGCGGTCCGTATCCCATTTTTTACTCATACCGAGGTGTGAGGCTCGCGAATCCATGCTCTACACAAAGCTATGCCACGTAGGCCATGCTTTGATCATCAACCACAAGACTCCGTTTTCAACAGAAGTTTTGATCATTGAATCTCAGTGTGCCATACAGGCAATTCATGCCACGCGACTGATATCTATCAATATATAACCTCTGAGCTCGTACGTCTCAGAGAAGGGCGTTAAGCAAGAGAATAAATTTTCCGCCGCCAAATATATATATATTTAAAATAAATCAATCAACGCAGAATAAAATCCAATGTCAGACACACAATCCATTTACATGTCCGTTCTGGGTCTGAACGAAACCGGAGGCACTTTATACCTCGCATATCCCTTGATCTCCAAATACGTCTGGACGATCACTAACTATTTCCATCTTCTTGGGTATACAGCCCAATCAAGATCATCAGTAATTATCCAAACGATGTGAAGACCTCCGGTCTTCGACCACCATCTTCATCTTCGACTAATCGTCGAAACAGTTATTCAGAATGGGTATAGACCCAGCCTTTCCGAATAACTCGTATATATAATAAACAACTGCCAGAAAACACAACATATGCCTCATTCCAATCCATCAGTCACTAACCGTAAATTAGTAAGAGAGCAATTCCCCAAATATTAACCCCGAAGGCCGAAACCAACATCAGATCAATACCAGGAAACCATTCTTCTTAGCTAACCTACAGCTAGTTTCTAAATTTCATATTCTTAGGGAAAGGTTCCCATTAATTTTATCAAAGATAAATTCTTCTAAATTTATTCTATAATCTTCCTTTGGATATCATTTCAAACCATATTATGGTTTTCCAAACTAGTCGGGATTAGCGAACTACACTGAAGTAATTATTAATTTTATTTCCCAATTGTAACGGCCCAGATTTTTTGACCATTTAATTATTATTTAAAAATGTTTTTTTATTGTTCTGGAAGTTTAAATGGTTTAATTTCAATAATTTTGAATATTTTATGTTATTCCGAAATGGTAGAAATTTAGTGGATCTGCAATATAATGTGAACTGGCAGTATAAAAGGATAAATTTTTAATTTAAAATAGTACGTTTAGAAAGGAAGTAGTAGCTAACGAACTCGGATTTCGATGAAATCAGTTTCATTAAATCCGAAATGATGAAATTAGGTAACCAACCAAGTTACGTCAAAAATGGCATCCGTATGTGGAAAAGGAAAAATAAAAGGCCAAAATTTGAACTAAATTTTGACGGTAATTGGAATTTGCTAATGCTAACGGCAAAACTGGAACCTGAGACCTATCCAGGAAAATTCTAAACATAGGATATTAGCTATATATGAAATCTGGGAAAATCCTATAACGGGTATAGAAAGTTATTAAGGAAACAAAATTTAAATAAATTATTTGAAAATCTAAACGAACTCCGATTTTTGATTTGAATACATAGGATTGAAGTACGTTAAAAACCGGACCAGATGGTGGAAGAATTTCTGAAAACCGTTATCGTTTGATACTCCAACATGAGACCGGAAGGTGTTGAAACTAACACAAAACACTATTTTGAATTTGAATTTAAATTATTTGAAAGTTCAAACAAATTCAAAATTGATATATTTTTATATAGTATTGAAGAGCAAGAAAAATTGAACAACATGGTTGAAAAAGATTTTGGATAAGATATCAATAAGTAAGTCAAATTAACGTCTGAATAGGGTTGAGAAAAAACACTTTACTATTCATAAATTATTAAATTTATTTATAATTTAATTAATTTAAGGATTAATCCTAACCATCCATTTTCGACCGTTGGATTCGCACCACCTCAGCAATCCATGTGACTCCTTCGGCTATAAATAGCCCCCCCCCTCATTTTAAACTCACTCCTTCTCCTCCTCTTTCAAGCTTTGGCAATGGCAGAAATAATAATAAAATATTAGGAAATAGGGAAAAGGGAAGGAAGGGAGAAAGGAGGGCAAGACGGGGAGCTAGGGACTCTTAGGGAGAGGCTTGGGCTTCGCGCGGTAAGTTTTTAAATAATATTTATTTATTTTTGTAATATATATATATAATAATTAATATAGAATTTGTAAAAATAAATATCGGAACATTCTAAGGGTGACATAGAGGATAGTGTCTAAGGCTTGAGTTTGGAAAATATAGTTTCCTACTCTCCCTGGCTATCCCTAACTGATCCGACGAATGGTATGATTAATTTAAATTTTAAATTTTAAATTTAATTTGAATTTAAAACAAACCAGGGGCATTTTCGTAATTTTTATCCATAAACTTTAAAAGCTTATAATTTTTTCAAAACAAGTCGGATTTCCACGAAACAAGGACCGTTGGATTCTTATCGAAAAATACTTTAAAATGAGTGGAAGCAGATTTTTGATCCGGGTTAAAAATTTTAAGTTATAATTAAATGAATATTTTTAAATATTTTATTTGAAAATTAAATTTAATTAATATTAAAAAAATTGGATATGGCTAGAGATGGGAAAGTAGGATTTTTTAGAAGGGCAGGGAAGGTAATTTGGCTAATAACGCAATTAGAAATTAATTAAGATAAAAATAATTTAATTAATTTAATTAATTAAATATTCATTTAAATTAGGAAGATATTGTAAATAGCATAACTTTTGCATACTTTAACGAAATTTAACGAAACAGGATCCGTTGGGATCGTATGGACGAGCACTACGCAGTGGAACTGACCGCAAGTGGATTGGAGCTCGTTTGGATTTATGGTGAAATTTAACGTCTGAACCAAATCAATGACCGATTATCATTATTCAACGATAAACCGTCCAATGTGAGTAAATCTCACTAACTCTGAACACTTTATATTTTTATAAAGTATTTTTAGAATTTATAAATCTTGGTTGAATTGCTGTGTGTTGATGGTTTGGTTGAACTACTAGTCAGTTGATTGGAATTATCGATAACGATATATATAAATCGTATAGAAATATTGATTATGTTTATCATAATATTTTACCTTCATGTATTTATGTTGACTGACATCTGTAGATGCAGGGAAACAGGTTGGAGGGACCCAACTGGGTTCCTCGACATTTATTTACCGTTTTTCATATATTTTGATATATGATGTGCTATATCATCTGATATTGATTTTGTGTGTTTGGATGATGATCAATCCTTTTGATTTGGTATTTTCATACCATAAGTGATACTGAGAAGTGAAAAAGGGAATTTTCAAAGAATATTTGAAAATAATCTATTTATATAAAATCAACGGATTATATATATATATATATAAAGAAAAAAGGGTTTATTGAAGGGAAATAATTGTAAAATCAGAAGAGTTAAAGGAAATATATTTGTAAAAATAAATGTAAAGGAAATATATGTGTAAAACAAATATCGAGGAAATACATTTGTAAAACAAATGTAAAGGAAAATATTTGCAAATCAAATAGAATAGGGAAAAAGGAAATATTTGTAAAACAATTACAAATGGAATTGAAAAGGGAATATTCATTTGGGGAATAAAGGAAAGTTAACGGAGATATTTATGTAGAGAATAAATGGAAAAGTTAAAAGTAATATTTATTTGTTAAATAAATAGAAGTAAAAAGGGAATAGTTATTTGTTAAGTAAACAAATAGAAAAAGAGAAAATTCAAAAGGATTATTCAAAAGGAATTATTCAAAAGAGAAAAGTCAAAGGGATTAATTCAAAAGAGTTAATCAACTAGAGTTAAACCGTTGGAGTTAAACCGTTAGAGTTAAACCGTTGGAGTTAAACTATTAGAGTTAAACCGTTGGAGTTAAACTGTTAGAGTTAAACAGTTGGAGTTAAACTGTTAGAGTTAAACATTACGGGTAAACAGTTAGAGTTAGTTAGTTAGAGTTAACCAGTTAGAGTTATTCAGTTAGAGTTATTCAGTTAGAATTAACCAGTTAGAGTTAATCAGTTAGAGTTAATCGTTTTGAGTCAAATCGAACTAGAGTTATTCCAATATAGTAATCGAATAAGGGTTAATTGAATATTAGTTATTTAATTAGAATTGATCGAATCTATTTATTCGAGATAGAGTTAAACAGAAATAGTTATACAGGATGAGTTTCCATTTAGCACGACTGTTAGCGAAATTCGCAGCGCTCCAGATAGCCTACGGCGGTCGGATGTTTCCTGGGGGAATCAGGCGTAACCATTGTGATCGCTGCGATCTAGAATCAAGCAAATGGTGTTAAATCAAATAGTAATTAATCAATAGAAGTTAATTAAGTCGAGTTAGTCGAGTATTAGTAAATTAAGCAGGGTTAGTCAAAAAGGGAATTAATCGAATATCACCTATTCGAAGTAGAGTTATCGAATATAGTTTATTCGAGAAGAGTAATCGAATATAGTTCGTTCGAAGTGTGTTAAATCGAATATAGTTATTCAAAGGAGAGAATTATCGAATATGGTTTATTCGAAGTGAGATTTTTCGAATATTAGTTATTCGAAGAAAAGGATTATCGAATATTAGTTATTCGAACAGGGGAATCGAATATAGTTTATTCGAAAGAGAATTATCGGATAGTGATTATTCGAGAGTGAATTATACAAGGAAATTCGATTATATCGAATCATGGGAAGTAATGTTTACTTTCCATTTCAAATCAAGTTTTAATTATCTGTTAATAAAGTAGTTGGTTGTTTATTTATCCAAATTAAGATATGGAAATATATTTAAGTTAACATATTTTGAAAGCATGGAATTATAACATTTATAGTTATAATCAAATGATTCAGTAAAGGAAGTGGATTCATAAATAGAATCCGAGAGTTCGCAAGGATGTTTCTTAAAGAGTGAAGTTTGAACTTTGTCTATTTCGAAGTTAGAAATGTTGTTCAGTTAAGGTCTGAGAGGTAATTATACCCCAACTTGATTGACTTCGTTTTTAACTAAGAAGTGGATAAGATTCGAGAGTGAAAGGGGTTAAGTGAATTTAGTTAATGAGCGAAATGGTTGGTGTTGGCATAGCGATGTTTATTCAAACATCAGTTTAAACCCAATGAAGGAGATTTGGAAATGTCTTCCAAATGAAAAATCAGAAATGTTTTCTGAATATAGAAAATGAGAAATGGAATTGTTTCTCATTGTTAATAACGTATATTTTCTAAATATAGTAAATAAGAAATATAGGAAAACAAGAATAAGGAAAAGGGTAAATTTATGATAATTTGATGATGAATGATGATTGATCGATAGAATTTCCATCTGGAAATAATATCGTTGTTTGCACACAGACATGTTTTCATTTGATAGTTAAATCACCGACTATCAAAGTTTTTGACCATTTTACGTTGTTAATATGGAGAGGTCGGTTGGATTATTATCCAGAGAACCACTCCGTATTGGCATAAGCGTTGCGAATCAAGTATGCTGAATATATTGAAGACGGAGTTATGCAAGGGCTATCCTATTTACAGAATAGTGCCTTCGGTTTGTCCAGTCCCAGGACAAACGTGAATGGACGAATGTCTGACAGAGTATATTCAAAGGATCGCGTAAGTTGATCTCTTCAAACGTACTTACGTTTGGTGGCGGAGGAATTCGTTTCTCTTAGCTGTATACCCGTGGTATTTTTGGTGAAATCAATTTGTGATTTGGTGGGTATGACGATGTGGCATTCAAAGTAATGGAGGTGTGATCTGTCAAAAGATACGTTATGACCTCTAGCCTCATCAACCGGGAAATGACAAAAATCGGGCAGGCAGCATGGCTATGTGGGTCGCACCCATTAGGATGTATGATCACCTATCTAGAGAAATTCTAATTGCTTCTTTAATCTATCGATGCTGTCCCATTCGGGAGACGGTTGCTGATCCCAACCGTTGGTGATATATATTCGATACACTCAAGCGAAATGAGTGGTCGGTCATGTGAGGGCCGGGTTGCAAGATGTTCTTGTTGAACCCAGTGTATTCGCCTCTAGAGATACACTATCGGCAGGTGGTCCCATACCTTGTCAAAAGTCGAAATCCAATTTCCAATAAGTGCCCGCGAGTTTGATTTGTATACTATATATGTAGAGCATGAGATGCAAGCGTTCTACTATATTTTAATTACTTGTGATTAGACATTATTATAATATCAGATAATATATGATTTCCAAAGTGTTTTGGGTTATCGTAAGGTAAAAACCGTCCGTGTTTATGTGTGGATTGGTCTTACGATTATCTTTTCTTTCAAAAGGATTTTGAAAGTTAAACCAAATGATTTTAGTTTACTCACACCAGTCCCATGACTGACCCAGAGTTTATTTTGTTTTGTTTTCCCTAAACTCTTGGGTGCCCAAATTTGTACGGGCAGTCAAGTAGTCAGGATTTACAGGTATGCTTGAAGAGCTTGGAGCAGGAGGCTTCAAGATTTTTCTAGCTATTGATTATTCCGCTGTGATGAAAGTGTTGTACTCTGATAATGGTATGATATACATATACTACTTTGATTTCAAGATATGTTGTCTATTATATTTTATTCGTTCCGCTGTGAGATTCGTGTTACTCTGATGTTGTTATGTTCTTCTTCTTCTTCTGTTCTAATTTTCTATCTTATCTATCCTCACCCTCTAATTTCTTTCTTGGACTATCTGGTAATTTCGACTTTTGATTGTTCGATAGGTGTTATATATCGGATAACCAAGGTCGCTTTTTCCCGGGTCGTTACACCAATCCTCACCTATTCATCCTATGAAGCAAAACTGGTAATACTCCATATCTAACACCACGGTGTTATCGGTAAAATTAATTACCATTTCACATTCAAATCTAATTAAAGATTTAACTATCGTTCTGGAGCAAAACTGGAGATACTCCATTCTCGCTCACTTTCCAAATTTGATAATTTAAATTATCAATTCACATTTCAATCTAATTACAAATTCATTAAAACTCCTTTTACTGGGTTAAAGAACTAATGTCATTTAAAACACACTTCACGATAACCCCAAATCTCATTCTATTTATTATCGGGTTAAAGAACAGGTGTTATTTAAAACTTCGTTCACGATAAACCCACAAATCAATTCTAATTCAATTCCAATTAAATATATTAATTAATTGGTATACTTCATTAAATCTAAATAAAAAGATTTAATCTTTTCTCAACAGGGTTTAAGAACAGTGTTGATGAGGACACCATTCATGACAAACCCAAATCCCATTTGATATTAAATACAAGGCTCTGAATAGAAAATATATCGGCTTATATTCAATATCCAATTCTGAAACCCACAAATATCACTTTGGAAATAATGATATAAAATATATCTTCCAAATCTCCTCCAAAATATCTGTATAATTGCGGAATCTAATATCGAAATATTCCAAAGACAATTTCGATTCAATCCATTCCAATTCATATAATCGAAATTCTGGTTATTCAAAACCCATTTCAAATCCGATTTATTTATTTAAAAATAATTGAATTTTTATTCTAGTTCAAAACTAGTTCATTTCAATAAAAATCTATTTTTATCTTCTCAAATATGGAGTTTTTCGTCCCAATTCTTCACAAATCATTTCTTATGATTTTACACAAATTATTGATATTTTTGATAATTTTATCAAGGCACGTACAGTCGATTTCCAACAACAGCCATCGAACTGCACTTACGGCGATCTTTTCTGAAATTTATTTGGACGTATCTCCAAATACAGCCATCAGATTTCGAATCTCTTGTACTCGTTAGAAAGCTCTTTTCGATACGAACCCAACGGTTCCAATTTTAGGAGAATCCGACGGTCGGATCTCCCGTAATGTCCGTTCGAAGTTAATGGTCGAAATTCGTGAACTCCCGCAGCGCGGCGCGTTTTATTCAGGACATTATATATATATATATATATATTTTGTCGATTTCCTTTTAAAACGAATTTTATAAATCGTTTCAAATTTGTTTCAAAAACAATTTCAACGTTCATTTCAAATTCAAATCAAAATTAAAATTTTTCATTATAAATTCTTTTTACATTTATTTCAATTTGATTTTAATTCAAATCGATTTCAATTCAATTTCAGTTCGTTTTCAATTCGATTTGAATTCAGTCCAAATTGATTTCACTTCGATTTCCAATTGCATTTCTATTTAATTTAATTTCAATTCGATTACAATTCGATTTGAATTCAATTCGATTCGAATTCATTTTATATTCAATTCAATTCGAATTCATTTTATATTCAATTCAATTTGAATTCATTTTCTATTCAATTCGATTCGAATCCATTTTATATTCAATTCGATTTTTAAATCTCTTTTCAATATTCATTATAAAAACGAATATAATCGATATAAATATCGTTCGCATCAAAATAACGCATCTCTAATTAACACGGCTTTATATTTTTCAATAACTTCATTATTCTATTCAACAAATGAATATTTATTCTATTCAACACATGAATCTATATTTCTTTCAACACATGACTAATCTCAACACATGAGTACTGTCAACACATGACTATTTTTTCTATTTAATATATATTATAAAATTTTGATTTCTATCGTTTAATTCTAAATCAGACTCTAACCGTAAATTAGCAAGAGAGCAATTCCTTAAATATTAACCCCGAAGGCCGAAACCAATATCAGATCAATATCCAGGAGACCATTCTTCTTATCTATTTTACAATTAGTTTCTAATTTTATATACGATAAAGATGTAAATTTTATTGTTAAAATATTTCGTTCAACACATGACTAATCTCAACAAATGAGTACCGTCAACACATGAATCTATATTTTATAATAATCTTTATTTTCCCAATTGGAACGAGGCCCAATCAATTACCATATAATGTCAATTATGTGGATTCCATATAACACATGTATATAATAGCAATGATAAATAATCGACCATCATCCAAAATGCACCATACAACTGCATAAGCATTAAATATTAATAATTAACGCTTACACAGTCTGTCGACCAATCGATCGACATACAATTAAATAATTGGGATTAGTGTACGCCAAATATCATCCCAACACCCGTGTGGGGTTTCAATCCACAAACACTGAATATTATTTTTGTAGTTGGGCGACGTGTAAAATTTATCGTCCCAATCAATGTCCTTCAAATAGGTGTTCATAAACAAACCGTCTGGTTGTAAATGAATATTTATTTATTCACATTCACGTTAAGAATTATATTTTAACTATATTAATTTATTTCAACACGTGAAGGTTTTATCATGCATTTCACATCAACATCACAAACAAACTTCACAACACATCAAACAAGCATACAAGTCGTCCATGGTCTGTGGACGACTGGTGTCAGGTGCTGCTAAGCACCGTCTGCACCCTAGTATATACTTTTAAATAGAAAAGGAAATTTAAAGCTAGAAGTTCTCACCAACTAGCTAAACCACGCCACGACTGTTCATATGTAGAAATCTTCGTCGTGCTCGCCTTTTATCAAATTCACTGTCCGTAGCCACTACATATATAAAAATCACATTTTTAGATTGTTGCTATGTATATAAAAATTCTATTTTTATACCGCTACTACATAGATAAAAATTCTATTTTTATACCGATGTTTATATAATGAAGATCATATTTTTATAACGCTATTCTCTATATAAAAATTATATTTTTAATACTTCTACTTTATAAAAATTATATTTTTATATTTCACATATGATAAAAATCATATTTTTATCTCGCTACATATATAAAGGTGATATTTTTTTATTCTCTATTACATAAAAATCATATTTTTATTCTTTTTATAATATAAAAATCATATCTTTCCTACTTCAAAGATATAATCTTTTCGCTATTTCATTATAAAAATCATTCCTTTATCTCTTCTATAAATTAAAAATCGAATTTTTATTCTTTCTAAAATATAAATTATTCCTATAATATAAAAATCATATTTTTACACCGCCTTCATGATAATAAAAATCAAAATATTATCATTTAAAAATCTTTTCTTTTCTACTTTAAACATCCCGCCTTTCCACTACTAAAAATCTATCCTTTCTATATTATAAAACTATAACCTTTCTATATTCAAAAATCTTATCTTTCTATAGTTGAAAATTATACTTCTATTCAATGAAAAATTATGTTTTTATCAAGGAGAAATCACATATTTTTAGTTTTAAAAATCACAAAATTTCAGTTTTTAAACTAAAAAAAACTCAGTTTTTAAACTAAAAAAAACTCAGTTTTTAAACTTAAATAAAATCGGTTTTTATAACTTAAATCAAATCAAACTCGAAATTTAGACTTACCTTAACTTTGAAGGGGGGGATTGGCGTTCGCTGGTCTGGTGAAGAGGTGAAGGGGGCCTCGCGGTGGAGCAGTCAGAAGCGGTTGCTCAACTGGGGTGGCGCGAGAGTAGAGAGAGGGGGAGGAAGGAGTGGCGGCGGCTTCTGGTGACGTGGTAGGAGGAGGGGCTCGCGCGGAGAAGGAGAGGAAGATGGGGCGGCGCGCCACCTTGGGGGGCCGCGATGGGCGGCGGCGGCGGTACCCCCCCCTTCGCTCTTCCCCTTTTTTTGTTTCGTTTTAACTGAATAAGTGAGGGGAGAGGGAAGACTGAGGGGTTATATATAAAAATTTATTTATTTAATTCCAAAAAGCAACTTTTAATTTCGACCTCTAAACGAGACCTACCGCCTGTCGTCCATAGCTAATTACCCCCATTCCGAACACAATGGGATATGTATCGTAAGCTGATTCGATCGTTTCGATCGGTTTTCGTCAAAATCAAAACATAACTGTAACACCCCACCTCCGCCAGGGTCACTCGCAAAGGAATGCACTAGCTTTGGAGGGGTATTATTGGTAAACATGCATAATGATATAGCAAGGCAGGACATGACATATATATATATGTAAATAAACAGAGTAAGTAAATAAAACAGCGGAAGATTTTAAACCATTTCAAAAACAAGTCTGGTACATCAAAATGTCAATTTCCCAAATAAACAAGTCTAGTACATAAAATAACATCATCTGATACTAAAAAAAAAGAAAACGTAAAAGTAGCTATCCCCAAAGTGGAAGAAACCATAGCAGCCCAAGTCCAAAGCATACATGAGCTATCCAAGAAAGCAGCTAAGATCCAAGCTAGGCTCCTGTATTCCCTCCCTGAGAACCTGGGGGGGGGGGGAAACGGAAGAAAAGAGGCGAAACAAAACGGGTCAGTCAAAAAGACTGAGTAAGCCCTGCTACGATCAGTCTATAAACTAATAAAGTTAACATCATGATGGGAACTGAGATGATCATAGATAACAACATACTGGCATGTTAAATTAACTACAAGATAGATAGAGGTGTCATCGCATAAAACATGGCTAAGTTTTGCACCACGGTGTACTAGCAACCCAACATAACCGGTATTGATCCCTTGGCCCAAGCTTTGGCCCAATAACATGAGGTGACCTTAATACAAGGTCCAGCCCAACGGTCTAGTCGATCGGCTCCCTATAAACCTAACACGTCAAGTGTTGGTGTCCATATGGCCCACGTATGGTTGTAGTTAGACTGTGCTGGGTCCCCCTTTGGGTGTATCAAGCCCTCGGGTGTTAACCCCAGACACTTAAGCAATAATGCACAGCTCTAATCTACTGGTACCCGTGCCTCGAGTTTGTCCAACATCGGACTACGTGCACGTCCGTAGCCCGCCGGACCCGCACCGCTGTACCACTCGGCCATCGCCCTTTGGTCGCTTACATCAGTCCAGTAATCGTGCCCCGCCCTAGCCTAGCCCCTAGGGTTGTGAATGATACCGAACTGGGATTACTGCTGGAACAGACCACGCTGCTAGGGTTTCCTAAGAAGGTTAAGTGTGATTTAACCCTTCACTAATCATGGATTAAATTAGTTAAGTGTAATCAACGGTTCACCACTTAACCCCATCCAATCCCTTGTATCCCCAAATTGATTAAATTGGTTAAGTGTAACTTAACCCCATTTTCATCCCTTGAATCCCCAAATTGGTTAAGTATTAGTGGACCCTGACTTAACCCTAATCATGAGGCATTAATTAACTTAATGCACCTTAACCTCTCACATTAGACCTTGTTGTGGTTACTAGTTAGGCCGGGCGGGTCCGGGTAGGTTTACACCACAACTTAGTCTAACCTCGGGTTTTTGGCACCACATGACCAACTTCTCACATTGGGTCCTATTGTTTGTAGCCACTAGTTAAGCCGGTCGGTTCCGGGTAGAATTATGCTACAAACTCAACCCAACCTCGAGTTGGCCACACTTTTGTTTTCTAAGTGTCATGTCCACTTTATTTCAAACACAAAATTACAAGTTAACAAATGCTTGGGTAGACCTAACTTAATAGGTAAATTCCCAAGGGGTAGACCTAACTTAATAGGTAAATTCCCAATCTTATATTTTCATGTATTTTAAGTTTACCCCAAACCCCCCAACGTCATTCTATCGCTTACATATTCGTAGTAACGCATAAAGGATAGGAAGAGGGAACTTGGCACAACATACATGATAAACTTGCACAACAATCATGCATAACATGTTAGACTTGCACAACTTAGCATAGTGAACTTGCATATTACCATAAACATGCATAACATGTTAAACTTGCATAACTTAGCATAGTGAACTTGCATATTACCTTAATCATGCATAACTTGTCAAACATGCACAACTTGTCATTTTAAACTTGCATAAACATGCATAACTCAATAAACATACAAATCATGGCTTAGCAAACTTGCATAAACATGCATAACTTGTTAAACTTGCAAATCATGGCTTAGTATACATTCATAACTCAATTAACTTGCAAATCATGGCTTAGTACACTTGCATAAACATGCATAATCCATTAAACATGTAGAACATGGCATAGTAAACTCGCATATGCATGCATAACTTATGAAACATGTAAAACATGGTATAGTGAGTTCGCATAAGCATGCATAATCAACTAAACTCACATAAATCTCAACTTTCACCACATATTAACTTTAGAGTTTGTAAAGTGAAGGTAAGAGGGCTTACAATGCTTATGCGGACTCAAATGAGTATAACAAATGCAAGAAACCCCTTATGCAACTAATTAAGACCCCCAAATGCAAGCAAACTTGATCAAGACTCCTCCTTTATGATGCCAATAGAAAAACAAGCCTTTAATGCAAGCTAAGGAGGATCATACAAGCCTAAATACCCTTGTATGCATGGAAATTTCTTAGGGATTTGTTTAGGAATTGTATGAAGAGGGTGGAGGCCATGAGAGTTTGGATTTTGGCATAGTTTGGTTGCAAGAATGATTAATGGGGTTTTAGGGTAGGATTAGAGGCTTATTTATAGAAGATTAGAGTGTTTTTAGCCCTAGGATTAACCCTAGGATAGTTTTGGCCCGTCAGATCTCGGAATCCTCTAGAACCAAGCCACAAGACCCAACCCAAATCAGAAATGGTGCACCAGGCTAACTGCCTGGGCACCCCCCTGTCGACAGGGCTGTCGACAGGGCAGTCGACATGCCTAGACCCCTGTCGACAGGCCTGTCGACATGGGGTCCTGGGCGGGAAATTTTCCCGCCTGCCCAGTTTGCCCTAACCCATGATTTTAATTTCAAATTTAAATCTGTTTTTACTTAGAAATTTTCTGCAAACTTCAATGGGCCTTAACTGGGTCATACGGACTCCGATTTTCGAAAACTCGGACTCTATTTCGCGTATTTTTCCGAGACGAACGCAATGGCATAGCCCGTTTCCCTTGATTCAGATTTTATAATTTAATTCTGCCTCAATTTATGTTATAACAGATTATTGAAAATACGGGTTGTTACATTCTCCCCTCCTTAAAGGATTTCGTCCCCGAAATCTTCAAGTTAGGAAGAACGTATCTTACCATCCAATCATCCATCTACTCAAAGCATCATCCACGAGCAATCATTGTCCTTAAAAGATTCTAAATGTGGTATGAACATATGCAAAAGTGTGTGTATATGTACTTATCTAATGCAAAGATCAGGCGGTTACTGATACAGTAAACCTCCTTAATGCATATGTATGTCTTATCTAATGCAAAGATCAGGTGGTTACTGATACAGTAAACCTCCTTAATGCATATGTATGTCAGTGAAATGAATCCATATGTATGCAAACTCCTAAATTCATAGTATCTATATGAGTGCACATAACATTCACCCATATGCAACATCCATGTGGTAGCACAACAAGTTTCAATCATGGATAAGCATAAACACTCATGCATATGCAACATGAAGAGTGTGTGAGCCGATCTAGTGCCTAATCGTGTATAATGCATCCACGAGCAACCACTTGCAAACACTTGCAACCACTTGCAACCATTAAGCATAACATGTTTCAAACACATGTTTCAACCAAAAGGGTTTCTACCTAAGGTTCTCATGGCAAGATAGACACGATAAACTAGATAAACTAGATAAACTAGACAAACTCCTTTTTGGATTACAAGAAATCCATTCAAACTTTGACATATAGTACTAACCGATGAGTCTTAACCCCCTTATGGAGTTCACAACAGAAATAAGATCGAGAATGGGACCGAGAGGATATATACAAAAGATAACTTGCAAGCAAGCTCCACAGAAAAACAAGGATTTAGGATGCACTCTTAGTCTTCACTCTCCTTAGTCACGTTTCCTTGAGCTTAACTCAACTGTGCTTTGACTATCTTTCACTTCATGATTCCTTGGCTTCCTAACTCCTATTTCCCAAATTCGAGTTGGAACTCATTTCATTATCGCCTCTCGTCTTTCTTTTCCACTTACTCTTCTTTCTGTATACTTGGCTTAACCATACTATAACCTTATGATTTTATGCAAGCTCTCCAGAATTCACTAGTGAATCCTGGATCTCGTCCACTTACTATACAGTATTTCACGCAGCAGAACTTTTCTTGAAAATACCAATCCATGTTGCTAATTGCTCTTATAAACGTGATTTCCTATAACTCATGCTTAAATCGAAATGAACCATCTGCCTATGAGTGATAGGTCATACCTAGATTCAGTTGCCTACCCATGGCTTCCTGTAGGCTATTTCAAAACTGGCCAACTTCTTGAGGGTAGACCGCTGTTAACCATGATGCAGTTTTCTCGCTCTGAAATGAGCACTCTTCGTGAGTCTACCTATTTCGACCCACCTACCCGTATTCCCTTTCTTTGATCTAGGTACTCCATCCACATAATCTATCGAGATGTTTTCACACTTCCCTTGCGAAACTTCCAATGGAGGTAATGGCCCACTGGGCCTCTATGACTTGGCCTCAACCTGGTGGCACAACATGTACCCTGAAACCAACTCGGCCACCTCCTTGAGTGATGCGCATCTTCAAGAACCTTCTTTACCAAGTCTTTCACTCGAGGAACACATAATCTCTCATCGTGCCTTAGTCATCCCTTGTCATCTATAATATATCTAGTGTGGTGACTTAACATCTCTCCTTGAATCAACTGGTCCATGTTCTTGACTAACTGCAGGTCTTTCTTCCTGTGAAACCCCCTTCTTGATCCAGAAGAGTAAGTCTAAGCCCCCAGGAATGCCAACTAACTAGCCAAACGGAGGAAGCTTCTTACTTCAATTGCCCTTCTCAGAGCTTTCCGGTCTTAACCCGCAATTACTCTAACGGGATCCCCCGCTAAGCCTTCTTAGGAACTATGTGCCCAAGAAATCCAATTTCTTTCCTCCAAAGTGACATTTGGAGAACTTGACCTTCCACTGGTGGCTCTAAGCGTATCCATCTCCTCCTTGAGATGTATAGCATGTTCTTCCTCGTTCTTTTGAGGAGATCAAAATATCGTCTATGACGACCATGACAAACTTGTTCAAGGACTCCCTAAACACCCTACCCATCAAGTTTACGCAATACGCGGGTGCATTAGTCAAACCAAATAGTATGACTAGCCATTCTAAAAACCCATCTAGAGTCCTAAACGCAGTCTTGTCAATTCCATCCTCAGCCATCCTAAGCTGATGGAATCTGGTAGCTGGATCAAAAGAAAACAGATGCTCCTACAAGCTGTTCAAACAAATCATCAACCCTTGATAGCGGTTGTCTATTCTCCTCACGATAATCAACACCTAAGCGAAGAAAACTGTCCACATCAGTAACGAATACTACTGGAGCACCCTACTCGAAAATGCCTCGTCTCAGGAAGTTCTTCTCAAGCAACTCCTTGACTTGCTTTCTTAACTCTCACCTCGTGAGGTCATGTGCCTAGCCGGCCACGAAACTGGCTTGGTATTACCAACCAGATAATGCGGAAATCTATCCCACGTCTAAGGGTAACCCCTTCACTTTCCCCCAAGATATCAGGATATTCTCGAACCACCCTCACAGATTGCAAACTATCGACAGACGAGTTGAGGGACTCATGATAACAATCACGACGGGACCCATAGGGTTGCCAGAAATTTCTAGGGTATTACCGAGGCGAGTCATGAGCCTCACACCCCTATATACAAAACCCCAGAATGGCTCCAAAACCGGACAACCATTCCATGCCCAAAACCAACCCATATCCCCTGAAACTGAGAATAAAACATCCCACGAGAATTCTATACTCAAGATAGAAATTTTCAAATCCACTCAGACCATAGACAAACGGGCAGAACCCCCAATTGGATTTGAAACACATACGGGATCATCCACTACACTAGTACTTAGGTGCAAAACTTTCAACTGGTCAGATGAAATAAAACTATGCGATGTGCCAGAATCAAACAAAGTTCGAACAGGGAAAATCAGAAAATGTAAACAAGATTCCCACAGAAACACTACCTCTATCATAAGCTGGTGCTGAGGGGATGAACTCGCCCTCCAGATAGTCCGGCACACTGAGTCTGGCCTCGCCCTTGTTTCCTCGGGCAATCCTTGCTGAAATGTCCAAACTCACCACAAATGAAGCATTCGCCCCGCTTTCTCTTTTCCTTCTTCCTACATTCCTTGGCTATATGTCCAACTTTACCACAGAAGTTGCACTTCCTATTCCCTCTTGGCTTGTCCTTGCGGTTGTGGTTATTCTTGCCCCGTTTCCCGGAATCTACTCTCTTGTCTTGAGACTCATTCGCCTTGACCTCTTTCTTGTCATTGTTATCTTCTTCTTGAAGTAGGGCCAAATTCACCAAATTCTCGAAATCGCCCCCAAGGGTATATGAGACATGGCCAAACCATGTAATGGCTCGTTTAATCCTAGAGCAAAGTGTAGAGCCTTCTTCTGAGCTGTATTAACCAAGTCTAAATTGACACGAGCCAGTTGATTAAACTTATCTATGTATTCCCTAATCATCATGTCCCCTTGCTTCAGTGATAAGAATCTCAGTCCAAACCTTCCTCTAAAGTCATCCCACGTCTCAATTGGCCTGGTCGCGGTGGTGACTACCCACCAACGTGCAGCTTCTTCCTTTAGCAACCATACTGCTAATAAAACCTTCCTGCGGTCACCTATATCAAAGGTGGCTAAAAGATCTTCGGTCTCTTTCAACCAATTCCTTGCCTCTACAAAAGTCTCGGTTCCATTAAAATTCTTGCCACCCATCCTCTTAAAGTTCTTGCAAGTTTCCGCGAAATCCGCTTGTGGAGGCTGAGGGGGAAGAGGAACATCAGCTACGGGAGGAGGAGGAGGAACAGCGGCCTCGACTGGGGGGACAACGTTAGGGACACCCGGGACTGGTGCCGTGACTTCCAAGTACCGACGAAACCAATCGGGTATTGTTACTCCTTCGGGCAAGATGAGATTATCAGACATGCTGGAAACGAAAAGAAAAGAGTTTAAACGAGGAGTCAAAGGATAGTGCTGATGGCTTTTGGGGGATAGCCTTTTAAAACAACTAGACTTTTCTTTGGAAAATACTTTATACCTGGTTTTGAAAATAGTTTTTCAAAAGTTTTTAAAACCTTTTTATCCCTTCTCGTAAACCATATGCTCTGATACCAAATGTAACACCCCACCTCCGCCAGGGTCACTCGCAAAGGAATGCACTAGCTTTGGAGGGGTATTATTGGTAAACATGCATAATGATATAGCAAGGCAGGACATGACATATATATATATGTAAATAAACAGAGTAAGTAAATAAAACAGCGGAAGATTTTAAACCATTTCAAAAACAAGTCTGGTACATCAAAATGTCAATTTCCCAAATAAACAAGTCTAGTACATAAAATAACATCATCTGATACTAAAAAAAAAGAAAACGTAAAAGTAGCTATCCCCAAAGTGGAAGAAACCATAGCAGCCCAAGTCCAAAGCATACATGAGCTATCCAAGAAAGCAGCTAAGATCCAAGCTAGGCTCCTGTATTCCCTCCCTGAGAACCTGGGGGGGGGGGAACGGAAGAAAAGAGGCGAAACAAAACGGGTCAGTCAAAAAGACTGAGTAAGCCCTGCTACGATCAGTCTATAAACTAATAAAGTTAACATCATGATGGGAACTGAGATGATCATAGATAACAACATACTGGCATGTTAAATTAACTACAAGTTAGATAGAGGTGTCATCGCATAAAACATGGCTAAGTTTTGCACCACGGTGTACTAGCAACCCAACATAACCGGTATTGATCCCTTGGCCCAAGCTTTGGCCCAATAACATGAGGTGACCTTAATACAAGGTCCAGCCCAACGGTCTAGTCGATCGGCTCCCTATAAACCTAACACGTCAAGTGTTGGTGTCCATATGGCCCACGTATGGTTGTAGTTAGACTGTGCTGGGTCCCCCTTTGGGTGTATCAAGCCCTCGGGTGTTAACCCCAGACACTTAAGCAATAATGCACAGCTCTAATCTACTGGTACCCGTGCCTCGAGTTTGTCCAACATCGGACTACGTGCACGTCCGTAGCCCGCCGGACCCGCACCGCTGTACCACTCGGCCATCGCCCTTTGGTCGCTTACATCAGTCCAGTAATCGTGCCCCGCCCTAGCCTAGCCCCTAGGGTTGTGAATGATACCGAACTGGGATTACTGCTGGAACAGACCACGCTGCTAGGGTTTCCTAAGAAGGTTAAGTGTGATTTAACCCTTCACTAATCATGGATTAAATTAGTTAAGTGTAATCAACGGTTCACCACTTAACCCCATCCAATCCCTTGTATCCCCAAATTGATTAAATTGGTTAAGTGTAACTTAACCCCATTTTCATCCCTTGAATCCCCAAATTGGTTAAGTATTAGTGGACCCTGACTTAACCCTAATCATGAGGCATTAATTAACTTAATGCACCTTAACCTCTCACATTAGACCTTGTTGTGGTTACTAGTTAGGCCGGGCGGGTCCGGGTAGGTTTACACCACAACTTAGTCTAACCTCGGGTTTTTGGCACCACATGACCAACTTCTCACATTGGGTCCTATTGTTTGTAGCCACTAGTTAAGCCGGTCGGTTCCGGGTAGAATTATGCTACAAACTCAACCCAACCTCGAGTTGGCCACACTTTTGTTTTCTAAGTGTCATGTCCACTTTATTTCAAACACAAAATTACAAGTTAACAAATGCTTGGGTAGACCTAACTTAATAGGTAAATTCCCAAGGGGTAGACCTAACTTAATAGGTAAATTCCCAATCTTATATTTTCATGTATTTTAAGTTTACCCCAAACCCCCCAACGTCATTCTATCGCTTACATATTCGTAGTAACGCATAAAGGATAGGAAGAGGGAACTTGGCACAACATACATGATAAACTTGCACAACAATCATGCATAACATGTTAGACTTGCACAACTTAGCATAGTGAACTTGCATATTACCATAAACATGCATAACATGTTAAACTTGCATAACTTAGCATAGTGAACTTGCATATTACCTTAATCATGCATAACTTGTCAAACATGCACAACTTGTCATTTTAAACTTGCATAAACATGCATAACTCAATAAACATACAAATCATGGCTTAGCAAACTTGCATAAACATGCATAACTTGTTAAACTTGCAAATCATGGCTTAGTATACATTCATAACTCAATTAACTTGCAAATCATGGCTTAGTACACTTGCATAAACATGCATAATCCATTAAACATGTAGAACATGGCATAGTAAACTCGCATATGCATGCATAACTTATGAAACATGTAAAACATGGTATAGTGAGTTCGCATAAGCATGCATAATCAACTAAACTCACATAAATCTCAACTTTCACCACATATTAACTTTAGAGTTTGTAAAGTGAAGGTAAGAGGGCTTACAATGCTTATGCGGACTCAAATGAGTATAACAAATGCAAGAAACCCCTTATGCAACTAATTAAGACCCCCAAATGCAAGCAAACTTGATCAAGACTCCTCCTTTATGATGCCAATAGAAAAACAAGCCTTTAATGCAAGCTAAGGAGGATCATACAAGCCTAAATACCCTTGTATGCATGGAAATTTCTTAGGGATTTGTTTAGGAATTGTATGAAGAGGGTGGAGGCCATGAGAGTTTGGATTTTGGCATAGTTTGGTTGCAAGAATGATTAATGGGGTTTTAGGGTAGGATTAGAGGCTTATTTATAGAAGATTAGAGTGTTTTTAGCCCTAGGATTAACCCTAGGATAGTTTTGGCCCGTCAGATCTCGGAATCCTCTAGAACCAAGCCACAAGACCCAACCCAAATCAGAAATGGTGCACCAGGCTAACTGCCTGGGCACCCCCCTGTCGACAGGGCTGTCGACAGGGCAGTCGACATGCCTAGACCCCTGTCGACAGGCCTGTCGACATGGGGTCCTGGGCGGGAAATTTTCCCGCCTGCCCAGTTTGCCCTAACCCATGATTTTAATTTCAAATTTAAATCTGTTTTTACTTAGAAATTTTCTGCAAACTTCAATGGGCCTTAACTGGGTCATACGGACTCCGATTTTCGAAAACTCGGACTCTATTTCGCGTATTTTTCCGAGACGAACGCAATGGCATAGCCCGTTTCCCTTGATTCAGATTTTATAATTTAATTCTGCCTCAATTTATGTTATAACAGATTATTGAAAATACGGGTCGTTACAATAACTCTATATATTGAATTTGAACGCACATTTCAATTTATCGGGGCCACGTACTAACTAGAAAAATTCCCAAAAAATATTTTCTAGCTTCGTATTGACGATACAGTCTTAACAAAACTGATTTCGTCAAATTCTGAGACCGTTTGAAAAATGGTCATTTTCCAGTTGATTAAAATCAACTGAAACTGGTCAAATGCGTTTTCCTTTGCCACGCTCACATATTGATTCGAAAAATTACAAATTTTGGAACCTAGCAATAAATTGACATCACGGATCCAATAAAAGTGGTTTCGTCGAAAACCGAGGTCGTTTGCAAAATTTCCATTTTTAAGGGCCAGAATTCCATAGCGACTATTCTGAATTTTCAACTGGACATAACTTTTCATTCCCGCTATGAAATTTCAATTTTTCAGATTCGTTGGAAAGATATTCTCAATTAGATTCAAATATTTTTGGTTTCGCTAAAATCCGGTTTATTTTGCACCTGGTATGTTCAATTGAAATTTGAAATCGAATTATCGAACTACCACGTCATTTTCAATTCCTTTTATATATATATAAATATTTATATTCTAACGACGATTCAAATAAATATATACGTTCTAATTCTATTCAAAATAAATTTCTTGTCGATATTATTTAAAATAATTCATTTTAAATAATCAAAATTCGCTAAAATTGCCAAAATAAAAATTTTAAATTGGCTCAGATTTTCCGGGTTGTTACAAACATGTTTTAATTGAAATTTATATGTTTTGCACTTATTAGTAAATAAAATATATTGAATTGCATAATAATTGAACTTATAGGTTTAAATTTTGTAAGTATAGGCACATGGAGCTACCTGGCTTGATATTGGATATGTAGATTGCTTATATGCTACGCATAAATGCTTAATAAACGCTTATATAAGGTACATTTACGCAAAAATATCAAAATAGGATATATGAAATGTTTTCTGACCAATAGGGGTCGATGTATACTTTTTTATCTCTTTTGGTATATTGCAAAAGCTCCTCCGTACAGGGGAGACTCTACCAAAAAAATTCCTAAATTTAAGGAGTTAGGAAAATTTTTACTTTGAAATTTTTTGTAAAGATAAAAGAGAAGATTCTCAAATTGAATTCAATTTAAAGGTTTTAAGTGAGAAATAGGAAATTAAATATTTCCATGAAACCTTAAAATGGTATGAGCCTTGAGTTATAGAATATAAAATACTGAGTTTTAGCAAAATAGGCATTGAAAAGTTAACGGGTCTGTAGCATTTCTTCAACCTTAGTAATTTCGGGGATGAAATTCTTTTAAGTGGAAAGGAATGTAACATCCCGGATTTTTAGCCATTTAATATTGAATATTTAAATTGTTTTAAAATGTTGAATTAAAAGTATGAATGAATTTTATATTGAATTTATCGATTTAATAATCGGTATACAATTTAATATCGAATATATATTAAATTATCATATATGGTAAGAACAATAATTAAATTCACATTTAAAAACCGAATCAAAACAATTCTGTCGGTTAATATAAATTCTAGTTGAATTAGAACAATAATGATTATTTATTTTCGTTGAATTTGATTATTTGAAACCGATTAATAATTAAATTGAAATTAATTTTAAATCATCAGGTTAAATTGATATATTTTTTGCACGATCAAATTTGGCTTCGAGACCTGTGTCAGTGTGTTCAGAACAATGGTTAAGCCCTACAAATGTCGGTCGTGTTGTCTTGAATGGTATTCGTTACCACGAGATAATTTAACTTGTAAATAAATAAATAAAATCTAATTATATTATTTTTAATCCTATAGCTATAGCCGGCCTACTTCTCTTCTTTTAAAAAGAAAAAAACGCAATCCTTCCTCGAGTTGAAATATCTGCTTCCCAGCTTCACCACAAAGTTATACAGCGATTAATGGCATCGTACTTTTTGTTACCTATTCGCGTCTATATACTAGAACTAGTCCGCCTTCACATTTCTTCCAAAATTTGAAACTCAAACCTAATTCGAGTATCCCCTTTTATTTCTTTTTCCTATTTCGATTCCTCCACTCCATTTAAACAAAATCAACGTCAGGTCTCTACATTTTATTTAGTCGTGTCTTATCCTTTAGGAAGTGAAATCTTTGAAATTATATGCCCAGGCACTTGTGCGATACCACTTGATTTTGGAAGCCGCGTCATGGGGTTCGTCGGCACTCGATTTTGGAGGAGCTCGATTTCAGGTTAATCACAACCTGTAGCTCAGCAATAAAAGTCGCGAGGGGTGGGTGTTGGTTGCGATGGGGTGGAAGTCGAAGGGTGCGAACATACTGATGAGGACTGGTGCGATTTTGGGGGAAAGAACGGAGGGGTTCGATGGAGTCAGGTCTGAGTTGATGTGGGGTATTCGACAGTTGGAATTTTAAGCGGAAGCTTGTTTAACATAAAATAAGGAAGTTGATTTATAAAAAGTATTTATAAATGAAATGAAGTAATTTTCATTGGATAGATTGGATATAGATTTTTCCAGAGTAATGGCATTTAAAAATCAAATTTTTAAATGGGATAAAAGAGGTAATTTTTATGATAAGTAATCTCAGATTTTTATTACAAACTCTTATCTGTCTCAAGATAAGAACGTTGTCGATCGAGGTCCGAGAGGTAATTCAAATACCCCAACTTGAATGACTTCACTATTATCAAGAGATGGTATTAGTTTGTAATGGTAAGGGTTGTTGAATTAATTAATTATTTGCAAAAAAAGAAATTTATAGTTAAAATTCGATGATATCGATATTTTATAAATAATCGAATTCCATGTGAATTAGACTTGAATATAGAAATCATAGTTTTAAATTGAGTTATGGATATGGAATACAATAATCGATGAATTTGAGAAATAGATTTGGATAACAGGTTTATTTTAAAATATTGAAAGTGGAATTCAAAATTTATTTACTAAACGAAGTTTAACGTTATATTTAAATTATATTTAAAACGAACTCGCCGCAGCACGGTAGTATGTAATTTGGCGTTGCGAACTTCAATCGAGTATACAGAACTCAATATAAGTCAGAATTTGATAAAACAAGAAACCCCCGGACCTATTGAATAATAATTTTCTAATGGAAGAGAAAAATCTTGATTTCATCGTATAGATTTTGAGTTATGTTAAAAATCAAATTTTCAGAAAAATAGCGCCATAATTGCTTTTAAACCATAACGGTTTATAAAGTAAATTAAAAGGGGTTTTAATGCATAAAAATATGAATTTCCAATAGAAAAATCCATATTTGAGTTATAAATTAAATATGAACTCAAGTGGAATATATGAATTGATTTTTGGAGCAAAAATCAGATTTTTATTTATTGAATGAGGTTAACTAATTTCAAATGAGATTAGTTAATAGAGTTTGAATTCGAATTTCACTTAGTATAAGTGAATTGAATTTATTAGTCGAGATCGTAAATTCGAATATAAAACTTGGATTAGAAATTGGAAGCGAACAAGGAGATTGAGTTTGAATTGAGTATTAATGAATACAAAAATATTTGAATGGGATATATTAAAATTAAAAAGAACATTGGGCAAAAAGAGCTAATTAAGGAAGTGGTTATCGAATTTTGGTAAAATGTGGGTGAATTGATTAAAATGAATTGGAAATGGGCGTATATACGTTAAACTGGTGTGGGATGAAGAAAATGAAGAATATTATTAGTGCCCAACAAAAAGGTACATGCTTAAAATTTCCATATGAGTTTAATGCGTCGAATCGACAAGCCTCTTGGCTTTTGATTTTATTTTTGAATTAAAAGGGCCTAGAGAGGCAAGTTAGGGTTTGAACTATTGACCGATACGAAGGAGGTGTTGGCGAAATTTTTCGGAAATTTAAGGAGTTAGAATATTTTTATGAAAATTTGATAACTAAAATTCAATGTATCGATATGTATAGAATACGATAAGGAAACGAACTTAAAATAAAATATTAGAAAGTGCCAGTGATTGTTTGATGGATGTTTTGTTTTCCTTTGATAGTTAAATCACCGGCTATCAAAGATTTTTGACCATCGTTGTCAATACGGAGAGACTGGTTGGATTTTATCCGAAAACCACTCCGTATAGGCATAGGCGTTGCGAAATAGATTATGCTGAAGAAATTGGAGATGGAGTGAAATGCAAAGGCTGTTCTGTTTGTCCAGACCCAGGACAACTTGTATGGACGAATGTATGACAGAATATTTCCAATGATCATGCCTGTTGGTTTTTACGAATATACCAAGTTGGTGGGGAGAAGGCAACTTCTCTTTATTCTAACACCCGGAGTGTATTTGTATAAATCAAATTAGTGATTAACGGATTTTCAGATGTGGCATTCAAAGTGAATGGTGGCCAGATGTTCTGAAAGTTAAATGTGACCTCAAGCCTCAGTACCGGGAAATGACAAAAATCGGGCAGGCAACATGGCTAGGTGGGTGATTCCCAAGCAGGGTATATTGTCACTAATCTAGAAAAAAATCATAATTGTTCTCCTTTCATTTTTTGTATCTCCGCGGATGTACGGTGGGCCCTTAAAACCATAATGGGTGATAATATATTCGCTACACTCAAGCTAAATGAGTGGGCGGTCATGTGTGGCTGGGTTGCAAGATGTTCTTGCTGAACCCCAGTGTATCCCCTCTAGAGTACGCTGATCGGAAGATGGTCCCATACCTTATCATAGTTGGAATCCAATCTCCAATAAGCGCCCTGCAGTTTTTGATTTTATACTATATATGTAGAGCATGAGATGCAAGCATTCTTCTATTTGGTTATTTACTTGATTAGACATTATTATAATATCACCAGATTTTGATATCACAATATTTTGGGTTATAGTAAGGTAAAAACTGTCCATGTTTATGTGTGGGCTAGTCTTACTATTATCCTTTTCTTTCAAAAGGATTTTCAAAGTTAAACAATATGGTTGGAGTTTACTCACACCAGTTCCATGACTGATCCAGAGTTTATTTTGTTTGTTTTTCCCTAAACTCTTGGATATCCAAATTTGTACGGGCAGTGAAGTGTTTCAGGATTTTATAGATACCCTTGGAGGATCTTGAAGCAGGTGGCTTCACCGTTAGTTATTTAGAGTTATTTCCGCTGTGATATGTATGTGTTGTACTCTGATATGGTATGTATATACCAAACAGATTTGTATTTCAAAGTTATGGTTTATGATATTATATTTTATTCGATCCGCTGTGAGATTCTATTTTGTTGTTTCTATTCTATCTTCTATTTGTTCCTTTTTCTTTAACCCTAACGACTCGTAATTCTTTATTATTTGGGTTGGATGGGTATTGTTTAGTCAACTCAGATGGTATGGATTTTCGGGCCATCATAGATAGAGATGAATAATTTCAAATCAAAAGCTAGAAAAGAAAATTGAAAACGTACTCTCAAATAGAAAAGGGTAAGAAGCGCGAATCTTATCCTCTAGTTCCCATGTCGTGTCGTCTCGGTCTTCTCCCCATTGCACCTTTACTAACTTTATCTCTTTGTTGTGTAGCCTCTTAACTTCCGTCTCAAGAGTACGAGTAGGAACTCTTCGAACTGATGCATCTTTTTCGACTTCAAAATCTTCAAGGGTACTTGGATCCACTACCTCCGCTGAATCATGAAGACATTTCTTCTAATGAGAAATGTAGAATATGTCATGTACTCCTGCAGTCTCTCCGGAAGTCTAACTCTATAGCCAATTAGCCCATCCTCTCTACTATGGGAAATGGTGCTACGAACCTTGGTGCCAATTTTACCTACCGAGCCAAATCGAAATACGTTTCTTAAAGGAAATACTTTGATGAATAACATATCTCCTACTTCGAATTCGAAGTCAGTCCTTCTCTTATCGGCATATGACTTTTGTCTATTATCTGCAGCTTTCATCCTTCTTTTAATGAGGTCTATCTCTTCCATGGTTTCTCTCGCCATATTTGGTCCAAGTAGAAGTCTATCCGTAGACTCCCACCAACACACTGACGATCTGCAAGGTCGTCCATATAATGCTTCGAAGGGTACCATCCCTATGCTCGACTGATGACTATTATTGTATGTGAACTCAACCAATGGGAGATGCTCCTCCCAAGTCCCTCCGAAATTTAGTATACACGGTCTTAGTAGATCCTCAAGAACTCTGTTAACCCTCTCAGTTTGTCGATCAATCTGAGGGTGATAAGTTGTGCTAAGTCGTAACTGTGTACCTAGGGCTTTTTGCAAGCTCCTGCAAAATTTAGTAGTAAATATGGGGTCACAGTCACTTACTATACTAGAAGGTACCCCATGTAGTTAGACGATCTCTAAAAGGTATACTTAAGCTAGCCAAGCCGTCACCTCTTGCTCTTGACTGGAATGAAATGAGCGTTCATAGTAAGCCTGCCCACTATCACCCAAATGCTCGTATTTCCTTTCCTTGATCGGGGCAATCCATCAATGAAATCCATAGAGATGCTCTGTCATCTCCATTGCGGGATATCCAAGGGCTGAAGTAATCCACCGGGTTTCTCTTGTTCAACCTTGACTTATTGGTAAGTCAAACAATAGGCAACGAATTCTGCTACATCTGTCTTCATGTCAGTCCAATGGAAAACATGCTTCATGTCTCGGTACATCTTGTCGCTGCCCAGATGGACAGTCATTCGAGAGTGATGAGCTTCCTCAAGCACTGCTCGTAGCAATTCCCTAACTCTAGGGATATACAGCCTTCCATATCGTCTTAGCCACCCTTTATCGTCCACGGTATATTTAGCTAGGTGACTAGAAGCTTATCCTTTATCGATTCTATCCCATCCTTGGAGACTACATGCCCTAGGAACCTTACTTCTTTCCTCCAGAAATAACACTTAGAAAATTAAGCCTTAAGTTGATGTTATCTAAGTGTACTGAGAACCTCCTCTAAGAGTTGTTCATGTTCTTCTTCATTCCCTGACAAGATCAGAATGACATTCACAAACACCACCATGAATTTGTTCAGGTACTCCCTAAACAACTGACTCATTAAGTCCACAAAGTATGCGGGTGCATTGGTCAGCCCAAAAGGCATGACCAACAACTTAAAGAAACCGTCAGAGTTCTAAAAGCCATCTTGTCAATACTATCATCTGCCACTGTTAGCTGATGAAATCTCGTGGCTAGTTCCAACTGTGAAAAAACTGAAGCGTTTGCTAGTTGGTCAAACAAGTCGTCAATCCTTAGAAGTGAGTACCTATTCTTCTTGGTGAGTTTATTCAATTCTCTATAGACCACACATAGAGGGAGAGAGCTGTCTGCCTTGGTTGCAAAGACGAATGGATCTCCCTACTCAGAAATGATTCACTTAATGAATCCTTTTGTGAATAACTCACCTACTTGTTTGCTGAGCTCCCTTCTCTCCTTAGGAGTTATGTGGCGCATTGGCAAAGCGATAGGTTTCGCATTCTCCACCAAGTAAATACAGAAATCTATCTCATGCCTTGGATGTAATCCCCTTGTCGAACACATACAAAAATCTACTAACTATGGGTATAGATCGAAGACCATTAACAGAAGCATCAAGAGAATCTAGGAAACTGAGCATAACTGACCCCCGTGGGTCACAAGAAATTTCAAGAGTTCTACCTTGGCAAGAAATCTAACAACTCTTCTTTCACAATCAATAATGGCACCATACATAACTGGCCAATCCATTACTAGAATTAATCCATAACCATAAACCCAAGAACATATGTGTCGCATTTCGATGCCTAAAACAGAAATCCTCAAACCCTACATATCATAGATAATTGAGTCATTCTTCCTATGGGGTTTGAGACTATAACAGGACCAGAAACAATACCAGTATCTAGGTGCAAATTTTCTACCACAGAGTTAGATATGAATGGATGAGAAGCACTGGAATCAAAGAGAGTTCTAATAAGATAGTCTTAAAGAGAAATTAAATCTTCGACTACGACTTTCCTACCATGATCTAGCTCACCAGCCTCTAAAGCATTAACTTGCCCTCCAAACGATCCAGCCTTCTGTCCTTTCCTGTTAGAGCATTGTCCTTTATAATGTCCAACTTGACAACAAACAAAGCAAGCATTCTTTATCTTTCTACAATCTTTCACAAAGTGTCCTAAAGCACCACACCCATGGCATTTCACTTCTGTCTTGATCTGAGCTTTATCGAGTCTTCCTCCTTTCTTAGTTATGCCCTTCTTCGGCCACCATTTTTTTCTCAGCCTTGGGTTTATCTTCCTCAGCCTTAATCTATTTCTTCCCTTCCTTTCCACCCTCATGCATCAAGGCTAAGTCAACGAGTCTTTCGAAGGTTACTTCCATTGGTACATGTGTTAGAGCTAAGTCTTGAAGCAGTTGGTTTAGTCCCTTTGTGAACCTCAAGGCTTTTTGTGATGAGTATTAACTAACTCCAATCCAAACCTCGCTAGTTGATTAAAAGTTTTGACGTGCTCCTTTATTGTCATGTATCCTTGCTTTAATTCTGTAAAAACCCAGAAAATCAAAACCAATTTAATTTTTTTATTTCAGCAATTTTAATGAATTTTGAATTTTTAAAATGATTTATTTTAAATAATAATCACTAGAAATTTAATTTGAATAGAATTATAATGTATATATTTATTTGAATCGAAGTTAGAATATAAATATTTATTTTAATTATAAAAGGAATTGGAAAGGGAGCGGTAGTTTGAAAATTCGATTTCCAAATTTCAAATGAATTTACAGGATTCAAAATAAACCGAATTTTGGTGAAACTAAAAATATTAGAATCTATTTGAAAATATTTTTCCAACGAATCCGAAAAATTGAAATTTCATAGAGGGAATAAAAATTTATGTCCAGTTGAAAATTCAGAATAGCCGCTATGGAAATATAGCCCTTAAAAATAGCGATTTTGTAAACGACCTCCGTTTTCGACGAAACCACTTTTGTTGGATCCGGGATGTCAAATTATTGCTAGATTCCAATTTTCATAATTTTTGGAATCAATATGGGAGTGTAGCGAATTTAAACATGTTTGGTAATTTCAGTTTGAATTTAATCGACCAGAAAATGGACATTTTTCAAACGGTCTCCAAATTCGATGAATTTAGTTTTGTTAGGACCGTATCGTCAAAACATAGCTAGATTTATTTTTTGGGAATTTTTAGAGTTAGTATGTGGCCCCGGTAAATTAAAATGTACGTTCAAATTCAATATATATTGATTTATATTTTAATTTAAAGAAAAACTGATTGTAAAAATTGAATTGGCATGTCGGACATATCCCATTGTGTTCAAAATGGGGGTAATTTTCTAGGGGCGATAGTCGTTGGGTTTGATTTGGAGTTCGGATGCAAAAATGCCAAAATTAAATAAACTTGGAATAAAATAATATTAAATAATATGTATAAATAGGCGTTAATTTTTAGAAACCCTAGGCCCAGGGTCTCATTTCAGTGCCGTCATCTTCCAAATTGAGGGTTGGAATGCTCCCTTCTTTTCACCGAATTTTCTCCTCATCCACTCCTTAATTCAAGAAACTCCAAGAACAAAAACTATACAGGAATGCTTAGGCTTCAACTTGATACGGTGTTGATCAGTTTTCGTGGGCCAGAAGTTGTCCCGTTCAAAGCCGTTCTCCAGCTGATTGGTGGGGCCAGTTTCGTCACAACGCTGGGCAATGGAGGCTCTTTCGAAGGCAGTTCGTGTGGTGATAGCGGATGAGGGTTTCCGACCCTCTGGAGTGCGGGATGATGAAGTGGCCACGATCGACGTTTGGTTTTGCCAACCTGGAAGTATCAAATGAAGAAGAGGGATTAAGGGGTGAGGGTTAGAGAAATAATTAGGGCTAATTATTTTAATTAATTTTGAATTTTGTAATCAAATGTATAAACTACCATATCTTTGTGATACGAGGTCAGAATCGGACAAAACGAAGTGCGTTGGAATCATGTTGAAGAACTCTACATTTCAAAACTGACCAGCACTGAAACAGAGCTAATTGGGATTTTTGACTTAATTGAACGCATGGTTTGATTCAGCTAAAATAATCGTTAATTAACGATTTCAAGACCAATCAATGTGAGAATTTCTCACTGATATTTTCTGTATAGTTATTTATTTTATAACTGCATATATGAACTGCTCCCTATCGTCCACAGACCATGGACGATTTATTTGATTGTGTTGTGATTGTGGTGTGAATGAAATATATATTTGTGATGTGAAAATTATATATATATATACGATGTGAAATTTATATATATGTATGATGTGAATAAAATATATATTTGCGATGTGAAAATATATGTATGGAATGAAAAATAAATATATATATGAAATGAATAATATATATATGAAGTGAAAAAATATCTATATATATGAAATGAATAATATATATATATATATATGAAGTGAAAAATAATATATATATATATATATATATGAAATGAGTAATATATATATGAAATGAAAAATAATATATATATATATATATATATGAAATAAATAATATATATAAAGAAAAAATAATATATATATATATATATATATATATGAAATGGAAAATAATATATATATATATATAGGAAATGTGAAAAATACATATACGAAGTGTGAATACAATATATATATGAAATGAAAATAATATATATATGAAATGTGTAAATAATATATATACGAAGTGGAAAATATATATATGCGATGAGAATAAATAAATAAATAAATTTACGATGTGAAAACAATATATATAGGATGTGAAAATCTATATATGCGATGTGAAAAATATTTGTTCGCTAAAAATAGAATTTTTAGCTTATATATGCGATATATAAAATGGTCGTGTATTGAAATGATTAATTAGATTGTTAAAAATATAATTTTTAACATATACATGAACTGTATAAAATTGTCATGTAATGAAATATTCAATTTTGATTAAAAATTGAAATGGAGGTTGAAATCGTTTTTGAAACAAATTTAAAACGATTTATAAAATACGTTTTAAATGAAAATCGACGAAATATATATAATATATATTTTCCGCGCCACTGCAGTTCGCGAATTTCGACCATTGACTTCGAATTGACGTTACGGGAGATCCGACCGTCAGATTCTCCTAAAACCGGAACCGTTGGGTTCGTACCGAAATGAGCTTTCCAACGAATATTAGAGATTTGAAATCTAACGGTTGGACTTGGAATTATGTCCAAATCAGATTTGGAAAAGGTCGCTGTAAGTGCAGTTCGATGACCGTTTATGGAAATCGACTATACGGGCCTTGATAAAATTATTAAAAATATTAATAATTTGTGTAATATCATAATAAATGATTTGGAAAGAATTGGGATGAAAATTTTTCCAATAAATAAATTGGATCTGAAAATGTTTTTAAAATAACCAGAATTTTCCAATAAATAAATTGGAATGATTTGGAATGGAAATAATCTTCGAGATATTTCGATATTGGATTCCGTTATTATACAGATATTGTTGAGGAATTTGGTAGATATATATACACACACACACACACACACATATATATCATTATTCCAATATGATATTTGTTGGTTTCAGAATTTGGTATTGAATATAAGTAGATATAATTTTTATTCAGAGCCTTGTATTTAATATCAAATTGGATTTTGGGTTTGTCGTGAATGGTGTCTTCATTAACACTGTTCTTAAACCCCGATGAGAAAAGAATAAATCTTTTAAGTAAGATTTAATGAAGTTTACCAATTAATTAATATTTATTTGGAATTGAATAAAAGAATTGGATTTTATGTTTGTCGAGAACTGTGTTTAAATGACATTAGTTCTTTAACCCGAGTAAAGAAGGATTAATTTCCAGAAAGTAGAACAATCAATAAGAAATGATTATTGGGATTTGAACCAATTGGAGTTTGAATAAATCTTTAATTAGATTGTGAATGAATAAATGGTAATAGAATTTACTAAAACACATGATGTGATTAAACAAAATTTACTTGGTTGATGATATTGATGGTGGTTGATTGATTGTTTGGATAGGGCTCGACCAGTTTATGAGCAGAATATGCTTTTACATTTAGCATTGGGTTGGGTAGAAATAATTGTATGTTAACATCTTGTGAAACACTTCACAATTTGACTATAAGATGTGTAGCGATGTTGTTGTGTTCATTTCAAACTTAATGAATGATTTTGAAATGATATTTTTCTTAAGTGAAAAGAAATGTATTCCCGATTTTGGATAGGGAATGTTTTATAAAAATGTTTTATAAAACAGAAGGATTTCGAGGGCTAAAAACCGATGATTTCGAAATGATTTGAAAATGTATTGTGGTTTTACATTGTAGTTCATCACATATTCGATTAGTTGCTATTAATTATGTATCTGTTTGGTAACGGAGAATTTATTCTCTTGCTTAGCACCCTTCTTTGAGACGTACGAGCTCAAAGGTTATGTGATTAATAGTGACTAATCATATGTGTGAATTGATAATGTGAAGTACTATAGTTTGAATGTACTTGTGATTATTATGCTGTGAAATGATTTTTCCTACTTCGGGATATAAAATGGTTTAGTGTATGGCTAAAGATTTGGGTGACCCGATAGCGACTAAAAGTATGGGCTGGATCCAGTGCCTTAGGGTGAGTGGTCAGCAGTTTAGCCTGCTCCATGCGTGGGAGGTGCGCACACACACACATACATACATACATACATACATACATACATACATACATATATATATATATATATATATATCGAGTTGGAGGGGCGCTTACTGCGCGGTCTGAGGGAAGATTCCCGATATTTGGTTGCATACTTGTTTGTATGCATTGTTATACTTTGGAATATTTCCAAGCGATTTGATTTGAGATCCCAAAGTGAAATCTACTTTGATATAAAAGCTAGATATATATTTTAAATGATTTAAAATAGAAACCGGGAAATAAAGACCAAAGGAATAATTTCTGTAAATTGAATTGGATTTGGAAAAATCTAAGTGTGGTGATTAATCTAAATGAGTAGATTGGGATATTGCATGTTGATTGATGCATAGTAGATCCTATATCTATATTGATTGTTGTTCATACACTGGAATTTATGGGGGTAAACCCGTTCCGCATTAGCGGCGTGGTCCTGTGATTTGCCTTATCATTTATATAAGTTTATAACTGTTTAGGTTTTCTCACACCAGTCCCATGATTGACTCGTAGTTTGCTTTTCCCTTGCAAACTCGGGTACCTTTATTTTCCACACGGGCAGTCGAGTGGTTTGTTTTGCAGATATTTATTATATTAAGCAGGATTCTGATTGAAGCTTAAAGTTGTGTCCAGGTCATTGATAATCTTCCGTTGTGTTCGTTTATTTGTTACCGCTGCATTGTATTACATTCATTGTAAATTAATCTTCCGCTGTATTATTATATTTCGATATACTTTGATATTTTGTACTCTGATGTAACATTATTATGATGTTTATAAAATTCTTCTATTATTTGTTCTGATGTGTTGTATGCCCATAGTTAGCATATGCGGGATTCGAACGGTCTTGGTCGGTTTAGCGATCGATTAGGTTCGGGCGAAATCCATATCGTTACATATGGTATCAGAGTTTTGGTTAACTCAAATCTTTGGGGTACAACTGGTTAGAACAGAATAAAAGTGCAGTGTCCCAAAATTCCGATACAATTTGAGCTGACCAAATAACACAAGTCCAAACCAAATTGCACTGGAAACCGGAAAACTAATAGAAAGAAAACAGAGGGTGAGAATAGATAGAATGGAAGAAGAAGAACATGCAACATCAGAGTAACACAAATCTCATAGCGGAACGAAAAACATATAATAGATAACATATGCTTGAAATAAAATCAGTAAATATATATAGTAACATTACCAGAGTACAACACTTACAACACAATGGAAATAACTATAACTATATAATCCTGAAGCCTCCTGCTCCAAGCTATCCAGGTATATCTGTAAAATCCGGACTACTTGACTGCCCGTACAAAATTGGGCACCAAAGAGTTTAGGGAAAACAAAACGAAATAAACTCCAAGTCAGTTATGGGACTGGTGTGAGTAAAACAATTTAAAACAGTTTGAGCAATAAAACGATATCTCATAAGACCACGCCATATAACGGAACGGATTTTTCCCTTATGAGAATCCAAAATATTTGATTTAACTTTCAAAATCCTTTTGAAAGAAACGATAAACTTTATATCATAACTCTTTTGATATTATAATAGTGTCTATCAATCACAACTAAATAATCAACTAGCAGAACACTTTCATCTCACGTTCTACATATATAGTGTACAATCAAAACCGTGAGCACTTATCGGATAATGGATTACCAGCTATGACAAGGTATGGAACCACCTTCCGATAGTGTACCTATAGAGAGGAATACACTTGGTTCAACAAGAACATCTTGCAACCTGGCCACACATGACCGACCACTCATTTCGCTTGAGTGTATCGAATGTATATCACCAACGTTTGGGATCAGCAACCGTTTCCCGAATGGGACAGCATTGACAATAGATTATAGAATGAATGAATATCTCTAGATAGGTGATAATACACCCTAATTGGCAGCCAACCGCTTAGCCATGCTGCCTGCCCGATTTTTGTCATTTCCCGGTTGTGAGGCTAGAGGCCACGCTTATCTCTGATAGATCACACATTTATTCGCTTTGAATGTCACATCGTCATACTCGCCAAATTACAAATTGATTTCCCTAAAAATACAAGGGGTATACAGCTAAGAGAAACGGATTCCTCCGCCACCAAACGTACATACGTTTGAAGAGATCAACTTACGTGATCCATTAAATATACTCTGTCAGACATTCTTCCATACAGGTTGTCCTGGGACTGGACAAACCGAAGGCACTATTCTGTAAACAGGATAGCCCTTGCATAACTCCTTCTTCAATTATCTTCATCATATTTGATCATAATGCTAATGCCATACGGAGTGGTTTTCAGATAACATATCTGATCCCGGTCTCTCCATACCGACGACGGAAAAATGGTCAAAAACTTCGATAGTCGGTGAGTTAACTATCAAAGAAAAAATGTGTGCAAACAACGATATTATTTCCCGATGGAAATTCTATCGATCAATCATCAATCACCATTTATCTCTTACATTCATTTATCATTGATTTATTCATTTTCCATTTCCTGATTCAGTATATTCATAATTTCTTATTTTCTACATTTAGAAAATATACGTTATTGACATTGGAAAACATTTCCATTTCTTATTTGGAAAATATTTCCAAAACTCCTTCATTGGATTTAAACAGATGTTTAAACATCGATATGCCAACTCGAACCATTAACACTTATTAACTAAATTCAGTTAACTCCTTCACTATCGAAACTTAACCATTCCTTAGTCAAAAACGAAGTCAATCAAGTTGGGGTATAACTACCTCTCAAACCTTAACTGAAAAACATTTCTAACCTCGAAATAGATAAAGTTCACCCTTTAAATCTTTAACAAACTTCCTTACGTAACTCTCGGATTCTATTTACGAATCCACTTCTTTATTGAAAAACGTTGATTATAACTATAGCGTTATAATCCCTACTTCTGAAATATCTAACTCCAAAATATAACTCGATTAACTCAAATAAATTAACCCTAACTCCGTTAACTTTAACTCGATTAACTTTAATCCATTAACTCTTATCATTTAACTCCTTTCGAATAAACTATATTCGATTAACTCCTTTAACTCTATTCAAATAAACTATATTCGATTAACTCGTTTAACCCTATTCGAATAAACTATATTCGATTAACTCCTTTAACTCTATTCGAATAAACTCTATTCGATTAACTTCTATTCGATTAACTAATATTCGATTAACTCTCTTCGAATAACTAATATTCAATAACTCTCTTCGAATAACTAATATTCGATTAACTCTCTTCGAATAACTAATATTCGATAACCCTTTTCGAATAACTAATATTCGATTAATCTTTTCGAATAAACTATATTCGATAACTCTTTTCGAATAAACTATATTCGATAACTCTTTTCGAATAAACTATATTCGGTTAACTCCTTTCGAATAACTAATATTCGATTAATCTTTTCGAATAACTAATATTCGATAACTCTTTCTGAATAACTAATATTCGATTAACTCTAATCAACTAACTCTAATTTGATTTACTCTATTACGATTAACTCTAATCGATTTATTCTAATTCGATTAACTCTAATCAATTAACTCTATTCAATTAATTCTAATTCGATTTACTCTAATCAATTAACTCTATACGATTAATTCTAATTCGATTAACTCCAATCCATTAACTCTATTCGATTAATTCTAATTTGATTAACTCTAATCAATTAACTATATTCGATTAATTCTAATTCGATTAACTCTAATCAATTAACTCTATTTGATTAATTCTAATTCGATTAACTCTAATTCAATTACTCTAATTGATATCCACTTTAAACAATCTTCTCATAACTCTTTTATATCTCGTTAATTCCCTTTTATAATCCTATTTATTTTCCAAATAAATATTTCTTTTATAATTTTATTTATTTAATAAATATTTTCTTTTTAATTCTATCTATTTAACAAATAAATATTCTTTTTCAATTCTATTAAAAAGGTTTTACAAATATTTCATTCCCAATTCTATTTGTAAATGGTTTACAAATATTTCCTTTTCAATTCTATTCGTAAATGATTTACAAATATTTCCTTTCCTATTCTATTTGTAAATGGTTTACAAATATTTCCTTTTCTATTTGTTTCACAAATATTTCCTTTTATAACTTTATTTATTTTCTAAATAAATATTTCTTTTATCTCTATTTATTTTCTATATAAATATTTCTTTTATCTTACTCCATTTATTTAACAAATAAATATTCCCTTTCAATTCTGTTTGTGAATGTTTTACAATATTTCCTTTCAATTCTAATTGTAAATGTTTTACAAATATTTCCTTTCAATTCTATTTGTAAATGTTTTACAAATATTTCCTTTCATATTCTATTTGTAAACTTTTTACAAATATTTCCTTTCAATTCTATTTGTAAATGTTTTACAATTATTTTGTAAATGTTTTACAAATATTTCCTTTCAATTCTATTTGTAAATGTTTTACAAATATTTCCTTTTAATTCTATTTGTAAATGTTTTACAAATATTTCCTTTCACATAATATTATTTATTATATAAATAATTCCTTTTATAAAATTCTATTCATTTTAAAAATATTTCTTTTTATAAAATCCTTTGATTTTATAAATATCTCTTTCTATAAAATCCTTTGATTTTATACATATTTCTTTTTCAATACAACATTGAAAATTTCCTTTTTTAACATTCCAGTATTCCTTATGGTATTTAAAATACCATATAACAATGATCAATATCATTCTAACACACATCATAAACAACTGATTATATATCACATCATATATCATCATATATGAAAAACAATAAAATAAATGTTGAGGAATCCAGTCGGATTCCTCCGACCAGTTTCCCTACAACCACAGATGTTACACAATATAATTCACATCGATATCACTTCAGTATGAAATATTCTGATAAACAGAACCAATATTTAGTTAACGATTTATATATATCGCTATCTTAAATTTTAACCAATCATTCAGCAATTCAATCAAATAGTCAGCACACAACAATCATCGTCATTTATCAGTTCTAATTATACGTTATAAAAATATGAACTGATAGAGTTGGTGAGTTTTACTCACATTGGCGGTTTACCATAAAATATCGATAATTGCCTTTGATTCAGATCGGACAATTTATTTTGCTATAAATTGTAACGAGCTTCGATTCACTCCCCGTCAGTTCTAGTGTGTAGCTCTCGTCCATACGATCCCAACGTGACCAGCGGTTCGAAAAACCATTTAAATTTGGCGGCCCACATTCATCAAATGCGGACCCGACTCTATTTCTTCTTCCCCAAAACTTGTCGTGACCTGCTGCTTTGCAATCTCCATTTCGATCACTTCCTCAACCCTTAACTCATCAAAATACTCCACGATATACAAATCCGACAACACCATTCACCTCTCCATCGAATTCTCCTCCACCTCCAACCCTCACCTTCGAGCTCGCATAACCCTATGCCACCGCGTCCTGTGGCATCAATGTCGCGGCACAGTGAATCCGTGCGACAGAAACTTTCACCGAAGTTTACCAAACTTCTCCTGCAGATGCGCCTCACTCCGGTGATCATCACACAACCCTCCTTTTCGACTAACTCCTCCCATATCATCACCATTCCTTAACCCTAGCTTACTGTTGGGTATTTGCAACGCACGAAACTGAAGTCGAACTAAGAGAAACGCTTATAGAAATGAAGCTCTTCGGTTGCTGATTCCATATGTATATAATTTGTGATTTATAAGAATCTCTTTGATTTGTTCTAGATTTTAGAACTTTGGATTTTCTCGTTTCCATTTTCTGTATGACGACGGAAAACTGTTTAACTAGAGAAAAATGTTTTTAGGGTTTGAGGGAGAGTGTAGGGTATTTACAGGAGAGTTTTATATTTTTTTATTGGATTATTATATAAAATTTTAAGCAAGCGTTGTATGTATTCGTCCTTTAAAATTCCCGTAATCACACATGACATCCAAAAATAACGAAACTGGACATGCAACTATTGTTTGACATTACGGACCCAACGAAACTGGTTTCGTCGAATACCGACTTCTTTTGCTCACACAGCGTATTTTTAAAGGTCAAATTATCTGCTTTTTTCACATTAAAATCTCGTACGGCCACATACTGACTTCAAAAATTACGAAAATTGAAATCTAGCAATAATTTAATATTGCGAATCCAACAAAATTAGTTTCGTCGAAAACGAAGGTCGTTTACAAAACTGGCTATTTTTAAAGCTCTAAATAATCCAATTTAAATATTAATATATTTAAAAATAATTAAATTTAATATTTATAAATAAATATTATCGTATATATTCACATAGAATATCATACGGCTTCGGAATAAATATATATGGATTTACAACTCGATATTTCATCATCAGAGTTATATCGATATTCGATTTGTACTTAAATCCTTTTATAAATCGTAATAAATTATAATGGAATTCCATGGCAACGCTTCCTTGACATGCTCCAGAGTACTAAGGAGGCATTGGAAGCCCATAGGCGTGACAGTCTTCGCATGCAAGAAAACATGATCACTATGAGTAGAGAACTCCAAGAGCTCCGAAGGCAAAAGACACCTTCCCCAACATGCCGCCTTGTTGTAGATGATTCATCCTCTTTAGATGAGGGACGTCCTCGTGAAAGAAGACCGCTAGAGCAACCTCAGAATCTTGATCAGCTAACTTTTGGGTCTTTAGGATCCCGCGAAGACTGTGCTCGTGCGTTAGGGCCTGATGACCCAAGCTTGAAAGAGCCTATGTTGTTGCCCATGCGTTGATCCCACGTTCTACCCAGGGATCCTAACATTACTAATCCTACGCAACAACAACTTCTTCAGCCCCTCCCTCCAGAGATCGACTGGAAGCGTAGGGAGCAATGTAGAGCAGCCGCCACTAGAAACAGGAGGTTATCCCCTAATCAGGAGCCTAGGGGTAATCCGAATATTAGACCTAGAGAAACAGTGCATACATTAACAAATGCCAATGTATGGGCGATGGTGCGTCAGATTATGTCCGAAATCTGGAGGTACACTAATGAGGACTAGGGTATTGAGCGAAGTCATACCCCTTCACAGATGATATATTGGATTTCCAGTTCCCTCGGCGGTTCAACTTGCCTTAGATGGATCGGTATTCAGGAAGAACGGACCCAGGTCAGCATCTGATGAGGTATGCATGGTTCATGAATGCTGCAGTAGCTCTAGATGCTGTAAAATGCAGAGCCTTTCCAATTTATCTTGAAGACATGGCGTTAATGTGGTTCACCCGACTCCCTCCCGGTCGATATCAAATTTCACAGAATTGAGTGAGCGCTTTATGAACCAGTTTCGACATCACGCCCGAAAGTCCAAGAGCGTCATAGAGATGTCAAGGATTAAACAGGCCCCAGGAGAATCTTTGAAGTCATATTTAGACGCTTCAACCTGGCCATCACCGAAGTTAGTGACCCTCATGAGCCCACTATTCTGATGGCCTTGATATAAGGGGTTGACCCTGACATAGAATTCGGGGATTACTTGTCTGGGAAACCGCCTCCTACTAGAGAATTGTTCTATGAAAAAGCTAATATTCACTTAAGGCGAGAAGAAGCTCATGCAAATAGGAAGAGAAAGTCCGAAGGGGCCTCAAGGGAAGGTGTCCAAAGTAATGTTGTTGTGAGACAATCTGGTGACAGTTCAGGGAAGGTTGAAGTAAACGTTGGCAACCAGAGCGGAAGTAATAGCAACAGGAATGGGAACAACAATAGAAGGAACAGGAACCAAGGGAATAACTCTAATAAAAGACCCAGATTCCAGACTTTTGAAAACTATATGCCATTAAGTGATACATTGGAGAATATTTACTTGGATACATATAGCATATTGCAGTACAAAAAACCACCACCCAGAGACTCCACTGAAAAAGAGATCGCAATGGGAAAGTTTAATTTGTTCCATGGAACCCCCGGTCATTCCACCAACGAATGCCGTCATTTGAGAGATATAGTAGAAAGATTGCTGCAGGAAGGGAAGTTAGACAAGTACAAGGTTGTCCCAAGGGACAGGGGGCAAGGGGGACAAGCCCCGGACCAAAACCAACCTACTTCAAAACCCACAGCCCAGCAGAAAGGTAAGGGGATCGTTATTAATACCATTGTAGGCGGACGCCACCTAGTTGGTCGTAGTTTCAAAACGATGGATCAGTACGTCAATGCCGCCAAGCATTTTGAAGTAGGAGAATGCAGTAACCTCGAAGACATTACTCCAGTTAAACAACAAAATAAGATGTCAGACGACGTCATATTCCGCAGTAGAGATGATTCCGGAGTTCAATCCCCAACTGAAGATCCACTAGTAATTACCACGACAATCGGCCCTACTTTAGTCCATAAAGTGTTAGTGGACAACAGGAGCTCGGTCAATATCCTCTTCAAGAAAGCTTTCGAACAAATGAGACTTGAAGCAAAAGATCTAAAGCCCTGCGAAGGATGGATACATGGCTTCAACGGGGCATCGACGGCTCCGATGGGCTACGTAGAATTACCAGTGACATTAGGGCAGGGAGATAACCAGAGACTGAGGATCCTGCTGTTTGTAGTTTTGGATGTAGAGTCGCCCTACAATGCCTTTCTAGGCCGACCGGCCCTTGCCGAGTTTAGGGCATGTATTGCACCTTGGTGCTTTCTCCTTAAATTCCCGACTGACACAGGAATTGGGGTGATGAGAGGCGACCAAGCTACGGGACGAGCTCGTTACATGATGGAGTTGAAGATGCTAATGAAGGGGTTGAATATAGAAACTAAGGACGATTATGCCCCTCCGAAGGAGAACTCAGCATAGCAATTAAGGGGTCCAGCCCCAATATAGTTGCCCTCAGATGTGCTCGAGGATATAGATCCCAGACAGGATAAAGAACCTGAGGATTGGAAGGCGACTCCCAATGAGATAACAGTAGATATACATATTGATGAGACAGATTCGAGAAAATTACTAAAGATCGGCTCACAACTAGATCCAGTTCGAGCAAAAGTGTTGGCTGATTTTTTAAGGGCAAATCTGGGTGTGTTTGCCTGGACTCACGCTGACATGTGTGGGATTTCGCCTGCCATTATGAGCCACTCTTTACGTATTAATCCAAAGCACCCACCAGTCAAACATAAAAGACGGTTGTTAGGCCCAGAGCGGTCAGCAGCTTTGAAAGAAGAGGTAGAGAAATTAAAAGATAATGGATTCATTAAGGATTCTAAATATCCTGAATGGATATCGAATCCTGTCCTGGTCAAAATGTCTAACGGAAATTTACGTATATGTATCGACTTTTATGATTTGAACAAGGCCTACCCAAAGGATAGCTTTCCTCTCCCCAGAATTGATCAGCTAGTAGATTCGACGGTTGGGCATGAGCTTTTATCCCTTATGGATGCCTATTCTGAGTACAATCAAATTCCCATGCACATACCAGATCAGGAGCATACAAGTTTCATCACAGACTTGAGGTTATATTGTTATGTGGTAATGCCATTTGGGTTAAAGAATGCAGGAGCCACGTACCAGTGCTTGGTCAACCGCATGTTCTATAATCAAATCGGGAAAACTATGGAGGTTTACGTGGATGACATGCTTGTGAAGTCTAAACAGTCTTCTGACCATACAAGGGACTTAGCTGAAATGTTTGATATTCTTCGAAGGTATGGAATGAAGTTAAACCCCCTAAAATGCTCGTTTGGGGTCGCATCTGAAAAATTCCTCGGGTTTTTTGTGAGTTCTCGAGGAATTGAGATAAATCCTAGCCAAATAGCAGCAATAAGGGACATTGAAGAACCACGAAAGATCAAAGATGTTCAAAGCTTGGCCGGAAAAGTTGCTGCATTAAGCAGGTTTATCTCCAAAGCTACAGATAGGTGTGTACCTTTCTTCAATCTAATAAAACGAGGAAAGCAAAATTTTGAGTGGACTCCCGACTGTGTGGAGGCATTCCAGAATTTATTAGACTTATTAGAAAAGCCTCCAATATTATCAAAACCCGTGGAACATGAGGATTTGTTTGTCTACCTAGCGGTATCATCTCACGCCGTCAGTACAACATTGGTACGTGAAGAGGATAAAGTCCAGAGGCCTGTATACTACGTGAGAAAAAAGCTAGCTACTACAGAACGTAATTATCCGAAGATAGAAAAGCTTGCTTATAGCCTTCTGATTGCTTCCCGCAAGCTTCGTCATTACTTTCAGGCTCACCCAATAGTTGTATACACCGATCAACCTTTAAAACAAGTATTGCAAAAACCTGAAGCATCGGGGCGGTTACTTAAATGGAACATCAAGCTGAGTCAATGTAACACCCCGCCTCCGCTAGGGTCACTCGCAAAGGGATGCACTAGCTTTAGAGGGGCATTATTGGTAAACATGCACAGAAATATCACAAGACAACTCATATAAAAATAGCGGAAGTAAAATCAAACTTTCATAACATGAATAAATAAGGTCTAAAGCCTTTTACATCAGAGTACATCAAAACCTGTCTTGCAATAGTAAAGAAGCATAAAGACATTTTCATAAATTATTCCCCAAGTAAAAACAGTAAAGTAGCCATTAGCCAAGAAAAGTCCAAGCCATCCATGATGACCTTCAAACAGAAGAAGTCCGAACTAAACAACAGTATTTCCTCCCTGTAACCTGGGGGGGGGGGGGGGAACGGAAGAAAAGAGGAGAAACAAAACGGGTCAGTCAAAAAGACTGAGTAAGCCCTATCTACTATTAGCATAAAAACTAGTAAAGTTAACTGACATGAGAAACTGAGATGAACATAAGCATGATGACAAGATAGATAAGCTAAATCAAAATAACAGGATGAACTACTGAACTCAGATAAACTAAGGTGTCATGATAAATTACGATGTCAAGATAAAACAAGGTATCACATCGTCAGGTTTCTATCAAGTATAATATCCCCAAGATATCTATCACGTATAACGTCCCATGATATCTATCCTGCATTTTAGCTCTGCACCTACCGTACTAGTATCCCCACCGTATCATGTGTTAACCAAGAATGACTCTCACTCAAAAGTCGTGTAATGGTCCATGTCAACCTAATATATCGCATATATAGGTTACTCAACTTGTATGTTTTATTCCATGTAAATGTTCAGTCCCTTGCCGTAGACCATACGGGCTTTCCCATGAGATTCTACATTACTTTAACATAGTTCCATGATCCTTAAGATCGGTTTGGACTGTTACCCTAAACCTAGCTAGGGTCTTCCAACATGAATTATTGTTTGTACAACTAGGACTTAAGGTACCTAGGGCCACTAGGGATTACGCTTACCTATTGCACATTTTCGTATCTCGGTTTTGGTTCAACCACCCAGGGCCACTGGGATTTACGCTAAACGTCAACCGCGCCCTTTTTCCCACGCATTCATCGTGAATCGTTTTCCATGACTGTATGCACATGTATCACATCGTGCCATCCGAGTCCTGTCACAGGGCAGATCGAGAAATACAGGACTCGGTCGGGAGCTTTCGATTTATCTGCCGATGCAGATGCTAAGGTCTGTTTTTCTATACGTGGCTATGGTCCCACGCGACCCCTCCCTCAACTAGTGAAAGACAAGACAGGATAAATCCTGTATGAGAACACAACACTGGCCAACCCACATCCAAGCCTTACCGCAACCATAATTAGATAGCAATTATGGTCTTTTGGGTGTTCTCTGCCTTTCCGTACGTACACGCTTGACCAAAGATGGTAGGTAGTCTGACGAAATGCTATCTAGGGTACGACCGTGTATCGTCGACTATCCCCTATCCATCCCCGTCTTTAGGTCGCTCGCATAGCAACCAAGGCATACTCTTGGTTCTTCTAACGCAGACCTTAACCTCTCATGAGCCTAGTATAATCACCTGGCAGCTCATAGAGGGATACCAAGAATACCCTCACGTTCCCCGAAGCCGCTGCTTCGTTACCCAGTTCGCTGGAGCCTTTATCTAAATCAGATACTTGCTCCTACTCGTATACTTAAACGATGACCTACCGTATCAGGTTACTCATCTATCTATGAACTGGTCTAAATTTCCTTGACTAAGAATCATTACTTAGTTATTCCTCAACTAAGGTTTACCACTTAGCCTTATTCCCGTTATCCTTGTTAACTACGGTTATCCCCTATCCTCAGAACTAGGGTTTACATAATGGATTAAGTGTCACTTAAGTTCAGGACTTAACCCGTCTACCAATCATGTCAAAATTGGCTAAGTATCCAAGTCCAAGACTTAACCCGTCTTCAAATCATGTCAAAATTGGCTAAGTATCCAAGTCCAAGACTTAACCCTACAAACCATGCTCACGTTGGTTAAGTATGTATTAAGCAATTCACGATTTAACCTCGTCCAATTATCATTCTAGATTGGTTAAGTATATATTAACTTGACCCTATCAATTTACTCAGTCAAATCGGTCAAGTGTATTCAAGCGATTCGTGACTTAGCCTTATCATGTTTTCACGTTAGATCGGTTAAGTATAGGTTAACTTAACCTCAATAAATTCACGAGTTAGATTGGTTAAGTATAGGTCACTTAACCACATCAATTCATCATGTTTAGATTAGTTAAGTGTTTAACTTAACCCCATTAAACTACCAAGTGGGATTAATTAAGTCTAGGCTAACTTAACCCCATCCGATTTTCGTGTTTAGACTAGTTGAGTCTAATCTTAACCCCATTCGTTAACCGTATTTTTCGGTTAAGCGTCATTAAGAAAACTTACTTAACCTTACCAAGTTATCGCGTTGGATTGATTAAGTGTTGGTTAACTTAACCCCATCCACTAGTCATATAAAAATGGTTAAGTGTCATTAGGCAAATCAAGTTACTTAACCTACCCAACCTTGTCATGTTTTGTTAAGTATCATTAGCCTAATCAAATTACTTAACCCATTTGTCCATGTCATATTTTGTTAAGAGTCATTAATCAAATTAACTTAACCCTATCATGTGCATTAATTACTTAATGCACCTTCACCTCTCACATTAGACTTTGTTGTGGTTACTATTTAAGCCGGTCGGTTCCGGGTAGCTTTACACCACAACTTGGTCTAACCTCGGGTTCAAGCACAACATGACCAACTTCTCACATTGGGTCCTATTGTTTGCAACTACTAGTTAGGCCGGTCGGTTCCGGGTAGTTTTACGTTGCAAACTCAACCCAACCTCGAGTTGGCCACACTTATATTATCTAAGTGTCATGTCCATCATGTTTCCCAAAACATGTTACAAGTTTTCAAGCATTTGGGTAGACCTAACTTAATAGGTAAATTCCCAAAGGGTAGACCTAACTTAATAGGTAAATTCCCAAGCTTATGTTTTTATGCATACTTACATGTCAACTTCCATGTTATATTTCAAGTCATGTTTTCAAGTTGTATTTTCATGTCATTAGAAATTACCCATAACATAACCCAACGCTTTTAAACTCGCATATACGTTCGCGACAACGTAATGGATTAAAAGAAGAGACTTGGCAAAGGCATGACAAAAATGGATATTAAGCCATAAGTTAATCATGGTGGCAAATGAGGCACAAATGTGTTCATTAACTTGCATGTTACATTCTTAAGCCTCAAAACATGCATAAACCCAAACTTGGCACATAAGCGAATCATGGTGACAAAAGATATGGAATGATGACTAGTAACTCGCATATATCATCATATAAGGGTTATGACTTCATATGCAAGTTGACATAATGGTTATGAGGGTTCTCATGTTGCCTAATGCAACATTTCAACATAAAGGTTGTAGCTTTTAGCTCACAAGATCAAGATAATGACTTCATAAACTTGCATGACATGATAGCATGTATCATACTCAATGATCAAACCCAAACTTGCAACATGAACATTTAACTTCATAGTTAATATCTAAGAGTAGGGAAAGGGCTTACATTGCTATGAAGGCACAAAAGATATGACAAAGCCCTTATGCAATCAAATAGACCCAAAATGCAAGCTCTAACATAAAAACCCTTGAGCCAAAATGATCAAAACCCTTGCTTTATGATGCAAAGATAGAAACTTGACTTGAATGCAAGCTAATGACACTCATACAAGCTTGAAAACACTTGTATGCATGGAAAATCTCTCATAGAAACCATTTAGAAATTTTATGAAGAGAGTGGAGGCCATGAGAGGTAAAATTTTGCCATAGTTTAGTTGCATGAATGAATAATGAGGATTTAGGATAGGTTAGGGTCTTATTTATAGATTAGGCAAGTGTTTTAGGCCATAGGATTAAACCTAGATTCAATCCAAGCCATCAAAGCATGTCTTGGGGAAGAAGTCAATTGTAGGAACCATCTAGGGCCTTTAGATTAAAGATGAACCATGAGAACCATCCAAATGCAAAATCTGCATTTGAGCGAATCGGCCCACGGGTTGACAGCCAAACACCCTGGATTAACCCCTAGTCGACCCAGCGAGCTCGGGTCGACCTCAAAAATCGGCCGGTTCGGTTATTCCCCTCTCCCAATTCGCTGTTTTGAACATTTTTGCATATTTATTTATTTAATTTTCAATTATATATATATATATATATATCAATATATATATATATTTCTCTGCGCAACCCATTTCACTTAATTAAGTATACTTTAATTTGGGATTTTTTCGTGAAACTTCGCGAGGCCATATCTTGGTCATACGGACTCCGATTCTCGAAAACTCAGACTCTATTTCGCGTATTTTTCCGAGACGAACGCAATGGCATAGCCCGTTTTACTTGATTCAGAATTTAAAATTAAATTCTGCCTTGATTCTCGTCTTAACACGTTATCGAAAAATACGGGTTGTTACATTCTCCCCACCTTTTAGGATTTCGTCCCCGAAATCTCCAAGTTAGGAAGAACATATCCTACCATCCATCATCCATCTACTCAAAACATCATCCACAAGCAACCATTGTCCTTAGATGATTTCTAATGTTGTATGAATATATGCAAAACGTGTGTGTACATGTTCCTTAGCTAATGCTAATGATCAGGCCTGAATAATCTTTCTAATGCAAAATATGTATAGTGCCATGAATCCAACATGTATGCAAATAGTCCTAGTCATATAGATACTATATGCGTGCACAATCATTCATTCATATGCAACAACCGCATGATAATACATTCGATTTCATCCATAAACAAGTATAAATACTCGTGCATATGCAATATGAAATGTGACCGAGTCGAGCTAGTATCTAATGTGTATTCGCGCATCCACGAGCAACCACTTGCAACCACTTGCAACCATATCAATCATAACATGTTTCAAATACATGTTTACATCCATAGGGTTCTACCTAGAATTCCCTGAAACAGGCCGAGAAGATAAACAAGACAAACTCCTTACGGGGTTTGTAACAGAAAGTAGGACCGAGAGGATGTCCACAAAAGATAACCTACAAGTAAGCTCTACAGAAACAGGGATCAAGGATATACTCCCAAAAAGAGATATCATGCGCGTATCTAGTCTTTGACCATCAAAGTCATATTTCCTCTGGCTTACTTCCACTGTGCCTTGACCGCCCTTTAACTTCGCGATTTCGTAGCTTCTTATTTCCTGCTTCCATAACATGAGCTGAAACTCATTTCTTCGTCGCCTCTCGTTCCACTTGCACTTATCCTTTTTCTAGAATACTTGGCGCAAACATGACTGCGTACTCATGATCTCATGCAAGCTTTCCAAAATTCACTAGTGAATCTTGGATCTCGTTTATATACTATAAGGCATTCCATGTAGAAGAACTTTCTCTTGAAAGTAAACAGATGTCAATCAGGTTATCATGCGCACTTACTAGGGTGATCTCTATAACCCATGCATAAATGAAGTAAACCATCCGTCTTATTGGCGAACACCACTCGATCGGGCTTCAAATTTCCAATAAAGGCATCAAGGGATTCTAAGTAACTAGTCATGACAGAACCTCAAAAAGGTTACCCGATACTTCGAGGGCATTACCAAGGCTAGTCAAAAGGTCTAACTACCCTCCTATCAAAACCGAGAGTGGCACCCCCTACTGGATAACCACTTCATCCCTAGAATCCATCCATAGCTTATAAACATAAGCATTATTTCCAAACTCAACACTTGGCATAGACATTCCCAAATCCAAACAAGTCATGTATAAATGGACTGATTCTCCAATAGGACTTTGAGACAAAAATGGGATTCTCTATTACGCTAGTACTTAAGGTGCAGAGACTCAACTATCGAAGCAGACTTAAATGATACGAACAACGAAAACCTAACGGGATGATAGAGAAGAAAAGCTAAACCTTTAACAAGATCGTTACCCTCCTTCCGAGGTACTCTAGAAATGAGAGCATACTACTGCCCTCCCGATGATCTTGTCCTTGTCCCATAGTACTTAACTATCCGCCCCGTTTTACCATGCCAAAGGTACTCTCTCGTCATGGGTTTCATTGTTCATCTTTCTCCCTCCTTTGAGGACTAAGCCATACCAACAAGTTGCTCATCCTTAAGCTCGTATCCTTTATCCTTCTTTCTCACGATCCTTTCTTATAACGCGGCCACTGGTCTCTTGAGAACCACCTCCATCGTATGGAAAGCACTTTCGTAGGTAGAAAAGAATAGTCGCAGTTAAAACTACTGTGACTATAGATGGAGGAAAGAAAGGAAAAGAGACTCAATTAAGGAAACAAGGATAGTGCTAATGGCCTTTGGGGAATAGCCTTTTTCTTTTAAAAGAAAATTTTCTTGAAAAATGCTTCTTTGTAAACGGTTTTTTTCAAATAGTTTTCAGAAGGTCTTTAAAAACTTTTGCCCAGTCTGGTAACCTTCTGCTCTGATACCACGTGTAACACCCCGCCTCCGCTAGGGTCACTCGCAAAGGGATGCACTAGCTTTAGAGGGGCATTATTGGTAAACATGCACAGAAATATCACAAGACAGAACATATAAAAATAGCGGAAGTAAAATCAAACTTTCATAACATGAATAAATAAGGTCTAAAGCCTTTTACATCAGAGTACATCAAAACCTGTCTTGCAATAGTAAAGAAGCATAAAGACATTTTCATAAATTATTCCCCAAGTAAAAACAGTAAAGTAGCCATTAGGCAAGAAAAGTCCAAGCCATCCATGATGACCTTCAAGCAGAAGAAGTCCGAACTAAACAACAGTATTTCCTCCCTGTAACCTGGGGGGGGGGAAACGGAAGAAAAGAGGCAAAGCAAAACGGGTCAGTGAAAAAGACTGAGTAAGCCCTATCTACTATTAGCATAAAAACTAGTAAAGTTAACTGACATGAGAAACTGAGATGAACATAAGCATGATGACAAGATAGATAAGCTAAATCAAAATAACAGGATGAACTACTGAACTCAGATAAACTAAGGTGTCATGATAAATTACGATGTCAAGATAAAACAAGGTATCACATCGTCAGGTTTCTATCAAGTATAATATCCCCAAGATATCTATCACGTATAACGTCCCATGATATCTATCCTGCATTTTAGCTCTGCACCTACCGTACTAGTATCCCCACCGTATCATGTGTTAACCAAGAATGACCCTCACTCAAAAGTCGTGTAATGGTCCATGTCAACCTAATATATCGCATATATAGGTTACTCAACTTGTATGTTTTATTCCATGTAAATGTTCAGTCCCTTGCCGTAGACCATACGGGCTTTCCCATGAGATTCTACATTACTTTAACATAGTTCCATGATCCTTAAGATCGGTTTGGACTGTTACCCTAAACCTAGCTAGGGTCTTCCAACATGAATTATCGTTTGTACAACTAGGACTTAAAGTACCTAGGGCCACTAGGGATTACGCTTACCTATTGCACGTTTTCGTATCTCGGTTTTGGTTCAACCACCCAGGGCCACTGGGATTTACGCTAACCGTCAACCGCGCACTTTTTCCCACGCATTCATCGTGAATCGTTTTCCATGACTGTATGCACATGTATCACATCGTGCCATCCGAGTCCTGTCACAGGGCAGATCGAGAAATACAGGACTCGGTCGGGAGCTTTCGATTTATCTGCCGATGCAGATGCTAAGGTCTGTTTTTCTATACGTGGCTATGGTCCCACGCGACCCCTCCCTCAACTAGTGAAAGACAAGACAGGATAAATCCTGTATGAGAACACAACACTGGCCAACCCACATCCAAGCCCTACCGCAACCATAATTAGATAGCAATTATGGTCTTTTGGGTGTTCTCTGCCTTTCCGTACGTACACGCTTGACCAAAGATGGTAGGTAGTCTGACGAAATGCTATCTAGGGTACGACCGTGTATCGTCGACTATCCCCTATCCATCCCCGTCTTTAGGTCGCTCGCATAGCAACCAAGGCATACTCTTGGTTCTTCTAACGCAGACCTTAACCTCTCATGAGCCTACTATAATCACCTGGCAGCTCATAGAGGGATACCAAGAATACCCTCACGTTCCCCGAAGCCGCTGCTTCGTTACCCAGTTCGCTGGAGCCTTTATCTAAATCAGATACTTGCTCCTACTCGTATACTTAAACGATGACCTACCGTATCAGGTTACTCATCTATCTATGAACTGGTCTAAATTTCCTTGACTAAGAATCATTACTTAGTTATTCCTCAACTAAGGTTTACCACTTAGCCTTATTCCCGTTATCCTTGTTAACTACGGTTATCCCCTATCCTCAGAACTAGGGTTTACATAATGGATTAAGTGTCACTTAAGTTCAGGACTTAACCCGTCTACCAATCATGTCAAAATTGGCTAAGTATCCAAGTCCAAGACTTAACCCGTCTTCAAATCATGTCAAAATTGGCTAAGTATCCAAGTCCAAGACTTAACCCTACAAACCATGCTCACGTTGGTTAAGTATGTATTAAGCAATTCACGACTTAACCTCGTCCAATTATCATTCTAGATTGGTTAAGTATATATTAACTTGACCCTATCAATTTACTCAGTCAAATCGGTCAAGTGTATTCAAGCGATTCGTGACTTAGCCTTATCATGTTTTCACGTTAGATCGGTTAAGTATAGGTTAACTTAACCTCAATAAATTCACGAGTTAGATTGGTTAAGTATAGGTCACTTAACCACATCAATTCATCATGTTTAGATTAGTTAAGTGTTTAACTTAACCCCATTAAACTACCAAGTGGGATTAATTAAGTCTAGGCTAACTTAACCCCATCCGATTTCCATGTTTAGACTAGTTGAGTCTAATCTTAACCCCATTCGTTAACCGTATTTTTCGGTTAAGCGTCATTAAGAAAACTTACTTAACCTTACCAAGTTATCGCGTTGGATTGATTAAGTGTTGGTTAACTTAACCCCATCCACTAGTCATATAAAAATGTTTAAGTGTCATTAGGAAAATCAAGTTACTTAACCTACCCAACCTTGTCATGTTTTGTTAAGTATCATTAGCCTAATCAAATTACTTAACCCATTTGTCCATGTCATATTTTGTTAAGAGTCATTAATCAAATTAACTTAACCCTATCATGTGGCATTAATTACTTAATGCACCTTCACCTCTCACATTAGACTTTGTTGTGGTTACTAGTTAAGCCGGTCGGTTCCGGGTAGCTTTACACCACAACTTGGTCTAACCTCGGTTTCAAGAACAACATGACCAACTTCTCACATTGGGTCCTATTGTTTGCAACTACTAGTTAGGCCGGTCGGTTCCGGGTAGTTTTACGTTGCAAACTCAACCCAACCTCGAGTTGGCCACACTTATATTATCTAAGTGTCATGTCCATCATGTTTCCCAAAACATGTTACAAGTTTTCAAGCATTTGGGTAGACCTAACTTAATAGGTAAATTCCCAAAGGGTAGACCTAACTTAATAGGTAAATTCCCAAGCTTATGTTTTTATGCATACTTACATGTCAACTTCCATGTTATATTTCAAGTCATGTTTTCAAGTTGTATTTTCATGTCATTAGAAATTACCCATAACATAACCCAACGCTTTTAAACTCGCATATACGTTCGCGACAACGTAATGGATTAAAAGAAGAGACTTGGCAAAGGCATGACAAAAATGGATATTAAGCCATAAGTTAATCATGGTGGCAAATGAGGCACTAATGTGTTCATTAACTTGCATGTTACATTCTTAAGCCTCAAAACATGCATAAACCCAAACTTGGCACATAAGCGAATCATGGTGACAAAAGATATGGAATGATGACTAGTAACTCGCATATATCATCATATAAGGGTTATGACTTCATATGCAAGTTGACATAAAGGTTATGAGGGTTCTCATGTTGCCTAATGCAACATTTCAACATAAAGGTTGTAGCTTTTAGCTCACAAGATCAAGATAATGACTTCATAAACTTGCATGACATGATAGCATGTATCATACTCAATGATCAAACCCAAACTTGCAACATGAACATTTAACTTCATAGTTAATATCTAAGAGTAGGGAAAGGGCTTACATTGCTATGAAGGCACAAAAGATATGACAAGTATGCAATCAAATAGACCCAAAATGCAAGCTCTAACATAAAAACCCTTGAGCCAAAATGATCAAAACCCTTGCTTTATGATGCAAAGATAGAAACTTGACTTGAATGCAAGCTAATGACACTCATACAAGCTTGAAAACACTTGTATGCATGGAAAATCTCTCATAGAAACCATTTAGAAATTTTATGAAGAGAGTGGAGGCCATGAGAGGTAAAATTTTGCCATAGTTTAGTTGCATGAATGAATAATGAGGATTTAGGATAGGTTAGGGTCTTATTTATAGATTAGGCAAGTGTTTTAGGCCATAGGATTAAACCTAGATTCAATCCAAGCCATCAAAGCATGTCTTGGGGAAGAAGTCAATTGTAGGAACCATCTAGGGCCTTTAGATTAAAGATGAACCATGAGAACCATCCAAATGCAAAATCTGCATTTGAGCGAATCGGCCCACGGGTTGACAGCCAAACACCCTGGATTAACCCCTAGTCGACCCCGCGAGCTCGGGTCGACCTCAAAAATCGGCCGGTTCGGTTATTCCCCTCTCCCAATTCGCTGTTTTGAACATTTTTGCATATTTATTTATTTAATTTTCAATTATATATATATATATATCAATATATATATATATATTTCTCTGCGCAACCCATTTCACTTAATTAAGTATACTTTAATTTGGGATTTTTTCGTGAAACTTCGCGAGGCCATATCTTGGTCATACGGACTCCGATTCTCGAAAACTCAGACTCTATTTCGCGTATTTTTCCGAGACGAACGCAATGGCATAGCCCGTTTTACTTGATTCAGAATTTAAAATTAAATTCTGCCTTGATTCTCGTCTTAACACGTTATCGAAAAATACGGGTTGTTACATTCTCCCCACCTTTTAGGATTTCGTCCCCGAAATCTCCAAGTTAGGAAGAACATATCCTACCATCCATCATCCATCTACTCAAAACATCATCCACAAGCAACCATTGTCCTTAGATGATTTCTAATGTTGTATGAATATATGCAAAACGTGTGTGTACATGTTCCTTAGCTAATGCTAATGATCAGGCCTGAATAATCTTTCTAATGCAAAATATGTATAGTGCCATGAATCCAACATGTATGCAAATAGTCCTAGTCATATAGATACTATATGCGTGCACAATCATTCATTCATATGCAACAACCGCATGATAATACATTCGATTTCATCCATAAACAAGTATAAATACTCGTGCATATGCAATATGAAATGTGACCGAGTCGAGCTAGTATCTAATGTGTATTCGCGCATCCACGAGCAACCACTTGCAACCACTTGCAACCATATCAATCATAACATGTTTCAAATACATGTTTACATCCATAGGGTTCTACCTAGAATTCCCTGAAACAGGCCGAGAAGATAAACAAGACAAACTCCTTACGGGGTTTGTAACAGAAAGTAGGACCGAGAGGATGTCCACAAAAGATAACCTACAAGTAAGCTCTACAGAAACAGGGATCAAGGATATACTCCCAAAAAGAGATATCATGCGCGTATCTAGTCTTTGACCATCAAAGTCATATTTCCTCTGGCTTACTTCCACTGTGCCTTGACCGCCCTTTAACTTCGCGATTTCGTAGCTTCTTATTTCCTGCTTCCATAACATGAGCTGAAACTCATTTCTTCGTCGCCTCTCGTTCCACTTGCACTTATCCTTTTTCTAGAATACTTGGCGCAAACATGACTGCGTACTCATGATCTCATGCAAGCTTTCCAAAATTCACTAGTGAATCTTGGATCTCGTTTATATACTATAAGGCATTCCATGTAGAAGAACTTTCTCTTGAAAGTAAACAGATGTCAATCAGGTTATCATGCGCACTTACTAGGGTGATCTCTATAACCCATGCATAAATGAAGTAAACCATCCGTCTTATTGGCGAACACCACTCGATCGGGCTTCAAATTTCCAATAAAGGCATCAAGGGATTCTAAGTAACTAGTCATGACAGAACCTCAAAAAGGTTACCCGATACTTCGAGGGCATTACCAAGGCTAGTCAAAAGGTCTAACTACCCTCCTATCAAAACCGAGAGTGGCACCCCCTACTGGATAACCACTTCATCCCTAGAATCCATCCATAGCTTATAAACATAAGCATTATTTCCAAACTCAACACTTGGCATAGACATTCCCAAATCCAAACAAGTCATGTATAAATGGACTGATTCTCCAATAGGACTTTGAGACAAAAATGGGATTCTCTATTACGCTAGAACTTAAGGTGCAGAGACTCAACTATCGAAGCAGACTTAAATGATACGAACAACGAAAACCTAACGGGATGATAGAGAAGAAAAGCTAAACCTTTAACAAGATCGTTACCCTCCTTCCGAGGTACTCTAGAAATGAGAGCATACTACTGCCCTCCCGATGATCTTGTCCTTGTCCCATAGTACTTAACTATCCGCCCCGTTTTACCATGCCAAAGGTACTCTCTCGTCATGGGTTTCATTGTTCATCTTTCTCCCTCCTTTGAGGACTAAGCCATACCAACAAGTTGCTCATCCTTAAGCTCGTATCCTTTATCCTTCTTTCTCACGATCCTTTCTTATAACGCGGCCACTGGTCTCTTGAGAACCACCTCCATCGTATGGAAAGCACTTTCGTAGGTAGAAAAGAATAGTCGCAGTTAAAACTACTGTGACTATAGATGGAGGAAAGAAAGGAAAAGAGACTCAATTAAGGAAACAAGGATAGTGCTAATGGCCTTTGGGGAATAGCCTTTTTCTTTTAAAAGAAAATTTTCTTGAAAAATGCTTCTTTGTAAACGGTTTTTTTCAAATAGTTATCAGAAGGTCTTTAAAAACTTTTGCCCAGTCTGGTAACCTTCTGCTCTGATACCACGTGTAACACCCCGCCTCCGCTAGGGTCACTCGCAAAGGGATGCACTAGCTTTAGAGGGGCATTATTGGTAAACATGCACAGAAATATCACAAGACAGAACATATAAAAATAGCGGAAGTAAAATCAAACTTTCATAACATGAATAAATAAGGTCTAAAGCCTTTTACATCAGAGTACATCAAAACCTGTCTTGCAATAGTAAAGAAGCATAAAGACATTTTCATAAATTATTCCCCAAGTAAAAACAGTAAAGTAGCCATTAGGCAAGAAAAGTCCAAGCCATCCATGATGACCTTCAAGCAGAAGAAGTCCGAACTAAACAACAGTATTTCCTCCCTGTAACCTGGGGGGGTGGGGGGGGGGGGAAACGGAAGAAAAGAGGAAAAACAAAACGGGTCAGTGAAAAAGACTGAGTAAGCCCTATCTACTATTAGCATAAAAACTAGTAAAGTTAACTGACATGAGAAACTGAGATGAACATAAGCATGATGACAAGATAGATAAGCTAAATCAAAATAACAGGATGAACTACTGAACTCAGATAAACTAAGGTGTCATGATAAATTACGATGTCAAGATAAAACAAGGTATCACATCGTCAGGTTTCTATCTAGTATAATATCCCCAAGATATCTATCACGTATAACGTCCCATGATATCTATCCTGCATTTTAGCTCTGCACCTACCGTACTAGTATCCCCAGCGTATCATGTGTTAACCAAGAATGACCCTCACTCAAAAGTCGTGTAATGGTCCATGTCAACCTAATATATCGCATATATAGGTTACTCAACTTGTATGTTTTATTCCATGTAAATGTTCAGTCCCTTGCCGTAGACCATACGGGCTTTCCCATGAGATTCTACATTACTTTAACATAGTTCCATGATCCTTAAGATCGGTTTGGACTGTTACCCTAAACCTAGCTAGGGTCTTCCATCATGAATTATCGTTTGTACAACTAGGACTTATGCTACCTACGGCCACTAGGGATTACGCTTACCTATTGCACGTTTTCGTATCTCGGTTTTGGTTCAACCACCCAGGGCCACTGGGATTTACGCTAACCGTCAACCGCGCCCTTTTTCCCACGCATTCATCGTGAATCGTTTTCCATGACTGTATGCACATGTATCACATCGTGCCATCCGAGTCCTGTCACAGGGCAGATCGAGAAATACAGGACTCGGTCGGGAGCTTTCGATTTATCTGCCGATGCAGATGCTAAGGTCTGTTTTTCTATACGTGGCTATGGTCCCACGCGACCCCTCCCTCAACTAGTGAAAGACAAGACAGGATAAATCCTGTATGAGAACACAACACTGGCCAACCCACATCCAAGCCTTACCGCAACCATAATTAGATAGCAATTATGGTCTTTTGGGTGTTCTCTGCCTTTCCGTACGTACACGCTTGACCAAAGATGGTAGGTAGTCTGACGAAATGCTATCTAGGGTACGACCGGTTATCGTCGACTATCCCCTATCCATCCCCGTCTTTAGGTCGCTCGCATAGCAACCAAGGCATACTCTTGGTTCTTCTAACGCAGACCTTAACCTCTCATGAGCCTAGTATAATCACCTGGCAGCTCATAGAGGGATACCAAGAATACCCTCACGTTCCCCGAAGCCGCTGCTTCGTTACCCAGTTCGCTGGAGCCTTTATCTAAATCAGATACTTGCTCCTACTCGTATACTTAAACGATGACCTACCGTATCAGGTTACTCATCTATCTATGAACTGGTCTAAATTTCCTTGACTAAGAATCATTACTTAGTTATTCCTCAACTAAGGTTTACCACTTAGCCTTATTCCCGTTATCCTTGTTAACTACGGTTATCCCCTATCCTCAGAACTAGGGTTTACATAATGGATTAAGTGTCACTTAAGTTCAGGACTTAACCCGTCTACCAATCATGTCAAAATTGGCTAAGTATCCAAGTCCAAGACTTAACCCTACAAACCATGCTCACGTTGGTTAAGTATGTATTAAGCAATTCACGACTTAACCTCGTCCAATTATCATTCTAGATTGGTTAAGTATATATTAACTTGACCCTATCAATTTACTCAGTCAAATCGATCAAGTGTATTCAAGCTATTCGTGACTTAGCCTTATCATGTTTTCACGTTAGATCGGTTAAGTATAGGTTAACTTAACCTCAATAAATTCACGAGTTAGATTGGTTATGTATAGGTCACTTAACCACATCAATTCATCATGTTTAGATTAGTTAAGTGTTTAACTTAACCCCATTAAACTACCAAGTGGGATTAATTAAGTCTAGGCTAACTTAACCCCATCCGATTTCCATGTTTAGACTAGTTGAGTCTAATCTTAACCCCATTCGTTAACCGTATTTTTCGGTTAAGCGTCATTAAGAAAACTTACTTAACCTTACCAAGTTATCGCGTTGGATTGATTAAGTGTTGGTTAACTTAACCCCATCCACTAGTCATATAAAAATGGTTAAGTGTCATTAGGCAAATCAAGTTACTTAACCTACCCAACCTTGTCATGTTTTGTTAAGTATCATTAGCCTAATCAAATTACTTAACCCATTTGTCCATGTCATATTTGGTTAAGAGTCATTAATCAAATTAACTTAACCCTATCATGTGCATTAATTACTTAATGCACCTTCACCTCTCACATTAGACTTTGTTGTGGTTACTATTTAAGCCGGTCGGTTCCGGGTAGCTTTACACCACAACTTGGTCTAACCTCGGGTTCAAGCACAACATAACCAACTTCTCACATTGGGTCCTATTGTTTGCAACTACTAGTTAGGCCGGTCGGTTCCGGGTAGTTTTACGTTGCAAACTCAACCCAACCTCGAGTTGGCCACACTTATATTATCTAAGTGTCATGTCCATCATGTTTCCCAAAACATGTAACAAGTTTTCAAGCATTTGGGTAGACCTAACTTAATAGGTGAATTCCCAAAGGGTAGACCTAACTTAATAGGTAAATTCCGAAGCTTATGTTTTTATGCATACTTACATGTCAACTTCCATGTTATATTTCAAGTCATGTTTTCAAGTTGTATTTTCATGTCATTAGAAATTACCCATAACATAACCCAACGCTTTTAAACTCGCATATACGTTCGCGACAACGTAATGGATTAAAAGAAGAGACTTGGCAAAGGCATGACAAAAATGGATATTAAGCCACAAGTTAATCATGGTGGCAAATGAGGCACAAATGTGTTCATTAACTTGCATGTTACATTCTTAAGCCTCAAAACATGCATAAACCCAAACTTGGCACATAAGCGAATCATGGTGACAAAAGATATGGAATGATGACTAGTAACTCGCATATATCATCATATAAGGGTTATGACTTCATATGCAAGTTGACATAAAGGTTATGAGGGTTCTCATGTTGCCTAATGCAACATTTCAACATAAAGGTTGTAGCTTTTAGCTCACAAGATCAAGATAATGACTTCATAAACTTGCATGACATGATAGCATGTATCATACTCAATGATCAAACCCAAACTTGCAACATGAACATTTAACTTCATAGTTAATATCTAAGAGTAGGGAAAGGGCTTACATTGCTATGAAGGCACAAAAGATATGACAAAGCCCTTATGCAATCAAATAGACCCAAAATGCAAGCTCTAACATAAAAACCCTTGAGCCAAAATGATCAAAACCCTTGCTTTATGATGCAAAGATAGAAACTTGACTTGAATGCAAGTTAATGACACTCATACAAGCTTGAAAACACTTGTATGCATGGAAAATCTCTCATAGAAACCATTTAGAAATTTTATGAAGAGAGTGGAGGCCATGAGAGGTAAAATTTTGCCATAGTTTAGTTGCATGAATGAATAATGAGGATTTAGGATAGGTTAGGGTCTTATTTATAGATTAGGCAAGTGTTTTAGGCCATAGGATTAAACCTAGATTCAATCCAAGCCATCAAAGCATGTCTTGGGGAAGAAGTCAAGTGTAGGAACCATCTAGGGCCTTTAGATTAAAGATGAACCATGAGAACCATCCAAATGCAAAATCTGCATTTGAGCGAATCGGCCCACGGGTTGACAGCCAAACACCCTGGATTAACCCCTAGTCGACCCAGCAGGCTCGGGTCGACCTCAAAAATCGGCCGGTTCGGTTATTCCGCTCTCCCAATTCGCTGTTTTGAACATTTTTGCATATCTATTTATTTAATTTTCAATTATATATATATATATCAATATATATATATTTCTCTGCGCAACCCATTTCACTTAATTAAGTATACTTTAATTAGGGAATTTTTCGTGAAACTTCGCGAGGCCATATCTTGGTCATACGGACTCCGATTCTCGAAATCTCAGACTCTATTTCGCGTATTTTTCCGAGACGAACGCAATGGCATAGCCCGTTTTACTTGATTCAGAATTTAAAATTAAATTCTGCCTTGATTCTCGTCTTAACACGTTATCGAAAAATACGGGTTGTTACAGTCAATTTGATTTAAATTTTCAACCGCGGAAATCAATAAGAGGGCAGGCATTGGCCGACTATATAGCTGAATTCACAATTCCCGAAGAGGAAACGATGGGTGACAAGGTAGTTACTTTGGACCAAGAGTTAGAGCTTAATCCGTCGAAGCTATATACGAACGGAGCCAAAAATGATCGAAGGTCCGGCACCGGAGTTGTTTTAATAACTCCTGAAGGACGATCTATTTACTATGCATTGCGATTGGAGTTTGCTGCTACCAATAACGATTCCGAGTATGATACCCTGATTGCCGGGTTGAAACTCGCTAAAGAACTGGGAGTGAAGACACTAGATATATATTGCGATTCCAAGATAGTTATATGCCAAATCCGGGAGGAATTTATTGCTAAAGGACCTCGACTCGTTACTTATCTCAAAAAGGTAAAGGAGTTGCTAGGAAGTTTGGAGCATTACAACATAACGCACATTCCAAGAATGGAATATCAGGAAGCAGATCGGTTGGCAAAGCTAGCAAGTTCTGACAATCCCAAAGAAACTGAAATGGTTCCGATAGAGGTTTTGGAATCACCGAGTTTCAACCTGATGGAAGCGGAACTAGCCTTGGAAGTCGACCCAGAGAGGGAATCATGGATGACATCGATCAAGAATTTTCTCAAGAATGGAACCCTCCCATTGAAAAAGAGCAAAAGACGAGCTATAAGACGCAAGGCTGCAAGATACGTTTTACAGGACAACGTCCTTTATTGCTAAGGGTTTTCAATGCCCCTATTACAGTGTATCACACACGACGACATTAAATGTGTACTGCAAGAAGTACATGAAGGTGAGTGTGGGGACCACACCGGGTGCCAAACCCTAGCAAAGAAAGTATTACGGTATAGATATTTCTAGCCTACCATGAATAAAGAGGCGGCTGATTATTCACGATGCTGCGAAAGATGTCAAGGATTTGCCAAGATTCCCAGAGCGCCTCCGACTCAGCTCAAGTCGATGGTAAGCCCATGGTCGTTTTCCATGTAGGGGATTGACATTATTGGAGTGTTACCTATTGCCAGAGGAGGAGCTAAGTACGCGATCGTCGCCGTGGACTATTTCACGAAATGGGTGGAAGCTGAACCTTTAACAACGATCACGGCAAGAAAAGTGATCAGTTTTGTGGTCAAAAACATTATCTGTCAATTTGGGATACCGAAGACCATCATAACTGATAATGGGGCACAGTTTGACAGCATCGAATTCAGAAACTTCTACTAGAAGTACAAGATTGATAAACGGTACACTACTGTAGCTCACCCGCAGTCAAATGGCCAGGTCGAAGCAATAAACAAGGTCATTAAATCCATTCTTAAGAAGCGATTAGAGCGGGCCAAAGCCAGATGGGTATATGAGTTGCCTCTAGCTTTATGGGCCTATAGGACAACCTTTAAGACGACCACCGGCCATACACCCTATTCACTTTCCTTTGGGTCAGAAGCAGTAATCCCGGTAGAATTGGAAGTCCCTTCTCATCGAGTTGCGTACTATGACCCGATGAAAAATAGAACACTCCTCCTATAGTCTCTTGATATGGTTGAAGAAAAAAGAGACGAAGCAGACTTACGTGCCGCAAGACATTGACATCAAGTAGCACATTATTATGACCGAAAAGTTCACTTCAAAACCTTTGAACCAGGAGACCTAGTACTGAAATGAGTCTTCCCGCCTTCGACCCAATTGGGTCCAAAATGGGAAGGGCCATACACTATCCAACGGAAGCTTGATACAGGAGCATTCAAGCTAACGACCGTGGATGGTGAAGAGATTCCCAGAGCTTGGAACGCTCAGCACTTACGACGATATCTGAGCTAAATGTGAAATGACTCCTTTTTTGTTTTTATAAGCTATGTAAAAAGGCACGACTTGCCTTAAGAAGTTTGTTTATATGAACAAAGGATTATGAAGTGGATGTAGGCTACGACTTAGCTGAACCACTATAAAAATATCATGTGTCATTTATTTTCCTGCATTATTTATATCCTTAACCATTATTCTGTCATGACAATAAAACACAAAGCACAAAATTAAATTTCAAAAATTGTAGACAACCCATGTGCAGGAACAAACAAAATGACCGTTTGCATGATAAGATGCAAAGATTGGGAAGACAAAGTTCCTAAATCTAACTCTCATGAGACGAGAGAGAGTATAAAGGACGGGAAGACGACGTCCCTTGAGGTGTGAAGGTGCACCCCGATAAGATACTGCCTCAGTAATAGTCTAACCTGGTTATGAGACAGGAGAGTATAAAGGTGCTAGAAAGAATAGGCATCAATGACAAAAGGAATATGGCCCCGTCAAAGAACTGGGTAAAGCTGAATTTTGAATTTAATCGATCATAAATAAATCATAATCAGTTATCCAAATTGTTTGGGGGCATATATATGTACACATGTTCCCCTTAATAACGACTTTAATATATAGCTGTGATTTGACATGTCGTTTGTGCGCATCTTTACCTAAATGTTAAAATTAACGGATATCACACATTGTAGAGAACAAACAATTTTATTCACAAATATGTGAGTTTATACAGGAAGACTAAGCAGAAGACGCGAGAGCCGCACTCACCACAACAACAGTGGACCAGTGGAATATCTAAATAAAATAAAACAAAGCACATCATCACTTGGGCTTTGGAGCAGACTTGAATATTTTGGCAACCTTAAGAGCATTTCTAGCCTCTTTTTCAGCATCAGACATGAGACACTTTGGCCTTTTCTTCTTTGTAGTTGAAGTACCAGAATCGGTGGATTTCTTCCCAAGAGTCGGAAAACTGGAAAATAGAGAAGATTTTTTAGCAAGCTCTTCTGTAATAGACCTAGTTGAAAGCTTAACAACTAACCTCGATCCAAGATCCACCACTTCAAGGGGCTTAAGGCTTAAGGCCTTTTCTTCTTTGTAGTTGAATCCCCAACTATAGCCACATCAGGATCTTCTTCATGCCCCTTATTACCACCGTCGTCTTTTAAGGCATCTATCATTTCGTCATCATGAGAAGTGTCGGCCTTAGACGGTTCAGCTCCCCTACGAATTCGACGATGGTAGCCTTATTCTGTCCTCCCTGAGCCTTTTTCACGGATTCTTCTCTAATAGGGGCTCCCTGAGGCTCATCAATCTTCTCGGCTGGTCCAGCACCTACAGAATGAGAAGCAATAGTTATCAACTCAGGAGAAAATAAAGGATCCTCGATCGATTGCCTAATGATGTGATGAAAGGTGGAGACGGCCTTGACAAATTGAGGTGAAAAGGTAGAAATACCTTCTGATGATTTCTCAATTGGGGCGGCTACCGTCTCTGACGTTGATTCGGGTATAGGAGATAAAAGAGACACTTTAGGAATTCCCGGATTCTCAGGATCATATCCCTCAACTTCAGTAGTTTCGGCAGTAGCAGAAGATGAACCAACTTCAGGGATATTCTTTTGTTTGGCCAGGCGTTTCTCCTCCTCCATAGCAGCAGCAATGAGGCGACGCCCCTCGGCCAGGCGTGTCGGTTCATCATCTCTCAGATACTTCACTATAAGTTTATCTTCAACAACGAAGTCTACCTTAAGTTCCTCTTTCTCCTGTTTGATGATTTGACTCCATACGTGAACTAAGGTAGTCGGATAGTCTTCAATCCAAGAGAGTTTCGGCGATGAATTATATGTGCAAATAATTCAATCAATAGTTTGCCAAAATCGTGCACTTCTTCCTGAGACTCTGATAGTTGTTTACGGGTTTCATCGGCAGACTTAATGGAGTTATCCACATTCCCCTCAGCTAGGGCAGCACTATTCTCGGCTTCCATTAACTTGGACTCCAAGTCAGCGTTTCGTTTCTCTAGTTCAGCATTTTTTCTCGCTAACTCGGCCTTTTCTTGCTCAAGAGTATTGTAAGCCAGTTGCATTTTGACACTTTCTGACTTAGCGTCTTCTGCTTGTTTCTTCAACACCAAACGCTCTTGACTATGAGATTCCAGCAAGTCATGATAATGCTTCTGTTATTCCTCAAATTGCTGTTTGAAGTTGTTGGCATCTCGTTGAGCGATGACGAGTTGAGCCTGTGTGTCTTCTAGGCCCTTCTCCAAATTTTTCAAGGCATTCTCATCGGAATCCGCAGCCTTTTTCATTGAATCAACGTATGTAATTAAGGCCCGGATAATTCTAGAAAAATTGCGTGAATATTTGTACATCTCCGAGTATTGTTTATCAACTGCGTCAATCTTTGCTTTAGCCTCATCTTCCCACTTTGAAGAAATAGGCTCAAGTGCGGGTAAAAAAGTTAGATTCTCAAAGTAGTGATCTGGGAACTGCTTCTCCAGATATGCCAGCTTAATTTTGGAATCAGCATCCAGTGGTGGAGGCTTGCAGTTGATAGTTCAACGTGTTTTCACTTAGCCGGGACGATGGCTGCATCATCTTTTTTCAGATCGTTTCTCAGAAACTTTGTGTTTGTCTTGTGAATCGGTATGTTTTGGTGGACTTTTTTTCCGACTATATTTGTCTTGAGGGGAAGTTCGATCTTTGGATTGCGACGTGTCCTCTCCTCGACGACTCTGGTAGCTCTTATACCTGTCTGGATCCGACCGGACGGGGGAACGAGAGCGTGAGGTGTATGGTCGATGAGAATCATGAGGCCTTCTGTCATCTCTGCCCTGGCTCTCACGGCGATCATGCTCGATATCAGAAGGAGTTCTAGACAAGCTACGGTGCATTTTTCTTACGTCGTAGTAAGGGCGAGACATTGTACCTGCGCAACAATATTAGTGGAATTCAGAATCAATGTTCACATAAGACATGAGTGCTGTGACGTGTGGTGCTAATGTGTTATGTGCATCCTAAGTGGTGTTCTCCCCCAACAAACCCAAGTCTGAAGCCAGAGTAGCATGAACAGGCTCTTTGGTCTTCACGGGAGTAGTCTCCTCTTAAGAAGTGAAAGTTAAAGGATTCGTGCCAAAGTCCTCTGAAGTATAGATGGTTTCAGGCAGGGGAAGGTTTCCTAAATCCTTAAATGTGGAATCATCGGTAGTAGGAGCATCTTCTTGAGAAGCATCTGTTGGCAGCTCTTTAGGGGATGTTGACTTCTCAGGAGAAATAGCGTCGTCAGGGACGGTATACCCTTCTCTGTGCTTTTCAGCTATGTTGGCTAACTCATCGTCCTGAGTTGAAGATGGAGAAGGCGAAGTCCAAAGAGGTATTGTTGGACCTTTCGAGCCCTTGCCCGTCTAAGGAATAATGTCTACTGGGGGTATGTACACATATGGACCCGTCCCATGACCTATACTACGGGTAATAGATAGTAACCCGTGATGATGGAGATACTCATCCTTAAGGACTTCATCAATGGTTAGGAACTTTTGATCGCCATTGAGAAGCCGATGCAAACGATCAAAGTATAATTGATCCGATATTTGCTTTGGGTTATCAACTGCGAATGAAAAAGAAAGAAAGTTAATGTGTTGGCATGAGCATTTAAAATTGAGATCTATAAAGTCGGTGCTTTACTTCATTTGGTCCATCTTCTGGCGCACCCCGGTTGCTGTCTGATATAAAACCATTCAAGCTTAGAATCGCCAGCCTTGCTGCTAAATGGAATAGTAATAATTTTTCTTTTCGGGACTGATTCAAAATATGAGAAGGAGGGAGTCTCTTGAGTCCGATGCCTGAAATTATAAAAAAAGTGGATGTCATCAAAGGTAATCTCTATACCTAAAACCTCTTTGTATGCTATATACAAGGTGTTTAAATAAGCATAAGAGTTGGAATGTAATTGCATGGGGGCAATCCGCATCTATCTTAGAAAATCGACAACAAAAGGCGGAAACGGTGGAATAGCCCTAACCATGCACATCAATCGGGTAACTGCCATAAATCCTTCCGGTGGATTGTGAGGGCGATCTGTTTTCGATGGCACCAGGGTATCTCTTTTTAGTATTCCATGCTTTAGACATATTCGAACGAGTCTGTCATCGTCAATCGTCGATTCAGAAGAATCTTTGGGTAACTCCAATATAATGGCAGATCCAAACTGATCAGGAGCACGGTCATCTCCTATCCCTTCTTCCTCTTCATCGCTTCGAGAAACTTCACTATCAGAAGGTATTTCACTATTGTGTGCTTCCACTTCATAATCTGGGCCCTCATCGTCCCATTTAGGGTCTGAGGGAGAGGATATGTCATTAAGGGTGAATCTCTCAGAAGTTTCTGCAACTTCTCTCTTTTCTGCCAACCTAGATGAACGTCACTCTACCATGATCGCTAAACTACTGAAGAAGCAATAACATAAGTTAGAGTAAGATAGCCCGTATCCCCCCGTGTACGTGTGTGAACTAAATTGTGTGCTATGTGTGCAAAGGATACAAAGTAAACACATGAAAGCATAACGCAAAAGTTTGACGAAGTAGTAATATGTTTACAATAGTCTTAAATGTTCGCTCATGTTTATAAGGCACTATCCTAACTGTTCATTAAGTTGTAGATCACGGCAACCATTGACAGAGCTAGTTGAACATATTTTTGTGCATTAAGTCAGATGAGTTCGGTTCGGTACGGATGTGTATTTTGGGATCGGATCGGGGGCAAAACCACGATTTGGTTTTAAGCAGAAGTTAACGCCCTATATGCAAATCGGATCGGTTCGGGAATGGATATTCTGAATCGTCCAGATCGGATTGGGAACCCATATTTTTCTCTTTGCTTTTCATTCCGACCCGACCCGATTGAGTAAGCCGTGTTTTCCTTTTACCCTTTACTTTTCAAACCGATCCGATCCATTTAGATGAAGCCCCTATCATATTCACTCTTATGTCTCTCCACTCGAACCAATCCCAAATCCTCCTCCTTTCTTCTTCTTCTTCTACCTCTTCCCCAACAGCACTGAACCCATCTCCTTCTAAAAAACTCATTCATTTTTGAGAGGTTTGTCTTGACAAAACCTCCATGGAGGTGTAGCGCTACCATGTCAAATCCCAATTTCAGCGCCTCGAGGTGGTGACGAGGCCACCGACGATGACGGCGAGGAGAGAGGATTTACAGCGTCACACATAATGCGACGTCGAGCAAAAATCTACCCAGATTGCTTACGAAAATTTGAATAAAAATCAGTTAAGGAGAGAGAGTTAATCGAAGTTATATCCTACCTATGTAATTGATTTGAGGATTGAAAGAAGAATTACTGAAATTCCAAGAACTAGGGTTTCATTTTTCTTTGGGGCAATTTCTGGAGAAGCGATGGAAGTGAAAAGAAGAAAGTAGAAGTGAAAAAGAAGTGAATTTATATAAGGGTACAGCAGCCCTTTGCATTCCTGCCAACGTGGGTCCGCTCGGATCGGAAAATAGGCCCATGGCCATTCAGCCCAGTGGCACAAAAACATTAAAGCCCAGCGGAGCAGATAGAACCGACCTGATCCCAAAGAAGGATTATCCATATCTCGATATATGGAATTAACCTTAAAGAAGAAGCAGTTATTTGATAGATATGATCGACAAAAAATATACAAGGAAATTACCTGGAAGAGTCACTGGACATCAGTCAAAGTTCCTGAAGCTTGTCAAAAACGAAGGAGGAAATCTGTGAACCTTCTGGTGTATTTACAGGCTGCAAGAGACACAACCTTATGAAACAACACGTCTCTACAAATGAACGGAAGCGACAAGTCAACAGTTCAAGTTCGGAAATTAATCGACAGATAACGTCAAAGCATGCTCCATCTTCAACAGAAGCATCCTTTGAGGGGGCAAAATGTTAGCCTACTTTGTGAACTAGGCTACACAAAGTTAAAAGATTAAAAGATCAAATGACGAAGACATTTACTCAACAAAGTCGGTTCGGAGATCCACTAGTCAAGGCAAAGTGATCCAAAGCAGGGAAAGAAAGAGCACAGGTCGGACCGGATCAGAAGGAACAAGGCCGATCCGAACCCCCAATTACTAGCCTATCCGATCCGAATCCAAGGTTACAACTGCCTCATCCCACGTTCCCTTTAAACTCGAACAGTTATGCCCATGATCTACCCACGCTTACCACTAACTCAATGTGCTGGTACCATCTTGTGATATCCGAACCCGCAAGTGATGGAATGGAGGCCACGTGGATCCGAACCGGAGCCATCCCAGGAGCATTTCTCACCTATAAATACACCATCAAGAGGCATTTGGAAGGATCTTTTGGCATTTTCAGAGCATAAACTCCTTTGTAATCCGAATTTCATCAACCTATTCATCTTACAATCATCTTTTGAATCATATTGTGAAGGAAATTGAGTGAATCAATGTATGAGATAAGTGAGAATTGAGTGAAAATCCTTATTGTACTCGCATTCAAGGCATAAATAAAAAAAAAAAAGTGGATGTAGGCTATTTAAAGCCGAACCACTACAAATTGTGTGTTTTCATCGTTTTTGATTCCATTTCAGTATAATTGTTATTAGTTTGGGTGTTAGAGCCAATTTTGGATCTAACAAACAACTACAATTCACAAGACAAATATAAATATGCAACGGAAAACTAAACTTTTATTAATAGTGAAAACATCGTTTCAAACCAGTTACAACATCAAATTGTCACAAATACCAAAAACCTCAAATAAAAATATGTCTTATAATTCCAAACATCAGAGTATAATAATGTAAAGACATATTCCTTCTTAGAAGCCATAACAAAATAGAGTAGTAATCAAGATGGTACATGAATCAGAAGAAGTCCAAGCAAGATAAGATCACGAGCTTGGCTATTGTCCACTCCCACTCTGAGAACCTGAAGGGGGAAGGAAGAGAGAGAAGGGAAACAAAAATAGGTCAGACATAAAGTCTGGCGAGTTCCAGTAATTTTTAGCATAAGCATATGAAAAAGGTGTCAAGACAGATAAGTAATACTGGATGAGAAAGTATAGTAAAACGTGTATATAAGTGCGAGGTAAACAAGATATCAAAACAAGATAAAGGTATATTACACTTCTCGTTCATATCCCAAGAATCAATTTACTGCACCAATTACTAGTATTAACAAGATTAAGTGTTACCCTAATTACTACTCATGCGATCAGCTCCCTATTACCCGAATATCCTATGTTATCCCCGGCAGTAGGGTGTATCAGTCCCTGACCTAGCAACTTATAGAACACAGACCTATTAGTAAGTGTTACAGTGTCTTAGTTTCCCGTAATCGGACTCATGCACGCTCATGAATCAGCCAGAACGCCCCCGTACCCACCACCATCCTTGAACCTCTTACAATCCATATTATTAAAGCGTTCCCTGGCCCCTACCTAGTGCGAGGCCCCTCCTAAGATAACAACACCGATATTGACTGATGTGGGTTCCACACAACTTGACACAAGCCATCTTTTAGGCTTGTGTCCCCGAGTACCTAGGATTCAAGAGTCTCAAAGCCTGATACAAACAACTAAACCTGGACCTCTTTAGCTTATAAATTAACAAGTGTAACTTAGCAGGTTTAATTTTATTAATAAGCCTAATTGTAAGTGACATGTATCCTAAATGTTATTTGTGTACGACCCCTTTCCCAAACAAGAACCTGTCCAGATGTATAATTAGACTACAGTAATTTATTTTACTTAGTTTTACATCTGTTACTTGTACCTTCTTACATGTTATACTTAATCTTAAATCAAGTCTAATCTTTTAGATTAACATGTCGCATATTCTTCCTTTAATGTAATTAATCCTAAATTTACAGTCGAAGATTCCTAATTTGCAATACGCCAAGTTTTCTCCAATTTAATGTCGTTAACCAATTGTTCCAGTTTATGTCATTTATACGCAGTTTAACGGAATAGCCTAGGCTTTGTGTAGCCTAGGTTAAATAAAAAGGAAAAAGGGAGAAAAAAGATCTCAAACTAAACGAAAAAGGCATATATAAAAGACTGTAAATAAATAAAAGACAAAATATGGATCAGGATGATAAAAGTATATATGAACATATGATAACAGTAATCTGAGATAGGTGATTTAACAATAAAATGACAATAAGTTATTTAATAGTAAAACGACAACATATATGAACTGTTTATTTCAGATCCAATAAATTTACTGTCTAAAACCTTTTAAAATAACAAATCTAAAAATGACATGAAACTCATAGCGATAGGACTGGAGAAGAAGAAAATATCTCTTTTGTATGTATATGTCGTTTGAAGAAGAAAGTCCACTTTTATATTATGTTGTTGTTGAGCTGTCAGAATTGTCATTGTTAATTTATATTTGTGTAGCACCTCGGTATCTTTATGTATATATATATATATATATATTATTTAAAAAAAGGTTTGGAGGAAGAATAGATTTGTGGGTAGAAAACAATGAGGATGTTTGCCTTTATATAGATTACCTAAGATGATTTTGAGCCTTTAGATTTAGGTTTTCCAATATAATCGTACACGTATTGCTGAGCCAATGATGAACCTGGTTAAGAAATCAGTTCGAAAACGAACTCAATAATCTACCTCAGTAACCGAATGGGTTGACCCGCCCTGACCTGGGTCAACCCGTGGGTAGACCCATGGGTCGACCCGATAAGTCTGGGTCGCCCCATGACCGTTATCCAGAATGCGTATTCATTTTTATTTAATATATATTTATACATATAATGTCTATTTTTCGTAAAAACTTCCCAAGCCCGTATCTTCTTTATATTAACTCTGATTTTAAAATTTTAAGAGTCTATCTGACCCTAAATTTTGTAACATACACAACGGTAAAGTCGCTTTTACTTAATTCTGAATATTTAATTAAGTACTATTCATTTTATTATTTTTGTTGGACAACTACAGTGCATTAAATTATGGGATGTTACATTCTCCCCACCTTAAAGGATTTCGTCCCTGAAATCTCTAAGTTAAGAAGATTGTTATTATTTAAACCTACACCCATCTACTCAACCATCATCCATAAACATCCATTGTCCTTAAGATTTCTAATGCTTGATATGAACATATGCAAAAGTTTTGTGTATATGTCCTTAAGCTAATACGAAATCAGGCGGTCGACTGATTCAGTTGACCTCCATAATGCAATGTATGTCTGTGCTATGTATCCAATATGTATGCAAACAATCCTAATAGTACATATAAGTTCTATTTGTGTGCACAATCATTCACCATAATGCAGCATCCATATGATAATACAACCATTTTTAATCCATTGAAAAATAAAATGCACACACATCCATAATTAGGTGTATATGCATCCACGGGCATCCACTTGCATTCACTAGCAGTCATCGAACATAACTTGTCTCAAACACATGTTTCCAAACATAGGTTTCTATCATAAGGACCGATGATTCAAAATGATAGTGTAATGTCCTAGATTTTTCGCCATTTAATATTGAATATTTAAATTGTTTTAAATGTTGAATTAAAAGTATAAATGAATTTTATATTGAGTTCATCAATTTAATAATCGATATATGATTTAATATCAAATATATATTGAATTATCATATATGGTAACAATAATAATTGAATTCACATTAAAAACAGAATCAAAACAATTTGGTCGGTTAATATAAATTCTAGTTGAGTTAGAACAATAATGATTATTTATTTTCGTTGAATTTGATTATTTGAAATATATTAATAATTAAATTTAATTTAATTTTAAATCATCAGGTTAAATTAATATATTTTTCGTACGAACAAATTTGGCTTCGAGACCTATGCCAGTGTGTTCAGAATAATGGTTAAGCCCTACAGACGTCAGTCGTGGTGTCTTGAACGGTATTCGTTACCGTAAGATAATTTAACTTGTAAATAATTAAATAATTATATAAATAAAATATAATATAATTATATTATTTTTAATCCTACAGCTATAGCCGGCCTAGTTCTCTACTTTTAAAAAGAAAAAAGTGCAATCCTTCCTCGAGCTAAAATATCGGCTTCCCAGCTTCACCACAAATTAAAACAGCGGCTAATGGCATCGTACTTTTTATTACTTATTCGCCTCTATATAATGGAACCCTTCGGCCTTCACATTTCTTCCAAGTTCTGAAACTCAAACCTAATTCAAGTATCCCCTTTTATTTCTTTTTCCTATTTTGCTTCCTCCACTCCATTGAAACAAAATCAAGGTCAGGTCTCTACATTTTATTTAGTCGTGTCTTATCCTTTAGGAAGTGAAATCTTTGAAATTATATGCCCAGGCTCTTGTGCGATACCACTTGATTTTGGAAGCCGCGTCATGGGGTTCGCCGATGCTCATTTTGGAGGAGCTCGATTTCAGATTGATCACAGCTTGTAGCTCAGCAATAAAAGTCGCGAGGGGTGGGTATTGGTTGCGATGGGGGTGGAAGTCGAAGGGTGCGAATGTATTGATGAGGACTGGTGCGATTTTGGGGGAAAGAATGGAGGGTTCGATGGAGTCAGGTCTTA